>OW121851.1:35935122-38435122 GCA_933228895.1 Platycnemis pennipes
ATCTTCCGGCTAGCTCGTTAGATTCCTCCCACACACACCCTTATACAGTTAAATATTTCACACATATGTATATATCAATACCCTTAATTTGCTATTGGATCAAGGAAATTAGACAAGGAAAACATATATATTTTCATGCACAGTATCTCTATATTCAGTTTCTTATAACTTTAATTGGGCCCAATTTACAATTTCATATCAATTTTTAATCTAATCAGTGATCTTAATGCAATCTTTATGATTAACTTTGTAGTGGGCTGTTTCTTTCTAAATAATTATTCCAATGCTCATAGACCCTCCACTTATCGTGGCCATTGGTTCCCGTGATCCGCTGGACCGCCTACCCGTAGGATTTCCCACGATGACCCCTCGTTCCTGCTATCTCCCCGACTCTCTCTCTCTTCTCGGGCGTCCGCTGGAATTATCTGTCTCTCCCGCCGATATCTGTCTTTTCCGGGCCCCGGGACTGCTCCGCTGACGCGTACACCTTATCTTTTTAATCTCTCTGGATCCTTGTTTTACGTCCTCCTCTCGTCTTTCTCACTATGACCTTTTCTTTTCCTCGCCGCGTAACTACAGACGCTGTTTTTCTAATTGTTGCCCCTCCTTATTTTCGCTTTGTAACTCATTATTACGCCAGGCGTAATGCCAAACTCCCCGTGTTTGTCTAATAACTCATTGCTATTTACGCCGCGGGTGCTGCCAACCCGTGGCGTTTAACCCGTCGGTTTATACACTACTAATAAGATTCACAACTGAATGTTCCACAAATTGATGGGGCTTATTCCATGCACGTGAGCGATGGATATTAGTTTTAGTTGGTGAAATAAATGGCGGGAAAGACTGGCTGATAAACATAATGGTAGAAAAATAATGAGAATTTTGATGTTTCTCCCTGACTGTCACGATAATTCCCTGACTTTTCCCGGACTTTTCCAGAAGTGCAAAATTCCCTGACAATTCCAGGTTTTCCCAGTTTTCCCAGACGATCGCCACCCTGATAATCATCATATTATGCAGGCATGTTTAT
This sequence comes from Platycnemis pennipes, assembly GCA_933228895.1. Taxonomy (NCBI): domain Eukaryota; kingdom Metazoa; phylum Arthropoda; class Insecta; order Odonata; family Platycnemididae; genus Platycnemis; species Platycnemis pennipes. Next base: position 35,936,153 of record OW121851.1, read on the forward strand.
TTGGTCCAATCAGAGAAAGATAAGTTAGGTAATTGAATCCATTGTTTGGTCTCCTAGTAATACAACAGCTTTAGATACTAAGTTAAGCTCAATAAAATGAGTTTTTCTTGAAGAAAAGGCAAGATGGAGATGATAACTGAGACTACTGAATTTCTGTTCTCACTAATTCAGCCCACGGTAGTTATATAAAATTACATTACAGGGCATCTGCACCAGTAACTTCCAAAAGCTATCGAAGAAAATTTTGTGATATTGAAATGGATAGGAAGATAATAGAATTGCCTCAAACAGCATAACCTATGTATTTGAGATACTTACTGAGGATGGCAGTGAAAAGACGAGCAGCATTTAGTCGGCTAGTGGATGCTGGAGGTGCCAGCATAGCAAAGGTCACTCTATCACATTCAGCTGTGGCACCAGAAACCAGCGTCAAAAGACATGTTTCCAATCTAGAAACAAAATTAAATACATATCAGTGATTTATGATTGATCTAGAGCTCAGGGATACAGTAAAAACCTCTCCAAACGGCCACCTCCATTCAGCAGTCACCCCTGTAAGGATGTACCTATGGATGAAATTTACTGGAGAAAAAGGATCTCAGAAGGCGGTAGGTGGTATATTGGACTCTTTTCGTCTCTTTTTTGATCAAGAAGTGAGGGACATAAGTGAGAGATAAATAGGTATGCGGAAAAAATAAGTCAGAGCATCCTAAAGTCTCGGTCGCGGCTAAAAAATTGGCAGCCAGTGACTGAAGAAGAGTTATTCATCATATTTGGTATTTTTATGCTAATGGGAATAGTGCAGAAGCCCTCAAAGAAAAGCTACTTCAGCAGAGATCCATTCATCGAAACACAAATATTCCTGCAGATGATGAGCCAGGGTAGATTTGAAATGATTATCAAGTTTCTTCATTTCATTGATGATGGAACTAAAGATTGTTTCACTGGACCTCCAAAATTATTCAAAATTTATAATTTTTTGACTGTAATAAACAGTAAATTCCAATCTGCTTATTTGCCTGGGGAAAATATCTGTATCGATGAGTCATTGACTCTTTGGAGGGGCAGATTGGGTTTTAGACAATACATTCCACTAAAATCTGCAAGGCTCGGTATAAAAACTTTTTGAGTTGTGTGAATCTTCAACAGGGTACTTGTGGAATTTTTTTGTTTATACTGGAGCTGGTTGTGATAACCTGACAACCTGAAATCTTCTAAAGTTGTTGAGAAGCTAATGCAACCGCTTTTCAACAAAGGGTGCTGTCTCTGGATGGACAATTACTATAATTCCCCCACTTTGGCGAAAATTCTATGGGACAATGGTGTCAATGTGGCTGGAACCTTACGATTGAATAGGAAAAATGTACCTGATATTATAAAACAAAGGAAATTGCATAAGGGTGAACTAGCAGCCGTAGAATCTGATGGTGTAATGATTTTGAAGTGGAGTGATATAAAAGTGGTTTAATTGATCTCCACCTTTCACGACAGCTCTTCCGTAACAAAGACAGTGAGAGAAAAGATCACAAAGCCTACTTGCGTGATGGAATATAATGTTGCTAAGGGAGGAGTAGATGTGAAAGATCAAAAGCTTCAACCTTATTTGATTGAAAGGAAAAGGGGAACAAAATGGTACATAAAGCTATTCAAATGTATTTTGAATGTGTCAATACACAATGCATTTATAGTATACAGTTCCATTATCCCGACTAATCATTTAGCTTTTAGGCTTGGATTAGTTAAAGAAATTATAATGAAATATAAACCTCAGCTTCCAGGGGATATTGGAATTGGTCGACCGTCAGTAAATCCTCCTCCAGAATATCTGATAGGAAGGCATTTCATAGAAAAAATACCCCCAACTGATAAAAAGTGTAAACCGCAAAGAAAATGTGCAGTGTGTAAAATAAGGGCAGACAAAAGGACTGATATGAAATTCTGGTGCCCAGACTGTAAGGTTGGCCTATGCTTTGAAAGATGCTTCAAAGACTTTAATACAAAATTAGATTTAAAGTGACCTCATGTGAATGTTATACAAATGAGGATATGTTGGTATGGTAAAGTTGGGGCGTCAATGAGAATGAGTGTGTGTAGAACACTGTAAAGGAAACTGTAATAAATAAAGTTCACATTCCATTCATCATTTACAGAAGGTTTTATTGATTTTTATCGCTTAGTTAAAAAATCAATAGATTTAAAAACCTCGAAGCATTTATACCGAAATGCTGAAAATTAAATACCGCCCGGGGTGTAGCGAATGGGTGTTTAAATGCCGGCTCGAGGGGTTAATAAATTAGGCATCAATTTTCTGATAGGCCACAGTACTGCTGGACAGGTCATCAGATTGCTTAGCCCTAAATTCACGGGAACTCATAACAAGATTCTCTTCTATAGAAAAACTGCCTATGACTCTACCATCTCCTCACAATGATAACCTTAATGAGGACAACTCTATAATTAGTACTGAGAATACTTTTCCACGCAGCACATTCCCATTTTAAAATGTTTTTTTTTTCTTTTCAAGTCTCTTGAGTGTCAAAAACTGTTATTGTTGGATTTTTGGAATTAAAACGTTTTTCTTGGTATAGTTTCTGCATGCAACCTGACATCGAAACATCTTAAAAAACCTTTTTTCTGAGAGCAAATTCATACCAACTCATAATTTTCCATTCCTGTGCTCACTGACCAGCTTGCCTCTCAACCTCATTCAGGCAGATCCAGCCAGCCAATATCATTTTGATTCCATGGTGAGAAAGATAGGTTTGACAGGCTGGGGATATCTTGCAGTTACCTCTGATCTTTAAGGCTGATATTATTTCTTGGTATCTAATAGCACAATATTTTCTGCCTTTATAATTTGTCTTTTTCATTATCATAGGTTTGTAGGTGAAAAAATTTTCATGTGTTTACATGCTCTAACTGTGGTAGTGTGCCATGTGTGCCAGCACTTAAATGATACGTCAGCTGCTATGGAAAATATTGCCAACAGGAATTCATGCTAAAGAAAATATTAATGAATGGGGATATAATTAGTTCAATATCGATGACAAAGTATTTTTGACCACTGGGCAACACTATTAACCCTTATGTAAAGCATTTTAGTGCATCAGACTCTGCAGTGTTGATCAGATAGTGACTGAACCTCTTCCGGCATGTAGGCTTTCCTGGACAACAGTTTTACTATCATTTCTTTCAGTGTCTTCAAGTCAATGTAGCCTACCACTTGAAGACCCTATTCATTGTTGTCCAGTGAAGACAACAATAGCAGTGAAAGCTCAGTAGATGCGCAAATGACAAAAGAAACTTAATTCATGAGGGAAAGAATGTTTTAAGCACAAAATAAAACTATTTTGATGCCAGAAAAAAGTTTTCAACATGGAAAAAAAATGTATTAGACACTGGAAAAATGTTTTAAAAGAGAGAATAACACATGCTAAAAGTCATTAAAAAAATCATTTTTGATGCAGACATTTGAACCTTTAAAAGTCATTTTTCCCTCTATAAAAAAGTCTCTAAAATGTAAATAAGTGTAAATAAAACATATTGTGCAATGTGGGTTCACATTCATACCAAATGACAAAATGGTAAGCAGAAAAGCCTCAAAGCAAAAAATTTAGTCTCTTATAGGATCCAATTATGTACCCAGAAAATTAAGTTACATTACTTTTGATAACATACCTGTTTCTGGTGATTGATGATTCTTTTGATGATACGGGTGACCGCTCTCTCTGCTCTCTCTCCACTCTTGGTGATTGCTCTCTCTGCTCTCTCTCCACTCTTGGTGATTGCTCTCTCTCCACTCTTGGTGATTGTTCTCTCTGCTCTCTCTCCAGTCTTGGTGATTGCTCTCTCTCCACTCTTACCCTTTTACGTGGCACTTCCTCTTCCAGAATAGAGAGATCTTCAAGTAATCTCGCTTCTGAAGGCTCACCAGTCTCAAGATGAACTATTTCTGAGAAAAGAATGTCAATAATTCTGTTGACTATTAATGTGCATAATAAATGATAGAATAAACCTGGTACTTCCACAATTATTAATCTCACACTATGACCATGGTTTTGATGATTAACATCATCATCAGGTACAAATTACAGAAATGTTGTCACTTATATACAGTTGAGATTGGCGGGGGTGGGGAGCAGGGGGGGGGAAGGGGGGGGGGGGGAGGGGGGGGGGGGAGGTTTCCTGCTCGTATAGGTGAGAGGTGGAAAAGAAGGTGGTTGGGTGGGGGGAGGGAGAGAAGGGAGATGGAGGGGGTGGAAGACTATTAATATTCTTATCAGAAAACGGGGCAGCACAGAGAAGGCAGTATGTACAAAGTTTAGAAGAGATACTCTTTCAAATGGTACCCAAACTGGAATTACACCTATAATAATATCGTATACCAAAGACATGAAAAAAGTTTATGAGGTACTTCTTCCAGCACCAAAGTTTTATCAGTTTCTGGTTCAGATGTTCTGGAAATTATGCGTGTATTTCATACCTACGGTTTTGATAATCTGATTACAAAAAATAAAATATACCCAACATTATAGCTTGAGTGGGGCTTTCATCCATGCAATGAAGGTATAGATGTCCCAAAGTTTAAAAAAAAGGAAACTGAAAGAACTTAAATTGCAAATTTAATAACTTTTCATATTAAATGAGCTCTTACCTGGAATTGGCAATAATTCTGCAACCAACTCTGTCATCCTGAAACAAGAAAAGAGCATATTTACCATTAAATAAAAACATTCTGGAAGTAAATGCATTAGCTCATTATAGCATTAAACATTTAAAAAGCTTTCTTTCATGAATATGGATAAAAATGACTTTCACCATAAATAATACATTGGTAAATGGTAACTAGAGATGAGCAAATACTACTTGCAAATAAATGAAAGTATTCAACACTCGAGATGATCTCACATTATTACGCTAAAAGGTGAAGTTAGAAAACCTCAAATATCGTGCTATACACCATTCTAAGCCATGAGCCCTTCCTCTTCCCCCCTGAGCCATATTTGGTGTGCTGATGAACTACATCATATGTGCTGCAAGAGAATGGAGGAAATACGAGACTGTTGATGGATTTCGCTGAGTGCTTTATGGTAGACAGAACACAGTTTCAAGGAAAGGAATCGCACTGAAACTTGTATTTTCACCATCATATAGTAGTCAATGCTAGTAACGATTCAAAATCAAATAAAGTTGGTAAAAATTGTCAGTGGTTGCAACTCCATATGAGCTTTCTTTACTACGTATTCATCATTAATTCAAACATCTTGTGCCTTTCAAAAACCCTCGTTTTTGACATGGTTTCCTCCCCGTATACTTACCTCGCCAGACTGAAAGCCTCGGTGTGAATGTTTTTTGAGTTTGACGAAAAACGTAACTGCATATGGTCAACCTATTGTCTGCTGCATGTTGAGTCTATAGCACATCACCAAAACACAGTTGACGGAATGAGCGATTTTCACTCTCTCAAGGCTTAAAGGCAACTGAGCCGTTCCGTGATCTTTACTTAAGATCCCCATCATCCATCCTGCTGAAAAATGTGTCCCTCTAGCTCTTCTAGTTGGCTAGAAAAATTCATTCCTATTACTTTCTGGACAAACCCTGTATGTATTTTTCTTAAAATCCTTATATCTTCTGCCTTTCCTCGTGATTTCAAAATCCCAATTACCTAATTTTCCACCTTCCTCTTCTTACCCATCATTCTCCCTCAATCACAGTTTTCACAAGTACATTCCCTTTCAATACTTCCTCCTCCTACTTTTTCTACTTCCTTTGTATTCCTCCAAACAACCTAATTTCCTCACTCACCACACCAAATACTCTTCCATACATCTTCCTCTCCACCCAGCTTACCTCCTTCATTCTTCTCCAAGGTCTCCTTTGTCACCCTTCTTCCATAAAGACTAAGTTTTGCCACCATATTCTGCCACATTTCATATCAAAGCCCTCTTTAAACTTTTCTTTACATCACCATTAAGAGACCCTCATATTAATTCCCTTCTTTTCCAAATGAAATTTCTTTTCTAATGTCCCACCTACTGGTAATAAACCTCTTCTTCTTAGAAAATTCAAATTATTTTGTCGAGTTTGCCACAAGTAATATCTATTTCTTCCACCCAAAACACAACCACCAGCATGTTCACCGAAAGTGTGAAGCAACCAGGTTTTTTGTGTGTACTTTTATCCCTACAAATACAACAGTAACACTTTAATTTTGTGTTTAACAAGATAGGTACCTTATCAGCTTAGAAGTAATTACTAGCTTAATCAAATTAGAAAGAATGAAACAGTACCTTCACCCAAAACTTTACTATTCACTCAATGAACTATTCATTACATGATGGATTCTAACACCTTTGTGAAAGTATGGCCCTTGGATAATAAATTACTATATCTCTACCACCTTTGGTTTTCTTCACCTTCTCAGTGATTACTTTGTAACTATTACTCCACTAATTAATTTCCCTCGTTCTTCCATCTAACCTCACACAATCCTACAGGGTGCCCAGCAGTTTTAGTTTTTTATTTTCCCTGACTTTTCCCTGATTTCCATGACCAAAATGTACGACTTTTTCTGACTTTTGTACCATTTCAGGGTGCATTTATTTGTATAAATCTGCACTTTCTATTGTGTCTTCATACAAAATGCAGTTTCAGGCATAACAGGAACACAAATTTACGGTAAAAAAAATCACATAAACATTGAAAATTTAAAAATAATTTTAGTTTAATTACTCTTTAGATCTTTTGATAATTTATTTTTTCAGCTTATCAAGTGTTTCTGGTGTCTTCTTCTTTACTAGCTTTAACCATTCTAATTCCTCCACTTTTCTCTTTCTTTCAACCCTCTGGATCTGTAACTCATTCTTGTTATCCCTTTCTACCTGAGCTAGCTTCAAAGGCAGCTTTGTAATGCATGCACGCTAATCACACGTACCATGTCCTTGTCCACGTCACCATGTCCTTGGTAATTACATTGGATTTGACATATCCACCGTGAAGGGAGATGTAGTTGCAAACATAACAAAGCCCTATTAATGTATCTTCTAACATGTTCTCTACCATTATGTCTTTGTTCACGGAGAAGCCACCCTTAACAAATGCATTCCCATTACGCAATATAAGTAAAATCTTGACACAATGCCAAATGTCTTTCTAGTCCTTTTTTTTGCCCATGGCTGAGTACAACACATGATGTAAACGGTCTCTTTCTCTGTCAAACCCTCTAAACACACACTAATTTTTCTAAGCACACTCAAGAAGATATGGATGGTCTTCATCACGCCTGACCACACTTTCCAAGTTCTTTGAGAAACCTCCAATTTACTGAGGGGCCATCCATCAAAACTTAAACATTTTGAAAAACTTCTGGTTCTTGTTTTCCCAAAATTACCTATGAATCTGACTTTTGAATCCTCAGCCATTGTGTGATGAAGAAATACTGATGACCAGTTCCTAGTGCTAACTTCATTGCAGTTAATATCCAGAACTTCACAGCAATGTACATTTGCTCTTTTTTTTAAATAAGGGTTGAGACTTATCAAAACAGGCAGTAAAATGATCCATATTTATCAAGTCTTTATAGGTATAGCAGCAAACAAAGGTTCAAGTCCATATGCTACAAGGTATGCAGTTTTAGCAGGGCTTAATTTCATACCACTTGCATTTTCACTGCCAGGAAATATGCACTTGAAAAGCTAACCGATTCCTGGGCACAGAAACTTTGGTGAGTATTAACTGCAAGCAAAACCCAACATATTTCAGTCTTATTTGCAGCTTCGCCGCTCTTGAAAGGTATCATTGTTATCTGACTGCCAGGGCACCACTGGCTGAATAATATGGGCCGTCGAACTGGAGGGAGCACTAAAGATCAATCAAGCACTTTAGTAGTTGGAAGAACATGGGATGGAGGACCCAGAAGACATAACTTTGCCACCTGGACTAGATGTAGAGGCTGCAAAGAGACCATGCTGTCTTAGACCATGCAAGTCTCAACATGTCGGCAGCAATTATGCAACACCACTTGAGGCATGGGGTTCTGGAAGTGCAATATGAGCTGTAGTCAGCATGCAGGCATAGGGGGAGTGGAGGCAACACAGCTCTAGGATGGAGCTACCGCAAGCCACGCCGCACAGTCTCATAGCCAACCCAGTGCAGCAGTCTGCTGGCTCAATAGGGTACTTCACCGAAGCTCAAAATGAAAGTAAGGTGGGAGAGGGGATGCTGGCTGGCGACTCACATCCAATGCCACTATATCAGAGCATTAAAGGCCCATTTACATAAGCCAGATGCCCACTCAAATCAAGGAAGGTCCATTTCTTGATTAAGGGTGCCAAATGCTCTGTAAGGCGGAGGGGCACTCGTGTCTCTCCCCCACCCACAGCTGCAAAGATGCTTAATCTTCAAACCCACCTCAACCCATTACCTCAAGATGGGTATTTAAGATCCGATGCTGTGGGTCTGGGGGGAGTCTCCCCCTGGCTGGATGGGTCGTGAGTTGGATAACACTTCCGGATTTACAAATTTAAGAAAACCCCAGGAAACAACCTCTAAAACAAACCCTTCCTGTGGAAAACAAATTCCTGCCTGAGCCAGGGTTGTCAGGCCAGAATTGTACATAATGTAGTAATATGAGAGTTATTTCTAAAATACGTTCTTCTCTTGACTTGGCCTTACTAATTTATAACCACTCCTGATCGATACCACACTATGTCTCTACCCATGCGACACATTGGTCTCAGATGAGGGGTAGGGTAGGGTGAGTGAACATCATGAATGTTAATGGAGTTAACTGAGATGAGAACGAAGGGAGTTTAACACGTTGCGAACGGATGGCGAGAATTCTCGTCATTTAAATGCCATCCGTTGCGGACGGATGACGAGAATTCTCGCCATTTAGGCACATCATGGTAAAGTTTTAAATTGTGTTATTTATGTGCATCGTGAATATTTCTCATTTGCTATCTGTTATTTATTAAGAATAATCTCAACATATTGTTCGGTTACCCAAAGTAATTTCGTTAATTTTAGACATTTAACTTTATTTAAATCTCAGTCCGGTGTTCTGTGATGGCGCGTAACTTCAATTCCATCAACTTGAAACTTATTCGTCTTCCCTCTTCTTTTCGGAGGGTATATTTCTTTCACAGCTTCCTTGGTCACTCCACCTCCTTGCCTCATTGTTTACGAAATGTTTCTCCACATGGCCCTAGCTTAGCCAGCGGCGAGGGACCGTATCTCTGTCGCCTTGAGGACCATATCTGTATTGCCTCGCCTACAAGTTCCTCTCACAGCAGATGAAATGCGCTCTCAGCTCTGCTCCATCAACGTAAACATTCATTATGAAAAGAATGAGGGGGCCAATAATGAATCGTTCATTGTTCTTTTACGGCTGTGGTTAGTTCCTTCTCTCGAAGTGTCTTGAGCAGTTTGTTTTCTTGAGTCCAAGTGAATTGTGATTTTTGTTTCGGGTTTGTCTTGCGAGAGGTTTTCCTCGACCTGTATTTATTGAAATATTCAGTGCAATGGCATCGCATAGAAATGACAGTGCTTTGCGCGAGGAAGAAATTTTGTTAGATCTGTGCGCCGATGACTTATCAGATGTGCCATTACAGTGTGAAGAAGATAGTGACGAGAGTGGAAGTGATTCCGATATTGCAGTGAAGGTCAGAAATAGAAAATCCACTCCTCTCTTGATAAGTGAAAGTGACTCGGATAAGAGCGCAAATGAAGGTCTTCTTGTCTACAATACTTCACCAGGAATCTCAACTACATGGGAAAAAAAGATTCTGAGAGGAATTTAGAGCAATTTTTGGGCGAGCCTGGAGTAAAACGTGTACCAGAAAATTCTACCAGTATCCTTGATGTAGTCTCATTGTTTATTGCCGATGACTTGTTCGAAATGATGTGCATTCAGTCAAATCTGTATTACCGTCAAAACCAACACAGATACAAAGATTCACCAAAAACAGGAAAGTGGTCTGACATAACCATTACTGAAATGAAAAAAATTCCTTGCTATTTTGATTCTCATGGGGCAGGTGAGGAAAGATTCACTGAAGGAGTATTGGAGCACTGATCCTTTTATAGCAACGAACATATTTAGAGAATTGCTGACGAGGAACAGATTTGGAAAGCGTGGCACTTTAGTAATAATAATAAGAAAATTTTGGACGCGACGGACAGACTATACAAAATAAGACCGGTATTGGAATACTTCATTGAAAAATTTCAAAATGTATACAAACCAAAGCAGGAGCTCTCTCTTGATGAAGCAATGATTCCATGGAGAGGAAGATTAAAAATTAAGACCTATAATCCAGCCAAAATCATAAAGTATGGCTTGCTAGTTCGTATGGTTTGTGAAAGTGATTCTGGCTACATCAGTAATTTAGAAATATATTTGGCTGAGGGAAAAAAATTAGAACAAACCATCCTTTCTCTTTTGAAGCCTCATCTCAATCTTTGGCATCACGTATATCAAGACAATTATTACAACAGCGTAAAGATAGCAGAACTGCTCTTTGATAATAAAATTAGAGTTTGTGGTACCATCAGACCAAATAGAGGGCTCCCAACCACATTGAAAAGTGAGGCGAAAACATTGAAAAAAGGACAATGCACGTTTTCTCGTAAAGGTGAAGTGTTACTTGTGCTGTGGAAAGACAAAAGAGAGGTGAGGATGATTAGCACTATTCACAGCGCTAAGATGGGTAATACAAAGCTGAAAGATAGAGTCACAGGACTTCCGATCAAAAAACCTTATTGTATTTTGAAATACAATGAGTGTATGAAAGGCGTAGACAGGGTGGATATGTATTTATCGTATTATACAATCATGAGAAAAACAATGAAATGGTCGAAGAAAGTAGTCCTGTGGCTAATAAACTGTGCCCTTTTTAACGCTTTTAGAGTTTATAAAACACTCAATGAATCAAATAGCATTCGATTCAAAGGCTTTCTGCTCCACACAGCCAAAGATTGGGCAGCTAGTAGAGAGGAGCCAGATGAGCCATTCTTGGACGAGGACAGAGATAAGCCGACGGAGCGCGCTCCTTCGAGGGATCACCCACATCGTCTCTCGAGAGACCTTCGTAAACATCATCTCATTCCTATCGTGGGAAAGGGGAAGAAGAAATACCACACCCGAAGATGCAAAGTGTGTGCTTACAGAAAAATTAGGAAGGAGACGAGGTATGTCTGCTCAACTTGCGGTGTTCCACTCCACAAGGGAAAATGCTTTATGGAGTATCACACAAAGAGGAAATACTGAGACTTTCTGCGAGTATTATTTTCCAAATCCCTTTAAAAAATTTTCATTTTTAAATAAGTTACAGCATTTTTACTGATGCAATGCATTTCCAAACAGTGAGGTTTAAAAATCCACCGGAACAGAGGGTTAAAAGGCATTTAAATACCCCGGTACGCAATGTGTTAATATTCTAGAGGGAATTGATCTGCGGAAGTTTTGGAGATTGATTATCCAAGCTAAGCTGATTTTAGTATATTTTAATACCTACCATACCCTACGTGGAGTATTGATACAAATTTGAGAATATTTTCGTGAGTTTCCTATCCTTTCATATCTTTGCTTAATCTCTGTTGGATGAGATGGTCTGGTTGAGTCACTTGAACACCAGGTGCAGAATTCCGGACCCATTTTTCCTGACTTTTTTCTCTTTTCCAAATTCCCTGATTTCCAGAGTTTCCCTGACCGCTGGGTACCCTGTCCTAGCATGTACAACTTTCCCTTCATCATTTCCAATTTAATATTCTCGACAATGTATCTGAAACAGATAATGTCCTCATATTCCACATATTACTTCTGTAATTATTTTTATCTGTATTTATTATTATTTCTGTTGTGGTCTTATTTATATTTTCCACAGCAGACATGCTAGCTACCCCAGCTGTGGGGCACAGCATCGGTCCCAGTGAACTGGAATCCAATCCCATACTTTCCCCATCTCATTTTTTTGATCTGTCCATTATGCATCTTGGGAAAAAAGCAATTAAGGTAATTTCACAGCCCTCTTCACTAATGTTTTTCTTTTCATGTGACACTAACACTCCATAGGCTGCTCCACTGGGGTCAAATTCACCCCATATCACAAACCCTCAATATGGCTAAGAGATTATTCAACAGATGCAGTACCCAAGAAGCATAGCAGGATCAGGGACCTTCCAGTCATTGTTAGTACATTTACAGCTGAGGATCTTGAGGTTATTCAAACAGTGAGAATACTTACTGCTTGCTAGGGCTTATGGGAGAGACACCAGGCCCGGTTCTACTTTCAGCTCCAGGGGTTGGCGAACCAATTGAAAGTCTCATGGAGGAATGATGACCGTCCGAAACTGAACCCCTCCCATGCTGCATCGTCCTGGATTCTCTGTCAGGTTCCTGAAAAAACATGAGATTACAATTAATTAGCAGCAGAATATAATATAGGGTCAACATTAATGCTTAGAGTGATCAGCCATCAAAGGGATCTATGAGTATGTACGTGAGAAATTGGGTGGACCAGAGAGTAAGTTTGTTCAAGGTCATGGCAAAAACATACATGTATCCTGCAAATGGATTTAAGTAAGATTTAAGGTTGGGTCGAAATCTAGACTAAGGTGTATCTCCACATTTACCCAAACAATACTCGTGGTTGTTCAGGTAAATTGAGTTGAACAGGTTCAACTCAAATTATCCCAACATTAAACCAATTTCAAAATAAACTTTTAATGAGGATTTTCTGACCGAACACTTGAGTTATGACTGTCCATTCTGATTACTTCCTAGCCAACACGCAAATTTTAATATCTTAATACGAAAGGTGATGAACAAGTTATGCATTCGTATTGTATTTTTCGGATGAAACATGTAGTTTTCTATATAGGTATGTATTAAGATTAGTTTCTGTAGATGTCTGATTAATAAGATTATTATAGTTCCTTGAATTTCATGTCGACCGAAATATTTTTCCAGAAACAGTCTAAAAATTTACGAAGGGAGTGTCCAATGCTGACGCTAGTCTGATGTTAGGATGCCAACGAAACTTGGCAGGCAGGTATAGTCCCTGATTAATGATTTACGAATCACCCCCTGTAACGGGTTATAAATCCAACAACTTCAACAGAAAAGTTTAAAATATTTTGTCACAATCATAATGCTTAAAATTAACCATCTTCCATTATGGGAAGTTGAGTTAGGGGTAACGTAGGTATTTTATTAGTATTGAATGCTTAAAATTACTCGTCTTCCAGCAAGAAGAATTGGGTCAGGGGTAAAGTGCACAGTTCTCAATGTGAGCGTTCATGGTTTCGAACCTAACTCTCGACATTTTTTTCCATTGCTGTTTTGTTGTACAACCCTCCCTGGTTATTTATATTTTTAACATGTTTATCCAGGATTTTTTACCTATCGTATGGATCAATTACGTAATTAATACATAAAATTACTTTTCATTTGATACAGGATTTGACCGTAGAGGAGTATTATCTGGTTTGGGACAGACAAACAACCGTATATAGACTGAATTTATTCCACTTGTACACGTGAAAAACAGTTTTTAGACGAGATAATTCCTGGATATTAAACAGCCTATAGACCAATTTGCGGGCGTTTGTGCTGTATGGGTAGATGAAAAAGATGAGTTCTCAGAAATAGCCAACTGATCTAATGTAGATGGGCATAACCTGGTTGAAACATTCATGCAATTGATTTGATTAATTAAAGGTAAATTTAAAGGTAGAATGTCTCACAAGCAAGACCATACTCTTTCCATGAGAATTGATACTAGTCAGGGAATTACAGTGGCAAAAAAAATATGTCAAAAGAAAATGAAAATTATTTCACAATTACTGCAATCTGACACTTATTTATTTATTTGCCTTTTAAGTGACTGTCAAATAAATTTGAGACATTGAGGAAGATCAGGCTGATCAATTTGTCAGATCCAAATTATACAAAAATATGAATAAAAAGTAGGAAATAAAACTATGAACATGAAGTTGAACCCTGAGAAGAGTTACACATATAATGTTTGTACTAATAAACTCACAACAGTAATCACTAGGGACATGACATTTTTGCGAAACGTTTTTTGCGACAGGATTCACGAAATAAGCGACTTTTTGGGTTTAATCGCGAAATAACCGTGTCTTCTTTGAAACGCGATTTTTTTAACGAAATTTGAGATATTTTGCAAATGCCAAATTTTTGTAGCATGAAATATTTTCTTTAGTGATGACCGGATCGGATCTTTCATTTTTCTCGGTTCCGGATTCGGATCCAAAGACACGGGAGTAAAATCGGATCCGGATCGTAGATTTTAAATTTTCACGGTTTAGCGATCAAAGTGCCCCGTGAATGGAATGTAGGTGCGGTAGATATTGACAAGAAGAGGATGTGTAACTTTGGTCACGTAATTAGATGAAAACGTTCCCGTGCAACTAGAAGCAAAATAAAGATATGTGACTTTTTTCCCCCATTACCCCTGTATCGCAGGAAAAAATACGTAGGATGCCATGCGGGTAGCCTACATTCGCCGGGATCAGGCATATAACGAGAGCTGGTGTACTGTGCGAAGTTCGATCCCAATCGCAGGTTAATTTTTTCTTTCAGTCACTGCATCGAAAATGTTATCACATTCAATTTCAAACCATTTCATCTGAATACTCACTTTATTAGACTTTGTTGTTTAAATTAGATTTACAAATGAACCACTCATAAATTAAGGATGGTTGGGTCGGATCCAAAGAACCACGGGTCTTTCATTTCATTCGCTACTGAAATCATATCTAGAGACAGTAAAAATTATGATCCGGATCGGAGATTTTAACATCTCGCGGCCTCGTGATCGATGCGCCCCGCGAATGGAATGCACGTATGGTAGATACCAACAAGGAGAGTTAAGTAACTCGGGTCACGAAATGAGAAGAAGATTTTTTCCGTGCCACAAACGAGGAAAACAAAATAAAAAATACTCGTATTGACCTTTTTCTCCATAGGCTCGGATGTGCGAGAAAAAAATTAAGCCGAATGTCATGCGGGTCACCTACATTTGCCAGATTCCCGTGATCCTATGAGAGCGTAGTTGTTAAAAATGAGGGCTAGTGTACTGCCAGTCGCGAGTTCGATCCTTAACACTACATAAGAATACAGCCGTGCTGTATTCCTAGGGTAATGCTAGTAGGCTGTTAAAAAAATTAAGTTATCAGAAATTTCATGCCAAATTATAAGTAAAAAAAAATAATTAAATTAGGCGAAAGGAAATGACTGGAAAAAATTTATATCAAAGAATTAAATTGTGGAATCATTACGTTAACTTTACAGTGTATTTTTGAGTGATGCATTTGTAAATATAGTTGAAGCGATAGAAGTACAAAAAAGTCAGTATCCACACACAAAGGTTGGAAATGAAGGATGATAAAGTTTTTTATTCAATGGTTGAAAGAAAAATTTTAAACAGCGTAAGAATCGAACTTCATTACCTGCAGTCCACTACTCCACTCTGTTATTGTTATTACCATTATCTCATTAATTTGCCTTTAACTTAATTTTGCCTACTGTGTTTTTTATGTTGCATAGGGTAGCCATAACTTCTGTATTGGATCTCAAATGTATGTAATTAACTGTTTGTTCACATTGGTATGAAGTATTTATTAATAATATTTTTAAAAAACCCCTTCCTTTAAGACTCCTTTTTCCCAACATTAAACACAGCTTTCACCTTTTTAAAACAATTTTATTTACTGCATTTGTCATTTTAAACACCACTTTTGATGATTTTTATTTACCATTTTTCGGTGTCCCTAGTAATCACCAATCAGTGAACAAAACAGGTTAGTAAAAAGTATATAAAATAATACATGCACTGCTTTTACTCTGACAGAAATAATTATCATGAGATTCTGAGTTGAATTTCACCTCAAACCAGGGCCACATTTTACAGTGGAATTCTGCACAATCTGGAGGAAGGTCATCCAAAATGGGAAAGTGCTCCAGGAGATCAGAAACAGGTGACATTGTTTTTGATTCTTCCATATTGTAGCCTTCCCTTGCCCACACACGGTTCTAAGAGAATGAAAATGAAAAATATTAGACCACAAAGGAACATCAAAAATGATAACTTGTAATTTCAACAACCATACTTGCCAAATATAATCCTACCAAAATTTAACCATATTAAGCACTGGGCAGATTGCCTCATGAGCCTGCTACAACATATTGCGTGCTTTTAATTTAACTAGTAGGCTGAACAAAACTTCTTTTTATGGATCTATCCTATATGAATGATATTTGCAATTCCCATGAGAAACACAGTGGACTTGTTCGTCAACATGTTAAAAATATAGTAAATGCTTAATTAAGAGTGTAGTGGAGCTATTTCAAATTTTTAATGCCAATTTTGGTGTTTGACATTAAAATAACTTTTAAACAGTTTTTTACAAGGGAATTAATGCATTCAAGAACCAAGTTAAGTTAAGTGACACTTGAGAGCTGATACCCCACCAACACACTAACGTTAGAAAAACGTCAGTATAACGTTTTTTGGTTAGTGCACGCCACTTTCGTTAGATTTCCTAACCACCCTAACGGCCAAGTTCTACAGCCGCGTCAAGTGGTTTGAGAAAAACGCTAAAGTAACGTTCGCCGCGAACCTCTGTCTAGTCGAGGAGGGGGCCGGGTCCGAGCGTCGCAGCTCTCCGTCAAACTTCGGTAACCTTCGGGAGTCATCAACACATCGCTGATGCTTTGCCAATGCCTCCTTTGATAAAATTATTATATTAGTATTAAAGGATTATTATTATACTAGTATTAAAGGAGGCTATGACTACAATCGATGTCTTGCAAACAAGATCGACTTCGACCACCTGGAGATTCAAAATGGCAGTTGTTGATAAGCCGGAAACATAAGAAAGAACTATCTCCTCTAATATTTACGTTTTCTTGTAATTTGTGATCATAGAAGCTTACATTTAAATTCTAATGGACAATTAAGTTATGGTGAGTACCTAGATGATTGTTATGACAAGTGGTTGCGTTGAATATTATTTATGAATTTGTCAGTTTTCATCTGCCTTCCATGCTGACTTTTTGAATTGCTGCAACAGGAATTGAGTCTATTTATCATTTTTCAGGCACATAAAGTCATTAACAAGTTGGGACGTTAGCAGTGAGCCAACGACAATTCAGATCATCATTCAACTGAGTACTTGACAAACGTGGAAATGTTTTGTGTGTGTTATGACAGTGCAGTGATTGACTTTGGATGATATTTGAACGAACCACCTGTTGGAAAAATATAGTTTCAATTTTTAGAAGAGCGTTGTATTTTTAAAAGACAGCTCGTTGTTATACACCCAGATCAACCATTTAAAATTAAATGTTACGGAAAAATCAAGCTTGATCGCAAATTTTTATTCACATGCCATGTAGTTTGATATTGGTGATTATCCCACTGGCTGTTCTGGAGATTATGCCTAAGTATTTGAATCTTATGTGTTACAAAGGCAAGTGAATGCAATGGTTGAAAATGGAAATAGTGTCAATAAATGAAATTTATCTTACTAACAATTGTTTAAACAGTCGTTTTTTTTACAATCATCTTAACTCGCATAAATGTGTTATTGAAGTTGTTAATTCGCTATGTGACATCAAGAATCGGCAAACGTGCACGAATTTAGCAGGGTATAAGTCTGTGTATAGTTAACGTGTGCCAAATTATTCCGAATCAAATTACGTGATCTGCTCTATCCGAACCGAGGTCGGCTAGTTCCTCAACTTTTTCAGTGCTTATTCTGCAAATAAATATGTTCTTAGTTTGCTTTAAATTGTTTGACAAAGATCCTAATGTCCGGAGTTCGGGGGAATGGAATGGAGTTATATTCTCGTTTTATGTTGTCGTTATTTTAACGTTATCCCCAAACGGTTTGCTCTGAACGTGAAAAAAAACGTTCGGATGGTTGGACATTATAACGTGTTTCAAACCACGTTCGTTCGAACGTTATACTAGCGTAATTTTAACGTTTTTGTGTTGGTGGGGTATACATATTCATTGACTTGGTTCTAGATGGTCTCGATGATCACCTCAACACTCTCTATATCTTTTATTATCTTAGGAAAGCATTTGTCTCTATTGATCCTGAGATTCTTCTGAATAAATTCCACTACTATGGTCTAAGAGGTATTGTACTTGATCTAATTGATCCTTCCTGACAAAGAGAATCCAGTATGTAAATATTTCTAGTGTATATAAAAGAAATGCTCAGGAGGTTATCAAAGGTGTTCCTCAAGTCTCTATTCTAGGGCCATTGTTATTTCTACTGTACATTAATGATCTACCAGTATCAATGAATGATGATATTTTCATGCATGCGGATGATACTAATAATCTGGTAAAGCAGAAGGGTAATATTATTATGCCAGCTCAGAAGACAGTCGTCAACAATGAGTTGGTGTATTCAAAATAAGGTTGTGATAAATAAGTGTAAATCTTCATTTCACCCAATACAGAAAAAATTAACCACAGTCACACATAAAACTTACAGATTGAGCTGACACAATGTTTTTGGAATGCAAATACATTAATGAATCTCTAAGTTATAACACTCACATCAATTATCTTGCCTCATTTATAGCCTCTGGGTGCTACTTGATCCTAAAAATGATAAATCTAACAAATATGGCATTGTGGCATGGGGAAATTCCTCTAAATCTAAAAGAATTCTTAAGCTACAAAAGTGGGTAATCAGAATAATGTGCAAGGAAAGACAGCAAGACAGTTGTCGAAATGTTTAAAAATTACATATTATGCCCCTATCCTGTGTTTACATGTATCATGCTATTATGTATATAAAAATTTGGAATGCAAGCTAATTTAAGGACCAATCAAGATGTACAGTACTGGCCCAAAAATTGCAACACCCACAGGCACTGTTTGAGGCAACTTCCACATGAATTTTAAAAGACCATCTCCCTTGACAATTTGGCAGCCCCTGTGGTGGATACAAGTGAGATTTACTTTGTGCCCTACTAGTTGCTTTACTAGAGGTCATACCAATTCTCGTATGTTTTAGCCAGCCTGCATGTTTGCACCCGAGAATGCAAGCTAATTTAAGCACCAATGAAGTCTGGCCAGTGAAAAATATCGATTGGAACTTATTATCACTCAGATAATTATTTGCAAAAGTTAATGGAAATTTAAGAGTATTGTCCAACTTGAGCTCTGTGATTATTTATGAATGCAGATAGAATAATGTCAATGATATTTATTGCAGTCAGCATTTCAATGAGTTATTGCAAGAGACTATTAGTCATTTCCTTTCCAATGAAGGCATACCCTTTAGACTAAATACGTCATGGATGTAGAGAGTTGAGGAAAGAACGAAAACATCATGGGATGTTGGTTCAAGTTTCAGGGTAGCGCCATCCGCTAGTAAGACTAGACTTGCAAGGGGCCCTATTTACTGAACACAATTCAATGACTCATAACAGTGCCTTCGTCAGTTTCAGTCTGTTTTCCACATAGCTTTCGGACCATTGAACCAGTAATCGCTGCTCTATTGCTTGTGTGAATGTGCTACATAGTGGCATACTGAGTGATTTCCACCCACTCAAATACTTCTACACTGATATCGTTCGAAATCACATCTGGAGGTTCATGATCCAATGTAACATCTAGGGATGAACATTCTGCTCCTTGATGAAAAAAGATATTATTATTTATCATCAAACAAAATATAACCCATAATTACCCTTAATGCAGTTAGATCATGCAAATTAACTCGAACAATAGGTTTTCGAGGAACATTGATCACTTCATCCCTTTGCAAATGGAGCCGCCGCTGCCGCCTGTTAAGAACAGGTTGGGGCTGGAGCTCAGCTGGTGCTTGCTCCACTACTTGCTCCTGGGGCTGTTCCAGCACTTGATCCACGGGTTGTTCTGGTGCTTGATCCATGGGTTGTTCTGGTACTTGCTCCTGGGGCAGTTCTGGTACTTGCTCCATGGGCTGTTCTGGTATTTGTTCCATGGGTTGTTCTGGTACTTGCTCCTGGGGCAGTTCTGGTACTTGCTCCATGGGTTGTTCTGGTACTTGCTCCTGGAGCAGTTCTGATACTTGTTCTGGGGGTTGTTCCTGAACTAGTTCCTTAGGTTGCTCTTGTGCTTGTACCAGAGATTCTTCTTCTGCTAGCTCTTGAGGTTGCTCTGGTACTTTCTCCTTGAGCAATTCTGATCCAGGCTCCAGGGGTTGTAAAGGTGCCTCAATCAATTCTGCATCAATTCCCTAGAAGAGAATTACATAGAGGGTAAATTTTAGAGTATCACTAGTTATTCACTGAAAGTAACTGAGAGCTTAGGTTATTAGCACCATTTCAAATTGGTACCTAGGCAGTAGTAGAAATATTTCAGGGAATGAAGGAAGGGTGGAGAGAAAACCAGTGGCTACCCTTAACCCTCTTAGTGCCATGGGCTGATATATATGCTCTTCCAAAGGCCTAATAACATGATTATATTATGTAGAAATTTCATTTTTTTTCTGTAATTTCTTGAAAGCAATTTAAATGAAAATTATTAATTATTTTTCTGTAAATTACAAGAAATTTCAAAGTATCATACTTATATTTAACATTTTCAAAGCATATTTTCACTAACCAACCACTGGCACTTTTCACCGGAGTATCTAAACTTAGGTGGCATTAAAAGGGTTTATTAATGACAACAATGGTTTAACAGCCCATACGGATAGAGTTCTAATATGGACAGAGAACTAGATATTAAATATTCTCCACAAAATACTCAAGTAGAGACTGGTATATGCACCACTGAAAAGTATCAGGCACACATGGGATTAAGACACAGGTCTTCAGCTTAGGAAGCCAGTCTCTAGTCACCACACCAACCTGATCACTTTAAATTTTAGAATTTAAAGACAAAGAACACACTTTAAATCACCATGAAACTCAATCAAACAATGGAAAATTAACTTACCAACAGCTCAACACGTAAACACTTTTCACAGACATTCCATTTTGGTTTCTAGATATTGGTTTATTCCCAAGAAACAAACTGAGATACTTTTCTAATTCAACACACATCACAGACTACATTAAGTAAGCAACAAAGCAGTGTATAGTTGTTCAAAGTTGAGCAATTCCAGGAATACTTTTGAGTATAATGAGTTAATGAATTTTCCACAAAATTCATTAACCAGCCAACCTTGAAAAGGGCCCGGCTCCTATGAAAAGGGCCCACATTTTTTTGTGGATAGGAGGGGGTAGAGACTAGAATTCCGCTAAAAGTGCATATGAAGGAGGTAGAATATTATGTCATAAGGGAAAAGGCAAGCTGGAAACAAGTGAAATTTAATTTTTATTAATGAAGACTCATTTCTCAGGGCCCGGGACAAATTCTGGGGGAGGCCAAATGCCCCCTCTGCCCCCCACTTCCGACGCCACTGTGCATGAGCCGTGGAGAAATCTGCAAGCACATGTACAGGTATACCCAGAATGTTGCAAATGTACATTTGGCCATTGGGTGGAACATTCAGCATAAAATTTGTTTTAGTTTTCATGCAAATGATAATGTCATAAGCACAAGCTTGTGCACACTATTATGCTGCATTTTACTCGTAATAACAAACGACCCCTGTGAAAGCAACTTGTTATTCTCATTATCACTGATTTATGTTGCATGAAAATCATAGGGTAATAAATGGCCCCTAGGATATTCCACAATGGGGAAAACGCCTGGAAAATCTGACCACAGGGCCCAAAAAAAGAAGTTAATATATTAAGGGTATTGGGCGCAGGTTTTTTTCTTCCAAGTTAAAAATCTAAAAATTCATTTTAATAATAAAAATTTAGTATTGACAGGAAATGTCACACAAAATAACTTATTTATACTGGAACCAGCTATTCACGGTTCCAAAATCCAGAAAGTGTAGAATCATTTTGAGGGTCCACCTTTTTGTTTTAAAACAAATTCTGTAGTTCTCCATCATTTGATCACATAGATAACTCTCCCCATTGAATTATTATATCTTTGGACAATAGTTGGGCAAGATACATCTACATATTTTTTTCTTTTTTAGACCACCGCTGAACATGCTGCTAAGGTTCGACTCCACTACAGGAGGATGCTAAAAGCACATTGTTATTTTCCTTCCATTGAGCGACAACAATATTACCATCCCAGTGCACATATGGCAGTGACTCACCCCGATTCATTTTTTTACTTCGAGCTTTATCTGGCCTGTGACTCGATTTGCCATTAGGGTACCTGTCCCTTCTATCCCTATATTGTTTAATTTTGCCAGCAGTGGGAGAGTGGTAAACAGGTGATCAAAATAAGCAAAATTCCCCACATGGATAGTTTGAATCAGGCGCAAACCACATGGCCTAGCTCCGAAAAAGGGGAGAGGTGTATTCTTTCCCTGAAACACTTCAAAGTCCATCACTACACCCAAAGAAGATGTAATGATGTAATTCTTTAAGCCCACAGGTCAAGGTTTGTTTTTCACATATTGCTTACGTCCGGGACAATGGCCAGTAAACGGAATCACTTGCTCGTCGATTGAATAGTAATTATGATCCCGAGGAATATTACAGCATGAATTACGCACTGCATTAATTACTGGTTGTACCTTCTGCAACTTGTTAATCTCAGAATTGGGTGGAGGGACAAGAGTATCCATGTCCACGATTCATCCTGAAGGTCAGAAAACAACCTCTGGTCACGTTCTCAGCTATCTGAGGAAGACGAAATCCTTGTTGCCAGCACATAGGCAGCCTTGGATATTTTATAACCCCCATGAGGATGGTTTTCGAAAAACTTTTTGATTTTGTTTGGATTGGTCTCTATTGATTTCCCTGATTTAGCAACAGAATACATATTGGTAAAATCTGCCGTGAGCTGGAAGAAAACATTCGGGAAGTATTTCAGCCAGAAGAGAAGAGGGCTCGCAACCAGATCATGGTTCTGAAAATTATTTTAGCATAGTCAGTGGGGAAATACCTATGAATATGTCAAATATCATTGTAAAATCAAACGTTGTAAAATTACCGAAAAAAACCGAACCATTGTAAAATTGTAAAATCACTGAAAATCAAAAATTTACTGAACTGATGAGTCCCAGGGACCCATGCAAAGTTGTTTCATTGGTTTCTTTGTTAAGCCTGGCTCAAGTGCAAAAACCCTCAAGAGATAAATTGCAATACATTGTGGAGTACGAGAATACACAATACGGTGTAAGGGATCCGGCTACGAAGACAAAATTCACACAAGAACTGTCCGGGTCCCAGACATCCATCGTTGTAAGTTATGAGTTATTCATCAAAATCGCATCATCAATTCTGCATCAAACCTCTGACTTGAGCAAGGTTGTGTGGAGTATCATTCACCAAGACGGTCTAATTAAGTTCAATGTAACAGGGAATGGTAGAAAACAAGATACTAATAGGGTTCATACCAACTTTCCATTTTCAATTTCCCTGACGTTTCCCTGATTTCCAGTCCCAATTTTTGAAATTTCCCTGACTTTATATCAATGGCAAAGCAGTCGTACACGGGGATTTTATGGAAAAATGCAGCAAAGTATATTGTGAAATAAAATTTATTTACTACAGGAAAGTAACATATTCCTGTCAAAATTCAAAAACAAAACAAAGGATGAGCAGACCAAGCAGCCAGATCCCGAGTCCGAGCAAGCCGCCAAGTCCGCGCTACCTTGTGCCACCCAGCCAGGACGGCAACAAAATGCACACCTCGCCGCACGAACGCAGCAATGCTCCATGCGTTCAACCACAATTTTCATCTTTTTGCTGGTTCTTTGGAGTTTTTCCCTGGCCAGAATCTAATTTCCCTGACATTTCCATGACTTCCAGTCCCGATTTTTATTTCCCTGACCGGTATGAACCCTAAGTAAACGGAGTAGTAAATGAGCACAGCTTCTAGAACCGTATTCATGCAGCAACAGAAAAAAAAAAACATTCGAGACAAGGTTACTTTTCGATAGGAGAGAATGGGAGATGGGGAAAATATGAAAGGCTGTCAATGCAATGCAATGGGGGATGGGGCAAGGAGGTAAAGAATCACCGAAAATTATATCGTAGTTTACGTAAGACCCCATACAAATAAAATATTAAATAAACTCAGCTGAGTGGCTAGCGTGGCTGTGTCCCACACAAAGTTTCTCTCAGGAATTCTCCCTAACAAGTTCATTTTATCTTTGAGGAAAATAAAATCGTGATCATAAGTCATAATTAAGCCTGAACCCGCACAATCCTGCGGGTACATTTTTTATCAGAAATAAATATTTAGTGACACATTATACTAGGCACTCAAATGTACCACAATAGCAATATTGTAAAACATTAAAATTATTGTAAAATTATGCACTAAAAGAATATAACAATTATAAGCATTAAAATAATTGTAACTTACCTTAAAGCAAAAATGGAGCACAAAAAGGCTCTTAGAAAAAAGTCACCAGCATGGCCTACTGTAAACGTATTCAACTAAAATCTCCCCCCTGCATTAGAGGGGAACCCACATGATTGCTGCGAGCCAGTGGGAGCCAGAGAAATAGCTCATTGACAGAGTTAAAAAAATTTTTTCCTTGCCCGCACGATCGTGTGGGTCAGAGTGGAAAGGGATAATGCAAATACGAGGGTTTATTGTAATAGAATATACAATATTAGTAGATGATGATGATGATGATGATGATATTGGCTCTAACAGATTGTAACTTTCAAGGATGGTTTGGTATATACCAATAAGATATCTGATTTCTGGTTAATTTTCAAACCCATCATTTGAAGTTTTAAAAGTTTTGAGAGGTTTTACACAACATTAATTTCACTGGTCATAGTCATTTTTAAAGGTTTGGGCCATGCACGGCTGATCCCTACTATTATTGTTTGAACCATTACGACTTGGCACCCATGCATCTACTGGTGACAAGCCAGAAAATACTTTTGACTCTGCTCCTAATTGCTTATATCCATGGTGACTTTCATAACTCTAAAGGAGTCCTACCCTTCATCCAGCCTTATGACCCCTTATCGCAAGTGAGGAGGCCACGCACATGCACAATGCCTCACCTAGGACTCGTGGAATGGGACTTGGCTAACATTTGAATACATATCATGTTAATGTGTTGAAGTCAAATACACGGACGCAACAGTTTGGACTAGTACATATTTATATTTCTGAAGGGATTAAAAATTAAGTCATTTCAATAATGCCACCTACCACTGGAATATCTACGACAGGCATAGTAGTTGACACTTCACCAGCAGGAAGTTCATCACGGACGGTTGAGGATTCAACACCTTTCAATATCTCTCGAAGCTCTGGCAGAAAGCTTTCCTCGCCACCTAAGGTCTCCTTATTGAGAAAGAAGGGAGGCAAATAGTTTTTAAATCATCACCCTTAAAATACTTAAATGATGAGAAACAAAAGTCATTTGCAACCAGCATGTGCCAACTAAGAAAATGGTTGCAGATGCTTAGCAAAAGGATTGTATGGATATAGGTTTAAGAAATTTGTGTTTGATATGGGATTGAGTATTAAGGAGTGCTAGTTTTTGGATGTTAGAACTTTTTTAATCAGTGCACACGAGTGTCGATTTTTGTTTTGCCTTGCATTTGACTTTATTTGTTCTCACTTCCAGTAATGCATTTCACACACATGGTTGGGAAATTAAATCAGTGATGTCAGTATTCAGCTTTTATCCCATTCCATTCCATCTTCCATGTGTCCTATATTCATAATCCCAAATTCACTCAACAAATAAATATATTATTATCATTACTTGCAAATAATCTCATTTATGCTTACCACATCAGTAGGAGCCTGTGGTGGGATGGGAGGCACATCTGACATAGTGATTTCTGAAGGATTAGCAACACGAACTTCATCAGCTTGCCTTAGTATTTCTGCCAGTTCTTCGTGAGTAAGCACAGGGAATTCCAATTCATCCTCTCTCCTTTTCCTCTTCCTTATGTCTTTGGTAGGCCATACAAATTTAAAATTACTTTTGATATGGGTGTATGACTACTTAAGCTATTTTATTAATATGTAGCCACATCAAAAATAGCAATTCAATTTTAAGTACATCACAAAAATATCAAAACAATTTTATCAGAAAAGATATAGATTTAAATGTTAATAAAAGTAAGATGGTGTACTTTTCCCACAGCAAAAATAAGATACATAGTGTGCTTGTAAAAACTGATGGTCAATCAATTGAACAAGTCTCAGAAAGTAAATTTTTAGGCATCTTCTTGAGCGCGAATGTTTCCTGGGATAAGCATGTTAAAGTACTGCAGAGTAAGCTTAGCTCTACCTGCTATCTATTAAGACACCCGGCTTGCGGAACGAAGCACTTTCAGAGGAAGTAATATAAAGTGAAAGGCTAAAATGTTCGTAAGAACAAAATAACACTACTAATATATTTCTTCCAGAAAAGCAACTTAGGTTCAACTGACTTTGACTTTGGTAGATTTACTGAGCTGCACTTATTGAAAGAAATCTTGAGTCTCTTCTCTACAATTTTATTTCCCACGACCCTTTCCACGCCGACCTTTTGACACCCTAATCTTTCATCACAAGCGCTTTGGTCTGAACGAGTCCCCCTGTCCTGCGGTCATCCCTAAGCTATAAAAATAGGGCACATGGCCCCCCTAGATAATATGCTGGGCTAAATGAAAGGGAAATGAAAACATCGTAACTCTTACTGCCATTATCCATATCTCTTGTTGTCTTTCCAAGCTGAAATGAAGCTTGTCCCAGAGGGGCCTTGGAGAAACCAGGCGTCAGTGACAGGATATGTTTATGTTGACAGTAAGGTCATAAAATTTTCATCTATGTGCTGAATATACTCTCCCTTATCCTCCCAAGTGGATGGAAATTCGCTCTCCTTATAATTTCAAGAGATAGAGATGAAAGTCAATTGCTTATTTCATGAAAAAGTGCAGAATAGATGCATCAAATGAAGATGCAATATTTTTCCAAAAAAAAATAGGTAAGTATTAGTATATTTGCTCAAAATAAAGAGTAAGGTTTATTATATCAGTATGCAAAAATGAATGCACTAGAAAAATATTCAATTCCTCAAAAAGCATATCAAAGCATAACGTGATACAATCGTGCATATCACGTAGAACGGCACCATGGGTAGGTTAAAGGGGTCGGTGCCCAGCACATACGATGGCATTGAAGGGTTAGTCAAACTTCATTGGACCCTATATCATGGGTTCATTTGGAGCATTTCATACCCTATAAAGATTTATGGGGGCCAGTTAACTTAAGTTTTCAAGTCCATTGTATTGTGGGACACTTGTATAAATATGCCTAACAGCTACAAAATATAATAAACTGATAACCACAACCCATACGCACTACTTACGGGAATTAGATACATACTACATTTTCTGAGACACTCATTAATTTTCACACCATCGTGGTTCAAACAAAAGGGTTATTATTAAAATAGTATTTACTTCTCAGTGGTTGATGAGGCTCATTGATGAATCTCTCCAGCCTCACTTCAGAATGACTGATGACTTGAAAACGTCTAAAGCGTTTCCTGAAATATACCATGAAAAATATTATGAAATTTTAAAATATCAGAAAATGAAGAGTAAGAATTATCCTAGAAATAGGTCAATATTATATTAAGTAAGTTCATGGTTACTTTAAATTCATGAAACAATCATACCAAATAACTCATACTAGTATGAGATAGCCATCTAATATGTTTTCGATTAATTAAATACCACACAAAGAAACAATTCTCACATAAAATTGAACCTGTTCTTTATTGTACTCAAAAATCTAATTATTTTCATTTTAATATGATTATTCTTCATTATGTATCTTTTGTACTACTTTTATAACTCACCTAGTATTTTTGCAAGCCCTTCGCTGAAAACCAGATAAATATGATTGATCATCCGTTAACCTTAAAAACTGATCAACTATCCCCCAGCCTTTACTCCTGCATCAAACCCATTTTGTGCCTCTCTCACCAATTCCTTAGAACATATGTTAAATATAAACAGTGAGTACAGACAGCCCTGTATGACCTCTCCATCCTATTATCCTTCACTCACATTCTCCTTCACTCACATTCTCCATCCCTTACTCCTGCTTGCATCTTTAGTGCCATGCATGCATTCTGAATCATTTTCCTGTCTTTCCAATCTACTCCTAATTTCCTCAATATTTCCATTGAGTTTCCCCACCTTGCTATGTCGAATGTTTTTTTGAAATCAACATAACACAAAAAAATTCTGATTGCATAGCAAGTAAGCCTTTCGACAAATACGTATTCTTGTCACCACAATCATATCCCAAGTTGCCCTCCCCTACCAAAATCCAAACAGTTCTTTGCCTAAAACTTGTCTGCTCTCTTCTCCAACTTTATGTTTATCATTCTAAGCACTGCATTGGCCACATGTGAGAATAAATTTTTTGTCAAATAGTCTTCACATTCCTTTGTTATTCTCTTTTACAGTATAGGAATTAATGTAGTTTTTACAAAATCCTCAAGCCAAATACTTGCCTCTTATATTCTATACGCAAGCCCATTTAGTCTTTCTTCTCCATCTCTCCCTGGATCCCTCTGATGGGATGTTATCAATTCCCAACACTTGCTCTGTCTTCGTTTCTTACAATGCCTTTCTTATCTCACTATTTAGCATTCCTGATCCAAGCTCATCCCTATATACATCCTTGTAATACTCGCAAACACAATATCACTATTATAGAGCTCTTCCACATATGCCTTCCACCTATACTCAATGTCTTATGGTTCAAGTTCTTGTCCAGCCCTTGATGCACGGTTACCGTTTCCATTCCTTCATTCTAAGCTTTGAGTTAAGGGCACTGATTTCTCCATCTGTGTCTCTTAGGAGCTTCTACATCTCATTAAATCGTCTTCTCCACCTACTTTTCCTTTGCTTCTCTCCAAAGTCTTTTGTTTATTTACTTATGTTGACTCCTGCCTCCTGTCTCCATTTTCATATTTTTCCATTTTCTTCTTCTCTCAAATTTCTCCATCATTTCTGCTATTATCCTTGGCTTCTTGATCCTTCATTCATTGGCTGTTCCTATTGTCTTCTCTTCTGTCCTTTTCTCCCTGTTTTCCCCCACCCTTTCTTAACTTGCCCCTTTTCTTATTTCCTTGATGCATCTGTCCACCAACTCCTCATATTCCCTCCATTTCATTCCAATCACAGCTCCTACATCCCAATTCTTTTCTCCTACTTCTTTATAAGATTTTCAATTTCTCACCTCACATTTCATTACCATAAAGTTATGGTCAAAATGGGCATTTGTACATGGGAAGCAATGAGAGTTCTTCACACTCTTCTAATTCTTTTCCTAACCATGATGTAATCTAAACAATTTAAAGGATTGCAAACTTGCTGCGAAAACCTTAACCGAGTTACCCACTGAAAATGCACACTAGCAGAATTTTCACAGAGGCAAAATCATTAACCTTGATGGTGGTAGAGCACCTGGCTAGAAATCGGGACGTTACAGATTCCAGTCCCACACAATGGATGATTTGTTCTCTGTGGAAATTCTGCTATAGTGCATGATGTAATCTAGTTGGTATTTCCCTGTATCCCAAAGCATTTTCCAATGGCAGGTATACCTGTGGTGTTAAATAAATTAACAGAAATACAGGTTTTTAAACAAGGTACATTATTTATTCATAATGTCTATCTACTTTGCTTATGTATCTAGTTAAGAGACTGATGAACAGCAACAATTAACTCAGTTAAAGTCACTTTCATGGGCTACTGCTGGTTGACTCTCATTAGGATCAGGTTGGTGTACTAATTAAGGTATTGACTTCCCATTCCAAGGGCCCAGGTTTAAATCCCAGCAGTGGCAGAGATTTTTCGTAGATATTTAAGTCCCAACTTGAGCACTGTTTGGAGAGTACTTCAAGTGCAACACTCCATCCATAAGTAGGTACATTACACCATGAACCTCTTGAAACCTTTCATCATGAGTATGCTAGCCCTGGTTGCCAGTTTTCCTCACTATCAGGGTCTAGATCAGGAGGGCCTCGAGGGTGAACCATTAGCAGTCCCTATAAGTGACTTAAACCACTTACTTTACTAAAATCAGCACTTAAAGAGAAGTACCAAATTGGCAAGTTAAATTCAAGCTGTACTTCAATTCATAAAAGGCAGATATAGAAAATAAAATGTTATACATTATTATTATGTTTATGCTAAAAGCCAAAAGTGATTGATATGAATCTCACAAGTCTTTGGAATCCAATATGGTTCTCAAACGAGCGACTTCACCCCATCGTACAAAAACACCTGCCGCATCATCTGTAAAGATTAATACAAGTTGAAAATCAATATCTAATGTTATTCTAAATATGACAATTCAAATTACACCAAGAAATTATAATGGTATTCATACAGTAGAAGCAGGAAGTAACATTATGAGATCTGAATGGAGATATCCTACTAAATATATAGAAATATATTGTCGTGTCCCAAGGAGGGGCACAGGGGGTTCGTAACTCAGAAAGGGATCGTTGCGGGTAGGTTGAGCATTCCATAATCAAACACAGCTCGTCTCTAAGTGAAATCCATTTATTAATCACACTAAATACTAAAGCTTACATCTGGATGGCTTGACTAAGTTGAGAGGGTGGCGGAGATGTGTGGAGTGGACCCTTGGGCACGGAGACAAAGTCGGTCGGCAGGCTAGTTGGGCGATGGGTTCTCGGGCAGCGTGATGGCGTAGCACACAGATTCGAACAAGAGAGAGAGCGAGAGGCGATCGCATCCCTTGCTTATATAGGATCGGGAGCCAATGCCCTACAATGTTCTGGAAAATTCCTAAGTTTCGTCAGGGGGATGGCTTAGCTTCTCGGCCCCCCTCTCCTTCTCCTGCGTGATATCATCCCATCCTGTTTTTCCCATGGAATTCATAATTACTCACTCTTAGGCTTACACGTGCAGTTGTGGTTAAACTTCCCGGACATTGTGCTTTCGAAATGCTAGATATCCCTTTGGGTCGTTAATTCCCTTCTCTAATGTGGAAGGAAAAAGCATGAGAGAGTCCGAGATTTAATGAAGTGAGGACATGAGAAAATTGGATGCACGGTCCCAAAATAATGAACTAGGTGGTCTACGCAAAAGTAGGAGAGTCGAAGGTCCAAGGGGGGTCCGAGGAAGGAAAGAGTCAGCCTCGGCCAGAGATGACGGAGGGCAGTACATCAGGCGATGCACCCCGGGTCGCGGTCCCAATCAAGGTTTCGTAATTCCAATTAAGGGCTGCATGCGTGGGAAACGAGAGTCATTGGAGGCCAGAGACGTCAACGGAAAGGTTGAGGAAAGACGATGCATCTCAGGTGCCTATGTGGGAAAGAGCCGGATGCAACTCGGGTCCAATTTAGGAGGAGGGAAGAGGGAGGCTGGGAGGTGAGGCCGGGCTCAGCGCTTGGGGCCGTCTGTTTGGGCCACAACAATATTAATAGACATTTTTGAAGGACTGCAATGCATGGACAGAGAGTTAGAAGCTTTTACAGAGACTTTGGCTTTGGCAGAGACATGTCAATTATTTTGGCTTTGCTTTGCTACTTTGCTATTAGAGCAACTTTTGCTACATCAATCCTGTGAATGAAGCCTTGCAGCTTTTGAAACTAATTTCCATTTCCTGAGATCATTCCCATTAAATACCGCATGAAACTCAGGAATATTTGCAATGGTCAATGCTTACACAATATTCCAATATATGAGCGAATGCTTTCATGAATGTAATTCTCTCTATTACAGACACATTTCTCGGGGCTGAGCTTAAAGCCACAGAGTATGTCCATGGGGTTGCAGATGGTGGGTCGACCTCTAGATATAGAGGTTAGCTGTGAGATAAGAGAGTAAACTCATCGAATAAGCAGTCGTGGACAAAAAGTGGTGGCACTACGAGGTGGTATTGGTCTATCACTGGGTAAGATAGGCTTTTAAATGATACAGAAACCAGTGAAGACACCGTAACTTGGCGACCGGACACCACCAACAGTTACGCTTGTCATCACCCGGAGGATAGGACAGCAGCTCTTCTTCATATGAGGGAAGGTGGAGACCACAGTGGTCGGTACAGCAACACTCAATTCACTATTGGCTTGGTAACATTTACTTTAATGACTGTAGTACTGCGATGTGGAAGGCAAGGGGAAACCACCACATAATTATCCTGGGGAGTAGCAGCTACTCCACTCTTTTCTTTCTTATCAAGATGTGATGGAACCCTCTCCAGTAAAATATTCCGGAGGTAAAATAGCCCCCTATTCGGATCTCCGGGCGGGGACTACCCGAGAGAGTACATCAGTCAAATGAGATAAACATTCTAGGGTGGGAACATGGAATGTGAGATCATTTCGGACCTGTGGAAGACTGGAGAACCTTAAGGTGGAAATGCGAAGAATGGACCTCGACGTATTAGAGAATCAGCGAAATGAAGTGGCCTGAAGATGGAAAATTTTGGAGTGGAAGCTACAGGATTATTCACTCTGGATCAAGAAATGATAACGCTGGAGTAGGCATAATGCTCAGGAAGAGTGCAGGACTGCGCATGAAGAGCTTCCTGCAGTATAGTGAGAGGATTATAATGGTGAAGATCGAGACCAAAGCTACAGATACCATTGTGGGGGTACCAAGTTTACATGCCTATGTCGGACTACGAGGATGAAGAAGTGGAAGATGTCTATTAGGAAATCACAGAAGTACTAAAGTATGTAAAAGGAGAAGAAAACTTAATTATTTTAGGAGATTGGAATCCTGTTGTTGGCGAAGGTAAAGATGGAAGAATAACAGGAAAATAAGGTTTGGGAAATGGAAATGAGAGAAGAGAAAGACTTATAGAATTCTGCTTACAACACAAGTTGGTGGTGGCAAACACATTGTTTAAAAACAACCAACGGAGAAGATATACCTGAAAAATACCCAGAGACAAAAGAAGATTTCAAATTGACTACATTTTAGTGAAGCAGAGGTTCAGAAACCAGGTGAAGAACTGCTTAAAGTGCCGGGTGCAGATATTAACAGTGACCACAGCTTAATGATGATGAAATTGCCGTATAGGGCCGAATCTTGGAGCGGCACCACTCAACCTTTCCCGCTCGGCACCCGTGCGCCTCCTGGGGGTGAGCTGGAGAGTCCAGGCTTCCCCGCCTCAGCGCACCCGGAGGGACGCTTTGGTACCTTCAGTACATATGGGGCCGGTGCTCGAGCACTACGTATAGCCCGGCACTCGGTGACAACACGTGTGAATAACATTCAGCTTGTGTAAAGAAAGCAATAAAGAGATATACATATTAAGTTGTGTCATCAGTTATTGATGCGGACACAACAGATTGGCAACGAGGATTTAAAGTTTACTGTGCATCATATCGTGCTTCATTAGTCAGACCTGTGAGGGAGTTTTGTGTTCGAGTAATGACTCAATCGTTTAACCAAGTCGGGGGGGGATGAAACCAACGTGGGATCCACCGGCAAGGATCCCCAAGAGCTGCAATTAGGAACGTAGTTACAGTAGCAACTCCAGGCTCAGCAGCAGCAAATTCAGGAGCACCATCTCCCGTGGCAGTCGCAGCACCGTTGACAGTAAAACCTTTCAACATAGACAAGCCAGCTGAGTGGCCTAGATATGTGAACAGACTTAACTTCAGCTACACAGCACATGGGATCACCGACCAAGTAATGCAGAGAGTGTACTTTCTCTCCTCGTGTGCCGACGAACTGCATAACCTAGCGTGCAACATCCTGCACCCAACAGATTTAGTGCTGGTCGTGCACGAGGATATCATAACAGCCCTCACAGGACATTTCCGTCCCCAAGTAAACAAAGTCGCGGCTTACTAGCAAATTCACCACACTACACAAACCGCCGCACAGAGTGTTAGTGAGTTTGTGGCGAAACTACGGCGCGCCGCTGCCGATTGTGGTTTCAGGACAGGGGAATCAGGCCGGGTCCATGGTTGCCACATCGCCACTTCCGGGGCCAACAGGCCCCTGTTACCGCTGCACTGGTCCCCACCAGTCCTGTGTCTGCCCGATGGACAGCAAATCATTATACTGCACGTGCCATGGACATGTCGCTGCAGTTTGCCAGTCCGCCCCATACTCCGGCATACAGCAGAAGACTCAAGACGACTGGTACGGCAATAAGAGACACTACAGAGGCCGGGGCCGAGCGAGCTAGACAGGTTCGTGGCAAAGAACACCGAATTCCACGCCGACGCACCAAGTCGAGGCGGCATGCTACATACAGCACGGTAATCCACAGCTGGAAAACACCGAGCTATCAACAGCATCGGGCCTCAATGCGGTGCACCCCGGTATGTCCGTCACAGCAACCGGGTCTCCAGCCCTGGAGCTGCCTGCCCCAGACTTGGTCACTGTGAATATTAATTCCCAGGCGGTACAGTTTCAGGTGGATAATGGCGTGGTGGTTTCAATACTACCAAGGGTCATCTTCAACTCCCTGTGGTCCCACGCTCCACCCTTGACACCACTCACGCTACAACTGGATTCCTACAACGACTAGTTTGCACGTCACCTCCACATTCTGGGTGTAGCTAACATGACCGTGGATTTCAAGAACGTCTCCACGCAACTTCATCTGGTCGTCGCAGACGGATGCCGTCCCATTCCCTTGCTGGGATGGAATGGTACCCGGCACTTGGAATCCGCGTCGAAGGTCTTCACTCTGTGGATGCTTCCGAACTTTCCGCTCTCCCTCCTTCCGGCCGCCTGGCTGCACCTTTACCTCTTCTGGAGCATCCTGCACTTCAAGGTACGGGCTCCGCCGTCGGGCGCTACACCTGACCCCCCGTCAGCCTGGACCTCGACCCCTCCCCGTACCGCCGCGTTTCCTCCTAGCCCGACCGGTCTACTTCCCGCTACAAGGTAGAGTTGCCAACGAGCTCCATCGTCTCCAAGCTGCCGGCATCCTAAGACCCACCCGTTACTCCCATTGGGCTACTTCTGTTGTGGTCGTGCCAGTAAAGGACGGTGGGTTGCGGCTGTGCGGCGACAATAAGGCAACACTGAACAGGGCTCTCCTTCTGGACAAGTATCCATTGCCGACTACCAATGAGACGTTCGTCAGGATCTCAGGATGCCAGTTTTTTTCAAAGCTGGACCTGGAGCTCGCTTTCACTCAGCTCCCGGTGGATGACGACACAGCGCAACCTCAGACGGTCAACACCATACTCGGGTTGTTCATGGTACACCGTGTCCAGTTTGGCATAAAGGTAGCCCCTAGCATCCTGCAGCGCATAATGGACTCTTAGCCTCCATCCCAGGAGTCGCGGTTCTCATGGACGACATCCTCATCGGTGGCCGCTACCGCGGAGAACACGACAACAGGGTCAGGTGCGTACTCGTCCGAGTCGCCAGTGTCGGGCTCAACTGTGCAAAGACAAATGCATGATCGCAGCGTCCTACATCGATTTTCTCGGCTTCAGAGCCGAAGCCACTGGAGTCCACCCCATGGAATCCAAAGTTGATGCCATCCGTAAGGTGCCGTCCCCGAAAGACAATTCGGAGCTCCAGGCCCTTCTGGGCCTTATAAATTTTTATGACTGCTTCCTGCATGACAAGGCTAGCACCTTCGAACCCCTTTACCGCCTACTGGACAAGGGTTACCCGTGGCATTGGCTTCCGGTGCACGAAGAGGCCCTTCAGGCCGTCCTTGACCGCCTCGCGAGCGACGCCGTGTTGACCCACTATGATGCCATTCGCCACATCATCCTCACATAAGACGCGTCCCCTTATGAAGCATCAGCGGTACTTGCGCACAATGCCGACGGCTCAGAATGCACGGTGTCCTACGCGTCTCGCACCCTCAACAAGGTGGAACGCAACTACGCCCATAATGATAAGCAAGCCTGCGCCCTCATCTTTGGTGTAACAAAAGTTCCATTAATACTTGTCAGGTCGTCCCTTCAACTAGGTCACGGACCACAAACCACTTCTTGTTATCTTCAATCCCGGCCGTTCGACTCCAGCGCATCTATCTCCATGAATGCAGCGTTACTCCTTGACGTTCGGCTCCTATGACTACAACCTCTATGTCTATGGTGGAGCTCGCAACAACGCAGATGCCTTCTCCTGGCTGCCACTGCCGGTTGATTCAACGAACTCCTCCACAGATCCCCGGTGGGCATTCATCTCCTGGAACTACGGGATGGCCCGGTGACTAACACTGAGATCGCCGAAGCTACCGCGGCAGATCAAGAGCTCGCCAATGTTTGTCGCTTCGTTAAGGAGGGTCGGCCACCACGTCCACCTCCCGGGTTATCGGATTACCACTCCCGCTGCGCTGAGCTGTCCCTGCTTTGGGGGTTTCTCCTGCATGGGAACTGTGTTGTGATTCCAACATCGCTGCGCTCCAAGGTCTTAGACGCTGTCCACAGCACGCACCATGGCATCGTGCGGACCAAGCATGCAGCTCGGGGTTTCATATGGTGGCCAGGCCTCAGCAACTCCATCGAGGCCATCGACAAGCGCTGCTCCACTTGTCAACAATACCGGTACTATCCACCCAGTGCCCCTCCTTGCTCGTGGCCCTCAGCCTCTTCTCCTGGGGTCCGGGTCCACCTGGATTACGCGGGCCCTGTCCAAGGCTCCACCTTTCTTCTCATGATGGACGCATACTCCCCCGGCCCGTTATCCGAGCGGTCTCCTCCATGTCAGCGTCGGAGTTAATCCGCCACGTACGAACCATCATGGCCGAGTATGGAGTCCCTGAAACTATCGTCTCCGACAACGGGGCACAGTTCGTGTCGGCGGAGTTCCGTGCCTTCTTGGATGCTAACGGTGTCAGTTACCTCACATCACCGCCATTTCACCCTTCATCAAATGACTTGGAGAAACGTTTGGTGGGTTCCTTCACAGATCGGTGGGCAAATCATCCCTCAAGAGACATTCACGAAAGACTCGGAGCGAGTCTTGTGCGCACTGTGGACCTCGGTGTGCACATCCGCGGGAGTCACGCCAGCGGAACTTTTCTTCGGGCGCCGCCTCCGCTCCCCCTTGGACGTTATCCGCCTGTCACCTCTGCCTGATAGGAGGGATGACATGGCCCTGGGTCTTCGCCACTTCGCCAGCGGGGACCTTGTTTGGTTCCGTGACTTCCGCCCACGACAGCCGCGGTGATGTCTCGGAGCGTGTCTCTACCTTTGCCAAGATGCGGAGGGTCGCCGTTGTTGCCGCAGTATTGACCAGCTCTTCGACCGCATGCAAGGCGATGCGCCTCCACCGGCTCCGCCCTCCGCGGAACCGTGGAGCGAAGACTTTATCGATGACATGGACGAACATCAGACCTCCATCACGGCCACCCAGGCGCTGGAGCGACCCGCGACGGCGCCCACCCCGCGTCCTCAGCGCCCCTTGTACAACCTCAATACCACCGGAGCGCCCATTGGAACATGCAGGATGAAACTGAAACTCTCATGGACGAGCTCACTCTGTCTCCGGTGGCTTCTCTCCCGGTCAATGTGCGGGATCCTGCTGCTGCAGTTCATCCTCCGCGGCACTCCCTACGTCATCGCCGCATTCCGGCACGTTTAGTGACCGATTATGTGCTTCATAGTTGTGTTTGTGATGATTATGTGCTTGATAGTTGGTGTTCTGAATCCACCCCCCCCCCCCTTTAGTCAACATTTTGTGCCCCATCCTTTCTAGTGGTTTCCTTCTTTTCCACTTTCTTTCATCATGAGGAGTGTAAGTGATGAGCTTATATGCGATGTTATGGACTGTGAGGAGGCGAAGGAGGCCTGGAGCATCCTAGATAAGGTATGCAACTAAAACTCTTCATATGGTGCCACATTGAAATTACGTGAATTGGTGAGTTTTGAGGAGACGAATGAAATGAGTGTCCAGGAATACTGCAATAGTATTGTGAATATGAATAGGGTTCTCATTAAGAATGGATGGGATTCAGCGATAGACAGCCTCGATATGTGTGACTGGACTTACGAAGGAGAAGTACGAAATTACCATTAAGACCCTCACGGCTCAGCCCAACAACATGGAGTTGGCTATCGTAAAGCAATACCTTCTGGAAGAGGAAGAGCAGCATAGGAATGTCAACCAGATGAAACATCTAGCGTTAAAAACATCTCACAAACCTGCACAGCTGCGCTAAGCAAGGTATTCCCTGTGCAGCAGCGCTGAAGAGGGCAAAAGTAGCGATGCTGGACAGAGACCCAAGTATCGAAAAACGAAGCCACCAAGAAACAAGAAGTTTTGGTGCTACACCAAACTTGCTTGTGGCGAAGAAAGTCACACTGCGGCCTTGTGCCCGAGAAAAACGGAGATGGATGAAAAAAGGATGGAGGCCACCTCATTAGTTATAAAAAGGGAGCATGTGGCGCTGTGTACGAGGAGGAACGTGCCGATGAACGATGGTGTGTGGACACTTAATTCCGCAGCATCAGACCATATGTCCCCTCAGAGAGACCTTTTCCAAGACTATCAAAATTATAGTGGCATTGTGAAGGTTGGGGATGGAACACCCCTTAAAATAACAGACGTAGG
Organism: Platycnemis pennipes; assembly: GCA_933228895.1. NCBI lineage: Eukaryota > Metazoa > Arthropoda > Insecta > Odonata > Platycnemididae > Platycnemis > Platycnemis pennipes. The sequence continues at coordinate 35,974,728 of OW121851.1, forward strand.
TTAAGTGACCCTTAAGGTTAAGGGAGTGAAGGGCTATCAACTTTGGGAGCTGAATTTAAAGAGGGTGATTATCAGCCGTGATGTGGTGTTCAGAGAACACATCTTCCCCAGCAACTTCACTAGGGGCCTTAATGGGCTTCAACCACAGTTTTATGCCAGAGGAAGAGGTTGTGTAGTATTCACATAAGGAGAGGATCCTACTGCTGGGCCTTCCCAAGGGGCCACACAGGGAGAGGCAGGGGCCGCACCAGATCCAGGAGAGGATCCTACTGCTGGGCCTCCCCAAGGGGCCACACCAGATTCAAGAGAGGAGGCAAATGCAAGGCTTCTCGGGCCAATAGCAGGTGAGGCAGAGGATACTCCAGACACAGGAGAGGCCAATGCAGATGATGGCCCGAGACGATCCGGAAGGAGGGAAGTAAGAGCCCCATGCAGCCTCCCATGCTGTAATCTGGTAAGGTATGAAGTAAAAACCCCAGAAGAAATGCAGGTTCCTAAGACTTGGCAGGAGGCCCTGAATGGGCCACAATCGGCCGAGTGGACAGCTGTTACGCTGGAGGAGTTTGACACCATGAAGGAACTACACACCTGGGAGATAGTGCCGCAGCCTATCGAGGCCAACGTCATTGGCAGTAAGTGGGTATTCACTATTAAAAGGTCTGGGGAAGTTATTGTGAAACTCAAGGCAAGGTTGGTTGCACAGGGCTTTCGACAAGTGTACGGCTTAGATTATTATGAGACTTCCAGCCCTGTTGTACAGAATAAGACAATAAGAACTCTCTTCTCACTTGCTGTAGAAAGGGGTTGGGAGATAGATCAACTTGATGTGGTTGGGGCTTATTTCAATAGTTTTTTGGAGGTACCAATTTATATGGAGCAACCTAGTTTTTCCACCCAAGATAATGGTATGTTTGTTTGTAAGTTGAAAAGAAGTATATATGTATGGGCGAAAACAGTCGGGGTGCAACTGGAAGTCACCTGCATGATATTGAAATTAAAATTTAAGGACTGTGTAAAGGAACCTTGTGTGTATGTCAGAACTGGAGTGATATGAGCTGTCCATGTTGATGACTTTTTATTGTTTTGTGAGAGGGAATATGTAATAAATGTCAAAGTTGAGCTATCAGCATGCCTTAAGATAAAAGACTTAGGAAGTGTTTCAAATTTTCTCTCTATGGTAATCTCCAGGCCATCTGAAGGGGAATTAATTGTTAGTCAGGAGCTTTATATTGAAGAAATCCTGTACCTGAAAGAGTTCCTTTCTGTAGACATTAGGGGGTTCAGTGCTCCACTTGAAATGGGATGTGTTAACATTGAGAGAAATGCAAGTGGAAAAATTTTGTGAACATACCTACAGGAAGGCAGTTGGATCTTTGCTGCATTTGTCAACAAATACCAGAGCTGACATTTCTAGTGCCATTTGTTTTGTCAGTCAAAATTGTGGAGATCCAGTGAGAAGTGACTGGGAGAATGTGAAGCACATTCTGCATTCTTTAAGGGGGACAAAACACTATGCATTACATTATGCTAAGACTGGTGAAAAGGTTACTATATATGCAGACTCTGACTGGGCTAATGACCTAAGTGATTGTAGATCTATTTCTGGGTATTGTTTTGTTCTAGGTGGGGAAGTGAATGGGGGAGTTCTCCTTGCGAAGTAGAAAGCAAAAATCGCCATCAACATCATCAACGCATTGAGTATGTGGCCATGTATGAAAGTGCCACAGAATTTGAGTGGTTAAGGGATTTTTTGGAGGAAATAGGTCAGGGGGCGTTTGTGTCAAGGCCATGTCCCATACTTTCTGACAATACAAGTACTATCGCCATTGCAGGCACAAGGTCTGTTAATGATACCTCAAAGCATTTTTCTGTTAAGTTTCACTACCTTAAGGACCTAGTTAGTAGAGGAGAAATTGTCTTTAAGTATGTTAGGACAAATGAAAATTTAACTGACTTGCTGACAAAATCCCTAACTGGGCCAAGAACCAAAGAACTAGTTCTCAATCATAAGTGAACTCACTAATAAGTTAGGTACCTTTTGAGTTTTGAGCACGTGTTAATGACTGTTGTTTTTTTATGAAGTGTTTTTGTCTGGTTCCTTCATCCTGTCCTTTGTTGATGATACAGTAAGTTTCAATTTTCATACTGAATCCTGAGGAGAGGTGTTTAGTATATTCATGATTCACTTTTATTTAGCGGCCATTATTTGTATGTTTATCCTTATGTGCTGCCCCCCCTCTTATATTTCTGTAAGTATGTATTGTAAGCTGTGATTGTGGCACCTCCAAGCGGTGGGGTCGGTACATTAAAAGGTTAGTTCGCGGAGTGAATCCTAACTGTGCAGTTGTAATTTAAGCATTCCTAAAGATTCCCTGCGATCAACATTAAAGTAGCAAAGTTGATTGGCTACGACCCCAATAAATTCAACAAAATATGGGTTGGCACATTGTATTTGTGCCAGGAGGGTCACAGAAGGCTCCCACCTACCCCTCCAATTCTAATTTAAAAGAACTCACTCTGTTCTCATCAAAATATCAGTGCACAGTAATTCTATTCATTTCAAGAAAATTTCAAGAAAACTCCCATCACATCTCCTACTCTTTCTCGCATTTAATTTTCTCCATTTGAATTACACTGTCATGAATATTCTTTAGCCTTTTCAATGCAGCATGCCCGGCAGCAGGGCTGTCCCCCCAGAGCTGAAGTTGTGTGGTTAAAGTTTTAATTAGTTTAAACTTTTTATATTTTTAATGCTTCATTTTAAGGCTTATCTTGTTCTGAAACTTCTTATGTGGATGTGAAATGTTCTGAAATGGAAAATTTTGAAGCAAAGGACCACACAATACCACATCATAATTTGCACAGAAATACCTAGACTCCCCATGATGAGTGAGTCCAACCAGTATGCGAAGAAACAAAAAGAGCAAGAAGAAATACAGAAAAACAAACTCAGTGGCAGCATCAAAGAAAACTGACTCATAGGGTAGAAAGACGCACCGAGAAAAATTAATGGCAAAGAAAGCCTCAGATGAAATAAACATACAGCAGCGATCCTTAGGATCCTGAATGTGATCCTTAGGAAGTGCAATCAGAAAGATAAGTGAGAAGGAGGCACCCACCTTTACAAGGGGCGTTAAGGGTATACTCCAAGGCCGACAGGTCTACGACAGAAGGGATATTTGAAACTACTAAGGCCAGCATGGCCTGATATAATGAGAACAATATGTACTGAAAAACAGGAGTGAGAGTCACGTGATGGTCAAACACACTTCTAAGAATGATGTGGAAATCAAAAGAGTTCATCAAACCAATCAAAAATGAAACACGATGCCAGCAGTGAAGTGAACATGCACCGAGCATGTATAGATGCCCACAGTATGGAGGGCATGAAAGCCGCTGGGTGTGCAGACACATCCATAGTACCACAAGGGTTAGCAGTGTGTGCAAAGGGAGTTAAAACCTAGACATGCTTCATGCTTAGCTGTGTGATAGCATTTATGCATATAAGAAATTATATGACCTTTACTATTGTACATGTGCCAGGAAATAGCTAATTATATTAAGTTCAAACTTATCAATGCCAAAAGAGCAGAAATAATGTTTCTTTATTCTATGAAGGGACATATAAAGGTGATGAAGATTGAAGGTTCACTGTATTGCAGGATCATGCAGGTTTGTGCGGATTTTGATGATTTTATACCAGTTGACAGTGATCTCGTGCTGTTGCAAAAGTATCTATTCAACAATTTCCTTACCATTTGCAGACTCAACACACTTATGACAATAACAGCCAGTGACAAAACTGCCTCATCCACACTCCACATCAACGGCACTCTCGGATATTGTCCGCAGCCATGCTTACTCTGTGTTAAGAGAGTGATGATCTTTCAGGCTGGACCCCACATCAGGCAGTGGAGAGGTTTCTGAGCCCCAACCACCTGAGGAATAGGCAATTGGCCATTCTTTTACATTATTTTAAATAAATGACCTTTCATAAAGTATGCCTGCAATATTGGGCTCAGTTCCTCAGGACTAGTAAAAGAAAACTTAAGCATTCCACAACATTAAATATTTTAACAACAAGTTTCATTACACTGTAACATCTTCAGGTGAGGTAAAGTACAAAGTTTGAGAATTTTTTCCATGATATATATTGACACCTCATGGAAGTAAGTATGGGTGAAAAGGAAAGAGGAGAGGAAAGAGGATCTTCATATTACATATTTCTTAAGTTTTCCCTCTCTAGCTCGTGTTCCATTGAATATGGAATTCTGCCATGTCTTAGCCTCATCAATCCATCAGAAGAAGCCTCCACCAAGTTTAAATTAAAATTGAACAAGTCGTTATTAATACAGGGACTTTAAGACTATAAAGTCTTCTCTTACAATTAACTGCAATAAACCACACAAATATTCACGCCCTGAAAAGTGAAAAATCCTTCCTGGGCGAACCTTGAACCTGCAACCTCGAGTTTGGCACTCAAGTGATTAATCTCACGTCCACCGAGGTCAGCCAGCAGTTTAGTAGAAAGTAAAATGAGTGCCCACCCTGCCCCAATCATATCCTTTCTAAAGCACTTATTCTGGGTACTAAGCTGAGTACAAGAATTCACCGATACAGCACAAACGGCCGCAAATTGGTCTATAGGCAGTTTAATATACACGAATTATCTCGCCTAAAAACTGTTTTTACACGTGCACAAGTAGAATAAATTCAGTCTATATACTAGACTACTATATGTCCACCCCAAACCAAGTAATACTCATCTAAGGTCAAACCCGGTATTAAATGAGACGTAATTTTATGCATTAATTACATAATTTTTGCAATTAATATGTAAGATAGGTAAAATGTATCCTGGATAAACATGATAAAAATTTTAATAACCAGGGATGGTAGTACAACAAAACTGCGATGGAAAAAAATGTCGAGAGAGAGATTCGAACTATGAACGTCCACATTGAAAACTATGCACTTTACCCCTGACCCAACTCTCCTTGTTGGCAGACAAGTAATTTTAAGCATTCAATACTAATAAAATACCTACTTTACCAAGGACCCAACTTCCCACGATGGAAGATGCGTAATTTTAAGCGTTATGATTGTAACAAAATATTTTTAACTTTTCTGTTGAACTTATTGGATTTATAACCTGATAAGGGGGCTGATTCGTAAATCATTAATCAGGGAGTACCTGCCTGCCAAGTTTCGTCAGCATCCTAACATCAGACTAGCGTCAGCATCGGACACTCCCTTCGTAAATTTTTAGACTTTTCTGAAAAAATATTTCCGTCGACATGAAATTCAAGGAACTATAATAATCTTATTAATCAGCCATCTACAGAAGACAACTATATGTTTCAACCGAAAAATACAATATGAATTCATAGTTTGTTCATCGCCTTTTGTATTAAGATATTAAAATTTGCGTGTTGGCTAGGAAGTAATCAACATGGACAATCGTAACTTAAGTGTTTGATCAGAAAATCTTCATTAAAAGTTTAAGTTATTCATTAAAACTTCCTTAAAATTTGAGTTGAACCTGTTCAACTGAATTTACCCCGAACAACCACGAGTATTGTTTAGGTAAATATGGGGATACACCTTAGTCTAGATTTCGACCCAACCTACACGAATAATTACATAACATGTGCTGTATGGGCAGAGTGAATTGGGGCAACAAACGTGTCAAATCATAGGTTTAATTGGAGCCAAAGTCAATGGGCGTATCTGGGGGAGTAGCACTCACTGAGCAATCAGTAGAGCAATCTCCCCCTGGATGCAACTGCTATGTAGCCGCTCAGTACGTAGAAGTTACCATATTTGTGAGTGGTGTTTTGGACCTCTACCAGCTCTTTACCCTTGAGTAGCAGTGCGAATTCGAAAAGGTCAAAATAGCAAAGAACATCCAAGAAGGGCTACCCTGGTGAAAATAAACCGTGACAGACATGGTGACAGACAATGTGACAGAAGCGTGAACACAGTGTGCTTAGAATGTGACAAGAGTGTTATAAACCGACGGGTTAAGCGCCACGGGTTGGCAACACCCGCGGTGTAAATATCGATGAATTATTAGATAAGCACGGGGAGTTTGGCATTACGCGCGGCGTAACAATGGGTTAAAAAACAAAAAAACTAGGGAAGGTAACAATTAGGAAAACAGCGTCGGTAGTTACGCAGCGAGAAAAGAAGGAGGTGATAGTGAGAAAGAGAAAAGGAGAAAAAGAAAAACGAGGACCCAGAGGGAGATAAAAAAAAGGATAAGGTGTACGCGGCAGCGGAGCAGTCCCGGGGCCCGTGATAAGGCAGACATCGGCGGGAGACAGAGATAAGTCCAGCGGATCACAGGAACCAGTGGCCACGATAAGTCTGTGAACGTTGGAATAATTAGTTAAAAGGAAAAAGCCCACTATAAAGTTAACCATAAGGATTGAATCAAGATCACTGATTAAAGTAAAATTTGATATGAAATTGTAAATTGGGCCCAATTAAGGTTAAAACAAATAGTAATATAGAGATATTGTGCATGAAATTATAAATGTTTCCTTGTCTGCCCTTAGAAAAAAATACTATGGAACTATATATAGTGATTATATATAGTTTTCTATAATCACTATGGCTATAGTCCTATAGTTATTTGGAACATAGTGATTATAGGACTATATATAGTGATTATAGGACTATATATAGTGATTATAGGACTATATATAGTGATTATAGGACTATATATAGTGATTATATATAGTTTTCTATAATCACTATGGCTAAGGTATTTGGAACATACCCATGTAGCACAGATGGCTGGGCCAACGTTTGGTCATGAGGATTCCCATACTATTATTATTCTAGGTGCAGCGGTTGGCCAACCATTATTCGTATCCGTTTTGCCAACTGTTCCCCAAAGGAACAAAATTGAAAAAAAAGGAAAATGAAGGATCGTGATTCTCACTTACTGAATGATTAATATCTTTATCCCACATCCCAGATAGCATGCAAGCTTACGACAAACTTGTCATAGGGTTGTCATAGGCTTGTTATGACAAAGTTGTTATGGCAAGTTTGCATCAAACTTGCTGTGGCATACTTTTACCATAACTAAAGGCTGTATTTCGGAGATTCTCTCGAAGAGGAAAGCGAACGCTGACATACTGTAGTTTTTTCACCCAGTACCGCCTAATACTCCACATAATCTCATCGTTTCTCTCGTTGAGGTTACTGGAGGGGGCACTTTCAAGGGTAGATTATGTAAAATTCTACTAAGCAAATTGCATTACAGCTTGAATAAGTATTTTGATGAGATTCTTTAAATGTGTCTTTTAATTCTAATTATTTTCTTTTACATGTTAATCGTATATGTTTTTATGCTCGCACAATGTTTATACTTTTATAAGCTTGCTTTGTATACAGCATCATCGTATATGTTTATGCCCGCTCTGCATATAATATTATTAATTGTTTATTATTCTAGCTCCCTTGTGCTACTATTGTTTTAATCTTATTGACGAGTTCTATGTTACAAGGCCAACCGAACCGAGCCGAACAATTAATTTATTATTATTATAAACTCTGCGGTGAAGCGTACATAACTAACATCGGTATCCTTGAGCGCTTGCGCCGCCTTGCGCATTTAGCCATGTCGTGCTACGATTTCGTGAATTTACCGTGAGCGACGTGCTTAGAAAATATCAAGTTTAAATGAAGCATGTGACTGGCGAGGTATTCTGAAGGTTCGTAAACACTTTAAAGTGTTTTTATTCTTCTGAAAATTATTATCTTTATCCACAGACTTACTGTCTGGCGGGAAAATGCAATGTTTATTTTTCACTTGCAGGTGTATTCCTGCTCGATACGGGTTTGCTCAATGGGAACAGTAATCGCCAAAATGGAAAGAAACGGCCCTACCTTCCACCGGTAAGTTGTAAAATTGCATGAAATGGTGTTATTGCTTCAGTATTTCTCAGTGTAAACCGATATCAAAGATTAACTTTTATGTTAGATGGTCAATTAACAACCTTGGGCCTATGCTTTTTGAATTAGGCGAGGATATAGCTTAAATGAATGAACACTCTTTCCTTCTTGCTTTGTATTTATCCCATATAGTAAGTTCTGTTGAGTGGAGTGTCTTTTAATTATGAGTAAGTTATTGTATTGTGCGTGAAAGTGAATTAGAAAATACGTGTTGTGCATTATTGTTACTTTAAAAATTAAATTTTGTTGTGCAGTAACACTGACGAACTTAATCTAGCCTGTTTCATACGTCATGGACGAATGCATGAAAGATAAATGTTATATGATGTAAGGTATATTGATTGGAGATAAATGTGATTTCCTCTCGAATGGCTAATGGTATGGCATGAATGCCTCAAATGCTCATTCCTGAATGGATTTTGTATTTGATGTGTGTTGTTTATATGTTGTTAGAACCCCTCTTGAACTAATCAAGCCTAACAAAAATTTGCATGAATTCTTCTGTGCCAGTGATATTTTGAGGTTGTGGAACTTGTTTCATGGTAAAGCTAATTTTTGTACCTACCCAGGGTGCATTACTTCCTCAATGATACCTGAGATAGTGAACAGTATTTTTTTGTAAATTTTGAAGTGGTGAATTTTCCAAGTGTTGTTACCTTCTTATGAAGGAAAGAGTGCTTTAATTCCCATAAATAACTAGTTCTTATTCCTTCTATAGCTTCTATTCTATAAGTTGCTTATTCCTTTGTTTGGTTTTCCTTGAAGTCGTGAAACTTATTTACCAGGTATAATCATGTTTGATATTCACAGATGTAATGAATTTTCCTGGTATTTTTTTCCAGTTAGGGATGCAGAAAACTGTAAAAACACTGGTGAATCTGATGTGTGGTATGGATTTGTTCAGTGATGAGAATTGTGTATGCTGATTATTTCTTTGGAATCAAATGATGTCAGTATGAAGTTCTCATTATATCCTAATTGAATTTGATAAGAGGCATACTCATTCCACAATGGAAGGTAAGTTTGTTTTCAGTTGGAATAATGAAACTATTTACAGGTATAAGCTCGTTTGATGTTTACAGTTGCTATTAATTTTCTAGGTATAATTCGAGTTATGGATGCAGGAAACCTGTAACCCTGTTGATGCTGGTGTAAAAATGGATGTCTTTATTGATGAGGAATTTTTAAGGTGGTTACTTATCTGGAATGAAATAGAGTCAATATGTATTATGTTCTCATCAGATCCCTTATAGCAGTAAATTTTTGTTAACATTCCAGGTACTAATTTATGGCGCAAGACTTTTAAGAAGTAGGCTATATGGTTTCTCTCCACACCTTCCTCTAAAGCTTCCTCATTGGTACAATCTGAACTCTTCAATTGCGTGGTTCCTAAATAGTCTGCCACCGGTCGCCTCAAAAACAAACAGGAAATAGAGCAACTCAACAGCATCGTTATACTTCTGCAGTCTCTGTCAAACCCCTCTGAAAGTAAGTTTTTCTAATTTTAATATTATTTTTCCTTGTGTCAATTGGCTATATTTTTGGTGGACTGGCTTCCAGTTTAATGCAAAGGCCTCAATGTAAAAAGATTGGAAGGCCACTTAACCACTTCTTCCAAAATAATTATTGGGTGGCATCCTAACTGAAGCATTACAGAAGCCTCAATTCTTGGCTTATCCTGCATCTAGAGGTTGTATGGTTAAAGTGGCTGATTTACTCCATTGTAATAGAAATTTACTTCAGTTTTAAAGGGAACTTGACATTTTGTTCATTTGTAATGTACAAATTTCCATGCCTGCGGTGCGCAAATTTCAAATCAAAGGAGAATTAAGTAAAATCTTTATATACTATCAAATTAAAAATTATATAGGCATGATCTTTCATATCATTTGTAGTAATTTTTCATGTTTTTTTTTTTTCTAGGAATGAAAGGATGAACAAATTCACTGGAGATGATAATATTGAGGATATCATGATTGATAAACATGTAGAACATTAAAGTTAATAAATTTCTATAAGTATTATTGTTCTATTATTTAATTTTTACATTTCATTTAACATTTGCAGCAGGTGTGATACGACTAGTCTGCAGCAAATTTGAAGACACGTAACTAGGAGGTTTGATTCAAGCTTGCATCAGGTATGCAGGCTTGTTACGACAAACTTTTTGCAAAGTTGTAACTTTGTCATTACAAACCTTCAGCAACTTTGCTGCAAGTTTAGCTTGCTATCTGGGATACTACTTATACCCCTACCTTACGACCTACACTTAACTAATTTGTATCCTATCAACCTTTGACATACGGCCTGACACATTTTCCAATTATGGTAATGAGACAGGGAGGCCATATATATACTGCTGCTGGCTGGCATTAAGTCGTTTGTGATTACTAACATTACTCCAAGATTGAGACGGATAATTTGCACCGTTAAAGCATTTCCCTAATAACCATTTTGTGGCTAAAATTAAGCATGACCATTATAAATATACGTCTCTGATATTCTTTGAACTCTAGGAGAGATAAATAAGAGTTTCCTCCATAATGCTGAGAACCCGTTTTCCAGCGAGCGCACCAGATTTTTCTCTAAGTCCGATACCGTCTACGAGGGACTGAGGAAAATCATCCAATCATGGATATCCATTTGAATGGATATAAGATGAATGTGACATTTGAATCCATATCAGATGAATAAAAAATAAAATTTTCAGAATGTTTTGCTTTTAAGATACATAATTTGAAAACTCTCTCCTATAGACAGCATGGTCCAGGAGAATATGTCTGTATATGAGAGGTCTATGTAAGTTATGTATGTATAAACTATAGAACTGTATCCTATAGTGATTATAGGAATATACCCTATAGTGATTATAGGACTATAGAACTATACCCCATAGTGATTATAGGACTATAGAACTATACCCCATAGTGATTATAGGACTATAGAACTATACCCCATAGTGATTATAGGACTATAGAACTATACCCTATAGTGATTATAGAAATTTCTATAGTGATTATAGAATTCCTATAATCACTATATATAGTTCTATAGTATTTTTTTCTTAGGGTGATTTCCTTGACCCCAATAGCAAATTAACGGTATTAACGTATACAGAAGTGTGAAATATTTAATTGTATAAGAGTGTGTGTGGAACCTAACGAGCTAGCCGGAAGAAAAGAAAGCAAAGGTAGGTACCCGAAGGTTTGAAAAAGGGGTAGGGGTACAGTGTGATTACAGTGTGCATACACCGTGACAAAAGCGTAAATTGGGACTCAAAAGCGTGCAGAAAGCGTGATAGACACTGTGACGGTACAGTGTGTTCACAGTGTGAGGACACCGTGCACACAGTGTGAGGACACCGTGCACACATTGTGAGGACACTGTGACTAATACCCAGGTACAGTGTGCTGCACATTGTGGTCACACTGTCCATCACACTTTGAAGGGAGCACAGTGTGCATACACTGTGACTAATAGCCTTGTACAGTATCTACTATTATCATCTTTTTTCTTTTTGTTGACCACTATTTACAGAAATGACTAGTTATGGATCTAAATAACTTTTCACTTGTTATGGGGATCCTAATATTACTTTAGAGTATAGAGATTAATTAGATAAACTTCTAGAGCAAAATTGAAACTTTTCACATCTACCATATGTGACCAACTATCATTAACATGCAATATCAATTGTTCTTTTAAAAATTTGGGCTAAGCAACCACGAAGGCCATGTTGACCTGCCTTTGGTTTTCTGGAGTAGAATTAGGTAAATGGATGGGAGATATAACATCTTCAAAGGAACAATCATACTATATTATTATAGTAGATGAGAATATTAAAATAGTTTTCCAAATATGGATGTAGCCGTCAGGTATATTTAAAAGAAAAATTATTTAGAAGTCATCCACTAAATTAGTACATAATTACTTTTTCTGTGGATGACTTTCAAATAACTTTCAACCTAGTAAGCTTGCAGATGAATAGAACTAGATTTGATTGTATGAGTAGAATGATATAGAGTATTCAATAAGTATAATTCATGCGATTATAATGGGCTTCCATTAATGGACACAGCTCTTGTCAAAAGAATGTTCCTGAAGTCCGATTGAGTGAAATTAAAATTTTTAATTATATACCAATTTTGGTAGAAGGAGATGAGTGAAAATTCCCTTAAGAGAATCAGTCAATTACCATTTCCTGAGTGCTGATTTGGACAGTTATGGCAGGAAAGAGTAAGTGGGAATAAAGAGCAGAATTATACTTAATATGGGAAATGGCAATAAACTTATAATTCCTGAGAAGGAGTTGATATGGGTGGTGAGAGGATAGATTGATAACAAGAATTCTTTCGGAAAGATAACAAGAATTCTTTCGGAAAGATATAAAGAAATGTCAATTAACAGATTTTTCTCCTGCAGATTTCTCACCCTGGTAAAAATTTAGCAGGAAAATTTAGAAGGAACCAGCAGGATTAGCAGGAATTTTAGCAGAATTAGCAGGAATTTTAACAGGATTAGCATGATTAGCAGGAACTTTAGCAGGAATTTAGCTGAGCCCATCAGGATTAGAAGGAATATCTGCAGGATCTAGTTGGAATTTTAACAGGACTCAACTTCAATTTGACTGATTTTAATTTCCAGCAGGATTCTGTAAACAATACTGTTAGGTTTTTAATGAGTAAATTTTTAAAAGAAACACTTAATGCATTCAAGTAAAAATGTAAGCATTTAATTTAAATTTCATTAAATTCCTACATTATTGTTGTGTAATGTTCATGCCTAGAAAATATGTATCTAGAATAATTACTCAATGGATTTCAAAATACCATAGCAACAATTGTTTTCTATTGATAAATCAACTAGAAAACAATCGTTGCTATGCATATAATAATATATTTATTTAGACTTGGTTTCTGGAGTAGTTTGGTCGATATATGAGAAAACACCAATTTAGCCGACGTTTCGCCTCTTTATTGCGGCATCATCAGGGCTTTTGGTGACAATTTTTTATAAACAACATATATACATAATATACATCTTTATAAGAAATATATTTATTGTGTTTACACTTCTGCAATGCTACATATCATCTATGAAGTAGTGTGAATTGCTGAATCTTCTATCATCTCATATAATGTAGAAAATGCAGTCCTTGACTTTGCTGATTAAAATTAGCGATTCTGAATGTAGTTTATTTGAATTCGTAAACGAGGAGGAGGCTGTGTGTTGGCTTCTTAGTTTGGGTCTTTCATGATGATGATGAAAGAAATAAGGAGAACTATTTAAGAGGATTAGTGAACAGACAACGAAATTGCAGGGTGAACTGCCCTGGTGAAAATAAACCGTGACAGACAGTGTGACAACAATGTGTATCACACTGTGCAAGTGTATTGGTCACAGTGTATGTACACTGTGCGCACAGTGTTCTCCCTTCGAAGCGTGATGGACAGTGTGACCACAATGTGCTGCACACTGTACAAGGCTATTAGTCACAGTGTACGCACACTGTGCTTCCTTCAAAGCGTGATGGACAGTGTGACCACAATGTACAGCACACTGTACATGGGTATTAGTCACAGTGTCCTCACAATGTGTGCACGGTGTCCTCACACTGTGAACACACTGTACTGTCACAGTGTCTATCACGCTTTCTGCACGCTTTTGAGTCCCAATTTACGCTTTTGTCACGGTGTGTGCACACTGTAATCACACTCTTGTCACATTCTAAGCACACTGTATTCACGCTTCTGTCACACTGTCTGTCACGGTTTATTTTCACCAGGGTGGCCTGATTGTGATAATTAAAGTTCATCAGCATTAAAAAAATAGTTGGTGAAAGCAACTTAGAGCATCGTGCTGGCAAGACTCTTGGCATATGGTGGTGAGCACAATTACACTTTATTTGCCATAAGGTCCTATGCATGTACTATCCCACATGTTAAAAATGATGATATTTTTGTATTGTCACAGCAATATTTGAAAAAAAAATTTTTTTTGCATAGGTGGGTCTGCTTGTATAATTAATTGTTATATTATTCTATGTAAATCAGTAAACATTGCGTAATCAAATAAGGGAAAGTAGCTAATAAATGTTATTTCTGTGGATAATGTTATTCATTTTCATATTTGTATATAGAACTGTCCTGCTGAATCCTACTATTCCTGCTAAATCCTGCCATTCCTGCTAAATGTGGGCAATTTCCTGCTATTTCCGCTAAATGTGGGCAATTTCCTGCTAAATCCTGCTAAATGTGGGTAATTTCTTGCTAAATTGTTACCAGGGTTGTGTCGAAATCTGACCTTACAATAAATATTTTTAACACACAAGTTTCTTGTGCAACATTATGGATCAGCTACATGAAGTGAAGTACAAGACCGTTTACTTTTTTCTTACATTAACTCATCTTCTTTCCATCATATTTCTTGACTCCATTTTTCACATTGTATTCACTACTACTATAAACCTATTTACATCCTAACTCCAGAATGTTCGAACATTCTGGAGTTGATGGAGCCAAAACATGATCATGTTTTGGCAACACAATACAATAGGCTTCATGGTACAATAGGTCCTTTTCTAAACACAAATAGTATTTAGAATTAGTATTTATTTATTTAAATACCTCTTTTGATAGGACAGTTTCCTGTCAAAAATGCTGCTTAAGTATCTTTGTTGTCTCCCACACAGTTACCCAAGAAACTAAAGTGGCATGCTTGAATGAGATGTTTTATGGCCTAAACTGCTAAGGTTTTTGCCTGATTATGTTTCATCAAAAAGCTGACACAGGACCCCCCAGAGTGGAATGCTCTAATGAGTTTCAATGTAATCTTCTATCACATATCCATCTTTTAATCTCTCTACTCGGAGAGGACAAAGTGCCCCCTTCACAAGAGCTAGTGAGGATCTACGAACGTCATGCATTCTGGGTTAACTTAATTTTAAGGAAAATTAGAATCTAAACTATTTCTGAGACAATTTTCACTGGAAAATTCACTCATACCAGTCTCCCTAACCATAGATGGTTCTGTTCACATTGGCTTTCCAAGGCAAATTTCCTCTAGAATTTCCCTATATTACTACCTCACTGACTACACCCAAACCTGTATAAATGCCGGATTGAATATCCCGCAATGAAATACCCGCGTGGAATAGCAAACACAAACAGATACTCGCATCATCAACTTTTTTGGTCGTTAGCAGAGATCGTGCAAAATGAACACATGGGAGGCCTTTGCTCCACAGTAGGCAATTTACCTATTCAAGCCGAGCTCCAATTGATTTATAATTTAATTCCTTAAGTAAATGCTTGAATGCCTTATTTTATTTCTCACACTTACCAAATATTATATCCGACTTGGCTTTGAATAATTTGCACAAACCGCAAAGCAAAGTAGAAGTGACATAGAGATTCATTCTTGGGCTGTTCTCTCTACCTTCGGCGGCATACCTCAGAATATCATTACTGAAAAAAACGGGGTGAAATTATTTAATGTTATTCCCATGCGGTTTACCTCGCCCACTACGAAAAGTGTCCCATTGCAGAAGATTCACTACTATGTAATTAAATTTCAGTATTTTCTACCTACCAGCCTTTGTCAACATCATAGGATTTAATCAATGCAACTGTGCTGCGTTTCTTCAATTCGGCATGATCAAAAGCGCAGAGCCATACTATACCAAACTGCCCTCTTCTCTGTATTATGTCCAAATAGTAATACATAATGACGGAAAAAGTTTCGGGAGTCTTCTCTCCCGCAACAGAGACACGAACGGATATTTCCACTTTCAAATAGGGGAATTGAGTAACAATTAGGAAAGGTACAACAGTGGAACAATGAGATTAGAAATTTATAACAATTCATTACCCACCACACCAGCTCACATTACCCTTTTTCTACAATGCCTAAAGTGAATTGCGCGCTAATTGTCTATAGCAAGTCGCGCCAAAATCAAAATTTTTTACTGCGGAAACTTCACTTCGTAGACTCTCGACCGATCATGCGCACTGAGAGGTTGAGAGTTTTTTGATGCCTCAGTAAAATGATATATGATATAAAATATTTATGCTTAAGTATAATGCAGCGCACGTTTTTATGTGGATACGTCTTCAATAAAAATTCAGAATTTCTATAAAATGGAACACTATGCCGTATATGTAGCAAATTGATATATGTAGTCAAGAGAAAGATAAATGCAACACCTCAGATTATTTTGGTCTTCAACATTAACAACAACACCGGGCAAAATAATACCTATAGTTTTATCATAATGAAACAGTATTTAATCTGGCCCAGACCTCTAGAAGGGAAACCACGAATGAGATATGAGGGTTTTTATAAGTTCCCCTGTTGTTTCAATCATTAAATAATAAAACTACTATGAGCATGTTCCTCTGTTATTTCAATCATATGATATGAGCCATTATTAGTAGCAGTCTTCAGCATATTGGAATTATTCAAGGCCGTCTCGATATAGAAGCCTGACACTCACTCCTATGACCCAACGAGAGTGATACGACGAGAACTCGTAGCGCGGAGAAATAAAAGATGTTTTGAATGCATTGCCTCATTTATCATCATGGTATCTCGATCTGTTTTTAATTGCACACAATATTCCATCGCTTACATGTTATTGTTCACATCCTCATCTCAATTTGAGTAAAACTTAAGCTAAATATGATCACAATTTAGGCATTTAAGGAACACGTTCTGTACTTAACCTTTTATCGTTATTGCATAATTTTTATTTTTACAATAACTTTTCAAAAGAATTTTTATCACTGTCCCAATATTTTTATTAACCTCAAAGTAAGTGACACTATTTAATAAAATGCAAACCGCCTCGACACAAAAACAAACAGGCCACAGCTCTTTTCCTCCCCATCTGAAATACGTAAGAATTACTTTTTACTCACCTTTATTCTATAAGCATGCAATAGAATAAATAATTTTATTTTTCGACAAGCAAAAGTAAAATTTACTCATTAGTAAACCATAAAAATTGTTTTTGATTCACTTAGGTTTTGCCATGCGTTTTTCCATTCCAAGCTTGTTCTGCTAAAATAAGAAATGTTACATAAGATACCTTATTCATACAATTGCTTGAGTAAATAACTTTTTTGCAAGACCAGCTTCATCATGGCAATCTAGCGCTTAATTTAATTTTTATCAGCGTTACCGAAAAGCATCTGCATCAATAACAAGCGTGAAACATGAAAATTGTCATCAGTATAAGTTATATGTTCATTTTAGTTGGGAACTTCATTTAGTTCTAGGAGAGTAGCACTGCATAACAATATATAGACAATAAGGTTTTCTTAATTAAAAAGGCTTTTGGCAACAAAAGTGAATGCAAAATTTGGCTGTCAAGCTTACTCCAAGGTGAAGAATACTGAGAAAATCCTAATGCAAACAATAAGAAAACAAATATGTACTAAATCACAACGGCTGTGAGGAAACTGAAAGAAATTTACCTTGTAATTTAGTACACCATGGTAGAGAATGAAACAGGCATGTTACTTACCTGTTTAGTTTTGTTGTACCGCCGTGCATTTTACCGGCATCAGGATTCCAAAACCACAAAGAAACAAAATAGTAGACAATATTGAAATGCACAAATACATAAAAATGCTACTGCAACGATTAAAACAACATGTTTCACACTCCCAACCATGAACATACAAAAACAAACACAACTCCTTCAAACAAGCCGGGAAATACCTTTCGTTCAATTTCTTTTGTGACGTCACAGAGATTTTTGTCCCAAGTAGTAGGCCTGTATACCGAGACAGCCTTGAATTACTGATTCCAAAGCTCGTTGTTGTGTCAATTGATATTTATGAATTCAAGCACAGACAACGGATCTTAAAAAGTTTCATTATTAGTTTTATTGACAGTTGCCTAGTTTATCACATTCACCAAGGCAAGATCCACAGGTGGGTTACAGCACCATCAGCCAACAGGGTGGTGTAGCTAATCACTGCCTCTACGCATAGCAATAGAAAATACAAATTCTTGAGAAAATCATAGGTTGAATGAGTTAAAGAATGCATCACCATCAGCCATTGTCCTACAAAACAGAGAAACAAGACACAATTTCTTGGTTATTTTTAACCTAGTTATCTGCAACTCGAAGTCCACAATATATTTCCCTTAATTGAAAATCATGCCCCTCAATTCCCTCCCCATGAAAGACTTGACTCCTTGCAACACTTTCTAACATAACATGCCATTCCCCATAATCCCTCCACTGTCTTCATCAAAATCAAATCCTATAACGTAAATTAGTCCTCACTCAAAATTCATTTTAATTCCGACATAAATGCTATTTTCAATTAAAAGGAAATATAATGGGTGCAAAAATAGCACCCTGTTATACCAACCTCTTCATAAGTTATCTTTTAGAGGTTTTCCTTAACTCCCAAACCCTCAAGACACTTCACTGGAAATATTTCACCATGATGACACTTTCCAAATTTAGGCTCATGGCCGCAATGTCTGAACGTCTTCTTGCCCTCAACCTATCTACTAGATGTTTCATTATAAAATGAAGTTAACTTTGTTATTCCACACTATTTATTGGGTACAGCCTGACCCGTTTCAACACTTGTGTCAGGGACAATACAAAGCTGTCCTGTGGCAGTTCTGATTTACCTTGTATCCAGGGGGGAGGATCTGGGTGGGTATGACTAAGGTAAGGGGGCTATGGTTGAGGGACGGCATGACATTCTCTAGGAGGAACAGTAACTATAGGTAAAAGGAGAATTATGCAATATCTCGCTGAGAAACCTCGAACCACAATGCAACAACAAATGTTTCAGCTAGTCATTTATGTAATTTTAATCATACGTCTAATTTTCAAGTGGATATTTTACATGTATGTATATGACTAAGGTGCAAGGCTGGACTTCATTGAGAACTTTGAAAACTTGACTTATGCCAAGCATTGTGGTAAGAGGTTATTCAATGAGGTGGTTCCATTGCATAATTCTCCTCTACACCTAGTTCCCGTCTCTTGTCAAAAGGAAAGTTATGCCTTTACTCAGCCACATGCTACAACCATAGCTAATTGCAGGGATAATACATATAACGCGTCAATACTTCATTCCCAGACCAAAAATCCGAGCAATTTTGGCTCAATAAAATTTCGAGGACGTCCAATATTCAGGAAGACTTTCATTCAATACTAACAATGAATCAAGAAGAAGTAAAAACATCCAGACATCTCTTTTACCATCACACAACTCATTATTGAGAGTAATAGAAGAGCATTGATAGGCTGCCACAGGTGTGCTTGTACTAACAAGTCGAAAACATAACTGAAAAGTAAGCTCAAAAAATGGACGAGGAAACAAATTTGGGAAGACCACTTAAGCAATCTCACTTGACAGATAGCATTTTAATCAAAATATATTTATTGGCTAACCAAGGATCTGAACATAAAGTTAAAAGTAGATATGAAAAAATGAACAAAAACTGACAAAAATCAGTAGTATGACAAGTTTATGAATACATGACACAATACCACCACGATTCAATTTATTCATTCCTGAAGTGGTGATGATCGTAAGTGTTTTTGACTCCCTTGAATACAGGTAGTTCCAACTTTGTCACAAAGATGACGAGTGCCGCAAGGACACTACTATGCACCACAGTCATTGTCAGTGGCAGCCAAAAATAAAATTCCCTTCTACCATTATTTGCTTCATGAATGGGAAAAGTACCAAATTTATCTTAGAACTACAGAAAAAGTAGTTTGATTTCACCACTCTCCTTGATGTCTCAATTTTGATTTGCAGAAAAATGGCAATGCCTCACTCAAAAAAATTTGATTTGTATAAAATCAGTGCCACCAAAACCTAAACTGGTCACATTTAACACACACAAAATTAACACCACTAAAACTTCTATTTCAACAGAGAATGGGCACCTCAGTTTCATCAAAGACACATCTGCTGGCACAAGTTAAATGAGACTCAAAACCAATGTTCACACAACAAGGAATGGACATAAAGGTACTCTTGCTCAGTTACAACATGACACGAGTGTGTAAGGAGCAATCGACACATCTAACTTCCATCACTGTCATTCGCACACAGGGGCAAGATATTCATGACACACCTTCCAAAAACAAAAAGATGGATTAAGTAAGAATCAAAATACCCACTCCACTAAAAACATAACCAAAGGTGGCCACATTTAATACAACTGATGATAAAATACAACAGGTCCTCAGAAATATATATCCCTGAAAAAGTAATCAAGGAGCATTTCTTTAGCATGAACTTATCTCAGTGAGCCCCAAATGATTCACCAATCTTTTATTAATCATCACATCTCCAATCCATGAATACAAATCACACTATATAAATTTTGCCTACCATTTACCAACATGATGCGTAGGCATTTAAATTCAATTCTTACTGGCATATAAGCCACTCCACAAAGATGTGCAAGGGATGATCCCAAAATTTACCAACATCATGTGTAGGCATGTGAATTCATTCCTTCATCTCTCATTTAGGAGTTACATCGTCAAAATTGACAAGGTATAACCACCTTGACAAAAAAAACCTTGCACCCTGTTAACCCACAGGTGAAAACAAACATCACACATCACTCTTTCTTGAAAACATGGCCATGTTGCACTGGAGCATTCATCATCTTTCAAGTTTGCTCATTCACTGTCAGGTTCAGTTTTGACTGTTGTCTCACCCTGTAAGAGATAAAAATGCCGAATTAAGCCTTAATGACAAAGAATAGACTTGCTTTGAACACTCCATCAACTTCTACACTACATGCTAATTGCTCAGTAGAGGCCACACTGGAACAGAATGAAACATATTTTTCCTTCGGATTTTCATGCAAATCAGTAATTTTTCAATGAGGACCATTACCTTATCTAATGTATTTGTTATCAGCCAGGTCAAATAAAAACTCGGACCTTCTATAAGGAGCAAATGAAACTATATCAACTATTTTTATATAAATGCTCTCAATTGATTCGTTTTTACTTCTAACTACACGATAGGCATACAGTGAAATATTGATTTTATGCACGATTTGATTTCACTCATGTGAAGGAGCAGTCACGGCCAATTTCATAAGTATTCTTCTGGGAATGCTATTCGAAATTACGTAAATTTGATGCAACAATTTCATGTAAAACTATTGTGGTCCCCAGAAGAAGTATTGATTTATTTTTACGGAACTAAATAGCATAACATAATTTTCAGCAAAATCATTCTGATTTATTTTCACCTTTAATGGTGATTTCCTTAATGAATGAAGTTCAGGAGTTCAGGCACGAGCTTACGCAGTCTTGCTTGACACGACAGCTGATGGCCAAAGACTGAGGGCAGTGCCACAGGAAGAGATAAAGGCAGAAAATTGTCTGATTGTAGGGCAAAACAAAAAGTCAGAGGGGTGGAAAACCCTGATGCCAGCACGATTTGCAGCCAATTGCCATCCCCTTATTGTACCCAATACCCTCGCCTTGTATTAGAACATCATATGGCTATGAATCACCAGAATTACCCTTCTCTTCCTTCCTTTCACCTTTCCTTCCTGTGTTCTTTCTTTCCAAGACCTTTTTATCAATCTCTAGCCACGGGGATTGTCCTTTCCAACCTAGCAGCTTTGACCCCTACCTCTCACTCAACCCTTATGCCTGTCACCTGAACACCCTGAATCTACCATAATCACAGGGTGGCGAAGGCCTTCATGGTGTGTGTTCAAGGGCACCAGAGTAAGGGACGGGCGGGTGTATTTATGGACAAAAATTATCAGATGTACACCTTCCTTTGAGTTTAGCTGGCAGATAGTACTGAAAATATGTTAACGACAACTGGGGGGTACTACACAAATAAATGGGTTATCTGTAGCATAAAAAACTTAGTTAAAAGGACCACCGATAAATAAACATTTGTTAAAAGTGGGATTTTTAACATGATAAAATGGCCATTTTTGACGGGGAATAGATTTCACTTCGTTAAAAATGGGTTCGATATAAGTGGGCTTAACTGTATACGAAATAAAACTTGATTAATACACCATTTTTATGCAGCTGCTTCAAAATTTGGCAAATTAAATCGGGTTATCCCCCAAGACTTTTCCTATATCGCCCCAAATGTTCTGTCTCCAACTCCTCTAAACACCCAAAATGTGCCTTACAATGATGGGAATTTCATTTGTATGCTGAATAATCTCTGAAAAGTACGGACAATTAGGTAACAAAAGAAAAGTTGATATGAAAAAATGGCAATAGGGAAGTCATGACAAATTAGCAACCAAGTTCACCTGAGGACAGAAATGTTTTGAGGCCTCTTGTAAGGGCTGCACTTAAGCTCCCCTATTCCATGAATCCTCACTTGTCACTGCTAACTCAGGAATGCTGATGGCGATTTCATATTGGTCTGCTGTGATTAGACAGACCACCGGGGGAGGGGGAACGATGTGCAGGATTCCACAAGGCACGGGTGAGAGCATCAATTGGGAAAATGCACAGAGATGCAATAAACGTCTTATAGAGTGAATCAGAATTTCACTTTCATCTATCCTTCCTTCACTCCGATTAGAGATGGGTAAATTACCGTAATTTTCAATTGAGGTAAATTACCGTGGTATATTACGGCAATTTTCGAAAATTACCGTAATTTTCCAGTAATTTTAAGTTTTGAGCTACAAATTCCAACGCTTATAACAAACATATCACGAGGTTTATCTAATATAACTCATTAAAAAAATTAAAACGAAGTTGGCAGCAACACGTAATTTGCCTCTATTTTGTCACGCAATGAGAAATTTTAGTTCCAAAGACATACCTCGGTGCAATGTGCATTTGTTGTTTTACTCTGAATTAATTGGAATTAGTAATGGACACAATGTTAACAAAATCGTTTTAGCTTCTTAATTTATAATATTACCATTCCAATGGTTCCTTCGTGAGGAAGAAATTTTCTGAATATTACCGTTTATTAAGGTAATTTTCAGGGGTGTTGGTAATTTATGAAAAATACCACGGTAATTTACGAAAATTACTGCAGTAATTTACTAAGTTGCCCATCTTTAACTCCGATCAGTCCATGCTATCCAATGTGGAGGTCTTACAGTATCAACAAACCTTGGAAGCACCATCTTCCCCATCTGAATGCTCCTTTGACTTCTTCTTCTTCTTTTTCTTTTTCTTCTTTGCTACTACTTCTACTCCTTCCTCGCCTCCATCCTCTTTTAGTTCCTGCTTAATAGAAAATGAATACATACATCACATAAAAACACTAAGCATTAGTTACCAATAACACTCAAAAAACAATAACTTCTTACTTAATGGCACAGAAAAACTAATGCAGCAATCTGCAGATAATCACAACACAAAAATCCAGAAGAAACCAGGCAATTTAAGGGAATAATGATGAAAAAACTTAACGAAAAAAAAAAATAATAATGAGGGCCACTATATTGAACTTCAAAATCCGATTCATACTATGCACCATGGGGAAAAGGAAACCAGGAGCTCATTCCTTCATGGCATAACTTCAACATATAAAGATTATATAATAATGAAACAAATTAGTCTCGATAATGCCACACTTAAAAGAGTTAATGAAATAACCCATTCAACTAGCTCAGAATATGCATTATTGGGTATAATTACTAGTGATGGGTCGATACCATTTTTACTCGATACTAAGTACTCGATACCAGTAAGTACTCATGATACTACTTAACATTATGAATCAATTTAAAATTTTAAAGATATTTCGGTTTAAAATGCATCGTAAACAGAAAAACTACAGGACCAGGTACAAGCAAAAGTAATAACGTTTTAGTAAGCAATAAAATTA
The DNA here is from genome assembly GCA_933228895.1 of Platycnemis pennipes. Classification (NCBI taxonomy): domain Eukaryota; kingdom Metazoa; phylum Arthropoda; class Insecta; order Odonata; family Platycnemididae; genus Platycnemis; species Platycnemis pennipes. The sequence goes on from OW121851.1 coordinate 35,998,541, forward strand.
ATTTGAAGAGCATCTGGAAGAATAAAAAAAAAAAGTATTTCTGATAACATAGTACGTGTACTATGTTTTATTGAATATCAGTATATATTAGCATCATAATCATTAAAGTATGTTGTGCACATTTTCTAATGTTAAAACGGGCACTACTAAGAGGCACTTTACGTTGTGGGTAGTTTTTTTTTAAATAAAAGCTTTGTTACACCCACGTTTGTGTACATAGGGCTTATTCATCTCAAATCAGGCAGATAGTGCAAAGTCATGTCAGGTGACCATCACCGATTTCTCTAAAAGTTATATATGTGAGAGCAGTATCCTTATGATGAATTATGATCACTTTATCTCAGCTCAGAATCAAACAAATATATAGCTATGATCCTTTGAACATTGCTGAGTCAGGCTTCAAAGTAAAAAATGAAAAATCACATAATTGTTAATAACTAAGGAACCATGGCCCATAAAGCAGTGGTTTTTGTTTCATTTTGAAGAAAATGCATTTATGCACATTCTGACATAACTTTCAAGTAATTTGAAGTAATAATAAACAAATAGGACTTATTTAAACAATAAAAATTAGTCATTATTTAACAATTTATTACTAAAAAAGGTCACCTTTTATTTGCTTTAAATTTTCACAGTGGCTAGTTTAAATGTTCTGCTATCAATTACAAAAATAAGAAAAGGTATTTTTATATTTTTTGTTTTAAGGCATGTCAAAGTTAGGCATGTTTTCGACCCAATCTGTTTATGCACTCCTCTCGTACACCAAGATTGCATACCTGTGAGGGGTGGAAAATGAAGATTCATTCCACTTAGCATGCATAATGGATAAATAGTACATACTTGAATCATTGGTTACATCCACTGACTGAATTCAAGTTCAATCTTGTGTACTTCCATGGCATCAAATGTGTGCAAATGCCCACTGCTACTAACTGGAAACGGTGGACGAGGCAATTTGTGCAGAACATTTTTCAATGGCACTTCACATAAGTCTTCTAATTTGGGCCACCTGAAACCATTCGATGGACCATGTGGATGCATAAACGAGACACTAATGTCATTCTCTTCTAAAGGCACTGCAGTGATTTTAGCAATCTACCAGGTTTTTTCACAAACACACCCAATGAAGTCATTTATGGTGAGATGTTGAATACTGTATGTCTTTATATCTGAATTTGTTAGTGTCACAACTTGTATGCACGTGTGGTTTGCAGAGCGAGCAATAGTTGTGCCATGTCTGTTAACAACCCAGACATGACAGCTTTTGATGCCATGTACAGATGCCACTTTTGCCCAATCATTATGCTTTTTTTGTCTAAATTGAGCTACTTCATCACGTGGCAAATGCAAAAGTTTGATATTAGGCAAGAATTTACTTACATGCTCCACAAAGGACTCACTGTTCTGAATTACTCGCCAGAATTGAAATTTCTCAGGTTGTAGTTTGTTGCATAATGCTTGACTAGTCCTCCAACTCCATCACAGGGTCCCTTTCCATGTCCAGTTGCACTGAACAACCACCTATGACTTTCTTACGGGTTAAGACCTTTCCCCAATTCAAATAGCTGAAATCTGTTTTTAAAATGAGATGCTGCCCCGTCTGAAATATGTTTTATCTTTCCATATAATATTCATTTTAGACAAAAGTTCTTCTATCTTATTTATCCCAAGCAAAGCATGTGAAGTATCATGTGATAAATCATCTGAAATAACTTCATAACTCGGCTTTTGTCACTATATCCCACACAGGTAAATATTGATATCTGCACTTTTTGTCAATGATAGGATTGTACTTCATCTGGAAGAATCACACTCCAATACTCGGCAAAGTCGAAATGAAGCACCAGTTTCACACCATTCAGTGCATCCAACTTCTCTTTATGAATAGCTTCCCTCTGTATTTTCCGAATATAGTGGTGATACACACCTTTCTTGGTGCAATCCTGAACTTCAGCAATGAATGCTTCCATCGAAAGTCTTCTTTAACAAATCACCTTTTTCCCACAAACCATAAGTCACTTCTTCATCCTCTTTGTCATCCAATCTTAAAGTGGCCATTGTTAGGCCTTCAATGCCTGGACACATGCCACATTCTTGGAACCAGAACTCTTCTTTAGGGCTTTCACAAAGATACAACTTATATTTACAATAATCATTTTCAATGACTGAGTTGGTCAAATTTCTTAAACTGTTACATATAAGTTTCAAATTGGAGTAATAAATACATCCACTAACATCATGCACCAGTTGAATTTTGACCCATCTTGGCCTGAGTAGAACTTGGTCAGTCCAATTTTTATTTCAGGATGTTGTTCTTTCATGATGGCATAGGTTTCCTTTATTGATCAACTCATGAATCGCATTACTTTTTATACTGTAATATCATTCTCATTGACAGTCAACACATCTTGCTGATTAGGACTTTGATGAGAGCAATCTTTGTCATCATCCAAGTAAAATGAGAGAGCAACCTTGATATGCTAAACAGGAAGAGGATGCCCACCGTATACATCAGCATTGGCCCATATTCCTTGCTATTTTTTTAGCTCTGCGTTATTTGTCAATCGTATGTTTGGTTGAACCTGGAACAGCAGCCATAATCTCTTGTTTGGAATAACTTGTGGGAATGAGTGTTAAAATTTTAACTCGGTCACTGATAGATTTTTCACTTTTTGCTTTATCAAAAGCTGCTGAGATATTATTTTCCCATGAAGTACATGTTCCACATTTATCAATTTCAGTGGGAGCAGCTTCATCCTGAACATCATACAATAAACTAACCTTTGCCCTTAATGCCTTTGTGGAATCAGTAATTTGAATCAGCTTCCTTTTACCATATGAAATCCTCCGATCTGGTCAGATTTTGTAGGGATTCTCAGGGGGGAGACAACTTGCACTGGTTCACTGCCTAAACTTGTCACTGTCTCAATCACTATATCCACACTGTCTTCTAATGGCAAATACTGATTGTCATAGGCATCACAGTTTGACTCAAGTTCAACTAAAAGGCCTTCATAATTCTTGTAGCAGTTCAAGCAGAGTTCATCACTAGCTTTGATGACCACATGTTGCAATATTTTTTGGAGTTTCTCAGACATCTCCCCCACTGGTTTAAATGTCTTCTCATTTTTCTTTAGCACTTTTGTCTTATGTCTCTTCTCATAGTCTGCACAAAAATTCCTCTTTGCACTACATGTCCCTTTATAGATTTTGGAGAGCAATGGTATATGGTAATGCATAAAGAGAGGCAAGAGAGAGGCTAATATAAAACTGCTTGAGAGGAACTCTTCTCAATGACTTAAGAATTGAATTAGAAGACTTATGTGAAGTGCCATTGAAAAATGTTCTGCACAAATTGCCTCGTCCACCGTTTCCAGTTAGTAGCAGTGGGCATTTGCACACATTTGATGCCATGGAAGTACACAAGATTGAACTTGAATTCAGTCAGTGGATGTAACCAATGATTCAAGTATGTACTATTTATCCATTATGCATGCTAAGTGGAATGAATCTTCATTTTCCACCCCTCACAGGTATGCAATCTTGGTGTACGAGAGGAGTGCATAAACAGATTGGGTCGAAAACATGCCTAACTTTGACATGCCTTAAAACAAAAAATATAAAAATACCTTTTCTTATTTTTGTAATTGATAGCAGAACATTTAAACTAGCCACTGTGAAAATTTAAAGCAAATAAAAGGTGACCTTTTTTAGTAATAAATTGTTAAATAATGACTAATTTTTATTGTTTAAATAAGTCCTATTTGTTTATTATTACTTCAAATTACTTGAAAGTTATGTCAGAATGTGCATAAATGCATTTTCTTCAAAATGAAACAAAAACCACTGCTTTATGGGCCATGGTTCCTTAGTTATTAACAATTATGTGATTTTTCATTTTTTACTTTGAAGCCTGACTCAGCAATGTTCAAAGGATCATAGCTATATATTTGTTTGATTCTGAGCTGAGATAAAGTGATCATAATTCATCATAAGGATACTGCTCTCACATATATAACTTTTAGAGAATCGGTGATGGTCACCTGACACCCCTCTGCCTGATTTGAGATGAAATGACCCCATAATCACATAATAGCCGTTGTCCAAAAGCAAATATTTGGCAGCAGTATGACACTTAATCTTCACAAATGTTCATGGGTTTATTTATATTCACACCAAATATTCCATGCTTTTACTACCTTCTCCACTTGGGATGGTTTTTGTTCAATTCTGATTATTTTGTCTCTCTTCTATTATTTGTATTGGGGGCCAAATAATATTTCGAGATGCATTTTGTCGAGAATAAGACACAGAATGTCTGCTATTTCAGTTAAATCATATACTTTTCTTCCTCTTCCAATTAGTGACACCGTATCTTCAAATATATGGATTTCTGCCTAAACATGATAGAACTTGGGATCGTAAAAAGGACTTGGGTCACCCCCGTTTGCGCGATGCATGAACAACCGGAATCGGCACGGGCTATTTCTAATATCCATTAATGAAAGTTAATAATGTTTGACCAATTAATTTTTATTTGCTGATGAATGCGCGCAGGCATATAAATTTTGTATAGAGTAGTGTGGATTAAAGTTATTGATTTCTAAGGAAAAATATTCAATCAAAAATTTATTATAGATAAGCTGTGACTAGGAACTTGGCAATTAATGACGCAATTAATAATTCTAAATAGGAAATAAAAAAATAGTATGGTAAACTTAAAAGTTTTATGTGATATATCATCTGTAACGCCCTTATTAGGATGTCTACTATCCGTTGCAAAATTTCCATCACTTGTGAGTTTGAAGACCAGTATCTCCAAGAGAGCTAATGAGATTTAAAATTAAAGTATATCATATTAAAGTTTGATATTTCTACATTTACGGATGGTATTAAAATATTTTTACAAATTTTATTTACTGAAGTGCGTCTTTAAGAACTGATTTTTAGCAAATTTTTTTGTGCACCGGATGGATCCACTGAATTTGGGGCATCGTAAGAACAACATAGATCAAGATATCACACTTTCCTTTCCACATGTTGTAGCTAAGGGCTTTGTTAATAGTCATACGAAGTTTCATACTATTACGTTCATCATTATTTTTGTTATTACTGAATTTGTCATACTGCGCTATTTTGTCCCGCATGCTATCTGTTCCGAAAATCTCCATTTGGACCTTTATCTTGCTGTTGAGTCATTAATATGAATCCACTTATGAATTCGCTGGTTATTTGATATCAACATTTATTTATTTTTTGCTATAAAAATACACTTAACTTCCCAGAGCATGCCTGAAAATGAAGGTAGGGCACGCAAGGAATCTTCTACTGCAATGGCTCGCCTATCGCTGTGGATGAGTCATAACTCGACAATAGCGGAAAAAAGTATCGTCTTTAAGAATGGAAGTCAGTATCAGTTTAAGAACTGACGGTATCTTTGGAAACATACCATCACTAAGCCTCCTCACGCAAAGTTTTTGGAAACGGTGTTGAGGATAATTTAAAGTGCGATTTGTTTCTTTTGTCGAGAAGCCGAGAAATGTGGGGATAAAGCTATCTCACTTATCGCCGAATTTATTTTGGTGAATACTGCAACTTACAAACTTTTATTCAAGCATAGGCAAGGATATTTTTCCAGTACATACTAGAGAAATATTCTCATGTGGTGTTTGGTGTGCACGGTACCTACAGTAACTTACAACTTGGCAACCTTGAGCCGCTTATCTCTCTCCTGGCCGAAAGTTCTGTCGCATGGAGCTCGCTTTCCGAAATAAAGAAATACAAACACGTTGAAAGCATATCTAATTCTCTGAATTGTTTAAGTCACATATCACGCGCTAAGTTTTCATAGACGAAGAATACATAGAATAATAGACGAAGAATAGAAGACGTCAAAACAAATGTATTTCAGACTTCCGTTAGCTGAGATAGCGAATGTTTTTAAAATTTGGTGTAACGAAATTGTTAACTGAGTAATTTATTTTGAACTTTATTTAGTGTAAGATAAATGTGTTCAATATCTTATGCGAAGAAAAGAGAAGAGGCTTTTCTTGTTTATCTTCAAGTGGACGTCAAATTTGAACTTTCTTCCCGGAACTTGTAAATCCTGCCTTTTTAGCTGTCTCAGTCGAAAAATTAAATAACATAACCAACTTCAAAATACAGTGCACTCTTTAAAACGAGACATCACAGTGCCCAAGAAAACCCTCGCTATAGTGAAGTATCATCTTACCGAGGTTGTATTTTTAAAATTTCATAATATCTGGATAAAATTTCATTTTCATTCTTCATAATATGAATTCGGTACATTTAAATATACTTTCACAGGTGTTCCTACATTGCATCTTATTCACATTCATTTCATAGTACTAATCATTCCCCGGCAATTAGATCACGTGTGTAAATATTTCATCTTTCTGTCACTAGTGGTGCTGTGTACTGCCCTGCTACGTTCAAATTCTTCCATAAAACGGAGCACATTACCGCTCTCTCGTTGATGTTTATGGTGCTTCGAAATCCAGGGCCATTCAGGTGTGGAATCATGGATGCATCTTCCGCGTTACCGCAATCTGTACCAATAACGCTTACCCCTAAAGAAGCACAGGGTTAACAATAACCGTCTATAAAATTTGCTCCACTGATTGTGATAAGCAATTTAAAGTGCTGTGGGAAAAATGAAGAATGGAGATCACGTTCTCTCTGGCATTAATTAAATCAAAAAATAATGACAATGCTAGCGCACGCCTTATGAAGATCCACGATCGAGGCCCAGGACTCTCTAATGCTTTTGCAGTGTATAAGCACTAAACAAGATAAAAAGTGTTTTACATAGACTGGTATGTATGGCTAAATGTCATAAAGTGAATTTTGTTTTTTTGACCTATCGCATTTTAACCTGCATCGAACGCAAACAGCGGGAAATTGAAAAATAACATGTTGCAAATATGGGGCTCTGCACACATTGGAGAGATAGAAAATTGGATGGGACCCGTTAAAAACATTGTGAATCACAGGAAAAAGTCAATTCTGATCATGCAAATGAGAGGTTTTACTGTATGTTTCTTGGCTTTTTCCCATAGTCCCTGGTTCGTGATATATAAAAATAGAAAGGAACAAAATGCCACTCAGGTGGCCTACATTCACCAGCATCAGGTAAGTTGACAGTGGTTGAAAACAAAAGCTATAGTGTACTGAGCGTTTGAACCATACTGTAGTGTAATTTTTTTTCTGTCGGTCATTGTACCTAAAAGTTTATCATCCTCAATTTCCAAACATTACATGTAAACACTCACTTTTATGCTTCAAATTCTGGCAAGTTACATCTATAATTTACACATCTTTGTCCAACACAAAACAGCAAATATGAGATTTTACTGATTTGGGAAAGTAATAAGTCTGCAGGATGAAGAAAAAGTAGAAATGTATAATATTTGTACCCTCTTAATGGTGACCTCGCTGCCCTCCACCTCAGCTCCCTCAAGCTTCCTCTTCTTTTTTTTCTTTTTCTCTTGTGAGACTGCTTCTTCGGATGGTGTCTCTGGGCTCATCTGGCGCTGAAAGTAAAAAATAATTTAATTTTTCCCAAAGATAACAATGAAACAGAAAAAAGCTCACAAATTTTTTTACATACAATTCGAGTCTGGTACCTTGAGATAGTTCACCTATCTCAAAATAAATAAATTTTTTTCTTGAGGAATTGGTGATATAACATACAGTCAGGCACCAGCTTACAACTTATTCGACATGTGACAGTTTAAATTATGACTGATCTTTAGGCAGTAAAGTAAATATAAAGTAATCAGCAAAAAATAAAATATTTCTATCAGAATTCAATAGGAATTTTAAAAAATCACAAGTATCTGAATTGTCCAAATCACAAACTGACTGTATATGTGACTAATAGCATCCTAAAACCTGTGATAATAACATCATTAGGTGAAGAGGGCATTACACCATTAGAAGAATTTATTTACGATTGAAAATATAAACTATAAACCAGGAAAAAATCGCATTAGAAATGTGGTAGTGATAGAAAAATATAAAAATAAAAAAGCCAGAAAAATGAAATGTTTGAGCACATTGAATACAAGTGGAAAATTCCAGAAAATTTGGTAGTGTAGTGCAGATGTATATCCTAATACTTGTGGAATAAAACATCCTCAAATGGAGGGGATAGGATGATAATATTAACAATTTATTGCCACTGACTAATTTGATATGAAGTTCTGAGGCACAATTGTGGTATTCCCTGAAAGGGTTAATGAGAGAGTATTGGTAAGGAAATGGGAAAACCACAGAATTTTATTGAAGAGTGGGAGGAGAGAGAGAAGTCAGACGAAAATGCTAATAAGAAGGCAGGGAAACCTAACAGTCCATATTTTCAAACCTAATGGTTCATTGAAGAAAATTATCGCAGGAGAAGTGAATAGGAAGAATGGCAAAGGGAGATTATTATGAGATATATGGAACAGATGGTGACGGATTTTAATGGTAAGGACTATATGAATATGAAGAAGTTAACCGATATGAGAATCAAGAGGACAGCTGCACTAAACCACTTAAATCTAAACAATAATGGATGTGGCCTGACATGCTTCAAGAGCATGTCAGGCCTCAATAAAGAGTCAAATGTAACCTTAACAAGTGTGAATGAAGTTTGTTCATTTTTAGGTTATCATAATTCATGACAGAATGTAAGTCGAGGAAACAGTCAGTAACAATAAAACCAAAAAAAAAGTCACAACCAGTGAGCATATTAGTTGCATTACAAAATTTAGAGTGGAAATTTCGAAACCACAAGTATTACTTTTTTACTGTTCAACCAGCAATTTTCAACAGAAAACTTCTATAGTGCTTATTAACCCTCATGAGGTCACAATTATTGCAGTTGGACAAAGCAACAGGTCTTTTAGACCGGGTTGCTAAGTGTGCCATTTAAGCCAGTTTGCAAGCTCAATTTTTTCAGTTTGCAGCTAAAAGATTAAAAGCCACATATTATGAATGATAAGCTAAGAAGCTGTGGAAACAATGTTTTAAAGCTTACTCAACCCTGGTTATAACATAAGTCCACAAATTATTTAAGGCGTTCAGAGGCAGCACAAAAAGTCTCAAGTAAATAAATGAAGAACAAACCTTTCTGGATAAAGCTTCCTGCACTATTTCTTTAGCTTCTTTTTCCTCAGCATCAGTTTTTGCACCACTATAAAAGAAAAAAATTATGCTAAATACCAATTTATAGTCACTAATAACATAATACCTACATGGATAAAAATTTTCTCTTACTATGCCAGGCAGCAATGGCCACATTACCAGTAGTTAAAATTAGAGATGTGAGAATACTACTGAATACTCAAATACTGGTAAGTATTAGATATTCGAGATCTCTAATAATTATGCTTAAAGATACAGTACCTCGATACCAAAGGCCGACACCGATAGTATTCTTCGCCCATACCTTACTTATTTTTCTAAAAAAATTTGATAAATGCTTTCCTTCTCATCAAGTCAACTCAGTAATCAAAAGTGTTATAAAAGAGCACCTAATTATTGAGAGAAATGACATTGTGACAACTCTTTTATTTTCATACTCTTACAATTATCACTGGAATTAGATTTTAGACTCTAAACCCCCTTGCAATTGTAAATAAGGAAATTTCTTAAAAAAAAAATAAGAGCTGTTGAATATGCTCAGCGGCTCATATTTGAATGTATTGCTCATTGACATATTACTGACATGGCTGCTGAACAGGCTCAGCAGTTGAGAGGGTTCTTCTATCAGGACCATAGCACCAGTCTCTGAAAACATTTGCTCAGGAAACTCTAAACCTGCAGGTACACCCAAATACAGGGGACTCTTGTTAGCATTTTTTTGTAGGGACCTGAAATCCTGAACATGGTAACGAGGAAAACTTGCTGAACAGGTTAGGCCTTCTCAGGCTAAAAATGTATGTGTGGGTTGTATAACTTCCAGGGTGTTGGGGGGGTGGGGGTGGGGGGGGGGGGGGTCACCATATATGGGTGCCATCAAGTTAGTTCATTTTGGCATTTTGTATAAAAGTTTTATTTTCAATTATTACATCTCCCAAAAAAATGTACGATACCTTGCGTTGAAAGAATGATGACTATATGACCAAATAGCAATTTTGTGTATACTATTCATGCAAAAAGTATATGTAGACTTGACTTTGAGACTTGATATCCCAAAAAAGGAAGAAACAAAATTCAAACAGAACATATCAGCATGAGATAATTTAGCCTTTCGTTTAATGCAGGTACCAGACTTTTTTTAATAATTACTTTTGAGGCATGTTTTTGCAGTGAGGATGAAAAATGGCATATTTTTTTAGTCGCAGAGGCCAGCATCACTTTGGAGATTGTCATAACAATATGAAAAGCACAAATGAAAGGAAATTTTGATAGAATATGAATCCAGTTATGTGGATTTTTTTGGGGGAAACATTGGTGGACAACCACGTAATCGCGGAGGGGGAAAAAAAACATCACAAAAACATGGACCTCGAAAGTTTTCATCAATTGAAGAATATGAATCGTACTTTTGCCAGACGTCCTCTAAGTTTATATTTATTAATATAAACTTAGCGGAATAGAGAAATTAGAAAAATAGAGGAATTTATGAATATTTACTTTCTAGTCAATTTACGAAACCGGGTTTTCTCCATAAGTATGCAAAATTGGAGGCATGCAACAAACACCTTCATCTTCATTTTACAATTTCTAATGCAAATCCATTACCGTTATAACACTTGACCATGCAACAATAATTGAATTTTATATTTTTGGAAAATAAGCTTGGAATATAGGCGGAAATGCCGAATAATGTATGTGTTTCTGTGAGATTGTGACGTAAATACTTGATGTACATTGACGGTTGCCAATGTAACAGCAATGATGTAAATTTTTATTTAATGATGCTGATTAGTTACTTAGTGTGAAATAAAGAGACCGAGTGGATGCCATTTTTTAATTGCTAAAAAACTTAAACCCCAATTCCACGCAAATATTCACACTTTCTTCGTACGTGGATTTTCATCTACTTTTCAGTGGAGGTTGAGCTTTTCGCCTCAGGCTTTCCCACAGCCAATTCTAAGCACCTGTCTCACTTTTACTGTCACGAAGATTGCAGCTAAGTAAACAAATACGTTGGTACGCTGTTAACATGTCGTTGGTAAGTCAGTTGAAGCCGGGATTTCAAAACTTTAATTTTTTTAAGATGATTTTCACCAAATGAATACTTTTGAATAAAAGTAGCTGAAAAAAAACGAATACTCGAAAGTATCCAGGTAACAGGAAAATGGCCGATATTCAATACTCGCTATCGGTATCGGACCAAGGCTAAATTTTATATTCAAATTCAATATTCGAATTCAAGAAATCTGCTATTCGACCCATTATTAAATGAATAAGGCAATGTACTCAAAAAAACTGTTATAAGACTGAAAAATAGCTACATGGTAAGCCCCTGACACAAACTTGCAAAGACAAAACATATGTGCCAAAGCAAAATTAAAACGTGTGCTGGAATTTCGAATTTTGCAGCAGCATATAAGGTTCCTTTGGCCATTGCAGCTTGGTGGGTGGTGTGTAGAGATCTGCACATGGGTGACCCTTGCCCACGTGCGTGCGAGAGATAAAGAGATAGGCACAACCTTAAGATATTTGACCAACATATCTGCAGTGTCACAAATGTGGCTTGACAGAGAACTTGGTGAGTAGAGGCTGTCAACCACTCTAAAATCCTCACTGCCAGGAATTTTTCTCAAGGGCCTTTGCCACTTGCAATTTGCATGAAGTGAATTTTCTGCTCTCTCTTCTATCACCCCTCCCCTCAGTTTGGTCGAGCACTGTATGACCTAGGTGCCGACCTAGGATATGGGCACCTGGGGTGAACGGGCAGGGTCAGGGCCGTATTTCCCACCCATGTGCAAGCCTCTAGCGGTGTGTAGGAACTCACAGAGAGAGATTACCTACCCCTCTATAGCACAGTGAAATTTAACCATATTATCCTGCAATATCTTGCTTGAAAATATTACCTACTTTTTAGAAGGCCCTGGCCAACAATTTGAGACATGTAATAACTGACCAAGACAAATAATTTGTCCTGAGATAAAGAGGCTGCACAGCTTACACATGTAAAAAGGTAGATTACATTAAGTGCATATTTCTTTCAAGTGTCTTTTCAACAATGACACAAACAACTATGGTAAAATACTATCAGATCAATGTACGCAGGGATGTTTTTTCATATAACTGGTATCAAAGATCAATCAAATCCATTTTTAGTGGAGATTTGCATACATACCTGTAGCATTGATACTGCTTTAACCAGTCCTTAGGAGTCTTCTCGTTTGGTTTGCCATACTTGTCCAGAAGACCATCTTTCACCATTGTCTTCTTCATGCTTGCCTTCAATGAGACACATAAAGAAAACAAAAATCAAACAGGATGTTTATAAAAACTGATAAATGATAGATATTTCACACTAATGTACCAAATATATTTTCACATTAAATTTTTCAAATCATAAATGTTTTCACATGCTCCCTGAAAGCAGACATCTACAAGTTTATTTTTGATTCTGTAACACAACTGTGCTTCTCTTCCTCTAGGCAGAAATTTCTTTTAATACAACATAACTGACGTCATCAGAAAATGCCACCTCACCAGTATTGAAGATGATAAGAATGGCTTATTTAAAGGCATAAATATTTTTCTCTCACCAGGGTAGCTTCATGTTTTTACTCGATCAAAAATTTATAATTCCCTGGAGTAGTATTTGGAACATTTTTGTATAAAAATAATGTATAGAACGTTTCCTAATTTATCAAAAAGTGAAAATATTCAACGACACAATACACTATGGTTAACAATTACATGTTAGTCAAGTCTAAGAGTGATGTCAAAGGTACATACACTCTTTCCTAACCTGCCACTAGGTGGTTCTACAAACACCACTTTGGATAATGCACTCCGTGAAAGTATATTAACAAGTATCAAAGAAACATTTATTTATTATATTTTTTTAACTATCCATTCATCTAACAACCGTTGCTCATTTTACTATGAATGTTATGCCATGCATGGGGGTAAGGGACCCCAGGATGGGACGCAGGCCAGAACATGCCCATGGACCATCAAGACTGTCATGCAAGAAGAGCCACATCCTCCACTATGTGCCCCTGGTTTCAGCAGAACATGACGGATCTAGAGCTGACCAGTAAAAAAAGGTCTTCATCATCCACCACCATCACCGTGGTGCATCTCTGTGCTAAGGGTGACTGCATTCGCGGGGCAGAGGGTAAGAAGTCACTAACAGAAAGACTCCAGATACAGGGCAACCTCCGGTTTTATTTAGCCTAACCCATGCATGAAAGGCTCTGCATGGGCAGAGTTCATATTTACTTAGCTAATTCTGGGGCCAAACACGGAATCCCTGCATAAAACAACAATGGCAGGTGCTGAGAAGTGCACTTTTCTCAGAAGTTCTTCCTTGAGTGAGGCAATACAATACCATTGGGTGGAGATTCCCATGAGGAGATGCGCCCTCTAATACCTCATCCATGCCCGGGGGAGTCCCATCCATAGAGCTTACTGGATGGGGAATAAGCTCTCTGCCGTGAAGCCAGTCGTAACAGTATTCTTGCGCATTTCACCATAATGTCCAGCCCAGCTTTGTGGATTTGCCGTAAGAATACGTGTGAAGAAAATACCAAGTATTTCTGAAATCAGTGACTACAGAGGTAACATAAAGGTACTTAAATACTTAATAGTATGTGTATTCCTCTGAGAATTATTATCTATATCCGCAAACATGCCATCAGGCAGGTATATGCTATGTTAACTTTGCATTCGTAGGTGGTTTGCTGCTCGGCTTACAGGTGCAGTAATCACACAGATAGAAGAATAACTGGTCTTACCTTCCACTGGTGAGTTAAAAAAAACTGCATAGAATGGTGATGCCAATGCAATATTGCATGAAATGGATGCTACACCTGATTAATAATGAATTTGTTGCCTACGGCGTTGCTTGTGTTTCAGGTGCATGCTAAAGTGAATAGCTGATAATATTTTGAGTAATTATATTATTTTATCAAAGAAAGTAGCATGTTCAGCTAATTTGTTATGTGAGTATAATATTATCGGTAGGAAATAATGCAACTGAAATGTTTCCCCTGCCACACACCTTTATGATGGCTTGCAGGGTATTATGTAGATGCTATGCGGAACCTACCATGATGGAACCTTCCACAACTTCACAGTAATATTCCTACTAAAGAAGATATAGCAGTTATGATGAGTTTGAAGAGTGGAATAGTATTAATATCAATTAGAGGGAATGAACTCAGGAAAGTGTGGCCTTCACGTGCCTTTATGCTTAGACATCATTGGTATTCAATGATAAAAATGGAGAAAAAAGGAAGTTTGACGAGGAGGGATTTGATGATTTATGTTTATGCAAAATATTCTTGTAACGGAAATATTTCAGGGAAGTGTGTTGCAAGTTTGCTGGACCTTTTATTAAGTCATTTCTGGAAACCATTTGTCATATACTTTCCTGTAATTAAGAATAAAGAGTGGCAGTTTCTGACTGCAATAGTTGTGAATTGCAATCGCTTTATGCTGCTTGCAGATCGGGTTCGCATTTTTGACCTCACTCATGCATTGTATACATTTACATTTGATGTTGATTAACCAAAGAAGTTTAATCTTGTACTTGAACAATCTCACAATGGAATTGTATCATAAATTAATGTTTTTGTTATTTGCCTATTAAATAAATGTTTATGCTTGAATCTTTTTCCTTGACCACAAAATGTTTTGGCCTTTTTGTAAAGTTAAATTTATAAGCACAAATTTTGTCAAGTTCACTCGAGTACAAATGTGCATAGCAATTTCTCGAATCCATCTTTAATTTCTTGAATAGGATTCAGAAAGTTGACAGCTCTTATTTTTGCGAGTAATATTGCATCAATTATGTTTGACAAAACACATCATCGTCTGTTGAAAATCCTGTTTCTACAGGACACAACGCCTCTAATCCAATACATATTAATTCATTTGGGCATATATTACTACTTAGTTCCATCGCATCTGCTGCAAAATATCCCCAAAGGCATTATTTTATTGAGTAAAGAGCAAAAACTGGTCATTACCCCGTTAGAATCTGTGTTATTGCTGGGCTGGACAATATGGCGAAATGCGCAATTATGAAATCCCCCTTGGCATCACCACCATTACAGAGCATAGGAGGCGCCCCCTCCAGTAAGCTCTATGGTCCCATCTGGGGGACCCACATTTCCCAGTTGCTCCGCACACCCATCGTGGGGAGAGGTTCCAACATCTATTCCAACCTATCTAAGTCCACCTTTGGAGAGGCAGCAAGCCTGGGCTCCCCCAAGGGGGTATATTCTGACTCGGGAGCCCCTGTAGGTAGGGGCTGAAGAGAAGGCTCTATATCCCCTCGAAGGGAAGGAGACAGAGGAGGAAGATGTGGGAGGTGGGGGGAACCATGGCTGGCATAGCTGTACTTCAGGCCAATCTACAACATAGTAAGGTTGCCTCAGGAGTCCTGCAAAGGATATTCTCTGAAGGTAAGATCAAAATAGTCTTTATTCAGGAACCTAGGCTTTCCAGGTAAGAGTCAGGGACCTGAGCATGCCAATGGGAAATGTTTTACTGCACCACTGTTGATTGACCTAGAACTTGTATCTAGGTGAATGGAATAAGTGCTTTGCTATAAGGGATAAGACAGTAGTTCTTCTGACCCTAGGGGAAGGTGAGAACAGGAGGAGGTAGATTGGAGGTGTGCAACCAACACCTTTGTCTACATTTCAAAATTTCTAATTGGAATCAATTAACATCGTAACACCTGACCACTTTTTGAATTCTATATTTTTTTAAACAAGTTTGGAGCAAAGGCAGAAACGCCAAATAATGTAAGCACGGAGTATAACAATCAAGTTTAGCATGGTCCATAGAACTTTAATTTTGGTTGCAATTTCAACACGCATCATATGTGGATTTTTGTCTACTGTTCAGAGACTGTTGAGCTTTTCAATTGATATTTTTCTTTTCACCAGAGGCTTTCCCAAGCACGATTCTAAGCACTTGCCTGTCATAAATTATATCATGTCATAAATTCATGTCATAAATTATGGAACTCACATATTTTAGATGTCCAGTCAACACTTGTAAAACGAACAAACATTGCAATAAAATGCACGGCTTGTGGGTGTCCTTTTAATTCTTAATAAATATCTTTTTCACCATAATATGCCTGTTTTATCTATTTAAGTAATTTTCTAAGTGATTAAATTTTTTTAAATGCAAGATTTAAACCTTTTGCCTGATATATATCGTCAAATCAACCTACATGGTGATTTTTTTCCTTGGACAACTTTGGTTTGGTTCTCCTCAAAATGTGTTGAATAGGTAACCTAAATGTGCCAACTGGAATTATTTAATTTACTGTGATGTGGACTCGAGGAAATGAGTGGGCAAACATGGAAAGTCTCAACGAGAGCCCACTGTACCTGTTCTGTCATTAAAGAGTCGGCCATTTATCAGCCTTTTCAAATGAACTTAAAATTAACTTTTAATTTTCTTGTTTGTTTACTGGCATTGCTTAAATTATTTGAACATAATGAATACATTTATGGTGGGGGATGCAATTAATGAATTCTTTTCTTTGATGAAAGGAACTACCCTAATCCTTAATGAAAGAAGAACTTCACTGATATTAAGGTAGAGAGAAAGTTGTGACTTCTTTGAGAGAAACTCACCGTAGGTCCTAAGCCCCACTTCCGTGGATATGTGTCCTTCTCCATTATCACACGCTTGATCTTGGCCACAATGCCGTGGTCACAGCTTGCTATTGTAGCTGTAGTCATTAAAGCAACCCCTGCAAAGCATACCATGATTATATAATAGATGTCACAGCAATCCCAATGAGACAAGAAACAGACTAACTTTCCATGATATTACAGCAAATATATAATACTAGAGATTTCAAGGTTTAGAATTGGAAAAGCAACAAAACCAAGTTATGCAAAACACACAAGTACCATGACTCCTTCATTACTCCATTCGCATCCTCTCTCTGAGATTTAAAATGACCACACACACCACTGACTTTTGAGGTATTTAATCACTAATGTAGTTTCTACATTGATGAATAGAAAAACTTGCCAATGAAGCCGTCAGATGGCAGCTGCAACACATACAAAGGACTGACTAAAAAGTTAAAAGAGACATGTAAGATGGCAGCAGCATCAACTTACAAGGAACACAAATCATTATGCGTACCAGTATGCTTGCGGTGATTGAGGCCCGATTCAGATCGTGTACCAGTACACATACGGATGCGAATGGGTTAATGTTATATGTTAAAAATTCTCTTGAAATTATTCTCACCACCAAAATGGAAGATGTACACCATATATACAGATAATATAAGGTGATTTTAAAGCTAAGACTACTTACTGTCATCAGAAAGTTATGTAAAACCAAGCAATTAGAAAAATGTCGATTAATATCAAGCAATTAGGAAAATGTGGTTATCAAGCTCAATGTAAAATGGCCAGGGGAGATGTATTCGAGTCAATGGAAGCGGAAAAAAATTTTAAGGTGCTTAAAACGAAGAAATACAGTTCCCTTATTTGACAAAGTACACTTTGTATCTGTGAAAATCGATCCCCATTGTGATAAATTACACTGTTATACGAAACCTGAGAACTCTTCCTACAATCACCTGGTTGTTAATTGTATTTCATCGATCGCAGACACTGTACACAGATTTAATAGACTTCTTTAATAACCAGAATTTCTAGAATAGTCTTGGATTTCTCTTGACATTTTCAAGAACTGATGAGATTTAAAAGACTTCATTAATATCTTAAGATATCTCTAGTGTAGTGAGAACTTAAACTCATGCTCATTATGCATTTATGAAAATACAGTAGAACCTCTTTTTTACGAACTCTAATTTACGAAATGACACCAATTTACGAACCATTCCGCCGATCCCGATCTTTGTATATATGAAAACCATGTAAAATGACCACTATTTTACAAAACCTCGATTTTATTGATTTATGAAGTGAAAGGCCGGTGCCTAGGATGATTGACCTCTGTTTTACGAAGTTTTTGAAATGATTTTGTAGCACTGAATTCAGTACAATGGAATAACGATCGCTGTATACCACGAATGGAGCAGCTGAAGCCAGATAGGTCATGTTGAGAGGGCCCTCGGTCCAAGTATTTCGTATGGGAAAATGTGGAAAAATCAAATGTGAGCATAGTGCTTTTTGAAGTTCGTAAACTGTAGCAAAAATCCCAGAGACTGATCATCCAAATCGCAATTCAATCCTAATTATATGATCCAAGGAAAAAATGTTCAAAGACGCATGGCACGACGCCTACTTCTCGAAAACAATGCCCCAGTTCATAAAATAATCGGATTAGTGCTTGGTAATTTCTATTCCTTTTCTATCATTTTGTGTATTGCGAATACCTAACTCGTCGCCACAAAGGATCCATATTTTCTCTGTAATTATTTAAAATTAGCTTTAAGGTAGCCGCCGCAACCCCAATTCAGAACTTTGTTCAGCCTTTGACTTGAAACTAGCATTCCCGTAGGAAGTTGTTTGCTGCAGCTGTCGTGGAGCTTAGTTTCATTAAAAAATACTAATTTTGCAATAATAAATTACTTATATTCAAATCTTGATGCAATTTGATTATTTAATTTTTCATTATAAGTGTTTTACGTCGTTAGGTAAGAATTTGCGATCACGACTTTGACATCGCGACGCTTTCTGTAGCCGCGAGTAAACAGTTCTCGTTAATCACCGCTAGATGTCAGCACTGTAGAACGCATCTTAAAAAAGAGGGAATTTCAAATTAACTGAGTGAATTTCTAAGATTGACTTTCATCAGCGGCGAAATATTATTAAATATATTTGAGATGATACGCTTTCTTCAAAAAAGGCATTTTATGGTCTTTTCACTGAAATATACTGGGTCAGTTGGAACTTAGTTTTGAAATTTCCTAGTTAAAATGCATCCCTGGCTTTCCCATGTTAAAATAGCTTCTTTGAACACAAATCGACTAGCACTAAATATACCCCATTCGTTAATTAATGCATAACTGCATATGCTTAAAATACTCCGCGGGATGAGTTAATTCTCTTATGAGTTATTCCCCTTATTTTGAGATCTACCAACTGAACAGCTACAAGAACTTAATTCAGTTGTAGCAGCCAAGTTCATACCATTATAAATTTGTAGAAAAAAATATTCACCTGTTTTTTTTAATTCATGGCTGTTTCATTCTCTTTTACGAAAGTGAGTCTCCTAGCCTTAGGAATAATGTCTTTGCTATACATGGAATCAATACAATTGAGGTGTAATTTTTAAATCCTTTCAATTTATGGCAAATACACTGCACACAGAAAATGCATGTAATATCTGTTTTTTTCCCTGAATGAGCAGATGACTATTATTTGTTATAGTAATTAGTTTGATTTCAACCCTAAGATAGCTATTTGACAAGTTAAGTACAGCATAGTCTTTAATTGCATTGAAAGTACACTCGCATTCCTGTCAGCAGAGTTTTAGTAGACGTACATTTGTCTCAGATCAAGCCCCTTATGTGCATGATGTGCCTCCATGGACATTGCTCCATGCTGTGCAAGGTGCCAGAGCATGGGAGTGTCACAGCAAAAATTATTTCCTACTGTTGGAGATCAGCTGGTTTTGGTGACACATCAGTTCCGGAGACAGAAGAGCTCGTGGAAGATAAACTCCAATTTACAAACCCTCTAATTTACAAAGCTCAAATTTTTGGGTCCCTTCAACTTCGTAAAATAGAGGTTCTAATGTAATGCTATTTTCACCACATGCACAACAAAAATATTAATGTTAAAATGTAACATTAAGAAGCTGAGTGGCAAATAACTTTAATTAATTAGATGAAAGAATTTCTTCAAATCTTGGATGAATGATTTCTGATGAGTAAACAAAATACTCTTTCATCGATCCTAGAAATATCATTAATTTGCTCGACACTTTCTCTAGTCAAGTGACAATAGATGTGGACCAACAAAGTTAAGAGATGCAAATAGAGTTTTACTCAAGATATAACACTTGCACAATTCATAGACAGCTATGATAACTTTTTAATTTAGAATGGTATTGAGTCAAAAGAGACAATCTAGGGCACCTAACATTGCCAGTCTGAATCTAAAAGATAGAGCTCTCCTCTTATGTGAGGTAAATGGTATTACTTGTATTTTAAATATTTAGTACATAACAGTTCTGTGCTACTGAAGAATAATTACCAATTACAACAACAAATATGTATGACTCAAAATCAACTGCTGAAGTATGCCAGATTCCGTTCTCAGCATGATTTTTCACATCGAAAAAATTGAATGGTTCAATTTTGTGGGAACACCTATTAGGTTCAAGAGTAGTTTCATACCAAGGGCAATAGCTTCCCCTTTAGTCGTCACAATCACTATTTCCTCGTTGAGCTCAATGCCATCCTCATAACGAAGCACTCCAGGAAGCATAATACGAGCACCATAACATACTGCATTTACCTAAAATAGACAAACAAAAGAAGGTTGGCACTATGAACACAAGGACAATCAAAGTATGTTAACCTTTTCCACTCGGGTGTCGAGTGACACTCGACACAGCCTAACTTACTAGATTATATTACAACATTAACATATATACGTTCATTAGTACTTGTTTAAAAAAAAGTCAAATTTGTCAAATAAACACTTTCATAAGAGGGGTATTGAATTGCATTTTGAAAGCTGTTCCCATTCTTAAATCTCGGGGCATTTAAAAATTAAATTCCGATTGGGCCCTGGAATGAAGGCTGAAAAAATCCAAGTGCAAAGGGTTAAATACCATATTTACTCATATAAGCCGTGCACCTTTTTTCCCGAAATACCGGTGAAAAAATGGAGGTACGCGGCTTACACGAATCCTCCAGATTTTCGTGTTAGCCGTGCACCATTTTTCCTCGAATTCCTGTTGTTTTTTCTCCCAAGTTTCACATTCTGTGAACATATCGACGTAATTGGTAAGTATGGTCTAGTAGTAAATCGTACATTGTAAAGTATTCTGAAATTTCGAAGTAATTAGTAATAAAAAACTGCGTTTAACAAAGTCTGAGCATACAACGGTACTTGAAGAAACGCTAGATCAGAAACACCACTTGACAAAGCAATAGATTTATCATGTATATCGTACATAGGACAACACATTGTAGCACTGATATGTATTTAAATCTATATTGTATCCTGTAAGCTGCCGCAAGGGGGGCAGCGTCTTTACGTTTTTCAAAATCGTAAGTGGAGTTTGTTTCGGTATCACACATCTGTAGCAAAATTTTTGTGCAATAGATAGCTCCTTTTGCATACACATTAAAGCTACATTGTAAAGACATGACAAAGACTTTGTTACACAGTGGCAATAGTCATATGCTCAGAGATTATACCTTCTTACTATTCGTGCTATCCGCTACATGCGTGAGAGTAGTAAAGTTCGAATCGATCATTTAGCATAATCAATCATTTCTCCATAGTGAATCTTATGTTGGAATTTTGGCTGATCATGTGCTCCAAGAACAAGTCCAAAGTTCCCATCCCATGGGGCCAAATCAGGAAGGTGTCGTCCACATATCTGAAGAAGCACTTCAGTCGCTGTGGGGCTGATTTGAGAGCCTGCTCCTCAGTGTCTTCCATATAGAAGTTTGCAATGGCTGGTGATAGTGGAGATTCCACTGCAACACCCTCTGTCTGCTAGTAGAACTTCCCATCACAGGAAAAATATATTGAGGTCAGCACATGTTGGAGTAGCTTGACCGTGTCAGAGACAAATTTCTTCTCCAGGAGTTTCAGGGTGTCATGAAGAGGTACTCGAGTGAAGAGTGACATCACATTGAAACTGACCACGATGTCAGTCGGGTCCAGTCGAATTACTTCCAAGGTTTTGACGAATTCCTGTGAGTTTTTCACATGGTGCTTTCCACGGCCCACATGCGGTGTAAGGAAGCCAGGAAGATGTTTAGCCAAATTGTAAGTTGGGCAGCCAATGGCACTGACGATTGGCCGGAGTGGGATCCTGTCCTTATGTGGTTGACCAGGTGGTAAAGGCAAAGGACTCAATTGGCCTGAAGACACCAGGAGTCTACCAGGTCCCATGTGAGTGTGGTGAAGTCTATGTGGGAGAGACTAGCCGGACCATTGAGATAAGATTAAAAGAACACTGGAGACATTTCCGTTTGGTGCAACCTGAGAAGTTGGCAGTGGCAGAACACAGTATCCGACCATGCAATTTTGTGAGACAAAACAAAATTACTTGCCCACTCTCGAGGCCACTAGGACCGGCTGATCAAGGAGGCCATAGAGATCCGCCTCAATAGAATAATTTCAATCGGGACGCTGGATTCCACCTCATCAACACATGGAAGCCAATTTTGAAATGCATCCGGAGCATGAGGCAGAATGACTAGCCACTAGGAGCCCATCTCCATCAATACTCATGGAGTCAAGCCAGGATTTCAGCCAATCAGGAGACACCTGACATCCTGGCAGAATATATATAAATCCACCAAATTTGACACGGCATATCACAGCCCTGAAGATGGAAAACGAGTTGTTCTCTGAAAGGTCGGAAGAGATGGAGCCTTTGACCGGGTGGAAGACCCGAGAAACCTTCACTCATCGTTATGGCTGTTATTTTGCTGAATTAATGGGCAGATCATTATTTGCATAAAATACATGATTAACATAGCACCTGTGAGAAAATCTTCAACTGCTTTAGCTTAATTTACATCTAATCTTTTATGCCTGATGCGAAGCATATGATTTTCTTTCAGTGAAAATTTATTCCTCTAAATTCTACATCTGGAGCAGCATTTATAGTTGCAAATGATCCCGCAAATTGCACACCTCCATAGTGTATGCATACATCAATACTAGCTTTAAAATATAAATACATCGCTCACGTTTACATTACCAGTTTTTCCGTAGAGATAAAGTAATACAGAAAAATGCACTAATGAAGCTTCAGGGGCCTATTCCAAACTGCATGAAAATTTTGCAAAGACGTTTGATTGCCTAATCTCTGACTCATTGGAGAAAAGGAATGAGTTAGTTGTGTTTAATATTAAGAACTTTGTTGGTGTTGAATGCACTTTTAAAGATACATTCATGATTATAACACCGTAAATCATGAAAGTGTATTGCGGGGTGCATATATTTCAAGGGGGTGCCGATAGCTACATCGCGATATTGATGATGGATACTGGTTCATACGATATTTGATATTACAAGGTATAACGATTTTTCCGGTCCCATTGCCTTCGTAACATCGAGTTTTTACTGTAACAAAAATGACTACTCATTATAACTGACAAAATTATTTGAGCTTTTCACCAAGGGCCAACAATAGTGAAAAAATTACTATCTACAGTGATATTCTCCCTCTAAGCCATAATCGCTACATTCAGCGAATACAGTGGAATTCGGCTGCAATTTCACATGGTTTGGAACATATTAATAATTTATATAAAGGGTCATACAAAAGTAAATATTTTAACTCACGCAAACCAAGCAATAATACTGAAGGGCTACCCAAACTTAAAATCAGATTCAGAGGAGAATGATTTAGGAGACACTTACAGCACTGTCCTTCATGATAACCCTCTTGTGTTTAACCAGTAGGCCCTCAAGGGGTTGGATGACTCTGCGAAGGTATGACTCATCCTTGTATGTATCATAGAGCCACTGTGCATCCAAGACATCATGCATTGTCACCATGCCCACTTTCTCATTTTGGATACCTGGTATTATTTACATAAAAAGATGATGTTAATGCCAAGGAGTACAAACAGTCACATAAATAGCAACGACTTAAATACAGAGCTTCATAAGCAGCAAGTAAAAAAGAAACATGAATAACAATGCACATATAGATGAGAACATGCTTCTAGGTTGGCACCAGTCCTGGTTAAAAAGGCAATTTTAAAGAAATTTATACTTGGTTGAAAGTCTCATTTTGGGCATTTAAATCCAGCACTTAAAGGTTAAATGAGGACTTACGTGCTTATAATTAAGTTCATACCAACAACCATTTGTCAAGAATGTAAGTAACAGATCATGCTAAAATACCACCAATGAGATTGATACTGATGAATTAAGAGCTATTTTCAACCAAAAAATTTACTTTTATTTACAAGTATTATGTTGAAATTTGATCAGTTTTAGACCACTGTAAAAAAATAACAACCAGCTAAGAGGCAAAAATTTTCTCAGTTAGGAGTTAAAGATGATATGACAAATTTGGAATACAATGCCTTGGCACAGAAAATTAACATTGCTTTATCATTATCTTTCCTGAAACATCAAATGTCCCAGACTCTGCCAAACTCATATTCCAATATCACAGGAAAATCTTCCTGGGTTAATTAATTCTCTTAATTGCTGATCTATTTCCAGTTTCTTTTACAATATCTATTACGATATGATTTTCAAAATGCAGGTCTGCACCAGGGTGACAAACTTGAGGGTGCAAACTAGACACGTAGATGACACACCTGATCTCACCCTCCGAAGTTCCAGCATGACACCACCTACACCAAGGAGAAGGCCAAGGTGAACACACATTGTCCTTACATACGTTCCAGCTTCACAGCTCACCCAAAATATTCCTGAAAAAGAATAAAAATTCGTCTTTAGGCTAGAAGCAATTGTACATTCCATAAAATAACAATCTACCATAAAAAAGCATGGTAGAAAATAGATAATTCTTCAAGTATTGAAATTTGTCATAAAACCTTCCACAATGTCAGAAGCTTGTTAGATTTACGATGGTTTAAATAATTCAATAATGAATTATTTGGCGCTTTCCCAGTGTATGTAATGTGTACAGATTTAGTGGGATTCCCAGCAGGTAAGGTCCTTTGCTGCCAATGTCACTCAGCCATTCTCCTCAGGATATCTATCTAAAGATGTCTACACATCAGGACATCTTTTGGTAGATATTCTTGAGTACGGTGGCAGAGTCAGCAACCAAAATGTTGGTAGCAAATGACCTTACCTGCTGGGAAAAATTTTACTTACTCAAGAAAAGATTATAAAGTAGAAACTCAATATTACAAAGTCAACGGGACTGGAAAAATTGAGAATTCGTAATATCAAATACAGTAGAAGCCCGGTATAGTGAGTATGGCTTATTGCGAGAATCGCGTTATAGCGAGTGATTGTCTTTGTACCACCAAAAGGCCTATGTTTTACATGTAAAATAAAGCGGATATAGCGAGGCCAAAAAGTTCCTTCCACAGTATACGCTCGGTATTACGACAGATATCTCTCGAGGGCGATACACCGCCTAGCAAAAATAAATTTTGTATTATCTGCGAATTAAACTGAAAACACAAGATGTGTGCCATATCTACAACACCTAAAGCCAATTAAGTCCAAACATTAACGATTTACGGCCTTCAGTACGCTCCGTGCGCTCCCATTTTACGTTCTTCTTTTGTTAGGCCCAGTAATCAGTGAGAGGGGAGTGGGTGGACGACGAGCAAGATGAGAGTAGGAGAGAGAGTTAGATCTAGGCATGGGCGATATTGATAATCGGGTCACGATAAGATATCGGGGTATGATAAAATACAGTAAAACCTCGCTTTTAACCCCCGCAATTTACGACATTTTCATCAAGTCCCGATGATTTATATATCTCCACAGTGTTATGTCTTCCCCGTATTTACACTTAGGAAATTTTAAATAGCCCACCATTTGCGCTAGGCCGCCAAAAGATACATGGCGGATAGCGTATCACAACCATATGAGGAACGAAATGGAAATCGGCGGAAAAAGTTTTGGGACGTGTGCAAGCGAAAGACCTTTGAATTACAATAAATTTTCTAATTCCTTCTATTTCTGGGTTCATCTCACATTTTCGTAATAAACTCATTTTAATTCTTCAAGAGGCAAATCAGGTAAAATTATAACAATTGCGCTAGTTCCCCAAATGCCTTATATTACGTTACGAGTGGCAATTATGCGGTAAAATCATGAAGGATATGTATCTTCCATCGTAAAACTGTATTCTGGGAAGAAGTTGGCTGCAGTTATGTGAAATAAAACCTTGATATGCACTTCTCTTTAACAGTCATGCCTGCGAATAATTCTACCTTACTTGTACAGGTCATGTCCACGAATATAGACACTATATGTGGTATTATTAGTGTACTATACTATTCGTGGTTGTTTTCATGATGATCCACGCACTAAGTTTTATTCTTCTCGTACATTACGAAGTTCTGCCATTAATTTTAAATTCAATCTAATCGTAGTAATCACTTACCCTGCTTTTTCCATGACAGCGTCAAGTAACGCGAACAAAACAAAAAATGGCCCACAAACGAGAGAGGAAAATGTTGTCAATAGAAGACAGCATAAAATTTCTGGAAGAGTTGACTCGCATGTAGGTTCACGTGTTTCCCTTGCCAGAGAACTTGGGATTCCAATTGAACACTGTTGTTAAAACACGCAAAACCATTGAAACCAGTGCAGTGGAATGCGAACCCAGTGCAAGGAGGCGAAACAACGTCAAGTATTCAAAATATGATGAACTGGAAGAAATTTTGAAGTAATGGTTTCAGTGCGCCAGAGCATCTAACATACCCATCAGTGGAGTTATTCGTAAGGAAAGGACACAACATGTGGCAATGAGGTTAGGAATTGAAGACTTTAAGGCTTCAAACGGATGGTTAAGCCAATTTAAAACTAGGTACAATTTTGTGTATAAATCAATTTGTGGTGAGTCAAACAGTGTTGATCCCCAGACAGTTACACAGTGGAAGGAACATTCTTTAAGACAGCATATTGAAGGGTATGCACCAAAAGACATTTTCAATTTAGATGAGACAGGCCTTTTTTAATGTACTTCCTCATAAGACTTTAGACTTTAAAGGCGAATCTTGCCATGGGGGAAAGCATAGTAAAGCTCGTCTGACAGTATTGTTAGGTGCTAATGGTAGTGAGAAGTTAAGGCCATTTGTCATTGGAAAGTCCAAAAATCCCAGATGTTTTAAAAACATCAAGACATTTCCCACAACCTATGCCGCTAATACCAAAGCTTGGATGACGTCACATGTCTTTCAGGGACAAATGCAAGCTCTAGATGCAAAGATGGGTGGACAAAACCGAAAAATTGTAGTATTTTTAGACCAATGCCCAGCCCATCCAAAGAATATTAATTTGAGGAATATAAAACTGGTATTCTTCCCACCCAACTGTACCAGCCAGTTACAGCCATTAGATTTAGGGATAATCCATGTATTCAAATCGAACTACCGCAGGATTCTGGTGAGAAAAGCTATGAATCTTATAGACAGTGGGAAGGACCCTAAGAGCTTCAAAGTCACAGTTTTTGATGCACTACACTACATAACACGATCATGGAAAGAAGTTGATGATGGAAAAATTTCAAATCGTTTTAAAAAAGCAGGATTTAGTTTTTCTCAAGACTGCAACTTAGAACAGGATAGTGAAGAACCACTGGAAGAAGGGGGAGGAGATAATAGAGCTATGGGAGACAATGATCAGTTGCCATTATTTGGAGCTGAAATAAGTTTTTCGGATTTTGTCGGAGAGGATGAGCAATTATCAACAAGTAACTCTCTTACAATTGATAAAGCTATAGCTTATTATATTGACCTGCATATCAGTGAAGAGGTAGCAAGCGAGGAGGATGATGATGATACGGAAACACCAAAAGAAAGCACAATCAATGCTATTTCTGCTGTTAATGTACTATGACTATATTTATGCAGTGTTGCAGGAAGTGAGAACGAATTAGAGCTATTGGACAGAATAGAAAAGAGAGTAGAATCAATTAATACAAATAAAATGAGCAAGCAATCAAAGATAATGGAATATTTCCAGAAAAAGGCTAGATAAATGAACATTTATTGATGGTGTATTTTTTTGTTATAGCTGAATTCAGCCAAGAATGTTTTATTTAAATTCTGAGATAGTTCTTTGGCTTAAATTTTTATACGACTTTTTGAGAGTAAAGATCGGTACATATTTTTTTAAAACTAAAGGTTTATATGGATTATTAAGTCATATTTTTGTTTAGTTTATCCAAAGATTTAAATATTTTTACTTTGAGAAGATTTTTTCATTTTATGGAGTTTATGGAATATGTACTTCCGTTTTATTTATTTATCAGCTACCGCCTGTGTAAAATTATCTCCCTCTGAACACTGACATATTGTACAATCTACCTCACTGAGAGTTTGGTATTAATAAAGAATTTTTTTATTGACATAATTACATTTTTTATACTTACTTTTCATGTAAGATATGTTTCAATTGAAAAATAGAACATTTAGCATTACTTTAAGGGATTATTTTCATTAAATTGTGCCTACTCTCAATTTACACTTTCCTGCAATTTACACTTTTTTCCCTTATCCCCCTCAAAAGTGTTAAAGAGGGGTTTTTCTGTATCATGATATCACGCCCCGATAAAATATCACGAGATATTATCACGATAAAAGATCGTGATATTGCACTCGTTCAAATGTAGCGCAATCTCGCCCGATGAATTACCGTGATATTGCGCTGGTTAATCGTGTCGGAAAAAGACAGTCGTTGGGTTGGCCTTCGCTTAAGCTGGAGCAAGTACGTTTGAAAACTTACTATTCTGCTATCTGCTAATCCAAATTCTCAGCAGTTCTCTCACACTCTCTCTTTCAATTTTAGTGGTCTGATAGTTGACGTACTTGCTCCAGCTTAAGCGAAGGCCAACCCAACAGCTGTCTTTTTCCAACATGATTAACCGGCACAATATCACGATAATTCATCGGGCGCGATTACGCGATATTTGAACGAGTGCAATATCATGTTCTTTTATCGTGATATTTATCGTGATATTTATCGTGATAATATATCGTGATGTTTTTCGGGGTGCGATATCGTGATATTTTATCGGGACGCGTTATCATGGTATTTTATCGCGATATTTATCGTTTCCCGATATCTTATTGTGTCCCGATATTTTATCAGGGCACGATAAGACGATATTTATCGAGCAATGATATATCGTCAATTTTAAAAACTCAAAATCAACTGATGGACGTACCGGTTAACATTCGAAAACTCGACAAAGCTGATATTATCGTCATGACATATTCGCAAAATTATCCAAAAACTTCCACAGTATACCTAATATTTTAATTCCAACTAGTTACGCTGTCTTTACAGCTTTCTTCGGCGATCGAAAAATAGAAGAGCTGGAAGAAAAACTCCGAAACGAGGGGAATTAATGTTTTATATAATAGAAAATGTCCTGTTTCTTTCATGAAATATGTTGATATTCTACCAGATTGTGCCTGAAATAACTTTGTTGCTGTTTACCTTCGTCAAATACCACGCACACAAAAGAAAAACTGTAAATACGAACGACTATGAGAAATAAGTGGGTTTTTTTCAACATCTTCGGATATAACGAGTGCTCGATTTAGCGAGTGATTTCCGAGGGATTATGAGCACTCGTTATACCGGGATTCCACTGTATCGTATTAAGGCTAATGGTGAGAGGCCTATGGTGTGAATCTTCCCTGCTGAGATGGTACCACAGTCGATGACTGGCAATGCTCCATGACTCTAACTAAGTGACCTGACTATTCCCAAATATGATCTTCGTCTCCCCTCGGGTCTCGTCTCGGTACACCCTAGTGTACCGTCGCCTCATCTTTGGGGCAAACGTGACGGACACGAGATGCAGAGCGTGCCGAAGGCAGCCGGAGACATTAGGTCATCTACTCTCCGGCTGCAGCTTCTACGCGAAGACCGCATATATAAACCGGCACAACTCAGCTCTGCGGGTGTTGTATTACCATCTAGGACACCATTACGGCATAGATGCGAATCCGGTGCTGCCTTACGTCCCTGGAGACATCGAGTCCGTCGTGGAGAACGATAAGTGTAAGATCTGGTGGAATTATTCCTTCTCCACCTCCAGGCAATTGGAGGCGACGAAGCCTGATATCGTTCTCCTCGACAATCTCTCTCATGCCATGTTCGTGACCGAGTTTTCGGCACCGGCCGAAATGAACATGGCAGCGAAGGAGATTGAAAAAAGGACTAAATATCAAGATCTGCTGTGCGAACTCCGGCAAATGTACGCGGGCTACTCTGTGAAACTGGTAGTCCTCATCGTGGGCGTGCTTGGTGGTGTCAAGAGCTCACTGGTCGAAAATCTCAAGTGCATCCCAGCGTGCAGGGCGCAAGCGGATGCACTTGCAAGTGCAATGCAGAAGGCTGTCCTTCTCGGGTCTCTCAACCTGCTTCGTGCGCATGACCCTAATGCCGGGTAGCCACCTATCCACCGGTGGCGGACGTGGCTACCCCTAGGCACGACCCCTCTTGAGTCCCCGGCAATTATGACGGCAACGAAACTTGATGCTAGCCGGAGACTCGGAGGTGGATGTTACAAAAGTAACAATTAATAATAATAATAATATAAATCTAAAAACCCTAACTAAATATAATAATATGAATCTAAAAACTTAGATTTATATTATTATATTTAGTTCTGGTTATCTAGTTATACCTATATTATTATATTATAGGTTCTGTTGCAGGGGGGTTCCTGAATACCACTGAAACAGAATGTGATTTTCAAACTTTTGTGGATGATAATGAATGAACTTTGAATTCAGAAATATCATTCAGTGATTTTGTTGAATGTGATGATGACCTGCAGACCAGTGGCACTGTTTCAATAGGGGAATTGTGTGGTACATCAAATGAAACAGATTCTAACTGCAGTGAGAATGAGGATGAGGAAGTGCCGACAGTGGATACCTTTTCGGAGGCTGTGGTTGGACTTAAATTGAAATCATACTTTTCATCCATTGAGAACAATGAATCTACTTTACTGACGGTTTCAAAACTGGAAAAGAGCTACTTCTTAGTTACAGTAAAAAAAATAAGCAGAATAAAATTTCAGATTTTTTTAAAAAGTAGCTGTTCAGAAATATAATTAGTCTCTCCTAAAAGTTTTAAAATTGATATTGAATTTCTGAGTAGTCAGAAGGCTAAAGAATTGTATTTTTGGTTAAGGCATTTTCATTTTTGGTTAATTTTTCTTTTATTTTCGTTTTGTCACTGAATCCAACCTTCTTTGGGAAGAGCATATAAAACTAATGAAAACTTTTTATGTTTTATGTGACCCCTTTTAGTGACTTTTATATTTTTATATTTATTATATTATAATTATATTTTCTTTTCGTAGAAATCTGTTCTAATCATTACAGACCCTAAAACCTCAAAAAATGGCAAGTCCTCATTTAGTGTTTTTCCACATTTAGTGTTTTAAATTTTGTCCACCCTGAAAAACCTTAAATCAGGATTCTACTGTAATTGGTTACATGAAAACAAAAAAATGTGCAAAAGCTGAAGAATTGGTTCATTGTGGTCGTCCACAACCAAATAATTACTTCGCTTGCCATTTCCTGAGACTCCCGGCTGACCTTTTCTTTCGTTTTGCAGATGAGAATAGACCACCTTTCTTACTTCGACAATGGTCCTTTCTGGCAGTTTTCATGATAATTTTTTTCAGAGATAATTTCAATCGAAGAAATTAATTGTAAATCATTTCTTGACTAACTGAATGTAGAAAAATTTCTTGAAAGTTCTACGCTAATTTTAGGCACTTGGAAATAGCTCTCGATTACTAAAGTCGAGACAGACTGAGAGCAACGAAGAGAGACGCTTCACCTTGCGATACTCTGCACCCTGTTCTCTGCTAAGCAAATACACAGGGTTGCAAGATTCGTCTTTCGTTCATCCCTCTCCTTAAACGTTTCCAACAGCATGGCCCTTACCCTACAGCAGCATATCTTCTCCCTCCCCTCTCTCAATGCTCCTCAGGTGCTTCGTTATGGTTCCCTGATTTCGCCCCAAGTGGCGCTCTTAGCAGTGCATTTTTATCAATTTCTTAGTATTCTAATTACAAGTTATTACCTGGATGAATTACTAGGAATCACTTGGACAAATACACCAGGAGCCCCAAGGAGCTAATCCTCCTTATCCCGATGGAACCTACGCTCCGGGGGACAGCCAACGTCCTTACGATGGTCCTCCTCACCCGTTCCACTGCGGATTTCCCTTGGACTTTCCGTGTGGACTTTTAATGACCTGGGCCAATCCCCAGATCATCATAATGTGTGGTTTTATCCATAAGCACCCACCTCCTTTCACCCTCCTCTCAATACCCAATCCTTGTTCTCTGCACCCCTCCTCCTCTCAACCTTTTCCTCCCCTCACTGCAATTGCATATATATACTGATGTTTGAGTTATAATTTTCACCTGATGATGGTGTTGTACGCTGAAACCGGTCGAGTATAAATCTTATTCTTGTGGAAAATTGCCAGTCTTTTTCTTTCGTTCACCTAAGGTATCCACCACATTTTAGAATAAGAGGCTAAAGAGTCATTCCAGATATTCAACAGTAGTGATACCAATGTCTAGCGAGCAGAGACATTAATATAAAGAAATTTATGTCTTCTCAGTCTTCAATGAAAGATTCTTAGGGGCAGGACTACAGCAAAAAAAGCACAGTCTAGGGTGGGAACACAAAAAATAGGGAATTAATTCAAAATCACTTACCCATATTTCTTTCCTCATCATATTCTAAGAGTTTACTTTCGTAGATAGTCCTCACTCGCAGCTGTCTCTTCACAGCTGATATTAGGGGTGGTCGCTGGAACAAAGCACCACGCAGCTTCTCCAATGCTTGAGCAACCTTAGGGATTCAAGAGAGAGGACTTTAAAATCAGGGCTGTGAGGAGCAACTTTTCAGGTGATAAGGCACTGAAATTTCTTTCCACAAAATGAACACAAACTAGTATATTATAGCAGAATCTCCAGAGAGATAAAACACTCCAGCTTAACTGGGACTGGAGCCTCCTAATTGTCAATTTAGTCAGTTAACCTACCAAGGCATCCTTTTACTCAGTAGAAATGATGCTTTTGAGCATATCAGCATGCAAAGCCATCATAGTTTTTAGTGGTTAGTTTGCAAGTCTCTCAAACATGAAGCCACTGATCAGTGGGTGCATCCAGGGAGAGTAGTGATCCTGAACGATGGAGCGAACTTTCCCCTACAACTCAACTCTTGACTTCCCCTGGATGGTGAGCGCTATGGTGGGAATTTGTATCTTCCTCAATTGGCAAGAGTTCATTCTACGGGACTTATAATGAAAATAATGAAGTAAAGCAAGGTTGTATGCACGGTGTGGTATTAGGGAGAACTTCAGTTTATTTACCTTCAACAAAAATAATGGAATTATGACATTCTATAAATTAATTAAGTTATGGCGATAATAACCATAGGCCAACAACAGCAAACTCATTTATAAAATTCTATCTTTATCTGTGATATTGAAGGCTGGAGGAAATCATGTGATCTTAAAATCTATTCTTGCAATTTCAGTTTCTACTTACTACCTGTTGAGGATTTTTTTCTCTGATATACGTAATTTAAAACACACAGAATCATGTAGAATGAGCAATCTTGGATGTTCTTTGCTATTTCGAGCTATTCGAATGCTCCGCTATTCAATGACTGGGAGCAGGCAGCAGACTAAAACACCACTCACAAATATGGCAACTGCTACAAACTGATTGCCTACGTAATGGTTGTATCCATGGTGAGATCACTCAACTACTCAGTGAGTGCTACCCCCCCAGGATGCACCCTGTGATCTTAACGATAAACTATATACAAATTATTAAAATTTAGTTAGGACTGAGTTCAAGCAATGTATAAGATTTTAATAATGGTACAGTTTGTAAACAAAAATCAATGACTCCATGTAACTAAATATCTAAACATATTTTTACCACAAAATGTGAATTTCCTGTCAGAAGAAGTTAAACATGTAACTAATAGTCATTATACTAATGATCTTTGTGACCAGCTAAATGTGAATTATTATCATTCAGGTAGAGTTCAGTTCAGTAACAGTGATAATGACTTTCATTATATTCACACTTTCTATAGCCAATTAAATGTTAATAAATTGATAAAAATAGAAATACCCAAAATTGAAACAAAAAATGCACAGTATAACCACCACAGATATTTCAATTTTATTGCCATCAGATAATGTGAATCACCTTTGCAAGCCCTTCCACTGCTGAGTGTAGCTTGAAAACAGACACATACTCCTTTCCTGCAGTCTGCTGTGACTTGACGAGCCTGGTTGCACGCTCTACGCACACAATAAGGCATCCTGGACCATGCATGCAATAGAGAGAAGTGGGAACATATGATACCAAATCACAGTTACAAATTTTATGACAGAAAAAGATTTACTTCAACAATAGAACAACAAATAGCTTTATTGACCCTTCTAGCTAATGAATACTAGATTATTATAAAAATTAATATTTACAATCAGTCGAGTGTGAACTTTAATAGAAAAATAAAAAATTCAGAGAAGTATGAATATGTAGGTAATTCATAAGAGTAAAATTTACACTTACATGTTACATAAGAGTAAGATTTACACTTACAAGTTCCATAGAGTAAAATTACAATCAAATAAGAAGAAGCCATGGATCACGGAAGAAGTCTTAGTACTGATAGAAGAAAGAAGAAAGTAAAAGAATGCGAAAACTGAAGAAGGCTACAAAAGAATAAGGAACGAAGTAAGTTGCAAGGCCAGGAAAGCTAGAGAAATGTGGATGAAGAAGCTATGCGAAGATGCACAAAACAGCCTTGCACGTGGAAAGGTGGAAGCTGCCTATAGGATACTGAAAAACAACTTCAAGGCATGGAGTGCAAGATGCAATGCTATAAGAGACAAGAATGGAGAACTTTTGATTGAAAATGAAGACAAAGTGAAGAGATAGAAAGAATATCTGGAGGAGTTATACAACGGAAACAATCTCTATACGAAAGTGATTGAAGAGGAAAGCGAAGTCGATAAGGATGATATGGGAGCATCAATATTAAGATCGGAATTCGACGCAACAGTAAGGGACCTTCGGATGAATAAGGCCTCTGGAATTGATGATATCCCAGCAGAATTAACAAAAAATGCAGGAGAGAAGACATTAACCCATCCCTACAAAACCATCTGCTACATGCATTCAACAGGAGAAATACCTAGGGACTTTGAGAAAAACATCATAATTCCTATTCCCAAAAAGAAGAGAGCAGAGAAATGCGAAAATTTTAGGACTATAAGCCTGACGACATAATAATCGAAGGTGTTGACAAGGTTCATCTACAGAAGAATAGAACAAAAAGCATAGGAATTCCTGAATGAAGATCAATTTGGATTCAGGAAAAGTAAGGGCACAAGAGAAGCAATATTGGCTCTTAGGCTGCTAATAGAGAAGAGAATGGATAATAACAAACCGACCTTCATTGCATTTGTGGATTTAGAGAAGGCTTTTGACAACGTTGACGAATTCAATGCTTGGAATTCTGAAAGGAATTGGAGTGTCGTACAATAACCAAAGAATTATCCACAGTTTGTATAAAAAACAAGTAGCTGCGATAAAATTGGAGCCAGCTCTGAAGAAGCAAGGATAAGGAAAGGAGTGAGACAAGGCTGTGCACTGTCTCTGAAGTTTGGTATATTGGTATTGGCCCTTTTGAATGCATGATATGTAGTGCATGTTTGGTGGGAGTTCTCCCCCTGCCACACACCTTTGTGGTGGCTTGCAGGGTGTAGTGTAGATGTAGATGAATCGAGTGGAGGGCTGCTTCAAACCAATCCTAGGATTGTTGACCCATGATGATGATGATGAAAATTTACACAGAGAAAAAAATCATCTACCTTTACTGGATTTCATACCTGGACCCCCTGACTATCAGCCCAGGTGTTTTAGCAACTAAGCTAAAAAGGCTTTGTCCTGGGGGTCTGCCAACAGAAGTTTGTTTATGACAGTTCCCGAGTGTGCATGACATGTCCAGCCAGAAAGCTATGATACCATCAGCATAGGAGATTGCTTAGACTCCCAATGGTTTCACCAAATTAGGGCATCCCCATTTTGGGAGCAGGTTGTGCCATGAAAGTAACATTATTTTACGATTGGCATTAGAAATTCTGCCTCTTGTTCAAAGGCAACCAAGGTCATACCTTTTGATTATCTATTATGTGACGTGTCCGACCACTCAAACTTCCCCAAACTTGATTTCATTTCATAGCAGAGCCAATAATTATTCAAACGGCCATACATAATCCAAAATCAACGCATTTTCTACCGGTATCATACTTCAATTGTCAATGGTCTATTAAGTG
Organism: Platycnemis pennipes; assembly: GCA_933228895.1. Lineage (NCBI taxonomy): Eukaryota > Metazoa > Arthropoda > Insecta > Odonata > Platycnemididae > Platycnemis > Platycnemis pennipes. Next base: position 36,034,918 of record OW121851.1, read on the forward strand.
ATTACGGAAGCCACAAATATGATCCAAGTACTTAACAGCAGATGATGATAAATCATTAAATTAAGACTATTATAAGCCTCCTATGATGACACTGAATCTAGTCAACTTCCAACAGCCCCCACTATAGAAAAAAGCATGATTTTGGTGAGAATCATTTGATATTATCTAATCCAATATCCGTTAAAGTTTCCCCATAAAAATTAAACACTTCTAAAACCAAATGTATTCCAACTCCTGCCACCGAACATAATGGCACGCAATGCATGTGATCCATATGCGGATAATGCGAAAATTCAATAATGTTACGCTAAGTAAACAAAAATAATAAAATTCCATACCGGTAACCCACCTGTAACTTTTGGATCTAACGTGCCAGAGTGACCAGTCCGTTCAACTCGTAATATTCTCTTTATCCACGCGACGACTTCATGAGAACTCGGATTGGAGGGCTTGTCCAAATTTATGAACCCAGAACGGACATAATCTGATATCTCTCTCTTCAACGGAGAACTACCAAAAGGCAATGGCGTGTAGTGGCACGTACGCACGTTCAACCTGTCAAAGTTCTAAAGAAAAAGAACAAATAATTACCTAGGCTAAAATAGAAACAGGCGCGACTGAAATTTGAAACGATTGCACATTCATAAATAATGAATTATTTTGAAATAAATCCTTCCACAAGTAACAACAACCTTAGAAAATTGGACTAAAGATAACTATTAACACATAAGGATTGTGTAAAAACAAGCAAAGAGGGCAAGAATAATGGTAACATCAAATTAAATAATTTCCAACACTAGCAACTGGGCTCACATGATGTCAAGTCATTGTGATGGTTCACAGTCTGGACAAAACACTGGAGCAGTATACACACCTTCAGTAACAGTGGCCAAGTGGACGTATCCAAAACAACTTTTCTTTCAGATGGCTTCAATACAAAGGATTCATCTGCATCATCCTCGTTTCCGGCTTGGCTCTTCCTTTTCCTCTTAGACTTCCTAGCAACATCATCACCTTAAAGCCAAAGAAATTCTTAAAATGATTACCGAGGTCCAGTGAACACCTTTGAACCAACGTTCCATTCAAGTAAAAACAACAAAACCCTTTTATCTATGCTTGGGTGTGCTAGTACCGCGAAAGCAACGTAACTACCGTTAAACTGACTAAACGAGCATTAATTTCACATGTAAAATTATTAAATACGGACAACATATTAGACAGAGTGAAAAATGTATCGTTTCTTACCGGTTTCCGTCATCCTAATAACTTTCTAAACACGTGCTACGGATACCGACAGCATGGTACCATTCAGTAAAACTTGCCCGTTGCGACGCTTTTGTTTTGGAAAAAACATTAGCGGGTAGTTAGTGTCGCAGGATAACTACGATTCGACAGGAATATGAGCAAATAAGTACGTGACTGACACAATCAGGACGTTTTTAACGATATTCACTGCGTTTAATGTTTTTAACAGGCACTGTGCATAACAATAGTTTCTTTGGTCTTTAAGAAAAGACCATTCGTCGCCGAATTCCTCTGAGCCAAGTAGCTTCCATTCATACCTTTGAATTTTGACAAAGTAATTTATACCGCACTAAGAACATATGTTTTGTTCGGAATGAAGAAATGTTGTTGGTGAGTACTCATAGAAGTACTATGTTTCTAATGGTGAATAGATAAGAAATATCTAAACCAAGAACACTGTATAATTAAACAGTGTTCTTGATCTAAACCAACACACATTATTATATTTATGTGCCAAAGAACACTCCAGTGTGTGTTACGGCATGGTGTTTTATCAAGTGTTATTGCAGTACTGTTTACCTTCATGTGCAGCATGAAATTATGTCGCAGTTCTATATTCAACTAGTAATCCTAGTAATATTCTTAATTTGAGCGAGAGGGTTCGTTCAAACATTTCTCACGCAAAAACGATGTGAGGTACCGACTTCATTTTAATTGCGTGACGCAGAGGAAGGATGACAGTACATTGAAACACAAATTTCACTGCTGGTAAAGCATTATTTCCTGAGATATGATACTTAGAATTTCAACATTTTTCACCTGAAAATCGATGTTTTTGACGCCATATTAGGCTTTTCCCGAGACCGCCGCTAGAGGCTAGAGGGGCTAGAGGGAATCGGCACCTCCGCACGTCCGCACCTCTTCGCTACATCCCTCCCTCCACCTGCGCAGTAGCTACTGACAAGGAGACATCGCGAGATTGATGTTCGGGATCCGAATGCCGATGTTATTTTCTGAAACTGTAAAGGAAATGTAGAAAAAGTGTCACGGCTTTCTTCCCCATAGGCCCGGGTTCGAGAGATATTAGCAAGTAAAGATTTGGCGCATAATCAGTATCTTTAAGTAAGGGTGTGACTCCAACAACCGGCGTAGCCGCGTGCGTTAAGGCCCACGGCCGATGGCTTTTGCCCCGGGCGACCTGGGTTCGAGTCCGGGTGAAGTCAATTTTTTTTTCTTTCTTATAATTTAAGGAATCAATGCTACAACCCATCCCCATTCATTTAAGTCAGTTTCGTTAGTATTTATTCTATTTTCAACTCATTTTCTGGATTTTCAATGGACCGAGGACCTACGACGCGAATTAGGGGATTTTATTTTCCCATTACAGGCTCACATGCTGCCCGACGCATTAGGTTTGGATTTCAAAGATCCGTGAATACTTCTATGAATACCAAGGGCTTCAATTGTTCGCTGGACCTCCTGAAGATAGTAAAGAATGAACTAAATGCTTATTACACTGCTTACTATCAAAATCACTACTTTACACACCTTCAAAGCTATGCACAGCACCAGTGATGTCATCTTGGTATGATGACAACACCGATGGAGAAGTGTCATTTACATTGTCTGACAATGAGGAGCCGTCACTGGACGAAGGACAGATTTCTCGAACACTCTTCATTTAGCTTCCGAGAACTCCCGACACAACGCCGCAGATAGGTGAAAACTAAATAATGCACAAGACTTGCTGCAGGAAACTTGAGCTACGGTTCACTTTACCTTCACTGATCAAGAGCTGGATTGAAACTGGCGAAATAGACGGCCCAATACAGCTGCCACGCGTTGCTGTATGTAGAGAACACCCCTTCCCATTACTAAAACGTTGTCTCAAACCGGGATTTTCCGACTCCTACATTCTTTTATTCATAATATCATTTCCACTGGGTTTTCCCTCCGTTAGATTTTCTCCACAGCCCACCCACTGTCTTTCGAACAAATTCTCCCTCCTTACTACAGAATGTCCTTCCGTCCACCCTGTCTCCTTTATGACATGCCTTCTTGCGCCCTTCAAAGAGTTCCGCCCCCAGCAACCCTTCCTCCACAGCTGACCCTCGCTAATCTCTCAATGAGGCACCGAGGCCCAACCGTGTGAAGACGGGTGCGAAAGATAGACAAAGAAGACTTTGAGACCGCTTTGAGCAGACTACTGGAACGCAGGGTCATTGCACTTGACCTAATGGGTAAAAGGGGGAAGCTGGCTAGGGTTAGTAACTGAATGTGAGGATAGCCAGTAGAGTTTATTTGGTGACAAGAAAGAGTTGAGATCAAAAATATATGAAGGGGTTGAGGGAGCAATGGCTGGGGCGTAGAAGAACGCATTACCTGGAATTTCACGTGTCGTTATATACGTCCCCAAATTCGCGTGGTAAGTCACCATTCGGAGGTCCGTTTAAAAATCAATAAAATACGCTGAAGATAGAAAAATACTATTGTAACTGACATTAAATACTATTTAATTTGTATGGGATTGGGTATGTAAAAACGATGAAGGAATATACCTTACTTCAAAAGTTTTATCAATGCCTATAATCAAATAATGGGCAAATACCTGCCACGAATGAAAATTTAAATTCATTCATTGAACCGAAAGAAAACAGGAGGTGGGAAGAAAAATAGTGTTATCCCTACATCATGTTTTATGTGTAGGAATTCAAAATCTTCCCTTCGTCCACGATAAGGGTTCACTGCAATAAAATACGTTGTACTTTGAGAAAATCATTTTAAATATGTTTCACATGCCCTTCTATTTACCGCCGATATCATGCTCACTATTTAAGGAAAAATTAAGTGATAAAAGTGAAAATTCCAGGGCGGTTCCGAGGAATTTACGAGGGCAACCGTCGCAGTGTAATAAGCATTCAGTTCATTCTTTACTATCTTCAGGTAGTCCAGCGAACAATTGAAGCCCTTGGTATTCATAGAAGTATTCACGGATCTTTGAAATCCAAACCTAATGCGTCGGGCAGCATGTGAGCCTGTAATGGGAAAATAAAATCCCCTAATTCGCGTCGTAAGTCCTCGGTCCATTGAAAATCCAGAAAATGAGTTGAAAATAGAATAAATACTAACGAAACTGACTTAAATGAATGGGGATGGGTTGTAGCATTGATTCCTTAAATTATAAGAAAGAAAAAAAAATTGACTTCACCTGGACTCGAACCCAGGTCGCCCGGGGCAAAACCATCGGCCGTGGGCCTTAACGCACGCGGCTACGCCGGTTGTTGGAGTTACACCCTTACTTAAAGATACTGATTATGCGCCAAATCTTTACTTGCTAATATCTCTCGAACCCGGGCCTATGGGGAAGAAAGCCGTGACACTTTTTCTACATTTCCTTTACAGTTTCAGAAAATAACATCGGCATTCGGATCCCGAACATCAATCTCGCGATGTCTCCTTGTGAGTTACGCACAGTTTTCGCGCCTCAACGTGCTCCCGTTTGAATTGAATCATTGCTCGCTGTGCTTTGTTATCATACCCACATCTGTGACGAGACTTGTGATGATACCCAAAAGTGCGGTTTGTGGGGGGGGGGGGGGGGGCGGCGAATTAATTCTTTAAAAACCCTTTCATGGTTGTTGAGAAGTGTGATCATACCCAAAAGTTCTGTTTGGGGCGGGGGCAATCTTTAAAAACCCTTTCTTGGTTGTGGAGAAGTGTGATTACACCCACACATGTGATGGGGCGGGTGGGTTCAACAGGCTTCCGGTGTGACCGCGGTGTCATTATCCCAGCGAGATGTCATCATTTCAGCGAGATTCAGACGTTCGCGGACATCGAAATCCGCAATTTGAAGAGCACAGCAGAGCTGAACCTATTCTGAACCTTTGCTCTTGCCCTTGTATCACTCAAGGTGAGTCCCACCAATCTGATTATTATGGCCATCCCGATCCGGATCGGGTTCAATGTCCTCAATAGCTCCCTTTGCTTTTCACTATCGTATGCCTGTTGGAAGTCATTAAATAAAAAAGGTATATCAAGGTCATGTTCATAAAACTTTTCCATCATTTGCCTTATTGTAAAAACTTGGTCATTTGTGCTCTTATTAGGTCGGAACCCACATTGGTATCCCCCTAGTATCCTTTCCTCGAATATTTTCAGCATCTTATTTAGCACTCCAGACATAATCTTGTAGGCTACATTCAGATGTGTGATACCTCTGTAGTTTCCTCACATATGCTGGTCACCTTTTTTATGAATGGGACGTGTTATAACCAGTTATAACGTGATATAACCGGGTATATATACCAGTCTTCCATTTCTCCGGCATTACCTCATTCCACCATATATTACAGATCAGGTCATGGATTTAGTCAACAGCTCTGTACCACCTTGTTTCAACCGCTCAGCTAAGATGTTGTCTTCTCCTGGCGAATGGTTATTTTTCATTTTCCCATGATTATTTTCTTAACCTCCTCCCTGGAGGGTTTGCATGCCATTACATCGTCATCCTCATTTCTTGTCTCTCTACTAATTTGCTTTCTGTCCCCTCATCTTTATTGAGAAGTTCTTGAAAATGCTCAACCTACCTCTCAGTTACATTCTGTTCATCATTAATAATATTCCCCATCTTATCTTTACATCCTCCTAATCTGGGGACATCCCATTTTCATTTTGTTCACTGCTATATAACACTGCCTTGCTTCATTTTGTTCATGGTCTTCAATTTTTTCAATATTTGTTTCTTTTTCTTTTCCATTATGTTGTCAGCCTTCTTTCTTAGTTCTTTGTACTTCTTAAAGTTTCTTCTAGTCTTTCTTTGGTTCATCCTTTTCCAAGCAGTATTTTTCTCCTTCAATCTTACACTCCTCGTCCAACCAGTCTTTCCTCTGTGTCTTCCTCTCTTCTCCTAACACCATGTCTGGAGTATTCATGGCTTGTTGTTTTTGACTCCACTTCCCATCCACATCTGGTGGGTCTTCGCCCTTGACCAAATTCCTCTCCATCTCATTTTGGCATTGGGTTTGTGCATCTTCGCATTTCAATAAGTCCAACTTCTACCTTTTCCTTTTTGTAGTTTCTGTACTTTTAACAACAGTTATCCTTTCCCTTATTGTGGCCTTCACCAGAAAGTGATTAGAATCGCAATTCAGCCCTCTGCAGCTCTGCACATGTATGATTGATGATGCATGTCTGGCTTTTGTCAACACATGATCTATTTGTGTTACGATTCCTGAGCCAGGTGCTGTCTAGGTGCCCAGATGGATTCGTTTGTGTGGGAAAAAAGTACTCTTTAATTACTAAATTTTTTCTGGAACTGCATGAGAAGAACACCGTTTTCATTGTTTGTCTGGTGTAGTGAGTAGTGACCTATGGTTTTCCTGCCCTACCTGTGCATTGCAGTCCTCAGCAATTAAAATCATATCATGGTTTTGTGTCCTTGACAGAAGTCTCTCCAAATCATCATAGATTTGTTCTTTCTTGAGTTCATGTTTATCTTCTTTGGGAGAATGGGGGGATATTAGACTAGGGTCATTCCATGTCAATTCAACCACAAAAATGAGGTTTTACCTTTCACTGACTCAGATTTTGATGAAACTTGGCACATATAATCCGTTCACCAATGTAAGAAAGTACTCATTTTTTTCCCTAGGCCAAGTAGTTTTTCATTTACAGCCTCTCAAACTTTAGGAGACTTCTGAATTTCTTCCATTCACAATATATACTTCTCAAAGTGCACTGTTTAGCTTGAAAAATGCTATCTCTGCTTGCTTGATTTCAAGTTCCAAATAAGATAAGGCATGACATCATCACTAATTTTCCTAGCCCCCAAGGATAAAATTTGTGGAAACCTCTAGTCCGTGGAAGTGTGTGGACATCCTTAAAACCTCATTGAGGGTCATACGAGTTACATTCACACTGTCTTTTGAAATGTAGTGGAAGTTAATTTTGGCGATGTTAACTTTGCAAAAGTTGAAAAATTCAATTGGTGTAGTAATCTGCCTGTCTAGTGGTCTCTCAGTGTCTAGTGGTAGGAGGCTCTCTTTTCGAGCCAATCATTTAGCAGTACCCCCGATTCCATCTCATTCTGTTTTTCCATTGAGCATCGTCCTAACATTCTATGTTGCTAATATGATATATTCCTGTTCTGTATAGTTTGCCGGTGTCGTAATCCATTGTTCCTGTCCGGTATCTGAGGCTTTAGTGCAGCTTCTCTAATAATTTGTTTTTTTCCGGGGTGAGGTTGTTGGCCTCATGCTCAACCCCCACAGCAGTCGATAACCTAGGATTTTCTGTTGGGGTTTACTCACTTAGCCAAGTTGATTTGGTTTTAGGGTGTGGGAAACTCACCCTTCCACGATCAGTGTAACCCAGGGGGTGCAATGGGGATGCTGAGGTTGGGTTCACTGGCAGAGCCTATAGGAGAGGTCTCAGGCTTGGCACTCTCAACCCCACTGAGACCACATAACACTAGCATTTCCCCCAATACTCTACTTTACTAAAAAAATTTAAAGATGAAATAAGACACATTTTAAGGTCCAGTTCATTGATAATATTCCTAAAAGATTGTAAAAATATGTACTAGATACCCTCATCATCTGGCCATGTGTAAATTTCTACCCATGGGACAAGGGCCCATGCACCAATGAGGTGTCAAGTTAGCCAATAATTTTGTAGTTTGGTTTAAGTTTAAATACCATTACTGAGAAATGTTACTAGTGCTTTTTAAAATAGAAAATTTCCCTATAGCCACTTATAAAACATTCTTTGCAACCTACTTGTGATACATCCCTTAGAAAAAAATACTATGGAACTATATATAGTGATTATATATAGTTTTCTATAATCACTATGGCTATAGTCCTATAGTTATTTGGAACATAGTGATTATAGGACTATATATAGTGATTATATATAGTGATTATATATAGTGATTATATATAGTGATTATATATAGTTTTCTATAATCACTATGGCTAAGGTATTTGGAACGTACCCATGTAGCACAGACGGCTGGGCCAACGTTTGGTCATGAGGATTCCTATATTATTATTATACTAGGTGCAGCGGTTGGCCAACCATTATTCGTATCCGTTTTGCCAACTGTTCCCCAAAGGAACAAAATTGAATAAAAAGGAAAATGAAAGATCATGATTCTCACTTACTGAATGAGTAATATCTTTATCTCACATACTACTTATACCCCTACCTTACGACCTACACTTAACTACTTTGTATCCTATCAACCTTTGACATACGGCCTGACACATTTTCCAATTACATTAATGAGACAGGGAGGCCATATATATACTGCTGCTGGCTGGCATTAAGTCGTTTGTGATTATTAACTTTACTCTAAGATTGAGACGGATAATTTGCACCGTTAAAGCATTTCGCTAATAACCATTTTGTGGCTAAAATTAAGCATGACCATTATAAATATACGTCTCTGATATTCTTTGAACTCTAGGAGAGATAAATAAGAGTTTCCTCCATAATGCTGAGAACCTGTTTTCCGGCGAGCGCACCAGATTTTTCTCTAAGTCCGATACCGTCTACGAGGGACTGAGGAAAATCATACAATCATGGATATCCATTTGAATGGATATAAGATGAATGTGACATTTGAATCCATATGAGATGAATAAAAAATAAAATTTTCAGAATGTTTTGCTTTTAAGATACATAATTTGAAACCTCTCTCCTATAGACAGCATGGTCCAGGAGAATATGTCTGTATATGAGAGGTCTATGTAAGTTATGTATGTATAAACTGTATCCTATAGTGATTATAGGAATATACCCTATAGTGATTATAGGACTATAGAACTATACCCCATAGTGATTATAGGACTATAGAACTATACCCTATAGTGATTATAGAAATTTCTATAGTGATTATAGGACTATAGAACTATACCCCATAGTGATTATAGGACTATAGAACTATACCCTATAGTGATTATAGAAATTTCTATAGTGATTATAGAAATTTCTATAGTGATTATAGGACTATAGAACTATACCCCATAGTGATTATAGGACTATAGAACTATACCCTATAGTGATTATAGAAATTTCTATAGTGATTATAGAAATTTCTATAGTGATTATAGAATTCCTATAATCACTATATATAGTTCTATAGTATTTTTTTCTTAGGGATGACTAACTAAAGCTGAAGTAAGTTTCATATTTTAGAACATACCTAGCCTAAATAGTGGTAGGTAAAGTGGATCCTGCCACAATATCAAGAACTCACTTCTTTTAGTGGCCATTTATTTGCAGTACTGAATGTATTTCCTGTGTGATATATGCAAAGTCCCTCTCCTTTAGGCAGTCAATGGTCAGGCTAGGTATTTTTGGTCAGCAGCCAGTACTTTACTGACCAGTGACCAGCTTCCCGAAAAGAATTTATATTTTCTTTTCATAAACAAAGCAATATATATATATATAAAAGGATCCTGCTGAGAGCATTTCACGTGGTTATACTGCTTAGAATCCGCTTCATAAATTTTCCTATTGTTTACTGTATATAGTTAGTCATGAACATCCCATCCTGTTTAGGGTTGAATAGTACAGAGCCTCCAATAGCCAAACCCTCCCTCCCCCCCAAAGATGATAAATGACCAACTACCTGAAGCAGCAAGGAGGGTGTGTGCAGCATTAACACAAGGTCTTCATCTATGAGCTAGACTAGATGCTCAATGTGAGACTTTCTCGGTAGCACAATGTGAGTGCTCTGGGATGAGTTGGATTGGCAGTTTTGGGAAATACTCATAAACGCTTGGAAGAATCAATAGTTTATTTTGAGTTTGTGCTGCTATAAAAAGATATTTAATTTGAAAATAATAATGTCTTCAAAAATTTTTTTATTAAAAGCAGTTATTTATGATTATTGGGTTTTAAATATTCTATGAATGCCTACATAACCCAAGGGTTTTCTTTTAAAGCTGTCCATTTCATATACCTTTTCATTTTTCAGATAAAAATTCACCTGTATTCAGAGGTCACCTTAAGAGGTCACCTTTCCTCTATCACTTCCTTCAAAATACATGTTCCATCCACTCACTCTGTCTTCTTTGAATTTCTCCAATCAACCTCCTTTCCTCTCCTACAATCCCCAGAACTTCCTGGTTTGTCTACCTATTCACATACTCCATCCTTCACACTTACTTTTCAAAAGCTATACTTTCTTCCTCTTTCCATTCGACACCATGGAATCACACATTCCATTTTAGCCTTTTCAGCAGTCTATTCTTTACTTCTATCCAACAACTTTGTCACTAGTTCTTCAAGTAAACATCTCTTTGGTGAATGTAGTCCTTTGACTGCTGCTCCACCTGGGGCAGGATCATGGTTCCTTGTATCACAATATTAATAAGACAAACTATTCTAGAAGTGCACTGCGAACAGTTACTACCCGTGTTGCTCCAACAACTGAGATTGGTGATTTGAAGCACAGGACAAAATTATAATAATTGGCATCAAATTTTGCTTTTCTAAGCATACTTGAAAATAAATTTGATGTTATCATGTGCATTATGGGTATTGGGTGCCTATTCTAGCTTATGGCCTATTTTTAAATTTAATTTTGCCCTTTTTGTTCAGGAAAATCTCATCACTTCTGTTTTGTTACCATTTCTCCTTATTCTGTATCTTTAGCACTGATTTTGTAATACATATAGTAATTTTTGTAAGCCACTGGCTGACTAGTGGCTGATCATCTGTGAACTTTACAGGCTTTGTTAACTTTCCACCAACTCCTGCATCCTTCTATAAGAGCTGTTACAAGTAGTGCACTTCTGTAGCAACTACTTTTTATCAGTGACTGTAGGGCACTACAATATTTTTGAAGTAGCCATAAATGTAGCAGCTACAGAAATTTCAGTTACTTGTTGCTATTCTTAACAGCTACTTTTGCAATTCACTTGTTGAACCACAAAATTGAGCATTGTCGAAGGAACAGGCAAATTTTCTTATGCCTCAAGAGCAGCCTATCCTTCCATGTCGCTTTAAATATTTTCCCACGCCCTTCACATGCTGAGGCTACTTATACCCTTCTTTCTCAAAAAGATTTTATGATCTTCATTGAGGATGTCCTTAGGAAAACCTTTTTTTTAAATCTCTCTCTGGTTCTACAACTCTTGTTCCCCCTCCCAGATGTTCCCAGTTTTTCCCCGAGTTACCTTGAGGTCCAGAGGAGTGGGATCATTATCCACATGCTCTGCGGATTCACAGTGCGTGGAATCTGAAACCTACAACATTACACAGGTAATGAGGATGAATGCCTCTTATTTCTTCATTGAAGCTTTTGCGGCTTGTCGTGAGGCAACAGAAGTTTCTGGTTTTGTCTGCGCCCCACGTTTCATGACCCATGATGGTCACTTCCTCAAGGGAATTAATTCCTGCTGCTGATGTTAAGATTTTGTGGCTCATAGGAATTTTCAGGTTTTGCATTGTCTTGTCTGGTAACAGCCCTATCTTTCATGGCCTGTGCTGGTTACTTCTTCAAGGGAGCAAATGCCCACTGCTGATTTTGTGGCTCATAAGAATTATTAAGAATCATGGCTCATAAACGTCTGGCTGTTACCTGACTATAGATGTGGCAAAACCTGATAATTCTTTTGCCTGATAAATATCTATGTTTGGGTGAATTCAATAGTTTTTATTTGCATTATTAAATGGTCATGATAAGTGATAAGAGTGTCCCTTGGTTTCTAATGAATCTTTGATGACATCTAATATGGTGTGTACCATTTATTAAGATGAATAAAGCTAAATTATCATTGGAGTTACCATAAAGTAACATCTGCTACAGTTCACAACCTTGTCTCCCGCCTTTTATTTTTGCCTCTCCAATGTTGGGCCCTGATTTGATATCAGCCACCTGATTTTTGTACAAACTCAGGATAATTCTAATATTTTCTTCTCTCTGCAATAATCTCTAAAATTTCTTCTGTAATCCATGCCTTTTTCTTGGCAACTTTCCTTCACCCCAAAACTTCTTTTGCGCATTCCTGTAGCCCATTGTTAGTATAATCTCATCCCTCTTCCATTAATTTCACTGTCAGGTCCTCTCCCATATTGTTTTAAACTGGTTTCTGAAAGGCCAGCTAATATTGTGTCTCATTCAATCTTTTCAGCTTGCCATTTATTCTTCATTGTTTTCTTCAGTTTCTTGAATTTCAGATGGTATTTCATCATCACCAAGTTGTGGTCATATCAATATCTGCTCCAAGGTAGCTTGGTTTGCAGTCCTTTACCTGGTTTCTGAATTTCTACTTCATTAAAATGTAGTCTATTTGAAATCTTTTTCAATTTCCTGGCATTTTCCATTTATATTTTCTTCAGCTGCATTGTTTTCAACACTATAAGGACAGGAGGGGTCATTTTCTCTGAATTGGAATTCAACTTAATTTTTCTCTGTATAAATTATTTTTAATTTTCCAAAACTTTTTACTTTGTTAATTTTCATCTGAAATTTGATTAAGCAGTAAAAATACTACTGTAATATTTTTTATCTATTATTTATGAGAGGTTACCTCAAAGGACAGCTGGGGCCTCATGTAACTATAGTTTTTGTGCTATATCTTCATATTCCTTTTAGTTTAAGTCTCTTCATTTTTCATGAAGGTATATTTACGAGGGCAGTTTTTTTTTCAACCTCCGATGGGCCATAAATGAAACACAAATTGAATATTAAAAAATTTTTTACTACCAAAAGTTATGCACACTTATGTTTACTTTTCCACATAAGCACCTTGACAATTGAGGCATTTGTCGTACTTGTGGACAAGCTTGACAATACCGTCTTCATAAAATGTTGCCGCCAATGAATAGAAATGAGTCTTGACGTTGTCTTGAAGCTCCTCGTTGGTTTGGAAATGCTGTACTCCTAGCCACTTCTTCAATTCAGGGAAAATATGGAAGTCACATGGTGCTAGGCCGGGACTGTGTGATCGAAAACGTCCCAATGAAATTGCTCAAGAAGTCTTTGGGTTGCACCAGCACTGTGAGGACGCGCATTGTCATGGATCAAAACAATTCCAGAAGTCAGTATGCCTCCTTGACCCCCTTCATCATGCACATCAGTTCGGCCGTCTTCAAATTTTTGACACCATTCACGCACGACACCATCACTCATAAAGCTTTCTCCATACACTCGGCTCATTCTTCGATGAATTTGTGCAGCACTATTCCCTTCTGCTTGCAGGAAACGAATAACACTGCGCAATTCGCACTTGGCGGGAGAATCAATTGAGGCGGCCATATTTATGTGGCTGCCACTCAGAACAGACAGACGACTTAAGCTCGGCAGTGGTAGAGCATGTGATACGGGTGATGCACAGTTACCTAATTCGCATACCATCCGCCTAGCGCTTGTCTGGCGTTTATGCTGTGCGATCGGAGGTTGAAAAAAAAACTGCCCTCGTACCTTGGTGGCATTGTAGCTCAGTGGGTGTAGAGCTTGGTTGTGGTTCTTCAGCTGCAGTGTTTTTAACACTATAAGGACAGGAGGGGTCATTTAACTCTGAATTGGAATTCAACTTAATTCTTCTCTGTATAAATTATTTTTAATTTATCCAAAACTTTTTACTTCGTTAATTGTCATCTGAAATTTGATTAAACAGTAAAAACATTACTGTAATATTTTTTATCTATTATTTACAAGAGGGTACCACAAAGGACAGCCGGTGCCTCATGTAACTAGTTTTTGTGCTATATCTTCATATTCCTTTTAGTTTAAGTCTCTTCATCTTTCATGAATGTATATTTACCTTGGTGGCATTGTAGCTCAGAGGGTATAGAGCTTGATTGTGGGTTTATACGAAAGGGTACACGGTTCAATTCTGGGTGATTCCTTTAGACACCCATACCAAAATCCCAGCCGAGTTATTTTCTCTGTACCAGATCTTTTTGGGAAACCACAACACGCACAGGGAAAGTAAATATTTACCATATGAATTTCACATTCCGATAATATTTTCATACTATCTCCGGAATCACATGTACTCACATGGATATGTGTATCTTTATCCAGACATGTGTCATCCAGTGACTGGTAAGAAATATTTTTGACTGTGGACCCCACAGCCTATTTTTCGTATGACTGTTTTCGTCCCTGCCTGGATTGCATGGGCACTCACCATTGCTCTTTAGCCCAGGTGTCCGAAGCCCAGCTGTGTGCCCGGGACACTCCCTCAGTAGTTTGTACTACTATTTAGTACCAGGTCCTACTCCATATGCCAAAAGGAATATTCAATAGTCATCAATATTGAGCATGTTCTGCTTATTGGTGAATAGCACCCTGTTAGAGAGTATTGTAAAATATTGTGTGGAGCATAGAAGCTTCAGAATCCTGATTTGTGTTCATTGAAAAAGGAACTTCTTATGATTGTCACTCTGATAGATGCAAGACACAACTTGAGACTGCAGAATTTGTCTGGAAAAAGCTATTTCTTAGCTTTCGATCGAAATGAGGTCCGTCAGAGGGAGAACAGGGAACAGAAATGATGTTATACTTGGTAAAGACCAGACTCCGGGATTTATTATGTTGCTTTGTTTACATCTCGTGGCAGACTGACGCCAAGCCAACACCTTACTCCTACAGTTGCACCTCGTTGGCATCCCCTCATGAATCCTTAGGACCATCCCATTGGTTGGTAAATGTCGTCCTGGCAGTCGGACGATGGTACACAGGTCACTGCTGACAAGGGGAGAGAAGGAGATAGCGATTCGACTGGAAACGGGATGAATGTGGCAGCTAGGAGGAAGCGGGTGGAAAGTTGCAAATATCAGTGTTTGCAGGTTAAGTGCATGGTGAAAGAATGAAGAAGGGTTCGCTCTCTTACATATTGGAATAAAAACGGGCTCAAAAGTATTCTGTAGCACAGTGCCTAGGAATCGATTCTTGAATGCAATAAAATATTTACGATTCAATTCAATAGTGACTTATTGTCAACTGCTAAGGGCAGATAAATTTTGTTTGGCCTCTGAACCTTGGAATGATTTTGTTACAAATTGCAAGGGTGCAAATTGCAATTCCAATGAACAGCAGGATCCATTGAAATGCAGGTGTCCTTTTCTACAATATACACAGCATAAACCAGATAAATTCTGAATCAAGTAAAAGGTTTTAGCTGACATCAAATCTAAACACTGTCTAAATACATTTCAATATTGTGGTAAAGATAAAGAGAGGCCATCGAATTAGGCATTGTAATGTGAATGACAGGGCCGTACAAAATTTAGACAAATGCTACATGCAAAAATGATTGTTCATGGATCCACCTATTTGAGAATTTGAAAAAAAAGTATTTCTCTTGTTGGAACTATGAGAAAAAAATGGCTGGTATCTTCTTGTTCCTATGAGTAATAAAATTTATTCAACAGGAAGTATATAAAAACACTCAAGGCCAAACTATCACAAATTACCAAGAAAAAAGGAGAAGAAAATGATTTTAGTAATTATAATGCACTGTGATGTCACAATTTCTGACACTAATAAAAGAGAGCCAGACACCATCGTGTTTACAACCAAGTTTAAATATATGTATTGGACAGCTTGTGCTGGAAATATTCCACCCATTCAACTGCTAGAAGGTGACCTGTTCATGTATTTTTCAATTTACTGGATTTTGTCTTGATAAAAAGCTGGTTTCTTTACAAAGAAACGAAAAATTATAAACTGAGTCATAAGGTCATCCAAACATTAGTCAAAAAAGTGTTGGGAATCTCTTTTCCTTTGCAACCTACACCTTCATGTAATAATCAAAAAAGCAAAACTTAGCTTCCACTTCTCTAAGAGGACGAAATAGAAAAAAAAGGTGCCAAATATCTCAAAGACATCACAATAAAAACAAATTTTTCAATGCAAAAAATATTTTGTGGAAAGTGGAAATAAAAAATAACCATGCATCTAAAATGCACTAAAAAGTAATATTCATTGTTTTTCATCTTGATGAATGCTTATTCATTAACACTAGAATGCCTGAAGGTTGCACACACCCTTGAATGCCTAAGGGGTCATTTTTGTCCCCCACTGTTTTTTGATTGCATTGCTCAGTAAATGCATCGTTTTTGAGATTATTATGGAGTATTTTTATGCGTTTTCATACTTTAACAGATGATGATGACAATTTTAGGAAAGGGTTATGTTAGGCAAAAATTCCCTTTGGAAATTCTAGAATGGTTGAGTTACTTGTACAGTGCATGGGTGTTAATTCCAGCTAGATCAAGATTGATTGAAAATGTATGCACAGACCAACTTATGAAGGAAGATTTTACTGAGTATTTTCGAGCCATCTGATGAACAACATCACCGCCATACTTGGTCTCATTATAAGAAAACCACTTTTTCAGATGTCTACTTTTCACCTGTACCAAGAGGGAGGCAATCTTGAAAAGGCTCTGGCTTCTAAGACAAGGCCCACGATTTTTTAGGAGGGGCAGAGACTAGACTTTCACTAAAAGAGCATATGACGATGTGAGAATGTGTTAGAAGAGAAAAAGCAAGCTGGAAACAAGTGAAATTTAATTTTTGTTAATGAGGACTACTCATTTCTAAAGGGCCCAGGGCAAAATTCTGGGGGGGTTGGCCCTTCGACCCCTCCTTCCAATGCTGCTGCAACCATTAACTATAAACTAGTTTATTATTTAGAGAAGTGGTAATTATGTGTTTTAAACCACCAAAATATCTTACTAAATGCTATGTTGTATAGGTATCTATAGAATAAATATGTATCAACATAACTACAAGAAAGCAGCCTATGGGAAGGCACAACGACATATAATTTGATAAAATGAAGTGGGGGTCAAACTTACTGTTCTTCTAGGTGAGCCAAAACTCCCGTCCTCCTATGTTAAACAATTTATTTGCCATCACTAACTTCTGTTTGGTGCAGAATTCAAGTCTCAGTCCTCTTTCATTCCAATTTCCCAATCTATATTTTCCAGTTATTCTTCCATCTTGACCTTTGCTGGCGACAGCACTCCTATCTCCTAAAATAATGAAGTTTTCTTCTCCCCTTACCTACTTTATTACTTCCAAGATATCATCATAAACGTCTCCAACTTCTTCATCCTTGTAGTCCATCATTGGCATTTAAACTTGCACCACTATGGTATCTAAAGGTGTAGTCTTGATCTTCACCATTACTATCCTTTATACTGCAGGAATCTTGTGAAGAAGGATTGGTAATATACCATTCACATACTAGCCAGGTCCTCGGAAAATAGAAGGTACTGAAGGGGCCCAGGGCTATCTGAGGAAGTCAGGGGATTCACGCCCATCTGACCTGGAGTTGGAGAAGAAATAGAACTCAAGAATTTAAAGAGGTAAGCATTGATATTCAATTGGAATGGGCAACTGTAACTAAGGTATTGGCTTGTTTTGTGGTTAGAGTACTGAGAATCACCACCCATCCTGAGGACCTGGGTTAGAATTCGCGCGGTTAGTTTTCATTGGTATACTGACCCTGCTTTGTGGAAAGCACTTCAAAGTTCAGTACCTACTCCATCCGTTGGATGAGATGTTAAACTGTGGACCCTTGGTGCCTTTTGAGATGAGCAGGCCAATGCCTGGTTTATCTCCATTCCTCTTCTCTGTTTCCTAAAAAATTCCTAGTACTCCTTCCCAATTGTCCTCCTATCCTAATTGGTGTACATGACCTCATCTTTCAGTCATCTCCCCCAATTATTTGCAACCATCTTGAGGCATATCATTAATTCTCATGCATAAAAATTTTAAAATATTCTAAGCCAATGTAGGAGGCAAGGAATAACAGAATGAACTAAAGTACTAAGCATGTTTATTTTTGTCTACATTTATCATTTAGCTTGGTTAACCTCGAGAGAAAAAAATGCTTCCACTAAATGTGGGCATTTAAAAATAGATCAAAGCCAGTTGGTACAACTTTTTTTTAATGTTCCCTACTCTTCAGTTATTTTTTTTAAAGCACTTAGCAGTCTTGGGAATAGGGCTGCTATTATGAATTATTTAGCGACCTTGCTGTAAGCCAAAATAATGATATGCTATCAGAAAACCATGACACTATGAGCCAAAATTGTGCCCAGACTCATTATTTTGGCTTATAGTATGGTTACAAAATCATTCAGAATACATAGTAGTCTAGGCATCAGAGGAATGTGGCAGCAGATTATCTATCAATGTGAATATATCAGTAAACACCATTGTTGGATTTATATTCACAGGACATTCTCAAAATGAAACAACATTGTAGTATAAAATATGTAATAATTATTTATTTACCCACTTCATTGTACAATATTACAAAAATATCCATTAGTGCACTATTGCTTTGATATGAATGGACCACAATGAATTTATTAAGAAAGATTGCTGATACACACAATTTCATTAGGGCTCATAATTTATCTGTAGTTTCAATAACAGCAAAGTAAGATAGCCCATTATTGCATCAAAAGAATGAAGAATGGAAAGATTTTTATGTACATAGATAAATATTCAACAGTAGTAAAAACAAGGGGTAACAATCGAATATTTATGGAAAATGTATGAAAACAGGAAAGAAATGTAAAAGACATAGGAAAATAACTTAATTATGCTAACAGTTTTGATGGAAAAGGAGTCACAGTTCATTCACATCAATTACAACAGATAACATGCAACAGGTCTTCAACAGTAAACTCATGGCAGCCGTGCACTATTTATGCAGGATTACAATGAAAATGGACAATAATTTAAACTTTGAAAATAAGACAACATGCACATGGTCCCTTTCAGGGAATAATTTATCATCACTTAAAAAGAGACATCATGGTGAAATTGTACTAAGAGAGCAAATTTTACCCAAAGTTTATTGTCATCATCTACACAAAATGACACAAGAGACACTGTGTGTACAAGAAAATACTGTGAAACTGCCTCACCAATGGGAAGGCTATGAATGCAACAATGACAGCACTAATTGCAAAATAAATTCTGCAATCCTCTCTTCATTGTTTAACACCTCAAGACTCCTTGAAGAAGCCCTGAGTTCACCTAGTCCAATTTGTAAATAAAACAGAATCAAAAGTAAGACTTGCGACCCTTAGGCAAAGGAGTCGTAAGTGGTTCCCACCATACGAAATGTATGCAGAGATTTGATGTTTGAGCTCTCATCCTCTTCCTTGCCAATCCACCAACATTCCCATTGCAGTAATGGCGTCACATGGCACGAATGGGAGAGCAAGAGATCCAATATCTATCTGTCATTTGGAAAATTCTTTGGCAAACCACCAGCTAATCACTGATTGTATCAATGATTCCAACCATTCTTTTCTTCAAAAAACCAAGCTTTTCCTACACATTACCATTGATAAAAATAACATTACCAGCACCTAAACAAGAAAATATATACTACACCCTTTATTCTTTCAACTTCGTACACAACTTTTGTCGATTCTCCGATAAAAATAAACGCACCCACTAGGCCATCAATTACTTCAACAACACCAAACAATAGCAGTCCACTTTTAACAATGTACCAAAGCCATTTTTCTATCATGGCCCCTCAGCCTGATCACAGCTGACAGGGCTGCTGCCATCATCATTTAGGATTTTGTGCTGAATACTGAAGAGGAGGTCAGTGAAGAGTGTGACTTTCATGGAAGCACTTCCTCACCCTTCAACGAGGATCTCCTGGAGGAGTCGCTCGAGGCTGTTGAGACCGGTGATGAAGCCATTGTCTGGCCCTTGGTGAACCCGACACCCATTGCCCTCCTCACCAAATGTTGTGTGGGCAAAGTCAATCATCCTCACATCCACCCTAGTTGCCTTAGGTTCCCCTAGCCCCCTTGTGAACTTCTCTAATGGGTGGTGTTTGTGACGACTGAAGCACCCATGTACTGGCGATACTGACGAGGACTCCCGGCGGCTTCTTCGTGCTGGTGGGTCATCCTCCTCATATTCATCATCCTCGTCCTCCTCCTCTTCGTCTTCCTCATCTTCATCCTCTTCCCCACGTGAACACAGCTTCCGTCTTGTTCCCAGTCCCGCACCATTTCCTCTTGAGTTACCATAAACTTCTCTGCCCCGTAACAAACCCATACCGGAGGATGAGGGTGGCGGCACTGGTCCCAGCATGTGTCCCATCACCCTCTCAACCTCCCACGAGGAATCGTCCTCCGAGGAGTGTGAGTGGGTCGTGCTAGGGTGCAGGCAGCTGATCCAGCCATCCTCAGATGGTGGGCTCCCATCAGGTGAAGGGTGGTGGTGTCGGCAGACCCCGCCCTCGGACACACTGTCCAAGAGATGGGGGTCCAAGAAAACAGTCTCCTCCGAGATTGGGACAAAGTGGCTGCCACTGCGGAGGTGCTGTGAGGGGTCATTGTCTGTTGTGCTGGGATGCAGGTTGCGTTGTTTGGGTGAGGGGACATGGCCATTGACGAGGCTGGAAGGGTGTCCATCACAGCAGCACGAGTGGCTCTCATCCGAGTGGCAGTCAGATGAGTTGCTTGTCTCATGCTCTGTCGCCCCCGAGCTGCTGTTGTCACCATTGGGCAGGCTGCAATCATCGTCACTGGTGGCACTGTGGTCGTGGTTGGCATAGTGTGGGAGTGAGTACTCAACTGGCTCATTCCACTCGTACCCTTCATAGACCACCAGGAGGGAGCTGGGGGAGGTTGAGAGATTATTGATACCAGGCTGCATTAACAAAATTTTAGCTTGAATCTAAATACTGACCAATAATTAGGTACTGGTTAAAATTCATCAGTCCAAGGACTGATGGCTGTGTAAGGGCACTAATAATTTGAAGCATGAAGAGCATATAAAAGAAAATGTAAAAAGGAAAAGCAGAAATAATTTACAGCCAGAGAGTAATGAATTTATGGATAATTCAAAATGCAACTCTGCTGATATAATACCAATAAAAATAGAAGTAAATTAAGCTCAGTCATGATCCTTCATATCTGAGATACTAATATATGTAGTAACAAATTTACTCTTTTGCTTAAAAAATCAGTGTTCAACCCGAAGGTTGGTATTTGACAGGTGAGGGTAGAGCTCTTCACAGCACTGTATCCACTAGGCCACCATGACCCCCTTGCTTAGCTTATCTCTCTTAGCTCTTAGACTCTTTAGCTTATCTCATTAAAATTCAATATCCATTCTACTTTTACCCCAGCTGATGATATTTGCGAATGCACTTTTGGGGACTACTCCCATCACATGTGAAAAATACTAACCTTGAGTAAAAGCGGAAGCTGCTCTGTCTCTTGATAACCCTTTGAAGCCCTTTAAGCTTGCTGATCACTTGACGAATCACACGCTTCTTTAAGTGGAACCCATTGTGGAAGAACTTGTACAGGGCACCTTTGAACCCCTCCTCATTCAACTCTCGCCCCCAGTACTTGTCCCGCTTGATGAAGTGGTCGGAATCGGCCCGGTAAACCTGCATGCCACATAAGCGCACCCCAAGGGATGCTGAGGTACTTGCAGCACACTTGGCCATCTGCTT
Organism: Platycnemis pennipes; assembly: GCA_933228895.1. Lineage (NCBI taxonomy): Eukaryota > Metazoa > Arthropoda > Insecta > Odonata > Platycnemididae > Platycnemis > Platycnemis pennipes. The sequence continues at coordinate 36,056,649 of OW121851.1, forward strand.
GCTCTTCTTCTCGGCTGAGGCATCGTCACCATGCTGCCTTGTGCCCATCTTGAGGTCCAGAATGCAAGGGCGTGAATACTTGGACGTGATGTTCTCAAGCAATAGGAAATCTAATTGGTAGCGTCAAGGAAATACAGCTGGACACAATATACAACGCAAGAAAATAACCACAAAGCACAATTTCATTTCATTCAGATTTATAGGTTGTTGACATGTCACTAATCCAGGGGCTTGATCATAATTCTTAATAACACATGTTATTTTGGCCTTATCATTATTTTAGTGGTCAGATGAGCGACAACTTGATCTCAGTTATTCAAATTTTGTTCAGAGCTTCGAATACACTTTTGTCGATTGTATCTAATCGGTAGAACTTTTAAAAGAATATCCAAAATAATAACTGCTAAACTTGTGCACATTCATGTGAAACATCTATTTGCCTCACTTGCACTTGACAAAACTTACCAGTTTAAAGCAAAAAGTTTTCGCTCACGCTCATTTTCAAATTGGATATTTTTTGTCTTGTGCATAATTTGATTTAGATCACTAGAGAAATCATTTCAATCATCATTATGGCATGTAAAATCTACATTTAAAACATGATAGGAAGTAGATGCTCAAGTTAACCCTTGACAGACTACTGGTGCCATATGGCATCATCCGATACCTGTTATTATTAAACTTTGTTTGAGTAGGAGAGCTTGATGACAAGGATGCAAAGTTTTATTTGTTTGGATGGTATTGCGTAACGTCGAATGTGGTTTTGGCAACTTTTCTTTCAGTTTTTTTGTAGCAATGGATGAGTGAAGTTACATCAATTTTTGTAGCTGAGGAAATAGGCGAGAGGACATCGTCATTTCATTATAAAATACAATCAAACAATAGTTTATGCATATTTCTTTGGATACAATGTTCTGCGGACAATATTCTTTCCATATTAACTATTTTATTGAAATAGTACTTCCATTTATCTCAATTATTCTTTCTTAAATTTCTCTGATGCCATATGGCATCACTAGGCCAAAACGATTACAAATGTATCATTTGTAATTCTAGTCACTTCCTATAAAACTATTTTGGAAATTTTCAAATACAATAAACTAAGCGGTATAATCGAAGTATTTGATTATATTCAGCAATTAAATGCATTGAACATGCCTTTCTCTTTCTAACCACTAATATTTCATCAGGGATTTGACGCTAAAAGAAATTCTTAAGTTTCTCGAGAATGCTGAGGAAGATGAACAACTGGACATGAAATGAAAGATTTCATCGCCATTTTATTACGAAGTAAATACGATGTTTTAAAGGGAAAAAAATCATTCTTGGGAAATATCTGACGATGTGAGAAACGAGTTAGTGGAGAACGCAATGCGTAGGGACCAATTTGTGTAAATAATGAAATTTGCTCACTGCGCAGAAAATACAGAAATTAATGTAAATGGCACATTGTGAAAATTGCGTCCATTTATGGGAATTCTCAAAACATAGTTTTTATCACGATTCAGACCACATCAAAGCCTTGCATATGACGAAAGCATGATTCCTTTTTACGGCCATCATGGATGTAAGTTTTCTTGTGGGGAAAGCCAATAAGATTCGAATACAAGGTATGATACCTAAGTACCCCTGATGGCTCTATAATACATTTCTAAAAATAAATTTGCTAGTCTGCTTGAAAAAAAAAACTGGGCTATGGTGCAACGGGGACGTTGAGACAAAATAGAATCCCAAAATATTGTCCAATTTCATCTAATGAGAAGAAAATCTTCATCTAATATGTAGAAAAATAAGCACGGCACATTTCAGCATTGGTTTAGCAAAGAGGAAAATGTAATCATCACAAGTTACACCAATAATTTTGTAGTTACCATGATGTCCATGTTTATATGATTGACCAGTGTCAATCGTGTACGAAGTACTCTCAGATATTCCTCAGAAGCCAAAAAGAAAATTCCAGCCCCTCGGCCAGCCTTATTTTTTGCATACAACAAATATATGGCCGGGACTGATCGCATGGATGAAAATGTAGCCGAGCAGGATAAATATTCGAGGAAAAAAGCGGTGGTGGCCTATTTTTATATGTCTAATAGTATCCATCCACAGCGCGTGGATAGTGCGTAGAAAATCGGGAAGTGATTTACCACTGATAGATTTCTGCCGTGAAATAGTTCTGACTTTTCTTACCCGCTGCGGAACACCATCGAAAGTCGCAGGGCAGCCAAATGCCTTACAGGGTTGGAGTGAATATAGCAGAGTTATGAACAGCATATGCTTTGATAGACTCAGCAATTTTCTTAGACCTACAATGAACAGCAGCAGACGTCGAAGTGCAGCAGATTTCTGCAGTTCTGAAGCAAGGTCTGATTGTAGTAATTGCAATGTTGGACTTAGTATTCCCTACTTTCTAGTGTTTCACTCACTGAAATAAGTATTTTCAATAAAAAAAGACAATTTACATTAGCCCCCAATAATTATACATGAAATCATAATTTCCTGTTGAAAGAAATGAATGGGAAGACAAACTTATATGATACTACGAAGGAAGAGTGCCTAGGAGATTTTGACCTTATATAGGCCGAGCGATGCCATTCGGCATCACCCCGTATCTCAGTAATTAATAATATTTTGGACATATAATTTCATAGGTATTGTTTTCAGATGCTCACAAAGCTTAATATGAATGAAAATTTAAAATTATAACAAAAAAATAATTCCGGCCATGTAGGGTTAATTATGAATGACCATGGGAAAGGATACATTGTTGGTTGACATTATCAACGGCAGAAGGAGAAACAGACTTGGCACAGCTACTCCGGCTAATTTTCACCCTGCAATTATATATTAGAGACAAACAAGAGTTAACCAAAGAGGAAAGAAAACAATGTTTCAACTGATACTCTGTCAGTTTAAAATAAAATTATTCTTTAGTTAATCCTATGCCTAGTACATTAAAATAATTATTAAGAATAAATTCAACTCTATTTTTGTTCTACGGAAAATGCAATAAGAAGCATTATAATTATTTATACTTATAGCTTACAGCAAAATGAAGCATTTATCTTCAGAATCATGACTTTAATGAAGTGGTTTTAAACGACAGAATGAATGTCTATTTTTGGTAAGATTATTAAAAAAATAAATGAAATAAGTAATGCCACTTCAGAAAACATCAAATTATTAATCAGATGTACTAAGATATATACAAAATTATCTTGAGAGAATGGGTGATGTAATGATTATTAACCATTTCACAACTCAGCATTGGCTATGAATAACAATAGGAAATACTAAGCCTCCTATTAGAGATCATTCTTTGTCACGTATCACTTATGATTTAGTAATAAAGCCCTTCCGTACAATCTTAAGTGATTTTAGCAATTTTTTTATCATTGACATTAAATCGGAAATGCATAATATTTCACTGGATTCGTCATTGCCAGCGAATAAAGGAGTCGTTAATCCCATGCTAATTTAGCGGCTCCATGAATTATATGTTGCTTACCTCATCCTCTCTCTCTTCCTTTTGGATGAACTGCACTGAGCCCTGTCGTTCAACAAGTCCACCTTACGGAAGCATGGGCTGTACTTCTGCTCTAGGGCTGCACCACTGCTCGTCACTTGCATCACACCTAGAATGATGCAAACACAAGAGCTTCTTTATACAAAAGGAATTACTTCCAAAGTTGAACTAATGATAGTTAAATACCAATTAAGCTGTGCATATATTCTTGAGCTTAAAAATATTAAACAGCCACTTTTAATGGAAACGTTCAAATGACTCAAAACATTACAATGCTAGGAGAAGCAGAAAACAGTGCGTATTTCTAATTTCAGATGTTGCTTAACTAGATGAAACTGCACTAAATTTACAGCAAAGATAAACAAACATATTAAACAAAACAATGAGATCTTTTTACTGCACCTTGACTCACATGCTATTAGGAATCTCACAAATCATACCAAAAGTTTTAATAACGTGAGAGTAAATCCCCAAAAAGCTAGTCAATCAGAAAGAGTTCTTTGTCCAAGAAGAAGTTCTAATAATACATGGCGTTCAAATGTGATCTATTTGCCCACATCAATTACTCACTGCATGATGACTTTTATGCATCTATATCCCATGCCTTAAAGGCTCAGTTCATTTCTACTCAGATCAGATAAATAATTTAGACCATAAGCAAAGTAAGACTACATATGATACCAGGCCATAATTATTACATTTGTTTTGTTTAAAAAAAAGCCCTGAAATTTGAAAAGATATCCCCCTAAGTAACAGTCAGCAGAGAATGGAGCAAAATGCCCCAAGTATTACGCATTGCCGCATACATCTGAACAGCCATACAAACCCTTCGAGAGGTGTCCAGTGGACGCCTGTCGGACGTTTAACATTCCGCCTCATGTCTCAATCGTCCGCTTGGCTTCGGCGGCAAAGAACTCAGAGGAGTGGCTGGTCTGTCTGTCTGTCTGTAGAAGCCATTATGGGGGGCCTCCACACTGAGATCTACGCTCCGTCACTCATCCCTTGACATGGGGAAAAACTAATTGTTTTATGCAGCCTAGCACTGCCAACAAATGGTAAGGGTCAAATCACTATTAAGCACCATCCCAACTTCCAGAACTTCATGAAAAAAAAACATATTGAGAGAAAAAAAAACAACAGTCGAAGGAATCACTTCATCTTTGGCTGAGCTGAGGGGATCGAGCAACGTATATCTGGCTGCTCTACTGCCCTGTGCATGGCGTACACAATCTCTTTAGGCAGTTGCCAAGAGCGTGTGTGTGTTTGACAGTGAAATAAACCTTCAATCACACACTGACGACACACTCATACTCATGCATGGTGTTGGTGAATGACAGCTCGATGCTTAGCAGCCTGAAGTACACGAACGGCATGCTCTGGGGTGAAAAAAGCAACCATGTGTGCATGTTTAAGAAAAAGAAAAACAATAAAATGGACAACATGTGAAATGAGATTGCTCCACACACCAGGCAATCAACCATGTATTCTGGATGTTTTCAATATGTATTGCTCATGTGTTCGCTCAGCAACTGCCTAATTGGAGATAAAAGGCAAGGTACATTGCAGGGCAGTGCAACAATGCCTCCTTCCACTCTCCGCGGCAGGCAGGTTGAGGCCCGAGTGCGAGTCATGTTTTTGTATCGAGACGACAGCTGCTGGACTGACACAAAGAGAGAGAAAGAGAGAGGATGGGAAAATTCCATGGCACTGACCATGAACGCCCTCTAAACTGGGAGAGGGATCAGTGCAGATGAGTTTCCATTACTACAAACATTTCCATTTCAGTGGGAGAGCATTACGTTCCTCATACCTTGGCCTTGGTCACCCCCAAGCCCTAATGCTGTCAGCTAATTTGAAAGCAACAAAAACACTCCAACCAGAAAAAAAACAAGATGTGCTGGTGCACATTTATTATTATTTATCACTTAAACTCATCTTACCTTTGAATTTTGGAACAAATTTTTGTATTTCGTCGGGAATATGCTGGTAGAAATTGAGCTCCCTTGCATTCAGAGGTTTACAAATAGTGCCATCATTAAGCAGAAGTAATCTGGTGTGACCGCCAACCTGGAAATAGTAATGTAAAGCCCAAGGATTAAGCACAGAAGAATTAAAATTCCATTATGCAACACCAAGAGGGCCCTATGATACAATTTAGCAGTCACAGTCACTACAGGTAAAAGTGTATCTTGGGAGATTTGTGTGATGTGTATTTTTCTACATCCACACTCCATTTGAGGAAAAGATAAAAAAAACTCATATTTATACCAATAATTGTATCATCAGAAGATTATGAAAACTCACATCTCACAAGCATGGTGGATCACTGTTACCTACATGGATTGAGTCAAACAATTAGAAACAATTCATGAACTTCCAGCACAAATTCAGGGCGATAGCAAGTGAATGAGGAACTTGGGACAATTAGGGAGCCAATTTCTTCTGATACATTGCTAGATGAGAAAATAGGGCTTCTTTACCCATGAAGGACAAAAAAGTTTTTGATAAAAAATGGAACCTCAATCAAGAGGTCAGATATCTTGATTTTCCCCTGCTATTTGGCTGAAAGTGTGACTGTAAACAGAGGTGTCCACATGGTAATTTGCAAGCCATCACTAAATATCTTTGGTATGCAAGCACCATTGCCATGCTATGGCCACCAATTCAGTACCTAGTGCACAGGAATCTATCACTTACATTCTTAAGAAAACATTCAAAAAGATGGATTGCAAATTAAAAGAATCTCATTCAAGTGCTACAGGTATTTCCATGAGCTAAACATGTGCTCTTGGAAGTAAATATGTAAACTTTGATGTTTTCCAAGAATGAATCACATATCTATTTACAATTATGACTCTTTTACAGATAAGGCATTATAAGTGACAGAATGTAAATGTTTGGAGTATCACATTATGGGGACTTCAGCGAAATATACGGGACTACTTGTTCATTTTAATAATTAGGTATTAGTTATGTCATTACAAAATTACCCTAACATATATTTGTATATGATAGTATACTGTGTAAGTTAAAAAACATAACAGAATATGATCATCAAGTTTGAACTGATGAGCCTCATGTGTCTGATTTCCTATTAATGAGCCAAAAGGTATGGGTATAAGAAGAAATCCCATGGGTTAATATAACAGGGTTGCTACAAGATATAGGTTTTCAAATTTCCTGACTTTCCTGACCAACATTTAGATTTTTACTGACTTTTGGGAATGCAATAAAGAGTCAAAGTCTGCAATTTTACATGAGAAGGGGAAAAATATTGACGAAAATACATGACTAGGAGAGTATTTAGTCTTATAATAAAAAACGAAAATTCAAGATAGCACTTTTTCCACAGTTATTATGTCGGTACCACGTGTTTCAACTGTTAGGTCATCATCAGGTACATGATGATGTAACATGTACCTCATGACATCAACATGTACCTGATGATGACCTAACGGCTGAAACGCATCATACCGACATAAAACTTGTGGAAAAAGTGCTATGTTTTATTACAAACATGTAAACTTTCCACTACATCGCGCCTGTCGCAGTCAATTTTAACAAAAATTCAGGTAAAATTTCTCCCAAGATCAAGAGTATAAGTAAGAATTAAATTAAAACTCAAATGAAATGCCCTAAATTGCACTTAGCAATACCGTAGATCAACAATTAAACAAGAAGATTCATTACAGGATAATATTCTGCACAAGAATATGCACATTAACAAAAATAACCCTCATAAAATTTCCTAAATGGCCCATTGGACTTCCGAAAACCAAAGGCTTAAAGCAATTTGGTAGGGAGTAATTGACAATGTACCACTAGTTGAACTTTTAGGGGAAAACCAATAAAATAAGCCTTTCTCCAGTTCAAATATTGTAAAGTAGTGGGAAATTACACTCATACCATCTAACTATGAAAAATAAAATGCGACATGCATTGGCACCACGTTGAAGAAAGATGACTGACCGTCAGTGTTTTACCTGCAGTTCTACTGTCTTCTTTTCTACATTTTCTTCCACAAATTGTTTAAGAGATGCTTGAGACATGGCTGAATTGAATTTGTAAGTTCCTGATATGTATTTCAATCTAAGCCTCTATACTTCATACTGGGCACATTTGGTAAGCATAAAAAGTAATTTTTCATCTGCACACTGTGCTCATTTTTCCCTAATAGGTCAATCACTGGTACCTTAATCAGAATGAAATGTACTTTAGGACTGCCAAAATGTTTACTACAGTTAGTCTAATAAAATGAATTAATGTAAAAAAATTCTAATTTAACCAGAACCTGTCAAAGATTTTAGCGAGGAGGGGATTGCGTTGAGTGAAACACGGATGCCAAGGCCATAGATACTATGTATCTTAACCTTTGCTGACATTAGGGATACTAGACTGTATATAGGCTCTTGTTTTGAGCATTGAGTGGCAGAAATAGGAACTAACGCTGCTGACAGCCAGTGAAATTTTTGTAACAATATTTGAATACATACCCTAGGGGCATTGGCCACCGATATTTTCAAATTTACTGACTCCGCATCGAATTTCCCCAATTTCCTTACTTTTTCCTGATTTTACTGACCAGTTTTAAATTTCCTGACTTTTCCCTGACTTTACTGACCTGTAGCAACCCTGTATAAGTTGTGATTTGTGGACCATCACAAGAACACATATTTGCATTGCCTGCATCACCACTCTGATCTTACAGAAATCCCTGAGCACAGCTAGAATTGGACACCTCTGTTCTGTGACATTAATAAGAAAGCACCTAAGCCCTTACTTAAAAGACCCTTCACACAAAACAGAGGAGACAAATCCACCTGAGAAGGATAGAGGCAGGCAAGAGAAAAGATGCCCTCGACATGGATGGCTTAATATTTACCCCAGGCAACCAAACACTCTCAGGAGCTGCAGAGACAGCAAGGTGAGGGTGAGGGCAGCTGAATGCTCCACAGCCACTGATTGGTCCTCCAATTCGACTGGGGAGGAACGCACATACACACACAAAGGCCACAGATTGGTACCTACGTACAACATACAGGGTAAGGGGAGAGGACGGCCAGGATTTCTTGAGCTGACAGAATAGAGGTTTTCACACACATACAGCTAGCTACCCAATGCCCAATGAAAACCGTATACACATGGTAAATAAAACTGTGTACAGAACTTATGAGGAGTGGCACCAAGGGACAATTGTAACAACCAAACAGAAGGAGTGAATAAAGGAGGTGAGATAATATTCTATTTCTCATCCGTAAAGAAATAAATATCCAACACTAAACACCACTCTCAGGCATGTGGATATTATTTCTGGAATTCATTACATTAGAAGATCAAATCATCAATTTATGGCTGACTATGATTGTGAACATTTCAATTGGAGTATCATTTCTGTAACAGTTCCTGAAATACTTCTTTAATTGCAATGAATTGTGAACTAAGTGAGAGAGGTCAGATAGAGATGATGGCCTTGTTTTGAGGTTGGATCAAACTTTTTCATTTAAGGAACTCAATGAAGTTCCCAAAAGCTGGAGATATGGCACCCTATAAAATCCTGAGGCCAATGCCCAATAATAGGCCCTTGTAGATAGTCAACTTCTATGAAATGATCATGCATTCAAAAGATTCTTAAATGAGTAGGTGAATTTATCAATGTAAATGGCAATAATGATTACTATTTCTATTGTGACTTTGGTGGACCGTTGGCCACATCTGTATGAGGTTGGGGTCGGTAGGCCACCAGCCATTAAAATGAGACAGTAAAAAGGAATGTGAAAAGTTCTAGAACAGGATGAAGAGTAAGATGTGTTCTGGTAATGTTTGGCTATTGATCTTAATGGATTGTGGGAAAATGAATACAGAATATTATGAATCCTAGAGTACTGAACTCCCATGCTGTGGGCCAAGGTTGAAATCTTGAGGACACTTTTTGGCAGTAGACTGTTACCGACATATGTGCTTTGTAGTGAATATTTAAAGTATTACTCTTTCTGTCAGATGGGACATTTAACAGTCGAGTCCTTGGTACCTTTCTTGGGATCAGGCCAAAGCTGATTGATGCCTGTGATCTCTCCACCCATCTTCCACTCCATAAATGACCACCTCTTCCTAAATACCCACCTTTCTAAATAGTGCAATGACCTTAGTCTTCGATCACCTACCATACCGACGTGGACTCTTTAGGACCTGCCTACATCAAATTCTTTCATCTCGAAGGAACAGAGAGGAACATACAACCCTGAAATTCAACATTAAATGGAACTGATCATTAAATGCAGGATCACAGTGTTGTTTGCCACTTTCTGCACTTCTCTTATTCCGCCAATATTGCCTGTCTGCCGGCAGATGGCCATTCACCTAAGAGCACTCTCCAAAGGATGGGATATCTGTGGATCCAATGTTCGCTGGATGTACTGAAGGAGGTCAATGGTGGATGATGGGACATCAAAATGAGAGAGAGATTCGACAAACGGAGGAGTGACACTCACTTGGTTGGAGAGCGGGAAGAGGGACACTTCGCCGGCGGAGTCCTCAGACAGTTCCTCGTCTGCGAGGAGGTCTTCCTCCTCCTCGCCGTCCAGCACGACGGACCCGACGGAAGCCACCAACCCCGCGCCCCCCGTCAGGCCCCCACCGCCTCCTCCGACCCCCGGCATATACGGGTGCTCCATGCGGAACCTCCTCCGGCCCTGGCGAGCCAGGATCCGGAGGCCGGGGGCGGCGTGATGCTGCTCCAGCGAGAACGCCGAGGGCTCGGGCGGGGGCTGCGGGGAAGGCGGAGAGCACACAGGTGTGGAGGATGCCGTGGATTCTCCCATACCCCACGCCGACAACTGGAACACCATCCCAGCGGGCTGATGCACCACCGAGACACCACCGCTCCGCTCCTCCTCCCAACTTGCTCGTTCGGCACCGCCTGCCACGAACTCTCCCTCCCGGGTTACCTCCCTGACTGGTCCGGGCGGGATGGTGATGCTTTTGGTGCCCTTGTCGCCTCTGCGGAGATAAAAGAGAGGGTGCATGGTAAATGTCGAGTTCTACCCGGTCAGATAACAATATCCAGGCGAAAATCTCACAAATAAGAAACATTCTTGGAAGCTGTAAAATTCGGTTTTTAGAGCTCCCAACTGCTATGTACTAGTGCTCATTTTAACATTTACTTGAACATAAACGCAAGAAGAACATTCATGCTCATTTCGGGGTTCGAACCCGCGACCTTCGGATTGCGTGGACAGTGCTTTGGCGGCGTGGTTACAACGGTCAGCAGAAAATTCTTTTTAAGCCAGACGGAGAAGAATGGGTGGATGAGTTTCTCAAAAGAATAAATATAAGATATACTATATCGCTATATGAGCGAGAGGTTTCGCGAATAGGGAAAACTGACAGTTGTACCATGGTTGTACCTATGTAAGGACGGAGGCAACACTTGAAAGAGACCCACATTTCCTTAGTCCGCCACCAATAAATCGGGCCTTCAGTGCGTAACTCGAGTTTATATGTAATCCATTCGGACCGGTAGAGAGGTCATGATAATGATTTATAAAATTACGGTTACTCATACCAGAGGCAAGCTTAACTTGGCACCTAATTGGCACCACGGCTCATTACAACTGCTACACCTTTACCGGATTTTTATCTATCCAACCGAACTTCAGGGCTTCAGGCGTGCATGACAATCCTCTGGCAAGTGTTCAGCGTTGCCGGTAGCAATGTTAATTAATAAACAATTAAAGAGATAATATGACTGCGTCACTCCAAGCTCAATGGTTCCTACACTAGTTACAGCAAATTCTAACAAGAATTCACACAATTAATCTTCATTGTTAAAACAGCAACAGATAGAATTTTGTCCTAATCAAATTTTTATTGCACGACAAAGAAAATTTACGCTGTGAATTCATCTGGTGCTGCAAATCATTCGTTTTAAGAAACATCTTGGTTTTCAGCCGGCCGAGGTATATTTATAAAACTTCTCTGAATAGACCAAAGCCGCAGGGGAGGCGACTGAGTGACCGTAATTCGGTGCGGCCGTCCGCCATATTCGCCAGGAAAAAAATTACGTGACATAATTCGTGAGCGCAAGCTCATTCTCACGACCCACATCAAATCGTCTTCTACGTGAGGCGAACTCCACATGAATCCGTCAACTCCTCATGTTTTGGCGAGGGAATTCGACGGAGTAGGAGGGAGAGATGGAAAAATAAACATGTGGTAAGGGGAAGAGAGAGAGGGGAGGGCAGTGCGTGACTGCGTGCTTCACTTCCGAGTTGGCATGGCAACAGTGTTGGACGGGTTTCCCCTTTCCCACCTCTCTCCACAGTTCACCTCCCCGCCCGCTACACTGTCAGCTGATCAGCTGATCCTAAGGAGTTCCCCCCCCATTCCGTCACCCCTCTCCCACCCAAACCAAAACAGCTGCTCAGTAGATGAGCCCTCGTTGACTTGGTTTGAAAATCAAGGCGAGAGGGGGACCGGGAAGTGCTCCGAGAGCAGGAATATCTCTTTCGCGAAGCAACCGACACGATCGTGCTTTGTTCCCATTACTGGTCATAACATGATGGCCGAGATGGGAATGCCGGGTGCATGAAAATGTGCGTTCGTCTTGCTTAGGTCCAGTTAGTCGAAGAGTTGACGTGTGCAATGCTACAGTAGCCCTTACAATAAGTGCGATAACATCAGAAATATCCTGCAATAAATACGAATTTACGCACGACTGTATTTGCTCTAAACTGTACGTACATCGCCAGCCTCGACGGCATCAACTCTATCATCAAGTAAATCATGGGAGCTGAAATAACATTATATGCTTAAATTATTTGTCGAATTGTGAGCGCGTTTAAAACTGCGGTCAAATGATGCATATCAAACCACAGAGTAATAAACTAAGTTTATTCTATTATCACACGTGCTGCAGCTGAAGAAAGATAATGATAAGTGTTTTGTTATGGAAAGTCATTCGGAGAGTGTACGGGAGGTGCCCGTTTTATTATTGTCGATACTCCTGAAAGTTACGTTTGTTCTCATTCGACACAACTATAATTACCAGCAATACTAATGTGACCTACGGCTACGCCTACAGCACTGAAGGCTTCACTCATTTATAGCTTTTATAACTAGAGCTATCGAGAGCCATAAATAATAAATATTCCGATCTAAAAGTACTCACAAGATGCATATAATATTTGCTATTCATTAATTTAAATAACTGGGAAAATTTACGAAAGAAAATTATGGGATATTCATTGGTAAAGTAAATTACTTAACCAATCTTCAACTATTGGCAACAATCTGCTCATTATTTCAGAGCGAGGAGGCAAATTAGGAACACATCGAAAGGTGGATTGATCACTTACCCTGGCTGGCAGTTTAACTTGCATTTCACTAAATTAGTTCCATATAATGAAAATAAACAAATTTCCCGTGTACATTTGAATTTTCTAAAAGAAACAGATTGGAGCACGGATGAGACGCTTATTATGTCAAAGGAACTGTAACCAAGCCAACTGCGAAAATAAACACATCACAAAATTTCGACACTTTCGATTCTTTCTATTTTTTCATGCCCAAATATTGTTGTAAGTACATATCAAACAAACGTTGAAGGATTATACGAAATGCCCTTTCCCGGATTACAAAAATGATCTTCGTTGTTCTATAAAAATAATTTAATTCACAAGTTCCACGGAGAAATACGTTTCAGCAATTTGAGCAGTGAAACCGTAGGAACTACGTTGAGATGCAATCGATCACTGACCGGTTGGAAAGCCAGTGGCACGTTGTTTTCATTGATATAGATTGCGAATTTTTATTTAGTTGAAGACGTTTGATTTACAGGGATGGAGCATTTCCTCTGCTCTAGCTCACATAACCTCCTCCCGAGGACATGGTAATTTGTCTAACTTACTGACGTTAATTCGCGGACCACGGAGCAAGCGGAGAAATTTGGAATAGGGTTTTCACTACCGCAGCGTTGAAGAAGAATCCCTCTCCTTAGCTACACGGAAGAGTTTTCTTTTCTCCTTAGAGCTTAAGACATGAACAAACTTCACTCATTTCTAGCTTCTATAACTAGAGCTAACGAGAGCCATAATATACACTCATTCGTGTCGATCTGCAAATGACGTCAGGCACTTAGCAACGCACATGAAAATAAAAACAACACTACCAAAGCTATCATAACGACCACCTTGGCTCAATACACCCGCGAGGCTATAAGGATAATAAATGTACCCTCGGTCACTAGATACGTGACCATGAATGTACCTATCCGCCACACCAAAAGGACTAGATAGCACTGATCGAAGGCACCCATGGCTATTAGGAAAAGATGATTTCATCGTGATTAGACGACTATCGACTGTGTTTACACAGCTTTTAAAATTTTTCTCAACCTTGGAGATGTACACCCCCGTCTCCAGAACTAGTAAAAGTCCTCATACAACAGTATTTATGCTTTCTAGGTCCCGATAAGACCCGTAGGTTTGTCAGCAGGTGCCTCTGGTAACGTAAGTGATTGGAAAAAATATACCCTCTGAACTCAATCATCAAATGGCTTTAAAGGCCGCTTTACACAATACAATTTTTTGCACAATTTCTTGTACAAACTCTTGTATAGACTGAACGAAATTGTATGTTTGTCTGAATGGAATTAGAACACGTTCTATTTCCCGTTCAGTCATTCAGACAATCGCACAAGTTTTCGTACAATTTGCCGCTTTACACGGTACAATTTCCTCATGCAAGAGTTTGTACAAGAAATTGTACGAAAAATTGTATCGTGTAAAGCGGCCTTAACAGCTATTCCTAAATGCTTTCGGGATGGCTAATTGTTAAATATTGCTATACGGTGGGTAATATATGCGTCGATATTTTATGCTCTGGTTACAATATACTCTTACACCGAGACAAATACTACTCATAAATTCCCCCAACATTCACTTAATACAAGTAACAACGTGTATTTATATCGCCATGCATCTAAGGAATTGGCATGCTGAATATTCGTTTAACATGCACTTCTATAGACGTCACATTTGTAATATATGTTCATCAATTCGAGTAAATGCCTTTACTTCAGGTAAACGAAATTGTCACATATAAACACAACACATCAAATGTTCAAAGACCATGCCTACGAAAGGCCAGAATGAAGAAACATTAAAAATTTACTAACACATAAGTCATTGGAAAACATTGCAATGACTATTTGAACTTCTGGCAGGATAAGTTTACGAGGGTGAGTTGAGAAATTCACCGCCAGCCATCGCTGACTTCATTCGAAACGCAAAGTAACCACGTTATCTCGATGGCATGGAAGTGCTAAGCCCAAATGAGAACAAAAATTCACTCTTTAGATTAAGGTTAGGTGAGTTCCTTTTTTGGGAACATACGGTAGGTATCCAGAAAGTCGTTCTGCATAGATATAGCTATTAACATCTAGCTAAAGGTATAGCTATTAATATTATTTTAATAGCTTTTCTAATGCAAATCAGTTCGAGATAAGAATCCGGGACATCCGGCTAGAAGCCAATCGCTCAACCTACTGAGCTACTATCAGGTCAACTAATAGTCCACGGAAATTTACGTCCAGCAGCCACAGGAAATCGACTCGGAAAGCACGAGTGCCATCGTATGAATAATTAGGCGAGGAAGGAATTCGTCAAAAATAAATACTTTGCGTTTCACTGAATCATGGCGAACGAAAGAGGTGAACTGCGCTCACTTTTGATTTTAAAGAAACTTCACGAGTGAGCTGATATGAGCAAAGGGCGACGAAGAGAAAAAAAGCTCATCACTCACGCACTTCTTCCCGTTCAAATACTACGAAGTTTAAATGGTAAAATAGGCTAGGCCT
The DNA here is from genome assembly GCA_933228895.1 of Platycnemis pennipes. NCBI lineage: Eukaryota > Metazoa > Arthropoda > Insecta > Odonata > Platycnemididae > Platycnemis > Platycnemis pennipes. The sequence goes on from OW121851.1 coordinate 36,072,026, forward strand.
CGGCTAATCGGCCTGACACATAAAGTGGAATGTTTGAGGGCTAGACGGTAATAGATCAGCTGGAAATAACTATCGTCCACAGGGTTCCTAACAAGCCGATTTAACGCCGACCAGAAGTGCGAAAAGTGCAGGATGAAAACTCCTTATAAACACTTTCAAGTCACATAAAGGAAGCCATGGGGAGGTTTATAAATTATTCCCAAGTAAATGAAAAACACACTTCGCAGTATTCAACGAAATAGGTATGTATGTACCTTATGGCTGCATTACTGCATCGGAACCGACCTCATTTCCTCTTCACAGTCATCTTCTTTTGCATTCCATCGCTTCTCAAAACATTGTCCACGTTTGAAAATCTTCGATTGTCTTCTTATGATTCCTCCGATCAGCTTTCTTTCTCTCCTGCCATGATTCCACCCTCATTTGTCTTCATATCCATCCAGCTAGCCTCATACATTCTTTCACTCAAGAAAACACGATCCCCTCGCTTGCGTACGGATTAATAATGTATGCGCGGTTCTGATTTATCTAATGTTTTTTTTTTTAATATTCGCAAATTTCACTAATGATTTCGTAAACAGATACGTGCGCGAGTACTAAGATGTATAAATGAAGGAACGAAATTTGACTTGAAAAAATCATGTGACTTGACCGGGAGTCGAACCCCGATCTCCAAATTGCAGATTTGTAACACCGATAAGCCATTTCCTTCAAGGCGTATTTCGAACCAATCGAGGCATTTAGTTCCAAAATTTCAACACATAGCAGTTGTGCTGTTTTGTTTTTCTGAGCGGGTATCAGCTACAGTACCCAATATCACCACCTAATAGTGGTAAGGGAATACTTCTGAATTTACATAAATGTATATCATTTCAGATAAAATAAAATTACGCAAATCTGAACTGAAGTTTACTGGAATATGACACCTTACCCCTGATATTACTTCGTGGTTTACCAACCGCGGGGTTTTTCAGGAACGTGACCCCCGCGGTTGACAAGGGATACCTGTATTTCGCGTATCGAATACGGACGGGGGAAAATGTATTCGAGGGAAAGAGCAGGCGCCGAGGACGTTTAACTCTTTCCTGGCGCTAATTTTACCGATCCCAAACGAACGCCGCGGCGTGGCTCGGGGCCGAGGAATCGCACGCGGCTAGCCAGCTTCCTCCCGAAATTATCGCGCCTTCTGACTCACTCGGCAAGCCGGCTCCTTGCTCTTCGCGTGTCCATCTGGACGCTTGACGGAACAGCGGAGAGGTGGCGGAGGTGTCTCCGACGAGGGACGGACGCGGCGCGCGCCGGCGAATTTGGGAGCCATCCCGGTGGGAGGACGACGAGGGGGGAGATATGGGACGGCGGAAAGGCCTTCCCGTCCTCGGACGACGACTCATCCTCAGCACACCTACTTCCACACACGCTTGCTCTCTACGTTTCTATGAATGGGAAGGAGCAGGGGAGAGGGGCAGGGGGGAGACTTTTGGTCCCGTGGCTTTGGCACAGATAGCGGCGGCAACTGGAAAGGAGATTTTTAACTCGGGAAAGATTCGCGACGCCAAAATCGCGCTCGGAGTGGAAGGAGGCTGCTTTTTTTTTTTCAAGAAGCGGTTGTAGCGATGGTGCTATCCACCCTCGCGCACCCATTTTCTCGCGCTGCCCACTTTGCACAAAGCCATTGATTGTTCAGTTAGGAGCAATCGTGGCAATCACATGGATGTAAGCGCGGATATGGAAAGGGTGTCTATAGGTACTCACTTACTCATGAATTTGGGAATTTTACATGCAATTCTTTGCACCAGATGACGCAATTTTCTCTACGCATCCCTCGATACATTAGACTGCGCAATAGTAACTCTAGTATAAAACTGCCGTTACGAGTTGTTCGCCGAAGAGTGTAGAAGTTCAGCGCCTTCTATCTCCTGCTTCCGAAGGGGCTTTGATCGTAGTCGCTAGCGGTTCTTTCTCGATTTCTTTAGTTGACACCGCGGATACCACGCCTAACCTAAGTGCCAACATGAAATTATCAACTGTAGATGGAGAAGAGCTACCGGGGACAGCGCGAGGAGCATCTAGCTCCAGACGGTTTGCACCACGAACCAAGATACATGATCCACCACGATGCAAGAGTATAGAACGAAATTTGAAAAAAAAAGGACTGTGGAGGCAAAACAAAATTTGAGAGGAAGGAAATTTGTTTCCTATAGCGAGATAATGGAAGTGAGAGTTCTACAACGGAATGATTGTTTCAGATACCTCCTGGCATGTAACCATATATATTTTAAAATATTTATGTAGTGTCTAACGCCTGTGACGTTAGTTTGAGGTGGAGATGCTTTGCCTATGAAGCCTTCATGCTCTTTACGCGAAGTTAGCTGATTTAACGGTGAAACAGGTAGTGTAGTTACTGAGTATTGTTCATTCGTCGTTAATGCATACCTGGTGTGGTGTCACCCCTGCCACATACCCTAGCGGTGCCTTGCTGGGTACTAAGCAGATGAAAATGAGAGGTTTCTGAGGTTTAGGCTCACCAGGCGGCTCATTGAGTAATTTTTCCCAAGCATTGTCCTCACTGGACAACATCCAGCGCAGAAGCAAATAAATGAGGAGCTTTTGGCGACGGTCAAATAGTACAACAAATGTGAGAGTTAAATCGAGAAACACATGGCTGCTCTTCCAGCCCAACGTTGATGTATAACGGTTATTTTCCGGAAGAGCACCTAATCCTTGTGGGACAGACAAAGTAGACAAGTGGAACGCAACACAATTTATTTGAAGACATCATGAAAGCAGCACTCGAGGAATGGCAGCGGTCAAAAATGCGGACTGGGGGCATTAAGGAACAAGAATCTGACGCAAATATGATGGGGTAAGCGATAGCTTCGGTGATCCTGTGGTTACCAATGAAAACTAACGGAATTAAAATCAATCGTTTACCCCACGTGAAGATTATGTATCACCAGTGTTGGTAAATGTGCTGGAAATCTAATCATAGAATCAAACCTCATTAACTCTTAAGGCCGCTTTACACGATACAATTTTTTGTACAAACGCTTGTATAAACTGAGCGAAATTGTATGTCTGTCTGAATGGTATTAGAACAGGTTCTATTACCCGTTCAGTCATTCAGACAATCGCACAAGCGTTCGTACAATTAGCCGCTTTACACGGTACAATTTCCTCATACAAGAGTTTGTACAAGAAGTTGTACAAAAAATTGTATCGTGTAAAGCGGCCTTTACAGATGCGCAGTTGCTAGGCCGTACAACAATGTCTCAGTGTTAAATTAGTTAGAGAATAAAGACAGTAAAATAAAAAAAACCTTTCTTATATTGATGAAATTACGTTATTATTGGATTGCAACAGAGGAGTTTCTGCGTGACATACCCATTAAAAAAATCAAGGGAAACAGTTCCTCATTCGTGAACTGGCCAAGTCGTTGTATGAACTTCTTTGAAAAGCACAACTCATGCGTCTCCAATCATAACTCACTTCATGAACCATTTCCAAATCCATTATTTAAACGTGCCTGAGCTGACTCATTCTTACGTAAGCTTTCGGTCGAGATGTTCAAAGAAATTCCGTCTTCTTCTTCATTCTGACCATCTCGCACGAACACAAAAACTGTTTACCACGACCTTCACACGGCCGAAGACTTAAGAACACGACCTTGCGAAGACACGGCCACACAGACATATTGGCCTCGGCATCACGAAAGGCTGGCATCCGCGGAAATCCTGAAGATGCACCCGCCCGGTCAACCCCTAACCGCGAACGCCTTTCAGTCGCCCTCTTCCGAAACCAAAAGTACGTCTCTCCTCTGGGGAATTGGCGAACGTGTCGTGGGTGTGAGTTCTTTATCTCTTCCCTGTACCCGAATGGGTGCGCCGTAGTCTTTAAAGGAGGGAGGGTATGGAGGAGGAGGAAAGCTTATGCCGGGGTACTCTGAATGTGAAGCGGGATCAAAAACTAAATTCCCTGGACCCTATTCAAAAGTAGTCACACCTTCACGTGCTGTTCTCCCATTGGTCCCCCTTGGGGGATGGCGTGGTCCAATTAAATCCTACCCCGTCTCCTCCCGTCCCCCGCGAAAAGGGCGGGGACGAAGGAAGAGGTGGGTTCATGAGCGACGTCACTAGAATGATATTAGAAGAAAGGAGCAAGACCGGCGCCACAGCTAAACGACAAGGCAGAACGGCAAGGCATCGGGAATTCCCTACTTCAGACCTGTGGCGTAACACCGGAAATAGAATATTGTCCATCCATCCGGCGAAGGGCAAGAAGGAACAATAACGGCGCAGAGCGGAAATTTAGAAGCATTCTTACCACAACGTCCGCCCGGAGTTAGGTACTTATGTTTGGTGAGAGTAGAGCTCATATACTAAGCCCAATGGGGTATGAAGTGGTGCTAATAGTATTAGGAATTAAGGCGCTCCAATTGCTACGATAATATTGCTCCTTCTAACCTAACTTAATACTTATCTTAGTCCTAAATATACAATATCCATACCCAATGCGGGAATCAAATTCCTCTGGTTTTCTAGATGTGTCCAAAGACCTACCTATCCCGGATTCGAGCCCAGGACATCCGGTCAGCATCCCAGCACCGGGCAACCATGCACAAAAAATATTCTTCCGGTTCAGGAAAAATCGGATCAATAGTATTTAGTAAACCCTTCACTTGCTTCTACTGACCACTCTAAATCAAATTAAATACTTCTTTAAATAAATGAAAAGCACTGACATTTTTGTAAAACGAAGTACCTAGTGTACTGTGGTCATAACAATCCACAGAAATCTCTAAAGAGATAAAGCAATCCATAAACATCTATAGCCGAAAACACCAGGATAATCCTAATGAAGTTATAAAGAAAAATGAAGAAATAAAATAATTAATGAAAAGTTAATTTAGTGTCAGTATGAAAGTTCCTTTTTCTGACAACTTTTCCACCAAGTCCAAGTATTTATGACAGATACTTATTTATTTACTTCTTCCGTAATCACCCATCACTGCTAACATCATACGGTAGTTGCTTTGACGTAGTTGTACGAGTTGATGCGGACCTATCCACAACAACCACCTCCACGTAAAAGGAGACCTAAAAGAATTACGTTTCGGCATCTTGCATAAGTTTTACGAACAGGCCATAACTCTTGATTGTGAGACGACGAGATTCAAGTTGGGAGGCAAAGAAAACCGGCAAGGGTGAGAAATAAAAAGTCAGCGAAGGGAGGAAAATTCAATTTTACGAGGCATAATTGAGCACTCCGCGCCCAACCATGATTCGGATAAAGGACACAGGCGACGTCACAATCCAAGAACCCGCGCGTAACCGATGCAGGGAAATTCGAAGGTTCGGGTGACGTATCTGCCGGGAGATGTTTGTTAAGACCAATCAAGCTTGGGGATCCTCTGACGTCAAAGCAAGCTCCTCTCACTAGTTGAATTCCCGCTACCGCACGATGATTATTAGGATGCGGGGAATCCTCGCGAGAGACAATTTACTAACGTCACTCCTTTTGTCTCCCACCCACAATTTAAGCCTTCCTTTCGCACGACTTGAATACCAATATCACGATCAAGGAGTAGGAAGAAAGCAAACAATCAACAACGATGATCACCTATGTGATAAATTTAAATACGACATGAAATCTACATTAGAAAATCACTAATTCTTGCACGTCCAAAGGAAGGCCTCGTATGATATAATTGTACCGACTAATGATGAGGACACGATTGGAAATCCAATTAGCCATACTTCTACACACAAAATTCCACAGTAGTGCTATGAAATAATAGTACTTTGGAAAATCTATTAGGATACATGTTTAAAATATTTCACACCATGAAGAGAGACTCCATCTAAACCAAAGGTCCACATTAGTAACTCAGAATAACGAAGAAAAATCTATTAGTATCCTTATTACAAACAATTTAAACCATGTTTCTTCAGCGGTTCCTTTTTTGTTTGAGCGATACACAGTCGATGAACGGTTAGGGTAACCTTTACGTGTGTACAGAGAGACTTGCAACGAAAAGAAAGCAGTTTGTGGGAAGTAAAAAATAACTATGAAGAGTAGTGAGTCCGGTACCATAGCGTCGTCAACAATGAAGTTCAATGCGAAAGAAAATCACTCTCCGTTTCACGACAGCTTCAAACCAGATGAGTGACGACATCGCGGAAGTTCCGATAACGAAATCACATGACCTCCCGACACAGAAACGACACCAGAATCTGGCTCTGAAAAAAAAACTGAATAATTTTTCGTTTCCATCGTTTCGAGCTGGCCGCGCTGTTGCCTTTTTGAGGATCGCAAGGATCATGACAAATCAGGGGTAGTATCAATGCGAGAGTGCTCTTCCAGAGAACTAAATTCTCTCCCAGAAGAGCAAAATATTTCGAATGACACAACAAATATATCCGATAAAAACAACACTCACCCTCAACGTGCATTTATCTCTAACTTTACTCGAATCAACAATTTTTTCAATATTCTATGACGATGATAGATCAACCAGCTACCAGACTTCAAGGTGGACGATTTCAAAAGATACGACCAGCACCCGCACAAATTACTGAATCGAAACCCAACAGAACAGGCCCTTGGGGCCAGTTTTGAAACTCCCAAACATTATCTTCGAGCCAAACGACAGCTAAGTCCATTAAGACAGGTCGGCGATTGGACATCTAGGTAGGATTTTTCAGGGAACGAAATAAGATTGGAAGGCAACCTGGCGTCGGAATTAGCTTTCTTTCAACCAAGGCTCCTAACTTAATTTTAGCTTACTCTTAAAGGAAGTTACCATGGATCCTCGACAAGTGGTCCAATGTTTACGCCTCACCCGACGTACGGAGTACTGAACATGAACTGCTCTCCACACATCACTCAAGTCGGGAAAGGTATTCCAATAATTCCTCCCACCCAGGAACTCAAAATAGGGTGCAAGAACCTGAGCTACTACATAACGTATCGGTATGTACAAATATACCCAACACATGAGTCTCAAACCATTGAGAACAGGTCCCCAAAACGTTACAAGGTAGGATTGGAATATGAGATCGATTAGCTTTTCCGCCGACGTCACAAGTTTCAGTACCTACCCATTAGGTGTTATGGGGCGAGACCTAGAATCTTTTCACTCCTTCATTATTGATATCAATATCACCCGCTCTTCCAGAAACCACCCTGACAATATACTCAACCAATTGGGATTAGGGACATGAAGTACCGGATAAAAGTTTTAAAAAACGGGTCACATTTCCACTTTCCTAGGTGAATTTTAAACAGTACAGAATATGTATTAAGAACGTCCATGAGCGAGCTTTACGTCCAACTTCCTCCGAGAGCGGTTCTTTCTTGACCTACGCCGCTAAATTCACTGAACCACCGCCTTACTTTTTTCTATTTGTAATGGGAAGAGAGAACGATATTTTTTTTCGAACAAAACAAATATTTAGCTGTGGAATTCGGGCTTCATTATCTTTTTCCACTAAGAAAAATATGACCGCACCCAAAACGTCATCGTTTCTGAAATCTTCATTTACCTAAAAAAATGACGTCACTCTGGACTTCCCAAATCCCCCGAATTTCCTGGACCTCAATCTACCTTAATATTTTTTTCTTCGCATGCCCTCGAGAAATTTTTCTCCGGTAAACTGGACATCATCAGTCGTTCTAAGTGTTCTCCACTCCATGGCAGGAGGGTCGTTCATTATTTTTCTGGTTGTAAGGTCTCTTACTCCATTTCCAGGCCGTTTTTCTGTGCGCCACAGCATGTTGCTTGACGTCCGGATGAAATTAAAACACACTTATATCCATGAGTATGTAAATAAGTGTAATAAACTGGACAAAGAGAGCCTGTTTGAAGAATTAGCCATGCGCGGACATATATTTAATCGAAACGTAGACGAATTTTTATATTTATTTGAAGTTCAAGTTTTCAGGGTAAGAGGGTAATTGCAATGGCTTCCCTCGGGATAGAACTCGGAAGAGCCTTCATGTGTTGGAATCAATCCGGTAATTCATCACTATAAATAAGATTTTTCCTTTTTCGAGACCAATCTGAATAACTTTTTCGCAACATATACAATGGGTTGATTGCTTAAGTAAGATCCAGAAAAGCCGTGGCCTGGATGCGTTCTCTGTTTCCCTGGCAAGAATAACGTTTCGAAACGGTCTTCGGAAATCCTGGCCCACCATTGCTGAATATGTGGCAACGCTGTTTGCAGCCATTTTTACAGATGAAACCACAATAGAAATATCCGTGAATACGTTAATAAAAACTAAGAATTCACAAGTTATGAGGACTATGAGACGGAAATTAGCCGTGGAACTTTGATCTTGATCTATTGAATGCCCTGCAAGCCACATAGAGACGGTATGGCAGGGGGAATAATCACCGAATATGCACTAGTGGGTACGTGCAACTAAAAGATATATGCCTAACTTATGCCATATAGTAAAGAATACTATAGTAATAGCAGATAGTATTCTTTACTTTATAATTAAGCCTATCTATTCTATTATTACACCTATTAACACCCATTTTAGGGTAGGTTGGCAGTTTTGGGCCACTTTTTATTATACGCGACCTGACGAAAACCACATTCTTGCAAGCCAAATTTGGTTCCATTTTCTAGAAAAAACGTACGGACTACGGGAGTACTCCTAATTTACAAAAAATAGTGCAATACAAATTATCACCCCCACGCATTCGTCAGCATGACTCAGCAGTCCAACAACTACCTCCCCTGCAACGGAAACGACCTTCGGGTTTGAGAACCTGAGGTTGCCCACACTCGTTCGCAATGGTCTGCGGCCGGCCACCTGAGACGGAGAGGGAGCCACCCTTCCCGGCGTGCCTCTCGCCCCAGACCTGCCTTGGCGACCGGCCGTCTCGTCCGGGTCTTGCGGTGCACAAAGGAGGGAGACCTCGCTGCTGAGGGGAAAGAAGACGGAAAGAAGGGAGACTGCTTGTGGAGGAGCAAGTGTCTGTGTCGGCGGCTGGGAAGAATACAAAAGGAGGCCGATGATGGGGAGGGAGGGTTCTCTCGCATTATCCCTTGGGGCTGTGGGGAGTTTCCACTCGTCCAGCCGGCTTACAACTGGAACCCTCTCTCTCCCTTCAACACAGCCCTTCACAAAACTGGGCTCGAGTGTATATTCTGCAGGCTCATACACCTGGCAGTCATTGATTCAGCAGCAAATCATCATAAGTATTCCACTGACAATGGCAGGCTTCAGGTTGTTCCCCTACCTGCTATTCTCCACCTAAATAGATGTATGTCGTCTATTATCTTCTTTCCTGTCCAACTCACGTTTTCTACATTGAATCCCTCTTTAAATCTTCATCTACATCTATAATGAAACCTGCCAACCACCTGGAGGGTGGTTTGCAGGTTAGTGAAAGTTATAGTTAGTGAAAGTGATAGTTTTCTACTAAACCAGCACGCGTAGGATAGAGAAAATAAGACAAAAAAATAACTTCAGCAGAAAGTATAGAATGAGAGAACAATGGTGGAATGAATTGGAAGAGTATCAAAGTGACGGTAGGGAAGGCTGTAAACCAGGACAGGAAATAATGAGAACTAAGCCAGTTTTCTCGACTTGCCACCAATAAATAACACGAGTTGTATTTATTGAGCCTATCCAGGGCAAGAAAAAAACAATACAATGGACGTGTGCAGTACTCGTAGCTACACAGTACCGAAAAGCGCACCGCAAAGTCGCGCTATCTTCTCCCAAGTGTACGGGCGAGTCGAAGACGAAGGAAGCGGCGGACGGGACTGGAGGAGGTCTCGGAGGATTTCGGCAAGAGGAAAAGCATGAGTGCAGAAGAACAGGTGCACTCGGGAGGCGATGCGCCTTCGAGAAAGACAACCACGAGTCGCCCCCCGTGCGAGGATATTATGAGGGGAGAGATCCCCGGAGAATACCGTTCCGAAATCACATCCAAAGCGCGAATTTCACGCTTCACCCATGTTATATTCATAAGTGAGACCTCAGAGAGACGATGGAGAACAATACTTCCGAACAAATAACTTTCGATCATGTCTTCTGCGCACCCTTCGTGACTCCAAGGGTGCAAATCAAGAAGAATAGAATACCTCGACGATTAATGAAGCACTGACGTATCCAAGCTCAGAATTAAATTAATAATTCTAGGCCAAATTTTATTATTTTACCACCACAAAAGATACGTAAGCTTAAGTTTGAACACTTCCTATCATATGCCGCACGGGGAGTTAGCGGAGGAGGGTTCTCGTACGGGAGAGAATCACTTTTAGAATCACCTACACTTTTCTGCGATACCTGCATCCACAATTTGAGGACCTATGATACATGTTGCGAATCTCAGTGATCCTCTAAGATTAATAATTCCACGTATTCGTAAAATTGTAGAACTCTCTTCACACGGACCAAACACGTCACTTTAAAATACTATCAGAGGGTTACGACGATCCACAGAACGAATAACAAGAAGGCCACGAAGTCACTGCCGCCGATTTCGTAGCTGATGCAGACGATAGGCAACATAGACGCCAAGGTAATATCGCCACAAGAACTAAAGAAAATATAAACATCCCACCATCATACGAAGATCTCTTCCGAGGAGTTATTCAAGCTTAGGCAGCACAAGAAGGGTTTTATCTTACGGACTATCTGCGGCGCGGCTAGTCTAATCTAAGACCCGTTTCGTACGCTGTCGCAGAATTCTTGTGCGGGACATTCCAGCAATGTCCGTCATCGTTTGTCCACTTCTCAAATATCTCATTAGGAATGTTAAACAATACGTACACGACTATGAGCCCAATAGATTGGCCAGAGTAGCTTTGGGAGACGGACCTTAGGGAAGCCCGAGAGGTTATTCCAAGACGGCGCTAAGCAAATGTGTCGAGGACGAAATGAAACCGCACACACCTTCGGATGCAATCCAGATGCGCCAGCAGCTCCTCTATCGCCACGCCAGCAGGTGATATAAGAGCACGCAACACTTAAAGCACACGCACTGCCCCACTCACGCAAACACACGAACGCACTCGGGACTGAACGGGGGAACTCCTCTCCCGCCTCCGCGAGAGCTCTACGACGACTGACCGCTGGGAGCACACTGGCGGCCGCTTTTCTGCGGCGGGGAAGCGGTGGAGGGGAGGGGAAGGAGGAGACGGAGTGGGGGAAGGTGGGGACTGAGTGGAGGGGAGTAAGGGGTCACTTTCGCTGGAGAACACTTTCACCCCGTATGATCCCCCTGAATGATTAAACGATTATAAGACGATTACTAAACGTAATTATTGAGGGAAGATAGTGAAAAGAAATCGGATATGAGATGCGGGTAGGAAGAAAAATGAAGAGTAGTCGTTATTGGGGGATCCACAGCTAAAGTCATTTACACTATTTAGGATTGTTGGGTATTTGGTCATAGATAGGTGTATGAATTTTTCAGGGAAAGAAGGGCGGAGAGAAACTTAGTGTCGGTGTTGCCCTACTCTTATCGTATGGTGCCCTCAGTTTAACGTCCCATCTGCATACGAAGAGCTTTCCACGCAGCACTCAAGGGGGGACCAATATAAAATCGGTATAAGGACGAAACATATCTGGACGTAATCGGCACGATAGTAAACTTAGTAAAGCTTAATTGACTCCTAAAAACCATGGGAGATATATCCATCACACCAACCCGCTCCCGAGAAAACAGAAATTATGTGGTTGGAGCAAATAAATAAAAGCGAAGATATATTTAAGAACGTTGCAGCGGTAACAATATTGGGGAGAAAGGAAGGAAGAGGAAAGGTATAAAAGTTCTGGATGGAATGAAAGGAGAAGGAAGATATATTGAACGATATAAATGTTTCTGAAATGAGAAGATTTTGAAATAAATTTTCCATGAAAATCCACTCTGAACTGTGGAATAGCACCAACATAATCCTGCTTTCTCCAGCCAATCACTATTGTAAAACTGCCTCTAGCCCTCAGCAGCTCTACATTGTTATCCTTTCGGTATTCATCGTTCTTCCCCTAACGAAACGCTTAAAAAGCTTACAAATCTTGTCTCTTCTGGGGCTGTTCATCGTACATGCCTCACTGTCATGGTCATCCTTGGGATGAATTTGCAAAATTGTCAAAGCCACCACAAAGAGCCAAGCAAAGGGGATTGTGTCCGAACATCAATACGTCCGACCTTCGCGAATCGATGCATAGGGTTGTCGCGATGACTTTAACCGGTTCTCCGCAAGCCTTATGATGCGTCATCGTTCGTCTATCACTTGTTCGGAGCAAATCCGCTGACACCTATCGTTCACTAGGGCGTAATCAGGTTTCCAATCCAGTTACTTTGTAAGTCGAAGTACTTCAGTCCAGTTACTTTGTAAGCCCTTGGAACACTATGGTACGCGTGAATATCAGGTTCTCACGACAACAAACGTTCCATGTAACGACGTGAAGGTTGTATCTGATCCTAGAATATGAAGTTATGTTTCCTCCGAAAGTGTATGCGTAACATCATCACTCCTAGTGGAAATGGCTATGTTAACTTAGTACCTAGGTTACAGGATGGTGGAATACTCCAGGGAGTGTATCACCGAACAAAACAAACATTGTAATTAATTTCTCACATTCAAATTCTTCAGAATAATAAAAATAAGTAAAACAAAGGAAATGAAAACTATACTTTTTGTGCTTTTCCAGGAAGAGTGTTTCTGGAGATAACTTTACAAGGCCAAATAGAAAGATATCGTTCTTGGCCGGCTTCAGGGTTAATAGCAGTTTATCAATTGCCTTTCTGCGACGGGTGCGACTAAACTGCAACGATTTTCTTAATTTAAACGAGCTTTCAGCAATAAATTCCCCTTAGGACATGCAAGGGTGAAAAAATGATGCCTGTTACCGCTGATGCCAAAGCGTATCCAGCCGACGACAGACTGCCGATGATGCAATGCCGGCAGCCTTTCTGAAGCACAGGGCCGCAGCGAAGATCACACCACAATCGTCCACTAACGCAGGCGAACACAGGATAGGCTCATCGTCTCAGATGAGCAAAAAGAGGAGGTTGCTTAATTGACTCCTAAAAACCATCCGCCGAGCTGGAGATGAAATCATCCCCTATTAGGAAGACGGAAGTAATATGCGCGTGGAGGTGGTTTCATACGGGGCGAGATAGCCATTGTGAAAGCTTAGGCCGTGACAAAGAGCCTTTCTGCAAAGCGAGCGCGCTTCTTGGTTGAGTACTGGAAGTTTCCTCGAGGGCGAAGATGCAGGCGTCAATTAGCGGATTCATTAAAATGGACTCGGGGCGAACTCCAGGCTCGCTCCAACTGTTCATTCCGAGCGAGCGAGAGGAGTTAAGACATTTTGCAGTGTTCTGCTTTAGTTGTGGTCTGTAGTTATTTGGGGAGGATCTTTCTTTTCAACATGGCAAATTGTGATTGTAGTCACTCAGTTGGATTACTAGTTTCCACCCTTTCATTTCTTTGTTAATCATTCGTTTCCTGGATATGCTTAAACCTTCAAATCACGATTATTTACAAAAGTCGTGGAAAAATTAGCCAATTCATGGGGGCGCTAAAATCTACCCATATTAGAAGCGACATTTTCGCCGAATATACGAGTGAATGTTGGTGATCAAGTAAACGTTACTAAAACAATTACTTTGTCAGTATTTTTTGTACTAAGTATGACGAATTGATCAGGGATACAATCATGGATGCTAGTAGCACGGGCGCTCTTGCTATCATTGTGTATTTATAACTCGAAATTTTCTCTGCGATAAAAATCGTTCACTTTGACCGGGACTCGAATCCGGGAATCCATGATTTCCTGCCAGGGGGCTTCAAACAATTAAGCTATCAAGGTGTCCCTCTACTCTTGTGGATTTTCTTGAACTCCTTAAATTTATTTACAACTCTATTGACAATGGGCGTACCTATGAACTAATATACAAATTACTCCTCCTACATTGTCGATTAGGTCGATCCGTTAGGCTCACGGATGCTCCAGAGTCCCATCTGAGCCCACTAACAAGGGATTTTCTGGGTTCCTGGGCTTAAAAGGTGAATCCTCAAGGGGAACAATCCACTGGTGCTCAGGATCTCACCTGTCAACCCGAGGTGGTGGGATGAGGGCGACGACTGGCTGTTGCTCCATCGAACCCATCGAGGGAACTATTCGGGACGAGACCTCATGAACACAGCAGCACTTTCCTAGCACCATACATACCTCGACCGTGAAGCTAAACTGACTTCCATAAACGACCGAGAACTCTCTTATCTGTTAAAACGATAAGATAAAATGAAAATTGGCAGATAAAACGTGGCGATGCTCGCTCGTAAAATACGAGGACGCGGAAATGGATATGATCACCAAAAGAAAAATAACGATAGAAATGGGGGGGAAGGTTACTTAAAAGTCCATTGTTCGGGAATGAATCTCTAAAGATTACACCTCCAATGCTATCGTCTTGAGGATGACAAATGATTCCGAAAATCTGGCACAGGAGTAGAAAAACTTGATAAGTAGAAGTTGATTTGGGTTTTTAGGTACTCCATCGGCTAAGATTATATCGCACTGTTTAAAAATAATCGTTAGACAACTAGGGAAATACTTTCCCTACCATAGACAAACCTTAGACAAGCACAACACCCATACCCTGGAAGAGAGACAAACCAGCGACCTTTGGGTTACCATGACAGTGCGTTACCAATTTGGCAACCACAGACGGAAGTGTGGAAAAACAACCCGAAAAGTTTAAATCATGGGACAATACATTTCTGCAAATGATGATGCTAAAGGTAAGGTGATTGTCATCGAAAATATTTGTCATTAATATTTACAGCGTTTTGAGTTCGTCAAACATAAGCTTAGGACCGGTAATTCACGCCTGCAAAGGCTACTTCAACTATAAAACGGAGGATTACGTCCTACAAACTTCGAGAGGGCAACTTAACGAGGAACTGTTTGCTGGTCTTTGACTTAAAGTCAGTGAGTACCTCAATTCTAAAGAATTTTCCTGCAGTGGTGTAAAGAAGTATTGTGCTTTGAGAGTGTATATTAGACCGAAATGTTGTGGCTTTCAAAATATAATTTTAATTAATGAAATGAAATTGGGAAGTTCCGACTAATCAGCCTCATTTCCCGATGATTTTTACCAATAGCATAATGAACTTCGCATCATCTGGCTAAAATTTCTTATGCAGCGGAGCGTTTAGGTGTAATCGAACTATAAACTCTGCTATATATATATATAAGAACATTTTGGAAATCATGACTCATAATTTAAGAATGGATATCCATAAGAAACCTGCTCGTACTGAGGGAAACGATTCCAGACTTTTTAAGTGCCAGGCTTTGAAGATATCAGCGTAGACCGCAAAATGTCAGGGATCCTGAATTCATCCAGTTTCTTAAGCTTACATGAGAATTTAGAAACCAAAGGATATTAAATCGTGTTTCCATATCGGTCGAAGGTAATACCAGGCACCACGTTTTCAACTTGGAGCCACTTCTGACACACCTGACCTTTGTGAAACTAATGTTTTTCGTGTGAATCATATTTTCCCCTGAATACTTTCCACATTTGCATTCAAGGGTGGAGGCGGAGTAGGAACCTAGCGAGTGAAGAATTTGGCCACAAACCAGAAGATACTGGGATCACGCCCAGAAAAAAGAAATGTAGGGGCGAGAATTTCTAACAAAACCACATTTACTTAAAAATGATCTGTGCCCGCCAAGTGACTGTTAGAAGGGTTCACGTGGACGAAGTGAAGGCAAGCATTGCCCTCATTCATCAAAACCTTGACGTTGAAGCTAGCCGTCACATTTCCTTCATTTTATTGTTACGTAATGACGAGGTGAACTGTTGGCACCACGTGCGGTAAAGAGCCCTCCGTCATGTAGTCCAATATGACCCCTGGAAAGGTGCCCAACACCCCTCAAATAAGATCTTTGGCTTAATGGACGGGACGCTTTTCTAAAGAGAAGAAAAGGAAGCGGTAGAGAAAGGAATTTAATTCGTGCGTGCTTTCCCGAACGCGATGAGCACGTACGAGACCTCTCAAGTGAGTAATGGTGATGCAATTCTCAGTTTTGAGAGAGGGGGTGGAAAAAAAATATGCAACGGAAGAAATTCTTGAAGTGCATATCACATCTTAGTCATCGAGAAAGCACGCGAAGAGCTATGGGGAGATTCCGAGAAGTCGAAGGTGTTGGAGGAGGTTGGAGGTGGAGGAGGTGGGAAAATAAGAACGAGAGCCAGGAGTCCTTATATCGCGAACAGCCGTCCGTCGCTCTTTTGCTAGGATCAGAGGGAAATGTTCACGGGCGGACCCCACTCCGACTGCGTATAAATAGAATCGCTATAGTGGGGAGAAATGTGAGAAAAAGTTGGAGCGGAGCGCGGGAGGAAGTGATAAATAGAGCGAATGTCCTTCCCCTTGGGCGAATGGGAACCTTAGGACGTTGGGAATGCGGCAGTACCCTATGGAAAACTTAGTACAAAGTGGTAACCGACTACCTACATCTACATTGTATCCTCTAAGCCGCCGTGATGGTTTGTGACCGGGGGTGATAACAAACTATAGGTATACAGAACCGTCACGATCACCACCGCATTGTTAATAAGAGATTTTACTATTAAGTTATGCAAAAATACCAAGGATAGAAGCAGCTTGTATTTTAAAACTATCGCAAGGAAATTAACTGATTCAAACATTAAGCACTACACCCGTGGATAGGCCTCCGGTATTGGAAGAAGAAATTAGTATTTTAAATATTTATATGCTGAAAATGTCCCGAAAATATTTTTATAACAGCATTATTATACGAGATAGAGCCTTCAAAAATTGAGAATATATATAAATGATTACATCCAAAGCATGCGTGGAAGTGTTTAAAACAATTACCTACACTTAAATATTGCACCTAAATGGTCTCCAACCAATATTCAAAACAACCCCAATTACTATTTAGCAATATTTATTAATTACCTCCCCGTAACTTTAACTAACTCAGTATTATTGCCCCACAGTGCCCGTAGAAAGAATGTGATTTCAAACCTTTCCGTCTCACTGCATCCCTTTCGATATTTTAATCCGACCATCATATTATGATACAATTGAGTTTTCACACATTTTTGAATTTGTCAGAGAATAAATCCACTTATTCTTCTTACGATTCGGACAGACTATTAAACTTGCCAGACGTTTTATTTTTACCAACCAGCCGATATTTGCTGAAAACTAATATCCATTTCCGAGTACAAACCTACTTCACCTGCACACTGGCAGAATTTCCCACGTAGGATCTGACAAGTGAAAAAGTAATAAAGCCCCTTTATGCTTCTCATGACATTTTCCAAATATTCTTGTCATAAATGCTTATTACTCTTACTGCCGGCTTGTCAAATTATTTCCCGAATGTGTTTTCCCCGCGATGGGTCTCCGGTGACTTCGCGCAGGTCGGGCCAGCGATTGCTAAGGAAGGTGGGAAGAGAGAGAAAATCTAATCCCACTCTCTTCATGAGAGACCATTGGAGGTTTATCAGAATGAGCACTCAAATTCACTCATTTATACAACTGATGAACTTTGATTTTGGATGAGAAATATTTCTTCTAAAACGGCCCATGCCCTCACTCGAAAAGGAAAACTCGTTTCATTTATCATTCACTCGAAAAAAACCAAGTTGTGACGTCATTAGGTCAAGTTCCGTCTCTTGGCGCTGGCTCTGGCAACGCTCTCCTCTGCCACGTCACCGAGGCGATTGGATCTTGGGACTCGTGACGCAATAACTAAGCAAAGCGGTCTTCCCTGCTCTGCGGGTGGGCTCAGTGTTTCCATGTTGAGCCGCCCCTATTCCTGTTAATTGGGCCACGGAGATTAAAAAAAACGCTTTTTGTTTCATCATCAATATAATTTTTATTTACTATAACACTATAAAGTAGGTCGACGAAAAAAAAGGCATGCAGAAGCAAAATGACGATCCCACATGAAGACACAAGTCATATTACTACGCGTGCCTAGCTAAAACGTATATAACTTAGCATGAGGATGAATTTCACTCAAAATGCGCCTGACATAGCCGCGATGCGGCACACTCCTCTTAAAAAACAAAAACAAAATATTGGCTTGACAAGTGACTGCACATCAATCATTGCATCATCGCAGATAATCTTCGTCTTTTACTTCAAGTTCCACTTTCGTTTACGGTGAGCAATTTGAGGAAACTTGGGAGAAATACTCAATAGATATCAGCACTTATCGTTAGGTATGGACCGTTCGAAATTCTATATAATAAGGAACAATGAATAACTAAGTAATATTCTTTCACATTAGTGTAGTTTTTCTTGTTTTATTTACAAATCTCAAGCGTTCTCATGATTCCTTTATTTCTAAAACTGAAGAAAGCATTACAAACTTTGCAAAAAAAATTGATCAAGGGAATCCAAGTCAAAACCGCATCAATCAAATCAAAGTCCCTGGTCAAAACAGAGAGAACTGGGGAAGGGAAATCTAGGGTTTAACGTCACGTCTGCTCATAACATGCGATTCCCAGCAGGTGAACGGTCTCTGGGAAATGGCAATCACGGCGATGAGGGGACTTGGCTTGCTTGAAGGAGAACTTCCTTGGACTTCCAAGTCAGCAGCAATACGGGCCTTCGGACATCTCCCAGAATGAAGGGAAAAAAAGACGAGGACAGAGAGTCAGGAAAAGAGAAAAACGAGGGCAGCATGATGAGGAAAGGAACGGAAAAAATTGGACGGGATAGAGATGATTTTTTTTAACGGGGGCAAGCGGAGAGGGAGAGGATGGACGAAGGAAGAGAACTTATTTCAGGAACTCTATGAATGATTGGCAAGGGACAAGGATAGAGAGTTTCTATGCGGTGAAGGGAGAGAGGATACTGATAGAAAATAGCACTATTTTTCCACGGCCCCACCCGCCTTTTGATAGCATCACGGTCGAATACAGTTGTACAAGCACTTAATGGAATTAATGAGATTGTCTATAAATTACGTAACGCTGAAGGGGGGTCCAGACTTCTGTCACGTTGGAAAAAAAGATAAATCATAAAATCATTCCTTGTTCAAATCGTAATAATGCTACACATAATAAATCGTGAATATATATTAGTATTGAACACTAAATGGGCACTCACAAATAGCTTGTCAACCACAAAGAAGAAAGGGCTCATCCGTAGTTAACTAAATATATGGCGGGTCTTAGAGAATGCTAAGGAGGTAATTACAAGTGGAAATGGTAAACAAAGTGGAAAAATCAGCATTACGTACTGTACACTTGACCCCTTATAATGGCTAAAGCACCAGCTCACACGCATTTTGGGCAGAAAATCTAGCTAGAGAGGAAGACCGCGCGCAAACGAAAGCGTTTCAGTCTTTTTTTGCGGAGTTCGTAAATTTTTCCACCAAAGGCAGAGAACATATAATTAATGTAGGAGCCACGGAGGTGTGTTGAGGCAGTTTTAAGCGAGTCCCAGAACAGTGCTAATTTAGATCGTGTAAGGCAAAGAATTACGTCGGGAACTTACCAAATGCATGACCGACTGCACACGAAATTGATCCTACTGCAATGTTTTCATCCACGCGAATCCCAAGATTTGACGCTGATTTAAACTGCACGTTTTTTTGTCATTCGTGAAAAGTTGTTTAGAGGGTGCAACCACCTCTGCTCCACCCTCCCGGCATTGGCATTCGTGGCGGCCGCGGGGAAGTCTTTCAAACGATGGTTTCCTTCTCACCAGCTGCTCAAGGACTTCAGAATACACTTTTATCGCCGTCTCCTAGGTAAATGTTTCCGTTGCTAACCACGCCCACCCACCTCACTCCCCCTCCAATCCTAAGAAAATAATAGTAGGAGGAGATAAATAAAGGAGAATTCTAGGAAAACAACGTTTGCGAAATGTTGAGAGGCTATGAGCGCACAGAAAAGTAATCGCAGCGGAATTGTATTTTATCTCATACGTTTTCCACAGTCGGTGGGTTTCCGTAGAGGCTTCTGTTAGAGAAAAAATACAATACGTATTTCAAATCCTGAAACTCAAAGGCTCACCTTTTCAGCACCGAGGATTACAAGGAGGATACATTATGTAAACTCGTGAGTTAAAAGTATGTTCGTCGATATAAGTTTTCAGAAAACGTTTTTATCTCTAAAATTACATAAATTTATGTTAAAATATTTAGAAAAATGAGAACTTAGCAGCAGATGGCTTGGGTAGAAAATATGAGGTCCCAAAAAAAAAAATGAATTACGAAACCAAAGTAGAAAATAGAGACATTTCACGGAAGAAGAGCCCACTGGGCCTCAATGATACGATATTTCAAACAAGGTTGAGGGCAACTATGCAATGGGAAATTCCGAAAACACCAATTTTGGGCTAGGTTTGGCATGACGTGGAATGACTAACTGTAATTTTCTGTTAGACAATTCAATTTTGTAAGAGGGTATTTGCTTTTCCTCTCATTTTTATTGTTTTCTTCACATACGAACTAAATTCAGCATTATTTCATTGTTTTAAGTCCAGAGATCTTGTTTTATTGTGATTGTTTCCACTGAAATTAGTTAGTTATATGTAGCATGTTTGTTGGGTTAGAATATATATAGTGTTCAATATCATAAACAGATAGGAGTTACTTTTCATCAACAAAAGAATATTTGGTTAATACACGTTAGGTCGAAACTTATTTTTATTCATTCAGTTTCATGGCTTGTTTTTTACTCACACTTTTTTTTAAGCGTACGGACACGTCGTGGAAGCAGTTCGTGGACGCCCCAGCGGACTACCATTGTCAAAAGCAATTGTGCAGAGACGAAATTATCTCCGAGGTTGCGTGTTTATCAGAGATGTCACCTCACTGAGGCAATACGATTCTTTGCAACGCAAGATGAACGCAACGCAAGGTTGTCACGGGAGCACCCGCAGCGATATAAAAAATGCTGCAAAAAACATCACATCATGGTACGCCATGAGCGATAACAGGACATCGGATTTCATACAACACACTCGACGTCAGCAAATATTCTTCCTGATAGAGACAACATATCTAGGGCCATTTGAAATGTGGTGCTGCGGAAGATAGATGAAGACAAAATGGATAGAGCGAGTAGCCAACAAAGGAGTCCTAAGATGAGAGGGAGAAAAGAGATGCCTGTAGAAAACTTGAAAAAGAAGACAGGAGAATCCATTAAATGGTATCTTAAAATATGGTGGACTGATAAAGAAAACCGTCCTGGTAATACGGAACGGAATGGCAAAGTAAGACCTCGCATGATATATATGGGAGAGGTAGTGAAGGATGTGAAAGAATAGAATCTAGTTATTTAAACATGAAGAGGTCAGTTAATACGAGAATTGAGTGGAGAGCTGCGTCAAACCAATCTTAGGGTTGACCCACGGTGACCGTGATGAAAATGATCACCAAGAGTCTAGTGCCACGTAAGAAATAATTACGTATTACGAATTAGCTATGTTCCTCCAGCCACCGGGAAAAGCGAAGAATCATATAAATATGAAGAGATTAGCAAATAGGAGAAGTGAGTGGAAAGATGCTTCAAACCACACTGGATGCAGCCAGAGTATGGGATCCGAATGAATTGGGTTTGAGAACTAGACAGTGTGCAGCGTAGAGCAGCTAGGTTCGTTAAAAGGTGTTACGATTGGTTGAGTAGTGTTTCAGAATTAATACAAGAATTATGGTGGGAGTCAATATCAGAGCGTAGTTTAATGTACAGATTAAATCTATTAGAGAAATTTAAATCGGAAAGCGTTACTGAAGATGTTAGGAACATTTTTAAAACACCAGCGTATTATGCTAGATTCGACCAGATAAATAAGATTAGAGAGATAGATTGTCCTACTGATAGATTCAAAATGGCATTTTTCCCCGTACTATAAGAGAACAGAATAGGCAGCATAGCAAAATGATAAGTAGGGGAAATATTTTAGAGTAGTCTGTAGTGCATGATGCATGTATTAATCCATTAAATACTATTGATACTAACAATCTAGTTGCATGAGACCCTATAGTTGCTTGATTGCATGTAGGTAGTGCATGCTTGGTGATCTTCACCCTCTGCCACACACCCTCGCGGTGGCTTGTGGGGTATCGTGTAGATGCAGATGTAGAACCAATCTTAGGATTGTTGCTTTATGATGATTAACAAGGACAATGCATGCTTGGCGATTTTTCACCCCCTGCCACACACCATCGAGGTGGCTTGCAGTGTATTCAGTACATGTCGAATATTTACGCAACAGAAACTCAGAAGAATTCAACCCAAATGGCTTCTTCCTCCGACTCCTTTCCGTTTTCCTCGTGGAGGGAACACTCATAACTTTTTCGCGGTGGAATTTTGAATGCCAATTCTTTTCACGAATACCAGGAAGCCTCATAAGGGCATAATTGTATTTATTCTGAGTACAGTGTGCCTCGAACGTGAGAGGACGTCACCATGGTGTGTTGCGAAGGTTGCCCGGACGTGGTGACACTAGACCGGATATAGTCTATTATGTTCAAGAAAGAAGTTACTACCTCGCACAGCAGAAATGAATGGTTCTCGGAATAGTACTCGCTGTTCTAATACCACACCATTGCATCACTCTCTACATCCATTATAGCGTGTCAATAATTAACAGGATAATAGCGATTACATGAAGGGAATCCCCACATTGCCTTAGCTCATGGTTTAAAAAAATGCTCGAAAATAAACTTGTCATTACGAAAACAAACTACAGAATCATCAATTAAAATAAAAATATCAAAGACAAAACGCAATCTACAAAATTAAGGATGAAGTGATCTTTAATGATTTAAATGAGTGAGTGAACTTTTTAGAGCAAGGTCACAAACGGTCATGGGAAACTAACAGCCTTACAATGCTAATGCTAAGCCGTTTCATTTTGATAGGCAGACTAACTGGCGGGTGAAAAAAATAACAAACATTCCATCTTCCATTGGCAGGCGCACGTATTGTATTAATGCCACCAGCTGCGAAAAAAATAACTCACCCTTGAAGGAGGATTTCTTAACGGGCGATGACTGGCAGCACTACTTAACACTCAAGATTCCTTCCAAGTTGCACTCACCCGATTTGAACATACCTCTCCCTAATTCAATTTACACCATCCACTGGGAATCGAAACTAGAAGGTAATAGAAGGGTGGGGTGAAACAACAGAGCAACGGAAGTTCGAAAAGACTTCGGGGTAAAGAAAAATATCAATTTAACCGAAAGTCGTCGAGAGTTGTGGTACGATGAAAGAAGGATAATTGGTAAGAGCAAGCAAAAAACTTAAAAAGGGAATCCTTATGGCAGCAGAAATTATCACGGAAGTTTATCGAGGCAAATACTCAGTACACTAACATTGTTTTGGCATATTTGAGTGAAGAAAACTCTTCGAATAATACTGGATAGATTTGTGACAGCTAATTTGAGAAATGGCTAATAGACAGGAAATAAAAACGAAATTATAGCATTGGAGACTAGTTTGGCTTCTAAAATAAAATGACACAATCTTCCATTGGAATTAGTGAAGTGCTTCCTAGTAAACGTTTGGTACTAGGAAAGCGACACAAAAACTCCACATGAAATCATATTTTATCGATGAAGCGTGAATTGAAGTTCATCAACAGAATGCAACGCCAGACATCCCTCCTCCGTGATCCTGTCGCAGCCATTATAATTCAAAGAGAGGCAATTTCGACAAGATAGGGATTTGCAAAATTAACACGGAGAAATGAAGGATACTGACACAATTTTATTCGAGTGGTCAAAAATGTCCCAAAATATTTCACAGAAAGGAGTTTTTATGAAGTGGGACTCACTAACATTGGGACAAATGTTTACCTTTCGTATTCCTTTGAGTAGCTTCTCCGATTTTGATTGGATCTTAATGAAAGCCTGGCCTAAGGTGGCGTGTCATACATCTGTAAATATATCCAGTACGAGTGTAGCAATGGATAACATTGGTAGCTGCATGTTGGTATAAGGACTTATAGCTAACCCAACTAACGGCATGTTTTTGCATGTATGTTTTGCTATTTTTATCTTTTTTTAAATAGCGTAGTTTTGAACAGTACCTATAAAAGTACTGATCCTTTTTTTATGCATGATATGTAGTGCATGTTTGGTGAGAGTTCACCCCCTGCCACACACCTTTATGGTGGCTTGCACGGTATTATGTAGATGTAGATGAACGTTTAATGGCAAGTGTAATTTGTCAATTAGATGCGGCGTTATAGTTTCTAACAGGTAACTTGTAGGAGTAAGCACTTATTCACAAGTAAAAAAAATGTAGCGGTACCACTCTTTAGAGAGACCTTGAGATGACCTTATCGGGACCTGAGAGGCATCGTGTTTCGCATCCAGTCGTCATTGCATGAGGATTCCTCCGCACGCACTAAAACGGGGCAAGAGTGGTGGTTGAGGGGGCATGATCTCCCTCTTCCCTTTCTGCCCCAGCAAAAGGAGAGGCAGAAAATGAAGCAGAGGAAGGCAAATCGATTTGCCCACATCCACCAATGTCCCCTCTCCCCTTTAGGTCACTCAGGTGACGGAGGGGGAAGGAGGGAGCACTGGAGAACGGGAAACCATCAATAATCAATGACTTGGCACATGATGAAGCCTAAGGATGCAACTTTCACTTAAATATATGCACTCATCTTCAATATATCATCTTCAATTCTAAGATTAGTTTTACGCATCACTCCACTCGACAATTCTATCGGCTGACTTCTTAATGCTTACACAATTCTTCTCTCTTACACCCTTCACTCTCTCATAAGAGACATTTTTCATCCCTGCCGTTCAATTTATCGTCTACGACTGTCTTCATCATAATTCCATCATCATGCCTCAAGATATCTACACTTACGTAATACCCTTCGAGCCACCACGGGGGTTTGTGGCAGATCGATTAGGTTGGCTCGTCTTCCATCATGAGTTTTCTTAAGATTTTCTCCCACTTTTCTTTGAATATTTTCGTTTGTCATTTTGATCTATCCATTTTATCCGCACCATTTTTTTTATAACAACACAGTTCGATTTCCTCCAAATTTGACTTTTCTACGGCTAGTATTATCCATGTCCCACGGCATATAAAAACATACACATACAAATGCAAGTTCTATTAAAGTGATTCCTTACTTCCACGCTCGTATTTCCACCTGTAAGTAGATTCTTCTCCGGTAGAATGCCATCGCCTGGACTATTCTATACACTAATTACCTCATGCTTCGTCCATCAATGGTTTTTCTGCTTCCCATGCAGCAGTGTCCTTAAACTTCTTATAGCTTCTGTTTACCGTGCCACACACAGGACGTGGCCTCAGTTCTTATCCCGAACACATACCATTACCTTTGTTTTCTTTTCATTGTCTGTCAGGTGATAGCTCGACAATGCATTATAAATGGTTGTTATTACTCAAGAGGATCGAGGGGGTGGGGTCATTGGTCCGGTCGACGCGCGAGCATTGGGTCTCTAAGAGGTGGGCGGAGTTGTTTATCACTTCGCGACGCACGGACGCCCAATCCGTTCGTGGCCTCTGGATCTCCCTCCTCCTGAACGAGGCAACAACAACAGGGAAAAGGCGAAGGAATCCTTACGTGGAGATTACACGAGCGATTTTCCAGCAATGGTTTCGCTCTTGCACCCTACTCGTGACCGACATTACGCGACAGAGCACCTCTGTGAACGGAAAGTCGTGAGGTTAGAATAGAATTTTCTTCAAAATATCCTATTAACAGAAATAAGGAGGATATATTCCGGCGACGTTTCACTCACTCAAGAAACAAGCAAATGTTCTGTACCATTACTGCTCTAATAACGTAGATATTTACTTTGCTCCTTAGGTACGATTAATCCGTTCCACAACATCACGCCGGTATACGCTAAATCGATACTTGACTTGCATACATGCATAATTATCAAATTTTCAAATAATGAACAACCAAGGAAACAAAATTGGTGGAGCATTATACGTTTATATCGCACCATCTTACTGCGCGGAACTCAAAAGTACTAGTATAAGCAAAAATATCAGGCAATTATGAAAGTGGTAGAGGACAATAGCGGGCTTATTCCGTTTAGTCAAGCTAGGGGAATAAATAATAGATCAAAAGATGTCCCTAGTATTCGAGAGAAATTAGAATATTCGTGAATCCTGGGTTAAGAAATGTTGATTACCTTAGTTTTTCAAAAACTGTGAAACAATTATACCTTCGGAAGCAAAACCACCGCAGCGGTCCGCATCCACGATGAAAAGCCTTTAAAGCTAAAAAATTTAGAAAAAAATCGCT
Organism: Platycnemis pennipes; assembly: GCA_933228895.1. NCBI lineage: Eukaryota > Metazoa > Arthropoda > Insecta > Odonata > Platycnemididae > Platycnemis > Platycnemis pennipes. The sequence goes on from OW121851.1 coordinate 36,098,323, forward strand.
AAAACCAGGTGGCTGACCTCTGTCTGGGCAAATCACAGAAAAATGACTACGTAGTGTTTTACGTTTTTCAATTTTGAGACGAAAAATGACATATAACGCCGAAATTTTGCACACATGGGTAGTCTACAGGAGTAAAAACCTTTGCTACATTTACAGAATTCATTCAGCATTTACTGGGTTGCACGGGCATTTAAATACGTAATTCAAAACCTGTTCACAATTTAACACTCAAGATACATAGCAACATGGGCAATTTTACCCAGTATCTATCTCCTAAAACTTCTAGCGTTAATTTTAAAATGTATGCCAATTAATCTTTGCTTTGAAAACGTTTTCATATTTAACATGCTCGACAAAAGTTTCGCTTCATGGGAAGAGAAATTTTAAATGGATTACTCCGTTTCCGATGCATGAGTATGGTCGACTAGCATCGTTGGAGGCCCGTAACCATCAAGTGTTGCACAATTCTGACTATTCATCACTCGCGACACGAAAAATAGACACCAATTGCACTGTTCACTATGTACTGCCAAGTCAACCATTAGATACGTAAGTTATTACTTCGATGACTGACCAAGTGATTACGGCACAGAAAAATATTTTGCGTTTCTTATAAACTGTTAAAAATGAAAGATAAATAGTAGTGAACGGACTCAACGGTGCATGTTGCAGACACTGAAGTGGATACGTCGATTCTCGGACGCCGAGGACTCCGAGAAAATGGTGGAAAGGGAGATGGAGGGAAAATATTTTTTCTCCGAAGTAAAAGGTAGCGTGGAAGACAGAATCGAGGGTCCTTGCGTGCTCGTGGGAATAGCAAAGGGGTCGAGGAGAAAAATGCAGAGGGGGAGAGAAGCAAGGAAGCCTTACCTTGCTGTTGCGAAACAGAAGGGGAAGAAAATAAATAACGAGACAGATTTTCCAGAAGCTACGGCCGGTTGGGTGGGTGGGTAAGCTTAGCGTTTTCCCATCACACCCGACCTCGCCATTATTTTAAACCCCTTATTTCAAATGATTTTTTTCCCTCCCCGCTGCCGTTGGAAACCTTCGGGAAACAACCTGAAGTCAGTATAACGGTATGTAACGTCCCTCCCTCTCAACTAAAGGGTCGCAAGCACGAGTCCCGTTTCAAGCACAATGCTGTGCATGTTTCAGGTTGGAAATCATGTTTGGCTTGCAGGGTATAAGGTACCTAAATGTAGACTTACTATATCAAGACTACCAGTATGAACACGAGAACACCGGCGGGGGTTTTTCGGTTCCAGTGACTACCTACCTCCTGGCATCTCACGCGATCGTCAATACAATCGATTACATTTTATGCACGATCGAAACAAACAGGTCGGATTTCGGCCAATCCACCCCTAAAACGCTACTCTCGAAGGGGTAACGAACGGATTTTGGGCCAATGACCAGCACTCGCAGAAGAAAGGAGACAAAAAATGATGTAGGGGAATCGAACGTTACCATTATCTTCTATTACTCTCGACATCTTAAAAAAAGCACCATAATGCAGAAAATTTTCCCGTTCCAAATCAGAGGAAGCAATATTATAAGGGGTAAAACCTTCGAATACTATTTTCACCCTCAAATCATACGTTATCACGAAGAAACATGTGTTTCATTGTTTGCCTCAAGGTTTTTTAACCCTACTAAGTAGGGAGTCATATTTCACTGTTATCCACGAGGTCATGAATCCTTTTTATATCAAGGAAACATATTTCATCACCACCACGTTACACGTAATAATTCAATATATCGTATATACTCGTGACATATCCGTATTTTTGAGAAAAAGGTGCTGGCAGGAAATTGGAGAGTTGAACATTACTACTACTCGCACTTCGCAGAGAAATTAGGGGTCGGAATGTACTGTAGTACATACGTTGCTACGGTTAGTTATTCAGAGGAGGCGACTGACAGCTGAGGTCAATTGCGCCACTTAGGATAGGTGAGTAATTGGTAAATGAAAGGAACATTTCAGGTAATGGAAGAAGGGTGGAGAGAAACCCGGCGTCGGCATTAGCCTACTCTTAACGAAAACAAAGGCGGCAAGGGGACCACGGCTTAACATCCCATCCGATGGACGGAGTACTGAACTTGAAATGCCCTCCACTCAAGTGGGGACCGGTTTTCCGCTGAATGTTCCGCCACTGCCGGGAATCGAACCCGGGCCTTCGGGATGGGCGGCCAGTACTCTAGCCACCACACCAACCCGATCCCCACGTTGCTTCGGCACGGACTATAATTTTAATCGTTCCAGATTCAAAGGGAATAGGAGTTGGAGTAGCAATGACGCTTATTGCCATTTAAACATTTATCAATGGCACTCAAACGCAAAAATGCTTTACGACAAGAATACTTTCACCATTCACGTATTTGTCACTCAATTTATCATGCATTAATTGGATTTTGATCGAATACCTAGCAAAGAATGACACGTATGAATATTACCCTAAGGCATTTAAATACTTTTACAATTATCCGAGCTATTGTAGAAAAAGGAAAAAATACTGAAATTGCATTTCCGATAAGCATCTGAAATAATGTTAAGAAAAAGTCTAAACGTTGTCTTATTTCAGACACATTTAGTAAGCTATAATTCCGCTCATCCATGCGTTCAACTCCCCCAAGTTTGGATATTGGCATAATTTCATAAACTTAAATTTCCAAACATAATTTTAAAATTTAAAAGTTATTGTACGGGTTAGAATTTCGAACATATCAGCGGTGTAATAATATTAGAAATTGCTTTTGTGGTCCAACCGATCAGATTATATCACCCCATCTAACCAAAACTTAAAAATCTGTGACAAACCCATTCTGCGGAAAGCATTCGAACCCGGGGCATTTAGGTTGTTTCTCCGGCTCGTATCGACTCGGCTGCCTCGTTCGGAACAAAGTCATAATTCTCCATCGATTGAGTAATGGTCCTAAATAACCTATCGGGCACGTTAAAATTGACCACGAGTATCGAAAACCCTCCACTAGCCGTGGAAAATAATTTTCTCGAGAAACCACTTCGCGATTTTCACCTTGGATTTTTTCTGTTCCAAATTCAGTTCCACCAAGGCCTTAGAAACCTTGGCAACGTTTTCTCTCCAATGCGAGTACACAGACAAGGAAAATAATTGCGAAAGAAAAGGCATGGACCTCCAAATTAACAAAATACGATTGGATTCGACGTAAAATAATAATTATATTATATTGACGCACAAGTAAATACAGTCTGACAATTCCCAAACAGGTGTTTTATACTAGGACTCGTTTCAATACGTCACATACACCGGTCCTCCGCGACTGTTTATTAGCAAACAAGTCAAAGTAGGATTTTCCATCAACAACACACCCATATTAGTGAAGAAGAACATTCCTATATACAAAACAATTCTTAGGCCTTAAAATTAAGTTTTTTTTCCGAGAATATACCTCTTCTGCATAGTTTGATACCTCACAGTCTAAACTATGATGTCTGCACACGGAAATTCCAGAGATTTAGTCTGATAACGGATTGCGCAAGATTTATATGAACAAGTCGAGCATAACAGCTGTAAGGCACAAGAGTCCATCATCACCTTCTCTGGTTCCAAGTTAGTCTCGCAGTCAAAGGAGTACACAGTTTAACGTCCCATCCGACGGACGGAGTACTGAATTTGAAATACTCTCCACATACTATCCAAGCAGAGATCCAATTGAAAACTCTACCAGATTTCGATCCCGGTCTCAACGACAGGGCGGTCAATATCACAACCTGAAAGCTACTTCTTACAAGGGCACCAAAGAGACACATCGTGGCACACTACTTGAGATATGGAGTTCCGTATTTTTTGTGCTGTTCTAAGGAGTACCAAGCGTTTTATGTCCGCCTCACAGCTTAAAAAACGTTTTGGGAACGTTTGGAAAAGTGTTTATATATTTTAAGTGTGTATGTGGTTTTTCCGTGAAGACTTCTTCCCGACAATTTCGGGTAATTCCGATTTCCTCAACTAACGGCGACACTTAGCTCACAGGAGCCTCCCCCTCATCTGTGGACGGCTTTGGCGAGTAGTAAAGCTGGGGGAAGGTAGGCGGCGCGGCCAACTGGAGAGAAGGGAAAGGAAGGAACTACAGAAACAAGAGTAAACAAGGAATTAGAGCAAGTGAAGTGGTGTGGTGGATTATTCCGAAATCCAATTCTCCCTCCCTGTGATCTCACGGCGGAAAGCACGAGTCTATCCCTTGTTAGACCTCATTTGGAATATGCCGCGCTGCCAGTGTATGGGATCCCTACGAAATCGGTCAAAATAATGAACTTGAACGTGTGCAGAGAAGATCGGCAAGATTTGTAAAGGGATGGTACGATAACTATATTAGCGTAACCAGTCTATTAAATGAATTAAAAAGGGAATCATTGTCAGATCGCAGGTTTAAATTTAAGACTTAAATTTCCTAAACAAATTCCAAGATAATATTTTCAGTGATGACGGAAAAAATATTTTGCGAACCCCAGCTTATTATGGTAGACTGGACCATAATTACAATATTAGAGAAATTGATTGCCGTAATGACAGATTCAAAATGGTATTTTTTCCTCGAACAATTAGAGGTATGAATAGCGGTAAATATGTCCAATACGAGTGAATCAATCCATAGCATAGGTACTTGCATGTTGGTATAAAGACTTGAAGGTTACACAACTAACAGCACGTTTTTGCATGCTTACTTTGCTATTTTTATCTTTTTAAATGGTGCAGTTTAGACTAATATATTAATACTAATCCTTTTAAATGCATGATATTTAGTGCATGTTTGATGAGAATTTACCCCCTGCCACACACCTTTGTGGTGGCTTGCAGGGTATTATGTAGATGTAGATAGATGTAGATGAGTGTTCTACTTCGGGCAACTTACAAGGACGCATGAGACGGCGTATCCGAGTCGTATATATGGAGACATCCGCATACTACCCAGTAAGCAATCTCTGAGACGTAAAACAGCATAATGTGTTGGGGTTCCCCTACTTCATTAGGAATACCAATTTTCAGATAAACTAGAGAGAGATTGAGAAACTGAATGGCTCTTCGCCTGTGTTCATTTGCGTACTTCCCAGCCGATTTCCGGTCACAGAATCCCCTTCTGCAGAATTTTAAGGCGGACACGATCTCTGAAGATATTGAAAATATTTAAATTCCAGCATACTACGTTAGGTTAGCTACTGCAGATAAAATTAGAGAGAGAGATAGTAAAAACCAGAGGTTCAAAATGTCATTTTTTAGCGTACAATAACAATTTTAATCGAATATACCATAGGAGAGGAAACGTAGATTTTTGACCAGTCTTTTGTATTCCTTTAATGGCAGATATCTCGCCTTGGAATGGGTGTCCTCTTTGTCTTGAGATTAAGTTTAGGGTTGTAACAATACACGGTATGATGTTAATTAGCAGTTGGAGCAACCTAAAAGCATAATTCTGCTTCAACCAGCGATAACGACCACTGCTGAGAGTAAATTAAGCAGCGTACAGAGGCAGTTACTCGAGTTTATCTTACAAGAATGTCTCGCGAGGCGGCCCTGTGATAAATATCGTGTTCCATCCGCGGTTAATTCACGGGTGGAATTATGAATCCTCTTTTCGCGTTGTCATTATCAAAAGCGAACACTTCTAGAAGCAAGTTGATTACAGTAACTGCGCCAATGACTCGCTCAACCGGTGGAGATGAGTGATCGGAAGGACCAGGCAACATTTCTACATCTACATAATACCCTGCAAGCCACCATAAAGGTGTGTGGCAGGGGGTGAACTCTCACCAAACATGCACTACATAATATGCATAAAAAAGGATTAGTACTTGTATATGTACTGTTCAGAACTAATTTGAGGGGCTAGGATCACTGGAGCCAGGGGACCCAGCGCGTTAAGTGTTGAGATGTGACCGAAGGTCCTGGGTTCGAATCCCCAACCGGGAGGCCTTTGAGCGTATCCAGCCAGACCTACACTGGGTCATTCCTTGGATACTACATATTTCTGGAAAACTGCAGGCGAGACGAAAAAGAACTGGCTCCTTACCATAATGTGTAAACTTCACACGCCGTTGAGCGTAACCATTTCTGATCCAGCGATTCCAAATGGGATCATGACACTTTATTGCTTTAACCATACAATCAAAGCACCCGCCTACTTTATACGGTGCCATCAACTTCGGTACATGATTCCACCACAAGGTTTTACAACTCGCAGTAGAAGTCAAATTATAATCTTCAACCGTAGCTGAAGTTCTTATGCTCCGATTTTTTCATAAGGATGGGTCGTTATGTTATTGAAAACTTGGACAGGAAAGGGTTAATGGTTGGTGTGCTCTACCCTCACTAACCAGAGCAACATTGCTCCGATTTTTTCATAAGGATGGATCGTAATGTTATTGAAAACTTGGACAGGAAAGGGTTAATGGTTGGTGTGCTCTACCCTCACTAACCAGAGCAACATTGCACCGATTTTTTCATAAGGATGGATCGTAATGTTATTGAAAACTTGGACAGGAAAGTGTTAATGGTTGGTGTGCTCTACCCTCACTAACCAGAGCAACATTGCTCCGATTTTTTCATAAGGATGGATCGTAATGTTATTGAAAACTTGGACAGGAAAGGGTTAATGGTTGGTGTGCTCTACCCTCACTAACCAGAGCAACATTTTGGGTTGAAGACAACATTTTAGAATCATAACTTCACTCCTTCATGGGCTCAATTTAACAATAACGTTAAGGCGATCGAGCGCTTTGTGAAGATCCGTGATCGAGCCCCAAAGGAGATACGTCGTCGAAGATGGTCATAAAAAAACATCGAAGAGATTTTCCCAGGAGGCAGTGCGTCAGCGCGAACGCACATTTCCTGGAAGGTGAGGGCGCCCTCACGCACACCTTTCTTCTCGAACAATTCGTCTCGCTCGGGTGAGGGAAAACCCCTTTTCCTCCTTTCGACGGCACGGTCGAAGGGAAAGAGGTCGCGCGATGAGAAACGAGGCCTCCCTGCGACCGCCCGGTCGATGTGGAGAGACGGCTCGTCGCCCCCCCCCACCCCCCCCCCCCGTCCCTCCTCCGCGTGTGGCGCAACGCACGTAGACGTGCAGCAATGGTGCAAGGCTCGCGAGAGAGAGGAAGGTGGGAGGGCAAGCGTGTGCTGGGCGAAGGGGTGGAAGGTCGCCTCGTCCCCGCGGACGAGAAAAACAAAAAAAGAAAGAGTGAGGGAAAACTCGCGCAGCCGAAAACTCCTCCGTTGCCACGCGGGAGAAATCGCCGAGGCGAAAATCCGATTTCCTTTCGGCTTTCCTGGAGGGTCAAGGATCACGGCGATTATTTCGCACGGCTGAAATACCATTGGGTGGGAGGGGAGGTGGGAAATAAGAGTGTTGAGTAACGACTGAGGAGCTGGGTTTCGAAATTTTTTCGGGGACAAAAAAAAAGAAATAATATCAGATTACGGTATACGACTAAATTGGGTTTTAACCCGAAGGTCGGTCTCATACTTTAGATTCTAATACTCGCAGATTTAGGCTTAAACAGATTTAGGCAGACTAATCGCAGATTTAGGCTTCAAGACGTTCAAAATACAAAGTTTTTTTTGCACCTCCTCAACTCAATTAATCTAAAGACAAACTTAGGACCTAGGCGGGATTTGAACTCGCGACTTTTGAATTAGGGTGGGCTACCGAATTGACTGATCGGTCTCATTGTTGAGAGTCGAGGTCCCTGAGTCCGAAGGCAATCGTCATGTGACATTCACTGCATTGGATAGGGGCAGAGGGGAGTAAAAGGTTTATCTACCGATTTTGAACCAGGGTCACCGGTCAGTATCGGACACCGCTTTGGTGCGGTGGCTAGTTTCGTCTTCCCATCCCATTGGCCCAGGGTCAAATCTCGGTGACGGAAGAGAGTACTAACGTTCTTAATATTAATATATTAAGGCTATTGATATTAATATATAAAGAATAATAAGATACCGCGAAAATAGTAAACCACCTATGATAAAACCGGGTCAAATGTCGTAAATCAAGCCTTCGCCTTAAGCCATGACACCAATTCGTGCGAAAAAAATTAATTTCGTTGTATTTTTTATTTTTATTTTCTAAACCGCCAATTTTTCACTGGTGAAACCGTGAGAATTAAGTGCATTTCCTGAAGCTTTATATTACAGCTAGAGTGAAACCTGGTATTCAGCGTTAGGGAGAAACATTACGGTAGAAGTGTAGGATAGTCACAACGGATTAAAATCGCTAATTAGTTTATATTTAATGAGGGCATGCTCACCAAGCATCACAACCATAGTCACCAAAAAAATGGCTACCACGAACTGCAAACATAGCATAAACATCGTGGCAAAGCATAGTTATAACAGTACAAAAATCGTGGGCCTATTAGTATATCTCTTATGAGTTTTTTTCCATTATACCACGCTGTACCGGATGAATATAAGAAGGCAGTATCATCTACCTTTCCCAATCAAAACGATTAATTTGCATATATGCAGCAACTTAAGGCCATCGCACGTATTCCAAATAATACGCTATAAAACAAGAATGAGGCACACTCACCTTGGAGAGATGAGTAATATAATGACCCGAGGGAGAGGGTTAGGCTTACGAAAGTTTTGCGGCAACGGCGTTCTGTGTCATACCAGCATATCATTCACATTGGACGAGTGCGCACTACGTGGATGAAAAATGTACTCTAGAGTTTACCGAGAAATTGAAAAAAAAAGATTTCCATTAAAAACTGACCGCTGGCTCATGCTATGGGTATCGTGAGGACAAGATGACAGGAACTATGTAATAAAATCACTCTACATTGCTTCCACAAATTCTACCAAACAGAAATGAAGTGGGGAAGTCTGAATATTAGGCCCATTACATCCCGATATAAATGGTAGTTACTCGGCGGAGGCAAGAGAGACCTTCAGATGTATCTTGACAAACCTAAGCTGTTTTATTTTCTTGGTATCAGATTTTTCTTGGAAATCGCAGGCGGCGAAGAGAAAGAAACTGAACTTCCGCCCTCCTTCCCTGATGCATGAATTTCACACGCCGTTGGGATCAGTACTAGGTGAGCCTTACCCACTAGATCAAACTTCGCATTGAACACAATATGGTACAGATGTGAAGGGCGGTAAAGGAAGACCTCGTGTGAGATATATGGAAAGAATGGTGAATGACATAATAAAGATTACGTAAACGTTAATGGGTTAATTGACAGAAGAATGGAAAGGAAATTTACGTCAGGCTAATCTTACGATGGATCACTAGCGATGATGATGGAAAATTTGGCTGTTTTTTCCCTCAATGCAGCGAAAACTATAATCAGAACAATAACGGAAACAATCTGGAGATTACAAATGCCAAAGACGGGTAATGAACCTCTTAAAGGGAGTGAAGGGGTAGATGTTCCGCCTACTCCCAAGAAAGAGAGAGTTTCTTCGCACTTTCTCCTCACCTCCCCCCTCATACACACGCCCCAGTGACGTCACTCGGCTGTTTACTCTCGCCTAAACATCCCCCCCTCCCAACGTCTCCATTTCCACTCTTCCCTCATTACCCCACTCCCGCCCCCTCCCAACTTTAGAAAACCAACCTCCATCCATCCTCGCAAGATCTCCTCCCTTTTAGTTGCCATGGAGACGCTAGACGGTGAGTTTACGGGCTCGCGAGAACGACGGATATAAAAAAAACGTACAAGCGGAGACCGCAGAGATAAACGGGAGGAAGTGTCCGAGGCAGACGTTGAAACAACCGGAAGAAAGCCAAACAACTAAAGGAAAAGAATCTGTTTTGAGTTCACAAAGAGGAGGTACTACGCCCATTTAAAGCCGATGGAATGACTAGGGACAGCTAAATTGTTTAAGACTACTGAATATCGTATATTTATGGGTACATACATTCATGTATGTACTACCAGGGGAATTTGTTTTTTCCACTTGCGATTCGGCATCCAGTTACTGTGACTTGGTGACGAAAAATATAAAAAATTGTGCAAAGAACGAAGTTTCAGGACAGACATGACTAAATTGCATCGTGAAGGACCAAATAAGAAGACAATTTTCAACAAAGATAATTATTTCATTCACTTGGTCACGTAAGGATGATGTAGTGAATCGAAACCAGGGTTGCATCAAGATTTTCTCTTTGGGGAGAATTACTTTTTCATATAGTCCATCACGATCTACATAAGTACTTGGCCAGAGAATTACTTAATCAATATTGTAATACCTAAAACTCCCTTACCAGCAAATCCTTTCACTATCCCTAGTTTTCCAAAAGATCCATAAAGTTTACTTTTAGGTGAGAAAAGGAATCATTGTCGCCCCTTATTTTCATTACAACATTAATTAATTAATGCTGTAAGGAATATAAGTCCTTAATTTCCCATCAATATCATTATGGGTTTTAATTGATCTATAGTATCATTCTGATCGGGATAAACTTTCACGATAGAGTTTCTCAGAAGAATGTCGACCTCTTAGTGATGGTAATAATACATTTTTTTAGAATGTTCACTGGTAACGCTTCCTTTACACCTTGAACACTACACAGACAATTTTATTTCTCAAGGCCGCTTTACGCGATACAATTTTTTGTACAATTTCTTGTACAAACTCTTGTATGAGGAAATTGTACCGTGTAAAGCGGCTATTGTACGAACGCTTGTGCGATTGCCTGAATGACTGAACGGGAAATAGAACCTGTTCTAATTCCATTGAGACAAACATACAATTTCGTTCAGTTTACACAAGCGTTTGTACAAGAAATTGTACAAAAAATTGTATCGTGTAAAGCGGCCTTCACGCCAGTAGAGTCAGTGAAGATGATAAGATTCTAACAAGTGGACTATTAGATGACAATGAAAGCGTTACCTCTACATGTACACGATTTTCACTAAAGCCCATTTAAGCAAAAGCGGATATCTGACCACTAACATTGCTGGACGAATCTACCCATGGTACGTTGGCTTCGCTAATTTATTGCTCGACAACTAACCAAGATGAAGTCGCTATAGATCACTATATCCAAGTACATAAACTGTACGCTATCGAACCTGAAGACTTCAATTTCAACACATGGTTGGAGTTGCGAATCGGACCAAACAATAAAGGTACCTCAATTTGGGGGGAGAGATTTGAGGTTAATTCGAAGACAAATGAAAAAGGCCGGAGGAAAACCCGGAATTATTCTCTTTTTTCAGAAAAATTATAAATGAATCATTGGAATACTAACCATACGGTATCCAAGTAGGGCTCCCGATTATGAAGAGGTATCTCAATCTATAACACCACCGGGATACGAATTTGAGGTCCTCTGCGTGATAAGCCAATATTGCTTACCACCCTGGTTTCGGTGCAATACCGCTGAGTGATATAAGTAGGCTGATTCAGCCCTAAATAAAGGTCCACGGCTCTCAAACCGAACAAAGTAGCTGTAATTGTAATCATCATCATCTGTCTACAATCCTAAGATTGGTTTGACGCAGCCTTCCACTCGATTCTTCTCTCGGTCGACCTCTTCATACTAGCGTAATTCTTCTCTTTTACATCTTTCACAACTTGTTACATATGTCTCATACGAGGCCTGCCTTTTCCATTCTTCCCGCTAATTTTTCCCTCGACCATTGTCTTCATCAGGCCATCGTGTAGATATGGCCGATTAAGTTTTCCCGTCTTCTTCTTCAGGGGCGGAATTCTGTACATCCTACCGACACCTATCGGTGTCGCTAACTCCCCCGACCGACAAATATCGGTAAGAGCGATTCCGGTGACGCATTCTACCGACACTTGTCGTTAATTGTACCGATACTTGTCGGTAACGACGACTGAGCCTACCGACGATTTCCAAACCCACGCTAGGCCTTACCGACATGTATTTCGTCTCTTCGCCAACTGCATGCTGGGTAAAAACAGTGATAGATCGGTCTACGCATAGCGACGGCCGTATGTTTTGATTATCTACTAGCTTGGTTTTGATGAATTGACTTGTGCAAATTGGTAGGTTTTCTGAGAACTGAGATCGTCCTTTATTTGCATTTCCATATTATTATTAAGTTACAATCTTAACGTTATAATTCGCGCTAGTTATATTCGTCCTTAATTTGCAAAATTAGCGCATCCAAAACAAGTTTGCTTTAAAGTGTCCAAAGTGCGGAGAGTGAGAGGTGATTTAAGTTCTTCTAACCTTTATTAAATAAAAATACAGTTTTATTTATAATTTTCTATTTACTAAGTATATTTTTACTTCAATTACTATACTATTTATATGCAATTGCAGTTTGATGTATTTAAATGTTTGACGGTAGAAACTTTATCGCTAGACTAGTAATGCATTTTACATCAGAGTGGTTGGTGTTTTTTAATTATCAGCCCAAAGAATGGCAGAGGGATATCTTGCTTTAGATCAAATGTTTATGTAATACGTAGAAAGTAGACTCGAACGTCGACGATCGTGCCGGGATACGAGTGTAAAAGGGAAGCCCACGACCCGTTTGAGCTGGACAACGAGGATTTTATCAATTTATTTCGCCTCTACCCACATGTTGATTTGGTTCTCATTGAAACACTTCGGCCGATATTGCAGCGGGAGCGGTTCATCGCCATTGCGAGTGAGCAGTGTGTTCAGTTCATTCCAATGCATTTTCAAACGAACGCAAGTCATTATTCACTTCACTGTTTCTTTGTCAGGGTCACTTTTACTTCCGTACCAATTAGTGTTTCTAATTCTTAAGATTGCCTCCCAAAAAAACAAACGTTACTTACAAACAAACTTACACGTTAGCCGAATGCTGCCTACTACTTACTGTGATGTCTCTATAATTTGTAATTTCGACGATGATGTGTACACAATTCTACCAAGTAATCTAATAAATATATTATTATTACATTCCTCCTCCATGAAGCAATTCCCTCTCGACCTGACTTGAGCTTCTCGACTATTGTTTGGACCATCGTAGGTTTTAATTTTTAATTTAATCTTGTTTGTGTACGTATAGTAACTTGGATATGTAATTGTTGGCTTAGTTAATGGCACTTGAATACAGTCCATCAGAACCATATAGACGTGTGTTATTTCTCGATCGTAAAATCGTACCCAATTTCGCAGTACGAAATCAATAACAAAGTATGAATAAAGATTTCATTCAAATTACCTACATGCAATCCCCTCAGTTTCAACTAATCCCACCTTTCATCCTGCCTTTGGTATTAACTTCTCTTCGACTTTACGCATGATCCTTGAATGAATGTGAATCACAAATGATCCACGTCCAGTCCACTGTTGATTTCAAATAACATTACTACGCTAAGTTCCGATGAAATATTACGCATATCGATGGTGCACTTTTTCCTGTTTGTGTCATGCTATATCATTGGTCAAAACGTATAGCCTCGCGCGCAGGTGCTGCTTCCTTACCGATATATGCTTGACGTCAGAGTTAGGTCGCTTGCACCGACAACTGTCGGTAGGTGGCGGGTGCAGAATAGCTCGACCGTCGGTACAAGCGACGACCGTCGGTAGCCACCGATACCGATAGGTATCGTTAGTTGTGTACAGAATTCCGCCCCAGGTATTCAGAAGACCTCTCTTTTCTCCCACTCTTCTTAGGACTTCCTCGTTACTTACTCGGTCGATCCATTTAATCTTCATCATTCTCTTGCACGACCTTATTACGAATGCAAAGTGGAAATAACAATGGAGCCCAAAAAAGCTTATTTCAACTTCATAAAGATTCTTAATGAACCAGGAAAAGCCAGTGTCCTCAAATACAGAATTCTCAAAGTGCAGTTATCGCTACAAAACACGGATTCCTCGTGAATATAACTCCTTGACACTCGGTCTTGATATGGATCACTAATTTTTTATAATACGATCTGCATTCTTTCCTCAGAGGCGGAGAGGCTGACGGGACATTTTACTTGCCTACACAGCGAAAGGTTCCCCCAAAATGTTTACTTGGCTGTATTTTGGCCGCGTGGCAACAGCCGTTTGGTGCACAAGTGCCCTTATTCTACACAAGTATTTCAACACGTGAGTGCCTTGCAGTCTTACGTTAAAGAAGCGAGCGATTCCTCACGTACCAATAGCCTGAACTCACCGCGCTAGCACATCGTTCCGCCGCGACACCATTTTCCACAGTGCACCAATTCTGAATACCTTGCAACGTCCCAAGTCCACTGCAACCCATCTTGACGAGCAAATACATTGCCTTTATAAGCAGTAAGAGTCCTAAGCATAAGAAAATCTCAGCAATCGATCAATTTCTAATTTAGGACTTAATGATTTTTACTTAATTTTATGTGCAGGATGTGTGGCGACCGTAGTGCACAAGAGTGCACTTCTATAAAACTTTTGACTTCCTGACACACACTCTTGTGACTTGTAAGAGGGTATATTATTGGGTTATAAGAAGGAGAAAAAAATTAATTTCCCGAGGGGATTTAAATACCGCCAGCTGCTCCGTGGTTTAATAGAATTTGCCAAGGAATTCGTCACATTTATTATTTGAAAAAAAACAAGAAAAAGTACGTCAAATCGTATCCTCCATTGCCATTCCTCGGCAGAAATTAATAGTCCCTCCTTCAGCAACCTCAGATGCGTTTTAGATCCCTCAAAACGAAGATGTTTAAATGCTTTCCCAAAGAAATGGCCACTTGTTGTGCAATCACTGTTTCACGGATGTCTAGCAAATGTTCACAGCATGAAAATAAAAGCCACTATCGGCAATGCGATTGGGCAACCCACGGTCACGTAATGCTAACATACGAGGCGGCTATCTGCATCTACGCGATACCACGCAAGCCACCTCGAGGATGTGTGGCAGGGGGTAATGCGGAAAGATAAAGCTCAAGATGACGTCTCACTAAGCTATTGTAATCAATCTATCTTGACTTGGGTATCGACTGCACTTAAGCATTGAAGTACGCTCATCCTTTTTCCAATCTCGCATTACAGGCTATTATAATGTGAAACGGCAGAATACAGTCGAAATAAGAAAATATTCTAAGAGGAAACGTTCTCTAATTCCTAATTAGGTTTAATAGGACCGCACCCCTATGACAAGTATTTCCAGTTTTGATTTATCAGCCTTAAAATGAACTCTATCACTAGCGAAAGAAAAAAACACAAGCAGTTAAATCTGTTCCTCTGTGAAATAGTTTGTTACGCCAATGGAGTACTTTTGAGAATAATAATGTATCGCTATAGATGATGCCTTCACATCTCCGGACGATTTAATGAGTAGTAAAGCTCACCGGGATAGAAATTAGGTCCTGAGAGGAGTGGAATTTGCCCGTGTTTACAAAGAAAATGAAGACTTCCCTTGAATTCAGATCGGATGCTGGGAAGAAAAACCATCGTCCGGGTTTGATCTGTTGATCTCGGTTAAATGGCCGAAAACCTTACCAATTTAGACATTGGATATTTAGTGTTCACCAATATAGAGTTCATCGTGAAGTTTTTCTTCCATGGCTCCTCCATGGCTCAATGAAAGAAAGGGATTAAACGGAATGTTGTTGGCAGCGGGGAGCAAGCTCTAAAATAGGATCCCCGGAACTATTAGTGAGTACCTTTCCCTGTTGGTCAATCACTCGCACGAAATGCCGTTCCGCTCCGAACAACCTCTAAAGATCTAGGCCATTTAATACTACTTCTATAGAGATAAAGATTCAACCCACAGGGGAGGTTAATAAACAGCTTTGAATATTTCGAGGGATACAATTTTATGAATGTACAAGTCGTGACGCTGCACAGAAGGCCAGAGTGGAGAGTCAATATGTACTGTTCAAACTTAAGTCCATTTAGGTTCAAAGCAATTCATATAAAAGGGGTAAGAGAATGAATTCTCCGAGGAAGCTAAAGTCTTAAGAAGACAAGGTTATTTGAGGAAAACTGCAATAGTATTAAATCTTTTACATCAGGAAAAAAGAATGTTCTGATAGGCATTCCAGCGCAAAGAAGATGTCGATATCACTCCCAATGGATAAATTGCCAATTGACCACTAATGCAACAGAATAGTTATACGTCTCTCTAGAAAGATTTCGTTTTTATTAACTCATAAAACACGGAATAAGTTGATATGAGTAAAGAATAGGACTGAGCGGTAGCGTAGATAGTTAGTAAAGACGTTTGTCTCCCAAGTGGCTGGGAGGATGTCGTTCTAAACAAACACCACAATCTGGAAATAGGCATGAGCGTTAAGGTGCCAGACGCACAGATTAAGGCCAGACAGTCAAGATTTCGATTCCCCCAGTGCTAGGTACTCAGACAACACATTTCTTTGCCCTCATTTTGGGGAGAGGAGACTAGTTGAATATTAAATCTTGTATAAAGGAGACTAGTTAAAAGACTAAACTTGCATACGTCCGCCATCAGTACAAATCTCTTCAGATATGACTGACCTTATTTTTAACGGCTTCTCCCATTATTTACGAAAAATATGAATCATTGCCCAAAAGACTGTCAACTATCGCGTAACAGGTACGGACACTTACTTTTTCACAGATTTCGAACACTTACTTCACTTAGTCCAAGTTTTATATCAAGAGATTTAATTTAAAATGGAAAAGCAATGAAATGCTTCAACTTGGGGTGAATACATAAAATACGCAAAATTCCATTTGAAAAAAAAGGGAAAACTTATGCACTCGACCATTAATGCTCAAAAAAACCACCTACTAGGCTACGCAACTTCATGATCTCCGTACGACAGACGTAAAAGGTTCACTTCACCAATCGATACTGAATTAACATACATTCTATCAAATAATACCGGATATGGTTTATTTAAAAAGCCCGTGCAAAAGGTTTTTTTGGGCAAGTTAGTGATAATGTAGAAGTTCGTACTAACCAAGTGTGTTTTGATACACAGCACAAGAGTATCTAACTCCAAAGAAGAGTTTTGACACGATCTACCAGTCTAGGCCTCAGTCTACCAGTTTGATTGCAGTTGCTGATTGAGAGTTTCCTCATTCTTGCGTTAGCGTTGCTAACGAACTTACATGTGCTGATCAATGAAAATTTTGGGTGAAGCCTACGATTACTCAGATTTATCAAAAATAACGGCTTACTAATGGGTGGAAACATTGAAAAGATTCGAGAAATGGGTGAAGACTTGAATGAAATGATATCAAATGCCTCCTTAGAGGTATATTTGTTAGATCTAAGATCATAATGTTAACGCTTAGATAAATCGACATTTTTCTGATTCCAAAAAAACAGAAGTCTTAAATGCAATATCGCCGAGCGAAAAATGACTCCATGAATAAGACAAGTCCGCAACAATCTTCAGAAAATATCAATGAATAAAAAGCAAGACTTCATTTTTTTCCTGGGAAACAGGGACATCACGAATATATTATTCATTTCGAAGCTTAATTAAAACACGACAAAAATGGTGAATAATTCAATAAGACATCTTTTTTAAGGCGCTTGTCCCCAAAAATACTCCTATCCTATCAAGATACAGCTTATCTTTTTGATCCTGCCGCCTTTTTAAGGGACGATGGGGGCAACGCGATTCGAAGACGCCTCCAGGAAGGCCAAAGCTAGGAGGAGAGTATGTAATCGGCTGGTAGGGTTGTGCGGTACTGCAATACATCGTCAGGGAATCATGATTTGCAAGTGATATCGCCATTTGATATTCAGAAGGATACCAAAACCATACATCGGGGCGCGATATTACACGATATTACGCGACAATCGATACCATAGGTTATCTCGCTACATACGATATCACGCGATTTTATGTGAAATGCAAAATTTTGCGAATTGCGTTATCAAGAGATCTGCAACATCACGCGATATTGCCTTTTGTAATCCCGGAGTCAGTAAAATCGAAGCTTTCCCAAAAGAAGTCTACCATCGCAGTACGATATTCGCATCGCATATCGAGTAACTCCAGCGAATGGCAGTCGCGCACAGGTGGTTGCGAATGGGGCGAAGAAAACGCGATCCGCGATATTCCGGGCACGCACGAGCAAACAACCGCGTCAGCACTCTTCGGGCTCCTGGTGATGTCACACGTCACGTGACGCTGACGCGACGGAGGCGGGAGAGGAGAGACACGTGGCCGCGTCATGCTCTGGCTCATTGCTTATTTTTTTTTCGGGGGAATCCCCTTCCTTCAAATACCCACCCACCGCTCCATCCCAAATCCACGCTGTGGGTCAAGGTCGCGAGGGGGGGGGGGGGGGGGGGGGGGAAGAAAAATAAAAGAGACGTAAACGACCAACAAACGAAAGTGACAATGGTGCCACCTGGACGACGGTTCTTCAACTTTACGAGTCGTTTGTATTTGGAGTTAGAATGGTAGTTTTCGCACCTCGCCACCAAACCTTTCGCCATAACCCGTTCAAATATTGTGGATTCCCGAAAGGGATCGGGTGGCCCAAACCCAGGAATCTACATTCACATGATACCCTGCAAGCCACCATAAAAGTGTGATTGGCAGGGGGTGAATTTACATCAAACACACACCACATATCATGCATAAAAAGTAAAAGTAATAATATACTAGTCAATTCTTCACAATTTAAAAAAGATGAAAGGTTAAGCAAAGAGCACTGGATACCCTCGGGTTCGATTCCCAGTTAGTAATTGCATTGGAATCTCCACACATGTTCCTTGCGGAGAATATCACTGGTTCAGTACCCCGTCCGTCGGATGGGACGTTAAGCCCTTTGGCGCCCACCGTTTACAGTAGGCCAATACCGAATTGGCCGTAAACGCCGTGCTTCTCAATACTCGCCCGCCTTTCCTTCACGCTCCAATCTTTTAATTTTCCCTCCCGGTCTGACAATAAGTCGCCTCTACATCTATCTATCTACATCTACATAATACCCTGCAAGCCACCACGAGGGTGTGTGGCAGGGGGTCATTTCTCACCAAACATGCACTACATATCATGCATTAAAATGGATGGATCTAAGTGCGGGACTGAAAACATGACACTGATGCGGAAGGGATCGGATTGGAGCAGCGGCTAGAATCATGGGTTCCCAACTCATGGACCCAGGTTCATATCCTGGCGGTCCTGTCACAGCGATTTCTCACTCTATTAGATTCAAAATAAAAAAAGTTCGTGATTCTCTACGTACCAAAAATATGGAAATGGAGAGATTAATGTGAAGGCTAGAGTACTGGCCTCCCATACCGAAGGCTCGAGTTCGAATCCTGGCAGCGACAGATTTATATGATACACCAACCCAATTTGAAGAGAAACCATTCGTTGAATGCCCCATTAATCTAATCCGTAATTATTCCACTGGATTTTCAGGTAAAACCACTAATATTTCGCTATTTTCAGGGCCGGAAGACAAAAAGCCGACGCCAAATGAGTACGTACTAGATCAAATATCACTTTCTTTACTTGGGCTTGGGTATGCAATCACTGTCATCAGTCGTTGGCACGTTTTATTTTTAAAGAAATCGAAGCGCAATCTTTAGTGGCCGAAAGGATGGAAGGAACGGCTGCAAAAATGGAAAAGCCAAGAGGGGTGAGGGGGCAAAAGGGGGGCTGGGTCTAAAGGTCACAATTTGTTTTTCGTCTTCGGGTCTCTTATCGGTTGGCCTTGGTACGGAGACAGAAAATAAGCGAACGGGTTTTGCAACAACAAGGGTATTCTGGGAAGAGGCAACTCTGGAGAACAGATTTTCCAGAGCGAGACGCCAGCCTTGTGGGTAACGAAAATAAAAATGACAAAAAAATGAAGACGATGCAAGGCATGGAAATGAATAAAACTCAAAAGCGCGCCAAGGCTTAAGCAGGGGAAATACATATAAGTTTTGCCATTTATTCATACATTTGGTTCTTATAGCTACTTTAAATACTTCGATTTATTTTCTTGGCTACGTTTTTGAAAAAATAAACTTTTAGCAAAATTAAAGATAAACAAAAATACATAAGGAACCCCGATGCGAATGACAGTGACTACACAAAATTTAGTTTGTATCCATCACAACAAAACGGCATATTTGAGAAATACTAAAATAAGGTACACGTACACTCATACACCACAAAATAATATGTCGCATAACTGCGGCTCCAATCCATTTTACTTTTCGAGTTATTTAAACAGGAAAAAATGAATATTGTAGGTATATCGCATTGGAAAGTGAACTGTATCGATCATTAATCCTATATGGAAAAAACGCGCAGTAATAATAAAAACCATACATTCTACTTGGTAAGTTCAAAACAATTCTTTACAAGTGTGGTTTGCACCAAATGCATTTTTTCTTTTAATAAAATGTATTACTTAGATCCAGCATTGTATTCTGATCCTCTGATGATGAAAATTACTAAAAAAAGCGTTTGCCAACTTATTTGCAAGTATGCAAGGCCCTAACTCTACTAACTGGGGTCCTAGGAATGTTCTCAGCGATAGTAGAAGTATTTTAAACGGCGAGGGGGGAATAGTGGAATTTTCCTCATTTGTTTAGACTCACGCAGCCCCGATGGAACCCCTCCATTCTTTCTAGTTAGCCAGATCGAACGCCAAACACGTAAAAAGTTGGAGCGTGAGGCCACGTGCAGGTGGCGACCCTCGACGCCGAAGGGATTAGATTATTTAAATGCCGCCCACAAGGAAGAATCGACGACCTCGAGAAGAGGCAAGGTCGCCTGGAAGCTCACACCTCACTAAAACACTGTCCGAGGAAGGCTATGGGCGCGATCATCGCTTGCGAAGGTCGAGGTGGACTCAACTGAACACAAGGAGAAGATGGCTTCCGAGGGAGAGAGCGTTCTGGAGAGGAGTCACTTCACATAAGGAAAAGAAACGACCATGAAAGGGCTACACTCATCACTCGTGCGGCAAGGTGAGTGGCTCTCATAAATATAGGAAATAAATAAATTTAATTCCTCATAATGCAAGCTGAAACTCTGCCGCACAGGGGAAATGGATCTTTTATTATTAGCGTACCACAGGTTGAAGTAGATTCTGATGGACATGAATCAATTCCTAATGTTCTCGTGCAGCATGATACACGTATCCTATATCTTATTAAGCTCTGCATAGTTACCAGCCTCCTACTACATAATTAGAGGTATATATAACAATGTTTATCATGTTTCATGTATCTACTGACAAGGAGTGTGATGGAGGGACTTTTACACCTTGATAGTTTTACTTTTTTTTAACCCTTTCACACTTGGCTGGGAGGGATTTCTCTCGCCCCAAAGAAGAATATTATCTATATATCTCTATCACGTCCTTCAAAAATAAAAACACACTCGCCCCATTTTACCCTTTCAATCAAATCACTCATTCTACTCTTCAACATCTTCAAGAAGTACTCGCAGAACTCGGTTTTTAGGTGCTCAAAGTTCATTGGCTTTAGCGACCCTTCTAGTTAACCGTAATATTTTAGACAAACATAACACCCATACCCACCCATTCGAATCCACGACCTTTTGGGTAGCGAGATTGGCATATATCGATGTGGCTATCACGGCCGGAAACTCCCTGAGTAAGAAGTGAAAAAGCTTCCGGCGTCAATTTGTGGAATTTCATTCGACATAAAGAGAAAACTGTAAATTCCACAGTTAAAAATATTTATTTAACGACAAGGTTCCATCAAAATTCGACATTATCAAATATTAGGTTTTAGATTGAACTTCTACACTTCCACGTTCTCGTATTTCTTCCTTTCTTCCCACCTATCCACCATCCTTCTCCACAGCCACGACCCAATAGTCACCGCTCTATTTTCAAACATCTTCTTTCAAACCTCTTCTTTCAGAGTCCACGTTTTGGCCCCACGTGATGCCATATTCCATGTAGGAGATTTCACGATCATTTAACCGTTGAAACGCAGAACTGAAAAAAATTGAATGTAAAGCATTAAACTACCAAAGCCTATTACGCATCAGCCTTTGCAGGGCTACGCAGATGCAGCAAAAACATATCACCAGCAACAACAGCAGAGTGACGCACTCAAAGCGCCTTAAACGCAAGCAAGAGATGGTATTAGATGGGTCTCACCAACGACGGAAAATTTTGAAGTCATTGATAACCACCCATTTTGCGGGCGAAACACTTGTCAACAAATATTAGTGAAGTCGAGTTTTTGGCTCAAGAGAAAATAAGAAAAGTCGGCCTTCACGAGCTAGGCATCCGTATGCGTAGCGAAAACAACAGGAATTACTGCACGTACAACTAACTGTCCTAGGGTTTTCCCTTCAAGTCTGGTATTCAACTAAAAACATTCCTACAAGATTTTTGCAGTGTCTGTCCCTCGTGGTGATAATTTAAATTTGGCAGCTTCATTAAATGTGAATCGCTTTCTTTTCCTCAGACGTTTCATTTAACGTAACGGTACAGCCAGCAATATATCTCCTGACAATATGATTGTACACGTGACGGTAATAACTGCATGAAGTAATGTCACCGCATGCCCTAGCGGCAACAGTACTTATCTTCCGAATGAGGACCAGTTCTAATGAAGGAGAACGTTGACAATTCATGTGTGAGATTGCTCCGCATTCCGTTTGTATTGTATGGTGTTGACAAACCCGTTTCCCCCTACGAGAGCGCACGAAGTCGCTGTTTGAAGCCGCACTGAGTATATGTGGAGTCGTATAGGGATGCACAAGTCGCCGCCAGCAACGGAGGATCAAATGCACCGCATGAAAAACAATAGGATTCCTCCGTTTCTCCTCTCCGCTTCAGCTCAAACAGAAATCGCCACGTTCCTGTGTTTTGTTTTCATCCGTCTCGTAGGACTTTGTTAGAGGTCAACGACTCCTTGAACGCTATCTGGACTGGCTGCTGCCGAAATTTCCCCGTTAATCTCTTCCGAGGTCGGACACGACAAATTTGCGGCCGGAGATAAAAGTCGCTAATTAGTAGCGTCGAGGGATAAGCTAGCTAATAGCGTTCTATATGCAGAAATGGAAAACATATCCCCGGTACAAATGAATAAAAGTGTTATGATTCTTTGCTTGGAGACAATTACTGCGTTGCGAAAGGACGCTGTCAGAAAGACGGAAGCAGTAAGCGAAAAAACCTCATTTGGATTCTCTCCATGCGTCAGAAAAAATCAATGAAAAATGTCTATGTGGAGAACAGGTCGACAGAGAAGAAACAGATGAATTGAGTCCTGAGACAATGGTTTATCAAGATTGTAATCGAAGTAAAAAAAAGAAGGAAACAGGACACGAGGAAGATTAGGGATTAGTATGAGGGCAAATTAAAGAGGGAAATTGGAAGGGAAAAGTCATCATCGTTTTTCAACAATCCTTAGATTGGTTTGACGCAGCTCCCCACTCGATTCTTCTATCAGCTAACCCTTCCATACATACATAATTCTTCTCTTTCACATCCTTCACTAAAGGAAAAAAGTACCGGGATGTAACTTAGCAAGAAATGAATAGGAATGAATGGAAGGCATCATTTGATCACTCTCAGGATTGATAAACAGCGATGATGTGGGATCGTTTTCGACACGCGCGTTCTGTAAGAGAGACTCACAATATTCTATAAACAAAACTCTGAAACAGTGATTTTATTCATTCACCTCAATGTCGGGACAATTAGATACCATCATATTACACAATCCCTCAACCGTCATGACTCTTCAGTCAAGGAAGCTCCTAAAAATACTGCACACAACCAAGTCCAAGATTGCTAACATTGGCAAATATAGGTTAAGGATTTTCGTAGTTATTCTTTTAGCAGTGCCCAGTTGGTAGATCGTAAAGATAGCACCACCGAGGTAAGACGAAATTCATAGCACAATTGAATTTCAAATTCCGGCAGAGGACTGAAGCAGGAAATATTTTCATGTCACACATTACCCGTCCCTGCCTGCCATATTTTACGCCAAGGTTGCCCGTATTTTATTCTAGAATTCACGAGTTTAGTGAAACGCATTTGCACTCAGAAAGTATCTAAGAATAAGATGAATCCCTACTTAATTTTTTTAAATCGCGAGGGCCAATGATCCACTGGCATGCACAAGATGATAGCAAAAAATTTGGAGCATAGGGCACCGGGTTCAAATTTGGTAAATAATATTTAGATTCCTCAACTAAGATCCATGTCGGACCTGTGATCACCAGATGTGCTAAGCTTCCACAGGATTCCAACTACGCAAAGGCAATGTGTAGATCAATCAAACAAAATGTGTAGATTTCACACAATGCAAGCTTTCACTAATCAATGCAACCTTCTCTAAGTTTCTCATAGAAATAAATTACATCGTAGATTCTAATAAACTAGTTGCACGTGACTGGTGAATCTAACTAACACGTTTTCATTATAGTGTTTTATTATGTTCCTTAGTGCCCACCGGTAGATGATGTTGACGTACTGCATAATAGGTGATGATTCATCTTCCTGCCAGATACAATAGAGGTGGCTCTCAGGGTAATCTCTAGATGTACCTTAGACTTGGCCACCACGTAAGTGAGCTGAAAGCATTGACAATTCAAGGTAATTATCCGTACAATACGTACGATGTTTGATCAGAACAATATGTAACACAATAGCATGATTAGTAAGATGATAGTTTAGACTAGTATATTATTACTAATCCTTTTTTAAGTATGATATGTAATGCATGTTTGGCGTGAATTCACCCCATGCCACACACCTTTATGGTGACTTGCAGGGTATTACGTACATGTACATGTTATGACTGCATATTTTGTGACAACTCACCCCCTGCTACAAACCCTCGAGGTGGTTTACAGGGTATTACCCACATATAGATATAGAATGATTAATTAAAACCTTTTCGGTTTTATGTGCTCGATGAGAGTTCATCCCAAGATTTTCATACATATTATCTGAGTTACTTTGGGACCAAATCACGTAGCACTGCGAAATCAAATATTTTTGGATAGTTAGAAACAAATACGAGAAGTGTTACCTCAGATCGCAAATAATCATAATTTAGTATAGCCCACGGAACGTAGAATGTTATTCGTATTGGAAGAGATAAAACAGTTCTTCCGGGAGCAAAAAATAGTCTGTAATAGAGCAGAAAGACTCAAAAGATACCTTTATATTGTTTAGGAGGGTATGCACTCACGAGCAGTCTACCACGAACAATGCTAAGGTGCTAAGTCACAAAAATAACTAACAATGCTAGATCTTAAGCTGATAAACCTACTCGTTTTAGCTGCTATCAGCAGACCAACATCACTGGAGCAACGAGAGACACACTGTTGGGAAAGAAAGAAATACCAGTCCCAAAATAAATCCAACTGGGATAGGGACTTGAGTAAGGTAGCTCTCACCTCATCGTTAGGAAGTGCGCTCTTCAATAGAATGCCCGGATACAGATCTGAGTGTCCAGGGTAGAAATCTACTTGCTAGTAGTAGTACTAGTAGACGGTCGAATCTCCCAGTCAGAACGTTGATGCAATATTTTCGTCCACATTTGTGTCCATCATGATTACCAAAGAAATATGAGAGGTTGTCTAATTTTACACACCTAGCATTCTGAATATGAAAATAAAATTTAAATGGTAATGCCACTGAGACGGCAAGCCTTCTTAACAACTGCCTCCGCGAATCAGAAGTTGTTTTGTACTGCTTCTCACCTTCGAGTTATAGGCATGGGTGACCCAACTTGTAGCAATGACTGTTCCCTCAAGAACAACATTAGTTGGTATATCAGACCATACCATCTGACATCACGATAAGATATAAGTCCTAGTTTAATAGATAAAATAAAATAAAAGTGGTTAAGACTAATAGATTTAAAATTCTTACTGCTTAAAGAGTAGTCGGAGTGGTAGATGAGAATGTAAAGCATTAACTAACCGGAGACTTCGAGTTTGAGTACGGTAGATACCTTGGTAAACGCATACTCAAACCTTAGTAAGTTGCGTTATTTTCCAGGAACAAGATCTTTCGGGTTCCCTCAGGCAGTACAGGGAAAGAAACTGACCTCCCTACCCTGATGTGCGAATTTCACATGCCGCTGGATTTATTACCTGGTGATACCCTTACAAACAGACAGACCTTCTGGCAGTGATATTTTTGGAAGATTCGCAAGTGAACCTGCAGCTACAAGAGATGGTAATTTTCCTCAAGTATCAAGGTTTCGTTACAGCCCAGGTTTAAATGTACAGCTCAGGTAGGGGTTAAGGTATCAGGTAACCAAAGAATAGACGAGTGCTACTATACGTAT
Source organism: Platycnemis pennipes (assembly GCA_933228895.1). NCBI lineage: Eukaryota > Metazoa > Arthropoda > Insecta > Odonata > Platycnemididae > Platycnemis > Platycnemis pennipes. The sequence continues at coordinate 36,124,469 of OW121851.1, forward strand.
ATGCACAAAACTGTGTTTTGTCTACTCAGTATTGCGTATATAAGAAAGCTACTGGCTTTTATTTGGCAACCCGAGGTTGATGTAATACATGTACAGAAGTACGAGTATGAGTTTCAACAAAATATTTGTGGAAAATCCTTATCTATTTTGGCAATATGTACATGATGTACCAATTACTCCATATTATGCTTCAAACTTCAGAACTCATTGAGAGGCATGTCCTATGCCCACTCTCTCACCAACAACACCGACCTTATCGTATAAGACCGAGTTTGTTCATATTTCAGTGTTATAAGCCGAAGAGTATCCTTTCACTTCCCAGCGAAATTTAATTACGACTAATCCCATCGGATTCGTTCGCTCCAAGTCCTTTCGGAGTTCGGGGAGAGAACTCGCCCTCCGAAAAGGGTGCGTTGTAAAAAGGGATCGACGTTTCGCCCACGACCTCTCGCCACCTTTTCATTCCCTGCCAAGCCATCGATCCGCGATCCGGCGTCGTCAAGGGCGACGTCCCCTCCCCGCCTGCTGTCCACCCACACCACCTATTCTCCCTTCCATTCCTTCCCTCCCCCTCCCTATATAATCCACAAAAAACTTCAAGGCTGCATGGGTCGCATACCCTTGCGTCCCGAACCACTCGCACCATTTGGAACAATGCTCGCTTCACCCTCGTCCCCTCGAAACCCTGACGGGATACGACCCCCTTTGTGTGACTCGCCTCCATGAAACCCTCGCGTCCCTTTTTTTCTTCCGTCCCAACATCTCAGGCCCCCTCTTCGTATCCTGCCATGGCCTCCTAAAGGACTCCTCGCTCTGCTGTCCGCAATGGTAAACGGTCATGTTTTGTGCTCGCTGTCGCCTGCCTGTCTTGGGGAGCGATCGGTTGGAAATCATCAGAGACAGTACGAAATACGTACCACGATTACGAATTTAGTATTCATACTGCATAACAAGATACCTGAAATGCATAATTTCGTATGGTAGAAGAGCTGGTATGATATTAGGATTCGAACCCAGGACTTATGGTCAGGAGCCTACTGGGCCAACTCGCTCCTATGACGTGAGTACAGGATTGCGATCAAGGCTCGAGGATGGGCAGGGGGAGACTTTTATGTGACATATATACCCGTTTTCACTTGAGGGCTATGTAGTGAACACCAAGTTCAGGGCTCAATTCGTCGGATAGGACGTCAAGCTCTGGGCCCCTTGGTGCCTTAGTGCGTGGCTAATTCCAGTGCAAGATTTCCCCACCCTCCTACCTCGTCTCAAACACCTTTCCAAATAATAATAACCGAATTTGAATGATTATGGCAGTGTATTGCGTGAAAAATGAATACCCGGAAATGGAATCACGCCCCACGATCAAAATACATAATGTTTTTCGAGGGTAACGTTCATAAATACCTCTTTTGAGGCGCAGGATGAAGACTTATGCGAATTCCAAGGGTCTCTACGGATAGCCCATTCATAATTCGCAGACAAATGGCAAGAATCCCTGCAGGTGGAATGGAAATCATCGGAGGGCGACGATCCCTCCACCGCTCCCCGAAAAACGACAACAATACCCCTCTCACCCGTTGCCAGGGCAACCGGCGAGAGCATCGGCCCACCCTCGTGTAAAACAGACATAGCTGGGCCACGCCTACTTTCACCGCTCCTCCTCCTCCCTAACCAAAACTCCCCCTCATCCCTTACCCAGGACTGCCATGCCCGGCCTCAAGGGCTCCAGAGGTCGATGAACTCGCAAAAAGCCCCTATCCGCTCGACAGAGCAAGCCAGGGGTGGAGGGGGGGTGGGGCTTATCTCTCTCGGGGGGAACGCCGCGAATTTTTGGCATTCTCTGGGGCGGGAGCAATCCGGGCGAGTAGGATTTCGTTCGAGACATCGCCGTGCGTAACTTATGCGAACATTCCACAAGAACAGTCCTCACTTGGAACGAATTCGAGTCAGAAAGAAATCTCAATGACGCTCCACCAATCCTGGCAGCTTTGGGTAGCGCCGCCATTATCCGTTACAAGCAGGCACGTAGCAACAGATCAACACCCGGTGCGACCAATTATGCGTAACGGTTGATCATCGATGGATTCTGGATTGGACTGTCGAAGCCGAAGTTACGTCATAGAAAAACTGCGACAAGACTCTTGAGGGTTAAATGCCACATATATGATTATAAATCAAGAAATGACAGCTAATTGGTCGTAAATCGAAGATGGACCGATGGAGGAGGACCCAGATGACCAACTCAAGACCTAATTGAACTGCATAGGTCATCATCAAACAATCGAACAACTTTCATTATATTCAGTCGAAGTTCATATAGTTTATAGATAGGTCAAATATTGTTAAAATACTCTGTAATGCATGGAGCATGTTTTATCAATCCCAACTAAAATAACTGCATTATATAGCATGCTTGCTTTTCTATTTTTATCCTCTTTAAAAACTGAAGTTTAGACCAGTATAATATTACTAATCCTTTTTTATGCATGATATGTAGTGCACGTTTGGTGAGAATTCACCCCCTGCCATTACATTATATAATACCCTGCGGCTTGTAGGGTATAATGTAGATGAACCCATGCATGCTACGAAAATACAGATAAATGTATTTAGAGAAATTCCTTTATAACCAGATATCACTTCATTGTTATGTACATTTATTATGTATGATATGTAATGCAGGTTTGATGTGAGTTCACCCCCTGCCACACACATTTATGGTGGCTTGCAGGGTATTATGTAGATTTAGATGTAGATATATATACTACCATCTAGTTACCTAGCATGTGTACATGAAGTACTAGTAGAAGGTTTAAATTTATGGGGTGCGTCAACAACTATGGCCATTTGGAACTTAGCACAATCTAATTTATATCAATAAATATCCATAGATATAAATTTAGAAACAAAATGAAAATATCTACATGAAGTACTGTTACAGCTCATAGTTGCATGTATGTTTGGTGCTCTTTCACACCCTGCTACACACCCTCAGGGTGGCTCGCAGTACAACAATACGTAGATGTAGATTTATCTTTATATGCTCATACTTTTGACAATCACGGTTTCAGCGAGGGTAAACGAATTTTCCAATTACATCGAGGCCAATCGTTTTCGCTGATCAATAGATCCGCAATGCATGTAACTCCCTTTCCCTTACAGGCTTGAAATATTCTAAGTGTGTCCTAAATCTTACAGAGACTAACAATAGCCCCATTAGAGGGGGTTTGGAAGGACCCATTCTGTTTTTTATCCTACACGCCAACGTAACACTTTCCAAGCGTTCTCCTAGCGAACGAAAACTAGTGAAAGGCAAAACGCATAAATCTTTTAGGCCCGATGCCAAGAGGCAGAATCGAAATCGCAGATGGGAATCGTGCTGCGAGAACCGAGATGATTTTTCTATTTGTAAAAAAAACATCTTCCCTCTCGCAATCCTAGATCATGAATAAGGGTGAAAGGAAAAAATGCATAGATGCAATGCCAAAAGAGAGGACGAAGTGTGCAGTTGAGAAAGAGTTTGAGTGGCTGCCTTCGCGCAATAATACCGCCGAGGCAACCGTTACGAAATCCTGTCTCCATGGGAACGAGCCGAGGCGCGAACTCTTATAGCAATGGAAAAACTCCTGCACACAGTGTTCCTCACACTTGGATATTATTACGTGAGCAAGCCATGATGCAAGAGTAGGCAACTCCGAAGAGCAGACAAAGCTATGCCCAGCAAATACGGTAAGGGTACCACTAAAGAACCAGGCCATTTCTGCCACCGATGTGCCTTCTTCGAGGCAGACTCTCCAACAACGCATACGGTAGACTGATAGTTTTACTATGGTAAACTGGACAATAATCACAAAAATAGAGAAATTGATTGCTGAACTGACATATTCACAATGTCCATTTTCCACCGTACAATCAGGGATATAAATAGCTGTAAATATATCCAATATAATAAATACGAGTGTACCAAAATATAGCATAGGTAGTTGCATGTTGGTATAAGGACTTAAAGCTAACCCAACTAACAGCACGCTTTGCTATTTTTATATTTTTTACATAAAAGTATAGACTAGTAAATTATTACTAATCCTTTTTTATGCATGATATGTAATGCATGTTTGGTGAGAATTCACCCCCTGCCCCATACTTCTATGGCGGCTTGCAGGGTAGTATGTAGATGTAGACCATCTTTCAAACATTCGCAACGAATTCAGCACAAGAATGGCACGAAATGCGATGAAGGTTTCCCTCCAAAGTTCCTCCACTTCCTACCTCTTCCCAAATACTCATCTATCCCGGGTGTCCCACAAGGTAGTGTGATAGGTCCACTCCTGTTCCTTCTGTACATTAATGATATCAGTAAGGTGGTAAAAAGTAAGCTTCGTCTATTTGCCGATGACGCAGTTGTGTACAGGGAAATTCTAAGCCCAAACGATAAGCAATATTTAAATGATGACCTACAAGCAATCGAAAATTGGTGTGATACATGGCAGTTAGAATTAAATTTTAAAAAATGTGTAGTAATGAATTTTTGGAAAAAGAATAATTCTCCTCCAAGCACATACAAAATAAGTAATAATGAAATAACAAACGTGGAATCCATTAAATATCTTGGAATAAGACTGACACATGATCTTTCCTGGGGTAAACATATACGTGAAATAATGGGTCAAGCTAATCGTAAACTGGGTTTCATCAAAAGAGTATTGGGTAAATGTGACGATCATGTACGAGAAATCAGCTACTTTTCCCTTGTTAGACCTCATTTGGAATATGCTGCCAGTGTATGGGATCCCTACGAAATCGGTCTAAGTAATGAACTTGAACGTGTGCAGCGAAGATCGGCAAGATTTGTAAAGGGACGATACGATAATTATGTTAGCGTAACCAGTCTATTAAATGAATTGAAATGGGAATCATTGTCAGATCGCAGGTTGAAATTTAGACTTAATCTCTTAAACAAATTTCAAGACAATATTTTCAGTGATGAAGTTAAAAATATTTTACGAACCCCAACTTACTATGGCAGACTGGACCACAATCATAAAATTAGAGAAATTGATTGCCGAACTGATAGATTCAAAATGTCCTTTTTTCCTCGAACAATTAGAGATACGAATAACGGTAAATATGTCCTATCAGAGAGTAGCAATGAATAGCATTGGTAGCTGCATGTTGGTATGAGTACTTAAAGCTAACCCTACTAACAGAATGTTTTTGCATGTTTGCTTAGCAATTTGTGTACCTTTTTTTAAATAGTGTTGTTCTGAATACTATATTAATACTATTCCTTTTTAATGCATGATATGTAGTGCATGTTTGGTGAGAAATCACCCCCTGCCACACACCCTCGTGGTGGCTTGCAGAGTATTATGTAGATGTAGATGTATCCTCAATGGCAAAAATGGCCCAGGTAGTTAGTTTACTCCCCTTGCATAAAAACTGACTGACTGCCAGTATGAGAGGCAACACTGTAATGGAACCCTATTTAGTCCTGTACGCAAGGTCGACTTCGTATAAAAATTGAGAAGATGGTTTAAAAATGTTCTACATCTACTTAATACCCTACGAACGACCGCGAGGGTGTGTGTCAGGGGGAATTCAGGGGTTCTGTGAACCACTGAAATCTTAACTGATAGAATTCGATAATGGGTTCGCCAACCCATTATCTGTAGTGCATGACGCATGTATTAACCGCTTAAGTACTATAGATACTAACAATCTAGTTGCATGAGACGCTCTAGTTGCTTGTTAGCATGTTAGTAGTGCATGCTTGGTGATCTTCACCCCCTGCCACAAACCCTCGCGGTGGCTTGCAGGGTATTGTGTAGATGTAGATGTGCCGTGGCGAGAGTACTGGCCTCCCATCCCGAGGGCCCGGGTTCGTATCCCGGCAGTAGTGAAGACTTCGCTGGCATTCCGGTGTCCACTTGAGTGCCGCGTGGAGAGCATTTCAACCTCAAATAGTACTCCGTCCGTCTAATGAGACGTTAAACCGCGGAACCCTTGGCGCATTCACATCTGCATCTACATAATACCCTGCAAACCACCATAAAGGTGTGTGGCAGGGGTTGAATTCTCACCATATATGCACTACATATCATGCATTTAAAAGGATTAGTATTAATATATTAGTCTAAACTTCACAATTTAAAAAGATAAAAATAGCAAAGTAAGCATGCAAAAACATGCTGATAGTTGGGTTACCAACATGCAACTACCTCTGCTATGGATTGATTTGCTCGTATTGGACATATTTACCGCTATTCATATCCCTAATTGTACGAGGAAAAAAGGACATTTTTAATCTGTCAGTTCGGCAATCAATTTCTCTAATTTTGTAATCATGGTCCAGTCTACCATAGTAAGTTGGGTTCGCAAAATATTTTTAATGTCGTCACTGAAAATATTATCTTGGAATTTGTTTAAGAGATTTAAGTCTAAATTTTAACCTGCGGTCTGACAATGATTTCCATTTTAATTCATTTAATAGACTGGTTGAATTTAGTAAAGGGCAGGCTAATACCGACGCTGGGTTTCCCTCCAACTTTCCTCCATTCCTTGAACATTTCTCCACCTATTGTACACGACGCAAATGACCTCAGCTATCGGTCACCTCCCCACAATACTGACCATCACGGCTACAATTAAGGCGCAACACCCCTGGAAAAATATTATTACCAGATTCGAATCACTGAGGTAATCGTATAGGACCCACCCCGGGGTAAATAAACCAAGGGTTTCCATAGCGTTCACTTTCCCTGGTAACAAGCGTTTGGTAATCAACACCGTAACTACAGGCATTAAAAAAAACATTACTCCATCCTACGCTGGAAATGAGGTCAAATACAGCCAATTGAAGATCTTAAGAAAGCATTCAGGCCAAGTTTTTACACAGTGACCTACAAAAGACCTGTTCCTTCGTTCCAAAATCCATTCAAAGCCTACTATCAAGAATGACAGCGGACAAGGGTGGAAAAAATCCCATTGAACTCCTAATATCTTGAGTTCTTAATTAAAACATTGACGCACTGATGATTATTATCAGACACCTGTCATAGTTTAGCTGTTTGACAAATGGTACGACGATTGGGAGAAAGGGCGCAAGAAAACTAACAGAAATGCAAAAAAATTATGTGATATTATTCGGCACCGTTATATTTTCCACTCAGCAAAACAGTTACCGCAATCTGCAAGTGACATCCTTGCGGTATTGTAAAATAATGGGTTGAAGAAAAACCTGAGGGACTAATGAATTTCCCTGACATTAACTAGAGAATCTTGACTTTTGTGTATATTCACTTATCTTGTGCAGATTTTGTAGCCAAACGCCAACAAAAGAACATCTTTAAGGGAAATGTTGACGAAAATTCAGACGCTCACCTCGCCCATTTCTCAATCACGCCCTCGGTTCATACTTGACCGGATTCCATCAGGCCAACGAGACGTAACACTTGACCAAAACACAGACTATCATGCTGGAAGACTTGCCAAAAGGGTTGATAAGCACATTTGTAAAAATGGGCGGAACCTTAACCCAAATATCCGAACTTCCATAAAAAGTACTTTCAACAGAGAGATCGAAAGTAAAAGCTTTAATAAGCTCACACTTGGATTTACTCACGCAAAAGATATGGAACAAGAAGAAATCCTGAGATGAGTGGAGGAAAAGAAATGCCTGATAAAAATTTTAAAAAGAAGAAGGGACGGAAGAAGAGGGCTGCTCTACTGCGTGACGTTAACCAGTACTGCAACACGTCAAGTTTTCGTATTTTCAGAGAAAAAAATAATTCATTATCGTAACTAAACCCCTACGTTTGTCAACCAATGGCCATTATCTCCAACTATGTTGTAAACATATGGAAATACAACAGTAAGAATCATTTCTTCGATCTCACATGCCACTGTAACCACTGTAACTGATACTGAAATTACAAACTCTTCGTCAGAGGCATTTCTCGGGTATTGAACTAAATACTTATGTTATAAATTTATTCTGAAGAGAAGCCATGACCCTAATAAAGTTTCCTAATGTACAAGTTTAGAACTAAATACATTTAAAGTTAACGGAAAAAACCTAATGAATGTTACGTCATATATACGGCTATACTCGGCGAATAGGTGTATTGTATGTACCTCGGGAGCTTTAATGATTTGATTATAGCTAGCAGCAGCCAAAGAGGTCTGAAATTTTTCATGACATGAGCTAAATTAATTATACAACCGTGTATTTTAAATATATGCATAAAATCTTGATCGTTTCTGTAAGGCGTGTGAGTAAAATCTGTAATTCTGGGAGATTGCAAAGCTCCTGGTAGTAATAATGTCGTCATTCTCAACAAAAAAAGAAAAACGAAAACGAAATAAATTCAATATGAATATGTAAATTGGCAGGATAAGGGGGTAACGTGGAAGTTAGACAAGGTAAGGAAAAGTGTGAGGCTTGTATCATGTGATGATTAAAGTTTTCGCGGAGAAAATAACAAATGTCGAAACAGATCGATCCGCGAGAGCCCAGAGTGACCTGATTTCGCTTCACGAGTGAACAGGGGGAGAGTTCCGAGGAAAGGGAGTCCAAGAGAGAGAAAGAGAGACGCATTAATTCGCACGCGAAAGGACTCTACTGCTTTCTGACGCAACAAACAAGCAAAGGAGGAGATGCGAGCGCCGCGAAGATTATTGAAGATAACCTAAATATTCTTTAGAGCGAGTGCTCATCGCTAACATCACTACTAATCTATCGCATGACAACCAGCGTAAACAGCTGACGACTTATTTAAACCCGCCCACAGTCTCACTTGATTTATTGAAAATTAATAATATGAAAACATCGAAGAGCTCAACCCGAAGGTCACTCTTGTAACCAAGGGTGGAGTTCAGCGAGTACCAACTTCAGTTAAACGATGTGCGAAATATACACATCAGGATAGAGAAGACAGTTTCTTTCCCTGTGCCACTTCAGGATTCCCTGTCAGATCAGTAAATCACACGGCTGGATTTTGGCTTCATATAGGCATCAATCGATTTGAATCCGAGATTCCGGTTGTGTGATAGTAATCAAGAGTTTTGGTTATTATTTTTAGTTTTCTACCAGTCAAGGAAGGTTGAGAGCTACATTCACATCTATAGATAATATCCTGCAATAAACTCAAGTGTGTGGGGCAGGGAATGAACGATTAGCAGACACATTTCAAATCGAGGGTTCAAATCCTATGTTATTTACTACAAAGGTTTTTTTTATTGGTCCAAAGTATCTAGAACTAAATACAATTCTCCTATCATACCTAAGATGGAAACAACAATCTTCCAACGTAATCTATATTTAACACCGTGTTCTTCATAGGTCATCAAATGCTTTCTTTCCCTCAAAATTTCACCTAATCAGCCCGTTCTTCTCCTCCCTCTATCCTGCTTACCAAAGTTTATTTCCCCTATGGCATCCTTCAAAGCATTCTCGCTGCTAATTACCTGAATCATTCCTCTCTCTACCTTCTTCTAACTTACTCGATTAACTTCCTTTCCTCCTCTACTGTCTCCAGCGCTTCTTCATTCGTCCCCACATCCAACCCACCATAACTTCTCCATCGATTTATGCACCCACATTCATACAGTCAAATTTCATCTACTTCGCTATAAAGTTCACGTTTTGGTGGTCACATTCCATATCATACGTTTCGCTGTAGAAATGCTACGAATGACCATCGAACCTCTAACGTACTTGTACAAACTTAGGCCATGAACGAATCCACTCGCGAAAATGAGAAAAAAAATGGCAAAGCTCCCTTCAATAGGGCAAGGGAAGGAGAGAGAGGCAGTTAGGTTGTTTGGCTCATATAACGGGAATGAAACCAGGCGGTAGTGGGTGAGGCGAAAAGTGGGACGAGCACACACAAGCACATTGCGCAAGTCTGTTTTTGTTGTTTTTTCCGCGATACTTAAAAAAAGTAATACTGAGGTAAAAAACGACGATGCAAGATTCCCGCAAGGTGGATCTGGCGCCGTTGTTATTACTTTGTTTTTGCCGAGGTGGTTTGTAAAAAAATACCAGCAATTGAAAATAAGAGAAAAGCATCGGGTACGGCAGATCTTGCGCCGTCTAACAGTAGGTGCGCACTTAACGGAATGGCGTTCCCTACGAACGCCGCTAGCTGAAGTGAAAGTACTTCAAACTAATTAATCTTCTGAAAGCAAGCCACTGCTACATTACCTTAACTAGAACAAAAGCGTCACAATCAGACACTGCACTTACGACTTAATTACTACAGCCTACGCTCGCTCCAGTGCCAAACAATCTACTAAACCTTCCCTTGTATCGTTTCTGCCTCTTCAAGGAGCCCTCTTTAGTTTGTTTACACATTTTTTTTAAAGCGTGACCAACTCCATTGCCGGACGTAATGCTAAAAATGAAAAACAGCGTTCACAGTCATAGGGTCGCACGATACTTAGCCATGTGACAAGAAGAATAACAAAGTTAGAAAACAATCTCAGGAAATAGCCGTTATTGGGCCAGGAGAAGGTCTTGAAACTGTGTCAATGCGCAACTTAATCGCTCAAACGACATTAATTGACGCGGTACCAATTTTAAATTCGCAGATCAATGCGCTGATGATTGGGAGAGATAAGACAACGTTCAGGATGGCAACAGCAGTATGAATTGAGACTGGGTCGCATACATTCCCCTAACAAGCGAAGATATTACGATGTCGTAAACACATACAATAGTGCATCTAATCTTGTGGCACGGCAAATGCTCAATTTCGTTTTTAAAGGAACAATCCTTTCGCACGTGAGTAGTCATTGAAGTTGATACGTTAGTTCCATTATGGCAATCGACCCTGACTTAGAAGTGTTTGAGCTAAAACATTCTCACATTTACAAATTACGCTGAAACCAACCACGAGGATGAATTTACAACAGACGAGTAGTGGGCACATGCAAGTACGACAATTTTATAAATTAATAATAAAAATGGCATGTGCGCAAGCGATTGGCGACGGATAATAATTTAGAAAATCGAACAACGTCAGTAAGTTGGGTGTGCATGTTATATTGAGAACAAGAGAACCTAATCTGAAAACCGACATTTGATAATTTTAACTCCAAATAATTGTAGTGACACGCTATATATGCAAGTAGATACATAACATAATTGTACTCTAGCATTGCAAGACATATTGAGAGTTTTATGCAAGGAGGCCCATAATTCCCGAGTTCCGTTCAAGAAAAGAGAAACTGACTAAATAGGAACCAAGAGAGAAAGCGTTCAACGAAATTTTCCCGTAAAAAAAATTAAGTACAGATCACATATCGCTCTAAGATCTCTGCTTCGACCGCACATCCGAAATAAATTTAACCACAGTTTATGAGGACGTAAATATGGATACATACGGAAATGGAAATAGGTTCCTCGTACGATAAAATTTTCCTCCATTACGAAGTCTCTTGATCTTCGGTTCGCGGACTGCGTCCTCGCGATTTTTTCCAGCTAAATGCAATCTTCGCTGAAAGTCCCCCCTGCCACACACCCTCGCGGTGGCTCGCAGGGCATTGTGTTAATGTAGATATTTTATATAAAAAAAGAAAAATCTCACTTGGTAGATTCAGATAATGCTGAAGTTGGCTTATTGCAGGAAGAAGAGAGAGATACGGTTTCCTTCTTAGAGATTCCCAAGACGCTTCCGCTTCACATCTGAACGACGAGAATCAAGATGGGATCAGTCGGAGGGGGAGAGGTCAATAGTCCAGGAAGAAACGAAAGGAAAACATTTAGATCTCGTGAATCCACTCAGAAGGATCTTCCGCTCTCTACCAGAGGATGACAGTTCCGTCGAGACGGGCCATATCGATAATCCCAAGCGCAAGACAACATCTGAGGTCACAGTTCAAATCTCGGGCAGCGTCCTCGCGATAAATCGACGCACCACAGACTCCACTATTCAACAGCCAATCTCAAGTCTAGACCTCCAGAAGACTTTGTACCTTAAGGAGGCCAACCTATTTTTCTTTTGACGGTCACTTATCGCTTCTCAAAGAGTTTTAAGTCGCGTTTTCCTCTCTACGTGAACTGAATACTGAGTCCTCCGCGATCCAAGGTATCAAGAACGGCATTCAGGATCCTCACCTACTGTGTTCCCTTCAAGCCACGTCGAGAATGTATGGCAGGGGGTAAATAATCAATAAACAAGCACACACACTAATTCATATACAATACTACTTAATCAAGAGATAGGTATGTATCAGTGAAGCATCCTCTACGCGCGAGCAACTAATGATTAAGGGCTCTAGAGGACACACAATAATAAATAACCTCAACTAAATAAGGAAAGTGATCAAACTATACCTATGAAAACGAAAGTTCCAGGTTTTGAGAATTTAAAATACCACCCTTTCCGCGGATAGTAGATCCGCAGATTAAATCGAAGTTTCCGAGGAGATTATTAAATATGGTAATATAAGTTTTAGGGAATTTTTGCACATGTGCATGAACTTTTACTACATCTACATAGAATCCTTCAAGCCACCGCAAGGGTGTGTGGCAGGGGGTGAACGATCACCAGGCATGCGTTATCAATCAAGAACACTGACTACTACGCATGCATACAAAAATACTAGCTAGTTTAGACCCATGAGGTGACTTATAATGCAGATTTAGGTGTATGCAGTTTCTTCTCGAAACCTTTCTATATATATCCTCGCACCCAAAGTTATCCTGCTTAATGAACAGATGCTCTCATTTACATATTTTCAGCTTAGGATTATATTGGGTTGGTATTACATTTTTATGGCTATCTACATGTACGTAATACCGTGAGCCACCGCGAGGGTGCGCGGCAGGGGGGTTAGATATTGCTTTATAACCAAAACACATTGAAACATAATTCTACTACTCTACTTCTTTTCATATTGCCTTTCTATCTTAAGTGAACTCCTCTTCCCTTGGAAAATTAGTTGTTAGTATTAGTAATAAACTGTCTTTACTTGGGGCGAGATTGAACCTTAGTCCCTTCTCCCTCCTAACCCTTAACCGGTTGAATCCATAGTGTAGTCACTGACCACTTTTTTCCCGATGATCCGCTGGTTCAAATCAGTTGCTCACTGGCGCCACCGATACTCGCAAAGCGAAACGAGTCGATCAATGAAGGGGGCAGTGGAGTGAGGAAGATGGGGAACGGCGTCGAATCGCCAGTCAGCTGTTTTCTGGAGGAGCGTGCTTAGACAGTGGCGGTCAGCGCAGAGAGGCTGCCACTATCCCTCCCTCCCCAGTCGGTGGGAAAGGGGAGGGAGGGGCGGAGGAAGGCGTGCCTGGCTTTTGGTTCCCCTCTCGTTGGGAGACGAGCGCACGAATCAGCTGACCAACGACGAGGCCACGCAACGACTAAAGGCGAGAAGGAATTCCGGCATATCTCTCCTTCCAATCCTGCTCGCCATCCCTCGCATTCTACATACGCAGAGGCATGATGCGAATCCCAGCACTCCTTCCTCTTTCGCGTCACCGCTGGAGGTCAATCCTTACTCCAATGCCACACGACATCGACAAAAAAATTCAGGCCTATAAAAGAGCTCCCAAACTATTTACGCACGAATCGCCGATTCAAAAACAACGTCCGCTACAAGATGCATGCCCACACACTGATGCCAAATAGTGGCGGCGACCTTGGTCACAACGTGATTGGCTCATAAATCCCTCTTTGGCGACGACCAGAACCAATCTTAACATCGGTATCCAAGTTGTTTACTACAGTATTTACCCGAGTTATAGCCACATGACACTTTGGCTGATTGATTGTTTACGATGACGTGCTAATAAAATATTCCAGGCTACATTTGTACGCAGATTCGAGAGCAATAAAAGGGGCTTTTACAAAAGATCTACACGGCGAGTCTCCGATACATTACTTGCAGCATGAAAAGGTGTCTAATTAGGAGGCTATGAATAGATGAATTTATTTTCAATATCAATGAAGGAACAGAAAGTTAAATTAGAATCGATAGCATCAAAATAGAAGCATTCGTAACTCCTAACAAACTCGCGATTGGTAAAAAAATGAGGAAGGAATATTTCAGACAGCTACAGAATAGGATTTAAAAGAGAAATTACGCTGAACAAAAGTAATGGAGAAAGAAAGGCGAAAGTAAGCTGATAAGGGCTTTGAATCGAAAATAGGAGGAATTTTTGGATCTGAAATTCGTTTCTTTCAGTCTAGGCGATCCAATAACCGAAGATACAGTTTAAAACGCAAAATATTTGCCGATTGCACATCAAGTACGTTGTTGTGTATGTTTGTTCCACGAAATTAATGCAATGGGGCAGGACGGAGATTGCGCCATATTTGGATCAAATCTTGCGATTGCTTCCCATCATTTCCCCTCACTTGATGCGTAAAAAAATATTACAGACTGCTTCACGCCTTTCGTAACATTTCCACCGGAGCGAAATCAAATGATTTTTTTTGTTCCAAAAGCAGAACTTCCGGTTTTGCGGTAAAAACAAAGCTGTATGACTTTACCAGGCGAGATACCGGTGACGGAATGAAATACGCCAATGAAGAAGTAAACAAGCTGCAGTGCGATAAATCGACAGAGACCTTTAATGAGAGAATCGCGTCGATATGGTGCTGACGCATTGGATAATATTATCTAAGGAACAAACACCCCAACATTAACATCAACGCAACTTTTCTACCATGTTAGCAATGATTTATTACAATAATAAGTGCCACCACTGGTCTTTGGAAGTGTAGGGGGAAGATCACATGCAGAAAAAACTAAATTACATTTATTAGTTGATGCTACGGGAATCACAAACAAATTAGGCAGAAAGAGGCAGAGGATGATGAGGTGAAAACAAGAGTTACAATACTACCACCAGTGGCGTAGCCAGGATATTCTCCTGAGGGGGCGGGGGGGGGGAAATAAGTTAAAGTTCCACAACACAAGTTTGTTTTTGCCCCTTCATGAAAAATATTAAGATTTCTTAATACAATTTGTATTTATTATATTTCTCCCTCTTGTTGAATGTCAACAGGCACCTTCAGCTAGCTGACCTGTAATTTTTCATTTGAATAATGAGCCAGGGGGGAGGGGCAAGCGCCCCACCCTGCCCCACCGTGGCTACGCCCATGGTTACCACCCCAATAAAAATATTAATCATGCACTTTCGTGACACGTAGAATTGAGGCAATAAAGGAAACTAAATTGTTAATTAATACTAAGTAATATCATAGTTTTCGATAAGTTAGTCATGAGATACTGCTAACATAAATTGTCCCAAGCAAGTAATACACCAATAAAGAATCGCGAAGTCAAGGAAAAACTTAAAACAATGCAAGCGAATGAGTATTCAGGCAGTTGCTTCATGTATATGGGAAAGCTTCCACGTGGAATAGCAATTGTGAATTTTAGCTCACGTCCAATTCAGCCCTGGAGGAGAAAGGATTATTCAGCCCGACGCATTTTATTTCTTTCCAACTGAGGAATCTCTTCCCACCTTACTTTCACCCGGTATCACGGTGAACTTGAGACTACTAAGTGTTTCCCATCCTTAACACCGATTCCTTCTGAGTACTTGCCGACGTTTGCAGGGATTGCACGCGTGAAGGCTTTATGCGCGGATTTATATAGAATCCAGATTTGGTCGTAAGCACAACTGTAGAATCCAGTGGTTGAGTGGATATGGGAACGGATTTCAGGTAGACGAGATTTCAACGAACCTCAATCCCTCTGATGGACAGTGGCTTTTTAACAATGTAAGTAAACAGCAAAACACGATGAAGCTATATACGGATGTAATAAACCGATTCAAGTTTCCACTGGGGACGATAATTACACCCATGATTAGAAAGCAAATTGAGGATAATTACGAGCCTTGAGTTAAAAATACGACAGGAGGATATTTCTTTCAGTTTCGATGCGAAAAATACCATTTACAACCAAGGCATAACACAAACAACTGTTCAGGGTCAAAAATTGCGAAACGACTCGATGCATCAATTCCATACAGATTCTTTATTTTTGCTGAATTATTTATCCCCCGACGATTCCTTGCTTTCGCAGATTCGCACGTACCGCCATGTAGAATCATTTCTCGCGGTATCAAGCGCTAGCGAAATCTAGGCCGGACACGATTGGTTACAGTAGCTCTCTCTCACGCATGGGATTAAACACGGACACGCCAGTTGTATTAGCGCCGCTTGTTGCAGCCAGTTGTATTAGTTGTATTGGTGACAACACCACTTTTTCCGATGATTCGCTGGCGGATGACTTTGTATTCAACCATTGAGGTTTTCGAAAATGCCGCCCTCAGTGGGTCCCGCTACAATGTCAAGTGATTCGTTACGAGAGTGTCACAATATTTCGAGTTAGTACGTTCATACCCGGAGCAGCACGATTTTGGATAATTGAATCCAACTCAGATAAATTATGATATATGATATACTAATAAGGCAAAAAATCCCCGAGAGAATTTTTCAAGCAGCTTCCTATGCATGGCTGGAAAAAGGTAGAAAATACACAAAGAGTGGGGAAATAGTTTAAAAGATTACTACACGAGGCTATGAAAGAGGATTGCACTTGCCAAGCTTAAAGCGAGTGATGTCATTTTCTTAACTGTTAACCGAGCAATCTCGCCCTTGGTCACAAGCACCCGACTCCATTTTCTAACGAGGTTTTCGTGTCAGGATTTCCCACTATTTCAAGGGAAAAATCACAAGGAAAGGGAGCATCCCCACTTCAATTTAGAACGCGAGCGAAGAGCGTTAAAACAGCTGCTAATAGGCATTTAAATAATTCCGTTAGAGAAAGAACGACTACAGATAAACAAGTGACGCACTGCCCGCCCAAACATCCTTGATAAAACTTTCCCAAAGAGAGTTCTTCAGGAGGTGATTTAGCGAATCACATCAGCTGATCTCGGTCATATGACAACAAAAAAGTTGTTGCGACCATTTGAAAAGAGGACCACCGAAATGTTAGGTAGTATTTTTTTTCATTTGCAACTAATACCCTTGAAAGATCCATTTTCATTTGCCTCATCTTATCGTTGAATATTTTGCTGAAAAGACTGCAATAAAATTCACGTTATGCTCTAAGCTTTTCCATCGGTTTACAGAGAAGGACCGAGACGGGAAAAAATGAACCAGTGGGCACATGAACGCTATGGTTGCACTGAGAGACGAAAGATAAAAGGTTTTTCTTTTCCTGCTAGAAAGAAACCAGTTTCTCACGGATGAGGGTCGGGAGGGGGAAGGACTTTGGAGCTGGTGACCATCGCTATTGTGCTGAAGCGAAGTCGAAAACAAATCACATATATGGTTAACTCACCTTTAAACCGACACCAGGTCGAAGTGTATACGCCTCCTCAGAGATTGATGGCTGTAATCTTCCAGGTCGAAGACTAAAGATGCGAGTCCTTCCTGGAAACGGCCCTCTTTAAGTTTTCTACTCCTCGGAGCTGCTCTCGACGTGTGAGGTTGTGATGGGGAGCAAGCAACGTTGAACAAAGAACAAATTCTCTTGCGTCTCCCGTTGGTTATTATCTTATCAGGTGGAATATTTTATGTTTTTGCCTCTCTTAGCACTGCCTCGGCTTTGGAAAAAGCTATTGGACGCGGGAATCAACCTAGAAAGGTTTTCTGACGATCAGAAGCTCGCTCAAAACAATCCCCTCCTATTGCTGATGGTTCAAGTCTTGCGCCAGAACTTTTAATATTCCGGACTCAGTCGATGTGTGTCGCTCGTGACTTTGTGAGCACACGGAAGAGACAGTATAATAAATACAATCTTGGAAGCTTTCAGCGACGAATGGAGGTCAATAATATTCACAACCAATTCGCGGGTAAAGTCAAGTCACATATACACACGCAAACACACTAGACTCATTAGGACATGGACTGAAAGACACTGTCACACACGCAGGAAGATAAGAAGTTGGAGGGGGGGACTGTGCACTCTTCACTTCAACTGTGTTTTTCTTTCTCTCTCCCTCACTGAAAAGGAGATCTCACAAACATAAATGTCCCGTAAGGACGCGTTATTGTGGAAAGCGAATGCTAAAAGCAGGGGTCGAGATGATTTTTTATACCCAGTGAACTTTCTCACGCTTATCGATTCATGGACCGAGGTTTATTTTTCCTCGCGTACATACAAAAAAAACAACTCTTTTGGAAAACACTCCCTACCTGAGACTACATTTGTGAATATTAGAAAGCAACAAGCTGTCGAGAGACGATGACGGGGCAATAACAAGTGACGACTAAAATATATACTAAATTGCAAGCAAAATATAAAAAAAACCGTCGCCTCGTCAACGAAAGTGCAACAATCCCCGTCGCCTGTCTCCCTGTATATGAGGTGATATGGGGGCAACGCAGCAACGGCGCATGCGGCGGCGCTGAGCGACGGAGGGGAGGGGGTAAGGACGGTCGCTAGGCAACAGCAGCTCGCTCAGGGTGGAGGTGGGGAGGCAGGAGTGAGGAAAGGCGATGGGGGGGCGGAAGGGAGCTAGTTGGGCAGGTTTTCCGTTTAAAAACCAGCGGATACACCCTCGCTGTAGGCTAAGAGCGAGTCTCCAACTCGGGAGAGAGGATTCTTCGATATAGGCTCGCGATTCGCAGGCAAGCAGACTGCTCTTGAGAAATCCGCTCGCAGTCGTGTGTTGGAAGGTGGCTCGAAGTGTCTCGTCGAGTCTCTTTGGGACAAGAATAAATGCGTTCACTCCCAAACGAAATTCCCTTGAGTCGCGAAGGTGGAAAACTAATTCACCAAAGTTTAATAAACATGTCAGCACTCACTTAGGGGAAAAAAATAAAATATCGACCTGAACTTGGTCGAAATGTCCGCCTTCTTCCGACACTCTTTCTTATCCCATTATGCTTTCCTTGCACGGCACAATTCCAGAAATATAACTCTGTATATTTAATCGGAAATTCATTCTATTTCCGTCAACAGTCATTTCCCACAGCAGCATTTAAAACATCTTCACGGATGTCCTGTAAGAACCCGAGGGCGACATTTCCACTCTTATTTTTCCGGCTCTCATCCCCGCTACCGTTGGTCGCTGACCCAACGTTTCCTGGCCTTCAGCACCTTCAGGCAACGCACGACGCGGAGCCGTCTCTGTCGTCCCATAAGGGTGTGGGAGGAAATAGATACCCTTCTCTGAGTGCCCAGTGTCCACTCAGGAAATTCCGAAACACTCCTTATCAAGCAACGAGGGGATGATGATGCGAAGACCTTTCTCGAAGATGATGCCGACGTCTCGGCGGCGCGGAATACGTCTCTACCCCTTACGCCTTCTTTCTGCACTCACGGCTCTGGGTAATAAAAACACAATGGAGTTGAAAATTTTCTCTCGATTCTTCTCCTCGGGCTCTTTTTGAGGTCTGATTCCCTTGGCCGGAGAGAGCACTGGCCTTCTGCCTCAGGGATAGCGTTCCAACCGTATGTCCGGCTCCAACAAAGTCACTCCACAACAATCCTTCTTCCGGCTGAGAAACGTTCAGTGCCACTTATCCTAAAGACAGCTTTGGCCCTCGGTAGCAGATGACACGGTCACACAATTCACTCTACTTCAATTTCCGCAGCAAGCACTTCGGATTGAGAGCAGGTTTACTTCTCTTCCCGTAACCCGATTGGGAGAAGTACACCCTTGTAGTCCTTCCCTTTGCAAGCAGTCCAGGGAACTCCTTCGCCCGGAGTCTTCGCTTTCTTTCTCCGAGGCCTGGAGCGTCGAAACGCACCCTTTAAGGACTTCGAAGGAGTGGGCTAGGAATGCAGGGTAATCTAACGCGATCTCACAGGCAGAGAGATAAAATGCCTCATCGGGAGGATTTTTCTCACGTTCTTTCTCAGTGAAGGCAGGACTTGTTTGCCGAGAAGCTTCTTGAGCGAAGGACTCTGAATATCTATCAGCAGGGAAAATGGAGAAAAAAACGCCCCCTAATAAACTGCGCAGAGGGATTATTTGGACGATAAAACTTGCACTAATTTGAATGCACGCCTTAATAAGTCCACCACGCCTTCAAAAAAATGCTATTGTTGCTTGTTGAAAAAAAAGAACGACGGTGATATATCGCCGTGGCGACGAACGGGACGCCCGCCTGTTGCCAGGATATTCGCCGACGACTCTCTGAGCTGGGTGAGATAGGATTCGCAAAGGGCGGAAGGGGAGGGGGGGATGAGGGATTCTCTGGTCCACACCCCCACTGTGCGCATGCGCCGTCACTTAATTTTTTATTCACGGACATAAATACGCGTGTGGATGTGGGGACATCCTTCCATCCGAGAGGGGAGCCTTATTACCGCCGATCAGCCGGGACACCATGTGCATGTGCATACATATATGCAACGTATGTAAATTTTATGCTTCCGCCGCTGGATAAATATTCAAAATCGACTCGAGGCGAGGGAGCGTCAGGGCTAGCAACCCTTGGGCTCCTAATCTCCGTGAATGCGATATCTCTCGTCCCCTTGTGCGCTTCCTGTTCGACACCTCCCCTTCACTAGGCCAACCACCGCCGGTTCTGTCAGCAAGTCCTCGTTGTTCCTTATCCTTGAGTGCACGCTTAAGCAGACGAATGAATATGGGAGTTGCGAGTGAAGTTGCGAATAAATATCGGAGTCTACCGAGATCGGTTTGGTCGGTTGGCTAGAGTACTACTTCCCATCTCATAATTTCAGTTGTTGTAACGTAATGAATTGGAAATTCATAACCGAGCACAGTTTAAGGCTGCTTAAAAGCCAAAAAGTTAAGTGACGTTGGTCGTTTTCCTGAGGGGTCCGCGTGCGGTCCTTAGGAATCTCTTCTTGGACCCAAGAATTCCACCCCGCTTCTCCTTTTTCCGCATCTCAAGATCTCACTTCGGCTAATGCAAACAAAACATATTCCATGTAAAATAACAGCAAAAATGTGTCCACGGCGTAGGTAAAAATTTAGAATTAGAGAGTTAGGATTAGCAATTCAGGTAGTTATGTAATATGCTAATAACATTAGCATGGTAATATAGAAAATAAAAGTGGAAACACATTTTCTCAAATGCGAAAGGGACCAAAAAAACAAATATGTTGTAGCTTAATGGAATACCGCGAAGTTACGAAATAAGATATATGATGTGGTACAAATTTGTGGAATTGGTTCTTCGAAAATGGAAAATTGTGAAAAATTGAAAAACTGTGTTCAGTGCCAGAAACTGGTACTGAACACAGTTTTCCACATAGAATATTTATTATATGTCGTTAAGATTTTCACGATGATTGTATTATATCGTCTAAACCTTCGTGGAATAATAAATATTCTGTGTGAAAAACTATGTTTCTGTATCATTATAAAGTTGCGGTAGGGAGTATTATCTAAATACTAGGGACCAGAGAATTCCATGTTACTGCCGTTAAACAGTATAACGGCAAAGAATCCATTTGACGAAGCCGGATAATTCATCTTCCACTTAAAGATATAGAAAATGTACACCACTCAATGATGATTACTTTTATCAAAAACCTGGGCCTAAGAAGAGGACAGTCGACGCACGTGCCTCGTCATTTTCTCTCGAATTTAAGGGAAAAATAGTTACGTCCTTGTTCTTAAAAAATGAGAGCTACGCCCTGTATCCTTGCAAAGAATTTCAACTCAATGAATAGACTGCCGTCCTCCCCGGGAGTAATTTTGATGCTTTAGGGGATGTTTTGGCCACTCGAAATGACCGAAGGCATGTTGTTTTTTACATTCAAAGCTCCCAGGAGCAACGCGTAGGTTTAAGAGCTTTTGGCAAACTGAGCTCCGTTGGAGCCCGAGGGGCATAATAATTTTCGCCAAACGTTTGGTCACTCATATTTCACGAAAACCTTCAAAGGAGGAAAACAGCACCCCTCGTAGAGCATGGTCAGGACTTCTGCGTTCAACCACGCTTATTTTTTCTTAGGTTTAACTCCAAAAAATGGTGATAACGGGAATAATATTTGGGGTATTTATTATTAGTTGCACACTCAATGTGTCACTTTGTGTTTGATTCACACTCCAAGGCGGTAATACAATATCCAGTAAATCATCCATTCAGTGAATCAGCGATCTGAGGCGTAAAACAGGCCAAAACGAAACTCAAGTTAAGAGAGTTCAAAATTACATTGCGGATTTCTGACGATTGTTTTTTCGTATTTTAAAATTTTAATTGATAATTTCTTAAAATATTAGAAATCATTCCAGCTCAAGATGAAGCAACCAATTATCTTGAGGCAGACAAAAATTATGTTTTCCCTCCAAATATTTACGGCCATTTTATGCATATTTTTACGAATTTCAGGCTAAACCAAACAAGCCATTGAAATTATTATCAATCGTTCCTCTGATAGACAGTATTACGCCTTTAAGGTGGGACATTAAACGGTGGACCCCTTGGCACCTTTCGTTACGAATAGGCTAATGTTGAATCCGAATTTTTTTCCATTCTTCATCTGTTCCCTGAAAATTCACCCTCTATTCAACAACTCACCTATCCAAAATGAGGAACATGCATTCTTTTTTACAACTCTTTGAATGAGAAGGTTATTAGCTAAAATTCACTTGGCGAAAATGTTGCTGAAGAATTAAGTTTTGTATCAATGATCTCTTTAAAATTGTATGCACGCGTTCGGCTGCCTAAAAACACGTCAGCCATTACGTCACGGCAAGGTATCACTATGGTCGTATATCTATTGTACGAGGAGGTAAGTTGTTTAATGAACATTTGGCGAAAACGCATGCATTTATCTCATTTATTTAATGCAGTAAACTGATGTATTTCGAATTTTTATTTAGGCAATGTGGATCGTAATGAGAAAATCGTCCATAAAATATATAAGGGTCATTCCACCTCAATTCAACAAACGTTTGTCCCTTAGGGTCTCAGATTTTGATAAAAATTGGTGTATGGGAACAAAATCAACTCAAACTAAATAATCTCAAACAGTTTTGTGAAAAAAAATTTTTTGAGTGAATTATGCATGTTTTAATTTTTTCGCATTTTTAGCAAAAAACCGAGCCTTAAATCATATTATCACTTATATATCCGCTTGTAATTGTCATACAGCAATGATTAATAGCTCTTTTTAAAGCTAAATCTTTATTGAATGCAAATATATCAATAAAAAATTATTTTCTTATAAATCCTATTGTTATTAATTACTAATGTTTAAAAAATTGTTAATAAACTTTTCTCAAATACTCCATCTCAGAATCGGCCGAAACTTGTTTTCCGTAATCTAAACATACCCAGCTAACTATTCCAAAAATAAAATTTAGTGGCAATTCATAAATGCGTTTTTTATAAATATTTAAACATTTACAATTTTCTCTCTCGCGGCACGTCGGCTCCCCCATTTGGAATGTATGCAGCAGACACGCGATACAAGCCTAAAAATTACCTAATTGCTCAAGGTCGTGGCTATATGAGATAAAAATATATTATAAACTATAATTGTTAACAACAATTGTTATTTGTTCTTTCACTTTTCGAGCTAAATATTGAGTTGATCCAAATTTCTCTTGAAATTTTGCCACACTCCAGCTTTTAGGCAGTGTAGACAGGACTAAAATTTTTTCACTGTAGTAATTAGCTTCAGCAAATTTTTCCTTGAGTTTACTTAGCATTTAAACCCTACTAACTCTTATGGGCCGAAGTAAGTTTTTCCTTTTCCCCCTACTTTCCGATTGCTCTTCGATAAACAGAAGTAATTTTATGAATTATTTCTTTATTAGAAGTATTTTCTACTTCTCAATTTTTTCTATTTACTGGTGATGTACCGATTTCGGATAAACTCAGGTTGATTTTTTCTAGCACAGATTGACGAGGTGAATAAGGTGCACCATCGCTCTCTCCTTTTGAGTTACTGTCATTCCCGGAGTTGATTGTAGGTAGGGATACATGAGCCTCCGCAAATTGCAAACCAGAAGGCCACTATTGTGACAGTACTGCTTCTGCAGCCACAAGCTGCTCAGGAACGTCTTCTTGATGACTGATGGGAGACCTTGGTTTGTCACCTTTCGCGACTCCCTTATTCTGAAACACTCTGCACTGACGACACAATTTTCTGCCCTTGACCAAAGACATCGCACTAGTGCTGAAAATTTTCGAATTGTTATATGTGGCAGTAATTGTATATAAATTAGCACTACGGATAATGCAATGTAGTTTCATTGGATTACAACACTGTTTTTGACGCTTTGAAAAGAAAGCAAGAAACGATTTTTCATTGTTAACGCACACGGTTTCCACTTTGACACCACTTCTATTCTCGATGAGCTGCAGATCTCTTCGATACATTTAAAGACACTGTCTCACGAACACTTTCCTCCTCTCACTGCGCCGATGGAGGAAATCTTGACACAATTTTGACAATTAGTTTAGAAAACTATGTACGAGAAAAAAAAGAAGGCAGACAGCTCTTCAATAAGGAGATGGACACGTGGTAACAGACCAAAACAAACTGAGACTTCTTCAGTGATAAACGCGGCTGTCAACAAAAACATGTGCAGCTAGATGGTCTTCCTTCAAGGTTTTAGGCGAATAGCGCAATGAGCAGAATTGGCCACCAACGGGGTCATAAAAATAGGGTTCTGAAAGGAAGTGGAAAGGTTTTACCCTCTTGCCCTAATCCGTAGGTGCCATAAAATATTTCTTTTTAGAGAGAGCAACGTTTACGGAATACGTCTCAAAACACGAAAAGGCACAGCTGCAGGCTCTCGACTTGAATTAAAAATGAAATGTTTTTGCATGGATAAAAAATATTTGGACACTAAAATCGGAGTTTGCAAGAAATTTGTCTATAGAGATAAAACGAATGAGAAAGCAAAAACGAAGAAATTTTTCTGCTAGAACAAATGATGCAAAATTCCATAATTGTAATTTATTTTCATTTCATTTCATCAATGAATTATACTTGAAGATTCTTAAAAAGTTTTTTCATATTATTTGTCACAGATTTTTAGCTCAAATGAAAGTTAATCCGCCTGGAAACTTAAGTGGGGTTCAATGGTAATTTTCTCTGAAAATATTTATTTAACAGAACAAATAACACTTGTTGTTAACAATTATAGTTTATAATATATTTTGATCTCATATAGCCACGACCTTGAGCAATTAGGTAATTTTTAGGCTTGTATCGCGTGTCTGCTGCATACATTCCAAATGGGGGAGCCGACGTGCCGCGAGAGAGAAAATTGTAAATGTTTAAATATTTATAAAAAACGCATTTATGAATTGCCACTAAATTTTATTTTTGGAATAGTTAGCTGGGTATGTTTAGATTACGGAAAACAAGTTTCGGCCGATTCTGAGATGGAGTATTTGAGAAAAGTTTATTAACAATTTTTTAAACATTAGTAATTAATAACAATAGGATTTATAAGAAAATAATTTTTTATTGATATATTTGCATTCAATAAAGATTTAGCTTTAAAAAGAGCTATTAATCATTGCTGTATGACAATTACAAGCGGATATATAAGTGATAATATGATTTAAGGCTCGGTTTTTTGCTAAAAATGCGAAAAAATTAAAACATGCATAATTCACTCAAAAAATTTTTTTTCACAAAACTGTTTGAGATTATTTAGTTTGAGTTGATTTTGTTCCCATACACCAATTTTTATCAAAATCTGAGACCCTAAGGGACAAACGTTTGTTGAATTGAGGTGGAATGACCCATAATACATACGTGTGTAGTACCCTGTTTGTTTTCACTACGCAAATATCTGCTACGACAAAGCAATCGCTATTATTTTAAGGAGTATGCCACCATAAGGGAGTAAACCGAAGGCTAACTGTCTGATTGTGCTTTTTTTGAATCCCTTTTCAGTCATTGTTTCGAACGAGAAACGGCTAAAAACCTCAAAGCAATATGTTCGCTTCGTTTTCTTCTAAAATAAACATGTTTCCGTAGCAATATGGAAGCTATACCGTGCAGTGACGTCAGAAGGCGTTTCAGGTCACGTGAATTTCGTCCATTTTCGTGAACATATTAACAGAATTCAACCTACCAACCACCCAACCAAGCCAAAATTTTCTATACTAACCACCTTTGTGGTTTGCATGGAAAATGTTGGCTTATATATTTAAACTCGTGAGAAAATTTCTTGTGAAGGACATCATCAATACACGAGAAACAAATTTCACGAATATTCCCCATTGGCGCAAATGGTCTCAGCTGTAGACTGACTCCCCCAAATACCTGCAACCCAGCGTTTTGCTGCCCTCTTTCTTTTTCCAACTCGTCCACTTTTGCTCTCCCCATTCATTTTTCTGCCAGCCTCGCTATAACCAACCAACCAATTTGCTTTAATTCTCTTCCATAGTGAACCTATCTTTAATCATCTTCCTCTCTACCCAGCTTACCCTTTCCATTCTACCCTACCTCATCTCCAAAATTTCCAATCCGCTTATGCGCTAATCCATATTTCTCCAGAGAAAAATGAAAGTGAAAGTGAGACCTTAATTATAATTTCCGCGTTAATTTCACACTCACGGTTAGGAAGTTACAGATAAAAAAATGTTAATAAGGACATTGAGGAAGAACACGTTGAAATCATAAGAACATTTATTTCTTGATATGCCTTAAATTTAAGCATGTGTGGCTTTGGAAAACCAGCAAAAACACGTTTACGTAGAACCAGCTGCATTGAACTGAAGGGAGCGAGTTTTCCACACAAAGTCTGGATTGTTAATCTTTATAGGAGAGTTGAATCAGGCTCACTTGGAACGAAAACATTCGGCCAGAGAATCACACATTTGGATCACTGAGGGTAATTTTTTTGCCTATGCCCCCTAAGGCATTCCATTGTATAGATAGCATGCATAAGTGCCACGCAGTCTTATAGTCATCGTGTTCTGGTCAAAGACCAGTTCTCTAAAAGCTGAGCCACCATTCAACATACTCAGATGGAGACGTGAGGGACAGTAATCTAAAATAACTCATTTAGACAGAAATTTCTGGGAGAAAAGACAAAATGATAGACCCAGGACTCAGGCTTAGACTGCCCATCTCTGGGTATGTTGCTTGCAAATTTTAGAGGATCATTTAAGACCCTTTAACACCAAACCCGGTTCAGGTCGGCGGTATCATATCGAAGGGGGGTAGTCGTTTTCCATCTTCTCCCACTTAACCTGGGGGCCTCTCAACCATGGCACTCAGGTGAATTTTCTTCTTGCTTCCCGGGCGTGGGTAATCTTCCATGGCCAGGCGGAGGTACTTTCTTATTTAGATTCTTCTCCCCGGCCACCTCTTTCTTCCCACCAGCCCTTCACCTTATTCGTCAGCATCTCATTGTATCGCCGATTCATCTCGCGGCCGTGGACCCTGGAATATGTGGTTGAGGACGCATTGGGTATTCTCCTTCTCCCGGCAGCATTGGAGACGCAGCAGGTACCTTAACAACTTAATGGAGGGTGAAAAGTAATGCTAGGAATTAATGTGATGAAAAGGAAGGCCAGAAAGTGGCGTGCGTACAAATAGAGTTTACAAATTTCAGCCGTTTTCGATCTTTTTGGAATCGAGAGAGGAAAATCGCATTTCCCGAGAATTCACGAGAATTTCGGGATAAATATTTTTATTTAACTGCCAATTTATCACTCTCGGAGTAGTTATTTTGTTTTGTCGAGTTTGAAACTTTATTCAGAGATTGGAGGCTGAATTAAAATTCAAGCAGGTATTCCTTTAGCCTCCTCTCTGCTGCAAACTTCGGTTTGGAATCGTCAGCTTTACTATATATCTGCAATGCTAGATCTATAATATCGAACAACTAATAGGTACATACCATATTTACTTGCTGGAGAGTTATTTCAATATTTAGTCTATTAGTTAGCTAGTCTGTTTACCTGAAATCGAAGTGGCAGATCTGCTAGGAGTACCATACGCTGCAGAGAACAACGTTTACTTTGGTACTACTCTAATGGTTCGTATTAAGGTTCATTTTCACAAAGAATATTTGTTGTATATAAACTTGCATACTGCCTGAATCTGGAGCACGTTTCTTTACGGCAGTGACGCATGGATGATGACAGCAGTGGAGAAGAAAAGGGTGGAAGCAATCGAAATATGGTGCTATGGAAGAATGACGAAGATAAAATGGATCGACCGAGTGACAAATGAAGAAGTCTTCAGAAGAGCGGGAGAAAAGAGAAGTCTGCTGAAAACTATAAAAAGAAGACGGGACAACCTAATCGGCCATTTCTAAAATCATTCACGAAACAGTTTTTTATCTCTAGTCTATCGTTTATAAAAGTAGGGACATGCAAAGATTAAAGTTTTACGAATGTGGGCCGAACTGAGGTAACGCAGCACATGGCTGGAAAGAAGAGAGGAGACTTAAAATCAAGGCAAGATAGATGCGACTCTAGGAAAGAGTTAGTACTTATCATGTTTTCAAGGTATTAAGAACATAATAGGAAAGGAATGATGAGAGGAACAAATTTTTGGCTTTTTTGTTTCTGCTCTCTGAATGTAGAGAAGAGAATTAAAAAGTGGGTACAACTAATGATTAATTTAATTGTCAACCTTGGAGGATAACAGAGGTTTAGACGTATCGTTAGAAATCTGTGTGACACACCACTTTAATGCACCCAAATGAACAGAGCACATTTATTAACACAAAGGTTTACAAGTAAGAGCATGGGGAAATTGAGTGGGAAGTAGAAGTGGAACGTTGGGAAAGCGAAGGGGAGAATTATCGAAGGTAGAGCGAAACGATAGGGTATGAGCAACATGAAATCTGTGATATTGAGTTAGAAAATGTAAAAAATGTCACTTGATGGGTTTATATCTGAAGCAAGAGAAGGTAGGATGAAAGGGAGGATTTTCAATACCTTTTTGTAACTGCCAAGACCGCGGTACACTTGTCAGTAATGATTGTTTTTTGGGTGGGTTTTAATGTACAATATGACTTAAGCAGGTGGGGAACTTACAAGCCGTATTCCGATACTAATATTACTACTATTTTGATATATAATCTTTTCAGTGTGCTATTGGATTTTAAATTCTTGCTTCTCTTTCGGCCCCAAGATTTGTTGTTTTTTATTAGTGTCCCCGAAAACTAAGCGAACATTTCAAATATTACCATTTTCTTTGGTTTGAGCCTTTGTACAGATAAATAATAAAGGCAAGGCAAGAATGAAAGGAGCACTAAGGATACATTGAATAGAGGGAGTAAAATAGAGTAGCTCAAGACAGTAAATGAAAATTCAATGACGTTTCCCGTTCTCAGATTCGACAAAGGATATTAATATTAGGAAGAGGATATAATGATGGGATTGTGGTAAGGTGTCTTGTTGTGGGATTGCGTGGAACGAACCAACATTGGTTATTTTGTGTTGGGTTATCGTTGGCCGTTAAAATGTAATCTATATCAGCTATACATATATGCAATACATGTGGTACAATTTCCTGTGACCATTTACTACTAATATACATTTCTCTATTTGCTCAGTGTATAAGCTCTATAACTTGCCCCTTATCATGCTTGTAATTCCACTAGATTAGTGGGGAGAGTAACTCTTTGGTAACACCCTAACCTCATCACATCACAAATCACCCTCATACTCGCCCTGGAATAGTTGTCCTACTTAGTGGTCGGTTGATATGCATAGCAATAATAGCTCTCCAATTAAAGTACCAACTAGGAGCTCAAAGTACCAACTACGAGATATTCACTAGGAATTTGATGATCACATATGACTGTTCACTGGTATTCCAGCATTCATTTAGCCTCCCGCCCTCTAGCCCTTCTATCTATTCGCTCCACGTTTCCTGCACCAAAGCTCTTTAGTACATCCATATCTCTAGTCTGACTTTATCCTGTACAGTATAATTATTATTTTCTTTCCTCTTCCTCACTTATTAAAATTTTTCTGAGCGGAATTTCAGCGGTTGACTACGCTAAAATGTTCGCGGCTTGTCAGAATGGAAAACAGGCATTATTTAGGAAGATCACGACTGGTTCTTTTACGCTACAAATATCGGGCACCATCAATTAACAGTTGTGGAACTTTTAATAGGCCCTATTACTACTGCTAATGCGAATGGCGGACTTGATGAAAATTAATGGCTTTTAGGTTCAGTTTCATAATGCCTTATTCTCATGCATGTTGACTAATCACCGTTCTGACCAACCTTTTTAGAACCATTAGTAATGGCAACTGTGAAAACAACGTTACATGTGTGTCAAATGGCACTTAAAATTACACGAACTCATAATAAGGAGCCTAAATAATGTATTGCGAAGTTCTCATCACACTCTTCTTTTTTTTTTTTTGATAAACCACCACTTTCTTCAAGATAATTTGCTGTTTATTCGCACCTCGAGCCCCCAATCGCCACTTTGCAATTTCTCTCAAGTTTGCATTCTATTCGTAGCGTTGAAAATTCTTGATACCAGCTCATATAGTGAGTGTGGCTACCAAAATCATACATATAAAAAGAGATCTTATTTTAAACACACCACAAAACAAAAAGCAAATCAATTGCATGAAGTACTTTCTCGGATTATATAAATGAGTGTAATTTTCTCTGATACCTTATGCTATTGAAATTAGTCTACCCCTTGACATCTTAACGAAAGATGTCAAGGGGTAGACTGCTTTCATGTCCCACCTGTCGGGTAGAATATTGCACGCGAGCAGCTCTTCATTTAACGCGCAAGAAGGGACCGGGAGTATGCTGAAAAATATGTACCCTAGCCGAGGTACTAACCCAGGCCCTCCAGATTGGAAGCCAGTTCTCCAGCCAACACATCAACCAAATTCATCTACCTCCCAGCCACCACCATGGTGTGTGGCAGGGGGTGAATCTAATACGATAATACACTATCATCGCGAGCAATGCCATATTTTGGCGTCTGCTTAAACCACCTTGCTCTTAAAATAAATAAGTTTCAGAGGTAAGCTTATTTCCTACGCAACATGATTATTGGGTTTTATTTATCGTACAGGCATTATAAGATATTTTAGCACGCGGCATGGAAATCATTCTCGTTCATAGTCACCAGCGGGACAAATGATGGAGTCGGCTGCATTTTTTCGCACGGTACACGATAAATATTTTTTCTCTGCCTTAACATCATTTGATTTCTACAATATTTACCTACCTAATGCGATTCCAATTTTACAAGACATTACCTGACAATGTTGGCTAATCTACTGGCAAATAGATAAACTAAATAAGTGATACACTGTGCAACGAAATCACGGAACGGGAATTTGGTGTTGAAGAAGCAGGTAGTCAAGGAACGGCGCGACGCTTTGAAGATTGCGGCTCTTTCCTTATTTGCGTAAGAAAAGCTATAGAGTTATCTTGATAAAAACTAAATTTATCAGTTTATTTATGCGTTTTGCAAACTTGAATCTATAACCAATGGATTACATTAGTGACGTGCAAAATGATGTCAATTAATAATTACATTGTTCCCACCCAGAAAATGAGGGAAATAATATTTTTTTAAATTACACATTTAAACTTCCACCCGAATGATAGACATGCCTACAGAGACTACTACATTTTAGGCAATAGATGGAAATAAAACTTATATGTACTGTAATAGCTTGTAGATGATGGATTTGTATGAGGAAAAAGAAAAATAAATGAATACCCGTAGAGTGGTGGTATCCAGTATTTGACTGTGAGTGGCTTACCTCGGCGACCATTGCGTTAACGTTTAATGGAGATGAACACCGTGGGAGCACTTTTATTATTCCTCCCACTTCCGCTTGTTTTATTCGACGTAGCACTTTTTCCAGTTGAACAGGATCCAGTGCACCTGGAAAGCATGAGTTGTTAATATTAAGAAATATTTAGAATAACGAGAAATATTTTTCCACGTAAATTCTGACGAATTGGTTTGCTACGTAAATTCTGACGAATTTCACTATGCTCCTTAGAGCATAAAGGTAGATGATGTTGATGTAGCGCATGATTGGTGATGATTCACCACCTGCCTCACACCATAAAGGTGGCTCGCAGGGTGATCTGCATCACCATCTATATCTACGTATTATCCTGTGAACTATCGCAAGAGTGGGTGGCAGGGGGTGAAAAGCACCTTATATGCACCACTGACATGCAAATTAAGGGCTACAATGATACTACTTCATGAAAAAAAAGTTAGGTATAGGAGTCACGTGCAACAGGATAGTAAGTGTCTACAAATTTATGAAGTGATAACCGGTTAGAAGATTTTCATTAAATATATTTATTTGTATTTCCCTAGTATGCATAAAGTAGTAATATATGGATCGTTTTTCCAGTTTAGGTCGGCCAAATAGTTCAAAATTTTCATTTTAAAGGACCTAAACTCCTGGAAAAACCATCTATATATTAAAAAAGAGGTCTAGAAATCAACTTATATATTAGCAATATTAAAGCATTCCTAATACACTAAGGGCAATTATAGCAATTTTTTACCTACCTATCCCTTAGCTGTGCTGTCTATTGTGCTCTCTTATTCTATGCGAGAAAAATGGCCATTTAAATCTATCGGTACGCTTAAATCTATCCGTACGTTAAAAATGTAATCTGTAGATGTAGAATATTCATTGACTTTCACTGTCATCGATCCCGCAATATTCCCGAGAGCACAACAACAGCTTCGTCTACAGCTGCACAGTACTCTCCAACCTACCGCAAGGGTGTAAGTCAGGGGGCGAAACAATACCATGCATATTTGAATATCATGAACTCATAATCTCTAACAGTCACCAGATGACGGATTCCATTGCCAGTCATAAATCACCAAAGAAATAGGCTTGATCCATAAAGTCATCATCATCATAAGTCATCAATCCTGAGATTGGTTTGAAGCAGCTCTCCACTGAATACTTCTATCTGCTGATCTCTTCATAGGTACGAATTTAATACTTAAGTACTTTCACGAAAAATACCGCAAATGATGAAAAGTCATCATCCTCTGGAACGGATTGATGGCAAAATGTCATGGACCAACCTAGAATTTGACTGCTTTGCTGTCCCAGTATTTTTTATCGGTGTTGCACTCCTTCCAGTTCCAGCGACTGCAGCGCGACTAAAGAGAAAAAATAAAAAACCCAAATAGTGTAATATTTACGGATTTAAAACTTAAGTACTTTCACGAATAATACCGCAAATGATGAAAAGTCATCATCCTCTGGAACGGATTGATGGCATAAGGCCATGGACCAACCTAGAATTTGATTGCTTTGCTGTCCCAGTATTTTTTATCGGTGTTGCACTCCTTCCAGTTCCAGCGACTGCAGCGCGACTAAATAGAAAAAATAAAAAACCCAATTAGTGTAATTTTTATAGCACCTAAAAGAGGGTTGTTCAATTATTTTGTTTTGGCTCCTGATTGGCGGATTTGCCGCTCCCGCCAATTTCCATCATTAAAGTAACTGTTTCCTGCTCTGCGGGTCTCGGTTTCATCTGCATATAGATATGCAGATGGTAGTGTGATAGGTCCACTCCTATTACTTTTGTACATAAATGATGTCCATAAGGTGGTAAAAAGTAAGCCTTATCTATTTGCCGATGACACAGTAGTGTACAGGGAAATTCTATGCCCAAATGATAAAGAATATTTAAATATTGACCTACAAGCAATTGAAACTTAGTGTGATAAATGACAGTTAGAATTAAACTTTAAAAATGTCTTGTAATGAATTTTTGAACAAAGAATAGCTCTCCTCCTAGCACTTACAAAATAAGTAATAATGAATTAACAAACGTGGAATCCATTAAATACCTTGGAATAAGACTGACACATGATCTTTCCTGGGGTAAACACATTCGTGAAATAATGGGTCAAGCGAATCGTAAACTGGGATTCGTCAAAAGAGTACTGGGTAAATGTGACTATCATGTAAGAGAAATCAGCTACTTTTCCCTTGTAAGACCTCATTTGGAATATGCTGCCAGTGTATGGGATCCCTACGAAATCGGTCTAAATAACGAACTTGAACGTGTGCAGCGAAGATCGGCAAGATTTGTAAAGGGCCGGTATGATAACCTTATTAGCGTAACCAGTCTATTAAATGAATTGAAATGGGAATCATTGTCAGATCGCAGGTTGAAATTAAGACTTAATCTCTTACACAAATTCCAAGACCATATTTTCAGTGATGATGTTAAAAATATTTTGCGGACCCCAACTTACAATGGTAGACGACCATAATCACAAAATTAGAGAAATTGATTGCCGAACTGACAGATTCAAAATGTCCTTTTTTCCTCGTACTATTAGGGATATGAATAACGGTAAATATATCCAGTACCTACGAGTGTAGCAATGGATAACATTGGTAGCTTGCATGTTGGTATAAGGACTTAAAGCTAGCACAACTAACGGCATGTTTTTGCATGTATGCTTTGCTATTTTTATCTTTTTTTAAATGGCGTAGTTTTGAACAGTACATATACAAGTACTAATCCTTTTTTATGCATGATATGTAGTGCATGTTTAGTGAGAGAGTTCACCCCCTGCCACATACCTTTATGGTGGCTTGCAGGGTATTATGTAGATGTAGATAGATGCGTAATACCCCGCGAGCCAGCGCGAGGGTGTGTGGTAAGGGAGGGGGGGGATAAATCACCAAACATGCACCACTGACATGAAAATAAAGAGCTACATTTACACTACTACATGAATAGAAGTTATAGGAATCACGTGCAATTTGATGACAGAGTGTCTACAATGTTATGAAGTTATTACTGTTAGCTAAAAAAACTGATGCAGTCTAAAACAAAAGTAAAAAATCAAAAAGATCAAGCACATAATTTAATACCGAGTCAAAATCTTAGAACCTCGACAACACAGAGACTGATGTCAGAACATTCGAAAATCCAATGGTTTGTTTGCGAAAAATCTGGCCATCTATTTGTTGGGTGAAAATGTTGTTATGTCAACAATTCCGATTTTTTACAGTATAAGGTCCCGATATGAATTCTGTTACATTTTTATCACAGGAAGTATGATTAAAGGATTTTTAGCAACAAGCCTGTATTTAATCATACCTCTGGCTTGACTGAATCGCCGGTTTTCTGCTAGTTGCTGCCGCTGTTGTCTCTACAGCTGTTGTTATTTCTGTCAGGGTAAACTGCAAGCTTCGCCGATTAAGGAAATATGGGAATTTGGGTTAATAATCTACAAGTGATTTCAGAAACGATGAAAGGCATTCTACATAAAAATAAATTTTTCTTACTCACCTCGTACTTGACTGAATCACCGTTCCTCTATTTTTCGCCATTGTTCCACTCGTTACAGTACCAGAGATTCCTGTCGTACTCTGCCGGGCGCTTCATTGAAAGAGAAAGAGCCTAAGATTAGCATTTATCTCGTAGGAATCATTTTCATCGAGAGAGCACGGTGAAAAATATGGTTCCGTTTGCCTTACCTCATTTGAACTTTCGTATTCGTCGCGGCAGACTTCGATCGGGGCTTTGCATTCCTCCCGGTTACAGACATTTCTCTTGCGTTGTAGTGTGTATGGTGTCGCAAAGTAGACTGATTTGCTCGCAAGCTCTCATTTGTCCTTCGAACTCGAAACGTTACAGATAAGACCGGATGCGACGAGAAACCAAGCGCCAATTATAATCATCTCTCCGCAACTTCGTTTGAGAGATGAAAGCTGATGCATCATAAAAGGAAGCTATAAAGTTGGACATAACACATTCATTTTTCAAATTTCATTACAATAAATTCAAGAGGACGGGTTTTGCTTGATTTCTCGATTACAGTCAGTAGTAGATACGACTTCAATTGCCCGCCAATGAGGGTACCCAGAAATCCAGCACGTTGCAAAGTTCCTTTCAACTCTTGAAATACAGAACAATGACGCTCACTGTAGCTCACTATCCCGCATCTACTTAAAAAAATTAAGTGTGAATTATTTTTTTTCGGGAATTTTCAATGAAACAAAAGGAATAATCAGTAGTTTACAGCACGTGGTTCAGAGGATCAAGGGTGGACATAAACATGATTATCTTAAATCACTGAATGCATTTGCACCATACTTTCCCTACCATGATTTCATAACCAGAATCTCCATCCCTGATCTTTATTTTCAGGTACTTTTTTCATTTCTTATATCGAAGTCATTTGCTCTCTTTTATAATGTTTTCATGTTTAAAGCAGGGAGACATACTAATATTCCAGCTCGCAGGAGATGAAGCATGGAATCAGTGCATACCTTACGCCTTTCCACTTAACTCTGGCAATACCATGCATTAATCCCTGGGCTCTCATGGTACCCTAACTTCCCAAGCGGCTCCTATGTTTTAAACTCCCTTTTAAAAACTAGGTGCGAAATAATACTACACTCTTTATTGATAAAGTTCAACTTGAATAGAAGATTTATTAAAAATTAGTAACAACTGGGCTATGCAACAGAAAATGAAGTTCACCTTATGAATTCATTATTTATGTGCATTAGTCAATTGAGATTTATTATTTTATTGCATATTTTTACTACATGATTTAAATATAACATATGAAAAAGCTTATATTTTTGCTAAGAATTAAGCCAAAAACATGCTTCCAGGGAATCACTGAGCAAATTACTTCATTGCAAAGTGAATTTTATAGTGAAACGGTTGATGTTTCTCAGACAATGATTCTTTTAAAGATTGCGGAATTACAGATTATGTATTTTTACTAATGATGTAGGACGACCTGTACTTTGTAAATTTAGCAGCACTAAATGCACTTCTAAGATCATTGATATGCGTACCGA
The DNA here is from genome assembly GCA_933228895.1 of Platycnemis pennipes. NCBI lineage: Eukaryota > Metazoa > Arthropoda > Insecta > Odonata > Platycnemididae > Platycnemis > Platycnemis pennipes. The sequence goes on from OW121851.1 coordinate 36,161,179, forward strand.
CGATGGATTCGTATATCACCAAAACGATGTTAATTTTCAAGCTTAATCCAAACGGAACAAACCTTACCACGAACCCGACATTAAATCAACATCGCAAGCACCAATAACAACTTTTTCGTAATTTGTAATGGATTTTTATTATGAAAAAGTTACAAGAAGATAGCACGTCTCGAGCCCAGGATTCATCTATATACATGGAAGATGTAAATTATAATTTTAACCTCACTAGCCACTCCCATCAAACAGCAGAGTTAGTAAAAATGACGGTAATACTCGAATTAATGGCCCCAAATGCTAAAATCTGCAGAAAATTTTGAGATAAAAGTTTACACCGCACTAGAGCACCGCTCACACTCGGGAATTATTGTACACCGTAACAGTTACTGCCAAAGTCACTATTCACTTAGGTGTAATTCACCAAAGCAAAGCAAATAAATTGCATTACATATATTTATTGAAATTGAACTTTTCCGATACGGTAGATCACTTTGATGTCCCATGGCCAGTCACATTACAACTCGACTGAAACTCACTAATAAATAAGAATAATTACTCCCAAGTATCCCAAGTACTCTTTTTATAAATCCTAGCTTTCTCTTCGCTCGGCCCTCGCTATTTCCCTTATGTGTCTTCCCCACGATAAATCTTTAGTGATTGTTACACCTAAATATCTTACGGTTTCAACGTTTTCGATCTTCGTGTTATTAATTCTATAGGATCGCTCTATCGAATTATTCCTCCTCCAAAATAATAATATGGGACGGCCTGTTTTTCTGACAGAGAATTTACGGCAAACTAGCTGAAAACATATTCACAAAAAAAATTAAGCAGATGATAGTTAAATTTTTTGAAAAACTTTGACCAAACCATAGAGCTTATGTTCTAGAGCGTAAGCTATCTACATCTACATCTACACGATACCCTGCAAGCCACCGCGAGGGTGTGTGGCAGGGGGTGAAGATCACCAAGCATGCACCACTAACATGCATGCAAGCAACTAAAGGGTCTCATGCAACTAGATTGTTAGTATCTATAGTATTTGAGGGGTTAATACATGCATCATGCACTACAGAATACTCTAAAATATTACCCCTACCTATCCCTTTCCTATGCTGCCTATTCTGTTCTCTTATAGTACGGGGGAAAAATGCCATTTTGAATCTATCAGTACGACAATCTATCTCTCTAATCTTATTTATCTGGTCGAATCTAGCATAATACGCTGGTGTTTTTAATATGTGCCTAACATCTTCAGTAAAGCTATCCGATTGAAATTTCTCCAATAGATTTAATCTGAACTTTAACCTACGCTCTGATAATGATTCCCACCCTAATTCTTGTATTAATTCTGATACACTACTCAACCTATCGTAACACCTTTTGACGAACCTAGCTGCTCTACGCTGCACACTGTCTAGTTCTCTCATCAAACCTAATTCATTAGGATCCCATACACTGGCTGCATACTCGAGGTGGGGCCTAACTAGTGAAAAGTAGCATCGCTCTTTTGTCTTCTCATCACATTTCCCAAGTACTCTTTTTATAAATCCTAGCTTTCTCTTCGCTCGGCCGCATATTTCCCTTATGTGTCTTCCCCACGATAAATCTTTAGTGATTGTTACACCTAAATATCTTACGGTTTCAACGTTTTCGATCTTCGTGTTATAAATTCTATAGGATCGCTCTATCGAATTATTCCTCCTCCAAAAATTGATAGCTACACACTTTTTAAGGTTGAGTTCTAACTGCCATTTGTCGCACCACTCTTGAATTGCATCTAAATCCTTGCTAAGTGATTTCGTGTCCTCTTCGTTTGATATACCCCTGTACACCACCACATCGTCTGCAAAAGGTCTAAGGTTACCACTAACTACGGTACCCAAATCGTTTATGTATAAAAGAAATAGAAGCGGACCTACTACGCTACCCTGGGGAACTCCCGATGTGACTTCGATTGTGTCCGACATGATACCATCTATGACAACCCTCTGCTCTCGCCCACTTAAGAATTCTTTTACCCAACATACAACGTCTTTATTTATACCAAAACTCTCTAACTTCAAGATTAATTTGTCATGAGGAACTTTATCGAAAGCCTTTTTAAAATCTAAAAATATCGCATCAACTTCAGTACTGCTTTCGCCGTGGACTAAAATATCGTGTACGAATAAAGCTAATTGTGTTTCGCAAGATCTACCTTTCCGGAACCCATGCTGGCTCTTTATGAGTAATCCCTGACTATCCAAATGCCCCATGATCGAACTGACTACTATGTGCTCAAATATCTTACAAGAGATTGACGTGAGTGAAATGGGTCTGTAGTTACCAGGTTCTTCCCTATCACCGCTTTTAAATATAGGTGTAATGTTAGCTACTTTCCAATCCTTGGGTACTGTGTGGTTCTTTAGTGTTTTATTGAATATTATTTCTAGATAGGGGGCTATTTCAGAAGCTAATGTTTTATATACTCTGGAAGGAATTTGATCGGGACCTGGTGATTTGTTTTACTTATGTTTTTTAACTGCGGCTCTATTCCGCGACATGAAATGTTTATTTCGGGCATTTGCTCACTGAAAGTGTTCGGCGGTGGTTCCACTGCGTTTTGTGACGATGAGTTGAATACACTTTGGAAGAAGGTGTTTAAAGTGTTGGCTTTTTCTACACTGCTGGTGACTCTGATTCCTTTATCATTTTTAAGTGTGTGCACTGTGGACTTATTTCCCTGAAGCTCTCTCACATATGACCAAAACGCTTTAGGATTGCTATCTAAATATTCTCCTAACATCTTGCTCTTGAAATGTGATAACGCTTGCCGGCATGATTTCCTTGCTAATGCTCTCGATTTTTTATAGTTTTGAACTAGCTCATTTTTTTCCTCTACCGATAGACCCCGTCTGGCATTTTTCATCTTAGCGTGGCATACCCTTTGTCGCTTTAGTGATTTCCTAACCTCCACGTTATACCACCTTGGCTCTGTATTATCACTAATATATTTACTTGGTATGTATTTATGAACAGCGTTACGGGTGACCTCAAGAAATTCTCTCCACGAATCCTCTGTATTTAATCCTTTGCTTTGTTCGCTGAATACATTAAACGCTTCCCTTAATTCCTCTTTCATACCGTCGTAATTTGCCTTGCCAAATAAGTATACCCTCCTCCTTGGTTTATAATGTCTTTCAACGCCTACAATAAATTTCGCATGCACTATTTTATGGTCACTAACTCCTGTGTCTGTAACTGTATTTAGAACTCTCTCGGGTATATTTGTTGCTAATAAGTCTAGAATGTTGTTTCCCCTGGTCGGCTCTGTGACTAGCTGTTGTAAAGAATGTGTCGTAAAGGTGTTCAACAGTGATTCGCAATGTTCCTTATCCTTACCTCCTGTAATGAAACTACACGTATTCCAGTCTATCGAGGGGAGATTGAAATCTCCGCCTACTATTATTCCTCTATCATTCTTCCCAGAAAGTAATGTACGTATCTCTGACTCTAGCTCTATTATAGAATTAACGTCTGCGTCCGGTGGCCTGTAATATGCACCTACATATATCTTTTTTGAGTTACTACTTTTACTTTTAACGGAACACCAAATACTTTCTACATTTCGCTCTGAAATAAGTTCTCGAGCTCTCGAAAACCTCGAGTTCTAACTTCACGAAACGTAACCCTCTTGCGCCACTTGTTTACCAATTGTTTACCGTATTCTTCACTCACATAAGGTCGTGTATACGACCGTATACACGACCTTATATGAGTGAAAATGGAAGAGTCCAAAAAAGCTGGCAACCCAGCGAAGTGACGCCACTGCCCTTTTATAATGCACAGCCTTTACAAAAAAATTGCGCCGTAAATGATTCATGAGCACTCCGAGAGTCGACAGTTCCATACTCCATCTCGCGGTGAAGAAAATGGAGCACTCTTCAAGACAGGATGTCTGACAGGAAGTTCGAGGGGATAGGGGAGGCTTGGAGAGATAATCCTTAAAGACGTTTTTCTCACAGGCAGTAAAAAGTTTGAAAGTTGAAGCACCGTCAAATCATGGGGTTTGCAAATATGAATACATGGAATTAGAACAAGGGTCGTTTAACGAACGGCCATTTGAGGGTTTGGTATGGTTTCCTTTCAATTAATCGGTCCTTAACTCGATGCAATGTCCAGTGCATCGTACTGAGCAGTGAAAATCCACGTCTGAGTTGGCCTTAAGATGGGCACTAGTTTGTCTCCCAACAGCTCATCTATCGCTAACAAAGAGAGGAAAAAAGTAGGGTAGAATATTATTTCAGCAAACACAAACCCTTGGATCGAGAAGAACAATCGAGTGTTAATGCACCATTGTTTATCGCCAAAGAAATAAAAGCCACAATTATGTATTTTCTTACGCTTATTTATTGTAATAAATTTGCATAATTCAGTTGACGCAGGCAAGGCCAAAGAAGATGTCGTTCCCAGTCACACAGTGCCACAAACATAACTTTTATCTTGTTTTCAAGCATTCGTTACGAATATTTTACAAAATTTATCACATTATTACAAAATATCATGAGATATAATGGCCTGATGAAGGCAATCCTTGAGGGAATAGGGAAAGATAAGAATAAGGAAAAAGATCTCATATGAGATATATGGAGCTAATAATAAAGAATCTGGAAGTGAACAATGTAAATATGAAGAGGCTAGCAGAAATGTAGAATGCTTGGAGAGAAATAATCACTCACCTTGACCGAGACTCGAAGCCGTAATTCTCTAATTTCTTGCCAGGTGTTTTAACTAGTTAAGCTGCCAAGGTATCATTATTCCTTGAGCCGAATAGAGAGAAGAGCTGCGTCATACCAATTTTAGGGTTGTGAATGAATTGGAGGGGTGGGTGGGGGCCTTCTGGAGCCATCCTGGCACTTAGACCTCTTTAGATCCATTGTGCCAACCCACATTTAACCTGCCCGCCACTCGCAGACAGAGGACAAGAGCACCACGGTAGAGGTATGGAGGAGGGCAAACCATCCAACCTCTGTCCGGGCCCAAGGTTGCTTAAATTCGGTAATGTCACGGGAACCGGTGTGTCAACGTGGCTAGGCCCTTGCCCAATTTTAGGGTTAGTAACATAAATTAATGATAGAGGGATTTAGAAAGGGCCTGAAGTGTCAAGCCTCCAGGATAAATCCTACCAAATACACGACTTATTTCCAACTGCACGAATATTTTAAGGATTCCTATATTAATTTAACCTCCCTCTAGTTTCGTAAAACTCGATGTGATTACAAGTGTGTATTTTGATAAATAAAATTATTTATGAAACTCTCTTATTGTGAATACTTAAGTTAAAGTAGTACAAATATCTTGATGTGGGATTATTGACTTATGGTGTTGTTCACAGAATTTATTTTTCACGAGATGAGACCAAAGAATATACGATTAATAGATGTTTGAGTCTCACCTAATAAGTTGAAACGTAACAGTTCATTCTTTGAATTCTGGGTGAGCCCTTTTTGTGCATAATTGCTTTAATTGTGGATAGTCCCCTGTTTATTTTTCTCTAGGTGCTCAGGGGTATCAGCCAGAAGTGAACTGGCGACCTTCCTTTCTCAAAGCAAACGCTCCACCCTACTAGAATGTCACTTACGTGGACGTGGGTATGAAGAAATATATTCGTAATGACATCAATTCGAGATCGATTTTTATTCGAAAGAAGCGGTATGTCGAACGAATTAAAACATTCCTTATTGCTATTAAAACCTCAAACAATTTCAGCATTTTCACGCTATTATCGAGAATTACTTTGTTCACTGAACCTGTCGAACTGCTTGTATTAGCAGTCTAATGTTTTTCAGCAGTGGGTTGGATGAAATGGAAGGAATATTTGGAAGAGAAGGAAGAGGGTGAGAGGAGAAGAGGTTATTCCTTCCATCACTTAGCACAATAGTAAAAAGTGAAAATCCGAAATCAAAAGCTCAGGTTCATACTGGTAGAGATGGGGTGGGGATTGTTGAAAGGGCTTAATACTCATAGTATAAATGACAACCACAAGGATAATGTGCGTTTAAGTTATTATTTTACCAGCTAGGTTAATACATTTTCAATGCGTAAACAAAGTTTTGCATTCAAAACAGTTGACTGAAATGAAAAATATAGGTAGAAGAATAATATAAACGTTTTGCACATGTATTCGATTTTACCAACATCAGCATCAAGAGTCAACTATCCTAAGATTGGTTCTACGCGGCTCTCCACTCGATTTTCCTATCAGCTAACCTCTTCTCACCTACAAAGCTCTTTTTTATCCATAAAATTTAATAAGTTTCGGTATACTAGAATGCATTACATCACATACATATGCATATATTTTAGTATATCATTGCAAATGCCATCATATTTTTATTCTACTCTACCTTCACTCTCTTTCATCTAATTGTTTTTTTTTCAGTATAATATTCAGTTTATTTTCAGTATAATAGTGCAAAGGCCATCAGCTTTTTATTCTACTCTACTTTTACTCACTTTCATCTAATTGGGTAGCTGTTTATCTCTGCCTTTAGTGATATCTTTCCCTTCTTACTCTACATGTTTCTATTTTATAAAAAATTTCCGTTAACCGAGGTCAAAAGACAGGAAAAAGGCATTTAAAGGTTATGAAACATCAATGCATTGGATATCTCTCATCGTCGCTGCAATCCTTGTCTAATTAAAATGGTCCCGCTCGATATCATCAGAGATCTTGCGTACTGCGGTGATCATTTTCTCCTTCAGCTTCGCGATATCCTTTGAACTGAGATTCATATGTGAGAGCAGATTGTCGTTCTTCTTGTCCCATGTCCCATGGGCCCCGATGGCAAGGACCCAACGGTAAACGCTCGTCTGGTAGGATATCCTGATCTTCTGGGCCAGGGCGTAATACCTGGCGATCCTCTTCTTGCGGGCCTCAGCCATTCCTTCCTCCGATGGCACGGTGACGTCGATGATGTGCACCGGTCCCTGGGGGACTCTCGCGAGGATGAGGTCCGGCCGCTGTTGGATCCCAGTGCCGGGGACCGCATTGTCGCGCAAGTGCTCCCAGTTGCGCGGAATCACCGCCTCCAGCATGTCAAGGACCGTCTCGTGTCGCTCTTTCCGCTTTACGGAGTGCTCCGTGCATTTGCCTTGTATGTGAGCGTCCGTCTCCTTGTTCTGACTGCATTTCCTGCACAGCTTTCTGTATCGCCTTCTGGGAGAACAAGAAAGTGAGAATCTTTAAGACGACTGTGTGACGAATTGGAGACCACATTATCCACTCACTCTTATTATTTACGTAATTTTAGGTCCACTGTGTGGACATTGTCGCCCTTGTATGACTTAATTATTGAGTTCCTGTTTCACGCAGACTCATTTGAACACGCCAGCGATACACTCACGTCATTTGTGCTTACATCTTTGTCAGACAATCGGTAAGCGTGAGAAACTCTCACAAGTACGTTGTTTTCCGCGCCTACAGGAGCAGAGAGTACTCTCCTATCGTACGAGCGGATTTATACATTATCTACCCTAAGGTCATATATTATTTCTGTTGATAACACCCCTTTTCCTCAACTAATACCAAGCATATCGCGATGATATCAATTGATAGGATTTTTGACCATCATATGATGTATAGCATACTCGATTTACTTTTAAGTTACACAGTTTGTTTACAATTTGATTTGAAAGAAAAATCTATCCGACAAAAGGGTAACGAAACAAGAATTTCCCCATGGAGACGTTGTAAATAATCAACTAAGAAAAATGGAATAATGTCGGCAGGAGACATGCATGTTACATTAAATCGTGAAAATAAATAACCAAAAATAAGTATTGAAAATGGAATCAGTACTTTGACATTATTAAACTTAACCATGGAAAGGTCAAAGGTCAGATATCTGCTGAAGATCAATAAGAAGATTAAGATATTCGTTATTGGTGCAGCAAGAGAGGAGAGGCCAAAACCAACTTTAAACTAGGAAATCTAAAACTTGAAGAGTTAAAAGAGTTTTGTTACCTGGGAAGCGGAGTAACCAACGATGGACGAAGCAAGAAAGAAATAGTCAGTAGAATTGCCCAGGCGAAGAGGGCATTCTATCGAAAGAAGAATCTACTTATAGCTGGAAATACAAGCGTAGAAGTAAGGAAACAGTTTATCGGAGCATGCATCTGGAGCATGTTTCTTTACGGCAGTGAGGCATGGACGATGACAGTAGCGGAGAAGAAAAGGGTAGAAGCATTCGAAATTTGGTGCTACAGAAGAATGATGAAGATTAAATGGATCGACCGAGTAAGTAACGAGGAAGTTCTAAGAAGAGTGAGAGAAAATAGAAGTCTGCCGAAAACTCTAAAAAGAAGACGGGACAACTTAATTGGGCGCATAATGATGCATAATGGCCTGATGAAGACAATCGTTGAAAGACAAGCGGACGGGAAGAATGGAAAAGGCAGGCCTCGTATGAGATAAATGAAACAAGTGATGAAGGATGTGAAAGAAAAAATATTTAAATATGAAGATACTAACCGATAGAAAAATTCAGTGGGAAGCTATGTCAAACCAATCCCAGGATTGCTGACTAATGATGATGATGATGAAGTATTGTTCTACGCGAAGGTTGTTCAGGTAGGTTTAAATTTTTTTTGAAAACCTTGAGAATGACAAAAGGAATTTGTCGAAACCTAGGTCGGATATATAAAAAAGTGTGGAATTGACTAAAAGTCTTATTTTATTCTTTACCTACAGTCTGAAGCCCGATGCCCTTACCACTGGGATACCTGTCTCTGTCAATAAAGTAATGCATCTATTAGTGCACGTACGTACTCCACACTTTTTATGCCAAATCCACCTCATCTCAATTATACCCATACCAGTGATACAAGGCTATTTTACCAAAAGCCGTCCTATTCTACCAGCAGTATCAATAAACAGTAGCAGTCAGTTGTTACTTTTAACTTTGATTTCAGCACCCTTAACTTGGAATGGAGAAATCTACGCAATTCATTGTGAAAATAATAAAGGCATTAAGTCTGTGATAAGCTGAATACTTTCTCGATACTAAATTGTGATGAGAATAATTATTTAATAAGACTCGTAATTTATCAAAGCCTATTTTCATTCCATCTCTCCCCTACTCAACACCGACAACACCCATATTCACACAAACTCAAATGATCATCTTAAAACGAATGAAAGATAAAATATTACTCTGTGCAACTTTAAAAAATTTCAAGTGATAGTTTTTCATTGGGAATGATGAAATATTTATATCAGCACGATTGGGGCACAGTTTGTTAACTCTTAAAAAAATAAAGGATAATAGAAGGTCAAATAGTGGCTAATATTCAGGTTGTCCGTAAGGGGGATGATGATTGAACATGGAAGAATAAGGGATGAAGGAGAAGCAGTTGTGAAAAAAAAATCAAGTGGAAAATCAAGTACCCGAGGAAAAGAGTTATAGCGAAATAACTGCTTACATATTTTAATATGTATAGCAAATTACATAAATAAAATTAACAGTCTCGGGCTTCACTACGTGAAATGACTCCATATCGTTCTAAAAAGAAACTAGTTAAAACCAAGAAAACCTTAAAGCTGATGGAGTTCGGTGATAAGTTGTGGAATGGTGAGGCATACTCAATGAAAAACACCTTGTACGGCTCCACAGTACTCGTAATAAATTCCAATCGATTCGAAAACTCTATTGCCATTGCCAAGGATAAAAAAAATTATCCTTGATATACAACCGGGGATTCGATACTTGTCATCTACGTAATACCTGACGAAAATGACATGGAAGTATCGGAACACCAGTTATATAAAAAAAAGTTTAAATGGAGTTTATTAAGTGGCCTATTTTATTTTTACAACGTATTTTCCATCAATTTTCGCCTTGTAAATGTAAATAAAGAAGCAGGAAAGCAAGTTAACGTCATACTGTGCTTCTTATGTCTTCATATCATAAATTTCGATATAGCAACGTTATCTATATTTATATCTTTCCGTGCAAGCCTCTACAAAGTTTCTTGGCGCCAAAAATCAGACTCGTAGGTGTCGGTAATGTGAAATACTTAGGGTTTACAGCTATTGAAGACTTATGGGGGAGGACGAGGATATGGGGATCCGGGATATGTGCGGTCAAGCCTACAGAAAGTGAGTTTTTTTAAAGGCGACATAGGGAAATGTGATGAGATAGAGAAACAGTGGTGTTTATTTTTCTGGCGAACTGAATAACGAGGCCAGATGCAATTATTTCTCTTCATGTTTATCTCACAAAGATAGAATTCCCGTGGTTTAATAACGGCGACATTAGCAGCAATGCTGTCGGCGATCGTGAATCGCTAGCTCATATATCATCTTACAATTATTCAGTCCAAGAAAAAACCACCCGAGAAATTTATGCGTCGAATGACGATAATGAAGTGAACTTCCGCACATCTTTTCTAAAGACATATTCAGAGTGACAGCATCGTAAACGTATCGCTTTTCTCATTATATAATCCCGGACGAAATGACTAGAACTCAATCTGACTTCAGCAATATCACCACATTGTTCAGTTAATTTTAAATTCATCCTACAACGAAATTATTGCACCCATTCAAATAAATTTGAAACTTAAGGGGACCAGCAAGGAAGGTGAATAACTGAGATACACGCGAATGTTTATCATATATTTATAGCTTCATTGCACAGCAATATGTTATAGATAATAATAGAGATAAAGTCAAAAATGGGGTGTGATACAAAGAGGCTTATAAAATCTAATTTTTCTGGTTAATATAAGGTTCATTCTTTTATAGATGTATTTGAAATTTCCGGTAAAAAAGCCGACTAGGATAGGAAATTTTGGTGTTTTTAAAGATTTTTTTGAATTTCTGTATGATTTTTAATATATGACAAGAATATAATTGCTTTCAACATACTTTTGATTTTGGTTTTGAACACAAATATTCGTGTAAAATTTCCGTGGTGTCGTTCCCACATGTTGAAAATTAAACATTAGAAGTTGCAGTGGATGTAAAACATTCGTAATCCCTCGGTGAATTAACTTGATGGAGCAGCCAACCTATCATGCAATTACTAACAATAGTAGTATCGCTTACAAGACGTTAATGCTTTCCTGCTTTGGAGTCACCCCCTGTCACACCCTCGTGTTGGGTTGCGAGATGGTATGTGGATCGTTTCGACTAATTTCAAAGCGTAGAAATTGATTTCACTTTTTCAAAACACAGCAATAGATTGATATCTTTTACAAATCTTCGACGCATTAAAAGAAACATAAATGTCTTACTTGCAACTCCCAACGTATAGGCTCTTGGTTACAGCCGTCCTCTTGGCTCTTCCCATCTTTTCCGATACTTCAATCACTAGCCGTTGCAAATCGTTTTATTAAAGCAGATCACTGTCTCTTTGACCACTGTCGAAGGTCGTTTTTCCTTTTCTTCCGGATATGCTTGGACACGCGATGCGCGATCCCTCATGTGCAGGAGAACGATGGTTAACGGGATGGTCGCTCGGACTCTCGGGCGAGAGCGAAAGCAATGATGGTGATGATGGGTTGGCGAATGAAGACTTCGAGGCTCCGGAGATTAACCTTCGGAATTGCCGGCGATCCGTTTGCTGTACCACGGCTGCTGTTTCGGATTTGGACCGGTTTGACGGGTTGACCCGACGGATGGCAGTTGTCCCGAAGACGTCCGGTGACGAAGAATGTGTTCCAACCAGATTAACAAGGATTTCCTGTAAGGGTTATATGCTTTAGTTATTGTGTTCCACAGAGCACAGTGGTCTTGAAGCCCTCCGGTAACGTATAGGGCAATCTAGCTAGTTAGCCATAAGGTGTGATGGCTAACCAATGTCGTGATAAGGAGGTCTTGCGTAGGTAAGCAAGATGCAGCGGATGCGTAGTAAGTATTCCCTTCTAGATCCGCTTACTTCGGTGTCTCGAAGAGAAATGAAAGAGCCTTGAACCAATCGAGACTTATATAATGATTCCGCAGGCGGAATTAATACGGAGACTGCATCCAAGTCTGCGCATGCGCAGTACTCGTGTCTTGTTCTGCGCATGTGCGGCAGCGGTTTTTCAGTCGCGTAATTGAAGAATGTAGAGCTCTGGAGGGGTTAGATATGAATATAAATGGCGATGACATCACCGCTAAGGAATAAAGCATGCAGGAGAGGGGAGAAATCGGCGCCACGTAACATCCGGATTCTCTGCTCTACTGACAAGTTTCGACAAGTTTGTCGTGCACTTGATAGCGACGTGTCATCTACATCAACACGATACCCCGCAAGCCACCGCGAGGGGGTGAAGATCACAAGCATGCACTTTAAACATGAAAACGTGCTACTATAGGGTCTCAGGCAACTAGACTGTACTTGAACGTGTGCAGCGAAGTTCGCAAGATTTGTTAAGGGACTATACGATAGTTAAAATGAATTAAAATGGGAATGATTGTTAGATCGCAGGTTGAAATTTAGACTTAATCTCTTAAATAAATTCCAAGACAATATATTCAGTGATAATGTTCAAAATATTTTGCGAACCCCAACTTACTATGGCAGACTGGACCATAATCATAAAATTAGAGAAATTGATTGCCGAACTGATAGATTCAAAATGTCCTTTTTCCCTCGTACAATTAGAGATACGAATAACGGTAAATATGTCCAATCGCAGAGTAGCAATGGATAGCATTGGTAGCTGCATGTTGGTATGAGTATTTAAAGCTAACCCTACTAACAGAATGTTTTTGCATGTTTACTTTGCAATTTCATTCTTTTTTAAATAGTGAAGTTCTGACTAGTATATTAATACTATTCCTTTTTTATGCATGATATGTAGTGCATATTTGGTGAGAAATCACCCTCTGCCACACACCTTTGTGGTGGCCTTGCAGGGTATTATGTAGATGTAGATAGATGTAGATGTAGACTGTTAGTATCTACGTAGTAATAAGGGATTGGTTGTTTATACATGCATCATGCACTACAGACTACTCTTTCTACTATTCTAACAGTATTTCCCCTACCTATCCCTTTGCTTTGCTGAGTATTGTGTTATCTTATAGTACGGGGGAAAAATGACGTTTTGAATCTATCAGTACGACAATCTATCTCTCTAATCTTATTTATCTGGCCGAATCTAGCGTAATACACTGGTGTTTTAATATATGCCTAACATATTCAGTAAAGCTTTCCGATTTAAATTTCTGTAAGAGATTTAATCTGTACCTACTTTAACCTACGCTCTGATAATGATTCCCACCCTAATTCCTGTATTAATTCTGTTACACTACTAAACCTATCGTAACACCTTTCGACGAACCTAGCTGCTCTACGCTGCACACTGTCTAGTTCTCTGATCAAACCTAATTCATTCGGATCCTATGCACTGGCTACATACTCAAGGTGGGGTCTAACTAGTGAAAAGTAACATCGCTCTTTTGTCTTCTCATCACATTTCCCAAGTACTCTTTTTGTAAATCTTAGCTTTCTCTTCGCCCGTGTCAAACCCCGGGTCGTTATACAGTAGGGTGCGGCTTATTTTTCGAAAAACGGAAAAGCTAAAAGTTCCACCCGTCCAAACATTCATTTTGATGAGAAAACACGTATATGAAATTTTTGTTGAGCTGCGATATTGTTAACACGTGCCGCATGGGGTCTGAAATACCCCACTCAAAAAATGGAAATATCGCATCACAATAACTGCTTCTAGAGTGAATATATGATTTTACGACCCTTTAAAAAACCCGTTCTTCAAAATCTGTCAACAATTTAACTCCTCTCTCGGTATGGTCATTAAATACTTGCAATGACTTGACTACTCTCTCACCATGGAGGTAACTTGAATTCCTTGCCCAACTGCTGACTGGTAGATCAGAAAAACGCAGTTGATTTTCGAAATTTGAAAAAAAATTAGCCGTTTTTTTCGTGGCTAAATTGGCGATACTCATTTCTGGTACATCATCTAAAGGAATGTGTCTCCTCCTGGACCATTCTTCTTGTGCTCCACGAGACCCCAAGATACCTTTGATACCTTCTACTAGCCTTGCTCCTTCTTCACGCTAAAGGCCTGGTTACACGATACATTAACCCGTACGAGTTAATGTGTAAATGAATGAACGCGAGAATGAACGCGAAAATGTACCGATTAACCACACCAAAATGTACAAATGAATGAATGCGTGAACAGAAAATAGAACCTGTTCTATTTGGTTCATGCATTCGCACAAGTTGAGCAGAAACCATTCACGCAAATGTACATGAACCCGTACGTGTTGTATCGTGTAACCAGGCCTTAAGACCGGAATCGAATACTGAGAGACCCACCAGCTCCTCACTCAGGTACCAAAGGTGTCCCATGAATTTTTTCTGAGCAATTTTGCGACAGTAATATTAGTGCTCCCACATTCAATGAGCTTCTTTAAAAAAAGTAAGTCATTTCTAGGTGCTGATGTGGCTAACGGGGAAAAAACAGGCATGGATATAAACTTTTACAAGAAATATGCAAACATCAAATAGCCCCTTGGAATCAACATCGCTAATTAGCACTTGCTCACGAAAAACCCAAATTGTAAGTGCGTAAATTGCTTTGCACATCCACCTCGCACAATGCATTGTCCCTGGTTGTAAAAACTTTACGCCTTTGGCAGGTTCACCCCCAAGAAATATAATTGAGAACTCTAAAAGCTCCAAGTAATCATCTCTAGGATGGCCGATCTGAAAAAGGCAAATTGGTTTAGCCACCAAAAAACAGCCAAGTTTTTTCAAATTTCGGAAATTAACTGCGATTTTTCTGATCTACCAGTCAGCAGTTGGGCGAGAAATTCAAGTTACCTCCATGGTGAGAGAGTAGTCAAGTCATTGCAAGTATTTAATGACCATGCCGAGAGAGGAGTTAAATTTTTGAAAGATTTTGAAGAACTTTGACCAAAGACGAAAATAAATACCAGGAATTGTTACTTTTTGTTCAAGAACATAGAAGAAGGGTGCCAGATATAAGTATTGGTATCTGAAACTCCTTGTATTTTTCTTTTTTATTAGTATACTGTCCTTCAGATTGCCTATTTAATTTTGTAAGATATACAGATTTCTTTTAAATGAAGATGACAGATTTGGCAAATTTTTATGACCGAGTTAATAATAAATTGAAATAATTACTAAAACACCATGCCCGTCGCCATAACCAGTGAATGAGTGCTCCAGAACTATGCATTTACCACGAGACAACGTAGCAGTTGCGGTGTCGTCGGGGGCCGCTTACAGGGGGGGTCTACGGACAGGAGAAACTCGTCCGCGCCGGCGCCCCCTAATTAGCATTTCGAGCTCGCTTCGCCCTCCTGCATCTCCTAAACGGCTAATGATAGGTAAAAACTAATGAAATTTCAGATCTAAAGGGTCGTAAAATCATATATTTACTCTAGAAGCAGTTATTGTGATGCGATATTTCCTTTTTTTTTTTTTTGTTTTTTTTTTGAGTGGGGTATTTCAGACCCCATGCGGCACGTTTTAACAATATCGCAGCTCAACAAAAATTTCATATACGTGTTTTCTCATCAAAATGAATGTTTGGACGGGTGGAACTTTTAGCTTTTCCGTTTTTCGAAAAGTAAGCCGCACCCTATTATACATTGTGCGGCAACATAACTTCCTGTTTTATATGGATATATCCATATAAAAATGGTTGTTATGTTGCCGCACCCTGTATAAATATTTTAAGTATAATTTTCGAAATTCATTAGTGTCTTTTGCTTGCAATGAAATAAAAAATTGTATTAGTTGTCCACTTGCGTGCTCATATTAAGTAACTAATATTATTAATTGCGTACTTTTTATCTTGAGCCTCTCTTAAAAGTTTCATGAATACGCTGGGAGGAAGGAAATTATGATTGCCGTTACGATCCATGACTTGAAGTTTGTGAAACCATTTTATATGCCCGCACCCCAAACATTTTGTCCACCAAAAGGCAATTTTCTCCCTCTACCGAATGTTTATTCGAGATTTTATTCCTTTCCGTACATCCTCCCAATATGCTAAGCGTTTAGATGTTGAAGAAGGGAACAGAATCGCTCGATTCGATGTTCAATCTTGTCGGAAAACCATTAATGTGTTACGGACAAGTGTTCGTCTCTTGTTCTCTCTTCACTTTTTGTGGGTCAAGGACACGCATCGGGAAGAGCCTCTCTTCGGTCGCCGGAAAATCAGGTCACGGCTCTTGGAAGCGCTCTTGAAATGGGAGATGTTGTGAGATATTACTTAATAATCGATGCAGAATGCCAATCAATGTAGAGTTAAGCTCTATTAGTCAGCCCTTTACACCCCGCTTGAACCTAGCTTATAGAAGATGAGAAAATACTTAGCTGGAGAACCACTATTGCCTAACAGTTTTATTGCTTTTGTTATAGAGGATTTTTATGAGATCGATCAGTTGGTTACCAAGGTGATCACCATCTTGTTTGGAAAACAAACCGAGTTACAACAAACATCCACCCATAATATTCCACGGTGCTGAGAAATTAGTGAAAGATGGACGATTACTCTTACATTTTTTATTTAGAGTCAAAGGAAAACAATACCATAAAGATTTTAATAAGTTCATGCACTATTTGTAAAAAGGGAATGCGTTAAGATTATTGGCATTTTCTTACAGGGCTCTTAAAGAATCAGTTAGTGTTTTAATTCTAGATTCAGCTTATTTTCCTGCACTTCCTTTTAATATCCTCACATTATCACGTCACTCTTTCGTGAACAAAATATAACTGACTTTTCGTATACGAGCGGTTGAGAACCATGACGTTTTGGTACCATAAATGAAATAAATTTTGCCGTAAACCTGTGATTTCTTGGGCCTATTGGTACATATATTTTTCCTGAATTCCCAAAGGACTCCGACAAGGTATCGCTGATTGGTGATTCATTTGTTTTGCTGTGATGTTCATGGCGTGGAGTGCTATTCCTGTAAATCCAATCACAGATTTTTGGATGGTCTGAACTCTTGTTTCCTCAAATGGACCCTAAAAGTCCCATAAAAGATTTGTTTTGGGTAGATCTTTCACTGCTTCGTCCCGAGGGAGGAAGCGCTTCTCCCGTAAAATGCCACTGATTTATTGTGAATTTGGTTTTTGTGAGTGATTGTTATGTAAAGCATGTTAAAATCCTTGTCTTGTGAGTATCTTGAAGCATTTTCCATTCTCGCGGTTCAAGAATTTAATACTCGTATGACCAGTGGAGCTTTGTTTTTCTTTGAGCTAAACGTTTGAGACCGTATAGGTCCATTATCCTATTTACTAATTTGTATGCTCATAAACATCATTATTTTCTTCTATTACCTTTCACACGAATGGCGAAAGTTGCTATTTACTCTACAAATTGCGTGATATTTATTGTGATTCCATTTTATGTCTTGGATTTGCAACGATTCGATGCATGTCGATTCTTAGAGCAGCATATTGTATCGGCCACATTAGGTGGAGGGAACCACATTTGCATGCATGACGCGACTGCAGTGATGTTACATAAATTAAAATTATCATGCTTTTCCGCAAGTACTTCAATTTTTGTAAAATTCGCTCTCTTCAGAAAAACTCCGTGTTTGGATAATGACCCTTCTGAGTCAAATCAAATTAGCTCGTAATGGTTTTTCATAACAATCTGTAAATACATCCAGCACTTAAGTATGAGGACATGCCATACCCGGAGGGATAACCACTTGAGTAAAAGTTAGCACAGAAATCTCATTAACTGTATATTTAAAGGGTGTATAATTATACAGTCGAATACATTATGATCATATTTCTATAGTTACTCGTTAAATGACACTTTGTCGCTCAAGGGTAGACGATAGGAAAATGTGCTTTAAGTCCCATACGGTATACTCAAATTCATCCTTCATGATCTGTTCCATATATTTTCCCACTAGCAAACGTCTGGTTCGAATCCTGCCCCAAACCCTCGAGATGCCTTTTTGGACTTTATCTCGTGTAATATATTCAGTTTTTTGTGTTCGTGGAAAACGTAATTTTTTGAGCTTTATTGTCATTGGTTGCTTTTCACCATTCCAGCTCACTTCATCAAAACACATGCTGCAACCAGAAAATGTTTCATTTCCTTATGACCAACTGTATTGCGCTTTTGTACCGTCGCTAGGTTCTCTTATCGGCTACCCTCCTCATACGTGAGTATACTTCTTTACTTTCTACTTTCTCCATTTTTCCATATACCTAATGGAAAATCCATATAGCCTTCCCTTGTCATTATACCCATTCACTATTCCCTCGGCATCATACCATCTTCATCATGTCTCAGGATATGCCCAATCAGGCTGTCCCGGTTTTCTGCAGACTCCTCTTTTCTTTTACTCTTCTATGAACTTATTTGTTTGTTACTTGATCTATCCATTTTATCTTCACCATTTTTCGATAACATCTCAACGCGAATGCTTCCAGTTTTGCCTTGGCGGTGTTATCGTCCACAATTCACTGCCATTGTGAAGGAAGCTCCATGTATGAGTTATAGTAAAGCTTTACCTTCCTTCCAAGGGTAGGTAAATATATTAGTTCGAATTTGTGCTATTGTGGGCACGTTCTCGCTTACCAAAGTGTTGCTAAAAAATCAAACGTTACCGCGATCCATATGAAGATGTGCGATCGAAACCCCGGTTCCATCTCTGAATGAAGTTAGTACTTTTCTTTTAATGAATCGGATGTACCCTTGAAACCCTAGAAGTAAATAAAAGAATCGCAACGTGGAAGTGGCGCGGTATGCCAGGCGCGAAGAGCCAACAAACAGTTCCTATTAAAAAACCCGGAAATGTAAAAAAAAAGAGTGCCGGAAATGTCACCGTGAACTCCTTCCCATGTCCTCTCCTTTGCTTCCTCTTCAAGATACTGGACTTGTGAATTTTACAGCCATATTCCGTGCCTCTAATAGCAACGCACACGTGCAGCGGAAGCGTACAGAATCGGAGCTCGAAATCGACTATAAATGTCTTCCGAGTGATTAGTTTGGGTCAGGAATGAACCGAGGATGTCACAGAGGAAGGGAGGAGGGAGGGAACTTATGGTAGCGAAAGGTATGGAAAAAACTATCTGAATTTATGCATTTACATCAAAAGATTACCCTACCAGCCCCGTCTAGGGTGTGTAGTAGGAAGTGAATAGCCATTAAACATGCTCTAACACTAAAGCAAGATGTTCCACAGAGAAAAAAATCATTCGCCTTGATTGGGACTCGAACCCGGACCCCTTAATTTCCGGCAAGATGCTCTACCAGTTGAGCTACCAAAACGTCCTCTTTCTCTGTGGAAATCAACGAGGCTTTAAAGGAACTAGGAGTTACCGGACTGCAGGACATATCATGTCACAATGCAGCCGTAGTTGTGTGCATGGCGCCACCGTCCACGAGGTTAAAGCCGAAATTTGAAACACTAAGGTGCTTACTTAGAACGAATTCAAAGACCGCGAACTGGCCGCGGAAAGTTTCCGCGGCCGCACCTGGCCGGAAATCAGGGGGTCCGGGTTCGAGTCCCGGTCAAGGCGAATGATTTTTTTCTCTGTGGAACATCTTGCTTTAGTGCAATTTTCAGCGGGTGACGTCGCTAAGTTTCCGCGGCCAGTTCGTGATCTTTGAATTCATGCTCTAACACTCTATTAGTTACAATGATTCTTAATTATAGACACATCTTAGTTGCGTATTCACCAGGCATGTGAAACTAAATAATTAATGATCATGAAAGAACATGGTATTTGAGATGCTCTAGTTGATAGTTCCCATCAGATATCCAATGTTGAAATTCACATGGGTTAGTAGTGTAAAGGGCATTATTTCAGGCGCAATGCAGACTACTATACCTACATTATGCACACTTACCCGCTTATCACGCTGCCTATCATGATATATGAATTATCGCTTGCGGGGAGAAAGACACTTTGGACCTATGCGAATGGCACCTTGCTTTTACGATAGCATCGAGCGTAGTTCGCGGGCTTTCTAAACATATTTCTAACGCCATCGCAAAATTGATCAGTATACATTTTACTGTAATGATTCAGTTAAATTTTAGCTTACGGCCAGAGATTCCTAATCGAGTTCTTAAAATAAGATTAAAACACAAACACAGTCATTCTGACACGTCTTTCTTCTCGCGAACAATCATCATCACTAATCATTAATCCTCAGATTGGTTTGACGCTGCTCTCCACTGAGTTCTTCCATCGGCCAATCTCTTCATATTTACGTATTTCTTCTCTTTCACAGCCTTCATCACTTGTTCCATATATCCCACACGAGTCCTTCCTTTGCCATTCTTCCCGTAAACTTGTCCTAGCTTTCTCTTGGCTCGGCCGCATATTCACCGCATGATTATCATGTTCAATTTTAGTTCAGAGCCACGTGTGATTTGCGAGCAGCTGTTTGCCCACCCCTGTGCTAGATTACTCCTTAGTTATGAACAAAGTAGTTGGAGATCTAAGTGGCATGGTAGCTAGAGTACTGGCCTCCCATCCAGAGGGATCGGGTTCGAATTCGAGCCTTCGGCTGTGGAGGATTATTCAGTGTGTACCGATCCTCGATTGAGAATATGTAGTTAGCACTTCGAGCTTAGTACTCTGTCCGTCGGATGGTAGGTGAAACGAAGGATGTTAGAATATACTGGAGGAGGTATCGCGACTGATTTGAAAAGCTAGCGGCCATCTTGGTTGGCACGGAAATAAGGGTTTGCTGTTCGCGATTCTAGTTCGGGTGAAGTAGTTCTTGCAAACGCTAAGACTTAGAATAGAAATATGATGATGCATTTTCAAATCAATAAAATTTAGGTACAATTTCATTTCTACTTTATTTATAATACATATGCAGTCTCGATAAGAGGACTTATAAAATGCAATATTTTGCACGGAGAGGCCTCTTACTTTCTAAGTACCACTCGTACTATTAGGGATATGAATAACGGTAAATATATCCAATACGAGTGTAGCAATGGATAACATTGGTAGCTGCATGTTGGTATAATGACTTGAAGCAAACCCAACTAACAGCATGCTTTTGCATGTTTGCTTTGCTATTTTTATCTTTTTTTAAATAGTGAAGTTATAAACAGTATATAAATACTAATCCAATTTTATGCATGATATGTAGTGCATGTTTGGTGAGAATTCACCCCCTGCCATACACCTTTATGGTAGCTTGCATGGTATTATGTAAATGTAGATGTACCACGATTCTGCCTCCATTGTCACCCATGGGCTGGCAAGCCTATACCTCTTCCAATTCATTCTAACCTCCTTGCGTCAAACCGTGGACAGCTTGGCGTCTATAATCTACATCTACATTATACCCTACAAGCCTCCATAAGGGTGTGCGGCAGGGGGTGAATTCATACCAAACATGTATTAAATATCATGCTTGAAAAGAATTAGTAATTATTTTCTAATTCAAACTTCAAAATTAAAAAAAGAAAAATAGCAGGTTAAAGCGGACGCCTGGTTTCTTTCTACCCTTCCTCCACTCCCATTCCCCCGTCCGAATCTTTCCTTAATGGCGCAAGTGACTTTAGTTGTCGGTCACCTCTCCTACCAGTAACAACAATAACAACCAAGTAGCTTGTCTGGTTGGCCATGGAAACGGACATACCCTCTTCCGCGATCTCCCGAGATGGAATCCAAAATACGAAACCGAGGTCGTTGCGAGGAGCAAAACAGACGGACCAGCGACACATTCCAAATTTAGCTCGTTTCCCCTGGAAAAACCTGAAATTATTCCGGGGTCGTTTACTTTATGTCTGTCAGGCATGTGTTTGCTTATAGAATATTTTCTTCCCTCTCAGTTATAATTTTCCGTAAGAAGCCAGAAACAGGTTTTATGATCGGTGGGGCACAGAGGAGCTCTGATCTGGGAACTGGATCGCCACACATTTGGTAGGAATGTGGGTATTATGAAAAACAATCAGAGAAATAGAGTAAAAAGGAAGATTAGAGAAAGAGGCAGACGTTGTCTAACAATCAACGGCCTGAAGCTGGATTTAGAATTATTTCCACAAAACGTTCAAAAGGGAATGTCAATGAAATATCTGCCTGAAATCGAGCCCGGGTCTTTAAGTACCGGTCCAGGTACCAGGGTTCCATACGCCAGTACTTATGCCACCTACCTCATATTTTCTCTAATCCTCCATCTTCTGCAATTCGCCTGCTATTCGCCTTTTTTTCAATATTTTCATCAACTTCCTTCTTTCCCACCCTTCGCAGTATTTCGTCGTTGGTTTGTTAGTATCTATAGGTTACTCATCATGTCTTCTATTATTCTGAGACACCAAATTTCAATGCCACCTCTCTTGCCGTTTTTTCTTTGGCATACGTTGCCCAAGCTTTACTTCCATAAAGGTGTATGTTGTACATATGTAATTGCAATATAATGAATTGTTTCCTTGATATTAAGCTTGTGTTTCAATTTATAAATAAACTTTTCTCATCGTAGAATAAATTATAGCCTTCGGATATTTTAATTGTATTATATATTTCTCTTCTTTCAACGCTGTGTATTCTGCTTTATACATATCAATACATTTCCACTTCATCAGGCTTAATCTCACTCATTTGATAACGATCATACCGTGTGCCATTCTATAAGTAACAACTTTCGGGTGATATATGACTATAACAGGAGGAATTTCCGAAATTCATCTTCGATCTGTTAGAAACCTGGGCCTCGATCATGGATCTTCATAAGGCGTGCGCTAGCGTTATCGTTATTTTTTGATTTAACTTATGTGATTTCCGTTCTTCATTTTTCACACAGCACTTCAAATCGCTTATCACAATCAGTGGAGCGAATTTTATAGACGGTTATTGTTAACCCTGCGCTACTCCAGGGGTAAGCGTTAACGATAAAGATTGCGATAACGTGAAAGATACATCTTGATTCCACAGGTCTCATATTTCCAAGAAATGCCCCGTATTAACCCTTGGTAATAAGCATTTTCCAATTCCATGGTAGCTGTTTCTCGAGTAACCTAGACGCATTTGCATAGCTTATTCTGACTCGTTTGAGAGAAAAAATAGTGTAACTATAAAGTTTATGTAAATCAGGTCCATGCGGCGCTGGTTAGTCGTCAGACTCGTTCCGAGTTACTCAACCGCTTGGCGAAATATCAGCAAGCGATGACCGTGGAGGAAACACGTTGCCTTCTGAATATTATATATACCTCCCAATGACGACGTTAGCTAGCTCCGTTTTGTATTAGGAAAAGATCCTTTTCGAAAATTCCGACTGAAATAGATTTGCTGAGAGTGGGCATATGAGAAATTTGAAAAAGGATATCGTCCAGATGCCCTCACTTCGGCCGGGAAGATGAGGACACGGGAAAATATTTAAGGACCCTGTTACCGGGATATTAAGGGCACTCCCCTCTCCATTTCCGCCTCGTAAGTCTCCTCGTGGGGCAACTCGGAAAGAGATTCACCACTTCCCGTTTATATCGCTGGGTTTCGAGGATTGCGACCCACGTTGTACGACTGGGGCGGTATTTGCTGTTCCTGCAGTTTGACGTGAGTTATTGAATACCAGCTGTTCTGGAGATTCCTGTTTATGCATCTCTGTGCAGTGCAATAATATTTTCTTGTCTTATACGCGTTTCTTTCCCGTTTCATACACCTTTTCGTGTACAGACTGCAGTGGCCAGGGTGGTAAATATTCAGTCCGAAAATTCAAAGGTAGTAGGTTCGAATTCTACTGAAGATGATGAGAAGATTATGCGACGAACAGCGTGCGGCTTTTCACAAAGAAATAATAATTTACTCACACTGAGTTTGTCTTTCCTTTCTCACTTCTGTTCTACAAAAGAATAAGACTTTGTATACCTCTAGACCAGCCCAGTGCAACTCCCCTATCCCAGCCATGCAAACCAGTGTCGCCGTTACTGTCGCCCTGCGAGAGTTTCACTGCGTAGGTGGCAGCACTAACGCTCGCCCTTGCTCCCTTAGTAGTTTATATGGGTGAGATAGATGGAAGAGGTTTTCAATGGATGTTTTCGCTTTAAAATATAGAATCAAGCTCTGAAGCATTATGTGGATACAATTTTCTATATCTGTTCTGTGACAGGAATGCGTGGAAAACTAAGTGACGACGTCCGAATTTCTCCTCAACAGTCTTAACATGTATCGTCTGCTAGGCCTTCAGTCGATTAAGCAGCGATAAAGTTGAAGTGAAAAACACACGGAATACAAAAACGAAAAAATGTTGATAAAGTATTCCAACGGCCAGTGACAATGTTTTCATAGTTGTAAACTAAGCCCAGCCCCATCTTCCCCAAAATCTATTGTCACTTATAAGTTATGGTCTCTGAATTTTGCGCTAACATTTTCACGTATGACCATTTCTACAATTTATATCAAACCGTATCAAATATGATCCTTCCTTATAATCAAGATTTTTTCAATCAATTGAAAAAACGAAGCATCATGGGCATAATTTGTTTCTATATGTATTATCGCATCAATATTCAGTCGTTTGCCTTAGCAGACCCGACTATTTGCAGAAGGGTTATCTTCAATTTGACAGGTATTTCGCAAATTCGCAGCTGCCCAGTAATGGAACTCTCCCGTGAAGTTGCAATTTAATGTTAACATTTATGAAGCTTTTCTTTCTAGATTGTCATTGTTGTGATTGTCCACTTCTTCTTCAGCAAAGTGCCCTTGTAACACCTTTTTAAGACAGTACTTTCCCATTAGTAGCTGATCAAAAGCACCCTTCATAAAAACGAAACCGCTTTTTGGGACCACATTTGTTGTATGTATGCATTTTCCTGATCCAAGCCTTCTTCTCTCCGGCGCACATTGTCAACAAAACAGCCTCTTCAATCAGAAGGTGGAATTTATTACTTCTCTCTCCATTTTTACCCTATTTAGCAAATCCCACACAAGCAATTGCTTGATCAAATTTTCTGACAATTTCCAATTCCCCGCTGTTCTCTAGTAGGTTTGGGATTACGGGTGCGTCGACGACTAAGGTCATTAGCACCACGTGCAATCCAATTGCATCGTAATATTTTTTCCCCAATTTAATATGGATGTTCTCTTGAGTATCATATAAGACATGAATCCCTTTCAAGTTAAAAAGTGAAAGCTAATGCCGTAAATGGCATAGTTAAGGCACAAACTCTTATCAATCCAGAAAAGCCTTGTTAACGAAGGCTGATGCACACAATTTTCAACAAAAGGTATAGTTGTTTATGCGACTGTGGTGAAGTTATATGTCATGCCTTGGTTAGGTTCACATGCGATTAAACAAAATAGGTTATACGATTTTCAAGCATTTAATGGAATCCGAGCTAAAGTTTTAAATATTAAGCATTGAATAATTTTAATACCAGTAACTAATTACGTCCTAACAAGAAGACTGATCGATTTTTAGCTTACCAACTGCTATAAAACAACACTAATGGTACGAACCACAGGTATCCCTTGTTAGAAATCATTAGGAATACGCCGCCAATATATAAAATCCTTATGAAAAGGGCTTTAAATAATGAACTGGAACGTGTACGGCGAAGATCGGCAAGATTTGTATAGGGACGGTACGATAACTATATTAGCGTAACCAGTCTGTTAAATGAATTAAAATGGAAGTTATTTTAATTGGGACCGTAGGATGAATTATAGACTTTAATACATTCCAAGACATAATTTTCACTGATTACGTTAAAAATATTTTGCGAACTCCAACTTACTATGGTAGACTGGACCATTGTCATAAAATTAGAGAAATTGATTGCCAAACTGTCAGATTCTAAATGTCCTTATTTCTTTGTACAATTTGGGATATGAATAGGTGTAAACATTATTTCCAATTTTATAAATACAAGTACTGATACCATAGGTAGTTGCATGTTGGAATGAGAAATTTAAGGTATTACAACTAAAAGCACGTTTGTGCAGGGTATTATGTAGATCTATATGTATCACTTTTCCATTACGGTCGTTTAGCAGCTCATTCCATGTGATTTCTTCCGGCGAAAAATGTTTCTGGCGGACCCTTTGCTCAGGATTGGTAGCAAAATCTCTCCTAAGAATGGCATTTGCCCATTTTCTCAAAATTACCAGTTTCTTGGGCACAAAAAAATTGGACCATCTCCGGGTTACTATCTTAACCCGAAGGTCCTGGTTCAATACAACGATGGCCCTTATATACAATCTTCGCGAAATAATTCCGTGAGTACTTTAAATAAAATGAGTACTACAAAGCTGATTCTGACAATATTATAAAAAACACAGAAAGCATATGTGTCCTCACCATGCAACGACAAAGTATTTTAGGGCGAGCTACAGTGCTGCCATCTACTCGGACAGCTTCTTCTCGGCGACAATAGCGGCGACTAGGATAGCGAGAAGTGTCCAGTCCTGACTATTCTAAGTCCGTGCTCTAGACTAATATATTTACTATGTAATTTACGACTAATAAAATCAGCTGTCCTGATGGCGAGGAACAAAGCCTACCTCGAGATGTTGACGAAAATGGAACATCTGACTCAATTGATGACCAAATTCATCCAAATTAGAATATCAACTGTTTAATCTATGATCCTGTTATAATTTAACACAATCAGGATCTTATGAATTTGTAAGGCATAATTGTTTGTCCGTCTAATGATTAAGCTCAGTGTTTAATTTTATTGGATGATGACGCATAACATAAGCAGTTGGAACACGTCAAATTACAGCTCTACAACAATTGTCCTCTTATTGGCTTCCGATATACTATTTATTACTACCCATAATACAACCTGTTTTACCTGGATTGTGTAAAAACATTTGCTGTTAAATTTTTCATGCTTTGTTCGCCAGGTATACTTTATTACGATCAACAGTTCCGCATATACAGCACGAAGATTGAAAAAAAACTGACGAAAGCCAAAGGGATTGGTAAATTACTACTGGGTTTAAGTAGAAATTAAAGCACTGAGCTCCCTTTTCTATTAGCAAAGTCTGACCTCCTGACCCATCCAATTACAGGCATTTTTCGAAGGCTAGTCAGTGTCACACCGGTTTTATTTATTTTTATTGAGATGATAAATTTTATGCTAGGAGAAATATTGGAGTTTTTGATAATGAACAATTCTATTGAAATCGTTTTGATTCTTTAAACTCAATTCATACGCTAATTAAACCAACGTCATGTGATGGTATTAAATAACGCCATTCAATAAACAGGCATAAGAGAAGCGTAGGCGTGTTCAAAATCCTGCATCCTACATTTGCGATCGTGCACGACCTTCTGCGCTAAATTAAAATTTTTTTCGCTATGCAAGGGAACGGTTGACGTCATTCCTTCCGACAAGAGCGGAGGATGAAGAGGGAGGGGAAAAATGAGGAGCATGAAGTCAACACCCACTCGCTTAACTCTGGGAGTCGAGGATTCGGATATGAGGCAGTGAGATAGGAGGACGGAAGAGCGTAGGTATGGAAGGGGATCAATAAAATGAAACAAGTCAATTCTGCTTGTACAAAACTTAGGGTATAGGTGTGGAATATGATTTCAGGTCAACTTGAATGCTTTTATTATGCATACTATATTTCATACTTCTGTAATCTTGCAGCTAGAAATAAACCTCATGAATTAGGTTTGATCATAGAACTAGACGGTGTGCAGCGTAGAGCAGCTATTCGTTAAAAGGTGTTACGATAGTTTAAATAGTGTATCAGAATGAATGCAAGAATTAGGGTGGGAATCATTATCAGAGCGTAGGTTAAAGTACAGATTAAATCTATTAGAAAAATTTAAATTGGTTAGCTTTACTAAAGATGTTAGGCATATATGTATTTTACGTACCTATGCCTTTGCTATGAAGCCTGTTATGTCCTCTAATGGTTAGGGGGAAAAATTGGCATTTCAAATCCATTGGTGTGACAATCTATCTCTCTAACATTATTTATCTGGTCAAATCTAGCACAATTTGCAGAGGCTCTTAATATAGGTACATCAAAATCTTCAGTAAAGCTATTCTGCAGGACATTTAATCTGTAGGTACTTTAACCTACGATCTGATAATAATTTCCAACCTAATTATTCCATTAATTCTGATACACTGCGATACCTATCGTAACACCGTTTAACAGAGTTCTGTATCCGTGTAACACTGCTAGTTCTCTGGTCAAACCTAATTAATTTGGATTCCATACAGTGGCTGCATATTCTAGGTGGGGCCTTTAATGAATAGTGACATCACTCTTTTGTCTTCTCGTCACATTTCCCTAGTACCTACTCTTTCGACAAATCGTAGCTTCTTTTGGCTCGACCGCATATTTCCCAGATGTGTATTCCCCACGATAAATCATTAGTGAGTGTAACATCCAAGAACCTTATGGAGTTTATGCTTTCAATTGTTTTACTTATACTATACGTTCTAACGAATTATTCCACTTCCAAAAATGTATAGCTACACAACTTTTTAGATTTAGTTCTAATTGCTATTACATCTAATTCTACGCGATACCCTGCAAGCCACCGCGAGGGCGTGTGGCAGGGGGTGAACTATTGACTATTGACAAGCACACAAGCTACTGTAGGGTTTCATGCAACTAGATTGTTCGTATTTACATAGTAATTAGGGGTTGGTTGGTAATACATGCATCATGCACTACAGACTAATCTAAAACATTTTCCCCACCTATCCCTTTGCTTTGCTGCCTATTGTGTTATCTTATAGTACGTGGGGAAAATGAAATTTTTAATCTATCAGCATGACAATCTATCTCTCTAATCTTATTTATCTGATCGAATCTAGCGTAATACGCTGGTGTTTTTAATATGCATTCTTAGAGTAGTCTGTAGCGGTAGCTCTTAAAATTAGCATGGTTGCTCTTAGTAATATGGTGGCATTGCTTGGTATTTATTAGTTGCTTGGTAATCTTCACCCCCTGCCACACCCTTGCGGTGGCTCGCAGGGTATTGTGTAGATGTAGATGAATCTGATGTATAACCTTAACAACTTCATAATCATCGGCATCACAAGTCACCAATCATAAGGTTGGTTTTGACGCACCTATCCACTAGAATCTTCTATATGCTTAACCAGGCTTTGGCACACTTCTGAGACGAGAGAGCCGAAACTGTCTTTCAGAAAAATAAAAAAATAATCGACGGTAATTGTCTGCATGCAAGTAAATGTATTTTAAAATATAGCTACAAAAGTAAATGGGACCTATAAAAACGCATAAATGAAACTATGGCAGTTGCATATTTATTTTAGTCTCACTTCCGTGCCACTTGTTCTTACCAAAACAACCGCATGTGGCTCGCAAGTCTCCTCGGTTTTCTGACACCTTTGTTAATCTCTTCATATTTGCATAAACCCTGTCTTTTACCTCCTTCACTATTTTTCCACAGATATATGCCTTATGAGGCGTCATTTGCCACACTTCCAATTCAATATTCCCTCGACGACAGTCTTCATCAGACCATCATGTCTAATGATATAGCCGATTAGGCTGTACCGTCTTCTTTTTAAAATTTCAAATCTTTCTTCATTACTTCCAACTTCCATTTACCACAGGTGTAAATTAGAAGATATTCATAAATGTGTACTTTCTCGTGTATATACTCTCACACTGAAATGAGAATCTTATGGCAAGTGCATCTGATTTACGGTCTTTTTGCCGGCAAGTGTACCTGATTTACGGCTTTATGGATTTTAAGAGTTTACGGCCAAAAACCGGTAACATCTTTCCAGTAAGTGGGGAAAATCAAAATTTTGTTCAATAGCCACAACGTCCATCCACATGTTAAGCACTTATGTTTGATTGGTTTTATTTTCGTTTTATTTTGGTTTATGTAAGAGTGATACATTCATTAGGATTCGCTATCTCTTTATTTACTTCATTTTTTCAAGATAAATTTTTCAAGAAAAATTCAGGGGTTTAAATTCCATGAGTATTACCTAAAAGAATAAAAAAGTAACATTAAATATTTGTGATATAACCATCGTTCCTATATTTATAACTATTATTACACGAATTCTAATCCACATTCACCAACTACTGGCTTCTTTATTATGAAAATATTTTTCATGTCTCATTGAACAAAACTGTATTTCTTTAAAATAACCTCGTATTACGCTAAATTTTATAATGAAAATAAGTTGGAAGAGATGTAAACTACCGTACGGATGGTTCTAAAAGATTTTTCTGATAAACAAGAGATGATCATTTGCAAAATATCAACCGGTTTAGTCAGCCGTTCAAATATACCGTGGTGTATATAAACAAATAACTACAACTCTATTAAACATAATATTCCTTCACTATAAATATTATTTCAGTTGTCCATGCATTGTACATGGGTAACTATCACCGTTCTTTTATAATTTATCTCTCGTATTAATGTCCCTATTATTGCATATGTGAAGGACATATTTAAGTAAGTAAGTAAATTTTTATTGCTTTCAACAAAAAAACAATACAATTTGGTGATGATGCATCTCCTGCCACAATGTCTCGAGGTGGCTTACAAGAACGATCAATATTATAAGATCGTGCTTGCAAGGCGCCCTGTAGATTTCAATGCAGACGAGTATTAATGGCTCCTGAAAATATTACAATCGAAAATAATGGTATATATTTGCAGTGCAGAGAGCCAAATGTTCGGCTCTTGATCTAGTCATGCTCTCACTTACACTGAAAACACCTATTCAACAGCTTTGAAGGTGTTCCATGCTGGAAATTCATGGCACATTCTCTGTCGTTTCTCTGTCAATTTTTGTTTGACAGGCCTTTTCCATCCAACGGCACAACGGATTTTCAAATATGGATTATCAAAAATAGTTGTGCGGCCTTGAGTTCTTCTTATTGGAAATCACTCATTTCTTGTCAGTCTTGCGTTCAATCCCGGCCAATACCATCAAATCCATTCCAGAGACTGGTAATTTTTCAGAGATTCAGCTGGAACTTGTAGCGTTACTTAATCACCACCGAGTATTAGAGAGATTGGAAATTAGGGAGATAAATAGTAACATAGAGAAATGTAAAAGGTCATTTATTCCGTGCTCAACGATAGATTTTATTTAAATTACCAAGGAAAAAATTTAATTACGATGAGTAATGAAGATAGGTACTAGCATATTTTTCATGTCTACATGAGACTCTAGCAACTCCAAAAAAATGTAAAACGTTTTGTTCATTTGCATGATTAGCATGTAACAATAAATATTTGTCGAAAAGAAGACAAACTTTGCAATTTACCACAGATTAAAAACTTTATTCCGACCCGAGTTTTGTTGACACTGCAACATCATCATGTCTTGGCAGGTAAATTTCACCTGATGATGTTGCAGTGTCAACGAAATCCGAGTCGGAATAAAGTTTTTCAATCTGTGGTGAATTGCAAATATTGTCTTCTTTTCGATATGTTCGAATACCACTCGATATCGCCGACATCTACTGGATTTATAATAAATATTTGCATAGGATGTATATAGTATGTATCCCGCAGAGTGCTACTTAGTCATTTTGACGATAACATTCGTAAGAAGCATTTTAATGCCCTACGTGGACGTTATTTATATAATTTGAGAGGAAAATCGATCATGTAGTATTCATAAGCAGTGGGACTCTTTGCCTTTAGATAGCGCGTACCTGGTGTGGAATTACCCCCTGCCACACACTCTTATGGTGGCTCCCAGAGTTATGCATATTTTGATCAAGTATCAAACACTAGCCCCTATTAATACTATGGCTCTGTGCCATAACTAAAGCCTAGAAGTGCGATGGACGGAAGGAGGGAATGAAGAAGTGCTGAGCATGGTGGAGAAGAATGAAGGCTGTTAGCGGAGATGAGGAGGCAGAGCTTGTAGATTAATCAAGTAATTAGGGAAAATGAGCTGTTGAAGGTCTTTACCGAAGGTAGAATGCTATGTAAGTAAGATAGAGGAAGAAAAAGAAAAATATCTTGAAGATTTGATGCTTTCCCGGCGAACGAAACGTGTGAATTCATGCCGGGTTTCCCACCGGGTTGGTATTTCAGCTGCCAGTGTTTTGATAGTTGGCTTCACCATAGTCTTTAGGGCGTTGATTTCACGCCCTGATTATCATCGCCCTGAAGATGATATTGGAGCCATCGAAACATCGGCACACGAAACCCCAACCCTGTGGGAATCCCGGGATGAATTCAAAAGATATTTTTGATAACGTGAAGAGGGGTAGGAAATACGCTTATTTGAAGGGTAAGAATAGGGTAGGGAAGGCAAGGAGCAGTTTTAGGTACATGCGATTAAAAGAAGAGTGGGGATGCTCGATCAAAATTTACCCTTACCGGTTGAAAATTACCAGTCAATCGAGAAAGTTTTCTAATTTGCACACTTGTCCACTTGCTATCTTCTGCGCCCATCGTAAGTCTAAAAACCACATTTTGGGTTTTTCATCGGGCAAATAATCGCAGAAATTGGTGCGATTGGCCAAAAAATACACCAGAGCAACGTATTGCGTGGGAGAAATAATTCCCCCGTGTTTAGAATTGTACATATTCCCTTTTCTGTTGCTGGTCTACTAGTCACGCGCAGTTTTGTTGACGGCTTGTAGGCACATGATAGACAGGTGTACACTTTCGTGTGAAGAGTAACAAATTATCAGCGGCTGCGTCACTTTTTAGGTTTCATAGATTACGGGAAAACTACTGGCGACGGCCAGGGAGGAAAACAAGTCCACATCCTATCTTTGCCCCAGCGTCGACTACGAGTTTTTATAAATAGCAGTGCAGTTGACTGTGGCCACATCCGTGTCAAGCGACGGATGTTAGCGGGAATCAGGAGCTGCAAGCGTCTCCAGGGTACGCATTCCGAGATTAGACGCAGCATGGGGTAGGATGGCAATCTGTAAACTATGGCTCGCAACCCACATGCGGCTCTTTTAGCACGGACCTAATGGCTCTGAAGTATAGTATAGAATATGGAAATGAAACTTAAATATTTTCATTTAGAAAAGTAGGCGTATATTCTCTCTATATCATTCGCGTCTACTAAACAGTTACAAAGCGAGAATATACAAGGTGGAATACAAGGATTTACCACCCTTTCGTGAATGGGAAGTACTGTTTATGGCATACCATGCACTTTCACTTGGCACCCGGAGCGTGCTTCTTTATGGCAGTATGACATGGACGGTAACAATGGCAGAGAAGTCAAATATGGAAGTATTCGAAAAGCGGTGCTGTTTGTCAGGATACGCTCCTTTATTGAGCCCCGCTCGGGTCGCTTATTGTGCGAATTCTCACTTCCGAAGGAAAAAATTCTCTCCTCTCCTAATTCTCGTGCGCTTCTTCGCACGTGTTTTAACTTTTCTACTCGAGATACGAGGTCAGGTCTCTTATCACAAATTGTGATATACGACGCAAATGGTCTGTTTAAAACCGATACGCTCACATGCCTCGTGAAATGAACTTGGTTCCTCTCCCCGTCTTCAGTTTTTTCCTCTGCCCCTGCCGCCAACGGCATGCGAAAGGGGTTTCCTTAACGTAATGTATCAATCTGGGTTGAAAAATATGTAGTGGAGACATAACGAAATGATTAGCCATATTTGATATGGAGCGTTGCGTTGGTAACAACCTAGCCAAGTTAAAAACCTGGGGGGTTATTTTGTAATCTCACTTTAGTGAGAATACATCATAAAATGTCACTTTTTCGTAGTTAAACTCCGCCACCCAGGCGGCGTGACCATCTTCGGATCTCAAGCGGTGAACTGCCGGTCATGTGCTGGTCTTTTAGACGATTCATCCGCTCTGATCCGTATCTTTCCACTCTTGATCCTTTTCATTATTTCCGCCTGCCATTAGTTCCCATCTCAACTTCATAAAGAACGTGAAATGGAATCACCATCGTTTCCACTTGAAGCTAGAGTTGGAAAAAAAGTAAGAGCGAGAAATATACAAACGATTTTAAACTGTATTTTTGGAATTTGCACAACGTGAAGAACTTAAACGTTCTTAAATCAAGAATTGTATTTGATCAACAAATGATTTCTAAAAACACTATTAACGTAAAATGTAGAGAGAAACAAATGCAAATTCGAATATTGGTACAAAGGAAATTATCGGACATGAATTATCTTGACAGGTCATCCGAATAATTAAAATCATAGGGACAAACAATTTTTCACTCACCTTCACCGTATTCCTCCATTACATAAGCGTTGACAATTCACGAACCGTTCGTGAGCCGATCATTAAGAGAGCGAAACGGATCTCCCGCCTTCCCGCAAAGAGTCATTAAAAAGGTGAGATTACAAAATAACCCCCCTGGTCTCTGTATAATGACGAAGAGCGTTAACTGCAAACATTCGAGATGTGGGGAGGAAGAAGAATCGATAAAGCTACCTGGATTGAGAGGGAGATAGTCGACTGTGGTACTCAGGTTGATAACACAACCATAGGGTCGTAGGATCGAATACCTCCTCGGGTATTGATGTTGTGCTTCTGTAAGAATTTAGAGCCTAGTTTATACGGTGTGGTATAGCCTAAGATATTGGAGTGAATAAAAGCCATTTTTTAGTGCTAGTGGAGAGAAAGACGTAAAAGGAAAGGCTGTTGGAGAGTTAAGGAGATAAGTTACTTAGGATTTAGGATATTTAGAATTGGGGTTTATTAAAGATTAGTTGTAGAGGAGAGGGGATAGGCTGGAGAAATTTGAAGACAAAAAAAGCTGATAGAGTGGAGACGATTGGAAGACAATGGAATGTTGCAGACGGCAATAGAGGAGATGATATTTGGTAAGAACGGAAAAGGAAGGCAAAGACCAGGAAACCCTGAGATAAATGACGGCAAGCAGAAGATATAACAATTTAAAGAGCGTTGTAATATATGAAAGATTGACAGATTAGGAAGAATCCTTGGGTGGGGAATGATAGGAAGGGACAGTCCACAAACCTATCAAATTGGTAGAATACTTACAATGCCGATGAAGGCGTGAAAGATATAGAATTATAAACGAGTTGATAGCTGTCATATTAATGAGGAAGAGTACTGTTTCCAAGGGCGTTGAGGGGAAAATTTAGGCAAGAACTACAAGCATAGAGTCATATACGAATCAGCAAATTAGTTGCGCCTGATACGGTGGAGAACCCGAGAAGACTTCGTTAGATATTAGTTTATCCGCTGAGATAGTCATCTTTTGTTCGGTATTCTTGGTGAAGGGAGAAACGAGTGCATTGTTTCACCGCGTTAGAATTTGTTTAAAAAAATGTTACTCTACGGTCTTCTTCCTTGTCCTACGGGCGCAACTTTGAGGGAATTTATTATCATGTAGAAATGAATTTTTATGCATTTTTCCAATAATAATTCATTCGTAATAAAGGGATAGAAAATTGTGAATTCCTCTGGTTTTTTGTCGGTACTACCGGTTTCAGCTGTTAGGCCGTCATCAGGTACATAATAGAATATTTTTTGTCGAGTGCCTTTATATACAGTTAGGGAACAGGCAGGGTTTTTTAACCTCCCACACCTACTTTCAGTTATTTTACCCACGGAAAACCCACGACCCGAAATAAAAATTTCATGTCGCGGAATAGAGCCGCAGTTAAAAAACATAAGTAAAACAAATCACCAGGTCCCGATCAAATTCCTTCCAGAGTATATAAAACATCAACTTCTGAAATAGCACCCTATCCAGAAATAATATTCATTAAAACACTAAAGAACCACACAGTACCCAAGGATTGGAAAGTAGCTAACATTACACCTATTTCTAAAAGCGGTGATAGGGAAGAACCTGGTAACTACAGACCCATTTCACTCACGTGTTCAATCTCTTGTAAGGTATTTGAGCACATTGTAGTCAGTTCGATCATGGGGCATTTGGATAGTCAGGGATTATTTATAAACAGCCAACTTGGGTTCCGGAAAGGTAGATCTTGCGAGACACATTTAGCTTTATTCGTACACGATATTTTAGTCTACGGAAAAACAGTACTGACGTTGATGCGATATTTTTAGATTTTAAAAAGGCATTCGATAAAGTTCCTCATGACAAATCAATCTTGAAGTTAGAGAGTTTTATAGTAAATAAAGACGTTGTATGTTGGGTAAAAGAATTCTTAAGTGGGCGACAGCAGAGGGTTGTCATAACGGTATCATAACACGGTGACGGTGTCGGACACAATCAAAGTCACGTCGGGAGTTCCCCATGGTAGCGTAATAAGTCCGCTGCTATTTCTTTTGTGCATAAAAGATTTAGGTACCGTAGTTAGAGGTAAGCTTAGACTTTTTGCAGACGATGCGTTAGTGTATAGGGGTATATCAAAAGACAAAGACAGGAAATCGCTTAGCAAGGATTTAGATGTATTTCAAGAGTGGTGCGACAAAAGGCAGTTAGAACTAAACCTTAAAAAGTGTGTAGCTATCAATTTTTGGAGGAGGAATAATTCGATAGGGCGATCCCATAAAATTAGTAACACGAAGATCGAAAGCGTTGAAAACATAAGGTATTTAGGTGTAACAATCACTAAAGATTTATCGTGGGGAAAACATCCGGGAAATATGCGGCCGAGCAAAGAGAAAGCTAGGATTTATAAAAAGAGTACTTGGAAAATGTTATGAGAAGACAAAAGAGCGATGTTACTTTTCACTAGTTAGGCCCGACCTTGAGTATGCAGCCAGTGTATGGGATCCGAATGAATTAGGTTTGATCAGAGAACTAGAAAGTGTGCAGCGTAGAGCAGCTAGCTTCGTTAAAAGGTTTTACCATAGGTTGAGTAATGTTTCAGAATTAATACAAGAATTAGGGTAGGAATCATTATCAGAGCGTAGGTTAAAGTACAGATTAAATCTATTAGCGAAATTTCAATCGGATAGCTATACTGAAGATGCTCGGCACCAAAACACCAGCGTATTGTGATAGATTCGACCCTATAAGAGCACGTTTGCATGTTTATAGTGCGTGCTTATGATCTTAACCCCCTCGCGGTGGCTTGCAGGGTATCGTGTAGATGTAGATAACACGTCACTATCAAGTGACTAACTTGTCGAAACTTGTCAGTAGAGCAGAGAGAATCCAGATGTTAAGTGGCGCCGATTTCTTCGGTCTCCTGCAAGCTTTATTCCTAAGCGGTGATGTCATCGCCATTTATATTCATATCTAACCCCTCCAGAGCCATGCACTCTTCAATTATGCGACTGAAAAACCGCTGCGGCACATGCGCAGAACAAGACACGAGTACCTACTGCACATGCGCAGACTTGGATGCAGTCGCCGTATAATATACCTAATCGCCGTACTATAAGAGAACAGAATAGGCAGCATAGCAAAGGGATAGGTAGGGGAAATATTTTAGAGTAGACTGTAGTGCATGATGCATGTATTAATTCCTTAAATACTATATATTCCTTATATACTATAGTTGCTGGTTTGCATGATGGTAGTGCATGCTTGTTGACCTTCACCCCCTGCCACACACCCTCGCGGTGGCTTTCAGGGTATCGTGTAGATGTAGTTGTAGATGTCTACGCAATACCTTGCGATTCACCATGAGGGTGTGGGGAAAGGAGTTGAGACCACCAAACATGCAACATTTACATGACACTAAGAGCTACCAAGATCTACTTGCATGCTACTGCCATCCCGTCATGCAACTATACATGCAACTCCGAGCTACCATGCAATTCTTATTATGCAACTAAGAACTACCGCTGTAGACTATTCTAGCAATATTTCACCTACCTATCCCTTTGCTATGCTATATATTATGTTCTCCAATGGTATGTGGGAAAGAAGACGTTTTAAATCTATCGGTGTGACAATCTACATCTACATCTATACGATACCCTGCCAGCCACCGCGAGGGTGTGTGGCAGGGGGTGAAGATCACCAGGCATGCACTACTAACATGCAAACTAGCAACTATATTGTCTCATGCAACTTGATTGTTAGTGTCTACAGTATTTAAGGGGTAAGACATGCATCATGCACTACATAATTCTCTAGAATATT
The DNA here is from genome assembly GCA_933228895.1 of Platycnemis pennipes. NCBI lineage: Eukaryota > Metazoa > Arthropoda > Insecta > Odonata > Platycnemididae > Platycnemis > Platycnemis pennipes. The sequence goes on from OW121851.1 coordinate 36,199,121, forward strand.
TCCCCTACCTATCCCTTTCCTATGTTGCCTATTCTGTTCTCTTATAGTACGGGGGAAAAATGCCATTTTGAATCTATCTGTACGACAATCTATCTCTCTAATCTTATTTATCTGGTCGAATCTAGCATAATACGCTGGTGTTTTTAATATGTGCCTAACATCTTTAGTAAAGCTATCCGATTGAAATTTCTCTAATAGATTTAATCTGAACTTTAACCTACGCTCTGATAATGACTCCCACCCTAATTCTTGTATTAATTCTGATACACTGCTCAACCTATCGTAACACCTTTTGACGAACCTAGCTGCTCTACGCTGCACACTGTCTAGTTCTCTCATCAAACCTAATTCATTAGGATCCCATACACTGGCTGCATACTCAAGGTGGGGCCTAACTAGTGAAAAGTAGCATCGCTCTTTTGTCTTCTCATCACATTTCCCAAGTACTCTTTTTATAAATCCTAGCTTTCTCTTCGCTCGGCCGCCTATTTTCCGGATGTGTCTACCCCACGATAAATCTTTAGTGATTGTTACACCTAAATATCTTAGGTGTAACAATCTATCAAAATATCTATATCTATCTTTCTAATATTTTTTTAAGGTCAAATCTAGCATGATACGCAGGGGTTCATAATATATATCTAACATCTTCGGTAAACCTATCCTTTATAAAGTTCTACAGCAGTCAGCATAATAGTTCAAGCGAAAAGAGAATTCTACCGAAATAAGATTCTAATTGTAGCTGGAAATACTAACTTGAAAGTAAGAAAATGCTTTAATAGGATATACATCAGGAGCATGCTCCTTTGTAAAAGTTAGAGTTAGGCAAGGACGATAGCAGCAGCAGAGGATTATAGACTGTAGCATTTGAATGGTGATGCTAATGGAAAGGCCAAGTGACGTACAATTAATTTCTTGGAAGATTGGGAGAAGATAGAAGTGTTCTGAACATTTTAGAGAGGAGACGGAACAACGTTGCCGACCACATCTGTAGACAGGATGGTCTGACGAAGACAGCCGCTGGGGAAAGATGAAAAGGAAGAATGACAAAAAAAGCCTTGTTGAGATATGGAGAGTAAATGGTGAAGGGCGCGAAAGAGAAGAATTGAGTAAACATGAAAGGGTTAGCTGACAGGAGAACTGAGTGCAGAGCTGCGACATAAGGTTTGATGACTGGTGTTAAGAGTGATAAAATAATGACTGAGAATCTTGTGTAACGCAAGAATTAATTACACAATAGGAATTGCTGATGTACCTTCAGCCATCGGAAGTGTCTCAAATTACATGCACATAAATAATTTTGTACTTTACCACCAATATTGCATTTATGTGAATGAATAAATTATTAAATAAAACTTAGTGACTGTATACTTATTGTGGAATTTTTCTATAGTAATTAAGTGATAGAAAATTGTGAATTCCACTGGTTTATTGTCGGTACTATTCTTCAACATTCCTTTATGGTTTTTAAGTGTGTGCACTGTGGACCTATTTCCCTGAAGCTCTCTCACATATGACCATTACGCTTTAGGATTGCTATCTAAATATTCTCCTAACATCTTGCTCTTGAAATGTGAAGACGCTTGCCGACATAATTTCCTTGCTTATGCTCTCGATTTTTTATAGTTTTGAACTAACTCATTTTTTTCCTCTACCGATAGACCCTGTCCTTCATTTTTCATCTTAGCGTGGCATACCCTTTGTCACTTTAGTGATTTCCCAAATTCCGCGTTATACCACCTTGGCTCTGTATTATCACTAATGGATTCTTAATTCTAATCACTAATCCTAATGAATTTACTTGGTATGTATTTATTAACTGCTTAACGGGTGACTTCAAGAAATTATCTCCACGAATCCTCTGTGTCTAATCTTTTGCTTTGTTCGCTAAATGCATTAAACAATTCCCTTAATTTCATACCGTCGTAATTAGCCTTGCCAAATAAGTACACCCTCTTCCTTGGTTTATAATTTCTTTCAACGCCTACAATAAATTTCGCATGCACTATTTTATGATCACTAATTCCTGTGTCTGTAACTAGAACTTTTTCGGGTATATTTGTAAGTCTAATAAGTCTAGAATGTTGTTTCCCCTGGTCGGTTCTGTTACTAGCTGTTGTACAGAATGTGACGTAAAGGTATTCAACAGTAATTCGCAGAGTTCCTTATCCTTACCTCCTGTTATAAAATAGGACATAGATAGGTGTAGACTGTTTTATCCTTGTTTTGCCGAGAGCGAGGTATTTTGGTTCTCGGATTGTTTACTATTTCGCCTTTTCTAGCTCTCGTTTACCAAGGTTTCTCAAATAATTCAAACAATAACAATAAATTAGGTCGCGAGATTAGCAATTGAATGCAAGAATGTCGTTACTCTATTCCGTACAGGTCAGTGCCAATCTTTGCAAAGAGCACTTTCCCTGCGACATATCAGCGTAGAATGTTATGGCGTTGCTATTTCTTGATCCTGATATTTTTATGCCGAGAAAACTTTTTCTGAGTATCGACCCGCATCTGAATAAACCGTCTTTTGGCGACTTTCCTCAAGCACCACGAACCATCTACCATCGGCCGCATCCTCGCATATGTCTTGACTCAGCGATTGAGCGTCTTAACGCGTCTTGAGCGATTTTTTGTTCTACTCATCTTGAAACTCTCCGTCACCCCCTCCCTATCCACTGAATTTCCTTTCGTAAGCATTTTTTCAGACTGCATAGGCACGTCGACCATCACGGCTGGATCACGCGGGACGCAGTTGATCAGCCACACCAAGCCTCCTCTCTCGGTCCAAAGGCGGGCATGATCTGCTGCTGCCAGCGAGGAACGCTTAAATTGTGCATCTGCAGCTATATCTATGCAATACGCTGCAAACTACCGCGAAGGAGTGTGGTAGGGGGTGAAAATCACCAAACATGCACATGAAAACAAGCTACTGCATGGAAACATGCTAGATAATAGGGTCACATGCAGCTATATGGTTAGTGTCTCTATAGTAATAAAGGGATTGGTTGTTAATACATGCATAATGCACTACAGACTACCGATATTTCACCTACCTATCCCTTTACTATGCTGCCTATTGTGTTCAATTAAAGTACGGGGGAATAATGACATTTTGAATATATCAGTAAGACAATATATCTCTCTAATCTTAATTATCTGGTCAAATCTAGCATAATATGCAGGGTTTTTAAAAATATATCTAAAATTTGGTAAACTTATCCGTTTTGAATTTCTGCTATAGAATTTATCTGAACTTTATCCTAGGATCTGATAGTGATTCCCAAACTAATTCTTGTATTAATTCTGATACACTGCTAAACCTATCGCAACTCCTTTTAACAAACCTATATGTTCTACGCTGCACATTGTCTAGCTGATCAAACCTAATTCTTCCGGGTACCAAACACTAGCTTCAAGTCCAAGTTGGGGCCTAATTAGTAGAAAGTAACATCGCTCTTTTGTGGTATCGTCACATTTCCCGAGTACCCTTTTAATCAATCCTAGCCTTCTCTTGGCTCGTCCGCATGTTTCCCGGATGTCTTCCCCATGAAAAATCCTTAGTGATTAATACACCGAATAACACCATGTCGTTTGGTAGCGCTAAACAAGGAGGTTAGAATGTATTGGAGGAGACATCGCAGGTAATTTAAGAAGCCAGAGGCCATATTGGTAGGCACTGGCATACGGACGTGCTGCTCGCGATACTCGTACGGCTGAAGTTGTTTCTGCACGCGGTTAAACTTAGAGTGGTAAGATGAGACATTGAAGATTTATAAAATTCTTCAATAAAGAACGGGAAGTGTGACGTCAGTCAAACCTGTACATAAGATGTAGTTTAAGTAGGTAAAATCCAACCAGTTTTAGTAGTGAAATTAACTCCCAGGGGGATAAAATGCATCATTACCTCCCTTACATGTCATTATGAAAATTAACTGATGCCCTCACGGTAAACACCCTCGCGGTGGCTTGCAGGATATCATGTAGATGTACCGGGTCGCTCTATCGAATATTTCCTACCCCAAAAATTAATAGCAACACACTTTTTAAGGTTAAATTTTAACTGCCATTTGTCGTACACCTCTTGAGTTGCATGTAAATCCTTACTAAGCGAGGAAACAACATTCTAGACCCCTTAGTAACAAATATACCCAAAAAAGCTATAAATATAGTTATAGACCCGAAATTAGTGATCATAAGATAGTGCGTTCGAAATTTATTGCAGGCGTAGAAAGACATTATAAACCAAGGAGGAGGGTATAATTATTTGGCAGGGCTAATTACGACGGTATGAAAGAGTTCGGAATCATGTCGGCAAGCGTTTCCAACAAGCTCAACTTGAACCCTTTTCTCATGATATTTTAGCTTAGGATGGGAAAAAGGTTGCTAATCCCCACACGAACTAGTGTAGCTAACCGTAGATTGGGATTCGTAAAATTCGTTCGAGTCAGGCCTATGCCAAGATGTTAGGCATATATTAAAAACACCAGCGTATCGTGCTAGATAAAAGTCTAGTTGCATGAGACCCTATAGTAGCTTGTTTGCATGTCAATAATAATAATAATAATAATAATATAAAAATGTAAAATATTGTTCACGGATTTACATCAGATATGAACATATTTTCTTAAGTCATATTTTAGCTGAAAATACAATTAAATTTTGTGTGCAAAGCACCAATTTAAAAAAAAGTATTAAAATTTGATATTACAATAAACCAACATGCCAAATGTATGCAACAAACATCGTGAACAAAAAATAACACAAAATAAAATATGGGATACGAAGCAAGTCACACAAAGTAATAAGTATTAAATTATTATTGTATGTAATGAAATAAGTATTAAATTAAGTTCACGGAGTGAAATAAGGATTAAATATTTCGAAGCAATAATTTTGAAGTAATTAATTAAGATTAACAATTTGACAGATTAACAATGGAAAATGTACCACAGTATTACAGCTTATTAATGATGATAAAGCATTGAAATGAGTAAAATTCGGCTTATGGGGGAACAAGTTAGATAAGTATATAATTTCTGTTTAAATTGAGCCAGCGATGAGGAATCTTTAATAGATTTAGGTAGGTGGTTCAAGGTTTGAGAGGCGGCAACAGTAAATGATTTCTGAAATATGGAGGACCGATAATGTGAGACATGCAGGTAGTTAGGGTCGGCTCTAGTAATTATATTTGGCAATATGGTTCTCTTCGGATAAAAATCAATTATGTACTGTGGGTCATCATGTTCGAGTAGGGAACACATGAAGCAGGCCAATTTGAATTTTCTTCTAGTTTTTATGTCCATCCAAGAGAGTTTGTTAAAATATGGGGTTATGTGCTCTTCTTTCCGCAAGTCGTAAATGAAACTGACGGAGGAATTCATTAGACGCTGAAGCTTATAGTATTAAGTTTTGCTGTGAGATCATAAAATAAAAGACAACAGTAAACAAAATTGGGAATAATTAAGATGGAGACAAGTTGGTTTATTGCATGGATAGGTAGCAATTTTTAATGAATTTTCAGTTGATCTAATGTAGCATTAACTTTATTTGAAACGTACAAAATATAATCTTTTCAAGACAAAGTATTGCTAAAGATGACCCCTAAGTTTTTGGCCGTCTTGGAATAAGGTATACAACTTCCCTGGACCTCAATCATAGGTAGTTTGGCCATATTAAGTCTAGACATAACCCTGGAATGACCAATAATCATGGATTTGGTTTTATTGCTATTTATTTTTAAAAAGTTGTCTCCTGCCCATGAGAAAATGGCAGATACATCTTCGTTTACTTGTGAAATGTGGAGCTATCAATAGTGCATGCTTAGCGATCTACACTCCCTGCCACATACCCTCGCGATGGCTTGCGGGGTATCGCGTACATGTAGATGTACGTAGGTATCCATAAATTTGAAATTAGTAAAAACCTTGTTTCGTCCACTCGAGTCGTTGTTGGCGAGTTCGTGGCTGTATACCTGGAGTATGAAGGGACCCTACCTATGGCCAGCAGTTGGCGAGTTCGTGTGCGACGGTATGGGATCCGTGATAAGAATGTTGGCGAGTTCGTGAGCGTCTGTATACCTGGAACAGGTAGAGTTGTCGAGTTCGTGTAGACCCGTGCATAACTGCTTATCACACGAATTCGGAAGAAACTTCAGAATATGTATATGTACAAGTTTAAAAAAACTGAATAATTATATTCCAAAAATAAAATTAGAAGATTGAAATAATTTTTTAACTTAGTTAACAATAAATTTCCTATAGTGACAAAAACAAAACAATATCGTGGAGTTTCTGAGTAATAAACGCTTTGTAAAATCCTTAATTACATAACAATAATTAATGTTAGCGTGCCTTGATTACCTATATGTTCTGCAGTTAAAACATAGAAATACTATCGTTATTTATAATTTTTTATCATTTAGGGTAGATATTGATAGAGTATCCCTGCTTCACCACACTTGCTTTTTCCTAATTTCTTCCCCTATTTTTTCTTCAGGTATATTTCTTACCTACATCCATATTATTTAAATTACCCTACATTTTTTAATAGCTCAATATTACACCCTTACCAACCAATGGTCGATTGTATACCATTATACCTATCTACTTGTACGCCTACACTTCTTAACGACTACGGTAATTTTCACAATTTCACATTTCGCAAAAACTGAGTATGCTGTTGGGTGTAGGTACGTAGGTAGGAAAGTTTCTGGATTCATATGTATATCTACATTCTAAAGAGCAGCTGAAAAACATAATATATGTCTTACCGTCATACATTAAAATTCTCTGTAAAAAAATTCAATTGGTTAAATAAAGCAGAAAAACAACGCTATTATAGAGCATTAATTAACCCATACCACCCGGAATTTGTAGAGTCTTACTTAGTGATGGCCCTGTAACATAACTGTTTTTTTCTAAGCTGATTAGCTGGCTACCTTTTGGTTATGGTATCGTTGTGCATTCAAAAAGCAATGCATCCCGTTAAAAAAACTGCATAATCCTATTAGATTTAGCAGAAGCAGGTTTAGGGGGATAATTTGGGTAGTAAGGAGTTATTGGGAATTTTTCACCTGAAAAATAGTAGAGAGAAACACGGCGTTAGCATTGGAATACTCTTCACGATGTTCGCCATGGAAGGTAACCAAGGGTCCACGATTTAACAGGTCCGACATGCAGAGTGCTACCTAATCTTGAAGTGCTCTTCTCACAACCGTGATTATAATTATCCCGATGGGGATTGGTATTCAAATGAAAAATCATTACATCTGCCGGTCTTCAAATCTGAGCCCTCAGGATGGTAAGCCTGTACTTCATCACCTCACGAATCCGATCACACACAAAATGATTTCATCTCTAAGGTTCCCTTAGGGGTTTATCACTTAGAGAATATTTGCAGGATCAAAACATTCTTAATTTATAATGAAGCATCAAAAATGCACAAGGATTCCAACATCATCGATAGCAGCAGTAGCGAAGAGCGAACCTGCGCGGATTCGACCTTCAACTCTTCGATTTAGAGGCTCCCTTGAACTCAAAGCCAAAACAAAGGACAATTTAACCAATATTCACTCGCCAACACGCCATCAAGACTACGAATCCTACATGCAATATCGGAGAATAAGCGATATTGGTTTCTTGGAATCGGAATTTAGACACTCAATTTGGCGGTGGATCCCCCTTGAGTCGGTTTCCTTTGATGTTTACGGGGAAGGAACTCCTTTGACCTGGCTGCTTGGATCATTCCTCGAAATATCTGCTGTTGAAGGAAACTTCAAAGCTGGGAAGCAGGTTCCCGGAAAAAAGAAAATGATTTCGCAAAAGCGATACCCAAAACGCAAGAACCACCCTGATGGTTAGACTACTCAACCATTTTAACTGCCTTACAAATGTATAAAAACTGGCATTGGAGACGAACCAAGATTCTGAGAAATACGATAGTTTTCACTGATAAGTGTAGGTGCGAATGTTGTGTTGCATTTTGGTCTCTTTGCATCGTTGTCTCGTCCTCTGCACTTAAATCTGTCAGTAAGTCTCGTTTCCACGTTCTCTTTGGTGAACTCTCTCGGAATTGCTATTTTTGCAGTTTTTCGCTGTCTCATTCTTTCTATAGCATTTTTATCGCCTCGTCCGCTTGCAGTATTTCTCTTTGCATCTTGGCTAGGTCCTGCACTGTTAAACTCAGGGAAAACTAGATACTAGGCTGTTTAATCTAATAGGTCTTGGGCTTGACCCGATTCGCAAACGCATTATGCGTTTGTTGTTTCACGCTAGCTGTCGAGGCAGCGAAAAAAGCCTATTACATATCTTCTTCCCTGCCCTGCCTTTTTGTAATTTCTGCCCATCTCTACTCCTCCCCAACTATGTTCAAAACATCTTCAATCCTCCACCTTTCCTTCCATCGCAATTTCACATTTCTTCTCTACAAACAGAAACAGGGAAACTTAAGATTTACCCTCTTTCCTCTTTCAGGCTGAACATATACATCTATTGAGTACCATGCAAGCAATTCCGAGGAAGTTTGGCGGGGGCCCAGTCGTCACGGAATATGTACCCGGCATAACCAGGAAGAGGAGGATACATGAGAGGAGTACGTCAGTTATGCATGCACCAGGCAAGTACAACTTAATGTTTAGTATCTGTTAGAAGAAATATAATTTTTACCATTGAAAAGAAAGTAGATACAATTTTTATTAATGAATATTCACTGCCTGCCCTCACTGAAGTGATTCCGTTACGTTGAAAACCTCCATCGCCGAATGTAGCATTGGGTTGTGCCGAATAAAATTAGAATTGGATATGAAATTCCAACTACATGAAATGGATGAAAATAGACAGATTTGGTCCTTGCATGAATAAAATAATAGATGAATTGAAATAACATCTCTGAATAATATCAATAAAGAATGAAGTTTGGAGCAAAAGTAATATTAATGTAATTTTCTATAAGCTTCATTCAATATTTGAAGTGTAGAGGCCTAAAAATATTTTGATACGACGGCCGACGTTATTTTAATTGTTACTTATAGGGGATAAGACCGACAGTTGAGGTCATTTGTGTTATAGGTATTTGGAAAGAAGTGGTATTTTCAGTGTAAGGAGAGTGTAGATAAGCCCTGCGTTAGAATAAACTTGCTCTTCACGATAGGCGCCAAGGGATTTACGGTAACAAGTTTTCATCCAACGGACGTAGTACTTGAACTTGAAGTGCTCCCACTTCACTCAAGCAGACACGTGTACACCTCTGGAAAAAAGTTAGATGTCGGGAATCGAACCATGTTCCTCGTGTTGTGAGGCTAGTAATCCAGCCACCACACAAACCCGATCTTTACTTCTTGCTTAACTTTACATCTTGCCCCGAAAGTCTTCAAAGGTGCATGTTAAGCAATCGAAGTCCACGGTACCACTCTCATGAGTTATTTCCAACTCGGGTCTTCTGCGCAACGAACTTTCAGATTCTCGGCGCAATGTAGAGGAAGACTGGAGATGAAAATTGACTTTTAACGCGCTGATTGGGGCACCGAGCTCAAGAGGGTCCCTAACCACTAAGCCGGAAATATTTTACCAGCAAACTCGGCTATCCGCAGGCGAGTGAGGAGGGTGGTTCCCCGACCGCAAATAGCAACATCTCGCAACTGCGCCGCAGAAAATGCCCAAGCGTAGTGCACAGACTTAGGAGAGCATCTCTTCCGGCATTGTCGTTACCCTAAATGCTTTAATTAGTTTCTAACGATTTCTGCTTTTGACTCTGATATATTTTCCTTTGCGTCTATATAAAAAGATACCTCCTTATATTAACTTTATGCACCTTTGATTGCTTAGTTAACAAATTTTTCAGTGAATCAGAGGAAATTCTATTATAATAATTATACTATTTCTCCTTTTCTCTTATAAGTTTGTGCATAATTTATTTGCGCGTTTCAGTTGCATGCCTAACGAATACCAGTTTTTCTAGTACTTAATCTTAAATAGAGTGGTTAATTGTTTGATGCAAAAGTATCAGTAATTATTATGAGAACGTTAGAATAAAATGCAGCTGTTATTGTTGTTAATAGGGAAGAGGGTACCGATAGCTTAGCTTTCTTGCCCCATTTGGCTTGTTGAATATATGCTAGATGTTTGGGCGCAAAAGAAGTATGTAGAGAGCCCGGCGTCACCTTTATTTACCCATCTATCTACTGAAATCCCTGCAAGTAACTTCGAGGGAGTGTGGCTGGGGGTGATTTGTCACCAAATATGCTCTACTTACATGAAATATGCTCTACTTACATGAAATAAAGTTTAATTATACATTATTAGGAGATATTTATAACAATATATCCTCCTCGTTCCACTCGCAATAGTTGTCCCCTTAAAATCCCCAAATTTCGTCTCTCAATATCCCAGCGTTCCCTATTCCACCGTATCCCGAAAATTTTCAACTCCTTAGCCTCGCATTCACCCTCACTGGACCTCTGCTCCTCGCCCTCCGTGTTCAAATCCGTAATTACTAATCTATTGGTCGCAAACACCCCCTCTTCTCTGTCTACACCCCGCTAAGTCCCTCTCCATGTTGTACGTTTTGTTTATATGTATAATCTGTTACTTTCTATTGTAATCTTCCTATGTATTTGTTGTTTATTTTTATTTGTTTTATGTGTCCACCAATGTAATTAGCCTTAGTACCGTTTTTGGGGACTTTTTCAAATAAATAAATAAATATGTACCATGCGAGGTACAATATACAAATTAGTCTGCTCTTAACGTAAGGCACCAATTGGTGCACAGTTTAATGTCCCGTCTGACGGACTAGGTACTGAACTTCAATAACTTTCCACAAAACATTCAGTTAGCAATGAAATTTCCTTCCACCGTCGGGTTCGAACTTGGACCCTCGGGAAGGGAAGCCAGCCTCTTTCTACCACACAAAAAACTTGATCCCCAAAAATGTTATTCTGCTTCACCAGCGTTATCCATGGAGTATTCCAACAATATTGTACGAAATAATCTTAATTTGAAAATTAGATTAAGTCCTTATTAGATTAAGATTCATTATATTTAACGATTTCGCCAGGGTAGTCTCAATATCGCAATACAGGTAGTCTCCAGATTCAGAGAAGATTTATCAAGTGGTTAGGATAATAAACAAATTCAATATATTTATCACCTTGGTGGGAGAATATGAGAAGGAGAGTTTGAATTTGGGAAGGTAGTATGCTGCCCCAATCCATCATAGAAGTGAGAGGGGCCTCATACACTACCTTTGAGGACAAGGCACTTAGAAGAGATTTCTCAGAATCCAGGAAAAGTCAAAGAGTCCTACAAGTTACGATGACAAGACATAGAGCATCGGGAATCCTTTCCCAAAACATATCTTGAAGCAATACTTTGATCTCATATGTGATCTGAGTTTGACTTCAGCGTTTTAATCATCACTTTAGTCAATGGAAAAAAAGTTACTTCAGTCATAGAAAAATTGAATTACGGAGTTCAGTAATGATCCGACCTGAATTTAACTTTTCAACTTTCGCTAATTGATGCTTAGTTCTCCAATTCAGAGTTAGTCATCATAAATCCTCGTATGTGAAGGTCATTTTCCGAAAATATTGAATTTCTCCTCCTCAATATCCTTTTGTACGTCAAACCAATCTGAGAATTGATGACTAATGGTGATGATGATATCCTCTTTACTATGTTCTGATAACCCTTATCTCTCTCATCTTTTCCTTAAAATTATCATCATAATATGGCCATCATTTTATGTTTTTTTCACAATTATAGATATGGAGTAATATCTTAATGAATATCGTCCGCTCGGTGTTTTTACCCCTCTCGTGCTCTACAAGGCTTTTTCTGTTTACACACTTGCTCTTCCTCCACTTACTTGTCAGCATCATCTTTCAGCTCCTACTTTCGAAGAGTCCTCTTTTCTCTTGACCTGCTTTCCCCAACTCCCAGGCTCCTGTGCTGCAGGGTACCACATTCTGTGTCATTGTATTCAAGCACTCCTTCCTTGTTTGTATGCTCTCTGAGGACATTAGTGCTATTTTTCATGTGCGTCCTTTCAGCTTCAGTTATTTTACGCGAGTCTTTCGTCTTTCCACCTCATGCTATACCGTTTCCGGCGTTGGTGACGGATGGATCTCACTCCATACATTTCTCCTGTCTCCCGCTTTTAGCTGTTCCATTTTACGAGCTAAGTTTTACTGTACTTCCTACTTATCAGGGTTGAAAATATAGATTGTAGGTTGGATAAATGAAAGGCAATTTTCCACTTGGATTTCAACCGGAAAATTCAAATGAAAAATTGCCTTCATTTATCCATCCCTTAATGGAGCAGTTCCACCATGTAGTCCGTGATAGATTGTTCTACATATAGACTGTAATTTCATGACCTGTATTTCTGGAAATTATATATATTTCAAAATATATCACCATGTCTTATGTAAAGTTATGTTCAACCCGAAGGTTGGTTTTGTTGGTGAGGGTAGATTTCACCATATACCAGGCCCAACGGAGTAAGAAATCCACTAAGGGTAAAGGGAGGCAATTTTTTCATATAAATATAAATACAAATTATCCTGCAAGCCACTGCAAGAGTGTGTGGCAGAGTGTTAATCATAATCAGGAATGATTTATCATTCAGAGAGAACACTTACTAACATGCAGGCATTAAAAAAAACTTCTAAATTTATCCATTCATATACTACTTATATGAAACCAAGAGTCACAATGCTACCACACTGAGAAAAATAGAGGCATGCAGTCATGAGGCACGTGAAATGTTTGCTGTAAATGACATTATATTATTAATTTATACAAAGAAGTGTGCTAGTTTTTAAATTTTTCTCTGCTCCCAAAAGAAATTTGGTGCCATGAAATTAATGTAGCTTAGGTTTGGCTGGAAATGTAAAATTACCTCTTCCGAATTGGAACCCGGGACTTGCTGTCAGAAGCCCAACGTATTTCCCACTACGCTATCACACTGTCATAACCATGTTTACATCGTTTGAATAAATTAGTATTTTAAGTACGATAAAGTGAACCTCTAATATCCTCTCTATTGGTGTGATACAAAAAATATCGACCTTTAAATTTGTATTATTTCACATAAACGTTTACGAAAAAGTGTTGCAGACTACCGAAGCTTTCCGTTTTTCAACGACAGCAACTCCGTCTGCTTCCTGAGCGTCCCGTCGACAGATTACTGACACCTCTCGTAGTCCCTTTCAATTTGATGGACTTTTCTCGTCCGTCGTAAGCGACCAGTTCAGAATGGCACCTTACACGTCGAGGTAGTGAGTGAATCTAAGTGAGAAGAAGGGAAGCTAGGGTGCACGTTACGGGGAGGGATCGGCGCCAACAGACTGGAAAAATACATCCTGGTAAACAAGTTACTAGAGTAGAGCGAAGGGGATGCGCCAGCTGATCCGAATGTGTTCTTCCATGGTGAGGAAACCCGTTTAGATACGAGGGCTGGTTACTCGTGTCCAACGGTAGAGGCTTAATCCAGCAGCAAAAACGACGTGCGCTGGTTGTTTCCGTTTCCTTAGTTACGGAAGGCATAAACACACTCGCCGATCGGTACTGATTGTGAGACTGCTACGGCGGGAAATAAGACGCCGTCTGTGTTGGGGCCGTGTCGAAGTCTTTGTTTTCACTTCCAATGCAGAAATGAGCATTAGTCACAGATTTCTTATATCATCTGCGTCTCTTAGGACGCCTGCAGAACCAAATTACGTCGGAAGAAGCGGGCGTTTCTTGCCAACACTAGATTAAATTACGGACCGAATATTGCCTTAGAAAAAGACGTTTCCTCGATTATTTAAAATTAATTAAATAAAATCTATTATCGAGAAGATATGTCACCGTTATTTATCACAACGTAATCAACGAAGTGTTTTTCATCCGGTGGAACTCGTCCTTCAGTTTTAAGCAGCAGAGCTTCAAAACCTACTTAGGGAAGTCGAGTTGGGTAAATATGCCTCCAGCTTTAATTTTTAAGGTAATATCGTTAGTAAGTACGCCTGCGACGTACAAATTTACCTATATACGCGCAAAAAGGTCGACAAAAACTGAATTTCTCTCCATAATTTGGTGGTACTCGGTTTTTTTCTGAGAATGAAAATAGGATAAGGGACGCAAAAGGTTGAGGATCCCAGCTTTGAGGAACGTATATATTAGATCGAATTTACCGAGGAGATAGTTAGTGAGGATACATAATGTACAATTTTGGCTTTTTTCATGCCTTCATTGAAACCCAATAATTCATATGTGTAAATGTTTTGCACATTTACTTCTGTGTACTGCATGTGACCAGAAATATGGGTTCTGGAATGGTGCAGTGCTCATATGGTATGATAAAAGTTTCGAGCAAAAATCTGAGTTGCTTGTGGAGGGCCCTTGTGTTTTTACATGAATTTAAATGATTTAATAGCAAAACAGCTTGCGAGTGGCTGGATATTATTGTGATCGCTCTCAATCAGTACATGCCTGATGAGGATTCATCTTCTGGTACAGACCCTTTAGGCCACTGACAAGGTATTATCTTATTATGCCGAGAGGGTGTGCTCAATCACAATGAATTTTAAACAAAATGTTTTGAGTTCTCACAAAGAGTTTTTGGAAAAAGTTATGTCATGATAATGTCAAAATATCTCATAAAACCTAAAAAAATAATTAGTTATTCTTGGTAACCGATCAACAAGTAAGGCCATTGGCGCCAATTTAGGATAGATGGTTAATGGGAACTAACCCTTAGATAGAAAGGGAGGATAAACCCTGCTTCGGCATTTGCTCTTAACATAAGGCGCCAAGGGGTCCACGGTTTAACAACCTATCCAACGTATGGAGTACTCAACCTGAAGTGTTTTCGACACAGTTTTCAAGTATGGACCGGTACACCAATAAAAAGGCCACTGCCGATTCCGGAATTCGAACCTAGGCCTGCTGGATTGGAGGCCAATACTCTATTCACAGCATAAATCTGATTTCCGGTAAAAATTGGTAGTCAATATTGAATCATATGTCGGTGTGGAAAACGTAAACAACCCTCACATGCGTGTTCCAACTTCCTAAATCATCCTCGGCTTTTCTTTGAGCCTCTTCCCTTCTACGATTCCTTCCATTACCGCCTTCAGCAGACCATCGTGCTTCGGAATGCGTCCAATTAGTTCCCTCTAATTCCTTCCAGTTCCCTCCACTTGGATCACTCTTCGGATGGCTTCTTAATTAGTTGCCGGGCCGGCGTCACCATGCGTTTTATTTACATCACTCCTCTGCGGCGCTCCGACCGTTAAGACCAGATATCTGCGCTCGAAGGATTTTATGGCGCGTCTGTTGGTGAGTGAGTGTGTGTATGTTGCATAAATGCCAATTGGATCCGTCTTTGCCTCGTGGCCTTGAAGGGAGAACAGCAACAATCGTCCCCTTATACCAAAATCTCCCCCTTCTCCAGCGCCAGTACTGCCTCATTTGTCCCCCTCCCCCCATCCCACCCTCCGCCCAATTTTAAAATCGCATTTCCGGGTTCCCTCGTTGGTCGCTTATTTACAACGCTCACCCCGACAACATTTCCCCTCGACTCATCCATTTCTCCTTTTTCATGGTCCTACTCACACGTTCGCGATCTTAGCTTCCTCCCGCCCAAATCTTCCTCCCCCATCTTCCTCTAACAGCTGGTTTTTGCGACGCACTTGAGGGGAAGAGAGGAAGGATCAAAAAGGTATTTATATATTTATAAGGCCCTGCGCCGCTTCCATTTAAGAAATGAAAATGCAGGGCTGTTATTTTATTTACCCTCTCCCTATGCCTTGCGTAAAACTCTAAATCCATTGCCCAAACCAAATCTTTCATCATGTAAACGATATTTTTTGTAATGATGACAAAAGGTGCTTAGTTTATCGTCCAGTTTTTCTTTTTGTGTCATATAAATGAATAAAATATTATAAAATATTCAGTATTGGCGTTTTGCCAAATGAAGGGTAGAGGATATATTTTTATAACTAAGTAAATAAAACTTACATTTTGCTAAATATGTTCGCACTAGTAATAACGTGTATTTTTGAAAAATACCTTATGTGTTACATGCCGAGTTATATATCATAACCAAGATCTTTGATAGTGGCCTTAATGTAGGTTCTAAGGTTCCTTCAAGGCTATCTATTACTCAGTTAATCATAAATTGTTCATTCCTTTCCATTTCCTCCATTTCCATGGGAGTATATTTTTTTCGTAGCAAGCATATTTATTATTATTAAAAGACGACTCCATTTGCAATCACGTTGGTTTCCACCTCGCGAGATCGAGGACATATATTATGACATGCAAATTGCAATGGTCGCCTTCGCTGGAGGCAGGATACACATGATAGCCAACAGGTGACATTAAAGCCAGAATGAGGGTGCTTGGGTAGGATTAGGCCTCACCTCCTCGGCACAAAACATTGCATGATGAATGAAAGGGATGCAATTTTACACTACGATAAGTATTAATTGGTGACATAAGTTTTCATGTGAAACACTATCATCAGGTGATGATGATATTTCTTAATTTTTTAAGTCAAAACTTAGAATTTAATGGTGATAAATATTTATCTTGTTGGGAAATTGCATCTTTTTCATTCATTGTGCTTAAATTCCAAAAACTCACGCCTGCAGCCTCTCTACACAAAAATTTGCGTGTTTTATTGCCTTTTATGGAAACTGTATGTTTATCAAAACATAATCACACGCACGTTATAGGTGGCTTCCTAGGCATTCAGTAAATACAAGTATAAATAACAATCGCACACAAGTTTCAGCGCAATGGAATCCATAAATATTTTTAAGGCTATTTCAGTGAGGTATAAATGCATTTTGTCGGTATTAATTCTATTCCACAAAACTTGTTCAAATTTAACCTATTTAAACTACATGTTGGGTGCTGGTTTACATGCTTGCCAACTCCACCGTTTATTTGACAATTTTTAAAATTTATTCCATTAGTCATCCTACTGTTCTAAGTTTTACCGCATGCAAAAATAACTTCTCCCGTGAGTACACTCTAACCTACGTGGTTTTTGCACCGTATCGTAGCACTTTCAAATATGCTCCAATGCCGTTGACCATCAAGAAGTACTTAACTTATCAGATGACGGTCTGTTTTCCTAAGACGCTAGATTTTACTTGAGAACTCCCGCTTACTACGACCATTCCGTCGTGCAAGTAGATAACAGAGATGAAGCATAACTTTGATATTAATGTCAAAAATTTAAGACGTATTTTAATTACTACAATACGGTTTCTACATCTGAGCATACATTCTGCAAGAAATGGAATTCTTATAATAAATAAAGAATATTCAAACGCAATTCTTCTAATGATAAGCCATCACCTAGATCGGAAACCGCACGTGCATAACTATGTATTTGACATATTTTAACACTTATGGAATAAATTAAATTTTTGCATGCACGTGTTCTTTTGAGTCAGATGTAAGAAAATACTTCAATGTCCTAAATTCAACCGATTTAGGAAGGAATATGTATTATTATCATGTTGACGTGTAGAGGTATTTGAACGCAATTTGTAGGTTTCTTTAGACCACTATTCATAGTACGTCAAACACACCTATGTTAGTAGTTTTCTATCTTTATAATGAAGGTTTTGTAATGGAGTTAGAATTTGTAAGTGGAAGATTGGTGAAATTTATATATGGTCATTATGTTTATTGAGAAAGACTTACAGGCTCATTAAGGCTAACGACTCAATGCGAATCGCTATCGAACTTAAGGTTACGGTTCAGGCTGAATGAATCTTGGAAGTTAATTTGAAGGGGATTTGTTTTCCAATATTGCTAGAAATATCTTGGAAATTTATGAAACTAGTTACTAAATTACTGGTTATAATACTATCTAAGTTAAATAAAAGGTAACGGGCGGGCTTAACGTCCTAAGGGTCGAGGGTTCGAATCTTGCCTCGCGTATGGCAGTTGTATTCGTCTTGGGATTTAGATGAATAATAAGTTAGGTGCGATGGCTTGGCATAGCCTTAGCATACGTCTAAATCTACGTAATACCCTACGAGCCGACTCCGCAAGGGTGTGTGGCAGGGGATATAAGATCACTCATCGTACATGCAACAATGAGTTAAAATTCTACTACAACATGGAAAGATATGTATTCACGATTTGGGTGCTAGTAAATGGTTAGTATCCACATAGAATGCAATACTTAATGATTAGCCAGGAATTTATATAAATGCATTAATTTATATTTCCCATTCATGCATGAATTAGTAATGTTAAACATGCTTTTTGCACTACAGAATTTTCTAACAATATTTTACCTACCTATCCCTTTACTATGTTGCCTTGTATCATAAAGTAAGTCAGAATCTATACTTACTCTAATCTATTATGTTCTCTTATGGTACAAGGGAAAAATGACATTTTAAATATATCGGTACGACATATTTAAAATCTGTCGTACCGATCTACGATCTGTCAAGAGCTATCTAATATTATTTTTATAATCTAATTCAGTGTAATACGCGGGCGTTCTTAATATGCTTTGTAACGTCCTCGGCAAACATATCAGATTTAAATGTATTTAAAATACTTTGTCTATATTTTATGCTGCGCTCTGATAGTGGATCCCAGTTGAGGCGCCGGAAAATCTAATTCTGCTGCTACCTACTCGGTGCAATACGCGAGGAAAGCGCAGGGATGGAGATGGGAGTGATAAGATTTTTTTCTTCGGGGTCCCGCAATCTGGACTCGTACTGCTGCTGCTCTCGGGTTCTTTCCCCGGTGACATCCAACTCGAGCGGTGACGCGCCCGTAGCGTGATTCTTTTGTTCTCTCTCTTGGTTCATTACCGTGTCTTTGGAGGCGCGCGATAAAAATGGCGATGAGTGTCCGAGAGGTTCGTGCCAAAGCGGTGATTGGCCCTATCCCATAATTCTCTCCCCCCCCCTCCGTCTGCGGGAAGGGGGGGGGAGGAAGGGCTTGGAGGGAGGGGTTGCTCAGTCCTCTCCTCCTCCTCCGAAAGTACTCACCTCTCCGAAAGCTGACAAGTCGTCCATTCATCTCGCCTCGTCCTTTGGCGTTAATGAGCAAGTAAACGAGTCCCAGTTCCCCCTTTTCTGCTCCTCTACCCCCCTCCTCCCCCTGTCCCTGCGAACATTTAACGATTTCAGAACGTACCTCATTAAACGGCGGCGATGTATCACTTCCTAATAATCCAGTTATTTATTGATTTAGCCCGATCCCACCCTCGTGAAGTACGGATTCTCAAATCATTAACGTTACATGTGCTCCATAGATTTCATTTCTATCAACAGTTCGTATAAAAACCTGGTGGCTGTGATATAATCTGATGCCAGAAGTGAGGAAGCAAGAATAAATGAAGGAGTAAGACTAGGAGTCTTCCCTTCACTTTTAAACCCTTTTAATGAGAAATAATTAATTCAGGCCATAGAGAAGTCTTCAAACTGATAACCATTGGGGGAAGAAAACTAGCGCAAAGCAACATCCTGATCTATTAGCGATCACGGCAGATACGAAAACTCATTTACAGAAGAATACATTTACGTTATATTCAACTATTTTCAAAACATCATTTTGAGAAAACTATCACAATTTCAGCATTATATGGCATTATCAATATCGTTTATGTGTGAAACTAATTGGAAAAGACCTTGACTATATATCATCTAAGGGTGAATAAAAAAAAAAGAATTATTGTGCAGTTGACCTTCACTCTGCTCAGATAAGACGAAGGATTGCATGCCACCATCATTATATCTTGCCCATTTTGTTTGCCAGTTTGCCATTCCTGGTATCCCCCTTTTTTCACTTTCTGCCCCTTCCCCTTCTGTCACCTCTTCCCACTTACAACTCCCCCTTACTCCCTCCCTTCCCCCCTCTCCATTCACGAATGTTTAGAGAGAACTCATAGCACCACTTGTTACTTGAAGATGATGTATCAACATTGACACCCGGGTCGAAAGTAAATTTTATTTTGTCGAAAACTGCATGCGTTATTTGTTAATTTTGAACAAATTCCACTCAATTTCTCAAGAATCATTGGGTTTCATTTGCGATGCTAACTTCTGTTATTCATAAAAAAAATGTATATACACAATGGCTAGTCGAAAATATAAATTATTAGCAGATTCTCTACTCTCTAACTACTCTAAAACTCTCATCATGAGTATATCAATCCTATGATGGGTTAAGAACAGCTCTCCACTGTTCCCTATCAGTTTGTTTCCAGTTCTTTATCATCCCTGTAATTCTTCCTGCCCTCTTGGTTTTTTTCTTTTCGTAGTTGCCTCTTGGTATTCCTCGTGGGACTTTCCCTTCAATTTTACATTCTAATATGCTATTTAGGAATTTTTTGTGCTGTGCTTCAAGGTGTCCAATCCATTTTGTTCTTTTCCACATGCTGTTCCATAGAGTCCTTTCTTCTTCTTCTTCACCTATTCTGTATGTTTCCCCTTTTCTTACTCTTTACGTCCATTTGATCTTCAGCATTCTTCTGCAGGACTAGGTTTCGAAGACTTCAATTATTTTCAGGTTCGATTTCCCACGAGGACGTTTTAGCATGTTCTGATATCTCTCTGATTGTTGTTCCCATATACTTTATTTGTTGCTTCATGGTTTAACCCTTAAGTAGGCGCGTGCGGTCTTTTAAGACCCCAAAGGTTTAGAAACGAAATATTTTATCTCATAAATCACTTTCAAAGCTTTTAAAACTCATAGTTCAACTAATAGGAAAAATTAAGGGCATGTATGTTGAATTATCATGCTTTGAATATCTAGTGTAAAAAATAGCAATGTAAAATAAACAAATTTGACGAAGTTATAAACAATTCCACATGGAGTATGAAAAGACCCCACGCGCCCACTTACGTCACTAAGTGAGGTACTTAAGGGATTACTAGGACTTGTTGTTTTTTAAATTCATTCGCAGTGAAGCTGACATTTCTCTCAGGACCCGAAGCTATAATAAAATTAAGGAGAAATTTGGCAGGTTGGTATCACGCTTGAATGACACTGTGAATTGCTTACATCTACGTAATACCCTGCAAGCCACCGCGCGGGTGTGTGGCAGGGGGTGAAGATCACCAAACATGCACTATTGACATACAACTAGACTATCTACTACATGTAGACATGCTAGATAATGCTTATTAGCTCTGTAAATTATCTTTCGGAGGTCAGTTGAGAAAAAATCTTCTGCATATACATATACAAAGTACCCAGTAAGCCATTTAAAGCGTGTGTAGCTGAAGGAGAGCCATCATTAAATATAAACCACGAATATGCACTAATAGATATTATATTACTTCACATCATTAAGAGAAATGATAAAAACACAGGTTATTTCATTGTTGCCTGCGTATTGTTCTTAAGACCTCTAGCCATTATAAAATTGAGAGAAACTCCTCATTGCAAGGTCAGTTATGACTCGGGTGACGTTGGCACGGAGCCCTTTGTTGTGTGAATTTTACGCGGAATGCCGGATAACAGCGGCTGAAAGCGGAACTTGTGCGATATGAAGACTTCCGTTGTTCACTCACTGCTTGATGTGATAGCATCATAAGTGGCGAATAACACGCATCAACATTAAATATCAAATTAATTCTTTTGAGATGTACGCATTCAATGTAGTGAGGGAGGAATGTGTCATAAACATTCAGCTTTACAACAACAAAGCTACAAAGCGTGACAAAGAGGGAATCAAAGATGACTATAGTGTCAATGGAAAAGACAATGACCATATCATATTGACATTAATAAAATGAAAAGTAAGGTATTGGTATAAAGTACATCTACATCTACGTAATATCCTGCAAGCCACCACGAGGGTGTGAGGCAGGGGGTGGGAGATCACCAAACATGCACTATTGACCTGCGACTAAGCTACTACATGGAATCATGCTGGTTAGGAAAATAAAGTAGTAGAGAAGAGGCCAATGCCAATCTTAAACTAAAAAAAATCAAAGCTTGAAGAAGTTAAAGAGTACTGATAACTGGCAAGCAGAGTAACCAGCGATGGGCAAAGGAAGATAAAAATAGCCAGTAGAAAAGCATGGGTGAATAGGGTATACTACTAGATGAAGAATCCACTTGCAGCTCAAAATACAGGCATGAAAATAAGGAAAGAGTTCATCAGAATATACACCAAAAACCTTTTTATGGACGTGTGGCATGGGCGATAACAACATCTGAGAAGTTAAGGGTGGAAACAATCCAAATGTGGAGCTACAGATGAATGATGAAGATAGAATATATTGACCGTGTGGCTAACGGGGAAGTGCTAAGGAGAGTGGGAGAAAAGAGAAGTCTTCTCAAAAAAACCCTAAAAAGAAGACGATTATTCAAGACGAGAAATCCAAGAAACCCTAAAGAAGATAATTTAACTTCCCTTAAAAAGCCCATGAAAAAATTACTCTCATCTCCTACTTAAAATAGGGATCGCCCGTAATTACAACTTAATCGGCTGAATCATATGGATCTACATCGATGTAAAACCCTGCGAACCACCGCGAAGGTGTGTATCATGAGACATGTTGGCATGATGAAGATAATTGTTGGGGGATAAGTAAATAGAAGAATGGGAAAGTCAGGCCTCGTATAAGATATATACTGAAAAAGTAGTGAAGGCTGAGAAAGGGACGAATCACGTTAATATTCTTTCATTAATGACGTTAATCATATATTGCTGCTCCGACTTATTATGGTAGGCTCGATAATTCTAGTAAAATTAAGGAGATAGATTGCAGGACGGACAGGTTTAAAATGTCATTTTTTCCGCGTACGATTCGTGATCAGAACGTTAAACATCGCGTAAATCGGTAATAATTATAGAGGTAATATTCAGAGTAGGTCGATAGTATTTTTTTATTTTTTTTATTACCTGCAAGTTCAAATCAACGTGTGACTTGCATGCAATGCCTTTTTTTGCATGCATGAGTATCTATGAAATTGGTGTCGGGTTTCAAGGCATGCATGGTATTCATGGGTGTGTCCTACATGATTGTGATTTGGTAGTTTTTCTTCTTTCTTCCCCAATTACTTTTAAAGGTGTAGTGTTTGCTTTGTAGTGTTCATTTTTGTTTGTTGTGTCATTGTTCCTGGTGTGGATGATGCAACCCTGCCACACACCCTCGAGGTGGCTTGCAGGGCATGTCGTAGATATATAGATGTAATATGAAGAGGTTAACTGACCATAAAAAGGCTGAATGGTCGTTGACTGATGATGGTGAACAACAAAGTGGATGTAGTCCAAGAAAACCTAAAGAAGATGATTTAACTCCCATTTTGAAAAAAAATCACTTTCCTCTTCTTCTTAAAATAGGGATTACCCGTTATTTACTGGATATGGCAGGCTAATGTCGACGCCGAGTTTGTCACTACTCCTAACCATTCCATTCCAATCCTTTCCTCCCAGTCTAAGACGGGTGCGGGACAGATTTTAAACACAGATCAGAGGAGTCTTGCTCATAATAGTTGAGTTGCTAGCTATTTTTTCATCTTTTCGGTGATCTTCCTATCGTCTTTCTTCCTGCATTTAGTGATGTGTGTAGCAATGTGGGGGAGCCTGTCTTCCGTCATTATTTCCAGGTAGGGTATGCCAGTATCTCCTCTGCTCTCTTACCCATCCCTCGACGTCATTATTCATATTTGCTGGATTGCCTGTCTTTATTTTTCAGCCCAGAAGTATGTTACCTGTGACCATTCTTATTGTTCGCATTCCTGTCGCTCTCAGTAGACTTTCCGCTGTGTCAGCTCTCCTTTCTATACCATTTGCAATTAGGTTTTAGTGATTTGTATATAAAATTAATATGTTCATTTATTATTTTTAAAAAAGAGTATTTTAAAAAATGATATATCTTTTCCTTTTTTTACATACTTTTCAGAAAATCATTTGAAGAGAAATATTTATGTCTTTACTTGTTCAAATAAGCAACAGCATCAGAAAAAATACCTTAGACTAATCGATACAAAGGGATATATTTGGTCCCATAAATTCCTTACTGAGACAAGTTCCTTTGTAAGAAACATTTGATGCATAAACACACGCTTTCATTCCAATGGGGAGGTAAATGTAAATGCATTTGATAAAAGATGGAAATAAATCGGAAATCCTGAAGGATAATGATGCAGACTTTGATTTACATGACGCATGCTTGGTGTTCAACCGTAAACATGAAGATTGAATATTATTTATTGTGTGAGAAACGGGGTTCTCGAGTGTATTAGAAACGAAGAGAATGTAGACAGCAGGTAGCTAAAGCAAAGAATATTTCCACCTGGAGGAAAATGCTGTTACAGCAAAAAAAATGCAACTTATTTATGCATTTCATCAAGACAGGCCCGGTGACGGGATAATCGGGCCCAAGGGCAACTGAGTGGTCCGGGACCCTAAATACCGGTAAACCCCCCTCTTTCAATTTAGACCAGAACTGCGAACTTTCATTTTATTTTATAACAAACCTGATTATCAGCTTTTTCTGCAGAAGAAATGTGCACATTGTCATGCATTATCTTTTGATTTACTATAAATTGTACTTTTTATGTAAAATAAACACATGTCAGTGGAAAGGGATTGGGAAACAATTTCAAAATGAAAACTTTTTGACGGTGTAACAAACTTTACACTTTCATTTTACAGTAATCAAAACTAGGACTTATTTGAACTTTAACATTTTATAAAAAGTCATAATAAAACGTACTTTTTTTACAAATGGCATATCCACAATTCCTCCCATCGTTTCGGAGATAATTGTATCACCCCCAAATTAAAATGAATGCAAAGAGTATTAACTTTTACTAAGCTTTGCTTTCACTGCAACTCTCTCAATCAAACATAACAGCAGGGAGTGAGTAAAAATAATGTAAGTTTGACAAACAATATATTTTGTTTTTCCTCAATATTAAGCTATTTTCTATAATTTGTTTCCTTTCTGTGTGCATAATTCAAGTAGAGTAGAAACTAAAGTTTTCCTAGCTGAATAAAGTAATGTGACGTATAAATCAGGGATATGCATATTGTAACACAGGGAAAATGAATTGAGTAGATTTTCTCGTTGAAAAACTAAGCTCAAAAATTTAACCAAAAGCTCCGCGGTGTCCAAAATGTACCTTTCTGCATGAACCTCCTGGTAGGGTCAAAGGCTTAGACTGCTGGCGTGAAGGGTAAAGAAACGGAAAGAAGTCCTTAATAGTGTCCCTCTGGAACACAAAATAATGTTTCATGTGAAAAATACAGGAATTTTAAGGCTTTGAGGGCGAGAATGAGAAGTTTACTTTTGAGAGGAAAACCTTGAACGTGATTTCGCGTACAGTTTAAGACCTTAATATTTCTATATCCCCATGATTTTATACTTGTAGAGCCTGTGAAGATCAAAAGCAATGCACACATATTAAAAATGGCAAATAAGAAGCGTTATGTTCCTTATGGCTTGAAAAAACTTACTCGCGTTACGGCATTTCCAGCTCCCGGCGCGCGTCTCAGGCTCCGGACGCACATACGAAAATTCAAATGTAATTTTCAGCGTCGCAAACGAATTTTCAATTTTATTTCAGATCTACCTTTAGAAAGCTTCAATAATTGATTTAATATGGGTCACTTGACAGGCACTTTCGTCACATGCTAGATACTTACTACTTAATATGAAATTTTGCGTGAAAATAGCGTCCGCCATTTTGTTACGTAATCACCTAAATTTAGGAAAAAAAACTCCCAAAGTTAAGCACAGTAATGTAAAAGAGTGGTTTTGATACGTATAGTAGTTTTTTATCCGATCAAATTCATCCCACAGCGTCACCCTCAACTTAAATAGGAAGATTTTCGTAGAAAACTGGAGTAGGGTGTAATTTTGGAATTTTGGTTATGTTTGAACCCCTCTATCTCGGTAACGGCAATAGAACATGGCCAATGACATGCCATTCCTTGGTTGCTAATCAATAATGAGTATTTGCACCAGGTTTCATATTTCTATCTCCAAAAAGGCCATTTTGGAATTTTGTCCAGTTTTTTCGATTTCAGCCCGTTGTGCATCGGTTCAAATTTTCCTTCCTCTCCTTTCGATTAACAAAAACCACACAAAATTATGACAGTGCGCGCGTGGGCCTTGAACTTATTTAAGTAAAACAAGGAAACAAATTTAGAAAAATATTAAACAGATAAATTCTACATCATGTGTAAGAATAACTTTCTGAAATATGTATATATATTCCCAATATTTTAAATAAAAAATATTTTTTCGTTTACCTTTTTTATTTTACCCGAAAGGCTAGGTTGGGGGGCTGAGGTCTCTCCCTGCCCCGTGTATGGGCGCTCATGTATACAAAACCAATTACACAACACTAGAATTTGTAGCTTGCTACTGCTAATCTGTAGGTACTGCTAATCTGTAACTTTGACTGTAGAATCAACGATTATTTACAGTCTAACAACAAGTAAACGATAGACTTTAGGCGGGGAAAGGGTTTCTTGTTGTTCGGGTTAAAACATGTCACTGAGTGGTGAATGTTCGCGGCAAATGGAGGGGAGGTGAGTCACAGCACCCGCGCTTCTCGCTCAATCACCCCAAAACCCTCGATGACCACGACAACAATGCTAACTTCATACTTCTCGCACACTGATAAGCATTTTTAATAATAAAACACTGATACACGCTCTACCTTGATTTGTTTTTTCACTTTTTAAACAACAAAAGTTTGTAATAGTTTTGGCATTTAAATTTATTCATACTTTAAATTTTTATTTTCAATTATTTTTTTTTTGACCTGGGCCCCCTGATGGCCCGGGCCCCTGGACATTTGCCCTCTTTGTCCCGCCTTGTCGCCGGCCCTGCATCAAGACTTCAAGGGCACTAAATGCACTCACATGGTTCGAGCCAGGGACAGAACAGTCAGGGTAAATACATTATGTTTACTGAACGAATGTACAGTTTATATAAAATGAAACGTAACCCAAATAAACCTTTGCACCAGAAAACACCTAAACCATTCGCTGTATCTTATGGCTAAGTGCTTACGGCTTCCATTAGCTATAACGGCTATAAAATATATTCATAACGTTTTTTGTGGACGCACTGCATATAAAGGAAGGTTTGAATGGACAGGAAAGTACTCATACATGTTATACCGCGAACGCTGGAATGAATGTATTGAATAGAGATAATTAGTTTGTTAGTTATTCGGGGGAGGACACTGACTGCTTAAATCATTTGCGCCTTTCAGGATAGTTTGGTTTATTGGCTAGGGGTAGGAATTTTCCAGGGATTGTAAAATCGGTGGAAAGAATCTTAGCGTCGGGATTAGCCTTCTCTAAAATGAAAGGAGCCAAGGGGTCCACGGGTTAACGTCCCATCCGACGAGCAGAGTGTTGAACTTCAATTTATCTCCGTATAATACTCAAAAAGGGACCGATATACTATATCTCTACCAATCTCTACCATTACCGGGAGTCAAACCCGAGAGATTATAATGCATGCCTGGTGATGTTTTAACCCAATGCCACACACCCTTACGGTGGCTGGCATTGTATTTTGTAGATGTAGATGTTTTCTTTATGCTACCCTTTATTATATACTCCTTTACTTTACTTCCTTCGTCATCTTTCTTTCCTATTTTACTGTCATTACCACTTCTACCTTAGTCTATATTTGCTTCTCCGGACTTTCTTCCATCCCCCTACTGGTGATATCTCATGTAACTTTAATCTATTTCCATCCTCTGCTCGTAATGTACAGCTTTCAGAGCCATTAAATTTCACGCTCCATATAAATCTCTTCACAATTCTTTTCCTGACATCTTAACAAAGAGTTTCACTCGTCACTCTCTTCCTCTGCCAAATTTATTTTTCTCTGAACAGTCATAACATCGATGGAACTACACGCATTTGCGCTCAAATATCCACGATAACAGCTAAATTGTTGCAGTTTGTGCTCACTCACTTCGGAGACCACTGTGTCTTTTTAGTTTTTGAATACTCTTATTAGCTACTTGAAGAGTTATGTACTGATGTGAGGTTTTAGGAAGAGTAGGAGAAAACGGTCTGATAAGCACTAAATATATGGCAGGGCAGCCTTTTCGTACACATCTTGAGACGTGATTGTGCCATAGAGACAGTCACAGAGAAACAAATGAATAGCAGAATGTATAAGGTAAGCCACGACTTAGGTAGGTATATGGAGCAAGTTGTGGAGGATGTAAAAGAGAAAAAGAATGGCATTATGAATAGATTAGAAGAATCAAGTGGGGGAGTTGCTTTTTTTAAGATTTTAAGAACGAGTTTTAAGATTCATGACAAGGATTGATGATGAAAAATTTACCTCTACATTATACCATTCACTTTAATTATGCTACGCATGCAAGAAAGCTTGTTGTTCCTTAGCTAAAAGGCTAATGAACACTTTGTTTGCACGAAAATCTGACCAAGATAGCTCTCGTCCCTTCATTACTTATATCATATTCCCAAAATACATCCTTTAGCGATTACTCTGCATTATTGGCGAAGACCATTGCCGAGAGCGGAAAAATATCTCCTACCCTACCGCTTATTACTTCCGATTCAGACTTAATTTCGCTCCTTCCATTAGAGGTACTTAAGCCATCTGTATCATCAATTTACATATGCATTCAGCCACACAGTAAAAAAATTTAGTGCTTTCTTTAGTCAAAAGTATTCTCGGATGGGAGAAATGATTCACTTTGTACTTATTCCACGAATTTATTTTAACCCAACCGGTTTCGACGTTAGCACGTCACGTCATCATCAGGGGTACAATCTCCGAAGTTTCTGAGAGTGCAAGTCACATACATACGAAATTTCTGGGGGTGGGGGTTAGGTGAGAATTGGTTGAGGGAGAGGAGAGCCACTGAATTGGCAATGTTGGGTCAAAAGGAGTTGACGTAGGGTAGTGGATTGGGGTGGTGGGGGAGAACGGGGACGGGGGGGGGGGGGGGGGGGGAAGAATAGGTGGGGGTATTGCTAATCACAGATGGTGAAGGTGAAGAGGAAGGGGCTGCGGACGATCATGGTGCAACACGGAGGTAAAAGAAGAACATTTAAATTCGGAAGAGTCATTTAAAACCAATGCATTAGGAGCACCTTGTCTCTGAACAATTTCTAATTTCTCTAAAAAATGCTGTTTAAACCCTTTGTCATTTATATATAAAATCTTGGGTGAAAAATTACCGTGGTGTCCAGTCTCAATAAGATGTTTTACAAACCCGGATTTTGGGTCATTATTTAATAAATATTTCTTGTGTTCTTTTGCTCTGATGGTGAATTTTATACCTGTTTGTCCAACTTAAACACCATTACAATTATCACACTATAGTAGATACACACCACATTTTTCGGAATTATCAATCTTATCCTTGGAGTTGAAAAGAAGTTTTTTTACGGTTACCGGATTGTAGTAGCCAATTCTGAGTCGGTCATCAGGAATGTGTCTAGCTATTTTGTGGGTAATAGTACCTAACAATGGGAGTTTACACCATTTGTTAGGCTTGTCTGAGGATAATCTGTTTAGTGATGACACGAGTGAAATGGATTTTGTTAGTTCCTTATCTAGTAGTTTCTGAACCGTATTATTTACGGTTGGGTGTGGCAGAGGGAGTAGAAGTAGGTGGTTTGCAGCGTTCCTTTGTGGAGGCAATTTTTCACAATGACACAGTAAACACAAGTTTTCCACAAATGATATTGACGTAATTACACCGCCCAGGTTTCAACTATATGTTTGCAACCATGTTACGGACCATACGGACCCAGCCCCTTCAGCATATCAGGAGCGACTCTTAAAACATAATGGCCAACCACAATCCCCTTGGAATGTTACGAATAGACGGCAGTGGCTTAGGCAGATGGCACTTCTGGGAGCTGGGAAAGGTTATCCCCGAGAAATCCCCAGCTCAACCTTTAAAAAGCAAACTCTCAATTCTGGGAAAATTGTGAGTCGGAGGAAGTTCCCTCATCCTCAGACGATCCCGCCGGTCATCAAATGGTTGTATTCTATTCAGAGTAAAACATCTTCCTTTTAACTTTAACTCCCTCCTCTGAACGCACGGCTCGTTTTCCTCCATCCACAAAACCTTTGAGGACAACCCTCTTGATGATTACCCCCTTGGAGAATCGCCAGGATTGATTTAAAGGGGTGCAGGGGGATAAACGACTCCTGAGCGAGAGGGTTGTCCCGTCCTGAGCCCGCAGCCTTGCGTCCGCGGTCGTCTTACCTCGCGAGAGGAAATACACCGCTCCATATACATCTACGGAATACACTGCAAGCTTCCTCGGAGGTGTGTGGCAGGGGTTAATAATCACCACTAGCATTAACGCACCACTAAAGCATTCACTAATAATTGGACAATATTTAATTAGAGAAACATGTTGGTATCGTATCTGCATCTTCGCAATGCCAGCATAGTATATAGTTTTATCAATTTCTGAATGAGAAATTAACTTTTCTGTAGGTTTTCGCAGGTTTTTTTACGCCCCCCTCCTTGTGTGGACGTTTTCCTGCAGTGGTTTTTTCGTTGATAGATATTTGCTCCAATCCTCAATTTTTTCCCATGCATGCAAATCTTTTTACACTGCATTTTTCTTTTATTATAATTTAATGGACATTGAACTAGAATATTTTTTAAATGCTGTATGTATATACAATGTTGTTCGTTCCAATTATCACATTCATTGTATTTTTGTTTCATCATATGGATGCATATGTTTATATTACCTAATTGATGTTAGTTTGACGATTGGTTAGGTGAAAGAGGGGACTTTAGAGTCACAACCTCGCCCGAATAAAGACACATTATTATTATTATTATTATGAATACCCTGCGAGCCACCGCGAGGGTGTATGGCAGGGGGTGAAGATCACCAAACATGCACTATTGATATACAACTAAGAGCTGCAATGATACTGCTACACGAAAACATGTTATATAATAGAGTCAGATTCGTATGGTATTGATATGAATATCTGTGAATATATCTAATAGAATAAGTAAGAGTGTATCAATGGATAGCGTAGGTAGTTGCATGTTGGTATAAGGACTTTAAGCTAACCTAACTAACAGCATGTTTTTGCATTCTTGCTTTGCAATTTTTTTCTTTTTTTAAATAATGAAGTTTAAGACTAGAATATTATTACTAATCCTTTTTTTGCATGATATGTAGTGCATGTTTGGTGAGAATTCACTCCCTGCCACACACCTTATGGTGGCTTGCAGGGTATTATGTAGATGTAGCCGCGATAAGATTCTCCAGACTTTCTTACTTGGATTCTCCGGGCCAAGGAGAGTAGTTCTTGCTCCGGGCAGAATTTCATTTGGCGCGCCGCCGTGCCAAAAGTGCTGTGCACAAGAGGACGGTGCACACCCTTCACCCTCCCTGCAATGCAGTTTATGTCGGGACTTTCCTTTTTTCGCTTTGCCAATGGCCTCCTCGAAGAGCCGAGCGCGTGTTGGTGAGTGCGGATTGGTCGACGGCGTGGAAATTTCCTCTCGAGGCGCGCGCCGCTTCTCAGTCACTTTAATGGCGGCATCTGCGGTCGAGTGTCTTCGGGGAGAGGAATCAGAGGGGGCGCGGTTCGAGGCCCACCTCTTGTTCTTTGGGAACTGGAAGGTTTCGGGGGTAAGAGTGCGAGGGAAGAGTTCTCTGCCCTGCCGGAGAGAATGTTTTTTAAAGGGATACATGCGATTGGGATAGTTTTTTTAATGAATTTTCTTGTCACATGATATGTTAAGTGTCTTTGGAAAATAAAAATAATGCTGATTTGATATCTTTTCTCTATAAGGTGCAAGACTGGGCTCATTCACTTTGTAAATGATTGTACGCGGAAGTGATCGCAAAATTAGAGGAATATTTTGTAAGACGGAGAGATTCAAGAATTCACTTTTTCCACAAGGATTTAGGGGCAATAATAGATACATAGGGAAATGAGAATAGGTATTTTAGATTTTTGTATAGAATTTGAAATATAGTGATATCTTTTTTTTGACGTGTGCATGTTTAAGCGCTGCAAGTTTTTGATTGCACTAGGAAACATGGTTTCATAATTTAATTTATAAGTAGAAATAACTAATTAATAAAAAAATATTGCATTACTTTGTATTGATACCAAATGTTGTGCCATTTATGGTCAACGTTTCACATGGCTGCATTCTTGGTATTTCCAAGGGACATTGCGACTCTTGGCTTCATGTGAGTGGTGAATGAACGGAATGGTATTTCATTTTTTTGCATGCCTGCTTTTGGTGGTAATTTTTTTGTGATTGGTAATGCACACTTGGTTAAATAAGGCAGAATTATTGCGCCCTTTAATAAGTATCCCCGACATCAATAATCAATTCACTATTCAGTTCCTCAAACTCACTTTTTGTTGACTGTTCGCCTAAAATGACGACTGGAAACCTATTTCATCATGTACGTGATAATGGCTGAATGACCGTAACTAACAGTCCATCTAGCAATAATTTCAGCAGCATTGCACTCGCGCTGTTTCAAAAGAAATTTGTCCCTAACCTCTTTCCGTACTATCGGTAAACGCTTAAAAGAATCCGAATGCGCGTCGTTAGAATATGCCTCTTGAGTAAGGCTTAAGATTTTTGTGAAGAGTAAGCTGTGTATTCGAAAAGGAAAGTATCGTTAATTAAAATATAGCTGAAATATTAAACCCCTCTGGACCATCGTGAAAAATAAGGTGCTTAGTATACTAGTTCACGTACAAAATAATGGGTAAAATAAATTTGTGTATGGAAGAGTACAATCTTTATTTTCCAGTATGGCCAACGCCACCAACTTTTACGGAGATATACCTGAATTTATCAAGTATATTACACCTTTGGCCAATATATTGGACGTAATCCTGCAATTATTTCAGTACACCTAATCAGCCAATGCTCAAGTCATACGATGGCTCTTTTAATGTACAGAGCAAGTTAGAACATTTCTTCTTCGCGGGCTGTGGACAACCTACCTAAAAATTGGCAGACTACCCATATCATAACACTTTGCCCAAGAGGAATAGACTCCTTGGAACGGATGAGTCATTTGTTGATGTGCACGGGAGCTCTCGATAAAGAACGGCGGAAGATCCCTTCCTTCCCTCAGGCTGCGCCCCCTTTTCTCTGTCACTCAAGATTTTCGCGAGAAGCCTTGAAGTGAGACGTTGGCCTCTCTTTCCTAAATCGCTCCTCGGCCAGTATATTCGCACGAGCCTACCCCGCTGTCTTGAGCTTCTAAGTTTGGGTTTGGGGTTGATGTTGAAGTTCCAACTCAATTTCACCGACATCTGAGCCCAACCTGATTAAAAACATAATGGGAAGCCACCACAGCTAGATTGGAAGAGAAATTCATCAAATGGAGAGGGGTTTTTAAAGGCGTTAGTAAAGAGGGCTCTAAAACTAGAAGGAGAAAAAAAGTCCTCATCTAAATCATCCTACGTTCAAACCAGAACTGTGGAAATTATTCTGAGAAGACCAACCTGAGTTGCGTTTTTAAATTTACTATATTTTTATGCATTTTCTTGGGAACTTTGGCTATCATTTTTGATTTTGTGTTGCATTTCTCTATATGACTTCAAAACTGGAAGGATATGAAAGAGAAGAGCTATGTAGATATGTAGAGGTTACCCAATTGGAGAAACAAGTGGAGAGCTGCGTGAAATTAATACGAAGATTAATGACTTGTGGATATAACCCAAAATTTAAGGCATCTTTGGTTAACTCGCAGATTAAAAACAAAATCCATTTTCGAAAAGTGTATTTTATGTGAGTTATCATAGTTTTTGATATATTTATAACCACATCATCACTCTCTGAGACCTGGTTTAATTACATCTGCCCTTTAATGCAAATTAGAAAACATATTTCAAACACCAATTGAAGTTGCTCAAATTTAATTAAAAGGTGGAAGTTGGATATGAGGAAGAAAGAGGATTGGACAGGATTTGGGAATGGACTATTATAAATCTGAAATTGAAAACGCATTCACCTCATGATGAATGAAGAGGCTCTTTGATGTCTGGGAGAAAAAAATTATCAGAGGAGAAAAACTAATTTGCACATTTCTCATCATTTTTATGAAAGGTCATGATGAAGGGAACTATTGGGAGAGAAAGATTTGACGGAATGGGCAAGGTTGAATTGGGAGAAGTTGAATGAGGTAATGTGCCTGTACAACGACTGAGAAATAATAAAGAGCTGTAGAGACATTTGATGACTTGGGGTGCCAAGAAAATTCTTCAATGTTAAATTGCGGTGCTGACAGTCTCATATCAAACAAATTCTTGTAACAATTTTTCCACCCTGGTAAACTCCGTGGATCATAAGTTTTCGAATAATTTCTAATCTAACTTTTCTCTGTTCTATTTCCGATCTCACTATTTTACAGGAAATAATATAAGAAAATACCAAGCATAGGAAAGAACTTGTAGTGTAAATTTGAAGTGTTCCGTCACTCAGGTGAAAGCGTTCATAATCGTTCATAATTTGTTTTATTCAGGATAAAACCTTGGGGTTCATGCATCACACCATCAGTTTTTGGGAAAAAATATAACGCTTCGCGGAGTTTGGCGGATATTTCTTATCATTAAGGTCTCTTGTAAGGTTTCTAACTAAAAATGAGTTTCTAAGGGATAAGAGAACATTGACGACTGGTACATCCTCACCGATGTCTACATAATACCCTGCGAGCTACCATAAAGGTGTGTGGCAGGGGGTGAATTCACACCAAACATGCGTAAAAAGGATTAGTAATTCTATTCTAGTCTAAATTTCACAATTTAACAATGATAAAAAAATTTTCTTTATTCAAAAAAATCTAATTTTATGATTATGGTCCAGTTTACCATAGTAAGTTGGGAGGTCGCAAAATATTTTAACGTAATCAATATTAATATTGTCTGGGAATTTAGTTAGTCTAAATTTCTACCTACGGTCTGATAATGATTTCTATTTTAGTTCATCTAATAGACTGGTTACGTTAATACATTTATCATACCGTCCCTTTACAAATATCTTCAAATTTACAAAAATCTTCGCAGCGCACGTTAAATTTCATTATTTACGCCTATTTCGTAAGGATCCCATATATTGGCAGCGTGTTTGAAATGAGGTCCAACAAGGGAAAAAATGTCGTAGAAATGTTCGGGAAAACTGTCATCATAATTGCTTTATGACTTCCCTTGTATTATTTTCCTTTCCAGTTCTTCGTGATACCTTTTTACGAGAGTGGCTTAACAGGAAGCCGTTTAATGCAAATGAACTTGAAAACGGATGGAATAACACGCAGCGATTCACTTGGTGTTTCCATTCATAAAAAAATACTTACTCAGCGCAAATGGCTTCGTTCAAGGAAAAAATCTGTTTGGTCGCCAAGTTATTCACCACTTTTTGGAAGAGAGGGTGTTTACTTAAGATATTGGTAGCTTCGGTTGCAACGCATCTTCCCTCCGGCTTTAATGCCTATTCACTAGGCAGAGATAAGTTGAATGGCCTTTTGTCATGGTCAAAAGATTCCTGAGTTTGATGTTCTCACTAGCCTTAAGTCTGTTTTTCACAGAAGGCTGGGATGTTATTCGTGCCGAGGTGACTGAATCATGTGAGGAAGGAAGTAGCGTAATAATGAAGGAGAAGAAATTGCAATGCAGGAGATGTTGCTTTCTCTATTCTAAATACACAATCTAGGCTTAGATATGGATGGAGCGCAGGCTTTCTATCTCTGGAGTCAAGGTTCGATTACCGGCATTGACGAATTTATCAGTAGAAACCCGATCCCTACTTGAGTTTGGTGTGGAGGTTATTTCAACTTCAGCATACTGCCCTACGGATGGTACGTCGAACAGGAGATCTCTATGCGCCCTTTCGTTAGTTTAGTTTCGTTAGTTCGTTAGGATCCTGCCGACGCCGCGGGCATTCCTATGCGCCCACTCCGTTTCCTGAAACACCAGCGTCTTCCCGATTACCCTAATATCCACATTGGCACAAATTACCTTAACTACCTCCCCTAATATAATTGCCGGCCCTGATCCCAGGGTCGCGGGTTCGAATCCCGCCCGGGGAGGATTTTCACTTTCCGGGGCATGGATGTTTGTAACGTCCAACATATTAATTGGAAAAGAGGACTTTGAGTATAGTGTAAATAGTAAACAAAATGATTACTTGGTAAGATTCCACAAATTTATTTTTCACCGACCTAGGTTTCGATTGTTTGACAATCATTATCAAGGCCTTTGAGTCCTGAAATTCGCATGTTAAAATAAGACATAAATAAATAAATAATATCAGCAACAAAATATCAACCTCACTATGCATACATAAATCATTGAAGGGACGTTCAGTTGATTGGTGAGAGTTCTCGGGAATAAGGAGGGAATGATGATGAAATGGAACAACGTCGTTTTTTCACTTTCTAGAATACTTCACGCGGATACTAAAAAGAAAATGCAACCAAGATTTTATCATAATGCGGTTTCCCATACTCTTCTCTTATTGGCTATAAGCTCGGGTTACCTAGTTCCCTGTCAATGAAGTTTCTACAAGAGAAGCGTGAAAAAGAAAAAAAAACCCTAAGGTTATCATCAGGGAACAGGAGGTTAATGGAATAAGTAAACTGTTAGTTCTACTGTAGAACTCCACAAATTAGAAGGTCCACAGCTATGTTTATACAAATATACTACAGTGTAGCTTCTTCGTGTACGGTACATGTACAAAGCCCGAGAAAAATGTTTCTGCAATACATGCAATCTCACATACGGGTAGAAGCCATTTTTTGCGGAAAAAGTTTTCTCAAAGTTTTTACTTGTACCACCCCTAAAAATGCTGTAGTGTAGCGAAATACTATACTGTTGTAAATATTTTATCTTCTGGAAAGCTACTTTACTAGTTTCCCGATTTATCTTGGAATTTCACAAAGTATCGACCTCAATAATCTATTTCATCAAATGAAATGTGCATCAAACACCAAAATTTTACTCATTGTACTCATTTTCCCCATTAAAAATAGAAATATGTATTCGTGTTTTTAAAATTCAATAGATGTCACTCGAGATTTTCAAAAAGTAGTACCTCAAAATTAAAATGAATTTTTTTAATAAAATATTGCGCATCTAACTAGAGCGTAGTGAACCTTACTTTTGTGTGTATTCAGGTAGGTACTATATTCCGTATTTTGGTGGTGTCCGTTGTTTAGAATCTCTTCACTCTCGGAATATTACAATCTGTTCAATCAAGCGTGTTTGACCACGAAAAGAAGTGAAATAACCCATCATTGAACAGGGAAGAGGGAGTGATGGTTCAAAGCCCCTGGAGAGAAGGTTATTTATACTTTATTACCGCCGTCCTTATCTGACAATAATAAGCCTGGTTCGGGCGACTCGTTATCGCAAAACACCCTTGTCGGTGCTATCCCTAGTTGGCCAGAAATAGACGGATATTGGAAAGCCTTTGATGTGGTGCACGTCACGCGACGTGTGTTGACGTATTAACATCGTCAATCCACTCTCGACCCTTGGAGGGAGTCGCCTTGAAAAGGAGCCTCCTGAGCTCCAAATTAGGGGCATAATTTTCTCCATCTCGATTTGTTTTGGAAAAAATAAATTCCCATTCTTACCTCTCGTAAAGCTCAAGGTGAGTTAATGGGGGGAGGGGTGAGCTAATATCGTTATAAGTTCTATTTTAATCATTAAGATTGGGTGGGCAAAGGTCTCGACTCTATACAGCTCAACACCTTAACATTAACTTTATATTGCTTTAGGTTCAGATATCCTGGGCATTAAGAGTGACTACCAGTGAACCTGCGTTTCTCTTTGCTCTATCTTTCACAACTTACTGTTCATATGTCATCCGAGACCTTCTTTTTCCATTCTCTGTATTCAATTTCCTGTCGATGACTTACTCTGTCAGAAAACTGTTTCACGATGTATAAGATAAGGCCATATTGTCTACTTTTCACGCTATCATCAGGTTTCTCTTTGTTACCTCTCCTATTTGAACCTGAAAGGAGAGCTATTTTGGTAGGTAAGAACAAAGAGTAACCAAATTTTCGTCAGCCGCTCATGCAAAGGAAGGACGACTGCGATGCCCTATTGGCTGAGCAGTAAATGACGACCGAACGTGAAAGATACCGGACAGAACGCGAGAGATTAGAAGTAATCAAATAAATGCAGCATGCAATTTTGATCCCGAAAAATTAAAAGTTTTCTAAATATTCTGGTAGAAACCGGCCTTGTGAAATTGATCTTATTTATTTTTGTTCTTATGGTACTTATTTTTTATTATGTATCTAAATCTACGTAATACACTACGAGCCACCACGAGGGTGTGTGGCAGGGGGTGAAGATCACCAAACATGCACTATTGACATGCAACTAGCCTACTACATGGAAGCGTAATACACAATAGTCACATTCAGCTAGATGCTTTGTATATACATAGTAATAAAGGCATTGGTTGTTAATACATGCATCATGCACTACAGGCTACTCTACAATATTTACCCTTCCTATCCCTTTGCTATGCTGCAAATTGTGTTCAGTTATAGTACGGGGGAATAATGCCATTTTGAACCTATCAGTACGAAAATCTATATCTCTAATCTTATTTATCTGGTCGAATATTACATAATACGCTGGTGGTTTTAACGTTTACCTAACACCTTCATTAAAGCTATCCGAATTAAATTTATGTAATAGATTTAATCTGTACTTTAACTTACGATCTGATAATGATTCCCAACTTAATTCTTGTATTAATTGTGATACACTACTGATCCTATCGCAACTCCTTATAACTATCCTAGCTACTCTACGCTGCACACTGTCTAGCTCTCTGATCAAACCTAATTCTTTCGGAAACAATACACTGGCTGCATATTCAGGGTGGGATTTTACTAGTGTAAAGTAACAACGCTCTTTTGTCTTCTCATTACATTTCCAAAGTACTCTTATTATGTATCTATGTATATGCACGTAGCCAACCTGGGTACCACAGTCAGCAAAGGCAATCGTTCTTAAGGAAAATTTTTAAAAAAGAAGATATTTCTATTGTTCTCATTATTTGTTATTCCCTTTCTGATAAATCTCGACGCTCACTTGAAGGTGAGTTAATATCGTGTTAGGTCCTATTATTGGAGAATGCTGACAAAGGAAGGCATCGTATGAGATGTGTAGAAAAGGTAAAAAGGTATATGGGGCAATAAAAGAGAACAAATATAAGAGTATGAAGAAGCTTGTCTGAAGAAGAATCGAGTTGAGAATTCATAAAAATCGATTTTAATATTAGCAACTTGTGGTGATAATGAAAACTTTTCTACACTAATCCTCAATCTTATGATTAATGGTTGGCGCTGATATTTGTGAGGATTTTCTTTGCTCTTCCTTCCATATACTTTTCCCTAAGAATGATTGTCTTTCCCACCTGCGGTAGCCAGGTTGGTTACGCGCTGGCTTGGCAACCCAAACGTCGCGGTTTGAATCTCGTCGAATTCATGGATGCTGTGTTTGTCCTAGGATTGAGATCTAAGGCTAGACGGTGTGACATAAACTTAGCCGTTATGCGACACAGCCTTAACCCTAGTCGGTTGAAAGTCAATTATTTCACTCGTGATACAGGCATGGCAACAGTTATTTCAGCTGATCTACAACTGTGAAGTAGTAGTGCTGCTATAGTAATGTAAATGGCAAGGGAAATCCATCGCACAAGCCATGCCAAAAAGTGGAAGCTCCACTGTATTATTTCCTCAGATTTTAACTGAACAAATTCCGCCATTAAAATGTAATATGATTGCAAAAGTAGTGGTATAGCAGGTGTACTTTCATAAATCATACTTATCCTACTTAGCGGCAGCTACCTTAGTCTATTCTGTCTTTAGATATTAACTGAATATTACATCTACATCTACACGATACCTTGCAAGCCACCGCGTGAGTGTGTGGCAGGGGGTGAAGATCACCAAGCATGCACTACCGACATGCAAACAAGCAACTATAGGGTCTCATGCAACTAGATTGTTAGTATCGATAGTATTTAAGGGATTAATGCATGCATCATGCACTACAGACTACTCTAAAATATTTCCCCTACCTATCCCTTTGCTATGCTGCCTATTCCGTTCTCTTATAGTACGGGTAAAATGCCATTTAGAATCTATCAGTACGACAATCTATCTCATTAATCTTATATATCTGGTAAAATCTAGCATAATACGCTGGTGTTTTCAATATGTGCCTACATCTTCAGTAAAGCTATCCGATTGAAATTTCTCTAATAGATTTAATCTGTACTTAAACCTACGCTCTGATATTGATTCCCACCCTAATTATTGTTAATTCGGTATTATCCGGTATTCAATTATAATGTAATTTAAAAGTAGCAGTACAATAGAAATTGTTTCATGTAAGTATTATATTTTTACAACTTACGCTTACGACATATCTACTAGTTAAACATTAGTATTCCGAATTTTTTATGCTCTTGTTCGACGAAAGAGAAAAGTTGTAAAAGTTACACTTATATTCATCCAACGCTACCACCCTCTCTCACTCATAAATAAACAGAATTCACAGGAAGAAAGGCTCTTTAATGGATCATCCATAACGTAACGCTGATTTTCCAATTTGTTCCTCCCTTCATAACTCCTCCATATTCTGTAAGATCCCTCCAGATTACGTAATTCTACCTATCTATTCCTTATGGACGCCTTATTTATTTTCAACATAATTCTTTATTTACTGATTAGTATACTCGTTTATATCGACATAAATATTTGAACGAGGAATGCATGCAAAATGCGTATTGCTCCTGACGGAACGAAATGCTGGAACTTCCTCTTCATGCAGATGGTGTATCGTAACGTTTGGCTTAACGCTACAACATATATGTATATGAAGGCCTCTAATATAAAACCAAATTGCGTGAGGAAAAATGTATTGTCACGTTTTATGGCCAGTTTCGAAGTGGAAATGTTGAAGTATTAAACTAATTATCTAAATGTTAATTTAATTTAAGAAAAAGAAAAGAAAACAGTGAGTTGTCATGTAGGGCAAGTTTGTTTACACAACACTTGAAATTCTCAACCATAAGAGGCAACAACAAGATTTGTCACTAAGGTAATTTAGGTAATCTCTTTTTACCTAAATCTGTCCGTGAGTTGAGTTATTCAGTAAAGAAAATTCAATAGGAAATCGATTGTTTCCTTGGGCCTTGTGAAGCTTCCCTCATATTGGCTGGTACTCCATCTCATTCGACTCGGCTGTTGTGAGGTGGATGGACATTATGGATTGAGTAAGGCATTCTGTGATGCCAGCGGTTGTTGCCTCGTTTAGAAGCATGGCGAAACGTTCGCCTCTACTTCGCATAGAGTGTCCTCCTCTGCTTCCTACCCCCTCCTGATTATGGGTAGACTCCCAGGTGAACACGGCAGGTTGGGTCGGGTGCTGATTGAATATTAACGGCCTCCACCACGAATCTACGCCGACTTGTTCGACAAAGGATCGAATTGGAGGCGAGAGGCGTTTTCCTCGTTGAGGCGGTAGGTTTCTTCCCTCTCCCTTACCCTTCTCCACTCATAGATATCGCATCCAGTGGCGGGGGAGCACTTACAAGGGCCCAGGTGAACAACCGCGAAATGGTGAAAGCCTCTATAATAAGAGGAAGTATGGGTGGGGGCCTCTGCGGCAGCTTTCGTCTTTCATCTCGGGAGATTTTCGTGCCGGCCCAATGGATTTATTGAGCGTCTCCCGTAACGGAACCCTATAGCTTCGCGGCTAAAACTTTGCGAGAGTAAAAAATTCTTGTTGGAGTGGAATCTAACCACGGACCACTGAGCCGCGTACAGGGTCAATGATGGTCCCTTGCATTACCACGGGTATCTTAACCTTAAGCAATTTTCAATTAAGATTCAAAGATACTCATACTCTCCCTGGTTGGAATTATGAGTACTAGTTCTCAGGCGCCACACTCTCCTTTAGGGAAAATAATATTAAGGTACAAGCGGACATTAAGGAAGGTTGCAGGCTTCATGAAGATATATCCCAAAAAATATATGCAGGGTATTTGTTGCCGCAATAATATTTAGCGTAGAATATAAAATTTGGTATCGGGTTGCTTGTAGCATATTATGACATATAGTGATTACTTAGTACATCTACATCTACAACCCAGCCAGCCAGCTAGCCAGGGTTTACCCAGCAAGCCACCATAAAGGTGTGTGGCAGGGGGTGAATTCTCACCAAACTTGCACTACATATCATGCATAAAAAGGGATTAATATTAATATATTAGTCTAAACTTCACTATTTAAAAAGATAAAAATAGAAAAGAAGCATGCAAAAACATGCTGTTAGTTGGGTTACCTTCAATTCCTTATACCAACATGCAACTACCTATGCTATGGATTGATTCACTCGTATTGCACACATTTACCACTATTCATATCCCTAATTGTACGAGGAAAAAACGACATTTTGAATCTGTCAGTTCGGCAATAAATTTCTCTAATTTTGTAATTATGGTCCTGTCTACCATGGTAAGTTGGGGTTCGCAAAATATTTTTAACGTTATCACTGAACAAAATCGTCTTGGAATTTATTTAAGAGATTAAGTCTAAATTTCAACCTGCGATCTGACAATGATTCCCATTTTAATTCATTTAATAGACTGGTTACGCTAATATAATTATCATACCGTCCCTTTACAAATCTTGCCGATCTCCACTGCACACGTTAAATTTCATTATTTAAACCGATCTCACATGGCACATAAAACGACTGTTGGTGAAAACTACCGGCATGTAATTTACCTTATACTAAAACGAATGACGAATAATAATGGTGTAAATTTAAAGTCATCCGTACGAGCCTGCCAAGTACGAGGAAATTGTAGTAAGGAAGTTCAATGGAGATCGGCAGGCCGTAACGGTATTTATATCAGTGCTACGAGCTTAATGGATGAACAAGGATGGGAATCACTTTCATGATGTAGGATAAAATTTAGACTTTCTTTTTAGTAACTTTGAATCTGATGTGTTTGTCTATGAATTTAGACATATATTAAGAATATCTATGCATTACATTTGATTCGGACATGTAAACAAGATTTGAGAGTTAGATTGTTGTAGTGATATAATTAAATTATAATTTATCCCGCGTACCATAAGGACACTTATAATAGGTAAAATAGAAATGGGAAAGGTATGTAGGTGAAACCCTGTAAGAGCCAACTTTTCTCGGGTGTCCCTCCGGGTGGGGTAATTTGCTGCATGCATTCCGGGGGCTGACTAAGCCATCATCCTCAGGGCATCTTCTGAAACGCTGTCTACATATGACCTTGCCTGGTGAGAAACCCAAGAAAATTTTATGCATTGCATACGCCACGAATATGCCAAGTCTTGCATTTTTAGAGTATTCTATAGTACGTGACTTATGATTTAGCATTGCTGGCTGATGAATGCCAGGGAAATATAAATTAATGTCAAGATATTCCAATGAGAAAAAAATCATTTTCCTTGACCGGGACTCGAACCCGGATCCCTCAACTCAACTAGTTCCACTGGTAGAGCACCTGGCCGGAAATCAGGGGGTCCGGGTTCGAGTTCCGGTCAAGGCGAATGATTTTTTTCTCTTTGGAATATCTTGCTATTATGCCATTTCAGTGGGTAACGCCACTAGAGTTTTCGCGGCCATTTTGCGGATTATGAATAAATTAATGTGTTTAAGAAATGCCTACCTAATCAATTTATTGTATTACTATGTTTATGCTAACAATTTTATTACACATGACTCGTGAATACATACTAACATGTTTTCATGAAGTAGAAGCCCCGGCATATAAGAGTCGAGCGGAGTGCTGTTGCGGTATGGTGTGGAAGAAATGTATACTCGTATGACAGTAACAGCATCATTGTAATTTACACTTCGTAAACACTGTAGGATTGGGAACCTCTCTAAAAATCAATTAAAAATACAACTTTTAAATCGGCTAATACACCGATTAATGTGGACTTGCATAAGATACAACAGAAAAGAATGTTCTTAACTATTGCGTAACTAAGATACGGAGGAACTTTAAGGTTTTAGAAGTTTTTTTGTACATAATAAGCAATAAAATATACATATTTATATAAGTACTCAATGCTATGGAACTAAAGGGTCAGATGGCACGCCAGGTTTGGTGATTCGGGGGAGGCGACCGAAAGCTAAGGTAATTTGGGCCATTTAATGTGGTGGTTGGAAGAGGATGAAATTGTTCAGGGAACAGAAGAAGGGTGGATGCTAAATCGGCGTCAACATTAGACCACTTTTAACATAAAGCGCTAAGGGGACCATGGTTAGACGACCCATCCAACGGGCGAAGTACTCAACTCGAAGCGTTCTTCACCAAGCATTCAAGTAGGGACTTGCATGTTGATGAAAAATCTCTGCCACACCCCAGATTTGAAGCCGGGTAGTCGGGAGGGAAAGCACTAGGTATTGCGCTACTCCGTTCCCCTCTGGCTCCCCGACGAAAAGGCTTGGGTGCAGGAGTTGTCCTTTGTGTATCCAAGCTGCGTGAGTTACTGCCTTTCTCATGATGTGGGATGAGGGTGGATGAGGTAGAGGAGCTGGCT
Source organism: Platycnemis pennipes (assembly GCA_933228895.1). NCBI lineage: Eukaryota > Metazoa > Arthropoda > Insecta > Odonata > Platycnemididae > Platycnemis > Platycnemis pennipes. Next base: position 36,243,713 of record OW121851.1, read on the forward strand.
CTTGTGCCAAGAGAACACGTACCTAGTATTGTGTAAAATACTACGCACACTCATACAATGAAAGGTTTACGAATATACGTAAAACAACAAGAAGATCCACATAAACCAATCCTAATCTTATCCCTACCAACTTCGGTTTGAACTAAAATATTTATCTGCCCATGGTAAACGTATGTAACTGTATTATCATATGGAGTATAAGTATATTTATGAAGGCATATTCGAGTGACACCTCATGATGATAATATAATGACAAATTTTGCGAGGAAAGAACGGATATTTGGCCTTGTCGGTGATAGAGACTATTTTTCTTAATATATTGGTATGATCCTGGTCGCCTATATAATGTGGAGCTATAATAGTTATGCCCAGTTCACACGGTGAGTTTTTCTTTGAGTGCTGGATTTCGTGCGTGCTACCGAGCGGGCCACAAAGGTAGCCACAAAGCTGGTTTCGCTGATGGTTATCGGTTCACACGTAGCGAGCTATCCTTCTTGCTAGAGCCTCAGTAGGAAGATGTTTATTGTGATAGCTCCGATTAAGAACAGTATATAAACAAGTTTCGTCTCTATATGCTTCGGTAAGGACCACAACTTGATCCCTATAGTCTATACATTTGCACTCATTTTTAAACGCATTATCGACCATGCAATGCTAATAAAAGTAGAACCAGTCAGAACCTGTATTTTGATCACGTGATGCAAAGCTGAACGATGATTGGTCTGCAACAATAGCCATCAGCAAAACACACAAGGAAAATAGTACCGGACTTAACCTCGAAATCAAGCAAGCTAGTCGTCAGGGCAGTCCGCAGCAGTCAGCGTTTCCAGCAAGCGAGCACGCACGGCACCCAATAGCACTCCACGCAAGAAATCCATCCCGGAAAAACGCACCGTGTGAACCAGGCTTTAGACAGCCTTGTACCAATCAAGAAACTTTAAACCGTCCTGCTGTCTTCGTGCCAAAAGGGTCTACCATCGCAATTAACGGCCCAAGGTGGAATTAGAATAAGTTTTGTTAATTCTGATGTAGAAGAGTAACCTGTTGCAATTTATTTTTAAACTTCATAATTTAACTTTAATTACTGACACACGCTTTGGGAAATGCATAAAGAAATTAATATACATAAATAAAAGAAGGACTGATCAATAATCATTAACACATTACTCTGGGGAGACTAATAATGTAGCTGTAGTACCTCAGTTTCTTGTAGGTAGTCCATGGACTGACTAGTATTTTTGTGTGCCCGCACGATAGTAAATGGAAATTTAACTCTATTGATTTAAAAAGCCTGCCTGGTGATGATTCACCCCATTTCACGTACCCTTGCGGTGGAATGTTGAATATTATGTGGATGTAGATGCGGTACGGTCACCCTTGCTCTTCACCTGTGCGGCTGAATCGCGGGGCGTATCGAGAGAGAGGAAGTGTCCGCTCGGCGGCATGGTCCCGCGAACCGCGCTCCTTTCCTTCGCCGCAGCCACACACCTTCATCTTACACACACACACACACACGCTTCCTCCCGGCTGCTTTTAATAGACCACGTCCCTTCTTCCGTCCCCCCTTAAGACGCCTCCACCCTCCTAGAAAGGGGTGCCAAGGGAAAGCGCATGGCTCTCTCCCTCTCTCTCTCCTTCTCAAAGGGCACACCGCCCCCTCCTCTTCTTCCTCTTTTTCGTCTTCTCCCTCCACCCTTCGCCTTCACCCTCCCTCTCTTAGTCGCTGCCCAGCTGCTCTCCCTCCCAACATCCTCCCCCCTCCTTCTATCTGTCTCTCTCTTCTCCTTCCTGTCTCGAAGAGGTCGGCCGGCCCCTGGGCGGATACGAGTGCCCACAATAAAATTAGCGCCACGGGTAACGAATGGGTAAGACGGAGGAGTGCCATGAACATCGAGAAGGGGCGCTAAGAAATGTGCACTGCTTCAGTACGAAAGAATTTAACCTACGAGTTATCACTTACTGATTCATGTAATTTGCACCCTTGTATACCCCTGCAGATATATTTGCTTTAGTCTGAAAATGAAATTGCACACATTAGATTGCTACGGATTAATGAAACAAACAAACGAAATGAAATTAAGAGGGTGGATTTTTCTAGCATTTAAGCATGTCTGCATGAAATACTAATATGAAGTATGATGAATGTTCGTGGTATGTACTGATAAATCTTTCTTTGCTTGTTGGATGAAAAGTAGAATTAGTGTGTGCCCTACATGATATTGATATACCTAAATCTCTCTTTAGGTAGGTAGATAAATAAACTTGAGATCATATTTGGTGACAATTCACTATACAATACAATACTAAGCCCGATGGCGATACTCTACCCTCAACAACCACACCGACCTTCGGGTTGACACTATAGTTTGAATGTACCGAGAGAAAAAGGGAAAACATAGAATGTGCATGGCATGGGCTGAAACAGGCGAAGTAGTTTTGCTAAATAGGGAATATTTTAAACGGAGATGTGTGTTGTGGTAATGATGCTAGGGAGAGAATTACTACGGCTAAGCACGCAGTGACCAAAATAAGAGAAATTATGAAAAGAGCGTCGAAGGAAAATGCAAAAAAAAACGTTAGTGAAGAGCAAATTCAAGGATTGTGAACTATCCGCGAATACTTTAGCGAAGTTACCCGCTGAAATGCACAATAGCAGAATTTCCACCGAGATAAAAATCCACCTTGACCGGCACTCGAGCCCGGAGTCCTGGTTCTCGGCCAGATACACTACCAATTGAGCAAAGGGAGAAGGAGGCCTTGGTAGCAAAATTGGTAGAGCACCTGGCTCAATGTTTATGTAACTTAAATTGGAATCATTCAATGAAAATATAGCTGTAAACTTAATAATCAATGAATGATTTACATTTTTTCTCAAAAATGTTTTGAGCAATGAAAAAATGTTTGATTTTCCTTATTGAACTTATATAAACGTTAAAATCCCGCTACTCTGTTTTTATAAAATAAAGATAAAAGCATTAGGATGGCGTGCTTACAAAAACAAAAAAGGTAGAGAATATCTCGCATTTGCCTGAAGAAGACAGTGTGATCTGATGAAGACATTATCAGAGTAGTCTGATAGCAGTATGTCTCATGAAGACAGTATCACAGAAGAGAGAGAATATTTGCATCCGCAGATCTGCCATTATTAGCATACTTGTGTATTTCTTTCTTAAGACATTTCGTCCTTAACCAACTTAAGAATCATGATTTGCCGTGCCTAAACAATGATATGTAAGAATAAACGACTGGTAAAAGTGTGTGATAATGAATACTAACTTGGCTGTATAACGCTTCTCAATCCATCGTTAGTTGCACAAATTCAGCCCTTCGAAAGCTATGGCTCATGGCACAATGGCTCATTCCATGTCATCTTCTAACTGTAGTCACGCAAAAAATGCACGCTGAATATCCTATGGGGAACTGAACATTATTATAATCGAAATTGTGGGGAAGATGAGTGAGCTACATACATGGCAAATAATGAAAAGGAGAACTATTAAGAAATACGTTAATTCAACTAATCATTCTCCAAGCCTATATTACTAACGTTTTTCAGGGATTCTATGAAAAAAACGACTAACTATAAGGATGCGCGAGAATTTTTTTTCTCGATCTTTAAATGATTACAATAACTTACTTTTGTGAAGGACTACACCCAAAATCATTCTCTTACGAATCTTTCTCATGTCCCATTGTACTTAAAGTTGATTTTCACGCACACTGCTAAAAATACGAGGAGGGGTGACTTTGAAGATACACGTGTAGATGCTGAGGGGTGATATTACTCTGGAACTGGAAACTTTGTGGACTCGAAGGAAACTTTCATTTACATTTCACACTCTTAACACCGCCCACCGCCCTCACCCCTTTGGAAGTCACCCTTTGAAACATAAATGCCCAGGCAGACGCGCGGACCCCATGAATATTTATTTTCGAGCACGGGCACTAACTCTCCCCTTCGCTACACAGCAGTTGACTGCCCCGTAAAGGGCGCAGAGAACATTCACCGAGTGTTTTTACGCTCATAAGTAAACCAAGAGACTTAAAGTTCAAAACTAGCTCCGGTTGAAAATGTAAACTACTCGTTAGTTATGTGGAGGCGTGCAGAAGAGGTAGGTACTTTTTTTTTAATAAATAAACGAATTGAATTAAAACAATTCATACCTATCATCATGCCCCTAGTTGATGGTAGTTTACCATTAGACACAATATTGCATGTAAAGTGGCACTTTTTCTAGGTAAATTTAATAGTTTTAGAGTCAGCTTTTTCCACAAACCCTTGAGGTGGCATTTAGGTTAATATGGGGGGGTCTCGGGTTCAAATCCCGACCAGAAAGAAACCTTACTGGACACCGACAGCTAAAACCCTCGATATTCGATTTTCTCCGGGTCAGAACTCCGTAGGAAATCGCAGGTGGCCCAGGGAAAGGAACTGGCCTCCCGACCCCGAATGTTTGAATTTCACTCGCCAATGGCTTAATACGGGGTTACCTTACTCTTACTCTTACCTTACAAACCAATCTTCGAGTGGAACACATTTTTTTCAAACGATGATATGGGCTGGCCATCCATTATAAAATTAGTTTGACATAGCTCTCCGGTCGGTATCAGCTACCCGTTTTGGATATACGTACATAATTATTCTTTTTTATATCCTTCAGTACTTGCTCCATTGATCATACGAGGCCTTCCTTTGTCATGTTTCCCATGCATCCTTACCTCGACGGCTGTCTTTATTAGGTGTCTCTGGGTAAAAGACTGCTCTCTCGAAAATAGAACTCAGTCTTCTTTCGATAGTTACATAGAAATATTTTCTTTTCCTACTCTGTTCTTAGAGCATCTTCGCCAGTTTCACGGGCTCTAAACTTCATTACTATACATTGCTGGACATATCAACGCTCCCAGCCTTACCTTTTTTGCGTCCATTGTTGACTATGCCTAAATGCCACAAAGGATAATTCTTCGTAAGTGTTTGTTAATGGAATGTTTACTTACTTCCGCGTTTACATTACCAGCTCTTTCTTCCCTGGCAGGTCATTCGCCGTCTTGAGTATTCTACTTATACCGTCCACCTTAGATCCGCCATTGTTGCTTATTCTGCTTTCCAGATAGTAACTCCTTCCTCCTCTACAAGTTTTCATTTCCTGTGTTAATATTAGTCTTATATCCTTTCACTCTTCCACTGTACACCATTAGGTTTCTGTTGTACAAACATCTTAAATTAGGTCAAAAGTTAACCTTTTGACCTCCTCTGCAGAGACGAGACTTTCCAAGAATTACTTCTAAGTTGAGGAGGAGAGTTTGTTGTTCCTACAAACGCTCTGTATGCGGAGGAATGAGTATGCTAACACGTTGAAGACCTCTCGCCAAATATTTGTTTCCGGGGAAGGGCAAATGCTCGACTTTCTCCGTACTATTCTCGAAATTTAAGTCACGTGATAAAACATACATTTCGATGAATTGTGCCGATAAAACATACATTCGATGAATTGTGCCGCATGATTTATCAATCACCGATACTTACGTCTCCACAAGTTTTCATACCCTCAGTAATCTGAAAAATTTATCTATTGCTTATATTAAGGGACGATGTCTGGTGGACTGGTCATTGAATCCTTATTTTCTCGTTCCCATTTTCTATACATAACTTACACAGGTCGTAAAGTGTTTTATGCTTAGTTTTTATGGATTTATTTGGAATAAAAAGAACGGAACGCTTTCAAAAATGATAAGAGAGTGTTAAATGGTCATCATCGTCATTCAACAAGCCTTTGAATGTTTCGAAGTAGCTCTCTACTCGATTATCTGATCTGCTAACCTCTTCATATTTACGTAATTATTCTCTTTCACATTCTTCAGTACTTGCTCTATACATCTCATACGAGGCTTTCCCTTGCAATTCTTCCCGTTCAATTGTCCCACTACGATTGTCTTCATCAGACCATAATTTATCAAGATTTGGGCGAAGAAGTTGTCCAGTTTTCTTCTTAAGATTTTCAGAAGACTTCTCTTTTCTCCTTGTATTCTGCGGACTACTTCATTAGTCACTCAGTCTATCCATTTTATCTTCATCTTTCTTATATGACACCACATCTTGAATTCTATGATAATGTAGATATAAATAAAGTAAATTAATAAATGAACGTTTTTATTATTCTACAAAAAAGATGCTTATATTAAATGCATGAACAATTTATGTGCAATTTTAGGAGACCATGAAGGAACCAGAGAGCCTGTATTTCATTTTTTATTTTAATGGAAATGGTACACATACAGCAATCTTGCCAATTTAAAGTGCACTGATAAAAATCACAATGAAGACAAAAGTAAACAACAAAGAAGAATCAAACAATAACAAAAAACAAAAACTGGATGATGCAATATGCAGATTACTATTTTTAAGAATTGCTTCCGATAATATGAGTTGAAGAATGTTTTAGGGGATAGAGAAAAGGGGTCAATGTCAAAAGGGAGAGAATTATTTAAGGCGGAGAGACGGAAGTACGTTTAATTAATGATAGTCGGGGTGCAAGCATGTGGAGAAGTGAATTAGTTTGGTTAGGGCGAGAAGGGACTCTGTTTGATGAAAGATTGGTTGGTTATTTAGGGGAGGCGACCGACAGCTGAGGTCATTTGCGCCATATAGGATAGGTGGATAATTGGGTAATGGTAGGAGTTTTCAGGGATTGAAGGAAGGGTGGAGAGAAACCAGGCGAACTCTTTACGAAAGGCGTCAAGGAGACCGCGGCTAAACATCCCATCCGACGGACGGAGTACTGAACTTGAAATACTCTCCACTAGGCACTCAAGTGGGGACCGGTTTTCTGGACGGACGGAGTACTGAAAAATCCGCCACTGCCGGGAATACAACCCAGGCCCTCGGGATGGGAGGCCAGTACTCTAGCCACCACACCAACCCGATCCCCCTTGATGAAAGAGAGTATTAAGGTTACCTTCCAAGGTGCTTTATGCAACACGCAACACACAAGGGATTTCCAAAATTATATAATATTATCAGCATGAACCTAATTGAAAAACTGTATGATTTGTTTACACAGTTTTAATAAAAATATATCCTTATACCTTTCTTTGGTACAGAGCCAATAAAGAAGAGTTTTAAATATTTTATTCATTGATACAGCACAAAAACAGTAACTGTGCAGTACATTAAAATTTTTTGACCCTTATACAAAAAACTTGATTTATACGAGGAAAGATTAAGTTTGGGCAGAGGAATATGAAATATAAAATATCGAATAAGAATGTAATATCAAAATTCCGCGGAGTTCAAATAGTTAGTTTTTTCGAATTTATTTCCGCGTGGCGTGTGGCAGGGAATCCACCATTAGAATGGCATTTCTTTCGCAATTGTTCAGTTTATGGAATGACTGGAAATGGGCTGAGTTGGGGAGGAGTCAACTCAATACATTGCTGAGTTTAATGATTCGAGCTTAACGGCGTTTGTGGTGCATATATATACGGATCCATCTACGGCATCATCAGATCTCTTTCTTCACCACCCTATTCTCCATCTCCCTCCTGAATACATTTCGATGGTGACGAGGGACGTGGGACGTTCGGTCGCATTGCGAATGTGGTCGCAGCGGGCGAAGGAAGGAAAGAAGCCCTTCTTTTCCTATCACCCCCGGAGTGGACGTTCCCCCTTCCCTCCCGACTTCCCTGGGAACCGACTTTCCGGGCGGGAAATATTAATAGACGACGCTGTTCGGCGCTAATATCGAAGGAGTGGATCCCTGTGGTTCCGAGTCCGTCCCGCACCCAAAGATGGCTTCCTATGGAGTGAAGAGGGTGAGATTGAAAGGGAGACGGGGGAAGGGTGGAGTGAAACCTGGAGTCAGCAAGGGGTCCTTCCGTCAGATTGAATGCTCTGAGATACCCTCCTCACGGCATAAAAGTGTGGGCCGAGATTTCTACGTAAAATATCTCACACTAATAGAGATTCAATCTCGGGTTCTCAGGGTAGGGCGTTTCAATTCTCTGTCAAACACAAACTCTGGGGGAGGTTTCATCAGTTGACCGGCCATGATAGCCTGGTCGATAAAGCCTTGCAACTCAAAGGTCGCGGAATCGTATCCCGCTCAGGGCATAGGCGTTGTGTTTGTCATAGCGTTAAGATCACAGGTTTGACGGTGCGATATATTGCCTTAGCCGTTGGAGCATCTAAAACCTAATACAACTACTAATTTCAAGTCATTAGGAGTCTAATATTGGTAGGAAGAGTGTGTTGTCGTCAAGAAAAGAATTGTGAAGAGATACGCGATAAAATTACTATCGCGCTCTAAACCAAAAGCTCCAATGTGTCCTCAGTGAAGCGTCTCATCCGATATATTTAGTAATAGAACTGAACAATAATGCATTCATCAAAAAGGAACTTGTATCACAACGTAAAAAAATCTCAGAGGGAATATTTGCAGTGAAAGGCCAGTATTCTGTTTATCTCATCAATCCGATCCATGGTCAAGGTTTTTCAGTGGTTTCACGTCTGTACCGGGCTTAAGGGTGATTCAAACTGCTAGGGAATGTACAAGGATAGCAATTGAAGGCTGTAGAGAAACCCGGTATCGGTATTAGCTTGCTCGTAATGAATGGTCCTAAAGGGGCTATGGCTCAACGTTCCATCCTCGGACGGAGTACTGAACTCGAATGTTCTCCACTAGGTACTCATGTACGGACCGGTGCATCAATAAAAAATCCTTCAATGCCAGGATTAAAACCCAAGGCCTCGGACTGGGAAGTGAGATTTGTGTCCACAACACCAACCCAACTCTATAGTCAAGTGATATCGCGGCAGAAGATAATAATTGCACTTTAGAAACTAAAAAAAATTTAAAAATAAAAAAAAAAGAAAATTTTAATTCGATATTAGTCTTGTTAGCGGCACCGTGCATGCCCATTTGAGGATTAACACCTAAGTATTCAAGTATATCACTAAACATTGAAAAAATGAGTTTTCCATTGCAGAGACCATTCCTTTTTGTTTGCACTTGCTCAGTTGTAATTAAAAACCCAGTTCCTAAATCGTAGTATACTTTATGAGCGTCCGGTTATGGAAATTTTCGGCTATCTGCTTTCGCGAAAAAATATTCCTGTTGCATTGTGATACGAAACCTAAAGTGTCTAGCTGGAGGCACCAATAAATATTTTATCTTGTGAACATTAATTAACAGAATTAACTAAAAGGTTAGCTGATAGGAGAATAGGGTGAAGAGCTGTGTCAAACCAATCTTAGAATTTTTTATTGATGATTAATTAAGTTAGGCTTACACCTTTTTTGCTTAATATTTTTCATTATGAACCTCTCCTTTTCCAGTTAGTCTTAGATGGAAAGTAATCGCGTCGTCTGTGATGCATAAAGAGCATGTTTAAAGTTTAGATGACAATGACCTAGACGCAACGACTCTGCCGATTCTGACAGTAAAATGACGATTTATGCCTCTTGCGTTTCGAATTATAGTCGTGCTTGCCAATCGTCTGATGGCGAGGTATTGCGACACTTCGAGTAAATATTGACAGGAAAGCCAATCATGCAATGTTGTTCTGATTAATGAGCTATAAGGCCAGACATTTCAGACAGACACTCAATATTTGTCTGCGTAACGGAGTCTTACGAGAAGAAAAAGATAATTGGAGTGTTACTTGGTATCCTGAATTGAATTTGAAGATTTTTACGGTAGTGAATATGTGGAAAAGAGTCGCTCTCGAAATAACCTCTTAATTCAATAAAGTTGAATATCTAACGCAGCAAACATAAAATACCATAGCGTCACCATCACAATAGAATTGTGGCTTTAAGTACTGGTTTCCCATCCCGAGGTTTCGGGTTCAATTCCCGGCTATGGTAGGAGTTTTTTATTGGTTATGGGTCCTTACTTGAGCGCCATGTGGAAATTTCTTCCAGTGCAGTACTCCGCCCGTCGAATGGGAAGTTGCTTTGTGGTCTTTCGTTAAGAGCAGGCTAAAGCCGACGGACGCCAGGTTTCTCTCCACTCTTCCCCCGTTCTCTGAGAAATTCACACCTCTTTCCAAATACCCACCTATTCCAAATGGTGAAAATAACCTCAGCTTTGTTGACCTCCCCCAAAAAACTACTGCGGATTAATGATATTATCATTAAATTCCTGGAGCGAGAAATTCCCGGAAAGGCATTTTTACCCGAATGTAACTGGAAATATTTTTGTACCATTATTATGTTCCTGTCTATCACTTGATTACATTCATCCGAGAACTGCCATGTGAAGCACTTCTATAATCTGGATTGAATAGACCGCAAGACTCGTCGAAATGTCTAACCACTACTGGCATTTGAACACGGTCCATCGAAATAGATGGCTATTATTACACCAAACCCATCCTCGATTGAACCGGAGTTGTCCTTCAATCTCCAAATAGTTCAATCCAAAATAATCTCCAAATCTCCAAAAATCGCACGAATGTCATACGATACTTTTGATACATGTTTTTGTAATACCATTACCTCACGCATTTGCTGGGAATTTTTTGTCGTCGGTGCACTTTTCTCTATATCACTGAGCCGTAAATGAATACTTTGATGGCCCATACAAGGGAATACTTGTTCTGATAGTCTAAGGATTTATTTTAATATTAGTGGGACACTGCGATGAGGAGGATGGGGAGAACCCTATTATATGATTCTACAACTAATGAACGTATCAACTTACAGGCTTTGTATTATGTGATCACAAGATGTTACCGCGATTTTTCACGAAATGGTTCCGAGTGTCGAAATTGCATTCTCAAAAACTATCCTACTAAAGATATTCGCCATTATTTGCATGTTTAATTAACGTATAGAAAGTATTTCATACGTCCTTATGCCATGCATGTTTAAAGGTATACATAAAAATGAATAAATAATACACCTTTTTCATATGGCTCACTTTTATTTCAAATCTAAAGACAGCATCCATGATTAATTTGTCAACAATGTTGATACGCTTGGGTTTAGGGCACGTCTCATTAACGGCTTTTTCGTACGGAAGTTTTCCGCACGATAGAGCTCGCCGCTATGTCCGCATAGTCTGTTATTGTTTGCTAGCTCAGGCATCGCGAGTGTATACCCCGTAACAAGAAAAAATGCTAAACAGCTGGATTGCGTGATACCTCAGCATATCAATTCAAAAACTTCCATTACTCTTTGTCACATAATGCTGATAGCTACCCCACGGAAAAATAGAGTCAAAGACATATGTGATACGGAAATGGTATTTATTATACGTCCATATTTATTTCATAATCCCTTCAAAAATGTCTCTACTGGATCAGTGTAGGCTCGAAGAAGAGAGTCGTTAGTTGTAAAATATCGAGTAACCTGGCAAAAATTATTTACAAATGGCAAGTAACAATTTTTTGCGTCAATAATTGGCAGTCGTCTTGTAATTGAAACACATTAGTTTTTCAAGCAGCAGTTTTAATTTCAAGGAAATATTTTGCCTACACATAAGAATAGAAATTAATAATTTATTATACTGAGACAATGCGTTTTACTATAAGGACGTTGAAGATAACGAGTCCCTGAAATATCTTATCAAGATTTTGACACCCTTTAGTTAGAAGGGGTTCAAAGGAAACAGGATTTATAGCGCCTTGGAAATGCATTAGCGGCTACGCCCGAAATGGGCATATCCGCTCTTATCGCGTGGCGTCAACGAAAATAGAATCGTCCACGCCCATCCGGACGTCCCATTGGGGGTTTCAAAAGCACGAGGATGCGGAATACGCGAGACGGCCTTCTTTTATTTTTTTCGGGTGGCGTGAGTCGGAAAGGTGAGCAAAGTGGTGGGAGTGGGGGGGGGGGGGGGGGAATGTAGGCCACTGCCCCCTGAGGAGTGGTTGAATCACGAGTGGCAGGGGGAGGGGGGGTGTCCGCTTGGCACGCTGCGAGGAATACGAAACGGACGGCATTGCTTGCTTCTCCTCACTGCGCGACGTCTGGCGGCGGAAGAGGGGAGAGACAAGAGACGATCGGGATCCGTCTCGTTCAAGGAGGAAAAAACGCACTGGAGGAGGCATTGGTATGCTAGCCTATGGGTGAAAATGAAGCCAGAATGGGGAAGCTTGGGAACGATTAGGTCCAGTGTACAAAACTTTGCATTTTATGCGGCCTCTTATGGAGACTGATTATGAATTAAAACATGAATAGCAATGAAATCGTATCCAAATTACATTACAGCGGCGTATTTTTTATGTTTCTGAAGGCTATTTTTGGAAGGATTTACGCATTTTATCCCCCTATAATTTAATTTTATAGCAAAAACATGCTCGAATTTAAACTTTTTAAACTACATATTGTGGCATTTTTGATACCCCCCACTTTCCCTCGTTGGACATTACCCCTTGGCGGACTAATAACCCTCCGGACTTAGCAGAAGGACTTAGCTACGCACGACAGGCGGAGTCAACGACGCCAACAATGCCTACGATTCCAAAATGCATAGGTTCACGGCTGCACCAATTCATGGCCGTACCAATGACGGCCGCACCAATCACCTCACCACATCCGCTCTCACTTATATAGCCCCCTGAATGCGGATGAAGACGGGAAGTTTGGCCATCGTACAAGCCGTTATTTGGTCTGCTACCGCCGGAGTCAGAAAACAGTTCCAGATGCTTCGATGATAAACTTCCACCTAGCCCACTTTCCCTCCCCTCAAAAAATACCTATCACGATTTCCACGTAAACCCCATTCCATTTTGACCTGGCCGAAAACACCCCCTCCTTATTCCAGAAAAATCCTCCCCTCTCACGATCTCTGTTCGAGCTGAGACGCCAAGCTGTTCACTTGCTGGGTAACTGCGACGGACTCGAGTTAGTTTTGTGAGACTTCGTCGTTTTCGAGGGTCACCGAGTGGCCGTGGTCTATTGTCCCAAGTTGTAGGGGTTTACCTAAATGGGAAGAATATTTTATTTGTTGGTTTGCACTTGCTTTGTCTATTTGTTGAAATACATTGTTGGTATTAGTTAGATTCATATACTTATTTTGTTCTATTTGACCTCATCTATCTCACCCGAGCTTGGAAAGAACTTTGTCCTCTGGACGAGCGTTTCTCGTGAACTCATTATTTCATTCGGGAAACGCTGAAATATTTGGCGTCTTTTAGCGTGTTAGCGCATTTTTTTCCGTTTCTTTGACGAATTAAAAAATGCATTCCATTATTCATCTTATTACTTTGTGTTTTACATTAAGAGTATCGCGAGTAGAAAGCCCATGTGACCGTACCTACAAAGATGGCTGTTGGCTTCTCTAATCAGATGCGATGCCTCCTCCAGTACATTCTAACCTCCTTGGTTTCGATCGTTGCGATGAGGCGTGCTCACATTTCCCTTATACGAGAACTAAACCGGCCAATGTCTCTATAAGTAGCGAGATGGTAAGGTTAATGGACACACGCCCTTATAGTACAAACGTAACTTAAGACCCTCATGCCTAACAGTTTAACCAGTGGAATCCTGTGAACTTAATATTTAAACTTTGGAAAATCAATATCATTATAATCGGGGCGTTTCATGGTTGTTTTACTGGATTCTCACCCCTTGGGCCTAATTTCGTATCCAGGCAGAGGCAAAGATTTTTCACTTACATATCACACCGTATTTGATTACAGAGTGGGGAGTACTTAAATTTTGATACTCTCTTTTTGGGGCAAGGCGCTGAACTGTCAAGCCTTTGCCATCTTCTGGCAGGAGAAGGGTAATGCCAACATAGGGTTTCAATTCACCCTTCTTCATTCCTTTAATACTTCTTCCCAAATACCCACCATTTCATATTGGTGAATATGACCATAGTTTCTGGCTGTCTCCCATAATTACTTCAACCATAGACCTACATATCTGTGAATGAATTCATCCATTAGAGAACGGGTATGAGTCCTTGATGGTTTTTCTGCGGAAAATTGAGTTGGATTGCTTTACAAGAATGCATTTAAGGTTTAAACTTTATTGTTATGCTAGATTAGATCGTAAGTATTAAATTAGAAGCAACGCGAAAGGTTGCGAGACATGCTGCCTCATCTATGTCCTCACTATCTTATCTAATATCTCTGTTCTGGTTGAACTGCGGAGATAAATCGGTCTCCACGTAACTGGCTACACAGTAAGTGGAATAGATCACCCACTTCTGTATGAACTTTGGCGATCAACTGGCGATGATTTCACGCTAAAATGGTCGATTCTTAATTGTTTTTTTACCAGTTATTTTGGATCCTTAGGTTGCTTCTGCTTGATCTATTCCCTCCTTTCATGCTGTATTTCCCATATCCTAATTTTTTTATAATTCTCCTCTTTATTTGATTATGCCTCATCCCTTTCACAATGTTCCGTTTTCATAATTACCTCTGGCTCTCTCTTCGAAATTTCTTCACCTGGCATTCTCTCCTTAATCTCAGCTTTTGAGAATGAATAACCCTTAAGTATTTCTTCCATCCATAATTCCTGCCTCCTCTGAACTTCCCCTCACAGTATCCTTTATTACTCACCAAACATTACTTGCACTTTCAGTAGCAGTAGAAAAAGGCTAAAAGTTCCTAAATGCTTAGGTTACATCGCACTGTCTAACCTAACTTAATCCGCTGCGTAGTGTCTTACGAAAAACATAACATCTTAACATTCGCGGGATTTGAACACACTACCTCTGTATTGCTCGGCAGTCACTTTGCCAAATTTACCAGCATGATTTAAAGAATACAAATTTTCTTTCATGTTCATAAATCCTCAAATTCAAAGCTCTTAATTGAGATATAAAGAGCGTCATTGTCATTGAGAGTTTTCCAGTAATGTTAGATTTCCAGTTGTCGTTTCAGGGAAGTGATCGAGATAGAAAAGCGAGTGTTTATGTTGAACCGTACGACGAAGCAAACTAAGTGAATGAAATAATTAAATCTGTTTTCAAATTCCAAACTTGAATGCACAGTTCTAATAATTTTCATGTGAAGCAGTTTACACAAAGTTAAACCTTTAAATTTCTCTTCCACAGCCCGAGGGACTTAATTCCGCAACCGAGGGAGAATTTCTTAAAGGATTCAGTTCCCAGCCACCACTCAACTTCAAATGACGTATGTAAGTATGAAATGGTCGGAGCCACCATGGATGGTTCAAAGATACCAGGGTCGGTGGGGGAGAGTTTAATTTACCCTATGTGAAGACCCTAAATCGCGATAGGACAACCGCTTGCAAGCCGCAGGCGTAAATGCACCTCGGGCGGTTCCGCACGCAATGCGGATTGTCGCAAATCCAGGATAATTTCGAAACCTGAGAGCCCTTACCTGGACGAAGGGAGGGCCGGTGCGATTGGTTCACCGTGCGTACCCTTTTGAAAGGAAGGAACCGAGACGTGAGCCATTACGTGAGCGGTATCTTGAGCACGAATGCGGATTTGGGAGTGGGACGCGAGCAGACGAATTCTTTGCTTAAAAAGCGACGCGGTTGGATGCATTGTAAAGAAAGTGATGATTTTGTCCACTCCAGATTATGGTAATGATGCAATTTAGGTGGCTAAATTGGCTAAAATGAGGAAAAGTGTGAGTAAAGCGAGGTGATAAAATTTGGCCGCATAAAATACGGATCACAACTCATAAGTATCTCAAAGTATTTTTTCCTTCCTCCCTTTAGAGAAATATCCCCACCTATCCTCATGGAAGTAATGGAGATCAACAAAAATTCTTGAAAAATCAACAGGGATCATAGCTACATGCTTTCTAGCTCAAGGAAATGTGATCTCAAAAAGAAAAACTATGCACCAAGCAGAGTGCACCTAACCTCAATGGAGGAGGTATATAAGTCAAACGAATACCGAGCGTCGTCACTTCACTGACCTCAAGATGCATGCAGCAACGCAAGCGAAACTAATGTCTAGCAAAATGGACAGACGCGGAAGGACACCCGGAAGACATGTATCTTCTTTTCCCCTTCCTTTATATTTCGGCGAAAGCCATTTTCACGACTGGTGACCTATCACCGCCCGCCGCATGATCTTGCAGCGGGTCGAAGGGTGACATAAAGATGTAGATTTCCATTCTTCCATTTTTCCTCTCCTTCTCACATCGTAGTCGTGGCTACCAGATCAGTATCGGCCTGATAATGCAAAGTTTTCGTGTTCGCATCCCGCCTCGGACATGGGTGTTATTTTCGTCTGAGATTAGGCTTAGGATTAAGTGCGGCTAGACAGTGCAATGAACCTTAGCCATTATTTCACCATTAAACCGTAACTGTACTTAGAGCTGGGCGAAGTTAATTTTTGTTTCCCGCCCTACAATAAGGTGTTGCGTTCGTCTTTGGATTAAATTATGTAAGTATATTTTTATTTATGGTAAAATCAAGAATTGCGAGATAACTGATGAAAACATTAGCATAGTTCAAGGAAATTGTGCACGTATATCAACGGGTACCCCCGCCAAAGCGTCTCGCGATGGCATCTACATCTATGCATAATCCTACGAGCCACCGCGAGGGTGAAAGGCAGGAGGATGAATATCAACAAACATGCAACTATTAGAGCTACAATGCTATTGCATCATGGAAAGATGTTAGATATATGAGTCATGTGCAACTAAATGGTTATTATCTATACAGCAATGTAGTAATTATTACTTATAATGGCTTTTATTTAAATACATTTATATATTTTCCCTAGCATACGAAGGTTAGTAATGTTAAAAAATGAATCATGCACTACATACCACTCTAACAATATTTCTCCTACCTATACCTTTGCGTTGCTACCTATTATGTTCTCTTATGTTACGCGGGAAAAAGACATTTTAAATCAAGCGGCACGGCAATCCATCTCTCCAATATTATTAATCTGATCAAATCTAGCATGATACGCATTTCTGCTGGAGAGTTAATAGGATAACTAGTTCGCAATCCTTAATTTTTTTCTTTCCACTGTAAAAAGTAACTGTCCACTGTAAGTTCATCTGATTTTCAGTGCGATCTAATTTTAAACGCTGTCTGATATTACGCAAGTGGTCTAAATTTAAGACTCAACATGCGTGAAAATCAGACACATCTCCGTCTTATTTTAAGAACTTAACAACTGCATATTGAAAATAAGATGGTTGTGATTTGAAATTCAGATCACCTGGGATGAAAATAAGCAAGCCTTGGTTGGCTCCGCAATTGGAACTAACCTGCCAATAGCAGAGACTGAGGGGCGGAGCGTAACCAGGGAGATTGAAGTTTCTAGTTCACGTCAATAGAATACGTCTTTCTGCCGTCGTCGATATGATTTTATCTCCCGCTCAGCTCGCGGTCTCGAAGGCTCGCAGCATCTTAGATGCTTCGGCTCTAATCCGCGACGAGTACTTTACGGTTGCTCACCAACGTTCCAACACCCTCTCTTGGCCGTGCTCGCGATTGACCTCACGAAAGCCTTCGATTTCATCCGCATTGAGTATATGAAACTCATCTTCCGTAGAATGGCATTTCCTGAAGATTTTATTCGCATTATTGAAACGTTTTATGCTAATATAACCGCGTCCATAAAATATCGTCGTCTTTTGTGACCATCATTCGAATTGAAAAATTCCGTCCGCCAAGGCTGCCCCCTATCGATGCTCCTATTTGCTTTTGCGATGGACCCAATTATTCGATCATTAGATGCGACTGGCGTAGGATTGCCCTGTCATGGTTCTCCCTGTTCAGGAGTACGTCGATGACATCACTCACTTCGTGGGTCATCCATCGCAGCTGGCGGATACCAGAGACGTCATTATGGCGTATTAACCCAGCGGCGTCTCTCTGAACGAGAGAAAGTCAAAACTCCTACTCCTCAAGAGTGAGCTACCCACTGATGCTGCGGGCTGGGTCGTGGCTACGCCCCCCGTAAAGGTATTTGGTCTCTGGTTGGACACATCCCTCGAGAAGACACTGAACTGAAACTGGGCAGAGTTTGACTGGCACGTGCAGTGGCATGCGGGGCAATACACTCTCCCGTCAGGTCGTCATGCGGACCGTCGCTGCCGCTCACGGCTCCGGTCCGCCTCCTTGAGCAGATCGTCCTGCCCATGGTACTAATACATTATTATTGACCATGGTACTAATGTATTAGTACCATGGTCCTGCCCAAGCTTTGGTACGTAGCCCACATCTGGTCCCTCCCATCCAGTGTCAATGCGGGGATGATAAAGGTCACAAACAGTATGATCTGGAATAGATATGTCAGGAAGGCGCCCCGGGAACAACTTTACCGACCGCCCGTACGAGGTGGTTTAAACAACAGACAAGGCCCTTCAAGCGAATGTTACACTCACAAAACTATATGTAAAAATATTAAGCGGCGAGTATGTGCGTCGGAAGGCCATTATGAAGGATGCTTGGTACCATGCCGATATAACGTAGTCTTCAGGCGAACAACGCCAAAGATACTTAAAACAGTAGGGCTTCTGCTCCAAAACGAGCGATTTGTGGTAAAAAACATTTACAAGCGGGCCATCGCGCACCACACCCAAAGTACAGCGTCGTTCTCGTGGCGCAATTGAGCGGCGTGTAAGACAGACGCGGAGACATGGAGTCTCCTTTTCTCCATAATAGCAGATCTGACCACCACAGAAGAGGCCAAATATCGCTTCAATCTCGTTGCCTCTCCCCGTTTCCCCCAGTGCAAAAGGGTTGAAACAGTTGTGCATCACATTCTTGGCAGAGAGGGCAAAGTAGGAGCGTGGGAGGCCCTGAAAAAAATCTATAAAACCTAGGATACTTTTCGTGGGGGTTCTATTGAGGATGAATCGTTTTTGAATCTTAACTGATCATTTCCAAACTTCAAAAAGCAAACACTCTTGCCATTGATCTCTAAATTCTTACTCCTGCATATATGTAATTACAAAATACGCAATGTCAGCAAGGGAATGGTGAACTTTGCGAGGACTGTTTGTCTCCATGGAGCGTAAGGGACGGTGCGACCTTGGCTGGTGGGAATTTTCGAGAGAGTAATCCAGGAGGAAGAAGACGAAGTAATAGCAGCACAATAGACAAATCTCTCTCTCCTTAATGATACTTGCTCCTCTCAAAAACCTGTTATGAAAGCTATGCCCTGTAACTCTGAAGTACATCATCGGAATTTTGCTTTTTTCCACCGTACGATCAGGGGTATGATTCTCGCTTAGGGTGCGAGAGGTCCCGGGTTCCAATCCCAGACGAGCACTTTCTTTTATTAATTTCAAAGCTTCTTGTAGGCGCACCATTTTTATGAGAAGAAAATAATATTTTCAATGAATTTATTCATAAAAAAAGTACGGCAAATCTATTGAAGGAAATTCTATTTCTCATCAAGTTTGACTTTAGCACGGCGATTTATTTCATCCTGTCAGGTCAAGGAGAAATTATAGGCAGATATGCCTTCTGAAGGTTTAAGTGATCAACGTTTTGCAAAAACAAATTTAGTTATGCCTGATGAACCTTTTTTCAATACTCCGTTCGTCGGGTGGGACGTTGAGCCGTAGTCCCCCTGCTGCATTTCTTTCAGAATAGACTAATACCGACGCCGGGTTCCTCTCTATCCTTCAATTTATATTTATGCACCTCTCATCCCGAACTCATTTGTCTTTAAGCGTGGTATGTATTTGAAAATAAAGATAAATTATCAAAGCCAATCATATTTGCAGCTAAAAGTGTCATTATTCATGTGGAATCCGGGATTATACATTCGTAAATATTGCTTGCATAGCTTGAAAATACCATTTAATCGTTTCCTTCATAAGCTATTTAATTCACTTTACCTCCAATGCTGCTAATGTATGAGGTTCATAATAAACTCATTCAATTTTCTTATGAACTTTTTACAATTTTAATACCTTATCGAATGTAAATATTTCCGCAACACACTGATACCAGTTTATTCATACAAGGCCTTTGCTCTTTCCTGGAGTACATCACAGTATGTATATTTCTGAAGATATAATCGTCTCCGAGCTGTATTGTTTTAGTTGTTAAGTACACTGAAGTACACCATGTAAACCTAGGTGTGAAACTTTATCTCTAACCTTACGCTAGTTCATGAAAAATTTAAATTCTTCAAGGTAAACTGAAAATGAATACGACTAGGTGGCAGACAAGGGGTGCATCTAATGAGTTTACATATTATTTCACCATGCATTGGTTGCTATTGAGCGGACATATCTAGAATATACATCTACCTAAGAACTAGTTGGTTGATTGAATGAATGAATGTTAAAGGCCATCCTACAAAAATGTACGTAATCAGAAGAAACTACAAAAGAAAACAGAAAGACTACAACAGCTACCCACTTCTAATCATTTTGAACAATCTGATAGATGCAAAAATATGGGCTCGTCCGGGATTTGAACCCGGGACCTCTCGCACCCAAAGCGAGAATCATACCCCTAGACCAACGAGCCGTGGAAAAAAAGGTGCTTCCTACATTGTCCATTCCAGTGGGACGTGTCGCGAGGTGGAGATGGCCACTTGACCTTTGCCGGTGATTCAAAACGCACTGCCTTTTGAGTTTCTCTGGCCTTCATTCTCTACGTCTGTTTCAGCACTCAGTTCGTAATGTTTATTTTTGAATTTTTTCAATCCATGCTCCCTTAGCATTAAAAGGGCAAGATCATACTTCATGGTATGGTTATTTCAACGAAACGGAAACGACAGACAACAACTTCCCAACCCTTAGAAACGTGCCATCATGAAGCGCAACAAATTTAAGAGAAGGTTGCATAAATTCAACCCTCATCCGGTTACCATATTTCGATAATGTTGGCGGCCAATAACATAAGAATGACCGAGAAGGCTGTTTACTGGCTCCCGTATCCTGACATATGGCACGCAACCAGAGTGATTATTTTTCCGTCGAAACTATTCTCGTAAATCACTAATTTGTGGAGGAATTAACCCGAATCATCATGTTTCATAATGACAATTTTTATCACCATTGCAATTATACTATGCATGAATTGAATAGTTAAAATAAATGTCATTAAATATTCCAAGTATTTGATCAGCTCTAACTTCGTGAAAAAATACTCATCTCATTTGAAAGCAGAGCTAAAGCGAGTAGGTGTATACATTTTTGGATGTAGTGATTTCACATGTTTTCCTGTATAACATGTCCTCTCTATTATGACCTAATTATTAATTTATGAAGACGCTACGGGACATCCGTCTCGAGCGAAGAGACATTCTAGAGAGCCTTGGCGTTGTATTCATTAAGCATTCATTTTATTAGTACTTATGAAACATATTATACTACTTATCATGCTTCATTTTAATGAAATTTTGAATTATAATTCTGCTTGCGCCTTTTTTGCAAAAAACTTAACTTATGTGACTTAAAGTCCCTTTTCAGCCGTAGTTAAATCCTGTTTTTTTAAAGCTACGGTCCCATGTTGAAGCAGGAGGGAGTCGACAAAGATCAGCTTTGTGCACTAAGACTCACGAATGCGCAGCGTGCAGCCAAGGAGTTGTCACCTGTTTCTCCCCCGTGACCTCAAAAAGGCAGGAATGCGCCCGCAGGTCGGTTCAGATTCGCGGAGCGGAGGAAAATATGCAGTTGGAGTCGCTCCAAGGCAGTGGCACCAAACGAACCGAATGCAGGCGCGGGTGATCATTAAAATCCCTCGGTGGCTCCTGAGGTGGAAGCCAAACAGTCCCTCGCATCGATCTGAACTCGTTAGCATCTAGAAGAATCGACATCTTCAGAATCCATCTTCCGTGATACCCCTGAATCCTACCAGTCAATGTGACAACAACAACCTTCAATTACTAAATGTTCGCCCAAAGAACAAATGCTCTCCAGGAATACCACGTGGTAAGTCTGTAGCGCGATCATCACATCTAATCGTTCGTTCCTTTTTTTTTAGAAAAATCAAAAGAAACAGCGCATAAAAACTTGAACGAAGAACATGCTTCTTTACATCTCTGAGGCCTTTGATGGTAAAAGTGGCAGAAAAAAAGGACCGAAAGCGTCTTATATTTTAAAAGTTAAGGAAACTTATTAAGGATTACATAGACTGATTGCAAGATGAGAAGTTAAAAGAAGATTGGGAGGATATAGAAGGGCGATAAAGACTTACAAAGAAGACGGAGCAGAAATAAGATCGAAGGTTTTCCCGGCGAACTAGCTGTAGAAAATCTTCTCGGGTTTTCCACCTGGTCAGGTTGTCCATGGCAGACGTTTCGGTGCTCGACTCGAGCACCGTCATCAGGGCAGATGAGTGTCGAACCAGGTGAGGTTTTGGCCGCTTTATATACCCTTGCCGGGAGGTCAGGTGTCATGAGATTGGTCGCCGGAATGGCGACCAATTGGAATGACGTCCTGGCAACCAATCCGCTGTCAGGAGTGCTCCGTTGGTTTTTGATGATTTTTATCACGGGTTTCCACGCGTTACTGATTGAGAAACCTGGGTCTCGATTGAAATTTTTGCCTTCCAGTCGGATTTCGATTGCTTCTTTTACGATACGATCCCAATATTTCGAGGACCGTGTCAGAATCTTGGCTTCTTCAAACCGGATATAGTGGTCGTGGTGGATGCTATGTTCGGCAATGGCGGATTTTTCCAGTTGTCCCAGCCTCAATTGCCGTTTATGTTCCTTCAGCCGCGTCTCAATCGTGCGTCCAGTTTCTCCGATGTAGGCGTCGCTGCATTCACACGGAATTCGGTAGACGACTGGCATTTTGAGTCCAATTGGGTCCTTTGCTCTTACGAGGTGGTCCCTCAGCTTGGATGGAGGGAGGTGGATAGTCTCGATATTAATTTTTTTTAAATCCTGGATATTTTCCCCGAAACAGATGAAATGTACGGGAGGCATGCTCTGGCAATCGTCTCCTTTTGTTCCTCGTTGGTCTTGGGCAATTGTAGGCTAAAGGTCCTTTTCAATGCCAGGGAAATCGGGTGTTCACCATACACGTTTTGACAGAAAGTTCTCTTGAGGCGCTTCAGCTGGTCGGGAAGACTCCTCATCGGCGATAGCCATAGCTCGGTGGAATAGTGATGTCAGCACCGCCCTCCGTTGCGAAAGGTGATGATGACTCCCACCATTCAGATAGAGGTCGGTGTGGGTCGGCTTGCGGTAATCACTATGACCCAGGCTACCATCCTCCTTCCGGTTGACTAAAATGTCGAGGAAAGGAAGCTTCCCGTTGTTTTCCAGCTCTATAGTGAAGGCGATGTTGCGGTGTTGCCTGTTCATGTGCTGAAGAAACCGATCCAAAGCCTCTTTACTGTCGGGCCAGACCTCAAAGGTATCGTCGACATATCGGAAGAAATGCTTTGGTCGCAGCGGAGTCGAATTCAGTGCTTTTTCTTCGTAATCCTCCATGAAGAAATTTGCAATGGCGGGAGAGAGGGGGGATTCCATGGCAACGCTATCTGCTTGCTCGAAGAATTTTCCATTGTATTAGAAATAGGTGGATTACAGAACGTGGTGAAAAAGCTTCACCGTTCTGTCGTCAAACCTGGCTCTCAGGAGGCGTAGTGTATCGGCCAGCGGCACTCGTGTGAACAAGAACACAACGCCACTAGAATGTCTCTTTCCTCGAGACGAATGTCCCGTATTGTCTTCACAAATTCAGTCGAGTTCCTGATGTGATGTTCACAGGAACCCACGGATGGAGCCTAGATGCTGGTAAGGTATTTGGCAAGATCATAGGTAGGACAGAACGGTGAAGCTTTTATGAAATAGGTGGATGTCAGAACGTGGTGAAAAATAAAATATACATCTCATTATTCCGCTCAACTACCTATCTAATGTAAGACAGAGGTCATCTTATACAGGAAAACGTGTGAAATCACTACATCCAAAAATGTATACACCTACTCGCTTTAGCTCTGCTCTCAAATGAGATGAGTATTTTTTCACGAACTTAGAGCTGATCAAATACTTGGAATATTTAATGCCATTTATTTTAACTATTCAATTCATGCATAGTATAATTGCAATGGTGATAAAAATTGTCATTATGGAACATGATGATTCGGGTTAATTCCTCCACAAATTTGTGATTTACGAGAATAGTTTCGACGGAAAAATAATCACTCTGGTTGCGTGCCATATGTCAGGATACGGGAGCCAGTAAACAGTCTGCTCGGTCATTCTTATGTTACTGGCCGCCAACATTATCGAAATATGGTAACCGGATTAGGGTTGAATTTATGCAACCTTCTCTTAAATTTGTTGCGCTTCATGATGGCACGTTTCTAAGGGTTGGGAAGTTGTTGTCTGTCGTTTCCGTTTCGTTGAAATAACCATACCATGAAGTATGATCTTGCCCTTTTAATGCTAAGGGAGCATGGATTGAAAAAATTCAAAAATAAACATTACGAACTGAGTGCTGAAACAGACGTAGAGAATGAAGGCCAGAGAAACTCAAAAGGCAGTGCGTTTTGAATCACCGGCAAAGGTCAAGTGGCCATCTCCACCTCGCGACACGTCCCACTGGAATGGACAATGTAGGAAGCACCTTTTTTTCCACGGCTCGTTGGTCTAGGGGTATGATTCTCGCTTTGGGTGCGAGAGGTCCCGGGTTCAAATCCCGGACGAGCCCATATTTTTGCATCTATCAGATTGTTCAAAATGATTAGAAGTGGGTAGCTGTTGTAGTCTTTCTGTTTTCCTTTGTAGGTTCTTCTGATTATGTACATTTTTGTGGAATGGCCTTTAAAATTCATTCATTCAATCAACCAACTAGTTTTTAAGAAGATGTATATTCTAGATGTGTCCGCTCAATAGCAACCAACGCATGGTGAAATAATATGTAAACTCATTAGATGCAGCCCTTGTCTGCCACCTAGTCGTATTCATTTTCAGTTTACTTGACGAATTTAAATTTTTCATGAACTAGCGTAAGGTTAGAGATAAAGTTTCACACCTAGGTTTACATGGTGTACTTCAGTGTACTTAGCAACTAAAACAATACAGCTCGGAGACGATTATATCTTCAGAAATATACATACTGCGATGTACTCCGGGAAAGAGTGTTCACCTTGTGTGAATAAACTGGCATAGGGTGTTGCGAAAATACTTACACTGATAAAGTATTAAAATTGTAAAAAGTACATAAGAAATGAATGAGTTTATCGTGAACCTCATACATTAGCAGCATTGGAGAGAAAACGAATTTATTAGCTTTTGATGGAAACGATTAAATGGTATTTTCAAGCTATACAAGCCATATTTATGAATAATCATGGATTCAACATGAAGACGGAGTATAAAAAAAAAGTTTCCTCAGGCATAACTTAATTTTTTTTGCAGAACGTTCATCTCTAAAACCTAAAGAAGGCATATCTGCCTATAATTTATTCTTGAGCTAACAGGATGAAAGAAATTGTCGTGCTAAAGTCAAACTTGATGAGAAATAGAATTTCCTTCAATAGATTTGCCGTAATTATTTCGTGAATAAATCGTTGAAAATGTTCTTTTCTTCTTATAAAAATGGTGCGCTTACAAGAGCATTTGAAAGTAATAAAAAAGTACTTGTTTGGGATTTGAACCCGGGACCGCTTGCACCCTAAGCGAGAATCATACCCCTGATCGTACGGTGGAAAAAAGCAAAATTCCGATGATGTACTTCAGAGTTACAGGGCATAGCTTTCATAACAGGTTTTTGAGAGGAGGAGGTATCAGTAAGGAGAGAGAGATTTGTCTATTGTGCTGCTATTACTTCGTCTTCTTCCTCCTGGATTACTCTCTCGAAAATTCCCACCAGCCAAGGTCGCACCGTCCCTTACGCTCCATGGAGACAAACAGTCCTCGCAAAGTTCACCATTCCCTTGCTGACATTTCGTCTTTTGTAATTACATATATGCAGGAGTAAGAATTTAGAGATTAAAGCCAAGAGTGTTTTGTTTTTGAAGTTTGTAAATGATCAGTTAAGATTCAAAAACGATTCATCCTCAATAGAACCCCCACGAAAAGTATCCCAGGTTTTATAGATTTTTTTCAGGGCCTCCCACGCTCCTACTTTGCCCTCTCTGCCAAGAATGTGATGCACAACTGTTTCATGCCTTTTGCACTGGGAGCAACGGGGAGAGGCAACGAGATTGAAGCCATATTTGGCCTCTTCTGTGGGGATCAGATCTGCTATTATGGAGAAAAGGAGACTCCATGTCTCCGCGTCTGTCTTACACGTCGCTCAATTGCGCCACGAGAACGACGCAGTACTTTGGGTGCGGTGCGCGATGGCCCGCTTGCAAATGTTTTTTACCACAAATCGCTCGTTTGGGAGCAGAAGCCCTACTGTTTTAAGTATCTGAGGCGTTGTTCGCCTGAAGACTACATTATTATCGGCATGGCACCAAGCATCCTTCATAAGGGCCTTCCGAAGCACATCCTCGCCGCTTACTATTTTTATATATAGTTTTGTGAGTGTAACATTCACTTTAAGGGCCTTGTCTGTTATTTAAACCATACCGTACGGGCGGTCGGTAAAGTTGTTCCCGGGGCGCCTTCCTGACATACCCATCCAGATCATATTGTTTGTGACCTTTATCATTTCCGCATTGACACTGGGTGGGAGGGGCCAGATGTGGGCTACGTACCAAAGCTTGGGAAGGACTACCTGCTCAAAGAGGCGGACCCGAGCCTTGAGTGGCAGCGACGGGAGAGTGTATTTCCCCGCGCACCACTGCACGTGCCAAGCAAACTCTGCCCAGTTTCGGTTCAGGGTCTTCTCGAGGGATGTGTCCCACCAGAGACCCAATACCCTTACGGGGGGCGTAGCCACGACCCAGCCCGCAACGTCAGTAGGTAGCTCACCCTTGAGGAGAAGGAGTTTAGACCTTCTCTCGTTCAGAGAGACACCGCCGGGCTCGTACGCCATAATGACGTATCTGGCGTCCTCTAGCTGCGATGGATGACCCACGAAGAGAGTGATGTTTCGACGATCTCCTGAACAGGGAGAACCATGACAGGGCAATCCTACGCCAGTCCCATCTAATGATCGAAAAATTGGGTCCATCGCAAAAGCAAATAGGAGCATCGATAGGGGGCAGCCTTAGCGGACGGAATTTTCAATTCGAATGATGGTCACAAAAGACGACGATGTTTTATGGACGCGCTTATATTTGTATAAAACGTTTCAATAATGCGGATAAAATCTTCGGGAAAAGCCATTCTACGGAAGATGAGTTTGATATACTCAATGCGGATGAAATCGAAGGCTTTCGTAAGGTCAATCGCGAGCACGGCCAAGAGAGGGCGTTGGAACGCTGGTGAGCAACCGTATAAGGACACGTCGCGGATTAGAGCCGAAACATCTAAGAATCTGCTGGTCTTCGAGACCGCGTGCTGAGCGGGAGTTAAAAGCAAATCGGCGACGGCAGAAAGACGTATTCTAATGACGTGAGCTAGAATCTTATAGTCAGAGTTTAAGAGGGCGACGGGCCGAAGATCGTGAAATGCCCTCACCCGCCCTGACTTTAGCAGCAGAGATATGACTGCAGCTTGCTGGCTTGTAGTTGACGAGCCGCTCTCTAAGATTTGGTTTAATACATGTGTCAGGATCGCTCGAATGGCAGGTCAGCACGCGATGTAAAATTCAAAAGGAATACCATCGGAGCCGGGGGCCTTTCCCTTTGGGAGGAATGTCAGCACGGCGTCCAGCTCCTCTGGTTGCACTTCCCTTATCAGAGAGTCACTAAGGTCGGTTGGCAGAGTTGGTAAGCGGGAGAGGCGAGGGGCTTCGTCGTCTCTCCAAGGCGGATATTTCTGGAAGGTAGCCTTGAAGTGGCGGCTAGCTTCGTCGAGGAATTCGGTCGAGTTCACGGGCGAGTCTTGTTCGCGCCACAAGCGAATGGTCCGTCGCAGCTATGCCAATGTGAGTGGGCCCCATATCTCTGAATCTATTTCTTTTTGCCATCACTGCGGGGTGTATTTTTTCATATCCCAGCAGAGAATGGTGGATTTGAGACTAGATACACGCGCCTCATACTCCCTCGGCCGCAGTTCAGCGTTTGTAACAGCTCCGTAAGGGCTCTCCGATAAAATGAGATTTATCGGAGAAATGAGATTTATTATTTAGCGCCCTCCGCTGTTGAAAAGTTAGATTTCTACAATATGAGGGAATTTTTGGTTTGAAGACAGAGTCCCACCATTCCGATACGTTTTGGTCAGGACGTAGCCTCGCGACTAGATCGTGGGCCCGCTCCAGGAGAATGTCGTGCAGCTCCTCCTCATCGAGGAGTCTCGTGCCCAGATGCCAAAGGGAGGAAGATTTAGGTGGAGGGGGCGGGGGGGAACTCAACTCAGCGAGTTCCACTATTACTGACTATTACTATTACCCCGAATGGTCGGAGAATGACACCGGTACCATACCTACGTTTAAAATTTAGGTTTTATATTGCTGGGAAACGAATATATCTTCAATACGCGTACGCGTTTGGCCACCAGCCCTCGTATACGGTACGGAGCCGGCCGCACGAAAACGTTCCGTGTCGATGGCGAAAATTGAGTCCAGTAATAATGGTATAATACGGATCAAGCGATATCTAATGCGATCCCTGTTGGAGTCGCTGTCCTTTCGCCTGTACATGCAGTTGAGATCACCCCCGAGGATGACTTTTCAAAAAAACGTTTGTGTTCATCGCAGCAACGCGACCCAGATGGTGCGTAAAAATTTATTAAGTGGACGTCACCGACGTCAACAGCCAAAATACGCCCGGAGGCGTTCCTACGCACGGACATAGTAATATAACATTCAAGGGGCAGAAGTTTACTTCAAGTCCGACAGGAACTGTCGCCGGGAGGAGGTCATCATAACACGTCCCAGGATAGGGCACAGTCCCCTGACTCACTCTTACCTCTTCAGTGAAGAGAGAACTCCACCTCGGTGTGAAGAATGCGACTCTCCTCTCAGCATTAGGTATATCCTGACGGAGTGTGATAAATACCCGGACGTTCGAAGGCGGCTAAAAATTAGGGGAGACCTAGGAAACTCCTATGGGATCACCCTAATGAACTTGATCGCATTATATTATTCTTAAAAGTTATTGGGCTCTTCTCGAAAGTGTAAATATAAAATGAAAATCAAATAGTTTTTTGTAAAAATAATAGCAAATATTATATACACAATAACGTCAATTGGAGGGTCGAGGGTGCAAAATAACCTGGACGTCGACGCACACTAAAACAAAAAAAATAGGTTACTGCAATGGAACGGGCACGATTGACAACACATTGGCTACAATTTATGTAAAAATTCCATCAATAAGTGTATCACATTTTTTGTAGGGTGTATATATTCCTGCCTTTTGTCTGTTTTACAATTCTCGGGTTCAGTTTAATATCTGAAGCCAATTTCCGCAAAGTAAAAATAAACGTTATAAGGAACCATTATAAGCAACCAGTTTGAAACTGAGAGGTCAAGAATCTTATTAATTTACAACTCTGCGAAAGCCTCCGGCAACAATATAAGCTCAGTATTATACTTTTGGGGGACGTAGTTGACGATAATTTGGGGTATTGGACTTTTCCCTGAGGTTAAGGATTCTAGTTCGTTGGGATAGCTTGAGATGTGTTCGGACAAACCCATGTTGGATTATTTCTTGATCTTTTTGACTACGTGAAGACGGTACAGGGGAATAATCTGTCTCTTCCTACGTTGTTTTGTGAATTTCACACGCCCTTGGGCATAGTAATTGTTGAGCTCTACCCTCACGAACCAGACCACCCTTCGATTCAAACACTACTGCATTTTTATTTTCTAATGTCCTTTTAAATATGGTGCGATATCAGCCGCGGGTGTCATTTTAATTATAAGAAAGTAATATACTTTCACCAAGTGACAGGCAATAGTATTCCTCATATTTATTGCATTGCATGTGTCTGAAGATATTAGGTCCACTATAAGACATTAAAGTAGGGTTGCCAGAAGTCAGATTATTTCGGACTTGTCCTTATATGAACGTCCGGGCACTTCCCCTGGGATTTTGATTTCTTCCCGGAACTATCCGGACAGTCAAAAAAAATGTCCAAGATTTACTCTAATAAACTAGATTCCCTACAATGTATGCACATTTCCATCACATTTCTTTTTGACTAGCTTTTCACTCCTTTGGTGCCACCCGGAGGTCAATTTTTTATCCCCAATCTGTATTATTCCTATCGATTAGAGCTTGTATCCCATTCTGATGAATTTACAAGATTTCCCCTTGATAGGAAGTTCTAAGAAGAGTAGGAGAAAAGAGAAGTCTGCTGAAAACCCTAAAAAGAAGAAGGGAAAACTTAGTCGGCCATATCTTGAGACATGATGGCCTGATGAAGACTATCGTCGAGGGAAGAGTGAACGGGAAGATTGGAAAAGGCAGGCCTCGTATGAGATACATGGAACAAGTTGTGAAGGATGTAGAAGAGAAGAATTACGTCACAATGAAAAGGTTGGTCGATAGAAGAATCGAGTGGAAAGCTGCGTCAAACCAATCCTAGGATTGTTGACCAATGATGATGATGATGCCCCTTGATACATCAATCGACGACATTAGTTTGGCTTAGTCCTGAATATTAGCTCTAAGTGCCTTCACTTATTACTTCATGCATCTCATCATCATCCACAGCTCTGCAGCCCGGTGGGGACCTTCATGTTCATGACTCGTATTAAATAGAAGATTTGTGCTTTGATGGATGGTTTAAATGCCTATAGATAGCATAGCCTTAGTTTCTTGAGTAATGTTCACATTTTTTCTTCAATATTTTCTCAACGCCAGACGCACGGCAATCTCCCTCAATACCCTTCTATTATTTCATTTATTTCCCATTTCATCATAATTCTCTACTTATCTCCTTCCATAAATGGTCCGT
Organism: Platycnemis pennipes; assembly: GCA_933228895.1. Lineage (NCBI taxonomy): Eukaryota > Metazoa > Arthropoda > Insecta > Odonata > Platycnemididae > Platycnemis > Platycnemis pennipes. The sequence continues at coordinate 36,274,501 of OW121851.1, forward strand.
AGATTCTCCTTTCAATTTCCTTTTAAATATTCTGAGTGTTTTTCCATCCCGCTTATATAACCATAGGATAACACCCACGTCTCAGCTCCGTGTGTTACAACTGCATTTATCAGATATATGAAAATGGTGAGCTTTTACGGATTACAAATTCGATTGAGTAAGAAGTATCCAATAGCCGTAAACAAGTATGTATCTTCTTTCAAAAGAAGAAAAGTTATTGTCATCATCAAACAGAGCTCACACCCCCGTTAGAGTCTCACTATCCAGTAGATAATGCCGCCTGGTAAGCAGCACAAACGGATCGAATTCACGTAAGTGGTTTAGGGAAAAGTTATTCCACTCCATTGACCAACTTACAACATTCACAAATACCCACACAATCAAAGTGATGCAAGCACACTACCCGTTAGAGGTTCTCTATCCAGGAGAAAAAACCACCACGTAAGAGAGCAGCACTAACTTCTCCGTAACTTAACTTCTCCCTAAAGCACGTACGTGAATGTGACCCTTTTGTGCTGGTCTCATACTAGGTGGCATTTTATTCAGGACAGAGAACCTCTAACGAAGGTGTGAGTTGGGTTTGATTATTTCAAAACCCCGCCCTTATTTGGAAAAGTATATTTGTTTACGGCTTTTGGAGAAATCTAACTCGATTGCCTTTATCAGGAGTTTCTTGATTTTCAGTTTCATTCTCCTTGACAGAAGGGGTTATTTGAGAGATATATTATATACCTCGTACATTTGCAAAATAGTCTTTGGTATGTTGAATTACCCTTTGGTTGATCTCTTAATAGATTGTTTTCGTTATGGGTCATTCAATGTCAGTTCAACCACACCTCGCCACCTACCGACTCGGAATGTGACGAAACTTGATACATGTAGTACCTTAACCAATCTAAGAAAAGAGCCCAAAATTTTTACCTAGCTCAAGTAGTTTTTCAATCACATCCTCTCAAATTTAAGGAGACTTCTGAATTTGTTCCATTCAAATGCACACTTCTCAAGGTGCACTGTTATGCTAAAAAAATGCTATCTCACCGATTTAGTAATTATTTCCAACGAAATTTTTCAGCTATCACCACAACGCTATGAGCATTTAAAAAAACAGTATGAGCCTTTGAATTTTCCTTTAAGCCTTAGAAAAAAGTGTTAAACATTTTCTTTGCAACATTTTTCGGCTAAAAACATGCTTAACAATTAATGCCATTATCACATAAAGGGTCTTCATTAACCGTAACAAATTTTGAATCGTAATTATTCCAAAGGCATATGATTTTATCTTCAGAAATAAAAATAATGACTTTTTTATTCCTTCAATAAAAAATTATACCATTTTAGTGCAATTTTCTCAAAATGTCTGCTGGCACTCACTTATGTTGACATTATCCAACGAAATTGAGGGACCAATTGTGGTGAAAAATGTGTTTGATATTATTAATTCAAGGAGCGTGGTAGCCTAGTGGGTAGAGCGCTTGGTTACTGATCTACTACTGATCCCGGGTTCAAATCTGGGTGAAGCCTTTGGACGCCCTCAAACGAAAAATCCTCGGAGTGCGAGGTGGGCCAGGGAAAGGAAATGGCCCCCCTACGAATGTGTGAAATTCACACGCCTGTGGCTTAGTCCGGGGTGAGCTCTACCCTCACCTATCAAAACCAACCTTCTGGTTGAATCACTGAGTGAGTAATTATAAATTCATACCAATCATGTACTGAATCAGCTTCGTATACCTGGATGCAACAAGAAAGAATAATAAAACTTAATAATGAAAATATGATACATAGTCTGGAAATTCTGTGTTAGATATTCCTGATGGAGTTACTCAGGGAATCAAACTATATCCTCCCCTTCTAATATTTAATTTATTTCCCAGTTCATTCCAACGTTTCACTTCTTTCCTTCTCTGCACGCACTGTCACGCATGTCCAAGCATGTGCAAATTATTCATTAGAATCTACGATGTAATATATTTCTTAATACTCGGTTTGACATTTGCTGTCATACAATAATTTCCATTCCATTTCCGCTTGCAAGGATGCAGTTAGTATTGGTCAATAGAACGATGACCATGCACTTTAGCTTACACTACCTATCTACATTACACCTGAGAAAATTTCTCTTGGGTCTTCATGCGGGTTAGATTCTCCACCTCTGCCGACGTTTCGATGGCCGACTCGCTTCTCATCTTCATGACAATGCTTCCAGTTGAAAATGGTCGCTCTATACATCCTCCTCTCCGGCTCAGGAGCCTTTTGATTGGCCCGTTGACTTAACACCGGCTAAGCTTCCTCTTAGTTGAACGTTTCTACTGGTTTCTTTGATGTATCTCAGAATGGGTTTCCAAGTGTTGCTAAGTGTTGGATTAATGATTTTCTGCATGATCGGGTTCAAAGGGTTGTTTTGGACGGTGTTTCCTCACCGGCAATTAAAGTCACTTCGGGTGCCCCACAAGGTATTGTGATAGGTCCACTCCTATTCCTTTTGTATATTAATGATATCCAAAAGGTGGTAAAAAGTAAGCTTCGTCTATTTGCCGATGACGCAGTAGTGTACAGGGAAATTCTATGCCCGAACGATAAAGAATATTTAAATATTGACCTACAAGCAATTGAAACTTGGTGTGATACTTGGCAGTTAGAATTAAACTTTAAGAAATGTCTTGTAATGAATTTTTGGAAAAAGAATAGCTCTCCTCCTACCACTTACAAAATAAGTAATAATGAATTAACAAACGTGGATTCCATTAAATATCTTGGAATAAGACTGACAAATGATCTTTCCTGGGGTAAACACATTCGTGAAATAATGGGTCAAGCGAATCGCAAACTGGGTTTCATTAAAAGAGTATTGGGTAAATGTGACGATCATGTACGAGAAATCAGCTACTTTTCCCTTGTTAGACCTCATTTGGAATATGCTGCCAGTGTATGGGATCCCTACGAAATCGGTCTAAGTAATGAACTTGAACGTGTGCAGCGAAGATCGGCAAGATTTGTAAAGGGACGATACGATAATAATATTAGCGTAACCAGTCTATTAAATGAATTGAAATGGGAATCATTGTCAGATCGCAGGTTGAAATTTAAACTTAATCTGTTCCACAAATTCCAAGGCAATATTTTCAGTGATGATGTTAAAAATATTTTACGAACCCCAACTTACTATGGCAGACTGGACCATAATCATAAAGTTAGAGAAATTGATGCCGAACTGACCGATTCAAAATGTCCTTTTTCCCTCGCACAATAAGAGATACGAATAACGGTAAATATGTCCTATCGGAGAGTAGCAATGAATAGCATTGGTAGCTGCATGTTGGTATGAGTACTTAAAGCTAACCCTACTAACAGAATGTTTTTGCATGTTTTCTTTGCAATTTCTATCTTTTTAAATAGTGTAGTTCTGACTACTATATTAATACTATTCCTTTTTTATGCATGATATGTAGTGCATGTTTGGTGAGCAATCACCCCCTGGCACACACCCTTGTGGTGGCTTGCAGGGTATTATGTAGATGTAGATGTAAGCTGATGACCAGTGCCCCTGTTGAAATTATTATCTTGGAGCTGTATCTCAATCGCTTCCTTTGTAAGGCGTTCCCAGTATTCTTGCGCTCTGCACAGCAGTTTCGTACTGCCCATTTATTGGAAGATCATGGGTAATGCTGTTTTCATCGACGGCTGATTCCTCCGGCTGTCCCAATCTGAGGCCGGGTGCCAATACCACATACGCCTCTCCGCATTCACACAGAATTTCATACACTCAAGGCGTTCTGAGTCAGACAGGATCAGTCCCGCCTCCTCCTATATCCAGTTTTATAATGTCTATTTAGCTATTTTTGAATTTCGAAAACCACTACAGAAAACATTTTTTGATAGTACGGAAAAATAATTAGGACCTCTTATCAGGTTTTCGGAAATTGGTGTGTCTTTTATACGTGTTTATAATGTAGCATTAATGCATATCTCTAAAAATTATGTGAAACCATGGTAAGGCAACAAGGGGAACAAGGAGTGCTAGCTGTAAAAAAATTGGGCTCGTCCGGGATTTGAACCCGGGACCTCTCGCACCCTAAGCGAGAATCATACCCCTAGACCAACGAGCCGTGTGTCGAGAGCGCGCTTTCTAAAATTTTCATTTCAGTCGCACGTGGCGCGAAGTGGCGGGTCGACCTTCGTTGTCGATGCAGAGCCACCCAGTGCGGCGGCGCGGGCGCGTAAGTTCTTATCTTTTCATTTATCAAGCCGGATTAAGGATGGTGTTTCTTTTGCTCTTAGTGCAATTTTTGATAATTTTCTCTTATTACTCTCGGCAGCGTCTGTCAAGGCACGATTTTATTGACTACGAAGTGGGGAGAGGGAGGGTGTGCGGGTTGGGACTTTTAAATTTGAAGCCGGAAATTTTCGTAATGTTCTCATGTCCAGTGCCGGGTGTTGGTGTTGTATTTTTCCTTACAAACGCTGGCTGTAGTCATTTCTGTGTGGAGCATTCTTAGTCGTGTAACATTGCAATATTAGGAGCTGAAATTCATCGAACTTCGCTGAAACCTCCATTCGAATGAAATAAAATGATATGGAATTCGAGTTAAACCTGGAAATGCAAATGCTTTGTCTCTATTGTAAATACACTCGGGAATAAAGCGCTGCAGCTTACGATTGTCGTATTCCACCAACACTAGGAATACCAATGCCGCACGAAGAAATAGAAGTAAAATTTTAAATACATCAGATATGGTGAGAAATGTTTTTGTTGGTACTTTTTAACTTTTTTTCCGGCCATAGGAGGTGAATATAACGCCATGTAACGCCAAAGCAACGTGTATATTATGAATAAATGCAAATTAATCTTAGTTTCCTTGATGATAAAAACTTCCGGGCTTTCCTCCGCATTAGTTTGTCTTTCAATGACCAACGTTTCTCAAGAGTTCAGACCCTTTAAATGGTTACTTGTATACATGATCTGAGCTCCACCCATCTTGATAGCATCATCCGGTCAGAAGTAAGACTCTTCTAACTTTTATAAGACATCAGCAGGATGGCTAGAGAAACTGCTGTCACCAAGAGTTCTGTTGTCACGCTAACACGAAAGATCGCCCGGAAACAATTACCGTCTATAATAAAACCCGCTTTTCCTATTCCTATTTGCTTTCAATTATTGAAGTTTTCTGTTAGCAACTAGAAAATTAAGGTGAAATGCTGTCCTTTTTTTACAGCTAAGTGGTAGTTGTTGTTAAGTTGTTCATGGGGAGGCGACAAAGTCATTTGGTCCATTAATGATAGGCGGGTAATCGGATAGGGATAGGCATTTTTCAGTGAAAGGGAGGAAGGTTGGAGAGGAAACCAGCTTCACCATTACGATTCGTAACAAAAGGTGGCAAGTAGACCCCGGTTTAACGTCCCATGAAAGGGACGGAGTATTGAATTTTAACTCTCCACACAGTACTCAGTTGGTGACCGGTACACCTATGATAAATGTCTGCCACTTCCTGAAATGGAGACTTTATCCTCTGGTTGGAAATACATTACTCTAGCCACCTTCCCCGCCCGATCCTCTTTACTCTCATTGCTTTTCTTGGAGAAATGTGCATATTATTAATCAACATCATCAATCAAAGTTCCTAAGATTGATCTGACGCAGCCCTCCTTTAGATTCTTCTATCGGCTATCCTCTTCATATTCACGTAATTCCTCTTTTATTCCTATTATTTATAAATGACTGTGTGTCAACGGTTATTCCCAGAATTTTCTTATCGGTCTGATGTCAGAATAGTTTATTTTCTTTAGTTAAACCATTTCTCTGCTTGTATCTTCCGTACATTAAAATAAATTGTTTTAACGCCACAAAGTAAGGTATAAATCGATTCGAACAGATTTTTTTAACAGATACCAAAGTTACGAGGAAATTACATCATTTCCTTATAACGGTGAAACCTTGTCGCAATTATCCAGTGATAAACTCATCTTTTCAATTATACCATTTTTCGGTCAGGAATCATAAATAACATCCAACTCCTTCCAAGCCATGAGATGGCTGTAAGCGAGGATTACTTCTCGATGGCTCCATGGATACAGAGCGCGATAGAGAGGGATCCGGGCTCTTAGTCTAGACAGATAATTTTTTTAATCAGATGAATTCTTGCTCTACTTCCAGGCTTTATTAGCATTCTATAGACATCACAGAACTATAAAAATCCACCCTCTTTAATTTTTTCCATCATAGGACCTTAATGAGCAATCCTTCATCGATATTATGGAATATACTACTATCAGTCGCTAATAGAATGAGATAAGACATCATTGCGAAATATAATAGAATGAGATAAGACTTCGTTGCGAATTCCTGATAATGCTTCTGACAACGATAATGGAGCATATAAACATTTGGCATTCGAGTAAAGCTTCCAGGACCGGGATCGGTCTTGGAAGGACCGTGTTTCCATTACAGGATTATGAGAAGTTCCTCTTGGGCAGTTTACAAGCATAAAAATGGGAAATTGTCAGATGATTAGTCCAGATAAAGTAAAGATTCTAAAGAAGAAGAATCCTCCCACAGCTGGTAATACAAGCGTTAAAGTAAGAAAAACATTCATTAGAATATACATCTGCTTCTTTATGGCGATGAATAGTGGACGATGACAGCAGCAGAGACGTCAAGGCTGAAAGCAATCAAAATATGTGCTATAGGAGAATGTACTCTATACTTGGCACAGTGCGATAATATGATATATCAGCTATAACATGCGATATGATTGTACCATCGCAACTTTATGATGTTACGACATCTAACGCTATGCATAAATCAGCGCGATTTTGCAAGATATTATTACGTTGCGATATGATGTGCTGTTGTTTATTCACGTTGAAAAGCTGACATATTGAAGCCTCAGATTTACCATACCAATATCACAGTGCTATATTATCGTCATCCATATGCCGCACAGCAATGCATGAGGCGTATAGGTAAGGAGGTCAGTGCTCCTCCATGAAAACCTCAACGGCTGGATAACCGCCCGGGGCATTCTCCTCGCTACCGAATACTGGCAACTTTCACCACCATTCGCGAAGATTGAGGTTATGGAAAGCTGCATGTGTATTCATCGGCTCGTTGGTCTAGGGGTATGATTCTCGCTTAGGGTGCGAGAGGTCCCGGGTTCAAATCCCGGACGAGCCCAATTTTTTACTCTGCAGCTGTCATTTGTCGGGGATTGTGATTAGTTCAGGTACTTATATTGTGTTGGCAATCTTAATATGGTTTCTTCTGGAAATTATTTTGATTAAGTAATGTTTACTTCTTTGTCAGGCACTCTTTTAAATCTTCAAACTACACTGTTTATTAATTGAACTCGTGTGTTATGTCACGGCTATATCGCAATCAACGTGCTGTGAAATGAAAATCATGACTCACTAGATGCAAATCTAGCGGACCACCTGATTGTACTCATTTACAGTTCTGCAGAACAATACTATTTATATTTTATTTATCATACGTCGATTACTCTGGGATATATTTTTGGCTTTAAATGGTACAAAAATATCTGTATGGTAAAATGAATGGTTTGCGGCGAAACTTCGTGAAATTTTCATGTTGAATTTAAAAACTTTGTAAATTTCACATAGGTAACTTTAATCGACCAGTTTCGTCGCTGTTGGACAACATCATGTCATGATCATCAGGTCAGACATAATCTTATGATGTCGCACAGCGACGAAACTGGTTGATTGAAGTTACCTATGAGAAATTTGCAAAGTATCTGTATGGCACCGAGAAAGTCAGTATAGCGTGTCTGGAGCGTCTCTTTCCATCTGGAGGAGGGGACTGACTTGGCAACAGTCGTTTACATAATTCCCCCTCTCGGAAACAACGCATTATACAATTTTACTGTTTTATATCTTACATATCAAAGAAGCAAAGCAGCATTGCAAGTAAGAAAGATTCTAACTTCCAGCGACAACTAATGGGACAGTCAGAACACACATACCAATGCTTGTGGTTACCTATTTACTGTTCAAGGAAATAGAATAAGGAATAGCAGTGACATTTTGTGATTTAAACGTCTCAATAACAACCAAAATTACTCCAAAACATGCCCTGCCAATTTTGGGTAATTGATTATATATTCGGTAACCCTGTCTCAAAGCTGATTAGCCTTTATTTTATGATGAAAATATGAAATTTGAAATCTCTCCGTCTCAATATTCCTCACATTTCATATGGGCGACCAAAAATACCACGTTAAGATACATTTTTGTCGTATAATTGTTAACTACCGAACAGCAACCCGTATAACATTTCTGAAGGAGATTTCTGAGAGGATCTAAAAATCTCCTGAAATCCCTCTACTTACCCAGTGCTGCCAAAATCTCACGTTCGGTTGGATGGGCGAAATAATGAAGTCTTCCGGTTCTTCACCGGCTTGGAAGGTGGGGCGTGGTCCAATATGTCCGCGGAATCAGCAAGATATTCCTCAGAGAAAAAATCATTCGCCTTGACCGGGACTAGAACCCGGACCCCCACCTTTTCCGGCCAGGTGCTATACCACTTGAGCTACCAAGACGTTCTCTTTCTCTGTGGAAATTCTAGAGGCTTTAAAGGAACAAGATGTTACCACTCTGCTGGACATATTATGTCACCAAGCAGCCGAAGTCGTGCGCATGGCGCCACCGTCCACGAGGTTAAAGCCGACATTTAAACACCAATGTGCTTACTTATAACAAATTCAAAGCTCGCGAGCTAGCCGCGGAAACTTTAGCGAAGTTACCCGCTGAATTGCACGATAGCAAGATATTCCACAGAGAAAAAAATCAAGGTACGAGTCCCGGTCAAGGCGAATGATCTTTCCTCTGTGGAATATCTTGCTATCTTGCAATTCAGCGGGTAACACGCTGAAGTTTTCGCGGCTAGCTCGCGAAATTTGAATTCCCGAGGAATTAATTATTACCTGTAACATGCGAAATCTCCACGAAGGGGACCTTCTTTTAAGAAAGACAAATGATTACGCTGCTTGCGCTCATGAAAAATCACCCGGTATCGAAGTCAAACCCCGTCGTTTAATCTGGACGCTAAACACTCAAAATCTTCATAATCAACCTCACGTGTCAGTTTTCAACCATCCCTAACGTATTTTGTCGGGAGTGGAAACGTAAAGATATAGACTTCTGATTGCCATCTTCTAAACGCTAAGCATACTGCAAACCACTGCTGCGTCTATCATGGCTCTAATAAGACCCTATTTCATTATCCGTGCTTGGACAAAACGCTGAGTAGAACTATGGCCTCACCCATTACTTTGTCATAAGGTGAACTGGTGGTATACTACATATGGGTCATTCTGAAATTAAGTGGAAATTTACGAACGAAAAAATTTATTTTTTCAAATATTATATTTCATCTGTATTTTTACATGTAATGGTGTTGTACTTAATGCACTTAAGTGATCTAACATTTAAACACAGGTCAAGAACACGTTAATAGCTAAATAAACTGAAATTTACTCAATCTCAAATCACGGAGGTGACAACCTCATTTGAAACAAGCTTCTAGGTGAAATTAATAGGGGGACATACCGATAAAATTTACCAAAATATGTAAGACGAACAAATAATTAAATAAACAAGAAACTTATAGAAAGGAAAGTATCTAAGGGAAGGCTGCAATTGAGGCATTGAAAACAAGCCTGAAGAAAGCTATATCCTTATATTTCAGGTTAAAATGAGAAAAAGTTCTTGTTATGTAGTGTTAAGTTAGCCTTGACTTAATAATAATGAATTACATTTGGTCAACTTCATGGTTCCCTGATCACCTCCATGTCCAATGAGTCCCACGGAGGTGACATCCATGGAGGTGACAAAATCAAGAGTTTACCACAATTAAGCGTCACATAAAATTTGTGTAGTAGTGTGCTTTGATTTCAAGACATATCATAATGACAACAACCATAAAACTAAAGAAATTCTTAAATAGGTAATCATTTTTAAAATTATGGACGACATGGAGGTGACAGGCATTAAAAGAACTCGATGTTTTTACACCTAAAAGCAGAAATAAATAGGCCAAATATACTTACTGTTCAGAAAAACACATATTACAAGCTAAATAATTGCTAAGGCTTTCTTAAAGTTAACCATTAAAACTTGTGCTGCTTCCTGATGGAGTTTTATATAACGTTTTCTACTTTCCCATGGGGGTGATGTAAACGTTAGGGACATAACTTTCAATCTTTATATTTATCTCAAATAGAACTCAGATTTTCTATTTTTAGTCCAAAGTTTAAGGCAATGGTACTGGTTAGTTATGCGATGGTTGAATAAATTAATTTACTCAGTACAAAAATTTTGCTCACAGTTATTTAAGTAAAAACACAGCGTGGGACACCCATGGAGGTGACATTAGGATGCTTAATGAAATTATTTTTGCTATAAATATGTTAAATTCGGTTTATTAGGACACTTTGTTAGTTGATATTACTATTTTACTATCACTTAAAATTTTATTAAATAAAATCAATAATCAAATAAAGTAAAAAAAACATTTCCACTTAATTTCGGAATGACCCATATAATGAATTATATACACACGATGAAAATGCTATGATGATAGGTGATGATTTTGAGTGTCTTAGACGGTTTAATACCTGCTTTATGCTGAACAGCATAGAGCGTTAAATTAGTATTAACGTGTAAATATATTTTTAATGTGTATTTCAGCTGTAGCTGTCTTAGAATAAAATTTTCGCTGGGAAGTCTTGTATTTGTTGGTGATTTCTTCTAACTCTATATGTCTCTTCTTTGTGCCATAGAGGACTTACTTCCTCATGCCCAAATTACCAAAACGTCTGAGCCACAATTTAGCCACCGAATTACAATCATTAGTCACAGAATAGTAACAAATTTTATAATCAATCTTAGTTTCAATCATGTAGAAGTTACCATTTGCATTTCCTATGATAATAAGCTTACAATTTTTAATTACTCTTAACGTTTCCTTTGCAAAATGTAACATTCAATCCATTAGATTCCATTTTTGACACAGAAAATTTGTTGGTGATTTCTTCTAATCCTATGTCTATTTCCTTGTGCCATAGAAAACTTACTTCCTTATTGCTAAAACCATTTATTCTCAATCTTTGTACAATACAATAAACAGATTTGTTTCTTTGTGCGTTGCTACTCAGCAGTATTTAACCTCTGTCTCACTTGCTAATTACGTAATGTCCAAAACATTTTGGTTATTTCACACAATATAAAACTTTATTTCATGCTAGATTTGGAAGTAAAATAGTTATTGAGTAAAATATGATTTCAATGAAACTATTTCAGATTTTTACACCGTGCATTTACGAAAAGCGTAAATATATTTACTGTCGTAATTAATGCTACGGTGCGCAATAGACCTCGAAGCGCCTTGGAGATAGGAAATGAACGAAATATCAGCAAGCCTAGCATCTCAAATCTAGCCTAAATGGCTCATTGAATTTCATGGGTAACTTGCTTTTGACGTCACACACCGATCAATGGCGAGTTCTTACCGTCATTCTAGTGCGTCACTATTGGACTTATTACGTTCGATCCCCAAATCGGAAAAAAAACAGTTGCCAATAAATCGACTGACCTTCCTCATTCTACTCAATTTCACATCTTCAAAGGGAACGCAGGAATGCACTCAACAAAGGGTTTTATTCTTGGTTTCGAAGGCCGGCATTGCGCGCTGGTTCTCCTTTGTCTGTTACTGGAGGATCGCGTCAGATAGGCTGGGACTATCTCTTGGGCCATTAATGGCTGGGAAAATGCCTCAGGGAAGGGAGTACAATGCCCAGAGGACGATTGGTGCATTTTATCGCGTGAAACGAGGGGCCAAGCATTCCGACGATGCAAGGCCTTTCATTCCTTCCAAGTCCACTGACGGAGTCATTGCGGAAGCCAGAGACTTTTGAGTTATTTTCGTTGATGGTCCCCCCAAGCCTATGAAGCTTCTACTTCGTTTTACGTAAGTGAGGTGGGGAGACTGATCACCTGCGGCCACATGCAAAAAAGGAATTGCCGTGTTCGAGTCTTAAAAGTGCATATGTATCGATTTTACGACATCGAAAAATTCCGATTTTTGTATTTCTCGATTAACGGGATTGATCTGACATGAAGATAACGAACCTTGAGTTGAACGAGAAATTTATGGAGCGAAAGAGATATTCTTTAGCTTCAAAGAAACAATATGTTCTAGAATATTTGATTGGTAAATTGAATCTAAACGGAGATGATGCTGCTTAAAACAATCTGATGCGCTACATGCAGAAATTTTTTCCCCAAGTATCTGGAAAAGTGGGAACAAAGCTCGCGTGCGGATAAATTTTTCAGGAAAAAGTTCAAAAACTGGTTATAGCTGGAGTTTAAACTTCCTTCATGTGCATGTCTTACCAGTACGCACGGTGAGTATCCATTATTAAAATTACGATTAATTGAGAACACGTCCATATTTTATTGGTTAGTAATAAAATAATATTTTGCATTTTCGTAAGAGTGTGCTGAAATAGTGCGACGGCCAAAAAATTATTTAGGGAGTCAAGCGAAAGAGAATAGAGAAGAAGAACTCAGAGTCAGCACGTTGCCAGCTGATTTAGCCCTAACTGCTTCAATGAACTATCGCAGCAAAGGCCTTGAAACGGCTGCAAAACTAATCAAGAAACACATCTAAATGTCCGACTCTACGCACGGTATTACATGCCATCTATTGTGCATAAGATGCTGATCCACTTAACAGCCATTGCCTAGGAATCATTTATTCCAATTGGACACTTCTCAGAAGAAGTTATCAAGGCAAATAATAAGGATATAAGAAGATGCCGGGAGTATTACACGGGGAAATCGTCTAGGTTGGCAACAAATGAAGATTTATTCCAGACATCATTGTTAGCCTCAGATCGATTAATTTCAGTATCAGGCGTGTTGAAGAAAACTGAGGTAAATTTAGCAACTGAAGTTATAAATCTTCTTGCCCTTGCTGATACGTACAGCGACAATGAGTCCGATATAGTGATGTAGGAATAAGACTTTTACTAGATAAAAATGATTAGGTAAGCCAAAATAAAAATACCTATATGAAAGCATGAAATTTATCTTTTTACCAATTTTTCTAGAAGTTATATATCACTTATACCATATTATTTAAGCTAAATTAGAGTATTCAATTATTCTAAATGGGTAGCTAACGCGCAAGCCGGTGATCCCGTGAACGACAGGGTTGAAGCATTACATGGATCTCGAAGTACTATGCATTTATTAATTACGTAAATATTTTGGAGAGATATGATCTAAATAGTTGTGGGTCCTTTGTACCCAGATAATTATTTCCGTAGAATATTTGTAAATTGTTTAAAGAATTATATCTCATTAAAATGTTAACATTTAGAGATACAAAAAAAATAACTTCAAAATATAATTCAGCAGGTCAAAAACCTTGGGATTCAACTAGTTTACTTTGTACGTACGTTGATATAACGACGGTATTAATTTTGATCAAATTTTCCATTTGGGACCACTGTGCGACGTGTGCTTTTGCGGTAGTTGCCTCAACAAATTTGCTCAATTAATTTACTGCCTCTATTAAATACTCTTCAAGTGCTACTTAGCATTCAGTGTGGACCAAAGTCTCCTATATTTTTAAATTTCTTCCAACCAACTTGCGAATCGCACATTAGCACGTATCGAGGTTAACATTTAATGTTTTTTTTATCGTGGACCAAGTAATTCCATTCACGATCAACGGAAGACGACATGCATCTATGACTGTTGAACAACCTATTTTAAAGTCCCAAGAATGGAAAAACATCGTCTTAGTTCAGAGTGTCAGCACGATAGATCATTACAATAGAGAACTTTCCCCCACCAGCTCATTTAAGGCTCTAATCCACCAATCCCGATGGACCGTAATGGCAAAGGAGACCTAGTTCCTAATAGATATCCCTAAAAGTTGACTTTGGGATAAAAAGCCTAGGTAGCATTGGTGGCCTCGCATTGGCTCGGAATGCAAAGGATCGTCGTTCGATTCCCGGTCCAGGAATCTAATTTTATCTTGTAAGTTACAACGCATTTGCTCGTCAGTCAGAGCGGCAGAGTAAAATCCGACTCTATGTCGAATGTTGGATGATAGCCAACTAAACGCTTCGTCGTCATTTGAATGAACATGAATATAAATAACTTTAAACTTCGCGTCCATACCTATTAGCTATGCAAACAATAAATAGGCATAGTTACGAAACAAATTCTTGTTTACACCCTGTTATATTTTAAGTCAGTGGCTCAAGGCCCCATACGATCTCATAGTTGTATTACTATTTCTGTCAGTGGCTTTTCTAGCTCACAATCACATCCCATTCATCCCATATTCACTCGCTGCACTCCACGATTTTTGTATTTTTATTGAGGTAAAAATAGATTTACAGGAAATACATTTTAGTCTGTAGATCCTCAATGGAATAAAAATAGCTGAATGTTAGGGGCTCTCTCTGCTCTAAACTCGCTGCCTGCACTGCGAATATTACGGAGAGGATCCCTTACATCCTTTTCCCTTCTCACACATCCGAATGATATTGAATTACCGAACGCTTCTCATGTTTCACGCATTCGTAATATCGGAATTTTACACAGATCTCGTCAATTCTTTCACATCGCATCGTAATAATCCGTTCGTGTATGCCCTTGTAGACGTTTTTCGAAGTGAGAAAGCAAGCAGTGTTGCGAAAGGAAGCAATGTGATCAACACATCACTCTTCCAGACCCAAAAACTCTAGCATCGATGGAAATACGATCTTATCTGTCTCAGCGATATATTATCCAGAGAAACATACCCATCGCGTTACTCAGCAAGGATAAAACGTTGTATAAGCTTGTCTTTGGAGATGATAAGAGAATTTTCTTTGTATAGTGCCCTCTGAAGAAAACATTTGCATTCCTCAGCAAGTACTCGGATGGGTCTTGGGCGTTGTGGAAGAGCGTGAAAATTTTCTTCCGAGTCCTTGCTATTCTTTCGTCGCGGTTGCATCCTACATCTACCGCGACTCTTCGAATCGAACGAAGCGCTTCTGAGACGAAGAAGCCCTTCAAAGCGTGGGCGAGGCCACCATTGCATTTCATCACGTCTTTCGTTTTATTGCATTCCCTTCAAGCGGAGGGAGAAACCTCGAAGCACGACTCGCTCGGCACACTTAAATCCATTGGTGGCGAAAAAGAATGATAAAAATTGCAGTCAGAAGAAAAAAAATGAGCCGATAACGCCTACTCGTTGCAGGGCGAGTAATCTCGAGTCAGCGGCGAGGAAACCATTCTCAGTCAGCAAAAGATGACGATAAGACGAGAAGGTTGGTCGAAAGTTGGATGAGGGATGGTGAAGAGCAGAAGTTTGTTTACTTGGTCTGTGGAAGGCAAGGTTGCTTCCTCCTCCATCGAGGCTGAAAACCAACGTGGAAAAATTATCGGAAAAACCTATCTGGCGCTCACACCAAACAAGATTTAGCCGTAACACATTTACTTTTTCAATGCATTTCACTGCGCCTGCTTTTGGGCTTGCCAGTACCAATATATAAGGGAAAACTTTAAATATCGTCCTTATTTCTTGTTGCCTGCCTCGTCGAGTGTCACATAACTATATAATTTAACAAGAATGAAGGACTCTTTAGCAAAAATTGATTTACAACGGTGGAAATAGAGTCAATGCCTTCTACATACGATTTCTACTAAATGCTGTAAAAAGTTCTCTTCATCCTCAGGAGTATCTTACACTAAAAACATAAAAAATCCTAATGAGCTAAACTCAAACCGCATTCTCGGTGAGATCGAGGGGTGTCATAAAGAAATTAATTTTACTACAATTTTCTGTGTGTGACCATTTTCCTCTCATTTACTCGGAAATAAACAAAAAGTTAAAATCAATGGTCGCTAAATGCTAAAAGGAGGAAATATAATTAAAAAAATAAATAATATGTTTGTTAACAGTGAGTATAAATTATTTCATATCAATTATTTATATTTGGTGACGAATGTTGTCTTTATTTTATCATTAAAAGCAGATTTGGGTCAAAAAATAACATATTTCCACTTTTAATCGATATTTTCTACATCATGATTAGCAGAATTTTCGTCGTCTTGAATTATACTACGTTTATTTTGATTCCTTTAGAGAGAAATGCATTTATTAAGAAAATATCCGAAATATTATGAGTATACGGATACGTCAACTTCACAACGTGTGGTGACGAAGGAGAAATTTCTTCAACACCTGTCCTTGACAGTGACAATCAATTCTTGAATTCATGACGTTGGTGAAATAGTCGGAAGTTGATTTATGCGTGACAAAATGGAAAGTCGCCAGAACATCCAGGGTCAATTTCATACGGACTGTGAGTCTTTAAATAATCGCCGGACGGTGTCAATATCAAGAAAGATTGCTCTTATTTTCTTACAGGAAGTTAAGCGTACATTGGAAGCTGGTAGTGGTAATTGGAAAGATTCATTTCTGTAAGTCTGTTATGGCGTAATTTCAAATTGGGCATTTGGAAATTTCTTTGTTCAATGCCACTTCTGCTTGAAGTTCTTGATTTACAAATATATGGTGATGTATATAATGTCAAGGAGTAATTGAGCGATAAAAACAATTATATCACTCTTCTCATTTGCATTATCTCGAAGATGACAGGATGGATAAGATAGCTTCGAATTATTTGATTGCGATATGTATCAAAACATTTGAACAGTGTAGAGGATACTGAACCTTAACATAGGATGAAAAGTGTATGTAAGCTATTGACATCTGGATTGAACATTTGGTTTGTAGGAATGCGTGCAATACGCAGCCACATAGGAATTCTGAAGTTTTACATTATAACATTTGAATTTTTTTCGATATCATAGTTTGTACACGAACAAATGAAAGCGATTGTGTAATCATATTGAATTTTTCTAATATTTCTCTAATATTCTCTCGTAATGTGACGGGGAAACGACTGAAAATGGCCAACGGATTCGGAGTAAAAATATAATTTACACTCCCAGGACTTCAAAATGTTTTTTTTGCCAATATAGATATCCGATAAGTCTCTTTTTATGCCTATCATGTATATTTAGTTTTTTCACGATCATGCGCACATTCTTCGTTTTCTGTTACTCGCACATTTGATGTGGAGTTTTATTTTTTTATTTGATTTTAATTTTTACTTGGGTTGCGACCTATTGACTGTGGAGTAATACCTTGGAAGTATATCGCGAGTTCCGATTCGACTAGTTTTGGGCATTCTTTACTATCTCGAGCTCTACTCGCGGTCACAAGGAATTAAGGTCAATAAAAAAAACCTACGGCCAGGATCAGGTTTATTCGCTAGACCTGAGTAAAAAAAAAGATTGAGCTTGGTGAAAGTCGATTACAATGAACACCATCCTATGGATGAAGACAAGCAATCACTCACAGAAGCAAATATACACTCATTAACATACCATACATGGGTGTTTTCTGGATAATTATTCCTCATTATTGCATGGAAGTCACAGAATACAGCCACAGAATGTAACCCGACATTTCATTTGTCACGGATATGCAATAAGGCGTTGTTAAGGAAAAGCTATCCAATTGGTAGCATACATGCATTCAATTTGTCGCTATTAAAAAAAATTATTATTCTAATTCCCGATAATTGTCTTACAAGATACCACTCGACTGAGTAAATAAGATAAGTGTGAATAGAATCATTATACTTCAAATCAAGGAGATACCAAAAATGATTTTAATTAACTGTCTTAAATTAATACAAAAAAAGACGAGAAAAGTTTTTTTTTCATTTTTCGCAAAACTACGTGCGCCCAATCCCTTGCTAACTGAGATTTGATTTAGAAAAAAAATCGGGCTCGTCCGGGATTTGAACCCGGGACCTCTCGCACCCTAAGCGAGAATCATACCCCTAGACCAACGAGCCGTGGGACAAAAGGAGAAAAATATAATTTTTGATCCATCTCGGTAAACAGAAGCGCGAGAGAGGGAGAGAGTGTGGGAGAAACTTCCTGCCTTTCCCACACAGTAATCCCACGCGCCGAACGGCAGAGAAGTGCCGTTACGCAGTCAGAGAGTGTGAGATAATCGTGAAGGTCACTTCCTCCATGTACTGGCCTTCCATGTATTGGCCGCGCAAATAGCTGCAGAAAATCAACGCGGGATCATTGCCACATCACATGATTACGAGCGATGGTCGACGCTCCGCGCTTATTGGCGTTTGGACAAGCGCATTCGTATAATGAGCTCCATCCGACTCTATGATGTACATGCTTCCTCTCTGCGACTGGATATCAACGCCTCATAAGACACATTACGTGAGTACTAGCATTCTCCCTTGCGATAACAATCGACAGTAAATCACTTGTGATATCTTAGTATTCCGTTGGCAAAGCGCCCGAGGAAGCATCATTCTTCTGTCACGGGCTTCAGAGGTCGGTGGCGAAGTTGTCGTTGTGATCCGAGGCGATTTCAATGCCGCAGAGTCGATGATATGATCCTAGGTGCGTCATAGCCTCGCAAATGTGCTAATAAATGCATTCTTTTCCAGGTGGCGTGGAAGTGTTTGGTCGCGTTGGAGCTGGGTCGGCGATTTGAGGACGCCAGGAAGGTGAGGAAAGGTGAACGGAGGATGTGAGTGTTAAATAGAACTGGTTATTTTGCCTCTCTAGCTGCTGACGTGATATCGCACCATCTAACAAACTCAGTGAACCATTTAACTTAACCAACTTGCCTCTGTCTTGTCAAGTCACATTAACGTAACTCCGTTTAGGTATTTCGTAGATAGTTCGTAATGATCATTTTTTTAAAATGTAGAGTTTCGTTTGACAGAGATCGATTCTCCTCTTTTATATCCTACACTACTCCTTACGAAGCCTTCCTTTGCCATTCTTCCCATTCACTATGCACTAGACGATTGTCTTCATTAGGCCATCTCATTATGTGGCCCATTGGGTTGTCCTGTCATCTTTTTAGAGTTTTCATAAGACGAATACTCTTCCCCACTCGTCTTATATTTTTTATTTGACATCCGGCCCATCCATTTTATCTCCATTATTCTTGTAACAACCCGCAAGATCCGAGCCTTTGAAATAGAAAACCACTACCCTACCTCTCATCCACCGCGTTCTCCAATCCATTTTTTGGGTCTGTGTTACAGAAGTTTCATGAATTTCTTTAGTTCTCATTTGAATTATTACTCTTATTTACCTCTTCAATATCAATGCCTTATAGCCAATGCCTCATTGCTACAATGATGCCAGTAGATGATTTAAATTCTAAATGAATATTTTTATTTCCAAGTTTTTATACACAATCATATATAGATTATTCTCTCGATTATTCTAGGATGCAGTCGGCACCTCGATCATTAATACTGGCTACTTCTTTCTCGCATCGCCAATCTGATCCGCCAGCTGATACTTCTGCTTCTCAGGGGCACTTCTAACCAGCTATATCTTTGGTTTTTAGCAAATATGAAATGATGGGAAACATGCGAGATATTGTAATAATAACATATTTACACAAAGATGTGGCCCATTATTTCGGAAATATTTCTTTAGGGTTGACATGGTGGTTTGAGTATTGACCTCCCATTCCGAAGGTCTAGGTTCGAATTCCGACTGTGGTAGAGCTTTTAATTGTTATTATAGTCTCCACATGAGTGCAGTGTGGAGTGTACATTGAGTTCAGTACTCTGTCTGTTGGATGCGATGTTAAGCCATGGTTCCCTTGGCGTCTTTCGTCAAGAGTAGGCTAATACTGTCTACACTGGGTTTCTCTTCACCATTGCTCCGCCCCCTATAGAATTATTACCTCTACCCAATCATTCTCCCTATTTAAAGGGCGCAAACTTAGTTGTTGCTCTCTGCTCCTTACAACAGCCAACTGAAATCAGAAGAAGGGAAAGTACGTAGACAGAGGAACCTGTGAGAGCTAATGGAAATAGTTGAATTAGATTTTCAAGAGAAACAGCTGCTGAGATCATCGCATCATCTAATCTGACAAAATTCATGCTTGCTTTCCAAGGACAAAGCAACATGTGTTTCAAAGTCAAAATTCAATCCTGAGATCTTTAGGTTGACTCTAAAGAGCAGACTAATGAGGCAGACGGGAATTAGAATGGTGATAAGTATCGATGGAAGTGAGAGGAAAGTTATAAAGAACTTGAATGCTATGAAAGTAGACCAACAACCTTCCTTCTTCCACCGCCATGATCATCATCATTTATTCAATCGTTATATTTGCAAAAAATGCCCATGGTTGCTATTTATAAATTATATTCCTTGTTTAATCTACCTTTTTAAAGTTACCGGAATGTTGCCATGAAGCCCATGAGACATATAAAAATTTGCTCCGATTTCTATTTGCGCACAGGCTGATGGTATGCTTTTTCCAAAGCAGTTTAGATAGCTATATTTAGCAAGGGGGTAATCAAGCATGTAGCTATGATGTTCTTCTATACTAATGAAATAAGCATCTTTGACATATATTCTGTCCGTTCAAAGTTAATTTAAGTTATTCTCTAACATTTCACTCGCTTTTTTCTTTATAAAAGATTTTTATAGCCTTATAGGCCATCAAAAATTAAAAATAAGTTAAAAGATTTTATTTGGCCACCCTCTACTCATGTCTAACTTGTTTGGAAAATTTCACAAGGTATAATACCATTCTAATGGTTCCGTTGCAACAAGTAGCTAAATTCAGCAAGTAACCCCGACAAGTTGCTAACTTATAAAAGATTGCCAACTATTTCCAGAAGTTGTTAAAGTTAGCAAGAAAGTTGCTAAAATAGCAACTCTAAAGATGGCAATAAAAAAAGTCAGAATATTTCCCCTGGCGTATCGCTAAAACTAACATCCCTTTACCGAAATACGCTTTCCCGGAAATGTGGAAAAGTAACGCTGCGTTCAACATACAACAAATTACCAGTGTCATACGCAAAGCTCCATTCATATAATACGTGCCAAAAATGAACGAAACGCTGCGATACGGAATAGGGCATGGAGCTTCGACATCAGAAGGTAGATTCCAGGAAGTAAGATGAGGAATGGGGTACTTTAATATGATATTAGTTCCGAGAAAGGCGGGTGTGTCCCTCGTTTATTGAAGATAAGCCCAACTCATTCGATAGAGAGTGCGCTCCGTTCCACGAATCCGACCCTCACATTCCCTCTGTTTTCCCGGAAGCGAGTCGTCACCCGGGGGAACGACGGCGGTGTCAGCAACACTCGACAGTGCTTATCCCTCCTTCCTCTGAGGGTTATGTGAAGGTGGGAACGATACGGTGGTGGGGAGGGGGAAGGATTCCTTCCCTACGGGTCCATTCACTCTCAGGGCCCATTCATTCGGCCACTGCGGGCGGCTCGAGCCCCACCGCCATAAATTGTCGGGCAAGAGGAAGTTTGTTGCTCGGCGAAACGTACGCCCCGTAAAGGTACGGAAGTACGAAACTGAGTCGGGTCAAGTTCCATTCACGTTCATCGTGAGAAATTTTAAGGGGGAACTTAAAGGCACTTTAGGCAAGCTATGATTATCGCGACGTTTGCAAACGACTTGGGTTATTCTATTCAGGTTACTTACTCAGGAGACTCACCTTAATGGATAGTAATAGTTTTCTTTAGGGGAGGCGACCGACGACGAAGGTCATTTTCGACGTTGAGGAGGGGTGGGTATTTGATATTCGGTGAGCAAACTTTTTTTACCACGCCCCACTTACGCCCGAGAAAACTTCAAAAAATCCCCAATGAAGTAATACAGTAAAATATATTCAAAATAACTGTAGCAAAATGTGGATAAGATAAGTCTAAAATAGATTAAACAATAGTAGTAACCCTTTGTAAATTGCGAAGGAAAAATTTCAAGGTAAAGAGTAACGTTCTGTGAATAAAACTGATATAATGGTTACAGGATACAGGCACAATTTAAGAATAATACTAGGAAGAATAAAGTAAGTAAAAATATACTCGCCACAAGAAAACACTGATAAAAATATTGTAATGAATAGTCTATGAAAACTCTGCCCATAGTATGCACGTATTGCCCGAGATGCAGTTTTTATCTACTAGCATCTAGCTATTCATTCAGAGTCATGTAGAGTTAACACTAGAATACTTTATAAAATTGGTGTTCATAGAAATGTTACAATGTAACAACTCGGCCCCACCGAGCATAAGTAAATAAGGCAAATACATAATTCATAGAAAGTTTTCAATGTAACAGCATAGCGTACATGTTTAACGTACTTCGAAATGTCATAATGGAACAACATAGCGCATCCTTGCCGTAATATCAGCCAAAATCAAATTTCATAGTTTACGTGTTTTGCGTATACTTCTGATAATTGTTTACCTACTACCAAATTTTCGCAACCCATCTTTTATTGCTGGTTTCGCGATCCACAGTTAAGGAAGTCTGTTTTTACGCAGTGGAGGATTGGGTGCAGAGAAATTTTCCATCGGCATTAGCTCACAACGAAAGGTACCAAGGGGTCTACGGTTAAACGGCACATCCGACGCACGGAAAACTGATATTGAACTGCTTTCCACGCAAAATTTAATTAAGAACTGGTGTACAAAGTGACAACAGCAAGTGACCACAAAATTTCCACCGCTGCCGGGACTCGAACTCGTGTCCTAGGAAAAAGGAAACCAGTGTCTTAGAATCGGCCCTAACCCGTTCCTCAATCAAAATTTTTCTTCGTCGTTTTATCGTGTATTCTCGGAGACCCACCCGTCCTTACCCCTTTTACTTCACATTACTCTAGGCATCGCATCGATTTGTTTACAAGAATGGGTTAAGGCAAATTTTTAACTGCATAGTCAGTTAATTTTTGCACAAAACTTATTCTGGATGGGAATTTTTCATAGAAGAAAGCTAAATATTAAGGCAACTTTCCTTTTATGTTTTCACGTCATTATCAAACTTTTAGCACTGTTGCGGGAAAGTACATTAGTTTGGCAGAAATGTCGTCTCTTCAGACTGGGGAGAGTGAACCCTCAAAACAAAATGTTTTCGCAGAACTATCTGCAGCCTTATCCTGCTTATTTTTACTATATGTTGTCAGGGACTTTTTCGGCGAAAGCGGCATGAATAAAAAAGTGGACTTTATTCTTGGTTTACACTCCCATGGGCGCGATACAACTTTTATTGCCGACTGTGTTGTATTCATGACGGTGCCCGTGGTCTTCTTCAGGGTAATAGGGTTGTGTTCTGCTTAACTATTGCGTCCCAAAGTGGGTTTCCGGGCACTGGGAGGAGAGATGGGGAAGGGCAAGAGTTTACGAGCAGACACGCGTTCTACATTGACCCATCTCACTTTCTTGCTTCTTGCCATCGACCTTTTGCCATCGACCCTCTCCTTTAGTTTAGTTAGCTTAGGGGCCCTTGAACTGCGGCGCGCAAGTCACATGCAGCTCTTTCCTTACATGATTGCGGGCCTGAAATGAAAATGCAAATAAAAAAAATATTATTATTATTCTTGAGGTGTTAGTAACGAATATTTGATAGATGAATTATCGTGACGGAGATTACCGGAGTAATATGAAGTTTAATAATTGGTAAGTTGAAATACAGACCTCATTATTATTGATATATGGATGGTTTTTCGTGAGTTTAGGTCTTTTATTAAAAATGAAAACTATTCAACTTCTGGCCGACGTTTCGGAAATTTTATTTTTCCTTCTTCAAGGCTATAAATGGGATGAACCACCAATAACATTAAAATAATAAACATGATCTAAAGGATATTTACAGTGCCAAAAATGCTTTACAATATAATTTTTACAAATTTTAACGTCAAAAGATTACATGGAATAAATTTTACATACCTTCAGTTCAATAATTGAAATAGTTTATAATTTGGTTGTTAAGGTCTATATGTTATGATTTTTTAATTTCGATGTATTAAATTATTATATATTTTACTTAAATTACAAATGTCAGTTCTTTTATTACATGAATGTTGATCTTTACTAATATGATACATTTCTTTGAATAACCTTTTTGATAAATTTTGTTCTGTGTCTAAAATGTTTGTTTGGTCGAAATTAAAAGTATGACTGTTTTCGATTGCATGATTTGTCAATGCACAGAACATCCATAAAAAATAAAATACAATTCTGTTAACGGGTTAACGTCCCATCCAACGGATCGGACGTTGAACCGTGGGCCACTCAAATTTAAGTTCTCTCCACACAGCGCCTAGATGGGAACTATGAAATATCTCTAGCGCTAATATGATTCCAATCCGGGCCCTCGGGATGGTAATCTAATACTTTAGCCACCACACTAACCGACTCCCAACTACATCTTCTCATCTTCATCATCCCTCTCCGCTACCTTCAGTGTTTTGAGAAGATTAATCTCCGCGGATTAATTTCAAGAAGAGTGTGAATGGCCTCAGTTGTCGATCGTCTCCCTATATGAAAATAACGAAAGAGGAGTCCAAATAGGGTTGTGAAATGCACATTCATCCCTAGGGACTTGAGTACCCGAATAAACACCTTGATAAAATCGATGGTCGGCAATTTTACTTGGTAGAATTTAGACATAGTAAAAATAAAAGTACGTAGTTAATTCCACAGTTTATTTGGAATGACTCGACCGGTTTCAACATTTACAGGTCATCATCAGGAGTAATAAATTTAATAAATAAATTTAAGAAGTAATAAAATTAATAAATAAATTTAAAAAAGTAATACATTTAATAAATTTACTCCTGATGATGACTTGTAAAGGTTGAAACCGGTCGAGTCATTCCAAATAAATTGTGGAATTAACCAAGTACTTTTATTTTTACTAAACGCCTTGATACCTTACAAATACATAAGTACTTGGATTAATCCATGGATAACTGGATGAGCGTCTGAGTGCCCGGATGAACACAAAGGCTTGCTGTGGTAGCCAGGGCAATAATGTGCCGACCTGACAACCCTAAGGTAGCGGCTTCAAATCCCGCCAAAGACATGAGGGTTATGTTTGCTTTAGGATTAAGTTACCTTTGACGGTGCAAAACAACGTTGGCAGTTAGAGCACATAAAAAATCTAAATTCGAGGATAAAATTGAGCACTTCGTCGAATACTCGATACTTGAATAAACCTGAATTCTGAACCTGATTGAATTCTCAAGAGACTACTCGAGTATCTTCGCAAACCCATGGAATTTAACTGGTTCCTACACGGTTCCGAATGCTCAATACGCTGAGAGCATTGGTAACCATGGGTTGTACATATCCCTACTGTCGAATGGAAACAGTAGTATTCGTACTGGCGCTCTGGTATTCATGAGACACATGGGTTGTTGCCCGAGTACTCATTCGGCGCATTCAGGCATATTCAACCAGTGTTCGCATGTTTACTGAGGGGTTCGGTGACCTTGAATCCATTCAGGTTCTTCTGTTTTAACCCAGGGACCCATGCATCCAGTCGGGTACTCAAATGAGTGATTACATAGCAGAATCCTGGTCCCCAATTCGTATTAATGCCCTTTAAAAATTTCTTGCGTGAGGAATATCACGCTATAGAGTTTTCTAGTTCGAGGGATGTCACGCTGTGGCGTAAGATAATTGTAACAACGTATTTCATAACAATTACCATTATTTATTCGAATTCTTCTATTAACTTTATAGGTGATCAATAACAAAGCATGACTATCATATCCTGTTTATGTAGGCGCCGGTCATGCTGTAACTTTACCTCAAGTTATCGGCAGAGGACTGCTATCCGGGACTTGAAATTAGCGCTTTGAGTCCAGGTATCTTATCAATGCTGTCCAACGTATAACTTTAACACCACCCTCAACCATAAAAGTCTCCCCCAAAAACTCACCAGCCTACTTTTGACCCGGGTTCGTGAAAATCATTTTGTCAAGAAAACGTAGAGGTGGAGGAGTTTCGTCCATGGACAATATGACATTTGAGGAACTCAACACGGGGAGCCTGAAATGAAACTTAATCACCACCCCCAGCAATTAATTCCTGCGGAAACACTACACATTAAGGAATAAATACAAAGCCTCTTATTATAGTCCAGTAAGCGTTGTACGTGGGGTAACCAGCGCGAAAATTTGATATTGGAAGTAAAAAACGCTATAAAGCTTTTAAGAATAATCACGAAATTAATGGTAAGTCATTTTGCCTGGCACCTGTTAAACTTTGGCCACAGCAGTGGCCTTTATATAAATATTTCACATATGCCTGTCAAAGGAGTGTGATTAGTTAGAACAGCTGGAAATTTTATAAAGAATGTGTCCATGTTACCGATGAATATTTGAACCCTGCCCCCTTCCCGTTCTTTCAATATTCACCCATAGACATCCTCTCCCTCCCACTAACCCCTCTTATCTATATCTACGACATACCCTGCAAGCCACCTCGAGGGTGTGTGGCAGGGGGTGCATCCACACCAGGAACAGTGACACAACAAACAAAAATGAACACTACAAAGCAAACACTACACCTTTAAAAGTAATTGGGGAAAAAAGAAGAAAAACTACCAAATCCAAATCATATAGGACACACCCATGAATACCATTCATGCCTTGAAACCCGACACCAATTTCATAGATACTCATGCATGCAAAAAAAGGCATTGCATGCAAGTCACACGTTGATTTGAACATGCAGGTAATAAAAAAAAATGCTATCGACCTACTCTGAATATTACCTCTATCATGATACAAACATATCGTATAGTAGTATCATGACCTCTATAATTATTACCGATTTACGCGATGTTTAATGTTCTGATCACGAACCGTACGCGGAAAATATGACATTTTAAACCTGTCCGTCCTGCAATCTATCTCCTTAATTTTATTAGAATTATCGAGCCTACCATAATAAGTCGGAGCCAGCAATATATGATTAACGTCATTAATGAAATTTCCCTCCTTAAATTTTCCCAGAAGATTAAGTCTATAATTCAGCCTGCGTTGTGACAGCGATTCCCATCCCAATTCGGCTAACAATATACATTCTTACTTTTCGCCTCCCCAACTACGAATTCATTTTAATAATTAACCCCCCTGGAGCTAGTTCCCCCCTTCACTGCTTTACTCTAAATATATAAAAGAATCAGATGCAAATGTAAACTCACCTGACGATGATGCTCAATCATCGAAAACCGGGTCGTGAAAACTAATGGCCTTTGGTTTTTGCAATGATTTTCGTTGACTATTAAATCCTATATAATAACTGAAAACACTCAAAAAGACTTAAATGGTACACCCTGTGACGATAAAGCAATGGAGTCGCGGAATTCCGAACATGGTCTCACAAAGGAAAAGATTCAGTATACGACCAATTTCATTTAGATGATAATATTTGAGGAGGAGATCGGCTGAAATCCTTTGAGGAGAGGAGGTGGCACCATTAGGATTGGTTGGGGTTGGAATATGGGTAGTGGTATTTAGGAATGAAGGAAGGGCGAGTGAAACCTGGCGTTAGCATAATCTCACTCTTCTACATCTACATCTACATATTACCTTGCAAGCCACCACAAAGGTGTGTGGCAGGGGGTGAATTTTCACCAAACTTGCACTACATATCATGCATTTAAAAGGATTAGTATTAATATATTAGTCTAAACTGCACTATTTGCACTCTTAAAGGAAGGCATCGAGGTGTCGATGACAGAGCGTTTCATTCAACGGACAAAGTTGGAAATTAATTTGCCCTATGCACAACATTCATGAAGTTACCGGTATTCTATTAACTTGTAGCATGAAGGATAGATAAGGAGAGCTATCGAGATGATTTATCGGGAATGGGGGAAGGGGGAGAAGAACCCGGAGTCGACCCACTTGACGAGTACCATGGAGGTTGGATAGTTGTTTTGGCTAGAGTATTGGCTTTCCATCCCGAGGGCCCAGATTTTAATTCGGTAGTTGCAGATGTTTTCGTTGACATATCGGTCCCCCTAATTGAGCGCTATAAGGAGAGCACTTCAAGTTCAACACGTCGACCGTCGGATGGGACGTTAAGCTGTAGGGCGCTTGGCACCTCTCGTTAAGAGTAGGCCAATGTCAACGTCGGTTTTCCCACTCTTCCTTCTCCTCTCTCAAAATCTCTTCTCTTGCCCCTTGCTCTATGCCGCAAGTGACCTCGCCAGTGAAAACAGAAATTACGACCATGTCCGGGCCTAACTATGGGTCCCCAATTATGGCTGTAACTATGTGAAGCCTCCCCCTAGTATGGCCCAGTTGTCCGTTATGTTAAAAAAAAGGGCTGGTCAAAATATGGCATGAATCATCAGAGCGGTAATGAATTCCTTAGCAATAATTCTTTGTTCGCGTTTAGTGCATCCGCATCCTCCTTTGTTTACAAAACTTTGAATTGTGAAGCACAACATTGTGAAGGTTGTGTGAATTACAATCTTCCTTTAACTAGTGAACCAAACAAGGTAGAAAATTTGCAGGAAATAACGTGAAGGAAGAACATGGTTGTTGCTAATGTAGATTGGTACGTAATCCCAAGAATACCAGAGGTCTGGTCCAACTATTGCTAGACTCGACTTGTGAATCAATGAATGAATATCAGTGTTCTTCTTGATGAATTTTACTATTGATAACTATTGATATTATTTACATTAGGTCTCTTTAGATTTCCTAATTTCCAAGGATGAAGAATGATTACCTGTAAACAAGTGGTATAGGACCTGGGTTGGATAGGGTGTAGAACATTGTGGCCATGTTGAGTTTGGTCCGTGTGTGGCCAGCGGGCCAAAACGCATTATGGCTGTCCACAGTGAAGCTATAATAACTTTACATATTTTGATTAGAATGGGACCATAGTTTCTTTGTTGACTGGGTCAGTTGACGGCCGTCTCCGCCAGTAAGAACAACATAATCGAAAGGCCACTTTTTCACGTGACATTAGATGGACAGAATAGTTACCTTGAAATGCTCTCTACAGAGCGTTCAAGTAGGTAGAAGTGATCTACCAAAAACACCTCTGCCACTTCTGAGATTCGATCTCGGGCCAGCAATATGGGAAACTACCATAGAAACCGAGGATACTGAGAAACGAACACCTGCCGAATACGCAGTGCCCCTCAAAAGATTCTCATAGCAACGAATACAGCAAATCTATTTTGTCCCACCTGTGCGTGATGCACACGGGACGTCAGAGATTCCTATCCAGCGTCGCATGCTCATCGTGATCACGTACGCAACTTGAGGGAGAAGGAGATGATGCAAAGGAAAGGGAGACGATGAAAGATGGGTAGAAAAGAGGAGGATAAAAGGAGAAGGAAGAGGAGCCAAGATCCAATTCACATGCACTCTCGCACGCGCTCAAGATCTCGGACGATCCCCTTCCTCATATCTCCCTGGAGACGCTCCAAATGGGGAGAGAGATTGAAAAAAATAAGAGGCGAGCATCCCGAGGCGTTGGCGTGTGCCCTATCCAAGTCAGAGCCCCCTCCCCCACCTCTCTCTCCCCATCCAATTTCTCTTCAACCCCATCCCACACCTTCACCTCCCTCACACCTCTCCTCCCTCACTCAATTCAAAATGAAAATCGATTGTGATAAACATCCCGGGTCGCTTTTAGGGTCCCTCCCGCGCGGGCGTTTTCTTCTTTTTGGAGAAATATGAGCGGAGTGTTGAGATTTTTTTTAATATCCCAAGTTTCCACCTTATCTTTTGTTTCGTTTTTTTTCAATTTTCTTACGAGGGTAATGTGGCTCATGGCGTCGTATCCAATCTTGAGAGCTCCTTCCATGGGGTTTATCAGCGATTTCATAACCTCTCCTCTCCCTTCGAAAGGTAATAAACCTTCTTCCTTCTGGGAGATGAAAGGGTGAACTATTCATTTTGTTTCACGGCCTCTTTTGTATAGATTGTCCATTATCGTGAAACTTTGCATCTCCATGGTTTGATTGTATTTTTTTCATGTAAGTGCTTCAACTTCCCTTGGAGATTAACACATTTTCCTCGTTCCACATCGGGTAAACAACACTTGTTACGGTTACACGATTTTCGGTATGATTTTTTTAGCCTTTGAGGTGATTCGGTAGTGATACCCTATTTTTTTTAACCACGCCATTATCCCAAGTTCGTTTTTTTGTTGGAGTGACTCTTAATAGCTCATGGAAAGATTTCATTTACATCGGTGGAGTACCTTGCTAGTCACCTCGAAGGTTTAAGGCAGGGTGTGAGTAATCACCAAATGTGCACTAATAGATAAAATAATATGTAATTAGAAAACATATTAGAATTGCATATACAGTACATGTTTAAATAAATTAATATTATCTACGAAGAAATATAATGTTAATTAACATGTTCAACTTAATTTCTATTCATTAAAGGTTGTGTTTCATAAGATGTATTATTTCTGAACACGTGCTGACTTCTTTGTCTACTTGCCTTGGCTACCTAGTTCTCCGATAATTTATGTAACTAATACATTATTTTTAATTTATCACGATACTGACTTGAGAGTTATGGGACTATAATTACATGGAAGAATCTTCTTTATTGAAGATTTTATTTTATATTTTGATTCTCATTTCAGTAATACCCTTCATCCTTAGTGTGCTAAAGGCATTGATTTATTTATATTTTATTACCCTATCAGGGCTCGTCATAATCGCCTGAATGGGTCACGCTAAATTATTCAGGAATAAAGAATTAAACAAATGTTGTTTTCTTACAATTTACAAATGGGCGTGCAGATTGGAACACAGTTATTGGAATGACTTGGTTAGGAATCCATGTCGACATATAGTCATCACGCTAGATTAGATTTATTCAATAAAATATAATTTTACGAGTTCAAGACTAACACGAAGAGATATATCTACCACGCACGACAACACCAGAAGAGAATTAGCGAAAAAAATTAGAGAGAGAAATTGACTGTGGAATGGAAAGGTGCAATAATTCGTTTTTTCCACTCTTCACCCGCGACTGCATTACAGGCGTAGTTTAATGAAACGCTATCAGTTTTAGCATTGAATTCCTCTCTATGGAGAAAGTCTCCTTTATTTCTTTGGTTATGAGCCATGGTAACTGCTTTATTCCGCAGTGTACAATGAATGGCGGTGTATTTCTTACCGCGATTGTAATGGATCCTAATAGGTATATTATAATAACCGGATAGTTAATTTTAGTCGAATAGTAAGTATGAAGCGTATCTGTATTTGTATGTGTATATATTTGGCGTAATGCGGCTACAAAAACTTGTACTACTTTAAAAAAAATTGTTATTCTACTGTTTGTAGTAACTAACAGATGAAAACGGCACCCTTGCATGCCATGTGATTTGAGTATCGAAGTAAATCACCTCCGTAGTTTTAATCATTCCGTAGCGTTGCGTGGTGTACGTCTAACTAACACCAGTTTTTCTCCATGTAGTAGGTAATATTTGACTTAAAAGAATAAGACTATGCTTGTTTGTTGATGGTTCATCTCCTGCAGCACACCTTCCAGGTAGTATTAAGGCATTCTGTAGATGTCGATATGAGTGAATTAAGGATGAAATTCATAGCAATACTTTCGTAATTTATTTTTCAGGAATTACCAGAAACGGTATTGCATGAAAATGATAGAAAACTGTCTTGGACACAGTGGCTCATGACGGACCATAACAGATGTGCAGCATGAGGAGTGGAACCGTGATAAATGAGGTAAGCAGATTTAGAAAATTTTGGCAAAGAAAATAACGATATTGTATTTTGTTGCTATGAAGCCATGCACTCCTTTCGACATAATGATAGAATGTATGGTCTCCGTTGAGCTTAGCAATTCTTACCCAGTGTCACGATGATATTTTCATTTAAATATGTCAGGCATTGGTAATTATCATGTGTAAGCCAAATTTTCCGTAATTAAATCATATTTACTGCATGAAGCAGATTGTTATCATACAGTTCTTGCAGTTAAAATATGAGTGTTGTTGAATTACTACTTGGACGAGCTTAAGCCTGATTGTAGAGTAGACATTTCTGCCAATTTCGCCTCTACGTTGTAACATTTCGCTTAGATTTATGTAACTAATTTTGCTGATGGTTCACCCCTAAGCGTTTCACCTCCCAAGGGTGATTACTTCACTGTAGATATTAAAAAACCACCACGCCATGATAGGCTACAACATTAATATGTTAGGCACATATTAAAAAAAACCAGCGTACATATTATGCTAGATTCGACAAGATAAATAAATTAGAGAGATAGATTGTCGTACCGATAGATTCAAAATGGCATTTTTCCCCCGTACTATAAGAGAACAGAATAGGCAGCATAGCAAAAGGATAGGTAGGGGAAATATTTTAGAGTATTCTGTAGTGCATGATGCATGTATTAACCCCTTAAATAATATAGATACTAACAGTCAAGTTGCATGAAACAATATAGTTGCTAGTTTGCATGTTATTAGTGCATGCTTGGTGATCTTCACCCCCTGCCACACATCCTCGCGGTGGCTTGCAGGGTATCGTGTAGATGTAGATGTAGATGTGTAGATGTAGATAAAGATAAGTTTAATGAGACGGTAAGAGAAGATTCTGTGTAATGTTTTCCACGTCTGTTGAGAGACAACAATGAATATGACTGAGGTTACTCTTAAGATGATTAGAATAGATAAAGTTTATAAGCTTTTTTCCCCAGCGCATGAGGCACCAAGTCACACCCGACTTGAAGATCACGACTCATTACCACGATACTGAAATAATGTCATCTACATATTGGTGACGTATGTTCCTTATAATTTGAAATCACTGCTGCCAGGTATGTGAATAGCTGCATGGCTCTTGTGTATCCCTGTGTACTTGTTGATTTAACTGTAATACCGGTATTGAAGTTGAGTCAACGGTATCGAAGTCTGGCACGAAGTCTTTACCCACCACACATGCGTGACAGGGTTGACAGGGTACTATACCAATGCAAATGACAATAACGTGTTGTTCAGGGAACGATTAAAGCTTTATACCATTTATACTATACGATGCATTATGACCTTGGATTTTGAAGGTCCTTTAAATCTAATTCTACTAAAAATTTGATGAGCCCTTCGAAGGAAAAAAAACTCGCAAGGATGCATTGTCGTGAGTAGGAGTTCTTTGGAAACGAGAGATGAAATTTCGTCATTTCCCAAATGCTTCTTACTCAAGTCTTTACAAGGTAAATTTTGGAAGCAAGCGAGCACCAAAGGATCTCAACAACAAGGGTGGCTCTTAAAAACAGTTTTCTCGAGGATTAAGGACGGTGGAAAGTGCAGATGGCTTTGCGACTCAAGTTTATGGATTCAAGTCAGGCCCTGAGTTTAATGCCGCCTGGGATCTTTCAATTCTCAGGAATGTGAGTGGGAGATAAGAGAGTCGCGGGAATGTGAAACAAAAAAAGATACTTCGCGAAGGCGATTATTACACTCTCTTGAGTCAGCAGGAAATAAGGAATAAACTCGTCTGTCCTGCGAGATGATAGTTTGAGAAATGAAAAGCTGTGTAAAATGTGAAACTGCTGTGTGTCCTTTTAGTGGACTTAACACATTCAGCAATATAGCTGGTAGTGTAGTAACTATATGAAGATTGTCTACTGAAATGTCAGCTTATTGTGGAGTAATCCCCTGCCACCTATCCTTGTGGTATCCTACAGGATCCGATATCGATGTGGATATTATTAGGCTCCAAAACTTTTTAAATTTAAATGCCCCTATAGATTAATGATTTTTCAGTATTCCCACGTCATAAGTAACATCGTGGCTATCTTTGACCTATGGTTTGATAAATAACTGGTTTACACAGGACGTGAAGGTAGCGCAACCCAACTTTGGCATCCGTTGGTTTCGTTGGTTATTTAGGGGAGGCGACCGACAGCTGAGGTCATTTGCGCCATATAGGATAGGTGGGTAATTGGGTAATGGTAGGAGTTTTTAGGGAACGGAGGAAGGGTGGAGAGAAACCCGGCGTCGGCATTAGCCCACTCTTATCGAAAGGCGCCAAGGGGACCACGGCTTAACGTCCCATCCGACGGACGGAGTACTGTACTTGAAATGCCCTCCACTAGGCACTCAAGTGGGGACCGGTTTTCCACTGAAAAATCCGCCACTGCCGGGAATCGAACCCGGGCCCCCGGGATGGGAGGTCAGTACTCTAGCCACCACACCAACCCGATCCCCTTGGCATCCGTTTTTGGAAAAAATGAATCCGCACCTTCCTTGTGTGAATATTGCTACGCTGTTAAACAGCGGTTGGAAAAAATAAATGAATCACTTTAATTAGTATTTGAATTCATTCTTTATTTTGACTCCATAGATACGCAATATTTTTTCTTCTAAACGAGAAA
Source organism: Platycnemis pennipes (assembly GCA_933228895.1). Lineage (NCBI taxonomy): Eukaryota > Metazoa > Arthropoda > Insecta > Odonata > Platycnemididae > Platycnemis > Platycnemis pennipes. The sequence continues at coordinate 36,308,811 of OW121851.1, forward strand.
ATGAGTAAACGTCAGATATTTGCGACGAATTGGAATGAAAGAGAGGAAGAAAGAAATTTGGTGGTTGCTAGGGTGAAATATTCTTGAGAGGTATGGCAGGTAAAATAGCCAATCACAGGCACTTAGCTCATATTCTTAGATTTATTCTATTATTTAGCAGTAACCATCGCATGCATAGATTCGTTTCAGAGGAGTTCATGGATACTCTGTGACCACACCTTCACAGCTGATGTTTACAGAGAGAGGAAAAGGTAACCCATATCCCCCACAGGGAAAGATTAACCGGAAGTATGTTTAGGGATGATGGCCTCATTGAGACTGTCATCAAAGATTGAGTAAATGGAGAAAAATGCGGAGGAGCTCTAAGAGTGAGATATGTGGCACGAATTGTAAAGGATTTTAAGGAGAAGAAAGCTGTTATTACGAAGAAGGAAGCTGATAAGATGAATGGAGTGGAGAACTGCGTCAATCCATCTTAGGATAAAGGAGACGTGATGATGTCGGAGAACTCAATCATGGCATTAACTTTTAGCATCGGCAGCATAATAAAAATAGCCACATGCCAATCACAGGAAAATAGCTCATATTCTGAGTATTTATTTCGTTTGTTCAACGGTAATATGCACAGTGCACAGGTATGGATTCGTTTCAAAAGTGTTGATGCGAATGAATACTCTGAATCCACACTTCTGATGCTTACAGAGAGAGAGTAAAAGGGAACCCGTATCCCCCACAGGATATCGCGAACCCTAACATTTATTCGGCGGAAGTCAAGCGCGGCTTCAAACGCGCGGGAAATGATTTGTTACCGCGTCCGCAAAATATCTTCCTCCCCTCACCCCGTCCTCATAGCCGCGCACACGCCCGCGCATTCGAAGTCGCAGTCTCTTAAAAAGATTCCTGCCGCCGCCGACGGGAATAGAACGGGCGGCTACGGCAGGATGTCGGGGGCGGACGGTGGATGCCGATAAGTGCACCTGCACTCACGCGGGCGAAAAGGAGAAGATATGAAAGTGGGAGAGAGATAGTAGACCACTCCCTCTGAGAGAGTATTGCGCCGTAGGGTTATGAAAAACATTATCTTCTGCATTTCAACTGAACCAAATGCTGGTTTTTCCATCGGTCAGGGTATATCTATATCTTTTGACTACCATGCAGGCCACCTCGTAAATGTGTGGCTGGGGGCGAATTATCAAACATGCACTATTTATATGCTCTAATGTTTACTCATACTACCCACCTAAAGAGAGACTTCAATAACTATCAAGATGTAACTTTGTAGCATCCACAACCTTTTGCTCTACAGTAGTGCAACTAGTTTCGCCTTAGCGGGATCATCAGGTACATGACGATACCGCTAAGGCGAAACTAGTTGCATTACTGTAGAAAAAAAATATTGTGGAATTTACAAAGTTTATTCTTGATAGTTATGATGCTGTCCTTCCACGAAGTCACTTCTGAGTACATTAACTTGAGAGATTTCAATGACTAACATTAGGGACACACACATCAAATACTGCATGTTCATCCTGCATGCAAATTAACATCTGAGAAGTACATCAAACATGTATTATGCACCTTACTATTTCATTTAGACATGACTGAATATTTAAACATCCACCATCTTAAATTTTTTTATTTCGGGAACCCATATTAGTCTAATGTGTGCAATGTCATTTCCATGTTAAGGTCAATTAATTTTACGAAGGCATCATGGTGCGAGAAGTCTTGATGTTGTTATGGACACGAATTGTTTGCGCAAAGAACGATTATTTGAATCTATATGCGATCCTGGCCAGAAAAGGTTTTGATTGAGTTTCCCAACTCTAGCTGTTACGATAATTGAATTGGTGTTTTGAGGTTCATAGAGGAATCAATATAGAAATTACTATCAGAGCGCAGGTTAAAATTTAGACCACACCTTTTAAGGTATTACGTAAATGTTGATGTGGATGAAGTCTAAATTGCATTAATCTATCGGTCCCTGTTCGGTGTTGTTTTTTTTCTTCAAGCCGACATATTATTACTACCCTTATTAATACTACTATTCATTGAGGATGGGTCGATTAAAAAAATTATCCCCATCCCGATGCCAATTTGTGATCCCGTGTGATAGCGCATTATTTTACATCGGCTTACAAATATTTTTAAGTCTCATCATATTATATCTTGAGAGGTATATATTATATAAAGATAGCATGCCGGAAAGTCAAATTAATTTAAATCTACAGATTTCTAAAATCTATTTAGATTTAAATTCAAACAAAAGGATTGGTCTGTAACACCAATCTCTTGTAAATGATTCGTGGTTAGAGACGAAAAGTTGAAAAAAAATCAACATATTAAAAAAAAAACGTTTTCAATAAACTTGAAGAATGTCTTCTTCTGTGAGCTGGAATATTATGCGGGTTTGGGCTGATGCACGAGCTAGAGCATTTGCTCTCCATCCCTAGGGGTCGGGTATGAATCCTAGCTCTGGTGGGCTATTCATTAATTCTTACTCAGAACTCCGTTCTCCGGATAGTGCCGCGGACTCTTTGGCGCCTTTCATAAATTTGTGTGCCGTCGAATTCGGGAATTGTAGCAACTGGAGTAGAATCCCTTCGTTTATATCTTTTATATGTGAACTATTCTGATGTCTTCTGGTGGTAAGCAATATACGCTATCTTGATGCTTTTAGTGCTCTGTGTGATTGGATTAATAAAAGACAAATTATTGGTGGTAGCCATGGGAACTTATTACCCTCTTCTAATGTTATCTATAACTCTTATCGTTCCATTCATTTTTCACTTCTGTTACATTCAGATTATGATTAATATATAATGTTTTGATCCCATAACCTGAATCACGAAGCCATTTTTCACGTACAGCTTAGGACTTATAGATTATAGGAGCTTGTAGATTATACAATCTACAAGCTCTTAAGGAACTGAAATAATAATTGCTAGAACTACTATTTTATAACCAAACGATCATTTATTCGTCTCTTCTCTCATCATTGCCGCTACCGATGTCAAGTAATTTTCAAGTTCATTTTCAGATGATGCAATTACATCTCACAATGATGCAATTAAAATGTTGTAGAATATTGCTGATTTCGCATAACTATAATCGAGAAACGGCATAGTGAGACAAAATCAAGGAACAGATAGCGGAATGTGATTTTCACTTACCTCTTTTAATTGAGAGACGAGGGGATCTGGTTGCCGTGGCGTATTACTGGTCTCCTATCCTCATGGTTTTGGTTCGAATCCCGAAAGTGGCAGATATTTCAGTCGTATACCGGTCCCTTCTTGAGCCCTCTATGGTGAAATGTAAGTACACCGTCCGTTTTATAGGACGTTAAAACGTGTTTCCCATATACTCCTTTCGCTTAGAGAGGGATGATGACGACGCCGAGTTATTCTCCCCCCTCCTCCATTCCCTGAAATTTTGACCTAGGATGTTGGTCACCTCCCCTGGATTACCTACGACTTAATTTAAAAAAAAGTCAGATAGTAGCATGAATTATTCATGATAGCTGTGAAGGATATAGTAACTGTGGTAAATAGCCGTTAATGTTTATTGGTCTTATAAAATATAGGTGGACAAAGGATCTGGTTCTTTCCCGGCGAATGCAACTAATGAACTCTTCTCGGGCTTTCACCGGATCAGGAAAACGGCTGCTACCGAAGTTTCAACAGCTAACTCTGCTATCATCCTCAGGGCACTGTTTTGAGAGCAAAAATTGTTGCAACAATTTACGGTTCCGTCAGGCTCAGGTGACTACTGATTTGTAGGTACTAAAATTCTCACTCTTCCTCTGATTACTCAGACATTACTGAGGGCATTAAAATATCAGCAGGATATAATTAATTATTGGTGTTTTAAGTTGTGTATTTAGTATTTCTGCATTGTGAATTATGGTTACGAGGTAAAACGTTTGGGTGAAAAATATATTCTTCACAGCCCACTACAAACTAATTTTAACGTCGGAATGTAGCTCTGAAACGATTAGAAAGTGTTGAAAATGGCAGTAACTCATTTCGGTCGGCAAGAATCTTCCCGCATTACCTGCCAATAAAGCCATGATATTAGCTTTCGAATCAATAAGTTTTTCTTTTATATATAGTTTATTTATATTATTAAAATTAAATTTATATTATATTTTATTAAAACCCTGCTTAATCGTGGAGAGAATATGGCAATTATCGATGAGATTCGATTTCTAATGGGTGGAGGTCACTGTGCAGAGATCGTCGGGCACTTGGACAACTCCTGCCATCGCCGGTTGGGACGTTAAACTCCTCCATTCTCCTGGCTCTTTTCCCAACTCCCGCTCTCCATTAATCTTTCCGCCCCATTAAATCCCCGCAGATCTTTATAAATTACGTACCTATGTGGATGTGTCGCGTGCCTCTTGCGTGGAATTTAACCGCTATTCGCGTGGGTTGCGATTCTTACTAGCCGTGGATGACATATGCTTACATTTACCTTGTGCGTAAAAGAATGGAATTGGAAAGCCGCTTATCCCAAATTTACTCTTCTAGACTGCCAGGTAATTTTTTCGTGATTCATCAAAGATTGTAAATGACTAGGTTTTTGTACATATTGCTGTACTGACATCCTATATCACATTATTGTATACCTTTTTAATGCACATTTTCATAGTTATGTCACGTAATTATAGTATATTGTATATTATAGTATGAATTTCATAGTTTCATTTACAGTTTGTAAATATTTAATAATTTTCTTGCAAAATCAGTAAAATATCATAAGTTTAAGAAGTTTTGCATCCAAATACTTTATTAAATTTTTATTAGTTATTATCATTAATACTTCAGAGAATTTTTTGGATTGAGGAAATTTTTAGCCTCAGTCTTACCTTTAATACGTAACACATTTTATTATCCCCAGGGCCTGCGTTTGAATTCCGGAACTGGCATCCTTTTCAGCGGCGCACTGGTTCATACTTGAGTGGTAGGACTGAACTTCATGTGTCCCGCTGTTTATGCAATATCGCGACGTCTAGCGTAAACTTGAAAATAAGACAAATACAACATCTGTGCCAGGGTAGCGCTTTATTGACTGGGCAACCGCGGACGGCTTTCCAATTTGAATGCTGTGTGCAGGGCACTTCGAGTTCAGCAGAAGAATTTTCACGAAGAAAAAAATCACCTTGACCGGGACTCGATCCCGGGATTTCCTGATTTCCGTGCAGGTCCTTTACCAAGTAAGCTTCCTTATCTCCTGTTAATTTCAAGAGGCTTTAGAGAGCAAAATATAGCCGGCATGCCGTCGGTAAATCAGAGGATTCCGGGTTCTAGCCTGGGTTAAGGTCGATTTTTCCTCTTCGGAAATTATGCCACAGTGACTTTCAGCGGGTGGATCTGCTATGGTATTCGCGGCCAGTTATTAATGTTTGAATTTATTCAAGTAAGCATCTCAGTTTTTAAAGTTGGCCTTAATCTCATGGATGGTGGTGGTGTGCGCATGACTACGGATTGTCGCTATCAATGTATGCACGGCAGGCCAGCAAAATCATGTATTTTAAGATCATTAGAGGTCCACAGGGGATAAATAAGCCTTGATAGCTTAATTGGTAAAGCAAATAGCCGGAAATTAGGGTGTTCCGGGTACGAGCCACGGTCAAGGTGATTCTTTTTGTGGAAATTCTATTAAAATACGACCTGTTCGCGATTCTTGAATTCCAGTTCAACGCTCTGTCCGTCGGATGGGACGTTAAACTGTGGACCATTCGGCGCTCTTTGTTAAGAGTTGGCTAATGCCGTTGCCGGGTTTATCTCCACTCTTCTTTCCACGCTCCCAAATTCTCTACCTAAAAATTACTACAACCTTCCAAATATTATCCCATGACACCAGCAATCTTAACCATTGGTCACTTCCCCTGTTGACATTAAGAAAGCGGATACCGTAAATGAACTCCTAGTTGGGTGGGCCTGAAATATGATCACCTGTTTCAATCTATGTAATGGCATCAAAGTTATTTTGGCTCATTGAGAGAGTCTTTCTTTGAATGAGTCGATATTAAATTCTTAAATAAAATAAAAAATCTAAGTTCTGCACGCGTAAAAATCTGTACCCAATCTAAAGGTTGATCCAGTTGATGAAGGTAGAGCTCACCAACTGCTAAACTCGGGCGGCTCGTGGAATTAACGTATCAATATAGGGGTCGATTCCGATCCTTGCACCACCTGCTGTTTCCCAGAAAGATCTCTTAGCCAGTAAGTGGTATATCCTTCAAATCTCTCCCAGAATTCTTTCAGGGTGTGCTTGAATCGTTCGAGATTGATTCCGATACGGAATAATCCCGAACACAATGTAAAAACATACGAGTGAGTCCTTAGTTACGTACCGGAATCAATCCCAAGCGATTCAAGCACCCCCCCCCCCCAGGACCTCTGGTCTGCAGTTCAACCGACATTCTACGCCTTTTTATTTATGAATTATTATATTATAGAAGACAGTGATTAAATTATTTTTTCTCTCGAAGTTTCGTTTTCAGTTCGTAAAAATCACAATTTTTGGTAGTTACCGGCCAAAGTAACTAAGTTTTCGTTTTTAAGCTGAGCCTTTGAGTGAACGCTATAGTTGCATTGAGGGTTATGTGAGATCTATCGCGCATGAGATGCAGTGGCATGAAAAACTCCGACCCCCTCCGATAATGTGCTAAACGGATAAAGTGAAGGTCTTGGACTCAACACCATCTTTCGACGTCGACGTCCAGGGTTTTTTCATTGACTTTTTTTTATGGTTGATTCACGAGGATTTGCGACTTCAACAGGAGGGAGACTTTAAAAAAAGAGAACTGCGCACCTGCTAGGTCGAAAACACGTCTCCTGAACAAATTTCTCGACGATGAGTAGGCCTTGAGGGAATGGCGCGGCACATCACGATGTATAGAACGCAGATTATTATAGGAACTGCGGAGAAGGGAGTTTGAGAGAGGTATCTGCTGTAGTGTGGCATTTTTAACGGATGGGAAGAAATGGTCGTGATGTCTGCTAATCTCTGCTTCGTGCTAGTTTTTTTTCTCTGCCATAGCTCGAAATAACTAAGTACAAACGATTGATTTGATGAGTAAAAAACTTTAACACAATATTTTGTGAAAAAGTGCTAAAGTTTTTTACTCATCTAATATGTCTCATTTCCACTACGTGATGCCTGATACTATGAACAGTACAAACGATTGAATCATTATATTCGGAGGTTTTATGGAAAAGCATAAGCAAACATATGAGATTTCCCCATTTGTCTGAGAAATGAAAATTGCGTTGCATTACTAAGCCATACGTAATTCTCAAACTGTGGGCGTTGCCCATTATGAATAATATGGCGTATGATTGAAACTAATTGGCTTATTATACGTTTTTTTTTAAACTCGAGTACTAAGTTGCAAACGTGTTTTTGTCTTCAAATTCCTGAACTTTTGAATTGCTCATTGCTTAAAATATATATTATTACGTCTTTCCTGCGTAACGCTAGTTAGCGGTTTTAGGAGGCAGCACCACTTGGGATGCCGCCGTTTACCTACGGTGAGTTTAGTTTTAAGTAGCATATGAATTGTTTGAAAGTACATACACTCGTAACTCACATAAATGTACGTCTATCTACCAAAAGCAAAACGGTCGCTACACTTGAAATGCAGCCTCTAACCTCAAGCTGATGTCCCGCGGCACAGTTTCTGCACTACGGTCGTTAGAATGTTTATGGCTGTTCCAGATTTCACGCGGTTAAATTTTTCCATCTGGAGGAACAAGGATACAAACATTGCATAATACATTAAAAAAAATATTATTACTGCCAAAGCTACTCCGCCACCTTTACCTGGTGATGCTGCACAGCAGTATCTTTATCCTTGCTGCTCAATTGCACAAATATTTATTCTTCCCGCTCACGGTTTCAGAGAAAAACCAATCAAATTAGGATTAGTTAAACTCGCCCAAAAAGTCCTCTCCTGGATTTTAACTACGATATAACTTTAACATTAGATATAGAGTTAGCCGTCGGGCTAGCTCTATGTCTAATTGAACGTGTCAGCCTGCATCTAACACCTATGACAAAAACAACAAAATTAATTGACTCTTCCAAGCTCCGGGATACATAGCTACTGTCAATAATTGCCATTCCATGATTTGGTTTACTATTATTCGTAGCCCAGATGCTAACTAATTATCATTAAATTTCTTTACATGACTGATGTTTTCTCAAGTTAAGCAACGCTTTTTATTTTACTAACTTATGGAGTTTCTTGGCCGTTACGGAAGCACATCGTATGATAGCAAATTTCATCGATTATATGTGCCTGGTGGGGAAGATAAGATTGGGATTTTTAAGGTGTGACCTGTAGTAGACAAGAAACGCCATGGAGAAAGTAAATAACGCTACGGAACCCGAAATAAATCAATCGTAAAGATTGAAAAGGCTGCGAAAGCCTTCATGAGAAAATCACACTTCGCTTTTACTTGTGTCGTTATATAAGAAGTGATGTGAGTGTTGAAAATTTTGACAGTAACAACTGGCTAACTGTTGGCTGAGAAGATAGGCGCCACTAACTATAAACATCTTGGCTATTTCTTTTCCTACTAATTAGTGCCTGTAATACGTAACCCAGTTGCCTCGACTATCAGGTGTCTTCCAAATCGAATTGTACAATTCCCGTCTGACTTCCTCCAATGACTACCTCCATGTCCTTCCGTTCTTTTTTTCACGTTGAGCCCTGCACCTCTTTCAGCTGTTCCGCCTCTAGTCTCATGCAATCGAGGAATTGGGCGGGCGAGCGTTTAAGGATCGCTCGTTCAAAAGGGGAGGCACCGAAGACGTCATAACCGCCGTCGCTCGAGCTGCCGCCACCGCAAATCGAGTCCCGAAGGACTCCGTGGTCGTGCTATTTCGAAGGAGAGCTCTTCAGGGCCCTTCTCCTCTTCATGCGCGCTCCCTGGCGTTCTCTCTTTCTCTCTCGCCTTACTTCCGGGTCTTATTGAGCGTGGGGCGTGATCCTCCGACTTTACCTGCCTTATTTCCGTTCCCACCTCTCGCGCGCGTCAAGCGACCTTGAAGCGATTACGTGGCCACCAGCGCGCTGTAGGGCTACGGGCTGTAAGGCGTAGTTGGATTAACGAACCTAAGGAGCAGTAGTAGTCTTGGAATTTAAGTGACCCAATGTCTAAGCTTATATTAAACCGTCTTAACTAATACCTGCTTACCGTTAGAGAAAATAGAAGCTTGGTTGAAAGTTCCTGGCACTTGCGCTTCAACCCATATTTGGCCTAGACAAATCTTATTTTGATAAGTTGCAGCTAAAAGGGGGTTTGATTGAAGAAAGGCATTCTCTTTTGTGACTTCACTCGAGTCTCTTCAATTCTCACCACTTTTCCTTCTTCTTTTTGTCGTATCAAAGTGCCAGGAACTTTCAACCGATATAATAGGCATCATAGCAATGGAAAATGAAGGAACTGGCAAGGGATAGGGAGAAATGGAGGGCTGCAGTATACCAATCCTTCGATTGTAATACTATGTATGCATGTAGTAATGGGATAGGTAGGTGAAATATAGTTAGTGAAATATAGTAAGAGTAGTCGGCAGTGTCTCTTAGTTGTATGATTAGCTTTGTTTGGTAGCTCTTATTTGCAAGGTTGCAAGGCAGTTGCATACAAGTAGGTCTGCTAGCTCTTAGTTGCATGTAAGTGGTGCATGTTTGGTGGCATTCACTCCCTGCCACACCTTGGTGGCTCGCAGGGTATTACTTAGATGTAATACCCTTATTGTAAGACAAAAACAGCATCCTTTCTCTCGGCAGAATTCCTCGGGGATTTCCTCGGAGTGGTGACATAGTGTCTCTCAGTTACATCTAAGTAGTGCATGCTCGGAGTAGTATATTTTTGCATGCTTGCATGGTAGGTGTAACCTTATTCTCATGTCCTGCCACACAACTTCATGGTGGCTTGCAGGGTATTATGTAGATGTGGATTGATGATGGTGATAAATATTTGTTCGCACGTTTCCGCGGCATTGCTTGGATCAATTATGTAATCTCATCTGGTATTTAGTTCCGCGTTCGTTTTTATAATGGCAACAGTTTCACCAGCTGCCCTGCTGGAGCCCTAAGGTCAAGGATGTAGGCGAAGTGTTTTTGGTACCCTTTTATAGGCGTAGCTGGTCAGGTGTTGCACGTGATTGGTGGAGCGGATGTCTTTCTTCCATGCGTTGCCATCCTAACGAACGTGAACGAAAATACCCGACAAGAATGCAGAGTTCATGTCTGGTGATGTTTCACCCCTACCACACCCTTGCGGTGGCTTGCTGGGTATTATGTAGATGTAAATGATTCAAACCCGCTGACTACGGGCTATCAGGCCGGCGCGCTACGACTCCAGCTACTATAGCTACTGTATATGCCGTGTGAATCAGATGGATGCTTGTTCTTCCATATACAAAGTATATTTTTAAAGTTTCCAAAAAAAGACTGAATAATCATGTAGCATTTTTTTGTAGCGCCCAAAAAATCCATAGCATGGATAATTTGAGTAGTTACATTCGTTGAACGGTATTACCACGCATATTTGGTTGTTTTTTGTTAGTTTTATCCACGATTATTAGTTTTGACGTAGTTAATAGGAATTGTCACCTTACCACGGTTAGGTAGGAACCTAAGGAGTGTGGTTTCCTGTACAATATAGAGCACGGATGTTTTGCGTACCAAAATTTCTTACCTCTCAGATAATTTCAATATTAATATTCCTAAGACAAATAAAATATATAATGCCTGATACGGGATTAGAACTCGCGACCTTTGGGACTTCTACAGTATTTCACTGCTTTTTAGTTTGTAAGGTGTTTTCAGTTTACAAATCCATTGTTCCATTTTTAGTTTGTAAATTTCATAGTATGTAATTCTAAATGCTTAAAATATTTATGTGAATATTTTTTTTATTTCTTTTAATTTCTCTAATAATACTGATGGGAGATTGAGTACCTACATCTATTAAATATGAAAAAATTTATTCTCAATCCTACCCTAAACAAATACGATTTGATATAATTGTAATTGTAATGAAAAGGAGGCGAAGGATCACCAAACCTTCGCTACGTACATGCAGCTAACTGATAGGTTTCTGCACATAGTGAAAACTGGGATTTGTTGGACAGACATCAGACGAAAGCTTTGCTATTAGCTGCTAAAAAAAGGTAACATTTTTGTTGGGTTGAGCTTTATTTTAATTTAATACGATAAGTATTTTGTGTAATATTATGACGCGGCAACCTTCATCAGAACGTAATGTGAAGTTTATAAAAGGAGGATTATGGATACGAAATTTTTAATCTAGAAAAAATGTCGAGAAAATATCAGGAGTTTTAGATATGAGGATGAGGAGAAGAATATGAGAAGTTCGATTGGCGTAAAGAAGGACGAGTCTACATCTTCGTAATGACCTGCGAGCTACCGGGGTGGAGTGTGGCCGGGGGGGGGGGGGGTAATATCACAATACATGCACTACTTACTTGCAACTAAGAGATACAATACTAATGAAGAACTGTAGAGGAGGATGGGAAGGAAAGACGGTTGTTAGCGAAAATTTGGAGGAAAGTAGGTAGATGAAACGGGTGCCCAAAACAATGGAATGCTGAAGGCAGTTATTAAAGATAGAGCGCTTTGATTAGGAGAATATTATAATGCTCCAAACGCAGAGGGTGCATAGTATCGTCTAATCCAGAAAAAATAGTTAACTCAATCCTGAGATCGACCCTGTAGATACTACCCATCTAGCTGCACGTGACTTTTATATCTAGCAAGTTTCCATGCAGAAGTAGCATTGTTGGTCTTAGTTTCTTGTAAGTAGTACATATTTGATTTATCCCTGCCACACGCCCTAGCGGTGGCTCGCTTGGTAGGTCATAGATGTATACTAGTTGTAAGATGCACACGACACCAAATACCGACATTCATATTAATTGCCAAGTGAAAACATTCACCTGGACCGGGCATCGAACCACGTACCTTTGACTACTACGCTATCTACACGGATCCTGGGTAGCGTAGTGGTCTGCGCGGTAGCTCGAAAAGGTTCGTGGTTCGATTCCCGGTCCAGGTGAATTTTTTTCACATGGCAATTAATGTGAATTTCACTGCCGTTACTGCACTTACCGAGGATTCGAACTCGTAACCTTTGGGTAGTCCCGTCCGCCAGCCCGGTGCGATCAACAGTAAGGAAAATACATCGAAACCTACACTTACTGGTGAGAGAATTAGTTTTTTTTCCATGGGTGTTTTCAATTCTGTTTTCGCACCAATAGGCGCTTCAGACGGAGTCGAAGGGTATAAGGATAGGAATGGAATGGCTGTAGGTTCTGAATTTAGTTTGGTTAATGGTAGTTTTCTGGGCGGTAATAAATTTTTGCCCATTTAAATAGTTAATAACTTTTAACTCCGTATTGCACGCGGTCAGTTTCGTCCGCGCGTCCCCTTGCCACGAGAGCCCGGTCGCTGATGAGGGTCGAAGCCGAGCTACGGTGCGGATTAGGCCGATCGCGAGCAGAGACCCTCGCTAATGACCGTGTACCTGCTCTGCCCCCCAGAAAACTACCATGAACCATTAGTTTTTTTTTCATAGGTGTTTTCAAGTCTGTTTCCGCACTAATAGGCGCTTCAGACCGGGAGGAAAGGTATTAGGATAGGGATGGAAGGGATGGGAATTCGCTAAACCTTTAGTTTAAATATCGGACCGGCGCGTTAAATACTTGAACATTTTGGTTGGCAAGTGGCTATTTGGGCTCGACATCCTTCTTGAGATATGGTTCTTAGCTCTTATAGTTTGCGAATATCAGGCGTTTTGATTTCCGGAAAAAACGTCCAACTCCCTTTGCTCCCCTTCTTTCCCTCCCCCCCTCCTCTCCCTTCAAGGTCCATTGATTCCAGAGCCCCTTTCTGCCTTCTGGTGCCGTCCTCCGTGGGCCACGAACTCATCCGCGTCGAGATGACATACAAATGCGTCTCAGGCGGCTGACGAGTGCAGGGCGCGCTTGTTTACTCGAGAGAGGAGTTCACATGCCTCCATGCGCCGTCACTATCGGCATGCGTCACCGAATCCCACATTCACGACACCCACCCTGAGTTCCTTCCTCCTCTGAGACGTATTTGCTCGCGCATTTACGCTGCACTTCGAAAAACATCGTGACTCACTTTTAGCGTTTTTTTAGTAACTAAAAATTAGAGTTTGGAAACCTTTCAAGAACTAGTTTTCCAGTAGTAGTAGTAGCAGTCTTGGCTTTTTAGGCGATTCACCGGCTGAGGTTATATCTCACCGTTGAACCTAAATCCTTAATCCTAGGGCAAATACGACATCCATGCCCTGGGAAGGATCGAACCCATGATATTTGGGTTAGGAGACTAGCGCTTTACTTGCCAGGCTACCATGGCCGGCCTATTTTTCAACTTCCACTGCCTGAAGGGCTAAACAAGATACGATAGGAATCTACATCTGCGCAATTTTAATGGGACGTTACGATAACTATATTAGTGTAACCAGTCTATTCAATGAATTAAAATGGGAATCATTGTCAGATCGCAGGTTGAAATTTAGACAATCTCCTAAATAAATTCCAAGATAATATATTCAGTGATGACGTTAAAAATATTTTACGAACCCCAACATACTATGGTAGACTGGACCATAATCACAAAATTAGAGAAATAGATTGCCGAACTGATAGATTCAAAGTGTCTTTTTTCCTATGAATAGCGGTAAATATGTCCAATACGAGTGAATCAATGTATAGCATAGGTAGCTGCATGTCGGTATAAGGACTTGAAGGTAACCCAACTAACAGCATGTTTTTGCGTGCTTACTTTGCTATTTTTATCTTTTATAAATAGTGAAGATTAGACTAGTATATTAATACTAATCTTTTTTTTTATGCATGATATGTAGTGCATGTCTGGTGAGAATTCACCCCCTGCCACACACCTTTATGGTAGATTGCAGGGTATTATGTAGATGTAGATGAATACCCTGAAAACCACTGCAAGGGTGTGTGGCAGGAGGTGAATATCACCAAACAAGCACTGTGACTTGCAACTAGGCTACTTCAAGGAAAAATCTTAGGAATGGCTGTACAGGGATTGTTTATCAACATAGTTACACCAAAAATGGTTTGGAATTTAAATTAGCCATAAAAAATAAATTTTATTAAAATGAACGTATTTGTACGCATAAGACTATACAATTCAAGCAAATAAACCGACATAACATTTAGGTGTTAGGTTTTGCGTGGAACTAAGAATGTTTGCATCAACCAGTAATATTCGTATTGTATGTTGGTAGTATTCTCAGATGTTTCCTTGCTTGTTAGATTGTGCGTGGAAGTGGTAGTGCTAGTCCTACATTATATTCACAGCAATCACACATTAGGAAAGTAGTATATTTTTATCATGGTAGACTGGACAAGAATCATAAAATTAGAGAAATTGATTGCCGAACCGACAAGTTTAAAGTATCCTTCTTTCCTCGTGCAATTATGGATATGAATTGCGGTTAATATATCCAATAATATAATGAGTATATATCATATGTAGTTGCATGTTGGTGTAAGGACTTCAAGCTTACCCAACTAACAGCATGTGTTTGCATGCTTTCATTGCCATTTTTATATTTTTTAAATTGTTAAGTTTAGACTAGAATAATGCTACTAATTTTTTTATGCATGGTATTTAATGTATGTTTGGTGTGAATTCACCCCGTCACTCACCTTATTATGGTGGCTTGCAGGATATTATGTAGGTGTAGATAAATAGACTCTATTGAGTGTTTGTAGTGCGTGCTTGGTGGTAACTCACCCCCTGTATAAACACCCTTATGGTGACTTGTAGGGTGGTTAATATAGTTTATAGTAAATAGATATATGTATAGTATTTACCGAGACGAATTAACCTGATGATGATGCTACACTGTGGCGAAACCCGGATCGTGTATTAAATATAATTAATTTATATGTGGAATTTTTTAGGGTTATTATATATATCTCCCACCTAGGGTTGGGTTATAATACTTTATTTTGAGTTGTCATGTCATCTTCTCACTGACAGTACCATAGGTGGTGATTAGAAAGTAGACGAAAGAATGGAAGGCAAATACTTTGTGACCCCACAGCTTTTTTCAATAAGTACAACTATTTTAATTTCGTTGGCACATTCAGGTGCAGAGGCGCAAAAGCATTTTTGATGTCTACATCTACATAATACCCTGCAAGCCACCATAAACGTTTGTGGCAGGGGGTGAGTTCTCACGTAACATGCACTAGATATCATGCATAAAAAAGGATTAGTATTAATATCCTAGTCTAAACATCACTATTGAAAAAAGATAAAAATAGCAAAGTAAGCATGCAAACACATGCTGTTAGTTTGGTTATCTTCAAGTCCTTATACCAACATGCAGCTACGCTGATTCACTAGTATTGGACATATTTACCGCTATTCATATCTCTAATTGTACGAGGAAAAATGGACATTTTGAATCTGTCTGTTCGGCAATCAATTTCTCAATATGTTATATTGTCTAAGGAAGAGTATTAGGATGGATGTATTAAGAGTACATATTAGTAGGATTCAAACTAGTTGTATGCATTAGGAGTGAATACTAAATATAAATATCTATCGTAGGAAAGAGTTTCCCGTAATACATGGATCACCAGGCTGTCCTCTCTTAACGTTACACATGAGTCAATTTATTTCAGCAGTGACAAAAGCGTTATCGAAGGGCATTGTTTTGAATACTCTCACGTCTTTGGTGGTATTGCAACATTAGCTTAAGGAGGTTGGCTCGCGACTGCTTGAGTCAAGTTGTCTGAGGAATCTTATTAATTTAAGTACGAGTATATGCCTGCTAAGTGATCCTTACTTCACTAAGAAAATTACCTAAGCTATTGAAAGTCATAATTATCACAAGAAATACGATGGAAAGTCGAAGGATTTCTTTTTTATGATAATTTTAATTAGCTCGACTATGGAGTCAATTCAGCATTTACTTTAAAGAAATAAATTCATGCACTCAATGAATTTACTAATTTATAACACCAGAATATTACTATAAAACATTATGTTATAATATTTTTCTGAAATATGCTTTAATATCTCATTAGTAATGATATTATTCATACGCCATACATTTTGACTGGAGCGACCGCAGCGCCACTTGAAGACAACTAACGCATTTCGTCTGCTATAAGCGCAGAAATTGGTGGATTTAGCGAAAAATACGGTGGGTTGATGCCTTTATTTTCGTGTAATTTTATTTCTTGTGAAATTACGCATAAAATATTAGTTTTTGCAAAAATGACATGTCACTATGGTATTTTTAAACGTTATATTCCCATGTGATGGCCATTCTCGCCGTTAATCGTATGTAATTTCAAATGCAATTTGTGCAAAAAGGAGTATGGGTTGGTATAATTATCTTTACTTTATTAGATAGAGGAACTTAAGTTCTATAAGTGCTGAAAATATAAAAAAAATGACATGACTTTCACCTTTCGGACCAACCTCCTTAAGCTGAAAATCGTGCGGCTAAGGCAATATCCATTCCCAACACGGGAATAGAACTTGTCCCTATCCACGTTTAGCCAAGTTGGGCCTTTTTTTCCTTTACTCCCAACGCCATTCGTGCCTTTTCCCCCAGGGATATGGGAAACCGTTATATAGAACTCCTACCCTAAATCGAATTTAATTTAGTATTTGTGTAAGGCTCTGCCTGAGCTGATGTGGAATTACAAATTTGAAAGAAACTTAAATGAATATTCTTAAATCGTGGATCGAACATGCATCACCTCCGCGAATTGATTCTTATCTATACGTATATTGAGTAGTAAACGTATAGACGCAAATGTTTTTGAAGGACGAAATGCATTCCATGGGCACGGATATATCTCGATTCTATCGAATTGCAATTCGAGTGCAACCAGGCGTGGAGTGCAAAGGGAAATTTGCTATGCGGAGCGAAGATTTATGGCTGGTGATAAAATTGCAAACGCTCGGCATTACCACCAAACACGACCTTTGTCAGCTGTCCTCCGGTTGACTTCCTCGTTGCAGCGGAGATAAGAGTAACTGGGTTTTTCTCAAAGTCATTAAAAATAAATTGTACGAGACCGAAGACAAAATAAGGAGGTTATCGCTTTAAGTAGGTCGAGCGATTCCGAATAAAAGAGCGCAGGATGTAGCAGTTGAAAATATTATGATGCTATAGCCTCGGCTGGCCGACGGCTTCCTTGATGGCTGGCACGATATCTCTGTTGTGCATCTGGAAAGTATTCTCACCACTCCGTAACAGCACAGTTTGACTGCTCCTTTCCATACCTTATGGGAGTTGTAAAATCAATGAGTTTTAACAATACAATTTAACAAATACCTTACCCATTAGTAAACCTTATATACCTTTGTATATTCCAATCATTTAGTTTTGGGTGCATAGCTAACGCGATTCACTATCAAAGTATTATTGTATCTGTAGGATGAGAAATCCCCTCTGCCTGCCAATGGCGATCCAATCGTACTCGCTTTGATCGATCCATAATTAGTTTACCCATTCATTAATCCCTGATGGAAATTTCCCTACAAATTTTCCCTACAATTTTCCCTAGAAAAGTGTAAGGTTTTCCCTAGAAAATTGAACCCCCTTTTTCCCTAGAAAATATTTCTAGGGAATAATTTTCCCTAGAAAATATTTCCCTTGAAAATATTTCCCTAGAAAATTGAACCCTCATTTTCCCTAGAAAATATTTCTAGGGAAAATATTTCCCTAGCAATTAGGTACCGTGGAAAGTTTTCCTTACGTAAATATTCCACTCAATAAACAATAATGCACATGATTATCCAAAAAACATAAAACATAAGCATAAATATATGGAAGACTTGATAAAAATCAATGGAATAGAGGGCATATATCACAATGAATGATTGAAAAGAAATCAATGTTACCAATGTTTATTCCTTTTTTAGCAGCATGTTTACATTTTTCATTAGCATACACGTTTATTCTTTTGCCTTCTGCTGGATGAAATCTTATTCTCTTCTTTAATTCATTTATGAATGCACCTGAAAATATAGAGGTCAAGGATTATGGTTATAAAATTGAACTAATTATGATCATAATTACACAATACTGAACCCATGCGTGCGAAAACGCAGTCTCCGTTGCCATTTCAATTCTGTTGACAACAATGTAATAAACAAAGATAGAATTTTTAATGACCGAATTTGCCAATTTCAATGATTAACATAAAATTATGGAATGCTCATGATTATAAGAAATGTCTTCATTAACTTACCGAAAATGTTCCCAACCTCGAATAAAAAGGTGTTCTTCCGAAATTATCACTGTTGATACTGCTGATTCGCTTGGCTTCAAGCACTGCACGATGCGGGTTAGCATATATTTGTTTGGTTACAAATGTTATTAATTGTGATTTGTGACTGTTAACTCTGTGATAAATGTATACACAACATAGAAATGGTGAAATGTAATCACTAAATTGATAAAGTGAAAGGGAATCATTCAAATAATATGGGAAATTTCTCCTTAATAACGTTTTCCCTAAGCCTGAAGATTTTCCCTAGAGCAGCGTATTTTCTAGGGAAATAATTTCCCAACGCCTAAATTTTCTAAGGAAAAAAGTTCTAGGGAAAAAATTTCCCTAGAGCAGCGTTTTTTTCTAGGGAAATAATTTCCCAAAGCCTAAATTTTCAAAGGAAAAAAGTTCTAGGGAAAAAATTTCCCTAGAGCAGCGTTTTTTTCTAGGGAAATAATTTCCCAAAGCCTAAATTTTCAAAGGAAAAGATTTCTAGGGAAATTAATTCCCTAGACTATGAGGGATTTCCCTAGAAAACGCATTTTTTCTAGGGAAATTTCAATTTTTCCCTTGCTTTTCCCTACGTTCTAGGGAAATCTTGTAGGGAAATTTCCAACAGGATTATTAGGGATATTTTTTTGGCGATATGCTAGAATTTTTCCCCATTCATTTATCATAGCCCTACCTTCCCCATGCATTCTTATGAGAGTCAACTTTCACAGTACCTTTGGTAGCCAAGCTAAAGATTTTGTAAAACAGCAAAATTTTGACGAAATATCGGGATGTTTAATCAAAATTTCATTCAAAAATAAGAATTAGATTATTAATGTTATTTTTTGTTGTGTTTATCATTTGCAGATTAATTTAATTTTCGAAAAGAGAATTATTCTGGGTGCTGAAAAAACCGATTTTACTTGTTTATTTTCATGGGAATATGTAAAAGTGTGTTAGGCCAAACCTGGAAATATCAGATACATAAAAAGTAGGTTATAACTCTGCGGGTTGATGATATTTAGTGATTTATCAAGTTTAAAATTTGTGCAACTTACGGTTATCTATAACAAATGAGCACAATGTTGTACTAAAGCGTGGTGGTTTTGGGATTATCTTGTTATATTATTGTATCAATTAGTGCATGAGTATTTGTGCATACTTGATGACAATTCAGGCCCTGCCATACTCTCTTGATGTATTGATAGTATTCTGTAGATGTAGATTATAATCTCTTTGAGCTATTAGGTACGCAGGTGTTACACAATATCTTTTCAATGAAATGGAGCTTAGTTAACGATGAGAATGAGTGGATGGAGATATTCTCTGAGGTGACATGTTCTATGAAGTGTAAATACATCAGTGGTAACGCACTTAATACTTGTTGCATGCAGTGTCAAATGTGATGGCCACTCACTCATAGAAAACAGATAATAAACCCAGTAAATTTAATTGGAAACCATACTTGAATGTGCTGTTAAGATTATTTCAAGTTCAAAAGTTACTGTTACTGTGTTACTGAAATAGCCAATCGTTGAATCGATTTCTATTTTTAACACCAGTCTACTGAAAAACATCTAGTTTTGCTGTATTTAACCCTTAATAGACAAATCTCATGTCCGGGCATTTATATGAGAAGTATTCCCCATTACTTCG
Source organism: Platycnemis pennipes (assembly GCA_933228895.1). Classification (NCBI taxonomy): domain Eukaryota; kingdom Metazoa; phylum Arthropoda; class Insecta; order Odonata; family Platycnemididae; genus Platycnemis; species Platycnemis pennipes. The sequence goes on from OW121851.1 coordinate 36,328,803, forward strand.
TGGTTTTAGGCGGTTATATAATGTTATAGGTGGCGGTAGACGAGATAACGCCGCAATAGAGAAGAAAAACTATTATCAAAGTCAACTATCCTAAGATTAGTTTTAATCAACCCTCCCCTTCGATTCTCCTATCGGCTAACCTCTACATATTTGCATAATTATTTTATTCTTCTCTTTCACGTCCATCACAACTTGTTCCATGTATCTCATGCGAGGCCTTCCTTTTCCATTCACACTTTCCTCGACCATTACTCCCACTATTCTTAGGACTTTTTCGTTTGTCTCTCGTCAATAAATTTTATATTCATAATTCTTCCGTAAAACCACATTTTCTGTACAAGCCGCCGACGCAGATCATGATTTTTCAAAAAAGTGGCTAACATACTTAATTATTAATTAGATAATTATAATTTCTGCAAAACTCAACTTTACGGCTGGTGACCTACCACCCCCTGTCACACGCCCATATGAGAGCGAGGTAAAATGTAAATGTAGATGTGTATAAAAAATTAGCACTCTTGCGTTGCACATTTAGCGTTTCATGAAGATATACAAAGAAACCCAAAATCTACGTTCCCCCCGATCCAGATAAAGTCCCGGGCAACTTTGATTTAAACTGATACTATATTTATTGTACGCAGAAATAAATATTTTTAACTTATTTTCCATACTTTATATCAAATTTTACCTTTTTGCCTAAACTGCCAAAGTGCTCCGAGATTTTCAACATACGTATTTTTACCACCTCCAGAAAAAGAATGCATATTAAATTTCTGCTGGAAATTAATGACGTGTAGCTTGGTCACTTGCAGAGTCCAATGTAAATGGTTACCTATTATCCTCTGACGCGAGAGCTGGCTTTCGTGGGTGAATATTTCGCAAGGACGGATCGCATGTGCATTCTCTCTCCCGAGGTCGCACTCTTCCCCCCTCTGGGTCAATTCTCCTCACCAAGGTCTTCGGCTAAGATAAACCGCCTGCAGCAGGAAAGAGCCTAAAAATACGGAAGCGGGAATAGTCCCCGCTTTCTAGTTTTATTATAGATGCTCTCGTAGCTGAGAAGAAGCCGAGAAAACGGCTTTCGATGCTTTTAAGGGCACTCGAGTGTTTGGTACTTTACCGAAAGGGGGGTGATGGGTTCGTCACATCCGTTGACGCATGTACTGCTCATCTCATTAAATCTCGCTGTAATGGGAATAAATTCTTCACACAGGATTTTTTTAACTCTGGTTCACTTCTATTTGTAGTCAGTTAAATATTCCGTCCACTTGTAGTGCAGGAGTGCTGAGTGGATCACATCAAGCAGCCATCGCTTAAAGTTTTATATTTCGACAAATTCCAGTGGTGGCAGTGATGTTGTATTGGTTGATACTGCCATTCATTCAATCATATGCATCTATATCTATGCAATACACTACAAATCAAGGGTTTAGGGCAGGGGGTGAAGATCTCCAAGCATTGACATCCAACTAGGCTATGGGCGTTATATGGGCAAATATGCGTTAACAATATTAGCGCAACCAGTTCATCAGAAGAACCAACATGGGAATCAATGGAGGTTGAAACTCAGGCCCAATCTCATAACCAAATTCCAAGACGACATCTATATCTATCTACATTTACTCGATACCCTGCAAGCCACCGCAAGGGTTGTGGCAGGTGGTGAAAATGAAAATTCTTTAGGATTTTCCCTGCTAATTATGTTTGGATGTCCGGGATGGATTTTTTGTGCTTGAATTCGGGCTATAGTCTCTATGCACGTGGTATCCCGGAGCAATGAATGGTTTATTGGGTTTCAAAAAGATTTCTTGAAGGAGTAGGGTATCGGGGGATTCTGTTGAGAGGAGGTGAAGTATTTTAGGGAAATTTTTGGTGGATGTTTGGACGTTCCAGGTAATAATTCTAAATTGGATTTTTGGAGAGGAATTACTGGCCATTGAAAAGACTGAAAATTATGGCAGTAATCTCCTCCTTAAAAAAGCCAAAACGGGATTGGTTGGGTGGAGGGAACATAAGTTTGAAGAAAACGTTCGTAAGATTTGGGAAGATGGAATCAAAAAAGGGTTTTAGCTTGGTGAAATCGAAGGAGGAGAGGAATGGAAGAGGTTGAATTTATTTGGGGTGGTGGAACGACCGGAGTTGGTGGGATGTTGGATGCAGGGATAGAAATAGGAGGAAAAGAGGAAAGTGAGTCGTCAGATTCATTTGAGGATGTGGAAGTTTTAGCATTGGATTTTTCGGGTTGGCGTGCACGAAGTTTAACTGTTACTGTACACAATGACTATTGATTTTCACAAATCGTACGGATGATGAATTTCCCCAGAGTTGAAAAAAAGTATTTGTCTACTGATTTGCAGTTTAGTGCAAAAAATCAAGAGAAAAAACAAGCGGAGACCGGAAGTCAAACCTGGATTTCTCAATATAGCATCCAGCGCCGTACTCAATTGAGCCACAGAGGCATCTATCGCTTAAAAATTATTGAGCACTTTATGGCTTGTAACAAGTTATAATTAAAAGGAACACGCTATGTGACGGAAAGTTTAATTGGACTAGTATATAAGTATTAAATGGAGTTTTTGGCCTTTTGACATAAAGGAACATACTGTGAAATACACGACGCTTACATTTGCTCTGTTTAAACATGTAAGTCTGCGTAGATTTTCTCCATCAGTCTAATTACAGGTCGATGGTTGAGCACGGGCGAGACGAGGAAACAAGTCGGTAATTGCGCCACTGGTCTGCGACGATGCAATTGGACGGGGACGAGGAAAACGCGGAGGGAAGTCGAGTTTTGGAGTGGGCGGGAACACGCGCGCATTTCCGAGAAGCGAGATGAATGCGTGCAATTAGAGCATTGCTGCGTATTGCTTCCCTTTAATGGAACTCGTAAATACAAAAGGCATAAGCACTTGAGGTCCCGCAATTTAATTAAAATTTTCGTGACCATTTTGCGGAAAATACATGTCCTCGCTAGTTTAATACCCAGTTCAAACGCTACAATTTAACGATTTGGCCTTTTTTTTTTAACCCTGTTTGTGTTTTCTCCATGTAGTAGAGAGGTGAAATGAGTTAACCGACAGTCATTTGCTCCACGCGATCTGTTTGAAGTTAGTTTTACCTCTTAGCCAAGAGGATAACCATGAGAAAACGGCCAGTAATCGCTTGGAAAACGGAGGCTCTCGTCAGTCATCATATGACCGTAATAGTGGGAACTTTTTTCTTCAAATTTTAATGACGCCAAGTCATTAAAATATGGAAATTATTCTTGTTGACAATTTATGGGAGTGAGTGCCAGTTGAACTACGGGTAGTTGAGCAGAAAAATCTGATCGAAATATGACCATTGTTGGGGGATAGCTAATGGTTTACCCCATTTCATGTTGAGAGAGCTGTAGGTTATCCTTGGTACACACTGTATATAAGGTAAACATCAATAGGGAACAGACAAAGAATCTTGTTATGACCGGGAAGGAAACAGAAGATGAAATATGGTAGATGATTGAAGAATTGAGAAAGTTGAGGAGTTTGAAGTCTGAGTGGAGAAGTACTTGGAAGGAAAAATAACAGCAGATTGAAATATATTATCAATATCTATGGAGAAAATTAATCAGGCCGAGGTTTGATAAAAAGAAAAGGCTCCTCACATCGAACATCAAATTTAATTCACGGAAAAATCTGCTCAAGACATCCATGTGGAGAGTGTTTTCTAATGAAAGCGAGCCATGGACTCTTGATTCAGATGGAAGAAGAGAATAGAGGCTTTTGAGATATGATGATACAGGAGAAAGCTCTCAATATCACTGTTATATATAGGAACTGACGAGGAGATATTTCTGAGAGCTGAGAAATTCTTTCATCGTGTGTCTGTCGGGGCACAATGAGAATGAGACGAGACTTCGGAGTAGGCTATATCTTAAGACATGAGGGAGTGTTTGCTACTACATACCCTGGAGGGCACAATTTAGGGCACCGGAGCGATAGACAGACATAGGATGAAATACATTGAGCAAAATGTTGAGAATATTTGCTGCCATTCCTATTTGAAGTTGAAGGTATTGATGTAAGATCGGGGAGAGTGGAAAAAGAAAACAATTTTTGCAAAGAAATCTACAGGTTGCCGACCGAAGAAGAAAAATAGTATTACCCATTTCAGTATGCTGCATAGTTCATCTATGTTTATAGAAAAATTGCGAAAATGATCTGCATCTATGTAATACCATTTAAGCTATCGCAAATGTGGCAATGGGCATGAGGTGACCTCTCAGGATAAACTACCATTGCATTTCCAATCCATTATGTTTGTTGTTAATCCGTACTTTACCAACTTACCTGTAAAGTGAAGTATACACAGGAAACGAAGCGGCTTCGTATTCGTTGGAGTTTGAAATAACAAATTATTAACACGTGTGGTAGAATTTGTTGACTTGAAGGATTATTTTAAAGTAGAGAATTCCCCTGTATTATTCAGATACTAATTTGAAATTTAAACCGGAGCATATTAAATACATATGACACCGGTTTTAGATAAAACTTAAGATAATTGAAAGTGTTATTGAATTTTATTCAATTCCATACGAACGATATGAAAGATGCTTATCATTCTGCTAAGTCCATTTCAGATAGCGAGACGGAAAGTATTTATTTTTAACGACAGTGACTCTTGAGAGATGGTGAAAGCAAAAATTTTCCGGAGGTAGATGTTTTATAAATTTTCAGTGAATGAATTTCAGTTTTGAAAAAGTTTTCCATTTTTACAAACATAAAATTTTACTCTTCATGCATTTTGTGCCCTAGGACCGCTTAGCTGGACGGTGAGTGGATTTTTACTAATAAACCCATGTTTAACAGAGAGCGCCGTTCAAGCTTTTTTTTGCAGCCTCGCAGTCTTTTGAAGTCTTTGCATATTTTAGCGAAAACTTGAAGGAAACAATGAAGCAGATATATGTTTTTATTTTAAAGCTCTATTTAGCTTGAATAATTAAAATGCCCAAATTCTAATTAAGCTATTTTTAAGGATGTCAGGAGCGAAATATATTTCATGAGAGTTTTAAAGACATGGAGTTATTTCCTTGGCGTTCCTTCAAACTAATCATTCCCTGACGTCCACATCGGCCTCATCGATCATTCACTTGGCTTGAAACGCCACCATTGGTGTGTCACACAAAGAGGGCTTTCAATTTGTAGAGGGAGTTTATCTTTCAGGGACCCAATCATCAGGAATTGGCTATCGGTATTCTATTATATAAACCTAACTAGATAGCTCGCCACGGATTAGAATGTTATCACTCTCATCTATTGAGAAAATTCTTCATGCATGTTTCAGAGACAGAATAGAAGTGAGGATGGGATTTCTGCGAAGAAAAGATTTCAAATATAAGATGTGTATTATAATTTTACCCAGGGCCATGAATCTAGAGTTCGTACGCGAGTACAAAATTCTCGATGAAAACGAGCTCGGCATTACCACATCCGGTATTGTCTAGTGGTTAGGATACCCGGCTCTCACCCGGGAGGCCCGGGTTCGATTCCCGGTACCGGAATTTTTTTTCTCCGGCCCCGGTGGTATCGGGGTAAATCCTTCGCTTGTCAATCTCAGGGTCGCGGGTTCTGATTCCACCCGGATAGAATTTTTACTGTCTGGGGTATGGCTGCTGGTGACGTCCAATCGGTCCATTGTAAGAGAGAACTTGATAGTCCTAAATTCGAATTTAAATAAAGAAACCTCGATGAAATTATTTATTTATCTTAGCACCATCCCACTTGAATGCCGCGGTTGATAGTAAAAAATTGCAACGAATCCATTTCATTAGAAATTTCGATGCGTATCATTGTCATGAAATGAAAATGGAATGAAATAAAATGAAAACTATCTTCAATACACTTATTGCGTTGGTTATTGAATTCTTGTTTGCTTGAATTCAAGGTGTAGTGCATACATAAGTGATTGGGAAGAATGGCAAAGGAAGGTCTCCACTGCAATATATGGTCCAAGTATTGTAGGATATGAATTAGAAGAAGAATATTTAATGTGAAGGGGTTTGCTAATAAGAGAATTGAGGAGAGGGTTGATTCTCGAACCAATTAAATGATTTGATAATTTTTGGTGATATTGAGTGTATTTGTTCTTTTGTGGTGACTAAAAACTATTTTCAGTCGCTACCTTCAGTGGGAGATCGGTTTTCAGTGGTGGCTACAGTACTGATTTCCCATTCTGAATACCTGGGTTCAAATCCCAGCAGATGCAGCGATTTCTCTTTGATATACCGATCACTACTTGGCCGCTAGCTGTCTTGAGGACATTTTGAAGTTCGGTGCTCTGTCCGTCGGATGAGTTGTTTACTTTGGACTCCCCTGTGCTACCCACAGTTCCTTTAAATTCCTACCACTACCCAATTACCCACATATCACGTACAGTGTAATTCATCTTAGCTGTCGGTCGCTTCCCCGAATATACAAAAGAACAACCTTAGTGTTTCTTTACCAGTATTATACCATCAATTCACTTTGTCGCTTTTGAAGTCAAAATATCATCGAAGGCTGAATCATTAAAAATGATTGTAATTATATATTTTTTCTCATTACCAATTATTCATGTTCGTCAATGGCATAGCATAATACTATTTTTACCTATGAACTAAACTTGGAAGAACACCGAGGCCCATAGAAAAGACTTTAGCGTAGATATGAGATTTCATGAGCCATCTCATGAACGTAAACGCCGAGAAAAAGATGGAAAACTACGCTGAACGCAGGGCGAGGAAGACTGGACACAAGCCATAGACATGAACCAGCAGTTGCTGGAGGGTGACAATTTACGTTGCGTTCATTATTTTTCTTGGCCGGAAGTCCGCAAGTTGACGCATATGTTGCCATGCATCCAATCTTTCGCACACAACGTGGAAATGGATTGTGCTGATAATCATGACATGTGACTTTCTTTCAGCGTTCCTCGAAATATTTGGTTTTTCTCCTCTGTTCCTTTACATTAGTTTACAAAATTCTTAAGAGTCCCTCTTCTCTTCACAAAAACTTAAGGGTTGAAAGTATTAATCTATGATCTTTTTTAATAGCCGATAAAAGCTTTACGTTTACAGATTTTGGAGTTATTGATCCCTAATATTGGCATCAAAATTAACTCAACTAATTCACCAAGGGGCATAGCGACGTGAAAAGTAACACAGTCTCAAAATGTACTGGTTTTAATTGAAGTGCAAGTGATCAATAGATCACAGTTTTTTCCAATACCTGAAATTTTAAAATTGCTTACAGTCGTAAGCGCATTTTAGGAAGGGCTTTAAAATGGAGTGACTTTGTGACAAATTTTGCACGTTTTCACTCGTACGCTGATCAATTTTTAACATAAACTGAAACGGACGACGTCATAAGATAGCTTCAACCTTCCTTTACAAGATTATGTCTTCAAAAAATCTGTATTTTAAATACGAACGGCTATATAAAGGGAAAACGCTGTCACAAATTCACCCCACCCTGTGGGGTGACTTTGTGACAACATTGTTTTTGGGTTACAAAGTACGGGAAAAAATAATGACACAATTTCGACCAATCAAAAAGTATATTTACTTATGTACAAGTGTTTTATGCTTTGGCAAAGCTACTACATTTTTGCAAGCGATGAAAAGGGAGCTCCCTAATCGAGATTTTTCACCTCAAAGAATCCTCGCTTTCCTACCGGTCTTGGGGGGTCGATAGCGTACAAAACTTCTTTCTTAGAATATAGAATAGCGTCTTCTTTAGTAGGTCACTTCCAGTACATCCTGGTCCTCTCCATAACGCTGACGATGTAGCCTTCGAGTTTTTCTTCCGTCACCCTTCCTGGAAAAAGTTTCCCTTCAAAGTTGACCACTACAAAATCATCCGATTTGAAGACGTTTTTTTCAGGAGCCATGTCGTCGATTCCCAGGACGTCTTTAGCATTTGGAATCACCTTGGTGGGAGTCGTTTCAGCTTCTGAATCCTCCAAACTGCTGAAAGATTCATCCAGCACGTCGGGGTCACTGGGATCTTCATCCGTCCAGTTCTTCTTTCCGCCGTTGTCTTTGTCTGAAGAGATTTCTCTGATGCTGCTTTCTTCAGAGATCTTGACTACCGGTACTTTTTCTTGGTACCGCTGGATGTGGAGGAAGCGCTGGCTTTTTGGCCTTCTTCCCTTTCGGCTTTTCCACCCTACTGGCTTCGATTTCGGCACTGGAGATACTTTAGCCTGCTGGAACGGTGAGCCTTCTCCTTCTCTTGGGGGCCCGGCATCCTGTAACCTCTTCTCTCTTCTTGTTCAGTTCTTCTATGAAGATCTCACCAGGTGCTCTACCAGGTAGAGTACCTGGCCGGAAATCAGGGGGTCCGGGTTCGAGTTCCGGTCAAGGCGAATGATTGTTTCTCTGTGGAATATCTTGCTATCGTGCATCTCAGTGGGTAACTCCGCTAAAGTTTTAGCGGCTAGCTCGCGAGCTTTGAAGGGCTCTAGCGTTGGTATTACATCTTTTACTTTGTAAGAAATACTTTTAATTTTCATAATGATTAATTTTCTTACAACCGGTTTTGTCTCTATGATGGCGATGTCTCATCATAATCAACGGTCAACTATCCTAAGATTGGTTTGACGCAGTCCTCCATTCGATTCTTCTATAGGCCAACCTCTTCATATTGACGCATTTCCGCTGCATTACATCCTTCAAAGCTTGCTCCATATATCTCATACGAGGCCTGCCTTTTCCATTCTTCCCATTTTATGGTTTCTCGTAGATATCTCTTTTCTCCCAGACGTTGTCTACGACAGTTCATTTTGACCCTTTCCTCCCCATAGATTAGGGGAGTGGGGACTATGGGGACCTATACACCCATTTTTCGTTCCCTGAGCCCATCAACAACTCCTGGACTTTCTTCGACAGACTCTTCCCTTTTTTTCCTCCACACCTCAATCATCGTTAACTCATATTTACCTGTATTTATGTACTAGGCAGTGAAACTAAACTGTACCAGACGACGTTACCTTAATGAAGAAATCAAATTTTTATGAAAATTGCTAAGTGTTTTATATTCTTTGATCATGAACATTCATAAAGTTTAGCTTGAAACAAATGAATTATTATGTTTTTACGATATCTCAAACGCGGATGCGATCCAATTAAGAAAGATAGGAGTTTCAATGCTAAATTCAATCACCGGGTTATAAAATTGGTGAGCAGAAAGAAGGTGTTATATTTCCTTATTTTCTTTTCAATTATGATCACGGCATCCCCCACTATCTTTCCTCTTCGCATTTAAGAAGGTGGAGGACTACACGATTTGATTAATGGAAGTTAAGCGGGGCTGTCGCTCAGGTAGCTAGGGGGACGTAGGTCATTAGAGGGGTCCACCCTCGCTCTCGTCGAAAATCGAGCCTCGCCCATCCCGGGAGCTCAGCGAAGGCAGACCCAGCGGGTGGGGTCCCGGGGGAAATTGACCACTAGACAAGAGAGCGGGAAAAGACAGGCTGTGCGAGACTTATTCGGGGATCCCAATGTTCGTCACACGAGTAGCTTTATTGGCGGGGGAGGAACTGTGCGTAAATTTCATCATTATCCTACGGCATTATGTTTCGAAAGCTTCAATTCTTCGCTGGTATGTTTTTCCGATGCTCCATGTTTCTGATCCATAGAGTGCCTCGCTCCTTTCTTTTTGTTGATTCTCATATTATATTCCTAAATTACTAGGTCCATAATATTCCAAGATGCTTACAGGTCCACTTGCCTTTCTGTTAGAACTGCGATAGCCATCTGCGAACCGGAAGTATGTTTATTTCTTCACCATTAACCTTGATTACTTTTATACCAATTTTTTCTGCTTCTCGTTTTGATTCATTTAGGTATATATTTAATAATAATGGCGAGAGGCTGTATCTTTGACTAATTCCTCATTTCTTTTGGCTTCTATTTTCCTTCCATCATTCATTCGTACTGATGTGACCTGACTCTTCGAGAGGCGACAGATTATTTCTTTGTCGTTTTAGTCCATCCCAACTACTTTCAGTATCTTGAACATCTTATTTCATTCCACGTTGTGAAATGCCTAGTTGATGGAGGCTTTAATATGAGTCACGGGCCACTTGAGGAATTTCAGGAGTAATTTTTCTGTGATGACAAATTATCGGCAAATAGTTTTCCTAAGAAAGTTAATGAAGGTGACTATCAACGACCAGAGAAGTTACTAAAAGGTGAAATAATAATTAATAATAAAATATTTGGTGATAATAAACTGCCGTAGTATAAAAATAAAGTAGTTGAATTCTACCATCTCATTAAAAGCACTGATGCGGATGTAATTATAGGGACAGAAAGTTGATTGAAAGATCAAACGAAATCGCATATAATGAAAATTTTCCAAAATCATTGACCATTTATAGGTTCTCCGAGAGGTTTCCTCCAATCTTTCCTTCCATTCTTCGGCAGATTATTTTAGTAAGTGTTTTCGATGCCCGTGGCACCAAGCTATGCTCCTCTTAGTGACTTCTATGTTCTTCTTTATTGCAGCTAAGGATTACTACACCAATAAATGGGACTTCTAATCTGAGAGTCGGTTAAGTTGCGTATGTAGTTCACGTCAAAAACCTAAAGCCAAAAGAATCTTCGTATGTGTATATTATAGACCACCCGATAGCGACGGCAGTTCAGTCTCAGGCCTGGAGAGCAAGATCAGTAAACTAAATTCGCGCGGAAACGATCGAAGCATAATAATATAGGTGGAGATTTCATACTTCCGTCCATAGACTGGGATACGAATAGGTTTATCACCGGGGTAAAAGACAAGGAGCCGTGCGAGTCACTTCTGTGTACCTTCACAACGCAGTCAATGCATCAATTAGTAACAGCATCCACCAGAGGAAATAATACTCTAGATTTATTAGAGACAAATGTACCAGAACATGTTGTAAATGTAGACACCGAGAAAGGCATTAGCGACCATAAAGTACTCACGGCTCAATTTTCTCTGAAAGCTGACAAAACTCACAAGCCGAAAAGAAACATTTATTTGTTCGGTAAGGCTGATTATGGTGGTATAAAACAGGAACTGCGCAAATCATTTAATACATTTCAAGAAGTCAGCATTAGCCAAGATACTGAGGGGTTTTGGTGTACTTTCCTAGATATAACACGTTCATAAATTAATATACACATTCAGAGTGCATTGTAAAGTGATAAATGGTAAATGAACACTCTTATTTCTCACTAGTAGGACCGCACATCGAGTATACTGCTAGTTTATGGGGTCGCGTACAGACAAAGGCAGGTAGGTTTGTTAATTTTTAATAAACATTAAATTGTTGTTTTTATAAACATTAATGTTAATAAACATTAATTTAATTAAAACTTTGTTTTTATAAACATTAATTTAATTAAAACTTTGTTTTTATAAACATTAATTTAATAAAAACTTTGTTTTTATAAACATTAATTTAATAAAAACTTTGTTTTTATAAACATTAATTTAATTAAAACTTTGTTTTTATAAACATTAATTTTAATATTATATATATCTTTATTAAAGTAAAACGCTAGGGCATACCGTTTTCAGTAGTTGTTATTGTTACTACATTAACCTTGTTAACCAACAAACCTTGTTATTGTTTTGCTACATTACCAGTTTGATTTATCTTTTGTGTTGAACAGTGTATATAAATATACCAGTAGGATAATTGGATTAATCCCTTAGCTTAATTTATAATGCCAAGAAAGGCTGATGGTTCTAGCATGACGTTAGAGTACTAGTGTTGGTACTGTGCCAATACTGGTGATTTTGTCGTGGCACCGAGTCCGAAGGAGTGGACTGATATAGCGCAGCTAGCAATTTGAACGGGAGGCAAAAAAGGCATCACTCAAAGGAGCGGAGAAGATTAGGTGTTATTGTTTTTTTGTTTTGGTGACATACGAGCAGTTAAATTGAATCGTTCTCGGACTTTCGGACTGGTCCTTCACCCGGAATACGCTTTTTCCGGGCCTTGGGCCTTATCTCAAGTTGTGCACACACACCTCTGCCAACCAAAACTAATGGCCATCACCGATAAGAAATCGTCGATTCACTACGATACGATTAGCAGAAAAAAATTTAACTCGCCTGTGAATCCTTGTCCTTCACCCCACCATGATGAAATTCGCAATCGGGCAACGTTAAAGAAAACTTTGAAGAGGCAGATTGTAGTCGCGCGCTGTTGACAAAATAAGTGTTTGATTGCCTCATTGCGAAGGAATAATGAACGTGTCGAAGATGTTGATCGATAACGATAGGAATTTATCGTTGGCAAGCAATATATACGGATTTGGAAGCCCAAACACACTTCTATAAATAAACTGTTCATCATGAGCAGGAAGTATGGTTGAAAAAAACGGTAACGGCTTTTAACGTACTTTAGTACAGTTTTTAATCGCAAATCGTGAAAATCTTTAGGGTTCTGGACAGGTGAAGAAAGTAGCCAACAGCCCAAACTGTCGTATTTGTCCACTGTTTTATTTGGTATAAGATACACAACTCGTATCGATACTTTATGCCATTTTCAAGTGTATGCATCCTGTAGTCGTGTTCGGAGCATCCAACCGAGGTCTTTCTTCTTCTGGGTGTAAAATGTTTAATTTAAATTCCGAGGCATGAGAGGAAATTAAGATGGGAGGATAAAGTCATCATAAAATTAGAAACGTGTTAATGATGGATTATTTCGGATTCCTTGGGAGGATATTTAGGATTGGTATTATACATGTTAGGATATTTTGCCTGCCAGCATGAGGCTCCAAGCGTGTGATATTTATCTCCTTGTATGAAACATGAAAATGCAGATATTTTGTAGAAAATGAATGTAGTGTTTTTCCCAAAGGGGAATTGATATTTTTTCATCAGAAGTCGTATTAAAATAGTGATATAATACCCTATATTAATAATAATAACCGAAGGTCGCGCGTTCGAGTCCCGCCTGGGTAAAAAATACCTATCCAGGGCATGGGTGTTTTTAAATGTGTTGCGTCCATATGTTAAATTGCTTCTAATTGGGGGAACCTGAAAGCATTAGGGAAACTAATAATTATAATAATTTCTTTATTCGATTTGGGAGGCGAGGACTTAAGCCCGCAACCACCCAGGCCGGCAATTAATAGTAGGTGTTTAACAGCAGACACGGTAATGTATTTACATCAATGGGATTGTTTACTTCATGGTAATATATATAATGTCTGGATTTATACGCCTTGCCACACAACCTTACGGTCGCACGGAGAGTACTCTGTAGAAGTTGATGGTATACCTACTCGACTATTAAAAGAAATATTTACCTTTTTAAAATACTGTTTCTAGGGTTGCCAAGTTGAAAAAAAATGGCCTGATTCAAAAAACACCCGGGAACATTCCTAAAAATCCCTCCGTCAGGGAATTCTGAGTTTTTGCTGGAATATTCCTGTTGGCAAGGTCCCTAGACTGCGAAAGAAAACAATTCTCCCTTTTTAGCCATGTGCCTCAAAAAAGGTAAATTTTCGCCTCCTTTTCGGCATGCGATTATTCTGCTGTGAGCATGAGATTAAAATATGGATATGGTCAGGAAAAGTGAGGTTCTTTTAATTAATGGAGGTTTGACATTCCGGATGAGGTGTTTGGGGGAAGTGGGACATTTTACTTAAATAACGGACTGTTCCGCTGCGGAACTGGACAATGCGGCCCGTTCCTCCGTTTAACTCGCTCAATAATTTAAAGCTTCTCTCTTAAAGTTTCCCAAATATTACAGTGTATTAAGTGTTTAAGATATATTTCTGCATCATTAAATTTATATTATATTTCTACTTTCCAATGAATATTGCGAAAGCGATCGAGCTGAAAATTATGATGCACTTATTACACGTCAATTAATTTAAACATGCACGCATGTTAATTTAAATTATCATTCTCACGACTTTAATTCTACAGTTTCAATATGACAGAGTGGGTGTGACTGGCAACCCCAGTATGGCGTAACTTAAATGTTTGGTGACAGCGGGTTACATAAAAGTGATTAATTACCTTCTGTACACATATGTATGACATCTCCCCCTTACAGATAAGATGTTGGCAAAATCATAAAATTGACGTAGACATGACGGAATTTTGTTAGGAGCCCTGAAAGTGCAATAAAACGTGGTCTATTCGATAGCTTGTGAAATTTTTTCGCCCTTATATGGTCTGTTAGACCACATAATGGCGAAGATGATCAAAAATTGACAGGGAAATGTGATCGGGAAGGATGGTATAAGGAAGACCTTGCATGAGATATATAGTGGAAGTAGTGAAGGATGTAAAATAGGAGAAGTATGTAACTATTAAGATGTTAGTTGATAAGAGAATTGAGTGGGGTGCTGCTTCAAACAAATCTAAGGATTGTTGACTGATGATGATGATGGTAATGCTTGTCCTTATGAAGAATTCATCATAGAATTTTAATTCGAAAAGATAAAAAAACAGCAAACCAAACTTTAGGGAGCTTCGTGTTTTTACAAATTTCATTTTCCCCTCATTCGCATCTATTTATTTTCTTCTTCTTTAATTGTTCAAATTCGTGAAATGAATCAAATTTATCCTAAGAAATGTATTTCAGCCAATTTGACCTTATAAATTCCTCAAGTAACCAGTGGACGTTGTCTGATTCGTCTAATACGCACAATGCCGGTGGTAATTTTCTGGTGTAAAGTTAATCATTGTTATACACCCTTACTTGACTTGGGGGTTAGTACTATGCAGTATATTATCGGTGTTATTCCCTGCAGGAAATTGTCCGGATCCTTATTGTCCGTGGTAATCGTGGAGGGCTCTTGATATTTCATCTCAGTTGGCTTCGCGGATATGACGCGTTGGCCCCGATCACAAATCACAAGGGAGGTTGGTGAATGAATTGTGCTGGGGGAGGACAAAGGAAAGGCATTTTATATCTATGTGTCTCGTATATATATAGACGTATTCAAGCAAGCGACATGCTTGCGCGATCTCCCAGTCGCAAACGGAAATCCTATATGGCCACTATCATAATACAAAGCATCTTTCCTTTAAAAAAAACCCTCAAATCAAAACTCATTCAAACATAAAGACAAAATTAAGATGAAAAAATTGAAAGGGAGAAGAATAGGAGTAGGAGAATGAAGCAGCGAGATGTGCCCCTAACACCAACATCAATAAAATACAAAGATAAATAAGCAAGTCCCCTACCTTAAAAGCAAATCAAAAAATAGGGAAAAGCTGTAAGGGGGATATTGAGGATTTTTCATGGTCGACGATATAAGCATAGACAATGAATGTAAAAAAATGCAGCTGGTCGTATCTAAATCAGTACGTATCTTTGTGTATAGTTCTCTTCAAGCCATGATGGTGTGTGGCGGGAGGTGAACCAACGCCAGGAAAATATTAGTTTAGTTAAACACTCTTTTTGCTAGTAAGTGCATAATTGTCTAAATTCTGATCTAGCTAGACTCACCAAGAGAATTTGATTTGAACGCTAATTTACTGTAATAGTCGCTGACTTTTGTGTCAATAAAATATCATAAGACAGACGGTTGAATTATATAGACATTAATCGCTTATGGTTTTATCCTAGGCTGTTTTCAAATTTGAAATTATTGTAGTATCATGCAGAAATAACATTAGCCTAAAAGATATATTAACTACAATTTTTCATTCCGTACCTGTATCTCTCTTATAACAACCGGCGACAAGTATATTAATGTCCCTTAAATTTCTTATTTTATATAGGTATTTATAATCTATCCAATCATAATGCGATGGAGCTTTGAATATATTTTCAACGGCGTCATAAAAAATCCACCTTATCTGCAGGAGGCTTATCCTGACTTTCCAACCTGCTATTTGAAGGGTATTCCCAACCTAATTCTTCTAACAAGTTGGACGTACTATAATAGCCATCCTACAACGTTTAACGAAGTCATCTGCGCTTCACTTCACACCATCCATTTCTGTGGAAGGTCGCACTCCTTATATTGGCAGCGTGCTCTTGGTGGGGCTTACTAAACGAAAGACATATGACACTTACCTTTGCGCCAGAAATCAATGACGTCTCTGCTTGAGTGAAAGCTTTGCCTGACGATGACGTACGAAGGCTCTACAAAATAGTGCGGAGAAAAACTGAAACATATATTTGCGCAACAGAATGAATGGTCACGTAATTGCTCCGTTGCCTTTTTTATAAAAGCGTAGTCAGAGCAACGACCTCATGTTCTCCCGAACGAATGAAGCCATTTGGACAGTCTCGTTACCTTCGGACATTCGCACATCACATTTCTAAACTTGTATTGGCGGGTTCTGGGTTCGTGTCCCGGTCAAGGTGAATGATATCTTATTTGTGGTATCATTTCTCAAGTGGTTGAAGGAAATGAGCCAATTTATTGTGTAGTGTCGATGTTCATGTAAGTTAAGAGAAAAGTTTTCATTATGTTTTGAGGAATGTACATGTTTTGAGAAATGAGAAAAGAACATGTGTAGGATGTTTGCCAACATAATATCTCGTTTATTCCACAAAATATTTTTATCATGTTAGGAGGCATTCATTAGATATGCCGAAATTATTTACCCCACATTGGCCCTATTTGGCTTGGATCACTCTTTTTCCATTTTTCGTGCTATGAACCCATGCCTCTCCTTTATTACAGGTTAAGACCGAGTCGAAACCGCTTACCACACCATAATCGCTTATCTTCAGCAAATATATCAACATAATTGATGTTGATGCAAAGCTATCAAACTGTAATGGCCTTTTACCATGCATTTCATAAAGTCATAAAGTAAGGGAAATGGCTTAAATTCCGCTATTCACCTCATAATCAACCCTTGTTTGTGATTGGAGTATAGGAAGGGAAATAGGATCTTTGCCTTCACAAAATCTAATGAACTAAAAATTTATTAAATAGTCATCTAAGTGCCTGATTCAAATGGAATGCAATATAATTACTAGAAATTTATACATGATAAGCTTGATCAGCGTTTGATGGTATTTTATATTCATAATCTGATCATGCAGTTATAGAGAAAAATCGTTATGTCAATATTTAAAGATGGGGTAGGAATTTTAGCATAAAAGAAAAGACATATGACCGTGATGGAGAAATAGGGAAAATACGTGAAAAAATGAAAGTAAAGATTGAAGTTGAGATAACAATGTCAGTTATTTATGGAGGCAAACTAGTAGGGAATATTTTTATGCAACTGAGACTATCAATGAGAGAGTAGAATAATTTTTCAACGAAATTTCATGGCTACCCCAACATGGTATAATTATCCCGTACTAAGGTGTTGTTGTTATATAAGTCACTAATTAAGGATAATAGAAATACCTAGTTATTTTACTTGATACTGTAAGCATAGAAGGAGTTACTGAGGGGAAGTTGAACGTAGAAATCTCCTCCTTCTACGTATTATAATGGCTAGAATGGTGGTGTTAATTGTTGATCATTATCGGTCACAATAATAGGGAGCAGGAGTTGCACTTTGAGAAAAAATGCTTGGAATAAAAATCGAATCGAATGAGATATTCATCATCATCATTGGTCATCAATCCTTAGATTGTTTCTGATCCTGGTTTGACGCAGCTCTCTACTGAGTCCTTCTATCAGCTAATCTCTTCATATTTACGTATTTCTTCTCTTTCACATCCTTCGAAAAATTCCTCTGACTCGTAGTTGAAGAAAGGCGTTAAAAATGAGTGGATTGGAGGATACCCCCCAGACGTTACGTATTCTTGAAGGAGCAATATAATATTCCTGAAATAAGAATATGCTATTATTGTTGTCTTGACTTACGAAGTTAATAACGTTTTGTCTGAATACAAATGACATAAAATAAAAAAAATTCGTGGTAGAAATTCGTAGGAGGAGGAAAGATAAGAACTAGAGAGGAATGACTTGAATCCTTCAAATAAGTCTGAAAATCATTTAAAGAATATTCTGCAGATATAGCAGCGAGTATTAAGAATGAAAGTCACTTATTATATAATTCGTGCTAGGGAGGCCAGTCAATTATCATGATTGAAAACTGACAGCAGTCGAGACTGCATGACTCTCATCGCCTCTTTTAAGTCCTTATTTTCTTCACGCTAACCTGACAACTCCCTCTGCAAATGGTCGGCCTAACTGCGAAAATTAGACTTTCCCTTTCCATGACCGTAAATTTTGATGAGGGTTTTTGTCAAAATTCAACATTTTCTAAGTATTTCATGAATGTTCTGTGCGTGAAACATGCTGCTTTACGCTTCAGTTTCTTTAATTAACACTGCTAATAACCATGGTAATTAATTCCTCAATCCACTTAATGCTTTATAATGCACGCAAACTAGGAGTTTGGCTGTTTTAGGGAATTGGCCTATGCTTAAGGTAACATTTGTAATAATGCATTTATGAGACAAAAGTGTTTAATAAGAAGTGAAAGAGAGAAATAGTGTTGCATACAAACATAAATGTTTCAAAATGGACTTATTTCAGATTTTGGCAAATTTTTAGGAGACATAAAAAATAAGACTTTCTTTCAAAACGTTTGACTTAAGGGCGAAATTTTTTTCTGAAGTTCTTACTACTGTGATACATCATAAATTAAAAACATATCTACGTATACTTTTGCATGAAAAATTAGAAAAAATCCATTAAAGGAACAATTTACAAACTTTTCCGAGATGACTCCTCTTTGTGATTCATGATTCAAATGCATGGAGAGAGTGTAAGAAGAGCAGTGTACGAAGAAGAGAGTAGAAAACTACAGCAAAGAAATAACTTATGGAATGTTTATAATTATTTTTCAATAGTCTTGTGAAGTACTCATCAATTGGATTGAATATTCACAATCTCTTTGGAAATGGAGCCAAAATCAGTAGAGATTAACCTTTGGTAAGGATTAAATTTGATCACAACATGGATATTCTCGATAAAGGTAGAATTCATATTATTTTAATTACTCCAGTCTCGTGAGCAATATCTGAGTCCAAGTCGACTCAGAGAAATTGAACGTTTGTTGAAGACAAATTTTTTCCATGATGAGTGATAGCAATTCGTGGAATGTCGCCATCCCTCAATAAAACCGTATCTTCTTCCTCCTCTTTCGTTACAACTCGCTTAACACGGAGCTCCCAGCACTAAGTCAAGACCGAGATAGCGTCATCATCCTCCGCTGTTGTTCGCGAATGTTTCCGTGATGGACGAGCGCGGGAATTATTAATTTCGACACGCACGCGGCTCGCTGCGGTCATTTGTTTTTATTTTTTCTCCGACGCAGATGTAATTTCCTCCGAGAGCCGCACCCTTTGGAGAATGAGCCGACCCGAGCCAGCCGAGTGACGCCCACCTTATGCTAGCAGTCGGAAGAGGAGGTGAATTCGTCGGATCGATATTTCATGCACCTCCCCATCTACCCTCCCACTAGAGCAAGTCCCTGGCCGTCGCTGTCGATCCGCGACTCCCGGGTTGATTAATGCGCACCATTCGATGACCAATTTCAGCGCTTCCAATTCGTGAATGGCCGCGGGGGACATTCATGAGACGTCGCACGTCACTAAGCGAGCCACACAAAGGGCTATCTGAACCACGCACGCAATTGCCTCTGGGGCGCAATGCTTCCTCTCTCTCTCGTCCATTATGACAGGAGGGAGGACTCCTTTCATTGAGAGAGTCGACTGACCAATAGACAAGTGTGGCGTTCGCCGATTGGGAACCCTCGTGTTTTGCGTCGAAATAAATAGACATTTTCGTTTTCTCCGGAATTATACCGACCTGAAAGCGAGTGAAAATGAGGTGTTCGGGGAGATGAAGAGAAATAAAAGCAGAATTTGTGTTGGAATATGTAGATGACGAATAAGAGAAATATTTTGAGGGTACCTTACGAACTACACCCCTATTTTCTCCTAAGTTCTTCCAATAACGTCAACCACGAACTATTTCAACATTCAAGTCGTAATTTTTTGTAACCTATCTTTATTGGTAGAATGAAAATAAAGATAGCTTTTGCTTACGTTATTTACTATCTCATTTCTTCCATCAACTCCCTCTCTAATGCTCTCCCATCAACTCTCTCTCGAATGCCCTATTCTCCCATCTCTTTTGAACCCGCGACCTTTAAGATTGCCAAGCGTGCTCGTACCGAACTGGCTAACGTGGTCGGCCATTTGATTATTTTTGGTGGCACAGAATCCTGGGTTCCAGGAGTGAATCACCCAGAGCGTCAAGCCTAGCCACCCCCAAAGTGCTCTCCATATGAAACTCCAATATCTGCAGAATGCCTCCAAAAAGGAAGCCGCAACGAGGAACTGAACCCGGGTTTATGACTTATTACACCAGTCTCGACATGAATATGATCCCTTTAATAATTTTAGAGATCAGATGTATTCTAGCGAATATGCATCTGGTAGAGGACCAAACCTAACTGATAGGTTGGGGCGCGCTACTGGTAGGCGTGGGCGAAGCGGGAATGTAGTTAGATATAACGCAAAACAAATTTTTTATCACTCAGGATAATAATAATAAATACTATCTCCTTTAGTAAAGAGTAAAACTTAGTAAGACTTCATTCCATGATGTAACTTTTTCAGTTAATCTTTGAAATATTAATCAAAAGGTTTAACAGAAGACTTGTTTAAAAATGGAAAAGAAACTCCACACTTTGGTCGGGAAAAATTGTAGTTATTTAAGTTGGGATGCCTGGAGACATCATTTCATACCTGGAGCTTATCCAATTATAAGTCAAAATTTTATTTTCAATGCTCAGAGGAGTAACAAAAAAGATAATTCTGATATGTATTCTTCATTCTAGTGGTGGTTCAAACAAAAACACAAATCTCACCATTTAAACTGGTGGAGAATAGCTCAAAATTTGTAAACGCCTATTTTATAAGTTATACCTTCATTTGTAACCTTAATAAGACAAAATGGTACAGGGAAAAGGCTAAAATCAATGCAGATTTAATGAAGATAATTTGAAGTTGATGTGAGAAAATTAAAATGAGGATTACTGAAGTTTTTATGTAATCATTGGGTAACTGGTTTGTAAGGAAATGGAAAAAGAACGATGGACGGAAGGAAGACAAAAGAATAGTTCCTTGTGATGGTGAAGGAAGAAAACTAGTTGATCGAGGAAATTCTGATGGTAATATGAGAACAATAAATCTTAAGGTACAATGAGCTTTTTAAAGTTGTAATGTAAAAACAAATATAAGGCAAGCATGAAGAGAATAGGGATTTTAGACTGCTTGTAGGTGCAGAGAGCATGTCAATTATTCGAGCTCACATTCTGCTTTAGGAAAGTAATCTGAGAGTAAGCTGAGCTAATTAGAGGGTAAAGAGATTAGATTAGTCGGTGAGACATAATCGTCGGTGTCGACGGTGAGACAGGCAGTTTCATGTGGTCATATGCTGCAGATACTAGGAATTATATTATTAGGCCTACAGATTAGGGTAGTTTTCGATAGGGTACTCCAATGTTGTTACTTCACTTTCCACGCTTTTCTTGAACGCTCCCTATACCCACTCTATTCCTCTCTCTAAATTAGCATATACTCCAGTTTTCTTCCTTCCATCTACAGTGCCATTTTCTTCCTCCCGACGAAAAGATTATTGTAATGGATGGAGTAATGGTTTCCTATCCTGAGGATTCCTGAGTTCTAATCCCGGCTGGGTCAGAAACTTTTCATTCGTATACTGGTCCCTGCTTGAGTACGGCGTGGAAATCACTTCGAGTGAAGTTGTCCGTCCGTCGGTTGGGATGTTAAACCGTGGACTACCTTTAGCTTAGAGCAAGCTAATATCTGTTATGATACGTACTCTAGTGACTATTATTATCGATGTTAATTATTTATGCTCTGTTCACTGCGGATATAAGTGTGTGTTCAGTTCCTTCTTTTCGTTCTGTTGAACGAGTGTGATCATTCAGAACTCCGGGGCCCACTTCGTCCCCTAAACTTAACAACATCGACACAGGTTTTTCCTCTGTCATACCTTCACTTCCTATATTTCTACTCATTTCCTTATGGCCTCAACTCTCATTGATAACCATGACTTCATTCGTTGGTTGGCCACCAATCCTAATGACAACGACTCTTCCACCCTCCTTCGCGATATTCTACTGTTTGTCCGTCTGTAACCATCTTTCATTCCCATCCTGAATAATTGTTCCTCCTCTCTTACTCTTCATCCTTATAATCTTACCCAGGGGATCGGGTTGGTATGGTGGTTAGAGTACTGGCCTCCCATTCTCCGTCGATTCTCGGCAGTGGCGAATTTTTCAATGGCAAACCGGTCCTTACTTGAGTGCCTAGTGGATGGCACTTCAGGTTCAGTACTCCGTCCGTCGGACGTTAATCCGTGGTCCCCTAGGGGCCTGCCGTTAAGAATAGGCTAATTCCGACGCCGGGTTTCTCTCCATCCTTCCGCCTGAAATGCTCCTATCATTACCCAACTACCCACCTATCCTAAAAATGACACAAATGATCTCAGCTGTCGGTCACTTCCCCTGAATTACTAACTAATATTTCCCAGCGACTTTCGTTTTTCGCTCACCATTTTAAGAGTTGTCTCGTCCGTCATCCTTTCGGTCCATCGCAGTTTTCTCGTTCACGTCCAAACCAGCATTTCCAAATCCACCATTTTTATTTGTCATCACCTAACCCTAGTTTTCGGATCTGCTTGTTTCATGCCAATCTGTAAACCAATCTTCATATTCTAGATGCACAATGGAGTCATGGTGATTGAAGCTGCCAGTTGAGCGCTGCTGCTTGCGTTGTCCTATGTAGAATGCAAAGGCACCGAGGAAGTGCAGTGTGTGCTTTTGTCGGTTGCATAATGACCCTCCCTCCTTCATGTCGTCCAATGTCTTTTAAGGAGATATGCGCGATATTTTTAGTCCTCCCGTTGGCGGATGGAACAGGAATCGTCCTCTATCTCCTCCCGCTTCTATTCCACCCTTCCCTCCATCACACTCGACTCCTTTATAACTGACGCAACGAGGGAAGGCGTGGGATGGGCCGGGAGCCAGGTTTCCTCACCACCCGACGGGCATTCCTTCCTCCTCTTCCTCCCGCGCGATATGGACCTGACTCTTTCTCTTATTCTTCGCAACCTTGTCCACACCCGTCCGCAATCCACTATGCCCAGTCTAACGTTATTTTTTTATGGCTCGCCGATTTCGTGAGGGTTGTGGATGGTTACAAAAAACTGTCACGCAACCTTTTGGACTCCTAGAAGAGGTCCTCCGTTTTGTCCCAAATTATATCCTTCTTACCTTCTTTGATGGTGTCTTTCACATTCTATATGATTGATATTTCTTTACTAGTTAGAGTGGGTTTTTTTGAGTATTCCTATCCTGAGGACCTGCGTTCGAAAACCGGTAGTGCCAGAAATTTCCATTCGTATACCGATTCTTACAGGAGTGTGGCTTGGAAATTATTTTGATGAAGTTGTCCGTCCGTACGTTGAGGCGATAAACCATGAACTCTATGATGCCTTTCGTTAAGAGCAGGCTAATAACGATGTGCGGGTAACGATAAGCGGATTTCTCTTTCGCTTTTCCAATCTTCTCTCCGTCTAAACATAAAACCTCGCCATTATTCTGCCTTTTCGACCATCGTTCTTTTTGCATTCTCCTCCAAAAATAAATTTGTAACGCATTTCTAAGAATTTTCATGCCAATTGCAGTCCGTCCTGGTGTTTATTCCTCTTATTTTACTCTTCCATTGCTCGAAATTTTCTGACGCTCTGTCATAACGATAATAAATTATGGGGTTTCGGGTTCGAGTCTCGATCAAGGCGAATACTTTTTTTCTCTGGGGGCATTCTGATATTATTTGAAATCATATTCAGACAGGTTAGAGGAGAGAATACACGCTGTTGTATAAAGAATATGGAACATGACAATTTTTCTTGCAAAAGTAATGGAAATGGCCACAGAATACATTGTAACAATATACGTCCACACGAGTTCACCATAACTATGCATAATGGTGACTCGATGACTTTCTGCAGGTCATGAAACTTGTTCCGATTAATGCTTCACGATCCGAGTTGTCTATGGAGGAAGTTTAATTGGGCGTAGTAAATATAATGTGGCTCATCAACAATTTTTTCGTTGCGGCGAGATTTTGGGCTTTAAAATTAAAGAAAGCCCCTTTAATAGTCTAGGCCTTGTCGTGGTGAGATGGCCTTGTATTTTCCTGCGACCGATAAGGCTGGACTGGCAGTATCAATGGAAAAAGCTCCCGGTAGCGCCACTCATACCCGATATTTGCCAAATATGAGCCAGAGAAAAGAAGTATCGTCTGTTCCTCAGTAGATGCTAGAAGGGGTCTTTCAAGTGACATTGTTGAGGCAGACAACTGAAAAAAACCCTCACTTGAACTGCCTTACGTTGATGATGGTCATGGGTAATAGAAACTCAAATTATAGCTGTTAAAATTGACCGAAAATGAACCGATAATGGTATTTCACTCACTCTGTAAATTTACTCATGACGAAAGATAGTCAAGGGGATTGGGTAGGTGTGGTTGATAGAGTACTGGGCCTCCTATTCCGAGGTCTCAGGTTTGACTTCCGGCAGTGTGCACCATTTAGGATATGGGATAATTGGATACAGGTAGGAATTTTTTAGATACGGACAGTATGAAGGGTGAAGAGAAATTCGACATCAGCATAAGCCTGCTGTTAACGAAAGGCGCCGAGCGGGCTACGATTCATGGTCCTGTTCACATGACAGAGTACTTTCTCTCTACGCAGCTCTACGGTGGGAATCGGTTTAATGGTGAAAAATATTTTCCGTTACTCGAATAAGAGCTTGGAGCCTCGGGATTCTAGCCACCAATAACACCCAACCACATTGAGTTTCGTAAGGCCTCACATTGTCCGTAAACGAAACTGTACCTCCGGCACGTCTCTCTCAGGAAATGAATCTCGAGACTCTGGGTCGAAAGTTGGCGGGCGATTTTTTGTGGTTTGGATATAGACCGCGGTACGTGATCTGAACTCAAATCGCGAGTCAGAGAGCTCCTGGAAGCCTTTATCCTGACGCCAACTTCCGAAATAGCCAATATGGTCGACACAGACACATTAAGAGTAAGATTACCATCTTTACTTATTTCAAGCATTTATCGAAGTATTGTAAGCGGAAGCAATTAATAGCCATCTGACTATTTTTAATGACGAAAATGAACTCAGATAAGGAAAGGTGAAAATTCTCGCCTTCATTTTAAAAGGAAAGTTTATATGAATTTCACGTAAGAGAAAAACATCAAAGTGGAGTAGAATCTCACAACCACTCAAAGCCAAAAATAAAATGGGAAGATGCTCTCAAAAACTGACTTACCTCTTTGTGAACGTTGAAAGAACAAATACCCCTTAATGGCTCTCAGTCACACACAAAAACAGGGACTATAGGACCTCTCCTTCGGTTATGACCAGTAAATATTAAAAACTCAAGTACAAAGAGTAAAATAGATGAATAAAACGCACTCGAGTTTATGAAGGATTAGGAACACCCTCTCGATTCTCGTTCACGCGCATAAGCAAAGATTTAAAAAGTTCTCCAGCGGCTAGCTGTCATGTTGTACCTTTTAACCTCCCCATTCCACATCCTTGTACACCTATAAGGCCCTGAGGTTCTTCGTCTTCAATTGCTATCAAGGCCGTTGATAACGTTCTCCCACAATTCTGCAATAGCCTCAGCTGTCGGTCGCTTCTCCAGATAACGACTACTACGTCCAAGCGAAATTACCCCAGGGAAGTAGGGGGTTTTTCCCCATCCAGGCAAAGCATTTTGTTGATCGATTACGTAATTTACGACTTGCCATCCATTAACTTTCGACCTTCAGATTTTGACTCTCGCATCCATCGATACTCATTCCCATTGGGCATCTCGAAAATCGATTATCGACGCCATTTGCTTACGGCCACTTAAAGATAATTGGCTACGCCCTCTCAGCGCCTGGCGAGACACGCGCCAAGGAGGCACAGCTGTTTGCGCTGTGGAGCTAATCGTCCGTCTTGTGCGGCACTCGGCTGGCTCACCTCCGTCCGACCTTCCGTGCCAGGTGCTCCCTCTCGTCAAAGGGTTGTCCTCGGCATTGGAGGTGTTACCGCGAAACCATGACGTAAACTCGACGTTGCTGCGATCTGAACGAAATGGCGGGAAGTTGGCGCTTCGATATAGCATTCTTCTTTTTAAATTTAAAGCCTTGTCGCCGCAGCAACGACCTCCAACCGTCTCTGTCTTCAGTCATTCTCTTCATTTCAGTATATGAACTGCATCCCATTTCAGTCGCCATAACTTTTAAATACGAAGTTCTCTGTCTCAGTTTTTTCCCAAGAAATTCGCCCTCCAAAATATTTTGTATAAAGGTGTCATGCCGGAGTAGGTGTCCGATGAGCTTAAATTTCCTTTCCTTGTTAGTTTTCTATAGTTCTCTTTCCGTGTGAACTTGATTTATCACTTGCTGATTTGTTTTTCTATCGATGCACCTAGCTCTTGATACACTCCTCCAAAACCATATTTCTGCAGCTTCAAGTTTGGTGGTTTCACTTTTTCTTAATGCCCACGTCTCACATCCATATACCAGTACAATCCATGCAAAACTTTTCAAAAATTTCTTCTTAGCCAATATTAATATTTTTACTTGCCAAGAGACTAAATTGTTTTGAGGTTTTATTTGCTAAAATTATTAGTCTCTTGACCTATGAGGTGCAGCTGTTATCTTTTTGCAGTATGCTAAGTAACATAACTCCTTTACTTCCTCTATTCTCTCTCCCCTTGTACATATGTTTCTCTTTTTTTCCACATTTCTTCTTTTCTAGCGCCATGATTTTTTTCTTTGTGTTTATTTCAAGTTTAAGTTTTAATATACTGTTATTCAGAATTTGAAGCATTCGACTTATTAATAGTTCTTCTTAGGCGGGAAGTGGGCGCTTCGATATATCCATATCTAATGACTTCCCTACCAGCCACTCGAGGGTGTGTTGCAGGGGTTGATCTGTCATCAAACATACAAAACGTATGTACATACACCAAAGCATATTTATCCTATCCAACTGAGGAGAAATTATTGTCAATATCATGCACGACGCATATTATAAATTCTATCTTTCATCCAGCATGCAAAGAAAAATTTGAGAAATATTACGAATATGCAATGCTTAAATTGTAAAAAAAAGTTCAGCATCATATTTTCACATCTGTTTGTTTCATTAATCAGGTATATAGTGACACAGTATGTAGAAATGATTTAGCTGCGCCCACATTTGAAGATGAGGTGCATCACTCCTACTAGTATTCAAATTAGGTTTTAAGTTAGTTAGCTATTAAAGGAAGGTGAACGGGAGGATTTGAATGTCTAAGGCTAGATGACTGGTAATGATGAAGAACTAACTTAATCCTGCGTCTAAAGGGCACCACTCATGCTTAATGAGGTATTTGAAATCTTTACATTTCGGTTGGTATGTACGCCTTTCAATAGGCAAGGGAGGAGGAAGACGCCATATTATCAGGTCTACCGATTCGTCAAAAATCAATTTTGGACTTCCATTTTTGTCAGATGCTGATGTCAGATAGATTTTGGCCGCAAACTTGTGTTTTTTAGTGGAACCATGCTAGAATTAGGTAAAGATAATTCATTTAGCGTGGTTTAACCACTTTTTCAAGCTCTCTCTCCCTTATAGCACTCCGTAATATATTATATATCCCCAACCCTAGGTTTTCCAAGAAACCCAATAAACCTTATGTTTATTGTGAAGGATAGAAAAGATATAATTTATAAAAAAAACCTTATTATTTATCAACATTTTAATTTATGAACTGATTATTGTATCTATTATTATGACCACCTTCCACCATGTCAAAGCTTCGAATTTAGATTTTATTATTATTTGAACTTAAAATTGGTTTGTCAAGCACCTTTCCCCCCCAATGTAATGAAATTCTGAACACCCCCTCGATGTCGATAGTAAATTTATCGTAGCTATGGCACCGAAGCTTCTTCCCATCCCCCTATAGCGTTAGATAAATTTTGCTCGGTTCCAATATTAGCCAGTGTTGAAATTCGCGTAATAATTGTAATTTATCTTTCTCTCTCTCACCACTCTCACCTCTCAAAAGGTATAAATCACATTATTTTGACAGAAAATGTTTTAAAAATTACTCCATCTTAGTGTGAAAATAGGAAATAAGAATTTGGAAAACCTGCTTGTATGAAACAGTTTGCAGAAATAAATACCTATGAGCAGAAGTAAAAATAATAATATACAAAGTAGAAATTATGCATTTAAAAGCATACTCAATGGAAACTACAGAAGCAACAAGTATGATAAAACAAAGTAAAGGCATTGCAGAAATGACCGTAATGAGAATAATAATACAATGGACAAGACTAGATATCCAGTGAAAACATCAGAGACTTCTGTTAGATACCTCCAAAACCGAATGGGCAAATTATAGGCAATAAGAATAGAACGAGCATATAAGGACGACACTAGAGTTGTCAATATAGCAAAGGGCAAAAACCAGTAGGAAATAGGAGCATACTTCAACCACGCAAAATATCTAATGAGAAGAATTGCTATGATTAGGTCATCACTGTTTGTGTTAATAACTTTGATTTGGCCAAAGAAAGAATATGGATTGATTGAAGAGACTGATGCGTTCTTCGTTATTTATTTTGAAATTACTTTGTACATAATATTCCCGTGATATAAATATCCTAACAGCCATAGAAAAAACCTCGTTCTTTACTTTTTGGAATTTTTCCATAGTTGAAAGTAAGAACAAACAGTAATTTTCCACACGAATTTAATTACCCCCACCGGTTTCAACACATTGGTGTCATCATCAGGGACCCTGTCGTGTGGAGACGTGTGGAAAATTACAATGTTTGTTCTTATTTTCAACAATCCTGAACTTTTTAGTTTGATTAGCGGCTGGAGTACTAACCTTTAACCCCAAGGGTTTGAATCCCGGAAGTGACAGATTTTTTCACTTTTAAACTGGCCCATACTTGAGTATGTAGTATTGGTACTTGGTACTTGGTATCTTTCGTTAAGAAGAGGCTAATTTCAAGGCCTCTTTTTTATCCACCATACCTCTTTACCCTTCTATTCACATCCTTGTACCTTTTCATCCGGTCTGGAGAGCATTTAAGAGCGGAAGCGTGGACGTGGAGAAGTTAAGTTGGATGGAAAGGAGAACGAACGAGGGAATGTTGGGAACCATGAGGCTAACGGGAAGTTGACCGAAGAAATTAGAAGAATACAAAATGAGTGACTGGAACGATGGAGTGGATAATAAGGGAAGAAGACACTCTGAAGGGCATGATTGCGGGAAGAATGTTGGGTAAGCGTCTTGAAATAGGGGAGGAAGAGCGAGTTTGGATAGGATGATGATGGGTAATAAGTATGCGGAACTAAAGAAGGACACAATTGAATGTTAAGAAGTATTTTTGTGCTCATCTTAACCTACCGTAACCGGTAGACCACTTATAATAATACCCCAATATCCTAAACGGAGGGTATTTCACTCCTACTCTGAATTGATGTCATGGATGCCACGCTACAACTTGAGATTGGCTTGCTAATCATAGTGACTCATTTAATCGGAAGAATCCACTCAGTCCCGCAATTCGATGTCCTGTTCCTCCCAAGTGTAGCGTGGTGTTGGGAGGTATGGGGGAGAAGGGAGTGCTGAGATGCTAAGGGCGGGGAAGAAGCAGGAAGACAGCTCCCCGACCTTCCCAGAGGAGGAGGGGTAATCGGACCCTTTGACAAGGAGGGAGGGGGGACACGACTCGTCCGAGAGAACGCGAGGCATTCCGGGAAGTGTCCAAAATGGCGAACGTCCAACAGAAAGCCAGAGCCCTCTCTTTCCTTTTTGGACTGTAATGGGGATGTGGAGACTGCAATCCACCCTCGCCTCCCACTCGTAGAAATAGCGAGGTAAGATCGCCTTGTGTCATTCCTGTGATGTGAAAGTTCCTGAGGGGCAAAATTAATGATAGTAGAGTCATTTTTATTATTTTGCAATTTTGAAATTTTGATTCAAAATTTCTTAGAACATCAATTTCATTGAATCAGGAGTCATTGTCTGTGAGCCGCCCACTAATATTATTTTTACGGGTGAAGTTATTTAAAACACAAGCTTTCAAGACGATTAAACTGATTATAATTGATAGTTAGTACTTATAAATGCCTCTCATATTGCACATATTTGTTCCATCTCTTCGTACCTTTTTATGCGCTTCATTCTAAGAAAGATTCCTATGCTTACCTATTCCTTCTACGAATTATCTAATATATCAACACGACATGCGCCACTCCACGACCACTGATTACCTCCTCCTATTCAATCAGCTTCAAAATTACTTTCAGGAATCACTTTCCTGCTTTCTGTCTAACGACCAGCTTTATCGTAATACTAGCATAATTATGTATGAGCTATTGGGTGAGGTAATTGGTAGAGTACTGGCCTCTCACACCTAAGGCCAGGATCCGACTTCTGACATTGTAGAGATTTTTCATTGGTTAACCTGTCCCTTCTTGGATGCTGCATAGAGAGTACTTAGAGTGCAGTACTCTGTTTGTCGTATGGGACGTTACGTTATGGTCCCCTTGGCCCCTTTCGTTAAGAGTAGGGTAATACTGACGTCGGGTTTCCAACCCTTCTCCTTACCTTTCCATTCTCTCTGTTTTCCTTACATCCTTGCACCTTGTCTCCAGGTCTGAAGCACTTTTGAGTGCGGAAGTAGACTTGAAACCGCGGATGAGAGAGCCTGACGAAGAGTCATCCCCTAATACACACAATATTGATGGATCACAGAGTATTGAATGAATTACAGCACTTATTTATGGCTTACCTCTCATAACAAAACTTGATGCTCGATGCCTTTAGGCCAAGTTCCTTTAAGAACACTCCCCAGGTTTGAGAAAGCATCGTTAATCATATGTTATTTTAGGATAATACTAAACTTGAGGTAATTGCTAAAAGATTTTATCTACTCTGTCTAATGCCTTTGATCTACTGCCTCTTCTCTTCGCATTACGGTCTTGGAATATGCCTGAAAATTGAGCCATCAAAGTGTCAAACTTAGCGAGTCCTTGATACCACCACCAATACTACATCTCTTTCCGTTCTTAACACAATCCTTCTTTGCCCTTATATTCTTACTCTCCGCACAAATCATTAATTATTCTAGACCTGCCTCTCATTCTACTTCATTTATTCTTAAACTCAGAGCGGGCAAACTTATCTTACTCCTTTCTTTATTCTTGATTTTCCACTGTTTGGTTCAGAGTTAACTACTGCCACCTCTTATTTATATAAACTGTGGTTATTGCCACAACCCTTGATTACATTTATAAATGCTGTTGAATATGATATCTAAATCATATGAACACAAAATACAACTTCGTTGCGACTTCACCGTTAAGAATGTGGTATATTTAACCATGCTTCCTGCTCGTCGCCGCAAAGAGGGAAAAGACGTGCCACCCCGGTTTGAGAGACACTTTGGCATTTCATTCTTCTCACCCCGCGCCTTTCCGTCTCCTCAACGATACCAACAACGGAGCAACGGCTTGACAGTTACTTATTGCAGCGAAGGGGCCTGCGAAGAAACAAGATTATCTTCCGTTCCTCCTTCGGAATGGAAGAGGAGAAAAACACCTTTGCCTTTTTCATTGCATGCGCCAGTTCGTGTATAATATAGACTGCTAATCATCCCCCAACTTTACCCAACAATGAGAATTAAATCCCCGAGTTGACCAGAATAGAAAGGAAACTCCGACAGGGGAGAAATCCGGTAGGTCAAACATCTGCAGGACAATTCACAATGCTGCTGTTTCGAATCCCACCTTGGGAGTTTATTTTGCGGTTTAATTATATTTAGATGACGTAATACAGCCTTAGATTATTGGATAACTGAAAAAAACCAATATAATCCCAAGAATGAGAACAGCTTCTTTTCTTAGAAGACTTGCTTCTTGCATGTTTGAGATGAAACCAAAAATATTTTATATAAGATTATTGCAATATCTGAATGAGAATGAGAACAGCTTTTTTCTCAGAAGTCTTGCTTCTTGCATGTTTAAGATGAAACCAAAAACATTTTGTATAAGATGTGTGCAATATCTGACGGACCTGACATCAGTTAGAAGTAGGAGTCTGTATTGCGGGCGATATTATCGTGGTTCATCATTAAATTAGATGTTTAAGTGAAATGAATAGCCACCATGGATATCAAGAGCTTCGTTGGGAAACCCTAGAGACATGAAGATTATTTACAAGATTACAAGTACTTGAAAAAAATCAAATCACACGAGTTCGAATCTTACTGAATACATATAATATCTACTATCACGTGTCCGGAACACACAGTCTCTTATGTGCAGTACTGATAGAAGTGGAAAATTAAGAGAGATTAACTATGGGACCAAGGGATGCAACAATTCTTTTTTCCCACGCGCAATACACATCTCTTGACCTACCTCCCCCTGCCACACACTCTTGCGCCGGCTCTTATGGTAAAATGTAGATTTAGACGATAGTATAATCGACGATACTTTATTTGTCTGGTGTGAAGTCATCGCTGACCACTCTTGAGGTGGCGCGTAGGGTTCAAAGTAGGTTTAGATACGTAAGTCTATGGCAGGTCGCCCAACAGCGAATAGTACTCATTTTCTCATAAAATTCTTCTGCTATCCCTTCTGATTTATCCGCTGATATTTGGAATACCCTGGTTCGCAGGAACCAATGAATGTTGATGTGATAGATGCTCATTTTTTAAAAACTCGATGCGAGTTTGTGGCCAAGCCACCTCATCTTCACCCCTGATTTTGGACGAGAAGCCATGTGGTCCAGCGGGAGAAAGTCAAAGAGCTCCATGTTTGAAAAAAATGAGTGAAAATGTCTCGTTTGACTCCTTGTTTACGAACACGCGCCTTCTCTAAAACTTAAAAAAATGACTTTGCGATAGAATCGGATGAAATGGTGACCTTACGATTCTATTTATACTCAGCCCAATGACAAAGTAGAAAATAGGGGAAGATGTATTAGAAGTGATGGTGACATTTAAGACACCCGCTCTTCTGTTGAAAACAGCAGATTCGAGGAGATGGGAGGGAGGCAAGAGGAAAGATCTTAGAGAGCGAATTCAGAACTTGATGGAAATTTTTCGGAATCCCAAATTGGATACCGTGTGGAGAGTTTTGATTTTTTGATAGTTTCAACCGGTTAGGGTTTAATAGTGTCCCTTCTCTTCGTTGCATTGAATTCCCACAGTGGCTCCTTTCTTGCGCAAATTCTCTCTTCATATCAGCCTGTTTCCTACCTCTCTTCAGACTATTGAGATTGCCTTTCACATTTCTCTCATCTTCCTCCCTAACAGTGGAGAACATTCTAAGTTCAGTATTTCATCCGTCAGGTGGGACGTTAAACCGTGGACTCCTAGGTGACATTTTTTGAGTCAAGCTAATGCCGACGCCCAAATTCTCTCCACCGTTGCCTCAGAAATTGACTTCTACGCAATTTCCACCACTCTTTAATGAATGTAAATATAATATATCTTCACTGCCTGCAACATGCCTTAAGATGACTTCAATGTTTTCTTTCATTGTTGTATGAAATAAATTCTTATTTCAAATATATGTACGATTATCAAAATACGAGATATATTATCATGTGACGCTTGTCAACGAAATAAGAATGTGCGACGAACCAGTTTTTTTATAAATCTTGACATTCTCGATGTATATATTTAGCAATTTTTGTCAATTGGTAAAATGACCCTAACATTCAGAAGTTAATATATGATTCGTATTATTTCTGAGGTGTGCTTTTCGTAACAAGAGAACATAAATAGTATTTAAGCTTTCTATCTTATCTTATCCTAGGCTTCCCTGTCCATCCACGCCACTTTCCTTCGAGTTGTCATCATCATCAACCTGTCAGTAATCCTGAGATTGGTTTGAAGCAGCTCCCCTCAGATTAGTAAGTAATTTTAAGCCTTTCTAAGACAGCTATTATTAAGTTAAGTAAATATTAAGCTATTATTGTGACGGCAGGTGATCTACAATTGAGATTATTTGTGCTTTTTAGCATAGGTGGGTGAGTAAGTGTTGAATATTACTTGACGGCAGCAAGAGTAGGATACTTACGTGCTACTCATCATCCATTAACGAGTTTAAAAATGTTTTTCCTCCTTGAGATTTAATCTTCACCTGGAGCACGGCTCAGGTGAATAAATATGTGTCAAGTGAAAGCTCATATTACTCCGACTTTGACCTAGCATAGAACGTAAATTACTTTGCACATACAGGTCAAAAGGGCAATGAGTAAGAGTTGAGCTTCACGCCACTTTCCTTACTTCACTTTTGTATTCGATGCACTTGTCCTTGTAGCACTTCGAATTATTTTCCATTGTTCAGATTAATTTCATGGCACCGTGTCTCGTTACATACCTACTCCAGATGATCTCTTTTACGCGGTTCCTCTTAAAAACAACATGAAATAAAAATTTTCAAGTCAGATTTTACTCGGTGCCTCTTAAAACAACATGAAATAACAATTTTTCACTTCGTAGTTGAAATATGTGAGTATATATTAAAATTTGGTGTACCCAATCTATTTAAGCCACTATAAATGCATCCCAAAAATGGACCATTTTTATTTGCATTTCATGTAATACCTTCGACATCGGCATTTCTGTGCAATGTTTCCACAGATTAACGAAATATTCCTTGTCGAAGGAAAGTGAGTAATGGGTTCCAAAATTGGAAGCATATGGGGCTCGTTAACCAGCCGAGAGATGTCAGTAGTTTGCGTTGAGTTCTTTCTTGTGAGTGCAGTGCTCTCTCAGCAGAAAAAAAATTGTAGGAACTCTGAGTGCTTCTTTCCATGTTTTTAATAAAGTTCGAGTTGCTTGAAATTTAGAAATATTCTGTGATGCTCTTTGTTAATGATAATCTTTGCTTTCTTTGAAAAATATTTATTCAGCAATTAATTTTTGATAAGTAAGTTATTTAGATAAGACATTCTGCTTCATAAGCATACCATGACATCCCCAATCCCTTCCATCCCTATTCTTTCACCTTTCCGCCCGGTCTGAAGCGCCTATTAATGCGGAAACAGACTTGAAAACACCCATAATAATAAGCATACCATCTAGTACCTGGAATGTTGCAAATAAAAAATTAACAACTAATATAATGGCAAATTGATTGAAGCACTATTACGTATAATTCTCTCTACTAGTTGGAAGAATTGCACTTAAACTGAAAATTAAATTTTCAATGGATTGAGAAAATTATAATTAGAAAATAATGACAGTGGAAACGGATAGTTGGTGGGCGTAATTGGGGCCTAATTTGATGGTACACATCACACTTGATGAGTGAAATAAAATCTGGAAATGCACACTAATTATAACTGATTTTCGCATATGGTTTGGAGAAATACTCATACTCCTCTATTTCACCTAATGACATTGACATCGTAGTTACCTTTTTCGCTGATGAAAATGTCTCACTCGACCTTTGGCAATAACGCAAAATATAGCTCATTACTGAAAAAGTTGGAACTCCGCCAGCTTCTAGTCAGCAACAGCAGCAGCAGTTTTCAATAGTTAGGTAATCATGGCTTTCCACGCTTTTTATAAAGTTTGAATAACCTGTTAACATCCACCATTAAAAATCCGAAAATACCACCTATTTTGATGTACCACCTATTTTCTCATTTTTTCCTCACTTTGATGCGCTGATCTATTTGGAAGATTTAAATTTGAAATTTTTCATTCGGTTGGGTATGTTTATTCAAAGAATTTTTCGGATCTTACATTTTTGTTCAATGCAATTTTCAACATTTTTTGACGCATCGTAACATTTGATGAAAAATATACCTTTTTTCTATTTCAGGTTGATATTAATTGTTAATTTTGCATTGTAAACACATTTTATATGCTAAAATCGATTTCCTTCCTTAAAAATATAGTCTGTGGCTCATACTACCATTGGCTTGCGGGAAAAAATCCTGCTACAAAATGTGTGTAGGTATTATTACCAATGTTAATGTTGGACATTCGATCATCACCTACTGTATTAGGTTTTTTTGTTGGACTGGAGAGTTGATGTTGCATTGTTTCCTTAACATCTACATATACGTCACCCTGTGAGCCAATACAAGGGTGTGTGGCAGGGGGTGAAAATTGCCAAACATGCATTGCTTTCTCGGAGCAACGGTAAGGGAATAATACTCGGTGGGGACTTCAATCTTCCTTTAAGACACTGGAATACAAGTTGTTTTATAACAGAAGGTAAGGATAAGGAATTCTGCGAATCACTGTTGAACACTTTCACGTCACATTCCTTTCAACAGCTCTTAGCAGAACCAACCAGAGGAAACAGCATTCTACCATATTAGCAACAAATATACCCGAAACAGTCCTGAATATAGTTACAGACACCGGAATTAGTGATCATAAAATAGTGCCAGATTTATTCAATGCGTAGAAAGACTAAACAATCATTAGCAAGGAAATCATGTCGTCAAGATGTTAGGAGAATATTTAGATTGCAGTTCTAAAGCGTTTTTGTAATATGGTGAGAGAGTTTCAGGGAAATAGGTCCACAGCGCACACACTTAAAAGCGGTAAAGGAATTAGAGTCACCAGCAGTTTAGAGAAAGCCAAATCTTTAAACACCTGATTCCAAAGATTATTCCACTCATTGTCACACAACACAGTGGAACCACCGCCGAGCACTTTCAGTGAACAAATTCCCGAAATAACAATTTCATGCCACCAGTTAAAATATATTAGTAAAAACAAATCACCAGGTCCCGATCGAATTCTTTCCAGAGTATACAAAACATTAGCCTCTGAAATAGTCCCCTATCTATAAATAATCTTCAAACTACTTACT
Organism: Platycnemis pennipes; assembly: GCA_933228895.1. Taxonomy (NCBI): domain Eukaryota; kingdom Metazoa; phylum Arthropoda; class Insecta; order Odonata; family Platycnemididae; genus Platycnemis; species Platycnemis pennipes. The sequence continues at coordinate 36,365,719 of OW121851.1, forward strand.
ACATACTTCTACGTTTGTATTTCCTGTTGTGAGTTCATTCTTCTTGAGACACCGTATAGATGGTAAAACTACTCACTGCCTCCTATTTGATGTCTCTTCGCTGCCTTAGACCGGCAATCCGAACTCCCATGAAGCGAGGGAGAATTTTCGTCGTGGAGCCACGGAGTGAGAATCCATTCGTTCCCTTATAGATCCGCGACTCGGGTCCTGGGGTTTACCTTGGAGAACTCCCAAACGGGGATCGGGCATTGATTTCCTTCGCCCTTAGCCCTTGACCTTGGGTTGGGGACACCGCGACGGACATAACTCAAGCGACGGTGAGCCCGGAGACGTTTCGACCGTGGCATCTGAGGGCAAAATGAATGGTGGTTGGAACGACGACGCCCAGAAAAAAGGGGTTCACCAACTGTGCTCCACGCGAATAATTTTAAATGTGGACGCCAAAGTGGAAGGGAAGGTTTTGAGGATAATTTACGACCGAGGGAAGGCTGTGCGGATGGCATTTTTTTTATCACCCATCTCCATACCACCCATATCCCATAGGATCATATATGAGGAGGAGAGCAAAATCCACAGATACCAAAAGCAGGAGGTGATTATTTTAGCCCTGGAACTGTGGGTGACGGACATTTCCTGCCTCCGTTCTCTTTATAGATCTCAGTTTTGAAGTTGCATATTATATGCTTCATCATTCTGCAATTTTGCAAATGGTGTAAGTGAGCACCTATGAGACAGGCATGTTGAAAATTAATGCATTTTCACCTAATTTAGTTCAATAATTATTATTACCAAATTAGTGCATATAAACTACCCAAATTTACCATAATTGACAAAATCAAACCATTTATACTCCAAAATGAACTCTTGAAAAATAATGATTTTCTCATTTTCATCTCAAGAAGGAAAAAGGTTGCAACTAAAATTTATTGTAAACTAAAATTATTACCATTAAAACTAAAAATATTGCTATTAAAAACTAAAATTTTAAAACTCATCTTTCATTTTTCCAATGGGGCACGACATCACCCTTTCCAATATTATTTTTGCAAGACAGAACCAAACATTTAGCTATTATAATCATAGCAACAATATTCCTTTTAAGTATACATTTAAATATCACCTTTAATTTTATTGAATTCATCTTTCAAAAGGTGAAAGAAAGGACATTTAAATGTTTATAATAAAAATCCCTGTTGGCACGATTTCTGGCGTCGAAAAAACCCTCGTAGAGAAAATAATGAGTCACTTGAGTTTTTACTACACATTATAGAAATTCAATTCATAATTTGGGTTTAGCTAAAGATGAATCACCCTGATTTTGTGCATCAGTGGGATTCATATCATTTAGCAACAGGCGTCTGGAAATTTATTTGAGGATCTGTGACCGATATTTAATTTCTATGTAACCGCTGTCAAACTCAATCCCTCTTTCCTGCGTTGGTACGACAGAATGTCCACAAGGTCGGATCAAATTGTGGTGTTTCAGGTCTGAGACGGTGTTCTGGTCGATATTTTACTGGACTGACATTTCAACGGTCTAGGGTTCGAACCCCGGTTCGGGAATAGGTGTCATGCTTGTCTTATGATTGAGTTAGGATAGTCGGTGCGATATAACCTTAGCCGTTGGAGCGACTTAAAACCTAATTCTATTACTCCACGTTGTCACGATAAAACTTAGTATTATCTATCGGTGAACGCTTGGATTAGGTCAGTGACTTGCGGAATTGTGTAGCACTTCTTGAAACATCAGTTGTTTCCAAATGATTCATCGCAAATGCAAACGACCGACGGTTTCAGAGCGGGCGGTAAGATGACCCACAAAAGTTCTACACTCACTCGACACCCACCGCGACATTTACGATATAGCGTGAAAGCAAGCGAACACGCAATAATTGGTACCACTTCCGCCCCCGACGGGTGTAGATTTCGGAGCTGGCAATCCACGGTTCCCTGCTCATCAAATTTGCTCACCCTCTCTGGAATGGAAGAAATGAGGCGGGCATGCACAATAGATGGTCAACATGTTTTCTTCCCTCGCAAATCGCGTTTGAAATTCTATTTTCTATCCCTCTCTCTCTCTCCACAACTTCTTTTCCCTCTTCCTCTCCTACCCCTCGAGTCTCCCACTCTTCTAAGCCCTCCACTATTTTCAAAATCTCTCTCTCTGTCTCTTTAGTCTCACCGACCGTTTTCTCTCTCTCTTTCTCTGTCATGACTGTCCTTCCTTGAAAGCTTTCCAAACAAAAACCAGCTCTCCATACGTCTCATATTTTAGTGCCCAACTTTAAGGATTCATTGTCCTTGCCACCGCAGCTAATATCCGCGTCGGTGGACGATAGGTAAAAGGAGTTTTTAGCGGCGCGAGTGGGGATATCAAAGGGACGTGGAAAATTCCACACCCCTGTTGAGGTCACCCACCCTTAGGGTGGATTTCGCGGGAGCAGGTGCAAGTTATTAGGGAGTGATTAGCTGTTAATCCAGGATTTGTATCCAACTTAACCGGGAACATCGATTCGTGGTTACCATTTATTTTTTTATGCGACCCTGGATATACCGTATCTTTACGGTATTACCTGGATCTACCGTATTCAGCCATCAAATTTCCCGTTTTAATGCCTTCGAAATGCATAGTTAGTGAGCAATGAATCCAAATGGCTGGCCATGAATTAAAACCAGTCGATATGACTATCTCGTAAATGCGTAAGAAATGTTCCGGTCAATGGATAACGTGAGTTGCTTTCAGGTTTAAGGAATACAAATACTAAATAAACTAGAAATGCTCTGTTTTCCTCATTAACAAGCTTATTATGAGTGAAAAGTGAACAGACATTGTGAAATGGTAGGTATTACACTACTTCTAGAATATGCATGCTTTGCGGCATACGTATGTAGTACCTTGAAACAATATGTACAGAGGGGATTTAATGTTTCCACGGAGAATGATTGCATAATTTGCTGGGAAAGCATCAAATCCTTCTGAAAAAGTCTCATGGGGAGAAAGTTTATCGCACAATTCTCCGCTTCGAGCATATGTTTATGGAGAGGGTTTAGTTCTCTAGCCTTTTATTTTAAAGTGCCGTATTCAATATATTATACTCCAAGACGTTTACTTTAGTTTCTTTTGTCTATTCACAATTTTTACATCATTTACGATGAAAATCCACCTTTCATTTCCCTTTTTAGAATTCTTTTAACGGCTTTCCGCTTGCTTTTCATACTTCCTTTCCAACTCTCTTGGGTTCAACTTTTCTAAGCACTCTTCTCTACGGGCGCCCTATTTACGCGTCTCTTTATTTAGTAGATTTCATTAAATCACTGAAAAAAAAGTCTTTGCGCTCTCCTTCGTTTCTACTATTGGCGTGCAATTTATTAGTATGTACTCTCAATTTTTCTTGCATATGAATGCTTTTTTGGGGATTAAATTGTCCCTGTATGATATTTCCTTTAGCCGCTTTAGCCTTACCTTTCAACGTACACTCATCTCCACCCCTTCAAAAGAAAATGCTTGCATTCTGAAAATGTTATTACTTCCTCTTGCGCTGATTCTTAGATGTCGGATGTTGAAGTGCAAAGGAGCCTATGGTTGAATTTTTTTTCTAGCTGACTAAGGAGCTAACGCTTAATGATGCATTTGAATGGAGTATACTCTTGTCGTGGTCTACGCGAATTCTCATGCAACAATGTTTTTATTTTAATGAAAGCAGGAAGCATTTAATTTTTTCATCAAGACGCGAATCTCCTGCCTGCATTTCACGCATAGCTCTTCCCTCCCCTACTCTTCAACTGTCTCCCTTGTCTATGCTCTGTAAGCTTGATTATAGTTTCTTGCTTAGTTTACAGTCTCGTCCCAGACATTGAAAGTACCAATAAGTTACAACCATTTTACCAGTGAATGTTTCAGCTTAGCATTAATTAGTAGGGCATTTTAAAAGTTAATTTTCTATTGGTAAAGGTAGGCATAAATATAGATGTAATTCTTCCCAAGACCCCTGCATATCATGCGATGACCCTCTTCAGCCCCAAAATCACCTCAATTAAGTGCCACCTAAGACAGAGTGGAATTGAATAATGAAAAAAAAGAAAAACTTCACCACTGTGTACATTAACATTACATATCAGTAATTTAATGAAACTGATTTTCAAACTTGTTTACTGTATAGTGCACGAAAATTGTTTCTTACAGAGCGGTTTTTATAAAACAGAATCGGGAAATATTTTATTGAGAATTTTTGTTGACATTATAGCTACAGAAGACATGCTTTCGTTGATATGGAAATGAAAGAGGAAATATATATTATAATAATTGCCCAGTAAAATAAGTTGATTTCTCAAGTAATGTAGGCGATGATTTTTACCGGAACTCCTTATTGCTCAATTTATCTAATCTAAAATAGCCACGATGTTTATAATCCGTAGTTCTCGCCGATAAGGACATAAGACAATGGAATTAGGGTCCGTCAGCACTTCGAAACGCTCGCTAACACTAACAACCTGATGCTTTTATTCCTCTCTTTACCTCCCACTTTATTTTTTTTCCACCCCCATGTTGGCCAAAATTGCGTATTAGGGGCGAGAGAGGACGTTGTGAGGCTTTAAATGTATTATTAGTTTGATCGTTATCCTTCCCTTGCTTTTGTCGTGGTGAGGGGTTAACATGTTAAGGCGTGACAGTACGAAAAGCGTCGACGGCTGACGCAATGGGCAACCAGCAAGTTCTACTTAGAAAATTGAAGTAATTGGTCCTAAAGTTTGCAGTTTTTCTTCATACCTGATGAAACTTATAATAAGTTTGCACTGATAAAAACGTTTATGCCCACTGCTCAGGGCTGGGTTGGTGTAGTAGTTCGAGGACTGACTTTTCACCGGGAGGGCCTTTGTTCGAATCCCCGTAGTGGAGGATATTTTCCATTGTTAAACGGGCCATAATCGCATCGTGGAGTTTATTCAAGAACAGTACACCGTCTGCCGAATGGGACGTTAAGCTGTGGTCCCCTTGATGCCTTTTTGCTAAGAGCAGGCTAATGCCTTCGCTGGGGTTCTCTCCACCCTTCCTCCTTTCCCTTTCATTCCCATCCTTGTTACTTTCCTCCTGGTCTGAAGTGCCGATTAGTGAGGATAGAGACTTGAAAACATGGGCGGTTGTGTGCCCACTCAAGGAAATATCCTTTAGTGTTCACGCTTAAAAAGGCCAGAATAGAAGAAAGGAGCGAGTACACAGGGTAGCTATTCCGGCTTTGAACGTAGGAAACATGGAAGTACACTTTTCGCTATTTACCTTATTTTTTCTGTCAAATACTCATTATTTTCTGCAAAAAACTAATACTTGCCGGCCGTAATAGCCAGTTCAGTAACGTGCCAACCCGAAGGCCACGAGTTCGAATTCCGTTCAGGGCATGGATGTCGTACTTGTCATAGGTTAACCTTTGGCGTTGGAGCAACTAAAAATCTCGTGCCTACAAATGCTGCTGAATGCTGGCGCGGCGTTGTTTGACCCTGGGATTGGCTCCCCACTGTAATGGCTTCCTTATAACGATCATCACTATGTAGGTTGGTTGAAACAAGTACCGGACTATCCATCGCCTCCCTTTCTCATCTGTTTTTAGACCGTCTGCTGTCGTTGTCGGCGGGATCTTCCGAATACCTGTAGGGGCTGACGCGGTCAATGCACTCCGTGCTCAGCGTGTGGGACTCCCTGTTACGCGTGTTATCCTCGTGGCTATTCTCGACGGCGTCACCCGGCCTCCCTCCCGCCATCGCTGAAGCTCTAGGAATTGCTGTCTCAACGCCGTGGACTCGCGGTGGTCAGAAGTGGAACTATAAAAGTGCTACCCCTGTTCCTCAGCATGTACAGTTGGGCATTAGATGCTCCAACGCCTATGGCTATATGACGCTGTTCATATAAAAAAAGTCATCCTAAAGGAAAACTCAGTTTTAGTTATTCAGGACAAGCGACCGAAAACTAAAATATTTTGTACTAATTAGGATAGGTGGGTAATTGGTTAGGGTCACAGGGGGGACTAGGGGTTACACCCCTGCCGCATACCCTTGAGGTGGCTTGCAGGGTAATCAGTAGATACAGTGAGGCATGGAAATTTTTCATAAAACGAAGGAAGGGTGTGAAGGTGTAGTGGAATTCAAAATTTTCTCCAACGCATAGGCGTTGGCATTAGCGTGCTCTTGAAGAAAGGTGTCAAGGGTTTCTCGACGTAACGTCCCACCTAACGGACGGAGCACCAGACTCGAAGTGCACTCCGCATAGCACTCAAGTAAGAACCAATTTTCTCCGAAATATTTGTCACATTTAAATTCATGCCCAGTCCCCCGGGGATGGGAGACAAGTAGCCTTACCACCACACCAACTTGTTACCCTTCAAAAAGGGTTCGGAAATCTTTGATCCAAGGGTTTGGTAATCTCTTTATCTGTGTTTTGATGAGGTAACGTCCGAAATAAATGCAGTTCTTCACCACAAAAATATTTGAATCCGACCTAAGTAACCACACACAATCTCAGCATTTAACTGACGAATGACTTGATAATGAAGTTGAACTTCGGAACAAGATCAAATTAAAATTTTACCTTGAGGAAAATAGCATTAATTTCAGAGAGTTTTAATGCTTCTATTGTACGTGAAACCTGGATTCTCGAAAATCAACCCAAAGACTGGATTTGATAGCAGAAGGCCAAATTTTCCCTCCGCTAGGCCCAAGGTCGTTCGAAATCCCTATTTCAGCCCAGCTAGAGACGATCTCCTTTCTCTCCGGAAAACACCTGCGTCTTCCCACGAAGTCCCGGCATCCAGTAAATCGCGCCGCTTTGATTTTTTACCTGGTAGAGTTCAGAATCATCGCATGATTTTGAAAGTGGGGCCTCTTGATAAATAGTCATGAGTTAAATCACACTGGGCTACATCGCAAACATTTATTTATATCTCAAGAAAAAAATCAATGCTTGAGAACGATGCATGTAAAGATAGTTAAGTGTAGAAATCCTTTGTCCGATTAAAAAATTGCAAGCGATTGAAACGAGTGACTAATCAGCAAATAAAAACTATCCTATTCTTACTAATCATTTTGTTGCTCGTACTTGTTGATTAATCCGTACATTTTAACGGAAGGTATGATTTCACAAATGGGGATATTTTGAACGAACACCTCATACCAAGAATGGGGTGTAAATGAAAAGAGCATGCTTAGGGTAGATAGTGCAACACTTGGTCCTTAGTCAATGGTGTATACAAGCCTAGATATTATAGACTTCTAAGAACGTAAACTTAGTCAATCGTAGAAATTTACTTTCTAAGCCACACAAAAGAAACATTCTCATTTGCAGCACATTAATCGTGCTCTTTCCTTGTTGTAGTATTTAGGATAAATCATGAACGTTAGTATCTATAGTCAATTGTGGCTAACTACAAATTTACTGACATAGTTACTTTAATATTTATTTGATTTCTGAGATTTTTTCCGCACGGCCGATGAGATAACATACGAAATTTAGTAAAAACGATGACATTACTCGGTTTGAGCCCATAAAATTTTGCAAGGGAGAGTTTTAGAAATAATACGTAAAAACATGAAGAATGAGCTGGCAAACAAGCCTCGTGTATTGAAAGGAATGAGTTGGAGAAATTAGATAGAAAATCAATGAGACGATACCGTTCCCAAATTAACCGCGTAATGTGTTTTGTCGTCACCAGCGAACTGCGTTTGAGGGGACCAATTCTAGAGCCTCTTTTGTGCTCATTGGGCATTTTTGTATCCGAAATTTGATAATTTTGTCATAAAAATTAAGTCCTTAGGCTTTTTGAAATATTCATTGCCGTTGCCGAAGCGATTAAATACGCACACGCTTAAAATTACCCACGTGAAATATCATGCAGTTGACATGAAGACCCATTTGAAGTAAGTAACCCCTTTTCTTGGAGATTATAACGTATAATATTCATTTCTTTATATACTCAACTTCCTCACTAAACTACTGTTACTCAGAGATGTCAAACGGAAGTTATCTTTTCCATGCCTCAGGTATCAAATACTGTTTGATTCTTTTTTGGATTACGTTTCCGTATGAGTATCGTTATGATTTGTAGGAATTATCTTCATTTCCATCAAAAATACTATAGAAGACAGGTACCAACCTCACAGCGCTTAGAAGAGAGCCATCCGAGAAGGAATCAGTCGTAGAGCTGCGTAATCGATAGACAGGCCTATTAGGATGCCAGAAATCTCAGTTCCATACTTTCAACCTGAAGACGCTTGATGGAAGGTGAGTGAAACCATTGAAATCACGTCATTGTAACCCATGAAAAATCGTTAGAAATGCAGTGAATGTCTGCAATTAATCCCTTTAAGATCCTTTAGTACTAGCTCAATTCATATCACATGAAGTCTTTCTTCGCCATACATTCACTTATCAACTCCTACGGCAACTGTACACACCAGGTAACTTTCAGGAAATAGTTTCATTTGGTGTCTGCAATCAAGGGTAATTGAATCTATTATGACCGCTTTTATCTGGCCCTCATGGTAGGTATATCGTATGGCCAATTGTGATGAGGTGAGATATTTTAAACATCTCTTCGCCATTCGATCAAAGTATGCAGTTCAAAAATCAATAAGTCGAGCGCCTTGGTAAATTAACTTCAATCAAATCGTTTCATGAATAACTTATTATCCTTGCTTTTCAATCCTAATATTGTTTCATTCAAGTCCTCCATTCCTTCTTATTCATGCTCAATTACATTATACTTATTTTTTCCTAAATCCCTCGTTATTTGGCCATGAACTATTGCCATTCCTTTCCTTTATACCCTGGATTAAGTACTTGACGAATCCATTATAAGACGTGAGTTTGCGAAGTTACATTTGAGTTTCACCCTAGATATTATGGAACAGATTCACGAGGAAATACTTTAGCTAGGTACGTTCTACTATTTATTTTGACTGGTCAGGGTTTTGACATTCAAAGTCATCATCAAGGTATACGTTTCTTCGCAAGCGTCCTTATTTAGTCCGTCCGGGCGGAGAGGGGTCGTGGATGTGGGATAGAAAAAGTGGATCAGAGAGGAGAGGGGGAGAAGCACGTATAATGACAAATTTTGATTTTGACATCAAGAACTTTAAAATAAATGCCAATCTCCTGACGTGGCATTATAAGCGTTTCTTCACCTAACTCCCTAATTCACTTCCTCTATCCCACATCCACGACCCTTTTCAAAGAATTTCAAACAATTAGTCCCATGATAATGACATTGAATGTCTAACCCAAGAACGGTGAAAATAAAGTGAGAAACGTACAAAGATGTAATTATTTCCCTGACGAAGTAACGTATCAAGAAGGCTCACATATCTGGTATCGAGCATGATTTTAGTCGTCTAATTCATTTTGGAACCAGCGATGGAAGAAGCAAAAGAGTGTAATTCTCGGGCTCGGGCAATTCCAGTAGAATTGCCCGAGCAGAAAGGGCATTTTACCAAAATAAAATCCTGCTTACATCTGCAAATACAAGCGTGGAAGTGAGAAAACATCTCATTAGAACATATATCTGGAGAATTTTACCATATGGCAGCGAAGCGTGGTCGATAACAGCAGCAGGGAAGTCAAGGCTGAAAGCATTTGAAATGTGGTGCTACCGAAGAGTGGTGAAGATAAAATGGATCGAACGAGTGAGAAACGAAGTATTAAGGAGAGTGGGAGAAAAGAGATGTCTACTGAAAACCCTAAAAAGAAGACGGGACAACTTAATGGGCCACATATTAAGACAAAATGGCCTGACAATCGTCGAGGGAAAAGTGAGCGGGAAGAATGGAAAAGGCAGGCCCCGTATGAAATATATGGAACAGGTCATGAAGGATGTAAATGAGATGAATTACATCAATATTCAGAGGTTGGCAGAAAGGAGAATCAAGTGGAGGGCTGCGTCAAACCAATCCCAGATTTGATGACCGATGATGATAATGAAGTTACTTTGGATACAAGGCTACTTTTAGCACATTTAGAGTAATCCTCTGGTGTGTCCTTGGCACAAGGACATTTTTTCTGAATAGAAAGGGGACGGGAGCAATTTCGAAATTACCTCTCCCAACAATGGGGAGATTGGAAGGAGAAGAGCTCTCGGCACACGGTTCGTTGCATCCTCATAGAGTCTCATCCTCTCCTCAGATTGCTGTGGTTCCTCGAATCCCTCTCGTTGTTGCTGTTATTACCAGGGGAACCGTTCCCAGGGAGGAGAAAGGAATTCGCTCCGTTAACGATGGTGGCAATGCGCATGCCGCACGCCGGAAAATTGAATGGACGCCCATGGAACGTTGAATGGAGAAACTCCCTCCCCCCTCTACCCGTGCTATCCGCGTCGATAAACTCCGTAACGTGGCGAGGAGAAAGGAGTGAAACCAGAAACACACAAACTCGTAATCCATTACCGTTGCGGTAATCTCTATCCTTACTCCACAGCACTTCGTGGAAATCTCAACCCAGGTCAACTTCTTTTATCGCTTGCTTCCGGGAAAGCTCAAATGGAAAACTGTTCTTGGAAGCAGGCGTATCCATGAATGAGTCTTTTATTTCCAATTTCAATTTAACTCAAGATCCAGCCTTGTACTGAATGGGAACTTATAAAACCGGAGTGAACCCGTATTAAATGTCATAAATATCACGAGTAAATCAGGGCTATTATACTGAATTTTACTATTGGTGAAATTTGGCTTTGGAGTAGTGAATGGTGGCACGACAATGAAATAACATGGGAAAATAATTTCTTCATTGCCCTTTTATTTATTGTTACTTTATTATTTTTACTTTGGATTCACCACATTTTAAGGAGTGGACTAGGAATTTCAGGTTCTCCGTTGGCTATGGTTATAACATACCCTCTCAGATTTTAAACATAGGTTAAACATTATAGGCCTGCACACGGTCGCAAAATACGGGCGTACGCGGGTGGGGGCGCCCGGATTTCGCGCCCATTTGCAGGCCTCTATTAAACATTAGAATAAGTATAGACTTATTATATGCTTAAGAGCAAGAGTAAACGTAAACTATAGATATCACAGAAAGAAAAAGCACGAGCCAAATCCACAAAAATAATAAACTTTACTACGCCCCGGTATCACTGTATTACAGCTTCGTCAGGTGCTGTAATACAGTTTCAAGTACCTGACACTGTATTACACAAACTACTACACTGACAGTGTCAGGTACCTGACGATGCTGTAATACAGTGAAACCCGGGTCGTAGTAAAGTTTATTATTTTTGTGGATTTGGCTCTTGTTTTTTCTTTCTGTGATATCATTTTTTGCTTACACTCCACATCGCCTGAATCTTCAGAATAGAGTATTTGCGTAAGTGAGGTATTTTGTTGAAATTTATTGTAGCGAGTGGTGTTTGGTTTCGAAATGCCACGTACAAAATACCTAGGTATAATTCCAACTAATTAATTTAATAAATAACTTTTAATATGCATTGTTTTAGCATCGAAAATGCCTAGGTCTTAACGCTTAACCATTGGTAGTGTGCGCTTACGCTACCATTACGTTACGCTTAACGCTACCATTCTTCGTAGTGTGACGTCATCTCCCATACTAGCAGTAGCGAAATAGCCTAACTGTCCGTTGAGAGTGAAAATAATCTTTGCCTTTTTGATGTTATTCCGCTATTTGACATGAAACTGAGTTTGTGTTCATGGAAGTTGGATTCGCAGAGGCAAGTTCCAACTATCTTCCGGTTGTGGACGTAATAGTGAGTGAACATTTTCTGAGTAACAACGCAGACTATGTTGGATGTGAGCAGCGAGGCGTAAAACTACCACGGTCGCCGTATTATTATTATTTTTCTTGCGTTATATTATATAGTAAACCATGAATTATGCCTTCCGCTACGTATTCGCTGTAATTAAGCCTCAAATTTTACCTAAGCTTTACTAAATAACTAATCAGGCTTTTCTGAACTGCACTATTAAACCGTGAGGTAGTTGTATTAGAGTATATGGTGGAAAATAACCTGAGGATTTTGTCGATATCCATCCCGGAAAATACTGACTACAGGAAAGTACCTACATATGATGTGAGTGCATGAAAAACCTACGAAAACCTATTGGGACACTTGATTGGGGTCCCTCATGGTGCCGAAAAAACAGCTAGGGGCGCCGCGAGATAATTTCGGGAAAATGAAAAATGTTTAGCAGGACCCACATCTGAATTGGTTACCCTCACCCCCGGCATATGGTGAAAGTAATCGAAGCACTTCTTACAACCTAAGGAATAATTACTGTAAAGTGTGGATTGTCCGAGGTAATGGAGAGGAAAGCCCAGTAGCTAAATAAAATGTATGAAGGGTGCCGCGGACGTAAGAGGTTAGGACTCAGGACTTGTATAAAATGAATTAGGGACATTTATAATGATAATAAGTAGGTGTTATCAAATAACCAATTAACAATTTGAAAATTTGAGCTGAGACATGAACGGCAAGAAAAAATTTCCTCGGTTAACACGTGAACAGGGAAGAACATCCTCTCTGATTAATGTTACGTGATTTTGTCACGCACTAAAACCCAAGTTTTATGGCAGATAAACATTCCCAAGTACATGGCCTCCAGGTTAAAAGATGCGGTAAATTTAATACACACAAATAAAATATCTTGGTTATCATGACAATAGAACTCAGAACGCGGCTATCGAACGCGATAGGGGAAATGATAGTGAAAAATTGAAGGTTGAGAGGCGTGACAGACATGGAACTACTGCATTCTTGAGAAAGAATAAAAACAGTGGCTTCGTAGATTTCCACAATATATTAATAAATAGTAATGTTATGGAATTTCATGAACTATTAGGAAAAACTTGGCATCTTCCACAGATAGATTTTATTAAACGACCATATTACGTCGGCATTACGAGTTAAATTTTTACAAAATATTTCGACGAAACCTGGTCGTTTGATAAAATTTATCAATCGAAGTCACACAGTTTTTAAAAATGCATAATGAAATCCCACAAATTTATGCCGAAAACTGTTTTATTCTTCAGTTTTATGAAGTTTCTGGTATTTTTCTCTCAAGGGAGATAGTGAACAACCGATCATCTGGACGTTGCAGTGCCAATATCAACGTAAAAGCACTCTCTTGGACACCATTGGCTGCCATGCAGACATTGGAGACATACGCAGTAGTCTAGGAAAATACCTCTAACTTTCTCTCTTCGTTTTTTTTCAATACACGTTTATCGTTCATCGATTCGGAGCTCGGTTACGGAGTGGAACCGTTTCTCGATCCCTGTGCCTTTCACCACTCGGAATGATGGCATTTGAAGGGCTACGGTGAAGGGAGATATATGGTTTGAATACACTTGAGGTAGGACTCAAGTATTCTGTAGGGGAGAGGAGAAGGAAATAATGGCATATATGTAAGGGTCCTCGTGAAATCAAAATGAAAAACGGCCACGAAGGTCTGTTTTGGAGGCAAATAAAGGAAATGGAAAGGAAAGAGCGAATTAAAAGTAAAGTTTTCCACAGAAACTGATTTGGTAAAATAATAATAATATCTTTACCCTTAAATGCATGGTACAGATTTACGAGTAGTAGTAAAAAAAAGAAGAAAGAGATAAATTCGGAGCTTTGGGTTCCCCATAAGCAGTTTATATATGAAAAACATCAGGGTATTATGCTAGATTCGACAAAATAAATAAGATTAGAGAGATAGATTGTCGTAGTGATAGATCCAAAATATCATTTTTCTCCCGTAATGTATGAGAAAACAATAGGCAGTGTAGCGAAGGGATAGGTAGGGGAAATATTTTACAGTAGTTTGTAGTGTATGATGCATGTATGAACAACCAATCCCTAAATTACTATGCATTCTAGTTGCATGAGACCCTATAGAAGCTTGTTTGAATGTCAATAGTGCATGCTTGGTGATCTTCAACCCCTGCCACACACCCTTGCGGTGGCTTGCAGGGTATCTCGTAGATGAAGATGTAAGCATCTCCAGTACATGGGGAATTATCAATATCAATGCAGTCAGTCATTTAACAATTAGCAGCATAAAATTAGTGGATTGAAGGGAGATATAGCATCGAAGAACTAAAGCATTATAATTATATGATAATAACAAATATCATATAAAAAATGCATAAGAAAAATGTCGAAAGAAACATATTTACATTTATATGACCTAATAGGCAATTTGAAATTGTTTTAAAGAAGATCTTTAGGCCATAACTTCATTAAATGCAATCTTTTAAAAAATTGAATACATTTTGCTCCATTTAAAGAACACTACGCTTAAACAATATTAGATTGGGCCTAGGCATGGCATAATTACATTTTCTCAGCACGCATGGCCGTAGTTTCTCAGAAGTATTTGGAGTGTTTCCGCTCCTTTCATAAAATATATCAAAGTACCTCGTAAATATGAAAGTGCCTATAATAAAAGGAATGGCTAATTAAACGAGAGTCGGCAAGTTGCTCTATAATAAAGGCCATCATGGTAACATTAAGAATTCCTGGTGTTTTATTGTTTTCATAATATATTGTAAGATTCAAATTTCAGTGTTTCATTTGAAAAGTTATGGTTTATAATGGTATTGAAAAAATATCCGAAATTCTCTGTCTATGAAGATAAATCTTTGTTATAAAATTTTAGTACCTAATTTAATTTAAATCTGGGGGATATGACGTGAAGGGTGGAGTATGTCATTATTTACACATTGTAGTAGGCATTGGGGAGGCGATTGACAACCAATGTCATATCGCTCCATCTTAGGAAAGGTGGGGTAATGGGAAGAGATTGGATTTTTTTTTTCAGGATGCGGAGGCAGAGTGACGAGAAACATAGTAGTGAAAATTTTCACTCTTTCAGGATTTGCACGCGGTCTTTCGGAATGGGAGACCAGTACTCAAGCCACTACTCTAACCTGATACCCGCAAAGATCGTCCTCTTAATGAAATATACCGAGGGGTCCTCGATTTAACGTCCTATTCGACTGACGGCATACTGCACTAAAACTGAACTCAGGTAAGGGAGTATACCACTGGAAAACCTGCTATTTCTTATATCCGAATGCGAGACCTCGGAGTGAGAGGGCAGTGGTCTAGCCGCTACTGTTTAGCATCATTTGTTCAGCAGGGTTGGAAGAAGGGATTTCACTTATGGAATTTTGGGTGCCTTGTACCACGCAATGTGACTTGTATGAAAATGATCTTTTTTCACATTCGTTGTTAAAAAATCTATGCAATGAAAGGCTTTGCAATGATAAAATAGAAATTCATGGGTCATTTAAAAACTAATAAAGGTTAAAGTCGTGAAATATTTAAAAAGTGTAATTTTTTGATGAACGGGGAAAAAAATACTATTTTTGTTTTCCACCGATACGCACTTATTCTAAGTGTGTTATGGTTAAATTTAACAAGAAATAATCAACATTATTGCACCTTGATGACGACGACGTAAGATCGAAGACTCGGTCTGCCAATTTTTATCATAAAGAGAGTTAAAGGGACATAGATCTTTGGAACTAGAGAAATTTTCTTGTATTCGGAGAGATATTAACACAACACTGCCAGATTTTGAACTCCTTTCATTTTGCAACAACTATCAGACAATGAGAAAAATTTCTCGTTATCTTTCTTAAAGTCAAAAAAACGAAACGTAAACAGAGACTTTGACTAATCACTATCTTAGTTTAGCCTCGTGAGTGAAATATTGAGGCATGGTGCACTCAAGTACGTTTATAAATATTTTTAAAGCGAACTACATCAAAAACTCTTGATTCAGTATGTTACCATCACGCAATTTAAAATCATGTAATAATACAAACTAATTGAGGCATTCAGTGGAGTTCACAAACATTACCTGATTTCTAACGCAACTTGAGTAGATCAGTTCATGGGTGTTTTCAAGTCTGTTTCCGCACTAATAGGCGCTTCAGACCGGGAGGAAAGGCATAAGGATAGGTATGGAAGGGATTGGGATAGAATAAGGTCCGAAGCCCCGAGTAGATCAGTGGATTATAAAATCCTCAAATTATTCATTAAAGCAATGTCAAGGTCATGGAAGAGGATAATAGTTTTTTTATCTACCTCGGTGATCTGGGCAAGTATTGAATATATTTTCTCACAAATTAATGTTCATTGCATTAAGTAAATAAAAATATATTCCCTTGCGATATGCGAGCAGAAAAGAATCATGAATTCTATGCTAAGTGGGTATTAGAAAGGGATTGACTGACCTGACATCTATGGAGAGCATTCATAACGGGTTTTTAATTATAATTGCTGGTATTTTAAAACCTTCGTTAAGTAAATAAGTTTTATAGCGTCTGGACAACGATTTGATTTCAACTTAATGACTCTGACTACCCCCAAAACCTCTGATGATCAACCAGGCAGCGCATGAACTAAACGGTTAGTTGGCATGAACGTTAACTAAAGTTACGCTTGTTGTCAGCCTTTTCCAATTCAAATAATATTTAATCAGACATGCATTGAAGTTCTTATTCAGTCCATTGAGATGAAAAGAAACTTGGTAATAAGTCAAAAAATGCAAACATTGAGAAACTTAAGGTTTATTTGGAAGGTAAGTGTATGTAAATATGCAGAAATGCATGCGCACACTAATTTTTTATTTCTTTGTAATTCCTCAGAAACAAGATAATAATTAAGGAGTTTATTAAAATCCCTGCTAGCCATGTAAATTGATGACTTTTGATGAATTGATGAAATTGAAAGACTTTTTAGTCTTTATAAATATTTTTACAGATTTTCTGGTAAAATATATTTTTGGTAATAGTAAAAAGATCTTAACTACCTCTTTTGATAAGAGTAATTCATTTAAAAAAAGAAAATAGTGAATTGTACATTTGTTCAATACTAATGAGGAAATTGGATTTTAAAAATATATATACAGTGAATAATATCAAATTCTGAAGGGTCAATAAATAAAACTTTTAGCAACTAGGGAAATAAAATAAAAATATTCTTATTCCTCGAAAAACAATAAACATAAATATTTGTCTTTGTGATTTTTCAATGAATAAAATAATCAATGAATAATAACAATAAAATTTCAAATCATGAAAAACATAAAAAGCATGGCTGTGCAAAGTACAAAGTGCACGATATCAATCTGCTAGTTTCAGTGACAGGGCTGAAAGAACCTGACACCTACTAAATCTTACGACTTTATTATAAAATAGGACCAATGAAGGCTTCAGAGTAATGCTAGTGCTAGTAGGCATGATACAAGACGTAGTTAAAACAAGACGTATCACTGAGGTAAAAATAATAGAAGATATCACTGGTAATTGAATTGTCTCGTTTAATGGCTCAAATGGCTAATTAAATTATTTTTACAAATATATTTTTAACCTTCTGTGCATTTTTCTGTACAAACATTGTGACTACATACTCATTTTTACCAATTTTATGCTTCATTTTTCTAGTTTATGCATTGAGTATCAATAACATGATTTATTTTACGTGCAGTTTGATGTGTTCGGTGTCCAATTTAATATACATTTAAAATTTTTTTAATGTCTTTATCTTTCGAGTGTGCCGATTCAGCAATTACGTGTGTAAAGGTAGCTCTTTTGATGGTACTTAGTTTTTTTTCGGAGAATCGAGACGAGACGAGAGTCTCGTCCGAGACTCGAGACCGAGATGAGACTGGAGTCCACGAGACGAGACTCGAGACGATACCTGAGTTCTGAAAACGAGACTGGCTCAAGTCTCGTCTCGTCTCTCGGCAACACTAAACGCTTGGAAAAGAACCGAAAAAACCAATAAATCTCGAACCAAATTACACGTTTTAGAGAAAGTCTATTTCAAAGCGTAAATCGGTTGATAGAATAAAAAATTTTAAACTTTTCCCCGTTAAATACAGAAAGATCAAAAAATCGATCTACATTTAGTTATTTTACTGAACGAAAAAAAAGCCTTGCACTTCCATAAATTGAAACACTCACATTAACCTCTGGACAATTGACTCTGATTATGCCTAAATCACTATAAATGGGCCTTTTTCAACTTAATTCCTTTAGCCAGGAGTAATCATTTCTGTAACTGCCTCTATCAATTTAAAGAATGAAATGTGTCACACTGTCACGGGTATCCTGTTTTTTCTTCTTGTTAAGAGAAAAAAAGGAGGGTGGTGATTCGTTGTTGGGCTTCGAGATATTTTGAACACACCATCATCGACTATATGAAAACCATATAATACATCTAAATGCTAATCACTCTCCTGATCATACTTATGATTATAACTTGAGTGTGTAGGTACTTATTCAGGAAATTCATTTTATTCAAGCCATCGATCAGAGATATAATCCCTCGAGCTTCCTTAATAATTTATCATTCATTTGGAAGTGAATAAAGGATATAAAATATTTTTGTATCCTTCATTGCGGAACATCATTGTTCCATATGTTCCCTGGAGAGTTGTTGTGACACACAGACAATACACGATAGTAAAAACAAAGACATCACAATATAAGATCTTGTCCTTTGCCCGAGATGCAAAAAAAAACTGTGTGGTTTTTATCAACAGAATATGAATAGCCAGATTGCCATCATTATTTACACACACGGTTTACCTTCCTAAATTGGGAAAGATATGGCGCAGAATTCATTATAAAATCTATTTTCATGTTGACGGCTGGTTACTCAACAGCAAGGTGAGTAGAATAGATTTGCAGTTAGTTGCACTATTCTGATGCAGAATGGAAGTATTGTCCAAGGGGATGTAATTTCCTTTAGTACCACCTGCCACTAGTGTGTGAATGAGAGGCTTCTTGTAAGTTGACTGGAACTCACTATTTACCTATTATATTAGCCTATACTACTCACCTTGACTCAACAGTCCTTGTGGAGTAATATGCACATACACTTCTTCAACTAATGTATTAGTTAACTTGGTAAGCTTACTCTCTAATTTCATTTTTTCCTGGAATAGTTTTTGTGTTTCACCGTCATTCTTCAGGAGGCATTATATTCTATGCATTGGCACCTAAGCGTGGAAGCAGTTTGAATTGAGTATAAGTACCGTATTTAATGGTAATTTTGAAATGACTAAGAACATTTAACCTTCTCTAGTCCTTCTTCTCTACCATTTAATACCCATATGTGCTAGATTTTTGGAGGAGATTTACGTATAGAAAATACAAGAACCTGGATATCAGAAGAAGAGTATAGCAAAAGGCAACAGCAGAGATACTTTTAAGGTCAATCATCGTGCCCTGCGGTTTTCGTGGGATTATCCAAAGACCACTAATGGGCCTCCACGGAAAATGCTTTTCATTCGAGTCGATGCTGTCATTGTTTTTCTTGGCTTGTCACAGGGGACGAACGAGTCGGTTAATGAACGCGCTTCCAGGAATAAATCCTGGGTTTCCAAGTACAGATTCCTCTCTTTTCCATCCTTCAGGCTTCGGAATTGTGAAGGGCGTTGACGCTGTGAAAGCCCTTGCATAAAGCACGCGCTCTCAGTGGACAAAGCGGTAGGGATGCATTTGGAATCTTCTCTTGAAGGGATCAAGTCGCAAGAAAAGAGTTCACTAACCCGCGAGAAGTGAGAGGGTCTTATCAAACCTGGCAATATTTCTCAAAATGGGTGTCATACCAATACTTGTACTAAATAACTGTCAGGCCTCATTTAGAATATGCCACTAGTTTGTGGGATCCGTACGAGGAAGGTATGATAAAAGAATTAGAGCGTGTGCAACGGTGATCCACTAGATTTTTTAATGGCCGTTATGATAATTGTGTAAAAGTTACGAGTTTAATAGAAGAACTAGGATGGGAATTACTATCAGAACGCAGATGAAAATTTAGGTTAAACCTTTCAAGTAGATTTGAAACCGATTTGTTCACAGATGGCGTTAGATATATATTAAGAACCCCTGCGTATTATGCTAGGTTTGATCAGATTAACAAGATTAGCGAGATAGATTGTCGTACCAATAGATTTAAAATGTAATTTTTCCCGTGTACCATAAGAGAGAACAATAGGCAGCGTAGCAAGGGATAGGTAGGTGAAATATTGTTTGAGTAGTCTATAATGCAAGATGCATGTAATAACAACCAATAATCCCTTTCTTATTAAGTAGATACTAACCATCTAGCTGCATGTGACCGTATTATCTAGCATGTCTCCATTATATATCCTAGTTGCATGTCAATAGTGCATGTTTGGTATTCTTCACCCCCTGCCACACACCCTCGTGGCTGCTCGCAGGATATAACATAGATGAAGATGAATGCAGGTTTTTTTGGAATCCATCATAGCAAAATAGAACAAAGACTCTATCACTCATAATTTCATTACTACCATTAACCATAAGACCTCCTCAGGTAAACACAAGAGTAGCTGAGGATGACCAAATAGCTGATTTCGGTCGTATGATCAAATATGTCATTTAAGGAAGTCTAACTTTGCTCTGTTTTACCATGATTCATACCTATAAAATCGCTCGTTACCTTCATTAATTTTTTTTACTGTGGGGTCACCCCTGACCAATCAATTAAGTTCATGACAAGTACATTTTGTCTCATGGGGGTGTCAAATTCACCTGATCCTTCTCCTACGGACTCCTTTGTGCTATTTATAGAATTTTTTCCATGGGCCTCCCTGATACTTCTTCATTTTTAATTTCATCTCTCCATTTAATCCTCAGCATCCTACACCAACATCTGATCATGAAGGCTTCAGTTGATTTATGATGGAATTTTCCCACGGTCCAATCTGTGACCAATAGGGCATCACACTCCACATAGTGGTTTTCATGCGTTGCTTCATCATTTATGACTGCATCTCTTTTGAGTACAGTATCCTCTCTTTATCATTAATGCTTTCTTGAGCTATTCTGACATCAGTGTCAGTCGTGCTATTCCATCTCATATGATATTGCGTCCACAGTAGGTGAATGGTTCACTTTTTCTGAAGTCTCTGTTTGTATCACGACGTTTTACTGTTGTTTTCTATTAGGATTTGCTCTGTTGGTCAGGATTTCTGGATTAATGAAGAATTATATCGAAGCAAAGAGCTTGTAAAATTTAATTCACACGCGAGAAAGATTAATTCCAAAACAGGACGTATCCACGCTTTCCGAATAATTTTTGCATGCGGAGAAGCTGTAAGTATAGCGTTTTGATTGTCTTTCGGAGTCATAGCTAACATGTTTTTCAATTTGGGTAGTAACCTATTATCCTAAACCTATTATCTGCGTGTAATAAGTGCAAATTTTTGGTTTTATCATCCCCGAAGATACACCCCGAGGTAGCTTGAAGGGCACTTCTTGAATATCGGATTAGATAATTTGGCCAAAAATTAATGCAAAATTGTACTTGAAAACTTGCAAAAATTATTAAAAAAGATTATGTATAATTACGGAAGTTTATTTATTTATTTACTCAATTTGATACTGTATTTACAATCATTGCAAATGAGAGTGCAGCATGTGATTGCGTCACAGACGACATTAGATTTTACCAGAAATTAATTTTTTAATACGGCTAAAACTGTCTGTGGTCTTAGCCGCAAAAGATCACACAAAGTTGAATGGTGCGATGACCGGAAAAAAAACTACTCACTTGATCCATCGCAATCTAATTTTTGTTGACATGTTATGCATTAAATCTGATATTTATGCAAGTGCTGGTACTAGTACAAGTGCTACTACAACGTAACGATTGGGAATGTATGGGTGGGGGGGGGGGGAGAGGAATGGTACTTCAGAAATGTTTATAAAATTAAAGTTTTCAGTTCCTCATCTTTTTTTTTGCACATAAACATGTCTTAATTCAAAAACCCTGAATTCAACAATGAAAAATATACGATCTTGGTTGTTTACTAAAGAAAGTCTAGAGGATATTTTTTGTAACTATAATATTATTCATGTATGTACTGTTAAGTTAAATGCCGTATCTTCATTATAAACAAACATAACCTATTGTGTTTACGATGGTAGCCATTATTCAGGCTTTCCTAAAGTTACTCCCTTGATTTACCTTTGATGTTAAGTTGTAAGCTACTGTGTTGAAATATTAAACAGTTTATTTATTTATAACAAACCACACATTTTAATGCATGAGATGGTGAGATTTAGTTATTTCCTCATGGGTGGCCATGAATGTCGAGTGGCTAGCAGCTTGAGGAACGGTGAAGATAGGACGTGAGGAGGCAGATAAGTTACACCAAAATAGACCGTCTTTCTTTCTCACCCGGATTGTTTTGTTTGAAGAGTATTCCTGGAGTGGAGCGATCTTAAAGAGTTCAATGACTTATCGCGATCTCTTTGTATTAATAAGAAGATCGGATACGGGAGATAATAAATCAGCCCTCTTGAAATCCCCTTGAGGCGAAGGTAAGTCCCCTGCCGTAAGGCTTATACTCATTTCCTTATCGCACGCGGACCTCGTCCCATGATGTTGGCCTGCTAAAATATCTCGGAGTCGTTACGTGGAAGTAGATATTCTTTGAAGAGGCGGATTCCTTAGATATAGCCCGGGTGGCGTGTGTGCCAGATGTAATCAAGAGCCCTTCTTTTAAAGCCTTCAGTCACGATAGGGAGCTAGAAGGAATGAACTTTACTCACCCGAAAATAGGAGCCCGGGCACATCATGCGAGAATTTCTCGTACCGTTCGAGCTTTGACAAACCATCCACGTTATGAGGGGTTTGATTTAATGGAATTACGTGCACTTTTTTTATAGTCAAATAAATTTATTGATAATCATCATTTTTCTCCTGTATCTCCCATTGCCATCGAAAACTCCTATTTATTTCCTCCATCTTCGGGTTCTACGTCCTTAATTCCTCCAGCTATAACTATCCAAAAAATATTATTACCTGTCAAATCACCCTGAATCCTTATTGTTGCTACCTAATTTCTGCAGCCAACCTCCTTTCCTCATTTTACATTCTTTATTTTCCTTTCTCTCCATCCAGCTCAACTTCTCTTTTCTTCTCCACGCATAAACATCTGGAAATAATTATTTCTCTTTTATCCTCTATGGATTTTAACAGAGCAGAAGAAAAATTTTGCGTGGAATATCGAAATATTTCAAAATAGATGTCAAAATATCTTGAAATGAACTTCTCTAAAGACATCGAAAGAAAGATCTCGAAAAACATAATGATCTTTAGAAATGAAATCATCATTTTCCTGCATTCTATTTCCTTATAGTCCAGGTTTAGTATTCATAAAATGCCACGATGCGTATCAGGATTTTAATTATTTTTTTCTCATGACTTTGTAAAGAGGTGTCTCTCAATAGCCCCCAACGTATCGCAAATCTCCCTAAACCTTCGCAAATCTTCATCTGATATTTCCAGGTACTATATTCTCACCCAAGATACTTGAAAGACAAGCAAACTGTTTTTCATGTTCTATTTAGCCCGTCATATTTTATATTTTTGCTTTATAGTTTGTACTCTTCTCATTTCGTTTTGTTGTGACTAAGCTTCACCCCATATCCTTCACGCTGCCGCTCAAATTCACTGGTCTTTTCTTCAGTTTTTGCCAATAAACAATCGTTGATTGGTGATCCGAAAATATAAATGACCTGACTAGTCCATTTCTTACATTCGTTCCTACTTCTGTTCCCTCCCATGTCTCTCTTACTCTTACCTACACGTATATATTAAAGAGTAATGGCGACAATGGGCAAACTTGCCGAACTCCCCACCAAAACCATTGCATTGCTTTTACCAAACTGTTGACCTAACTTCGTCTGGTTTAGTTATCTTCTGGTTTGATCTCGATGTTTACCTTTCAAATATATGCTTAACTAATGCGTAACACTCAGGACCACCCAGAAACATTTGGGGGCCTGGGGCAACGTTCTCGTTCTCTTTGGGGCCACCCAGAAAAAGGAAGGAGGTAGACGTCACAAGTAACCTAATATAACTAAGATAAAATAAAAGTTATTCACCTGAATCTTAATGAAGGAAATAATTTTTACTTGATAATTGAATGTTATAGTAAAAATAAAAAAATACTGGATGATTAAAAAAACTAATGGAGTCAAGTGAGGTCTACGTAGTTTTTTATCTTAGTTTCACTTTGATGGAATCGTTGGTTATTTCACTGAAACTTATGCATTTAACTAATTTTTGTTCAGTACTACGCATTATTAGGTGATTTGGTCTGTCTTCACCTATCGTCGACCTCAGTCATTGTCGTCAGTCGTTTAAATTCCATGAAATGAGAAAAAAGGTCTTCCTGCTGTCTGGTATTTTTTTTACGATAAACGGTGGTATTTTGTTTTGTTTCTTCTTTTTGGGACCCTTCGGGACTTCCTAGAAGAAAAAGCCTGGGAAATAGTGCCCCCCCCCCCTCTCTGGGCGGTCCTGGGTACACCTATTTCCTACACGAATAAGATGAGCGTACCTTTTCCCTACTTTCAGTGTATTTGTTTAATATATTTAAGTTCACATTTTCAATTTCAAAGGGTGGGGGTTTGACTTCTATCTTTGGCACAGTGTCGTAGGGGTTGGCCGCAAACCTACGACGGGGTTATGGGCGGGGAGCACGCGTGAAGTAAGTGAAATGATATTCGGGATTCGGGAGCCAAAGTTCATTTATTGCAGTTACTATAATTAAAAACAAAGAGGCAAAGTGACAACGGGGCGCTAGAGGCAAGGTGACGAGGCGCTAGAGGGGGTGACGCTAGAGGGAAATACAGGGCCGGTACTTACTCGGTGCCGAGGGTGAGCGGTGACCCGCAGTGGGGTCTCCCAAGGAGGCAGCGGTGACCCAACGAGGGGTCTCCCGAGGACGCAGCGGTGACCCGGCTGTGGGGTCTCCCACGGAGGCAGCGGTGACCCAACGAGGGGTCTCCCGAGGAGTCAGTGGTGACCCGACAAAGGGGTCTCCCGAGGATACAGGGTATCGGCGACCGGCAAGGCAACTGCGGAGGGAGACGTCTCGACGACCCAGTAAGGGTTCCGGCCGTAGACAGGGGATGTCTCCCTGCTGCGTCTTCGATGCCCGTTTAAATATTGCTTCTGCCGGGCATCGATGACGCAGGCAGTCGCCCAGAAACCGCTATGTTCTAGGGAACTCGCAGTTCACTGACCGGGGTAGGGGCAAGCGCACGTGAGGGGTGCCTGGCCCTTGGGGAAGGCCCAGGGAATAAAGGACGCGGGCGGCAGGGTAGGAACACGTGCGCTCAAAGGGTGTGGGAACCGGCCGGCGGCGGGAAAGACCCAAAAGGACAATACGCGCCGGCGACAAGTGTCTGACCGCCGCGGCGCGCCGTGCCGGCCACTCGGAAAGGGGTAAGGGAGGTGGCGAGGAGGAGAGGGTTCCCTCCCACATCCACCCCCTTAGCAAATCGGACTACGGGGTGGGGGATTAAATGTTGTAAACTTTGCCTCAAAGATATTTTACAGAAACACAAGCAGAAAATAAGTATTATAAATGCATGCGGACATAATTTATCTGACATGACAAAAGAATATAAATGAAAAAAATGCAAATGTTGTGAAAAATGGCAATAATGATAATAACACAAATTTTTTTTCCTTTTCCTATTTTTTTAAATAAACGTCCAATGTCACTCTTGAAAAAAATCACTTAAATCACTTAAATCACATTAATGCACTTAAATACTGTCCCTATTGATAATAATGCAGCATCTTTTTTTCCTTTTTTAAATAAATGTCCAATGTCACTTGCGAATAAAATCCGTAACATTATGCACTTATATACAGTCCCTATTCACTCACTCTTTCCACCGTTATTTCAAACACCGTCGAGCAGCTGCCCTTTTCTTTTTTTTGTTTATCTCTCGCCGCCTCCTGTTGTGCAGGCGGCGGGAGATAATCTTTTCCCTCTCCTTAGTCTCCTCCGCTCCGCTCCAATCGCTCGCACACAACTCGAGTGCGTCCTCCATGGTGTTGGTGGTCGGGGAAGATGGTGGGTTACACACGTTTAAGCCGCTCCCGGGGGTTGGAGGCCTCTCAGGTGTTGACGGGGGGTCCATATCTGCCGGAGGTGTGGTGGTGTATGATAGTGTGGTCAATGCCGTCCAAGCGGTCTCGGATGAGCTGCCCCGGGGTGTATACTGGTATTCTCCTCCGCATATGACACCTCCTGGTGTCGGCGGTCGCTCCGGTGTCGATGGAATGTCAAGGCCGCATCCATCGCCGATCTCCGCCCACACCGGCGTGGTAGTGCGTGGGGCCGTCTCCTCCGCGTCCTCCAGATCGGAGAGCGAGGAGCCGAAGATCTCCATCAGCCTGGACAGGCGGGCGCTCTTATCCGTGGTGTGACGACGCTTCATACTGAAAAATATAGGAACTAAATACTCAGCCCTCGACCCGGGAGGGTTCGGAGGTTATAGCGAGGGGTCTCTCTGGCTTCGGGCTGAGGGGGAGGGGCGGATGATCTTGCTTGGCACTCGGATGCAATAGTGGTGCCACTGGGTTCGGGAGGATGGGGGGAAGGTGAAGATGGCTCGGGTTCTTCGAGGAATCTTGGGAATGATGGTTGAGGGTCGGGTGGTAAGGGCAAAAGATTTCTGACGTGCACTGTGAGACACCTTCCGTTTTGAGTGTTCTTAATGTCGTAAGTTACTGGACTTCTATTCTTGGTCACTTGGTATGGACCTATCCAACGGGACGCCAACTTTTTACATGTTCCATTAGTTAGTTTCATATTTCTTAGAAGGACCATTTGTCCCACCATGAGCGACGGAAGCGTGAGTCCCTCGTTGATCCTTTCTCGTTCTCTCTCTAAATTTCTTTGACTGTACTCTGCGGCCTGTTCGTGCGCCATCTGCAGCCTCCGCCGCAATACGAGTTCGTATGGAGGATCTTCGGCGTATGAAATGCCGATAGGCTGAAGAATAGCGTCCCATGGCATATCCATTTCTCGTCCATACAATAAATATGCCGGGGTGAATCCTGTAATTCTATTTTTACTATTTCTATATGCAAATAGGGCAAAATTTAGATGTTCGTCCCAGTCTGAATGGTCCTGAGACACATAATGTGAAATAACGGAGGCAAAAGATTGATGCGCCCTTTCTAAACGTCCGTTGGCCGCGGGATTATATGGTGAAGTACATATTGCCTTAATATTTAGAGTTTTGCAGATATTCTTCATTAAATTGGAGGTGAAGTTTGCTCCGCGATCCGTTAGTAGAATTTTTGGCACGCCATGGCGACAAATGACAGTTTCAACGAAGGCCCTTGCCACCGTCTCTGCCGATTGGTCTGGGATTGCGACTGCTTCCGGGTACCTCGTAAAGTAATCTTGGCACGTTAGGATGTAAGAATTTCCACGAGAAGACGTCCTCACCGGTCCAACAATATCGAGCGCCATCTTCTCTAGAGGATGAGTAGCTTCCGTGACTGGCTGCACAGGTATTTTTTTCACTCGAGCCTTCCGTTTCTTGCACGCCAAACAATTCTGTACGTACTCACGCGTGTCGGAGTAGCATCCATCCCAAAAGAATTGTCGTCTCACGATTTCCAGGGTCTTTTCTATCCCGAGGTGACCTGCTAAAGGATTGTCGTGGCAGCGTTTCAATATGTATTTTCTCATGGCCTTCGGTGCGGCGATCAGAAATCTTGGAGTCTGCGAATCAGGTAAAGCTTTATACAGAATCCCTTCGTTGTCATAGAATACCAAGGGGTCATGATTTCTAGCCAATATGTGATACGGTTGTAGGTCGGGGCACGATGCCTGAGCATGAAGTATCATTTCTCTATCCCATGTTGGCTCGTGGGTGACCGTCTCTTCCTCGATGAAATTCACTCCCGGAGACATTCTTGAGAGTGCGTCTACGTGAGGTAGCTGTGTTCCTGGTCTATGTTGGATATCGAAATTATACTCGGAGATCTCCATTATCCAACGCGCAAGCCGCGGTTTCGGTTCCTTTAAGGTCAAAAGCCATCGGAGCGGCAGATGGTCGGAATACAAAGTGAAGGTGCGCCCGAGAAGGTAAATGCGGAATTTTTTTATCATATCGACGACAGCTAGGCACTCCAATTCCGTCGCCGAATACTTCTTTTCTTGGTCGCGTAATTGTCGACTGGCACAGGCTACGGGGTGCTCTCCATCCTCAAATTCTTGGGAAAGAATTCCTCCCAAGGCTTGCGTCGATGCATCCGTGGTGAGAATGAAAGTTCTGGAGAAATCAGGAAATCTCAGAAGTGGGTGGGTGGAGAGAGATAGGCGTAGGCTCTCAAACGCTTGCTGTTGCTCACTACCCCACTGGAAATCACTACTCTTTTTAATTAATTTGGTGAGATTACGTGAATGGCTTGCGAAATTTGGTATGAACTTCCTGTAATAACCAACCAGCCCAAGGAAGGATTGCAATTTCTGGACGTTTGTAGGTATTGGAAAATTTTTGATGGCTTGTATGTACTTTGCTCTCATCAGGCTGAATTCCGCCTGCAGATACCACATGACCTAAAAAGTTGACTCGTTTTTGGAAAAAATGGCATTTTTGTGGTTTGAGACGCAGGTTTGCACTCCTTAATCTGCTAAAGACTTCTCGAAGCCCCTCGATATGCTCTTCTGCAGCTGGATCGTAGCGGATAATGTCATCTAAATAGAAAGTGCATCCTTTGTTAATTAGCCCTTCTAATACCTTCGTCATCAGGCGCATAAAAGTTGACGGGGCGTTGACGAGTCCGAAACTCATTTTGTTGCATTGGTAATGGGCAGATGGTGTACTGAAGCCGCTGTATTCTTTACTTTGGTCGTCCATTTCAACCTGCCAGAACCCATTGCAGAGATCCATCGTGGAGAAAAATTTCGCTCCACCCAGCTGATCAAATGTTTCATCAATGTTCGGCAATGGAAAAACTTCCTTCTTAGTCACTCTATTTAACGCACGATAATCGATGCAGGGGCGGTATTTAACAGGAGCACCGGGTGTAGATTTTCGTTTGACTAAGATGATAGGCGCTGCCCATGGGCTCGTAGAGGGCGATATAACGCCTTGCTCCAACATATTATTAATTTCTTCCTCTAAAATGGGCCTGAGAGCGTGGGGGACGCGGTAGGGTCGTTTTTTAATTGGCTGCGCGTCTCCGACGTCGATTACATGCTTCACTATATTCGTAGATCCCAAGGGAATATTACCGTAGGTGAATATGTCCGAATACTCCGAAATTAAACTTTTTAAGGGTTCAAGTACTTCCTCCGGTACATTTTCGAACTTGAATAGTGGTAGTAATAGCTCTTCTTTCATCTCATCCGGCCAAAACTCAGGGTCTTCTTGTATGTCAGCATTCACGGAGAGAACCATATAGTCATCGTCTTCGTTTCCGACTTCGTTGACTGAAATTTTTGTTCCACATTTCACGATCTGTTCACAGCTTGAAATATTTCCAAGCAGAATGCTTACTCCGCCATCATTAGCGACTTTAGCTAGAGATGGAATCGCGAGAATATCTCCATCTACTCCTTCCACTGAAACCTCTTTCCCGGCTAATTCGTGATTCCAAGCCGTTGTTAGCATTAAAGTATAGGGAGGGATTTTTAACCGTTCTTTTATATTTGCTGTCTGAGGAACTACTGCATGCTCCGTAAATGCACCCGCAACGGACGCTATGGCTGAACATTTCTCTGCACTGGATTTTACTTCGATGGACGCGTTGAAGGAACTCTTAATACCTTGGCTGGATTCTTCCCCTATTTCCGCACTATCTGCCACACTAAAGATTGCGGTCTTCTCTGTGAAGTCGTCAGCATTCCAGGTATTCCTAATTGGTAACTCTAATTGGCCTCTTCCATTACTAGTCAACCCTCCCTCTGCAGCAAGATCGTCCCGTACTTGCCTCTCGGCTAGAAAGATTGCGGCTTGCCCTACTTGTTCGTCAGCACTCGAAGCATTCTCAAGAGGAGTCTCTGACGGCACGGCCCGGTCTTCGCCAATCTTTACATTTTTTCCAGGTATGTCTTGTGCTTGCCTCTCGGCTGAGGGGATGACCATCGGCTCTAATTCCTTTTCCGCTCTTAACGCATCCAAAAAGCAACTCTCGATTTCCACAGCCATGTCATCGCGTTTTTCTCGCTCATCTTCTCGATTCTCCGTCCTACCATCATGCAGTACATCAGTCGTCCCAGCAAACAATTGATTTTTTTCTTCCGATTCAGTTTCGTGAGCGTGATTTAAACTCTCAGGTGGTTCCTCAAAATTAATTAAATCTTTATTTACTACAAGTATCTCTTGGGGTTTCAACGGTGTCGGTAGCAGTGCGTCATTGTCTCCGGACGATTCGCCCGATATAAAATCTGTATTTACGGCGGTGTTTATTTGCGGATCTTGATTTTTGGTGCTTTCAAGGACCGATTCATCGAAGGAAATTAAATCTATTTCCTTTGAAGGAACATCCTTTTGATTTAGGGTCACTTCATGTTCTGCGGTCACTTTCATAGTGCGACGGTCTAAGCATATCTGACTCCCATATCGAGTCATGAAATCCAAGCCAATGATTCCGTCGTAAGTTGTGTCGCCCAAATCGACAATCAAGGAATCGTGGGAGTAGCAGATCTTGTCAATCAAAAATGGAATGTAACTCTGCCCTGCGACTTTCAATGAGTGACCAGAAGCGCTCTTGATGGGTCGATGGTAAGATGAAACTTCAAGTGCGTGGAATGGAAAGATTTTTTGATGCACAATCGTAACCGCTGCGCCGGTGTCAACTAAAAATCGGCAGGATCTTCCCAATATGCTTACTGACAAGGTCATGCCCGCTGCAGGTGAGACTGATAGTATTAATTCGTCCCCGACCTCGCGGCCGGGGTTGATCCATTTCCCTGGACGCTTAATGACTGTTTGGTGGGGCAATCTATAGGGCGGTGGCCGGTTTTTTTACACAGGCCACAACAGATTAAATCACACTCGCTCGAAAAATGCGTATTTTCTCCACAATTGAAGCATCGTCGCGTTTTTGAGGGACAATTGCGAGAGAGATGGCCTTCGCGCCCGCATGAATAGCAAGTGCGGCTGGAATTTACTCTTTCTCCGGCCCTAGGAGATTCAAAGCGAGGACGAGGCGGTGATGAAGTGAAGAAGTTTTGTGAATTGTTTTCACTGCAGATCCGGTTTACTTGAGGAAGATGGTGTGAAGGCGAAAATGCAGAAGAGGCTGCGTTGGAGGTGTTTCTATACATGTAGTTAACTGAAGCTTCATTTTGGCGAAGAGGTGGATAATTGGCGTCTATGGTCTTAGCCGCATAATTCCGGACATTAAATTCCTCGTTGAGGGCGAAATCTTCTGCTTCTAGCATATTTTTAGGATTTCTAACTTGGACGAAACGACCAATCTCCTCGCGTAAACCTAGCATAAATTGCATTAGAAGCCTATTTTCCAGCATTGTTGTGGCTCCTTCTGATGCAGGATCTGCAATTGATTCCCTTAGCTGCCGTGAAATTTTTCTAAGGCGTGTCGCGAAACTTGAAACAGACTCTAGAGGCTGCTGAACACAATTGGAAAACATTCGCTCTAAGGAGAGTGGCGAGATGCGGCATGCAAACCTTCGTTTGAGAAATGTGGAGAAGTTGTCGAAGCTTTCCACCACATGAGGGTTTGCTGATACATATTCGGCGGCAGAACCACTCAAACGTAAGCGAGCGATACACAACGTTTGCTGTTCAGTCCAAGCACTGAGATGACTAGTAATTCGCAGTCCTTCTAGAAAGGTATCTACAGAAATATCATCATCCCCACTGAAATTGGGTATGAAATACACTTGGCTACCTAAGGCATTATTTGCAACAGGTAAACATTTTGAATTGGACGAATCCGTATTACTTCCAGTGGTAGATGGAGTGATTGAATTTATCATTGGCTCGAAGTCAATAAAGTTAGATAAGGGTTGTTGCACACAAGACGAATGTGGGAAAAGAGCGAATGAAGGGCTTTGGATAAACGGATTCATGGCGATAAATAATAAAATTACAATAAACAAATTAAAAATTTAACACGGATAATGTGGGAATAGATGCACAGCTAGTATTGAGCCGCAAAACTATGTTTGATACAAGTTTGGCACCCGTTAATAAGAAAAGTGAGGAAAAAAATAAATATCATAGCTCTGATTCGTTATTCACACCTGACACCAAATGTCGTACGTATGATTCCTTATTCACACCTGACACCAAATGTCGTACGTATGATTCGTTATTCACACCTGACACCAAATGTCGTACGTATGATTCGTTATTCACACCTGACACCAAATGTCGTAGGGGTTGGCCGCAAACCTACGACGGGGTTATGGGCGGGGAGCACGCGTGAAGTAAGTGAAATGATATTCGGGATTCGGGAGCCAAAGTTCATTTATTGCAGTTACTATAATTAAAAACAAAGAGGCAAAGTGACAACGGGGCGCTAGAGGCAAGGTGACGAGGCGCTAGAGGGGGTGACGCTAGAGGGAAATACAGGGCCGGTACTTACTCGGTGCCGAGGGTGAGCGGTGACCCGCAGTGGGGTCTCCCAAGGAGGCAGCGGTGACCCAACGAGGGGTCTCCCGAGGACGCAGCGGTGACCCGGCTGTGGGGTCTCCCACGGAGGCAGCGGTGACCCAACGAGGGGTCTCCCGAGGAGTCAGTGGTGACCCGACAAAGGGGTCTCCCGAGGATACAGGGTATCGGCGACCGGCAAGGCAACTGCGGAGGGAGACGTCTCGACGACCCAGTAAGGGTTCCGGCCGTAGACAGGGGATGTCTCCCTGCTGCGTCTTCGATGCCCGTTTAAATATTGCTTCTGCCGGGCATCGATGACGCAGGCAGTCGCCCAGAAACCGCTATGTTCTAGGGAACTCGCAGTTCACTGACCGGGGTAGGGGCAAGCGCACGTGAGGGGTGCCTGGCCCTTGGGGAAGGCCCAGGGAATAAAGGACGCGGGCGGCAGGGTAGGAACACGTGCGCTCAAAGGGTGTGGGAACCGGCCGGCGGCGGGAAAGACCCAAAAGGACAATACGCGCCGGCGACAAGTGTCTGACCGCCGCGGCGCGCCGTGCCGGCCACTCGGAAAGGGGTAAGGGAGGTGGCGAGGAGGAGAGGGTTCCCTCCCACATCCACCCCCTTAGCAAATCGGACTACGGGGTGGGGGATTAAATGTTGTAAACTTTGCCTCAAAGATATTTTACAGAAACACAAGCAGAAAATAAGTATTATAAATGCATGCGGACATAATTTATCTGACATGACAAAAGAATATAAATGAAAAAAATGCAAATGTTGTGAAAAATGGCAATAATGATAATAACACAAATTTTTTTTCCTTTTCCTATTTTTTTAAATAAACGTCCAATGTCACTCTTGAAAAAAATCACTTAAATCACTTAAATCACATTAATGCACTTAAATACTGTCCCTATTGATAATAATGCAGCATCTTTTTTTCCTTTTTTAAATAAATGTCCAATGTCACTTGCGAATAAAATCCGTAACATTATGCACTTATATACAGTCCCTATTCACTCACTCTTTCCACCGTTATTTCAAACACCGTCGAGCAGCTGCCCTTTTCTTTTTTTTGTTTATCTCTCGCCGCCTCCTGTTGTGCAGGCGGCGGGAGATAATCTTTTCCCTCTCCTTAGTCTCCTCCGCTCCGCTCCAATCGCTCGCACACAACTCGAGTGCGTCCTCCATGGTGTTGGTGGTCGGGGAAGATGGTGGGTTACACACGTTTAAGCCGCTCCCGGGGGTTGGAGGCCTCTCAGGTGTTGACGGGGGGTCCATATCTGCCGGAGGTGTGGTGGTGTATGATAGTGTGGTCAATGCCGTCCAAGCGGTCTCGGATGAGCTGCCCCGGGGTGTATACTGGTATTCTCCTCCGCATATGACACCTCCTGGTGTCGGCGGTCGCTCCGGTGTCGATGGAATGTCAAGGCCGCATCCATCGCCGATCTCCGCCCACACCGGCGTGGTAGTGCGTGGGGCCGTCTCCTCCGCGTCCTCCAGATCGGAGAGCGAGGAGCCGAAGATCTCCATCAGCCTGGACAGGCGGGCGCTCTTATCCGTGGTGTGACGACGCTTCATACTGAAAAATATAGGAACTAAATACTCAGCCCTCGACCCGGGAGGGTTCGGAGGTTATAGCGAGGGGTCTCTCTGGCTTCGGGCTGAGGGGGAGGGGCGGATGATCTTGCTTGGCACTCGGATGCAATAGTGGTGCCACTGGGTTCGGGAGGATGGGGGGAAGGTGAAGATGGCTCGGGTTCTTCGAGGAATCTTGGGAATGATGGTTGAGGGTCGGGTGGTAAGGGCAAAAGATTTCTGACGTGCACTGTGAGACACCTTCCGTTTTGAGTGTTCTTAATGTCGTAAGTTACTGGACTTCTATTCTTGGTCACTTGGTATGGACCTATCCAACGGGACGCCAACTTTTTACATGTTCCATTAGTTAGTTTCATATTTCTTAGAAGGACCATTTGTCCCACCATGAGCGACGGAAGCGTGAGTCCCTCGTTGATCCTTTCTCGTTCTCTCTCTAAATTTCTTTGACTGTACTCTGCGGCCTGTTCGTGCGCCATCTGCAGCCTCCGCCGCAATACGAGTTCGTATGGAGGATCTTCGGCGTATGAAATGCCGATAGGCTGAAGAATAGCGTCCCATGGCATATCCATTTCTCGTCCATACAATAAATATGCCGGGGTGAATCCTGTAATTCTATTTTTACTATTTCTATATGCAAATAGGGCAAAATTTAGATGTTCGTCCCAGTCTGAATGGTCCTGAGACACATAATGTGAAATAACGGAGGCAAAAGATTGATGCGCCCTTTCTAAACGTCCGTTGGCCGCGGGATTATATGGTGAAGTACATATTGCCTTAATATTTAGAGTTTTGCAGATATTCTTCATTAAATTGGAGGTGAAGTTTGCTCCGCGATCCGTTAGTAGAATTTTTGGCACGCCATGGCGACAAATGACAGTTTCAACGAAGGCCCTTGCCACCGTCTCTGCCGATTGGTCTGGGATTGCGACTGCTTCCGGGTACCTCGTAAAGTAATCTTGGCACGTTAGGATGTAAGAATTTCCACGAGAAGACGTCCTCACCGGTCCAACAATATCGAGCGCCATCTTCTCTAGAGGATGAGTAGCTTCCGTGACTGGCTGCACAGGTATTTTTTTCACTCGAGCCTTCCGTTTCTTGCACGCCAAACAATTCTGTACGTACTCACGCGTGTCGGAGTAGCATCCATCCCAAAAGAATTGTCGTCTCACGATTTCCAGGGTCTTTTCTATCCCGAGGTGACCTGCTAAAGGATTGTCGTGGCAGCGTTTCAATATGTATTTTCTCATGGCCTTCGGTGCGGCGATCAGAAATCTTGGAGTCTGCGAATCAGGTAAAGCTTTATACAGAATCCCTTCGTTGTCATAGAATACCAAGGGGTCATGATTTCTAGCCAATATGTGATACGGTTGTAGGTCGGGGCACGATGCCTGAGCATGAAGTATCATTTCTCTATCCCATGTTGGCTCGTGGGTGACCGTCTCTTCCTCGATGAAATTCACTCCCGGAGACATTCTTGAGAGTGCGTCTACGTGAGGTAGCTGTGTTCCTGGTCTATGTTGGATATCGAAATTATACTCGGAGATCTCCATTATCCAACGCGCAAGCCGCGGTTTCGGTTCCTTTAAGGTCAAAAGCCATCGGAGCGGCAGATGGTCGGAATACAAAGTGAAGGTGCGCCCGAGAAGGTAAATGCGGAATTTTTTTATCATATCGACGACAGCTAGGCACTCCAATTCCGTCGCCGAATACTTCTTTTCTTGGTCGCGTAATTGTCGACTGGCACAGGCTACGGGGTGCTCTCCATCCTCAAATTCTTGGGAAAGAATTCCTCCCAAGGCTTGCGTCGATGCATCCGTGGTGAGAATGAAAGTTCTGGAGAAATCAGGAAATCTCAGAAGTGGGTGGGTGGAGAGAGATAGGCGTAGGCTCTCAAACGCTTGCTGTTGCTCACTACCCCACTGGAAATCACTACTCTTTTTAATTAATTTGGTGAGATTACGTGAATGGCTTGCGAAATTTGGTATGAACTTCCTGTAATAACCAACCAGCCCAAGGAAGGATTGCAATTTCTGGACGTTTGTAGGTATTGGAAAATTTTTGATGGCTTGTATGTACTTTGCTCTCATCAGGCTGAATTCCGCCTGCAGATACCACATGACCTAAAAAGTTGACTCGTTTTTGGAAAAAATGGCATTTTTGTGGTTTGAGACGCAGGTTTGCACTCCTTAATCTGCTAAAGACTTCTCGAAGCCCCTCGATATGCTCTTCTGCAGCTGGATCGTAGCGGATAATGTCATCTAAATAGAAAGTGCATCCTTTGTTAATTAGCCCTTCTAATACCTTCGTCATCAGGCGCATAAAAGTTGACGGGGCGTTGACGAGTCCGAAACTCATTTTGTTGCATTGGTAATGGGCAGATGGTGTACTGAAGCCGCTGTATTCTTTACTTTGGTCGTCCATTTCAACCTGCCAGAACCCATTGCAGAGATCCATCGTGGAGAAAAATTTCGCTCCACCCAGCTGATCAAATGTTTCATCAATGTTCGGCAATGGAAAAACTTCCTTCTTAGTCACTCTATTTAACGCACGATAATCGATGCAGGGGCGGTATTTAACAGGAGCACCGGGTGTAGATTTTCGTTTGACTAAGATGATAGGCGCTGCCCATGGGCTCGTAGAGGGCGATATAACGCCTTGCTCCAACATATTATTAATTTCTTCCTCTAAAATGGGCCTGAGAGCGTGGGGGACGCGGTAGGGTCGTTTTTTAATTGGCTGCGCGTCTCCGACGTCGATTACATGCTTCACTATATTCGTAGATCCCAAGGGAATATTACCGTAGGTGAATATGTCCGAATACTCCGAAATTAAACTTTTTAAGGGTTCAAGTACTTCCTCCGGTACATTTTCGAACTTGAATAGTGGTAGTAATAGCTCTTCTTTCATCTCATCCGGCCAAAACTCAGGGTCTTCTTGTATGTCAGCATTCACGGAGAGAACCATATAGTCATCGTCTTCGTTTCCGACTTCGTTGACTGAAATTTTTGTTCCACATTTCACGATCTGTTCACAGCTTGAAATATTTCCAAGCAGAATGCTTACTCCGCCATCATTAGCGACTTTAGCTAGAGATGGAATCGCGAGAATATCTCCATCTACTCCTTCCACTGAAACCTCTTTCCCGGCTAATTCGTGATTCCAAGCCGTTGTTAGCATTAAAGTATAGGGAGGGATTTTTAACCGTTCTTTTATATTTGCTGTCTGAGGAACTACTGCATGCTCCGTAAATGCACCCGCAACGGACGCTATGGCTGAACATTTCTCTGCACTGGATTTTACTTCGATGGACGCGTTGAAGGAACTCTTAATACCTTGGCTGGATTCTTCCCCTATTTCCGCACTATCTGCCACACTAAAGATTGCGGTCTTCTCTGTGAAGTCGTCAGCATTCCAGGTATTCCTAATTGGTAACTCTAATTGGCCTCTTCCATTACTAGTCAACCCTCCCTCTGCAGCAAGATCGTCCCGTACTTGCCTCTCGGCTAGAAAGATTGCGGCTTGCCCTACTTGTTCGTCAGCACTCGAAGCATTCTCAAGAGGAGTCTCTGACGGCACGGCCCGGTCTTCGCCAATCTTTACATTTTTTCCAGGTATGTCTTGTGCTTGCCTCTCGGCTGAGGGGATGACCATCGGCTCTAATTCCTTTTCCGCTCTTAACGCATCCAAAAAGCAACTCTCGATTTCCACAGCCATGTCATCGCGTTTTTCTCGCTCATCTTCTCGATTCTCCGTCCTACCATCATGCAGTACATCAGTCGTCCCAGCAAACAATTGATTTTTTTCTTCCGATTCAGTTTCGTGAGCGTGATTTAAACTCTCAGGTGGTTCCTCAAAATTAATTAAATCTTTATTTACTACAAGTATCTCTTGGGGTTTCAACGGTGTCGGTAGCAGTGCGTCATTGTCTCCGGACGATTCGCCCGATATAAAATCTGTATTTACGGCGGTGTTTATTTGCGGATCTTGATTTTTGGTGCTTTCAAGGACCGATTCATCGAAGGAAATTAAATCTATTTCCTTTGAAGGAACATCCTTTTGATTTAGGGTCACTTCATGTTCTGCGGTCACTTTCATAGTGCGACGGTCTAAGCATATCTGACTCCCATATCGAGTCATGAAATCCAAGCCAATGATTCCGTCGTAAGTTGTGTCGCCCAAATCGACAATCAAGGAATCGTGGGAGTAGCAGATCTTGTCAATCAAAAATGGAATGTAACTCTGCCCTGCGACTTTCAATGAGTGACCAGAAGCGCTCTTGATGGGTCGATGGTAAGATGAAACTTCAAGTGCGTGGAATGGAAAGATTTTTTGATGCACAATCGTAACCGCTGCGCCGGTGTCAACTAAAAATCGGCAGGATCTTCCCAATATGCTTACTGACAAGGTCATGCCCGCTGCAGGTGAGACTGATAGTATTAATTCGTCCCCGACCTCGCGGCCGGGGTTGATCCATTTCCCTGGACGCTTAATGACTGTTTGGTGGGGCAATCTATAGGGCGGTGGCCGGTTTTTTTACACAGGCCACAACAGATTAAATCACACTCGCTCGAAAAATGCGTATTTTCTCCACAATTGAAGCATCGTCGCGTTTTTGAGGGACAATTGCGAGAGAGATGGCCTTCGCGCCCGCATGAATAGCAAGTGCGGCTGGAATTTACTCTTTCTCCGGCCCTAGGAGATTCAAAGCGAGGACGAGGCGGTGATGAAGTGAAGAAGTTTTGTGAATTGTTTTCACTGCAGATCCGGTTTACTTGAGGAAGATGGTGTGAAGGCGAAAATGCAGAAGAGGCTGCGTTGGAGGTGTTTCTATACATGTAGTTAACTGAAGCTTCATTTTGGCGAAGAGGTGGATAATTGGCGTCTATGGTCTTAGCCGCATAATTCCGGACATTAAATTCCTCGTTGAGGGCGAAATCTTCTGCTTCTAGCATATTTTTAGGATTTCTAACTTGGACGAAACGACCAATCTCCTCGCGTAAACCTAGCATAAATTGCATTAGAAGCCTATTTTCCAGCATTGTTGTGGCTCCTTCTGATGCAGGATCTGCAATTGATTCCCTTAGCTGCCGTGAAATTTTTCTAAGGCGTGTCGCGAAACTTGAAACAGACTCTAGAGGCTGCTGAACACAATTGGAAAACATTCGCTCTAAGGAGAGTGGCGAGATGCGGCATGCAAACCTTCGTTTGAGAAATGTGG
This sequence comes from Platycnemis pennipes, assembly GCA_933228895.1. NCBI lineage: Eukaryota > Metazoa > Arthropoda > Insecta > Odonata > Platycnemididae > Platycnemis > Platycnemis pennipes. The sequence continues at coordinate 36,404,958 of OW121851.1, forward strand.
AGAAGTTGTCGAAGCTTTCCACCACATGAGGGTTTGCTGATACATATTCGGCGGCAGAACCACTCAAACGTAAGCGAGCGATACACAACGTTTGCTGTTCAGTCCAAGCACTGAGATGACTAGTAATTCGCAGTCCTTCTAGAAAGGTATCTACAGAAATATCATCATCCCCACTGAAATTGGGTATGAAATACACTTGGCTACCTAAGGCATTATTTGCAACAGGTAAACATTTTGAATTGGACGAATCCGTATTACTTCCAGTGGTAGATGGAGTGATTGAATTTATCATTGGCTCGAAGTCAATAAAGTTAGATAAGGGTTGTTGCACACAAGACGAATGTGGGAAAAGAGCGAATGAAGGGCTTTGGATAAACGGATTCATGGCGATAAATAATAAAATTACAATAAACAAATTAAAAATTTAACACGGATAATGTGGGAATAGATGCACAGCTAGTATTGAGCCGCAAAACTATGTTTGATACAAGTTTGGCACCCGTTAATAAGAAAAGTGAGGAAAAAAATAAATATCATAGCTCTGATTCGTTATTCACACCTGACACCAAATGTCGTACGTATGATTCCTTATTCACACCTGACACCAAATGTCGTACGTATGATTCGTTATTCACACCTGACACCAAATGTCGTACGTATGATTCGTTATTCACACCTGACACCAAATGTCGTAGGGGTTGGCCGCAAACCTACGACGGGGTTATGGGCGGGGAGCACGCGTGAAGTAAGTGAAATGATATTCGGGATTCGGGAGCCAAAGTTCATTTATTGCAGTTACTATAATTAAAAACAAAGAGGCAAAGTGACAACGGGGCGCTAGAGGCAAGGTGACGAGGCGCTAGAGGGGGTGACGCTAGAGGGAAATACAGGGCCGGTACTTACTCGGTGCCGAGGGTGAGCGGTGACCCGCAGTGGGGTCTCCCAAGGAGGCAGCGGTGACCCAACGAGGGGTCTCCCGAGGACGCAGCGGTGACCCGGCTGTGGGGTCTCCCACGGAGGCAGCGGTGACCCAACGAGGGGTCTCCCGAGGAGTCAGTGGTGACCCGACAAAGGGGTCTCCCGAGGATACAGGGTATCGGCGACCGGCAAGGCAACTGCGGAGGGAGACGTCTCGACGACCCAGTAAGGGTTCCGGCCGTAGACAGGGGATGTCTCCCTGCTGCGTCTTCGATGCCCGTTTAAATATTGCTTCTGCCGGGCATCGATGACGCAGGCAGTCGCCCAGAAACCGCTATGTTCTAGGGAACTCGCAGTTCACTGACCGGGGTAGGGGCAAGCGCACGTGAGGGGTGCCTGGCCCTTGGGGAAGGCCCAGGGAATAAAGGACGCGGGCGGCAGGGTAGGAACACGTGCGCTCAAATGGTGTGGGAACCGGCCGGCGGCGGGAAAGACCCAAAAGGACAATACGCGCCGGCGACAAGTGTCTGACCGCCGCGGCGCGCCGTGCCGGCCACTCGGAAAGGGGTAAGGGAGGTGGCGAGGAGGAGAGGGTTCCCTCCCACAACAGATATTGCGTTTATTTTCGGGGTTATCTAAGGTTAAATCGTGAAATCTAATATTGGAAGTTGGAGTACTGAAAAACCTTATTCTCAACTACAGAGAATAGGCGTGCGTTCCCTTGAAGACTTCTACTATCATTTTTTGTACGCAAACAGGAAATTTTCATTATAAATGTACAATATTGGTCCTGCGTGATGTTGTTTTGTGTTTAAGGCTGAAAAATGTATTTATTTGGTTAATTATTCGACAGTGATATTTTTTGGATAGTCACGAACAATATGATTTCTTCAACGCATGTATGGTTATGGCCTCGGGTCACTCTCTGACACACACCCTTGAATTGACTTATATGGTACACGTAGATGTTAAAACACCCTATAGATGTCGTCAAACGTTCCCTATGTGAGCATACATTGATTGTTCCCTCTACTCTCTAGAACTCTAGTGAATATTCTTAATGTTTATTTTCTGTCCTCCATGTTGTGAGGCCTCGTCCCTACAAACTCTTACCAATCCTCCTGTTTGACCCAGCTGATGGGAATGGTACTTTATCCGTGAATCGCTTTTTTATGATGAGAGTGCATACCCCGAAACGGGGCATTTTTTCACTTTCAGTCTCAATACCAGCCACCTTCTTTTAATAAAGGTTGACTTCCAATGCAAGTCTTGCTTTCAGTTCCAATTATGTGGAAACCAGGAATCGGGAAGTATTGGAGGCTTAATATTTTCCTCCTTACGTACGAAATCATTGAAACTAGTGGAGCAGAGAAGGTATGGAATACCAGAAAAGTTATTGGCACTCCAAATACCCGCAAGGGCAGGATGTATTTGACGAATGTTTAAATGGTAAAAAGAGAAGAGAAATACATAATAATCACAGGAATAAAAGAAATAGGAGATGTACATTTAAAACATATTCTTTACCTTACATACCTGTAATTTAAAAGGATTTACAATGAGGAATCCTTTTTTTTAAATCTTGCATGCCAGTGCTCAGATTATATGCAACCTGGATATTTACTTCCCGAAATATAATTTAATAATTTAATTAAATGAATCGGAAAAACTGAAAACTATATAAATGTTTAGATATTAATTTTTCTTATCAATTGTTACCTGCAGAGATTTATTTTGGATAATCCAAATCAATGCTTTTCAAGGTGAGAGTGAGTAAAATAACATTTGGTCTTTTTTAATCCCTCATCACTATATAACGTTTAGAAAAATCTCTTTTTATCATTTCAGAGAGACATATTTTATCATGCCGTTGGGCAAACCACGTTAAATAAATAATCTCAAATCCAAATCAGTAATATGTAGGCCAGGAGAATTTATCAAGCTATATAAAAATGCAGAGAACCATTTTGAATACAACAATTGAATCTAGCGGTCGCCACATGAGAATGAGGCCTTTAAAAGAGAGAAAGGTTTTATATTCACGATGGTAAGAATGGCGGTTTAGTCCTTAGGCAGAACTCAAGATTTACTTGCTTTCTGTTGAGGACTTAAGATGGGGAGATAAGTCACTGATAATCTATGCCGTGATACTCACCGATAAGATAAGCTTTTCAAACCAGAATCACTCGGGAAGATTTTAATTAGCCTTTATGCATGTCAAGCGTGTTCAAATTTGCATGAGGAAAAGAAGGTTTTCCTGGACCGGCTATCGAGCCACGGGCCTTTGGCTTTCTGGACCAATATACTCACCGCCACTTTAACCAGGACCCAGGATTCTCAGGAAGACATTTTTAAGGAGGAATTATAGTAAGTTGGTCTCATTGCCCCAGAAAACTAAAGATCCTGGTTTGATTCCCTTTCCAGAAATATGACTGGCGATTTTCAACTCACTGGATCACTCAGGATTGGTGAAAATGAATATACTGCGAATAAACTCAATTGGTTTTTAACTATTTCACCATCAGTGATAATCCTGTAGTAGAACCGCGTACTATAACATTTAAGTATCACATTTGATTTCGATCGGTATGTTATGATGGTAGAGATGATTGGCAGGCATGGAAGAGGAAGAGAGAAAATAAACATTGATTCTGATCATCATTAAGGAAGGTGGACGATATGAAGAGTTAAAGAGAAGGAAAGTAGGTTATGGGTAATAGAGGTGAATGTGGGACAATAAGGGTGTAGAGCACGATCAACTATCCTATATAAACATCGTTATCAGTAGAACTTGGACAATAGTGACTAATGACCTGAAATTTTAACAGTTTATGTGTGCAGAAAACAATCCAAAATTAGCTTCCTGTATATGTTTTGCCTTACATGACAACTTGAAATATAGGAATTAACAAGAATAGTTTTTGAATATCACAATCATCACCAATTTATTGGTTATAATCCTTCCCTAATTCTTATTTCTTCGTTCCACGGTAAATTGCCATGCAACATTAAGACCATTCTTCTGTTGACTCATCTTTCGGCGCAAGAGATAGTTGCTGAGTTTTCCCACTTTGATAACAACTCTTATTTCCCTTCAATCACATCACTAAATTCACTGGCAATGTATCTGAACTCCTCAAGTATCCCTTCGTATGACGTTTTACCTCTTTCCTATTGTAGGATTTCTGCTTTCTCGCACCAGGACTCTTTTGTCACTACTCCCTGCCTATATATTGGAGACAACCTAAGCTGCAATGCTTTCATGAGAGAAGATTTAAGCAGAAAGAATGGAAAGATTATATGCAGGTTCATTTACCTGATGAAAATGTGCTTAAATTAAAACCTCAGTTGTGAATGAAGTTTTATTTTGGGAAATTGCATAATGTTTATTCCTTCATATGTTTCGACTTTGCACAATGATAGAATCTTATGAATTCAGTCATCATCATTGGTCAGCAATCCTAGGATTGGTTTGACGCAGCTTTCCACTCGATTCTTCTATCGGCCAACCTTTTCATTGTGACGTAATTCTTCTCTTTTACATTCTTCACAACCTGTTCCATGTATCTCATGCGAGGCCTGCCTTTTCCAATCTTCCCGTTCACTTTTCCCTCGACGATAGTCTTCATCAGGCCATCGTGTCTCAAGATATGGCCGATTAAGTTTTCCCTTCTTCTTTTTAGAGTTTTCAGCAGACTTCTCTTTTCTACTACTCTTCTTAGCACTTCCTCGTTACTTACTCGGTCGATCCATTTAATCTTCAGCATTCTTCTGTAGTACCACATTTCAATTGCTTCTACCCTTTTCTTCTCCGCTGCTGTCATCGTCCATGATTCACTGCCGTAAAGAAAAATGCTCCAGATGTATGTTCTGATGAACTGTTTCCTTACTTCTATGCTTGTATTTCCTGCTGTAAGTAGATTCTTCTTTTGAAAGAATGCCCTCTTTGCCTGGGCTATTCTACTCACTGTTTCTTTCTTGCTTCGTCCATCGTTGGTTACTCTGCTTCCCAGGTAACAGAACTCTTTCACCTCTTCAAGTTTCTGTTTTCCTAGTTTAACGTTGGTTTTGGCCTCTTCTCTTTTGCTGCACACCAATATCTTAGTCTTCTTTTTATTTATCTTCAGCTGATATCTGGCCATAGTCCTTTCCATGGTTGTTAGCATCTTATTCAGCTCCTTCTCTGTCTCTGCTATGATAGCTATGTCATCAGCGAATCGTAGCATACTGATTGTTTCTCCGTGGACTTTCACTCCAGAACACTTCTCCTTGACTTCATTTATGGCTCTCTCGATGTAAACATTATAAATTACGGGAGACAGTGCGCAACTTTGTCTCACTCCTTTCCTTATTCTTCCTTCTTCACAGCTGGGTCCAGATTTAATCACAGCTACTTGGTTTTTGTACACACTGTGTATAATTCTTCGGTCATTGTAGGACACTCCAATTCCCTTCAGAATTCCAAGCATTGAATCCCAATCCACGTTGTCAAAGGCCTTCTCTAAATCCACAAATGCAATGAACGTCGGTTTGTTCTTCTCCATTCTCTTCTCTATAAGTTGCCTAAGGGCCAATATTGCTTCCCTTGTACCCTTACTTTTCCTGAATCCGAATTGATCTTCATCCAGGAACTCCTCTGCTTTTCGTTCTATTCTTCTGTAGATGATCCTGGTCAGTATCTTCGATGCATGTGTCGTCAGGCTTATAGTCCTAAAATTTTCGCATTTATCCGCTCTCTTCTTCTTGGGAATAGGAATGATGATGTTTTTCTCGAAGTCCCTTGGAATTTCTCCTGTTGAATACATGTCGCAGATGGTTTTGTAGAGAAGAATTAATGTCTTCTCTCCTGCATTTTTAATTAGTTCTGCAGGGACATCATCAATACCTGAGGCCTTATTCATCCGAAGATCCCTTACTGCATCATCGAATTCCGATCTTAATATTGATGCCCCCATATCATCTTTTTCCACTTCGCTTTCCTCTTCAATAGCTTTTGTGCTGAGATTTTTTCCATTGTATAGCTCTTCCAGATATTCTTTCCATCTCTTCACTTTGTCCTCGTTTTCAATCAAAATGTCTCCATTCTTGTCCCTAATGGCATTGCATCTTGCGCTCCGTTCCTTGAAGTGGTTCCTCACTATGCTGTAGGCCGCTTCCACCTTTCCAAGTTCAAGGTTGCTTTGTACATCTTCGCAAAGATTTTTCAACCACAGCTCTCTAGCTTTCCTTGCTTTGCGACTTATTTCGTTCCTTATTATTTTGTAGCAGAGCTGCCCTTCTTCAGTTTTCGCATTCTTGTACTTTCTTCTTTCTTCAATCAATTCTAAGACTTCCTCCGTGATCCATGGCTTCTTCTTGGCAAATTTTCTTCTTCCAAGAACTTCTTTTGCGGCTTCCTATAGTCCACATTTAATGTTTTCCCAACGCTGTTCCACTGATTTCTCATTCATGTTCTCTCCTATGGTTTTTCCCACTGCTTTTTGAAATGCCAGCTGATGTTGAGCCTCCTTTAGTTTTTCTACTTGCCATATATTCTTCTTTGTTTTCTTCAATTTCTTGAATTTTAGATGGCATTTCATCATCACTAAATTATGGTCACTGTCGATGTCTGCCCCAGGGTAGCTTTTGCAGTCCTTCACTTGGTTTCTAAATCTCTGCTTCACTAAAATGTAGTCTATTTGGCATCTTCTTCTGTCTCCTGGCATTTTCCATGTGTATCTTCTGCGGTTGTGATTTTTAAACAATGTGTTGGCAACCACTAACTTATGTTGAGTGCAGAGCTCCAGCAGCCTTTCTCCTCTTTCGTTTCGGTTTCCCAATCCGTATTTTCCAGTGTTTCTTCCATCTTGACCTTCGCCGACGATAGCGTTCCAGTCTCCTAAAATAATTAGGTTTTCTTCTCCTCTTACCTGTTTTATAACTTCCGTGATATCTTCGTAGACGTCTTCCACTTCTTCATCTTCATAGTCCGTCGTAGGCATGTCAACCTGCACCACCACGGTATCTACAGGTTTGGTCTCGATCTCCACCATTATTATCCTTTCATTGTACTGCAGGAAGCTCTTCACACGCATTCCGGCGCTCTTTCTGAGTATGATCCCTACTCCAGCATTACCATTTAATGATCCTGTATGTATAATCCTGTAGCTTCCACTCCAAAAGTCTCCTTCTTCGGGCCACTTCATTTCGCTGATTCCTAATACGTCGAGGTTCATTCTTCGCATTTCTACCTTCAGGTTCTCCAGTCTCCCACAGGTCCGAAGCGATCTCACGTTCCTTGTTCCTACCCTAAAAAGTGTATCACATTTGACTGATGTACTCTCTCGGGTAGTCCCCGCCCGGAGATCCGAATGGGGGACTAATTTACCTCCGGAATATTTTACTCGAGAGGGTGCCATCACGTCTCTAATAATAAAGGAAAGAGTGGAGTAGCTGCGACTCCTCGGGATATTAATGTGGTGGTTTCCCCTTGCCTTCCACATCGCAGTACTACAGCCGTTAAAGTAAATGTTACCACGCCTGTAGTGAAATGAGGGTCGCTGTACCGACCATTGTGGTCTCCACCTTCACTCATGTGAAGAAGAGCCCTCTCCTCCGGGTGATGAGAAGCGTAATTATTGGCGGCCTCCCGTCGCCAAGTCACGGCATCTTCACAGGTTCTGTATTATTTATAGGCCTATCTTACCCAGGGATAGACCAATACCCCCTCGGAATGCCGTCGCTTTTTGTCCACGACTGCTTATTCGACGAGTAAACTCGCTTATCTCGCAGCTAACCTCTATATCTAGAGGTCGACCCACCATCCGCAACCCGGTGGACGCACTCGGTGGCTTTAAGCTCAGCCGCGAGATGAATTCCGTAACAGTGGATTATAAATTATTGCCGTGATATCCGCATTGCAAGTAAAATATTTTCACCATTATCCCACCCTTAAAAAAAAAAAAAAAAAATCTCTCCGCGTCGGGAGTGATGCTTCAGATGGATGGTCAAGATGCATGATATTTTCCGCACCACTAAATCCTTGCCGTAGCAGTTTCGGTGTTCTTTCCTCTCGTCACAACAATTCCTCCAGGCATTCGTCAAGTTCACGAGCCGCTGCTTCACTTCCAAAGGGAACCGTTGTTGATTATTGCGACGCTCGCGATATTCCGTGGGTTTCGCCGGCGGAATGTGGGGCGGGGTTGGGATGGGAGGAATGCTTTCCGCTTCTCACGTGTTCCCATCAATCACCGCGCGAAAAGCGAAGCGGGAACGCTCGACTCCCACGCCCAGTGTTTCCTCCGACGGTTACGGCGGATTCATCCCAGCGAGGGTGGATGGGTGGTCCTTCTTTATGCACCCCCTCGGGGCTCAGCGAAAGGTATTAAGGCTGCTACGATATGCGATGTGAATGTAAAATCGCAACCCCATAAATATACAACGACGCAGTAGCCAGCATGGTATGTCTGGGCAGGATATTATTTTTTGTCTTTAAACGTGGTAGTCTAGGCTTAAAGAAGAGCATGGTTGGGAAACCCTAGAATGTGTCGTAGGAGTTTTTATGCAGAAAGGTAACTACTCGAACAATTAAAATATCACGAATTCGGATCTGAAACTGCAGGTATATTTCTACCCCCATACTACAACGGTAGAATAGACAGAAGCGACATATGAAAAAGAGATCAATTGTTGGACCGAGAAATGCAAGAATCCGTTTTTCCCTCACAAAATACTTGAATACATAGAAAATAAAGTATAATACTTTAATACACATTACATACCGTGGTACATTATTAATTGACAGTTTGATTTAGTTAAAACTCAGCTTAATGCTTGGTGACCAACCATCCCCTGCCCCATGCTCTTTCGACGGATTGCAGGGTACGATGTTGATATAGTAGTAGTTATTCTGGGGTGGCAACCGAGAGCTTAGGGAATTTGAGCTACTTTAGAATAGACGGGTAAATAGGTGGAAGTAGGATTTTTTCTCGGAACGGAAGAGGGATGGAGAGAAATAAACCCGATGTTAGCATTAGCCTACTCTTAAGGTAAGGCACTAAGGAGTCCACGGTTTAACATTTCATCAATATGTGGAATGTACTGGCCTTAAAGACACCAGGCATGTCAAACATGCACAGAGTACACTGTAGCGATTACCACAGTACTTTGCATTACAAACTATGTACTTCATTACCTTGTACACATGAATGTGACTAGCCGATAAACCATTAGTATGCACATTGTATGCTACAAAGTTTACGTAATAAAAATATCTACGATAATTTTATACTACATGACTTCAATTAGTTTTCGTGTGCGGCGCTCACGATTACAAATGTGACCCATATGGTCCTCGGGAGTCCCTCAGTTTGACATGCCCTCCCTACACAACACACAAGAAGGGATGTTTATACCAATCTGTTACCACTACCGGTATTCGACCCCGGGCCCCTGGAGATGAGAAGTCAATACTCAAGTTACCACAGCATTTCGATCTTCAATGTTACTTGGAATTATACCTGTGAGGGTAGGGTTAGATGATTTGGGTACATAAATTATGGTTACATTGGAATAGATGGCTAAATGAAGGGAAGAATATCTACATGTGAACAGTGTCCTAGAAGCCCTAGAAGGGTTTGTGGCAGGGGTTAACTACACACCAGGTATGCACTATAGACGAGAAAGCCATTCCATTGTTAATAACCACATTATAGGTTTCAGAGTTTATTTATCTAACTTCAGGGATTAAAGGGCGTACTCATAAAAATCATGCGGGACCTAGAATGCGAGCTATAATTTTTACACTAAATAGAAGGATGTATAAAAAATGGCTTTCACGAGTTATATATTTAGATATTCCTGTAGCATGCAAATCAGTCTAAAATATATCTAAACTACCCTAAATATACTTTTTTGAAGCAATATGTTATAGCCCCTAAAAATCTCGTGGAAGTCATAGTGGATTCGTAATGTAGATCAATTTCAGGATTTCAGGCAGTTAAAACATTTAGGAGACTTAATTTGGATTTTGGCGAGTCATAAAAATGAAACATTTGTGATTGCCATATTATAGGGTGTAACCTTTCTGAGTAACAATAGCCAGTAACCTACTAGAATCTGACTAACATTATCTACTAGTCAATTGTGCGTTTTCAAATAAAAAAAACATTCGGAATATATTCCTTAGACTCTTCATCCTCCAGAAGTCTATTGCATCAGTCTCCCAGTCTCTCTCTTCCATAGTTGCTGCGTTATTTTTCTACACCCACTCTTGCAAATACCGAGCAGGCGAGTTTAATTTTTGCTCCTTCGCTATAAGAGTTCGTTCATCTTCGTCTGGAGTCATTCCATCACTCGTTTATGGGACGTCAGCCTGTTCCAGGAAGCGAGAAATAGACCAAAAGTATGTTTGCCAAAAATCCCATTGCGTTACCTGTCCACCTACTACCAATCTCTGCGGTTATAATGCAATATCTTTGGCCGTCGCTGCTTGAGTACACGGGTATAACATTAGTAACTGTGGAAATTTGCCAATAGCTCTTTAATTGGTTACGCAAGAGAGGTTTTACCTAGACTTAATGTTCCCAATTATTGCTATTGGAATTGACTGAGAGCACTCGTCAAAATTCTACGGCAAGAAAAGCAATAGTTAGAGGTTAATGTGTTAAATAATTATATGGTTTTATAAATGACGTGTAAAATATCAATACTATTCCATGAAATACCTAGCCATGGATATTGTCCTATTCCTATCATTAACGTCTTAGGTTAGACGGTAGGTATAACCTCAACTTTTTGAGCAACTTAAGCCCATGACCACCAATAGATACTATGACTACTTTGTTAAGGAAATCTGAAATAAGTCTATAGGCTACCAACCTATAAGTCTATTAGTCCAATTAGCTAGGATAAAATATACCGTAATAATAAGTAATCGGACTTCTTATGGAGTTATTAACGGCTGGTAATAATAATTCCAATCAGATTTGCATATAGCTGCCTGAGTTTGGCATGACAAATGAGAGCTAAATCAGCAGCGGTTTAATAGACACATATTATTGAATAATTTAATGGGAAACACAAAATAATAGAAAAAATTACTGTGATTGAATTGTTTCCAGAAGAGTAAAGAAAAACTTGACCGAATTTTACTTTACAGTTTTGCATTATATCTGGCTCATTTCCACCTGCCCCACCGAATGTGTGTCCTCTGAACGTAAATTTCCCTTCCATGTCCTTCCGAATCCTTTTACATTTCCTAAACCATGTGTAAATGTTATCGCCTTTATACGAATTTCGTCTCAACTACTTATTATAGTACTATTCACTTACGAATTGTTGTTGATATGTAGGACTATGTAGGACCAGTGTTACCAGCAGTCAGCCACATGATTTCTCCAGAACTGCTGGAAAAATAAGCAAGATTCCTCTAGAATATCCATAAAAATAAGCTATATATTCCGCTAAATTCTTATTTTAGTTTTACTACAACTACTCAACAAACATACCATTACTAACGAATTGTTAGTTAGTGATCATTAACTATTGGCCAAGTATTATTCTTTATGAGCCAATTAACATGCTCAAAAATTACGAGATAAATAAAACTCAGATGGTTTAATTATATATAATGCTAAGAATAATATCACTGACAGTAAAATATCTTTTGTAAAAATATTCGAAGAGTGAATCATTTAGTTTGAATGTTTTAAACTTTAATTGAATTTTTATATCACTTTTTAAGTGCACCGTATTTGTCAATGTCGATATAAAACAACTAATTTTTTCCAGATGGGCGTACCTTGGGTATGGTATGTAGTATGGCATGCTCTGGGTTACACATGAAGAGGGCTCCTCAAAACTCAATTGAGCGATGGTTAATGCAAGTATTCAAAATTCCTTACTCCCCTGACATAGGCACCAAATACCCTAGGCACGCCCCTTATACCAGAGATATAGGTAACATCCAGGGAAACGTGTTTGCATTGTGATTATGTGTCTAATGGTTTTAATTCCTAGATGTCCCCCAGATACTAGTATCATCGATCTGAGCATGAAGTGCTCTTCACCAATCATTTGATCCCGTTTGCTGCTCTAACAATCATCAGTATTTTCTTTCTTCAACAACCCAAGAAGTTGAACTACATCATCTGTCAACTGGTGTTTTTATTTGTGTTTTCTTTTCACAATACGTGTAAGATGTTCACAACTTTATAAGCATATGTGTAATGAAAAATATGGGCTTTATGAAGAGAGAATATAATATTACAATCCTTCTATTTCATTGATACCGTTTATTCCTTTTCTCTAATTTCCTTATTCAATACTGTCTATATCAATGCCATATTTATTTAATAAATGTGCATTATTGGGCGTAATAGGATTTCATGACTTACAGAGCCCCTAACTCGTACTCAAACCTCAAATCTTCCACGTAACTGCTTACTCACAGTTCAGTATTTTGCAATTAATTCCATACGGACTCTAAATTAATGCCGTTAAATTTGTAATTTATATCTTTAATTTACAAACAGGGAACCGTGACCATAAAAATAGCATTTTTCCATCCCATAACTCTGACAATTACCTTTTACAAAAGCAGTGAAGATAGTAAAAGATTAAGGGAAAAAGTATTTTAATGTAAAGTAAATGAAAAAAACGTTTATTGTGTCAGAATATCACAAAATAAATCACTGCCATAACCAAAATCATCAGGGTAGGCTTTCTTTGTTCCAAAAGCTGTTAAGACAGAATCTATTAAAACATTCTTTGCATAATTTTTCGTGATGCCGCAATCTATACCGGGCAGACATAATGTTATTTATCACCTAGATTTTTTGTTTTCCTTTTAATCACAGTCAATTCTATTTGCTTCAGCTTTGGACCAGGGTAGAGTAAATGGTCTCAAGGCGTTTCCTAAGATATCTTCAGAGGGAATTTATCCAGCAGCCTTCGAAGGAATGAACTGCACTCCAAAATTTAACTGCGTCGATCTTTGTCGATCTTTGTCGATCTTGCTTTGTAATTATTAATGATTCAGAAGCTTGATAAATGTAGACGGATTCATCGGGGTTATCATCGCGGCTTCATTTGGTAAGGAGAAGTGGTGTGGTTAGAGCTTACAGCGATAATATGGTGTGGCGACATTAAAGTTTACATATTTAATAAGTCATATACACGTCGCGTTTAGTTGGAAAGTGAAAAACAAAGTAATTAGAGCAATTTTAGCCAATACAACCGGATTCATCGGGACAATTCCGGGTTCCAATACTTCTTTCCGCATTGTCAGTATCAAATACTCTCGAAAGTTAAATTAAAATATATATATATTTCTCACAGTAATAAAAAACTACACTTTATGCTATGATCACCAGGACTGATTCGTCATCCGAATGGACTTTCTCGTCAACAAACAAGTGAGAGCTTGAGGTATACTACCTACATGTATGTAATGTATTTAATATGAGGGGACAGTATATATCATAAATAATGCGTGATAATATACTCACATACATATATATGTAAATAAAATCGATTTACACAAAAAATACGAAGGTACTTCGCGAAGCATTTGCTATTTTGTAAATCTTCATGTATCCGTTGGCTAATTTGAAATCATGATGTTTTTATATTAACGTGTTTACTTTCTTACGTAAGAATTAAAGCAGAAATACTTTTCTTCGTAAAAATCTGGAAATAAGTCAATTTTATGGAATGAGTAAGCTATAAAATCCGCTATTCCTGGGTTGACATTTTTCTACCCCAGATGGTTACCAAAATAAGCTAGATATAGCGGAAAATACCGCAAGTTGGCAACGCTGTATGGGACACGATGAAAAGTTCACTTTTAGCGCAACGTGCAAGGGGAAATTGAAGAAAAATGTATATTTGTTCTCGATTACACGTATTGGCTGCTGTTTATGAGATTGACAACGATTTTAACTACCTTATGAAAATCATCCCTTTCCACCCCTGTTAGGATCTATCTTTACACAATTATGTCTCCCGCGGGGCGTCGGTATCGAATAACTTTCAACTCTCCGAACAGGCGCTGAGGGGGAAAGTGCCGCTTTCCTGTCGCAAACACTTTTCCTGAATGACAGTTACGAGACAACCCCATCTCCCTCCACTTTTAGCACATTCCCCACCTCTCCCGCACCTTGTAATACACGACCCCTCACCCCCACTGTCCCTTCCAATGCCCTCATCTCCGTCTCATAAGGGCGGCCCCCTTATTTCGCGCCCGTGGCAAAGTATACACGTCACGTGGTCACTTCCATCAAGGATTTTCTTTACAGGCATCCAAGTTTGAGATATTCAACTTCGGCAGCGTGATCTTCTTTTTATTTTTAAAACTGGCAAAAATCCTTCTCCCTTGTCCACTTCCCTTTTATTAGTCGCGATTATTTTTCACCACCCTCGCGACCCTGCTTTCACAGGTGTGAGAACAATCTTCCAATTTTCCCGCGCCTATTTCTGTTGCCGGTGACGCATCCTCAGTTCCTTCCGCTGAGGAGGACGCCCTCGCATTGGCATTATTTTCGTTTTCGACTCCCTCTCTGTCGCGAAGGACTTCTCCGCCTTTTATATGACATGAAATTCATTCAAGACTGGTGACTGTATCAAAGTCTTGAGGTAACTCTGCCATGTACTAAACGTCGCCAACTAATACCTATTATGTAAACGCTTATAACTTGAACGATATATGATGAGTGCATGATTTTCCTTTGCGCCAAAATAATAAAGTATGTATTATATCTACATGTAGTCGGTTTAAAATATCCCCTACAGTTCTCGCGATATCTAGTCTCCATCGTTCTTTATCGCTCCTTAAATCCTCTTCTAAGTTCCCTGCACTAATTTCTTTATATTTTCCCCTTCTCTAGCTTTTTGTACGTCTTCCTATTCATTTGTTATTCCTTTGGATATAAATTTGAAAAAATAATTGTGAAGCCAATGTTTTCTCCTAGAATGAACGGGTGAAAAATGCCTCGTCACATTCTGCACATACTTAGATATACTAATTATTAATGGCACTATATAATTATAACATTATATCCAAATGATTTCTGTTTATTCCACAAAATTTATTCAATATTAAGGCGATAGTTTGAGTGTTTTTCTTAAGCTTAATGAAATTAGATACATACAATGAAGAAATCCCTTGTTTTGTGTGTGACGGTGATGCTATACTGCTTTCACGGATAATAGACTTCAGCCTCGGAAAAGTACAAGCCAGACACTAGAGTGGCATATCACTCGACTAATTGTGCATTATAAAAAATTATTTTCAGTGACTACGTTTCTCAGCCTACAACTTGCATTCACAAGCTCCATTTTTTTAGGCTCAACTTCGTGGATATTAATTTTAAATTAAATTAAAAACTTTGTAGGTTCCACACTTAAACAGTAAAACACCGGTTCCATCCACAAGAGAACCTAACAAGGAAAGATGCTCTCTGGTGGATGAAACGTGCCGTGTTTTACTATTAATGTGTGGAATATACACATTTTTTAGTTTAATTTCATTCACAACTTACACTGAATGAGACACTTGAGTCAATAGCAATGTGAGAAGTAATCACTATTGCTGTTGGAGAAAATAATAAATAACTAAGATTATAGCCATATTTTAATTCTAATCTATTAAGAATGACTTTGTGGCTTTGCTTCATTACAGTGTTTTTCAAAGAGCACTCTGATTGTGCATGCTGAATGACGAGAGTGAATGGCACATAAATGTACTTTTTCCTTTAGTGGAAAGTATTATGTAGTAGAATTATTATAGTAAAATGCATCATCGTGAAACTGTTATGCCAGTGTATTTTCCGAAAGGAATATCCGTAATTGACAGTGACGTAATTAGATGGAAGATTGTTCCAAGAAATTCTTCGATATAATGCCTAATATATAACGGTGCAAAATATTAACGCATGTATAGGCCTTCTGCACAACGTGACACAATTTTTCGCACAAAACATTTCCCCCCAAAGCTAATCACAATTCCTTCATTCTTCATGATTGCTCAAAGCGGCTTAGTCGGGCTCCCTTACTTTTCTTTCTTTCCAAAAGATAATTTCGTTTCTTATTCAAATTCCGCCAATCCAATAACTCATGCAATCTCTTAACAATTAATCCTTTTCCCGTCTATATCCACTTCATTTTCTTTATATTTCTTCTACCACTTGATAAGTCTCTTATGTGCTCATCAACTATCCTCTAACAACGTTACGAAGCCTTGAAACGCCATAATCATGATCAGATTAGATCTTTGAAATTCAGATTTCAGCAAAATACTGTTTCCTTTCTTACGGTAAGTTAACTGCCATTCGGGAATATCGTTTACTACATCCATTTGCTTACCTCAATACCATTGATGATTTATATTTTTAGAGGTTTTTCCGGTTCGATGGTGGTGACAAATATCAGTAATGAAAAGAGAGAAGAAATATTAAGTTTTATAAATCCTCATCGCTGCGTAAGAATGTAAATAAAACCGTTGAATGTCCTCATAATATTAAGGTAATATGGACTTTATATACCTAGAAAAGTAGACAATTGAAACATTGCTGTCTTACATAAAATCTTCTTATTGAGCTTTTTCCTATTTTCTAGGCGTTGTTGCATTAAGTTTAATCTTAATATAAGTTTTCACCTTGTTCTTTCCCATTTATCCTTCTTACACTATCCTTTTTCCATCATGATTTCTTCTACACTGTATTCCATCTCCTTTTCGGTTATCCTCTTGCCATTCTTCCATCCACTTTTATCCATTGCTTACCTTTTTTCTTACATAGGCATCTTATAACATAGCCTGTTTGACGTTAATATTATCATCAGTAATTGCTATCGCAATCGCTATTTACTTTCATGAAAGGTATTATAACTCATCATACAGAATTCTATTATTTCTATATTGAAATGCCTTTCTCTTTAAGTTGATAGTTAGTGAACTCAACTTCCGTTGACACAAGCGTGACGTTGTGGAACTAGGACATACCAAGGCGAAAATTGGAATCTCTTTCTCTCAGTAAAAATACGTTGTTCTAACAACTTAGATTGAGCAATGCGTCATGAAGTGCACAAGATTGTAATTAGTACATCTTAACGTAGGTAATGGCAATATATAGCAACAAATAGGTTGAAAAAGTGTGTTACTTTTGTTAGTAGTACGTACTAGTTTTTAGGTAGGAATAAGGCATTAATTCCGAATTTGCAGTTCTTATAGATGGGGAATACTTTTGTTTGTAATAGGTTCTTTATTAAATTATTAATTGCTTATTGTTCGTGAAAGGGATACATAATGTTGTTTATGAGGATTTCATACTTGAAAAAAGGATTATCTCCAGAAAAGCTCCCCGTACGGAATGCTTATTATCACCATTATCTTTCACAATCTTGACGGAAGATGAAGGAAGAATAGGCAAAGAACGTCACGTACTCCTCCGGTTGCGATATTGATCTTGGCTTTGGCCAAAGCATATTCTCTTGAGATGCTAGGAGACCCGAGTAAGGTCTGCACATGATGTTATCATGTTAATTCTTTCACAATTGAAATACTATTATATAATCTTTTCCTTTTTGGTCCCCTCTGCATCATTGTTATTTTCAATCCGCGATCATTATATAAGCATTACACCATGTCGTAATATTAAGTTGGACATTAGTGGGAAAATTGTAAATCTGTTTTATGAGCAATTGCTAGAAAATGGCCGTAGAAAGATAAATTGTTGAAAATTCAGATGAATGAACCATTGGATACTCTTTTGTGATAAACTTAGATGGACAAGTACGAAGGCCGAACCACCGAATAGCGGAGTGTGGGAGAGAATATGGGAGGCAAATTGCTGTTCATAGAGGTCACTGCAAAATTCACATTTCCTCGTACTTCGTCTTTCCTCGTACGTTCCAAGATACTCGTAAATATTATTGGAACCTTGAGGACAACTTCACACGAATGTCGGCTGGTTAAATATGATCAACGGGGGCCCAGACAGCATAATATAATAATATTTATACTAAGTTTATAATATTAGATTTGCCATTTGAATTTAGGGGTATAGAGTTCATTCTTGGAATAACATGAAGGAATGAATATCTATTATGAATGCGCAGAATACGGTGATGGGCGACATGAAGTAGAAACATTCTCGCCAGAATTAGTCAGGATTCGTATTTAAACACATCTAAAACGAACGCAATTATCATAATATATTTGGACTCCACATGGAACTAAATAAGTTCTGGATAATAATCAGTGGTGGTTAATACCTACTTTTTGGAGTTGAAATGATGGTTATGAAATTTCGTGAAGGTTTCTCGGGTCCTCCACCGGGTTATTGCGTCCATGTTCGCCCACGTTTTGATTCCCGACTCGGTTATAGTCTTCAGAGCTTCTGAATGCGGAATTCAGAAGCCCTGAAGACGATGACCTAGTCGGGAATCGAAACGTTGGCGAACATGGACGCAATAACCCGGTGGAGGACCCGAGAATCCTTCACGCAGCAGATACGCCGGAAAAGCACCAGATCTTTCTTTACGATATTTAGAAACCATCCCTTGAATAGCGTCCTGGTAATTATATCATGCGCACTGGTAATTTAGATTATGCATCCAATTTAGGTAGAGGATTTTGCATACTTTTGTAATAGGAACCCCATTTTCCTCGAAAGCCCAAAGGAAAGAAAAACACCCTTCGAAAACGGCATATTTTTCAGGCTATTGAAGTATGTCAACATCATGTCAATAATTACAATTGCTTTCTAACTGTTCATGGCTCGCAGAATAACGTGCACAGGGTTTATCCTGGCTTTGATCTTTGGAAATTAAGATAAATATTTGATAATCCATCCATCACTCACACCAACACATTAATGAAGAATCTCCTCCACGTGAATTTACTGCACTTGTTTAGCTGCCATTTAAATTTCCTAGGCTGGACTCAATTCTTAAAATGGACATTCTTGCACCATTATTAGGAGTGAATAAGATACATTTTATCCATACCACTTCCTTTACGGAAAGGAGTAATTGATGAACATGGTATACTCTGCTATCTAAGCCATCGTGGGGTAAGGTCATGCGCTGGTTGTTAGCTCTCATGTCTGAAACTATGAATAACGTTTGGTGAATGTCAGTAATTGTCTTTATACTTCCTTGCATTGTAGAAAGCCATTTAAATTGCGAGGAATTAATGAGTGAATGGAGTCTTCATTTGACACATTGAAAAAAAAGAAAATAGGAGAATACGTTATGCCACCTTGGTTACGCATTATAATCCTTGATTAACGCATACAAGTTGGATGTTGTGACAGGTTAGAGTCACGATTGGAGAGGACATAAATGAGCCCTTTCATATTTACGATGTCAATAAAGTATTGTCGAGTAAGACCCGACTGATTTGATTGTGACTGCTTGATCGCTTTTGCGAGGTAATATATGCTATGAATGGTAATGAGGACTGAAACATCAAAGTCCAAAGCAGTTGTCCTCGTGAAGATATTATGCGATGCTGAGATAATGCAAGGGGAGAAGGAAAAAGAAAGAAAAGGGGATGACTTAGCGCTTTTCGGACGACAATCATGAAAATCAATTAATCAGAAGGAAGGAGCGAGGTGTCATAAGTGCGGAACGAAGGTCTTGGATATTATGAGGCACATCAAGGAAATGGAAAGATATTAAGTCAAGAAAGCCGATATTTTAGCAAATAATTATCTTTCTATCTACATCATAGAGAGAATTAATGTTTGTTTGCCAAATGGGCATATGAACGAGAAGAATGTCGTTGCTGAATTTGTGTGTGGTAATCAAAAGAAAGGGAACGAACATTAGGAGAACATATAAGTTGCGATAGTGCGATTAGGAGAATCGGGTTGTTTTGATTGCTTGAGCAATGTTTTCTCATCCAGAGGGCCCGGATTTTAATTCCTGCGGTGTAAGATTTTTCATTTCTATCCTGGCATCACACTTAGGTTATGTGTGAGAACACATATTAAATGCATGCAAGTTAGAGAGGCAAAAATAAGCATACAGAATCTGGGCAGTGTCGGAGAATATAGCTACTTTGAGAGATCCTTATATGTCTATAACTATCCTGATGTATATGGTGTAAATCGCTTGTTTCTATTATTTATTGAAAGGACATAGAAATACATCATGGAGTCACCCTTTTCTCTTTTCGATAGGAAAACTGTGACATATACCTTTTTTTCTTGTGCTCTATTGGCTGATAAATTATTTGAAATACGATTAAATCAGGGGAAATTGGTCTACCTTTATCATTTATGATTTTTAAAAAGTTACATCGATATTTGAATATCACAAAATGTCTTGATTAAATCGTACGTTTCACACGAGTGTCTTTAAAATATTTTTAACATCCTTCGAAAACAGATCAGTTTTATAATTCTTTAAAAGATGGAATCTAAGTTTTATTGTACGCTTTGATGGCAATTCCCACTTTTCCAGCTTTACTCTTTCTAGCAAGCATTAACGAAATAATCATTAGGACCTTTCACTAATATCGCCAATTTTCTCTATTATTTTTTTCATTCCGTAAATATCGAAAAATGCCTCTTTTCATACTGAAATCTTCGAAATTCTTTTATTAACGACTCTAGGGGCGAGATCATTGTTTTAATTCCGAAGGGAACCTTTACGACACTCTCAGACGGTTGTTACCATAGCAGAATTCTCTCTTGCATCTCTTCCACTTAATTGGTTCAAGATCTCACGCTGAAAGATTACGTCAGAAAACGTTAAAGTGGCAGGTTTCACGCAATTTAAGTGAAAAATCTGACGTTGCGTGGCATTTGAAAAGGTGGGGAGGCCTCGTATTTCCTCGCAGCCTTCAGCAAAAGGGAGAGAAAAGAACTGGGTCAAACTGAGGTAGAAGTTCGCCACTAAAATGGCATTGAAAATAGCTGCCCTACAATCTCGCATTTGATATTCGGGGGAGGTAGGGGATCGGATCGTTGTGGTGGGTAAAATACTGGCTTCCCATCGAGAGATCCCAGATTCGAATCTCGACAGCGACACAGATTTTTCTGTGATATGCTCGTCACCATGCTGACTGTAGAGCACTTCAGTTTCAGCACTCCTTCCATCGGAATCGAAGTTTAACAGCGAAATCCTTGGCGTCCTTCCTTAAGAGTAGACTAGTTACGACACCAGGTTTCATTCCACCCTTCCTCCATTCTCTAGAAAAAACACGAACGGCAATAGAACATTTAGGTATAACAATCACTAAAGATTTATCGTGGGGTAGACATCCGGGAAATATGCGGCCGAGCGAAGAGAAAGCTAGGATTTATAAAAAGAGTGCTTGGGAAATGTGATGAGAAGACAAAAGAGCGATGCTACTTTTCACTAGTTAGGCCCCACCTTGAGTATGCAGCCAGTGTATGGGATCCTCATGAATTAGGTTTGATTAGAGAACTAGACAGTGTGCAGCGTAGAGCAGCTAGGTTCGTCAAAAGATGTTACGATAGCTTGAGTAGTGTATCAGAATTAATACAAGAATTAGGGTGGGAATCATTATCAGAGCGTAGGTTAAATTACAGATTAAATCTATTAGAGAGATTTCAATCGGATAGCTTTACTGAAGATGTTAGGCACATAATAAAAACACCAGCGTATTATGCTAGATTCGACCAGATAAATAAGATTAGAGAGATAGATTGTCGTACCGATAGATTCAAAATGGCATTTTTCCCCCGTACTATAAGAGAACAGAATAGGCAGCATAGGAAAGGGATAGGTAGGGGAAATATTTTAGAGTATTCTGTAGTGCATGATGCTGTCTTACCCCTTAAATACTATAGATACTAACAATCAAGTTGCATGAGACAATATAGTTGCTAGTTTGCATGTTAGTAGTGCACCCCCTGCCACACACCCTCGCGGTGGCTTGCAGGGTATCGTGTAGATGTAGATGTAGAAACACAGTTAAAACCTACTTTAACGTGCAGGAGACTGTACGCACAAAATGTTATATAGGTATATATTAGATCGTAGGATTCTTTAATTTTATACTTGTATACGTTAGATTATGGGGTACTTTAATTTTAAACTCGTGTATAATAAATTCTGTGGATTCAAGCGACATCGTGAAGAAAAAAAACATATTGATAAACGATGAAAATGGGAAATTTTCACAAAAAAATTAATCTTTTTTGTGGACGTTGCCCATTTTTATCATTTCTAAGTTTGTGTACATTATTTCATAGGATACTTTAATTTTAAGTACTTTAATTTGTTGGAGACTAAAGCTTCTGCAAAAATTGATGCCGGATTTGTAATGATGCAGAATATAATCTTGAAATTTTCAAAACGCATGGGTGTGAATATTATAGGCATCCACATGTCTGCTATCTGATTACAATATTTGCAAATTTTTTGTGCATCATCTGCCCTGCATGATTATACCTTATTTGAAATCATTAGCCGTATTGATGAGGAGCTTCATAGTTCACCGATTGGACTTAGTTGACTTAATTATGTACCAATTATGCTGACACAAACAATAGAATTTAATGCAATATGTACGTGCATGTCGCCTTTGTTGTAATTCTCCTCTCTGGGGAAATGAATTTTTTTCAGTGTTCTGGTATCTTTTTTATTGTAATTTAAAGATTTTTGTATGATAAATACAAATATCACTACCATAGATTTCCCTTAACACAAAGTTGATGCAGAGAAAATATTGCTGATGTCGCATAGTTTACAAAAATTGAAGGCTAATTTCTTAATGGCATTCCAATGGCATTCCACTTGTTTTGTTCCAGCGCGCATTGTTTTCTAAGAGAGGAAATCAGGCCAAACTCATTCCAGCGGATATTGATTTGCTTCACAGCTAACGCTACTCGTCATAGCAGGAAACGATTCTCCACCCCTCTCTCTCTTCAACATCTGCGCATGCGCCAATGCGTTCTTTATATTTTGTTCCCTAAGCGCAGTTTCTTACGTCCTTCACACAATAGTCTGCATTTGCCTCAAAAGATTCAAGATAAATTTCCCAGTTTCACGCTCGTATATCTATTGACCTACCTGGAGACAAAATTGCGCTCTCAGACTGGCAATGATTATTATGTTATTCTTTAACAAAAGGTAATAACATTCTCCATTGAACGAAAATGATTAGGTACCTTTCCTTCCGCTGTCATTGATGCGTAGTTGGACGGGTGATTGGGATTGGAAATAAGAATCTTGATTAAAAGCTGAAATTTATTACATTTAAATGTTACCTTATACTGCTGCAAAGACTGCAGAGTACGTTAAGTGATAGGTTGAGAAAATAGGGTCAAGGAAAGGAACTGGGAGAGAAAAAGAGTATGAAAAAATGTGACAAATTAAGGAAAGAATAATGCTTTGTTTTTAATTTAATAAGATTATACTAAGCTGTAATAATTTAATATGAGGAATGATTGAATTTCAAATCCTTCAAATTTCCATAAATGGTTTAAACATGATGCAGATTTACGGCAAGTTCAATAAAATACCTAATTCTGGAAAAATGAGATAGACGTGGGCACTTGTGAGATAATCAAGTCGCAACATTAGGAAAGGGATTGTAACAGGTTTTAATTTATTTAATTCAAAGTTATGAAATAAGCACTGCCCTTTTTAATTTTCTTTATTTCAAAGATATTCTTTATGGGTTGACTTCAATAGCTCCTGAAACGTGTATTTTTTTTAGCAAGGGGTGATGCAAAAACTCCTGCGCAATTTAATTCCTGATTCAATTTCGACGGAAAATGGAAATCTTTATCACTCTGCACCACTCCCGTACCATGTGTCTCAAAACGCCAGATCAGTTCGAAACCCTGCGAATTCGGCACCATTTGACAGCACGGGACTAAAAAGTCTCTTCGTTTCTGGGTTGGCTTCCGATTAGGAGAGGCGTCCGCCCTTCTCACCTCTCTCTGTCTAGAAAATCCGCCACCCTTGGAGAACAGCCTGGAGAGAGAAAGAAAGAGATGCAGAGAGAGAGAGGGAAAGAGAGAAAAAGAGAGCAAGCCCTTCCTCGACCAATGTCACACTTTCCCCGCTTTAGCACTTTTCCCGGGGATACCCACTCGCCCTCATCCCTCTCACCCTAACGTTTCATCCCCCTTCTCTCCTCCCCCTTCATCCCCTTTCCAGGGGGCGCTGCGAAATATCGAGCGCATCCTCCGCGCCACCGCCCTCTCCACCCTGTCCCTGAAACCCCCTCTCCCCCCTCCCCCCCACCCTCGCCTCTTCGCCATTGACCTTGCCTCGAGTGGGAGGGGTGGTTCGGGAGGGGAAGGGGGTGTTCCTATGGGAGGGGGGAGGGAGACCTCCCTTTGAGCCCGTGTGTGTGTGTGGGTATGTTTGGATCCGTGCCCGACTTTCCCCCCACCCTTTCAGCAGTTAGTTTCCCCGCTTCGACCTCCCGTAAATCTCTCCAGCTCTCCTCCCGCGAGTCTTTCAGCTAGCGGGAAAGAATGAGAATGGTTTGGAACGAAACGGATTGAGTGCACCATTGTGATGGACATTCCGGTCTCAGCTTCTCAATAGAGATTGAAAAGAACGGATGAATATGGAATAGGGGAATAAAGAATGCAATTTGTCACAAAAATAAAAAGGAATGCACTCAATACTTTGCGGCGTAACAATGTGGAAATTCATGGTCAATTGAAGAATCTAACTACTATGTGTATTTCCACTTCAATTTATTCAGGTTCCTGAAGATGACGCCTATATGTCGAAACTAGTTGTACCGAATAAATTTAAGTGGAAATATACATAGTTCTTAGATTCTTTATTTCACAAAAATAAAACTTTACTCACGACCCAGGATTGAATATTTATATTCGTAATCAGTGTATCAATCCTATAATTCGTTAGTTATTACCCTCCATCCCTTCCTATTCCATAATAGCTCCTTTACTTCCATGCAATAGTATTTGCTGGAAATAATATCATCACTTACTTAATTTACTTAAGATTATATTCCTTTGATGAACTGCGCAGCATTTAGGGACCCATTAATCTCTTATACCTCCGTCAGCAATCCATTAAGGATTGGTTTGCGTCAGCTGTTACTACTCTAAAAGTCACATGATCAGAACGCGAAACTTAAGATTGGTTAATTGCAGCCCTCCATTCTTCCCTCATCCATTCCAACTCTTAGACTTCCCTGTAATTCTTCTTACCTGCATCCCTCATGGTTTGCCCCATTTATCTGTTCCTTGGACTTCCTCTTAGGACTTCTTTGATTTCCACTCCATTCTATTATTTACAAATTCTTTCTGTCTCAAAGTGTGCTCAAGTTATCGTGTTTGTCCATTATCTTCAGTATGCCTCTCCAAAGAGTCCTTCCTTCTACATCGCTTCTGCAGAGGCACTTCCTCATTTCTTACTCTTTGCGTCCGTTTTATCTTCAGTATCCTTCTCCAAAACCATTTCTCAAAAACGTTTCAAGTACTTTCTGGTTTCAATAGTCCATACCTCCAATGTATAGAGTGCCTCTGCCCGTACGAACGAAAAACGTTTTTAGCAAGACATCATCACGCAAACGTGTTTAGGGGTTTCCTTCAAAGGCCCAGGTCTATGAAATCCTTATCTCTAATGTAGTAAGCAGAGTAGTGTAGTAGGAGATGGAAACCTTATGCCTAGCCCGAGTGGAAGACATCCACATCAACCGCCAGGAAAGCCTAAGGCCCTTCATTCTACTGTAGTGAGTCGACATCTGTTCCGTTTTTACCACAAAATGGAATAGTACATCACTCTTGTGAGTGGAAAAGGAAAAGCCAGGCATTGCATTTTGATCGAGAAAATTTTTCATATATCATCTATATTTATTATGAAGAATTAATTTTTTCTTTGATTTAAAATCCTGAATTTTTTCATGCTGTTACAGGACATTGTGCCTATTTTTCAACGGCATGAAAAGTATCTATATAAACTGCTCATATTCATAGAAATTCCTTTACCTTTACCTATGCATAACGCTGTTGGCTCATTCATCACTTAGAAATTTGGCTCTCTTAACTTTTTCAGTAGCCAACTAGCTTAATAAAACTAAATGATAACCTAGGCTTGTGCGATGACCGATTTTGATCATCGATTTTCGATGAAAAAATTTCATCGAAAGGCTTCGATGACGATGGCTCTCATCGATCATCGAATAGGGTGAATACGATGAATATCGATGATCGATGAATGTCGATGATCTATGAATTACGATGATCGATGACTATCGATGATCGGTGCGGATGTCTCGGTTGGCAGTTTGGTGTGGCTATTAAGTGAAGATTGAATTGGGTCAAACTTAATTGAGAAGGACAAGGCCTATTTATTAAAGAGCGAAACAAGCACCAAGTGACAAACTAAGAAACAACTCTTTGTTGTGGTCTAATGTAATTCTCATTTCCGCATTTTCATCGGTGAGTAGATGTTGGTCATCCAACACAACGTTTCCTGCATCGCTCAAGAACCGCTCTGACGATATTTAAGTGGTAGGAATACTGAGGTATTTCTCCCTCGTGTATTTCTGAAGACGGGGATACACAGTAAAACTTAAGTATGAAGAGATTAGCTTATAAAAGAATTCAATGGAGAGCTGCGTGAAACCAATCTCAGGATTGCTCTCTAATGATGATGATCTCATGTCAATGATAAATGATTGACCTAAATATAACTCTTCATGATGGTTAGTCCTTTTTCCTTCGATTTACTTATATATTTTAACTTTCTTTTGTGGGGGATGTGGTTTAACGTGTTGATTTTTCTTTACAGAGCTGGCAATGCTTAAATATGGACATTGTTTCCTTGAGGATTCTTTTGAACAAAAAGATAAGATCTGACATCCATTCGTGCTCCCTGGACATCAGAACTTTGCTCTCAACAAGGCCCCCGGTTTCCGAAAAGCCAACGTATGTAAGTGAAAGAAGTAACTTTATCCTAGTATAAAAAGGGCCACTATTATTTTTATAAAATAATGATCCAAGTGGTGTCTTCGCATAAA
Source organism: Platycnemis pennipes (assembly GCA_933228895.1). Lineage (NCBI taxonomy): Eukaryota > Metazoa > Arthropoda > Insecta > Odonata > Platycnemididae > Platycnemis > Platycnemis pennipes. Next base: position 36,431,845 of record OW121851.1, read on the forward strand.
AGTGAAAAATACGAAGCCAATTATTGAATTCTAGAAGAAAAATGACACCTTAACATCAGTCATCAAATCATATTTCTCGATTGCTTATTTCCAGCATCGATCGATAACCGATAGAACAAGACCTAGTCCTGATTCCCGTTATCGTATGGTGTAGTATTTCCGATACACATTCTTGTCATTTATGCTAAGAGTTTCGTGTTCAACGTGATCCCCAATATACAAGAGGATATGCTACGCCCAACTGAGAATTTACATAATTGAGTGATAATTGAGCACTCGACTTTTACTTAAGAAAAAAACGATGGCTCTGAAGATCAGTGCAATTTTCTTGCAAAAATAGTTATCGTTGCATGTATTACCTAGACGTACAGTACCTAGAGTACTTAGGGGTAGAGTACCTGAAAGTACATTGCGTAGAGGTACAATACTGCTACTTAAACATACTACAGCTATCTACTTTTCGAGTTTTATAAGGTTAAGCATTTAGAGTATAATTGAGAATAAGATCAGCTTCTAATGTAGATGAATAAAATAAATAGTGCGAGAAAAATTATGTAAAGAAATAAACGTAAGATATGAATAGACGTTTATATAAAAACTTGGATACCAAAAGGGTTTGCTCGTCTAAAGCAGTGATTCGAAGACATATTGCATCATTAATTATTATTAAAAGTGGAGATTCTTTATGATGCGTTTTTATGTTGTCTTTAGCTGAATAGACCAAGTCATTCAAACGACGACTTCTGTTTGGTGCAGCACTCACATACACCTGTAATCTACTCTCAAATTATGGGATTCAACATTACACAATTGCAAGATATTCCACAGAGAAAAAAAATCATTCGTCCTGACAGGGACTCGAGCCTGGACTCCCTGATTTCCGGCCCTGATTTCCGGCTACCAGTTGAGCTACCTAGGCGTCCTCTCCCTCTGTGGAACTTATGTATAATTCGCCGGTCAAGGAGAATGATTTTTTCTCTGTGGAATATCTCGCTATTGTGCAATTTCAGCGGGTAACGCCGCTAAAGTTTTCGCGACCAGTTCGCGGTCTTTGAATTCAACGTTACACGCCCAAAATGTAGACTTATTCATATTTAATACGTTGAAATACATCACATTTGTTGTCTTGTAATATTTGAGATGGGCGTCATTTTAACCAGTCGTAATTACGTTGCTTTGTTACGAAGAGACCACTTTTAATGTATATACTGAGTACCTTACAAGCCATTTAAGAGTACTAAGGGTGAATCCTCGCCAGACATACACAGTGTACGTGCATTTAATGATGTAGTGCTACGTAATGAAGAGGTACTATGTCATTGAATGCATGTTGCGCGAGAAACATATTAGCAATGCATTTGCCAGGCACGTGCAACTAATCGACTGGAATCTTTGATGAATTATAACTCTTATCATCAATTTAGGTATTCATATCAATCTATTAATGTATAATATTCCCATTATTCATGTAAGGGAGCCATTAACATGAGTTCGTGGGGTAAAGAACCTTTTCCTAAAGACTATATCTTTCATCACCTACATTGTGCCTAGCTATTCGGTAAATATGCCTCCAATATAATTTCTTTTGGTACATGCATACGATACGGAATATTTTCAATCTATTCCTTTAGCAGTGTCTTTCTCCAATCGTGAAATCTTAATCGAATGGATGAAATCACACCAGAGTCATCTATACGTTTAATCTACATCTAGATAATACCCTTCGGGCTACCGCAAGGGTGTATGGCACGGGTAAATCATCAGCAGGCACACATTTCAATCAAAAGAGGAGAGAAACCCTTACTATCATGCAGGCATGTGAAAATAATTATCTTTGCATGCATTGTATAGAAGTAACTGAGAGGTACAATACTACTACTTTAGGATACCTAGCATTTTTAGCATAACCGATGAAGAGATCAGCTTCAAACTGATTTAGAAGATTAAACCTAAGTTTTATAAAATTAATTCTAACTACCTATTAGTGAATCCTGCCAGTGGGAAATTTCACCAGAAGGATAGTGCCAGGATGCGAGACCCTTTCTGAAGGAACGGAGGTTAGCGACGCCCTTTCCCGGGAAGAAATGAGGCCACAGAGCATTACCACACTCACGAGTCCCCCATTTCACATGCACTCACTCAGGATGGTCGGAGAGAGAGAGAGAGAGGATAGAGGCGTTGTTTATGTTTACGTGAAGATAGAGCGCTAAGTGGATCTCGTTGGCGGGTGACAAGCACCAGTGTTTTCTTCTCAGGGGCCCCCGGCAAAAAGAGCAGCTCCTAGGGAGAAGTTCTCCGGTTTGCCATTTCCTTGAGCGGTGGAAGTTCCTCAAAAGGCAAGTAACGCCTTCCATCAAGATATTTATGCATCGTAGTGTCAAGTACGACCTGCGCAGGCTGGAAGATTTTGAGATATGGGTTTGAGGATGGAGGACGTAAGCTTAGGGATATCATTCAGGTTTCCCATCTCTTCCATTCCTATCCTTATACCTTTCCTCCCGGTCTGAAGCGCCTATTAGTGCAGAAACAGACTTGAAAACACCCATGAAACGTAAGCTTAGTATGATATAAAGGTTAGGGCTGGTTATCCATCCATCCCGAGGAAAGAGATGGCCATCCATCCATAGACATCGGGTTCGAAACCTGGTGAAAATTTCGTTGGGACCCTTGCCTTGTGGAGAGACTTCTAAATACAGTCCTCCGTCTATCAAATGCCATGTTAAACATTGGACTCCTTGGCACCTTTCGTAAAGAGGAGGCTAATTTCGATGGTGACTACGCTAGAAGATACTTGTGGATGGCAGCGGCAGGCTTATCCTGACGCCAGGTTTCTCTCCATCCTTCCTCCTTTTCTCTCCGCTCTCATTCTTACACTTTTCCTCCGGTCTGAGGCGTCTTTAAATGGGGGACAGACTGGACGCCACAGCTGAGATCAGCGGAGTACAGAGGAAGATTAACGAAGGAGTGTTAAGCATGGTGGTTGTAGGTAAAAATTCTATGGGAGAAAAACAGTGGAAGGGGTGATTATGGAATGGCATAGTGATCATGGTAGAAAACATCAGTATGGTAATCGGCAAGTGGTGCCAATTTACATTTACTTCTAGTTCGACTGCTGCAAGCCTCCTTGAGATTGTTTGGTAGGGTATAAACTGTTGCCAGGCGTGCAAAAATATTTATAATATTGTTTTGGTCACGTAACAGGCCATTAAAAGATTATGAATTTTACTACCATTTGTTTTTATCAATAATGGCCTAATATCCATTCATAATCATCTTTGACATCACAGCATGCTACGAGTATATTGTAGTTGGTAGAATTTTATCTTTTTCAAAGGTGTATTGCGGTTCGACATACCATGGCCGGTTCGGCCTACCCGAGAATGTTCTTACCAATCCGGAGTTTGTGACCTATATTCTGATCCCTCATTGTACGAAAGTAGAAAACCATTTTACTTAAATACATTAGACATTCCATCTCATCAACGTTGTTTGTAGTCAATCTCATGAGGGAGATGCCAAATATTTTTGAAGTCTTTAATGTTGTTATTTTGGACATGGGGTGCCAGCAAGATTGTTTTCTCTTTTTCAAATCTTAAGAATCTTCGCCGTTAATGTTCAAATTTCTTATTCAGATCTACCTTGAATAAATCCCATATACTGGTGACGTATTTTAATGAACCCGGAAAAAAAGAAGTAGCATTGCTCTCTACTTAATCATAGCCTTGTATTTAAAAAGAAACTCTTTATGGTGATTTGCTTGCCATTAACTTCCCAGAGGTTATTCCACTCTATGAGGATTTATGTGTTTGTAACACAAATATACTAAATTGCTTCTGACATCGCAAATTTACTCTGTTCATGGTAATACGTATTTGAAGAAGAAAAACGTTTTTTTTTTCAGATTGTATTCATTTTTATTTCATACCATGCCTTAATAATTAACAGTGCTAATCCTTTCTCCAAGTGCATCCCTACATATGAATTGATTTTAAACGTTTTCTCAGAATTCGTCCATCCTTCCGAAGAAGAAAATTACTTCTTAATATGGTGAATAATATTTTCCCACTGTTGATCACTCGACTAATAATTTTTACATCAACGCACCTCATCAATTTTGCCCTATAAACCATTATACACCACCTTCAAATACCTGCCATTGGCTTCCAGATCATAACTGAGAATTTTTCAATTTCTTGTCTGCCGGTTATTTCCAAACGTATTTGTATGCAACTCATATTTTTTTCTGTGCATGTTATTACTTATCGCTTTTGATGACTGTATGTACTATTATTGAACAAATTGGCTGATAGTATTTTGTCTATGATAAGCCTTGTCTATGATGCATTAAGATATAACATTCATTCGCTTCGCTAATATGAGTTATTAAGTACCTACCTAGCAACACGAGCTTTCCTCTGGACTTCAAAAAGTGAATCTTAAGATAGTTATGATTATTAGCAAATGCAAAAGCAAATTCGATAACATATATTCGTGGAAGCAAGCATACAATGATGCTGTGAATCACAGGATTTTTTCAATACAGCGTAATGGGGTGATATCGTAGTTCTTGGAACACTTAATTTTGATCCTATCTAATTGTAAGCAATGAATTCTATCTCATCCTTGGAAGCAACTGATTGTTAATAACCTTATCAGCTACATGAAATTGGAGCATTTTCCATCCATGTTATCAAGAAACATTCCATCAATTAACAAATGGATTCATATCTAAAAGAATAGGGTTATCTTGAAAGTCAATTGAATAATTATTATCGCCGGGCATACTAACAGATATGCTTCTACGCAATAAAAATTATTTCAATTTGACGTGCATTCGACTTACGGTACTGAATGATTCGAGAAAAACAAGAAGCGTTTTAATATTTATTAGCTAACTCTTCGTAGGAATTTACAGCGTAATGGGGTGATATCGTAGTTCTTGGAACACTCCATTTTGATCCTATCCAAGCAATGAATTCTATCTTATTCTTGGAAGCAACTAATTGTTAATAATCTTATCGACTATATGAAATTGGAGCATTTTCCATCCATGTTATCAGGAAACATTCCATCAATTAACAAATGGATTCGTATCTAAAATAATAGGGTTATCTTGAAAGTTAAATGAATAATAATAATAATCGCCGGGCGTACCAACAGATATACTTCTACGCAATAAAAAATGATTTCAATTTGGCGTGACTTATGGTTCTAAATGATTCGATAAAACCAAGACGCATTTTAATATTTATTAGCTAACTATTCGTAGGAATTTAAGAGGGGTTATTTTTTTGTGTAATGGCTTAGAGTACTGGATTCCCATCCCGTGAACCAGAATTTAAATCCGGGCATTGGCAGAGATTTTACAACCGTGTACCGCTCTCTACTTGGTCGCTTTGTAGAGACAACTTGTCGATACGGGACTAAAGCAGTAGACCTCTTGGCGCTTTTCAATAAGAGTAGGCTATGCAGACAGCGGGTTTCTCTCCATCCTTACGCCGTTCCCTCAACGCAATAACCCACCAACCATAAATGGAGCATATGACCTTAGCTGCTGGTCACCTCCCTAAAAGAACTTACCAAACTAACTAATTAGACATGTAAATGTGCTGTTAGAAAGAAATAGTGGGGATAAAACCTTTTATTAAGTACCTGCACTACAGGGAGAATCTGTTTACATTACACCAACCTATCCTGGCATCATCCCTTGCTCTCGGGAAAAAGATTTTTAAACCTATCCACGGGACAGTTCTCTCATTATCTTGTATATGATCTCGCCTGTGTTGATTTCATGATCAGATAGGTTGAAATAGACGGCTGTTATTGAAATTCATTAATGCCTTCAGAAAACCAATGTGGTTAGAATTTTTCTAAATGTATTCAGTTAACGGGCATTTCTATTGGGGTCCCCACGTCAGTTCTTCTAGTAAACTATTGAAATATCATATAAAATATTCTCAAATATCGCTGTGTCCTATACCTAGCTCCTACGTAAAGGTTCCACTCATTACCTTTTTAGGTTCATGGAATTCAAATGACGTTTTAAGCTTTTCCTATCTCATAATAGGAAAGGACGATCACGAGGTAACCTCGAGGTATACACCAAGGTCTAGTTACAATATAAATTGTCCTCATATGACTTTTATACTGCCTTGCATCTACCTACGATAGCTTACTGAAGGTCCATGCACATCTTCGCGTGGCCATAGATTACAGCACGTTTTCGTATCGTGACTTTCTTTCGGTTTTAGGATACAATGATCCCCATAGTTTATCCCGAGTACATTTGCCATACCTAAAGTATCAGTAGTCTACGTTTGAGTCGATATGAATTCATAGGCAACTGGCCATAGGTGCCGGGCTCGAGCCAGAAAGAGTCCTTGTGACGTTTGCAATTTACCCAAGCTGCATTGGGTGCTTTCCATTCAAGCGACTCATGCGTCGTCTCGAGTTAACTCGCCTAAACTCAAGTCGACTTGTGTCTTCACGAATGGAAAGCAAGTTTCAGATGCGCAGTAGCTGATGCGCTAAGGACTTTCACGGGGACTCGTGATTTGTGCGTTTTTGTGGGAAGGTAATCAGGAGCTTCCTTCTATTTAACTTATTGTTAGCAGTGCAAATCTTGCTATAGCGAGATCGTTACCAATGAACAGAAAAATGAGTTGTAGGATGATTAATTAAGAAAATACTTAACTTAAGCATTTGTTCTGATTTATCGGTTATTTTCATATATGCCTCTTGCAGACGTATTGCGATTTAGAGCTTGCGCCGTCCTTCTTTCTTTTTTCAGTAACTCACCATTACCGGTGTGTCACCGTGTGTCGACTCGCGTTTGACACACTAGCGACACACACTGATTGGAAAGCACTACACGTGACACAAGTTGACTTGTGTCGACTTGCGTCGATGATTGGAAAGCACCCATCATTGTCTAGGCACTAATCTATGTGGGAAACCATTGGTAGTACAGGGAAGAAAGGGGCTTCCCCCTTTATTCTTATGTGTGGATTACACATTCGTGGGCTTAGCGCTTGGTTAGCCTTACCCTCAGCATCCAGATCGACCTTTGGAAAGAAATGTGATTGTTGAAAGTTAGAACTTTCGTCCAGAAATATCTCATCTTTAGCTGCAGTTTGTTTGAATACTTTACGATTCGTATCACGACGTTTTGGAATGAAGAGTAATTGTTATGACACTTGTATGCTTGGCAGCGCACTTAACCAGGAATATTTTAGCTCTTTTGGTAAATCAGTTTTTAGCTGTAAAACCGGCAGGGCAATCACTGGTCGTTATGATCGTTTACTCGTTGATAATGCATGCCTGTTGTTGAGTGGCTACCTTACATGCACACTTGTGGTGACATCCTGGATGCAATGAAGATGTGGATGAATTGCGCACTCTCTGAGGGAACCAAACTCTCTATCATGTATTCCTTTCGGTGACCTTGCCCGCTTTATTCTTCTATATTTCCTATCCAGCGATAATGGCGCAGTCCCCAGCAAGAAAAAAATGCTTTCCCTTCCGGCCTTATTTGTTGGGGTGGTGCTTGTTTGGATGAGCACTATGGTACTTTTCTTGACTCCTTATGTGCTTGGGAGCGGTCAAAATAATCCATTTTGCACAGCTAACCCATTCCTCTTCAGATGATGCAAGCATTGTTTCGGAGTCTCAATGGGATACGATTCTTGGAACTCGTACCCATCTCGAGACAAAACTTCATGTCTGTCAAGGATCTCCCAACGATCAATACGCGCCTCTTCTGGCAGTAACATTCCCTTCCTTTTATCTCCAGTGAATGCATTTCTTTCTTCTCGCATCCACATATGTACAAAAATAGCGTCTTCTTTGTAAGTCGAAGTGATATTCTGTTTCTGACTCTTGATTTTCATCACCCGCTTCCCCAAAGCATATTTATCCATTCTTACCACTGTTGAGGCAAGGGAATTCAAATAATGCTGTTTGATCCATTTGTAAGTCAACATTTGGAACAGTTTAATGCGACTCAATCACCAATAATTTGTATCCATTACTCTTGATATATATTTTTTCCCTTCTATTTCCTAGCTTATCCAGAATTCTACCTTCGATACTGACCTTCAGAATCCTATTGTCTCTAATTACTTGTTTCGTATACCAACAATAACTACTCCTAATTTCCGCTAAAAGCAGTTTTTTATTCTCCCATGGTGTTCAAAATTTCTCCATTTGCCTCCCGTATTGTGAATCGCACATTTTCCATTATCCTTCTCACCCACATTTCTTAAGTTGTTAAGCTTCCGATTTTTCTCCTCGATGCCATAAACATAACCAAAGGTAAACTTTGTGACTCCACAATTTAATAAAGAGGAAATCCTCAGGCTTCACTTGGTGGAACCGCATAGTAAATAAAATGATCACTTGGTAAGATTCCACAAATTTTATTTTTCCCGACCTAGGTTTCGATTGGTTTGACAATCATTATCAAGGTAAGCCCGGAGAGTCCGCGAGCTCATTATATATCCACAAGTTGATCATGTGATCCATGGGTTGGGGAAACAATGGGAAATGGGGTGGGGGGGGGGGGGAGGGGAAGAGCAGTAACTAGTTGTGACTTGGCCGGATGAGGGGGGAGGGTTAAGGAGATGGGTCAAGTTCGGGAGGAGAGAAAAGGTAAGTTCAGGAAGGGAGAGTTGTAAGGGAACATATATTCATTCAACAATGTGCATTATTTCTGGTAGCAGACGTTATCTCCAACTGTTCAAGGAAATCCAACTTGTGACCTTTGCACTGGGTGTGGAGCACTTTGGGGATGAAGTCACTGGCGTGGTCTTCTTCGATGAGGTGTTTTGCAAATTGGGAAATGTAATCCCCTTTTCGTAAACAGCTATTGTGTTCTTTCACACGTGTGGATAGCTCGTCCGGTTTGACCAATGTAGGAGGCATCACAGTTACTACATTGAAGCATGTATACACCATTTCTGTCTGAAACGTCATATTGGTACTTTGAATTGAAAATTAGCTTATCTAAAGTATACGGGTTATAAAATGATATTCTGAGTTTGTCTTTTGGGATGTGACTAGCTATACAATGGGAAACCTTACCAAGAAATGGGATTTTGCACCAACGTTTTGTAGAAGTCTCAAGTTGGGAGGCAGATAAATTGGTAATCAAACTGAGAGCTAATTTAGTTTTAACTCGTTGCACAATTTTGTTGATAACTTCGTGATTGTACCCATTGTTATAAGCAATGCTTTTTATCATGCGCAATTCCGCATTGTAATCATCAAATGACATAGGGATAGATAGTAATCTGTTGATCATGGAATAGAAAGTGGATAGCTTATGGGTTTGGTGATGGCAAGAATCGTTGGGGATTATTACATTACAAATATTACATTAAAATTTGTGGAATCTTACCAAGTGATCATTTTATTTACTCCACAATTTATTTAGATCATAAATTGGATTAAGAATCTCGTACCAGCAAACAATATTTCACCATTCTTGATGTATTTCATTGTTTCTGCACTACCTGTTAAATTATGAGAGCAACTTCTTTCTTTCTCAGTGGTTTAATCTCAACTGATAAGCATAACAATGATTACCGTATGAGAAGTTGCCGAACAACTTTATACTACCCCGTAGCCCTCGACCTCCTTTTCCATCGTCTCTTCACTACTCATATGATTTTCATCGATCTCTACCTCATTTTCCCTCGTTTATCCCTCTAATCCTCTCTTCCTAGAGTCCCTTGTCATTACAACTAAGATCTTCCGCCAACCACACACTAATATACTTTTTTAAGATTGTATTCAGTGGGCCACCCACTCAATTTTCCTTCCCATAAGTAGGCGAGCATAAAAGGAGAACTCCATCCAAAAAAATGAAACTCCAGGAGAGTTTCGGTGGTCCTCCATAATGTTTCATGCCCAATCGTACCCAAGGCAAAGGCCGGTCGTCATGGCGACGCGGGCTCCTTCGCATTAACCGTCTACACTGTTTAATGAATAGGTAGGTTACAAAAAAATGAAAAATTTGTGTCAAAAAACTCCTTTTCCTAGGTTGATACCCCAAAATTCAATTTCATTTGGAAAGAAATTGAATCAAAAGAATGTGCAAGAAATGTAGTGTCAAGGGGTAGCCTCATTTTCTAAAATTAAAATTCGCTTAAAACACAACACAAAATATTTCCATCCCTAATAATCAAATTCAAAAATATAACGTACTCTTTGAGAAACTTGCTGTAAAAAGAATAGTACATGTTTGCATTTGCAATCACATGACTAATAGCCATGTTATTTTATTACTGCGTGATTAAAATCACGTTAACTTCCATGTTATAAATTTCTTTGCAAACATTGTGATATGCATAGTTTGAAATTGACTGAAATTGACTGAATTTATCATGTTGATGCATTGTTTGATGCAGCCGCTAGACAATATAGCACATTATTATTTAGGATTCAGAATACGATACAGAATCTAATAATGATTGGGTACATGAGCAACCATCTATTATTTCTTCGAACTATCCATCATTACATTATATGTACATTTACATACTGCCCACCAGGCACGTAGCCAGAAACTTGCTTCGGGGGGGGGGGGGGACTAAGTCTAGAGCGCGTAACAAATCAGACTTACCTGTTCGATGCCGACATGTTACAAATCTCTTCCCTTTATTTTAAGTGCTTGGTATTTACTTTCAAAGTGCCTATTCCTATCTCTTCTCACTGGTAACGCTCACTGCTTACCTTGTTATGACGCAGTTAATTTGACAGGCCCCAGAACAGAAGCTCAACGCCATACATACATATTAGATTAAAAGAGCAATTATTTACCACACACATTCATCAAACTAGTGATCACGTGGGGATTGGGTTGGTGTGGTGTGGTACTGACCTTCCAACCCCAGGGCCCGAGTTGGATTCCCGGTAGTGGCGGATTTTTTAGTGGAAAACCGGTCCCCACTTGAGTGCCTAGTGGAGGGCATTTCAGGTTCAGTACTCCGTCCGTCGGTTGGGACGTTAAGCCGTGGTCCCCTCGACACCTGTCATTAAGAGTAGGCTAATGCCGACGCCGGGTTTCTCTCCACCCTTCCTCCATTACCTGAAATGTTCCTACCATTACCCGATTACCCATCTATCCTAAAATGGCGCAAATAACCTTAGCTGTCGGTCACCTCTCCTGAATAGCCAACCAACTAGTGATCACGTTTCTAGATACATAATACTTCAATTATACGCAGTGTAATCCGGTTTATCATGCCCAGTAAAAATCAGAGCAGCAAAAGTATTGGGAAAAAAATTTCGCGTGGGGCTGAAGCTCCAGAAGCCGCCGCTTGGCGACGTGCCTGCTACTCACCAAGCTACTTCGATGTGTAGCACGGGGTGAACCACCACCAAATGTATCTACGGACATGCACAAAAAATGTATTATTATACAATCACGGAAGTAATAATGTATGCGAAGGGTACGTGTTAAATGGTTGTGCTAGCTATGAAGGATTAGGATTTTTATCAAAGACTTAGCAGTTTGTTCATGCCCACCAAATTATTTTTTTTTAATTTTTGGTAATTAAGATTTTGATGACGAAAATGCAATGTAATCATCCGTGATGTCAGAACCAACCCCGAATCGATCATATTTCCCAAGGTCTCTTTGAGTCTCAGGTTGCTCAAGGACGAACAGAATGAGGGAACTGCTCACCAGAGAACTTCCACGTCCGCGTTCATATTGGACTACTCGAACGTCGAGTGTTGGTAAACACTTCTGGTGTTGACGCCACGGCCTATTGAGAATCGGAGACCTCAAAAAGCGTCATTTCGAGGGATTACCAAGCGCAAGGCTGTACGTGTGGATCAGATTCAAATCGATCTGCTCCCAGCAAAAGAAGTCTACTTCAATTTCTGACGCCAACCGCTGCCTCAGATACTATATTTATGTGTGTATTTTTTTGTTTACTTGGGAATGATATTGAGATCGGAGTGTTTAAAAAAAGTCCCCAAAGTGAAACATGTATATTCTTCTTGAGAATGACGCGAAAGGAATGAAATCGGGTCATTGGAAAAAGTGGCCGGCCATGGTAGCCAGGCCGGCGAATCCTCAACTTAAACGTAGCGGGATTGAATCCTGCCCCGGGAATGAATGGATTTTTAGAATTTAGATTTTAAGAAAGACGGTACGATATAGTATATGTCTTTGGAGCTCCCAAAACCCAAGACAACTACATTTTCTAAAAACAGTGACAAACTAGTGAACAACACAACAGTGAAAAACAAGTTTATATAACTTCATAACTTGAATTCATAAGTTTATTAGAGGGTGATTATGATTTCTCTCGTATAAAGACATAGCCCATGTTGCACCTATATGAAAATAACAGCAAGTAAGGAACAGCAAGTCTTGTGCGCTGTGAGTTTCAGTTTTATATGTCTGCTCCAGATTTTCATACTTTGACACTCTTGTCTCATCGTAAATTGACCCAGTCTCATGCCTATTTTTACCTACTGTTTATTTCATGTGCCAAAAAAATTCATATTCATTCATATTTCCTGAGAACCTCTATTAAATCCCCTATTTTTTTTACTCAAAATTTTTATTACTGATATACAGTGCCTCTGACATGTTTCTCTGTCGTTTTTTAATCTTTCATCATTTCACATTGTCTCTTGAGATAAGGATATATTATGTACTTTAACGGTATTGCAACCTACCCTGATGTGATGAAGTAAAGGGGTAATATTAACATGTTTACTACATCAAAGAAATATGTAGGCTTTATATTAATTTAGTATTTCAATTATAAATTTTGCGAATTCAACTTGCCAGCTATGGATATGTTTTATATTTATTTTCGAAGTAGACAGTCGGTACGACTAATGTCTTATACTTGTATGTGCTTGTCTTGTGCACCTAGAGCCTATTGGTCTTTTGAATTTTTCTTCTGGTATAATTCGTTATTGAGATTGTATGGCTCGTTCAAATGCCTTGGAAACTACTTTGAAGCTTGGGTTTGGGGAGCAACGGAAACCAAAAGCGTTTGTATGGGACAATATATGAGCACACCCTTAGTTCCCTTTCAATCTTCAAAAGATGGCGTCCTTGCCCTAGGCTGCTCCTTGTCCTCCTGCCCTTCCTCTAAGTCCCCTTTCCTTGGGGTCTTTGAAAAGGGCCCTCGAGCATGCGGGCTTGTGCCAAGGGGTTCCATTCAGGGAACTTTAACCTCTTGACGCCACCCCGTTTGTCCTACAGCGACCCTAAGATCCCCGTCCTAACCTGGTCATGTCAATGTGTTTGCAGTTCCCGAGTAGATAATGAATTGGGCCAGGTAATGTAGTTTTGAGGGTAAATTTGCATTACAAAATGTAACTTCTAAGGCGATTCATGCAATGTGATAGTTTCATCTCATTTTTCTTTGTATTTTTTTCCTGATAATTTTGTAAAATGGTGTTATAATAGGTTTAGCAGAGTTAAAAATTGTTACATTCAAGTCGGGACTCACTGTCCGTTTTTAGCATTAAGGCAAAATGTAATGCAAATATTTAAAGTGGATACCCTAACTGAAGATAATTTTCTCTCAGAGGAAATCTTGCGTTTGTGCAAATTAACGGGCAACTCCTTTAAAAAAATTTGCAGCTCGTTTAATATCCTTGAGTTTGTTATTATCAAGCCCATACGTTTTTCGCGTTTTCTTTAACTGAACTTCACGGACATTGTTGAGGTGCGCATAATTACGGCTGCTTTATGGCATTGTATGTACGGTAGTGCGAAAAGTATTTAGGATTGGTATTATAAAATTATAGACTTTTTTGAATGTCTATTTCAACCAAAAAGTGTATAAACTGTCTGCCCAAGGTGATGTTTATAAATATTCTCTAATTGAAGATCATTGTAACTAATGTTTTTACGCAAGCAGTGCATGTTTATTGGAAAACTCACCCACTGCCACACACCCTCCAATTGGCTTGCAGGTCTCTTCGTGGCTGTAGTTTTTCTCCTTATCCGCCATCTTGCCCCGCCCTTTTCTTGGCCCCTTGGCCGTCATTTGTTTTCACATTGCCCTCACGCACACAGCCAACGACCGCGTCGCCCACAAATTCCTTCCTCTACCGTTTCCCCATTCCTTTCTCTTTCCCAGGGGAATCCACGTTATTACGGTCCTGAATCACTTTACCGATCCCCTGCCCGCTAAATGTATATTCAAGGAGCATTTCTTTTAGGCAGGTGACCGAAGTCTTTTTAGCCGTTAGACTAAATTGCTCAGCACGCAATATACCGTTTTGTCACAGAAATATCCCTTTCGAGCAATATGTGTCGGAAATGGTGAATTCATCATTCATATCTCGAATATCGGACCAACTTCGAAGGTGTAATTTTTTCAAGACCGCGTGGAGTTGGGTCTTTTTTGCGAATGCCCTTAAAGATGAATTATTATGTCATAATACACATTGACGTTTAGCTAAAAATATATGCTACTCATGTGAATTCTGAAAGCCCTCCCATTACCTTCAGGGCTTCTTCTAATGTTGTTTTGGAACGAAGTTCATGCTGATGGAATGAATAGCTTTGTGAGCGTTCACAGTAATTTTAATACCGCCAACCTAGATTTCGGCATCAAGCATCATGTCCAATGAGTTCTGAGCAGTAATATTCTCGTATAAAAGGATATAAATAATAAATAAACAGAGGATGTCGTAATAATTGAACTCTGATCTACAATTTTCTCTTACTGCCATAAACATATAAATATGCCTTAATTTTCAGGAATGATTTTACCTGGAGGATATTATGTTATTAGTAAAATGGAATACAAAAATAAAATATAGAAATGATAGTTAATAAATAAAATTGAGAAATCATAAATATTAAATAAAGTATAGAAACGATAAAAAATAAATGAAATATAAAAATTATAGTTGAGTAAATCCCTAATAACGGGTATCAGGAGTTATTTGTTGTGATGACAGAATATTAAGAATTGTATATTGGGTACATTTTTCTATCGCGAGCGTCAAAACATTGGACTCGGAAATTAAATGGAATTTCTACTCAAAGCATAGTGAAATATTTTTCTGCATTCATAGCTGCTTCTTGTTCGTTTTTATTTTTGTAGCACTTTAATTTTATTAATATATATAAAAAAATGTAAAATCCACGGATTACAAAAACATGACCTGCGTAATCTGGCAATGGACATGATCAGGTGATTATAAAGAGCAGCCCGGTTATGTATTCGTCCTAAAATTGTGGGAAGTAGTGGACAAAGGCTGTGGAAGGAGGAACTTAACTCCAAGTCAAATGTAGCTATGGAAGTGGTTAAAGAGAGGTCACCATTGTTTACACGATTAAAATCAGTGCAATTCACTGAGTTTTTCTTGGCCATGAAATTTCACGAGGTGCATCCTAAATCCATGGAATTTGCAATTCTATGTTGTTAAATGGGCACCAAAATTTTGTTTAGGTTTAATCATAACCGATTTGATGGTTGTATCATTGAGGATTATAAAATGAAAACAGTGGGTTTGCTTGGTTATTCACGAGATTACACATTTATATTCGGTAAAAATAACACTAACTATGAGAACACAATGTCAATATCAGGAGAATGGAAATAATTGTTTCGAGACTTGGAAGTGAGTTGAAAATTGATGATATGGGTTGAATGTACAAGTAGACTAATTTTAATAATAGCAAGTAAAAATGGACTCTCATGCCCTAAGTAATAAATAGTATCCCAGGGTACAGGCTAAAAACAAAAAGCAAATAGAGAGGTTATAGAGATGTGAATACCCACTTCATTTCCACCTTTCCTTGTTTTCTTCTCTCCTAGATATATTCATAGAACATAGGGGGTCCTTTTACTTTCGACCCCGCCGACCCTAGGTTTTTAAATCGCTACATAATAAAATAGGAATCAATACTTGGAAAACTCTGCATGGAAAAGATAACTGCTAGTGCGTGAGCCTTGAAAGCCGGAGGTGGTTCAAAACCCAGCCTTAACCTGACCTAATGACCTGTGTTCCCTATCCTTTTTCAATTTCTGTCGCATGCTTATTTTTCGGAGAGAATTATTAATTTGGGTAATTTTAATTCCTAGTTTATCTCAGATTAGTTACTTTATGCGTATTCCATACTAACATTTTGCAACAAATATGCATAAGGTCCGCATAACTTCTTTTCTTTTCTCCTCTCGCTGCTATGTAAACTCTACTAGCACACTGTAATTTTGCGACATACTACCCCAGTTTTCAAAATTAAAATGAACAGTAATGGTGAAGTTGATCAATTTATTTCGTCCATCCATTCCCTGGGAAAGTGAGCAGATCGGGCGGGGCCAAGAATAGAAGTGGGAGGGGAAGCATGGCAGTTCGAATTGACCCCTGACCCGGCGGAGAAGGGGGGGCTATGACGTCAAACCGTGTCCCCCTACAGAGGTTCCAGCCCCTCTCATCTCTTATTCTCGCATGAGAGTTCGTCCTCTCGTCCATTTGCGATGTAATTTTCCAAGCTCTGGCGAATCAGAATTCTCTGATCATAATCAAATACTTTACAATGAAGCAATAATTCCGTGGCATTTCTTAAACGTACAGGAAACGTACAGGATAACTATTTGTACTTATATGACTGGTAAAGGTGTTCATTTTGTTTAGCGGACACTACAGGACATTCGCACCTCTCATCAGACTAAGATATTCTCCAGAAATATATTTTTATGTGGTTCAGTTCTTTGGGATTCGTGATTATTTTTCTAAATATTTTAAGCAGTGTCACCCTAGAAATTTTAAGAAAGAATCAATCTCCATATTGCTCCATACCATTATGACAGATCGCAGAATGTAATTTCTTGGTAGAATAGCTTTTTATCCATGCATGCTTGCTATCTCATACTGCTGACAAAATTTATTCCAACAGGAAAATTACCCACCGACTTATTGGCATGAGAAATGCACAATTATACTTATGTCATGTCTCCATTCCCCAAAAAAAAATAGAATGTATATTTCAGCACTTATTCCTTCTGTGAGTTACTACTACCTTTAAATGTTATCATTGCTATTTTGCGATACTGCAAGTCCTAGTAGGCAAAGATATAAAGGATTCAAATTATTTTCCACACTCAGAAGAAGTCTGTCAGCCAGGATCTAGGTTGCATCGAGATGTAAATCTAGCCATGAAGGAAAGTATTTGCAGCATTTCTGTAAGTCCTTTGTAATCTTGCCTTTCAAAAAAATTAAGGCTTTTAAGCACGTGTTTCGACGATTGAGGCGTCAACATCAGATCTACTGTATTGTAACTGATGATGACCAGTTGAAACACGTGTTGTGCATGAGTATGCATCAAATATAGGTGGACGGTGCAACTTTTGCAGTTAAGTTTAAACCCTGAAATACTGTTCAACCTTATAACACCGGATACGGGCTTTAGCATTAAGTTAGTTAGGGCGGTATGATATGGCCTCACCATTAACAGTTCCTTAAAAATTTAAATCCACCACTAAAAAATTTTTGTTAAAATTCGTGCAATCGCATTTAAGAGAATAGCTGGGAAATGAGATGGCCTCTATAGAATATTATGAATATGATCACACTCATATTTTTTAATTCACTAATCTCAAAAATCCAATCGTGAAAATTTTATTAAGTACCTACTTTATAATTAGGAACTCCAAAAAAAATTGGAAGCGCCTCAATAGGGTGCATTTAAAATAGGAGCTTAAAGAAGGCAGTATCCACAGATTTTGTGAAAAAAATAGAAGTGCAGTCGTGAATAATGTCAAATACTTTCTTATTAACTTACACAAGCACAGCCAATTCCATTCTCCACCAAGTCCGCATAAAGGAATTTCATTCGAGTTACCCTGTAATTGGAGGAATCCGTAAGTAATTTTTCTCCTCTAGTTTTTTTCTCGGCATTGTTGTTCCCTCCCTAAAATTGGGGCAATGGGACTCATCTGTAAACTCCATTTTCGCTCATCTGGCCCCAGAATTGGATTTTACGGCATCCATTTAATTAAATTCCTCTCCCCGGACGCTCCAAGTTACAAAACACTCACTATATCAAATACCCAATGGCCCGAACGCGAAGGGCTTTAATGCCCCTGAAATCCTTTAGTTTCCGTAACGTGCGGGCATTAATTGTCTTGGAGAAGGGTGCGGTATTATGAAAAATTCTAAAATTAATTAAATGGTACACTTCATGACTCTTAGGAATCTTTTTTCTTCCCCTGATTTTTGCGTTATATTCCAATTCCATTGGCATCAGCGGGGCTAATGAATGCCTTCCACTTCATATAAAATCATTGAGATAGAGCCATTTAAATTAAACGGGCATGAAATCAGAGCGATAAAAATGGGTTTGTTTATTGGTCACAATAGTAGCTACTCCAATGCCGTTTAATTAACCATTTAAAGTAACTTGAATCAATGTCTGTTGCACTGAAACTAGTACAAATCCGTTTTGCAGTACTTTTTATTTCCTTTCAATGCCTTGAATTCAAGCACTTACATTATCAAGAGGTAATCACCCAAAAATGGGTTGTCCAGAACTTTTACAATTTTGTTAAGTAATAGTTTTTGGCAGCGAATCAAAGCCCTGGCGAATCAAAGGGGCGATGGAGCTTTCATGTAGTTTTTAACGGGAAATAACGGTGTTTGCCGTTGTTAAAATTTGGGAGGTAGTCAAGCACTGCTCTGATCTAGCAAATATATCTTATATACCTGTATGTATTAAAAGTTTCTGATGGAATATTATTTATAGAAAATCAGGTTCGATTGAATATTAGTTATGGAAATTTTAGCACTTGAAATTTCTGTTCTTTGAAATCGTAATAGATTTAGCATGAAGGCATCATGTGGTGTTGTCTTAGTAGTCTTACGAATTTTTATACTAAACAAATTTCAACAGAAAAATTCTCTGATTTGCTCGTAGTCCTTTTGCTAGATAAAAATCTGATTTTATCGATGTTGAATCAACGATCAAACTACATGCATTTGAAGTATTGAAAAAAGAGTGAATATAATTTGTTTAAATGTGGGGCTGAACCATGTGCTGTGTTGTATACTGTATATATATCACCGTTGGTTAACTGACGCCGGCTGAAGCCGGAAGGTCGGCCGGCTTGCCAGAGACGGAAATGTCTGTATTATAGCACAGGGCCATGAGTATGTTATGGAAGACATAATAGCAAAGTAGCGTGTATGCGTACCTTCAAAATACCATGCATACCTTCACTTGAGGATACGAAAATACACCTCATCTGTATTTTAATATAATTTGGATTGAAAACCGGCTTACTATTGAACTGTGTTAATATCATAATTATTTCTATAATGAAATGCTGATGGCCAGTATTCAGTATATCTCATACAGTAGGCATCATATGAGTGCTATTATCATATGTGTTGCAACTCGTGATGTATCCGTCATAGTCAATTGTAATCTGCTTCCTTTAGCTCTTTTGTGGCCATTGAATAGTAAAATACGTGTTTACAGCAGCTTGCCTTGTATCATCCTACCACTGGATGATTGAACTAATCGAAAATTACCGAAGAAAACATGAAAAAACTATGCCTATTTCAAGACCTCATTACTGAAATATTTGTTTCATTATTCTACAATAAGCTATAGGCACTGAGTAAATATTGATTGAATAAAAATTAATAAAATAAACAATGGGCACATTTTCGCATTTTTTCTTAGCCACTGAAATTCGCTATGCTCAAACCTGCGACTGTTTGGTGAAGACAGAACTTACAAATCAGTAAAAGCTCAGGCGCGTGAAATTGACTTATCAGGATAAAAGAGTGGAGGGTAAAAAGAGTAAATTACTTCATTGTACCACCTGTGGTTTCTCAGAAAGATCTGGTCAACAGAATTCAATCAACTTAGTAGTAACTGGACATGTCTAGAGGTGGATTCGAACCTGCGACCTCAGGTCACCTGCCCATCAGCGGAAAACGAGTGAAAGTACAATGCTGCTATAGCAAAAAAAACTGGTATAATTCGCAAAGAATTATAAAAATAAATATTGTTAGAAATTCCTAAAGCGGATTTCATTCGTGCGTTTTGTAAGTCTCAATAAAAGGACAAATTACATTTTTTTGAGAAATTATGGCCACCATGTTGTTTCTCAGGGGTGAAATAATAGTTTTCTGCACATGTTTTGGTAAGTAGGCCATAATTGGATTATATTCCTTGACTCATACCGCCGTTTTACACGAGTCATGTGCTGAAATACCAGTGATGTATGAATTAATAGAGGTTAGTTATTTTTCTGAAATCACTCTCTTTTGCATATTGCAGATTAAAGCACTGCAGGATTGATTAATGGTCTCACCAGATTTTGTCGATGTAGTCATAGGCACATGACATAGTGGACGTCACAGATAAAGAAATTTCTTAAATTACTCCAATACTAAATGCAATCTCAGATAACGCTATCAAAGTGCATGTCCAGGAGTTCGATTCCGGGGGAGACCCTCGAGCACGTTCAGTTAAACACCCGCTATTTGATTTAATATGTGCCACATCTTTCTGAGATTCCTCCTGAAAAGGAAAATATGATATAGTCCTTCTATCTGATGTGCAAATTTCATCTACTATTGCGACTAAATACTTGGTGAGCTGTATCATACTTATAAAACAGCAAGACGATGCCTGAGGTGGAATGCCGTGATCAAATCTTGTTAGAATGGATTGATGGAATTAACATTGTAAATGAACATAGGTAGTCGTAACATGGGTTATTAAAAGCCGCTGCGTAGTAAGATCGCTTGTCAGAGCTTTCATGTCCCTTTATGTATCGGCCATATCATCAGGGTTTTGACTTTATTCATTGTTTTCATCCCTGTTGAGGCAATCAGCATTGGACACGAAAGCTTGGATCAAAACGCTCCATACGCAGTGGATCCCGAAGGTCACTATTGGAATAAAAATTCTCAAAAATATCTTCAGTTGCAACAGCTCATTATCTTTATTGAAACGCTAGGAAAATCCCAGTCTGCCTAATTCCACCACCGCTTAGAAACGATCTCTGAGAATGCCGCCTCCGACTCCCGCATCAAGGCGTAACGCAAGGAGGGCACTGCGGTCCTCTTTTGTTCAAACGGGTGAAGGCGTGGGAGCAAAACAAACGCTTGAGTCCTGGGCGACTACTTCCATTATTGCGCAAGTTGAAGGTCGCTCCCGGGGGTGTCGTGAGGGGAAGGGGGATGGGCCCGTGCGACCCTGGCACGTGTGGAATGAGCCCACCCTTTTCGAGGGTAAAACCCCTGCCCCTCCCGCAAACACCCCCTCTAACCCTATCCCAAAGCCATGGACCCACAGGATGTGGGATTCTGCGCGTGAGCGCCCCTTGAACCCCTTCCACGCAAAATCCTCACCCCCGGATTCGAGCGGCGCCGCCTTTGCTTCCCTGATGTGCGCGCCCCCGGACGAAACCCTTACTTCCACCCCCCACACCCTCTCTCCCACACCCTTTTTCCGCTTCGATCCTCCTGCTTCACGTTCATCGCCTCCTTCTCCTACTCCTCTTTTGGCCCTGACCCACCTCCCATTCTCTTCCTGCTCCTCTCATTGTTACCAACCTTTTCCTTCCATCCACGCCTAACCTTCTGGTGCTGTGTCCTCTGCTGTTTCTCTACATCCGTTTTACAGGAAGAGTTAACCTGCAATAATGACGGTCGTCGAGGGAATAGTGAGCGTAATGAATAGAAAGGAAAGGCTACATGTATTGCATGGAGTAATTAGTGAAGTAGGAATGTATAAAAAATTAAATATTATAAGGGTTAATCAGGGGATCATGGTGGTATAGGTGGTCGTAGTAGGTCGTTTTGGCCTAGTGGGTAGAGCGCTGAACTACCGACCGAAGAATCCTAGTTCAAAATCAAGGGACAAGCCTTTCTGTACACCACCACCTAAAATCCTCACGGAGCAATTTTCTGCATTTCAGAACTTTGTAGGGAATCGCAAGTAACCCAGGGAAAGGAATGGAGCCCCTATCCTGAATTCGTGAATTTCACACGCCAATGGCTTAGTACCCTCTACCCTCACCTATTGACCAACCAACCCTCAGGTTTAACACTCTTTTTCAAAAGAGTTAATAAATAGAAGAATAGAGTGCAGAGATGTATCAAAACAACTCTAGGGTTAATGATTCGTGATGATTATATGTAACTCTATATCGGCCGTCACTTGGTGAGTTATTCATTATCAATGAACCTAATCTTTTTTTCCCCCGATATTTGTTTTTCTCTACCGGTTTCTAGTTTTTGGTCCATCATAAGGTGTAGCCACAGATGGAAAATGTACAGATCTTTGTATACATACTATGGGGTAAAGAGAAGGAGGGTGCCTCACAAATGTGCCATATAGCTTCTACCTCTCTGAGGCCCCCTCCCCCTTTTCCTCAGAGTATGTACGTACCTATGAAGGGATCCGTACATTTGATTTTTGTGGCAACAATTGGAAATGAACGAAGAAGTCGAAATCGACAGTGAACTATAAATAAATTGACGAAAAACAAAGTGTCCGGTCATTCATGATGATGAATGAATTACACAACTTGAAGCAGTATCAAATCATGGAAATTGCATGTAGTACTGAAATACTGAAAATAGAACTGGGATCAGTGGCGCACCCGCAACGGAGGGGGCAAAGTGGCCCTTGCCCCCCCTTAGCTTACTACAAAACCCAAATTAATATTTAATTATCAAGTCAATGTCGCATGACAGCAGCAATTTGAAAAATAGGAAAAACTCGTTATCTTTTTGCTACAGTATAACTAACCAAAAAGAAAGGGTCTTCTATATGTTCTTTGACACATAACTAACTTAGCATAGGCCTAAATTTTTATGACTACTATTGTCTGTAAATCAGATATGCTTATATGCAGACTTATAGGATGCATACATGTAATGACTAATATGGCCTGCTATAACATTAAAAAAATACTGATTAAAATAACATTATGGTTGCACTTTGCAAAAGATCGGGAAGATGGCGGGCCTCCCAAAAAAAATTTCTGAGTGCGCCACTGACTGGGGTTATTTTCCGAATGGTCGTTCGTGCATTTGAGAAGCTCCTGCAAACATTTTTGTTCGATACAATGAATTTTTCAGTACGCATCTCTCTATGCCCTAAGATGATCATTGTAGTCAATTTTCGTAAAAAGACGGCCTAGGGAATATGTCATCGGCCTCCGCGTTGGCGGGGAGGCAAATGCAAGGAATGGAAAAATATTAAAATCCATTTTTTAAAACTAAATTTACCAGAGGCAATCACGTAGTGATCCGGAGGTGATTTAAGGGAACTGAAGTGATCAACTCGTTAAATCCATTTCAGATGAGGTATTGACGCATTTGGAATTAATGTCAAAACGACAAAATTGCATGCAAAGCATCTCACGGACGTGTGAAACATGAATGGCAAGAGGCTATTTTCTGCAGTCTTTCATGCGCTAGTGATATTTTCCGTGTGATGTATTGATTTACATGATGCCATTTTCACTGTTCATCTTCATTCCTTTTTTTTAATCCACACCGTGGCACTGTGGCAGCAGAATCTTCATTTGCTGGCTGGCTGCCACCGGCTAAAAAGAAGAAATATATCTCCTTCCCTAATGCAAAGATCAATTCCGAGTGTCGTTGGCCTTTGACCTTGTTGAAATCTACCATCATAAATTAAATCAGCTAGGAAAATTCTCGGGTATATATTGGGTATTTGAGAGGTGAAATGGAGAGGTCACCTTTTCCATCCTCTGTGAGTATTGGTGGAGCTAAAGCAGTTAATACCCTTTTTCTATGTCCACACTTTGAAGAAGTATTCTGCCTTAACTATGTTTTTATTTTCTTTTGGTAACCTTTATCAAACTCCTATGTGCAGTAGTTTTATTCCATCCAAGGAACTCACTTTCAGAGCCAGATGATAAAATTTACTGGAATGTATTTTTTTTGCATCAAAGAGATTGATGTTGATGAGAAAAGGACCTCCATCATTACAAATATCATGGACAAACAAATAAGTTATAGCTCAGCAAGCATGCTTCACATGCATTTTAACATTTTACCAAACGTTCTATAATGGTATGTTTTTTTTGGCATTTTTGGAAGTTGATACGAGTACCTATGCATAACAGAGTGCATGTACTGGATGTTAAATTGCAATAATTAAATTGTACATGAGTCAATACCTGGACCAAATTTAGATGACTAACCAGTGGCTGCAAACAACTCTATGTATATGAGTCTTAGCTCAAAGATGCAATGTGTAAAACAATTTTAGGGGCATGAAGACTCTCAGACTGATCCCATACCCTTTAACCCTTTTCACGGAGAAACCTAGCATGCTTGGGAGATGTATTCAGGGGTATCATGTACTTGCTGAAAAGGGATCTTGGGGCAACTTTTTGATGATGTTCTCTCCTTTGTGTGTTGCTTGCCGAAGAACTTTTAAAATAGGTACCTACCGTTAAAAAGTGATGAAAGGGATTTTTTTCTTGAGAAGTGAACGTGTCAAGAGAGATTGGGTCTGTATATATTGGGTCTGTATAGATTGGGTCTGCAGAGACTAACGGGGAATAAACTCGTTTTCACCGAATAAATATCAATACTCCCTATTTTTTGAACCGGAATGGCCGAGATGGCCTCTATTTGGTCGGTTGACCAAGTACTTCTTATGTGTTTCTCCTAGTAGACGATGGATCGGCCACGTGGTTGGCTAAATATATTGCTTCACATCCCGAGGGCCCCGGCTTGATTATCGATAATGAAAGAGGACGTATTTTATAAGAATGCAGGTGCCTACTTAAATGCTGTGCCAAAAGCTCTTCAAGTAAGGATTTCAATTACTTCTGTTTATTAGCAGTCAATGATCAGGAGTGTCCGGGTGAGTTATAGTTCTCTGCTCTTTTCTTTTCCATTTTTCGCAAAGCGCAATAATTCATAACATTACTGCTGATTTAGTAACATACGAAAAAATTATGAAGGAGACGGAGTTAAACCTACAGCATCAAACTATTCATGAAAACCTTCAACATCTTCTAACTAACGTTAAATACCACCATGATACTTTGACCTTATTCAAAAAGTGTTTTCTGTTATCGAGAAAAATAACTATCATAGCAAAAATTATGTTTAGAAATCAATAGCACATCAGATAGCATTTTGGGTTGTGGATAGCAAAAAAAATGGCCATAAAATCGGCGATGCAGCAACCAACGCAGTGCCCTCTTGCTAGCGAACTCAGCGTGCAGTATTTTGCGCAACCCAAATTCGTTCGGTTGGCAATGCATCCACAGAACACCACGCCCCTATCCCTCCCCTCCGCAAACCAACCTCCCCTTCGCCAATATGGCGGTTCCATTCACAAAACATACCTCCGAGCAAACCCATTCCTATCTCCCTCCCTCCCTCCCTCCCTTTCCCCCTTCAACCCTTTCCGACCGAAAATGAATTCCCCGCACACTTTTCCCTCCAACCTCTCCAACAGCATCCCACATTCCTCCGAGGTCACATTCTATTCCTCCCATTTGACCAACTCCCTATTTTACTACCCCCCTCTCCTCTCCAAAGGCTCATTATGCAGGTTTCTCTCCTCCATTTAACTCCCCACTTTGCCATAAAAAATTCCCACGGACACCTAACGCCCTCCTGATGGCTAAGATCTCGTTCGGAACTCTACCTATTTCCCCCATCTATTTACCATTAAAAACCCCTACCTCCTCCGTGAGCTGTTCCATTCAAGGATCCAGAGACGGCGTTAGTGGTAGGGGTATCACTCTCTCTCCCTCTCTTTCTCTCTCTGCGGCAAAAGGCACGCCCCCTTCTCCTCCTCTCTCCCCTCCTCTCCACAGAACCCACGCAAAAAGGGAACGAGCGGTCCCTTTCATATACCGCCCCCCCACTTTGAGTTCGCGCTCCCTCTCCGCCCCCTCCATTATGGGTTCCGCTGCGCATGCGTAGAGGGTCGATGCGGAGATGGAATGGCCCCAAAGAATTCTGGGGAGCTCTCGCGCCAAAATTCCGCGGACGGTGTGTGTTTGGCCAGCGTGGGTGTGCGATGAAGAGTGGATGGAAACTTCCGGAAAATCAATCTTTCTCCTCCCTTTGGAAATCCAACGGAAAATAGAGACCATGCATGGTGCACCCTCGGGATTTTGGAAAAATTACTTATTAAGGTTTCATATAAAATTCATGAGCTGTAAAATTTTCTAACTGGTTGGATTTTCGTCCCTAATATGACTAATCGTGTTAAGCGTCACTTTGTGAAAATATTTGGTATCCATGGTGACGCATATCTATGATATCCAGGAATCATTTTTATGTAGTTGTTTTTTTTTATGTTTTCATTTGTCAATTAGTGAATTTCATTTCGCCTTTGCATTTTTTCTTTGGATTGTCATATTGATGGAATAAGAAATAAGGGATTTGTGCAAATGAAGACATGTTGAAGGTTGATACCTATGAATTGAAGTATTGAATTTGATATTGGAGAGACAAAAATAAAATGCAAAGGGGTATGAGAAATTTAATTAATAATCTCTTTGGCACGATATTGGTAAAGAAAAAGAAAATCGCTGTTCGCTGAAATAAATCTACTTATACAAAATGCCATTAACAGTCATTATTCCGTTTTCTAATTCATTATTTTTTTTACCTCAGTAAGAAGAAAATATTTTTTTCTAGAATTTTTCCATTATGATTACCAAACCAATGACCATGACGTACCAAAGATTTCTCATTAGAGGACATTTTCCATCATTGTTTTGGGAATATCAGGGGGAAATAATTCCTTTTGTAACCGAGCCAATTTCATTTCTGGTGTGATTCAACATTCATTTAGTGATATAGTTGTGAATTAAATATTCGCGAACCCTTCGAACACAAAAATAGCGTAGCGAAGTGCTTGGCGTTGTGTTGACTTAAAATTTAAGGTTAGGTGGAGGTCTTTAATGGCTTGAGAGACGTTGATTCGGTGAAGGTAAGGAGAGTATGTAGAATAAGGCCGTATGAAGAGATATAATATAGTGTTGGAGAGAACTTTCTTCTATCGTATTAGCAACGATAGAAGTAGTAACCCCATGTTGGTCATCTTCAGGAACAGAGAGATATGGAAAATGAAAAAAGGGGGAAAGGATACAAGGTGGATAAAATAAATTGGATACGATTTCAATGACGAGAATAAATGGATTGAAGCATTGAAAGGTAATATTCAAATGAACTCTCACTATTCCGTTAGTCGGATTTGTGGAAACTGTGATACTTGTGAGTCTCGATCACACAAAAACACGGGATTTACTAGGATATACTCTCATTTTACGAATCTGCTAATCACAAAAGTTATATATAAGAAGGGAAATAAAGATGTGCTCAGATACTTTCCCTTTCCCCCCGGTTTGAGTGAACATTGACCCTTTGTGAGTCTCACTCTCACGAACCCACTCAGGGTTTACGAGGTGTAACGCGCTGAAAGAGGATTACGGGGGAAATTTATAGGAGACCGAAAAGGTTGAGGGAGGACCTTTCGAGAAATTATGAATGGAACTTATGAATACTGAGACAGAGAAAGGGAGGGTGTGGGGCGAAGCGCTCCATGGGAAGAAAGTAATATGTGTGTAATATGAGGAAAGTAATATGGGCATTGATATATGAAAAGAAACGATTTAGGGGTAATCGTTTCTAAGGAATAAGGGTTAATACTCCTCCATTAAGGGTTATTGCTATTATAGTAAGCTCTTTAGCTTACGAGAGGAATAATGTGGAATGATGTACCTACTCCTCCTGAGTACCATGCAAGCCACCTCTCTGATGTGTGGTATTTGGGGAACAATCAACATGCCATGGGGGAACAATCAACATGTAATGGGGGAACAATCAACCAAAACTCATTGATTGATTAAAAAATACCTGATGTAAAAAACTTGTTAGTTATCATGCACTAGTAGCTTAAGCGAAAATGGCTGATATCTGCGAAGGAATATGGTCTTTATCAATATGCTGGGTATTTGTTTGAATTCCTTAAGTTATAATTCCCAGTATATAATGTGGGTGGGTGAAGTATCTATATCTTTAAAGTATCCTGTAAGCCACCTAAAGGCAGAGGGTGAATAGTCACCAAAAATGCTCCACTTTCAAGCACTTATAAATACAATTTTGCATAATGAGATAAACTAGTTAATTATCCATGCGTCAGGCCCGAGAAGTTATCTAGAAAGAAGGTATCCCGACCAGTATCTACGAATTAATATACACTTTATAGTGATTTAGTACATTTTTTTGGAAAATACAGTAGGCACATACATGTGAATTCCAAAATACTCACGCAAGCGTGTGAATTTTGGAATTAACATGGTTTAGAGGAGTGAAGCAATTTTATACTTAACAAGAAATACAGACTATTCCACTTAGGTTATGCCTAGCTGTTTGCTTACTCCGTTGACTGTCATGATCCCCTTTGATTATGCTGAGAAAGAAAATTGTAAACTGTACGGTAATCTACATTCCCCACCAAAAAAATTATTTCCCCGGCAGTTACGGTGGAATATCCCTTATTGTATGTACGGAAAATGAAATTTCAATTCTCTTCGTATTACAATCTCTCATATTGTATCGTTATGATTCAACGCAACATAGCGAAGAGTTCAAAATTAAATGAAAGAGCATGCCGAAGGAGTGTTTATCGCATATGCCGGATACGTAACGTGACTGTTGCCTTGGTGATCGTGATCCTTCGACAGGTGTTATGTGTTTATGAAATAGCATTCCGTACGGCATAGAAGATAGCTTTGTGATGATCGTGTGCAAATAGTGATTGAAATTAAAGGAGGGTGTGTACTTATCGATCAATACGTATCAGGCGATACGGTGGTCGCTCTAGTCCGATTATAACCATGAGCAATCATCACCCTTCCTCTCGAACGAAAATACATCATTATCGTGTATCAGTCGTAAGATAGTCTGACCGTAACCCACCTTTATTCCCGGTTCACCACTCGTTCACATCATAATTTATGCTATGTGTTATATCTCTCATTACTTGGGCGAATTACTTATTTATTGGCCTTCCGCGTGTAGTTTTTCTTTTTGTTTTTCCCTCAATTTCGTTCCTGGAAAGTCTATTGTTGTGTGTTAGATCCACCTTGTTCTCCTCTAACCCATTGTGCTCCGAAAACGCCTTTCTTACCTGGCTCATCTGTATATTCCTTTATTTTTTTATTTTATGCGTCCATTTAATCTTCAATCCTTCGTCAACAACAGTTTTCAAAAAGTTTTCTCTCTCTAGCTTTTCCAATTATTCACATCTGTGACCTGTAGTATTCCACACTCCATACTGGTTTGGTGTACTGCTTCTTTGTTCTTGACTGCATCCTGTTTTGAGCAAAATAAAGTTCCATTTACGAGGAATGCTTTTTTACCTTAGCTTGGGCTATCCTGCACTTAATATCCATCATGCTTAACCGTAGCGTGGAGCTCCAAATATTGGTGAATGATTCCTTTAGGTCTAACTGAATTCTATTCTGTGAATGTTTTTCATCCAATTATTCTTTTCTTCATAGCAGGACATTGGTGTTCTTCCCATTAATCTTCAAATTATATTCTTCAATGAACTGCTTTACTTTACCCAATGATGCATGAGGGCCCTTTCTCTCACTGTAAAAAGTTGATCTGATTTTCAGTGCGATCTGAATTTAAGCGCTGTCTGGTTGTAAGGCAGGAACACGGATTTAAGGTACGGAAGAGGCAGGAACATGGATGGTTGGTACAGGAGCAGTTGAGCAGGAAGCAGAGGAAGCAGGATTCTGGATGGTCTGATTTTCAGTCGTTCACCTGCCTTATTTTTAGACAAGATATTACTGCTCAAATTCAACATACCCTGTCTTAAAATTGTTGCATGTGAAATTCAGATCGCTTTTGTACCTTAAAATCAGATCTACTTTTTACAGTGCTATATTGACCTGAAGTGGTGTTGTCATCTGCAAAGCGGAGTGTGTTGCATTGTATGGCGTCTGAATTCCATGATATGCTAAATATAGCAACATTGTAACAAATTCAAAGGTCGCGAACTAGCCGCGAAAACTCGGCGTTACCCGCTGACATTGCCCAACAGCAGATATTCCATTTATCAGACATCTGAATGATATTATTAGATATTATAGTTACCAGGAATTGAAAACAGTTCCCTTGATACCTTTTGTTCCCTTGATCATCAAAATCGTTGAAATCCTGAATTTTAAAATATGGAGCAAAATTTAAAAGTGATCCCCCTCTTTTAATTGTATTTTCACCGATAACACTGAGAAAAATATTAATACTGTACTTGATCAAGCTTAGAGAAGGCAAGGAAGAACTTTATTAGAGCTTGCATATGGAGCAGGCTTCTTTATGGAAATGAGGCATGATGGTCAAAGCAGCCGAGAAGTCAAGACTGGAAGCATTTGAAATGTAATGTAGAAGAATGATGAAGATGAAATGGATACACCGACAGGCAAACGAAGAAGTCTTTGGAAGAGTTGGAGAAAAGGTGAGCCTGCTGATGATTAAAAAGAAGAGCGGATAACCACATAGGTCTTGAGGCATAGTGATCTGATGAAGATAGTCTTCGAGAGAAAAGTCAGCCGGAAGATTATGAAAGGAAGGCGTCGTATTAAATGTATCGAGCAAATAATGAAGGATGTTGAAGAGAAGGCATGTATCAGTATGAAGAGTTTGAC
The DNA here is from genome assembly GCA_933228895.1 of Platycnemis pennipes. Lineage (NCBI taxonomy): Eukaryota > Metazoa > Arthropoda > Insecta > Odonata > Platycnemididae > Platycnemis > Platycnemis pennipes. Next base: position 36,462,534 of record OW121851.1, read on the forward strand.
CGATGGGAGAGTTGATAGGGGAGCAGCGTCAAACCAATCTTAGGATTGGTAACTGGTGTTGATGACTTGTATTTGCATTTTAAATGGGTTAAAAGATTCAAAATGTCATTTTTTTAAATGGTATAAAAGATTCAAAATGTCATTTTTTCCTCATACAATTAGGGATATGAACAACGGTGAATATATCCAATACGAGTAGCTGCATGTTGGTATAAGGACTTGAAGCTAACCCAACTAACAGAATGTTTTTGCATGTTTGCTATGCTGTTTTTATCTTTTTTAAATGGTGAAGTTTAGAACAGTATATAAATACTAATCCTTTTTTATGCATGATATATGTATAGTGCATGTTTGGTGAGAATTCATCCCCCATACACACACCTTTCTGGTGGCTTGCAGGGTATTATGTAGATGTTTAAAGCCTTACATTTCTTCCATGCCATTACCTTTTCTTGAATCTTAACGCAGTTTCACCTTTATTCTAGAATTTCATCAGTTTTTATGTCTCCTAAGTCCGTAACACACTACGTCAGATACGATAGTAGTAACCTCTTGTGCCCTCGACCAATCTTGACCTCTTTTGGTGACGGGTGGAACCTAAGAGATGAAAGCACTTCCAATTTTTTCAACCACCAAGTCGGCAACATTAGCTAATAGGGGCTCGTCTCGTGGTTTCATGCTACCTGCGTTTACATACTTTTAGATTTTTATTGTAACCACTATATTTTCTGCACAAAACCTGAGAATATTTTTAAAATACAGATAAAATAGGAATATTTAATGTGACTTCAATTAAATTTAGAGATTTCTAATGCAATTCACTCCAGATGAGTATTGCTGGATAAGTAAATCCTGTTTTTGAATTTTACCTATGTATGCCGAGTTCATGAGTTCCTTTGGTGCAAGATAGGTTAAGTACGTGATTAGGAACTCAGGCTTAAAGATTAAAATCTTCGCTCCATTTTTAGAGGACGAAAATAGGAGGTGAATCCTCGCGGAAAACTAGTGCCCGAAAATTTTGACCTCGCTTTATGTTGAGTCTTGCCTTTGAAGCCATAATTGGCCCGCCCAGGCCTTGCTGTGGTTTTATCACAGGAAGGGTTACGCTAAAGCAAGCTCAGGGAGCGGATCAAGGGTCTCAGCAGCGGCCACAATGGAAGGATTAAAATGGACTTTGGGAATGAATAATTTCAGGGAGATGTAAAGCTTGCTTTTTCGTGTGGACAAATTTTCCGGGCCTCTATCGCTATATCCTCTCCTTTCCCAACGATAATGGAGGTTAAAAAGTTAATATACTGCTAGAATAGTTCCCCTCAACGTAAAATATTTCATTTGATAAACGTAATGTCTCCCTCGTGCGGTTCCGCGAAAGACCCTGCTCAATATTTTCTGACAGTAATCGTGCCTGCAGTAATTATGGTGAATTTTTTTAAGTTGATACTAAATTTCCATTATTCTGCAGCCTCTCATTAGTCAGCGGCGAATATGAGAAGAGAATTAAGCCAAAAAATTGTGTGCATATAAATAAAAAGAATTGCAAGGAAATTTCTGAAAAATAGTTACCATAGCGATCTTGCTTCATTTGCGAAACTAAAATATTTTGTTAATGTTGTAGAATACGAATTAAAAATATAGCGTGGACAAAGTTACCACGTGTTTAAGCATAGCCGAGAATTTAGGGGCTAAAGTAAAAGAAAATTAAGATTAATTGAAATAGCGCACGATAAATGTGATCAGAAACAAAACTATGCAGTACCCTTCAATTGTTTTGCATCAAATATAGAATGCTGCCATTATACTGTTTCCATATAAAGTAGGTTTGATCTCAGAATTGCTCAGTGCGCGGTAAGGAGCAGTTAAGCGTGTGAAATGCAGCTAAGAAATAATTGGGTCCAAATCTTTAGTAGGGTGATGTTAGAATCATAAGCAGGTCACAGAATAATAAACAAACTAAAACTCTCTGGTATAGGCAGATCATTTTATCTACGTATTAAACGTCTATTTAAAACTAGATAGGTTTTGATATTCTGGATAAAAAAGAAAAAAAATAGATATAGTAATACATAGATGCTTCAAAATATCGCATCTTCCACGTACACTAGGGTCCAACAGTAGATTAAATCGAGTCCATAACTATATAATTAATGCAGACTTTCAGCTTTTTACATCTATGCAGGAACCTACTAATGTGCTAAGCATAAATGTAATAATTTTTTACATTTTATTTCAAGCTCTGCTCGTAACTAGAACTATTTGCATAATATTATGAAAGTATCTATCGACCACGATTTAAAATTATAAGGTGTATACGTGCGTGGAGAAAGGCAAAGAAAGGCCTCCTATGAGATGTATGGAACAGGCCATATAGGGTGTGAAAGGAAAGAGAGGAATTACGTTAGTGTGAAGAGATTGGCCGATAGAAGAATCGAGTGGTGGGCTGCGTCAAACTAATCCTAGGACTGGTGATGATGATACATGCATATTAATATGGGAAATAATTATTTCCAGGAGGATCTATTTAAACTGAAATTGTATCCCTTGCTTCTATACTTATTTAATTCACATCTTAACCGTATTCCCGTTTCATACTTTGTTAATAACAGATCGAAAATTTTACGTACGACACCAAAGGTAAAGAGCAATACGTATGCTCATTTTATTTTGTCAAAGAATCAAGGAAAAATGAACATTTACCCGCTAATACCAAAGGCTATTATGAGATAACAAATTTGTCTTATTCTAAAGGTAGCTAAAAAGGAATTAATGGATTGGTGGTCGGGGTGAGGTAGTACATTGTTATTGAAATAACTAGATGTACTGGGAATTTATGGATTCTCTGTCTCGCTGAGCTTTCGTCCATGAAGTTTCTCAGGTTCTGGCGTCTTTTTATGATTTTGTTTTTAATTTCTTTTTGTTTGAACGGGATCGTTATATTATCGCCCTCTACTTGTCGTCCCTTGTGTTAAGTGACAGCGGAGCGTACCTAGTTTCCCGATCTAATTTCTCGCCTATGTTCGTCGATCATAAGTTCCTAAACAGGGGTCGTGGTCGGTGTAGTCGTTAGAGAACGGGAGTCTCACCCAGAGGGTTAGAATACAAATAGTTGAAGATATTTTTCATTGGTAAGCCGGTCCCTGCTTTAGTGCTTTGTGGAGAGCATTTGAGTCAGTATTCCGTCCGACGGACGCCGAGAGGGGAACACTTGAAGGTTAACACTTGGTCCGTCGGATGGGACGTACAACTGTGGACCCTAGCACTTTTCGTTTAGTGAAGGCTCATGTTAGTTTTCCCTCTGCTCCCCTCCTCCTTTACTTCCAAAATTCCTCCGATTCCACGTCACAAATACTCATCGATCCTTCATGGCGCAAATGACCTTTGTTGTCGGTCACAATCCCTGATACTAACGGCAACAAGAATAAATTACGCTTCGTTAGGTTCTATATATCTTTGGATCACTTTTTCTCCGTAGGAAATGAAGGTGATCCAAATGTGCACGAAGAGAGAGCATTTTCCTCAGCTATATTCGACTTCCACCCGGCGTGACCCATTTATTCGTCTTATCTCTGGCGTGAGCTCGGAGCGCGGTTCGCGGTAGGGAACTTGAGGGGAGATTTTTCTCTACAAGCCTGAGAATTTATAAAAGGTCAGACGTCATTCCCACCCGAATGTCACAGCTCCACTGAAAACCCTTGTGCTAACCATCACTGCCCTCGCTTCACTGCGTCCCTCGACTAAGGTCACGTCTCGTGAGGCGCGCGACCTTTTTGTCCCTTCCCTCCTTCACCACGTTTGACGTCAGCGAGTGACCTGCCTCGCCCGGCAAGAATACCTACGTCGAGGGTCACCGAGTTCAAATATAACTCTCTGTGTCAAAAAAATACGTCCATATTTAGATTCCGCAAAACGAACTTAAGGCAGTTAATTCCGACCTTCGTCAGCAGAAAAAGAAACATTTCATCCCCTTCCTATATCCCTTCACCCCGTTTTTTATAAACGGGAGACTCAAGTTTACATGATACATCTTTTTTTAAAAATAAATGGCGATCGTGACTTACTTTACCTATTATAAATGAGCGTTGGTTTCTGCGCAATGTACTTTTGGGTCAAGTGGCATTGGAAGGAGGAAATTAATTATGTACCACTTAGCACATGTAGAGTAGGCACGTAGCCAGGGGGGATCTTCTGGGGCCGCAGCCCCCCCCCCCCAGAAATTTTTTCCCAATAATTTTGTTCTAATTTTAACTGGGCACGATAATCCGGATTACATAGCAAATAACGCGTGTTAAGTGTCTTGAAACTTGATCACTAGTTTGATGCATATGTGTGGTTAAAAATTGTTCTTTTTAATCTGATATGTATGTATGCGCTGAAGTTCTGTTCTGGGGCCGGTCAAATTAACTGCTTCATAACAAGATAAGTAGTGAACTTTACCAGTGAGAAGAGATAGGAACTGGCACTGTGGTTGTAAATACGAAACACTGAAAATTAAGGGAAGAGATTTGTGACGTGTCGGCACCGAACGGGCAAGGCTGATTAGTTTCAATTATTAGCCCCCCCCCCGAAACAAATTTCTGGCTACGTGCCTGATGTAGAGAAAGGATGAAGTATTGTGTTTACAAACATGCATCGAGGATGATAAAAAGATATCCGAGTTATGTTTTTAAGTTATCATTACAGAGCCGTATGACAGTCAAGCTCATTTGCGCTGTTAAGGGGAGGTTGGTAATTGGGAGAAGGTAGGAATTTTTTTTACACAGAATCAGCATTAACCTAATCTTTGCGAAAGGAGCCAAGAGGTCCTCGTTTTTGCGTCCCATGCAACTGATGCAGTAATGAACTTGAAGTTCTCCACAATACAGTCGTCAAGTAGAGACTGGTGTTTTACTAAAAAATGTCTTCTCCAGCTGAGATTCGAAGGCGGACCTTCAGGAAAGAATCTTCACCTCTGCTTTTTCTTTACTGATACCTACCCCATAGTGAATATGATGATATTATTTTGATCCAACAAGGAAAAAGTGATTGGCATGTGGAATATGAAATGAAATTAAAGTTATAGTACCCCAATATTTTTAACTGCCCCTATCGTTTTCAACGCCTTTGCGTCATTTTCGAATGGAAGAACCAAGTAGCGGAGCCATAACTGTGGATTCATACGTGGGAATTTTCATTCCATAACATGTTACAAGTTCCAAAAGCCGTCCTTGCTCTCCATTCAAGTTGTAAATAGAATGGAGTTTGTGTGGTGGCTAGAGTACTGAGCATACGACTCACAGGACCCATAAACGAGTACTGATTTTGGAAGAGATGGTTTCACAGGAATTCTGGTACCTGCTTGAATGGTATGTGGAGAGCTCCTCTAATATAATGCTCCGTTCATTAGCTAGTACTTAAAAGTTGAATCTCCTCGTGCTATTTATTAAGAGCGTGCTAATACCGACGGCAGGAGTCTCAAGGGGCTAATTATTGCCAACCATGCACTGGGCCAATGTTTATCACCCACCCTTAGTGAATTAACTTTCATAAAAATGCAGCTATTGAACTTAGTTGATGTGAGGTTTTCTTTAAAAGATCAGTAAGCGTGCCAATATTCATGTGGTTACACTGTAAAGCAGCACTTATAGAATCTTCTTTCTTTTCGAGAATGAGTTTGAAATTTATCCGACCAACTGCTTGTTTTACAGACGATTATAATGGTAATGGTGGTAATTTTCTTTTTTTATGACTAATTTCAGGGTGTTAGTGTAAAAGGTGATTGTGTACGACAATGCTTCATAGAATTTATTCAAGCACCTGAGATATTGAATAAACTAAACCAGGAATCTTCGTGACGAACTGTATATCTCATTTAGAGATTACAACTAATGCAACTTTTTTTTACATCATCACCTCTTTCTTGACCCGTACATTCGCATATTTTTTTAATAATAATAATAATAATACATTTTATATATTTTCTGTGGCAAATCCACCTTAGAAAAACAATACAAATGAAACATATACACCATATTTCCGTTTTCTTTAGACAAATGCCCATCACTTTCTCTTCCACATTCCTGAACATGCATAGGGGTCAGTCCTCTCCGAGGCAAAATCCCTTAAAAGTACCTTCAAAACCCTCTCCGTCGTAATTAGACCATCTCCCATCCTTGACCTCCGCGCTTAATTCATGCAAACTATTCCCCTCTTCCCACTGCAGTTGAACAACCCATTTTCGCTCCCTTCCTCTCCTCTTCGAGTTTCCACTGAAAAGCATCTCCCTACTCGTACTCAACTCTTCTCGGTCCCCCTCTATGGTGAAGTTGAGCGGATTACATTCGAGAAACGCAGACGTAATTCTTTAAGCTCAAAGACCCGTTCTACCTGACTTTAAATTCGGCCTGGTGCTGACAGTATCTCGTAAACATTTTGACTAAATCATGATCTTGTTAGCAGGAAAAGAATCCATTTCAATAATGCAAAGCAAATGTTGTGAGTTTTATCTTAAGTAAAAACTGATTCGTATTTTCTAGTGATTTTGGTATTAGAATATCTTTGTTCCCCTTTAATTCGCGGTTAGTGAAAATAAAAGTCATTCTATCGTCCATTTAAAGGCTGGAGAATGCGGCGTTGTTGTTTTTTGGCTGGAGAATGATTATCTATTTTCTAACCAAGGATCGATCAAAATAGAGAACGAAATATTTGACTGACGAAGGAAATGGTTCTTTCCCCGCGTATGAATGGCTCTAGGATCTTCCAGCTTATTGTCAAGGAACTGTAAATACAGGGTTTTACTTGCTCTCGTTTTTCTGCATTTAGAAGTAACCTCCATTTAAACTTCTACCGTTCATATGGAAAAATTAATAAGGCATCATGCATTCACAAATTAAAATATTTTAACCGGTGAATCCTTGATCTATCAAAGCATTTTTAAGCTATAGGTTACCTTTTATTTGATATTATATGTATATTTAAACTAGATTAATCAGTAAGGTAATCAAGTCCCAAATAAATTGTGTCCCATAGGCGTAAAACCTATTATTAACGTTGTATATTTAACTTTTATATAACTTATAATATACTTACAACGAGTATCAAATTATAGTTCCATAAGGAAAACAGATTAAAGGAATCTTTAACTGAACGAAAGTATTGTAATGCACTTAAATTTTCATTCTGTATTTCTTAAATATCCTGTCCCGCTGCTAAATTTCACTGTTCTTACTGCCTGGAGCATAGTTTCATCTCACGTATATATTTTTTAGCATAATACTTTATTTATAATTTTTATTGTCATTATTCCGCTGAAAATTACCACCTGACCCTATATTCTGAAATATGAATCCCTACTATGACCGAAGGCTCTGAGAGGTCAATTTTCAGAGCTCGAATGCTCCGTTGATAAAATACCTCTGCTCTGTTTATTTTAGTGGTGACATAATCCGTACACTCTTGTATAGATTAGCATCGTACCTATACAGTAAGTAGCGTTGAGATCTCACAGCAGTCCATTCTGGAAGATAATTACTATAACTGGAGTAAATGCCGAGAGATTCCAGAGAATAATTTTAGATATGAATTTGTGATCTCTGGAAGCTAAATTAAAGCAATAAAATTTCCGGGAAACAATTTTTAATTAACATTTTTCAAGTATTGAAAAAATGGAATAAGAAAAATGAAACTTTGTTAGTGAAAAAAAAAGATATAGCACTTATTCCACAGTTTTAATGGTGTTACTACGCGTTTCAGCCGCAATGCCATCATCAGACCTGATGTACTGACCTGTCTGACCTGGCTTGTAGCTGATGATGGCTTAGCGGTTGAAACGCGTAGTACCACCGTAAAAAAGTGGAATAAATGCTTGTGCTTTTTTTCATTATGATATCCTTCCACAACGTCTCGCCGGACACAGTTACGTGAAACTTTGTTAAATACAACTGAAGCAAAATAAATTTTACTGATCAGCACATACAAAAAAGCTTGTAACTTTGAACTTTCATGGTACTCATAGGGATAGTTATTCCAAATAAAGTTTTAAAGGGGAATGGAGTTTTCAATTAATTTGGGAATGCGGGCCAAAGACGAGATGAAATGAAAACAATTTTAGCTCAGGAAGAATGAAAAAAAAACCAGGAATTGGTTTCGAAGTGTAGTTATAAGGACGTCTTATATATTTACTTTGTGTGTAAAACTCTTGAAAGCATTGACAAATTTGATTGCTTAGCTCCTATATCAGATCACTTCATTCGTGATCTCTGGAAAACACGTGATTTTATTTCTCTCATTGATCACAGAAGGGAAGGAGAGATTTAAAAAATCGTTTTTCGAACCAGTTTTGCTTGGCCACATAAGCCGGAAATACATAATAACTTTAGAACACAATATTAGGTTCATCGACTTCGTTGGGATACGTCAATGATCCAGAGTTTTCAGAAATATCTTTCGTTTCGTTCCCGACTTGAATTCCTGGGAAAAGCGCTTCTTGTCAATATATCCGTTAAAAGTTCAATGAACCTTACTAGAAATTTTTCATGCATGGAAACCAAGGTTCCAGACGGATCTAGTTTCAGGACTTGATATGGCGCGCTCTGGGGGAAACGTGGCGAACTCAGCAGTGAAAATATGAATCTGCCGCCTTCCAAAATTTTTTTTTATTCGCTGTCACATTTGAATTTGAGCTTTAAATTTCTTAAAATCATCAGATGAAAAAGTAGTTGTTTTTCAGGTTATTCTCGCCTAGTTTCATATCGATGACCCTTGGCGCCGTTGATATACTTAAAGAAGATGGCATTACCATTATCCTAAAAATCTATTGCAATTTTCTACATGTATTGAAGTGAAAAAAGAAGAAAATTCATCTAGATCACTTCAAAACGACCTTCACAAATAACCAAAATTCGCGCAAGTGGCACGTTTAAACTTTTATTACAGTCCTGAGACGCGGATCACAGTCACAAATATTATCGTGTTGTGCTACGCATCGCTAGGTGTGGATAGTTGCTTTGTGCTGTCCTCAATAAAAATATTTTTTCTCTACCTTTCTTCGTAACAGGTATACATTTCTCTCGTTGAATCCCTTAGGCTTCAAGTGATGCAGAATACGTAAATTTTCTCCCCTCTTCCTTTGTACTCGTGTGTACCTCCTCTTCGACATTATTTCCGTCAACAAGTCCTCCATTCTATTGTTTCCCTTTTTCTACTTGCCAATCACATTGGTCAATTTGGCAACTCATTGGGGTTGCTTTGGTAACGCATTGAAACTCAAAGTTCATGGGTTCGGGAATGAATTGCTTAATTGTAATCTTGAAAGCTTTTTCAAGGGCCAATACTCTAGATTCCTCCGTTAAATTTCCTTCATTTATCTTCCTTGTTTTCGCCTACTGATAATATATGATTGTAAGTGGCCATCTTCAATATTATCTTAGTGATCTGAATGCCATGATGCATATTCGAGATATACCTATATCGAATTCAACGTTTCAGGCTATAATTTGTGGAAATGTGTGACAGTCAGAATTATCACAGAAATACTTTGTATATTTCCACAATAAGTTTATTACACCGACCCAGGTTTCAGCAAGACGTTTCCATTATCAAGATAGTTATAAGGACGCCTTATATATTTACTTCGGGTGCTAAACTCTTCAAAGTATTGATCTTCAAAGTATTGATGAATCTCGATCATGGCATTGCCTGTCTGAAACCTGGGTCGGTGTAATAAACTCACTGTGGAAATTCACAAAGTATTTCTGTGATAATGCTGTCTATATATTTATGTAATGGAAAATGTCTTGCATTTATTTAGACACTTTTTTCTATGCATATTGCATAAATTTGTGATTTGTCGATAATAAGCCTTTCAAGTTTTAACATTTAAATTATCAGATTCCTTAATGAAGAATTGCGGATATCTCAGGCGAAAATAATAGCAACATTTTCCTGAGCGCCAGAAAAATTTCATACTGTAAGAAAAAATTACTTTTTCTTTGAAGTTGACATTTTATATGATGAAGCGAGTCGGAAGGGACTCATCTCGCATTCATGGGAGTTGAAGGGGAATGAGGGGGCAACCGTTGAAGGAAAGAGAAGTGCCTACGCTTGGGAGGGCCATCGCAGTGAGAGGCTTTTGGAGGGATTCATGTGAAAATTCAGAAAGGTCGAGGTCACACTTTCGACAACAAAATGGTAGCATGGGAACGATGGGAACGAAATATTGGTTGAAATTTATACTTAGCAAACATGGAAGAGGAACTTTTAACTGGATTAATGCGTCATTTCTTTTTAACTCATCTGTGTTTTCAAGTCTGTTTCCGCACTAACAGGCGCTTCAGGCTGGGAGGAAAGGTATTAGGAATGGAATAAAAGGGGGTAGGAAACCCGGTGTTGGCATTAGCCTGCTTTCAACGAAAAGGCGCCGAGAGGACCACGGCTTAGCGTCTCATCCGACGGACGGAGAACTGCACTCGAATGTTCTCCTTAGAACACTGATGTAGGGGCTGATTTACTGCTGAACTTTATGTTGCACTGCCTGGATAGATTATGATGGTCTTGTGCGTATTTAATAAACGCGTAGTGAATAAGGAGGCTCCACCGAATTATGAAGTAGATGTCATATTTGTGAAAATTTCAGGAAACAAATTTTTGGCCTTTTCATCGATTGGTAATAAAATAATGAGGCCTTTCCATCATATATTTGAAGAAAAAAGACATTGAAATTCATCTATTTTATACGTAGCTATACGGCAGAGCTCTTGCAGTAAAATTTGCAGAATAATAATGCAAAGAGAAATGTCGTTTTGACGAAAAACTAATATAAGATGCGCAATTTTATGCATAATTTAGCATTGTAAAAAAGTGCTCGCCTTACTACACTTGTTTAATCGATATTAATAAATGTTTGCTCGAAAAAAAGCAGATAAGCCGTAGTTACATTTCAAACGTAACGAAAATATCATGTACGATCCTCGACTCATATATTGATTTTGATGATAAAAGGATACCCTTCGCTTCTAATACCATCTATGAAGCGTAAAGGAGAATTTTTGCCAAGGCAACTGAGTAGTAATCTCCTATTTTTTTTTTTTAGCTTCATGTGACTTTATCCTGGAAAAAAAGAGAAAGTTCATGGACTTTATATTATCTTAATTTTAAAGAGGAACAAATGGTCCAGAATTTTTACCGCTAAAATTTACCTGTAAACTTTGAACTTTCTCACTTCGGGTGAATCATTGGACCTATTACGCATGAAGATGGGATTTACATTTGAACAGAGTCAGTCTTGATGTAGTGGTAGTCTTGGTGTAGTCAATCAAACACACCCACTTTTTGTTAGGATTTTTATATTCAGTGTAAAACTGCGAGCGCCGCTTGAACGAAAATGGTATTTGTAGTTTTTCTGTATCCAAGTTGGAAGATTTTTCAACTTTTAAGCATTATAGCAAAGGTATCTCGCGCGCCATTCCCTTTCAGCGTAAGCATTTATTTAAGAATCATTTATTTAAAAATCATTTATTTAAAAATCAATTTATTGTTTAGTAAATCTAAATACTGGTCGGGTTTTTACTGCAAAGCCTTGACTCGATAAATGTTATTTTCACCTCTTATACTCTCACGCTTTGTTACTTATAGACCTCCAATTCCTGGGACTTCTCTTGTTCCATCTCCTAAGGATTCTTACCACCAAATTTAACCATACATTGTCCAAAATTCTCCCTCTCTCTCTATCATCGTTCTTCCATCTTCCTGATACTTACTGAGAAATAGTAGTGATAATTTTATCAGAGTAATTTTATCATAATTTATGTTATCGCACAAGGTAGAAGAATAGCAATAAGGATTAAAATTAAGTACCCTGAAAGAGGTAATTCTTGCATTTGGGTTGTCGTTCTTTGAAGCAGGAATGAACAGAAAGAAGTATTTGGCACTTTGCAAAATTTAAACTGATTTTGAACTGACTTTTTGGAGAAGCGGTATCGTGCAAAACATCGATGACACCCTTTTTCACCACTATTTTTGATCAATTGCTGATTATATTGTCACCATTAATACATGATTTATAATTCATAGAACAGAAAACGGTGAAACGCGTTCAAATAGAAAGCGACTTGTCAGATCAGTAACGTAACAACATGAAAATCCAAAGTTTATAGGTTAGAATTCCACCTCGGGCATGGGTGTTTGGTCTGTCTTACAACTAGGCCTAGGAATATTAATTTACTAAGACGGTGACGGTAACTTTGCTGCTGAGTCCCCTTCGAAGTTAATTCAATTAGTATTGGCCTACTGTAAGGAAGAATTGTATAATTATTAATCGACTTCCGGTCACCGCAGTTAGGTTGGTGAAGCATGGATATTGCGCTCATACTAGGAATAAGTTTACGAGCAAGTTCATTTGGACACAATATGAGCTCCACAGCAACGACCTGGTGCAATGGTCTCAGAAATACTCCATGGTGAGCCTCCAATATTTCCGGCAGATAGCCAATTAGATTCAACTGCGACCCCTTTCTACCTTTAAAAGGAGTGAAATAATCAGTTTTCCGTATATATAATGACATTCACAATCTTATGCTCAAACTAAACAAATCTCGTTCCAAAAATCCGAAAAGTCACTAGAGAAAAATTGATCAGCGGATAGAAACAGTATATTTCACTAATTAGCATCTTATAAGAAATCTTTCTCTCCTACTTCACTACTTAAAACTAGGAGGAAAAGATGTCTTCCACAATCCACAACCGATCGTTAAAAATTGCAATACCGCTTCAATTAAGGTTTTTGAAGATAGTTGGAAAGGATGTGCTTGTTTTGAGTTGGTGCAAGAAGTTTCGGAATTTGCATTGTTTTAGACTATCATTATCATTAAAAAAGTCGAAAAATTAATTGAAATCTTATTTTACTAAAGCTGCGGCCACAGAGTGCATTAAAATTACATGCTGACTTTTTATATCGCCTAGAATTTCTTTAATTCGTTGTACAGCCGGCAATCAACTTCAGAATATAAACGAATATATTATTGTTTGGCGAATAATTTCTTTGTTATATCACTAGGTCTCAAACCCAGAAAATAATGGGTCTCTTATAGTAGGATCTGTCATCCCTTTAAAAATTTGGATCCGAAATAAACCATTTTATCAATACAGGCGTTCTGGAATCTCAGCATTGAGAACTCTTCCGAGTATTTCAACGAAAACAAGATTCACTGGGGATCCGATGCATTATTATATCATAGTCTAAATCAAATATTTTCGAGTATTTCCAGACTGAGATCAGTTAATCGTTTATTCTATACTTTTGAGGAGGAATGAAGCTTTTAGATAGGAATAGAGATATAGAGATTGAATTTGTTCCTTGTATTCTTGATATTTATAGCTTGCGAAGGTCTGGTTCAATAATAGTTCAAAATGGGAGTGTAAAATTGCTAAGGAGTCGAGTAAGTTGCTGGCCGTGGTAGTCAAGTTATACAAAAGCTTGGCTACCTGATAGTCTGAGTTCAAATCTCATATCTTACCTTTTTGTTTGAATTGGATTAGATTATGTGATGTAGCCGAATAAATAGGAGCAACTTAAAGTCTAATTTGATTGCTGCTCAATGGGGTAAACCCCTCCGCATAGTCCTAAAAAGTTACCTTTACCATGATTCAATCTTACAAATAGTGTGATTCTGTATTGCGGTCTTTTATTCCTTAAACGCGATTTTTTGTTGCCCTTCACTGAGCCTGTGAAACACAGAGCCTGTGAAACCAACCTTCAAGATGAAGGACGCGATATTGATTTGTAATGGTAAACCAGCAATTTATCGCCAGATGGAGAGATTGATATGCAGCAGCAAAGTGATAAAGAAAATGCTAACATCGATAGTGATAATTTCACGATTAGTTATTTGTTTTAGCATATATTAACAGTTCTTGAAGTGGCTTATCAGCTCCTATTATCGATTGTTTGAAGATCCAGAAGCAATATCGGTTATTTAACCAACTGGCATCTTTTGTGAAGCCTTAGCACTGGAGGCAATATATATATATATATATATCACAGTACGATAAAGCTTGGCCTTTTTCACTACACTTGTGTGTTGAATTTTGTGTGTGTGTGTGTGTACTATGGAATATATATCACAATTAATCCAAGGTCTAAAAGCAAATCTGCTCCGACGGTTGTGGTAAACACATGAAGAGATAAGATAGTGAACAATCTGCACACTGCATCGGTTAGCAACACAGTGGAGTTTTCAGGAGATTAGAAATAGTAGGCAAATGTTGTCAATGTTCATTACTCCGCTAAAATATATTTAGATATCAATTTAACTTTTATTTCCTCGCTGGAATTTGTGCTTATCTTCATTGGCCTTAGGCATCAACAGTGTTGGGGTAATTTGCAGGACGGTACGAAAAGTGAACAAAAAGCAGTTAGGTTAGTCGGGGAATGTTCGAAGCTGGGAATAGTTCATCTTCTGTTTCCTGAATGCACAATTACATGCCACCTCGTACTTGGGTTAATGACAGAGGGTAAGCATCCTATACGTACATTAAGTCAAAAGTTGTCACTACTACAAAAAGAAATTGCCGGACCTGAAAATAGCGTATGCTAATGCATCAAGGAAAACTAACTCCTAGTTGCCAAGCCAGTTACGCGCTGGCTCGGGAACCCAAAGGTAGCGGGTTTGAATTCCACCCAGGGCATGGATGTTGTGATCGACCTTGGGTTATGATCTTAGTTTAGTCGGTGTGGCGTGTCAAAAATCTGCCATTTCTAGGATACGAACCCGAACCCTCGGGTTAGGAGGACAGTACTCTAGCCACTACACCAATCTGGTCCAAAGCAACTATTATGATGAATGGATTGCAACACGAAATACTTCCGATTGGCTCAGGAATTATGATTTGGATAAGAAAAGAGAAACCAGTGTGAAAAGTAGACAGTTTTCCACAGTGGGAATTGATTTTCTATACTTTTTTATCCCTGGGAGAATATGATTCATTTTAGGTTCCATCGCTTCTAATGTACCGCTACGACTCCTGGTTAAATAAATTCCTCGCATGACGCCAGCAAAGTTGCACGAGAAGGAAAATATTCCATATCCCAGGGCCATTTCAAGGCGAAGCAGCTCAGAGCACCAGCGGCGGATATATCGTTAGGATTCCCATGAGTAATTGTTATGAAGCTTTTTATTACATAACTTTAAATCCCGTATTTTTATCTCCCTTTCGATGATCCAGTAAACTCTAAAGGCCGTTTTACACGGTAATTGAAACTGCGCAAGTTGATGTTGATTGGGCTTGAGCAGTCGTCTGTGAAAGTCCGTGACGTAGAGAATTGCGAGGACACTTGCTTGACAGCTTTACACGGTGCAATCGTCGGTGCATGATGTCAGTGACAATATACCATTCAGTAGCGGTAATACCGTCAATATATCGCATAACGAAAAGATCTGTGAAGTAGCAATTAATTAGACGTGAAAGATGCGATAAATTACCACCACTTTAAAATATGTTTTAAGCCATAGTCTAAACATAATAGTGGAGACCCTAGTCCCGTATACTTAGCCCAAAATTTGCACCACGAACGAACTGATGAGGGCCAAGGTAACAGGTTCTTCCTTTACGCATGAAATTTAAGCTTCCACGTGATTAATCGCCCAGCTCATCATTATTGCACTTTATTCACTACCTAAGGAGTTGAGTGCAAACAAAAACACCCAACTCAATCATCAACAACCTATTTAATTGCTAGAATTTCCCAGGCCGTTCGTTGCCGCTACATCTGCACCATCTAGTGAGAGAAATTAACTTCAAACTTGCGCGAACACATGTATCAGATTAGAACATGTTCTAATTTGCTCGCAAGCGTTCGCGCAGTGGCGCTGCCTGTCCTCGCAAGTTGTCGCTTTACACGGCGCAAGATTTCTTGCGCAAGTGTTCTCTCAAGAGCCTGCGCAGAATCAATGACCGTGTAAAACGGCCTTAAGAAAAACAATATTACAAAAAAAATTCGAAAATAACGGAGAGATGACAAAGCTCAATGTTTGTTTGCGAGCGAGATTTGCCATATTGGAGTTTCTCTACTCCACGCGGAACATGTGCCCCTATCTCCTGCTTATCTCTCCTTCCACTCTCTTGAGAAAGGGGAAAAACGCCGAGATAAACTGATGGAGCGTCTCCGTTTGGCGTGTGGCCTTACTATCTACTCGTCACTAATACTTCTCCCCGTTCCCACCATGTTTTCCCCGTCGCCCTCAGCGATAGTAGATGGAGCCAAGCAGCTTGAGCGAGAGCTCGCAAAAATAAACAAGCGGATGATTAGGGTGACGTATTTGCACACGTCGCATCTACGCACGCACGAAAATCGTCGTTGTCACTCACGCACATTCACGAGAGATGTGATGTAACGGGCGAACTTCAGCACAATATGGCGCTCCTATCGGGTCAAAATGTGCCACTTCTCGCCTCAGCAACACGTAAAGCAACGCTTTCGGTGACGCCAGTAAGGAAATCATGGATATTTTCCTAAAAATGGATGTCTCATTTGGTTGAGATGATCAAGAATCGGAAGCAAGCACAATTAAAATAACACGTCTAGCTGAATCGTACATGCAGAAAACATTACAACGGAAAAGGGTAACGGGTGGAGTGAAACCCGGCGTTGGCTAACTCAACGAAAGGCACCAATGGATCCCCAGTTAGCGTCCCATCAAAGTCACAATCTACTGAGAATTTTGAGTGATCTCCACATCTAAGAATGGACTGGTATGAAATGAAAATATCTCTAATATACTCGAACTCTCGAAGTAGGAACCTGTATTCTAACCACCTCACCAATTAGACCCCTTGAACTGTGGATTAAAACATTAGCCACCTTCCTGTAAACCATAAACTTTGAATGCCGTATTCCTTGGGTGAAAATGCTGCTTCATAATGTGATCGGGAAAGTAATTGAATCCGCTGCTCTTTTCCTTACATTTTCCTACATAAACACATTCAGGACAGTCATAATCATTTTGCATTGCATGATATTTAGGAATTGAATACGGGAATTGAAGTTTAAGAAATCCACCACCCTCTCCAATTGTCTCTTAGGTTTGTTTTCTTGTATGATTCGAGTTCATTGTTTCGCGGCTCAGTTACTGAGTGATACCATTTCTCTTCGTTCTCCTTTCACCACTCGAATAAATCTGTGGTAAAGGGGAGCATATGATTTAAGGAGTTTTGAAGGGAGGATTCAAGGACTCCATCAAATGGAATACAACATTTTTAGCGTTCTCCACTCAGGAGTTAAATAGGGGCAGGTATAACAGAAGAATAAACTATAGCTTTCGGTATTGAAACTTATGCCCTAAGCGTGGGAAGCCAAAGCTTTAGCCACGAAACCAACGTGATCCTCTTCCTTGAACATGGATACCAAAAGGTGTATCTTATAGGACCGAATTGTCATTATTCTTACAAGATGATGTGGGGTTTGGTGATAGTACTACTGAAGTTTGTGCGGTGGTTATAAATTCTTATATGTTATTTGATAAGTATATTTGATAGATTTGTTACCTAAAATTGATCTTCCGGTTGATTCTTACATTCCGGGCCCACAACATTCTTAGAGTCAGTCTTTCAGTAGTTGCTCATTACAACGTGTTGTTAAGTCATGCATTACGTGTTAGCTATTTTGTGTAATACACAATCTCTTTTTTGTGTCATTGTAAGGAAGGATTCTAATGATATTCTCAGCCAAGTAGTGTAGCATTTTAATTTTTTGTATCCATAAATATGATTTCATTGATAAAAAGGAGCATAATCAGTGCCTTAGATCAGCCTCTTAATGCCACCTGCGTTTGGCCTTGTTCTCACGCATCAATAGAAAGAAATGATCTAATGATTTGCTAAACCAAACACTATCCTTTATAATTCGCTCTAAATGATATTTACGATAATTTTCAATTTTATTAATAATTTTCAGCTGAGATCATGCCACCTCTTGTTTATGCCACCTGCGCTTGAACTTCTTATTATGCATCATTAGAAACTAATAATCTAATGATTTGCTCAGCGAAACACCTTTGGGTTACAATTATTTATAATGTGTCCTAACCATGGTTTTTATAATCCTAATCAATGCCTGAGATCACGCCACCTCACCCTGTTTGTGCCACCTTCATTCGTCTCGAAGTTGTACCTGCCATCATTTCCAAGGAAGAAACAACTTCCTTTAAATACATGATATGTAGTGCATGTTTGGTGAGAATTCACCCCCTGCCACACACCTTTATAGTGGCTTGCAGAGTATTATGTAGATGTAGATGTACAAGCATAATTAACAGCTGAGATCATGCCACCTCTTGTTTATGTCACCAGCGCTTGAACTTCTTATTATGCATCATTAGAAACTAATAATCTAATGATTTGCTCAGCGAAACACCTTTGGGTTACAATTATTTATAATGTGTCCTAACCATGGTTTTTATAATCCTAATCAATGCCTGAGATCACGCCACCTCACCCTGTTTATGCCACCTTCATTCGTCTCGAAGTTGTACCTTCCATCGTTTCCAAGGAAGAAACACCTTCCTAGAATCGTTCCGCAGATACAACTCACGTTGCCCACACCACTCTATGGTGATTGCCACTAATAGATCCAATTTGAACCGCTCCCGGGTGTTTGTTGGAGACTTGTGCGTGCTTGTACAAGGAGGGGGAGGGAACAGAATGATCCTTTCGCGAGCGTGCTATGCTTCCAGAAATACCTTTTTTTACTGGAGCGCTAACTAGCACGTTTCGTGACTGATAGACTCTTCACGTCGGCAGCATAACTGGCGTTAAAAGCATTAATCTTCTGCCTTCGTTCTGTCCTCCTCTGAGGAGTTTTTAGAAGGATGGTGAAACGCTGTCTCACTGTGTAAACTGTCGCTCTTCTAAATCGGGTTTTCCCAATCGCTCGAACGTGGGGCTAATTATACACGCACTTATGTTTGATATATTTTTCCGAAAGTTAGTACTGCTGTTAACTCCAATTAAATAGGCTATTTATTCATCACGCTCACATTTCGTTTTTGCTCGTATTTATCCCATTTCACTAATTGTAAGAGTTAGCATAAGAGATTCATCAGCATGGGAGTGAGGGAACATCTTATTTTGGTGAAGTGAGAAAAATCAATAGTGATATGGTCTTGTAGTGATATGACAAAAGTTATTTGGACGTGATAACTTTATCTCAATATTTTCAGCGACGGAGCTGAGAGATTCGATATTTAACCGTTAATAACTTGTAAACTTCGAGATATCTCGTGTTAAAATTAATAGTTTTTCCCGTATTATGCGCCCAAAGAAAATCAAATGATGAAATAAGCGCACAAGTCAATTTAACGTTTCTGCCTTCTCAAAAATGTCGGCATCACATTATATTAGGTCTAAGTATTCTCTGCTTACAGCTCTGTTGAATAAAGTAGTTTATTATCTCAGAGTCATATGATGCATGTTTAACCAGTAACTGAGTGCCGGGCAAAATTCTTCCTATATTATTTGATGAGTCCTTTATTTTAAGCAGGAGTATACTTGCAGTAACCTTAATTAAAAGAAACAAATTTTGTACATTCTGGCCACTAGGGATAAAAAAAATTCGCTTATTAATGATTGTAATCATAGATTGTTGCTATGTTATTAACATAGTTGAAGATTGTATAACATATAATCTCTCGGTGATCAAAATTTCTAAATGAGCATCAAAGGTAAATTATTTTTATAGTAGCGATAAAGAAATTATTAATTAATTGCTGTAAACTTTTGTATTATTGACTTTATAAAATGGCTACACTACTAAAGTAATCATACTACGCACTACGAAATGAAAAACTTCTAATTGGATACTATGAACTATGAAGTTTGCATCAATTTGGTAATGCCTGCCCTGAAATGGTTTATGTGATAAATTGTGCGTTAACTCACTCAGAAAGCAAAATAACAAAGTATGTTCACGGCGCTTTGGTAAGGTAAAAGATACCTACAAAGCCATCAACATTATTTTCTTTGTACTTCTTGATCTAGTGCTTCATTTTTTTGCCGTAGCTACAGACTTTATGTTTCGAAACAATTACCTTTGATTTTATGATAAGGTTTAAAATATTAACTCCAGATGAGGCTCAGAATATTATGAGTATCCCTAACACAATCGGCAATAGTATCGCCTCAATGACAGATAGCAGAAGTTACGTTAGACTCATTTTGTAAAAGAGGCTTTACGATTTAATTAGGAACTGTTTGTATCATTTGTATGTCATTTTCTTTCCTTAAAATATATACATAAAAATACATATGCCATTTGCTTAGTATGTAAGTCAATTTAGCACAATTGTGATTTATTCAACATAGCTACAAATACGGCTAAAATTACATTGTCTGTGGTGAGCAGAAAATATAATACTGCCATTAACTCAATGAAGTAACTCAAAATTATCTGTTCAAATATCCTGGAAATTTAGAGTTTACCCTCATACTCACTTGCTCTCTAACTCTTTCCATCGTGGCGAAATTTTTAAATCTCAAATGGCTGTTAAGGTACATACAAATCAATTGCCCAATAGTTGTTTCAAAAGTTTTTCGGAGTGCGTAGGTAACTTGAAGTTTAGCTACATAAAACACCTGATCCGATGTTAATCGATATTAAGCAACGATTCCCAATATGATTAAATTCAAAAATTGAAACTATGTAATCTGATATTAAAAGTTATGTAAAATGTAGGATTTTGTTACACAAATTTTAAACTTTCTCTAAAAATAATTTTAATGTTTTGAATGTATACAATTATGTTGTAAATAAATGTGCTTAAATTGAAAAAAAGCATCTTCTTTTAAGTGCCTCTGCTTGAAGCATAACACTGTCTTTAAGTGGCTAACATGGTTTCAGGCGTGACTTCATGGAACTTTGAATTCGTATTGAACAGAAATATATTTGGTTATTCCACACAAATTTATTCTTGTATGCGACCCTGGTTTCGACGTAGGACGTCAACAACAGGTGAGGACAGTACAGACATCTCGACTAATATATACTATCCAAGGTAGGGTGGGATTGAATGTCATTGGTTAGGTTACAAAGGGGATTGGTTAGGAATTAAATATATTAGTTAGGAATAAATGGGTGAGAGGGTTGAGTTGAGAAGAAGGACCGTTTGAGGGGACTTAAAGAAGGGAGGGGGAGGAGATAGTGAGTATGAGATATCCTACGTATGTAATTAGCTGGAAAATAGGGGAAGTTTGAGAATTTTGGAGTGAGACGTATAACAAGAAAAATATTTAATACTGATATTGTGACTCTTTTGAACTAAATTTTATCAAATAAAATAAGAATATTTTACTAGCATTTATATTACATAAATATTTTTACAAAAATATATGGTGAAAAGTTGGAGATAAAGTCACCTTATCTTAACTCCTTCATAAGAATATATGGATCCCAGTTCAGTCTCTCACTTTGTACCTGACCACGCTCAAGGGGCTGTATCTTGTGAAACCCCCTTTTCTTATGAAATACAGGGCATCAAGGAGAGGAGGCGAGAGTAGTTGCTAGGCACCCTTCTCCATGGCAACGCCATAGGCAGGGAGGGGAGCAAACAGAAAAGATTTCCATCAATGGCGTAGCCATAGAGACTCGTAGAATCTCAAAAGTCGATACGTCGGCATCTCGCCGTGGCCCCTAACGATCCAGAGTCTTCCCTGAATAAGACCCAGGAAAGGCCATAAAGACACACCAAGTCATTCATGGAAGGCATGAGGGTAAACCCTAGGAATGAATTTAGCTAACGATTTCGTGGCCGTGAATGAGTAGCGCGAAGCCATTTAGAAGAGATGTGGGCGGTGATGCATTCAAAAAAAATATAGGCGTGAATACATTTAAAATAAAATACGACCTGTTTTCTGGAGTGATTTTAGTGAAATTCCTATTTTTTTGGATTTAATTTCCCCTTTACGGAGTCGTTCCTTATTTTCTCTCCACGTTTTTAGTCACAAGGGAAAAACTGCAAATATTTATTCTGCTTTCCCGTAGGTTATTGGAGGCGACATATCTAAGTGTTTGTCTTTAAATGGCTACACACGGAAAGTCATCAAAATATTAGCATTAGCGCTTAAGGTGATTTATATACCATGAAAAAATCTTTAATTTTCCCCCACATCAAAGAAATCCTTGGAAAAATCTCTGTTGATAAGATTGGCATTCAGATTAATTAAATTAATTATTTACCAAAAATTTTGTGTATTTTTCACAATCTTTCATTACTTTTCTTGCAATTCTTCTATCTAGACTGTAAGCGTACTGATATTTTCCGTTCATTAATGTGAAGAGTTTTAAAGCACCTTAAATATCAACATTAGTTGCCAATTATAATATTTTTATGGAACAGAGCCTGAAGGCTTAGAAATGAGGATTTGATCAAGAAAGAGTTTTCAGTCATTGACTTTCAGTTTAGCAACTGAATTGGTCAGCGTTATATTTCCTTGGAAAATCTCCGGAGGCAACCTCTAAAAATCCCTTGGACTGATATCAGATATCTAACAGTGTTGAGTTGCTTCGTATTTATCTATATTTCTTGTATTTTTAATGCCTCGCTGAAAGTTGGAAACATTAATAATTGACACCATGTTTCTTGCTAGTCCTTACGCCAACAGACATTCTGGTGTACTTAAAGAAACCCAAAATGTCACTTGCTACAATGGGATTTACATACACTTCAGCTAATTGTTAATATTTAAGAAGTGTAACAAAACCGAGCCAAAAATCATGAATTATTACTTTTGGAGTGTAAACCTCTTCCATCCTACGATGAAAAATCCATCTTTGATGATGATGTTTCCTCACTCATAAAATAACTGTACTAACTTAGTTATCTTTTCGTGATTTCATGAATAACCGACGCAATAATTTAGTTGACTAGTATGAATTGCATCTCTAACTTATGTAAATGATTTACCGAACATTTTTATGTGAATTTGGAAACGAGACGCGTTTTTCCAAGAGTTTGGTAATTCACAGAGCTTTGTTCATCATATATTTTTCCCCTTTGCATTGCTATCGTTTAGCCTTCATGACCCCGGCAACAGCTGAAGACATTGCTCTCCGTGTGGTGCTAGGAGAGAAATACACCCCGTCACATTCATCATTCGTATCCAACTCCGCCCCACTTCCACCCGTCCTAGCCACCCAGACGACCTTGGCGGAGCATTCAAGTTCACAGCTGTGGTGTAATTAGTGCGCGGTGGTATCTCCATTGCATCATGAAGATAACGAATTCCCCTCGTTACTACCGAGTAAATGTGTCAGCTTTGTAGTTGGGTGCGTAATCCCATCCTCTCCTTACCGAGTCACCATGCCCTAAGTGCGTAAATAGTTGGAAAGATAAAGGTTTAACCTATCGATATGTGATAGACAAATAGATAAACATCTTTATAAGGGGCGAGACTGAGACTCAAAAAGTTTCTTGTTCCATCTAATCCCTCGTCATTACAAGAAACCTATTATATATAGTTAGTACTGTTATATATACCTGAAAAATGACATGAAATTACGAAAAGAAATGAAAATATCAACAATACACAAATAAGGATATCAAATATAGGTGTAAAACACATGTACCTTTTTGAAAAAAATGTGAGTATTTTGCATAGTTGGGAAAGTTGCCAAAAAAAATTAACTGATTAAAGTTAAAATTAATCTCTGTAAAATGTTACAAGTTAAAGTTAAAAGTCACTTTTCTGAAAAAGTAGCTGATTAAAGTTAAAGTTAAAAAAAGTAACTTTTACGTTAAAAGTTACTTTTTTAGTTACTTTGGCGAATTGGATGCTGTAGTAATAGAGGCCTCGATGATTTTTTTGTTTTGACGAACAAGGCGTACACTGAAAACTGTCATTGTGGTTTCTTCCATCCGTATCCATTTGTTTAAAAATATTTGAAATGAGTATTTTCGTTGTAATTCCATTTAGTGTCCAGAGTGTTGTTGGTCAGATTTCCTAGTGTCTGCGGAAAGGATTCGGCGATTTTTCTGAGGTGGAGCTCCAATTCCGGGATTTTTAATCAGGCGTGAATGTAAGACTTTCTAATGAACCATGGTGCGTCTGTAATTTGCCGCGAAAGATTGTTCTGAGCGGTAGAAAGTGCTTTAAGGTTAGTTTTTGGCATCGATCTCCTCATTTCGAAGTGAAATATCCCTTCACCCTAGTAAAATTTCAGTGGAAACGGCTTAGTTATATAGATATACTGTAGATGCTGAGGGTGTACCTGCGCACCTTTTCTCGCGATTCATGGGACTGATGTATTGACGAAGCAATGTCGCCGAGTAAGGCATACGTAGACTATGGTCCGGTATAGACGGACCTTGACGTAGACTGGCACATTGTAACAGATACTTTAGCTTGAATGAACCCCTTCCCCTCGGGAGGTTATCCGTAATAGGTTTTTAGATGACTCTACTTTCTCGGCTTCAACTATATAGTATTGACTACATGATGTCACCGAGTAAGGCATACGAGCCCTCCAGGACATTGTCTTCGCGTGGTTTCGTGTTTTCTCGTCTGAGGGTGCGTTCCTAAACTTTGGCGGACACTCCCTTCAGCCCGAATTTTGTTTGGATGTATTCGTCTGGGCCAATTCTTGCACAACTACCCTTGCATTTTAGATACCTTTTTATTTTCCCATTTGTCTGTTGGGCAACCTTTGTGCCCAAATTCGGACAGGTCGACATTCGTAAAAAATAAACAAAAAAAATTAACTGAATTTAGCTTTGTATCAGTTAATACATAATTGTAACGATTAAAAGTCAGCTCTTCTAAAAAGTAACGATAAAATTAAATACTCCACCAGATTTTTAACGATAAATTTTAATCGTTAATTTTTTAAACCGTTAATCCCAACTATGGTATTTTGGTTAATGTCCATCACGGAAAAATTCTGCTTGAGAGGAACACCCACACATAAATGGGCAATGAAAAACCTGCGAAAATCTACTGAGAGAAGATTAATGAGGTTCCACCTTGAATTAAAATGCTTCTCTTCAAGAGGAAGGCAATAGGTTGTTACATGAGTCCCCTGACTTAATGCTAAGGAAAATAAACCTGAACTTTACGCCTTTGTCCTAAAAAATTGCCCTTGGGCTGAAACATTTTAATTTTTAAGAAAACAATGCTCACCCTCTCAAACCTGGGGTTAAAGGAGGAACTCAAAAATTAATTGCCACTTTGTACCTCTTCTAAACCCGTCCCATTGCATAATTCATTTTTTTATTTTTGCACAGATTTGAGTATGAACTTTATAACCTCAACTATTGTGTCCTTTTTTTTCTGTCCATTAGTTTTGATAGGCGAACTCTAGGGCAGCGGTTCCCAACCTGGCGTAGGTGCTTGATGCTTCAAAGGCTATGCGAATCAAGTTTTATAATGGCGGAAGTAACAGTAAGCAGATTTGTTTGTTTGCAATTTTACATCCTGTTAAGCCTGAGCAGCCGGCATTGTACGTATTATTGAATAGATGGCAGCCATATTTTTAGTGTGTACACTATCAGTGTATCATATAAATGTGAACACCAACTTATGAATAAGGGGCACATATTAGGGAAAAGAACTGCCAAGGGGTACTCAAGTGAATTAGGAATGCTAAATGCATTAATATACCGAGATCCTCATATTTTAATGATAAATTAATGTGATTCTATGCATTACTATCATTTCTATGTTTCAATCTTTTTTAAACAATTTTGCAGCAAAACGTTTTTCTGGTAATTCATCAATCGAGCCTTATGTGGTTAAATCCAGAAATTGTAGGGGAAATGTATAGTCAGCAAAATCCCTTGAGCGCTGACCGACTCTTAGCAACACTCAAAAGAAGCCTCGTATTTGAAACGGATTCGGTCTTTTACCAATCAAATAACATTTCGAGACAAAATTACAAAGTTTCATTCAACGGTACTCCACCTTTTACCGCCATTGCACCTTCTTGATTGGGTGTAGTAAGGAAACCAGCCTTTAATCATGTTTAAATATGTTTGTGTGTGGTATGCCTGACTGACAACATATGAAGGGATTGTCTTTCTATTGGGGCTTCAAAGAGTAGCAATTTTTGTTGTTCTTATGTTGGAAAATCGTGCATGGAAAGTATCTGACAAGAAATTGTGAATCTATCGGTAACGGAGCCTATTTCTTTATCTGTGATTCATTCTACCGATATGTGTGGTGTTTTAAAAACTCTCTGTATCTCTGCTGCCCTGCAGTTATTTAAATGTCTAGTATGGTTTTGATGTTTCCGCGCCTGATGTATCTCCCATCATAATTTCTTCTACAACTCCGTTGCTCTTTCTTTCTTTTCTCATTCTACTTTGGCGTAACTATAATGAGGAATTACGGCTCCCATTAACTTCAAGGTGACAGCCGTAAAATCAAACCAAGTTGCATTGACAGAAACGCAAATTCTTCTTATCTGTTTTCAGTATGCTTATATGATGATCATAATCATGAGTCAACCATCCTGAGATTGGTTTGACGCTACTCTCTTCTTAATTCTCATGTAAGCTAATCTCTTCCTATTTTTGTATATCTTCACTTCCTCATCTCATATGATTAGTACCTGGGGGACCAAGCTTTGCTCGGAGACGTGTTTCATTCTTTTTAGGAAATTTGGGAAATAAAAGCAAAAAAAATGTTTTTAAAATTTAAAATATGCCCTATTAAGACTAGGGAAATAACAATGTCTTTCAATTAATATTAATGTATCTAATGCCCCAGTAGGTAATATGAAAATCATTTTTGCCTTCTACCATCAAACACCGCATATAACATAATTCATGCATTGACCCTTATTATTGCATTTAGAAAAATAAGAGAAACTAATAGATAAAGAGGAAAATTCATGCGTTACATCACATGCTTAATATGAAATATAGAATTACAGAAATAGACATTATAAATTAGAGAAAATACAATGTACAACAATATGATAACACAGAGAATTATCACTACGCTGTGTTATAAGCATGTACATTTGTGGAAAATAACGTGAGTATTATTATACCTAATTGTGTGACGTTCATTAATGAAGAATAAAAGTTTTGGAGTCATTAAAATTAGACTATACCCTTTAATAACCTAGCATTGCTTACTCATGAAACTCATAACACAAGGAAACAACTCTTCAGTAGTTTGCAACCCTTTTCCCTACGCAAATGAATTGAAAATAGAGATACCCTGTTCTCTCTCGGCGGGAACACTCGTGCTCAATATCGACCCCTGCGGGGGAAGATGGATCTGTGGCGGTTTTTTCAGCACTCCGCGCCGTAGGCGCCGTTTCCTCCGCCGTGAAATATCGCACGTCGGCGCTGCCTCCCAGAGGGAGAGGGATAGGAAGAGAGGGAGGGAGAGAAGCGTGTGACGGCGAAAGGGTGGAAGAAATATGATGATGATTTGAGCGCCACCATTCTCCACCTGACGCTCGCTGCTCGAACGAAAATGGAGTGACGGAGGTCGTCGTGCTCCGCGGAATACTGGAGGGCAACCCTGCATGCAAAAAATTACGGCTAGCAGCTAATGGTAGTTATTCAGGGGATTCCTGACAGCATAGGTCATTTGCAATATTTGGGACAGGTGGATAATTGATTAGTAAGATTTTTCCAGAAATTGGAGGAGTGGAGAGAAACCCGGCGACGGAATCAGTCTATCTTAAGGAAAAGCGTCAAGGAATCCTCACCCGATGCCTTATAGCAAGGAATCCAAGTTAGTTATTCAGGGGAGGTGACCGACAGCTGAGGTCATTTGCGCCATTTACAATAGGTGGGTAATTGGGTAATGGTAGGAGTTTTCAGGGAACGGAGGAAGGGTGGAGAGAAACCCGGCGTCGGCATTAGCCTACTCTTAACGACAGGCGCCAAGGGGACCACGGCCTAACGTCCCATCCGACGGACGGAGTACTGAACCTGAAATGCCCTCCACTAGGAACTCAAGCAGGGACCGGTTTGCCACTGAAAAATCCGCCACTGCCGGGAGTCGAACCCGGGCCCTGGGAATTGGAGGACAATACTCCAGCCACCACACCGACACGCTCCCCAAGGAATCCAAAATGAAAGGTTTAACGACATATCCGGAATACACAATACTGCACTTCAAGACTCATCTACACTTCATTCGAGCTGGTGCCGGTATACCGTTCAAAAATATCTGCTATGGGCGAGATTCGTTTTCTGACCCTCAGGGTGGTAAGCCGGTAGCGTTCTTCCGTTTGTGACAGCCAGATCAGTATAGCTCAGGCCTGCCAACCTAATCATATTCTGGATTTATGTTGCTTCGGGCAAGGGTGTTATGTCTGTCTTAGGTGTTCAATTAAGATTCTGTACAGTAGAAAAATTAACGTTATCTATGGCAATTGAAACTGGGAAAAGTAGAACGACAAAAATCCTAATGGGTAATATTTTCTATGCCATCTCCAAAAGTTTGCGGCTCTAGGTTTCTTTTCTCTCTCATTTGTCGATGCGATATAACTTAAGCAATTAGAGCTCCTACGTACCGTTTAATATATGTGGGGTTCGCGGTATAAGGTCCCGTCCAACGGATGGAGTACTGGACTTGAAAGGTGCTCCAAATATGACTCAACTGGGAACCGCTGTGTCCATGAAAAATCTCTACCAACAACGGCATTTTTGCCTGGGACCCCGGGATGGGAGGTCACTACTTTATCTGACAAACTAATCCTCAGTAACCGAATCAAAAAATCTAAAATAATATATTTCATGAGGCATTGGTCTAAGTGAGTTCTTTGTCTACCTTGCAAATAAGATCCCCTGGTTGCCGTATCTTCTTCCACTGGAAGCATTTGGGGTAGCTAAGAGGGCACGGGGTAATAAGAATAAACTATTTATTTGGGGTGAGATAGGGAGTAAATAGTTTCTTCTATCTAAATATAGAAGTCTTAATAAAATATGAACAACCTTGGTTGTAATGGCATTGGGTGTGTACGGTGGCTACAGCAATGAATGTCCATGCCGTGGACCCGAGTTCAAACCCAGGAAAAAGTAAAGATTTTTCAAAGGCCAATGGAGGCCATCTAACCTAGTCTTACGTCTAAAACTAACAAAAATTGGCACCTTGCCGGTATGATTTAGATATAGATTACGGAAATTGACAAAACCTTGGTGATGAAAACAGAGCCTGTTTTTTACGCTAAAATATTACTATGCAGATTACGTTGAGTGGACCTAGTATTTCTTCCGTGCAGGAACTCAAAAAATAAATTATATTTGCCCTTGAATACAGAGCAGGGATTTGCCTAAGGTCAGTTCTGCTAAAAAAAAATACCTTTTCTTGGCTAAAGTATAGACCAGAGGAAATATTTTGTTCACATTTCAAAACTGTGTCGAGGTCAGGGAGGGGAACCGGAGGCCATTGAGGCCAAATGCGGCCTTTTGAGTTCCCTTGTGAGGCCTCTTGCAGTATTGTCGTGCATGATAAGTTGACGACTTAACAAGGGTCCACGAGATTACGGTCAAAGACATTGGCAATTTGGTGAGGTCTCCTTTCCATCCCCTTTATTTATTTTAAGACATTAAATTGTAAATAATAAACCTTAAAAATGACTATATGAGGGTGCGGCCGGATGGGATATCCTTGGTCAGAATTTGATACCTCGGATTGGAAAAAATTCTCCGCCTTCATCCGGGAATCAGTATTACTTCATCTATTGTGTAATCTGGCTAATAAGTTTTTCGACTTGCAAAAACTTGATGTTTTTGGCTGCCTTTTGGACTAGGGTAATGAATTCAATTAATTCATGTTTTAGTGGATAATTAAGTGCATTAAAAGTGGATAATTGATCTTTGTATACTAGCATTTAATTTAAATAATTTAGGAAAAGAAGAGTGTGCAGACGTTTACACATTTGCAGTTTGATGAACTAAAGTTTATAATATAATTTGGTATGATAAATACTTTTAAAAATCACATTTGCGATAAATAAAAATGACGGAGTCACAAGCGTGTTTATGTTAAGGTATTTGGTGAAAAAGGTGCTAATCGTGAAATAATTAGTCGAGGTTGAACTTAACAAAATCCCTTATTGTTTAATCGATCATGCTTCTTTTATGAAGGCTGCAATCAGACAGAAGTTTTATTTCTAAAAAGCAGTATCATGGATGCAAGTGGTAAACAAAATAATCGCGTCTAGCGAAATAGATTATATATCCAACAGTTTAAAAGTTAAAACAATTAAACAAATAAAAGGGCACTTACACGTAACTATTCCGATATTTTGCCCCTCACCACCACCTTCCTCTAGGATTGGAAGAGAAGTGGTGGCGACCACTGAAATATCGGAATCATTACGTGTAAGTTTCCTTTTGTTTAATTGTTTTATTCACGACTGTGACTCCGGTATTTATGGTATAATATCTTAGTACGGGAAACAAAAAGTTGGAGAGGTGATAGAGTATTGCTATATGAGAAACCGAGTTGCCCGTGATGGATGAAGAAGTAGTTAGAATAGCCCAGGAAAAAAGGGAAGATCAAAACAGCAGTCTACTTAAGCTGGAAATAAAAGCGTTGATGCAAGGTAACACTTCATTAGAACATACGTCTAGAGCATGTTTCCTTATGGAAATGAGGCATGGACGATAACAGCAGTAGAGAAGTTGAGAGACAGACGAAGAAGTCCTAAGAAGAGCACTGAAAACTCTGAAAAGAAGCTAGAATTACTTAATCGGCCATATCTTGAGACATTATGGTCTGATGGAGACAAAAGTGGGACAAATGAATGGGAAGAATGGAAAATGAAGGCCTCGTATAAAAGTTATGGAGCAAGTAGTGAAGGATGTTAAAGATAGGAATTATATAACATGAAAAAGTTAATGCAATTGGGTAGTTGTTCATCTCCGCTTAGCCGAGTTTTTCCCCTATGTAGTGCAGTTTTTACTATTATCTACCAGTTATTTTTATAGCGGGTAGCATGAAATCTAAATCTTCTTGAGTGGGTAGCATCTAAATGAATAAATGATTTTCTCTAAGGACCTAACAGGAATTCATCCTTTGACAACCGAAGATTTCGGTTGACGAATGTGATTCCAGAACGAATTATCTCCGTTAGTCAATGTATCAGTTTACTTTTGCATTTTTACTTTGCCATTAGCTCAGTTTTAAATATTCCCTGCACTTAAAAGCTTCTCGTATCCGAAGAAAGGATGTAGACCAATGAAAGCGTCTGGTTTCTCTCCACCCTTCCTTCACTCCCTAAAATTCTGCTTCTACCAACTAGACTTCATAGCCCAAATCATCTAATTTTTCGGTCGTCTTTTCTGATAATAACAGATGTCCAAGTTGGAAATATTTACCTCAGGAAACGAGTACAAAGAAAAGCAGAATAAACACTCAATTTGGAGAAATTGCTGCGAGAGAACTCCGTGAACCTGGCAACAACTTGAAAGACTATTTTTGAATCCGTGACGAAGGGACTAGGTACTCATGATGGATTAATAACCGTACATTGGAACTGTCATGTAATTTTTCCTACGGTGCATCACTGTCTCTCACTAAATCTGTCAATCAAACAATACCGATGGAATGAAGAAGACAGTTGCAAATTGACTCAAGAATGTTTTTTTCACCTCATCCTCGACAAAAAAGCAACAGCTTAAATTATCAACGTCCATAAAAAAATCTCTATCATATTTTGCATGCCGTTATACTATCTTCTTTTTGTAGATACGCAACGAACATATAAATGGGGAGCGTAATGTTGTGGTATGTATCTAAGACCTATACTGTAGGGAGAGCTGACGAGGAAAGTCCGGGAACCTCCAAGACATTAAAATTTGGTGCTTTCCCGGACTATTATCTGGGTGAAATGAGTTGTCAATCAAAACTTCGGCCCTGAGTGACCCAACCCGGTGGATAGCCCATGAAATCTTCAAAGACGATGTTCTTACTTACCTACTGCCGGACTTACTTGTGACTTTCATAGAGAGTAGGCTAACTCCGACTCCGAGTTTCCTTTCACCGCTTTTCCGTCCTTGAAACATTCCTTTCTGTACCTACTTATACTCCTACCTGCCACCCCCGGGTCTCATAATGGCACTTATGACCTCAGCTGTCGGTCGTTTCATCGATTAACGTGAACTTCTACTACTAACGACTGTGAATATCTAGAGAGAACTCCGTGCTGCGGAGTTCTCTCGACAACGTGGGTGCTTTCAGACGACACCGTCATCAACAGCAATTCCTAATAAACATCACCTTCCTCTCATATCTCCCTCTAATACAGTGGTGGTGCCATCCTTAACGATCTTCTTTTGTCAGTCCCATCATGCCTCCTCCCTATTTCGTTCAACTTCACCGTCCTCGGGCGCTCGATGATACATATATATATTGACTTGTCCATCTCCTTCTTCGACGTTCACAACTTTCTTTGCAAGGAACCACCCCCCGGTCGCTATGGAGACATCATATTGATCCGCATAGCAACGCACACAGACACACGAACGCTCGCTCTAACCCAGGGACGTACTCCCCCGCGCCTCAAATCAACTCAACCCTTCTCCAAGAGAACACTCCCTTCCCTACGGGGTCCTCACCGAAGCTCCCTCTATCAATCCAGCCGACAGTTCTCCTCACCCCGCCGCACCCCCTCCAAGTTAGACATACAAGAGTGTTTACAGACAAAACGGGGGGACTAATCCGGGCGCAAATATTTCCCCTTACTCATCTTCCGTCGCCATTCCGCATCAGTGTCATTTGCTCAGCGGGTTTCTCACGCCCCCCGTCCAAGGTGTGATTTATACTCCCGCAGTGCTTTCCGTGGGAAGTGATGCCGCGACCAATTGCTTTTACACTATCGGGTTAGTTGTTCTTCTTCAAAGTTGGTAAATATCTTTTGAGGAGAGGCTATTTAGAAGGAAATATGGATCATGCTGGGTCGTATTATAAGTCATTGGTTCCCTTAATCCTTAAACCTCCCTCCTTACCTACAATTTTACTCAGAACTGGGTTAAATTTGTCATCGTGTGCCGTAGTAAAAAAAAAGGTTTACCTTTAGTCTCTGAGGGTGGCTGCTTTAGTATACTTTCTGCGACAGTAATATAGGCGTGAAGTTGTAAATATATCTAATTCATTATCGAAAAACGCCAAGAGGTTGAAGATTTAAAGTTCCGAACTCGTGGACTGTAAAAGTATGGTGGACTAATGAAAAGTATGGTGGACTGAACTCGTAATGCTCTTAATTTAACTCTAGTGATGACCGTTACAAACTAACCCCTCTCACTGTCGGGGCTCGAACTTGAGCCCTCCGCATGGGGGCTAGTACTATACCCCCATATTCAGCCCAATCCCAGATGATTATCTACTGAGCATTTTTTATCAGTTTGGCAATCATTTTTGCATATTTATAATCACTGACATTTTATAACCAGTTTTTATGCACTCTCACGCACATAAAACGGTTGTGACGGAAAATATTTTTTTGTAACTGATGGCATAGAAGACTAATGTTAAGTGTCGCATAGAAACTTGATAGCTTACAGCTGGGCTGGTGATCTTCACTTGCCATCTGTCGTCATTGATTGAGGGTCGTCACCACGCGTGTTCTCATGCAATAATTTTCACGAAAAAATGTTTCTGCTCAAATGCATGAAGCATATTTTCCATTTGCCTGACATGGCAAAATAGCGTTCTGTTGAGACATATATCTCAGGCATTCAAACACGTTTTCTTAAGCGTGCCTGATCTTATCTATGTACAATCTACGGAGTTAGTCTTTGAGCTACCTCGAGGGTGCATAGGAGGTGATTAAATAATCATCAAACATGCACCATATGCACTCTCGCAAACGCTACGTTGCAGTAAGCAATAAAGCTTGTGATTTTCTTTCATGCACCCAGTACATGCTACTTGGTTTTTGGAAATCACAAATGAGTGCACTTTTACTGATCAGTCAAATTTTATTTTCACTTGCAATATTTATTGTTGTAGCCATTCTAGGTCCCAGTTTGCTTATCTTAGTAGATTTTACAAATGTTTTCATAAACATGAAAACCTCTTCCAAATAAGTCTCTTACTAAATTCCTCTTTACAAGTCCTTAATGACGGTTCTAGTCAGGTATTCCCTAAATATGTTAGCATATGATCCCTCTCTCTTTCATTTTATAGGTACGGAAGAGTATTTAATTTATTCCACCTTCGATGTAATGTTACTACAGATACAGTCACTATAATAACTTCCAGCAGATTGCATTTAACATATTGAAGTTTACAATTAGCTCTTTTCCCTTCCTCCATTCCAGAATTCAGTAAAAAAGAAATGTATTTTTTCTGCAAATCAGTTATTTTACCAGTATACCGTTTGTGGTCATAAATAGTTGAAAATGACTTAGAGAAATTGCATAGGACATATGTTATCTATGCAATATACTTTATATATTGCATAGATAACATATTATATATAATACGCACGTGAAAATTAGAATTTTTCCGAACGCCGTATGCCTTCCAATCTTTCGTATTTGATTTTGGGGCGTAAGAGCTGATTGACATTGATGAACTAACCAAACCTCCATCTATCAATGAAATATTTAGTCATTAATATGATATTATAGAGAAAGTCCCTGATTACTTGGATTTTAGTGGAATAGTACGAATGTTTCTCTTTGTACAGCTGGTGGTGTGGTTTATTTGGCGTATATTAGGTATTTTCATTATGCCTCAATATAGAGCTTGTAAGTTTAATCGCTATTAGCGTTTCATTCCACATATACCATGACATCCTAAACATCAAGGTTACCATGATGTCCTCAACAAAATACTTTGAGATCGATTTAGAAACATATTGAACGTTCACACGTATTATGCCATATTTGACCATGGAATGCATTCAAATAAATTACTAAACCACTAATAAAAACTGTATGTTATAAATTTTTACACTGCTGATAAGGAGACAAATCCATAACTACATTAGAAATCAGAAGATCCAACAGTATTTTGGTATTAATATTTCTTGTTTAACGTAATACTCATTTTCCAATGAATTTTATAATCTTTAGAATCTATTTTATAGTTTAGTGTTAATCTTGAATGCATCTCACTTGACGACTTATTGCTCCCCATGATGAGGTGCCCTTTTACTCGTGACAACCTGTACACTTGCTCACGACGGTCCTGATTGTGTACATGACGGTAGTTCGTGACTATTGTGGAGAGTTAATTACTATTTAACTTAGTATTCAGGACAAAAAAATTTTCAATATCACTAAATTTTGCAAAAAGGCTAAAGACGGAATATCGGTCAATTGACCACTCACCGACCTTTAAGGTAGACTCGCCTCTTACTTCATCTGCCATCTCCTGATCACCTGCCACAAACCCTTCGTGAGGCTTTAAGGGTACTATATATGTACATAAATACATGTAGACGAAGGGAAATTAACGGAATTGCGGGCGTGGCGTACGCATCGGTATGGGTTCTACGCGGAGCTGCTTCGAGAGCGGCGTCCCACTTTCACCCCTTCGGATTCCGGAGCGTGCCTTTTATTTCTTGAACTGGAACTCCGGTCATATGTCAGCGTCAATTTTTGGCGCGGGAGAGGAATGAATGTTTGGCGGAAGGGGAGATGGGGTAGGAGGAGATAAAGGGAAGCGATGAAAATGAGTTCCCGTTACGTCGCAACCCTCTCCCGTCGCACAAATCTCAGAGCGCATGTCATACATAGGTGCTGGGGTAAATATGTGGGGGGATGAGCCGCATTTCGTTCGCACGGGATGACCCAATACAAACAGTCTTCCGTGTGGCGCCGTGCCATGGCAACCAGCGTGGTAACCACCGTGCCATTCCAATTCCCCTGGTTCCGTGCCTCGTGGTGACGGCTCTCACTCTGAGGAAGGAAATTGCAATCATGATTCGATGAACAATAAAGCGATCGTTCCCCTTTCGTTCGCATGCGAGGGCGGGACGTGTGAATGTATCTCGTGAACGGCTGATGGGATGGAACAGTAGTAATACATTTGCACTTACATAATGCCCGGCAAGCCACCGTATAGGTTTGTAACATGGGGTAAATATTCACCAAACATCCACTACCTATCATAATTAAAGAGGATTGGTAGCTATATTTTACTAAAACCATCAACAGTTTTAAGAAGATGTAGAGAGCAAAGTAAACTAGCTGTTAGTTGGGTCAGAAGTTTCGGATAGGACCTTTAACCATGAACCTCTTGAAGACTATCAGTCTTAATACCGTAAGTCTTTCTAATAGCTGTTAGTAGTAATAGTTATAACAGTAGTAACAGTAGAACAGTAGGCCAAAGGAGGCGACCAGTAGCTAAGGTTTGCTCTTTGCTATATTTTATTGTGGTAAATGGATAATTTGGCAGAGGTAGGGATTTTTCACTGAACGTAGGAAAGGTGAAGAGTAATCCGGCGTCGGAATGAGCGTGTTCTTAATGATAGGCGCCTAGGGGTCAACGATCTGACGTTCTACCCAACGGACGGAGTGCTGCACTTGAAGTGCTCTCCACTCTACACTGACGTGGGCACCGTTACGTCAGGGTAAATTCTCAGCCACTCCAGGGATTCAATCCCGGGCCCTTGGAATGGGAGGTCATCTCATGATTGAGACTTAGCTCAATGATTGGAACATAGTTTCTATAGATCCTACTAAAAAATTTCCTTTTGATCTTGAATCATGGGTGGTATGATGGACTGCTTATTGGCCTGGCGGCGAGCCAAAGGTTCGTGGTTCGATTCCAGATCCAGTAAACCTTTCTTCTCCTGTAATTTTAGCACAAATTATCACTTTTTTTGGTAAAAAAGTCACCTCCCTTTTGAATGAAGTCATATTTGCTTGGTTGAATAATCAGGTGCTAATTTTTGGTTATAAGTATCATTACTTTTTCTATAGAACAACCGGTGCATCGGTTACGGGAAGTTTAGAAAGAAAGAACTACTTCCATTTGCAACACATCGCTCACATTTCTTTTCTAAATTATGATAATCTAATTTATGTCCCAATCATGAATAGCTTCCTCGGGTTTTGTAACCCCGAGTTGCCACAGGAAGATATGCTTATGGTGATGTGATGTAATGAGCTTAATGTCAATGACGATCATGTGCATTCTGCTATGAAATTAAGGAGTTGGGCTTCGGGCTGGTATGATGGGTAGAGTACCGACATCCCACCTAAGTTTTGGTCTGAGCTTTGGTAGAGATTTTTGATTTGCATACCGGTCTCTACTGTTGTTCAGTCTGTAGATTAACTTTCAAATATTTCGGATAGGCCATTTAATCATGATCCTCTTGAAGGCTCTTGGTTAGAACAGGCCAGTGCCAACACCAGATTACACTCCTACTCTCTTTCGTTCCAAGAAAGATACCAGCACAATTTCCCTGAATTGTCTCCCTGCCACACACCTTTAAGGTGACTTGTAGGGTATTATGTAGATGCAATTTCCCATACATCCTTCATGGCACTGTCATCGGACATCTTAGCTGTCAGTTACCTTCCCCGAAGAGCTGACTGACGATAATTGTCATTTCTTTGTATACACTATGCCTTTTTAGGTTTCTTATATTCCATACTGGAATTAAAGTCATCAGTAGTCATTAAAAACTCTCGTAGAATTGGCCTCTGACAGTTTTACGTTCAGTTATTTCTCAGGAAACGTTACAGGATAGACTTCCTTGCTCATCCTGACCTTGCATGCGGACAAGTGAATTCATAGTCGTTCAAGTAATCCACCATCTCGAAACTTTCATCAGAATACCATTCATTTACGCAATCACGATATTTTGTTCTCTTAAATCACATTTGAGGTTAAGTAAAAAAGATTTACAACCAACCCGGACATGAGGATCAAACATCTAAAACAATGGAATAAGCTGTAAGCCGCTTAGGAGGTTTACTAAGTGTGTATAGCGTTTGGAAGTCACTAAAATATAAGAAATACATATACTGTTGAGGGAGAAAAAATAATTTATGCCTAGAAGGGTGTATATAGTTTAAAGTTACATATTACATGAGAAGAAGAGTCATAATTAGCAGAATTACATACTTATCGGTAGGTATATTTTATATTAAAACTGGCCACTTGAATTTATAGCAGTCTATTATGAACATTTTGTATTTATCATCTCGTATCATGTGCCGAAAGAGGAATTATAAACCTTTACGAACGTTTAAACAGATTAATTTTTGTAATCAAATCTACCTCAGTGTGGAGAAGTTTTTAAAGAGCATGATGTCCCATACTTAGATTCATTGTAGCTTCTAAAATAGACATATAGTACTTTTAAGATTGCTTCAACGTGATTCCAGGGAGGTTGATGATATTCGGTGCGCAAAATCTAGTTCATTTTTCACGTTCTCAGGTATCTTCTGTTTGAGGCCTCACAAGGCCTCAGTTCCTTCACAGTTTAGGTAGTTACAACAAGGCATTGACTAAATTTCTTATAGTACTTTGGATGCAACAACACTTAGCTTCTTGCATACTTTCAACCGCACTTCTCTTTAACCACATTATTTCTTTCTACACTTCTTGATACATAAACTCGTTTCATGGCTATTTATTTCCTCGTCCTAATATGATTTTTGTATTTTTTATCTCCCTCCTTCCTTCCTGCCTATCATATTGATGCTAAACTGATGTTTTCCATTTAGATGGGCCATTTTCCATTTGTTTCCTGTGTTGTGAACAGCGCATATGTTTATCCGCCTGTGAGGATTTTCATAACGAAGAATCTTTTATTTCAAATGTGCTATAATTTCTTTATGCATTAGGTTTTGAAAGCTTTTGCGGAATAAAAAAAGGAATTCATAAATGCTACTATGAAAAAAAAGAAAAAGAGAAGAAATATTTTACTGCAGGAGCGCGGGCGAGAGAAATGTTTACTGACGCACCATTGGCCACTTCGTTGTTTTCTTTTTTTTTTGGTTTCGATGGATCGATCGGAAGGTATCGAGAATCAAAGGGCGCAGTCTCATTCAGGTCAGGGCCAGGGTACGCAATGTTGAAAACATCGTCAGCCATAAACCGCTGTGGTGACGTCAACGAGAATAATTTTCTCTCGCGTGAGGACTCATGGATTAATATTCGGTTGTATTTTTATATTCGCGATATCGTATTTATTTTATGTGCTCACGCATTTATCTGCATAAATACATACACAAATCCTCCACGAAGTGGAGATATGATCGCTAATATTGGATCAGTCTTTTTTGGGAATGCGTCCAGTGATATTTACGTCAAAGAATGTGTGTATTAAAATAATAACATGAAAGCGCGAATGACTTTAATTTCTTGTCCTCTCAGTAATACGCAGAAGGATCTGGAGAGTCTTCCCTCTGAGCATGTATTACAGACAGTATTTTTAAAAATTGCTGCATGCAAATAAAAGGATATTTTTGCCTGGACCTGCCTTATTTTACTAAATATAAAGACGGGTGGTAAAAACAAGATGGATTTATCTGAAGGTACTCGTAGAAAAGAGAAAACCCTTAATTAAGGGCGAGACCGTGGATAAATTATCTCACCTTTTTCTCGGTTAAAATTAATAACAGTTTCAGGGTTCGTATGCATTGGATGATTTGACTTACCCGCAGAGCTTTTTATTCATTAGCTCGCACTAAAACAAGTAGTATCATCTATAATATAGGGTGTGATAATAATCGCAGATTGTAGATATCGCAAATTGCAATGAGCCTGAAATATATCATTATGCAACGCCTGTTTTGGAAGAATTTTTGATCTGTGGCGGGAAGTAACAAGAGATATATTCAGTATGCTTCGAATGTTTACTTGAAAGTATAATAGTATTTATTACCCTCCTGTCGAATTTGAATACATTTCGCGTAATTAATTAAACACATATTTTGATTTTTTGTAAAATACTGAACACTGTTATTCATCGAGAGTTGTGGAGCAAAAAGTTATCCCTTGGACGAAAATTTATTTTTTTATGTTAAGATTTTTCATATAGGCTTTTCAGTTATTTTGTAAATGTATCATTATATTTTAATCCATTCAATCGTAAAAAATTTGAAATTATGAAACATCAATAATCCTATCAAGAATGCAGCAAGTACGGGAAATATTTTCCTA
This sequence comes from Platycnemis pennipes, assembly GCA_933228895.1. NCBI lineage: Eukaryota > Metazoa > Arthropoda > Insecta > Odonata > Platycnemididae > Platycnemis > Platycnemis pennipes. The sequence continues at coordinate 36,502,590 of OW121851.1, forward strand.
ATCATTATACTAGTATATAAAAATGAACTGGTGTCTGTCTGTCTATCTGCCAGCTTTATGTTACGCATCTCCTCAAAAACTACTGAACCGATTGAGCTGATATTTTGTTAGATGCTACTGTATGCACTAGAAGGTTCTATAGGCTATACAAAAAAGGCTTAGGGCCCGGGTTCGATTCCTGGCGCCAATTATGTATTTAAATAGGTTTAAATGGACTTCTTCAATTTACGGTAGCGCAGAGTTTTTTCTTTCGTTCAGTAAAATAACTAAATATTAGTCGATTTATTTCATTATTCTGTATTTAATGGGAAAATTCGGTATTTAATGGGAATTATTTACACCAATCTTAGGCTTGAATGCTGTTAAATGCGTAAATTTACGACATAGGGCCTGGGTTACTTTGTAGGAAGGGGCTCAAATGCTCGAAACCACAGGTTGAATCGGATTATGTATTATAATGAGTCCGTAAAGGTGCGGGCACAATGGATTAGTGGAGGATAAATGAAATTTCCTGAACTGGCATGAAATGGGGCATGAATTACCTCGACTTAACCATCTCTATTATAGACGATCGGCATGAGTTTTCAATTTATCGTAAACTTACCTATACAGATCATGTCATCCCGGCCGATTCAAGACATTGCTACCAACATAAACTCAGTGTATTTCACTCACTCATCGACCGCCTCTTTAATGTTCCCCTCTCCAAAGATAATTTTAATAAAGAAGTGTTAATTATTAAAGAGATCGCAAGGCCAAACGGCTACACAGATACTTTAAAAGGCGAGTTAATATCCAATAAAGAAAAGAAGTTGGCATATAATTCCATTTATTCCTCCATGAATCCGTCTAAGCACTCCAGGGTGTTTTGCTCAATCAGATACTAGGGTTAAATTTCCAATAGAGTGATAAAAAATTTCCCCAAATATGGCTATTATATTTCTTGTAAATCCGTGACAAACTTAAAAACGCTATTGGTGAAGTGCACAAGTGGACCATAAGAAGAGGAGTGGGGTTTATTACTTAACATATGGTGACTGCGACGGCCTCTATGTAGGTCAAACATCCTGAAAATTTACCTCTAGAACTAAAGAACATTTTAATGCTTTTAAATGTAATAATGAAGAATAGACCAGTTTTGCTAAGCACCTTTTAAATTGTGACCACAGCAGTGATTTTAATGTTAATGTTTTACATTTTTCTAAAAATGCTCAATGACGCAGTAGTGTATAGAGAAATTAGCAGTCCGGGGGACAAGGCATCGTTAGAAAAAGACCTCGTGGTAATTCAGGCGTGGTGCGATAAATGGAAACTAGAACTGAACATAAAAAAGTGCGTGACAGTAAATTTTTGGAAAAGGAAAAATTCGATAGGAAGAAACTGTATGATTCAAGGTACGGAATTAGTAAACGTGGAATCAGTAAAGTACTTAGGGGTAACACTTACTCAGGATATATCATGGGGGAAACATATCAGGGAAATATGCAGTCAAGCAAATAGGCAAAGAAAGTTAGGGTTTATTTAATAAAAGAATATTAGGGAAAAGTGAGGAGAGGGCGAAGGAACGTTGCTATTTTTCAATTGTTAGACCACACTTAGAATATATTGCGAGTATATGGGATGCACCCCCTGCCACACACCCTCGAGGTGGCTTGCAGGGTATGTCGTAGATATAGATAATAGATGGGAGTTAGATTCTCTCGAACAACTGGAAATTTTAAAACGATTATATGACACAGAGGTCAAGGTGCTCAACGAATATTTGTACCCTGCCTCCTCCCCCATCCTTGACTCAGTCACTGCCCAGGCACCAACAACTCACTCAAGGTCGCGCATGACCTCGACAACCATTGGCCCGATTTCCCTCACTCCCACACCACTCCTCCATCACCGACCAACGACAACTTCCCCGCTCCCTCTCAGTAAACCTCCCATTCTGTCCTCCTCGCTTCCCCGCCCCAAATGACCAGGGCTTGGTGTATATTGGAGTGCTTGGCTTATTTTTCTCACCTGAAGATGGCGATCATTCGCTGAAACCCGGGTCGTGTTCTTTTAAATCTGTGGTTTTGTAAAAGTTATTAATAAATCTGGTAAGGTCAGCCATATATTTGCGCACAAAGATACGTGCTGACTGCTAGCGCTACTCACAGATTTAGAAGGTTTTCATTCGGTCCAAATTAGGAGTATTTAAACGAATGCTTCGGTGGTGTTCAAACTGTAATTTTTTTATTTCATGACCGGTTTGCGCATATGAACCAACCTGGGACGTGAAGAGAAGACATGGTACGCTTTCGAAATCGTCATCGAGCGAATTAGCTTGAGATTTGAGATAGTCTAACATAAACCATGGAATGAAATTCAAATCCCAATATAACTAATGTCTCATTACTTATCCGTGGATTGTTTATTATTGCCATTGAATGATGCTAAAAAGTAAAAAAAAAAGAGATGCTGTAAACTGCTATGCTCTTCGGCGTCGTTGTTTTTTGGGTAAACGAGCGTCACAGTATAAAAATGACCAACAGTTTCGTCTCCGCTGCTGGAGACTTCCTCAGGGTAATGACATTCCTTGGTTTGCGCGTAGATTTATATTCTCACGGTGGTGGAGGTGGGGGAGTGGATGAGGGTGGAGGTGGGGGTTCCTCGATTTTTCTTTTCGTTCTCGAAATAACTGGAAGCCAGGATGAGCTTACCATTTGTCCTTGGTCTCTATTAAAATTTCTTGCATACTTCCTAATTTCGAGGGCCTCTCTTATTAACCTCGTCTTGAAATGTTTTTCCCTTGCTATGACTTCTGCGTTGGTCAAGTCGATTTCGCGTCCATCGGCGGCGTGTTCTGCGACCGCTGATTTTTCAAAGTGGCACAGTGGAATGGCGGCTCCATGTTCTTTTATTCTCGTCCGTATTGTTCTGCCCGTCTCTCCTACGTACACCTTAGTCACACGATCGGCAGCTTAATTTGTAGTCTCCTTCCGTCTCTAATATATCTTATTCTTTTACGCTGCGTAAGAAGTCTTTAATTTGCCTTCGAGGTTTGAATATAGATCTTATGTCATACTTCTGTAAGATTCTGGCTATCTTATCGGTGGTCCCTTTGATGTAAGGCAGGTATGCTTTTTTCTTGTCGACATTTTCTTCGTCCAATGTTCGAGGTGAAGATTTTAGTTTTTGCGAAATGGTTTTTTGTGTTTCTCTCCTTTCGTACCCGTTATTTACGAGAATTTCCGTTATTTTATTCAATTCGTCTTCTCTGAAGTGTTCATCGCTCAAATTGATTGATCGGTGGATCATAGTAGCCATTACCCCTCTTATTTGTGATGGATGGTGATGCGAACTGGCTAGAAGGATCTGTTGGTGTTGTTTGGTTTCCTGTATACTGAATGGCCCAGGGTCCCATCTTCTCTTCTCGTAACGAGGACATCGAGGAAAGGGAGCTTCCCGTCAATTTCTTCTTCTCTCGTGAATTGGATGTTGTCGTCTATTGTATTTAGATAGTTGTGGAATTCTTCTAGTTTTTCTCTGCCATGTTTCCATATGACGAACGTATCGTCTACGTATCTAACCCACATTGATGGCTTGTGAATGGCGTTTTCCAGCGCTGTCTTTCCGAAATGATCCATATATATATATTTGCAACAGCCGGGGAGATGGTCCCATTGCTATGCTCTTTTCGTGAAGATATTGAAAGTTATTAAAAACGATTTAGCAGCTGATTCTTGAATTTACATCGGCTATTTCATCCGGCAAAATCATGCGGAATAAATTTTGTGCTACTCCCAGATTAAGTAGTTTTTCATTCGGAAAAACTAAAAGTACTTAAATGACAGTTTCTGTGGGGTTCAAAAAGTGATTATTTTATAGATCTATACCGTATTCCGAAGTGGGCCGCTTTCAAAATTGCTGTATTTTGAGACACAGGAACGTGATAAGAAACTTAAATGAAGTATAACCAAAAATAGGAGTATCAAGATGAAAAAAAATGTAATTTAGTGATACATCAAATATCCCGTATAAGGTGTGAACATAGGTAACCGAGCGACAAGTACCTGATTTCAATATCATTATCGGTCAAAAATCCTATGATTGGTTTGACTCAGCTCTCCACTCTATTCTTCTATCGGCAAACCTCTTCATATTGGCGTAACTTCTCTCTTTTATATCCTTCACAACTTGTTCCATGTATCTCATACGAGGCCTGCCTTTTCCATTCTTCTAAATCTGTACTAGGCTTTGAGAAAAGAATTTAATCTAATTGGAATAAAAAATTGGAAATTGATACGTATCGGTAGGAAGTTCATTGACGCCACTGTCATGAAGTTGGAGTATTGAGACAAACATAACATATATGAAAGGCCAGGGAAAATTTTGTCGCCTAAAATTTGAGTCATAACATTCCCTAAACCCGAACCCTCATTGTCAACAATAGAGAGACATTCATATGCACCTCCCCTTCTAACATACTTTGTTTTATCTGGCCTGAAAGTTACCGTATAATATTATTATTTTTGTAAAGGCCCCGGCATTGGTCCAGGCAGTAATTATATCTTTACATTGGATTAAATTATATTCATGGTTCCGATACCGACTTGGAGAGCTAACTCCATAGCAAAAGTTTCTCCCTTAATTTCTTCCATTCCGCACATATTTCGCCCCTTAATGAAAAATGTTAACATTTCTTAACGCAATTTGTAATTATTGCGTTTCTCCCTCCCGTTTAATTGCAACGGGCACCTGCAGCTGATATTAGATAAATCTGGAGAAATCCGGATTTCCTTTTCCTGGATAGATTAGTTAATAATGATTGAAAAAGCTACATTTATGATTAAATGGATACATTATCATTTATAAAAATATTTTTTTAATGGAAGTAATTTTTCAAGTGTTTAAAATTGCAAACTGAATAATTCTAATAATATTAATTTGAGGTTTTAATTTAAAGTGAATTAAAATTCATATTTTATTTTATTAAGTTATATAGTCTCACATACACATAAGAAATAAACAGACACGTTGGCTTCGAATATTTACCTGGTCTTAGTCACCTTCAACAGTAGGGAGAAAGGGATAACCCTTTCTCAGGAAATTCAGCTGGGAGAATGGAATTTATTCCATATTCATTGTTCATTTGTCTCGCCTTTGATCTCTGAAGGCCGTTTTACACGGTCATTGATACTCGCAGGCTGTTGCGAGAACACTTGCGCAAGAAATTTGCGCCGTGTGAAGCGACAACTTACGAGGTGACCCAGCACCAATGCGCGAACACTTGCGAGCAAATTAGAACATGTTCTAATCTGATACATGCGTTCGCGCAGGTTTGAAGTTTATTTCTCTCACTAGATGGTGCAGATGTAGCGGCAACGAACTTCCTGGGGAATTCTAGCAATTAAATAGGTTGTTGACGATTGAGTTGGGTGCTTTTGTTTTCACTCAACAAGGTAGTGAATAAAGTGCAATATAGATGAGCTGGGCGATTAATCACGTGGAAGCTTGAATTGCTTTAATTTGTTATCTTGGTCCACAGCCTTTCGTTCGTGGTGTAAATTTTGGGCTAAGTATACGGAACTAGAGGGGGAAGAGAGGTCCCCCATCCCTTCCATTCCTATCCTTTTACCTTTCCTCCCGGTCTGAAGCGCCTATTAGTGCGACAACAGACTTGAAAGCACCAATAAAACTAGGGTTTCCAGTATTATGTTTAGGCAATGGCTTAAAACATATTTTAAAGTGGTGGTAATTTATTGAATTTTCACGTCCAATTAATTGCTACTTAACAGGTCTTGACGCTATGCGATATATTGACGGTATTACCGTTACTGAATGGTATATTGTCACTGACATAATGCACCGACGATTGCACCGTCAAGCAACCGTCCTCGTAATTTTCTACTTCACGGACTTTCGCAGACGACTGCTCAAACGGAAGCAACATCAACTTGCGCAGTTTCAATGACCGTGTAAAACGGCCTTGATAGATTTCATATTTGATATAATGAGCAAGTTTTGAAGAATAATTACGTACCTAGCTACAAGGAGGTTAGAGTTAAAAAACGCGGCTGGATGTCTTCGTAAAATTGATTGCAACGCGCGACAAATTTGCGTAAGGATTAATGAAATCTACTTTGACATCTGTGTAGTACCCTGCATGTCACCACAGAGGCATGTGGCAGAGGCTGAACCATCACCAGAAATGTATTTTAAATCAGAGTGAAAAAATTTACGCTTCATATCATGCAGGCATACAAAGATACTAGTCCGTTAATGCCCTACAAAATCTCATCCACTGAAACCAGTGATGATGGAAATATATATTGCCTTCATATGGGTAGGGTTAGTGTGGTAGCTAGAGTAGCCTCCCACTCCGAGAGTCCGGGTTCTAATGCTGGCAGTCGCAGATACGTTTCATCAGTATACTGGTCCCTTCTTGAGCGCTGTTTATAGGATACACTTTTCATGTTCAGTATTCCTCCTGTCATGTGAGATGCTGAAGCGTAAAGCCATTGGATTCATTCGTCAAGGGAAAGCTAATGCCGACGCCAGGTTTCTCTCCACCCGTCCTCCATTCCTTGAAAGAATTCTTAACTCTTGCCATGATACCCACTTATCTTGGATGACGCACAAGATCCAAGCTGTCGGTTACCTCACCCGCATAACTGCCGTCAATACCTATCTTCATAGATACTACAAATATTCATATTTTGTCATTTATTTTCGCTACAATGAATCCGTAAGCCGATGTTGACAAAAACAGCAAGAATCATGCTACATCCCCGAGTAAATTCAACATAGTCCGGTGGGATATGTTGGAACAGCATCTTGTAATGCCTAAGACCATTCTGTTCATTCCTTCTGTACATAAATGATATTAATCAGGCGGTAAAAAGTAATCTTCGTTTATGCGTCGATGACGCAATGGTGTACAGGGAAATTAGTGGTCCAAACGTTAAAGAATATTTAAATAATTACCTTGAACATATTGAAAAATGGTTTGATACATGGCAGTTGGAATTAAGTTCGAAAATTTTAATTCCAACCGTAAAGATATTGCCGATCTGACAGATTTTAAATGTCTCTCTCTCTCCTCGTGGAATTAGGAACGTGAATAATTGTGAACATATTCAATGGATATCGTAGGTGGTATAAGGACATGACATGCACCCAACTAATAGCATGTTTTTGCATGCTTGCTTTGCTATTCAAATGTTTTTTAATTGTTATGTTTTGGCTAGAATATAGCTACTAATCCTCTTTATACATGATAGGTAAAGCATTTTGGAGTAAATTCACCCCCTGCCACACACATCTTTATGGTAGCTTGCAGGGTATTATGAAAATGTAGATGTAGAAGACTGATATTGTGCTGTCCATTTTATTCACTATGTGCAACACTGTTTCAGCTGTCACGCAGCCATCATCACGCACAAAATAAATTATGGTTAACATTTTGTACGAAATGATAGCTCCGTGACGCTGAAACACGTGGTGCATGCAGTGAATAATGTGGACTGTACAATATCAGTCATTAGTCATTATTCCTCTTAAAAGCCTAATAAGTGCACCCAGGTTTTTAAGGCGATTTTCTCTAAGAATGTATCCTCGGAAGCGAAGCGATTGAGCAACGAGCGTGCGAGAAGAATCATTGTGCATTTGGCCTATTTTCCCTCCACTTCAAAACCTTCGGACCCAGAAAGAATTACTCCCAGGTGACCACGAGTCCGCGTCTTCAAATCGCCGAGCGCTAACGAGGCTGCTCATGTCTCTTGCATCACGAGACGGGGAAGTCATGTCCCCGACTCCCTCAGACACCAATGGCGGTTTCACTTAATGCCTTATCGTCTATTTTCTTCGTCGCCCCCCATCTAGGAGCGACGCGAGGAAATGACGGGCATTAAGAGTCGAAAATCGTGAAGCGTGAAAGATGACGGCCAAAAACGCTTGCCAGCCAGCCAGCAGCGTTTCAAACGAGCCGAGAGGGCAGTAACGGGAGCGATCTCTCACTTTGACTTCTCCAGGGAAATCCTTGTTCCTTCCTTTCGAATCAGTGGTGCATGACTCACGAATATTTTTCCTCAAGTGTCACCGCCTCTTGAAATCATTCCATAGATTGAACTTCAACACCTGTCATAGACAAAAATATAATAAATGATATAAAAATGTACTGAGTAAAGAAACTTTTTCTCATTCCATAGTTTTCCTGTTACCATTCCTTCTTGAGGACCGAGTTAATGTAGTGAATAGAGTTCTGGCGTCGCATACCGCAAGGTCCAGGTTCGAGTCCCGGTGGTGGCAGAGATTTTTCGGTGGAATACCGATCCCTTCTTGAGTTCTAAAAGGAAAGTACTTCAAGCACAGTGCTCCTTCCATCAAATGACTAATGAATGTCTACCCTTCCTCCGTTTCCTGAAAAGTACCTAACTCTTCCCAATACTCGCTTGTCCTAAATGACACTAATGACCTGAGTTGTCGATCAACAACCCTAATGAAAACTCGCAGCAATAAGCAGTTATTCCACCTACCTCCGGTATCCATTTAAAGCACCTGGAGCATTTAAGCATTTAAAATATTTAAATGCTTTCAACGTCTCGGCAACAAAATATCAACTATGTTCTTTGAGCTCTTATAAAAAAAATATATGTGCAGCAATGAGGGCTGTGTACGTATGAAATCTCGGCAGTAGAAACAGATATCATTACCTCTAGTTGACTTAAGAATATTAGGTGATCTTTGATATTGACTGCCTGGATTCTGCAAAAGACTGCTTGAATTACTTAAGGGTTAATTATGGAAACCGCGTATGAACTCCTAAGTGATTGAGTAGCTAATGGATAACGACCGGTAAGGGTACATTATTTAGTGCCTGTAGAAGGATTTTTGCTCAACGTATTGTGAACATGCAGCAGATTTCTTTGATTGAATCTTGAGTTAATTAAACCAGCCTTTTATTATTACACCATTTTTTACGCCATAAGTATTAAATATTAGGGACCAATTAATGTGTCTTGTGCGGCAGCCAAAGGAAATAGACGATAAATATAGAAATGGAAGTCAAACGGCAATGAAACTCAGGAAATATAAACCATCATTGAAAGATAAGTGTAATTTATCGTTCAAAGTTGATTTGAATGGACTGCAGAACTCTTGTAAGCATTGTACATTCCGCTGAATTTCTTACTGAAGCTCCAAATTTCCAATAATATTACCAAGTTTCTTTCATGGTACCTACAGCCTTTAAGCCATCGACCGCATTTACCCAGAATTTTCCCCTATCACATCCTTTGAAACATAACCTCAGATCTATTGCTTGGCTGCGTATATGTTTACCACCCAATCCATATCCACCCGAAATTACCAAAATACCCTGCAGCCGAATTTCATCGAATTTTTTTTCATTCTTATTCTGCCGTACTTGATACCCTTTCTCTCATTTTTATTTCTGCACATGTTACCTTCCCCAAATGAAGGATTGTGAATTGTATGAGCGCTTAATCATTAAACGCTGAACCCTTGCGAATTTATGAGTCTCTTATCCAAGAAAGTGTTAATCTCAAATTATAAACAAATTCTTAATCAATGGCCCTCAGTGTGTGATTTATTTTGTATCCGAAAATTTAGATTTGACAATGCTGCTTCTCGTAGCTCTTATGTGGAGGCCAGGGGCGTCGGAACTATTTTCGGTGGGGGGGGGGCACAACCTTGAAAAGGGCCCGGCTCCTAAGAAAAGGGACCACATTTTTTGGCGGATAGGAGGGGGTAGAGACTATAATTTCACTAAAAGAGCATATGAAGGTGTGAGCATATGTGTCAGACGGGAAAAAGCAAGCCGGAAACAAGTGAAATTTAATTTTTACTAATGAAGACTACTCATTTCTCAAGGGCCCGGGGCATATTCCTTCGGCCCCTCCTGCCCCCCGCTTCCGACGCCCGATGATTTAGTAGCCCGTATGTTACAATGTTTTTAGGAAAAAATACTTTGTAATAATTTCCTGAGAAGGAAAGGGGTCCATTTAAGGGGGTTTAAGGGTGTCCATTTTTTCTATAGTTCAGACTGTAGTGGTACCACTCAGGAATAGATCTAATGCAAGTTCAAGCATTATGGGTATTAGCAATTATTAGCAAGTTAAGCAGTGTCGAATGGCACACCACCAGGACAAGGATGTTATGAATCATAGCTATTACGCCAGCTGGAATCCCTAAACTTATGATTGGCAAAGTCCTATTTTATTTCGTGTTTCCAGCTGGAAAATCCACTTCTATATGCTATCCTGCAAGCTAACACAAGGGTGTGTGGTATGGTAGTTCTCCAGACCGGACATTCATAATCTTAGAATACGCCGTTCAATTGCAGTAAATACAAGTTGATACTTCTATCTTGCCAGTTTTACCTTTCGTTTCAACTAAATTCACCACGAAAAAACACGGTGGCTTCTCTTCCAATATAGCTACCAGCTTCAAACTATCATCTTGGGTGAGCTAGTGACCTTCGACCAATCACGCTTACTTCCGCTCACGATCTGCAATATTTATCATCGACCTAATGAAAGGTTGCCTTGAATTGTTTTCAACATGAATCATCCCGTGTATACTTCAAGGGCAGATTCAATCATACCAGGTGCGAGATCACGGATGCTTCTTTCGTATTGTATCTAGGTTTATCAGCAATACGGACTTACCTAGAAGCGCGTCGCTCAAAGCAAATAGCTTGCGCCGTTCTAGTTTTTATGAAGCGCTGGACAATCTTTGAAGGAATGGCATCACTTTTGTGCTCTATTAAGCGTAATCGAAAAAGAAGATAACACAATCACGTGTGTCGTAAAGTACTGTAATAGGCCACGGGCTTTCTCTTTCTTTATTATTGCACAGGATTCTTATCGTATAGTTTGACGCGGGCTGAAGGTAACCTTCACAAGTTTCGTCAAAGCAAACAGGGACCCGAAGTGGATGCTTTATGCTCTTCATCATGCTCAGGGAACAATCCTAAGATTGGTTTGGCGCGTCATATACGCATACTTCTCTTTCACATTATCACTACTTGCTCTCTACATTTCATGCGTGGACTATCTTGCCCATTCTTCCCGTTCACTTTTCCCTTAATGATTGTCTTCATCAAGCCATCATATTCGTACGAATTATAGCCAGAGTAGGTCATCGTTCACCCTCTTTCCCATTATTCGTGGACCTGCAGATACTCCCCTTAAGACACTTATACATGTACAAGGTGCTAAGGCTATTCTACCTTCGTAGTGGAAATAACCCTAAAGTCTTGGATAAGCCTCACACTTATAACCTGAGGACTAACATTTCTTACGTTGTACCCAAACCAAATACATCACAATTCAAAAGATGCTTTCTTTACTTGGGGCCAAAAATTTTCAATAGCTTGCCACAGAGTATCCGAGATACCATACACTTCAAAACTTTTTTGAAGCAAGTAAAAATCTGGCTATTCACGAGAGAATACATAAATATAGAGGTAATCTAGTAGTTGTTCTAAATATTTATCCTTTGTTGTAATGCCTCAAAGCAACCTATAACTGTAATTGCATTGTTCATATATAAATTTCCATAATATTATAAGTAATTTCTTGTGACAGTGTTATTTTATGTTCAATTGGTGACATTTGTTTTATGAGAATGTAGGCCAGTATTGCTGTATGTGTAATTTGAAGGTGAACCCAACAACAGGCAAAAGCCTTAGGGTTCACCTAAAGCTCCAAAATTCTTGTTGTATCATTTTTTGTATTATTATAACTTGCTGGAGCAATAAAACATTATCAATATTATCAATATATTATCAATATCTCCCGATATGGCCGATTAGGTTATCCCATCTTGTTTTCAAAGTTTTCAGCAGACTTCTCTTTTCTCCCACGCCTCTCAGAAATTCTTCGTTCGTCACTCGGTGAATTGATTTTATCTTCACCATTATTTGGCAGCACTACATTTCAAACTTTCTTGCACTTCATCCAGTCTTCACTTTTCTGCTGCTGTAATTGTTCATGACTCACTACCACAAATAAAAATGCTTCAGATTTTAGTTCAAATGAGATGTTTCTTTACTCCCATATTGCAGGTATTTCCAGCTGTAAGTAGCCACAATTGCTAAGAAAGTATCATCGGCAGTGCTGTCACATCTCCTACTCCAAATGTACATACGAAATAGCACGCATATGTTGTGGTTGGTATGGTGAGATTACGATTTGCGGCAGTGAGCGAGATCACCCCAGTACACTCTGCAGTCAGTCGACCTCATTTCCGAGAGCCGATATCAATACGTTTCCAATGAAACCGGGGCGGACGAAGCGAATGGGTGGAGAAGGGAGAGGAAATAGATCTATCAGGGAGTGATGAGTAAGAGATTGAGTTGAGGGCTCTTCCAGTGCTCGCGATGCAGTTTAATAACTGTCCCGACGAAAGAGGAATCAACGCTCCTCCGATCGACCTGCAATCGGATTTTCACCCACTTTGATTCGCGACGTCCCTTACGAGATGGAATCGGGCAAATGAGGGTTTTTCGGAAATGAAAAAGGAAATGGGAATCCGAGTCAATTGCCAACAGAACATGAAAGTGTCGAGTGATCAATCTTTACAATTGATCAATGAAGAGCACTGAGTCGCCCCCCACCCACGATGCAAATAAGCAATTACTTCCGGCAAAACCTCAACTAAAACCCATTACTAAATACTCTGAGTTGAAGTTAAGTTAGTTAATTATTCAAGGGAGGCTACCAACAGCTGAGATCATTTGCGCCATTTAGGATGAGCCATGAGAGATTGGGTAATGATAGGAACATTTCAGGTAACGGAGGAAGGGTGGAAAGAAATCCGGCTTTGGTATTAGCCTAGTCTTAACGACCGGAACCCACGGGACGTTAAGCCGTGGTCCCGTGGGTTCACTGGACTTTATCATAGTAGGTAAAACTATAGTCCGCGTAATTCGACGGACGGGGTACTGAATCTGAAAAGCCCTCCACTACTGAGGCACTCAAGTGGGGACCGGTTTGCCACTTAAAAATCCGCCATTGCCGGGAATCGAACCCGGGCCCTGGGGATGGTAGGCCGGTACTCTAGCCATTCTTCCTTGGTATAGCTGCATAGATCGCCATTGCTCGGGTAACAGTTTCGCTGACGATACTGTCATCGTACACAAAAGAATTGGAGAGGTACAAAAAAGGCATGTACGACTCTCCCTCACCGATTAACATACCTGGCGAGGTTTATATAAATAAAAGTTGATTTCCCTGGGTCAAAAATAACTGCTAAAGAAAGCCATTACTTCTTACGACTTATCCTGGAATCAATATCGATCAAGGAAGGAGCAAATTGCTTTAAAAAGAAAGATATTTACGTATGGTCGAGTACATGGAAACGTGGTTTCAGTAATAAAACCCACAGAATTACTAGCCAAGCTAACTGAACAATAGGCCTATATACTCATAATACTTACGAATATCATAGTAGGTAAAACTATAGTCCGAGTAACACGAACCAACGCATAAGATATCCCAGAAGAAATCCAACTTCTACAATTCACTGCGGAGACCTTCACAAGATTCATCAAAGTAGCAGCAATTTCTACGCGCGAAGTTCCGCAAATACGTCAATTCCTTCATATTCAATAACTCTCGCTCAAAGTTAATTGGCTCTAAAATCAAAGAATCACGAGAATTTACATTTTATTAGCACCCATTCAGCCACCGCGAAGTGTGTGGCAGGGGGTGAATCTGTACTAGACATGCTTTATCAACGAGGGAAATTTATTTACAACCATGTTTAAACTTACGTGATGATCGTTTCTTCCTTTATAAAGGCACGTTTGACCTGCAGTCTGCTCAGAGTTTCCATCGTTCTTCATTATACTCCTTAGTCATTGAACTTTTCAATTCACAAAAGTTTGAGGCTGACACTGCACATATTTCTACCGCTCATTACTCCGCAGATTAGATGGAGACAGAGATTAGGTGTCAAACTGTTAGAGGCTATAACTCATTTCCCCACGCACAATGCACCGCTACAGCTTATGTAAGGTATAAAATTTAAAAAATGTTTTAAATTTCATTTTATATATCTCTTCCAATTTTTAAATCCCTTTCTTTATCAGTAAAAGACTAGTGACCTGCAACTTCCTGACACTCCCCCCTTTAACGGGTCGTGGGGTGACATGTAGATATGTGTAAACAAGAAATTAGGTCAATTTTATTCAATTATCAAAAAATAAAGAATAATTTTTAATTTTCACGGGTTAACCAGTGGGAATATTTATTTTATCCTCCACAGCAGAACATACGAGTATAATTACGTTACAGAAGTATTATGGGGATAAAATAGATCAACACAGTCAACGACCAAAGACGTAATAAGAAGAGTGGAAAGAGAGAAATGCTACTAAAAGCTTTAAAAAGAAGACGGGACAACCAAATCGGCCGTATCTTGAGCCATGGTGATATGATGAAGACAGTTCTTGTCGATGGCAAGGTGAATTGGTAGAATGGAAAGGGAAGGCCTCGTATGGAATGTGTAGCCAGTAGTCAAGAATATTAAAGAACACATATGTGTAAATGAAGAGATTGAAGAGTGGGAGTATTGTGTGGAGAGTTGCGTCAAAATAAACATAGCTACTAGATGACTAGTTATAATGATGATGGAACATATCGGCAACCGCCGGCCCGAATAAATTTTTTATAATAATATTTTCATATAGTACGGTAAAAGAATATAGACCATCGGATAAATTCCCTTTAGAAAAATCTCGGATGAACGAAATAGGTCTAATCTCTCTAGGAATCTAGGAATGCTAATTATCCGCTTAAACCTTAACGTAGTTATCCGCTTATATACGCAATAGCCGAATTTCCTCAGGATAAAAATTATTTACCCTAACCGGGATGGTTTAATATCAATTCAACCTCAACATGAGGAAAAACGACTGTCACCTCATGTTGTATACATTGTAAAGATTAATTCGCTCATTTCACGATCATGGAGAATGTAGAAAATACGCTAATTGAAGAGAGAAATAGCGTCGATAAGGAACAAGTTAGTGAAAGCAGCGCACAGAATAGCAGGCTCTCTATCAAAACCCGCTGTAACCGGTAGGAAACTGTAAACTTCTCAATCAGTCATACAACTCATATAATATTATTTGTCTTCTTTGCCATCATTTAGATAATAAAGACCTTAAATAAAGCCATGTACTTATCTATTAAGTCCCTTTTAATTTTACAGTAAATTTTGCTGTTTTCTTCTAGGAGCCAACTTGAGGGAAACTCAGCACTTGGAGTGATATAACAGGTTATCAGCTCGTCATTCATCACGGAACTATTTGCCGTAGAGCTCCATTGCGTTTTGTTTCGAGACTTCATCACTCTTAAGCTCCTCTTCATACCTCTTCAACACCACATCACCTTCATACCTCATCACTCTCCAGCTCGATATGTTGAAGGTACGTTGATGTTAATCATGGGTGCTTTCAAGTCTGATTCCGCGCTAATAGGAGCTTCAGACCGAGAGGAATGGTACGAGGGATGTAATGGGTCTGTTGATGTTCATAATTTCAGGTATGCGTTTAAAAATCATAAGGCTACCCTATTTTTTTAATCCTGGACGTGGAACTTGATTTTCAAAGTTTCCAGGCAGTTCGGAAGGGAACAGAAAAATTCGAATCTATACCATAAAAATCCTGAAGCGTTCAAGATGGTAGTTTAATGAGTAATTTGGTTCGATATAAAAAGCAATAGTTTCTGTGGAACAAATTACTTTATTCCTCGACACACACTTTCCGCAGTACAACAAATTCCACAATATTTCTCCGTTTTTTTTATTCTTCATCGACGTGAGTTGCATGAGAAGATATCATCAATGCATAAATATGTATGAACGTCTTTCTTGACATCTTCTTTAGACCCAGATATTGACCAATAAGGAAGAATTTCCTAGTGATAATATTTACTTTTCGCTAGATGTTCAATGCATATTCTGAGGTTTCAGGCGTGATTGAGTGAAAACGTAGCATAATGGCAACTGAAAAATGAGCAATTTCCACAGAGAAAAACATTTATTGCGACCGGGTTTCGCTTTTTACAAGAAGGGCTGAAGATGTTGTAAAAAGCGGAGCAAAATTTTTCAGTTACTCTTCAATGCATATGATTCTCTTTGAGAGCTAAATGATTTGTTTCGTGAAAATATTAATTGCTGTGATTATATGGGACCATCTGTCTTATTTTTAACAGTCGTGAAAGAGTTTTCATCAGGCCGCACACTGGCAACTGGTTTAGATCTCAAAGCTGAAATAAATACCCAATAGGTATATGTACGAACTGTAAAACAGATTTTCAGTAGGTCAGAGTCGAGGATCCCTAATTTGAGATCCCTTCCTCATTAGAGACCCTTAAATTTCTTTAATGTTTCTGCTTTCTTGCAAAACTTCCCTGAACCAACAGAATGTGGCAATAAACACTACCGTAGGAGCTTCTAGAGGCATATCATAGTCGTGCGCTATCCCATATATCTATATTCAGTTTTAAGAGAATCAAAGCTTTTGTGGTGGTTTATTCAACATTTTTGTGTATTCCAGATAATCTATTATTAAATTTTATTTTTGAAATTGTTTTCACCACAAAATTTCCTATCTTGATGATAAAGAGCTCTATGTTTCAAGTTATTTTCCTAGCCTAAAGGCCGCTTTACACGATGCAATTTTTTGTACAATTTCTTGTACAAACGCTTGTATAAACTGAACGAAATTACATGTTTGTCTGAATGGAATTAGAACAGGTTCTATTTTTCGTTCAGTCATTCAGACATTCGCACAAGTGTTCACACAATTTGCCGCTCTACACGGTACAATTTCCTCATACAAACTTTTGTACAAGAAATTGTACAAAAAATTGTATCGTGTAAAGCGGCCTTAAAACTGGATTTACGTCATTGTTGTTTGGGTTCTTAAATTGAGACCTTACTGTTCCTTTCATGATAAAAGTTTAAGACTCATTTTTAGGAACGCTGAAGATGAGTGAGGATAGGAGTTGGTGCAGAGTATTAAATTTTACCGGTGGGCTCATGAATGTTACCTTTGTGTGCTCTTCGTGCCTTAAAAATGTAAAAAATAGATTAAAATAAACAGCTAAGGGGTATCATATTAGGAATATTAGGAGCACATAAACATCACATTTCAATTTTTGTAGATTTTGAAAATTTTTATGCGCACCTTTTGTTGTTTCAATTTTTCAATATTATTGCTTAAGGCTGAATATATTTTTAGATAATTATGTTTTAGAACTTGTTTCACAGTTTTATTCTAAATTATAAACCGAATGGACATTTTGGGATGTCTTGTACGGCGCCTTTTACTCACTTAACTATTTATGAAGATGATTATTTTTCAAACTTGATATGCATCTGAATTTAAGACTATTTCCCCAGAGCCAATTTAAGGTTCGTGCAGACACAAGTTGAGGAAGAATTGTCAACGATGGCCAACAAACACCGAATTACTCTAGTGACCTACTGCCGTTCCGATTGCCAACTGCACGCTTTACGGTTAAACCGGCGTAATGAGCCGCAATGCCACTCCAAATCGTCCCCTTAGCGCGGACGTAGGTGAGCCTCATTCGTCAACTGGGACGGTCTTTGTGGTGCAGCCACTCCAGCAATAAACGCCGCCAGTAAAGCGCACTGCTTCTTCGCTAGTGCGGCGCGGTAAGGGACTATCGTAAAACAGGGCCATTACAACACGGGGTGCGTCTTTCATTTGGGACCCTTCGGCTAGAAAAAGCTAGGAGCGAGTCTGGGGAGAGTGACAAATGCAATGCTCTGACTTGTTTTTTATTTTATTTTACGATACGTTTTGTGGAGGGTGGAGACGGAAGGGGGATGTTAGTAAGTATTCTTATCCGTCGTTTTCAAAGGAGGACCGAGCAACTGAGTTGCCTGGAGCAGCCATGACCTGGATACGGTTGCCAGGGTAGGTGTCGAATGAGTAGGTCTGCGCGATATACTGCTTTGAATATCGCACTACGATATGAAATTAATATCGCAGAAGTGTGGATATATCGGCTTCATGACACAAATCGTAAATATCGTGATATCGGTTAATATCGGAATATTGACATATCGGGATATCGTGATATCGGCATATAGGCTCAACGTGGAATCGCGTATCGTAATATCGCGTTTGCTTTCGTTTTAATATCGCATCGCGATATCAAGTTCACATCGAATATCGCAGACGATATATTGCAGTATCTCACAGCCCTACTAGCATGACAATGCCTCCTCCAGTACGATATACTTTAGTACTCCTTTTCGGCGTTCTACGTTCCTTTTCCATTCTTATCCTAGTTTTGATCGTGATCACCTTTGAGCACATTTTATAAGTTGTTCAAACACCGCCCTAAATATGTGCATTAGTGATAGACACAGCAAAACGGAAACTGTCAGCAGAATAGCCCCAGATACTACTCACTAGTCCTTTGCACGCCCACTTTTCCGAAAGGGTCAAAAACTTCAGTTTTTCGCCGCTTATAACTCGAGAACTAATCGACAAATCGAAGAACGGAAAATGCGTTTTTATTTTCATTTTACAAACTCTGTCAGATTCGCCAATAAAAAATTATGGAAAACGACCCCATTACTTCAGCTTGGACTATGCTCTCAAATGGCTCCTAAGGTTGGAGAAAAGGTGGCCCGTTAGTGGAAGTAGTAGCTGTTACTAGTAGTAGATGTTACTAGCTGTTCCCGCTGCTCAAGTTAGATTGCTCCATCTAAACTTACTTAAACTTAAAATTAGCCCGACAGTAATTCCCAATGTGGGATTCGAACCCATAGCCTTTGAGTTGAATGTGGTGCTACAGAAGAATGCTGAAGATTAAATGGATCGAACTAGTAAGTAACGAGGAAGTGCTAAGAAGAGTAGGAGAAAAGAGAAGTCTGCTGACAACTCGAAAAAGAAGAAGGGACAACTTAATCGGCCATATCTTGAGACACGATGGCCTGATGAAGTCGTCGAGGAAAAAGTGAACGGGAAGATTGGAAAAGGCAGGCCTCGTATGAGATACATGGAACAGGTTGTGAAGGATGTAAAAGAGAAGAATTACGTCACAATGAAAAGGTTGGCCGAAAGAAGGATCGAGTGAAAAGCTGCGTCAAACCAATTCTAGAATTGTTGACCAATGATGATGATGAGCCTTTGAGTTGCCACGCCCACGCGTTACCGGAAAGCTATCGCAGCCGGCAAAGGAATAGCGAATTTAAGGAGGATTGCCTCTTCTTTTTTCGCCTCCTTTAATCAGCAGAATGAGGTTAGGGTAGGAGTGTTGTTGCATGCATATGTGGCGAGGTAGAATATAATTACTCTTTTCTGTTGTTGATGAAATCCCATCTAAACTCAGTACATGCAACGTATGGACATCGATAATGAGGCAGTGAAGTCGCCCTCGGTGCTAATTCAATGTCCTTGGTTTCACGACAAGAACACTGAAGAAAGACGATGAGAAATTACTTCCTTCGTTCTCCCACCGTTATGAGAAAATTGAAGACCTTGAGTATAAGCTATAATTTATTTCATCGTAAATTATTCTTACCAGCGTCAAACACGTTTCCTTGAACGATAACATATGATTAAACCAGCGAATGTGAAGATTAGTTATGAATTATGGTATTTACAAGGAGCAAGGCAAATATTATGGCATTTAAGAAATCACCTCGCTACCGATGTACTTCACGGCAATTACAAAAACCCAAGGATATTGAACCATAAAAGGAGGAAAAATTCAACAATATATAATGTAACGAAATCGGAAGGTAGCATAATTTGATTATTCTGACCAGTATTGAAAGAAAGTATGCGTTTAAATGAGAGACTGAACTTGGATCGGAGAAAAACGATCAGATTTACGAAAAATACGTTTTACAACAAGTATTAAATATAGAATAAGGGCTCTCATGGTCAGTTTTATAATTAAGAGTGAATTCCCTGTGCAAAAGAGACAAAGCGAATATAAAGGCAATTTTTAGTGAATCACTGGCATTTCCAATTTTTGAAGGAGTATCCCACTGTTGATGTTGGCCACTAATTGCATAACTCATTGCATAATGAATGAGGGTAGACCAGATAAACGAGAAATACTTATCATTCCTGCCATTAATGCAGGCCATTGTCTCACGATGAATGGGGAGGAAGCAGATCCTGACCTCTGTGCGTATAATCTGGTCCAAATACCCATTATTCACGTCACTGAAACAAGCTACCATCATTTTGGTCAAAAACTATCAGTGCTATTTTTGTAGAGTGATAGATTGTTAAGACTTCGCGCCTGGTAATTTGGCGCATGGAAGTTTCAGAAATAAATGTAAAGTTAACCAATGAATACTTTTTGTGTTGATGCGAGGGAAAATACGTAAGCTCCATTGATTTTATCCTGTTAAAAAGTTGACGAGAGCTTCATTGCGCTGAATTTTCATCATGCTGTAAATTATTTTCCATCATATTAAGGTTTTCTAGAATTCCCGACATTTAATCTTGGCTCACTTGCAAAATGCCAGAGGTTAAATTTAGAGGCTGAATTTATTTATTTATTTTGCTTCAGGTGTCACCCATTGAGCAAGTAACAGAAACTAGCATTGGCTTTCTCAAAATATTACAATATGTAAAGTTTACACGAGTGTAAATATTACAAATAAACAATAAAAAGACAAATAAAAGATTACCAAACTGGCCAAGAATACTTAAGCGCAGTAATTGGCTGAAATGCACTATAGCAGAATTTACACAAAGAAAAAGTCCCCCTTGACTGGGATTCAAATTTGAAAGAAACCCGTTTACCTTTCTTAAAATTTATTTGATCCAATTTTTTTTTGCTAAAGGTGTTCTATATTTTGGTGGCGGCAAATGGGAATGACTTAAGGTATACATTTGTTGAGGAATAGGAAAAATATGTAAAATAAATATGAAAAAAATATGTAAAAAAATGAAGTAAGGGTTTGTGCGTAGCATAATTCGTGGCTAGAGCGTTTGAAAGTTAGATCAATGTGTACAAATTTAAGCGAATGAAATAAGTAGTCATTATATTGTTGGTTAATTAGACTTTTTTATCTCTCAATTTCAATTTTTATTTGATAAATTTAATTATCTAAACGTGAGGCGAAGCACTAAATGCCCCTTGTACTGGACGATTTTTTGCATATATGGATAAGTCATAAGACAGAAGGCGAAAGGGTATTACTGTTATTCCACGTGCTTAATCACATTTGTAATGAAAATAGATCTCGTTGCCTGAAACTGGGCTACTGGCTTCCCATCCCTAGGTTACAGGTTCGTATCCCAGCATCGGAAGATATTTTTCCGTGGCACGCTCGACGCTACTTGAGTCCCGTGTGGAGAAGATTTCAACTACTAACCTACCAGTCATATGGAATAATAAAATGTGGACCTCTTGGCATATATCATTACCATTAAGTAGGCTAATGCCGACGCCAGGTTTCACTCCTGACTTCTTCCATTATTGAACGTCCGGCATACACCCAAATACCACCCTATGGTGTTAATGACTTATGAGTCTCATCCCTTAAGAATAAAAACATCAATAACGATCGAGAAACGGCGTCTAATTGACCTCAGAAATAATCAGTATTTGGTTGTTTTCTTCTCTATTTAATGCAATGAAAAAATACTACAGAAAATACAACGAAATTTGGAAGTGAGGAAACAGATAGGCGAGTCCGAAAAGTTTCGGTGGTAGACTCAGAATGAGTCAAATCCAACGAGATCATAAATTGTGATCCAGATCGAGCTTCAAACCCACGTTCTTCGAGTTGCCTGGTCGGTTTGTTTCTCACCTCGTTTCTACTGGGGCCTGCAGTTGTAATACAAAAGTAAATAGAATGAAAGGAGAAATTCGAGGGGGTTATAGTAGAGCACTTCATCTGTCGGATAAAACTTTAAACTGTTAAACTGTGTTGAAGCCTCGCGTTAATGCCATGAAAATAATTGGCGAGGTCTAATCTCGTAAATATCATCGTAAATTTCTCTGCATCCTTGCTCTACTCCCTAAAATTCTACCTCTTCTTAAATCTATCCATTCGGAATGGCGCTTGGGCCATACATCTACGCAACACCCTGCGAGCCACCACGTGGGTGTGTGGCAGGGGGTTAATATCACTAAATATACACTACTGACATGCAACTAGGCTACTACATGGAAGCATGCTACATAATATGGTCACATGCAGCTAGATGGTTAGTATCTACATAGTAATAAAGGAATTGGTTGTTAATACATGCATCATGTACTACAAACTACTCTAAGAATATTTAACCTACCTATTCCTTTGCTATATTGCCTATTGTGTTCTCTTATAGTACGCGGGAAAAATGGCATTTTAAATCTATTGGTACGACAATCTATCTTTCTAATCTTGTTAATCTGATCAAACCTATCACAATACGCTGTGTCATTAATATATATCAAACGTCAACTGCACACAAATCAGATTCGAATTTAATTAAAAGGTTTAACTAAAATTTTAACCTGCGTTCTGAAAATAATTCCCATCTTAGTTCCTTTTAAACTCGTAACGCTAATGTCATAGCCAATGGCCAATGGTCAAGGTTTTCTACGGTACCTTATATCGACGAGTGCAATTTTAGGAAGTTCATAGGTATTCTAAAATTTGCCTTTTTTAAACTTTATTGATCCAATTTTGAAAAACACCCTCGTGAATCCTTCTTCGTCGCGATTGAAATGGATTTTATAACTCTCCCGGCACTCGGCATTGAGGATCGATAGCCCTTGGCGAGGAAGCCACAAGAAAACTACTCAGCACACATATCCTTGGTGGTAAACGAACGAGAACTTTAGCTTTTTTTCGTCTAACTTGTTTATCTTTCAGAAATTTCATAATTCCATGGTTGTGATGGACAGGTGGTTGACGCGAAGGAGACGTGTGGTGACGTCAATCGAACGCCTTGTAGTACTGTGTTCCTGCCTCCACGGCCGACATGGAGATTATCTCTTTTTACTTCACGGCCGCACGACCACTATGTTAACACTTGGTCCCTTTAAAAATGTATGCCTTGGAGCTCAACCATATATTTCTTCTTTTAGCACTATGACTAACTAAAAGGAATCTAAAATAATGAGATTCTTGAGACCAGAGAAGACAAAATGAATATAAAAGCAGTAGGAGACAATCGGCTAGAATAGATGGGGTAGATATGTTTCTTTGGTAGCATACTAGACAAAGGTAGGCATAGGGCCGGGTTGGTGCAAACGTTAGTGTACTGGCTTCACATCTGGAGGACTTGTGTTCGATTTCTGACAGAAAAATATATTTTCGTAAAAGCAGGCTAATGCTGACGCCGGGTTTCCCTCCACCCTTACTCCTTATCCCTCCATTCCCATTCTTATGCCTTTCCTCCAGGTCTGAAGCTCCAATAAGTGCAGGTACAGTCTTGAAAATCTTAGATTAGGGCCATGAAGAAGGCATGGTAGTTATAATTTGAGGAAAAGATTTGATTTGGCTAACTAGAACTTTACTAACTGAATAGAATTTCAAGTGAGAACTTAGAAGAGTGATGTAAAGAAGAGGTTATAAAGAGCTTGATTCGTGAGGTGGCTTTGTATGGCTCTATGACCGGACTTAAGTGAGAGATGACGAGAAAGGAATGGAAGCTTCAGTAATTTGAGTATGAAGGAAATAAGTGCAATGGACATAAAGGAGGATGAATAATAAAGTGTTGAACCTCATTAGGGAAGAAATAAGATTGTTTTCAGAAATTAGAGCAATGAGGAGGCAGAGTAGATGGATGGAACCGGCACTTGGGGACCATCGAATGCTAAGGGTTTTCATCGTAGGTAAAATGCAGCAAAAGAGAGAATGAGGAGGAATAAAAAAATCTGTTATGTATAGTATGAAGAGACAATAGTAAGAGATATGCTGATCCGGAGAGAAAAATAGCTAATTAAAGAAGCATCCAGTTTGATGAAATACAAATGAGGTTAGCAACACTGCCAAAACGCACTTAAATCTGTAGTAAAAATATCAATTTTTAATTCTTCTTCTAACGCTTCCAATATTTGGGTCATATATTTCGCATAACTATTAGACGTTTTCCTGTTTCTCCTGGATAAAACGTTTTTCCCTTCTATTTAATTCTCATTCAATATGCACAAAGCAAACCCTGGCCAAAAATGGTGGTTATGAGGTGATTCCAGAACTGAGCTTTAATTTGCCGGCTCTTAGGCAAGGTAATGGCATGGCGAGGCCTTGAAGCGAAGGTTCCCTAGAAATCCATCGGTGACAGAATCATAATCTGCTGATAACATATGATTTATTCGTCCGTGATACCTCAAGGTTTGACCTAGCTTTCTTAGTTTCCGTCACCTTAACAGCCGTTTGCCTTAAACCCATCTGTCAAGCGTTCGAACCCACATTTATTTACGGTAAGCTACCATCGCGGATATAGAATTAACCAAGAAAATATGGTATGTATATGGGAGAATGTTATATCATCATCACAAGTAATCAATCCAAAGATTCTTTTGACGCATCTCTCCACTCAAATCTTCTTTCGCCTAACCACTCCGTCTTAACGAAATTCCCATATTTTGCATCCGTCAGTTCTTGTCCAATTGATATCATATTCTTCTCTTTCACTTATCCCTCGACGATTGTCTTCATGAGACCATAGTGCTTCCAAATATTGCCGATTATATTGGCCCGTCTCCTTTTTTACATTTTCATCACCCATTTTTCTTCTAATCTTGCTGAAACCTCTTCGATAGTTAGTAGTATCTTAGGTGTTCATCATTTTTTTGTAACGCTATATTTTGAATCATACCCGTCTCGCTTTTTTCGAGGATATTATTGCCCATGGCTCACTGATATAAAGGAACATGCTCCAGATTTAAGTTCAAATGAAGTATTTTCTTACTTCCAAAATTGTATTTGCAGCTGTAAGTAGAGCCTTCTTTTGGTAGAATGCCCTCTTCGACTGGGATATTCTGCTTACTGATATTTAATGCATCGTCTATCGCCACTTCCCAGAGGTAGTTCCGTCATGGCAAAATTGTATAGTGGTTTTGATAAGCCAATGATTGGACTGATGTATCTTATTCATGGATTTTAAACATCTTTAGCACCTCTCCTTCGAATTAGCAAACCGTCCGTAATACGTGATTTACAAATCCTAGCTGCCAATAGCATAAATTGACTTAAATCATGTATCAAATGATGATTAAAGTTACTCAGAAACACTAAAAGTTTTCCAAAAATGTCTTAATTATTCATTTCTCCGTTGGTTTGTGGTCCAAGAGAGATGAAAATTAAACTAGAATTCATCGCAGATGAAAAAAATGCTTATCATATTCCGGCTATTCATGGATTTCATATTCATACTCTCTTGATGCATAATTTGACACCTGCTCTCGGACCTATGTCGTTTGAAATAGTTCCTGATTTCAAAAGTTTCATATGATCTGATTCCAGTTTTTGAAGGTGCTAACTTCAGTGAACAGCCAATTATTGATGTGAAATAAATTTTCTTCTTAGCTTGATCGCCATGATCATTAAATGTCACTGAAATAGGTGGTTAAAAAGTACCTGAAATTTATTTAAAGAGTCGTTAAGATTTTGTAGTAGGATTAGTTCTCTTGTTTCAAATTCGCGAACATCCTTTTAAGTACTTAGCGATTCAGGAGTACACCAATTGGCGCATAATTACTTTGATCCCTATGGGAGCCAAGTACAGAACTTCCGAGTTTGTTTTTTCCTGCTATAATTAATCATTCTCATATTCCATTCATTGCTATCTGTAATTATAAAGTCTTAATTCATTATTTACTTGTAACCCTCGAATTTCATAGATCATCAAAGCCCATCACTGTCAGCTAGTAAATAATATGTATATTAGAAGAATTGCTAGTATTTTATGGGATCACCTGATGATGATATATTCACTCAGATGAAAATTAGGTACTGCTGAACTCAAAACAGCTACACCTTCAATCACTATCATTTGCGGCTAAAAATAAGGGAATTTCATTACAAATTTGCCATTTATATTAGAGGGTAAACATTACCCCTTCTCTCATGTTCTCACGAATTTATAAATACGAGCCTCACTCATCAGTATTCCTTGATAAAGTTTGAGTCATTTCCTTTATGAATATTAATTTCATTCAATTTTAAATTTAAAAGTTTTTGGAAGAAATCTTCGGGCTACACCTAGAAGTTTTCCAAAT
The DNA here is from genome assembly GCA_933228895.1 of Platycnemis pennipes. NCBI lineage: Eukaryota > Metazoa > Arthropoda > Insecta > Odonata > Platycnemididae > Platycnemis > Platycnemis pennipes. The sequence continues at coordinate 36,528,821 of OW121851.1, forward strand.
AACAATGCATGCAAAAAAGTTACTGTAACGGACATTAGGGTAAAGGAAAGGGCAGGAAGAACCATTTGAATTATTATCTCAGCGTCATTCTCATGTTGGCTACTTGGATCTCGCGTGAGGGAAAATCTAGTAAATACGAAAAAAAAAATTCGAATCGATGAACAATTTCAAAGTATTTCCATCTTTCCGACATTTTTCCCAAAAACAACAGAAATAGATGACGGGAACGTGGAATTTAAATAAATTAGGAAGTAACTCAAAGATGAAGGGAACGGAAAACGATCAATTACATATTATGGATTGGGAAACGAGATGATTGTTCCGCGGCTGCAGGAATGTTGGAATTTCGTGCAGGGCCATTCTTTCTCTCTATTATTTCCAATCACGAGGCCATTTCTATCCGATCAAGAATAATGGGAGTTATTTACTGGAGTCCTTTTCATTGCAAAACGATAGGCGTTTTCTCGAAACTCTTGTCGAGAGAGGTTCAGCGAAAAGGATTTCAGCAACCTGCGTCACTTCCCTATTGTGGCGTCAAAGCCGATGTTTAATTGCCTGGATTACCCGTCACCTTTGCATGCAACAATGGGCAATAAAGAGCCGCTTCCACGAAAGCCGTATATCGACCGTATCGTTTATCGTCTTACCTTCGGAGCCGTATCCCGTGAAAGTGACTTACCACGAAAAAGTGACTTGCCATTCACTCAACGAGTTCTCCTGTTTTGATATTCCCACGCATTTTTTTATTTTTAGCCTCGTTCACTTTTATTACATTTAACCTTACACTTTTGCTTAAAAAATTGAATGAAACAACACCATATTTTTTCAATTACTTAAAATTAGATAGTATTAAAAATGTTACAAATCGTATGTATTTAAAAATGTCTAATCAGTTGATAGACATTATATTTCTACGAATGTACTAATAATTTAATCCCACTACCCTAATAGATACACAATTAGCGTTATTTTATCTAATGGAGATGTAACTATATCATCTGTTAGTCATATAAGTAGGGTATGTTTGGTGATTTTATTAAAACCTGATACATACCCCTAGTAGGTAGCCTGCAGTGTGTACTGTAGGTGTAGATTTAGGTGAAATGCTGCCTTTTGATGCCTGCGTGAAGGATAATATACATAATAGTTCCTTCATGAAGTGACCCGCTGTTATGCACAGAGTCAAAGAATAAATGCCATTCTCTTTGACCGAGAATTAAACTCAGAACCCCCTGATTGTGGCACGGATGCTTTAACAGGTGCTAGGTGTAAGCATTTCGTGTTTGTGCTTGGTATAGCTTTAACCTCGTGGACGGTTGCGCAGTGCACACGATTAAGGCTTCTTTGTGACACGTAGAGTTTCACGAAGAGTATGATCGGCAGTACGTGTAACATCTTGTTCCTTTGAGCACCCAAGAAATCCACAGGGAGAAAGATGCCATGCTAGCTTAACTGGCTAAAGCACCGGACCAGAAATCAGGTTGTTCAGAGTTATGAGTCTTGATAAAGGTAAATGATTTTTTCTCAGCCGAAATGCTGCTAATGTAAAATGCCGAGCTGAAGGCAAAGCGAGAGAGGTGGAAGAAATATTTAAATAGTAGGAAGAGTGGTTTTATTGGCTTTTAGTATCAGTAATTTCGCTTCGCTTATGTTTCCTCGAATTTAATTTGCAAAGTATTTTACAAAAATGATCTCATTACCAAATAATTAATTTATTTAAAGAAGTACCTAACAAAGACCGTAACAGGAATTTAAGATACAGATTACAAGAGGCAGTAATCCTTTGGGGCACATAACGTTGAAAAGTGGAATTTGGGTGAAAAATATATAATAAAATTCTGAAAAATAAGTAGCTTTGGACAAAAAAGGAAGAGCAATACATAACAGTGGAGTCTCTATGCCGACCGCAGTAGTCAGATCATTAAACGTAGGCTTGGCAACGCAAAGGCCGCAGGTTCGAATCCCACATCTGCCATTGGTTTCGTGGCCGTGCTCTGATTAAGCTTGTTACTACGCTAGGTTAAATGTTGTGGAATGGCTTGAGCAGTTGGAGATCCTTGAAGATTCTACCAATGTATTAGGTAACTACTAAAGCCAAATATATACTCCGGAATTGTTTTCACTCAGTACCCACCGCAGCAGAACTCGTTTGTTAATATGTTGACAGACAGACTGCGTGATACTATGTCGATGGTGATTGCAGATTGAGCGGGTGGAATAAGCAACTGCACTCGCTGCACTATGTTTCTCACTACTCCAAACATGACATTTCTGACCACCACTCTTCATCATCATTATAACCTACACCTTTACAATCCGGTGTGGGCTTTCGCTTCCTCTATTATGTGCGTTCACTCAAATCTACTATTTTCCTTCCCTTTCGATCTTAATACTACCATTACGAGCAGACGCTCCTCCACATTCTGTAGCCATCTCTTATCTTGGAGGGAACCAGGATGGAAGAGACCAGGGGTCTTCCTCTACCCATGGTCCCTTGCATCCTGGTATTAAGAACTATCCTGGGTATTCTACTCACCTACATTCTTTCCACATGTCTCAGCCATGTCAGCCGCAGTGACTTAGAGAATATAACTACATACATCCTCCCTTCAAATATTTCATTTAGTTCATAGTTTATTTTTAACTCTTCACATCTCTCCTTCTCCAACTGGCCCATAGACTTTGCTTTTAATTTTCCATTAAAATCTGCTGCGTCTTTCTTCATCCTACTTGGATAACACCCACTTCTCAGCTCCTTATGTTACAACTTGCTTTAATAGAGATTTATGTATTTTCAGTTAAATTCTCCTTCCGAAAGATGTATATAAATACAAATGTACTCATCGTGAATACTGCTCATCCATTTTCAAAATTTATCTTGCCACTGTGTCCATAAATTGCGAAGATAGGAAAGAAGAGCTGTACATTTTATTTCGACTACATGGTGATGTCACTTACGAACTCTGATGTCGTAAGATGTTGAGCAGAATGGACGAGAAAAAGTGAAAGGGCAAGGGCCGAATTTTGTGTTAAGTGCTTAAGTTAGTGAGAGAGGAAAGGAATTTGATTGAGGAAATTAGTTGAAGGTCGGAATGGTGCGGGTGATGAAGGGAGAGGGTGTTTTAATGGACTCGAGAGAGGGAAGATTGTTGGGTAAGTGGGGTAGAGGGAGGATAAGAACGTAGTGATAGAAGCATAATAAAGGAGTTGGGGCTGGGTTCCTGCATTCCTGGGTTGGGAAGAAGAGAGGAGAAAGATGATATGGTTGGTACGGTTTATGTATGATAAAAATATATTAGGAAAGATATAAGAAAGGAGTGAGACAAGGCTGTGCACTGCCTCCCGTAATTGTTTATGTTTACATCGAGAGAGCCATCAATGAGGTCAAGGAGAGGTGTTCTGGAGTGAACGTCCACGGAGAAACAATCAGTATGCTACGATTGGCTGATGACATAGCTCTCATAGCAGAGACAGAGAAGGAGCTGAATAAGATGCTAGCAACCATGGAAAGGAAAATGGCCACACATCAGCTGAAGATCAATAAGAAGAAAACTAAGATAATGGTGTGTAGCTAGAGAGAGGAGGCCAAAACCAACGTTATACTAGGAAAACAGAAACTGGAAGAGTTGAAAGAGTTCTGTTACCTGGGAAGCAGAGTAACCAACGATGGACGAAGCAAGAAAGAAATAGTGAGTAGAATAGCCCAGGCAAAGAGGGCATTCTGTCAAAAAAAGAATCTACTTACAGCTGGAAATACAAGCTTGGAAGTAAGGAAGCAATTCATCAAAACGTATATCTGGGGCATGCTTCTTTATGGCAGTGAGGCATGGACGATGACAGCAGCAGCGAAGAAAAGGGTGGAAGCATTCGGAATATGGTGCTATCGAAGAATGATGAAAATTAAATGGATCGACCGAGTGACAAATGAAGTCCTAAGAAGTATAGGAGAAAAGAGAAGTCTGCTGAAAAATATAAAAAGAAGACGGGACAACTTAATCGGCCACATCTTAAGACACGATGGCCTGATGAAGAAAATCGTCGAAGGAAAAGTGAACGGGAAGAATGAAAAGGCAGGCCTCGTATGAGTTACATAGAACAGGTCGTAAAGGACGTGAAAGAGAATAACTACGTTAATGTGAAGAGGTTGGCCGATAGACGAATTGAGTGGAGGGCTGCGTCAAACCAATCCTAGGATTGTTGACCCTTGATGATGATGATTATGAAAAAGATATTAGTCAGCCAGTTATACAAAACATACTGGATGCGTAGCAAATGCAGTGCAAAAGATACGGAATGAAAATAAAAGAAGTAGTGAAATTTTCGGTACATACGTTAAGTAAAGATAATAAAGCCTAGTGTTCTTTGGAAAGAACCGTACGTGTATCGAGCTTGCTGCCAATGGTGCTCATTGAGATCCAGCGACAGTGAGCTCAATGAACATAGAGTGGTGACCTTATGAAAGGAAGTAAACTTTGCAGTATTCTACACTGTTTTTAATGATCCCGATTGGTTTCAAGTTTTTTTGCATTTCTTTAATGGGAAGGAGCAAAGACCAGCTCCGGGTTAACGTGTGAGAAAGATAAAAGAGTTGCGCCTTTCTCTCATTAGGAATAGGCCATTTAAACCGGTCGGAGTCATTTAAAACGGTGTGGTGGGCTACAAAGTTTATTTCGTGTCATATTGTCATCGAAGGTCCTCAAAGTGTCCTCACATATCATTCAAGTCTTTTGAGACCAAAAAAATGACCAAAAATCAAATTTCAGCTAAAATGAGAAATTAAATTTATAGTAGTTGATTGCGGCAAAAAAATTAATAAAAATTGATTGCCAGGTCATGTTGAAATAAACAAAAAATTGCTCAAGTGACCTTGTAAAACCAAGAAATGTAAGCTGTTAACATGAAAAATTGCTATAGCCCAAAGAGAAAAATAGCGTGGAACAATTACGAAAATGGCTTTTTTCTGAGTTACAACTGTGTCAACTCGGGGTATTTTATGAGTGGCATCGTGAGATTAGGTCGGATTCACTTCGGGGGACGCTATTCGGGAAAGGGGAGCTTAAGTGTAATCTCATCGGTTGAAGGTGTAATCCGTTTTTCCTATCGAACCAGGCGGGAAAGCTATGACACGCTCTCTCTGACTCTCTCACTCTCTCTATCTCTCGTGGGCAATGTTATCCTCTTCATCATCACTGTCGAGAGCTCACTCGTTTTTGTTCAAAGGTGGTCGATCTATCGATTGGGGAAACCTTCCTCGTGGGACCCATTCACTGTTTTTTTTAAAAGGCTTTCTGTCGAGGCAAATAAAATCACAGAAAAAAATAATTTCGAGGGAGAGAATTTTCCGCACGTGGAAGGACTTAAAGCGGATCCAAAGTTTCTTTCCCTCTCTCTCCTCCTCCCCCTTCTTATATATACATCCACCTCGCTATTTTTGTTTCTCAGCGCCAAGACCCTCGGGTGATATTTTGGATATTTTTCATTTCGCCGCGAGAATTCTTTCATTTTTTCCAACTCGGGGCTGCGTTTCTCCCATCAGAGACAAAGAGAGGAAAAAAAAGAAACAAGAGCTTACTTGCTCCTCCCTTTCGCACGAAAAGAAAATATTATTATGTAAATGTATTCAGGCCGTTTCTAGAGCTTAACCGCGTGTATATGGTTGGAGAGGTCGATAACATTCGGCACTGTTCTCCAGCAGAATGGACAACAAAATTGAGGCCGTTGGCTTGGGCAAATTTAATCAATTGCACCCGTCGTTGCCGACTCAAAAGGGAAGAAATGTGGTGACTGTGAGTTATATTCATCCAATAGGGAATGTTTCTTCAACACGCAGGTTTAAATTTCCTTCGTAAAAAGCAAAATAAATGAACTATGATCCGGAATTAAATCGTATACTTAACATGTCATGAGTGATAATTTAATACCGTTTTACTGACTGTATCTTTAATCCAAAAGGAAGAAAAATATATGGCTAAATGGAACGATATACTGATAATTATATACTGCGCGTACAAGAGATTGGGTGAGTCGGTTGGCACGAGTATTTACCTACTCCTCATTCCGAGGGTCTGGGTTTGAATACCGGCTGTGGCGGACTTTTTCTTGGCAATTGGCATACTTTTTTCTTGGCAATTGACATACTGGTCCTTACTTGTGTGTTGTATGGAGATCACTTCGAGTGCAGTGCTTTGCCCTTCGGATGAGATGTTCAACCGTGAACCGCTTCGAGTCAGTCTAATGCCGATCCTGAGTTTCGCTCTACCCTTTCTCCGATCCTAGAAAAAATTCCTACCTCAAATCACTTACCCTTAAACACCCCATCAATGGCCATCAATTACTCAACTGTCCTAAATGGCATAAATTACCCAAGCTGCCTACCCAGAAAACTACTACTTTCACATTGTGTGCATCATTTTTGCATAAACAAAAAACTAGACTCTGACAAAATATTAATTTCTATAATTTAATATTCTTGAGCGATAAATTATCATTTTATTGACAATGCTGTTCATCTAACAAGAATAAAAAGACATGGCATATGAAATAAATTTAACCTTAAGCCTAGAAATACAAGATTACGTCCACGTTTACTTAACACGTTCATGAGGTTTTACCATTATACACCGGAACATTATAAATAGTGACAATTAAGAGCTAAGTGATAAATTTTGTCCCTTACCGACTATTTATGTGTAGCGAAACTCATGTTCGTAATCAGGAAAATCCACGAATTGCTCAACTGGGCAATTGCAATGAACATATAATAAAGCTTTTGTAATATAAACCAGGGAGATATGATGGGGAATAAGTGAAGTCGATTGACAGGGATGAAATTAGGGCTTATCGTTGGTTCAGCTATGTCAATAGAAGGGATCAACAAATTCTTATTGATATGAGCGCATGGCTTAATTGTGACAGCTTGATAACAAGGGATCAGGTTACATGACCGTGGCTGTTTATGGTATGATACTTTTTCATTAGAAACAAAAGAGAATGATTGAAATAATGCACGTATGAAATGAAACGTGAGAGGAGACTTGCTGAGAGGATAGTGCGGGGGAAAGTAGGACTATCCAGTTTCCAATGCTTTACTCTGGAAGAGAATTCATTTCGACAATGCATCAATCATGAGATAACAGCTTGAAGTGTATCCTAGTACAAATTAAAGGTTTAACAAAAAAATCACGAACTGATAGTACTAATCACTGGTTCGACGAAATGTCATCCTCCATCCTGGACATGAATAGTTGAAGAAATTCCGACTCTGATTTCCGTGCAATTTCTGTGACTTTCCGAAATCATGCGTGCGCTCCATCGTTCATTTCCAGGTCTCATGGTGGAGGAGGAAAGAAAAGACATACGCAAATTACAGAGTAGCCACTCAAAGCCCTGTATACTACTCGCAGTCAGGAACCAAGAATCTTCCCTACTCCAAGTATTGTGACAAAGTGCTGATTTCACATGATAACAGGGTCATAATTATCATACTTCGCATACATTTGCCTACCAGAATCATTCCAGTGTGCATAACATAGCATACATTTTGGAACTCTTTCAGTGACAATTGTAATTTGAATTTGAATTAGAATTTTACTAACGATTCATTTTTTAGAATGGAGTCGTTTACCATATTTTTATGGCCGAATCTAATATAGTTTATAAAATAAAAAGACCCATATTTTTCTGTTCTTCGATCACTCGGGTCATTCTCGAGTTATAAGCAGCGAAAAACTGATGTGTTTAACGCTGTAGTAAAAGTAGGCGTGCAAAGGACTCGTACGTCATCCACTTCGTCCAATCACGACTGTGACTGCGCATCTCCTTTACTCAACCACAATGGAGGACACGGAGCTGACTCTGCCAAATGAAGTGGTTATTAAGACTCCACTAGGATTATTTCGAAAGGCATTACATATTCGACTACATCGTAATTTGTGAATAAGGAAATAAACTTCAGCACAGTCACACCAAAATGTATACGAAAATATTTTGTTGTTCAGTTGTTTTGGGTTATTTGTAAGATGCGACAGGATCTCCTCAGACAGACCTCCCCTCCCCACCTCCGCTCCCCTCTCGTTTTTCCTCAAAACGGTCAAGGAATGCAGGTGGATGACGTACATACCCTTAACGCAGCTCGTTCGGTGGGCCTAACCTTTTATTTATTTTAATTTTTATTTATGAGCATATGGCACTGGTTAGAAAAATAAAGTTTTTCACAAAAATCCATTTTTCGTTTCCATCTGACGCTTTCGTGCACAAAAGAGCGATTTCGGTTCCGCGCAAACTCCCCCGTTGCACCATTTTCAGGTGAAGCTCTCATGACGGTAAGCATCTTCTTTGTTTGGATTTGGTATGCAATGTAGGATAGGGAAATAATCATATGCTGTCTTAGTTGCAGTGTGGTGAAGGGATTGATGGCTGGGAAGTAGTGGGAAAATTTTAGCCGATATATAAAGCCCCCATTCGGTTTGGAGGCACCTGGAGGTAAAGTAGAAGAGTAGGGGAAGGATAATATACACAAGTGTAGCTTTTAAGACAAAGTTACACTTCAAAATTTCGTAATGCTATTAACTGGACGTGAATAAATCATCCTAGAAATAGTGAAATAACAATTAAAATTTTCTATAATCTTATGGGATGATTAGGTAGACTGTGAAATGATTAAATTAGTGAACGGTGCTTATTTCTAATAAAAAGAGACGTTTCAGGCGTTATATGGTGGAATAACATAATTAAATGAGATTGGCAATTTTCCACAAAAAATTCTTTACTTCGACCGGTTTCGATGTGATACATCATCATCAGGTGATGATGTATCACATCGAAACCGGTCGAAGTAAAGAATTTTTTGTGTAAAATTGCCAATCTCATTTAATTAAATAAGGTGCTTATTTCGTTTCCATTTGATGGTGTTTCTTATTTCCAAATGTAGAAAAATACTTGAAAATTAATGTTAGTGGACTTTTCTCAGCAGTTTTTATTCCAATATAGAAAAATCCTTATCGGTGATGACGTTGTTGGCATTTGACTTTTCTTTGAAAGGGAGTATTTGCATATACTTTTAAGGATTACCCTGCAAGCTACCTCGAGGGTATGTGGCAAGAAAACAGGTTGCTGCCTGGGGAAGTGACCAATGACTGAGGTCATTTGCGCCATTAAGGAATGGTGGACATTTGGGAAGTGGGAGGAAGTTTTTGGGGAATAGAGTTAAGATACAGAGAAACCCGGCGTCGGTGTTTTTCTTAGCAAACAGCGTCATGGACTGCGTGCCATAATATCACATCCGATGGATGGAGTACTGACCTCCAAGTGCTCTCCAACCAGCTCGTAAGCAGGTACAAGTATGTTTACAGAAAATGCTCTGCCACAACCCGAATTTGAACCAGAGTCCCCGAGATAAGAAGCTAGTACAATAAAACTACTACTTTCACTCGATCTGCGGCAAGAAAACAATGTATAAATGCACTCATACGCATGGTATCATGGAATAAGGAAACATTTTTAGGCCTGCAAGAGGAACGTGTCACTAAAATATTGAAACTACGAAGGAAAATGATGTTGATTAATAGACTAAGGTTTTTCTGAATCTTTTAAGAGATTCTGCATTTAGTCTGTCTGTTAGTAATGCCTGCGTAGGTAGGGATAAAACATTTAAATTCATCATTTGTCAATTACATGCTCATTGATTTCAGCTATATGCCTTAACCCCTCCAGCGTGTGCGACGCAGCAGTTGCGTCCGCTAAATCCCATGCCTCTAGCGTGACTTTAATCGGAGGTATTTAATTCGCTCAGGGTGCTTTTTTCTGGGCAGTGCCGACCATTTGTGCAGACGTTAGCATAAATATTTTTAACACAGTAGTTGCTCTTCAAAAAAATTAAAAAAAAATTACAGTCAATACAAAATTGTTTTCTCTACATTATTATAAATGGATACTTACATTTTTCCGTGTCATTTATTTTTTCTTGCACTCCATATCCGGCATTTAGTAGTGGACCTGAGTGTGGTATTTCTCGAAACAGGGGTCTAGGCAGAGTGACGGGGCCCCTGGGCAGTTTTTACACCTGTATCTTGTATCTTTCCTCTTTCCGTTTTTCGTACACACCACGCACTTTCTTCTTCCAACCTTCAATGATTCTGTTCTTGGGTTTTCTTCAATGAAATGCTGGCCTGTCAAGCGCGTACATTCCGTATCCATATCTGAGGGCCGCCCTTTGCGTTTCTCGATGTTCTGTCCATGATACTTGACTATGATTTTATTGACTAACTCTACTCGGAACAAGAGATGATCTTTTTTGTTACCAGCCTTGCAGTATAGAATGTAAGAATTTAAGACAGCTATATTTACGAAATGGTTGAATAATTTCTTGTACCACACTTTTGTCCTTTTCCTTTCTAGCAAGAATGATTCTAAAAGTTGGTCTTTCAAGTCTACGCCTCCCATATATTTATTGTAATCTATTACACACGCAGGTTTGTTCACAAATTCTAAACCACCCTTCCGACTAACGGGATGCATTTGGTCTGAATGTTTAGTGGTTAGCATTGTCACATCGCGCTTATCCTTCCACTTCAATGCAACTAATTTCCCACACTTTGCGCTAACCACTTCTCCTTTCTTTAGCTTCCTTTTAAAATTTGCTGGTATGCCTTTGCGTGTAATTTTCACTGTTCCTACAGCATCTGTTGTCCTCTGAACTAATCTCAAAAACAGATCAGGACTACTGTAGTAATTGTCCATATAAATACATCTGCCCGAGTCTAAAAGTTTCTCGCATAGACTTAGAACAACTTTTGTTGAAAAAAGGTCTTTGTCATTTGTAATTTCACAACCTAACTTGGTCCCTGAGCCACTGTAAATAATAAAATTCCATAAATACCCTACGGAGTCACAAAGTTCGAACATTTTTATCCCAAACCGAGAAGCTTTCATGGGAATATATTGTTTCCAAGAAAGTCTACCTTTCCACAATAACAGTGATTCATCAACACTGACTTCCTTTCCCGGCACATACACTTTTTGGAATTTATTTTTTAAATATTCACTAATTGGTAAAATTTTATACAGTTTTGGATCCCTTTTTACTAATTCCTCATTGGTGTTATCCACAAAATGGAGAAATTTATTCAGTAATGAAAATCTTTCCTCGCTCATTACATTAGGAAAAAATGGAGTTTCTAATATATGTTGTCTACTAAAATACATTCTGAGGCTTGGTTTCTGAATTATTCCCATCAACATAACCAAACCTAGGAATACTCTTATTTCTCTCGGAGTTGTAGGAACCCATTTTTGAAAGCGCGATTTTTTTTGGGCCAAGATTTTTTCTTTCTCACGGGCAAGAAACTGTTCTGCATAGCGGTTTGTTTCAGTCACTATTATTGCAATTAGATCATCATCGAAAAATAACTCAAAATAATCCAGGGGATTTGCAGCACACTGAACAGACACTATTTGTTTCCCAAGCAAATCACACGCAAAAGGCACAGGAGGATTAGCACTGTCGATCTCTTCCCAATTATTATCTAGGGTATTCACAGACAATTGAGGAGGTTCTTCCTCCTCGGAACTAGAATCCAGAGAGTAGCCAATTGAATCCTCAGAAATTGTATCTGAACATTCTGCACTCTCATCTTCCAGAACGTCAAGCACTTGCTCATTCGACAACTCACGCGAGCTAGAAGCCATGGTCAACTAAAGAGGGGTCAGCGACGGGACGGTCCCAACGAAGAAAAAAAACTAAGCCCCCGACTCAACCATAGGCGTCAGGGTAACTCAACCCTTATCTTCAAACATCGTAAATAAGATACCGGAGCTGACAGGTCTTCGAAGTTCCTAGAAGCATGGAGTGACCATGCCTGGAAGGACCGTGGCTTCGTAATTATTACCACGATGAAAGAGAAAGGAAATGTTGACACAGAAAAACAGATAACAAGGAACCACAGACGAAAGCATTCAGCATCAGGACGTCCGTATCATCTCTCTGGAAGCTCATAAAGGAGATCGTGAGAGGGAAAAAATACGTTCGTATGGAGACACCAGACGCTGGGCTGCGAGAGAGCCTTCCCTTTCCCAGGCATCATTTGAAAAAAAATTTTTTTTGATGCATAAACATTAACACAGATACGTAGGAGGACCAGGACGAAGGCAGGAGGCATTGGACCACATATATACAAACTGAAAAAACCATATATTTGAGCCTGAGCGATAAGAATTCCCAATGAAAATCCTGGACGCAAGCGGTGCGCCGCACACGCTTGAGACATGGATTCTAGCGGACGCAGACGGTGCGTCGCACACGCTGAGGGATTAAATGCCTCCATTTAAAGTCACGCTTGAGGGGTTAAGCAACTTTTCTCCAAATATTCAACTTAAACAACTAGGCTACTTCAGCATGCGCTCCGCAGTTTCCCTCAATATCCCTCTTTCTGGAATGCATCACCGAAAATTACAAGCCCTCCCCAACTAGAGGCTGGAGAATGGAAGCTTCCATTTACCACAAAAGTGATGAGGTTCCCTTAAACCCAGGAGGAGAGCTATAAAGGTTTACTCACATGATGAGTTTTTGCGAATGCGTATGGAACCGTGAAGAGGAATTTTTAATGATGTTGGAACAACAGTTGACGAAGAAAAATGTGCCAAAAAGTTGACGCGGTACTTGGGAGGAATCGTGAACGAACCGCGATAGTGATGGTGCGTGTGACGAGCCCCGCGATGGTTCATATCGATCGGTAACTGAGGTGCCTTCCTTGAAGTTCCTGGTTTATGTTGGGTGTGACGCAAAGCCGAGTATTTATTGACCTCATGCATGAGAGTTTTAGGGTATATTACTACAGTTGAAGCCAAGTTGCTGAATTAAAATCGCACCTATGATTGATGGTAGCATGGAACGATAGAAGAGAGAGATCGGGCTGGTGTGATTGATAGTACTATCCTTCCATCCCAGGTTCCAATTCAGGCAGTGGCAGACATTTTTCTATGTCCACACTGGGCCCTAACCAAGAGCTGTGTGAAGTGCACTTCACGTCCAGTGCTTTGTCCGTTGAATGGGACGTTAAACCGTGGACTCCTTGGCGTATTTCGTTAATAGCCAGCTAATGCCATCTACATCTATATAATACCCTGCAAGCCACCATAAAGGTGTGTGGCAGGGGGTGAATTCTCACCAAACATGCACTACATATCATGCATAAAAAAGGATCAATACTTGTATAGGTACTGTTCAAAACTACGCTATTAAAAAAAGATAAAAATAACAAAACATATATGCAAAAACATGCCGTTAGTTGGGTTAGCTATAAGTCCTTATACCAACATGCAGCTACCAATGTTATCCATTGCTACACTCGTACTGAATATATTTACCGTTATTCATATCCCTAATAGTACGAGGAAAAAAGGACATTTTGAATCTGTCAGTTCGGCAATCTATTTCTCTAATTTTATGATTATGGTGCAGTCTACCGTAGTAAGTTGGGGTCCGCAAAATATTTTTAACATCATCACTGAAAATATGGTCTTGGAATTTGTTTAAGAGATTAAGTCTAAATTTCAACCTGCGATCTGACAATGATTCCCAATTTAATTCATTTAATAGACTGGTTACGCTAGTAAGGTTATCATACCGCCCCTTTACAAATCTTGCCGATCTTCGCTGCACACGCTCAAGTTCGTTATTTAGACCGATTTCGTAGGGATCCCATACACTGGCAGCATATTCCAAATGAGGTCTTACAAGGGAAAAGTAGCCGATTTCTCGTACATGATCGTCACATTTACCCAGTACTCTTTTGACGAATCCCAGTTTACGATTCGCTTGACCCATTATTTCACGAATGTGTTTATCCCAGGAAAGATCATTTGTCAGTCTTATTCCAAGATATTTAATGGATTCCACGTTTGTTAATTCATTATTACTTATTTTGTAAGTGGTAGGAGGAGAGCTATTCTTTTTCCAAAAGTTCATTACAAGACATTTTTTAAAGTTTAATTCTAACTGCCATGTATCACACCAAGTTTCAATTGCTTGTAGGTCAATATTTAAATATTCTTTATCATTTGGGCATAGAATTTCCCTGTACACTACTGCGTCATCGGCAAATAGACGAAGCTTACTTTTTACCACCTTATGGATATCATTTATGTACAAAAGGGATAGGAGTGGACCTATCACAATACCTTGTGGGACACCCGATGCCAATGCCGGGCTTCTCTCTTTATCCTCCATCCGTACCCTGAAACAATGATAACTCAACCAAAATACCCATTATTCTTTGTGGCACAAATGACTGCAGTTGTAGATCGCCTGCCGTATTAGTAGCGAAGGAGATGGAAATTAAACGAGATGACTAATAACCCTGTCGCCCACAACGCTGTAATTTGGACGGGCTCTTTTCCACAGCTTTGTGAGAGTGTCAGGGCCGAAATATAACCGAGCAGGTTATCGTGCAGCCCTCAAAGACATAACCAGTTTATGCAGTCAGAATAAATAAGAGCTCATAACACTTCTTCTTTATTGATCAATCAATCGACACATTGTTGTTTGAGGATATATCCATTGTTTTACTCTTATTACAGACAATCTTATAACAGACATTCTTATTTCCAACTTCTCAAATTTGAAATTGGTTCTTGAAAAAAATATTTACCTGTATATTTTCTAAGTATTCTCCAGGAATTATTAATGAAAAAATAATTGAGGTCTTCAAGCTTCTTCTGCTTCAGAATCTTAGTGTTGAGGTTGAATGTCGATTAATATCGAAGTTCATCAAATATTCTTTAATTTAACGTTCATGGTCTTGTTTCTTAATGATTTATTCCCTGCCACAGACCCTCTAGGTGCTAGGAAGGTAATTTGTGGATTAAGATCTGTTAAAACATTTTAATAGATACAAAATCGTACAACAATAATTTAACTCATATATTATAAATATAAGGCTATAATAAAGTTTTAAAAAATATAAAGCTTCACCATGATTATTTAGTTTGCTGTTTAGGCAAATTTTTGGTAACTGTATCTATATATTAGAGGTTATTTTAAGGATATAAAATACGAAAATTTTAATCGATGCAAAGTTGCCATTTTTAATAGATTCTTCAAAATGAGTATGAACGTTGTAAATATTTATCAAGGGATTGTTGGCCATTGACATTGTTGACTTCAGCCCACGAACGTTTGGCTCGCGGTACAAACGACTTCTTCCACACGACCGTCCGTTGATAAGGGATGAAAATTCATTTGCCCCATCTCATATGTGCTTCATATATTGTGAATGGGGGCTTCAGGATGGTTGCGAGAAATTGCTGCAGTTAAGAGCTTGGAGCTTGTGATGGAAGGGATTTGAGTCTCAGGAGTCAAGTTTTACCTGAGCGAGTTCACTGATTACCTATGTGACCATAAACCGGTAAATGAAAGTTTGTCCTCGAGTTGCGTCAAACAGGAAGTTTTGATGAGAAAGTTAAGATGCAATCTTCGTGTTCTGCGTCAGCATATCCATCGTTAGGTAGAATCAAGGGGAAAACATGTAATATATATTCAAGAAGTTAATGTCGTCAAATGATTTGGTCATAGGGGAGAAAATATAGCTAGACGGGTAGTTTCATTTGTCTTACTTGCGGAACAACTTGTAATATTTACTGTTAATCGTGGAATCCTAGTTTTAGGACACTTCTCGTAAAGGATTGGACGAAATTTTCAGAGAAAAAGACTGCTTTCGTGGCTGCACTGCTATTTAAATGGTTGAGCATCAAGTGACTCTAGGTTTTAGGTTCATTTCCTTAGAATTAAAAACAAGGTTTTAATGAGATCATTCAAGGTGTCGTGGGGAGAAAACTTCATAAGAATTCATCACAATTACTTAGCAGGCTAGTGGACAATCCCAACTTAATCTTTTCCCGTATGTAGTGCATGTTTGGTGAGCAATCACCCCCTGCCACACACCCTTGTGGTGGCTTGCAGGGCATTATGTAGATGTAGATGTAGATGTAGGTAACTTCTAAACTCCCTTCAATGATCTTCGCATTATCCCTCTTTGAATTTCACTTTCTGTCAGACCTAATGCTATTCAGAACACATTTTTTCCTGGTCCGCGTTTACCAAACAATGTATCTCCTTATTCCTCTGGGCAACTTTCCTTCCTCCCCTACAATATTTAATTTTCTCCTCATTTGTCCTCGTTTCCATCCAGCTACCCGTCTCCAATCTTCTCCTCGCCCACATATCGAAAACGACCAATTTTCAAAAATTATCTGAGAGATAATTACAGTGAGTGAATTCTTCTCAAGATTCCCACCGGGTTGGTAGTTCAGTTGCCGACGTTCCAGCGAGTCGACGTTCCTAATTGTCGGCGTTAATGCCAGGACTCGGTTTTTGCCATCTTATAGGTACTCGCAATCACAAGTTCCCTATGAGGCTGATGATACTAAATACTCATCTCTCTGATGAGCTTTTTTTCAAAAATACTTCAAAATTATTAATGCAAAAGCACAGCATGTAATTGCAGAACCATGTTATTTTATCTCTAATCCTGGTCTGTATTTTTTTAAACTCCTTCCTTGTAAATTGTTTCTATAATTATGCAAGCTATGGCATAATTAGGAATTGTCCTAGATCTATGGCGTAGGCGTGTGTGGGAATAATTTTATTCTACCTGATTGTCTTATACGATCTTAAATTTTCCATACCAATATTTGATATGGAATTCTGAAATAAGGCATGATCTGAACAGAATGGGATCATTTGTATGAAAGGAAGAATAAGGAATACAGCCTAAACCACTCGCACCAATCTCTGGCGATTTAGGATAGGTGGGAATCGGGATATCCTATTCATGTACATTTTAGGCTTTGCTATCTATTCACATTAAATTCCAATAATGTCCAATTCATGGGTGTCAATTTTGAGGCCCCTCATAGCATGTTTGGCATGACATTAGAAAGACTAGTACTCTACTTGTGCAGTTTGTCCTGCATGTAATTATAGTTAGGCTGCCTGCATTACCTGAGAAGTCACCACGTACACTTGGTTAAGCCCGAATCACACGATCATTTTTCTCGTCCCTTTAAAGGGATCGTTTAAGCTATAGCTTTCAGGGACCGCAAAAATGATAGCTCAAACTTTCATTTCGCCGCTCACACGATCATTTTTACCGTCCCCTCTCGTATCATTTCTGTTCGCGAGGTACGGTAAACAACTTCGTAACTATGGATGATTTACCTCTTCGTCGACCGCTTTTGGCTGCAGCCAAACGTCTCTTTCAGAACGTGCGCTCTGATCCGCTAAATGGCAGGCCCGAGGGACGGATAAAAGGACGTGCTCAAATTACGAAAAAAGGGATAGCGATCCCTATCATTGCCGCTATCTGTGAAGTGATCAAGTCAGACGATCATTTTTAAGCTATCATTTGAGCTATCCCTGAAAAGGGACGTAAAAAATGATCGTGTGATTCAGGCTTTAATGTATTTAGCAGTGTAACTGATACTGTAGTTACGAACAATATGACTGTTTATTCGTCCATAGCAACATACCTGGTGTGGATTCATACCCTACCTGGCGCCCTTGTTGTGGCTTGTAGGGTACAATTTATATATTGATTTGGATCAATGGTGGAAATATAGTTTGGTGCACCATTTTTCGGTGGGGTTGTAAACGTTTCAGCGCTCATCACAAGAAGGGATTCACGAGCTAAAGTTGGGATGAACATTTTGTTAAAAATCTGTGCCACCTTCGAGAATCGAATACGGACCCACAGGGTAGGATACCTATATTCTATTAGACACTATTGCCAAGGAATTTAGGTACCTAAACAAGCGAATGTATCTCTCGTCTTATATTGATAGTTTAGTGTCTTTTGATTCCCACCGTAATTGAAGATAAGCGCTTACTACTTTACCTCGCCATCGTTTCTTATTCGTACACTTTTGTTATTTATTCACCCTTATCTCTATAAAGTCGGTCATTAATTAATAAATGTCGTAAATATTATCATCAATTATAAATTAACGGAAAGAAGTAATAGCGTTTTTCCAATTCCCTCGCCAGTAGCATTTTACACATAATGTTGTACGCGTAATAGGGCGTTGTGGGGGATATCTATCATGAGCGGCCCAACAAGACGCTATAATCAGTGCTCCCACCGGTGTAGCTATAGAGGTATCCTTGCAGTTACTACAGTGCACACCTTTCAATGAATCTTGGTACAGAAAAGAAAATTTCTTGGAAAAGTCGCCCACAAAGAAAACCACATGATTTCAGGTTGTCTCTGAGTTGTTAAGGTACAGATATTTTCCTGAGTTCATTGAAACATTTTTCATCATGTAAAGTGGCTGTGTGGGAAAATTCAACAAGGCGAAAAAGATGGCTTAGGTAATACATGAGTAATGTATGAGTTAATAATAGTCAGTGCATACCTCCGAGGGCAACTACCAGAGAACCGTTTATGGCGAAGCTGTACCTTCATACGGTGCTTCTTTAGCAAATACATCAATGAAATATTTAGGAAACGGTTGCGTTTTTTGTAAAAGACTTTGAAGTTTTCATTTTCTTATGAAATAGAGCCCTTATGCCAAATTTGGTCAAAATCGGCTTCTTTAGAATGGATTTCTACAATGTAAAGGCCTCAAACATTCAGTGTATCTATTTTTTCATATAAATTTTAAATGTCCCTATCCTGAGACAGCCTTATTTCAATGATCCTACTTTTACATCCCAAGATTTCGAGACTAGATATTTCGTTTCCCAGGTAGTTGTAGTGCACAACTATATAGCAACAACGCATAGTTCTTGGAGCAGAAAGGCTCCTCGTCTATTATTTTCCTTGTGGACGTTAGAGGATCGCAGAACTTTCCAGAGCGAGACATTCTCTGAAGCCCTCCTCCAAAAAAGGTCGCGTGAGTGTTATCTTCCCCATCCTGCGTCATTCCTCAAACACCCTACCGCTAGCTGCACACGGCAATAACGGCCACTCCAAACACTCTTCTGTCACTTGGCTGGAACAATCCTGATTTTCCCGGTGGTGGATACATTAGGAGCATTTCGCGGCGTAGGCACTCCTGCTAATATCAGGGACGAAAACAATTCCTCGCATTGCTCAACCTTTTTAGACATCAGTTGTTGATTGCATAACACACTGTCTCTCCACACCTTCATCGGTTGCTAGGCAAGCAACAGGAGTGCCATGCGTGTTTCTTCCGATTACACCTCCTTTTACACATTCCAGTTCAGGATGAACAGGCATCATTTTCTCCAGCCCTTTTCATTTCCAAGTTATCATAGCAGTCATAATGTCCCTCTTCATAACTTACATAGCAAGCGTTTTGTATTAATTAGCCATGGTAACAACGATGAAACTCAAAGACCTCAAGATGGACACATACCTCTATACTTAAGCAAGTCAGTGTTTGTCTAATTTTATATTCATCATCATCATTGGTCAACAATCATAGGATTGGTTTGACGCACCTTTCCACTCGATTCTTCTATCGGCCAACCTTTTCATTGTGACGTAATTCTTCTCATCTACATTCTTCACAACCTGTTCCATCTATATTAATATGAAATATAACTTTAACCGCTACTTCTTTCTGGACAAAATTATTACGCTATCTACGCTTAATATTCATGGATTCTAAAAATAGTTTCTGTGTCTTTTCCAAGTTGTGTGTATAGGCTCAGCCATTTATTGTGTAACGCTGGTTTTTCACTTTTTCATTCCCCCTCATAACGCTCAGAAACATTGTCTTAGGCCTCCCTAAGTTAAGTTACGCAACACTGGCATTCAATTGTCTTCCTTGTGATGAAAAAACATATATGCTTTGTAAACACTTGATTTTTTCATAAATACTTACATAAACATGGAATGCTGAGCATTCACCCTTTCAGTTGGTAAAGCGTCGTAACCTCTGGCCAGTACCTACCTCCCTTTAGCATTTCCTAATATGTGGATGGCCCCTATATTGTTGAATACTTTGACAATAATCAACGTTTTATATAAAAATAATAAAAAGCCTTGTGACGCCTGAAGGTCCAGCCTTCCCTTAGGTTTGGAAAAGAGTACACTCAAAACTTTATTTTGTTCCAAATGACAATCATGATAAAAATGATTATTTGTTAATGAATAAGAGCTTTAGAGATATTAAGATAGTCATACAGGGCTGTTTTTTCACTTAAAAAATGAGTGGGTTCATTTGTAGCGTAACGTAATTTTGGAGGCTCTTGGAGAATATTACTAAGTGCTACAGAGAGGGAGGGGAAAATCAGTTCTCCTTATTTACTTGAGACTGAGTCGTATATCAGTGTTCCTTAATTTTCGGATAATACCAACACTCTAGGCGTCTACAAAAACGATTTTATGTGTAGTCAAGTAAAGAATACATAAGAATTTGGTGTTGGGAAATTGAGAATCAAACCAAATTGTATTTATTAGTGAAATGCCAGCCTTATCCCCTCTCTGGCATATCTGTGGCAAAATTTAACAACTATTTCACAACCAAGCAGTTTTAGTAACATTTCCTTAGCTCTCTTGCTTTATCTACAACAGAGAACAATGATGTTTCTTCATGAATGTTCACTGAATATTGACAATATATTGAATCGATGATATTCGGTGAAGATTCCTCCATTGACTTCATGATCGGTAATTTGGTGGCTTTCTAGTTCCAATTGCAGATTAGTCCGCGCGGTGAGATTCCTGGAAAGAAGCATGACCAATTCTCATGTTGGCGCCATCTGTGGATGAAATTATGGACTACAGCGTACTAGAAGGTGCTCCGCATTCTCATTCCGTTGGAAGAGGGCCAATCGATTGCTTTTCAATTAAAAAAAATAATTAAAGCGCAAACGTAATCAATTTGTGGGAAATGAAGTCCTTTTGTTTCCCATATCGATTTCACTAAAAAAGGAAGCACTCTGGTTTTAGTCTCGGTTGAAATTTACTTTTTGGCACGGTCGCTACCTTTGATTTTTGTCCTTTAATCATGGGGGTGCCTATACAGTCCGTATGCGTCAAGGTTCCGCGTTGTTTTATTTGCTTAATTTCATGGTGCCTTGAATACTGATTTCCATTTATCTAAAAATAAGTATTGAGATCCGAAATCCGAACGCGTAGGGAAACACGTATTATTGGGATTAGGACATTTTGCCTAAGCTCTCTTCTGAAGAGATTTTTTTAGCCCCTGTTGTTATGAGACGCTTCCTTACATAGTCTGACAAGTAACGAAATATGCGTGGTGGGTAGAAATAGAACTCTTTTCGGGAAACTTATCGCTTAAGCCGCGCTATAATCTACCTACAAAGAGGCTGGCCTCCTTAAACTTATTTGATCTTGGCATGCATCCAAAGTGTGTATCCTATTGTATGGTACTCCTTCGATGTATTTACATGATATAATCTGTAATACCAATGTAAACTAACATGCTTGCAAGATGTGAAAATGTCCACTGCCGTCGGCACAACTCTCGGAAACTAATTACTACAATTAACAGATGTTGATAGTAAAAACAAATGGCATTTAAAGATTCTTGATGAGAATGCTGTGATGCTAGATTCTGATGTAAATGCATTGAATTTACGACTACTCCTGCCGGGGTAGTCACCTCGGTAACATATTTGCCTGACAACCCATGTATGACGTTAGGTGAATTAGTGTGATGAAACCTTAGCAGTTGGGGCACCTTAAAATTTTATCCTACTGCGACTTGGCTATATGACAGACGACAGACAGGCCGGTTTTCGTGAGCATCAAGGCACTCAGGTGGCTCTAATCAGCGTCCTTGACGACATTCGGGGAGCCATGAACCGCCTTCAGGTAACAGTCGTAGCGTCACTTGACCTCAATAAAGCATTTGACTCAGTCCGACACGATGTCTTGGTGACCACGCTAAGACTTCCTGGCGTGAGTCAGGATACTTCTACCTGGTTTTCAAGCCTCTTGGGAGGGCGGAAATTCTCCAAGTTAACAACATCCGATGAACCCACATGGTAAATTCAAAAGACAGGTGTCCCGTAGGGTTTCATCATGTCCCCTACTGTGTTCAACATCTTTGTACGGGCCCTGGCGTCATTACCGCTGGCTGCCAATATCATGATGTATGAGGACGACATCATTATATATAAGAGTTCCCCACCTGAAAAAATACATGAATACGGGGCTGCTTTCTCGAGTACCTTAGACGGGATACTGAACTAGGCCCCCAGGTCTCGACTCTCGACACTCGAGGTCTCTCGGTCAACCCGAACCCGCTCTACCATCATCGTCGGCAATAATAAAATCCTCTATCGTCTCCATGACCCCCCACAGCTAGCTATGTTTGGTCAACCAATACCTTACGTAAAGACAATGAAATACCTTAGCGTCACCCTCTCTAACACCTTGAGTTGGGATGCCAACGTATCAAGCACTGTTCAGAAAATCTTTATAGGCCTGAGAAGACTGCGGTCAATGCAGTACCATCCAACAATGCACATTAGATTATGACTAGTAAAGACACTTTTGCTGCCGATAATTGATTACGTGCTACTTCCTGGAACGGACTTGAGCCCAGGAGAGGTTACTCGATTACAAACAGAACTTAATGCTTGCCTGCGTTATGTGTATCGCCGGTACCCTTGGGCTCACATGACACCATATTACAACAGAGCCCAAATATTAAAGATTAAGGAAAGAAGAGACTTCCGATGCCTCACATTGGGATATTGGGCCTTACCACCGGACTTCCAAAGCACATAAACATAAACGACCGTCTAAAGACTTTCGACGAAATTCACGGTGCTTCCACTAACTTCCGTTATCCGCTTCATCGAACTGAACGTATGAATACTTCATTCACCACTAGCTACATGCGTCTATACAACAACCCCCCTGCAGAATTCAAAAAGATACACAGTTATATAGGCTTTCGCAAAAGATTATTTCGCCGCGTTCTGACGTCACAGAGTTTAAACCCTGGGGATAGACCTCTAATGACAATTTAACAATATAATTCAATTGTCCTTCTAATTAATTTCTTTCAATTTCGTGTCACTTACTTTTCCTTTGTAGAGGCACAAATTCTTTAAAGATGATTTAAACGATTGTAAAAAAATATGTATACGGCTCTACAAAAAGGTTTAATTCTTGTTTGTTAACTGTTTAATTATTGTATCTTAATGAACCCTGAGCTAGGGGCAGAGGGGGCCATATGGCCTCATCTAGCCCAGGATAAATAAAGAAATAAATATGCTTTAATATAGTGGGTTGTTAAGAATAAGGACTCAGATTTACTTTCCATAAATCGCATACTATTGGCAAGTGAATTATTGCTCGCTCTTCGATCATCGCATTATCCCCTGCCTAATATTATAGCAAAGTAATGTGATGAAACGCTTATTAACAAAAGATTACTGCATGTGTTTTTGTTTGAAATATGTCTTTTGGTGCGTCACTAGTGGCAGGTGGTATAGGAGTAGGTGACCAACGGCTGAGATCATTAGCGCCATTTGTGATAGGGGATTTTATTTAGGGGTAGAAAAGTTTCAAGGGAGAAAGGATTTAGACAAACCCAGCGTCGGCATCAGCCCACTCTTAACGAAAGTGGTCAAAAGGTTCCACCGTTTAGTGTCCCATCCGACGGATGGTGTATTGAACCGGAAGGGCTCACCCTATAGCACTCAATTAGGGACGGGTATGCCAGTGAAAAAACTTCCTACTGACGGGATTTGAACTCAAGCCTTCGGAATTGTAGGCCAGTGCTCCAGCCACCACACCAACTCGTTCCTCGCCTCGTGATCGTGTTAATGGAGAAAGAATCTTATTTGGTGTTAGCAGCAGAAAGAGAGATCTTTTTTTCTATCGCTTTATCTCTATTAGCGACAGTTATCACACTGATTCCGCCACACTATGGCGTGATGAATGCATCAATATTGCCCAAACAATGTGCTCTTTCACCGACATATGCATCTCCTTTAGCAATACGACTGCTGCTCTCATAGAACAGCGTCGATTTATGCCCCTTCTCACATCCGTATGAAGAAATAAAATTGAAGACTTTGAAACGAATGCAAAAAAATAACCGACTTACATTAGCGTCAATTATCATCTGCCATGCGCTCTTCCTCAAATCTTTATTGTTACTTCATTAACAGCCTCATTCCCTTAAACAGCTTAAGAAACGTCCACACTTTAAATCATGACCATAATTCACTCGCATATCTGTGTGGCAATGTGAGAATATAAGACGATACTCTGAAATTGTAGCTAGCAGTATTGAGATATAATAGCTTTTTCTGTAGTTAGACCTCATAGTCCCTGAGATCCCTTTCTACGTAATACCCTGAAAGGTACTTATATAGTATAGAAATACATCTGTTGTGTATTTACCGATACCAAAATATACCAGCAAAATCATTTTTTGAGGATATAGAACCTATTTTAAGAGACTGTAAAAATAATTTAGTAGTAATGGGGGATATTATTATAAATATACTGGCATATGATGACCAACGTGATCACTACATTAATCTGATGAGTTCTTACGGCTTAACCAGTTTAATTGATCAACCTACCAGAATATTTAAAAATTCCGCAACTTGTATTGATCATGTTTTTGCCAGAATTTACCATTCATATAAATATAAAATGTCTGTAAATGTGCACCATTTGGCTATCACTGATCATTCCATGGTTGAATTTAACATTTCTACCTCTGAAATTCATTCCGATGACTGTACCAAGGGGAAAACAAATGTAAAAAAAACAAACATTAAAACTTTCATATCCTTAGTTAACAATGTTGACTGGTCTCCGGTATACACAGAGACCAATGCTTCCACAGCCTTTGATTTGATGATGGATTCTTTGTGTACCAGTCTTGAACAATCGAAATACGAACTAAGTCCAAAAATTTCACCGATGTTTCTGAAACCTTGGATGAATGAAAACCTGCTGAAAATGATTGAAAATAGAAACGATCTCTTAAGGAAAACTAGGCGCCATCCTAACAACAACAGTCTTCGAATGAAATTTCTAAAGTATAGAAATAAACTAAGGAATAAGTTAAGGTCTGCGTCAAATGAATACTATATGAGCAAATTTCAAGAATTTCGCGGTAATGTTGGACAACAATGGAATTTGTTAAAGGAATTGGTGGGAGAGAAAACAGCATGTCCTGATACTTTAGAATTGAAATTAAATGGTAAAACAATAAAGAATTCATTTGATTTAGCGTCTGAATTTAATAATTACTTTATTAGTATCTTTGATTCAAGTAAAACCCGTATAAACATCAGTAAGCAATTGAAAAACCCTTGTGCTACACAATCTCCCCCCGGTTCTTTTTTCCTAGAGCCAGTTTTACCCACTGATATTATTAATATAGTCAAATCACTTCCACAGAGGAAATCTCCAGGTCCTGACGGGATAAATACTAAAATGTTAAAGGTTATCATCCAAGATATTGCACCAGTATTTGCTCACGTATGCAACCTGAGCCTGTTAAATGGAGAATTTCCCAGTTCACTTAAGAAGGCTATTGTGATTCCAATTCATAAAAAGGGTGACAAAACTGAAGTACGGAATTACAGGCCTATTTCATTGCTGTCAATTTTTTCCAAGATATTAGAAAAGCTTGTTAAATCTAGGTTGATTAAATTCTTGAACAAGTGCAACTTTTTTAGTCAAAATCAGTTCGGCTTTATGTCTAATAAGTGCACAGAGGATGCACTTGCCTTACTCTTCAGTCAAGTGTATTCGGCAATAAACTCCCATAGGAGGGTGATTAGTTTATTTATTGACATTTCGAAAGCATTTGATACTTTGAACCATGACATTCTTTTAAGTAAACTGTATCATTTGGGTATACGTGGAGTCTCACTAAAATGGTTCCAAAGCTATTTACATGACCGTTCCCTGTGTGTACGAGTAAATGATCATCTCAGTGAATACAAAATGATTTGTTCTGGTGTACCTCAAGGTTCTGTATTAGGACCAATCCTTTTTCTAATATATATTAATGACTTATGTGATCACACATTCAAAGGCAAATTAACTGCTTTTGCGGACGACATAGCTTTTTGCTATGCTTCGTTGACGTGGAAGCAGCTAGAAAACAATGTGAACATGGACTTGTGTACCTTACGTGATTGGTTGGACTATAATGGACTGGAATTAAGTGAAAAGACTAAGTTTATATGCTATGATTTATCTAATAGCTGTGTGCACAATTGGAAGATAATTTATCACAACTCTGATTGTGATAAAATATGTTGTTTCTGTCCGAAAATTGAGAAGGTAGAGGTGTATAAATACCTTGGTGTACACGTAGACCAATGTTTAAAATGGAAAAAGCACATTGAAGATGTTACTAAGGTGCTACGGTCCTGCTTATCCAAAATGTATTTTATTCGCAATAAATGCCCATTAATCTTTCGCAAGGCGATTTACTGCGCCCTTGCCCAGTCTAAGTTGACATATGGGTTGATTTGCTGGGGAAGTGCCTATAAAAATGCTTTGCAACCAGTTGTTGTGTTACAAAAGAGGATTGTTCGAATTCTAACTTTAAAAACCCGCTATGAGCACTCATTTCCTTTATTCCTAAAATTGAACTTACTTCCAATAAGGCATTTGTACTTGTACAGAACATTAAGGATGTTTTTCATCCGATCTGGTGATAGGCCTATATTGTTTGGAACGACTATCCAAAAAACTGGTTATAATACAAGAGACAAATACTTTATAAGGTATACCAAACCCAACATATCTATGTACAAAAGATCATTTGTGTATCTAGGGCCCAAAATGTACAACTTGCTGCCATACCATATAATTCATGCAAATAGTTCACCTGTCTTTCTTAAAAGATTAACAAAATGGTTGTTACAAAAAGAGGAAGTAGATTCATACTTGTGCTGATTATAACTGGTTTTTTTTTTTTACTTACGATTTTTTGTTGTTAAAAAAAAATTAACTTTATGTTGTCTTGTTCTTTATTTTCATAAATTTTTGCTTACCTTATGTTGCGAGGAATAAGTTCCCTGTCAGTGTTAAAAACTAAAATTGTTTCATTTTTTTCCATTTTCTTCGATTTCACATGTGCCAATGTTTGTAAGGGTGTCATATACAGGTACCCTTCTGACACCCTAAATTATCTCCACGTGCTAAGTGTATGCATATATGTCTTGTTATATTTTATGTAATGCTACTGGAGAAAATAAATTCATTCATTCATTCATTCATACTGGGAAGGTGTGAGGCAGAAGGGACTCCACACAGGGTATACCGCACTGTCAAGTTTGCTGACAAATTATTTTAAACTACATTATCAGATGTACTGTTCCGTATTACGCTTCACATTATGTATTTTAATATGGCAGTATGCCTGGTTACCCGTCGGATATATACTGATGTGATGATGAGTGCTGATTTTACTTTTGCAGTACTCTTGTTTTCTCACCACCGCGATATATTTATACGCATGTACCGAATCAGAATGCAGTTGATGAAACATGTGAAACTCGAAATTTGGAATAAATTCTTCGGTTTTTATTCAACTTGCGAGTAAAAAATCAGGGAAAAGGGAAAAGGCTCTCACCGAAAATGGGAAACTGGCAAGGGAAAATATTATGCATCTGCTAACTCGGTGTAACCCTGTTATTATATTTTAGATGCAATTAGAGTCAAAAAAAAGTTAAAGCCTCATAGAAATCACTAACAAAATAAAACTTTCATGAAAAAAAAAACGGAAAATATATCGTGGACAACGTTTGTTTTCCGACAAAATGCTTATTCTCCTTTCTTCTGACTCCTTTTCCAATGCCAGACCGGAAGACAACTGACCCTGAGACCCTAAAATTTATTATTATAGCATCCCGCGTTGTATTGCATTTATTGTCGTATTCTTTTATCCTCCAAGAGTCACCTCAAAGAAGAGAAAATAATTGATCAATTCATAGCAGGCCGCGACGATGTATATGTTTTTCCACTCTCCCCGAAGCGCTTATTTAAGCCGAGGTTTTTGACTCACCCGTTTGGAGCGCAAATATGAAGTACCTTCATGATTTAATACTCCGTGGAATTTAGCTTCCCGTCTTTGAGTTGGGATACCCAGGGACGCGGCGACAATGACCCGCTTTCCCAACAATGAATGAAAGGCCAGGCGGGTAGGATGGAGGATGGAGGCGGAGGAGAGGCGAAGGTTTTCTTGGCGGGATCTGGGCGACGAGCCGAGACGGGCGCCATTCGATCGGATTTACTGTCGTCTGGGTGGGAAGGATTTGTTGTTTTTCCCCGGGATGAAATGGGGATGTCTCTCGTCCTTTCCCGGCAGGGGTGGACGGGAACGAGTCAGGGGCGACCTTCCCGGAACCAAAACAAGTGCCATGGCGGCCCTGAGGGGACTTGTGTTCGAAATAAATGTGGCCGGGAGCTATGTCGTCAAGGAGGTGAAGGCACTAGGAAGAGAAAAATTTATCGGAAGCTTAGAAAGCAATGTTCCCAAAACTGGCACTGCCGTCTCCGTCCCAAGGTCCTATGGGAAAGAAGTCCTATTTTTCTTAGGAAGGGGAGATTTATTTCCGGTTGCATGAGATGCATAAGGGTGAGCTCGACAGGAAGGAGCTATGAGTTAAGTTTTCCTAGTAGCAAACATTTCTCGATCGGAAAATTATTCCAGGGGCCGTATTCTGTAACCTTGGTGATATCCATCTCGGGTGATGGGCATCACCGAAAAACTTCACCCGCCCTATCGTTATCGTTTCCGATTCTGTAACTGGGTGGTGAAGTTTCTTCACCCGGTGATGGGAGTGCTAGGGAAAATTATTGCAATATGAGATTAACTGTTAAAGACAACCAGGTGAATCACATGACATCAAGGCTAGCAAGTAATGTGCACATTAAATGCTTGTAGTCACGAACATGCATGTTCATGCTTGTAGTAATGGTTTCTCGAGTGATGATATGTTTGATAATATTTAATATGATTCTTTAACAACCTAGCTAGGTGACTCTTAATAGAAGAATTAATATTACGTGTTGAACCATGGATTACCTTTATTTTTCTGAATATCAACAAAAACAATCGCACTATTCTATCGTGATATGCGGAATTAACCACGGTGAATGTGATTAATTTTCGGTGTCCTATTTTCAACTTCCACGATATCGATCATAAACAATGTAAATGGTGTTTTTCACTTGTCTGCGAAGAATTGCAAATGTACGGTACTGTCATTCGCGTAATATATATATATATAACATCCTAGTACCAGCCGATAGAAAGCGAGGTTCTAAAAACAAGCGTAAATATATAATAAGCAGCAGAAAAATATCTTGGTCAATTTCATTATTTGTAATCATTTAAAAAAATGGTTGCTCGTCGGAGTGAAATTAATTGGTTTATCGCTAACAATATGTCGGAACCTCAATACCTTTAAGGGGTGATGAGATAAGGGAGGCTATTGAGGAGGTGATGTGCTATCACCTCGTTTGGGGTGAAGAACATCACCTCGTTACGTTACAGAATCCGAAGAGCGATGATATGTGATGCCTCATCACCGGTGATAGGAGTTACAGAATACGGGCAAAGAGCCCTCATCATCACCAATTTCTGTCTGTCTCGGACTTAAAGACACCTAGGGCCCTGTGGAAAGGTGTGAAGATGGGTATGGGACTTTGACATTGACTTGACTTCTGTTTTATTTAACCTGGGCTAGATGAGACCTGATGGCCCCCTCTACCCCAAGCCCATGGCTCATTAAAGTACATCTTAAGAGGTTTAGATTAGATACAAGATTACAAATATACACATAATTGTAGGAAAATATGCTATTTTACATGCATAAAAATTTACGACTACTAAGAAAAAGACAAAATTAAAAGCAGGGAAAGAAAAAAGGAGTTGAAAGAAACTCGCAGTGAGTATTAGCCTACTCTTGATGAAAAGCGTCATATTCTTCACTTTTTTCTTATTTCCTCCCTATTTCATTAAAGCTTTAACTTCTCATGTCATCCGGTATGCTATTAACTTTCTCTCTCCTTTATCTCTCTTGCCTCTTACGCTTTACTACCTTATCTAGTATGGGTTGATGGCTCGCCATCACCTTCCTGCTTCTCATTCTCACTTCCACTTCAGAATTTCATATTTCAAGGCCTCAAAATTACCTCTTCCGACTCTTTTATCTGCCTCCTAATCGCCGAGAGAACCTGAGAAGTAGCAGAATTATTTTTATGATGCTTCAACTTCCAAGGATATATAGTGCGGTCTTTTAACTGCCTAAACCTAACTATGTACTAATCTAAATGTTTACTTAATTATGTACTAATCTAAATCCTGAGACAAACACAACATCCATGCTCCTGCTGGGATTAGAACCAAACTAAAACTTACCTGACTACCACGACGCGATTCAGAAACTTTGTTCTCATGCAATTTTTATCACTTACAATTTCACATTCAATGTTTATCTTCCTCAGTGTTTTCCCAGTCTTTCTCCCAAACCAAGATTCAAAGGCTTGAAATCTATTCTTTACCCACTTTCCTCCCAAGTCCATGTGTCCGTGAGTCATGTAGTACATCTCGCACAGCTTCTTCTTTAATATTTCCCCAGTATTTTCACCTGGAATCTCTAATTCTATCACATAGTTAATGGCAGACGTGCAATGGGGTCGTTTACCATATTTTTTTTATTGCCGAATCTGATAGAGTTTTTAAAATAAAAGGACCCGTATTTTTCCGTTTTCTGATCCGACAATTATTTCCCGAGTTATAAGCGGCGAAAAACTGATGTTTTTAACCCTTTCGGAAAAGTGGGTGTGGTGCAACCTCTGACGTAGATCGACTTCGTCCAATCTCAACTGAGCCCGCGAAGCTACTTCGCCTTATCGCAAAGGGGGGGACACAGCTGACTCGGCCAATGGGAGCGATTTCGACAGCATCTGTGCGAGCAGACCTTCCGAGAACCCCCCTCCACTCCCTTCCCCCTCCCCTGAAAGCAGTCAAGGACGGGAGGAAAATGACGTCAATGTTATCACAGCAGCATTTTCGGTGGGCGTCACCTTTTGCTTATTTTAATTTTTGATTTATGAGTGAATGGTTGTGGTTAGACAATTAATTTTTTCACTAAAATTCGTTTTCCGTTTCCATCTAACGATTTCGCGTACAAAATTGCGATTTCGGTTCCGAGTAAACGCCCCCATTGATAAATGTACCAATTTAGAGAATGAGAGTGGGAATAAAATTTAGTTAAATTTGAGGTAAAATGATGCCAAGAAGGGAACAATTTTTCGGAAAGGATTAATGGAAGAAGCGACTAGTCCAAGTTAGATCTTTAACAACGGATAAAATGGCAGTTAAACAGCTTTGAATAGACGCATTACAAAATTTGTGAAAGGTTTGAAGCAGTAGCATATTACCTCTTAGCTGCATGTAAGTGGTGCATGTATGACGATCAATTACAGCCTGCCACACACCCTCACGGTGACTTTCATTTCATTTGCTCTACGTATAACGTACGATTTTCTCTCAATTCTCGCAGTTAGTTAGTGCTGGACATATGAATGCAACCAACAGCTATGGTCATTTGCGGCAATTAAGGATAGGTGGGTAATTGGGTAGAGGTAAGTTATTTTCTGAGAACGGAAGAAGAGTGGTGAGAACCCTTAACCTTCTCTTCACGAAAGGTGCCAAGAACATCGCGGCTCAAGGTCCGTGCAGTGGACGAAATACTGGACATGAATTGTGCTCCACAAAACACTCATGTAGGGACCCGTATTCCAATTAAAAATCTCAGAAACTGCCAAGACTTGAACTGGGACCCTCAGGATGGAAGGACAGTAGCAGGGTTATTCCATCTAAACCCGCCCTAACCGTAAGAAAACTGTCAATCCCACCCTTCAGCATTCCGTTACTCCTCAAAACGGTTTTCGTCCACTTTTTATGTCATATTTGAAATTATCCTACTGACTTTCTTAAGTTGATGTCCCACGGTCAAATCTTCATAAACTTTTTGTATACAAATCGGATACAACTGAGTTTGACCGTGTGATAGCGTATCAAAATTGATTTCAGTCAAAACTTTCGGACCAAACAGGTAAAACGTATTCTAAATTTCCATCCAAAAGAATGAAACCAATCAATCACAAACTTTCAAACAATTAAGTATTTATGCAGCCTTGAGGCAGTTGTTATACCTTCCTATTTGAGTGCACGAAAAAGATGAATTAATGTACGATACCTTATGCATAACTTGTTTGCATAAAGTTATATCAATGTATGCACGACTTCGTAGATAAAATCATAATTGCCGCGGTTTAATTGCATTCGATTTTTTGGCAGCTATTTTCATTGTTCAGTATGTTTCCGTATTTCATTGGTTTGTATTTTAGACCGACATACTGCTACATGGGGCACCCCATTTCATTTTGATCCAAAAAATTGGATGGATTGGTTGGACCAAAATATTTTATGAAAATTATTAAAAAAAAATATTTTATGACCATGGAACTCCGACTTTACATATCCTATCATGTTGTTACGAACAAGAGTTTTAGGGTTTACGATGGCAGAGAGTAAATAAATTTATGACGTTTGCTTCTCACGACACGGCTTCTTCCTCCATCTGGAAAATCATCCCCCACCATCATCTGCAATACCCAAAACCCCCTTGGTTTCTTCTTCAACCTGAATTGTCCATTGTTCATTCGCCAGAAGTTAAGAGAGGGAACTGACTCACGCGATGTGGTGCTCTCTCATCCGTAAACATGGGATTCGAAGATTAGGAAGGCGAAATGGAAGCTCGCTGCGACATAATTGGGTGAAAAATTATGAAGGGCAATTTGCGGGTGGCCTTACCCCACCCGGCAGCACCCTGGTTCTCTTTTCCGCTTCGCTCTCAGGGAGAGAGAGAGAGAGGATTTTCCACCTCCCTCGACCCTTTGTGCGATATTTCCCCTTTCTGCCGCAGCCCTGCAGATGTGGACCCTGACTTAATCGAAAGCCACTTTTGTCCTTGGATGCCGTGGTGAATGAGGTCAGAGGACAAAAGATTCCCTTTTCCCAGAATAGTTCTCATCTTCCTGCTCCCTCTCGATTTTGTGTTTTCGGAACCTTTTTTTTAGTCATTTAACCTCTCCTCCCATTATCACTATTTTCCGAGGGGCTTTCCTCCGGCCTGCAATTTTTTTCCATCCCAATCCGCCCACCCTACATGCCGAAATGCCCGCACCGGCCAAAACGACTCGTCAGAGAAGTAAAAAAGAATGGGCGACAAAAGAGAAGCAGAGAGCGCGCCTTTGCGTCAGAGGGCGCAACCAGCGAGGGAGAGGGGGGAGGAGGAAGGCCATAAAGCCCCCACCCATTCATTCCTCTTTCCTCCGTGAGATTGAAACCGAGTTCTCCACTGCACCGCCAGTGCTTATCTTTGCTCTTTTGTTTCCGTCTTTTTTTCATCGTCGTTTGCGCCAGCGGCGCTCGACCCCATGCCAAAAGTCTGAGGCGACTTATGTCCAAGGCTGCACTTTGCAAATATGTGCCTGTTGGAGAGATTTGTCTTTACCACAAGACTACTGCACTACCCTGCTAGGAATATTCTCGGTTCACTTATTGTAAGCTGCGGGAAAATAATTTTTTATACCCGTATTTTCTGGGTGACTCCATGATATTGTTCGATTTAAAATATCGATGGTATTTTGCGTTATTTTATGGAAGAGAGTTCTAATATATAGAGTCAAAACAGTTTCTGTACTTCCAATTGTTTAATTAAAATTGCATGGTATGCTAAAACGCCTTGGCGTCGTTATAGGGTAGCAGTGAGGGATATAAGTGATATGAACTATGGTTTTTAAATTTTAATTTTGAAAAACAAATCTAAACGAGTTGGAAGTGGATATCCTGTAAGACTTCGTCATGGACTATAAAGAATGGAAGGGTTCGAAAATACAGAAATCATATCAGTATTGTACAAATGGTAGATAGTGGTGGACAGTGTAAATACTGAGGGAGTGACTTCCGGAATCCGTATGATTGGGAAGCTTAATTGAGTTCCCAAAACACCTGTTTAAACGCAAAAATCCTTTAACCTGAGAGGAAGGGATTTGGTCTCCAAGCGTTTGAAGAGTGGTATATTATCTGAAGAATGAAGAAGAAATTTATTTCATTTTGCTTCTTAACTTTATAGGTAAGTGAGAGAAGTGCCACAGTCCATGATTCTCGTGGAAGAAGCATAATTGTCATGCTCCATCCAAACCTTCTGAATACTACTAAAACTAATAATCTAGTCGCGGCGTTCCAATTATTCATAGAGGGCTAACTTCCTAAGAATTTACGTCTCATAACACTAAGAGAGGTTTTTAATGTTTTGAAATGAAGAGATGTACTCAAATGGATTTTTTTCACAGATTAGGAAAATGTCGTTCAAAATTCTGTATTGCGTCAGGTTTTTCCACAAATAATGAAAATTTGAAAAAAAAAAACAATTTTTTAAATGACATTTCTGAATGGAAACGTTTGTAGCGTGTGAAAATGTGATCTTCCGGGACTGAATGAATGTATATAGAATGGATGAAAGTAAATGCATATTTAAATGCAAATGTAAATGATGTAGTAAATACATATTATTTAAAAGCATACTGTCCATCATTTACCACCCGGCCACCATTGAAACATCCTCTTTTGGGATTGTCTTCGGTGCTCATCCGTAGTCTCTTATCAGCATCCAACAATATTCGGCCATCATATCTACTGTTCACTTTCCCTGGTATCTCTATTCGATCGTTTTAATATCCCGATGAAAGAGCTTATCATGTGTTTACGTAAAATAACTAAGAGTATCAGGAAAGTAATTTAAATGAGAATGAGGAAAGTGAACTTTGACGCTCATGTTGCAACAATATTTCAACTAAAATGGTGTAATTTGTAGCCTTCGTCTTCCCTAAAGTGTTTTGTACCACATGTCTGAGTGCAGATCATGCTTTTAATTTACGCTCACTTATGATGATGTTCGCCATTTATGTTCGTAAATGTGGTTTTATAAAAATGTCAGCTTAAATTTTTTTCTGACAGGATTGATGGAAACCAATCACTAAGTTACTGAAGTTATTTGCTGTCCCTTCTTAAGGCTGTCACGAGTTGTTTCATGAAGACAAGTTTTATGCGTAAAAGTGGCGACAGATTTTTCGAGTAAAATGATGTTTTTTGGTTAGGTGTGAATGTACTCTCACTGGCTAGTTGCTCCTTGCCAGGCTGGTAAGTCATTGTCTTTAGGGCTCCTGAAGACGATGCTTCAGAAGACCTGAAGACGATGACCGAGTCGGGAAGAACGTCGGCGGACATGGACGCAATAACCCGGTGGAGGACCCGAGAAACCTTCACGCAGAACTTTGGAAATAGAGGTGGCCTCAAGGACTTATTGTGTTGTCTCACAGGCACAGCACGTGTCAAATCTTCGGAAACAATTCATTGTGTTGAAAAGAAGCATTGTATCGGAGCTCTTTACTGGCGCAGGAAAGCAAAAATTCCTTGCAAAGAATTGTAGAGGTCTCGAAACCTGTTCTTTAGATAAAAAAAACACTCGAAATGGATCCGGGGGACATTTATTCGAGGAAGAAACGAATCACCACGCTCATCTCCCAGATATCCTCGTCTTCCAGACGTCTGTGATCCCTGATGGCGGTGAGTCACCCGCCTCTGGAATGAAGAGGGAGAGAGAAGATTATGGGTAAAAAAGAAGAGGCGGAGGATGCGACGGAAAAAGAACAAACGAGGGCGAGGATGCGCAGGCGGTGGGGTTTGGAAGAGTTAGTAATAAAGCGCGGCAAGAGACGGTCGAGTGTGGTGGCGTGTTCCAGAATGCCGCACTCAGAGGTGAATCCGACTGCGTGTGGGCGGAAAGTGGACCGAATGAAACTCTCCTCGGACACGGACGCCTTTGTCCGCGTGTGGGAGTTGTGCCGGTATGGCACTGCGACATTTTGACGCAGGTAACCGCTCCGATATGCGAAGCCGGCCGCAGTAGTCAAAATGGTATCGTATTGTTCTGGCAACCCTAATGTTGTGGATTAGAATCTCGCCGCGCAAAAACCCTATTCCACACCGTTCGTTTTTCCTTTATGGAAATCTTTCGTGGAGCCATGATGAGTACCTTGCAGCTCGCTTGATATAAATTACGATCTTTGCTGGCTGTTCTGATAGCTATCTTTCTTGATTTTGAGGTTAGGTAGTAAGTTCGGTGATATTTTTCTTGTTTCTATCTTGCGTGTTTTGTTGGTGATTCTCGATACCGGCAAATCATGGTTAGCCTTTGCATTAAGAGATCAAAATAAAGGCCCTGCCTTGAGAAGTTTTATTTCAGCGAAGTTCTCTACAAAAAAATTATTGGAAATCAATGGACAAGGAATCAAATGATGCTGCTAATCGAAACATATAGAGACGAAATGTGCTTAGCACGCACAATCATGATAAAAATCTACGAGTTGAGGCTCTAAAAAGAGTTTAAAAAAAGGCTCTTAAAGGAGGATAGCACGAAGAGTGTGAACCGGTCCCTACCAGAAAGGCAACATTGTCGTCTGCTGAGTAGCATGCAGGAAATTTATATAATTCGCAGACAAGGAAAATTTCACAGTGTAAACTGGGATTTAATCCTTGAGATATAAGGTAAGCAGTTGGAGTACCTAAAAATACGAATTCTAACCTTAAAACTCGACATTAAGTCTTATAAAAAATCATTCTAGGAATATTTGTAGGTGCGTAGAGAAGGATAGGATTTGTTCAAAAAAATCGTGGGAAGGAGTACTAGAGAATAAGTAAAATAGAGATTTTATACCACTCTCATAAGGTCCGAGTTGTTGTATTGCTCTAGTATGGAATATTATCATCCTGAATATGCATAGGCGTATCCATGGGGGTTTTGAGGGTTTTAACCCCCCATTGGTAAAAAAATGCATAGTTTAAAAAATTTCCGGACCCCCTGTTTACATGGGGGGTATTCCATACCCCCCTCGGTGGTGACTTGCCCCCCCTTCCCCCCCCCCCCCCCCCCTCAGACGTTTCCGGATCCACCTATGAGAATTTGGTATTAAGTTTACGAAATATTGAATCTTATACTAAACTAAGCAATAAATATCGTGAAAATTCAGTCTTGAAAGTACAGAAAGTGGAATTAATCCTTTGAAAGGGCTTAGTCCCACATCACCTATTACACAACATCAAGGCTGAAGGAAGCATCAATTTATGGGAGAAAGGGTATGTGGTCCGTGAAATAACTAAAGTATTGGCTTCTAATCTAGAGAGCCCGGTGTTCAAATACATTCAGGGAGAGGATTTTCAGTGGTATGTAATTTCCTAATTAAAAGCTCTTTGAAAAGCACTTCAAGTGCTGTACTTCATTCGCCGGATGGGACATACAAACGTGGAATCCTCGATACTTCTCCCACGTACCCACTTAGTTCCACGTACAACCAATTATATATAAATTTTTAATAGTATCAAGAGTCCTCAGCTGCCGGTCTCCTACCTTAATAACAACACAAATAATAGCCATAGATGAATGCTATTTTTTTTCTTTTCTTAGTGATGTGATTCCATTTATGCATTGTGTTCCTTTTTTCCCTCCGCTATTTCTCCGTTCCCTAAACAGTTCTTTAACAGAACTAAAACCTTCCAATGCATCAATACATATCTTAAATGGTGCTGCTGTTGGTCGCCCTCCGAACAACTGCTCGGGAGAAATATTCATGACTTTGTTTCCCTCACCATTCGTGATTCCAAAGAAGCTTTATATGATAACTTACGTCTTGCTTTTGCCTTTTTCACCTTATTTTTCGTCACATTTTTAAGGTTTAGTGATCTATCACACACCCTTTCTCACAAGCCTCGTGGTGCTGCGTACTGTATTATGTAAGATAGATGTGCATAATTTATGCATATCTAAAGCTACACGTCGAGCAGTCATGCGTCCTGACGCGAATTAGAAATTGCCAAAGGTAAAAGATTTCCTGGATCGAGAATCAAAGCATATACCTTACGAATGGCCTTTAAACGCAGTATATGACCATAAGTGCGTCAGAATAAAATCTCGCATTGTAGTTATATCTTCCATGGTCAATTTAAACGATCTTTGTGGATGCTGGCTTTCTTTAAGCCCAATCCCATCTTACGACTACCATCCTTGATGAATCGCAAATTGACGCCTGAATCTGCAGTTTTGAATTGAAATCACATTCACTCCTGGCCTAGACTCTTCCCTTTCAAGCTATGTACGTCATTAGTTCCACATGCTTCTTACCCCCACTTATCTAACTACATTACCGCTACTCTTCTCTCTTAATCCTGCATCGTGCACTCCCACTGAAATCTGCAAATCCTCTCAATCCACTTTCTTTCCCCTTTTACCATATACAGTACTTTCGCGTATGTCTTCCTTTCTACTCACCACGCCTTCTCTATCCTACCTCATACCCACATCTCAAAAGCCCCAAGTCTGTCTTCAACTTTCAAGAACTTATTCAGTCAGGAATATTATCAGTGCTTTTGCTAAATTAAATTATTGACGGATACGTATATACGGTGGAGTCTCCTGCATTTTCATCGGTTGACAGTTATCTCTTTTCATTTTATTTCATTTCTACCGTCCATTTCTCTGCATAATTTGGTAAGGCATTGATTCATGATAAAGTTTTGCAAAGATGTAGTGGATGTGTTTAAAATCCCTTTAAATTGACCTTAAACCACTTTCATCAATATAAAATTCAGCCTTAGTGGCAGGGTGTAAACCATCGCCAAGTGGGTACTAACGCAGCACGCGCTAAAATATATGTTATGTGTTTATTCCTTTATTCTTGCGTTGGCGATGAGGTTTTATAGCAAAGAAAAGCACATCGATTCGTTTGATGAACAAATTAATCAAATATAGCATTACCGCATGACTCTAATAATCAGAATGACAAAAGATTCCTTAAGATATCATTTGAGGGCATTGAAAATTTTTATTTATTCTCTTATGAAGCCTTACTGGAAGATCAAGTTTTGTCTCCTCTAGGAATTAAACTCATCCCTGAGTGTTTCCACATTCTCCCCGTTTTCGAAAAATTGATGGGTACCACTGAAGGAGTAAGTTCCTCCCAAACTCTGAGAGAGGTAACGGTCAGCATTCCGGATGTGAACTTTAGGTCTTACTTTTTTAATTTCCTCCTTCCCCTCTGTAGCATTGGTGGTTTGATTAATGGCGTAAATTTTTCCACCTGATAGTGTTTATATTTTTTCCTTGATGATAGTAAAATATATATTTAGTCAAATTCATCGCTGAGGTTACCTGAGGATGGACTTAATCATCTCTTCTGTAGTTACCATTGCTGTTAGTTGTTGTTCTATGGCTATTAACCCCCACCTAAGAATGATTTTATGTTGATAAGGAGTTCACTATTTTTATCTAATTGAACCAAAATTTATTTAAGGAAGATTTTATAATGTATAGATAACGATATCAGTATTTTTTATTTTGAGTAAACGCTGTCTTTTTTGGCGCCAGAATAATTAAGCGATGATGAGCCTTATGCCCAAATAATATACAACCAGACCCTAACTCAAAATCTTTTACTATTATTTAACTGTGAGTTCAATTTTAATGCACTTAGATACCTTTTATTTGTAGTAGGTTCACGCAACTAGTGTTCGCATCTCGTCGGGAGTAAACCTAAAAAGCTTTTTAGGTTTCACCAACAATTTTTGCTATAAATACAGCCTTAAGTTCTGAGGTCGATTGATGACGGGTCACTCTAGTCCGCTTAAGAAACTTAAGAGGGAGCAGGAGAACATTTGAGTTTTGAGGCGCCGCCGCTTCCATTGAAGCGGTGAATGGAGATAAGGCCAAGAAGGGTTCATTCAAGGAGAGCAAAAAGAGAGGAGACGAAGGCTGTTTTGTTGCACTTTTGTTGCACATTTCATTGCAAAGTTGAACTGGCGTTCGCTTTTATTGGTGATCTATAAGAGTATTAGCAACAGAAAAAAGAAATGTTTCATCATCATAAGCTTTATTGTTCAGATCCCATTTATTTTGAGGATATTAACTTTTACACTTTTTATCGAGAGGCAAAAATACCTTTACATAGTACAATATTCTTCCCAGGGACTGATGATAACCCTTCACTTCAGGCGAGGTAGAATTTTGCAATTTCAGAGAAGTCGCCGAGGAAGGAGTCGTGGTATTTCACTGCCAAACAAAACCTGAGTAAGAAAGGATTGGAGTCCCAAGTTTTTTGATGAATGCATGTGGCAGTTTGGTTTATTAAAATTTTGTACTGAGTGGTGAGGACGACGTTTGTGGTGGAAATGATGATTCAGACTACCATTTGGCAGGATGGCAATTTGTTTTCCCTAAGGTAGACGATGTACGGAATAAATGGCCTGCAAAGTAGAATAAACGCATTATATATTATTATTATTATTCACATTTGAACCCACTAAGGGTGCAACAAAATCCTTAGGGTTCATAACTTTTCATTAGATACGTCCCTCAGAGAGGTGATCTCTAAAAGTGCAATCGGATCAACGCCCCAGAAATATTGGCTTTTCCCTCAGTCATTAAAAAAAATATTTTCACTCACTTAAACTGTTAACAACTAAAACAAATGAGTTCAAAGATACAAACACCATGTAAGAAACACAATCCAAACACTTATTTCAACGCCTAGAAGCTAAATGTTGGTGTTGTGTGACTGCTTTTAGGTAACACAAAATTAGCAAATACCGATATATTTGAAGCACTTTTGAGATACTATTAAATATTTTATCAGGAGATAATTATTCCCTGATAATATGATTTCTCCCACCGGTAATCAAAGTGGTAAATTACTCAAATGTATTCAATACATGAATTTCAGTTAAATGTAATACATGGTATTATTTTGAAGTAAAGAAAATGAGAAAGGTTAAAATTTCATATTTACCTGCGTGTGATTTGTAACTTTCATTCTTTAACTGATGTTTACAAAACTCAGTTGAAGACAACCGTTTCTGTTCATGAGTACACAATTTATTTGCTTTACTCTTCACAAAAATGTTTTCAGCATCGTCATGCCCATTAACCTGGCAGCCTGCTATTCACTCCAAGTGGTGCTGATATTTCGATGCTCTGTAATCTGACTTCACAATGCGGCAAAGTAAGTCTCAGCAAGTAGGCAAATAGAAACAGTAGTAGAGTATAAAATCAGTGTTGAAAATCTCCGCGAAGAGGTCCAGGGCCACCCTCTCAATCCCCTCTAAACCCTCCCCCACAACCACTTCCCCACCAAACCCACCCTCTCCCTCGTCCCCTCCCTCCATTTCTAACCTTTCACCGACAATTCTTTTACAACCCTTGCTAATTCAACGGAATTCATTGTCAAACCCCCCAACCCGTTCCCCATTGCACCCCTATCATCCACCTTTAAATTTTGCCCCCCGGTCTGATAATTACCCCGTTCACCCTCTTTCTCATCCCCTCCCACTATCCCCTCGTCATCTCCTT
This sequence comes from Platycnemis pennipes, assembly GCA_933228895.1. Taxonomy (NCBI): domain Eukaryota; kingdom Metazoa; phylum Arthropoda; class Insecta; order Odonata; family Platycnemididae; genus Platycnemis; species Platycnemis pennipes. The sequence continues at coordinate 36,570,282 of OW121851.1, forward strand.
CATCTCCCTCACCCTCCTCTCTTTTCCTCCCACACCCTTTCCAGCCCCCCTCGTCTTCTGATTCGGTTTTAAACTCGTAGCATCTCCACCATCACCGCTCAGGAAAATATCCCCAAGAAAACCCAACAACGAATCTCCCTCGCCACTACAAATATTAACCATTTCCCATTTGTCCGCCCTCACTCCCTTCCCATCCCCTTCAACTCCGATCCCATCCTCCCCGGCTCGTCCCAAACCCTGCATCCTATCCCCTCCCACACCCAAGCCCTTATCTTCATCTGCCTCCTCCTCCTTATTCCGAAGAATACAGCCTGAGGAAGAAAGAGAGAGAGAGAGAGATAGTCATCACGCATCTTAACGAGTGTAAGCGCAGATTAAATCTTTCTTAATCTTTTCGGATTCTGTCCCCTTAAATTATAAAAATAAGGTCTCACACAGACCGTAAAAAAGTTTCATTTATGTTTCTGTAGACTATATGTATATGTTTATGGAGACTGAAAATTTTATCAAAGTTCTCCTTGATAATATTTTGCTGAAAAATCAATGTGCTGTGAGGATTCTAAATTTACCTTCTCAAACTATAGTAGTTGCTGTCAATTTGTGACAATTCCACCTGCATGAATGACTTCACCTTACATGGTATGATAAGGGTTACTTTTACCGAGGTTTGGGAGTAGTGTCATCTGTTGCCGGTGATGCGAACTTTGTTTTGTCTCATAGCGACACATTGTAAATAAGTTGTTTACAAGATGTCCTGTGCTGCAAAAATTTGACTTTAGCCTTACATAATAAAGAATCCTTCAGCCGGCATAGAATTTTATATACCAACGTTTAATTAAAAACAACAGAAACGGCGTAAATGATGGATTGCCAATAGGCTTCTGCATATTCTAGCAGATTTCAGGAGTTGAAAAGATAAAACTGTATTCCATTTCTTTATCTCTAATCTAAAAAACCCGGAAATAGTTCAAGCTAATTTGACTTTATTATCGTTCACGACAAGGAAACAACTAAGAAATAGATTTTTTTCCTCGCAGTTTGTAAAAGAAATCAAAGGATATATTTTCTTGCTGTTAATTACCGGAAATGTAACTGGATATGTGGTTTTACCTAACTTTTTCTTACCACTCATGGTATGTTTTATGATCAAAGAAAGAATGAGTCAGATGTCACTTGTGAGTTGCAATAAAATAAACTTGTGCTTCCTTATTTTTCTCGTATTTGGTAATTGAGGAAACTTGCGCTTACGTATTTTGTGCTCAACTGGTAACAAAGCATATGAATTAACGTAATTAAATTAAATCTACTCACTCACTTAAAATTTAATCACAGAAGTTTTGCGCACAAGAATAATTTATTTTTAACAGAATTTTTTTAAATTTCTTGCTGAGAATCACGTAAAATAATTATAAAATATGGCTTAACATTGTAGGTGCCGCATTGAGAGATGTCAGATAAATGTCTGCGTGAGGTATTTTTTTTACATGATACACACAACTTTATTTTTTGTCTAACTCTAAATGCTACTGATTGCTATGCAGAAAATCTCTATGATTTGGAAAAAGACCAAAGGCAACTGGGCATCTAACACCGGATATAGTATACGTATTTTGTTTCAATATTGCTCGTGGCCAACGCAGTCTGTCTTCATTCATTAGGAGCAGAGATAAGATATCATGGGAAGAATTCCCACAAATTTTACTGTCCAAATTGACCATCTCATGTAATTAAATTTAACACATCGCACCACGTCAGAAGGTGGTACTCGAAAAAGCAAAAAGTTTCTAATCAAATTAATTTTGTAAGTTTTGTCCGGTATTGGGCAAACGTAATGGCTTTTTAGGTGTTGTTGACATCTATAACTTACGGATTAAATTAAATATCTATAATTTTCGTTGAATTGTCTTTGCCAAAACACGAGGATGGAAGTTAAATATTACTTACAGCACAAAGCACCCATTGTCTCCACGTTGTTTTCCTTAAATATTTCAAATAAATCTCCAGTATTTTCTGCTTTAAGCTCTCTACAATTCAGTGTAAACGAATATCTCATACGGTTGCTAAGATCATTTGGTAAACAATTGAATCCATTGTTTGCATTGTTTGTGTCGTTTATCCAGTATAATACTCATAATAATACTATATTGTTATACATACGTATTATGTCCGTGAGTTGTATATAAATCATTATTTTAATTTATTCGTTTTTTCAGCCTTTAAGGTGGCTGGTCGGGTAATCGTTAGTCATTGAGAAATTTAGTTACTTAAATTTTAATGCTCGTTTAAAATTTCAATAATAGGTCGCAGTTACACTATACTCTAGTAAGAATGACTAATGTGTTAGGTACAATCTGAAATATTGTGTTTTAACTTTACACATTACCATAAAAATTTGCTTAAATGCAGACTTGATTCATTTCTCAAGTCATTCTCGCGAAATTAATTTTCCGAAAACAGTTCTCACCCGTGGCCATAGAATTCAAAGTAAGTATTTTAATGAAGATACATTGTCACTCGAATGTGAAGTAGTATTAAAATATGTTTCTATAAATTATTTAATCTTTCGTTTTTAATCCGGCAACAGCGTCCATTCTGCGACACGCTGTAGGCAGTTGTTTGTTACAGTAGTCGTGACGACAGGTGTCACTTACGTCGTTGTTTACATTAGAGACCATGTGCTTCTTTGGTGGTTTCTTGCTGTTTGCAACGCTGAATTACTCGTAAGATTTAGGTGGTTTCACGTGGGTCTGCGCAAGTTAGAGCTGTTCGTCATGTCTGCGTCTTTTCGAAGAAAGGGAAAGCTCATTTCCCAAAAAAAATATAATAGGAGAGTAAATCAGTCGCTCTCCATGAAGGCAAAGTGGGAAGAAAAAGCTTCATCTGGAGCACACAATTCGTCTACGCAGCTTTTTAACGTCGAAGGTAGCCGTTTGATTGATATTGTATTTGTTGGCGAGCAAATGGAGTGCGCTATTTGCAATGCAGCTTCTCTAATCTGCTAAACTCTAAACTGCTCTAGACCTACAGGTACCAATATGAAATTAGCGGGGGTATTTTCATATTTCAGCAAAGCTTTTGATAATATCACTAAAAATTTACGTTGTACACTGTATGAATCTGGAAACCACAAATAAATGAAAGTGATGCGGTTTTCAAAGGATTAAATTTAAGAGTAGGAGGCCATAAGTTAGAGCAGGAGGAGAAATTTCATTACTTTGGTAGCATGTTGTAGGAAATAGGGTATAGTACGTGTGAGGTTCATTGGAGAAAAGCATTGGCGAAAGAGGCATTTACTCCTAGTAGAGAGCTTATTACAGGAGCCTTGAGTAGGGATGTGAACTGGTGAAGAGTCTAATACGGAGCGTGGCACTCTATGGTTTGGAAACATGTGCTAGGATGGAAAAGGTTAGGTGGGTGGATAGGAAGACGAACGAGGAGGTATGGGAGATGAAATTCATGACCTTTGTCACAAGTGGGCATCAGGAATAGGCACCATTATTCACAATACATCATAATTCACTATAAAAATAAATACAATTGTAAGCTAACAAATTTTCAGCATTGCTCTCGTACAGATTCTACTGTGATATTGAGTGGCAAGGTTTTCTTAGTTATCAACTGTAGGAATATTTAAGGCGTTAAATATGTTCTTTGGAGTCAGTATAATGACAATGACCTCAGGAATTAGTGAGAGAGACATGAGAATGATTCCCACAAATAGTGCAAAGGAAAGATGGAGTTCAGAGAAGAAAGTACATTTTTTGAGATCATAGGTACAAGTTCATTTCATACTGGTAATGTCTCATTTTATTATAAATTTTCCATACAAATGGATCACCTGCTTCCACCTAACACGATCAACTGTCACGTCACCTCAAACCAGGGAAGTTAAATTCTTAGTACTCATGGATTGGTATACTAGTTAAAATCTTATTATCTTGGAGTAATAAATGAAATCGAAATAATTTTATTAGGGAAGTATTTATCTAGTTAGATCGCAATGTCCTTCGTGCTCTACAATAATTGGCAACACAATTCACTTGTTTGAAATATTCTACCTAAATCAGAAGAACACCTAAGCCCATCGACACCACTGGAAATTGTATCTAGAGTATGTTTGAATAATATCAGGGAAAGGATCATGAAATAAGCGATCTTCTATGCTACTCATCACAGATCCTCAATTGCTCTTCTCATCGCCATATCGACTTCTGCATTAGGATCTTAAAATCATTACATTTTACTCCCCATAAATACTAAATTAGTCCACTGTTTCTAGAACTTTAGATAGGACTTTCAGTTTATGCGAACTTCGTATTTTTTTTAACTTCCTGATAATATGCTAACATATTACGAGCAAATATTTACCATTGACCCATTGGGGATATTCACAACCGCGATAACAGCATTTGACTTTATGTTATCAAAAGTGCTTTGGTTTATAATGCATATAAAGTAATTTTACAAGAGATTTTCTCTTCACAATTCGTCTGATAAGCATGTCCCGTACCTTCGTGTGCCACGTTGCCAACTTTACACCACATAGCCGCGCGCGACATTTGAAATTCTCGCATACATATTTTTTAATCGTATTTACGAAAAATTTCAGTCCATAGTATCAAATGATATTTTCAGAATAGATTTTAATTTATTAGAGCTACATTATATCAGTTTTTGGTAAAAATCTGTTCAGTAGGAATGGATAAAGTGCGTAATTTATCCTATTGGAATGGAGAGCACCATAAGGCTCCATGTTAAAAGAATCCAAAATATCGCAAAAACTATGTCGATGATCCCCCGTTTTTTCTTCGATATTCCATACAATATCCAAAAAGGAATATATTTGGAAATTTTTAAGAAAATCTGTTTACTTTGGTTTTTTAGACCAGCCACCTTAAAGAGATTTTATAAATATTGTGGGGTGTTTTCATGGTTAATGTTGAGTGCGGAACTGAAACAGCCATTGTTTCACACAGGAATAAGTTGGCATGCGTTTAGAAGTGTATGATGATCCTTAAATATATTTAAATTTGATGAAATGACTCTGTATGTACATTAGCATGATGATTACGCTCTGTTACGCTTTAGAATACGAGCTATTCCTGTCTAAACCAGTTAAGTCCTCCGCATGATTTCATGTTAATATTTTTTTATCGTTCTTTATAATTCCCCTAGGAAACAATTCCAATTCTGTGACAGCCATGAATATTTTAAAATTAAGTAATTAAAATCCACCACAAGTGTGTATATCTTAGGAAATGGGATAGGTTATACATCTCGATCAGTTGTTTTTGTTCTCGGGGGGATGATTTTAGAGGCATCAAGAGTAAAACTTCCTTCGGGTGTGAATCTCTTTCACTTCATAGGTCTTCCATTCTTTTTTTCCAACACTTCAAATCTGTAAAATATGAAGTGGTACCGTTCCTCTTAGCGGTATAATAAGTGGTGATAAATCATCCCATGCCACACACTCGCTCTTTCCCGCCGGGTTATATTATTAAATGGATGTTAGATGCCAATTAAATGGATTTAGATAGGGATTAACGCTCACTACTATTCTTTACCTCCCGTGCATTCTTGTGCACTCGTGCACTCGTGCACTCGTGCATGGGACACTCATTCCACAACGTCATCTACGTGGTTACACTGCGAGGCTGCGCGACGTGCGTGGTAGGGGTGAATGATGACCGTACATGCAGCTGAGATATACAGTGCTAATATTTTATAGAACTATCCTCTATTCTGAACTTTAAATCCTGTTTTAGGTGTTTTTTCATTCATTACCGTTGAATGTTAATCGATCACAATCGTATTTTTTCTATTTTTCACTTTTTAAACTCAATAATTTCTTATTTTTGCGTCCATTGTTTACGATCATAGTCATGTTTATTAAAATGAGTAGTTATAACGAACTTTATCTGATTTTTAAGGCTTTTTACCGGGCTGCAGTAGTCAAATAAATATTTTCCTTCGAACCAGTAATTAAAAATTAAGTTTTCTAAAATCAAAATAAACTTTAAAGACCTGAGTTACTGTCTAAAAATCTGTCAACATAATTTTAGACTAATAGTATTTTTTCAGGGAAGGGATCAAGAGCTAAGGACATTTGCACCTTTTTAGGTAAGGTGGAAAAATGGGTTTAGCTAGGAATATTTGAGTTAATATTGGCTTGCTCTTAGCATACGTTTCAAGAATTGTGACGCCTCATCCGACTGGCGAAACAATAAACATTTATGAGTACCTACTCTTCACACAACACTCAATCTGCTCTCAAAGAGAATTTTCTGCCACTGATAGGATTTAAAGCCAGGTCCGCAGGTTAAAAGTGAGTACTCCAGTCAACATTCTATCAACCCAGATCCCTATAGGATATTTAACTACCCAAAAAGAAAAACTTTTAGAATTAATACGACTTTTTAAACTCTTGCATACAACCGATTTAGATAAATGAATGAAATATGACTTCTCATGAATGTAATTGAATAGTTATTGGCATAACCACGTTTCACTACCTGGTCCCATCAGGCATGCATATTGGGAGAAGAATAAACCAATGTAAGGACCATTTGCAGTCACCTGGCCTATTTGTCGCAGTCAACCGTTGTATCTAAGTTGTTACAATGGAAATCAAAACCTACCTGATGCCTTGGTCGATACTCATGGAACTTTCTGATAAATGGGTAGAAAAAATTCTTGAAGGGAAAACTTTTTATTTTTTAGTAATACAGAAGAAAGACAAAAAATATATTTATTATTGTTCCCTCTAATAAGCAGTATTTTCAAATATAATATTGACATTTTTATCCTTACATTTTATGGCAAATATAGCTATCAATGGTTCACAGTATCCATAGAGCACACACATGTATCCCTAATGCACGCAGTTTCCACTTAGCTCTCCTATCAGCTAGCAACTTCATGTTTATATATATATTCATATAATTCTTCTTTCTTACGTCTTTACAATTTATTTCATAAAACTCATGCGATGCTCTCCTTTACTATTTTTCCTATTTACTTCTCCTTGGTAATTATTTTCTTTAGACCATCATGTGTTAATATGTGGTCATTTATATACCTTCTTCAATTTCTCAGATATTATATTTGTTATTCTAATATAACATAATATTTCAATTACTTCCAGTCTTGACTTTTCTGCAGCTATCAGCGTCCATACTTCACCACCGGGGGAAGAAGCATGCTCCAGATTTCGGTAAGTTCCAATTGTTTCCTAAATTCCAATCTTGTGATTCTGGCCGAAAATAAATTCCTCCATTGGTAGAATGCTTTCTTCTCATGAGCTGACACTGACCATTCCCTCCTTGCTTCGTTAGTAGAAGAAGGGACTACTTAGTCTGAATCTTGCCTCAAATAATGACGACTCATTATTATAATTTACTTTTAAGTAACATCCACCTCCGAGTCTCGGCGAGCATCGGGTTTCATTGCCGTCATAATGACCGGAGGCTCGAGAGGGGTCGTGCAATTTGGTAACCACATCTGTACCCACTCGGAGCCGATACTGCCGCACTAAGAAAAATAGGAAGGGGAGGCAGGCCTAAACGAGCCGGGTACTGCTTAAAAAAAAGAAACCGGGACGAAAGTAATGGGAGAGCAAAGTAATTACGGGAATAGGGATAGGACAAGGGACATGGGCGCTTACCTTGGTCTATTTTCGCCCATTCCTGACGAGAGGACGTCAATTCCACGAACCGACCCACGACTGGGCTGACGGCCGACGACTGACCCGTCACGCCAGAAGCCGATTTCACACACTGACTTCTGCCACCTCTCGACTCCAGCCGGACACTCTTGTAGGAGACGAAAACTCGACAATCGAATATCAGTCGAGTCGAATACATACGACCGTAGTTGAATTGAATAAACAAATGATGGTCGGAAAGCGCCCAAGGAGAGAGGGTGGGAAATTTAAAGTAGGGAAGGTAGGGAATTAAAGACCTACCTCCCGAGTGGTGCCAACAACGTCCATTACTACCGGATGATTTCCTTGCAGTCCGGTCATGCTTTCAGAGCAGGTGGAGCAAACCGAGAAGAACGGCATTCTATATACCTACTTCAAATGTATCCACTCGCATCTTGTAAGACCTTGACTCAACCAAGCACGCCCACTGTGTCAACTTGACAGAGTAGCCTGAATGCATTTGCTAGAATTTGCGAAACATATCTTGATATTTCGTCCGTTTGATAGATTAATATTGTTATAGTTTTCGCTGATTATTCAGCTTCTCTGACTGCAATAGTCTCTAACCTCTTCTCAAATGTGTGTACAAATATCTTTCCCCCCTCTCTAACCCTCACCCCATCTCCTTCCCCCTCTGTATCCTCTTCTCTCTCTTTCCATCCCACCCAATTCAGTCTCCTATGTCCTCTGGTGAAGACGGTTGTGCCGCCGAAAAATAAATATATTTTGTGAGTGTCTTTTTAAAGTGTTTTCTCTCTTTTCTTGTGGTCATCACGCCTATAGTAAATTTATATAGTTACATAATATTCTTAAGGGTACCATGGGATTCGATACCTCAATACAGCCATGTAACGTAACTACTGCTATCACAATTCGAGGATTGCTACCATTCTTTCTCTCTTCGGTTTCGCATCAATATGCCTTCGCGTCTTTGCAAGGAAGGGGATTCCTCCCGTCTCCCTTTGGCGGCATTCACCCAAGAAGACGGTCTTCAGTGGGAGGATGAAAGTGCTGATCCCTTTTGCCTCGGGGGTGAATGGGAGTGCGGCGGAATGTGGTTTAGGCCTCTTGGGAGAGACTGAGACGAGAATGAGTGGGTGGGGCACTGGCGCCGCCCCGATGTTGACGTCGCACGCCTCGACCACCGAATTTTTTCAAGGAGACCGCATTGAGAGGCGCCGGCTGTCCCGCACATCGTCTCCTCCGCCGAAGCTCGACGTTTTTTTCATCATCTACTTTCCCTCGGAATACTCTGCCGAGAATTGATGCAAGATCCAGTTTCTCTCTCTCACCAAAACATGGCCGGAGAATCGCCTTTTGTTATTATATATCGAAATTTGGTAGCGAGAATAATCAAAGAGGAGGCGACCATCTTTCGAGATATTGTGGAAATAGGTTTAAAGGGACTGATCACTGCTGAGGTTCAACCCAAGGTGAACTAGCAGAGGCATTGGCTAGCGTTTTGAGTGACAATGAAATCAAAATGGGGGTGCTTGAGAACGAATAAGTCCAGCCTTTTCCGGAAAAAAATTGCATTTTATACGGTCTATTATGGAGACTACGTCTATTTAAACAAAAATAACAATGAAACCGTGCCTTAATTTCATAACCTCTGCGTCTTTTGATCTTTTTAAGGCTATTTAAAGGTGTTAATGTATTTTATTCCTATGACAGTTTTTGTCATTGCTAAAACCAGTTCGAATTTAACCTATTCTTCTTTAACTTATTCTTCTTACTAATCTACATTTTACCACGTGCAAAAACAACTTCAACCATAGGTACGTGTATCACGAGTATTATGTCCGTAAATACGTACCTACCAAGATGGCTATTTCTGCAGTGATGAAGACGCGGATAGGAGGTAAAATGTTGAGTTTTGCGAGGAAGAGTGGTGAGGAATAGCTTGGTGTGGTTTTGGAGTACGGAAGTAGGCCTTAGGTTTGACTCCTGGCAGTGGTAGACATTTCAATGGCATACTTAAAGCATCTGTGGAGAGTACTTTATGTATAATACTCCGTCCGTCGGTTGGGACGTTAAACCGAGGACCCCTTGTCTCCTTTTCTTTTAAGAGTTTACTAATCCAGGGTTTCTCTCCATCCTTCTTCCGCACCTTTTCATTTTCACCTATTCCAAAGTAAACACCTATACTAAAACGCGTGAAGGACCTTGGTTATCGGTCTCCTACCACAATAATAATAATAACGGGGGAACTGCTATGAAATCCACCGTCGGCATTAACATGACTGAGGTAGCCAGGTCAGTGACATTCTGGCCATGCAAACTCGAGATAGTACAATTCGAGTCCCACCTTCGGCAACTTTGTTGTACTTTTTTAAGTAGTTATACCGGAAAACCAAATTACTTTTGTTTTTCTCCTAAAGGCATGAAAAAAACACTGTTGGATCAACAATTCACAACTATTCTTTCACTAAGGAAAAATAATATGAAGATTCATAAAAGATTTAAAAAAATATGCTTCTATGTATATATTTATTTATTTATAAACAGCCGTTCGTGAGTTTATTTGTGGACCTTATAATTTTTTATTCAAGCGAATTTCTTCCGAGATAATTTTAACACTCAGAAACCCATAAGCCGCGCGATAAAGTTTGATTTTTCGTGGGAGAGCGCCCCCCGGAAATAGATACTTGGACCTCTTCCTACTCCTTCTTTAGCGCTTTGAGGAATGCGAAACTTTTATTTGCCGCTCCACTTCTCGGTTTTGGCAAAGGATCCGCGTGGAGGGGATTTAGGACGGAATTTCGAGGCGAAGGGATAAGAAAGGTTATTTGGAAAAATTGAAGCGATGGAAATCCTGAAAGAATCTTTATCTCTACCATTGGTGAGAAAATTCCAAGTTCAAGATTTAAAAGTAAAAACTCTCCCTCTTTTTGAGTAGAAAAATTCCCAAAGTCATTTGGTGAACAAGGGAGATAAAGGAGATTGAAAGAAAATATCTGATAACAAGAGAAAACTTGTTTTTACTTGTTTGTCAGTCCCACAAAATAAGTAAAATCTTTGTTTTTATTACTTGTTTAGTATGATTGACCTGTCCTAAGATAAGGAGAGCTATTAGTAAACCTTATTTGTGGGCATGAATGAGATTCACGAGGATGATGGTTTACCATACACAAACTCGATTGAGGGAGTGATGTGAGGAATTGACAGAACTGCTTTTCATTTGCTCTTTTTTTGATGATTTGTTTGTTTGTGTAATTCCTTACCTTTTTTGGCACTTTCCTCTTTCTCTCCCTGTCCCCCTACAAGATAATGGCTTTTGAGATTTTTGTCTTTCAATATCGTTACAGTCGTAGAAAGTTCTCCTTATGTACTCTCTGTTTTCTTTAATGGCACTAAATCAATCATAAGAGCAAGATGACCCCAAACTGTTTGATGGAAAAAATGTCAAAATTTGGCTCTTTGCACTACATTGATAGTAATTATCATGGCCAATTTTTAATTAAAATCTCTCATCTATGTCCAGTAACCCAACACAAAAAAATAACCACGCTTTGTTTTTTCTCATGTCGTACAATTGTTCGTCTTCAAATAGAGCCGCTAAAGCAGTTTTTACTGGATATTTTTGTTAATTTCTACAATTGTCAAGTTAGTAATATGGGCATGGGTCAAGGATCAAGTAGCCAAGGAAAATAAGACATTTAAAATGAAGGACGTGCAAATGCTTAGCAAATAAAAACTATGCAGTGTTTCACCTGATCTCAGGCGTAAAGCAGTCCGACACGTAATTGATTTAGAAGAAGTATGCTGGAAAAAGAAGCACCTTATTGAAGTTCAGGTAGCGCCTCTAATTTCGAATGCACAAAAGAGCGGCAGTGACCACTGTGATTCATGTAGCGAAGACGAGTTAAGGTAACGAAATATTTATTGATTTACTTGGCATGAGTTTTTAATAACCGCAATTTACATAATCTGAAATCGGAAAATGGAACTTTTGCGTCGTGTACTGAGGCTTGTTTCGTAAAAATACTATTTATTTTGCGGATACCCGGTCGTAGACAGTATATGCTTATTTCTTTCACGTTAGATCCATTGCAATTCTGAGTAAGATGACCGCATGGAGTATTCATAGAAAAAATTTAAGAAGTATGTATTGTATTATTCTATATAAACCATTATTATGATGATGATTTGAGGCATAACCGCGGGGTGAATATCACTGATAGAAAGTTTCGATTGCAACACACCCTCAAGGTGAGTTTCTGGGTATTCAGTAGTAAGATAGAAAATGCAGCAGGCAGAAGATCATTCCTTTGGCCACGGTTTTAAATCGCAGGTTGGTCACATTCTTTGTGTTCTTGTGAAAAAAAATATTTTATTGCTTGCTAACTCATCGAAAACGGTAAGTTGGAAGTAATGAAATACTTGTTGTCATGCTTACGATGTTGGACGCACAGCGGCGGCCGACTGGGAACGGACGAGTCTTGAAAACGCGTAGAATGCTTTATGATTATATATATTTAATTGTGATAAAAGTTCATCTTTCTTGTGATGCTCTGTTGCTGTTCCACAATGTTGAAAACGTGTCCAAGTCTTGAAATCGGGTGTTTTTACCGTGTTTTGTTTTCATTTATGACTACTACCATCAAGAGGGGAGATGATATCAGCCCAAACGATGGGTCATTTTAAAGGCAAATAAATTTTCTTTCCAATTCTGTATAATACATTATACCAAACGCGCTCAATGTTACTGAGGAATACCTCAAATTCCAGCTCTATACTATTTTGACGGCGACAGTAGTACTTGGAAAATACGTACGTTTTTTTACATATCTTCTACATGGGAAAATAATATCAAATAATTGCTGTCTTTGAGTTTTCTTTTGCTTCATAGATAAAGTAATTAGTAATGAATGATATGAAGGAGATGAATTATATTAATATGGTGAAGTCACCAAGTCATGGACGATCGGTGTTTGGAGCTGCGTCAAACCGATCTTACGGTTAACGTCTTGTGATGATGATATAAGATAATAGAAGGTCCATTACTAATTCCCTTTTCACCGATTATTACCAGCAATGAGTGGTTTCATTGGCTATTTTCTATAATATGGTTGGCGTTTATAAATAAAAATGAAATCACTCAAATAAACAAGGAAGGGATAGTAATACTTTTTGCACCAGTGACAACAAAAATTTTACTATATAATAAACCGTCATATGAATTAAAACTTACTTTGCTAAGTGAAAATGATCCAGTGATACTTCTGAAGAGATCTTACAATTGTCAAGTAATGAGTGTCATTGATGGCATAATGAAACACACCCAGGAAGATAGGCACCCCACATAACTTAAAAGTCATACTGGTTGCTTATATCGGGCAAAAATTATCGGTTCAACTCTAGAACAGCGGTGGACTTATGCGTTAAAAGAAGGTATCAAGAACTAAACTAAATTAATCGAAAAGTAATTAGAATCTCCATCCTGTGTCTCGAGTAGAATGGTAACTAAAATTAGCATGATTTCGAAAAAAGTATCAAGAACTAAACTAAATTAATCGAAAAGTAACTAAAATCTCCATCCTGTGTCTCGAGTAGAATGGTAACTAAAATTAGCATGATTTCGAAAACTCGGTGTGGATAACCAGGCTGAAGATTGACTGAAGAGAATGCAGCTTCTTTTCAGCTGTATCGTTAGCCTGCACGTAAACATAAGGTCAAATAAGACTAATTCAATTCAGATTCTTCGATTTTCATCCGATTGGTCTTGCCTTAGTGAAATAGTTTTCCCTTAAAACACATATGCTGCTAAATAAGCGAAAGAAAAAATTGTTAACAGCTGAGAGATCGACATTTGGCGGATTATTGAATGCAATTGTGTACCATGTGTATTATGCACGACAAAGAGATAAATTATGAAGGACGGAAGTCAGTCATTAAAAGCAGAGGAAAGAATACCATCAATCCTCGGGGGGAGGGTTTATTGGTTTAATTTGTTGGTGGAGTTTTTTTTTTTAATTTCTTAATAATTGGAATAAATATATAAGTATACATTTTTAATGTGGGCATTCATACTTGAATAACTCGAGTATATTGGACAAAACGGCAGTGTTTTAGATAGAATTTGATGGATTTGGTCAATTACCCAATGGCGATTGACCAAAACCAATGGCAGCTGCACAAATTCTACTACCGTCACAGATTAAAGAAAACCGTTTTCCTCTGCTCTTAAATATGTTCAATTTATATGCTATTTAATCAATATTGCATGAAAAATAGTTTTTGTTGGTATTTTCATTCACATCCCTAAACAAAATTTCAGCATACTTTTGGTGAGACAAAGAAAATATGGTACTCGAATCCCTATCGTTGAGTCTTAATGAGCTTAGACCCGATTCTTTGAACAAATTCATTAGGAATTTCTGACCAGAGTGGAATATTTCCATTTTCGCTATTCATGTACTCCAATTTTTAAATAAAGAGTTATTTATGAATCCATTCAAAAATCACTTTCACGGATTAAGCAACGAGCAGTACAAGGACGTATTTGTTATCCCTTGACCTGAAACTGAATGCAACTGCCTGAAACTGAATTGAAATTGAACCTGAAACTGAACGGAAACTGCCTGAAATTGACCTGAAACTGAATGCACATGGAGAAATGTTATTATTGATGAAGGCAAATCATTTTTTGTATGGAGCAGTACATATGTAGTTATTAGTACATATTTAGTCAATTGATTTTCATATTTTATCATTTTATCATGGCGATTAAAGTGTTTAACGTAAACTCCAGTCAATTTTAGGGTATCATACTAAATTTTAAAATCACAGTTGTTACCTTTGAAAACGATTCTCATAAATATTTTAATCGTGGATTGTGTAGCCTGTAATTATACGGGACGGGAATTGCAACTCTGATAATTATTTTTAGATCAAAAGGTGAATATTATTTGCCATAAGGAATGGATATACTCAATGCTGAAGATGTCGCTGTAGGGCATATTTTGGTAAACCTTTGCAAATATTATTTATATATTGATATATACATCTCCTCTTAAATCGATATTGGCTATGAATACTAGAAAAGAATCACTCAAGAATTTTCATTGCTTTATCTGTAGGTAAATGTAATTTTTTATATTTTACGATGACGTATTAATAAGAGATGCAATTGTAGGGCATAAATTATTTCTCCTTCGACATAATCTGTGCCTCTTAAATCCCAGCTGACGTATGTTTTTGTATTCAGAAGCCGTGGTTGTAGTCATTTTGCAGATACTCACAATCAGACAAGTAACCTATCACGTAGGTCATACGCGTTGCTATGGTTTCATTGCTGTATACTCTACTGAGTAGATGGCCTTGAGTAGTCGATATTGGCTGCGATGAACTGAGAAAGGTTTACCACAATCCAAAACGGGAGACCTTGTCATGAATATCGCCACCACTCCCTGAGTGTTTTTTTTCTGCACACAAAAATGGAATGAAAGAAAAGCTCTTGGCGAGGTTCTTCAGGCGTTTATTCCGCCAAGCCCCTACTCCTTGGTAAATAGTCATAAACCTGCTGAGGAGCGGTGGAGCCGAGTGAACGGAACATATTGTAATCAGGGGTTGGAAATGCGCTTTTCCCTCTCTTGTCCCACACGGTGTCGAAATTTGTTTTACTTTGTATCTCAAACTTCGAAACACGGTAGAATATCCAAATGAAACTAAACATACGTTTCACTCCACCTTGATTCGAAGAAATTTATTTTGTGTAAACAAATATTACTTTAAAGTGAGAATGATTGAAAGTAACAATATTAATCACGTAATAATTGACCTTCTCCAATAGTGTTTCCTTATTAGTGTTCCCTTGCAGAACCTCCCCTTTAATGACTAAGCCTTCACCGGTGCATGAACTTTCGCCGTTATTTTTTGCTCTAGATTCCTGCACACTAATCAAAACTAAACACTATTTCAATAATTCATTAAATTTCTCTAATGATTCAGGAAATGACATAATTTGGCGTCGGGAAACTAAATTTGAATAAAAATTTGAATGATTAGATTCCGTTCTTCCAAATCAATTTTGAAAAGTGGGCAAATCAGAAATTAGTAAAATCAAAACGTGCGATTTATATGTGTTATTATTCAAATAAGTTTCTATTAGCAAGCGCTCACTTATATTAAAATGTTGGATTCGATATTGCACTGTTGTATTATGTATGTAAAACAATAGGCATCTGATTTAGTGACTAGGTTTTCCGCTAGACGACTAGTTTTAGATTACATTGAAAAATATATAGAAATATAGAAAAAATATATAAAAATATATATAGAAGGGCCCTATATGGCCCTTTTCTCCATGTAGAACATCGAAACATGAGAGAAATCATTAGCTGAGTTGAAGCAAAAGTACACAAGAGCTGTGACTCAGGTGAAAGTTAATAAAGTTGCCGGCGTAACAGTGTGGAAATACTTAATATTTATGATAAAGGAATGCACAATTTCCACATTTTAATTTATTAAGACCATGATAATGGTATTCTGCGTCGAAACCTGGGTCTGATCGTAAAATAAAAAATCTAACAATTGGACATTGTGACTTCATTTATGATGAGTAGGTGAAAGTTCTCCAATATCTATCTCTTCCTTTATCATTCTCTTTCTGCTCAAAATCTTTATTAAATTTGTTTTTATAAAAGTAGGATTTCTCTCCGGATTTCAGTAGTCACCCTTTTATTTCCGCGCTATATCTTCAACAAATATCCATCGTTGCCAGTGAGTTGGCCCCATTCTTCGATAGAACTGACATCCAGAATCCAGGCGAAGGTCACGATGGTTTGTGCGTACTTAATTTTGTTCTTCTTAGCGTCGTACCCACTGAGCGTGGCATAATAATACATAACTGATCCACCATTGGATACACTTGTTTATATTCATTCCGATTTCAACTGTATTTCTCGTGTGTAACGCTTGTGTATTCATGCCGCTCCAGATTAGGTCGGTAACACGCCGGTCTGAAAATCCGGGAGTTGCGGGATCGAATCCCACCTTGGACATGAAAGATGTATTTGTCTTAGAATTAAGCTTAACACGAGTTAGGTCAAACGTTACTCTATGTTTTAGCACCTGGAGTACACATAAAACCTATATATAATATATTACATATGCTTTCCACGTGTTATGAAATTTCTTATTAAGTACCCAAATCGGCTTCCATAACTTTCCTTTCAGCCCCTCCCATCGATTTCTTTTTCATCCTTTATCGCCGCAAAGCTTTCATACTTTGTTTCCATCTTTGCTAAGGTCACGTTTCTGAGTTCTCATCCTAATTATTACTTCAGTATTTGAGATATATATAAGCCGTGTTCCTTTGAAATATTTATTCACATTTGGTTTTACCAAAATTCAATGGTCCTCTCTCGCACTATCTCTAGAGTCTTCACAATCCGTTGTTTACAATTTCTACTCTTTTATATCACGAACGCATTTTTTCCGTCATCCACAGCAAAATAAATACCCGTCGTCGAGCTGCTAACACATTTTAGGAGCTGGCCTATTAAACCCGAATTAGATGACATTGGTCACAACTTTATATGATGCAATCTTTAAAGCGACAAGTCGGAAGAGAGCATTCGGGGCAATTCAGAAATAGAAATGGATGAAACTGTCCAGACCAGAATGAAAACGATAGGCATTTAGCAATAGCCATGCCTGTCCCATAAACGTCTTCGCCTTGACTCGATTCTATCCGAAGATTTTGGGATCTCTAAAGACAAGTTGTCACGCACGGGAAAGTTTTAAAGAATACCAGATGGGCGTGTTCCCAATCCAGCAAAATTAGACGCTTCAGTGAAATGAAATAGCTTTGCGTAGGAAGGACCTAAATATATGTATATGAGGCCAGCAGTATTCTTTTCGATTTGTTTGCGTTCTGGAAAGCCCACGAGGGAAAAACACACAGTTAAATTTATGCCTTATACAAAATAATAAGCGTGGAATTGAGAAAAAAAATTAAAAAGCCAGAATGCTTGAACCCTACTTGCAAACCCCTGCAGATGGGTCTTCTTCTTTGCGTTACCGCCAACAATCGACAGCAGAAACTTGACTTGACTTGAGTTTTATCTAACCTGAGCGACCCCCCGTCCAGGGCATAATAGGTACGTCAGAGCGATACTATTAAAGAGACCCATTTTGCTTTAGGTGGTACCACCACCTACTGCTAAAGAACAGTCGTTGATCTAGCATGCATGTTGAAAATTATCACTATCTACTGCAACCAACGGCTATTGGAGCTACGAAAAGAATGTACGAATAAATCTACTCGTATGTTACTATTTTCACTCCCAATTCATAATGGCAACAGACTTGACTGATAGCTGAATAAGTAACGTAGTATTAAAAATAAATAGCGTAAAATAACATGGACATACAATTAAATAATACAGCTAGGTATTTGATTGAATGTCACTTGGTAAATGTATGGTAATGCCTTTTATATTTCGTATCATACAGTGGTAAATAAATATTTAGAAAAAATGTTAATGTGCTATCGCGGTCATTATTATAATATTATTTCGTGCTCCAACATTTTCAATGGACTATTTTGCTTTATCATTATTAATTACATTCATGTGTAGTTAATTTTCAGTTCAAAACTTATTTTTAATTACAACACCCAAAGATGTTTTGGCCAAAATGAGAACATTATGAAGGGTTTTAGCTACGAATCAGGCTGCCTGAAGAAGAGCACTTTAACGTTTTACAACAAACCTCTGCGAAGATAAATCATTTTCAACCACCTCAAAAAATCCATCCACTTTGAAGTCAGCACTGACTTAACGAGAGAACATTCTGGTTCATTTCACTGCGCAAATTCTGGGAACAAATTTTAATGAAATATCCAAAAGGCGTCCGTCGTAATTTACTTCCAAGAGACTACTCTCATATAATACGCAGAAAGCCAAACGATGCCATTAATATATCCGCACCTCAAATATAATTTATTAATGGTTGACCATGCCATGCATCTTTCTAATAATTTGAATGATAATCGGGTTTTTACTGATGGTATCAGAAAGAAGGTTGTCATGGTGAGGGAGGATTTATGAAGAGGATAAAACTAATGACAGGATCTTTTAGGCAATGTAATCCAATGAAGAAAATATGCTATAATTTCCTAAACTTGGTGTAGCGTTTAGCCTTAAGATACGTCCCACGATATCTATGCCACCAGGAGGGGGTGCCAGCGAGCTTTTAGTAGTAATGGTAATTATTCGTGTGAGGTGACGATGGCTAGATCATTTTCGTTATTTATGAACAGCGCTTAATTTTATAATTATAGGAATTTTTCAGGGAGCGGAGGAAGGGAGTAAAGAAATCCAGCATCGGCATCAAGAGCCCCCATCATGAAAGGCACCAAGGGGTCCGTGGTGAAGCGTCACTCCAGACGGACGGAGCACTGAACTCTGAAGGCTCAACAAAGAGAACTTAAGTAGGGGCCGGTTCACCAATAGTAAAACCCTGATCCCTTCGATCGCTCCCTCGATACAAACTTGGACCCTCAGGATCGGAGGCTGGTACTTTAGCAACCGCATGAACCTGATCCCTAAGCGAATTGAACCGAGTTGCCCGGTCAATTGGAGGGCGTCACCAACCTGACTACCGCGATAGACTTTAATGAGGAGTTCTGTCTCCGTAGCTACTATCAAGAAGAGAAACTTGAGCTCGGAGGAAGGACAAAAAGATTCAAGTTAAGTGTCTTAAGAAATGGGATCAGGAGGGTCGGAAACGACCAACTAAATGAAAGGAAGACGAAATAATAGGTAGGAGGAGCTACTTTTCCGAGATGTCCTTCGCAAATGTCCATTAATGTGTCGACAGTTTCACCGGCGACACATCGTCTTCACAGGTGGTTTTAGGTATGAAGTGCTTGGCTCAGGTTTATCCACGTCTTACTTAGGACTTAGTGTGTCCTGTTTGTTCTGTTTTTGGTAGGGTTGTTCCCAGGAATTACAGTGAAAATTCCGTCCTCTCTATTGAAATGGGGTGTTATGGCTGTCTCAATTATCTCTCAAATGATATAATGTATTCCACGTGGGTGGAGAGATAAAATTGCCTATTCTTGGTAGCCGTCTGATACTCATTCATTCTGTATTTCAGGCTCTTGATGTCTATATGATCTAAGATTTTCCGCTACAGTACTTGACTTCATAGATGCCATTTTGTATCCCCATAGGTACCCCAACTTTGGCCTTGCAGAGGTGGTCTTTGTGACGGAGTTGAACTGTGTCAGGATGCTGTGTTTTTCAAAGATTCTCACGATTATTTCCGATGTCCTCGTTACATAAGGAATAAGAGCAATGGTCTCTTTTTTCTCTATGCTTCGTTGCGTTTCCTGGACGCTCCTCTCCATGACTAGTTCCTGCCACATCTCCTCCTTCAGTGAAATCCTCTCGATGGTTTTGATGGGGAAGTCATTGTTCTTGAGAGCTCTGATGAGCGTTCCTCGATAGAATCTTCATCGTAGACCGAGAAGGGTAAGTGGTGGAGAGAGTTGTTGTCATCTTGCACTGAACGTTTTTAAACCTGAATGGTTGTCTCTGAAATAGTTTCAAATTTAGAACTGAGGTAAGTATTAGACTTGGGCCGATACCGATGGCGAGTATCGGGTATAGGTCATTTTCTCGATACTTCGATACTTTTGAGTATTGTTTTTTTTTCGGATACTTTTATTCGAAATTATTCGTTCGGTGAAAATCATCTAAAAGCATGTAATTTTGAAATCTCATTTTCTTCAGCTGACTTACCAACGTGTCGCTCATTTGTTTACTTAGCTGCGATCTTCGTGACAGTAAAAGTGAGACAAGTGCTTGGAATTGGTTATTGGAAAGCCTGAGGCGAAAAGCTCAACCTCCTCCAAAAAGTAAACGAAAACCCATGTATGAAGAACTTTTGCTAAAAAAGCGGCAAAAATTAAAGTATTGTCATCAACTCAGTTCGTTCTGCTCAACGCACAAGTTGTTCGGCGTTTCTGCCTAAATTCCAAGCTCGTTTTCCAAAAATATAAAATTCAAATATTGTGGCATGGTCAAGTGATATGACGTTAATGGATTCGCATTAGAAATTATAAAATGAAGACGAAGGTGTTTGTCGCGTGCCTCCAATGTTGCATACTTACGGAGAAAACCCGGTTTCGTAAATTGACTAGAATAACTTAAACGAATCTAAGTAAATATTTCAAACTTAAAGGAAGTCATTGCAAAAGTACCTTTCATTTGTGCTTTTCATATTTTTATGACAACTCCAAAGTGACGCTGGCCTCCGCGATTATAAAAAATGTTCCATTTTTCATCCTCGCTGCAAAAACATGCCCCAAAAGTAATAATTAAAAAAAGTCTGGTACCTGCATTAAACGTGAGGCTGAATTATCTACGCGCTGATATGTTCTCTATGAATTTCACTTCTTCCTTTTTTGGGATATCAAGCCTCAAAGTCGGGTCTATATATACTTTTTGCGTGAATAGTATAGACAAAACGTGCTATTTGGTCATAGAGTCCTCATTAATTATTGAGTGCGCATCAACTCAAGGAATCTTAAGTATTTTTGGGAGGCTTTATAGTTGAAAATTAAACTTTGTTACAATAAATTAGCGCCAGCAATGAACTAATCTGAGGGCACGCAAAATGGTTCCCTGTAAGTTATGCAACCCGCACATGCCTCTTCAACATACCCGAGAATGCCTAACCTATTCAGCAAGTTTTCCTCGTTACCATGTTCAGGATTTTGGGTCCCTACAAAAACGTGCTAACGAGAGGCCACTGCATATGGGTGTACATGCAGGTTTAGAGTTTCCTGAGCAAAAGTTTTCAGAGACTGGTGCTATGGTCCTGATAGAATAACCCTCTTAACTGCTGAGCATGTTCAGCAGCCATGTCAATAATATGTCAATGAGAAATGCATTCAAATTGTACTGCTGAGCATGTTCAGCAGCTCTTATTTCTTAAAAAGAAATTTCAGAATTTACAATTATAAGAGGGCTTAGAATCTGAAATCTAATTCCACTGATAATTGTAAGAGTAGCAAAATAAAAGAATTATCACAATGTCATTTCTGTCAATAATTAGGTGCTCTTTTATAGCACTTTTGATTACTGAGTTGACTTCACGAGAAGGAAAGCACTTATAAAATTTAACAAATTGTTTTAGAAAAATAAGTAAGGATTCAACAAGTAATACTATCGGTATTGGCCACTGGTATCGAGGTATCGGTTCAGTATCGGAAAAAGTGGTATCTATACAAGTCTAGTGAATATTTTCAAGAAACGTGGAGAGCATATAAATATTTTCAAAAGGGCTAATTATTACAATAAAAATATAAAATTTTGTCAATTTCTTTGAAAACTACTCCAAAATGAGGTGTCGTCTAAGATTCAGGGTTGTCTTAGAATGTGAAGTGAATACAGTATTACTTGTATATTTTTTGGAGTGTGTTTCATCATATTGTTACAGCTGCAAAGAATTATTATTAGGTTATTAAATAGTATATACACTGTTTAGGTCCAGAGACTCTGTAGGGAATCCTTTTTTTTATTTTTGCAAAGGAGCGCAAGAACATATTTTGAGTATTCAAGGGGTGTCAGCAGTCAAAAATTTTAAAAATGCTGCCTTTATAGAAGTAACCAGGCAACTCCTGTAATTACCTATCCAAAGATAAAGATAGAGTTAAGCAACCAGGAAATGAATGCTTAAACCTAAGGGCCCAGTCCATAGCTCGTAATTAAAGATGTTTCACTGCTAGCCTACTCAGCCTACATCAATCAGGTAAAATTCTAGCACAATGGCATTGACATGCTAATACTGTACACACAAAATAATTGCATAGATGTGTACTCTTGGTGCACAGCTAATTAACACATTTCTCTAATTAAGTAGGGTTCTTCTAATAGCATATATACCTACTTAGTGCATGTTCAGTGATTATTCAGTCCCAGCCAAACACTCTTTATGGCTTACTGGGTAGTTCCCAGTGGGTACTCCATAGATGCAATGGATGAACATGAGCAAAAAGAATGAGTTAAATCTTAGAAATATATCACAAAATTAAAAAATAAATTCACAATAATGATGGGGTACTGGAATGTTACAGCCAGAGAATGCAACTATGGAGTAGGTAGGTAGGATTTAAAGAGTAATGGAGAGAAAAATAGTGGAGATTTCCAAGAGAAATAATTTGGTGGATCACTAACACTTGGTTAAAACACCAAAGCAGGGACAGGTACTTAAAATTGAAAAGTTTCTTGATTCATGGGAAAAAAAATATGTTAAATTGTGAGATGACTATTCATAGATTTGGAAAGGGTGAAAAATTCATAGTTTCATCAGAGCCTATGCAGACACCATCCAGCTGATGGTGGCATTCCGATCTCATGAAATAATTAAGATTTTATTCCTCTTACCTGCTTTATTACTTCTGTGATATCATCATAGATGTCTTCCACTTCTTCATCTTCGCAGTCCGACATAGGCATGTAAACTTAAACCACAGTGGTATGTGTAGGCTTAATTTCAATCTTCACCATTATTATCTTTTCACTATACTGCAGTAAGCCCTTCATATGGGTTCCAGCATTCTTCATGAAGATTACGCCTGCACAAGCATTGCCATTCAGAGAACCCAGAGGAATAATTCTGCAACTTCGGCTCTAAAAGTATCTTTCTTCAGGCGACCGCATTTCCCTAATTCCTAATATATTGAGGTCCATTCTCTGCATTTCCACCTTCAGGTTCTCAATAGGCACTTACTCGGGGTAATCACTGGAGGTAGTCCACAAAAGTATGAATAGATGTAGGGAGACACAGTGGAAGATTGAAAGAAAAATACATAGAGATAATATGTATCCAAGGTAATAAAAGGGGATGGCATTTTGAAAGAAGTGATTGAGGGAAAAATGTTAGGTAAGCAGGGAAGAGGGAGGAGAAGAATGGGTAGCTTGGATAGAATGATGGAAGGCAGAAGGTATGAGGGGATGAAGAGGGACATCATGTGAAATTTAGGGAGTGGGAAGAATCACATGTCCATTTTGACCTCCCTTCATTGGTAGAAAACTAATAATAATAATAATATGTATCTTTCCATCAATTGATAATAAATATCAGGTACAGAATATATTTGAAGCATCAAGAGGCTATGGCCCACTGCAGAAATAATTCAAGGAATATGGAGAAAAATTGGGATATTATGAACTCAGAGCTGGATAGAAGGTATTTTGGTAACAAACAATAAATTCAAGAGAAGAATAATTATGAAACATTAAGCACTGTGAAGGAAGTAATGTGATCAGAAGGAAAGGCTATAGGAGGAAGCAAAAATGGGTGTCCAAAAGTTAATGGTTGTCAGGTGATATAATGAAAAATAATACTGTTCAATCAAGCCAAGGCAGAAAGTAACTGGTTTTTCAATAGAGATTCAGGCAATATGGAAGGAGAAAGTGGATAAACTATGGGAGAAAGTATAGGTATACATAGTTGGATAAAGAAGAGAGAAATGTCACAGACTAGAATGATGTAGATGTAAACAGCTGAGAAACAGTCATAAGTCCCAAACAAAAGTGGAAGAAGTCAACCTTCATCATGAAATTGTTGTACAAACTAGTGAAAACATTAGCCAAAGAAAAAAGTGTGTTTGTGTGTGAAAGTGTGTTTCTACAGCCCGGCGAGGATTGGTAAACTGTTAATCAATTCCCAAGATAAGCATCAACAAAATGACAATAGCAGAGTGTACCTAATGCAGTGTGATACACTGAACTGCAAGTGCTTTTATATTGGACAAATAGGAAGAAAAATAAGTATGAGGTGCAAAGTACACTCAAATTCCTTCATTAGCATTGCCCAGAAGTCATTCTTTTTGAGTCATTAATTCAAAATGTGACACACATACAAATTTAACCCCATTATTCTACATACATGAGGAAAAAAGGCCAAATTAAATTTCCTGGATTCCTTTGAGATTTTAAGATACATACTCTAAATTATATAGTCCCAGTTTGTTAAAAGACAGTATTTCTGTGAACTCTTCTCCATTGTTAACTGTCCCACTGCCTAACACACCCCGCTCTGCTCTCCCCTCTCTGTGTAACTTTGAAAAACCCCCACTCCTTTTTTCTTTACATTCCCTCAAAAAAGGGACCCCCAGTTGCACCCCAACCTCATTAGGACTCCGCCCTACTTCCCACACCCCCAGTAACCCTTGAATTTAAGAACTTGCCATACCCCTGTTCCGTGCTAGAGATCTTGAGAATGACATTGGTTAATGTACAAATCGGTTGAGGCCAATAAATACATGTGGAATGTTACAAAGTGCATTTTTTATTTTAACTATCTTATTGGGCCTGGCAGCAGGGCCAATACCCTTAAGGCAGCAGTGGTAACAGCTCGAGAAAAAATCTCTGAGATCAGGAATTAGATTTTTAACCATTTTACTGCCAGCCCCTTTAAGGTAGACTGTGTGAAAACTGCCAAGCCCATTTCCGTGAAAATCGTAAGATTATTAATTTAAGATATACATATTTGAAGAACTTAATTTTAATATATGCATTTTTATTTTTCTCGATGATGATGATATATTTCACTTTTTATGAGAATATAAAAATCATTCATGCTGTCTTTGATTGGAAGAAAATAACAATATTGCCAAGGTGTAGGGATGTATTGTAAGTGGGCCGATATATTGGCCTTTGGCAGTTTTCGAACGGCTATAGAGGGCCGATATATAGGGTCATTGGCAGTAAAAGGGTTAAACTAACCATGGAATGTCAGGAAAATGCTTAGAAAATGTATAACAGGATGTGACTACAGGGATCAAGAAATATTAGGTCCATGTAAGGTGATATGGCTATCATCACTGATAGATACTTTTAATGAAGAAATTATAGATAAGTTGGTCATGTACTTTAACAAGTGTCTTACTATAGGTGGAAGTTAGGCTGAAAAGTATATTAAGGAACAAATTTTCATGTGAAAATAAAATTAGCTCAAGAAAAAAAGTTTTAAGTATCTTTTGAAAAGTAAGACAGTCCTTAATGACATAGAATTTAGAGAATGTTAGTGTTAAGGAAAATTATGAGTACAGTCAGGATGTTTTAGCTTGTCTCATAGACTTTCAAAAAGCATTTGATGGAGTGGATTGGGATGAGACAATGCTAGAACTGAGGAATCTAGGAGTAGGCTGGAGGAATAGATGTAAAATGTAAATTGGAGGGGTGGGTGGGGGCCTTCTGGAGCCCCCCTGGCACTAAGACCACTTTAGATCCATGGTTCCAACCCACATTTAACCTGCCCGCCACTCGCAGACAGGGGACAAGAACACCACGGTAGAGGTATGGAGGAGGGTAACCCATCCAATCTCTGTCCGGGGCCAACATTGCTTAACTTCGCTGATATCATGGGAACCAGTGTGTCAACATGGCTAGGTCCTTGCCCAATAGATGTTTTATTGAGAACTTATACCTGTATCAAAGGTCTAAGATAACGATAGCAGATGGGGAATCTGGATGAGCGATAATAAGACAGGGAGTTAGCCTGAGTTTCTTGTTGTCCCCAATACTTTTCACTATAATATATGTGGTAAATGATTAAGGAGTCATGGGAGAAACTTGATTCAGGTCTAAAAGTGGGAGGATTGGTAATTAAATTGGTTTGCTGATGACTATAAGTGGGACTCCTAAAGGATCAAATGTGTTAATGGAGCCCATACAAACCCTGTGAAATAGATCTTGCGGAGAAAAATAATGCACAGGGAAATTAAAATTGAGTTTCACAAGAAAAGAGGCAACACTAAATATTATACATCATAGTGGGTGGGGCACAACTTAGAATAGATGGAGCAGTTTTGTTATTTGTTAAAAAGTATTTAGGATAGCATTTAAGTAGTGATGATATTAGGAGAAGAACTAAGGGGCGTCGGAACTATTTTCGCTGAGAGGGGCCAACCTTGAAAAGGCCCTGGCTCTTAAGAAATGGTCTTGGCTCCAATGAAACGGGCCCTCATTTTTTTGCGGATATATCCACTATAGATTCTAGTCTCTACCCCCACCTATAGGTGGGGGTAGAGACTAGAATCCCACTAAAAGTGCATATATATCTATTGTGGATATATCCACTATAGATTAACTAGTCTCTACCCCCACCTATAGGTGGGGGTAGAGACTAGAATCCCACTAAAAGTGCATATAAAGGTGGTAGTATGTGCGTCAGAAGGAAAAAGGCAAGCTGGAAAAAAGTGAAATTTTATTTTTATTAACCCGCGGTAGCACGCGCTTTTCTTGTAACGCGGTAGCACGCGGGGCGGGGAAAAGACCGACAGGTTGTACATGGCTAAATAAACACTAATAAGTACTAAAAAGAAGATTTATTTGGCAATTTCGGTTGAAAAAATATTCAACAAAGGAATGATATTCATTTTTAAGCCATGAACATGGAGAACATAAGAGAATATTTTCTGATTATAGACAAACATTACTATTTACAGCTCACAATCAATCATCATCTCCGCAGGCATTTTGGTAACATGATGTGCAGTTGAATATACAGTGTTCACGGCAAATGGGCTTTTTACTGGTATTGCATGCTGTCTTTGTTTTTCTATTTTTTTTAGAAGGAATTTTTTTTAGGCATTGCGGCTCATGTTATCGTCTCTCTCAGGTATACCCAATATTTCCCGCAACCGGAGTTGCAGAGATAATTGGATATTTTGCTGTTTCTCCCTTTTCAGCATGTTATCTCTGGTCAAAAGTTTAACAAGATTATTCAAATACTCCTTACGACTAACAGATTTACCTGAGTTTTCCCTGTAAATAACAATGCTATTGATCGCGCCAATGTTCAACAAGGTAAAAAAAGTGTTAGCGGCCATCGGCATGATATGCGAGAGACACTATAAATGGACAGTAAACGATCTGAAACGTCCCCACCACCTTTTGTCGAGATGTAATACATTACAATTTCAGGTTTATTCGTTTGAGGATCCAAAATGTCATCTCGATGCATTGTTGATAAGAGCAATACAACTTTGTTAGCTTTAGGTTTGTATGACACTAGCGTCACTTCTTTTTGAAAACCAAAAATAGTGTTTCCGACTACTCTATCATTCGACCTAGCGATAAAACTGGGTGGAATCTCACCCTTATTTTTTCTTATCGTTCCTACTGTTGTTAGACCATTTTTTAGAAGATCAAGTGCTAACGGGTAGGACATGGACCAGTTATCAAGGGTGACATTTCTTCCAGTGTTATAAATGTACTGAACCAGTCTTTTCACCACTGAGTCTGGCTTGTAATCAATTTTATCTGGGCCCTGATTTTGTCTTCCAACGTACACTTCCATATTTCCGGTGTAAAATGTTTTTGCATCACAACAGGCAAATATTTTGATCCCATACTTAGACGGCTTGTTCGGCATGTAACCACGGAAACTGCATCTAACCCGGAATTGTGCAAGCATCTCGTCAACTGTAACTGCTTCACTCATACTGTAATTATTCCGGCAATTACTGACAAAAGTTTCGAAAATGTCCCTAATTGGGGAAAATTTGTCTTTTTTCTTCAATTCATTTCTTTCGTGGATGTTGTCAAATCTCATTATTCTTAGTAAAAATTTGAACATAATTACACCCATTACAAGTCTAAAATATTCAGTTCCTGTTCCATCTGCTCTCCACAGATCAAAAATATTTTTATGGTTCGACTTTTGCACCCCAGCTAAATACAGTAATTCCAAAAGAGCCTTCAGTTCAATGAGGTCCGTTTCCCTTGCATCTCTTTGACGCAGAAAACTACCCTGCACACTTCGAATTTTTGTGTTTGTGAAGGATAGAATATCTGATAATATATCATTTGGGAAAAAATTTTGCCAAGAATCCAAAACATCCGGTACATTTCGGGCGTTACCCAGAGGTCCAGGTAGACGTTTCAGCAAATTGCATCTCTCAATTTTGGATCTTTTTGCTGGCTTCACAGCAGACCACTCTGTCCCTCCGTTTTTTCCCACGAAGGAAGAAGCTCTTGTTCCGGGCGATTGCTCATCTTCACTTTCCTCAGAAAATCATTCGTGGTCCGAACGGTAAATAGTGTTGTCACATTCCTCATCGTCACTCTCACTCAAATCTGCATATTCCCCTTCACTCTCACTGTCAAGCATTCTCAGTATGTTATGTCATTCAGGCTCACTCATGGTCGGGAAGTGTATGCTCGGCTTTTTGATTCCTTATTGAAAAAAGAGAGCTACTTATGGCAAATTTATGAACACATTTCAATAGAAATGAAACTACAGTTGTGACATTCTCTACGAATATAAATTTACAATAACTTACAGTTATAATTTATTTCGCAAGGTGCACTGGTACAAGGGGTTGAATACAAGGTAGCGATCACCAAATGGAACTAGCGTATGCTTCCCTCACGAGTTCTTTTCAAACTGAATTGGAGAGAAATATGTACGTCCTAGCGTCGAAACCAATGGGGTCGTTTACCATATTTTTTTTATTGCCGAATCTGATAGAGTTTGTAAAATAAAAGGACCCGTATTTTTCCGTTTTCTGATCCGACAATTATTTCCCGAGTTATAAGCGGCGAAAAACTGATGTCTTTAACCCTTTCGGAAAAGTGGGTGTGGTGCAACCTCTGACGTATATCTACTTCGTCCAATCACAACTGAGCCCGCGAAGCTACTTCGCCTTATCGCAAAGGGGGGGACACAGCTGACTCGGCCAATGGGAGCGATTTCGACAGCATCTGTGCGAGCAGACCTTCCGAGAACTCCCCTCCACTCCCTTCCCCCTCCCCTGAAAGCAGTCAAGGACGGGAGGAAAATGACGTCAATGTTATCAAAGCAGCATTTTCGGTGGGCGTCACCTTTTGCTTATTTTAATTTTTGATCTATGAGTGAATGGTTGTGGTTAGAAGATTAATTTTTTCACTAAAATTTGTTTTTAGTTTCCATCTAACGATTTCGTGTACAAAATTGCGATTTCGGTTCCGAGTAAACGCCCCCATTGTTCTACTCACCCATACCTAAGTCGTTCTCTCCTAGAACAATGTAACGGGCAAAAAAATGTACCGAAATAGGAAGATAAACTGCGACATTGATCGAGTCAATTCTCAAAAACTCCGCAATCAGATTTTGTAACGCGATAGCACGCGCCGGCGGGGATTCGACCATTACGAAATAAAATGTGATACAAAGATTCTTATTCGTATTTACGGATTTTAACTTGAAAAGTGCTCAGAAATAGTAGATTAGAAGAAGTGTTGAACAGAAGAGGCCGCAGTGTGCTGAGTAGGAATTTTTTTTTCGATCGGGCGGGGAATCCCCGCCCACGCGTGCCATCGCGGGTTAATGAAGACTCATTTCTCAAGGGCCCGGGGCCAATTCTGGGAGGGGGGGGCCTTGCCCCCCACTTCCGATGCCGCTGGAAGAACTGCTTTGGACAAGCAAGCGTTTACCAACGGAGATAAATCATGGTGAGAAAATTGAGCAGAAATGTAAATATAGAAGGATAGTCAAGAGCTTACGTGGAATATGAGGCTGTCCATAAAACTGAGACACTAACTGCAGGGACAGATGATGAGGAAAGATTGTTGACCTGTGCAGAGCATCTAACTGTATTTATTTTGCTCCCGTTTTTGTTCCATTAGGAATAGCCTCAAAGTATTTTTGGTTTAGCTCTGGATACCACCTGTGTGCCGGATTGAGTAGTTTTTTCGCTCCTACCAAAAATGTAGGTAACCATATATATGGTATCATGCTATATCATATGATACAGACAGCGTAGTTTTAAAGTAAGAACATGAACTACGACTAAATACTTATACACACTTCAAGGATTTTCAATTTGAATGTTAGTTATACCTGACGATTGCAACTACATGGGGAATAGGTATAAGTAAGCAATTGGCCAGAGAAAGCACAGCCTCTAGAATATATTCTATACTATAGTTTCCCCAACCGCAGTTCGACTCGTACCACAAGTGGAACTTGAAAACGTGAATGGGGCTCGACACAGCTGTATATCCTCCCTACTATTGATTTCTGCAGCGCATACGATATGCATATACCTTCTTTCCTGCCAAGATTAAAAACAATAACTTATCTTTGTCCTTATCTTAAATGTACGTAATACCATTCCCTTGTTATACACTTCAAGTCCCTTGCTATACACAAAACAGGTCCATTGCTACACTTCAGAAAGAAATATCAGTTTCGGTTCGGTTAAAATATTTGTAGTTTCTTCGATTACCGTTCATGTACACTCCAACCAAATACATTGTTTTTTCCATCTCGGGTTTCGTTACGTTAGCCAAGCTGGAGAGATATTGGATTAGTAAATGTGATCGTAGCCCCGTGCATCAATATTTTTAATCATAGGGAGGATATAGAGCCATTACACATTCATGAGCCAGGTTTCCCTAAATTCTACTCTGGAATTTCAATGTTTATCCGACCCTACGAGTTGGGATATGCAGGAAAAAGGAACATTTACCATAATTAAACATTAATTCGGTAGAACGGCGCTGCTTCAATGGCACCAACAAATAGAAACTCGATGGTGGAGATAGAGCATATTGAGCTTTAAGCTCCATAGGATGGAGGTTTTGATAGACGAACGCGACGAAAGTGACCGAAGCCACTTCCGTGTTTCCGTGCCGTTCCCCCAGTTCAATCGGTTCAAACCGCAGATGCGGATGTCCGCAGCAGGTCCGCAGATTCCCGTGGTCCGCTCGCAACTGGAGCAGGGGCGCAGGCGCAGGAAGAACTGGGAACGGAACAGGCTCCATGCAGGCATGCAGGCATGCTGGGAAGGCCACGGTCGTATATACGTGGAAGGCTGGGAATGGCGGAAGTTAGTGAAGACACGAGTTGGCCAGTTGGCGTCTTTGGATTTGGTGAGTATTATTATTATTAGGTACCACTAATTGTCTGAGTAGTTGAAGAATTCCTCCACCGCTGCGGTAACCTTCGTAACTGCAGCGTTGCCGAACTGTTTGTCTTATTGCTAAACTATTTGCTTGTTGATGACCATTAACCAGTTAACTCGCGAGACAATTGTCATGTGTCTAATCAGTTGAAGGGGTTGAGTTGCTGTGGTTGTGTTGCGAGTGTTGAAATATTCTGAACGTATGATAGTAACGTAAGTCGTTGACTGTCGTTTCGTTCATAGAAGATTTACAATTTTAGTCGATGTCATTGTATGGATTGGGAAGTGCAATGACTCGGCAGGATGGTGAATTGACTGCTTTCGTAACTTTATTTGGGAAGTATAACCTGTTAAATTGTCTTAGTCTCACTATTTTTTAGACAGAACATATCCGAAAAAGGTGTTCGACGTATTTTTACTGTAGACCCTATTACTCTATTATAGAATTGATGTGCGAACGAAGTAATCTATGCGGTTAGGCACTGTGAGATGCCGGATCTTTTAGATAGAATGCCATGAGTAAATGTATCATTTCTGTTTGGTAAATGTAGCCTTTAGGGAAAATGTGAGCCCCGCCTTTAGTTTTAAGGAAAAATATTATAAAATAGCTGTTGTAGTTGTAACAAAGTCGTATGCAATAATCTTGGCACGGGTAGTCACTTTTCTCGGTGAGATCTCGAGGACCACCAACGAAGTAAGGTATAGTTGCCTCGATAATGTTACAGATGCGTTTGTGATCATCTGCTGTTAGCAAATCCCATGTAGCACAGACGGTGGGGAACGGTTAGGTGCAACGGTTGGCCAACCGTTATTCATGTCCGTTTTGCCGACTGTTCCCCAACGGTTGGCCCAACTGTTCCCCAACCATTGGGCCAACTGTTCCCCAACCATTGGGCCAACTGTTCCCCAAAGGAACAAAATTGAAAAAAAGGGAATTGAACGAGGTTCTCACTTATTTCACGTCACGATGCGATCTCGGAACTACACATACGCCTATCTAACAACACAACTGTAAGTCCTATGATCCTATCCTTTGATATACGACCTGACACATTTTCCAATTACGGGTAGGAGACTGGGAGGCCATACATATATACAGCTGCTGGCTGGCATTAAGTCGTTTGTGACTATTAACTTTACTAAAAGATTGACACGGATAATTTGCGCCGTTAAAACATTTCCCATAATAACCATTTTGTGTTTAAAAATAAGGTTGTCCATTATAAATATACGTAACTGATATTCTTTCAACTCCAGGAGAGATAAATAAGAGTTTCCTCCATAATGCTGAGAACTTGTTTCCCGGGGAGCAAACCATGGTATTTTCTCCAAGTCCGATAACCGTCTACAAGGGACTGAAAAAAATCATCTGTGGACCAATGTTCAATCGCTCTTAAAGATGGTGAATCGCTTTTAAAATCACATTTCAGATGTACTTTCACTCTCACCGATCCTCCTGGCCTTAGATTTTTCTGGCGAGCGCACCCGTATTTTCTCTCAGTCCGATACCGTTTACGAGGGACTGAGAAAAATCATCCATTCATGAATAGCAATTCGAATGGATATGAGATATGACATTTGAATCCATATGAGATGATTAAAAATATAATTTTTTGATCAAGGAGACATCTAAGATATTTTCTAGACATCTTGTAAACATTTAAGACATTGAAGATATGCCGTAGATATCTAGTAGATATTTAGTTCTATGTGGGTACTAATGATGATAGTGATAAACACATAATGTATACACATTAGCACAGTACGTTCGTTGAATGCAACTGAGGTCAGGTAAATGGTAGAATATTAGGTCAACGAGGGAGGAAAGCTATGCAACGGATGCGTAAAATCCAGTAATATAGGATAGATGAAGAGAAACATGCAAATAGGTGCATGAAAAAATTTGTACTTAAAGGTTAATTATTCAGAGTTGTTCCATACGGATTCACTACATCTTGGCTATAACTCTTGCATAACAAATGCCATGTAGCTGAGAATGTGCTAAGCGAGATAATATCCAGCTTAGCTGCACTGTAAATAGGCAGTCCCCTTACACCATCTCCCAGCGTTGGGATATAAATAACCGATCATAATGAACCGTGCGAATGGCACCATTTCCTAACTTTGGCCCAACGATTCATAAATATCCGTGCGAATGGCACCGTTTCCCAACGCTGGCCTAACAGTCGTAAAGTAACCGAACTGATCCCCAACCGTGGCACTGTTGCCCAACGTTGGCCCAACCGTCTGTGCTACATGGGATGGTGTTATCAGGTTGGCAGCTCGGGTAATGCATAGGTTACACTTTAGTCTGGAGTATGAGCCCAAGTAGCAAAAGCTTATGAATAAATTATTTTAAAATATATTGAAAAATAATTTTAAAATCATTTTAATATTATTTAAAAATAATGTTCACTATATTTTTTTGTCATGGAATCCATGTAGAATCCATGGAAAATTTCAACATGGAATCCTCATTGAAAATTGTCGTGGAATCCATGTAGAATCAATCAATGAACTAACTGAAATACAATTCTTGGTTATGTCCATTGGATAATTCATTGTGAAATAGGTTTCAATCAAACCTGTTGCACAATTAACTATCCAGTAGACATAACTAAATTGTATTTAATTTAGTTCAGTTTTGTTAGGTCTGAAACTATTCTCCATGTTCTGTGGTTGAAAAAAGCCTTCTAGAATGGAAACTTATCCCGACGTAGTACACTTCCCGGAAAATATGCCTTGAAGGTGCCTCAGAGGCACATTAAGTAAGGCACAGAAGGCACTTTTAATAGGCACATTGAGGGTGCCTTTTTGACATAGCTGTGCATCTTCAAGGTGCCTTTAAAAGGCACCATCTGAAAGCACATTTTAGGCACTTGGAAAAAGGGTGTCAAGCAATATATTCTTACTAAGCCCATGGCTCCTAAAATATTCAAAATAAAATATGATATTCTTAGGAAAATGTGAATTTCTTTCACAAAATGCCCCTGACCTTGGAATTACACCTACAGGAATCTGGCTGACAGAAGAATTGCCATGGACCCCTGAAATCTCACCATTACTCCCCCAATTAAATTATCAATAATGCTACCAGTAGTGGCCATCTAGGTGACTCCTAAACAGTACCTATCATCAGAAAACCACACATCCATACCCAGAGTAACAAAAATCAGCAATTTCAAGATATGTCCAATTTTTAGAATCGATTGTAGCTACTTAACTTCAATACTCATGAACAATACAGTTAATCATAAAAGCAAGAGAGTGCTGAATAAAGAGTTGCCGAATAATCCTTTCTTCTCACTTGGATGCACTGATAGACACACCTGATCACGTTTCCTGTCTCACTGGGAGTACTCTATAAAATGAATACAGCCACATAATGCTAACAACAGCTGCATTTATTGGCTACTAAAATATATCAGAATAATATAAAACAGCAATCAGCAAAATTAAAAGTACATTAACAAATTACACTCTCTCATATTCCAGTGAAATATCCTTTTCTACCCATGCATGACATAGCTGATCCATTTCTTTATATTCTATGTCTTTAGAAGACACACCTTCATACTTGTAATGCCTAAGAGCATCTGTAAGAATAAAAAATATCCCATTACCATAATATAGAAAGAACTTTTGTATTAGCACTTCATTCCTACGCATTAGTAAAGATACACCCGACTCATTTTTAGAATTTCAATAGCAAAACATTATAAATGATACACAAATTAAACACTGATGTCAATATCTGTCCTATTCCCCAATTTGCAATACGTACTCCCAAGATACTAAAAGTGATGAAAGGCATAGAATCTACAAATACTGTAACTTTTGACTAATCTCATGACTTTCCTTGGTAGAAAAGAATTATAATTTAACTCTTAAAAAGAAGAATAAAATATCTCCAGAGCCATAATCAGAGGGGCAGAGGAATACAAAGGAGGGGAGGAAGGAGTATATATGTACTAAGTAAGGGAGCTTTCAATCACTTGCACAAAATCAAGCATACAAAGATTTTTAAATGGAAGCAAATGACACGCTCCCTCATTAGTGTTACAAACAATGGTTACACACAAAATTAAGGAAATCAAGGTAAAAATGAAAATGAAGTGACTCATACAATCACTCACTCACTTAGGTTTGTATACTAAATACAGTCACCTTCGTGAGTTCAATCACACACACCGGCAAGGTTTACCAGGATTTATCCAACATCAGTGACTTGTCATACACACAACATAAAAATAAAAGTGGGGGAATAAATTGATGAGAATAAAAAAGGAAAACTAAATAAGGTAAATAAAATGAAATTGATAATAACTTTCAAGCACTCATTCACGTGGGTTTGCGATATACAGTCACCCTCGTGATTCTCATTCACACATACACATACTAGCTGGGTTCAGGGCCTTTTTTACTCAATCACGCACTCAGGTTTGTACATTCATTGAGTACAGTCACCCTTGTGAATCACATTCACACACACAATCAGGGTTTACAAGGAATCTCCTTCCCCAGTGGCCCATCACTCACACGGGGAAAGGAGTATGGATGCCCAACGTCAAAAACTGACACTGGGTATTTCGCCCGCCAAGTACATATTTTGTACAAGTGATTGACAGCTCCCTTACTTCGTATCTACTCCTTCCTCCCTCTTCCTTTGTATTCCTCCACCCCTTAAGGTTATGGCTTTGGGGATATTTTATTCTTCTTTTTTGCAAAGCAAATAAGTTCAGCTTTATCACACACTTGAAGTGAAATTTCAGTAAATGCATGCAATAGTACTTACAGACTTTCTCTCGAACCATCCTACTCGGGTTTGCTCTTCGGCTAAAAAGAGGCACATCTGGTATCCATATCACTCAGTACCCTGGCTACAATGTGAGTAAAAGAGACTTTTTTTGCCCAAATTGCCGTGGCTATGCCAACTTGACAGGTTGCGCGGTGATTTTACAGCTCGTGTGTAAGGACAATTTGGTCAAAATGACATGTCGGTAAAATTCGCCTAGTGTGTGATGGGCCATATGGCGAGTAAACATTATACAGTGAGCTAGCAACATACGCTGCCATCTCTGGAGGTAGTTGTGGCACCATCCTTCTGCACTACTGCTTGTTCTCTTCCCAGTCGCCCTCTCCTCCCTTCTCCTCAAATGCTGCCGTATTATTGTTTTGGTCAGCGAAGACTATTGTTTCTCTGTATTTTGCTGTTGTCTCCGATAGATCTTATTAAAGTTATGGATTTATTTTGTGACACTCAGTGTTGTAGTGCGAGTGTGTTCGTATGACAGTTATTTTTCTCTGCTCCTGTTGTACTAGTATAAGATTTTCTGTTTGGTTATCGTTGCTTCTCAGCCATCCTGGCGTAGAGTTCATGCAAGGTTGCAAGGTAAACGACAAGCACCTATCAGAGACGATGGGCAGGGGCATAAAGTTCAAGAATGGGGCACAAAGGAGGCCGATGATGTGCAGTTCTGCCGGGTGTGCATAAGTCACACTAATATCAATAAGAAAGGTCAGGCCCGGTGACAGGATTTTTGGGTCCATGGGCAATTGAGCCCCCTAAATCCCGGCAAACCCCCTCACTCAATTTAGTCCATATCTGTGAACTTTCAGGTTATTTTATAACCAAGACTTACCTGATTATCAGCTTTTTCTGCAGAAGAAACTTGCACACTGTCATTACTATAAATTGTCCTTTTTTAAATTAAACACATGTCAGTGGAATGGGATGGGGAAACAATTTCAAAATGAAAACTTTTTGACGGTGTAACACACTTTACACTTTCATTTTACAGTAATAAAAAGTAGGACTTACTTGAACTTTAAAACTTTGTAAAAAGCCATATATAAAATGTACTTTTCCTTTTTTTTTTCAAAATTAGCATATCCACAATTACTCCCATCTTTTCGGAGGTACGGAGATAGTTAATATCATCACCAAATTAAAATGAATGCAGAGTATTCACTTCTACTAAGCTTTGCTTTCACTACACTACAACTCTCTCAATCCCAAGCAGCATCATGATATCGGCCTAATGTCATTTTTACTCCGTCACATATCACTTATTGGTCAATCCGATATTGGATACCGATATCGTCAAATGTCAAAAGTGATAACATTTGCCATTATAAAAATGACATTTGCTGACGATATTGGGCTGATATTAATTTGATGATAAAAAGACATCTTTCACCACTATACAGTGGCTTAAAAATGATATTGGGCCAACGTATGGTTGATATTACCATTGACTGATTTTTCATTAACATGATACTGGGATGATTTAATAAGTAAATATAGTTAAAATGTATCCTGGATAAACATGTTACAAATATTTATAATCAGGGCCGGTCGTACAATAAAACTGAGATGGAAAAAGTAATGGTTAGAAATAGGTTCAATCTTAGAATTTTTACTTTGAGGACCCTGAACTTTACCCCTGACCCAACTCTACATGTTAAGAAATGAAAAATTTTATTTACGCATTTATCATAGTAATGACACACTCCTGACCCAACTTCCCTTATGGAAGATGCATAACTTTAAGCGTTATCATTGCAATAAAATATTTCAAACTCGTTTTCTGTTGAAGTTATTATATAACCCAATATGGGGGTTCACATTAATTGCCATGGGAAAAAATTCACCTGGACTGGGAATCAAACCACGGAATTTTTTTTTCTTCATGGACCGAGATTTTGAGCCCTTGCGGTCCATCAAGGATGGCAACGCAAGGGCATCATGAAAGAAGCCACGACCAAAGGTGAACCCAATTCAGTGCTAAGCTGCACTTGGTGGTAAATGTAGGAAATTCCAAGCCTGCCGCGTGAACAGCAATTTGTAAGCAAACATCAAATATTCGATATCCTTACTAATTCATGAAGATTCAGGCGATATGGAGTGGAAGCGAAACATGATAACATATATGCCTATAGGCTTGTGTTTTTTCTTTCTGTGTTATTGAATCCTTAAATAATCATATTTCTTATTTTATATGTAGGCCTCCAAATGGTTTCTGATGTTCTGACCAATCTCGAATTTTTGACTTTGTTCTCTCTGACGCCGGGGGAAAAAATGTGAATACTCAAAATTATAAAATCAAGCGACCAGAAAAATATGATCATTTTTATGCCCTTTATTAATCAGCTTAGCTGACATCATCTTTGCATCGTAAAACGACATCTATTAAATATAAATTTAAGATACGATCGACAATATCAATTTTAAATCGGGAAAGAAATCATTTATATGTCATTTTTATATCGGCATTGTCAGCCGATGTTAAAACGACATTGGTGATATCAAAATGACATTGGGCCGATGTATAATAACTGCCGTAAGATGCTGCTTGGGATCAAACATAACAGCAGGGAGTGGGTAAAAATAATGTAAGTTAAGGGTTTTGACGAACAGAATATATTTTGTTGTGCCTTAATATTAAACTATTTTCGATAATTTGTTTCCTTCTTGTGTGCATAATTCAAGTAAAGTAGAAACTAAAGTTTTTCTAGATGAATAAAGTCTAATTTGACAAATAAATAAGGGATATGCATATTGTAACGCAGGGAAAATGAAATATTTGAGTAGATTTTCTCGATGAACAACCAATAGCTCCGCGGTGTCCAAAATGTACCTTTCTGCATGAACCTCCTGAACCTCCTAGTAGGGTCAAAGGCTTGGACTGCTGGGGGGAAGAGGCAAATAAACAGAAAGAAGTCCTTAATAGTGTCCCTCGGTACGTAAAATAATGTTTCATGTGACAAATATGGGAATTTTAAGGATTTGAGGGTGTGAATGAGAAGTTTACTTTTGAGAGGAGAAACCTTGAACGCGATTTCGCGTACACTTACAGACCTTAATATTTCTATATCCCCATGATTTTATGCGTGTAGAACCGGTGGAGATCGATAGCAATGCACACATATTAAAAAAGGCGAATAAGAAGCGTTATGTTCCTTATGGCTTGAAAAAACTTACTCGCGTCACGTCATTTCCAGCTCCCGGCCGGCGCGTGTCTCAAGCTCCGGACGCGCGTATGAAAAATCAAATGTAATTTTTGGCGCTACAAACGAATTTTCAAGTTTTTGTAGATCTACCTTCAAAAGGCATCAAAAATTGATTTAATATGAGTCACTTGACAGGCATGTAACATGCCAGATATTTATTACTTAAAATGAATTTTTGCATGAAAATAGCGTGTGCCATTTTGTTACGTAATTTCACCTACGTTTAGGAAAAAACTCCCAAAGTTAAGCACAGTAAATTAAGTGTTGTTTAAACAGATATACAAGTTTTTTATCTGACCAAATTCCTCCCACATCGTCACCCTCAACTTAAATAGGAAGATTTTTGTAGAAAACTGAAGTCAGGTGTAAGTTTGGAATTTTGGCTATTTTTGAGCCCCTGCATCTCGGTAACGGCGACAGAATATGACCAATGACATGCCATTCCATGGTTGCCAATCAATTATGAATATTTGTACAAAATTTCATGATTCTATCTCCAAAAAAGCCATTTTGGAATTTTGTTAAATTTTTTTCGATTTCAGCATACAGTGCATCGGTTCAAATTTTCCTTCCTCTCCTTTCTATTAACAAAAACCGGACAAAATCATGACAGTGTGTGCATGGGCCTTGAACTTATTTAAGTAAAACAAGGAAACAAATTTAGAAAAATTTCAGAAGGATAAATTATACATCATGTTTAAGAATTAATAACTTTCTGAAATGTGTATATATTCACAAAATTTTTAACAAAATATTTTATGTTTCCCTTTTTTATTTTACCCGGGAGTTAAGGTTTGCAATCCCGGAATATCGGATGAAATGACAATCCCAAATCCCGGGATTTAGTACATACGAATCCTAGGATTCCGGGATTGACGTACACATTTTCGCTAAAAGGCAGCGCTAATAAGCAAGTTTTCTTGGACATGAAATGCAACACGTTAGACGTCTGATTCCATTGGCTACTACATTTTATTGGAATAAGTAATTTGTCATCATTTGTAATACATAAGAAAAACGGAAATGAACTTACGGTGCGAGTGTTAAAGACATAGTGATCGCCAGCATTAAAAAAGATGGACTAAATTCCAGAAAATGGTGTCTAACTTTTGATGATGATCTCGTTATCCCGGGATTGAAAAATCTCTCTAGGATTGCAATCCTTACTGGGAGGCTAGGTTAGGGGGCCGCGGTCCCTCCCTTCCCCGTGTATCGGCACTCATGTATACAAAACCAATGACACAACTCTAGAATGTGTAGCTTGCTACTGCTAATCTGTAACTTTGACTGTAGAATGAACGATTATTTACAGTCCACTAACAATTAAACAATAGACTTTAGACGAGGGATGGGATTTCTTTCGTTCAGGTTACAATATGTCACTGAGTGGCGAATGTTCGCGGCAAAGGGAGGGAAGGTGAGTCACAGCACCCGCGATTCTCACTCTATCGTCCCCATCACTCCAAAACCCTCGATGACCACAGCAACAATGCTAACGTCATACTTCTCTATTGCACACTTACACACGCTCTACATTCATTTGTTTTTTCACTTTTTAAGCAACAAAATTTTGTATTCTTTTTGGCATTTAAATTTATTCATACTTTAAATTTTTATTTTCAATTAATTTACTTTGTCCCGGGCCCCTGGGCATTTACGTCCTTTGCCCCCCCTTGTTGCCGGCCCTGAGAAGGGTTACCAAGCTGTGCAGCAGCACGTCAAGACATGAGAGCACATTCAGCAGGTGGCAGCCAAACTTAACGTCGGTCAGCTACGGCTGACATCTTCATTCATCAACAATGCAGACAGCATCGTCCCTCGCAATTCTGCTCCATAGGTTGTTGGGGTGCACAGCGTCCGTGATAATGTCACCAAAGCCGAACTAATCTGAGTTCTCAATTGTGTGGCATCTGATTTTAGTGCACTGTCGTGCAACGATATTGGAGAGACTTTCAAAGTATTTGTTGAAATTTTCGCTGCTATATTGTTAGGATATTTCAGTGTTGCGTGTTGTCACCTTTATCACTACCAATCAGTGCCATATGGGCACCAGCATTTGAACAATAAACTTAATTTATTCAAGTACTATAATGATGCCCATCCCGCACGGATGGGCATTTTGATCAGAAGAGCAAGCAAGGCACAGTGGACCCCAATCGAAAAAGGCTAGCCCAAAGTGATATTTTGAACTTTCTACGAGACAATTGGAACGATGCATTCGTATTCTATATTTAACGGCCTACAATATATGTTCAGACTCGGGTTTCTCAGCTTTTAATACAGATGGCACGATGGCACCCTGGTGTCAGATGCGCGAGTTGACCCCTCCCCTTTGCTAGATGGACTTCAGTCGCCGACGTGCGTGCTCTGAGGGAGGATGTGCCTTTGAGGACAATTCTCACTCTTCAGTGTTATTATTTCATTCCCTATATATTTGTGTTCACCAAGATACAGTGATCGATTTGTGTATGTGTAGAATCCAGTGATTGTTATCACGACCTAAGTATAGAATTTACAGTCTACTTTTCATTTCGTTTTAATCACGAACCTTTTTTGGCCCTTCAGATCGGATTCTACGCATATTTGTTGTATTCGCGGCATTTTCTGCGGAAACTTTGGTGATGACCTTGGTTAGGCGAAAGTGTCAATTTCATTATTAGTGTGTTGTGTTTCGGAGGGAGGCTATGCCTTTTTCCGTAGCAGCAGCTTGCTGATGCATGACCTCAACGGCAGTCACTTTAGTGGTGACTCATTGGAGGCTAGGCGTCTCCAACAAGGCGGCAGGTGTTGCTACTCTCTCTTGAGGTTGAGTAAAGTTCTCAATCTCCCACAATCGCTGCAACTGCTCATCGAGGCTGCACGCCTTAGCACGGAGGAAGGTCTTCTTTGGAAAAAGAGATGAAGTTACCTCTTGAGGCTGAAACCGTCCAGCCAATATCCATCCAAATTCCATATTTTGCATCACTGGAAAAGGTCCTGGTCAAATCTGCCGCTCTGGCTTCAGAATATGAAAAAAGATCTCTGCTCCTATCAGCATATCTATTTTTCCCAGTTCATTGAATTAAGGGTCTGAAAGAGGAAGGTTCCTCGGAAGATTCCAACTTGAAGTATTAAAATAAGTTGAGGGTATGTTTCCCGATATCTTTGGTAGAACCAAGCAGTCATCCATGAAATTATATGCATTAAACCTAGACTGCACCTGGAGAGTAGCACTGTTTCACTTCTGATTGCAGAGCGTTGATCCCTTCAATTGGTGTGTGTTGCCGTGTTTTTCTTAAATACAAATGCTGTACAAGTGACTCTGTTACAAAATTAGATTGTGAGCAGGAGTCTAGAAGTGCCCTACACGTGTGGAACTTCCCACTGCTGTCGCGCACCTTGACCAAAGCAGTGGATAAGAGCACCTGAGTTTGAGTTATTCCCTTCAGAGAACAATAGGATATAGAAATATTCTGCGGTATATTCCCTTTGATGTCCAATAGCGGAGATCTTTCTGAATGGTGAGGTGACTGAGTGATGGAACACTGCTGCTGCCTTAATGCTGAATTGCTGCCTCCCACCTTGTGCAGAAGAGTGTGGTGCCTTTGCCCACAGGACCGACAATTGCCTGACTTGCACTTATTAACTCTGTGCCCTGGTTGCAAACAATGTTAAACAGAGAGAACTTCATCTCACAAAATCATTCCGCTGCTGAAAACAGCACTTGGAAAATTCCGAACATTTGTGGAGGGAATGCATTTGATTGCAGAATATGCATTGGCTATTAGTAATCGCATACGTATTTCTTGTATGTGTTCGTGTTCGTTTATCAGGTTTCTGATGCCTGGAATCTGTTAAACCATGTCTCATGTTTTGATTGGACTTGATCAGCTCTATGGCTTGACTTCTATTTTCAAGAAAGTCTAACAGTTCTTCCAGTCTAGCAAATTGATGCGAATTCATTTTCACCTCCCATTCCTTGCGACTGGGTTCGTCCAGCCCCTTAAGAACAAGTTGTGAGAGAAGGACTTCATGCAATGCTACCTCCAATTTAGATGCCTTTAACGCATTGTAGTTGCTAACCAGCTGATTTAAAAATGCCCTCATGTCAACAACTGAGTCCTTAGTCGGCAGTGAAAAGAGACGTTTGATGTGTGCCGTAGCAATAAGTTTGGGATTGTCATACCGTTTACACACAACCTTCCACCCACATAGCAACGCATGTCTCAGAGACATCTTATTGATGTCTCTTGAGACACTGACGTCTCGGTACATCTCAGAGACGTCTCTGAGAGGTACCCACGAGACCGATGTAGTGGTCTCATGCATAGCTATCCGAAACGTCTCAGAGACGTCTCTGAGAGGTACCCACGAGACCAATGCAGTGGTCTCATGCGCAGCTATCCGAGATGTCTCTGAGAGAAATTCGAGATATTTCATATACGTCGCTTTAGTTATCTGATATTACCACCTTTTAAAATCTCCTTCCATTGTATCGTTTCGCAAAAGCTTTCTCAATGTTGCATTTAGCGACTATCGATATTACCAACCGAAATAATTACAAAAAAAATTGCAAGATTGTGCCTGCAGTAAGACGTACGCTTTTTCAAGAAGACCACTTTTCGTAGATAAATTGGGAGCAGATGGGTAAAAGCTATCCGCTTACAAAATTTTATATTGATATCACATAAGATATTCATACATTGTTTAATTTGACTGTCACTGGAAAAATCATAAGAAGAGCCATTATACACTAATTTTGGTGAAGTTTTCGTCAGACTACAACTAATTGGGCTTTATTCTAAATCCGAAAAAATCGTTAGGTATGTTTCCATATTAAAATCAAGTATTTCATACCCTTGTCAGGTGAGACAGTGTTGTATAAAGACAGCGATAAAATTAGCACTATGGTTGAGTAATGCATTGGAAGTGATGGCATTTATTGGCATATAGGAAAGCATATATTGCCAAATTCTACCCATAAATATCAACGGTGTTACATCCTCTCTACAAATCGTTGAAGACAAATGCACCGTTTAAGTGGAATATGATAGATTGTGATAAATGTTTCAAGCAACTTAGGTGCATATAAATCTAGTATAACCTATGGGTTAGCACTGCATACGGAAGCGGTGTTTTCTGCTTCCGCTCCATCTCAGCTTTAATACAATTATGACTATGTACTTTATTATTATTAGAATGCAAAATTTTTCGGAAAAACTCACGCAGTTGTTTTCATGTTTATCAGCACAGTTACAGTCACTCTCTTCTGCTTTATTGCACATTGGTTCTCAGCGATTGTC
This sequence comes from Platycnemis pennipes, assembly GCA_933228895.1. NCBI lineage: Eukaryota > Metazoa > Arthropoda > Insecta > Odonata > Platycnemididae > Platycnemis > Platycnemis pennipes. The sequence goes on from OW121851.1 coordinate 36,615,196, forward strand.
ACATTTATAAGGAAAATCTTATTTATTTCTCCTATAATTGAAATAATATCAGTTATGTGTATTTATAAAGAATATGCTTATTTTTATCCACAAAATGGTTAATGGGGAAATGTTTTAAGAGCGCAAAATACCCCATGTGAATGTTTTAGAAGTTAATTATCACAAGGGACTTAATGCTAGCCAGCAGCTGTATATACTATATGGCCTCTCAACTTGTATGCTCAATGAGGTAGCGAAATTCAGTGGTCGTATGAAATAGGACTTCAGGCCGTCTAAAGTAGAATGGTAGGCCGATTAGAAGATATCCCTCTGCTCTTAACTTCAATTCATAGTGAAAACACTTTTTTTTCTATCTTTGTGCTGGGTGCACCCGTGCAAGGTATTATAGAGTGACTTTTTAGTATTAGCCAAATTCGTTTGACTATCCTTCCTTCTACAATATTTTCGCCAGGGTATCTCCAAGACGTGTAAAAAGAGGACGTACAGCTCACTAAGAAATTTTGAAATCTCTGAGAGATGTCTCAGAAATGTTTCAAGATGTATCTGAGACGTCTCTGAGACATCTCACGATATGTCTCAGAGACGTCTAACAAGAGGACATAGAGCTCTCTCTGAGACACCTCGGGCTACTTTGGAGATGTCTCTAAGAGGTAACATGAGACATTTGAGACATCTCTGAGATGTATCTGAGATGTACTTGTGCTATGTGGGCATGCTATCTTGAAGTTGTCAGCACTGAATGGTAAATTCTCTACTACCTTATGAGCTTCTCCACTATGTAAGTGATGACAGTAAGTAATGGTACCGTTGAATGTCATCAATGCCGTCATACTTTATCACTAGACTAGTAAATGTAACGTGAAAATGCCTGAATTCAGTAGTTTGTCCACTAAAGTTGGGTAATTTTATGTTTGGAAGCTTCAGATTCCTTGACTGCGAGCTACTTACCCTGTGATCTGACGGTACGGCTGATTGAACTGATCCGGTTTGATCTTCCAATATTGATGTCATCCTTGCAAGCACTTCCATGTACGTTTTCTCAAAGGTTTCCCTATCTTGTTCATGATCACTTTCATCGTCCAATTCCAATTGGCATTGAACCTCATCACATTCATGAAATATAGTCGGCATCTTTTCAGCGCGAAGTCTAAGATTGATAACATCTGACCCATGCTCAAAATTATTCATGTAGTTTTTCATGCGAGTAAGACTCGCCTTTGCTAAGCCTCTAGTCTTCACTAACAACTGCTTGGCTTTAGGCTCCATCATAAGAAATTAATGGATAAGGAATGGTAAATAAGCAAGATACATAAAGGAAAGAGCCAGACTAAACGTAAGACTTAGCTTTAGAAAGGTACACACCGCCCGCCGCTGATACACCATGTACTGCGTTGCTCAGAAGTTGGTGTTGGCCGCCTTGTCCGTCCGTAAGCTGGCCGGAACTGATGAATTCTTCTTGCCCCCTGAGGAGAGTAGAAACTGCCGCTGACCGCGAGACACTCCGCCGCTGTCTCGCGGAAGCCTAGCCTCAGACCTGAGTCGCCGTTTACGAATTAATGCTGCTCCTTGAAGAGAGAGTAGCAACACAGGTGTCGCCTTGCGGTTGAGCCATCCATTTGGAGGTTGTCAGCGATATGACAACTCAAGCACTCTTGGCAGCCTTGAAGAGGTTCATTTCTCGACACAGGAGGAGCCAGAACATCTACAGCAACAATGGGACAACATTCGTGGGAGCTAACAAGGAGCTGCGTGAGTTGCATGAGAGCGTGAAGAAAGTGCAGAACCGCAAATCAATAATGGAGTTTTCTAGCAAGGAAGGAGTATGCTGGCACTTTATACCACCCCGGGCACCTCACTTTGGAGGAATATGGGAGTTAGGAGTCAAGTCATTTAAATTTCACTTGAGAAGAGTCATGGGAATGTCATGTCTAAACTTTGAACAATTCACCACACTTGTCACTCAAATTGAAGGGTGTCTCAATTCAAGGCCATTAGTTGCTCTGTCTAATGATCCAAACAACCCATCTGCCTAACCCCTGGGCATTTTCTCATTGGACAGCCCATAACCTCTATCCCTGAGCCAGATCTAAATGACGTAAGACTCGGTTTACTTTCTAGATGGCAGCAGTTGCAGCGCCAGTTGCAACAATTCTGGAAAAAGTGGTCCAATGTCTATCTCTGTACATTGCAGCAGAGAACGAGATGGTCCATGGCCACGAGAAACATACACCCAGGCTCATTGGTGGTGTTAAAGGAAGATAATACCTCGCCTATGTCCTGGAACTTGGGTGTAATTGAAGAGGTTCATCCCGGCGCAGATGGACCTGTGCGCGTCACAACAGTGCGGACTAATCATGGAACATGCAAAAGGCCCTTAAGCAAAATTTGTCTTTTACCTTCTAATGAGGGCTAATGCCCAGTTCCACTGTGCGTTTTCCCTTGAGTGCTAGCTAGCTGGATTTCGTGCATGCTACTCAACAGGGGACGAAGGTGGCCGCCAAGCTGGCTTCACTGATGGTTGTCAGTTCACACGTAGCGAGCTATCCTCCTTGCTCACTTTTCTTAGAGCCTCAGCACGAAGATGTTTATTGTGATAGTTCCGATTATGAACTCCATATAAACATGTTTCGTCTCTATATGCTTTGATAAGCACCACAACTTGATCCCTAGTATATAGATTTGCACTCATTTTTTAAACACTATATCAACCATGCAACGTTGTTAAAAGCAGAAAAAGGCAGAACCTTTATTTTGATCACGTGATTCAAAGCTGAACGATGATTGGCCGGCAACAATAGCCATCAGCAAAACATGCAAGGAAAATAGCACCGGACCTAACCTCAAAATCAAGCACGCTAGCCGTCAGGGCAGCCCGCGGCAGTCAGCGTTTCCAGCAAGCGAGCACGCAAGTTTCGTCTAAACCGGAGTTGGTGGGTGGCATGGTGTGGTTGAACTGACAGGTCTTAGCTAAATGTTTACTCTAAGGTGGTAATATGTAATGAAATGTACAGAGGTAGAAATTCATGATAATCTGAGGGTCAATAGAGGATACCTCTCAAAATGACATATATTTGAACATTGATTATTTATAGAATAGGGTTTTAAAATTTTAATGTTGATGAAATGATTCCACTTTCTCACATAAATGATCATAGATTGCAGATCAGGTGTTTTTTTTTAATTGAAAAAATTAGAACAAAAGCATGTTTTTTTTAACTTTCAAAACTACTACATACTTTCAGGCAGTCTGTGAACATCCTGGGCAAATAGTATATATCAGTATGGATCGACATACCTCATTTCAAGATCTTATGGTACGTTGAAAAAGCTTTTCGGGTGCTCTAAATCTTGTAATCTTGGCACAAAATTTAAAGTGAAATTAGTACTATTTACTTTTCTAGCTTACCTATTTCCTTCCATTTTCACTTGTAAAATTCCAAAGCATCAAGGTCACTTATTGTTGAATCAATATCACTGCATATGTTAGGAATTTAAAATGTGCTTTTTTAAGTCGAAGGTTTTTCAGCAAGAGTTGTTTGTGTATATTTTTTATAAATTTTTAAGCGTGTTATTGGATAAAAATATCAAAAAGACTAATCCAGGGACTTTGTTATCCATTTTTCTTTTCAGAGTCTAGTACTAGAGTCCAGAAACCTTATCCCAAAGATTTGGATTGGTGATTGTTTTGATCACAACTTCTACAGCTTCACCTCGGAACTCAATTCTCCTGTTTTTAGTCTGCTGTGTGTGGTGATGTGATGAATGTGGTCAGGATGCACTACATTTTCATAACCTGACAAAAGTTTATGGTATGTAAAGTCACTTATGAATGTTTCCCAATGAATTGAGTTGAAGTACAGTAGTCTCCCATGGAGTTAAAAATTTCTGCAGTTCATTGTTGCTTTGTGATTATGTGATGATGCAGTTTTGGCACAATTTCTGGTTATATGTACAGTAAAACCCCTCTTTTATACTATTGTGTATTACTTTTATACTATTATCTGGTTATATGTACAGTAAAACCCCTCTTTTATACTATTGTATACTATACAAGAGAAAAAAGTGTGAGCCCTAGCAAAATGTAGATTGAGGGCAAGCATAGTTTTCTGAAAGTAAACCTGAAAGCAAAGCTGAATACTCATTAATATTGCCTAGCTAATGAGTCTATTGCCTTTGCATTCATCATTGCAAAATGTCTCAATTTAATAACAAGGTTATATTAATTGATTTATGACTAAAACAAAGATTCCTTACTAATACCAAAAAAAAAATGCAGAACGTATTAAGGTGAGAAGAATGGAAGGTGGTTTCAGCTGAAAGTGCTAGAGGAAGTATGTGACATCACCAAGTCCCCTGCGGTTGTGGGTACCCTGACAAAACCATTGCATTAGTTTTCCTTATTGAGGCTTCTGCGGAGTGTCTGGTTTGAGGATCCATTCGTTTTGGGATTTCTTCCGCGTGTGTCCATTCTGGGGTGACAACAGTTTCACCATCGTTTCAGTTCGTGTCTTCAGGTGTGAAGTGTTTGTGAGCAGATTTTTACCATCTTATATACCATTCAGTTCTGCGCACTGATGTTTAAGTGGGCCCATTTTCATTGGCTGTTTGACTAGTTTTTTTCAATCAGGTGCTTCCAAGCATGGAAGCATCTTCTCTGTTAAAATTGTTGGGGTTCTTGGCCGTTTCAATCGCCTCGCATATGAGCCTTGGGAAGTGGTGCTTTTCGGTCTTGATCAGCTTGGTTCCATCAAAATGTGTGTTGGGCCTTCCCAGAAGTGCTCCACGATGGCTGAAAGGCATGGTTGTCTGTTGTTGGTCGCTCTCCTTTGTTCTTGTATACGGGTCTTTAAGGCTCTCAAGGTTTGCCCAATGTAGGTCTTCCCACAATCGCTTTGGACCTCGTATATGCCGCTCCGTTCTTCCATTGGTGTAAGGTCTTCCATCTGCACAAAATGTCCCTTGTCTTAGTTACGGAGGTGTATCTGGTGAGGACGTTATGTTTGGCAAGGGCCCTGGATATTTTTTCCATGGTTCCGCCAACGTATGGTATCACGGCGAGAGATGGTACCGTTCTTTTCCCTCATAGTAGTACAGTAGAACCTCTTTTTTGCGAACCTCTAATTTACGAAATGACACCAATTTACGAACCATTCCGCCGGTCCCGATCTTTGTATATAGGAAAACCATGTAAAATGACCTCTATTTTACAAAACCTCGATTTTATTGATTTACGAAGTGAAAGGCCGGTCCCTAGGAGTGATTGACCTCTGTTTTACGAAGTTTTTGAAATGATTTTGTAGCACTGAACTCAGTACAATGGAATAACGATCGCTGTATAGACGATGATGATCAAACTCAACGTTGCTGCTTAAACTGTAACAAAAATCCCCGAGGCTGATCATCCAAATCGCAATTCAATTCTAATTATATAATCCAAGGAAAAAATGTTCAAAGACGCATGGCACGACGCCTACTTCTCGAAAACAATATCCCAGTTCATAAAATAATCGGATTAGTGCTTGGTAATTTGTATTCCTTTTCTATCATTTTGTGTATTGCGAATACCTAACTCGTCGTCACAAAAAATCCATATTTTCTCTGGAATTATTTTAAATTAGCTTTAAATTTAAATTAAAATCAGCCTTTGACTTGAAACTAGCATTCCCGTAGGAAGTTGTTTGCTGCAGCTGTCCTGGAGGTTAGTTTCGTTAAAAAATACTAATTTTGCAATAATAAATTACTTATATTCAAATCTTGATGCAATTTGATTATTTAATTTTTCATTAGAAGTGTTTTACGTCGTTAGGTAAGAATTTGCGATCACGACTATTATATCGCGACGCTTTCTGTAGCCGCGAGTAAATAGTTCTCGTCAATCACCGCTAGATGTCAGCACTGTAGTACGCATCTTAAAAAAGAGGGAATTTCAAATTAACTGAGTGAATTTCTAAGATTGACTTTCATCAGTGGCGAAATATTATTAAATGTATTTGAAATGATACGCTTTCTTCAAAAAAGGCATTTTATGGTATTTTCACTGAAATATACTGGGTCAGTTGGAACTTAGTTTTGAAATTTCCTAGTTAAAATGCATCCCTGGCTTTCCCATGTTAAAATGGCTTCTTTAAACACAATCGACTAGCACTTAATGTACCCCTTTCGTTAATTAATGCATAACTGCATACGCTTAAAATACTCTGCGGGATGAGTTAATTCTCTTAAGAATTATTCCCCTTATTTTGAGATCTACCAACTGAACAGCTACAAGAACTTAATTCAGTTGCAGCAGCCAAGTTCATACCATTATAAATTTGTAGAAAAATATTCACCTGTTTTTTTTAATTCATGGCTGTTTCATTCTCTTTTACTAAAGTGAGTCTCCTAGCCTTAGGAATAATGCCTATGCTATACAGGGAATCAATACAATTGAGGTGTAATTTTTATATCCTTTCAATTTCTGGCAAATACACTGCACACAGAGAATTTCACGTAATATCTGTTGTTTTTCCCTGAATGAGCAGATGACTATTATTTGTTATAGTAATTAGTTTGATTTCAACCCTAAGATAACTATTTGACAAGTTAAGTACAGCATAGTCTTTAATTGCATTGAAATTACACTCGCATTCCTGTCAGCAGAGTTTTAGTAGACGTACATTTGTCTCATATCAAGCCCCTTATGTGCATGATGTGCCTCCATGGACATTGGTCCATGCTGTGCAAGGTGTTGCCAGAGCATGGGATTGTCACCGCAAAAACTATTTCCTACTGTTGGAGATCAGCTGGTTTTGGTGACACATCAGTTCCGGAGACAGAGGAGTTAGTGGAAGATAACCTCCAATTTACAAACCCTCTGATTTACAAAGCTCAAATTTTTGGGTCCCTTCAACTTCGTAAAATAGAGGTTCTACTGTAGTCTCGTCCATCCTGTTCAAGGCAAAAGTTGTTTATCTTCTTCTCTCTTAGTAACTCTGTGGATAGCGTGTCGGTGGAAGCCATTGTCTTGAAAAACCTTAAATAGATGCTGTTTCTCGTTTCCAATAGACGAATCGTTGCAGATGGAAAGGGCTTGGTTGAAAAGAGTATGGATAACAGCCGTCTTTTGTCGAGGGTGGTGGTGTGAGGTAGTGTTCAAATATTGATCGGTGTGCGTTTTCTTGCGAAATATTGATTGCCCTGTGGTCCCGTCATCATTCCTCTTTACCAGCATGTCCAGGAAGGGAAGTTGCCCATTTTCTTCAACCTTTATCATAAATTTAATCATTTTGCTCTGTTGGTTGAAGGAATCCATTCAGTTCAATTCGTCTGTGTGGCCATATGACAAATGTCATCCACGTATCACAGGGAAAGTTTTGGTTTTTTCTCATGGGGTCGTAGAGCCTTCTCTTCAAATGCCTCCATAAACAGATTGGCGATGACCGTTGATGGGGGGACCCCATGGTCTTTGACTTGTTGATAAAATACCCCATTCCAGATGAAATGTGCATTGTCAAGGCAGAATCTCACCATTTTTGGGATATCCTCTGGCAGTCCTTTTGCGACTAGAGATCTGGTAACCCCCCACTTCCATCAACAGAACCCACCGGAAGGATACAGTGAGAGACTAAGGCCATCATCCAATAGTCTTCGATTCCACCCGAAGAATGTAGACGCCTCTTCTAGCCTACTCCAAAACCACCTTGCCTATATGGTTTACCAAAAATTCACAAAGAAGGCATCCCGCTCCGCCCTATCATTAGCGCCATCGACTCTTCAGCACATAAGCTGGCGAGATATTAAGCCAGATTGCTGCAACCCTTTACCCGTAGGACATCCACCTACCTGAAAAACTACGCATGTTATTGAAATCATCAAGGATTTGAGAGTTAGCAGAGACGACCTACTGTTAGCTTCGATGTAGAGTGTTTCTTTTCCTTGTCCTGTTTTTCGTCTTTCTTGGGGTCAATCTCCTTCGATTTGTTCATTTTTCGTCTAACTGAGTCATTCGGTAGACATGATTCGACTTCCATCACGTTTTCTCCCTCTCCTTGGAGTATTCTGGAGTAAAGTTCTCTTCTTTGTTGACAGTTAATTCTTATGTGGTCCATACTGCCGCATCTTGCACAGGTTTTCCTTTGCCCTGCATAAAATATTATTCCTCAATAACCGCAGACATACAAGTATGAAGGAATCTCTTTCTCGATTATCATTTTGACCGTTCTGTTTCCGTTCAAAATGTTCAGATACCCTTCTCCAATCCATTTGTCATTTCTAAATGCTACTATTTGGCCGTATTTACAGTTGAGCATCTTTAATCCGGCACAGTCGGGACCGAAGTGATGCCGGATTAGGGATTTTGCTGGACTATGGGTCATGCATGGCAACTGCTTTATTTCTGACGTCCGGGATGTTTTCATTGAAAGGAGTCAATTATTTATAACAAAAAATATTCGTTTGCCATTTACTGAACATTATTTTAAAAAGAGTTACTGAGAATAATCAGAAAGAAATGGTTTCTTTATACACAAAGTTATTATTTAAAATTATCAAAGTTGCGCAGTGAGTGAAAATAATGGAATTAAGCATTGTGAATATTGCTGCACATGTAAAAGTTTCATATTGTTATCGGAAAAGGGTATAAAATTTTATATTTCTTATGCTGTGTGTTGCGTAACATAATTTCCTACCGCGCTCGATTTGTTATCAGCTGATTCAGCGCGATGTCAATGCGTGGGTGAGGTGTGTATGGCCGCCCATCACTACGTCGCCGCCGGCGACCGGACTGGATTATTCTTTAAAGACCATCATCAATAGTAGTCTTCCTTCAACAATGTCAGGCTGATCACCTTCATCCCCACTTGGATTTATTGTTATTAATTACCATTTCAATGATTTCATCATCTATTATACGTTGTGTGGTGAGAATATCGTGGCCGGTAACTACTTATCCTTTCGTCTAAATTAACCAATTCCATTTCCTTTTATTCAGGGTTATGGATGATGTTTGCAAACTCCATCATCATATTTTTATCCTCAGAAACATGAATGTTTTTAAATCCCCACTTATTTCGTCTATATCAAACCTTAAAGCAGGCTACAATTTAAACCACGCGTGTTTTAGGACGGACTGTGACATGCTATTGCCTGCACGTGAAATTTCCCGAATCATGTCTTTTGGATTGATTACGTCTATTTCTGAAATAGTTTATCCTGCTCCATTAGCATTTGGCCAGAAATACTAACTAAGCCCTTCCCTTCAACGCAATGGAAACCACGCGATCTAAATCAGCACTTAAATCTTCTTTTATAGTTTTTCTCTTTGTTATCTACTTCTTCGTGTCACTTTAAAAGTACAATTTTGATGATTTTTCTCTTTCAGCATCTTAATGTGCTATATTGTTGAAGATCCCACGTAGTATGTTTCAGTCAAACGCTTTACTGATGCAACGGCGTCAAGCTTTTTCACAAGTTGAACTTTTTCTGCGATGGTAACGTTTTGTGCTGTTGCCACAACTGTATGGATGAGACATGTTTTGGGTGAAACATAAGAATATAACCAATAATGTTATCTAATTACGTCTAGTGGTCAATCAAAAATGCGCGCGTCATTGAAAGTGGCCGATCTGTAAATTAGTCGTAGTCCGTCTCGGCAATGTCTTCAAATTTATATGTTTACTTCAAGTTGCAGTGCACATGAAGTACCAGAAATTAATATGTTTAAATTATTTGATTCTCGAAATGGGAAAATTAACATTAAGAATGGTATCTCGGTATTAATATAAGAATAATATCTCGGCAGGTTATGAAGCAATGTTCTGGTTAAAAATGTCTCGGCATTTTCCACTAGTACCTACCAGGTATTTGGTCATGGGCAAATTGCCGGATTATGGGTGCTCCCGGATTAGGGGTTCCCGGATTAAGGGTGCTCAACTGTATCAGGTTCTTTCATGATTTATTTTTCAGGTATCTCAAAAGGCAGGTCCTTTATCGTTATAAAGTTCGTCTTCTTGTCTGTCGTGCTCGGAAGCACCACTCCTTTCTTAATTTCTTTAGTTGGGAAGTCCAATGTGTCTCCAATTTCTTGAATTATCTTCTCTGCTCTTCCTTCATTCTTCATTTTCAGTATTGTTTTCTTCTTATTCGTTGATATCTGTATGCCTGCAATCTCTTCTAGGTATTCTTCTCTAAGATTACTGTTCAGGAAGAAGTGAATCTCCATCGCAGTGATCTTTTCTTTTGTATTCATTTCGAGGATGAGAGAGTTTTCTCTCGGAAAAGCCATCGTAGCTACGTCTAGAGGCCCTCCCCTCTTCGCCTTTTCAATCCTAACTACCTCCTTCCACCGGACACCTCCTCGCCCAACGTCCAATCCTCTCTCCAAAACCGGTTTCTCCCTCCCTCTTTGGTCACGTTTCGCTGAATTCTGGAGCTCTCCGTATGCACGTCTGCTCTAGTCGTGGCCGGCAAAAGGACTCCTCGAAGGAAAAGAAAAGTTAAAAAGAGGCAACTTACGTGTTAGAGTATGAGACCATTTAACAGCCATTACGTGCAGGGACAAACGTGACTTACATGTACTCACAAATCTGCACAATACCGGATATCATTCAGGACTACAACCACAATATGGGTTCCGTAGACAAGGGAGACAGGATGGCAAACAGTAGTTCGATTAGTAGAAGAACCTGGAAGTGGACAATAAAAGTTTTTCCATTTGATGGTTGTCACCATATTGAACTCTTACAATCATTTCTATATCCCTGGGTAAAGAAGTATCCCACCATATGTTTAGACTGGTGTTAGTGCGGGATCTTCTGGAAAAAGTAATAGGGAATCGGTCAGAGGCTATCCATAGAGGGAAACCAAACCCATGCATCACGAATATCATTAGATTAGATGCGAAAGAGAAAAACTGACCTCATGGCCTCGAAAAACGAGCAAGAGAGCTAGGTCGCATGTGTTCAACGAAGAAGAGCATCAGGCACATGAAAATTCACTATGTGATGTGTGACGTTGGACTGCGCATTGATCCCTGTTTTTGGGAGAATCACGTGAAAAAGAAATAATAAAAGTTGCTAAACTAATTAATCAACTTATTAATTGCTTAGAAACGACCAAGAATTTTTAAAATTTTAAGTAATATTTATGGTTGTGTGGAAAAGATTGCCTTTGTAAAAGAATCTTTTAAATCGTCACTATAAACTCTGTTCCTGAACTGTGGATATATAGTATTGGATATAAAAAAGAAAGATAATGATACCAGAGTGTTGTCTTTAAAATACATTTTGTTTCATTAAACCTGCACTATTAGTTTTCAAGTTATTTAACATCAACTGGAGAGCTGCTTAAATTTCGAACCTTGGACATTTAACACTAGAATGCCGGGAGGGTGTCATTTTGACACCCATCTGTTTATGTGTTCATATCGGTGTTTTAGTGCGGACTATTTCATGTTCTGTGATTGCTAGTGTTAATGTGGCAACTTCGGTATTTTTTTGGCGTCCTTTTTACAAATTAAAATAATTTTCGCTCGATTTTAGAAAATTATTACCTGCAAAATTTTCTTTCGACCACACAATTTTTCGAATATTGTGCTGAAACACTGGATGGCGCACATAAGTGCAGTTAGTAAATAATCATTTTTTACAATCATTAATTGTTTATGTAAAATCATGTATAATTTATATGCACGTAAACCACAAATTTGTGTGAATGAAAACACAATGAAATCTAAGGTCTCTTTCATACAGGGTTACAATGAACTTCGTCTCAATTGCTTTACGTTCATGGCACTTTCGCTCTGTTTTAGCCGTACGCATGCCTCATATTTATTTATTACACAGCTTACAAAGTCCAATAGTTCTCTTTTATTGCATTTTATCTTTATTTGACTGTTCCTAGTCAGTTCTGGCTCTCGCACTTCATCACACTCTTCAGAAGTTTGACAAATATTTCTTGATGCAATGTTAGGACTTCCAAACTCCTCTGCTAACTCTGCAAAAACCTTCCGGGGTATCTTTTGTAGCATTATTTCCTTATAAAATATCCAGGCATTTATACCGGGAAAGTCAAGAGTATTCTGGAAAGGATGGACTGGCCAACGTCTGGTTCCTGTTCTAACCGAATATCATCGTCCCATCTGATCAATGATATCCAATCCACACTAGGTCACATTGTCACACTTTACAGTTTCTGGAGTTTTCTTAGAGTTTTCACCAATGTCAACGTCAGGGTGAGGAGAGTTTAGAACAAAAACACACTTTCTCGGTTGCCCTGATAAACGGTAAGTGTTGCGTCACCGTTTTTGTACAATTTAGTTGAGTACAACTCTTCCCGAAAAGCTGTTATTTCAGGAAGGATTTGTCACATTACCTTATTTACGGCTCCCATTAGACTTATACCTTTTTTTACGTCTCAGGTGAGCACAAGTGATGAGAAATAGTTATCAGTTGTGACATTTCGGACTTGCTATGCAAGGCTGCGTAAGTATCATTACAACATGATCTGAACGCGATCGCCAGCTTGACGAGAGTCATCATTGCCAAGGTCGGGAAATCCATTTATCAAATATTTACGGTCCTTCTCTATTGCAAGCCAGTATTTTTGCTCATATTTATTAGGCTTCGATGCCATGTATTGCGTAAAGGAGCACCTAGCTTTCCTAGGAAACAGATGTTAGTCAATACTTAATGAACGGTCCAGGGTTAGAGCATGCAACACAGTTATCAATAATTTTCTTCCAAATATCTGAAAACATCACAAATTTGTCTGTCTGCAACCGTGCAGAAAGACTTGACTTTTCGTCAAAGCGAAGATAGCGTAAAATTTCACAAAAGCTCAACATTTTGATCAGATCATTTATCGGACACGTCTTCAGTTATGTTATTTAGTACTGCCGTTATTTGCTACGGCCTAATACCTCTATGTAGCGCCATAACCAAGACACAAACTATGTCAATGCAACCACCTCGATGCAAGGAGAAGTCACGACCGGTCGCGATACGCCAGTGAGCCAGACAGTCAGTCACCTACAGACGCTCGGCAGTTGCCATCTGTATTGTCGCGTCAGTACATTGTTCACGGCAACAGTGCTTCTTTGCGGTAGATAAATACATCCCTGTGTCACCACGGACTAATAGGCTGGATTGAAGATGAATCATTTGCAATAAAGTAGTGGAAAATAGACTTACCTCACGTGCTAATAAATTTTCGAAAAATAAATATACAGAGTATTTTTATAGAAAATATGTAGAATTAAACAAATGCAAACTTGATGTACTGTTCGAAATTACCCGTTTGACTAGTAGTAATCAAATCGCTTCCGAAGATACGCCTAAAACGAAAGAATAAATGCTAACATTTACTGGGTGTCAAAATGACACCCTCTGGCATTTACGGTAAATTTTAATTTTTCAGATGAAAAAAAGGTAGAAGGCTATATCTCACACAGTAGTCTTGTTAAGCTCTAAAAATGAGTAAAAGTCACGAAAGATTTTTTCTTCAATACAGTTTCATGGGCAGCTATGCATACAAATGTAGGTGTAGGGTGTCAAAATGACACCCTTCGGCATTCTAGTGTTAAAAGCCCAGCCACTCAGAGATACAATTGGGATTTAAGGGGGCTGCCTAGCTGAGGCCACTCTCATATGTAACGGCTTTTCTATTGTAGTTCTACGATTCCCCGCATAGGTGGCGGGATTAAAAAGTGGAAAGGGAAGGCCCTCTCCCCCCCCCTTCTCCCCCTCCTCTAGATGTAACATGATAGCTTGCCGAGCATCGCTTGCCTCCCTCTAAGTGGTTTGTTATCTCCCCCTCGGTCAACCCAGATGTCTCAACCCGACCTTTTCTTATTTCTGACCTGATGACGGGGTCTCAAATCTTCCAGTAGTTTCTGGGCATCGTTCACTTTTGATAATGGAAGAATTATTCCTCCCGACTTGCACTTGCAATGATGTTTTGTTTAGACCCCCTCCCTCCCCAATTGGCAAGTGAAAGTCCCTATTTATCGGTTCTCGCAGGGCACAAGCCGGAACGCTTGGAATCGGAAGAAGATAGGGGAAAGAGGAAGAAGGGGGGGGGGGGGGGAAGGAAGGTTTGCCTGCGGAAAGGCAAAAAGCAAAATTTAATACTTTTGATTAGCAGTCGTAGCTGATAAGCGAGAGGCAAGGATGATGGTGAGGGAAATCCTCATCCTAAAGAAGTCTTGTGGGTATTACCCTTCTTCGGACCGGGAACAGTGCTGTTAAATTAAAATTTTCAGTCTAGAAAAGAAATTTTAGAAATTGTTACAAAAATCTATGGCTGCATATTCCCGAATCGACAAGTTTTTTTTCAACCCCTTGGAGAATACACATTCGCTTTCCTTAGCAGCAGGCGTGGCCGTTATGAATTTTATGCAGCCATTGTCATTCTAGCAGATAACCTAAAATCTTGTAGGTACCTATGCCCCCGTCTGGTTGAATTTATTTGAGATTGCCACTAACTAACCGCGGTATTACCCGTAAAGCGACAACGGCAAGGTAGAAGCGCGACGATGCCGCAGAGGAAATATCGTTCGCCTTTATCGGGAATCAAACCCAGATATCTCTAGATTTTTGCTTGCTCGTCTATATTTTACGCCCATTATGAAATTCATCTTTGTCTAAACTCATAAAACTCCGAGTTAGAATATGCACAACAGATGTAGGATGAAAAGTGGAAAATTTGTGGCATAATTTAAAAGAATAGTTCCAACAAAGTATGACAAAAATCTTTCATTGGGCTATTGGTTTCAGTGTAGGCCGTTCTATGAAATTCCCCCAAAATAAGCCAAGTCAAAAATACAATATACTCTTCAAACACGGATTATCTAAAGAATGTTTACATATTTTAGAAATGCAGAGTGAAATTGAACAGCAAATGTCAACAAACAGCTTTAAAAATATCACACTGCTATGAAAAACAAGGGAAGCACACGGATTTGCATAATATATTTGTTATATTAGTAATACATGAAAACATGATAAGAGAAAACAATTCGCATGCTATTAAAATTTTGGGAGAACTTGATCCTGCGTTAGTATTTATAAAAGGATAAGGAACATGAATAAACAAAGTCAAGGAAAAATGACGAAAGCACTTCAAATAAGGCTAAAATCCACACTCTCAGAAGATGATTAGGTCTCAAAGGGAAATGGAATGGTTTTTCAATGAGTGTCAGGGTAAGTATTATTCTCCCACGTCACCATCAAACTCTCGTTCAACAGCTTTTAAATGTGATGTAGAATTTCTGGCAAAAGGCTGTCCTTGTAAAATTTTTAAAACTTATCCTCCATATATTTTGACCAGAAGTCATAATCTCTGTCAATCGCAAAACTGCCATACCTAACTGGCTCCAAAAAATAAGGTGGCAGTATTTCTTCTCCGTGATATGGAGTTGACCTTGGATCTAGTAAAAATAATCACTCTTTACTTTCAGAGCAGCTTCGCCGTCTATAATCTCACAAGATGCTAATTTCTTTTGAGAGACAGCATGCGTTGGATGCGCATCCATGCATACGTATGGACATTTCACCTCGACATCTGACAGGACGCCATCTGGCGTTGCTGCTATGTAGGAGGTCCTCCTATCGACAAAACGTCCTGATGGGTTAACCGTATTGCCCCTGAATCTCTCGTACTCCGCTGTCGCCAATGCCTCACCCGCAATTCCATAGTCGGTGGCTTTATTTCCGCGAAAAGATGGGTAGAGTAAAGACTGAACAGTCTTCTCCCGAGAGGTTCCTGCTCTTAATTTACAAACTCGAGCAAAGGTAGAGGCGGTGAGCCTTTTTCTCCGCTAAGCATGCCATGTTTGACAGAGGCGTTGAGTTTTGGTAGATGCTTCCAGTTGTCTTGTTTGCTCCTCGCCTAATTTCAGGGAATTTAGGAAATCATATCTCACAGTTAAGTCGATTTCAAACTCCTTCTCGATATTTTGTGGGCCATGCAGGCCATAATGCTGGGCAGGTTGTTCCAATTGTCCTTTACATTCAAGACGTCGCTTTGCTCGCATCTCTGCCTTTTTTCGCATCTCTGCCTTTTTTCGGAGGCCAGTTTGAATATTTTCGTAAAAAATCCTGGACTCATGTTTGTGATGCTGCTGTGTATCAATGTATGAACATCTGGTCCCGCATTGAAGGCTGAAGCGGCCACTTCACACCTAGTTTGATATGACCCCCGCTTAAAAGTGTGCAGCGAAGATCGGCAAGATTTGTAAAGGGACGATACGATAATTATATTAGCGTAACCAGTCTATTAAATGAATTGAAATGGAAATCAATGTCAGATCGCAGGTTGAAATTTAGACTTAATCTCTTAAACAAATTCCAAGGCAATATTTTCAGTGATGATGTTAAAAATATTTTACGAACCCCAACTTACTATGGCAGACTGGACCATAATCATTAAATTAGAGAAATTGATTGCCGAACTGACCGATTCAAAATGCCTTTTTTCCCTCGTACAATTAGAGATACGAATAACGGTAAATATGTCCTATCGTAGAGTAGCAATGAATAGCGTTGGTAGCTGCATGTTGGTATGAGTACTTAAAGCTAACCCTACTAACAGAATTCCGTTGTTTCAGGCGTGACTTCATGGAATTTGCTTAGCATATTGAATGAGAAGCAGTAACTTTGTAATTCCACATGTATTTATTGCAAACGACCTAGGTTTCGACGTAGCACGTCATCATCAGGTGTTGTCACCTGATGATGACGTGCTACGTCGAAACCTAGGTCGTTTGCAATAAATACATGTGGAATTACAAAGTTACTGCTTCTCATTCAACTACTAACAGAATGTTTTTGCATGTTTGCTCTGCAATTTCTATCTTTTTTAAATAGTGTAGTTCTGACTACTATATTAATACTATTCCTTTTTTATGCATGATATGTAGTGTATGTTTGGTGAGAAATGACCCCCTGCCACACACCCTTGTGGTGGTTTGCAGGGTATTATGTAGATGTAGATGAAAGCGAAATTTACTCTTTTCCCTCCTACATATTTTGCCACACATGAGTTGAAGGATTCTGCTTGATTGTTGGTTACGTCCAGGATAAAGCTGGGAGTTTGGTTGGCCCAGGAGTTTATCTACTGACATGATATCGTCCCATACCCCAAAGTTCATCAACAGAGGCACACGGTTCTCCTCATGAGACTTTGGTCCACGACAAAAGTACGCCGCACATTTGCTATGATCCTCGAAAACAAGCCGGGGGCCATTCATAATGTCTTTCTGTAGCTCCTTGGGGTCAGCAGTTAACGTACTCTTTCTAAATTTTATGGCAGAAGGTACCGCATTCCTTAACCGATGTAAGTTGTCTCCAATATTTTTCCTAATAGTTACTGGTGCATGGCATTTCCAGTTATTCGTTTTCCTTACTACATCTCTGATGCGGTTGCAGTATTTCAAAGCAAATGGTTCGAGCATTCCACCTTTAGAACAGGAAGGTCTACACCGTATGGCAATACAAGTCTTTGCATGATGCTAGTATCTCCATCGCCTTAAAAAATTATTGAATTTAGTGGAGCATATAGATAGTCATCTTCTTGAAAACTTGACACATACTAGAGTACTTCTTACCTATGAGTGTATAGCACTTAAAATTATACATTTTAACACTGTTTTGAAACCTTCTACTATGGTATCTGCTTCCATTGCCGTATAAGAAGAACTACAGTTCTTAAAACATGTGTGAGGCCTTTCATTATTCGTAGGGTCTTTTGAACTTGCTTGCGTACATACTGCAGTACTTATTTCTTACTCCAATAAATGTTATTTTTTAGTTATAAATCCCACAACGTAAGCCTCAAAATGTGTTTGAATTAATAGCGACCGATTTGGCGTCCAAGAACAATATACGTACGTGTTAGGTATACCTATATATAGTTTGTGCGGTATGATCTTTTTCCCATGATCCGTCACACACCACCGTTATCAAAGGTGTACCATCTTAATCCACTTCCCTGCTTTGATCGCAAATTCACTTTCATCCATAGCCGCTTTCTTCATCTCCTCCCAAGCAAACATCATGTATGGCAGGAGCAATGTCGACTTGCTTATTCGGGAATGTTTGGCTGGCCATGTGCGGAACGTTAAAAATTGTACTCATTTCCGCCATTCGGGCGTAACCTAGCCCTATACATATCATATTGGTGACCGGTAATTTTTTATAGCTGAAAATGTTAAAATAATGACCCGATGAATTTTCTTCATGAATCAAGTGCTCTTCACTGAAATAAATGATACGTGTGATAAACGTGATAAGTAACCATGCCGTTTTCAATCCATTTCTCGTGGAGAATCTTTATTTAATACGTGTAGTAATAACATTTCCACATATTCGCGAATTTGCCATATTAAACTTATGAGCCGTCATCGAAATATGCTTTCCAATGTCCACGACTGCCAGAAAGAATTCCTCGGCTCCTCGTCGACTCAGCTGGGGGGGTGTTATCTACGAAGAGGTAACCTGACACCGCTCTAGAACCCTCGCGCTCTCTCACAGACCTAACACATCTGAGTTTCGTAAACAAGAGGGGTGGAACGCCTTAGGGAAGGAGTGGGGGTAGACCGCTAAGACAGAAATCATCGGTCGGAACTTCAGCGCACAACGAGTTTAAAAACGCTACTGTCAGCCATCATAGCTACTTTTTTACTGGTAATTTTAGCAGTTAGATATTTGGCTGATGGTAGGTCTACCATTTTTTCTTTTCTTCATGCCTAGTTAAGTGCCAGGGATATCTTCCTAAGGGTCTTTGTGCTAATCAGCTTTGCATTAAACGAGACCATTTTATCATTGGGAAGCCAGAGATGAATTTCCAGTAAGAAAGAGATTGGGTGTTGAAATTCCCAAACGCCACATATATTTTAATTGAAAGCCTTTGTAATGCTTCTTGTTATAATTAATTATTATTACAAATATATTTTAAGATGGTAGGCATTTGCTTGAAGCCATTTTAGGCTTCAAAACCTATTTTGGCAGCCTGTGAAGCAGAGGCAGGCTAGCAAAATGGAGAAGGGCAGAGATATCCAGCTCTCACGTAAATCTTTAATAACCCCTCATGGTAGTAAGTTCCCATTTTTCTGTCATTCAGGGAAGCAGACATCTAGTGACTAATGGGTAGAACTATTTACTCAATGACTACTTGGGGTTCATTAGAGTTTGCCAAAGGTCCTACTGATGATATTTGTTTTTGCCACTAACAAAAGAAGGATGGGAAATGCAAAAAATATCCTGAATAAAAATGATGTATAAAAATTTTAGTCCTCAAGATGCATACATGAATAGCAGATATGTATGTGCAAATTTTGAGGATTGTCTTATGTAGATGCCAAATGTGTATAAAATGCAACTAAACATTAAAAGGTAAATATTACTGTAACTAGTTTTATGGAATCTAAAAGCAGGAACTTTTGTAAATTTTGCTGTTGGATAAGATTCTCTTGCATTCATTGATGCCACTAGGTTTTATTTTGTGAAGAAAAATCCTAAAATTGTTTGGTATTTAGCTTTGTGTATCTTTCCAAAGCTGCCCTTATTTGGTGTAGATCATGGCATTAATTTTTTTCCTCGTCGACAATTTTCTCCTATTCAAGTGCCTTGGGGCCCTTGAGTAACTTCTGTTAATTTGTTGGTGGTCCTGGATATTTTACCTTCTGCTTTGACCTATGACAATAACTCAAATTAGAAATCTTGGGGACATGTATAACGTAGGGAGAGAAGTAAACTTCTAAGATAGAATAGCAATAGAATGTGCAATTAAACATTGACAGAATTTGAACTCATATTTTTTTGTCATTTGTGGGTGAAAAATGCAAGTGGTTGTTTTTTTTGTTGCAATTATAGTTGAAAAATAGCTGTAGAAGCAGAATATCTTGTCCATCAACACATTAAAATATTTGATATATGTAGGACTTCAATTAGTTTGTGAGTTAAATAAAGACATTTATTCTTTTCAGGTTTTGTGGGTGAAATAAAATCGTAATATGCATGCATGATATTTCTATTCAAACCAAGATGCGTGCAGCAGTCTTGCCTGGATATGGGGCCTAGTGCATCATGTTGGGTCAATTGTGTTTTGGAAGAGCAAAAATTCAACTCATCGTCATTCCAAGTTCAGCTGTACAAATTGTTTCGTGAGAATCTTCTGTTGTTGGCTTTTTTATCCAATTGTATCCCCTTAGGTAGTTATTGCAAATTGTAATATATAGTATGCATTTTTTCTCGGCTACATTACATAGTGAGCAGCTTTCTTGTGAAATATTTCTTGGCTAGCAGACTTACAAGTTTTAGATGGCCTGTTTGTAAATTTTGCTTTAGTCTTGAGAAATAGACCCATGATTTGACCAATTTTACCTATTTACTCTTAAAATTTTGTGAACTAATGGTTAAAATTTGAGTGTTCAAATGCATGTCTGACACCTCTTGAAGGGTTTTGGCAGTAAGGTCAGTTTTTTACTTGCCATTTACCTTTCTTTAATTGATGTTGTATTTTTAAATGCTGACTACTGTGTGATACATTATATCATTTGTTTAGTATTTATGTTCTACCTTTTTTCATTAAGAGCTTCTAAAGACGTTTAAAATTTTGTTGTTTTGTTATCTTGTCTCATTTCTTTGATGTGACAAAATTAGTAATCCCTTCACACTAATTGTTTGTGTGGGGATTGCCAAATTTCATTCCTTTTATGTGACTGATTGTAGCAGGTTGTGGGGAAGTACAAATAGAAATTAGAAAATGTAATTTTATGTGTACATTCAGAGGAGAAATGTGAGTAGTTTTACAAATGTGATAAAAGTGATGTATTTTTCTAAAAGGTGTTTTTATCACAGATTGTTCAAATTGGGGGACATTAGACTATGTAGATATTTTCAAATTTTAACTCTGAATTATGAGAATTATTTAAGGTAGTTTTATCATTGTGTTGTAGAGAAAATCTTTCCCTGAAGTCTTCATGCTTCATCACTTCATAGTTATGATAGTGTATCGTAATGGCTTTTCCCATTTTTTAATGTTACTTTATCAATAACAACACATCCAGTTGACTAATTTGATAGGAGAGGTCAAGGGTCACAAGGCTTAAGACCAAAGGCATTTGTAATAAATAATCGGGTAGGGAGACCCTCATTTGCAAACAGAATTTTGCTGAGGACAATTTCACATAATGGATTTTTGACATAGGGATTGGAAACATCCTATTGATTTAAACAAAGACTTTGATGGCAATCATCAAAAGTACTGTACAAATAAGATGAGAAGGGTAATGTGTGAAGCATGCAGCTCATTGCAGGGTATTACTCTATGAAATTGAGAGGAAACAAATGTCCTTGAAAATGGACAAAAATGTTGCTTGGTGGAAAGGAAAGCATTCATTAAAATTTAATGCAAAATGCTCGAATCTTTCGATTTATATTATAAGTACAACACACATGACCAAAGAAAGTGAAGCCAAACTACCAAAGCTTTGGAAGTGAAAGTTGCCAGAGAAAAAAAAGCTGGTGCTTTGTGGCCTTGAACTGCTGGCAGGGTCCTTCTTGCACACCCCTTAGACCTCAATTGCTCTGTTGGCAGCCTGTGAAGCAGAGGTGGGTTAGCATTATGGCCCACCTCTTTCTTCCAAGAAAGACATATCCAGGGGATTAGAACCCATGAAAGATGCATACCCTCTTTTTCTGAGGTGATTTGAGAGAAAAGCATACATATTTTCTATGGGTATTGAAGGCAGTGACAACTTAATAGGCCACAATTTAAGACACGCTGGCCTGATGAAGACAATCATCGAAGGAAAAGTGAACAGGAAGAATGGCAAAGGCAGGCCTCATATGAGATATATGGAGCAAGTTGTGAAGGATGTAAAAGAGAGTAGTTACATCAATATGAAGAGTTTGGCCAATAGAAGAATTGATTGGAGGGCTGCATCAAACCAATCCTAGGATTGTTGACCGATGACGATGGTGATGGAAGGCAACTACTCTCCCATTCCTTAAAGCAAAACTTGATAGAAATGGTCTGTATTTTTATATATATATGTATTTGTTTTCAATTCATTATTCTTAGTTATTATAATCTAAGTATCAGTATATTGAAATATCAATATCCAATGTTAAAATTGGAACATTGCATTTACTTTTAGAACTCTTATCTGGTGACTATGTGTTAATCTTACAGCAGCTATTGAGGGGCTTATTACTGTCCCTGAGTGATGTCCTAGTTATCGTCTAGTGGAATTTGATTAATTCACCACTTAAATATCCAATAATGTCAAAATACTTACACAGTAGATACCTATTTGTGTCTTGTATCATCCTGCTGTTAGATTCTTGAATCAGAACGTAAATGAAAAGAATGTAAAAAACCAACATTTAAACAGTGCAATATTGAGATATAAGTTTCAATAATCAAGAATTAAAAAGTGGCTTAATGAAAACTGGCCCAGTACACAATGTCTGATAGTAATATGTATGTATTATTAATTCAGCCAATTACTCAAAATATTTTTTTTAAAAATATTAGTTTGAAATACTGCACAGCTGTTGTTAAGGATAGTGAGTTCTGGTCACTGAACTTTTTTTTGAGTGACTTTTTATTGCATGGCATCAATTTATGTAATAAAGAATAATGACATGATTTCTTTTTGAATAAAAGTAAACATCTCCACTGGAGCAGAACCACTCTGTATTAAGTCATTTACTTGAACCCCATTTTAGAATAGTTCATGTATCTTTTGTCATCTATTTGCTCCTGAAATGTTAATAATTATTGCCCTTCAGGTTCTCATAAAGTGCATCTTCAATATTGGCTGCTTCTCATGCATCCCAATCGGTTGGAAGTAAACATGTAGCCTGATATATGGTCAGGTCAAGAGTCATGTAAGCTTACTAGCAGCTGTGGTGTGCCTGATCCTTCTTGTTGCCTAAAAGAAATCAATTTTTTGTGAAACCCACACTTCCTAGGTTGCAGCTTATTCAGTGGGATTAAAAGGTGACATTCTTTTCATTGCCTAACACCATGGTGTTTCAGCGTAAGGAGCAAGTTTTTTTTTTAACCGTCCTATCTAGTGTCCTGTCTGGTGAGGTAAGACCCAATCAGAGGCTAAGAATGTTTGTTATTTCAGTACAGCTCCATAGATAGTCTAAATGTGTTTTCATATCTTACCTCATCAAGGCTGTAGTGCTGATTAGGCATTTCCTAGAATTGTTGTAATTCTTCAATGTATTAATAAAAAAGGATGTTTTGGAAATGGCGTAGAATTTTGATGCAAACATTTTTTTGTGTTCTGTATTGTCTTGATGAATGAAGTTTATTGTTCTAGATATTTTATGCCTGTGTTGTACCATTAGAATTTTGGTCAAAACCCCTGTGGGTAGGGGGCTTGAAGAATACTCCCACAGCATCCCTGCTTGTCGTAAAAGGCGACTAATAGGGTGGGTATAGGGCACTAAATAGAAAATCATTCAAATCTCTTTGGAAGTGGATAATGCTGTCAGATTTTGTATGCCCTGAGCAGCTGTAAGAAAAGGTGCCATTTAGGAATGCATCTGGATAGGATAATGAGAGTTGTATCGTGTTTTTTAAATTATAAAATTTAACAATCAAATTTTAGTGATTTTACAATAGAACTATAATCCTAGATTCAAGGGACCTAAATTATGGTACCTAGTCAGTAGAGAGAGTCATGATAAAAAAGGTTTCCATAAATTAGCATTTTTAACTTCAAAATATAATAAGCTTGGCAAAAGAAAGACATTCCTCAGCACTAAGGATGATGGCAGTTTGCTGTTGAATTGTCTCAGTGGAGATCCAAAAAATGTCGTTAGATGAGAAAGAACCAGGAACTTCAACATAGGTGATATATGATCGTGTACAATATACACAAAAGCTACCACTATCCCATTCAGCATTATTTAATGATAAGAATAGTTTATGATATGCGATCACAATCCAGCAGGACTAAATTTCAGGAACACCCATGTGGGATGTAGTAGACCCTATCCCTGCAGACTTAACTATTGATTTGACAAAAGCACCAGGAATAACCTGCTCTTGAATTTAAAACTACATTGTATTCGGAAGTAAAAAGCTTTACCATCCAACATTATGGAGTATGAACAGGATTTTCAGGATGAAAGAGGTTGCTGTAAAAATGTGTAATCTACTACAAAATTTAAATATCTACATTTTTGATCCAATACCATGCTAGTGAAAGTGCTTCTTCATTATATAACCACCCAAATAAATTTATATTGGAAGTAAGTAATAGGGTGAATCCAAGGTTATGAAATGTCATGATAAACGTGATATAATGAACAGCAATTCACTTAAGATGACCACTTTTTTGTTATACCTTACATAAAAAGGTAGTTTCCTCAGCTTGGTTGAGGCTGACTTCTCTCTACTGGCTGTTTTGAAATCTCCACCTGAAAGACCTTCTTTTCCTACTTACTGTCATACACAATTTTGCCGCTTCTGCCGGGAAAAAAGTAAAGCAATCAATAGGGTGAGATCCATAAGCATATTCATCATCATGATTTTAGACAGCTACTTCTTATATGAACTTGAAATGGCCGGCACCCCCCAAATATATACACGCCGGCCACAAATATGGCCGCGCGCACATACATTTAGGAAGGCACCGCCCGAGAGGGCTCGTTGGTCGGACGGGACCTAGGACCAGGTCACGACTTGTGACTGTACATCTTTATTTATTTCCAAGTACATTTTACAAAGTAGATCGTGAGTGCGAAAAATCATACCTTTACCCTTTTATAAAGTGCTGTTTGAAGACTATAAAGTGCTGTTTGAAGACTATAAAGTGCTGTTTGAAGACTATAAAGTGCTGTTTGAAGACTATAAAGTGCTGTTTGAAGACTATAAAGTGCTGTTTGATTATCAATAAACATATTTATATGGACATTACTTAAACCTAAATCATTGAGTAACAAAATACACTCCTTAAGACCTACAAGCGCCGCATAAAGTTCAACGGCGTTAATGTGCTATTCAGCTGGCACTTCAAAACTGCGAGAAATTTCCCATTGGGGAATTACAACTGCCCCCCCTGAGTTGGGGTTGCGTCGGTATATACATTGATAGTCTCAGAAGGTCTGCACAAGAACACGGTTTTGTCGAAGACGTCCATAGTCAGCAAGTTTTTCCACCATCGGTCCTGGCGTAAAAATACATGGAAAATTAGGAAGCCGCAGGACCCAGCAGATCCACGCCAGGTATCCCGCGGCTTTCGGGATGTCAGTTTGGCGGAGCCGGGAAAGAATTGGGATCAACAACTTCACTTTCTGCACGGATTTCGTGGTCAGCTTCAGGGTTTGGGAACACGTGTCGATGAGCACACCGAGATACTTAATCTTTTGTCGGCACAGTAACACTGATTTTGTCACATTTATTTGAACACCAAACTTGCTTTGAATATACTCGGCGATTTGGTATCCGCACAATTTCTTCCGGGAATATACTAACCAATCGTCCAAGTAATGAACTCTCCTCCACTTGAATTCTGTGCACACGATGCTTAACAGGTCCTCTGCTCATCGCTGTAACACGAAGGGTGACAAGGGGTGACCCATTGGCAATCTAGTAAAGGCATAGTTGCGACCATTATATCGAATGCCGTAAAATCGCCAATGATGGCAGTTAATCTGGAGCTGGTAAAACTGCGGTGAGGTCTATTTTAGCTAAATAGGTACTAGGGGAAATTATGGACACAGCCTGGGCAGGACCTAACAAGGGGAAGTGCGAATTTCTATAGTGAGGCGTCCATGGGGACAGGTCCTGAATAAATCTAAATTGCCCATTTGGCTTGGGAATGGTAAAGCATTTAAACACCGTTTTAATCGGCCACTGCACTTTTATACCGGATTCCAAAAAGGAGGCTATGAATTTGTCCATGATAACTGATGATTTTGTTTGGCGGAAGATAAAGGGAGCCGTGGAGGGGCGTGGAAGGGCCACGCCGACTCGGGATATCAGTTCATTTACCCGGTTTGCATATGGAAAGGGCTTAATGGGGCTTACTGGGGGTACCGCGACGTCTTCTACCCTGGCAGCTTCAGGTGGCGTGTCGGGCAGACGGAGGTCGGCCTCGGCCTCGTCACTTTCCACCGGGCCGAGAGGGATGTCGCCCGGTGGGATGTTCCGGACCGGTGGGGGCAGCTTCCACCGGACTGCTTCACTTTCCGTAGCGTCGTCCTCCGCCTGCGACTCCGACTCATACTGCCAGTCCTGTTGCTCAGGGTCCTCCTCTTGGTCGGTTGAGTCGTTGGGGACGGTGTCCGCTGTGGAGGCTGCGGACTCTGGCTCGGAGTCTGTTTCCCAGGCCGCCGGATCCATAGGCTCGCCGGAGCTGGCCCAGCGGAGCAGGGCCTCTTCTGTGGGAAGCAGGTCGCAATCAGGGATGTGAAGCTCATAGCCGCTGACGGTTGCCGCGTCCTCGACCGCGGGCTCGAGGAGCAGCATTGGGAAAGGACCCTGGAGCAGGAGGCGGAGGGGTTGGGTTAGGTGGGTTTTGAGAAAGCTGGAACCCGGGCGGCAGGTGCAATAGATTAACCGGCACTGATGGGGCGATTCTCAGGGCATCCCCCAAACCCATCGTGGCGACGCACAGTGGTCGGAAATGCCGATCTGGGTGGACAAAATGTCTGATGTATACTGTATTATTTTAAAATACACCAAACGTTCACAGAATATATGCATGACCTCTTAAAGCATTTTACAATTTGGTTTTTGACAATTCTACCATATGGGAGGGGAAGGGAAAGGGAGTCGCGCGCGCGGAAATCTCTACTAAAATCTGACTTATTTGGAAATGATATATTTTTCAGAGATAAAAAGACTTAATGACTACAGTTTCATATTTCACCTGCATCTCAACACCAATAGCTTTCCTAGCAGTCAGTGCTAACTATAGTTCGCTTGATATAGCTAGATACAGCATGCGTTTCTGTTATGCCGATAAATGTGGGGCAGAGAATTTGATAAGTGAACTTGGAAATAATCTCAAGAACCAGTTAATATGGATTCAACTATGACCTATTGGGGAGAAAATGTCCGTATTAAATGATCATTAAATTTTTACGTATATATTATAGCTCGTTCGGGAGCAAAGCATGAGGGTAAAAGCTAATAAATTCCACAGAATAATAAGATCCATTGTACTTGTGTAAATTAAATGTTTATTCACATTCCTGAGTAAAATTTGTTATCATTGAAGTAGGTATCAGGTAATTTAAGCGATATTAAATTATAAAAAGCAAAAAATTGTTAAAAAAGAATAACATTATATTTGGTTGTTGCCAGAATTTAGTTCAATGTTACCACTCGAAAAGGACTAGACCATTATTGTCATGTTGACTTCCGTGTACTTAATTATTCCGACATTTCACTGCCATCTGAATTGAATCGTGAGTCTGACTCAATAGGGATGAGAAGCTTAAATATTTCAGGAGTTAAAGCTGTGGTTTTTATTCTGAAGTTTTCTTCGCGATGTGATAGTTGGATCAGATGAAACCAAGAGTAAGTTCAGTAAATCTTCATTTACCACCTGCAGAGACATTTTCTTAGTGTTATTTTCCCTGTATTTTCTGCAGTCCTTTTTTCTTAATTCTTGAGGTTCCTCCGATAGCATTCTAACGGGCAAAGGAGCAGAAGCAATAATGTCCGCTCCATGCACAAAAGTTTGTGGATGGAAGCGGGCATGTAGTACCAACTGTACAACTTTACACACATACTTGCAGTTGCATGACTATAGTCTTTAAAGGCTTCGACATCAATTGCACGCTTTGATTCAATTTCAGACAAAATTACGGAAAATCTTTTAATTACATCTTCAGCTATCCCTGTGATGGAAGATGATGAAGTAGGATTCGCAAAAAATCGTCGGGCAGTATTTCCATCATTAGTTGTGCCACTACCTTGCTTCGGAATGTCTACAACTAGACCTGTTTCCACCCTGAACCTATTGATGATAGATTTTTTCCTAACTTCCACATTTCTCTTCTCTTCAATAGTTTTTGCTTGCCATTTTTTTTACATTAAGTCTATATGATACGTGCAACATGTATTCAAAGCTTCGTATCCAAGCATGAAGAGGTGAGAGTCCGTAAACAAAAACTTCTTCATTGACAGGCCTAAGCAAAATATTCTGAATATCGTTCATTAGCCTTGGAGTTGCTCCGCAAACATTACATGTCTGGGATGGGATACCTGTTAGAGCACTGATAACTTTTCCGTCTACCATTATAATTAAATAATGCCAATTAAATACTAGCACTCCCATACTACCTTCCAGAAAATGAAAATTTTGCCCAAGTCAGTGCTTGCAAGTATGCAAATTTACTTGCTGACCTCTTTCATGGGCATTTTGCCTTCCCAGTCCAACCCCAAACCGCTACCTTGTCAACTGTTACTGGCCATTATTGTTTTGTATGTACTGGCTCAAGTTTGCTATCAGTAACCAGCTAAACCATCGATAAGTGAGTATAAAACACTCACTAAAGGAGTGTACCATTACGAAGTATAAGATTTTTTAATCTCAATTTCATCATGGTTCTACATAGTGGGGCCTGAAGTCATTACTAATATCACTTAAGGATTTTTCTGTGATCGTGGAATAGAGAATCCATAATGAACTTGCATAAAAAAAGAGGGGGTTATGGCTTCAATTTGGCAGTTTAACAATGGAAATGGCCTTAATTTCGAATACCATAGCCTTAACATTTCCAAATTACCTCAGCAACACGTTTCATGATGTTCAGTTTCGCCTATTGCGATAGGTGGGTAACTACAGATGAAGTTAGTGGAACCTTTCATGGACACAGCCGCATGGGAATTGGCATTTTCCAGTTCCCTCAAGTATGTGACCAACCCAAGTTTTGATTTCCTCAAGTGCAGGTAGTCTCTAGCAGCCGGTATGTCTGGTGAAACTATTCACTAAAATTATCGATTCCCTGTGAAAAGATATCCTAATAATTGTATTGCCATCGATAATTATTGAAAATCAAATAATTTGATATCCATACCTTCTAATAGATGAAGCAAAGCCTTCTTCTTGGGTAGTGAAGGCACATCTAAATCTGGTCGTAGTGGACCAAAGTGGTGAGAAAAATTATTTCTCTTTATGAGCCAACTTCCCACGAATTAACATACCCATTTCTGGCGCAGTCTTTGATTATCCCAATTCTGGAAATAACAATATCTTGATTTCCGGTGGCCTTCGGTGGCCCACAGTAAGCGGCATCTTTCCACCACTATCCACGAAATGGGAGGTACGGTAATGACAAATCCTTCGACCTAAATAACAAATGACTTTATAAAACGAATTAATTTCATACCTGTAAATATATAGCCTCTCTGCGGGTAGGGCGATAGATAAATCCCTAGAATCCGTAGTATCCCTACTTGTCACAGGTGTCGTTTTTAAGGTCTGGGAGAGAATCCCGAAAACAAACCCCCAGTTCAAATTAGTGGCGTCAGAGTAACATGTGGGTCCCTTGCTTGTCACTGGTGTACCATCCGGTTCACGATCCACTTAGGTGTTTACCGTGCCTGAAGACGCAGACGAGGGGGCGGGTGAAGCTCTCCGGTACCAAACCGGGTGTCGGATGCCCGGTTTGGGTAGGCGTGCTGCACTATTCTTTAGCCTTGGATTCCCCATAAACTGGCGGATGAAGGCCAACCACTCCAAGTGAATCGGTTACCGTCACGTTAGTGTTCGTTGTGGTATGCTGGTGAGCCGGAGATGTGTGGGACGGCCAAGGGCGTACGGGTTTGGTGGACCCTCCCGAAATAAGCCTCCTTATTGATAGTGCTATAACCATGGTGACCGTGGCTATAACCCTCGGGTGGCGCTGGCGACGACACCGGTTGGCGGTGTGGTGTCCCAAATGCGTTACAGCGTGGTGGGTGGGGAGCCCGGGGAGTATTATTTTAAACATTTTTATTTTAATTCCTCCCGCAGTTTTTCAATAATGATTTGGTGGCCAAGACTGTTCGGATGAATTCTGTTCCGCCTACTTTTTAACCATCTGTAAAGAAATCCCATATTATAGCCGGAAATTGCTCTTATTACCAATCATCCTTTATTTGAAATCATTATGCATTTACTTACATCTCAAAATTCTCGTTTCCCTCCATATCTGACATTTTCACAACCCTGCCAATTACCACATGATTCTTATTCTGTGGGTTGAATGAGTTGAAGGGATGCAACTGGTTGAATATACATTACAAATACAGCAAGTGCAATGAAGGGTAATTATAAAAGACAAAGCTTAATGATATTTTACTCATTTTGGTTCCACAAATTGTAACTTACTCTTCAAAGTAGAAAAAATTCAATAAATCACATTCTTCTTGTTCATTTATAATTGGGGTGCAGTAAAGAATATAAACAATTATCCAGAACTTTTTTCGTAATGAATGTAGGTGTTTAAGTGTACATGTTATTCATTGTGTTAATACGTTAACAATGTTATGAAGATTTACTGGTTTATTAGGAACAAAAATATTTGTATATTATATTAATATTATGTTCTTGGACTGAAGGTGGTGGATTACCAGCTACTCCTCCATCCTAATTGTATCTTTTTCTATACATAAATGTGTTATAAAATGTACGCGAAGAAACTATAATAAATGTGTACTACTTTAGGCGGCTGGTTGTCGGAAACTCTTCTGGAAATCATTAAGCCCTTACAATGAAATCACTTTTTTCCATTTGGAGTGTGAGAGGAAGCATAGTGTGAATGAAGGGAAATCTGACATTTGGAACTGAAGGACACTAATGTCATTCACGGGCGATCAATGACTTATTGCATATATGTTTTCATTACAGTGCTGGTTTTGTATATAATATGGTATTGATAATAAGTTTTACTATCGCTGTTTTCAACATGAGTTATGTGCACCTTTCCCTAGGATGATGAGTGAAAAGTGAATTAAGGATCAAAAGTGCATTCTACATGAAAGAAATGGGATATTTTTCTACTATTGCAGATGCTCTTAGGCATGATAAAATGTTAAGGGGTTTTCGAAAAACTTATAAAATAAGGAAATGTATTAACTATCAAATGGTGGCCATGCCACAAATTCCAAGCAGCTGTGATATTGCACCTCGCTTGACGAAGAATCGCATTGCCAACGATTCTTGGTATATTCTCATGAAGTACTCATCGATTAGTAAAATGTGGGTCATTTCAGTCCCTCTTGAGTCTTATCATTGTGCGTATGCCGTTAAACACTGTTCCTGATGATTGGAGTTGGCTACCCAAGAGAATCTTATAAACATGGCTTTCCGTATTGGGTGATATGATGGTAAAGAGTCTTACGTCATCCTGAAGTTTATACCTGTTGGATCCTCTCCTTGGGTTTCAGCGATCCCTGAATCTTTAATACGTGTCACTCCCAAGAATGTTCTGAGTCGATTTTTGTACCATGCTCCAAACCCTGTATCTGTGACATTTTTTCCATTGTATATAATATAATACAAGCGATGGAAACTTGCCCATACCTTTTTTCTAATACGTCAATTCTGTCCAATTCAAAGGCAGTTGTTAACTTTTTAATATACAATGG
This sequence comes from Platycnemis pennipes, assembly GCA_933228895.1. Lineage (NCBI taxonomy): Eukaryota > Metazoa > Arthropoda > Insecta > Odonata > Platycnemididae > Platycnemis > Platycnemis pennipes. The sequence goes on from OW121851.1 coordinate 36,646,783, forward strand.
TTCTTTCTTTAAATTAATGTTGCATTGCTGTGCGGTGTTTGTATGATCCGATTCCGAAATATAATCAAGTTGTAGAATAGGGAGAGATAGCAACCCATAGAAAATAAAATGAATCAGAGGAAGGTTGAGGACCTACCTCTAAAGAATGGAACTACATACCCCGAAATGTGCATTCCAAAGGTTTCGTCTGTAGTGGATAATAAATTAAGGGTGGCCTTATCAAATCCACGTGTTCCTGATATGGCCACTCTGTAGGCCTTTGGAATTTTATTTTTTTGGACCTGGATTACATTTTTAGGAATTTATTTTGGTTGAAGTTCATTCACACGTAAATAATTTTTTTTAAATGTTCTTAATTTTACAAAATGGTGGCTAGAAAAATCCACCCGCCTTAGCATGGCCATATCAGGGAAACCCTCCTAAGTGCTCACCAGAGTACAAAACCGTGAAGGAAATGTATCACTTGAAATATGCATTGTCTACATGGAAATTCCAATTGAGAAGAGAAAAAGTCATGGTTGACCATGGTTCTATGTTAGGCTTTTTCAGAAACAAAATCCCCAGGAGGGATTTTGTGTTGTTGTAATAAGATTCTATTGTGTATGAAGAATAGCTGCTTCTCATCCTAAATTATATGTACACTTCAGAAGTTACCTATAGATACATTATAACACATTATTTGGATTGTTGCCTCATTGCCAGTTTAAAAAAATAATTCGAAGATCCTAGTTATGGTTTTGGTATCCTTATTGGTTTCCTGATTCATCCTTTATTTCATTATGTGATCCTTTTATTGGGCTGAACTTCCACAGCTGGTCCTGTACAAGCTTAATCGGAAGGGTAGATGGTATTTATGTAACCTAATATCTCTGTGTCGATAAGCTAATTAACGAAAAGAGATAAATAGCAATTACCACGCTGTTGTTAAGGCATATGAAATTCAAATTTTTGTAAGATATGGTGATATAACATCAAACCGTGTTGCGTTTTTAGGCTCTGATGGCATCTATATCAAGGTACTTAGCCCTACCCCACAAATTACAAGAATATTACCAAATGCTGCATATCCATGTATGTATCTGTGCAAAATAATGCTAGTCCATCTGGTTTCCAGTGAAAACGATATTCAGAAAAATCAAGTTACCAATGAACTTATAATTTTATAGTAACATGTGGGTCCCTTGCTTGCCACTGGTGTACCATCCGGTTCACGATTCACTCAGGTGTTTACCGTGCCTGAAGACGCAGAAAGGAGGGCGGGTGAAGCTCTCCGGTACCAAACCGGGTGTCGGATGCCCGATATGGGTAGGCGTGCTACACTATTCTTTAGCCTTGGATTTGCAATAAATTGGCGGCTGAAGGCTAACCACCCCAAGTGAATCAGTTACCGTCACGTTAGTGTTCGTTGTGGTATGCTGGTGAGCCGGAGATCTGTGTGGGACGGCCAAGGGCGTACGGGTTTGGTGGACCCTCCCGAGATAAGCCTCCTTATTGATAGTGCTATAACCATGGTGACTGTGGCTATAACCCTCGGGTGGCGCTGGCGACGACACCGGTTGGCGGTGTGGCGTCCCAAATGCGTTATCCCGTGGTGGGTTGGGAGCCCGGGGAGTATTCTTTTTAAAATTTTTTACTGTAATTTCTCCATGAGTTTCTCAATGATTTGGTGACCTAGACTGTTTGGATGAATCCCGTTCCTCCTACTTTTTAACCATCTGTAAATACATCATGAAATCCCATATTATAGCCGAAATATGCTCTTAATACCAATCATCTTTTATTTGAAATCATTATGCATTTACTTACTTTCCATAATTCTCGTCTCCCTCCATATTCGGAACCTTCACCACCCTAAATTTCTCTTTAAAGGAAAAGAAATAATTTCAATTAAAACATTCTTTTTGTTCATTAAAAATGGGGGTGCAGTATAGGATGAAAAAAATTTCCAGAGCTACATTCGTTATGGATGCATGTGTGTACGTATACATGTTATTCATTGTGTTAATATGTTATCTATGCAATAAATATTTACTGGTTATTTAGGAAGAAAAATATATGCTTATTACATTAATACTATGTTCTTAAACTCAAGGTGGTGAGTTTCCAGCTACTCCTACTTTTATAATCTTCGAAAAAGGCATGATCTTTGGTGCGCTTCTGGTCTCCTGGCACGGTTCTGTACGGATAAGGTTCAGGACTGATGTTGGTCGAAGGTGATGGGTAGGAACTGATTAGATCGGTGGTTTTTGTGAAGAGGAAATGGCATCGGGAATTGAGTGCGAGAGGACGTTAACGGCGTTATCAATTTGGTGGGGGTTATCGAGAGGGAGGAAGATGCCTCAGGTAGGCCTCGGAGTGAAGGCTAAAAAGATTCCAGTCAGTAATATGGTTGGGATTGTTAAGGGAAAGGATAGGGTTTAGGTTGAAGGTAAGGAGAATCAGGGAATGGTCGGATGCAGTGGGATCCATGACATATATGTCAGGAATTGGGAGTGATGGATGTAGGATGGCAATATGAAGGATATCCTTTTCTCTCGTTAAACACTGACCAAGTCAATGAAAAACTTGGGATGGTTGAAATGACTAAATTACAATATATTATAATTAAGTGCAATAGTGTGAGCCATATAGTGAATTAACAATTATTTCAAGAGCGATCAGACTTTTTTACAATAATTAAATTTAAATGAATGTCGATTGAGAGAGTGATAAAGAAATCCCCAATAATAATACCTTAAAACTGATTACATTTTGTCGTTCACCAACTTGGGTTGAACTGTTAAGCATTGAGCCAGTCAATGAAAATTGTGGGTTAATTGAAATGACTCGAGATGACATAGAGTACATTTCGAATTAGAGAAAAAATTGATCTCTCTATACAACTGTCATCCAATTTGAATAGAGCAAAAAATTGAAATAGATTTGGAGGGCAAATAGAAAAATTCAATAAGTCCAGGGTCAGGTTAAGCCAAACACATGTTACACAAATCTAAATAAGCAAAATTAATTTAGTGGCCACCGTCAATGCAATTGCAAAGTTACAAATGAGGGTTAATACCCCATCCAGCAAATGCTGGGTGCTGACTGCGGCTAGTTACAGTAACTGCCGAGCGAAGGGCTCGCAACCCCTACGCCGGAGAACAATAAATACATAAGCAATAAAGAAGTACACAATCAACTGCCAATACCGCTGTTTAAGACAAATTCCTGCCCAAACGATAAATAAACCCATCTATCGCGTAGAATAACCAATAAATAAACACAGCACAACCTAAGTCACAACAGTGAATAACTACATAAATCCAGGTTCTGGTCCAGATCGGAGGAATGATCATGAAAACCTAATGATCACTGGTGTTAGAGAGTCACTAAAGAATCTTAATAGCCAATGACCCTACGCAACTTAACTGGAGACGAGTCACCTCGGGAATGTTCATGGCTATTCTCCCCACTCCCTCCAGAATTCACAATAGCACTGTATGAACACTATCACAAGTTCCCCCTTCTGGTAGACATACATGATGATGAGCAAACAGAACAGACAAAAATATAACAAATAACAGAAGTAATACCCTATAAACAGGCAAGAGTAACATCAACAAAATAATTTAGTATGAATTGGCAGTTCTACAATTAATTAATTAATTAAAATAGTATACAATATAGAAATTTAAATGAAAAATAGTAAAGAGAAAAATTTGTAAGCAATCAAAACATAAGTTTGATAATAAATCAAAGGATTATGATTCCTTTATCTCTCAACAAATTATAAGTTATTGATCACCATGATAAGGTTTCGAAAGGGAAACATGACATATTCTCTCTTTGCTTGGACCAATATCGAGAACAGCAGTTACAGGAGAGACTAACCTTTTTATACTAAATGGTCCTTCCCAGGGAGGGGTTAACTTTGCCAATATTTGTCTGACTTTGAACTGATAGGATGTTTCTTTGACAAATCCCTATCTCCAGGTTTGAAAGTTATGTCAGAATGTGAATTATCAAAAACTAGCTTTTGCTTACATTTAGCTCTCTTCAAGTTAGCAACTACCTGTTGCAAATATACATACAAATACACAGAATGGGTACCTCTTGCTCCAACTGTTACACATGAGATGGGCAACTCGGTAAATTACCGTGGTATTACTGGAATAATGTCAGTTCAAATTCTCCGTGAACCTTACCTCACCCTTTAAGACAAACAATCCTAGCTCAGCTCTCCATGAAGGGGCTGTCCACCCCCAAAACTTGCAGTATGTACGAGGTGAGTAGGGCTGGTGATTCCAATAGGAAATTTGGGCGGGTTGTGTTGCTGGGACCAACATTACGTAGCCATACATGTATTAGAAAGGGTATGTATTAATCGCAGCATATGAGATACACAGTAGGTATACTGAAACAATAACTCTAGAAAACTGATGAATATATCAATCCAAGTATCAACGAATATTTACCCAACAACATTAATAAAAAATATATATCTCAACATGGCACCGACGCTGCACTTCCAGAAGTGTATGACTCTGGGTATTCCCGCCGCCCACCGTGGCGGGTACCGCCCCCGAAATGTAGCTATTTGCTGCAAAGAGGCCAGAAATGTACCACTACACTTGAAGAGTACCAGCAGATGTTTAGGGAGACACTTCACTGCAACTCCGGCTTCATCCCCGTGTTTACGGATGGATCGAAGTCGGAGTCAGCGTGCGCGTGTGCAGTTTTCTCGTCCCACCACGGATTTATAAAGGCGAGGCTTAGCCCATTGTGTAGTGTCTACAGGGCTGAGCTCCACGCCATAAGGATGGCTCTGGGTGGGATTAAAGACAATAACGGCGCCTACATGGTCTGCAGTGACTCAATGAGCGCGCTGCAGGCCATATCCGGCTACTCTCCCATGCACCCAATCGTCCAGGAGATACAATCCACCCTTATATCTCTTTTTAAAAAGGGCGTAAAAGTTCATTTTCTATGGGTACCTGGCCATGTGGGAATAGCTGGTAATGAAAAAGCCGACCGGGCTGCGAAAGACGCGCTGAAGCTGGAAAACATAACATCTTCATTGGTACCCGCGTGCGATCTGATAGCCACTTTGAGAAATGCTGCTTTGAATCAGTGGTCGGAGATCTGGCGCTCTCAGGTAGGGAATAAACTCCGCAGTATCAAGGAATGCATATCAGGTTGGCCCACTTCGGTTGGGAGGACTCAAAGGGAGGAAGTGGTGATCGCACGGTTGAGGATAGGGCACACTGCCCTAACGCACTCCTTCCTCTTTACAGAGGAAAAGATTCCCCCCCGGTGCGATCGCTGCCAATCTCCCATGACTGTGAGACACCTCCTAACTGAGTGTGATATGCACCGTGCTTCACGGGAAAGGCTGGGCGTCAGGGGTGACTTAGGACAGGTTCTGGGAGATGACCCTGATCGAATCAACGTCGTCATCCAGTTTCTAAAGGAAACCGGTCTTTTTAATAAGATTTAATCACATCGATTAGAAATACCTAGTATGTAATATTTCATCTTCATTCGATCTATTTATTGATTTTACATTTGTTTTTTATTTTTTCCATTGTTTTTTACCCATTTTTAGCCGAGGTGCGAATGACCCTCGCTGTCGAAGCACCCTCAAAAACAAATTCTACTTCTACTACCATCATCTAACGATTGTCGATGAAGAATTATTTCCGATGCTAATACGTGAAGATTTTTTACTTATGCCACTTCTAAAAACAACACAGTAACAGATACCTTTTGTATATTTACAAAGGATGAAGATATGAAAAATCTCTTGCCGCTTAACATGGGCATAGAGCAAGATAATCTGTAAGATAACGGGTGATTACAAGTTACTTCGCAACACATGTAAAAACATTGAAAATAAATACATAACATATTACAATACCTTCATCCAACGGTCGCAATGATTCCACATCCATTCCTTCATTTGATCTAATTATTGATTTTACAATTGCTATTCATTTTTTTCCATCGTTTCAACCCATTTTAAGCCGAGGTGCGAATGACCTTTGCTGTCGAAGCACCCTCAAAAACGAATTCTACTAAGAAATCAGCAAATCCCATAGCTCTTATATGGGATTTTATTATAAATTGCCCTTATCACCAATCATCCTTTATTTGAAATCATTATGCATTTACTTCTCAAAATTCTCGTCTCCCTCCATATCTGCTATTTTCACAACTCTGCCAATCACCACATGCTTCTTAGTCTGTGAGTTGAATGAGTTGAAGGGATGCAACTGGTTGAACATGCATGACAAATTAAGAGCAAGTGAATGCAATGAAGAGTAATTATAAAAGACAAAGCTGAATGATATTTTACTCATTTTGGTTCCACAAATATGTAACTTTCTCTTTAAAGGAGAAAAAAATTCAATAAATCACATTCTTCTTGTTCATTAATAATTGGGGTGCAATAAAGAATGTAAACAAATATCCAGAACTTTTTTCGTTAGGATGCAGGTGTTTAAGTGTACATGTTATTCATTGTGTTATACGTTGACAAGGTTATGAAGTTTACTGGTTATTTAGGAACGCAAATTTTTATATTATAATAATATGTTCTTGGACTCCAGGTGGTGGATTACCAGCTACTCCTGCATCCCAATTGTATCCTTTTCTACACATAAATATGTTATAGAATGTACGTAAAGAAACTGTATAAGGCATGTGTACTACTTTAGGTAGCTGGTTTTTCTGAAACTTCTCTGAAAATCATGTAGCCCTTTCAATGAAATCACTTATTTCCATTTGGAGTGTGAGAGGAAAGATAGTGTTAATGAAAGGAATTCTGACATTTGGAACTGAAGGACACTGATGCATTTCATGGGTGGCCAATGACTTATTACATATATGTTTTCATTACAGTGCTGGATTTGTATACATTTTTGTTCTTGATAATAAGTTTTACTATCGATGTTTTTAACATGAGTTATGTGCAACTTTCCCAAGGATGATGAGAGAAAGTAAATTAAGGATGAAAAATTCTTTCTACATTAAATAAATGCGATATATTTCTATTAATGCAGATACTCTTAGGCATGAAATGTTAAGATGTCTTCTAAAAACTTGTAAAATAAGGAGATGTATTAGCTATGCCATGGTGGCCATGCCACAAGTTCCAAGAACCTGTGATATTGCGCCTCGCGTGAGAAAGATCTCGCATTGCCAACGATTCTGGGTATTTTCTCATTAAGTACTTATCGATTGGTAAAATTCGGATATTTTCCGTCCCTCTCATGAGTCTTATCATTGTGTGTATGCCTTTAAACACTGTGTCCTGATGATTGGAGTTGGCTACCCAAGAGAATCTTATAAACATTACTCTCTGTAGTGGGTGATATGATGGTAAAGAGTCTTACGTCATCCTGAAGTTTATACCTGTTGGATCCTCTCCTTGGGTTTCAGCGATTCCTGAATCTTTAATACGTGTCACTCCCAAGAATTTTCTGAGTCGATTTTTGTACCATCCTCAAAACCCTGTATCTGTGACATGTTTTGCCATTGTATATAATATAAGACAAGCGATGTAAACTTGCCCATCCCTTTATTCTGATAGGTCAATTCTGTCCAATTCAAAGGCAGTTTTTATCTTGTCAATATCCAATGGTTCTTTCTTTAATCTAATGTTGCATTGCTATGCGATGGTTGTATGATCAGTTTCCGAATACCTAATCAACTTTTAGAATAGGGAGAGATAACAAACCCATTAGAACATCTAATGAATCAGAGGAAGGTTGAGGACTACTCAAAAATGGAACTATATGCACCGCAATCTGCTTACCTAAGGTTTCATCGCAGTGGAAAATAAATTAAGGGTGGCCATATCAAATCCACATGTTCCTGATATGGCCACTCGGTAGACCTTTGGAGTTTTACTTTTTTGGACCTGTAAAATTATTTTTTATAAGGAAGGAATTTTTTTGGTGAAAGTTCTTCCTGAAAATAATTTTATTTAAATTTTGGGTCATTTCATCTCAAATCAGGCAGAGGGGTGTCAGGTGACCATCACCGATTTCTCTAAAAGTTATATATGTGAAAGCAGTATCCTTGTGATGAATTATGATCCCTTTATCTCAGCTCAGAACCGAACCAATATAATGCTTTGATCCTTTGAACATTGCCGAGTCAGGCCTCAAAGTAAAAAATGGAAAGTCACATAAATGCTAATAACTAAGGAACCATGGCCCATAAAAAGTGGTTTTTGTTTCATTTTGAAGAAAATGCATTTATGCACATTCTGATATAACTTTCAAGTATTTGAAGTAATAATAAACAAATAAGACTTATTTTAACAATAAAATTTAGTAATTATTTAACAATTTATTAATAAAAAAAGGCCACCTTTTATTTGCTTTAAATTTTCTCAGTGACTAGTTTAAATGATCTGCTATCAATAAAAAAAGTACTATTTGTATATTTTTTACTTTAAGGCATATCAAAGTTAGGCATGTTTTCGACCCAATCTGTTTATGCACTCCACTCATACACCAAGATTGCAACCTATGAGATGGGAAAATGAAGATTCATTCTACTTAGCAAGCATAATGGATAAATAGTAGATACCTGAATCATTGGTTAGATCCACTGATTGAAAGCAAGACTTTCATGGCCTCAAGTGTGTGCAAACGCCCACTGCTACTAACTGGAAACGGTGGATGAGGTAATTTGTGCAGAACATTTTTCAATGGCACTTCACATAAGTCTTCTAATTTGGGCCACATGAAACCATTCGATGGACCATGTGGATGCATGAACGAGACACTAATGTAATTCTCTTCTAAAGACACGGCTGTGATTTTAGCAATCCACCAGGTTTTTTCGAAAACACCCAATGAAGTCATTTATGGTGAGATCGTGAATACTGTATGTCTTTATATCTGAATTTGTTAGTGTCTCAGCCCGTATGCATGTGTGGTTCGCAGAGCGAGCAATTGTTGTCCCATGTCTGTGAACAACCCAGACATGACAGCTTTTGATGCATTGTACAGGTGCCACTTTTGCCCAATCATTATGCTTTTTTGTCTAAATTGAGCTACGTCATCACGTTGCAAATGCAAAAGTTTTATATTAGGCATGAATTTACTTACATGCTCCACAAAGGACTCACTGTTCTGAATGTACTCGCCAGAATTGAAATTTCTCAGGTTGTAGTTTGTGGCATAATGCTTGACTAGTCCTCCAACTCCATCACAGGGCTGCTTTCCATGTGCAGTTGCACTGAGCAACCACCTATGACTTTCTTCGGTGTTAAGACCTTTCCCCAATTCAAATAGCTGAAATCTGTTCTTAAAATGGGCTGCTGCCCCATCTGAAATATATATGTTATATCTCTCCATATAATATTCATTTTAGACAAGTGTTCTTCTATCTTATTTGTCCCAAGCAAAGCATGTGAAGTATCATGTGATAAATCATCTGAAATAACTGCATTACTCTGCGTGCCTTTGTCACTATATCCCACACGTAAATATTGATATCTGCACTTTTTGCCAATGATAGGATTGTACTTCATCTGGAAGAATCACACTCCAATTCTCGGCAAAGTCGAAATGAAGCACCAATTTCACACCATTTAGTGCAACCAACTTCTCTTTATGAATAGCTTCCCTCTGTATTTTCCGAGTATAGTGGTTATACACCTTTCATGGTGAAATCCTGAACTTCAGCAATGAATGTTTCCATCGAAACAGCCGTCTTTAACAAATCACCAATTTCCCAAAAACCATAAGTCACTTCTTCATCTTCTTTGTCACCCAATCTTAAAGTGTCCATTATTAGGCCCTCAATGCCTGGACACATGCCACATTCTTGGAACCAGCACTCTTCTTCAGGGCTTTCACAAAGATACAACGTATATAAATAATTATTTTCAATGACTGAGTTGGTCAAATTTCTAACACTGTTACATATAAGTTTCAAATTGGAGCAATAAATCCATCCGCAAACATCAAGCACTGGTTGAATTTTGACCGATCTTGGCCTGAGTAGAACTTGGTCAGTCCAATTTTTATTTCAGGATGTTGTTCTTTCATGATGGCATAGGTTTCCTTATTGATCGACTCATGAATCGATTTACTTTTTTTACTTTAATATCATTCTCAATGACAGTCAACACATCTCGCTGATTAGGACTTTGACGAGAGCAATCTTTGTCATCCTCCAAGTAAAATGAGAGAGCAATCTTGATATGCTCAACAGGAATAGGATGCCCACAGTATACATCACCATTGGCCCATAGTCCTTGCGGTTTTTTTTAGCTCTGCGTGATTTGTCAATCGTTTGTTTGGTTGAACCTGGAACAACAGCCATAATCTCTTGTTTGGAATAACTTGTGGGAAAGAGTGTTAAAATTTTATCTTGGTCACTGATAGATTTTTCGCTTTATCAAACGCTGCTGAGATATTATTTTCCAATGAAGTACATGTTTCACATTTATCAATTTCAGTGGGAGCAGCTTCATCCTGAACATCATACAATAAACTAACCTTTGTGGAATCAGTAATTTGAGTCAGCTTCCTTTTACCATATGAAATCCTTCGATCTGGTCGGATTTTTGTTGGTATTCTCAGGGGGGAGACAACTTGCACTGCTTCACTGCCTAAACTTGTCACTGTCTGATTCACTGTCTTCTAATGGAATTCACACTGTCTTCTAATGGCATTCACACTGTCTTCTAATGGCATTCACACTGTCTTCTAATGGCATTCACACTGTCTTCTAATGGCATTCACACTGTCTTCTAATGGCATTCACACTGTCTTCTAATGGCAAATACTGATTGTCATAGGCATCACAGTTTGACTCAAGTTCAACTAAAAGGCCTTCATACTTCTTGTAGCAGTTCAAGCGGAGTTCATCACTAGCTTTGATGACCACATGTTGCATTATTTTTCGGAGTTTCTCTGACATCTCTCCCACTGGTTTAAATGTCTCCTCATTTTTATTTAGCACTCTTGTCGTATGTCTCTTCTCATAGTCTGCACAAAAAATCCTCTTTGCACTATATGTCCCTTTATATATTTTGGAGAGCAATGGTATATGGCAGTGGTCCCCAACCTTTTTGCACTTACTACGATAGCGGTGATGCGGCAGGCACCATTAATTTTTACAAGGTATATTTATAGTTGGACAGTGGTAATAATACACATAATGAGCAAAAACAATGTTTAATTCAAAAAAATACAATTTTAACGTTTATATAATGGCACATGGATCTTTCCTGTCAAAATAAACGTTGAAGCAAAAATCAAAATGTAATTTTTTACTCAAATACTTTTCCAAAAGGTAAAAACATCGTATATGTAGAAAAATCAAACAATAAACAGTAAAAAGTGTCAAAACAACTCGAGATTCACCTACCTGGAGACTGAATCTTAATGTGAGTACAATCAATGCATCCCACGACCTTGGGAAATTGAGCCACGGCGTAAAAATCCTCCTTTATTTTCCTTTGTTCATTATCTGAGCGAGACATTTTGATGTAACGCCCACTAAGCGACGCTATCGCTCCTGTAACTTTTTTGATAATTCTGTGGGCAGTAGATTTGTGGACTCCAAAGAAGTCTCCCACAGTCACTAGCATTGACCCCGTCACATAAAAACGTAGCGTGATCAACAACTGATTCATCGCTGACATCGCAGAATTCCTGTTGTTCGACAAATTACAGCAAAAAATGAAAGCAGTTACTGGTGAAACATTACATGAAATATGAGTCGCACAAAATAAACAACGGAGTTGACAAGTCAGAGGTATAAGTAACCTTCTAGTCTGAAATACAATGTCTTCGAAAATCATTTCTAACAGACGACAGTAGTCTTCTTGAGGCGAAACCTCGAGAAAACTTCTTCATTGCTCAAATTATCGAAATGATTTTCCCGAATACGGAGGTTTCGCGGAATTCTTTGACGACCGACAAATTGTCGTATTTCCTCGTCTTCGATATCGTCTACCGCTTCAAACATGTCCAAAATGAGTCCCGCCATGACGAAAATCACAATATGTACCCTCATGCACCGCGCTAATCTTCACATTAACCCTTGGAAATCCGTCGTTTAGATAACTAGCACTTTGACTACCAGATTAGACGTAACGACCGATTGTAAAACTGAATTTTCGGCTTAAGCGTCGGTTAACTTTAACGTCCAGTTTAACTAGACATTATAAAACCGGCCCTAACACTACCATTCCAACTATAGCTTTTCCAGTATTTTTGCTCTTACTTTTCATAGCTTTTGGTATCGGTATTCGCCTGAAATTCTAAGGATATAATTTTTTCTGTAAAAATGGAAATATTTTGTGAAAACGATTAGAAATCAAATCCCCAATTTTTTGAGTTATGGGTTGAGTTGAGCATGAAGGGAACTAATGTTCATGTTCCCATTTAAAGTTCGATGCAGTATCTGATGTAAGGTTTTTTTCTCTTACGGCTTGGAGTTTACATCGTACGTGGAAAACCAACCTTTCCCTTCTTCTAATTACGGAACCTTTTCAGAAGGTGGCACAGCCTTTCACGCCCTTCCTCAAATTCAAAGTGAAACGGGTTGGGCAACGGTGGCACCACATATATGGTGCACTCTCGCTGCAGTAGCAGCCTGAGGAGTGCGTAGTAATTGGCCTTCAGATTTCTTATCTTCGTCCATTGGAAGAAATAATGAGTATCAATGTTCTGTTTGCAGTATCATGAGAAACATTCTATTTCCACAAAGGAAATATCGTTGAAATGTTTGAAATGCTGATTTGACTAGTAGACAAATTTTTCCTCTGTGACTTGGTGCATACAAATACTCATACCTTAGAAAGTATTTGTCTTATGACTATAATGTATTAGGCTTTCTTAACTAAGGGTAAAAAATTAGTGGGAATAATATGGAAATCTAAGGTGGTGAGCGTGGGGACCCTCAAAAATTGGTTTAGTAGACATTGAATGACCCAGCTACTTATAACTGCGTATCGGTTATTTAATACAAACATTAACGTAACAATAAAGCTGCGGGGGAAAATTTTTATCTTTACACCGTACTTGGACGATTAATAGGATTATACAATGAATTAGTAATAAGCAAATTTCACGAATAGCTTTTTTTAATGCTGCAAAAATTTTGATATACCGTAACGCATTTGGATGGACTCAGTGCTCCCGCTTTTCTTCCCTTCCTATGAACCTGTGAAGTAAGGAATTTTGTGTTACCTTTTTAATTCAAGTTATATTTCTAAAGTTACCATTCCAACTAGCTTTACCGGTATTTATCCTCTTATCTTTCTTAGTTTTTCTCATCCGTCATTGCCTGCATTTCTACGATTATAATTTTTTCTTTAGAGATGGAAACATTTCGTGAAAACTATTGGAAAAGTAATTCCAATCCCCACTTATTTTTGACGTGGGTCGTACACAGTACTGGATGGGTTATAGGAAAATGCAATGAATGAGTACTTAGCAAATTTCATTTTTTAACTTTTTTTAATGCTGGTAAAATTTTGCTGTACCTACCCTAACGCATTTGGATGGACCCAGTCCTCCCGCCTTTCTCCCCTTCCTATGAACCTTTCATAGTTTTTTCCATCCGTCATTGCCTGCATTTCTACGATTATAATTTTTTCTTTAGAGATGGAAACATTTCGTGAAAACTATTGGAAAAATAATTTCAATCCCCACTTTTTTTAGTCGGGATTTGAGTTGAACATGAAGCGAATTAATGTACATACATGTTATCAGTGAAAGTTCATTGTAGTGTCATTTGTAAGGATTTTAGTTTTACGGCTTTGAGTTTACATAGTACATGGAAGACTAAACTCACCCTTTTTCCAGTTTCGGAGCCAATTCATTATGTGTATCAGCTTCTCGCGTCCCTCTTCAGTTGCTAACTGCAACGATTTTGGAAACGGTGGCACCATATATATGGTATACTCCCGCTGCTGCAGCAGCCTGAGGAGGGCGTAGTAATTGACTTTTATATTCCTCATGCTTCGTCTTTCTTGGGACATTTCCAGCTCGGGCTTGGAACAAACAGTATTTCCAGGGGATGAGATGTTCATGCTTTATTTGCGTGACCCCGGTGGAGGTTTTCTGCGTTTTCTCCTGGGAGTCCGCACTGGTCCTATTCGTCTTACGAGCAGGATTTGAGACCTTCGCCAGCTTGGTCAATTCTTTCCCTTGTCCTTTGGTTTCTTCTGGGTCCTCGATCTGAGTCGCTATACTGGCTTTCGGAACAGGCACGTGAACGATTGTGGCAAATGATCTAGAAAAGATCGGGGCATCTAGAGCCCTATACTTTTTCCTTGCTTCTGCACACATAATTTTGTCTACTGTTTTCGTTTCCATTATCTTGCGCTCCTCGATCATTTTCGGGCACTTACGGGAGTAGACAGAGTGTGCGCCCTCGCAATTCACACATTGCGGTTATTTCGTACATTCAGTACCCTTGCGCATCCAGGCCTCAGTGGGGCAGGTGTTCTTACCCTCACACTGCGTGGCGATGTGTCCAAAGCGCCTAATTCTTACCCTCTAGAGACCTTTACCCTATAAAGACCTTGCCTAGGAGTCTGTAACTCGCAAAGAATAATGGAGGTGTTTTTAACTTTTCCGTTGCTCCTCGTATGTTGGCGAGCGTCGTTCACGCCATGAGAGGCCGTCTCCCTTTTAATTTCCTCCACTTCCACTTATAAAAGGTCGTAGTGATTTATGACTCCCCGACTGGTGTCGAGGGTATGGTGTATCTACGTCGTGACCGGGATATCAAGGAGCATTTCCATAGCTAGTAACTGTTCTTTCTGTGCTGCATTGGCGGTTTCGATCAACTGCGAGCTGTCTCTCAGCTTCTTCGCAGAGATAATATCCCGAGGTATTTGCTGGAGGCACTTCGCTATTGGGAGCAGCCGCCGTGGGGATGAATCCTTGCGGCTGGCGGAGTACTTCTTGTGGTACGCTGGGGGCCAAACGAATTGCGTCAGACCACCCTAACGTCGCTACTGTTAACAAGATTCTAGCACGATTGTAAGCTAGGTATTTGACCGGCTGAGGCAGGGATTCCCCATTTGTAGCCACACCAAACACGAATCAATCTCATGGAGATCCCTGGGTTTTAGTTTGTTAAATGCCCGGTTACTGACTAAGTGGTTAAACTCGAGGTCTCGTTGCACTATTGTCACTTGTTCACTGTCTTCAAACAAGTCTTGGCTCACGGGATCCTGTCTTGATCGCAATTTCATTGAGTAAACTGCTGCTGGAGCTTCGTGTACTCCGGCCCAAACTATGCTGCGCAACTGACCCAGAGGTGAAGTGCCTCCAGGTATATGAGCGAAACCCACCAAAATGGCGGGCGCGTGTTAATTACGGTTGCACTGCCCGTGAGGGCTCGTCGGCAAGGTTGAGCGAGGAGGGCACGTAGCGCTAGGTCACCAAATGTGGCTCATGTTCTTTATTGATTATCATTTCGATATACAAGTCCATTAAAATAGGGTTCAAAAGAAATAAAATGCCTGTACCATGCTTTAGGGCCTGAAGGGCACAGGTATTATCAACTTTTACATGAATATGCGCATTGGTAAGGCCAAAATCTTGCAACAATTCAAAAACCATATTTACACCAGTAAGGGCGGCAAAGGTTTCCGCCGCGTTCATGCTGCTCAATGAGCAGCAATGTCCCACGTAGGTATGACGACCGCTCCTGGGGCTGGTGTAGCGTCGTTGTGAACCTCCAGTTCCTCGGAGGGTTGGGGAAGTGCGAGAGCCTTAGAGAAAATTTCACTCTCCACCAAAGGCCACCACCAGGTATTGTTTCGTTGAAATATCTGGCTGATGAGGAAGGTGGGTAGGCGGAGCACCCAAGCTACCCAGGATAGGTATCCTGCGGCCTTAGGGAGATCTTGGGCGCGTAGCTTAGGGACAAGAGAGATCACTTGGTGGATTCTCTTGATGGCACTCCTGTTTAGCTTTAGGGATTGGTCAATGTTATTTATAATCATTCCTAAATATTTAAGAGACTGCGTAGGCACAAGGGTGGATTTAGAAATATTGCATTCTACACCAAATTCATCGAGGAGCTATTGAATCACTTGGTAGCCACAAATCTTCTGTGTGCTATATATCAACCAATCATCTAAGTAGCAAATAACCTTACAACTAAATTTTTCACTGAGAAATGAAGCACAGTCTTCGGCCCATCTCTGTAAGATCGCGGGGCTCAAAGCATGGCCCATTGTTAGGCGGGTGAATGCGTAGCGTTTACTGCCGTACTTGATGTCATAAAACTTCCAGTGTCTAACATTTATAGGGATTTGGAAGAAGGCTGCTGTGAGGTCTTTTTTGATCATCCAGGCTTGTTTCGGGATGAACTGCACCGCTTTCCCTGGGCCCAGGAGAGTAACTTTTTTATTAGGGAGGAAGAAACCTTCTATGTTTCATCTTCCTTCAAACACTATATCACAAGATAACGGCTACAATCGTTCTTAACTTCGGCTCCCCACTCGTATCCGGGAGGGATCTCTTAGTTGGTGGAAGGGTATTGGATTCCATTCCAGCATTTATTTCATCCCCATGCTCCCCACCCACCAAGGAGCGACTCCCCACCCACCAAGGAGCGACACATTCGGGAACCCGCACCGCAAACTGGTGCTATCGCTAGAGCTACCCAATGTGATAGTGTTTTTTCGGCGCACTAAAGGTGAAACCACCTAGTGCAAACGTCGGAGGAAAACCATGGTTTGTTTTCAGTCATTATTCCTATGTCACATAATGGGCATATGGTGTCAACATCTTTATGATTTGATAGCACTGTGCGTCTAATGATTTTTATCCGTCACTTGTGTCTATTTAATGATTTCATCCATGGAGAAGCATATGTAGACCACACAGTTATAATTAGCCTTCTGAGTATTGTGTGCGATTACCTTCTTCGACCATTATCTGTCACCTAGGGTCTTACTTGTTACTGAATCCCTTCCCTTTTTTTATATAAGCAGATGTTTCCGACAGAGAATGACCTAAAGGATTCATGTAGGTGAATTAACATGTTTCGAAATTGAAATATATTAAACAACAATGAATGTTGTCGATGTTCATTGGCATCAAAACTTTTTTCTTTGTAAAATCTGTCTTCGGTAAAGAATTCCTAGCAATAATATTACATACTATTAATTTCATAAGTATACATCACAGCATGCAGGAAATCCTTTCGCTTCTCCATAATAATAGCAGCATATAGGTCAGTTATAAAATAACACAACCAATTCTTCCCTAAGAAATCGACCGCAGAACAATCGCTACTTGAAGAGCAAAATTGATTTCTTCAATTACCGCCTTATCAACCAACTGAAAAACTTGGATTGTGGAGTCACTTTCTCTCTCCCGTGGATTTGTCAAGGAAATTGCGCCCATGTCTTTATATCGATGGTAAAAAGCACTCCTCTTGTACCATTTGTCTTTTTTGTCACAAGGAAGTGTTTTCTCTTTCCCATCACTTTTATCCTTATACTCCACAAATAGGTTCTGCTGCAGTAATTCTGTCAGGTTCCAGACGGCTTAAGGAACCTCACTTTCGTCTTTTTACTTGAAAGGATGCTAATTAGATTATTTTTATTATGCCTCTCAAAGGTTTGCTGTCCTTGGTTTTCGAAAAAGACTTGTCAAGGCTCTTCGCAATGATATGCTTTAAATGCACATAGCAAATATAAACGGGCACAAAGGCATCCACTTCCCCTACCCGACATACTAATTCGTAGGTATTCTCCAAATACTGTATTAAGGTGCACCTTGAGAAAGCGAGTGTTATTGCATGAATGAGTGTAAAACAGAAATCGCAAACTACTGCTTTATAATCAACCTTGATGTTTTCCTTTCTGTCAATAGTAGTTCAACTGCATCAGGAAATTAGCTTCTATTGAAGCGTAATGCCATGCTTTAACCATTTCCAAAATTGGGATACTATGATTCTTAATTTGAAACACACCTACGTAGTAAAGTACTTTATTGTGCATTGACATAAAAGGTTTTGCGACAGATCCTGTTGCATCAAAATATAAAATAGGCTTTTTACTTCGCGGCAAACATGCAATGGGTTGCACCTTTTCACGGGAGTAGCTGTGAATTATCATGGGCTAATCAACACACTGAATATATCTGTCTTCATCATTCTGATTAAGATACATTTTTATCACGTCATCAATAGGATTGCAGCTCAAATCATCCTCCTCTTTTCTCTCCATTTTCGCTCTCCGCAAGACATTTAACCCTCAAACGCCAAAAGTATTTTTTTCCGAGGAATTCAGTTATATTGTCTTAAATCAAATATTTGGGGCAGAATAAGGGGCACTTGTGGTGTGGTCTTTCAGAGGATAAAACAAATCTAGGACTGTATCCGGGGGTGTGTATATCTGGGTTGTCAACTTCGAAGACCGAAGGGACTCAAAAGAGCGCTACCGGGAAGGTTGTCGGAGGCGCCAAGGGGTCAATGGACGCCTGAGAAGTGGATGGCAAAGTCTTTCCAGGAGGGCTATTACGGAACCGCGAGTCGCCGGCGATAACTAGCATTTGGGCGACTCAGGCTGAGTCCTCACCCTGATCGATTACGGATCTTGAGTCGCCGGCCGAATGGTGACTCAGAGTCGCCGGCTACTCAGCTCTCGCCCCGAGCGATTACGGAACACCGTTCTGTCGCCTTCGGCGACTAAGTAGTCGCTTCCCCATGTCACCCTCGACGATGGTGATCACTCGTCGAGTCGCCGGCTTGATTCCGATTCGCTTGGCGATAGTCTGCTGTTTAGTGTTATACAGCAAGAAATGGCGATACATTACCTTTCATTATCGTGACTATAACCATAATATTCTTCATGGCTACCATGAATTATTTATAACTGTTGACTGCACGGAATATTAGGGTGCAATGATGGGCCTAGATAACTTTTGGTTTTAAACTTGATGTCATTCGTGATGACATGGGAATAAACAGCACTTACCCATTTCCCATCGATTCTTCCATCCTTATAAAGAGGAGCTCTTACGCTATCTTCTTATAATATATTAAACTAGAAGAGGACCACACAACTTTATTTACGATTTGAATGAATCGTCAACTCGCTCTTTCGTTTGCTGTGCGCCGTTGTTTTTTGAAGACGGCGCCGCGCTATAGTGCTATATATTTACGAATATAGAAATTTCTATGTTAACGGTAGAATTTTCTGTGTAAAACACTTTTATTAACCCTGCGAACGAAATACTATGTTGAGCTTTAGCATACTTTCTATCAATATAAAAATATGTATAGGCACCTACATGCCTAACTTGAGGGTACCCTTTACAAACTTAATATTTAAATGATAAAAGCATAAACCATGGAAGAGGGAGTTTTCGCAAGAAGTTCACCGTAGACCTCTATTTTTTAGTACCTACTGCTTGACACAGGTAGGTAAGGTTTTGGAACCGTCATACACGTAGGTAGTAGTTGCCGAATTATTTCCCCGTGTTATTACCGTTTCATTCAAGCATTTTCGGCTAGTTCATGAGTGAAAATGATTGAAGCTCGAACATCAGATATTTTCGAGTTATTTTCCTATCCTTCTGTGTCCGTATTAATGACTAAATAATTATTTTAACCATTTTATAAGTTGCTTCTATCATGCGCCACGAAATAGGAATTCCTAAGGTATCAATGTTGGCCGCTTTGAATGAATTTCAGCAAATTCCTGCTGATTCTCGTACCATCCGAGCATCAATTTTATTGCAGTGAAATATGCATAAAATATTGTACATGTCCGTGGAAGTACTATTTACAATGTAGATAAAGGACGATATCACATTATGCTCGAAATTTTCAAGTTGTCTGCTGTATCACGTGACTTGTAACAAGGCTGCTTATTGGCTCCGAAAACTGTTTTGAAGATTCTCATACATTCCGAAGTCACCCGTCAAGTCGCCAGCGAGATACGAGTCGCTCCCAGTTCTGTAATCGCAGTGGCGACTCACGAGGGGGCAGGATCGCGTGAGTGACGAGTGAGTCGCCCAAGATCCGTAATAGCCCTCCAGGAGTCAATTGCGAGACGGGAAGCAGCGAAGCTAGAAATTCCTTGGAACTTGAAGGCCTTGGGTGGTTTTGGTTGACTTCCCTTGAAATCTGGGTCGAAAACTGCTGTGATAACGCTTGGGTGGTGGTTCGCGTGAAAGGGCGACACGGATAAAGTTGGCCGGTTTGGAGAGGACGAAGGGATGATTTTCGTCGATGACGGCTTGGAGCGGGAACGAGACCGGGTTCGTCGTATAGGCGATCGCCGCACAGTGGTCGGCAATCGAGAAAGTTTGCACTAAAGTCCGAAATTTCTTTTTGAGGTATAAACTTGAAACTTCACACAAATATTCACAATCATAAAAGATTGCTGATTAAGAAATAGTGCGTCATTTGTCATGATTATTATCCATTAGTCAGATACAGGGGGTCAAACATGACTAAATTTCCAAAGGACTCCTTATTTTTCTCCGAATATCTTCCAAGTTAAGTTTTTGGTGACGTTGTTGGAGGAATTTGATCGAATGAAAAATAGCATAGTAGAATTGAGGGTATTGCGTTACCATACATCATAATAGAGTATTTTTCTCCAAACACCACCAGTAAATTGCAACCCCTCGAAAAAGGAATATTTTCAAATTGAAGAGAGATTACTGGGTGGTGTGCATGTTGAAAACAGTTCATGAGAAAAAAGATGGGTTCCATGGTGAAACCTCTTAATAACGAACCTATAAATAAAGTGACCAAAAAATTGGCCCTTTCCATTTCGATATAAAGAGGTCTTACTGTACTTGGTTGAGGTTGTTTCTTTCCTTTTATAAAATTAATTTCCGAGTCCAGCCACTGATTTATAAGAAATAATTGCATTTTTCTCCGGTTTTTTTTCCTGTCTCTAGGATACTCGGAGTGCTGAAGGAATATTTTCGAATTTGAAATTGAAATTTTCTTTCTTCTTTCATATCCGTCACACCTTGTGACCTTTCAAGAAATCAGAAAAATTAGACAGGTATTCCAAAGTCATAATTACGTAGATAGAATCACTTATCTCTGTGTTAGTGGAACATGCCCTTCACAAGCTGTCTCACTGCTCTTATTTTAAGTTGTAGGCTTTGCAAAAATTTAAAAGGTCGCTTTCCCTTTTATACCACAAACGAAAGGATCACCTATTACGGCTTGTTAAGACAATTCATTTCAATAGAGTTATCGATAGCTGTTTTAAGAAGGCTGGACTTATGGGGGAAGGCCACATGGAAAACATTACATATGGATGAGACGAAGTGGGTAATGGTGAGAAGTGAATGTCAGTGACAATCAAAAAAGAGGTGCAGGATGCTTTTGGTGGGATTTTTTTGTATGGAACACTGAAGCAGTGAGAATCTATTATCCTGACATGAGGTAGAAAATATAATTTCAAAAGAATGTGAAAAATGAAAGAACATATTAAAGTTTTTCAGTAAAGAGTTCTTAATTAAGTTTTAGTTACCTTGTTTTTATTATTATAAACATTAAAACTGTAAAATCATAACAGCATAAATTGAAATATACAAATATAGTATTTGAAGAGGAAGCAGCACATACATTGCCAAAACGTTCCACAAGGTGGAAAATAGGTGTTCATTTGTGTGAAACCTTATAACGAACCTCTATTTATCAAAGTGACCAAATAAATTGGTCCCTTCCATTTACATATAAGGAGGTCTTACTTTACTTGGTTGAGGACGTTTCCGTTTATAAAATTAATTTCTGAGTCCATCAACTCAGATTTATAAGAAATAATTGCATTGTTCTCCGTCTCTTTTCTCGTCTCTAATACATTCGAGCGAGGAAGGAATAAATTCGATTTTGAATTTGAAATTTTCTTTCTTTCATATCCGTCACACCTTGTGACCTTTCAAAAAATGAGAAAAATTAGATAGGTATTCCAAAGAGTCATAATTACGTGGATGGAATCACTTACTACGATATCTCATTATGTGCAAGTGAGCTCACCGTATAATGTGCACAATAAATGCTGACAACGCGCACTATAAATGCTGACAACGCGCACTATCCTTAGCAGCCCATTACTCACGTAAAACGTGAAAGTTTTTCCCTTACTGATGGCATTTCAACAGAATTAGAAAATACGGTATCAATCACTGTAACTTAAGTATGAAAATCGCACTTCACCATAGATAGGGTAGTACAGTAGGGCGGATCGGAAAAATCGATTTTTCGCGGAAAAACTTGGCCCTCTGGAAAAAGTTGTCAAAGTGACTCAAAATGAGGCCAGAAAAATTTGAGACCTCTAGGTCAACCCTAGACCCTCGCGCCGTGGCCATTTATGGGGAGGGGGGCTGAAAATGGAAAAATGTTTTTATAGCGGTTTCCCATGTATTTTGCCGAGTTGCGGCCCTTTTGGGCAAAAATGTCGTCCATTTGTACGTATCTGCAGCCGTTAAGCCACAAATTGTCTATTTTGAGTGCGCGGCCGCGCGTAATTATGCACCACCCACGCAGCGTCGCGACGCAGCGGTCCGAAGGCCGCTCGCGCGCCTCCTGCCGGCTCGCACCTCCTGCCGGCTCGCACCTCCTGCCGGCTCGCACCTCCTGCCGGCTCGCACCTCCTGCCGGCTCGCACCTCCTGCCGGCTCGCACCTCCTGCCGGCTCGCACCTCCTGCCGGCTCGCACCTCCTGCCGGCTCGCACCTCCTGCCGGCTCGCACCTCCTGCCGGCTCGCACCTCCTGCCGGCTCGCACCTCCTGCCGGCTCGCACCTCCTGCCGGCTCGCACCTCCTGCCGGCTCGCACCTCCTGCCGGCTCGCACCTCCTGCCGGCTCGCACCTCCTGCCGGCTCGCACCTCCTGCCCGGTCGCCGCGAACGCAGCAAAACTCATCACGGATGCGTCTTTTGTCGTTGATCTCATTAATATTAGATAATTAAACAATTTCCAGGGAATAACAATTACGGAAGAATAGTATGAAAGTAATATAACCCTACACACTATAACTTTTTTTCCTGTCTCGTCGACATAAACGAATTGACGTTACCGACTTTTAAAGAAGTGGTAAAATATTTTTTTTATGTTCGCGACGCATTGAGATATGAAAACGCAGGAAGGGAGCCTACGGCTTATCAAGTAGTCTGATGGCCAAAGTGTCCGCACTTTGGAGACACACCTCTATTCCAATCATTCCGGAGCGTGGTGTGATTAAAATGATTATACGGTACCATACGACGTACTAAGGCTTAAGAAAAAATGCAAGCAAGCCTATGAAAGGTGCGAAATCGACAAAAAATTAATATATTTTTAAATGATTCCCAGAATCTATGTGATACTTGTGCGTGTCAGAGCCTAAGAACTAGCAAGTGTAAATTTAGAAAGAGGATAAAGTTCTCCCAAATGAAGCGGCATTTTTGAGGGATCAAAGGACAAAACGAAAGATGGTATCCGGTGGATTGGATGCCTCAGAAACTCGACGATTAAAGAAAAACCTCAGGAGAGGATCGTCGGAGAGCGTCGACTCAAAATCTTTAATTCTTGAAGAGGTAAAAAGTGAGAATCAAGAATTATTTTCTGCTACATCTCGAGAAAACTCAACCGACGAGGAACCAACCGACGAGGAACCAACCGACTTAGACCTCAAATTTCTTCATACGATTAGGAATGAAAATCAACCTGGACCTCCTTCGGGGCAAAGACGTCTTCAATTGCCAACTGTGGCGGAGGTATGTGCAAGTACCGTTGACATGTCCCTCAGAGCAGCAGCAATGATCGTCAGTGCAACTGTATCCGACGCAAAGCTCAAAAATCCGGAAGACAGGTGAAATGTAGTGGACTGGCATTGCTTACGAAGACAGAAAAAGAAGATGCTAGATTCAGTAAAAGCAAAGACAGATAAATCAAAAAATGCAATTGAAGGTCTGTATTTGGACGGCAGAAAGGATGAAACAATTAAACTGGAGAAAATAGGCAAGAGAACGTATCAATCTAAGGTTAGGGAGGAACATGTCTTGTTTGTTGAAGATCCAGGCTCACAATTTTTCGCTTTTGTCTCCCCCACAGGAGGATCTGAAGAAAAAACACAACTGCAATTCTTGATTTTTTTGCGAAAGAAAATATTGAACTTTCAAATTTAAAAGTGATTTGATGCGATGGCACCAAAGTGAATACAGGTCAGGAAGGAAGCATCATCCGTTTGCTGGAAGCAAAACTCCGACGTCCCTTACAAGGGTCTATTTGCCAATTACACTTGATTGACTTAACACTGCGGCGGTTGTTAGAAACATTAAACGGGCAAACTAAGGGTCCAAATTTGTTTGCAAGACCTTTTGTCTCCACCCTTCAAGACTGCCACACTGTTGATATCATACGATTCGAGCCAGTTCCAACAAAATTGTCCCACGAAGAAGACTTGAGATTGCTGAGCAGTGACCAGCAGTATCTTCGGGGAATTTCTAATACTGTGTCCAAAGGATTTCGCTCGGAAAATTTGGCCAGATAAACTCCAAAAAATGTGGCTCATTCTCGTTAGCTCACTACGGCCAGGCGACAACTGAGGCTATACGTGCCCAAAGAAAATTCATGCGCTAATTTACAAAATCTAGTGTCATTCAAAAAGTATACGCACCTGTCTGGTTTTCAGTGAAAAAAACCAGTGTATACACGAGGGTGCTGTAAATTTATGGAAATTATTAAATTGATCAAGATATCTACCAATAGATCTTAAAAGAGTCATTGATCCTGTTATTCAGAGAAACTGTTTTTTCGGGCACTCAGAAAATTTACTCCTCCTAATGATTGCTGACAATGGAGAGGAAGTGTGAAGAGATGCGTGGAAAATAATCTTAGAGGCATGAAGAAATATGCGTGCGACGAAAATCGTGAAATTTTGAGTTAACAGATTTTAAATTTGATGCAGAAGACTACAAGCTGCTGATAAAATGAGACGAGAACACCGACTCGTGCTCTGTCACATCTCACGACTGAAGAAATTCCCGCCAGTAAAGCTCAACTGTGGAACGCAAGTTTTTGTCACACAAAAGCTTGCGCTCTTGAAATACCCATTTGTAAAAGAGGTAACCCAAGCTTCATTGGCATCCGCAACAACGAGAGACAATAAGAAATACTGAAAATTCTAGAAAGCAGAACCAAAATGCCAACCTTCAAAACTTAGTCTCAGTTCATGCTGTGATATAGTGAGTAAGTTTTACATTTATCTGCTTAACTTCAAAAATAAAAAAAAATCGATAATGACCTTTAGTGTTCAATGAAAATAAAGTATAAATACGAATACTTGCACATAGATAAACCGACTGGTAATACAAAATGACCACTTTCTTATTTTTTCGAGAGCATATAATCTGATAAAGGAAATGCGTTCCTCTATTTCATGAGTGGGAGTGTGGGCGGGGGAGTTCATAGTGCAGGTACCTCAACGTGGTGAGCTCTAATAACTACTTTAATTATTTTTGTATTCTTTCTCCATACTGAAAAATAATAGTAAAATTAGGCTAAATTCGGGGAGTGTTTCTTTACTCCCCGAATATTGACGGTGTGTTATATTACTTTCATACAGTTCTTCCGTAATTGCTATTCCCTGGAAATTGTTTAATTATCTAATATTAATGAGATCAACGACGAAAGACGCATCCGTGATTAGTTTTGCTGCGTTCGCGGCGACCGGGCAGGAGGCGCGAGCCGGCAGGAGGCGCACGAGCGGCCTTCTGACCGCTGCGCCGCGACGCTGCGTGGGTGGTGCATAATTACGCGCGGCCGCGCACTCAAAATAGACAATTTGTGGCTTAACGGCTGTAGATACATACAAATGGACGAAAGTTTTGCCCAAAAGGGCCGCAACTCGGCAAAATACATGGGAAACCGCTATAAAAACATGACTTTTTCCATTTTCAGCCCCCCTCCCCATAAATGGCCACGGCGCGAGGGTCCAGGGTTGACCTAGAGGTCTCAAATTTTTCTGGCCTCATTTTGAGTCACTTTGACAACTTTTTCCAGAGGGCCAAGTTTCTCCGCGAAAAATAGATTTTTCCGATCCGCCCTATAGTACCTACAGTCAGAAGCCATGCCCAGAATCAGGTTGATCTCGTGTCCATCACGCCTCGTTAGTTTACTGTATTCACGGGTATTCCGGAGCAAAACGAAGAGCTCCCCGCGTTCCTGGTCTCTTGGGATGTCCAAGGAGCCCGGGACCTTGTCTGGACGCAAGGTGTGGAATAAGCAATCCTAAGCGATTGGCTGGGTAGCCGGTTGTGAGGCTGCCCCTGAGGTCTGGGTCGTCGCCGGATAAGATATCAACGGCTGGCTGCTCAGACCCAGCTGCGTGAGCCGGGGTTCTGAGTGCTGTGAGCTTGTCTCTGGAACTGGATCTCCAGGTCTGCGGTTGATGTTCTCGTTTGCTCGTAGGATCGTGTTGACCAATCTGGCGCCGAGCTCCTCTGGTGAACTATTGTGGCCTACGGAGGGCTAAGACACCGGTTGCGGGGATGTCTGCGGTTTCTGTTCGGCGGATGGTTGTGGTAAGGTGGCCAATGGGGATCTAGGTACGTTGTGCCGTGGAAACACTGGCGACATCAACTTTTCACGTACTCTCTTTGACTTAGTGCGTCCCGCCATCGTCACGCGTCAGCCTCCTACGAATAGCAGGAGGCCTGGAGACTATTTCTGCGTCTAGCAGTGCCAAAAAAGAAATCCCCTATTTGAGTTGAGAGTTGAGGTGAGCATGAAGCGAACTTGTTCACATTATCATTTAAACTTCAATTCAGTGTCTGTTGTAAGGTTTTTTGTTTTTCGGTTTTGAGTTTACATCGTACATGGAAGGCCAAACATACCTTTCTTCCAATTGTGGAGTCATTTCATGAGGTGGCTCAGCCTTTCACGCCCCTCCTCAGTTCACGCCACTTACTGCAACGGGTTGGCTAGCACTACCACCACATATATGGTGCACTCCCGCTGCAGTAGCAGCCTGAGGAGGGCGTAGTAATTGGCCTTCCGATTTCTCATGCTTCGTCCCTAGTGAGAAAAACTAAGTAGCAATGTTTTATTTTCAGTATCGTCAGAAACATTCTATTTTAACAAATGAAATATCGTTACACTCACTTTCTTCAGGTCATTAATGCCCAACATTAGGAGGACCCTCATCATCCTAATGGGGGGTCGAACGTCGATGGTGGCCCTGAGGTCCATCACCGTCGACCCGGAGCGGCACAGGCCTATGCGGTCAGGTCTTACTGCAAAGAGGTGAACACAATAATACAGTTGCTACTCAGAATAGTAAGGTTAAATGAAGAGTACTACTTTATATTACCCCAGTAATACATGATAATTATGTTAATCAAATTTTGTATGTAACCGCGACTCTTCACTCCCTCCACTCAAATACCTCAGGATTTGAATACCTCGAGTTGAACACTGATATCCAGGAAACAGGAGGAGATGAGTCTGAGGGCATAGATATGTAATTAAAGCGTTATTCTGTCAACTAACCTAGTCCCATGTCCACCATCTCCAATTTGTTTCATATTTCCCCTTCAGCTATTTTCAGCATTCCGCAAACCAAAATATAGCGGTCTTAAGGCGAATGAACACTTTCTAACATACGAGTACCGTGTTTACTAATGTAATCCGCGTAATCAAGTACATCGTGAACACCCATTTTTTGCATAGGCTAAAGACCCAGGTACGTACGACTCTATATCGGTTATTCAACTAGAAATTAATACATCCTTGGAGGAAAATTATCTTTAGACTGTACCGGGATGAGTTATAGGAATATGCACATACTTATCAAAAATGAATTAGTTCTAAGCAAATTTCATGGAATTAATTTTTTTAATTCGGAAAGTATTTTAGAATATTCCAAATAATTGGTGTGTATATGGTCGTCGCGCCTCCTTTCTACCCTTCATATGAACCTGTGAAGAAAGGAATTTCGTATTACCTTTTAAATAGGAGTTATATTTCTAACATTACCGTTCCAACTATAGCTTTTCCAGTATTTATGCTCGAACCTGTCATAGTTTTTGGTGTCCGTCATCGCCTGAATTTCTACGATTGTAATTTTTTCTGTAAAAATGGAAATATTCCGTGAAAACGATTGGAAAAATTAAATCAAATCCCCAATTTTTAGTGTTGTGGGTTGAGTTGAGCATGAAGCGAACTAATGTTTATGTTATCATTTAAGTTCAATGCAGTGTCTGTTGTAAGGTTTTCAGTTTTACGAATTTGAGTTTACAACGTACTTGGAAGACCAAAATTACCCTTTTTTCAAATACGGAGCCATTTCAGAAGGTGGCACAGCCTTTCTCGCCCCTCCTTAGATGCTACTGCAGGTGGGTTTGGCAATGTTGGCACCACATACATGGTTCACTCCCGCTGCAGCAGCAGCAGCCTGAGAAGGGCGTAATAATTGGCTTTCATGTTCCCTATGCTTCGTCCCTAGGAAGAAATAACGAGTAGCAATGTTCTATTTGCAGTATCGTAAGAAAAAATCTATTTTCTCAAAGGAAATATCGTTGAAATGGTTGAAAAGCACGATTTGACTTGTAGATAAATTTTTCCTCTGTGACTTGGTGTATACAAATACTCATACCTTAGAAAGTGTTTGTTTTATGAGTGAAATATGTATGTTGGATTTTTCTGAACGAAGGTTATATGTAGTCAGCGGAAAAAATAATGGAAATCTGAGATGGTGAGCGTGGGGACCCTCAAAAATTGGTTGAGTTGACATGGAATGACCCAGCTACATAAGACTGCATATCGGTTATTTAACACAAACCGCAAACATTAATATAACATCGGCTATTTAACACAAACATTAATATATGAATAAATCCCCGGAGGAAAATGTTTATCTTTACCCTGTATTTGGATGAGTTATAGGAACATGCAATCATTTAGTACTAAGGAAATTTCATGGAATAACTTTTTTTAATTCTGTAAAAATTTTTCTGTTCCTTAACGCATTTGAATCAACCCAGTCCTCGGGGCTTTCTCCCCTTCCTTTGAACCAGTGAAGAAAGGAATTTTGTGATACCTTTTTAATACAAGTTATATTTCAAAAATTACCATTCCAAGTGTAGCATATTCAGTATTTTTGCTCTTACCTGTGATAGTTTTTCGCATCCGTCATTGCCTGAATTTCTACTATGGTAATATATTCTGTATAAATGGAAATATTTCGTGAAAACTATTGGAAAAATTTAATCAAATCCCCACTTTTTTTAGTCGTGGGTTGAGTTGAACATGAAGGGAACTAATGTTCATGTTATCATTTAATGTTCAATGCAATATCTGTTCTAAGGTTTTTATTTCTACGGCTTTGAGTTAACAATGTGCATGGAAGACCAAACATACCCTCAATCCAGTTTCGGAGCCATTTCATAAAGTATATCAGCTTATCTTGCCCCTCCTTAGTTGCTAACTTCAACGGGTTGGGCAGCGTTGGCACCACATATATGGTGCGCTTCCGCTGCAGTAGCAGCCTGAGGACGGCGTGTTAATTGGCCTTACGATTTCTCATGCTTCGTCCCTAGTAAGAAAAACTTGAGTAGCAATGTTCTGTTTGTAGTATCTTAAGACAAAGACACATTCTATTTTAACAAATAAAATATCGTTTTACACTCACGTTCCGCAGGTAATTGGGGCTCACCATTAGTAGGACCTTCATCTTCCTAATGGCGGGTCGAGCCTCGATGCCTTAGGTCCATCACCGTCGACCCGGACAGTGTAGGTCATCTAAAAAAGGATCCCTGTTTAAGTCATTCATTGCTTTATCCGCTGTTATAACGTTTCTACGTGCATACGCCATACGTGCACACGCCATACGTGCACACGCCATACGTGCACACGCCATACGTGCACACGCCATACGTGCACACGCCATACGTGCACCCACGACCGCTTCGTAGATTTCTAGCCGGCGAACATTGTACACGCTATTTATTATCAAATGAAGTCTTGTTTTATCCATTCTCACCCTGCTAATATGTAGGGCGTTTCAACCTCCACGATTTTTCCTACCAGAGCTGTATACATTCACCGTTACATTATATTCAGTTTTATTAAACCTCAGGTGTGCATCTGCCATCTCGCAGATGAATTGTCTGCTCAGCACCATCGGGCTCTTCAGACAGGTTCTTCTGACGGTGATAAATCGGGCAAATTGTTTCGTTCCAGTTCCATTTCGTGACAGTAAACCTATTTTTGCATTCAGGAATTACTTCCTTTCTATTCGGGATTGGTAATTTTGGTTAGGATAGATATAGGGGAGTAGGGTTTTTTTGTTAGGGTTGTGTGAAGGGAAGGTGAAGGGTCTTACTGTGTGATTGATTTGATGGGAACTTTGGGAGTTTAGTTTTCAGTTTGAGGTTTGATATTGTTGAGGGGATTTTGTCTTTCGGGTATGGGAATCTTCCTGTAGTTAGGTTGGGGGACCAGAGGGAGGAAATAAGGTCGTTGATGGAGTATCTAATGGTTTTTGAATAATTTAGAAGGTTGCGGTCAATGAGATTTTGAAGGGAGACGATTTTGAGTTCACGTTGGATAACAGCATTGGGGATAAACCAAGGGGCTCCGGCAATGCATCTGATTAATTTATTGAGGCGGCGTTGACGTTTGGCTTTGTTAGTGACTGAGGTGGTGCTCCAAATGGGAGAGGCATATAAAATCTGAGGGAGGATGATGGCAAAAAGGATGTGACGTTTATTAGTGATTGAAGTGGGGCTTTTAAAGGAGAGAAGTGGGTAAAAGATATGGCTGGTTTTATGGACTTAAGTGAGGGTGCCGTCAATGTGGTTGGTGAACGTTAGTTTTTCGTCGAGTGTCACACCTAGAAAGGTGGCAGTCGTCGTTTGTGGGATGAACTTGTTTTACATAGTCAGGGGAAAGTGGTCTCTTTTTACTTGTCTGAATGTAAAGCCAACCTTGGCACATTTGCTCGGATTCATGGTCAGTCGCCAAGAGTCTAACCAGTCTTCAATAAGGTCAAGGTGATCCTTAAGGGCGTCAGCGTTTTTGTCTGGCCACCAGCTACTGGTAGCAATGGTGGCGTCGTCGGCGTATAGGTATAGTTCCGTAATGGGTGTGGTGGGGAAGTCATCAATGAAAATATTGAAAAGGGTGGGACTGAGGACTGCTCCTTGGGGAACACCAGTGTAGACAGGGAAGTCTCATGATAAACTGGCGGCTGTGAAGGAAGGATTGAATTATTTTGGTGAGGTTAAGAGGAATGGGGAGTTTGTGGATGAGGCCGTCATGCCAGACCTTGTCAAAGGCCTGGCTAATGTCGAGAAAGACTGCAGAGATGACTTTTTTCTGGTTAAAGCCTGAGGTGATGAATTCTGCAAGGCGGTTGATTTGGAGGACGGTGGAGGTACACCAACCGAACGTAACTGTGGCGCGCCCCGGCGCGCCGATGACTAAAGAACTGTCCCTATGTGGAGTACACACCTTAACCAGTTTTATTTAAAAAAAGAAGGGGAAATCGCTGTTGAAGTGGCTGTATTGTGTGAACTGTATGTTTGCGTGGAAATTGGAAACTTAAATGTTAATAACAATAGAATGAAAAGAATAAACAAAAATAATATAAAATAGACAAGGACAAAATACAGTAGCAATAAGAGAAACAAGCCCATGCCAAAAAGACAACAAGGTGGATTAATTGAATGCATTATTGTTACATTTTATTCATAACAATATGTAGATAGAATTTTTTTACTACGTTTTTAAAAAATTTATTATTTTATATTATTTTTAATGTACCTTTAATATTATTATTTTTTATTAAAAAAATATATTTATTTATTTTATTTATTTATTTAATTTTTTTCCATAATAATAGAATGGAGAACGTAACTTAAACTTAAGGGTGACAGTTTGGCCGCGGGTAAGCGCAACAGGCGCGACGGCAAGTATTCAGGTTCATGAATGGCAAAACATAAAGGCCTTTGTTAGGACCAAACAAGGAACAAGCTCGCGAAGCAAATGCGGCCACGATAATAACATTAACATCAAGCAAAGCAACAAGTAAAATAAGAAAACATAAAATAACACATAAAGCTAAGATTAGGAAGAGAGAAGACATACGACAGAATCATAGACGATTTAGTATTTCGGAAGGCAGTCTGTGTTTATGTTTTTTCGAAGTGTGGTAAGACCAGATGTTGTTAATCAACGGATTAGGATGATTTAAGAGCCAGACGCTAAAATTACGGGTACATTTGGCGATAAATTCCTGAATCGTGGGTAAATTGTGAGCGTGACGTACGTCACGCATAGTAGTATATCTGCTAAGTTTCAGTAGCGAGCGAATGGTCTTATTTTGGAATATTTCCATTTTGCGAACATGAAGCTTGCCGATCCCGAAAATCTCGCAACCAAACAGGAGCTGAGGACGGATGACGTTTTTATAAATCAAAACGCGAGTCGCGTGAGGCAAGGTACTATTACCGGCGAAGAGGCCCCGAATACCGCTTGCCGCAGGGTGCACATCTGCCATCTCGCAGATGAAATGTCTGCTTCAGCACCAACGGGCTTTTCAGACAGGAGTTTCTGTAGGTGAGAATATGAAAAAAATGACTTTTTGTTTGCTGCCGATAGCGCTTGTAATGGTCACCTTCCATTGGTGCTGGGCCAGTGAGACGCCTTCCCGGTCTGTTGCCCACTAAGGCGTCGATGCGGCGTTAACTGTTGGTCTTGTTTTCGAACTTATACCCGGGTCCAGTATTTACTGCATCTAAGGTCTCTTGGGTGGTTTGTTGTCCTCCCTGTCCAGGCTTGCTATGGGTCGCTTGTAGCAGTCCTATGGCAGTACCTCGATGTTAGCCAGCTTGGAGATGGCGCTGTGTTGGGAGCCCTCTGCTTTCTCGAAGAAGCGCTTCTCGATGGTCGGCAGTAGGACGGCAAGGGGCTTTAAGTTCCCGTCCTTATGCAGCTTCTCTGCTTCCTCGGGCGTGCCAGGATCATACGCAGCGCACGATTCTGCACCGTCTAGATTCGGCCAATGTGGGACTTCGCTGCGCTGGACCACACTGGAGCTGCGAAGGTGATGGTGGAGAGCACATAGGATTTGTACAGCCTTCGCTTGATGTCCACGCTTGGGATTCTGGATCCCATTATCGGCCGGAGTCGATTTAGTGCTGCACATCCTTTTGCTCGGGCGCTTCCCGCCTGGGTCTTCCACAGCAGCTTCTCGTCAAGGAGGACTCCCAGGTACTCGACCTCCAATGCCCAAGGCAGCTGGACTCCGTCTACCAGTAGGTTGGCTTCCGGCGTTGCTTTCAGCTTCCGGTGGAAAATGATGGCTTGTGTCTTTCCCGCATTTGCCGTAATCCTCCACCGACAGTAGTATTGCAGGAGACCATCGACCGCCTTTTGCAGCGTCTTGACCGCGGACTCCTTATTCCAGGACCTGGACAGGATCGCCGCGTCATCCGCATACAGGGACCGCATCGTATTCCACCCGTGTTCCGTAGGGATGTCGCAGGTGAATAAGTTTTACAGGCCGGGCCCAGTACTGGTCCATGTGGTACACGGCAGCAATTTGTCGAGTCTCAGAGCTTGTCCCGAGCCAGCGAACGGTGATGGTTCTGTCCCGCAGATAAGATTTTATGATCTGGGTGATCCAGGCTGGGAGCTGTAGGCTCGTCATCTTCAGCAGGAGAGCCTGGTGCCAGACACGGTCGAAAGCCTGGGAGGAGTCAAAAAAGACCCCGTTAGCAAGCATCTTCCTGTTGAAGGAGTCGATTATGAAGTCGGTTGTTCTGACCAGCTGCTGCACTGTAGAGTGTCCTTCCCGGAAGCCAAACTGCTCTTCTGGCAGGGAACCAGCTTCCCGTACCAGTTCGCAAAGTGGCCACCGCAGCAGCCTCTCAAAAATTTTCCCAAATCCGTCAAGGAGGGAGATCGGCCGGAAGTCTCCCGGTTCCAGCTCTGCCCTCTGCTTCTTTGGAATATAGGTGTTGACTTTTGTCCGTTCCTGTAGTAGCTGCGCCGAAGACGCACAGAAGCACCGTTCCGGTGAGCGAAACTCACCACTACGGTCCGTTAACATTGATAATGCGCACATATCGGGGGATTGTGTTGTAATGTGTGAGTGTTGTTTGTGTGAAGTGGAAACTTACAGACTAGAGATTCATATCGATGCATTTAGAAATGCAAGCAAATTTTCCATTAGAATGGTAGTTTCATTGACAACTACCATTCCCATGGAAAACTGCATACATATTTTGTACTCACTCGGGGCCGAAACTGCCGCACCGACAGAAAAATAGGACGGGAGGCAGGCCTACACGAGCCGGGTACTTAGTTAAAACAAAAAGGAAAGAAACCGGGACGAAAACAGTGGGAGAGCAAAAAATAATTACGGGAGGACAGGGATAGGACAAGGGATTTGGGCGCTTACCTTGGTCTGGTCTATCATCGCCCATTCCGGGCGAGAGCACGTCAATTCTGACAGGAACAGACCCTCGACTCGTTCACGGCCGACGACTACCTCTCGCGCCGAAGCCGATTCCACCCACACACTTCTGCCCCCTCTCGAGTCCAGCAGGACATTCTCCAGCAGACGAAAACTCGACAATCGAATCGAATGTCGAGTGGAAAACAAATGAAGGCCGGAAAGCGCCCAAGGAGAGAGGGTGGGAAATTTAAAATGGGGAAGGTAGGGAAATTAGTGACCTACCTCCCGAGTGGTGCCAAAATATTTATTTACCCATCTCATTCTTTTGGTCAGCTTCAAAATATGTATTTTCCTTATCATTATTTCTGCTTCATCATTCTTATGGAATAATGCTCTGCTAAATCCAGCAGTAGATCCATCCCTACCACAATTGCATACCTAATACATAATGGTGACAAATAACAGAAGGAAACATGATATCAACATTTTATTAAATTATTACATAAGGATACATTTCACTTAAGATAATAAATAATAGAATATCAATCACTTAAAACAAACCAAAATAAATAACCAGCTGACTTTAAGGTATATATGTATAATAAAAAATAATGAAAGGAAAATAAATATACTTAGACAAATATGAAAACGACTATTTACACTACTTCTTCTGTAGGTGCTGGTTTTTCCGGAAAAAGATATCACGTATTAATTTTTTAGTTCTTTTAAGGAACTATCAAGCCTCAAGAATGCCTGGAGTCCTGGGGTATGTCCTGATGGAACCCAAGTATCGCTGAAGGCCCGAAGGGAAGAGGAAAACTTATTCTTGAATAGAAAGCATTACCACTCAATAAACGCACAAATTGAATGTACATGTTTCCCACCCACCAATTTCATGGCTAATAAGGTCGCATGTTTTATAAAGTTAACCTTTTCTCTTTCAGGTTTGTGATTCAGACTTCAGAATATTTAGCATTTTGGCTAGGTATCCGGGGAGTACCCATGACTCCTTTGTTTGGGCCAATTCAGCAATTCGCCAGCGCTAATTGACATTTGGGCTACAGGTGAAAGATGTTGGGTGCTAGGTAAGGTTTGTTTCGGCTTCGGAAAACTAAATCCAGATTTGATTGAGTAACTAGCCACTGATTCGTACAATATTTCTGTATAATGTGAAACTAATGCTATCCGGAAAATCACACTAATTTTCTGACCATACCAGTCTTCAACATTTAAAAGTCATTGAAAATAGCTAATTACAAGCCCTTTCTATACAGTGTTGAGTGTGAATAGGTGCAGGGTGTGTGAATAGTTGTGTGAGGATGGAATCAATATAGATGGGAAGTGCGTTACTGCACCACGGTGAGGGCAGGTTCATTAATCCTCCAGTAATATAAATGTCACTTATGCCTCGGAATGACTCCACTCTATAAATGTTTGAGATTTAAAGTATTGCAGATGCAAATGCTTATAATTGTAGTAGTGTATGTGATAAAAATGAAAGTTGGCTCTCAGCCTGAAACCTAGATGGGTCACAGAATTGTCAGAATAAATAATAATGAGGTTTCATTGAGTGTGTGTAGTTTCATATCAAGTGGTTCAACCAAGATAACATTAGTAATTTGGTAAATAACTCCATAGGTGATTCCGGCTACCCTCTTGAGCCATGGCTCCATACACCAATTATAAATTCTGAAGAGGGGACTCCTGAGGCACGCTACACTCGCCTTCACGTAAGGGCTCGCTCTGCCGTAGAGCGGTGCATTGGGCTGTTGAAGGGCAGATGTAGATGCCTCCTTCAGGCAAGGAAGCTAGAATATGGCCCACTAAAAGTGTGCCAATTTGCCAATGCCTGCAGTGTCCTCCATAATATGTGTTCTGGGTGGAGTGCCTTTTGAAGAAGAAGAGATTGTGATGGGCAATGGGGAGGTGATGGGACCACCAGTGGAACCGGTAGCAAGGGCTATGCTCCAGGAAGCAAGGGCAGTACGGAAGGGAGTAATCAGACGCCTACAAAAATAGGTCAGTTAAAATTCGGAAAAAACCTGCATTTTCAGTTTATATACGCCAATTTACTCACGTGTCTCTGACCTCCCCAATTGTCTCCACAAGGGATTTGAGGAGGTCCTTAATGGACGAGTGGAAGTGGGCGGAGCATAGAGCTTCCTTTTTAACGCTGTAGGTGGCAGTGTTAGATTTGTGGGAAACGTCCCGAGCCCTCGCTGGTAGTAACAGTAGTACAAAACGTGTAATAACATGGATAGCCTCGTAAGGTAAAGTGCTAAAAGAGTAACAAAACTTTAGTTAAGGTTTATGTTTGACTAATATCGGAATGGAAGGAAGCCCACGCATGATAATGGAAGGTTTTCGTCTTTTTATATGCGGCTACATGAAAGCTGTTCGGACGGGGATTCTCGACGAGGACGTCGTTGTAAAAGCGAGACAAGAAAGTTATGCCTTAATGGAAATAAATGATCTTAAGGCATGATTAGAATTAGTGTATGCAAGATATGTATTATTCCATTCGAAATGTCGTTGACTTTCACTAAAGATATAAATCATTTTCAGTTGTTACCCGACGCAAAGATTAGGCTTAACACAGGCTGATATACACAGCCAGATATACACAGCCACAATACAAAATCAAAGTTCACTCTAAATGTGACGCAATTTTCTAGAAGTTCTAAAATAATGATTCCAGGCTCCCTACAAATGGCCAAAAACGAAGGAAAATGCAGGCCTCGTATGAGATACATGGAACAGGTTGTGAAGGATGTAAAGGAGAGGAGTTACGTCAATATGAAGAGGCAGGCATATAGAAGAATCGAGTGAAGGGCCTTGTCAAACCAATTCTATGATTGCTGACCGATGATGATGTTTGTTTTTGTATTGCTTTGAGATTCCTTTTTAAATTCTGCTTGTGTTTCCGTAATCTTCCTTAACGAAGCCCATCACTTCATTGTTCCCGGGATGAATAAATATATTTTATCATTATCATCAAAGAATTGTGACACTTGCATAAATGAACACTTATAGCGTTTGATCTTTACCAGTGTAAAATACCACATAATTTGCTGGATTTGTCTTTTTGTAATGAGTAATATGAACTTGGTCACGTAGGAGACACCAAGGTAGCCTAAAACAACTAAATGAATGTTCAACTATGGAAAAGAAAATTAAATTAAATTCTAGCTGTCGTACAAATAAAACTAAACGATGCACCCATGCTTTCAGATGGGTGCAATGCTCTTTTTTAGTTAGCCGATATATTAAAATGTTCAAGGAATCCCTGAAAAATTTTGAAATGCTGCTTCATTGGCTAGTACTATTCTGTACTGATCATTCGCAGAGGCTAGGATTTCATCCCTAAGAATTTATTACTTAAGATTTATAACTTCAATGGGTGAAAAAATAGTTGCTGCATGCACCTAACTCGCACAAAAGTCGCATCAAAATTTTCAAAGTAGATTTACAGAGCATATAATCACAGAAAACATCTCACAAAAAAGAGAAAGTTAACATTGGAGTTCCACTGAGTTTCATTAACTCATTGTCGGTAAAATTTGCAAGTTAGTTTCTTTTTTCTGCATTATATAGCAATTTCACTTAATAAATTCTGAAGCTGCACGTTTAGCAAAAATCTCTATTCAAAACGGATACGTACACAAACGTGCGCGCGAAAATTGTTGTCAAGTTTACAAACGCAGTGATGGGGCGAAATTTCGATTGCGTTGCCCTAAAATTTCCTCACGGAAATCCTCCTCTCTGAAATGGAGTGAACATACCCTCATGTGCTG
Organism: Platycnemis pennipes; assembly: GCA_933228895.1. Lineage (NCBI taxonomy): Eukaryota > Metazoa > Arthropoda > Insecta > Odonata > Platycnemididae > Platycnemis > Platycnemis pennipes. Next base: position 36,684,982 of record OW121851.1, read on the forward strand.
GGATATTTTTGTTGTCACGCCGTATCTTCACATCGCAAAGTTTTTTTAAAGGTTCTTCCTTTGAAAACGAGTGAAACGAAACCTTAGGCGTAAATGCACTACTCTTGCACCCGAGCACGGGATAATACTGCACAATCACAAAGCAACGCGCTTTCTCAACCAAGAAAGAACAAGCGCTTCAAACACAAACGGACGATAAACACCAGAGTCGGGGCAGGAAGGGTAGGTAAGCCCGTTCGCATGTTTCCCACAAATATGCTCCATCGGTCACGTGACCTTCGCTGTGACGTTTATGGGCGGAGCCAAGTCCAGTCGTCCATTACTGAGGAATTTTCAGCCAATACCTCAATACCAGCTGCCGCCCTCTAAATGCCGTCGGCAAGCTGCTCATTACAGAGGAGGGCATGGTCATCATATTCATCATGAACAGAATCTGAAGATAGAATAATAAAATTTTTAAAACAGCAATTTTTTATGCTTTTAATACATTTCCCTAAGCAATACCTACAAATACCATGCTTTTAATCCGATTATGAAATACTCTGATGCCTTCTAATGCAGCATCCTTAGCTGCTGAGAAAAATATCACTCACCACACACTCTCCTCTTCTTTGCTGTAGGTGTTGGTGTGTCTGCCACCGGGGAGGCCATCAGGTGGGCGCCTTCCTCCTCTGACAGAGGGATGTTGATGCTCCCATCTGGCTGCACCATTTGTATCTGTAAAACATGTTTTTGTTATAACCAATGAAACCTACATTGAAGAATTTAATAAAATGATCCTCTCACCTTCACCACAAAAACAGAATTAATCAACACCTCCATGGCGTCAATAGACCCTGTTATGCCACTGACTGCTGTTTCTCCTATAAAAGCTAGGAGCTTCTCTTCCATTGCAGTCAGTGGCACAACCTTCGATGGAGTCAGATCGTCGCAGATTGGCAGCCTTAGCTTTTACATTTGAACGCCAGTCCTGCCATGACTAAAAGAAATGCTCCATATTATATAAGAAAAGAAACAAATTGTTTGCAGTAAAATATAAAAATTTACCCTGGACCACTTCTCGGGTGTTTTTGAGGCCCTGGTTGAAGTTCACGGTAAGGGAATCTGTGAGGATCAGGGTAAGGTTGTCGACGGCCATGTCGACGTCGGAAACGGTGAGGAGAGGTTGTGCCGGGAGGTGGAGCAGGTGTGCCTCGGCATGCAGCTGGAAGAGATCCCAGCTGACATGCCTAGGGAGTTGGGGGGATAGGAGAGGAGAGAGGTTAAGGATGAAGGAGACGGGAGCGTGGTCGGAGGCAGAGGTGTCAAGGACTGTGATGGTAGGAAGAGGTATATCGAGGGAAGAGAGAGCGATGTCAAGGATGTCGGCACTGTGGCCGGTTGGGAAGGAAGTGGGTGTGTGCGGGTGGGATAAGGAGGTGGAGGGGAGCGTCGGACATTGCCCGTTCTATTTGGTGTCCTTTCCCATTCGTAGCCCTGCAGCCCCAGGCAAGGTGTTTCGAGTTGAGGTCCCCGGCGACGAAGGAGCGTTCCAGCGCAGCTGTGTGCAGCATAAGGTCGAGGTCCTCAGTGGTGAATGGGCCTCGCGGTGGATGGTAGGCCGACCAGAGCGTAAGGGGTCCGGCTGAGGTGCGGAGTGAGATGCCCGTAACCTCAAGACGGTCGGTGTTCAGAGCTGGGAGTGGGCTGTGGTGTAATGTTGATTTTATGAGAGCCGCCACGCCGCCACCCCTCCTGGGGTAGTGATCTCGCCGGTAGACGTGGTAACCCGGGACGCGGAAAAGGTGGGTAGGTTTCAGGGCAGTTTCTTGGAGTAGGAGGACGTCAGGGTATTCGGTGGAGGTAAGGTGTAGGAGGTCCGGGTAGTTTTTGGAGGCAGAGTGAAGGTTCCAGGAAATGATTTTAAGGTAGGTGGGAAGGCATGTGGGTTTATCCATGAACGATGGCTCAAAAGATTAATGGAATTTCCTCGAGAAGGATGAGTAGGGTGGATTTGTCAGGAGGCGGAGCTACGAATTTTGCAATGAGAGAGAGGACTCGGGGAAGAAGGCGTTCGAGGATAGGTATAAGTTGGTCGAGGAAGAAAGCTGGGGGAGCAGGGTCAGCAGCTGGGGGAGCAGGGTCAGTAGCAGGGGGTGCAGGTTGAGGTGCGGCGGGAGAGGGAGGAGGCGGTGCGGTAGTTGGTGAGGGAGCAGGAGGGGTGGGGGGAGCGTCCCGGGTCCCACGGGTCCGTTCGGCGTATGTAAGATACGCTCGGCAGCCCCAGTAGTTGGCCGCGTGCTCCAACCCGCAGTTCACGATGGTTGCCTTGTTGGAGGCCGGCAGAGTGCAGGCACCTGGGGCGTGGCGGTCCTGGCATTTGACACAACGGTAGGCCATACCGCAGCTTTTCCAAGTGTGGCCATACCGTTGGCATCTGGTGCACTGCGGCGGACCGGAGGGTGTCTTGTATGGTTCGATTTTAACTGCTAGGTTGCAGATGTTCGAGATCTGCTGGAGGAAGTCGCCATCGTCTCGAGTGGGTACCTCTGCTTGGAATAGCGGCATTGGCCGCTTGGAGGTTGGTGGAAAGACGTGTTCTGGGTTTGCCGACAGGATCCGTTCCCGGTCCACCCGTTCGGATGTGGTAAGGCGTGAGGTCATAAGCTGTACAATCTTAGTAACCGGGACTCCTCGATGAACGATGTCGTCCATTCGGTCCTGGGGGCTGGTGTCGCTCGGCAGGCCGCGGATCACGTAGTAATAACTACGGTCTGCAGCTAATTGAAAGGTGTAAAAGGGTGTATTCGAGGCCCTGAGCGATGCCGACACTGATCGGAAGTCAACCGCCGTTTGGCATCGGAGCTTGATGTCTCCCCCGGACATGGCGGCGACAGGTGGGAAATTGCAAAAAGCGGAAACTCGTTTATACCGCTCCTGCCATCCAGCGGTGCCTTTTAGATATATCGGTGGTATGTTTGCCTTAGGCATGTCTGGGTCCTTTGGCGGCCCCGGGTGTCCATGGAGGTAGAGCCTGATTGGAGGGGCGCAGCAGCCGATGGTCCGCTGCATTCGTCCTCGAGCCGCAGTGCTCTGTATTTAGAGGAGGTTTCAATTGGAGTCGGGGAGACTGGTGCGGAGCGTTTCGCCACCTTCCGGGGGAAAACGAAGGTCTCCGTTGTATTCTCCTCAACAGGTGGAGGAGGTGGCTGCACGATAGGCGTCGTGATGGTTTCCTCAGGTGGGCAGGTGACTTGAAGAGCGGTAGAGGAAGACTTAGCAATCTCATGCGTGATTTCGCTATCTGATAGCTGAATGGACCCCTGGTCGTCTCGTGAGATACTTAGTCTACTGCCATGGGATATAAGAGACTCCCTGGATGAGGAAAGTGAATGGCTACGTCGGTGTCCCACTTTAGGAATGGTACCAGTCTGGGATTCCATGGTGTCGGGTCGGGGTGGGGGGCACCCTAGCGTGGGGACCCAACCGGGCCCCCCTGGCGTGCAATGAGGCAAGGGGCCCTCTGCCAGGGGTTGCCGACCGAGACCGACCGTGACCGACCGTGGGAGGTCAGGAATCTTTGAGGGGTGTCAGGAACAGGCGACACTCGGGGCTGAGCACTCGGGGCTGAGAAGTTGGATCTCAGTTAGCCAACCGCCCCGAGCGCCCTGTCCTGAGAGGAGTTACTGTAACTCCGAGTGCAGGTGGGATGGTTGCCGTTGTCCTGCGGAAGACGTCTGGAAGTATCTCTGCGGTTAGCTGGTGCCGTAGCCCTGTAAGGAGATCGGTATCCCTGCGTGTTGCAGGTGTTGCAGGATACTGTAGCAGAAATGACAGGAGCACCGCGGGTTGCGGTGGTTACAGGATACCTGTCAATCACCAGGAAATGGTGGGTGCCAGGGACTGAGGTCCTTGCTAAAGTCGCAGGAGGTATCAAGCGCTTCCTCGGTGGTACCACGCGACCGTTGCAGTTCGAACGGTCGGCGGGAAACGCGCGCAAACAGGCTAAAAGCCTGTTGCCTCGCGGATGGGGTTACACCCGGGTCCCGAAAGTCGGTAAACCGGAATGGGGACGTCTCCAGTAATGGAGTCGTCTGTTCGCATTAGTGCCAGAGTCAAGCGAGTATCAGAATTCAATGATGCTCGAGGAGTCTCTCTCTCTCGCAGGCTTTCGTCCGGGTTCCCCCGTCTTGGGTCTCTGCTTGCCGGCCGGGGGCCGTTGACAGAGTGGTTCGTGCGTGGGGTAAGGGTCAGAATGGAAGTGTCGGTAGGTTATTTTGTTTAGGTTAGGACAGTTTTTCAAGTAGTGGCTGGGAATATGCTATTTTTATTGGGTTCGGACGGGTTATTTTATTAGGGAATATTCGGGAAGGTTTGGGTGGCCGGGAATTTGCCGTGGTCGGGTAGAGGGCTCTGCCATAACGGCGTGAGGGTTGGGTTTCCAGTGTGGAGTAGGGAACGCCTGAAGCGAGTGTGCTGGTGGCGGAGGGTGTCTGGCAGGGAAGGGATATGGAGTTCTCTTTGGAGTTGGGAGTTTCGCACGAACCACGGGGCCCCCGTCATCCTCCAGACCAGGCGGTTGTACGTTCCGGATAGCCCGCGTATGTTGACTTTGGAGCGGAAGACCCAAGCGGGGGAGGCGTAGGTGAGCAGGTTCTCGATGGTGGCCCGGAATACTAGGACTTTGGCTGGAAGGTTCATCGGGGATTGCCGGCTGAAAAGCGGGAAGAGTGATGTGAACATCCGCTTAGGCCTTCGATGGATGTCAGCGTGTGGTCTTCGAAGAGTAGGCGGCGGTCTAGGCGGACTCCCAGGTACTTGACTACGGGTTTCGGCTCGAGGACAGTGTCTGCGATGACTATGCGGGCCAGCCGCAGGTTGCGCCGGCGTCGTGTAAACGTCACCAGGTCGGTTTTTTGCGGGTTGACTGAAAGCTTCCAGGACTGGAGCCACAGGGCCGTAGATGTTACGGCCGGTTTGAGTCGCCTTGAGGCGAAGGCGGGGCTGATGGAAACACACGTGAGGGCGATGTCGTCTGCGTATTGGTAGACTGTGGTATGGGGCGGGATGGGGAGGTCGGAAAGGAAAAGGTTGAACAGTAGGGGAGAGAGAATGGCGCCTTGAGGGACGCCGGAGTGGATGGGATAGGTTGCTGAGGGTGAGGAATTTATGGTTACTTTAAAAGTACGGGATGTAAGGAAGGAAAGAATAAGTTTGGTGAGGTAGGTGGGGACAGGGAGTTGGGACAGTTTTAGGAGTAGGCCGCCGGGCCAGACGCGGTCAAAAGCCTGCTTCAGGTCAAGAAAGGCAGCGAGGGTGGTGTTGTCCCTCCGGAATCCGGTCGCTATAGTGTCCACCAGACGAACTAGTTGGTGGGTGGCCGAGTGACGGCGGCGGAACCCCATTTGCCACGGCGGGACAAGGTTGTTCGTGTCCACGACGGTCTCCAGCCGGCGGTGTATTACGCGTTCAAGCAACTTGCCCAGGGTAGAGAGTAGGGAGATGGGTCGGTAGGAAGTAGGGTCAGAGTGAGGTTTCAGGGGTTTAAGGATCATTTTAATGTTGGCCAGCTTCCAGGCCGTGGTAAAATAGGAAAGGCGGAGGCAGGCATTGAATATATGGGAAATGAAGTCATGGTAGGATGGGGGAAGGTTTTTTAGGGCAGGGTTGGTGATGTTGTCAGGACCAGGGGCCTTCCTGGTTTGAAGGCGGGAGATGAGGGTTTTTATTTCACGAGGATCGGTGAGGATAGGTTCTGAGGTAGGGTGTAGGTTAAGGCGGTGACGGCACTGGAAGCTGCGAGTTCATAAGGAGAGGATAGGTCATTGGTAAAGGTACGGGCAAGTTGCTGAGCGAAGATAGTGGCTCTGTCAAGGTCACTGGTGACCGTCCGCCCACCGTGGGAGAGGGCCGCGATGGTCGAGGTTCTGCCACGGAGCCGCCGCACCAGGTCCCATGGGTCAGGTTGCCTGTCCTCGCCTGTGGTAAACAGGCGGTCGGTGATGGTGGTGGACCGGATGTGTCTGAGCTTAGCCCGGACCCGGAGGCGCAGGTTCCGGTAGTCCGCCGCAAAGGCCGGGTTGTGAGTTCTTTGATACGCGCGTCTGGCTCTGTTTCGCTCTCGGATGAGATTGAGTACGGCGGCCGGTAAAGTATGAAGGTGAGGGGAAGGGTGATGGATGGGGCGAGCGGAATTGGTGATGGATTCGGAGATGAGAAGGGTGAGGTTGTCCGTGGCTTTGTCTAGGTCAAAAACCGTGGTAAGTGGCTGAGGAGGCAGGTGAAGGAGGTGGGCTTCGGCGTGCAGTTGGAAAAGCTCCCAGTTGACACGCCGCGGGAGGTGTGAGGACAAGGTTGGGGTAAGGTTGTAGGTGAAGGAGACGGGAGCGTGGTCGGAAGCGGATAGGTCGTGGACTATGATGGCAGGTATAGGTAGGTCAGTTGACGAAAGGCCGATATCCAGGATATAGGCTCGATCAGGGTGGTTTGGTAAGAAGTGTGTCGGTTCGGATGGGATAAGGAGGTGTACGGGGAGTCGGACATCGCCCTACGGACCTGTGTGCCCTTTCCATTCGTGACTCTGCAGCCCCAGTCCCTGTGCTTCGCGTTAAGGTCGCCTGCCATGAAGGTTCCGTCCGTGGCGATGGTGGTGAGGAGGAGGTCGAGGTCGGCTTCTGCGAAGTTCCGTCCCGGTGGGTGGTAAGAAGACCATATGTTCAGCGGGCCTATTGAGGTACGGAGACTGATGCCAGCGGCCTCCAGGTGGACGGTGTCCAAGGCTTGGAGCGGATGGTGCTGGAGCGTCTCCTTGACGAGGGTGGCCACACCGCCTCCACGGCGAGGGTAGCGGTCGCGTCGGTACACGCGATACCCCGGGACGCGGAAAAGGTGGTTTGGTTTTAAGGAAGTTTCCTGTAGGAGGACGTCAGGATGGATTGTAGAAGTAAGGTGGAGAAGGTCTGGGTAATTGGCGGAGGTGGATGTTCCAGGAAATGATGTTCAATTGGGTAGGTGGGTGTGTTGGTTTATCCATTGACCAGGCTATAGAGAATGGAGGGAACTTCTTCGAGTAGGATAAGCCAGATACTCTTGTCAGGAGGTGGGGACACGAGTTTCGCAAAGAGGCTAAGGATAGGTGGAAGGAAGCGGTCTAGGACGCGTTTGATCTGTGAACATAGGTCCTGGGGGGGAGGAGAGGTACTGGTTGAAGGCAGGGGTTCTGCAGGAGGCGGAGGAGGCAGAGGTTGTGAAGGAGGCGGAGGAGGCGGCGTTGGGTCGGTAGGTGGTGGAGGGGGAGAAGAAGGAGGAGGTGCGGCCCGGGGTCCGCGGGTGCGTTCTGCGTAGGAGACGTAGGCGGTGCAGCCACGGTAATTTGCCATGTGCTCCTGGCCACAGTTCACACATGTGGCCCGGTGCTCCGGTCTGAGCTGGCAGGCTCCCGGCGCGTGATTCGCGGTGCACTTGACGCACCGGAATGTCATGCCGCAGTTTTTCCATGTGTCCCAAGCGTTGGCAGCGGGTATATTGTGGGGGCCCTGAAGGGGTTTTGTACGGTTCAATTTTGGTAGAGAGGTCACATATATTAGTGATTTGCTGGAGCAGGTTGCCGTCCGCCTTAGTGGGCACCTCAAAGGTGGGCAAAGGCCTCTTCGCCACAGGGGGGAATGCGTGGTCCGGGTTTCGCGCTAGGATGCGTTCCCGCTCTTCACGCTCGGCCTGTGTGAGACGTGACGTCAGCAGCTGGCTGCATTTAGTCGTCGGGATTCCTCGGAGGGTGGTGACCTCAGCTAAAATGTCGCGCGGGTCGGTGTCCGTGGGGAGGCCGCGGACAACATAGTAAAATTTCCTGTCCTCGGGCAGTTGGTAAGTGTAGAAAGGTTTGTTTGCAGCGCGCAGAAATGCGGTTACTTTGCGAAAGTCATTTGCAGACTGGCATCGAAGTCTTATGTCACCGCCTGCCATGGCGGCGACAGGAGGGAACGTGCAAAGGGCAGCAATGGCAGCATATCGTGTCTTCCATTCCGCCGTGCCTTTCAAGTAAATAGGCGGCAGTTGCACCTTTGATGGGAGCTTCGCAGGGTCGACCTCCATCAGGTCAGGTGGCGTGGCGGTTGAGGGGTGGCCGCCGTCGTCATCAAGGCGTAGGGCTCTGTACTTGGATGACGTCTGCAGTGGGGTCGGTGACAGGGGAGCCGCACGTTTGACTACCTTCCTGGGGAATTGAAAACCGTCGGCAGTAGTGCCTGGAACGGCAGGAGGAGGCATCGCAGGAGGAGGCATCGCAGGAGGAGGCATCGCAGGAGAAGACATCGTGACGTCCATATCGGTGGAGGCGGATGCCCCGGCAACGTTGTCCTGGGAGACAGGATTTCCAGCGGTTGGCGCCGGTGGCAAGGCAGCGAAAGCCGTTAAGGACGAGGTCGATTTTGCCACTTCGTGGCAGGAGTCCGAATCGGAGAGGGACATCGAGCCTCGGGAAAGGCGGAGATCACACCCTATTTGGGTAAGAGAGTCTTGCGAAACGGACGTAGATTTGCTACGGCGGTGGCCGAGCTTCAGGATGGCGCCCGGGGACGCCATGGTGTAGGTCGTGTCAATGGGAGTGCGTGGGTGGGCACCCTAGCGTGGGGACCCGACCGGATCCACCTGGCGTGCAGTGAGGCAAGGGGCCCTCTGCCAGGGTTTGCCGGCCGAGACCGACCGTGGGAGGTCAGGAGTATTGAGGGGTGTCAGGAACAGGCGACACTCGGGGCTGAGAAGTTGGATCTTAGTTAGCCAACCGCCCCGAGCGCCCTGTCCTGAGGGGAGTTACTGTAACTCCGAGTGCTGGAAAATAGTTGCCGTTGTCCTGCGGAAGAGGTCAGGAAATATCTCTGTGGAGCTGGTGTCGGATCTCTGGAGATCGGTATCCCTGCTTGTAGTAGCGGTATCCCTGCTTGTCGCAGGAGTGGCAGGAGTACCGCGGGCAGCGGTGGTTCCAGGATATCTTCAATCACCTGGAAATGGTGGATGGCAGGGACTGAAGTCCTTTCGATAGTCGCAGGAGGTATCAAGCGCCTCCTTGGTGGTGCCGCGCGACCGTTGCAGTTCGAACGGCCGGCGGGAAACGCGCGCAAACAGGCTAAAAGCCTGTTGCCTCGCGGATGGGGTTACACCCGGGTGCCGAAAGTCGGTTAGCCGGAATGGCGACGTCTCCAGTAATGGAGTCGTCTGTTCGCGTTTACGCCAGAGTCAATCGAGTATCAAAAAGTTAGTGATGCTCGAGGAGTCTTCCTTTCCTTTCGTAGAGCTCACCAGGGGGGATGCCCCCCCCGATCTGGTCCTCTGCTTTCCGGCCGGGGGCCGTTGACAGGGTGGTTCGTGCGAGGGTTAGGTCAGAATATGGAAGGGTCGGTAGGTTATTTTGTTCAGGTAAGGTAGGAGGATGATAGGAGAAGTATTTCAGTTGAGAGAGACGGGCTATTTTATTCAGGGCATTCTGGGAAGGGAGAGAGGCAGAGGGAACTTTTTGTTATCGGGTATAGAACCGTGCCAGAGGTTCATGAGGCAGGGATTTTGGGTGAGGAGAAGGGATCGTTTGAATCGGGTGTGGATGTGACGCAGTGTGTCAGGTAGGGTGGGTAGGTTTAATTCGTGAAGGAGTTGGGAATTTCGCACGAACCACGGGGCCCCCGACATCCGCCGGATCAGGCGATGGTATGTCCCTGTGAGTCGCTTGATATTTGTTCTTGAACGGAAGGCCCAGGCAGGTGAGGCGTAGGTCAGGGTTGGTGTTACCATAGCTTTGAACAGTAGGACCTTCTCGGGGAGAGACAGCGGTGATCGGCGGTGGAAGAGCGGGGCCAGCGCATTGCTGATCCCTAACGCCTTCCCGATGGTGGTGGAGGTGTGTTGTTCGAAGAGCAGCCGGGTATCTAGGGTCACGCCGAGGTATTTCGTTTGAGGCTTTGGTGTGATGACCGTTTCTCCTACGGTGATTTCCGGGAGGCGGAGGTTTCTTCTCAGCCTGGAGAATGTCACGAGGTCCGTTTTCCGAGGGTTGACGGACAGTTTCCACGATCGGAGCCATTCTGCCGTGGATGCGAAAGCGGGCCTTAGTCGTCGCGCAGCAAAGGTAGGGCTAACGGTAGTGGCGGCAAGGGCAATGTCGTCCGCGTATTGATACAGGGTGATGTTAGGTGGGATGGGTAGGTCCGAGAGGTAGAGGTTGAAAAGGATGGGGGAAAGGATGGCGCCTTGAGGAACTCCCGCAGAGGTGGGGTGGGTTGCTGAGGAAGAGGAGTTGACGGTTACGTTGAAGGAACGGGATGTCAGGAAAGAAAGGATTATTTTGTTAAGGTAAGTAGGAATGGGGAGTCGGGATAATTTGAGGATGAGTCCACCGGGCCAGACTCGGTCGAACGCCTGTTGAAGATCTAGAAATGCAGCGAGGGTCGTGGAGTGCCGCTGGAATCCTGAGGCAATGTGCTGCACCAGTCGGACGAGCTGGTGCGACGTCGAATGGCGGCGGCGGAATCCCATCTGCCATGGTGGTATGAGCCTTTCAGCATCTACGACGGGCTCAAGGCGGCGGAGAATGATGCGCTCCAGCAACTTGCCGAGGGAGGAAAGGAGGGAGATAGGTCGGTAGGATGTGGGGTCGGATGGAGGTTTGTGGGGTTTGAGGATCATTTTGATATTTGCGCACTTCCATTGGGTTGGAAAGTACGAGTGGTGAAGGCAGGCGGTGAGGATGTCTGAGAGGAATGGGTGGAAGGATGCAGGTAGGGTTTTTAGGGCGCGGTTTGGGATTGAGTCAGGGCCAGGAGCTTTCCTGGTTTGGAGGTTGTGCAAGATGGATTTGATTTCGGAGGGAGTGACGGGGACAGGTTCAGAGGAAGGGGTAAACGTCAGCGCAGTACAAGCAGCAGACGCGGAGGATTCATGAGGGGAAGGAAGGGTGTTGCAGAAGGTGGTGGCAAGTTGCTGGGCAAAGATGTTAGACTTTTCAAGGTCGTTGGTGGTAGTGTGCTCGCCGACTGTGAGGGCGGAGACCGTGGACGGTCGGCCGCGAATCTGCCGCAGCAGCGCCCAGGGCCGGGTCTCGGATGAGGTGCCCGCGGAGATGAGGCGCCTGGTGATTGTTGTTGCTCGAAGGTTCCGCAGTTTAGCTCGTACACGGAGGCGTAAGTTGCGATAGTCAGCCGCAAAGGCTGGGTTGTGTGTCGACTGGTAGTGGCGTCTGGCCCGGTTTCTCTCGCGGATTAGGGTTAGGACGGGAAGGGGCAGGGTGTGGGGATGGGGAGAAGGGGGTGGGGGCGGTTTAGCGGAAGTGATGAGGGATTCAGTAATGATAAGGGTGAGGTTATCGATGGCTAGGTCAATGTCAGAGGGTGAGGATAAAGGCTGGGTAGGTAGGTGATCTAAGTGGGCCTCGGCGTGCAACTGGAAGATTTCCCAGTGCACGTTCCGAGGAAGGTGGTTGGATGGGGTAGGGGAGAGGTGGAAAAGGAAGGAAACGGGAGCGTGGTCAGAGGCGGAGGTTTCGTGGACGGTGATGTCAGGCAGTGGGATGTCAATGGAGGATAGGGCATAATCCAGGATATCGGAACTATCAGGTCGGTTGGGTAGGAAGTGGGTCGCGGAGTGAGGGATGAGGAGGTGAAGCGGCATGTCGGACATTGCCCTGCGTAGTTGTGTGCCCTTTCCGTTGGTAGCCCTGCAGCCCCAGAGTCGATGCTTCGCATTTAAATCCCCAGCGATGAGGGACTTGTCCGCCGCGGCGGTGGAGAGGAGGAGGTCCAGGTCAGCGTCACTGAAATTGTGGCCCGGCGGATGGTAAGCCGATCATATGCTGAGGGGACCTTCCGAGGTGCGGAGGGTGATGCCGGTAGCCTCCAGGCGGGTGGTCTGCATGGGCTGAAGGGGCATGTGGCGCAGCGATGATTTGACGAGAACGGCCACGCCGCCGCCCTTCCTTGGGTAGCGGTCCCGTCGGTACACGGTGTACCCCGGGACGCGGAACAGGTGATGAGGTTTGAGGCCAGTCTCCTGGAGGAGAAGGACATCAGGGAAGGCGGATGAGGTAAAATGGAGGAGGTCAGGATAATTGAGGGAAGCTGATTGGATATTCCAGGTGGAGATTTTCAATTGGGTTGGAGGATGGTAGGGTTTATCCATGGGCGAGGTTTGACAGGAATGAGGGGAGCTCATCGAGCAGGATCTGGAAAGGGGTTTTGTCAGGAGGTGGGGCCATCATCTTCATAAACAAGGATAGGGCTAGCGGAAGGAGGCGGTCGAGGAGGGTTTTGAGGAAGTTTTCGGGTGAAGACGAAGGTAGTGAAGCGGTGTCGGTGGGAGTATGGGGCGCCGGAGTGGTTGGAGGCGGAGGAGGCGGAGGTGTAGGGGCGGTAGGAGGCGGAGGAGGCGGAGGTGCAGGGGCGGCAGGAGTCGAGGTAGGGGGTGCGTCCCGGGGGCCGCGGGTGCGGGCGGCGTAGGTGACGTATACGCTGCAACCTCTGAAGTTGGCGGAGTGCTCCTGTCCACAGTACACATGTGGCTCTCTGTGTCGGCTGCAGGCGGCAGGCGGCAGGCACCAGGAGCGTGGGTCTCTGCGCACTTGACGCAACGGTAGCCGAGGTTGCAATTACGCCAAGTATGGCCATGCCGCTGGCACCTCGTGCATTGTGGGGGACCCGTTGGTGTTTTATACGGCTCAACTTTAACAGACAGGTTACATAGGTTCGTGAGTTGGCAAAGGAGGTCACCGTCGGCCTTCTGGGGCACCTCAATTTGGAAAAGTGGCAGCTTCCGCTTAGCCTGTGGTGGGAACACGTGGCCCGGATCGCGAGCCAGGGTGCGCTCCCGGTCCTCCCGTTGTGAGGGGGTTAGCCGCGATGTCAATAGTTGGACACATTTGGACGCTGGGATACCATTCCCCGCGATGTCCTCAAGGATATCAGCCGGTTCCGTGTCAGCAGGGAGGCCACGGACTACATAATAAAAGGATCTGTCCTCTGGCAGTTGGTAAGAATAAAAGAGTTGATTTCCTTCTTTGAGAAAAGCGGTCACCTTACGAAAGTCCCCAGACGTCTGGCACTTTAGCTTAATGTCTCCGCCAGCCATGGCGGCGACTGGTGGAAAGGTACAACGGGCTGCGATGAGTTTGTATCTTTCCTGCCATTTTGCCGTCCCCTTTAGGAAGATCGGCGGTATGTTCCCACGCGGAGTCTGGGTGGCCGGATCAACGTCCATGGTTTCAGTGGACGTCCCATTACAGTTGTCGTCCATTTGGAGCGCCCGGAATTTGGAAGAAGTTGCCAGGGGCGTAGGTGATACTGGCGCCGAGCGCTTCACCGTCTTCCTAGGGAAGGTGAAGCCATCGGCAGGAAATTCGCTATCATAGGTCACCAGGGTTGGGGCCACGGTAGGTGGTGGCAAGTCTTCGGTTAAGGCGACTGTGGCAGGAGCTGCAGGCTCAGGAGCTGCAGGGGGCTAAGAAGTTGCAGGGAGTGCAGGTACGACAATCGTCGAGGACGGAGCGAGCTCGTGGGAAGAGTCTGAGTCCGTCAGATGAAGGGTGCTACGTGACCCCCTGGATAGTCTAAGGTCGTAACCTAGCGGAGAAAACGACTCCACGGAGGAGGAGGTGGAATGGCTCCGTTGATGAGCCTTCTTCTGCTTTGGGATGGCGCCCTTAGGCTCCATGGCAAGTGGAGTGTGTTGCGGGGGTGTTGGAGGGTGCCCTAACGTGGGGACCCGACCAGATCCACCTGGCGTGCAGTGAGGCAGGGGCCCTCTGCCAGGCTTTGCCGACCGAGACCGACCGTGGGAGGTCAGGGGTGCTGAGGGAAATCAGGGACAGGCGACACTCGGGGCTGAGAAGTTGGGTCTGAGTTAGCCAACCGCCCCGAGCGCCCTGCCCTGACGGGAGTTACTGTAACTCCGAGTTGTCGCCGCTGTCCTGCGAGGGACAGCGGGAAGTATCTCTGCGGAGATGGTGTTGGTTTCTCAGGAAATCAGTATCCCTGCTTGTTGGCAGCGGTATCCCTGCTTGTTGCAGGAGTGGCAGCAGTACCGCGGGCAGCGGCGGTTCCAGGATAACCTGTCAATCACCTGGTAATGGTGGTTGGCAGGTACTGAAGTGCTTTCAAAAATCGCGGGAGGCAGCAAGCGCCACCTCGGCGGTACTACGCGACCGTTGTATTTCAAACGGTGCGCGCCAAACGCGCACAACCAGGCTAAAAGCCTGTCGCGCCGCGGATGCGGTTACACCCGGTTCCCAAAGTTGGTACACCGGAAAGGTCGACGTCACCAGGAATGGAGTCGTCTATTTCGTATCAGTGCAAGAGTCAAGATAGCCCAAGTCTCCAAGTCTAGTTGGATAGGTTTTGTGCCTTTGCGTGATGATTGTGGACGGATGGTAATGAATCCCTCGCTGTCGGTGGTGTCGTGTGGACGTGCGACCGACGCCTCAGCTACCAGTGATGGGATGAAAGGTGCCGCATCGTGAGTGATTTTGCTGGCCGCGGAGCTCTCATGCGTCCGGGTTGTTTGCGCAGTGAAGTTTATTGTGGATGGTGTGATTTCCGAGCTCTCATGCTCGGAATAGTCAGGTGACGCAGGTGAGTCGGTCATTGCTGCGGCCATTTGGCCGATTGATGGAGCGAATGCGTGTATTCTATTGTGGAGGTCGATGGCAGCGGTTGCTGCGGTCCGTGCAATGCCGACGCCTCGAGAGACGTCGGCGAGGAACAATTTTTATTATCAAAACCAAGAATCAAAAGTCCGAACGGTGCAAGTTTGTCATAGAGTTGTGATCATCCAATTGCAGAAGCGCGCTGATTTGGCTGACGTTCTTCTAACGGCGGATAGCTCAGTCGGTCCGGTTGATGCTCGAGGAGTCTCTTCTTCTTCGCAAGCTTCACCCGGGGTTTACCCCGTCTTGACGTCTCTGCTTACCGGCCGGGGGCCGTTGACAGAGTGGTTCATGCGTAAGGGAGTCGGAATAGGGAAGGATCGATAGTATAGGTTGTTCAGGGGAGGGGATAGTTGTCATGTAGGGGGAGATGGGTTATTTTAATCAGGGGAGATGAGGAAAGGATTGAGTGGTAGGGAAGCTGGGGTTTTCAGGTAGAGAACCGTGCCAGAGGTTCTGGAGGGTAGGGTTACGCGTAAGGAGGAGGGATTTCTTAAAGCGGGTGTGGGCGTGACGGAGGATTACTGGTAGGTCAGGGATTTGGAGTTCGCTGAGGATTTGGGAGTTACGCATGAACCACGGGGCCCCCGACATACGCCGGATCAGGTGACGGTAGGTGCCGCTGAGCTGCCTGATGTTCGTTGCGCTGCGGAAGGCCCAGGCTGGAGAGGCGTATGTCAAGACGGGTTCCACTGTAGCTCGAAGGATCCTGGCCTTCGCTGAGATTGACAGTGGGGATCGCCGGGAGTAGAGGGGAGCGAGGGCTGCATAGGCGCCTTCGGCCTTTTTTCTGGCTGCCAGTGTGTGCTGCTTGAAACTTAGGCGCTGGTCCAACAATACTCCGAGATATTTGGCGGTGGGTTTCGCCGCGATTTTTGTGGATCCAATTTGCAGTTCAGGTGGGCGACGGCGGCGACGGGAGGCAGTGAATTGGACTAGTTCAGTCTTAGCGGGGTTTGCCGAGAGTTTCCATGTTTTCAGCCACTCAGTCGTGGCAGTAACGGCTGGCTGAAGTTTCCGGTTGGAAAAGATGGGGCTTACGGAGGAGATAGACAGGGCGATGTCGTCGGCATATTGGAAGATGGTGGCGTTAGGTGGGGTAGGGATATCGGATAGGAAAAGGTTAAACAGGATTGGGGAAAGGATGGCACCTTGAGGGACACCTGCAAGGATGGGATGAGTGGCTGAGGTTGAGGAGCCGACGGAGACGTGGAAGGAGCGTGACGTAAGGAAAGAGAGGATTATTTTGTTGAGGTACGTCGGGATTGGGAGGCGGGACAGTTTGAGGAGGAGTCCGCCGGGCCAGACGCGGTCGAAAGCCTGCTGGAGGTCAAGGAAGGCGGCGGAGGTAGTGACGTTGCGCTGGAATCCGGACGCAATGAGGTCGACCAGGCGTACAAGCTGGTGTGTAGCGGAGTGTCGGCGACGGAACCCCATCTGCCAGGGCGGGATCAGGTGGTGGGAGTCGACCACGGTTTCCAGCCGGCGGAGGATGACCTGCTCGAGCAGCTTGCCAAGAGTGGGGAGGAGGGAGATAGGGCGGTAGGAGGTTGGGTTAGATGACGGTTTGCCAGGTTTTAAGACCATTTTTATCCTGGCCGTCTTCCAGGAGGAAGGGAAATAGGAGAGGCGGAGGCAGGAGTTGAAGATGTTGGAAATGAAGGTGTGGTACTCGGCAGGAAGGGATTTTAGGGCTCGGTTTGGGATGTTGTCCGGACCGGGAGCTTTCCTGGTCCGGAGGCGGGAAATGAGGGATTTCAGTTCCAGTGGTGAAGTGAAGTCAGGTTCGGAGGTTGGGGTAAAGGACAGGGAAGTGCAGGCAGTAGAGGCAGAAGGATCATGGGGAGAAGGAAGGTCGTTTTGGAAAGTAGTGGCTAGCTGTCGAGCGAAAAGGTTGGATTTTTCAAGGTCTTCGACGATAGTAGTTCCGCCGGCGTTCAAGGCGCCCACCGTGGACGGCTTCCCGCGCAGCTGCCGTACCAGCTGCCACGGCGTCAGGGGTCGTTCCGTACCGGTGGTCAATAGGTGTTGAGTGACCTCACGCGCCCGGATTTCCCTCAGCTTGCCTCGCACGCGGAGTCGCAGATTCCTATAATCCGCCGCGAACTCCGGATCGTGGGTGCGTTGGAAGTAGCGTCTGGCCCGGTTTCTCTCACGGATAAGGGTAGGGACGGGCAGAGGTAGGGTATAAGGGTGAGGGGAAGGCGGAAGGACAGGTTTGGCAGAGGCGGTGAAGGAATCTGTGAGGATCAAGGTTAGGTTGTCGACGGCCATGTCGACATCGGGAACGGTGAGGAGAGGTTGTGCCGGGAGGTGGAGCAGGTGTGCCTCGGCATGCAGCTGGAAGAGATCCCAGCTGACATGCCTAGGGAGTTGGGGGGATAGGAGAGGAGAAAGGTTAAGGATAAAGGAGACGGGAGCGTGGTCGGAGGCAGAGGTGTCAAGGACGGTGATAGCAGGAAGAGGTATATCAAGGGAAGAGAGAGCAATATCAAGGATATCGGCACTCTGTGGCCGATTGGGAAGGAAGTGGGTGTGTGCAGGAGGGATAAGGAGATGGAGGGGAGCGTCGGACATCGCCTGTTCTATTTGCTGTCCCTTCCCGTTTGTGGTTCTACAGCCCCAGGTAAGGTGTTTCGCATTGAGGTCCCCGGCGACGAAGGAGCGTTCAAGTGCGGCTGTTCTCAGCATGGTGTTGAGGTCCTCTGGTGTAAATGGGCCCCGCGGCGGTTGGTAGGCCGACCAGAGCGCTAGGGGTCCGGCTGAGGTGCGGAGTGAGATGCCGGTAACCTCAAGACGGTCGGTCGTCAGAGCTGGCAGAGGGCTGTGGTGTAGTGTAGCCTTTACAAGAGCCGCCACGCCGCCGCCCCTTCTGGGGTAGCGATCTCTCCGGTATACTTGGTAACCCGGGACGCGGAAAAGGTGGGTAGGTTTAAGGTCAGTTTCTTGAAGTAGGAGGACATCAGGGTATTCGGTAGAGGTAAGGTGTAGGAGGTCCGGATAGTTTTTGGAGGCAGAGTGAAGGTTCCAGGAGATGATTTTCAGGTGGGTAGGAAGGTATGTGGGTTTATCCATGGATGATAGCGGTAAAGATTAAAGGGATTTCTTCTAATAGGATGAGGAGTACTGATTTATCAGGAGGTGGAGCCATGCATTTAGCAACGAGGGAGAGGACTCGGGGGAGGAGGCGTTCGAGGATTGGTAACAGTTGGCCGAGGAAGGAAACTGGGGGAGCAGGGTCGGTAGCAGGGGGTGCAGGTTGAGGTACGGCGGGAGGAGGAGGAAGCGGTGCGGTAGTGGGTGGTGGGGTAGGTGGTGCGGTAGTAGGTGGTGAGTTAGATGGTGCGGAAGTAGGTGACGTAGCAGGAGGGGAGGGGGGAGCGTCCCGGGTCCCACGGGTCCGTTCTGCGTATGTGACATAAGCTCGGCAGCCCCTGTAGTTTGCCGCATGCTCTAATCCGCAGTTAACGCAGGTAGCTTTATCTGAGGCCGGCAGTTTGCAGGCCCCTGGGGCGTGGCGGTCTTGACATTTGACACATCTATATGCCATGCCACAGCTTTTCCAGGTATGGCCGTACCTTTGGCATCTGGTGCACTGCGGCGGGCCGGAGGGTGTTTTATAGGGCTCGATTTTGACCGCTAAATTGCAGATATTGGAGAGCTGCTGGAGGAAGGCGCCGTCGTCTCTAGTCGGAACCTCCACCTGGAACAGCGGCATTGGCCGCTTGGAGGTTGGTGGGAAGACATGATCAGGGTTCGTTGACAGGATCCGTTCCCGTTCCACCCGTTCAGATGCAGTGAGGCGTGAGGTCATTAGCTGCACGACCTTGGTAGCCGGGACTCCCCCATGAACGATATCATCCATAATGTCCGTAGGGCTGGTGTCGCTCGGCAGGCCGCGGATGACGTAATAGAAGCTGCGGTCCTCTGCTAACTGGAATGTGTAAAATGGGGTATTCGAGGCCCTGAGTGATGCCGATACTGCTCTGAAGTCAGTTGCCGTATGGCATCGTAGCTTGATGTCTCCCCCGGACATGGCGGCGACTGGTGGAAATTTACACAGGGCGGAAATACGCTTGTACCGCTCCTGCCATCCAGCGGTGCCTTTGAGGTATATTGGCGGGATATTTGCTTTGGGCATTTCTGCGTCCTTTGGCGGCTCCGGGTCCACGTCCATGGAGGTAGAGCCCGTTTCTAGGGGCGCAGCAGCAGATGGTCCGCTGCAATCGTCGTCGAGCCGCAGGGCTCGGTATTTTGACGAGGTTTCAAGTGGCGTCGGGGAGGATGATGCCGCGCGCTTCACCACTTTCCGTGGGAAGATGAAGGACTCTGTTGTGTTCTCCTCAACAGGGGGAGGAGGTGGCTGCATGGTAGGCATCACGATGGTTTCCTCAGGTGGGCAGGTGACTTGTAGAGCGGCCGTGGAGGACTTGGCGATCTCATGCGTGGAGTTGCTGTCCGACAGCTGGATGGACCCTCGGTCGTCTCGCGATATGCTCAATCTGCTACCATGGGAGATGAGAGACTCCCTTGAGGAGGAGAGTGACTGGCTGCGCCTATGTCCCAATTTAGGGATGGTACCCGTTTTTGAGTCCATTGTGTCGGGTCGGGGTAAGGGAGGGGTGGGGGGCACCCTAGCGTGGGGACCCGACCGGGGTCCCCCTGGCGTGCAATGAGGCAAGGGGCCCTCTGCCAGGGGTTACCAATCGAGACCGACCGTGGGAGGTCAGGAGTCTGTGGGGGTATCAGGAACAGGCGACACTCGGGGCTGAGAAGTTGGGTCTCAGTTAGCCAACCGCCCCGAGCGCCCTGTCCTGAGAGGAGTTTTCTGAAACTCCGAGTGCAGGTGAAACTGTTACCGTTGTCCTGCGGAAGACGTCTGGAATTTTCCCTGTGGTGAGCTGGTGCCGTATCCCTGTAAGGGATCGGGATCCCTGCTTGTTGCAGGAGTGGCAGGAGCACCGCGGGTTCCGGTGGTGGTTTCAGGATACTGTGGCAGAGATGACAGGAGCACCGTGGGCTGTGGTGGTCTCAGGATACCTGCCAATCACCCGGAAATGGTGGGTGGCAGGGACTGAAGTTCTTGCGAAAGTATAAGGAGGTATCAAGCGCCTCCTCGACGGTACCGCGCGACCGTTGTAGTTCAAACGGCCGGCGGGAAACGCGCGCAAACAGGCTAAAAGCCTGTTGCCTCGCGGATGTGGTTACACCCGGGTCCCGAAAGTCGGTCAACCGGAAGGGGCGACGTCTCCTGTAATGGAGTCGTCTGTTCGCTTTTGCGCTAGAGTCAATCGAGTATTCAAAAGATGATGCTCGAGGAGTCTCTGCAATCGCCGCCTTATATAGGTGACGGCTAGACGGCCGGAGAAATCCGGCCCTCTGATTGGCCGCGCAGATTTGGCCCTAACAAGGGCATTTCCGCTGCCTGTCTTTCGCTAGATTAGCGCTCCCTCGATGATCCGCTGGCCCGGAGTCGCGGCGTCACCGGATGGTGACGCTGTCTCGACGGGCAGAAGGATTTACAAGTCCTGAAAAGGACAAGTCAATTCCTCCGGAGACTCCTGGTCCGTCGACTCTCTGCTCCTTCGACGGCTTCCGCTGGTCTCTCGATAGATGATCGCTCCTCGCTGCTGGCTGCTCCTGGGCTGGGTCCTCCCTCGGAGGCTGCTGAGCTGGAACTGTTTGTTTGACCTGATTGGCCAGTCGGTTATATGCAGATTTGTCGGTCGGGTGGCGCGAGCGCTGCCAATTGCGTCTGGCTTTATTCCTGTCCTGGATTAAGTTGATGAGGTGTTGAGGAAATTTAGGATTAGCCTCATGTTGTGAGTAAACGTCTTGGTCGCATGGTCTTTGGATTTGGTAAGGGAGTCCGTAAGGAGAGTCAGTTGGGAGTCGATGTCCTGAGAGGTCGGGGAAACAAGCGGATTCGCGTCTTTAAGATAGTACTCCAGGGTCTCGGGGAAAATATTCTAGTCGGTGATGGAGAAATCCGGAGGAAGAAGATAATTGGCAGTAATGGGAATTTTAAAGACTAAAGGAAGATGATCGGAGGTGAATGAATGGATGATTGATGGTTGCAGATTTATCGGGATTCTTTTCATTATTGCGAAATCAATGATGTCGCCGTTTCCATGACGCCTGTTGTATGCATAATGGGACGGCTCTATTGGTGCTGCTACTGAGAATGGTGCCTGGTTGATGAAAGAGAAGAGAATATTGCCATTTTTGGAGATTGCTGTTCCAGAGTGAATGTTTGGCGTTCCAGTCCCCGACGAAAATTCCGTGCTTTCCGGCCTTTCCAAGTCCTCCCTGATCAGAGGTTTTGAGGCAGGTTGATATACTGAAAAGATGTCTAGTGTTCCGTGTTGTGTGGTGACTGCAATACCAAGGGCCTCTATGGAATTGCACTCGGGGATGTTGTGTAATGTGTATTGAATGTTATGTTTGATGAGAATGGCTACACCACCGCCTCTGCCGGTGGTTCTGTCAAAGCGATGAACGTTTTAATGTGGGCTGTGTAATGCGTGGTGTGAATTCAGGTGTGTTTCTTGTAATAGTATTATATCGATGTTTGTGTTTGCGAATTGTAACAGCTCGTGTTTTTTGTTAGTGATGCTGTTACAATTCCATGATAATATGTTAAGTGTTGAGTGTGGTGACGGTCGAGTGCAAATTCCGTTGTGGTGTGGGTCCATCAAGGGGGATTGATGAAGAGCTGATGTATTACAAAGTTCTTCTTCTCCTGGAGTGTGGGAAGAGATTTGATGGTCGTGGTGAGTGGCTGCAACCGCAGGAGGAAACTGATGAATTCGGCGTCAAAAGGAACCGTGTTTTCTGACTGATGCGGGGGAACGGTTGATGATGGGAGCGGTAGCGAGGGAGAAGGTATGGAATGGGACAATGGAGATGTCTGCGGAGCGTAGTAAGTTGTTGGGAGACTTGGAAAATTGACTGTGTTAGGTTGTAGATTTGGCCTTGGCAAGGGCCTTTCAGATTCCGCTTCGGTGCGGGTGTTTCTGACTTTGGCGGCATAGAGGGCTTTTTTTGTTGCTTGTGCTTGTCGCATCCTTTGTAGTTAGCCGGGTGGTCCTTACCGCAAAGGACGCAAACAGGGGGCTCTTCAATGGGGATGGGGCAGTCTACACTTAGATGATTTTTGCCGCATCTGTGACAACGAGGGGCGTGCCAGCAATGATTTTTAGTATGGCCGAAATCCTGGCATCTATGGCATTGAGTGGGGATATTAGGTTTTCTAAAAATTGAGATTTTAACTGCTAGTCCGGCGATAGAGGTGAGAGCAAGGAAAGCAGGGACATCAGTACAGTGGTCGCAGCTCACTTTGACGGTATGTGTTGGATATGGCGTAACAGAATAGGTTCCTTCTGCGCGTTGGGCGTCAGACGGGCGGGTGGACATAATTCTAATAGCTTTACATATAGGAAAACCTTTGGCCCTGATATCATTTTCAATCGCTTCCTCGTCTGTGGATGGAAAAAGCCCCTTGACGGCAAATTCCCGGCGTCTTTGGTCTGCTAGCTGATATGTGTGGAATGGGGTTTTGCTTTCTTTCAGAATTTCTTTAACAGTGATGAAATCTTTGACATTAGAACACCTGATAACGGCTTGGTTTACGCCTGTAGAATGTGAGATAGGGGGAATAGTGCAACCCTTTGACATGCGGCCAAACAGCTCCTTCCACTGGGAAGTGTCCGCGATTTTAATAGGCGGGATCTTAGTCTTACGCGGTGCGCTGGTGTCCATGTCCGATTCGACTTCGTCATTTTGCGTGACTTGCACAGTAGGAACGGAACTGAATGAAGCTGTGCTCTGAAGGAGTGGATTATTATTGGTAGGTTCAGGATCGACAATAATATAATTTGACCTTTGTGAATAGGGAATATCTGAGAGTTGTACTTGCTTAATTGGACAAGCAGTTTTTCGTTTTTTATGGAGGACCGTTTGAAAATCCTCACCAACAGACGAGGTGGGATCGGGATGCAATGCTGTGGCTGAAGAAGTATTGACATCGATACGTAAACTATCGTCTTTACCGGTTGGGGGAGCGGCTGTTACATTAGAGGAGGTAGATTGAATGGAAATATCAATGACCGGTGGCTGTGAGGCAGCGGGAATTGATGCTGGCTCCTGAAGGGACGCCAGCATCTATTTGGTAAATATTGCTTTTTCCTCCTTACTGAGGGTCGCCAAAAGGCCGTTAACCGTGGAAATGGCGTGGCTGACGCTTGGCATTTTGAGAGAATTCTTTAGTCTTTGAAGACGGGCAAGACCTGATGAAGGGCGTGGTGAAGCATATGAAGATGGGAACAGCCTAAGCGGCTCCTTGCTCTTGCCGACGACTCCGATGGCTGCCGTAGTTTTTGTCCTCTGCCGTGAGAAAACCGAGAAGATGGCAAAACCCTAACAGTCCCGAGCGAGGGGACCCCCCCCCCCCGGTCAGCGGTGCGTGCTAGGAGGTTCAAGCCCTCGTGCACCGCATTCCAGGGAAGGACAACCTTATAGCGGGAGTGAACAAACGCCACCGGGCGGCAATAAGAAGGAGCAAGTTAGCCTTCCCCGCCCGGAGCCTTGTTGCCGCTTTTAAAAAAAAAGGTGACGCGTTGATTCTAGAAGTATCGATGAAAGCCACCAGCTGAGGAGAAGGGCAGGTACCCTGGAAAGGAAGAATGAGTTTTCGGTCGGTCGCGTGTTTTTGTCGCCAAGTGCTGCTGGCGACATTATATCAGAGGATGCCAATTGGCTTTTGCTCTATGTCTTATTTTCTCTTGGTATCCGCCCAAGGTTTTTATTTATCCGTTATAATATTATGCGGTCTATTATACCGATCAAAAGGATTCTCTTTATTTAAAGCTGCGTAACTCATCGCCTCATTTTCATGTTCATTTATGTCCTTGAAATATTTTTTACATTCCTCTTCTAGTGTATTTTTCATCGGTTGTAATTTTGTGTGGTTAAAAACCTCTTCATTTTTGGTCCAAGGTTTCATGCTATGTATTTGCGTAATGATTCTTCTATCTATCGAGTAGAGACTTTCTATTGTGTTTCTGTGTGCCATGCCTATCCATGACGGTGCAGCATATAGTATTATCGGTCTAAAAATAGCATCGTATATTTTATCTTTAACCTCTAGCGGGGTAGCATTGCTCTTTAGTATGGGCGCCAATTGTGCACTCATAGCGTTTACCTTTTGTTTGATTCCTATAGTATGACTTTTGAAATTCAATCTTTTATCAATTTTTACACCTAAATAGGTGGCTTCCTCTCTCCAGTCTATTGGTTGTTGTTTTATCCTGATGCAGCTTAATTTTGGGGTGCGTGTTCTTGGTCTTGTGAAAATTACCGATTTTGTTTTTGCCACGTTTATCCCTAATTTCCATTGGTCGTACCACAGAGTGACCTCGTCCAAGAAGTTTTGGGCTCGTTCTTTCGCAATGGTTAGGTTTTTTCCTTTTGTAATGATGGCGGCGTCGCACAGTGGTCCGAAATCGGAAATACTTGGCCAAAAGTCAATTTTTCGACTTTTTGCAAGGAAACTTTAAATGGTGTTTTCGTATTGTAGAGGATATGGCCTACAAAATAGGGTACTAAATGGGTCTCTGTATAGCACTCATAAATTCGTATCACTCGTGAAAGTTGGGTAAATCAAGGGTTAAACGCCCGTCGCGTTGAATCTGTCAATTTTTGTGAAGTTCACCTTGATAGTAGAAGGCTTTAAGTACATAAGTGTCCTTTACTAATTTTTTCACGGAATTTTGATACCTCATAGAATAAAAATCCTGTAATTTTGTTACAATTGAGTACTTGGTTGACCGTTTAAATTTTTTAATAATATTTATCTATTATTTAGTAATTTATTTAATAAATGCATCATTATTGTTTTGTGCTCCTCTTTGCTCCTCTGATATTTTCATATGGAAATGAGCAGGAAAGCCAATTAAACATGATGAAGAAAAAAAATCTTGCTTATACTTGCTTATCTGACCTCCAGGCGGTTTTAAGTTGAGCGGTACAACGCACCGGTCCGCATCTTCGGCCCGCGGCGGCCGAGCTCTGCGCAGTGACCAGAGTGGTTTTATCGATAGTTACTCTCGTGGATGTTACAGATTTTTCATATTCATACATAATTTGCACTGTTTTGTGCTAAATTATATTTTTTTCTCACGTATTGGATATACCGCTAAACCCAAAGTTCATCAATGAGGTCTATCTCTGTTTTTAATGAGGGTCGGTTTACGTGCTAGCATATACATTTATACCATGATACGAATTATAATCCAAACGAAAAGCTACAGATGTTTACTCAGCAATTAATTGTTGCTTTTTATTCCTATATTTTAATATTTCTATTACGTCTGAACGACCCTGTCCACCACTCGCTTCTGGAAATAGAATAAGGCCTTCCACAGAGCAGTAAAAGTTTCAAAATACCCTTGCTATTCCCTCGCCACCCAAAAGAGATATTTTGACTGGCAAAGGGCAGCTTTCGGTTGCACTTTTATTGCCTTCAAACCAAAAAATCCCAGCCGCGTGCAATGAGGATGGGACGGATTGCACTCAGGCCACCAAAGCAGAAATTTTTCTGCACATGCTTTAAGATTTCTTGGAATACTACGGAACGAGGATAACGGTCACCACCCACGAACTCTGCCGTAGTTTTAAGCAGTCGAACTTCGAAAGCGTTCCAGGACTCATTTATGCTCAGTGCCTTGCATAGAGGCCTGTTCTGATCTGCTACGCGCAGAGG
Source organism: Platycnemis pennipes (assembly GCA_933228895.1). Classification (NCBI taxonomy): domain Eukaryota; kingdom Metazoa; phylum Arthropoda; class Insecta; order Odonata; family Platycnemididae; genus Platycnemis; species Platycnemis pennipes. The sequence continues at coordinate 36,710,400 of OW121851.1, forward strand.
AAAGCTTGTCCTGCTCAGAGGAAAGAAACACTTCTCCTGCCTGACACCTAACCATCAATTTACGCCAGAAAAGAATAGATAAGTTTATTCCCATTCCTGGTTCCAATTTTAATTCATCATTCTTAGTTTTGAACTTTTCATTGATTTTATTTTTATTGATTGATATCTTTTGTGGTTGGCATAGCATTTTCTTATATTTTGTTCAACGTTCTCGTTTCAGCTCTAAAAGCTTATCTATTAAGAGTTGTAATGGATGTCATAGAGACAAAGAACCTTGAGTTGAACGATAAATTAATGAAGCGAAATAGATATTCTTTAGCTCCAAAAAAAAAATCCGTTCTGGAATACTTGATTTCTGAATTGAATCTAAACGGAGATGTTGCCGCCAAAAACATTCTGATGCGCTGCATACAGATTTTTTCCCCAAGTATCTGGAAAAGTAGGAACAAAGCTCGCGTGCGGATAAATTATTCAGGAAAAAGTTCAAAATCTGGTTATGTCTGGAGTTTAAACTTCCTTCATGTGCGTGTCTTCCCAGTACGCACGGTGAGTATCCATTATTACAATTACGATTAATTGATAAGACCTCCATATTTTATTGGTTAGTAATAAAATAATATTTTGCATTTTTGTAAGAGTATGCTGAAATAGGGCACCGGCAAAAAAAATATTATTTTAGGAGTCAAGCGAAAGAGAAAAGAGAAGAAGAACTCAGAGTCAGCACGTTGCTAGCTGAGTTAGCCCCTACTGCTTCAATTAACTATCGAAGCAAAGGCCTCGAAACGGCTGCAAAAATAATCAAGAAACAGATCTGAATGTGCAGCTCTACGCACGGTAGTACATGCCATCTACTGTGCATAAGATGCTGATCCACTTAGCAGCCATTTCCAAGGAATCATTTATTCCAAGTGGACCCTGCTCAGAAGAAGTCATAAAGGCAAATAATAAGGATATAAGAAGATGCCGGCAGTATCACACGGGGAAATTGTCTAGGTTGGCAACAAATGAAGATTTATTCCAGACATCATTGTTAGTCTCAGATCGATAAATTTCAATATCAGGCGTGTTGAAGAAAACTAAGGTAAACTTAGCAACTGAAGTTAAAAATCTTCTTGCCCTAGCTGATACGCAGAGCGACAATGAATCCGATATAGTGATGTCGGAATAAGACTTTTATTATATAAAAATGATTAGGTCTGCCAAACTATAAATGCCTATATGAAAGCATCAAGTTTATCTATTTTCCTATTTTTCCAGAAGTTATATATCACTTATATCATGTTATTTACCCTAAATTAGAGTATTCAATTATTCTAAATGGGTAGCTAAAGCGCAAGCCGGTAGCTGAAGGTCGTGGGTTCGAATCCCGTGAACGACAGGGTTGAAGCATTACATGGATCTCGAAGTACTATGCATTTATTAGTTACGTAAATATTTTGGAGAGATATGATCTAAATAGTTGTGGGTCATTTGTACCCAGATAATTTCTTCCGTAGAAAATTTGGAAATTGTATAAATAATTATATCTCATTAAAATGTTAACATTTAGAGATACATAAAAAATAACTTCAAAATCGGATTCAGCAGGTCAATAACCTTGGGATTCAACTATTTTACTTTGTATGTACGTTGATATAACGACGGTATTAATTTTGGCCAATTTTTTCCCATTTGGGACCACTGTGCGTCGTCTGCATACAAGGCTGTCAAGATATTCCAGTCCTCGCTTACAGGGAAGTCTGCCGTAAATATGTTAAAAAGAATTGGCCCCAAAATTGAGCCTTACGGTACACCAGCTAAAATTGGTTTTTCTCCACTAAGGGATTTTCCCCATTTTACCCTAAAGGTTCTTTCGTTAAGATACGATTTTCTCAGTTTTAAAATCCATGGAGGGAACTCCCAGTTTGTCATTTTTAATAGTAGGCCTTCGTGCCACACCTTGTCGAAGGCCTTTGTCACATCAATAAAAATTCCTATCACTTGTTCTTTTTTATTCATAGCGTCGCTTATATAGTCAACGACTCTATGTATTTGCTGACACGTCGAGTGTTTTCTTCTAAAACCGAATTGTTCTTTCGGAATGATGTTGTTTTCTTCCGCGTGTTTTAGGATGTATGGTAGTATGATTCGTTCTGCCAATTTTCCCACACAGGAGATGAGGGAGATGGGTCTCAAATCTCTTGGAATGATGGTTTTACCCCCTTTTTTCGGTATGCATGTAATATTTGCCTTTTTCCATGCTTCTGGGTAGTATCCTGTGGTTATAATATTGTTTATAATGCGCAGGAGATATATCTTTGCTTCTGAGGGAATGCGTCTCAGCATTTCGTTAGTTATCCTGGTGCTTTCCTGTTCTTTAAATTGTTTATGTTGTCCTCTAGACTCTTCAAGTCTATTTCCGGTGAAAAACTTTGATTTTGGTCCACGCTGGTTTCCGGGTTTTCCAAGATTAAAGTAGATCTTGGGTTATTTGGTTTAAAGATATCTGAAAGGAATTCCGCTACTTTCTGTGATTTATCTTGGTCTGAGGTGAAGGTCTCAGAGCCAATCTTGATATTTGGGTCGCTTGGTGGTGTTTTCCGTAGTTTCTTAGCAACTTTCCACACTGAATTGTCGTTTTCTTTTAATGTTGCTAGTTGCTCCTCCCATTTTCTGGTTCTCTGCTTTAAAACTGATGCTTTGATTCTCTCATTTGGGTCATTCCATGCCAATTCACCGAATACTTGTTGCAGCACCATTTCAGAAAAAAATCAAATTTAACACACTTACTACTACATGTCTGTAAGGCTCAAAACCAATTTTTGTTAATTTTTTTCCATGACCTCAAGGACTTATAGGGCCGCGAAGGTCACAGCGCACTGTAAAAATGACACTTTCAGCGAGTATCGGTAATTTGAGTTACTCGGAAACTACAGGTTGTAGTAGAATTTTTCAGATACCATTTCGATGGTCAAAAATTGAGCTTTCATTTGAAGTATTTTTTAATAACCGTACTATGTAACATCTATGAGAATGATGAGTACAAAGTTTTGATACAAATTGCTGTTTTTTACAACTTTTGCTATTTATTTTCTTATAGAAGGGTTATGATCACAAGGTCTATATTTTTGTTCTAGTATATTTGGGTACCATAGTAAATGTTTGTAAGAAAAAAGTTGTGTGTTTGTCAAGCCTTTAGCTGTTACAAGCTTCCGCAAATAGGAAAAATTGAAAATTTACCATTTTCGGGCCCCTGTATCTCTGGTGGGGGACTTATTAAAAATTTGAAATTTTCAGTACAATAAGCTATGATCCTATTAAGAATGCACTAAAAATTTGGAGTATGTGTTTTGGCTCGTTTGGAAGTTACACCAAACTGAATTTTCAAAAAATTTTCTCTCGCTCACTTTGTACAAGCAATGTATAGATTGTTGCATATAATTAAATGTTGCTAGAAATAAGTCTAATTATGATTGATAATTTACAAACCAGTTACTTATTCATTGTGTTGATAGTTGTAGATTTCACGTATCACTTTGGATAAAAATGTCGTAAGCAGAATTTTGGCTAACTATTAAGCCTCCATTGGTTTTTCCACTGAAATTGCTCTATGATTGCTCTGTTACCAGTAGGCTGATAGGAAAACAATCTCAAACATTAATGTCATTTACACCTACTGTTTTTTGAACAATATCCCAAAAGAATTATGGTAGTGATTTATGTAGGTAGCTTCAAGGAATTGTCTGATGTCTCTATTTCTCTGCCTAAAGTGGCACCTTCTGCCTTAAAGTGCCTTCTGATTGGTTGATTGGTTCTCGTAACAAGTGACCTTCTCCATGGAAATAGCTACGCACGGAAAAGGTCCTTGTGATGGTATAGGAAGAACTGTTAAATGTTTAGTGTCTAAAGCCAGTTTACAGAGAACAAAAGACAGTCAAATTTTGACTCCATGTTTTTAATTTAGCAATGCTAATATCCATGGCATAAAATTTAAGAAGCAATGAGATCACAGGGGTAGAACATGGTTGACTGATTGGTTTGATAATGCCTTAAGGAATCCTAACACTTGAGAAAAACACTGCTTGGCAGTGCAACGGTGGCAGTTACGGTGCACGCTCCGGAGGCGATTACGTTATGCAACGTTTATCTGCCGGAGGGTGCACCGGTCACCCGTTTTAATCTAGAATCCCTTGTGCACCAGCTGCCTCGGCCTTTTATTTTAGTCGGGGATTTTAACGCTCATGATCGTCTATGGGGAAGCACTGCGGTGCAGTGCAACCGCAGGGGACGCATTTTATCAAGTTTTATTTTAGATTTTAACCTAGTTCTATTGAACAACGGGGAGAAGACCCGGTTTAACTCTTTCAATGGTGATTTCTCCGCCATTGATTTATGCATCTTATCGAGCAGTTTAACCAATAAAATATCTTTGTCTGTACACGAAGATCTTTGTGGTAGCGATCACTTTCCCCTTTTAATTTTTAAGGAGCGATTTTTTAACTGATTTTATCCGACCAGGCAACTGGATTGTCCGGAAAGCCGACTGGCCTTGTTTTAAAAGTAATTTTAAATGCACGTGCGATGCAAATCGCGATAGCGCTTTTAATGTAAAATCACTGACTAACAGCATCATCAACGCCGCCGACAAGAGCGTACCACGGTCTCGGCGCATCATGTCGAGAGCTCCCGTGCCATGGTGGAATGATGACTGTGCTAAAGCCATCCGGCAACGCAAGAAGGCGTTGCACATATTCAATAAATATCCCACTCAAAACAATCTGTCCTCTTTCCGGCGTCTGAGAGCTAAAGCCCGTCAGGTCGTGAAGGAGGCAAAGAGGGCCTCTTGGATGAATTTTGTTTCTGGTGTCAATATCAGCATACCACTTGCACAGGTTTGGCGCAAGGTGAAGAGCATTTCGGGAAATCATCAGCAGCTCGGTGTCTCCTTCTTAAAAGTCAGAGGAAATGTGGTTACATCTCCAGCTGCCATCGGCGAGATATTCGGCCAGTTAATCGCAAATATGAGCAGCGATGAAAATCTGGATCCTGCCTTCCGAACGATTAAGCAACGTCTCGAGAACATTCCTATCGGCTTCAAGAAGACGCGGACATCGGCAGATTACAACCTCCCCTTTTCCTTGTGGGAGTTGAAATCTGCCATCGATGACTCCCACGACACCTCTCCAGGACCAGACGGGGTCCACAATGCTTTTCTCCGCAACCTCCCGGAGACAGCGCTGCAGGAAGTCCTGCAGACGTATAATCAACTGTGGGCAGAAGGTAACTTTCCTTCGTCCTGGCGGGAGTCTGTCATTGTCCCTATACCCAAACATGGGAAAAATAGAGCTGACCCGAATTCTTACCGGCCAATATCTCTCACCAGCTGCCTGTGCAAGTTAATGGAGAGAATGGTGAACCGGCGGCTCGTTTGGTGGTTAGAGCGCCGGAACCTTCTCTCCAGCATCCAATGTGGATTTAGACGGGGCCGTTCCACAATGGACCATTTGGTGAGGATCGACAATTTCATCCAAGAAGGCTTTCTCCTCCGCCAGCATGTGATGGGGGTCTTCTTCGATTTGGAGAAGGCTTACGACCGGGTGTGGCGGCGGAAGGTATTAACGACTTTGCACGAGTGGGGCTTTAGAGGCAATTTGCCGATTTTTATTCAAAATTTTTTAATGCACCGAGTTTTTAAAATTAGAATAGGCCAGTTTTTATCCAACTTTTACCGTCTCGACAACGGAGTTCCCCAGGGATCTGTCTTAAGCGTGACGCTTTTCGCCATTGCGATTTATGACGTCGTAAATTGTATCAAGGCGCCGGTGATAGGCACACTGTTCGTGGATGACCTGGCAATTTTCTGCAGGTCATCCAAGGTTGTAACTGCGTCCCGAATGGTCCAATTGACATTAAACAAACTGGACCAATGGACCCAAAGGAACGGATTTCGGTTCTCCTTTGAGAAGACCAGGTGCGTCCACTTCCACAGGAGAATAGGAATCCAAATGCTGCCCACACTATCCCTTGGAGGAAGAAATCTTCCTTTCGTCCAGTCGGCCCGCTTTCTCGGTATGACACTCGACTACAGGCTCAATTGGCGAGAGCACATTCAAAATTTAAAGACAAAATGTCTGAAATCGTTAAACGTGTTAAAGTTTTTAAGCAACACATCGTGGGGAGCAGACCGCACAACATTGCTCTTATTGTACCGCACATTGGTTCGTTCTAAACTAGACTACGGTTGTTTTGTCTATGCGTCCGCCCGCGAGTCATACCTGCGAGCATTGTCCCCCGTGCACAACGCGGGGTTGCGACTCTGTACGGGGGCATTTCGGACAAGCCCTGTCATAAGCATCTATTCTGATGCAGGGGAGCCTCCTCTATGCCACCGAAGAAACGCGCTAATGTGCAATTACGCCTCCAAAGTTTTATCCATGACGGCACACCCATGTTTTAACATACTCTTTAAACCACGTTTTTTAGATATTTTTAACCGACGGACGAAGGCCACTAGGCCCGTTTGCGTACGTTTCAACTATTTTATTCGTGGGTGTGATTTCAGTATGCCTGAAGTGTACCCTGTATCTTACGCAACCCACCCTCCCTGGTTAACACCCGCTCCTGTGGTTAATACAGTCCTAAGCAAACTACCAAAATCCTTTACAACTTCCTTGGAATACCAACGTCAGTTTTTAATGTTTCTGAGTAATCACTCCGATTTTGTTCCTGTGTACACTGACGGATCAAAATCGGAGTTGGCCTGTGCCTGCGCAGCGTTCTCGAGTACCCAAGGAGCCGTCAAAGCGAAATTAAATCCGCTGTGTAGTGTGTACACAGCGGAACTATTCGCCATGAAGATGGCACTCGAAACTCTATGTGACGGAGGTGGCTCCTTTGTTATATGCACCGATTCCCTGAGTTCCTTACAATCAATTTCCGGTTTTTCGCCCATGCACCCGATCATTCAGGATATACATTCGTCCCTGCTGTCTCTCAGCAGAAAGGGAGTACTTGTTTGGTTCCTTTGGCTCCCGGGGCATGTGGGAATAGCCGGAAATGAAAAGGCAGACGCTTTGGCCAAAGAAGCTCTGAACGAGACGGAGTGTAAGTCCACGCTGGTACCTTACGAGGACCTACAATCTTGCCTGAGACAGGTAGTCCAAGGGCAGTGGAAGGAATATTGGCGCACTACACATAATAATAAACTCCGCGACATCAAGCCGGTTACGTCAGTGTGGCCCTCTTCCGTCAGGAATAGCCGAAGAGAGGAAGTCGTCATCACACGTTTGAGGATAGGGCATTGCCCTCTGACCCACTCATTCCTCTTCACGGAAGAGAAACAACGACCTCAGTGTGATGACTGCAACTGTCCTCTCAGCGTTCGGCATATCCTGACGGAGTGTGACAAATACCGTGACGCGCGAAGGCGGCTAAACTTAGGGGGAGACCTAAAATCCGTCCTAGGAGACGACCCTAATGTTATAAGCCGAGTTATCAAATATCTGAAAGAGACGGGACTATACAGAAAAATATAATTCACTTTTTTAAAATAATAAATCACTGTATTCAATTTTTTAATAAGTGCCATAACTATGATAGACAATTATTATTATTATTACTGTTACATTTATAAATTTTACTACTAAGAATGGGTAGTGGTGCAAAATGACCTAGCCGTCGACGCACCCTACAAGTTTTAAACCTACCTACCTACTTCCGGTTGAAGGCCTCAGAGATGTAATTTAGGATCCTTGCAACTTGGTGTGTGGTGGAGTGCTCTTCCCGGAAGCCAAATTGTTCTTCCGGGATGACGCAGAGCTCCTCGGTGATGGACTTCAGGTGATCCAAAACGAGTCTTTCCAGCAGCTTTCCAATGGCGCTGAGGAGAGATATTGGCCGGAGGTTTTCCGGTCGGGATGACGATTTTCCGGTCTTTGGAATACAAATGACGTGGGCGTGCTTCCAGATGGTGGGGAAGTGTTCAATCGCCAAACATGCATTGAAAAGTAGAAGCAGCGCATGCGCTAGGGAGCCGGGCATGCGTTGCAGGGCTTCGTTGCCGACCTTGTCTGGACCCGGCGCTTTCTTCCTTTTCAGGCATTTGAGGGACTTCACAAGGTCTTTTGAGTTCAGGATCGGAGGCGGCGTATCCGGATCTTGGCGGAGACGCGGCGAGCGTGGAAGAATCACTGGTGATATAAGCGGGTCCTCGGCGTCAAGCTGAGCCGGCAGCGGTGTGAAGGCTTCTTCCAGATACGCAGCCATGAATTCTGCCTTCTCCTTCGCGGATTTCGCAGCGCCGGAAGATGTCTTGAGCGGCGCTTCTTCCGCAGATGATGTCCGAAGGGCCCGGGCCATCTTCCATAGGGAGCCATCCTTGGTGGAGAGGGATTCCGCCTTCCTCTTCCAGGAGTCTTCTCTGAAGGCGCGGATGTCGTCTCTGATGCGGTGTTGAGCATCTTTGAGGCGTGCCTTGTCGTCTGGGTCCCGGGTTCTGTAGAATTTGCGGCGCAAGGCGTTTTTAAGTCTGATGTTCTGACATATCCAGGGAGGTAGCTGCAGGTGGTTCGACGTTCGGACGGTTTTCTCCGGGATACCGACGGAAAGAGCGACGTCGACGGCCTTTGTGATGGCCAAGACTTGAGCGTCGAGTTCTTCCGGCGATGAGAGCTGATCGTCCGCTAGCGGTTGGAGTTCTTGCGTCAGCCGGTTGCGAAAGAGATCCCAGTTTACCGCGTCGTATCTCTGAATCGTCGTGATTGGAGAGAGGATTGGACAATGGCCGATGTGAAAGACCACCGGCAGGTGGTCCGAGTCCAGAGCCGCGATGGATTTGGCCGGCAGTTGTTTCTTCAAGTTGCGGTGGAGTGCAATATCAAGGACATCGCCGATTCCATTTGCATGGAATCTTGTTGGCGTGGACGGCGCGGAGATGGAGACGTCCGACATCAGAGCCCAGTGGTGGATTTTCAGTCCTCGCGTGTTGGGAATCCTGGAATTCCACGTTTGGTGCTTGGCGTTCAAGTCTCCCGCTGCGATGGTCTGCATGTTGTCAGCAAAAAAGTTTTCCAGGTCCGAATCCATTCCATTTCTTCTTTTACGAGGGCTTTTTGCCCTATCCTGTCCCACTTGCAGCTTTTCCCCCTTGTAGGGAGGCTTTTATGGGAGTGATTTAGTTCAGTATAATTCTATGTAGTGTCATTTATTATTTTGGTGTCTAAGTGTTGTTCTGGCTTTTTTTTTTTTTTTTTTGTGTAGGTGTTTTTTAAGGGAATGTGGTGTTATTTGTTCTGTGGGTTCTGTGTGTCAGTTTTCTTTTTGGTGTAGGTGATTTTCTGGGTTGAGGGGTTTTGGACTGTAGTTGTTTAGTCTGGGTCTGGTGGAATGTGTTTCGTGATTAGGATTTGAGTAGGGGTAGCCTTATTAGGGGAAGGTGAGTTTGCTGGTTGGATTTTTGAAGAGGGGGATGCCTGATTGAGGGATGGAAGGGTTTGGGTACTTGGGATGTTAGGGTCAAGGTGAATGATTGAAGCATGAATGGGAATTTTACGTTTAGGGGGGATAAATTTTTCAACAGAGACCAGTATTGATTGTGGGAAGATGTTTGTAGAATCAATGGGTTTCCATAGGGAGTTTAGTTGAGGGTTTGGGTGTCGGGTGATGGATTTATGGAAGGTTACACATTTGCGGAGCAGGAATTGAGTGATGTATTCTACTCCGAGTTCTGCTTGAAGTTGGGCGTTAGTGTGGAACCATCTGGCTCCCTTGATGCTGCGTATAATTTTGTTTTGGAGGATTTGGATTGCTCTGATCTGTGATTTATTTAGATATGCGGCCCAGATTTCTGAGCCGTACGTAGCTGTAGGTCTGATGATGGCTGTGTATAGGAGTCTTTTTAGTTTAAGTGACAGTACTCTTTTGTGGTTCAATAGCGGGAATAGCGCTCCTCTTGCTGCTTGAAGTTTGTGGTGTATCGATTGGAAGTTTGCACGGAATGATAGCTTGTTGTCCAGATGGATTCCTAGGAATTTATGGGATTCTTTTGAGGGGATGTTTGTATTGTTTAGGGTAAGGGGTGGTCCAGTTTGTTTGATGGTTTTCTTACCAGGCTGTCTGAAGAAAACAATTTCTGCACATTTATTGGGATTTACTGCAATTTTCCAGCGAGATGCCCAACTGGAATATGCATCAAGCTGTGTCTGTATTTGTCTGCGTGCTACGCAGAGCCATCTGTGGGAGGATGAGAAGGTGGTGTCGTCGGCAAATAGATATGTATTTGTTAGTGGGGAGGAAGGAATGTCGTTTGTGTAAATGTTGTACAGTAAGGGAGAAAGAACGGCGCCTTGGGGCACGCCTGCTTGTATCTGGTGTTTGCTTGTGCTGGAGTTTTCGTGGGTAACAGTGAAGGTTCTGTTTGTGAGGAAGGAATGGATTATTTTGATTAGGCTAATGGGGAAGTTGAGAAGTTGCATTTTGTGGACAAGACCCTGATGCCACACTTTGTCGAAGGCCTTGTCCACGTCTAAAAATACGGCAGATGTGAGGTTATTGTTGAGTTTGCTGAGGGCAATGTCTTCCACTAGTCGGGCAACTTGGTGGATTGTGGAGGTTTTAGGAGTGAAGCCGGCTTGATTGTGAGTTTGTATAGGGAGGAAGAAGTATTTGATGTTGGTGAGAATGCATTTTTCTAGGATTTTAGAGAACGTGTTCGTAAGGGATATGGGCCGAAAGTTGTTGGGATTGGAAAGATCCTTATTGGGTTTGGGGATAAGTATGATGTTGGCCTCTTTCCAGATGTTGGGGAAGTAATTTAGGTGTATGCATGAATTTATGATGGCTTGGATTAGAGGGATATATTTGGGTGGCAATAGTTTGATGGCTTTAGGGGGAATTTTGTCAGGGCCGGGGGCTTTATGGTTGGGTAGGGCTTTAATAATTGATTGTATTTCTGCTAGTGATGTGTAGATAGGGGCGGAGGTGGGCGTGTGTGCTATGGATTCGTAGTCTGCCTGGACAAGTAGATCGTTTTGATTGTTTTCTAGCGTGCTATTTATTTGGAATCTGTTTTGCAGAATAGTTGCAAAAACTTTCGCTTTCTGTGCCGGATCTGTGAAGGTTTGGTTGTCAAGTCGAAGTGGTGGTGTATATTGTTTCTTATTTCTAAGGGATCGTGCGAGTCTCCAGATTGAATTATCATGGGTGGATAGGGATTTTAGTTTTAATTCCCAGGTTTTGTTCCGATGAATGCTAATTTCTTTTTTGATAGTTTTGTTTAGTTGGTTGATTATTAGTTTGAGATGTTTGTGTTTAGTGTGTGCGTGTTCTCTCCGGGCTCTGTTGCGTTTCGTGATTAGTTGCTTTATGTGAGAGGGAAGAATGTATGTGTTTAGTTCTATTGGTTTTGATTGTGATTTTAGGGAGCGTTCTAGTGCATTTGTGATGCATGTGTTAAGGATGGTGATGGCTTTATCTATAGAAGGTTGAGTGTTATCAATGTATGCGGTTAAGGTGTGATAAGTTAGATTGTTTTCGACGATTTCTGTGTATAATTCCCAGTTCCTGCGTTTGTTGTTAAAAGGGGCGATAATGGGATTCAGATCGAAGTCGCTGATGACGGGGAAGTGATCTGACGATCCTTCATGGTAAACTTTTGAGGATGATGCTGTGGAGATGTTTCTTGACATGGCAATGTCTAATATGTCTGATGAGTTAGTTTGATGCATATGTGTTGGTTCGGGTGGGGCAGTGATTTGCATGGAGTGTTGCAGAGTGTATTTTTGTAGAATTTTACCTTTTGTGTTGGTGGAGTTGCAGCCCCAATTTTTGTGCTTGCTATTTACGTCGCCAAAGATGATGACCGGAATGGTTGGCGGGAATAATAAGCTTAGGTCTTCCTCAAGTAACTTCTTTTTGGGGGGAATATATGCCGAGATTAATCTGATTTGAAGTGTTCGTGTGAATAGTGTGAGAGCAGATGTTTCCATGTTTGTTAGATTATGTATATGTGTTTTTTCGTGGTGAATGGTTGATTTGATTCCTATTGCAACTCCGCCGAAAGGTTGGTTTGTAGTAGGCTTTCTGTCGGTTCTATAGAAGGTATAGCCTGGGATTCGGATTGTTTGTGAAATTTTTAGACAGGTTTCTGACAAGGCTACAATGTCAGGTTTGTGAGACTCGCACATTTGTTTCAGTTCCTCCATGCGCGGGGCCAGGTGGCAGCAGTTCCATTGCAGAACTCGGAGGTTTTGAATTTTGGTAGTATTATTTTTGTGCTCCATAGAAGATGGTAGCGAATTCAAGTGCGAGGGTTGCTAGGATTGGAATGGCTTGGGAAAAGGATGATATGGCTAAGAGGGATGGGATTTTGGAAAGTCCCCATTGAATTATGCTTGCCCAGTCTGTGGATCCGTCGGAAAATTTAAAGGTGTAGGAGGGTTGCTGGGTATTGGAGTTTTGGGGAATTATTGCAGGTTCTGTGGATGTGGAAGGATTATGAGTTTCTGGGTTAGGATTTTGGGTAAGGATTGGGATATTGACAGAAGGTTGGATGATGGAATTGATAGAGGATTGGGTATTTAAGGCTACCGTCTGTGGTTCAGGGGATTTGCTGTGCGATGATTGGGGTGTTAAGTGATCAGTCGTTCTGTTACGGTTTCTTGGGATCTCTAGGCGCATTTTTGGTGCTGTTCTTTGGGGCTTCGGAGGGGAGTATGGGTAATGTTTTAGCGGGTTTCTTTGTTGTCGGCTATTGATGGCTGGAAATACTGATTCATTGTCAAGCTGCGGCAGCGATTCTGCTTCATCTGGTTGTTCTGCGTCAGTTGAGGGATGCTGTTCGTTGTTGATTCCTTCGGTTTCTAGCAGAAGTGGTGCGAACCGGTTGGGGGAGGTGGGGAAAAGTTCCCTTGCTACAATGGGAGTTCTTGGGAAGGTCCAGGGATTGGTTTGAGGTAGTGGAGCTGGCTGCGGGTTTGTTGGGGAGGTGGGTTTTGTGGGATTGGTTTCTGGATTGGGTTTTGTTTTCATTTCAGTCTGCTTGCGTAGGAATTTCGGGCATTTTTTGAAGGTTGCAGCATGGGGGCCCTTGCAGTTGGCGCATTTGAGTGGATGGCCAACTGGGAGTGTGCAATTTCCTGTATGGTGGTCTTTGGCACATCTTGCACAAACTGGATCCAGTTCGCAGTAGTTCTTAGTATGACCCAGTCTACAGCATTTGGTGCATTGTGCTGGGCCATTAGATCTTCTGTATTCTTCCCATGTGATGGGCAGTCCTCTCAATGTTGTTATTTTAAGGAGTTTTTCTTCTTGTGCTTGGTTAGTAAGAAGGATTTTTCGGAGATCAGTTTTCCTCGGCGCCGTTTCTTCGGTGGTGTCTCTCAATGGTCTGGTGGTGGTTATTATTTCGAAAATTTCAATTTCGAAGCCTTCATCCTCGAGTTCTTTTCTGAGGATGGATGTTGGAATTTTTTTTTTAAACCCTTTATGACGTATATATGTCGGTGTTCTGATGGGAGGGCATTTGTGGAGAAGGGGGCTTTTTCTTTCAGTAATATGGCTTTTATGGTTCTGAAGTCTTCAAGTGATCTGGCCTGTATTACTACGCACTGGTTTGAAACTGTGTTGCTAATTGGGTAGCTAACAGCTTTATTTATTTGATCGTAAAGGAGTGCATATTTCGCAAAGTCATAGAGCCTGAGGGCTGGGATTCCTAGCGTTTTTTGGACTGGGCTGTTAGTGTTTAGTTTCTGTTTTTTGATTTCGTACATCCGTCTTGGGGTACCTTTTTTATGGACTACTGTGGTCCAACCGGAGGTTTTTGATGTTGAGGGGGGATTTGGGATGTTTGTTTCAACTTGCGGGGGAGTGAATTGGATGTTTTGGTTTGTGTTATCCTTTCTGTTATTAGTATATGAAGCCTTGCCTACTTGGGGGATGCTGCTCGTGGCGGTTTGTTTCATTTGCATGAGTGCTGATTTTCTTAGTGCTCTCAGTCTGGTGGTCATTCTGTCCGGGCTTTGGACATCGCTTTCATGGTTTTCAGATTCTGTTTCAGAATCACTAGAGATTGTGGATATGGTGATTCCGGATCCGCTTGTAGTCGTGGAGCACGCTTTTTCTGCTGATAGTTGGCAGGGTGGTTGGGTATCAAGGATACTTGAAGAAAGCTTTGAGGAATCTTCTATTTCTTCTTCTGCCGTTGTTTCATAGGGATTTGTTGTATTTTCTGCCATTTTGATGGCAGATCAGGGTCTGCTGAGTCTACGGAGCTTGACACGATATTTTGGCGTGTTTTGGCCGCGTATTTATAAATTTGATGAGTTTGCTCCAATATGGTACGACAGGGCAGAGTTGGAGTTGGCCAAATCTTATCCGGTTCTTTTGCACGTCTTCCAGGAGGAGGGGAAATAGGAGAGGGGGAGGCAGGAGTTGAAGATATTGGAGATGAATGTATGGTACTCGGTGGGAAGGGATTTAAGGGCCCGGTTTGGGATGTTGTCCGGACCGGGAGCTTTCCAGGTCCGGAGGCGGGCAATGAGGGATTTTAGTTCCAGGGGTGAGGTGAAGTCAGGTTCTGAGGTGGGGGTAAAGGACAAGGAAGTGCAGGCAGTAGAGGCAGAAGGATCATGGGGAGAAGGAAGGTCGTTTTGGAAGGTAGTGGCTAGCTGTCGAGCGAAGTGGTTAGATTTCTCCAGGTCTCCGATGATGATAGTTCCGCCGGCGTTCAAAGCGCCCACCGTGGACGACTTCCCGCGCAGCTGTCGTACCAACAGCCACGGCGTCAGGGGTCGTTCCGTACCGGTGGCCAAGAGATGTCGTGTGACCTCACGCGCCCGAATTTCCCTCAATTTACCTCGCACGCGGAGTCGCAGATTCCTGTAATCCGCAGCGAACTCCGGATCGTGGGTGCGTTGGAAGTAACGTCTGGCCCGGTTCCTCTCTCGGATTAGGGATAGGACAGACAAAGGTAGGGTATAAGGGTGAGGGGAAGGCGGGAGAACAGGTTTGGCAGAGGCGGTAAGGGAATCTGTAATGATCAGGGTGAGGTTGTCGACAGCCATGTCGACGTCGGAAGCGGTGAGGAGAGGTTGTGCTGGGAGGTGGAGCAGGTGTGCCTCGGCATGCAGCTGGAAGAGGTCCCAGCTGACATGCCTGGGGAGTTGGGAAGATAGGATGGGAGAGAGGTTAAGGATGAAGGAGACGGGAGCGTGGTCGGAGGCGGAGGTATCAAGGACTGTAATGGCAGGAAGAGGTATATCAAGGGAAGAGAGAGCGATATCAAGGATGTCGGCACTCTGTGGCCGGTTGGGAAGGAATTGGGTGTGTGCGGGAGGGATAAGGAGGTGAAGGGGAGCGTCGGACATCGCCCGTTCTATTTGATGCCCTTTCCCATTCGTAGCCCTGCAGCCCCAGGCAAGGTGTTTCGAGTTGAGATCCCCGGCGACGAAGGAGCGCTCGAGTGCGGCTGTTTGCAGCATAATGGTGAGGTCCTCATGCGTGAATGGGTATCGCGGTGGGTGGTAGGCCGACCAGAGCGCTAGGGGTCCGGCTGAGGTGCGGAGTGAGATGCCCGTAATCTCAAGACGGTCGGTAGTCAGGGCTGGCAGTGGGCTGTGGTATAATGTAGATTTTACAAGAGCCGCCACTCCGCCGCCCCTCCTGGGGTAGCGATCTCTCCGGTATACATGGTAACCCGGGACGCGGAAGAGGTGGGTAGTTTTAAGGGCAGTTTCTTGGAGTAGGAGGACATCAGGGTATTCGGTGGAGGTAAGGTGTAGGAGGTCCGGGTAGTTTTTGGAGGCAGAGTGAAGGTTCCAGGAGATGATTTTGAGGTGGGTAGGAAGGCATGTGGGTTTATCCATGGATGAAGGCGGAATAAATTAAAGGGATTTCTTCTAGTAGGATGAGGAGTACGGATTTATCAGGACGCGGAGCCATGCATTTAGCAATGAGGGAGAGGACTCGGGGAAGAAGGCGTTCGAGGATAGGTAAAAGTTGGTCGAGGAAGGAAGCTGGGGGAGCAGGGTTAGTAGCAGGGGGTATAGGTTGAGGTACGGCAGGAGAAGGAGGAGGCGGTGCGGTGGTAGGTGGGGGGATAGGTGGTGCGGAAGTAGGTGGCGGAGCAGGAGGGGTGGGGGGAGTGTCCCGGGTCCCACGGGTCCGTTCAGCGTATGTGACATATGCTCGGCAGCCCCTGTAGTTCGCCGCATGCTCCATCCCGCAGTTCACGCAGGTAGCCTTGTCTGAGGCCGGCAGTTTGCAGGCCCCTGGAGCGTGGCGGTCTTGGCATTTGACACATCGATATGCCATACCACAGCTTTTCCCAGTATGGCCGTACCGCTGGCACCTGGTGCACTGCGGCGGGCCGGAGGGTGTTTTGTAGGGCTCGATTTTTACTGCTAGGTTGCAGACGTTCGAGAGCTGTTGGAGGTGGGCGCCATCGTCTCTAGTCGGAACCTCCACCTGGAACAGCGGCATTGGCCGCTTGGAGGTTGGTGGGAAGACGTGTTCTGGGTTTGTCGACAGGATCCGTTCCCGTTCCACCCGTTCCGATGTGGTAAGGCGTGATGTATTAGCTGTACGACCTTAGTAGCCGGGACTCCTCCATGAACGATGTCGTCCATTATGTCCGTTGGACTGGTGTCACTCGGCAGGCCGCGGATGACGTAATAAAAGCTACGGTCTTCTGCTAATTGAAAGGTGTAAAAGGGTGTATTCGAGGCCCTGAGCGAAGCCGATACTGATCGGAAGTCAGCCGCGGTATGGCATCGGAGCTTGATATCTCCCCCGGACATGGCGGCGACAGGTGGGAATTTACAAAGGGCGGAAATACGCTTATACCGCTCCTGCCATCCAGCAGTGCCTTTAAGATATATCGGTGGGATGCTTGCTTTAGGCATGTCTGCGTCCTTTGGCGGCACCGGGTCCACGTCCATGGAGGTAGAGCCCGATTCGAGGGGCGCAGCAGCAGATGGTCCGCCGCATTCGTCGTCGAGCCGTAGGACTCTGTATTTTGAGGAGGTTTCAAGTGGCGTCGGGGAGACTGGTGCCGCGCGCTTCACCACTTTCCGTGAGAAGATGAAGGTCTCCGTTGTATTCTCCTCAACAGGGGGAGGAGGTGGCTGCATGGTAGGCGTCGTGATGGTTTCCTCAGGTGGGCAGGTGACTTGAAGAGCGGTAGTGGAAGACTTAGAAATATCATGCGTGAGATCGCTATCTGATAGCTGGATGGTCCCTCGGTCATCTCGTGAAATACTTAAGTCTACTGCCATGGGATATAAGAGACTCCCTGGATGAGAAAAGTGACTGACTACGTCTGTGTCCCAGTTTAGGGATGGTACCCGTCTTGGATTCCATTGTGTCGGGTCGGGGTAAAGGAGGGGTGGGGGTCAGGATTCTTTGAGGGGTGTCAGGTACAGGCGACACTCGGGGCTGAGAAGTTGGATCTGAGTTAGCCAACCGCCCCGAGCGCCCTGTCCTGAAGGGAGTTACTGTAACTCCGAGTGCAGGTGGGTTGGTTGCCGTTGCCGGCGCCCGTAGTCCTGGTGGAGACGTCTGGAAGTATCTCCGCTGTGTGCTGGGAACGTATCCCTGCTTGTCGCAGATGAGAACTGGATCCCGGCTTGTGGCAGGAGCACCGCGGTGCGGTGTTTACAGGATACTGATGCAAAAATGACAGGCACATCGCAGGTTGCGGCGGTTACAGGATACCTGTCAATCACAGGAAATGGTGGTTGGCAGGGACTGAAGTCCTTGCTAAAGTCGCAGGAGGTATCAAGCGCCTCCTCGGTGGTATCACGCGACCGTTGCAGTTCGAACGGTGCGCGGGAATCGCGCGCAAACAGGCTAAAAGTCTGTTGCCTCGCGGATGGGGTTACACCCGGGTAAAGGTAAAAACGAAGACCCTAATAACTAAAAGGGAGATAGGATAGACTCATAGGAGAGTTATGTGTTGAGGCAGTGTATGTGTAGTAGGGGCGTGGGGATCATAATTCCAGATGCGGTTTAACGGGATTTCTAGTGGACGCTAATCGGTGACCAAAATTATTACAGAGTTTTGAAATAAATGAATTAAGTTCCGGGAGATTGTCGCGTCACGTACTTCGGAAATGGAGACTAATTTGTTGATATTCAACAGGTGACGGAGTGATTTATTTTGGAATGTTTCCAGTTTGGTGCGTATAATTTTAGATTTTGCAAACACTTCACAGCCGTAAGTAACCGTAGGTCGCACAACTGCAGAATACAGCCGAATTCTGGTTCGGTGTGAGAGAGGGGATCCTTGCGTACAAATTTTCTTAATGGCCAGTCTAGCGATGAGTCCTTTACGGAGGCAGTATTTTAGGTGCGGTTGGAATGTGAGCAGACGATCTAGGATGACGCCGAGAAATTTGTGTGAAGAGGCCCCTGGTATTATGTGTTTGTTGAAGATGAGTGGTATGCGTGGTTGGTGTTTTCGTTTTTTAGAAAAGTGAACGTGTGTGCTTTTGGATGCGTTGATTTTGATTTTCCAAAGTTTGGTCCATTTGCTGATGGCTCGGAGATGTTTATTTAGTTTGTTGATGTTAGGGTCGCCGGCATAAGATGTGGCTGAGATGGCTGTATCGTCGGCATATATATATAATTCGGTGGCAGGTGATGATGGAATGTCGTTAACGAACAGGTTAAAAAGGATCGGACTGATCAGGGAGCCCTGAGGAACGCCAGACTCAATCGGACGGAGCGAAGAGAGCGAATTGCCCTCTTGAACACAGAATTTTCGATTTGAAAGGTAGTTACGGAGAAAACAGATGACGGGGACTGGGAAATGAAGCAAATGCAGTTTGTAAATGAGACCCTGGTGCCAGACGCGGTCAAACGCTCGCGCGACGTCAAGGAAAACAGTGTCGGTCACCTTCTTCCGGTTGAAACCATGTGAAATGGCTTCAACCAGATTTGGTGCAGTGCAGAAGTCCGTCGTCGGAAACCAAGCTGTTCGGGGCGGATAATGGAATGGGTGAGGACATGGGATTCAAGGATTTTCAGGATAAGGCGTTCAAGGATTTTTGAATGGTTGGACAGAAGGGATATGGGACGGGCATTGCCAGGAATGGTAGGATTTTTGTCGGGTTTTGGAATGAGGATAATTTTGGCAGATTTCCAAACTTGAGGGAAATAGGAAGAGGAATAAATATGGTTAAAAAGGTCGGAAGTAAGGAGGAGGAATTTCGGAACTCGGGCGGCGAATTTTAACATTAAGTTAGTGACGCCGTCCAGTCCCGGAGCTTTTCTGGCTGAGAAAGAATTGATAATTGAGCGGATTTATTCTGGATCGGTAAGGGAATCGGTGCTATTGGAGTGATGAAGGTTGTTGAGGAATGAAGAGATTTCTTGGTCAATGGGCGAAGGAGAAGGATCAAGGGTCATGGTGTCCTGTAGGAAATTTGCTTGGATTTCCGCTTTTTGTTGTGGATTGTAAACGTATGTCTTGTCTATTATCAGAGGGGAATTGAAAATTTTTTGTGTACGTCGTAAAGAACGAGTCATCCTCCAAATGGAGTTGTCCGTGAAGTTGAGTTTACTTATGTGATCCTCCCATTTCTGGGAGGAAAATTTTTGAGTCTGTTGTTTGACTCGGAACTCGGAACTTCAGACAGGATACCTATAACACCATCCCGGGCTCTTTGCCCTTTAAGGTCGAGGTTGGAAATATCAAGTGGAAGTTTACAGTGAGGGATAAAGGTTATTTTGTTGGGGTATTAGCTCGACGGGTTATTTTGTTAGGGAATGTATTGAAGGAGATCGGGTATGACAGGTTATTTTGTTAGGGTATTGAATTGTGGTTGGATCCGGAGGAAAAACAGGTTATTTTGTTTGGGAGTGAGTCATTGTATAGGGAATTTGGTTAGGGATGCCTAGTAGTTGGGGGATGATTTGGGGAAGTAAATGGACGGGTTTTTTTGTTAAAGGTTTTGCATAGGGTTAGGAAAGCTGGAGGAGGTTTAGTCAGGTTCTGGTGGCTGGAGGTAGCGGAGCTGAGAAGCTCCTTGTCCCAGGCCAATGTGGGTGGAAATTGAGGGAAGGGTGAATGCTTGGGAAGTAGGGAAATGTGGTTTTGCTTCTTTCTGCTGGAGCTGTGCTGGATATTGTTGCCGGTGCGGTAAATCTTCTTTGGTGCTGAGGTCTTCTGTGTCCACTAGGGCAGGGGAAGGAAATGGTTGGAATTGGAGGTGCAGGGATTCAAGATGCGTGAGGTTGGAAGGAAATTTAGGGATGCTGATTTTATGGATGGGTGCAGACGGAAGGAGTAATTGACGTGGGTAGTTGAATTTGCCAGAGGGAAGAGAGGGGGACCATAGATCAGCTATCAGTTCATTGGTGGAGTATTTAATGGATGTGGCATAGCTTTGGAGGTATTTTTGAATGAGGTCAAGTAAGGTGGGGATGCATAATTCGCTGCGGATAGAAAGATTGGACACAAACCAAGGAGCCCCGGCCAGCCGCCTGATCGTTTTATTTAGCCACACTTGGAGTTTTTTGAGGAGAGTAGGTTTGGCAGTACACCAGATAGGGGATGCGTAGAGTATTTTGGGCAGAAAGATTGAATAGAGAATGGTCAGTTTGTTACGGAGTGATGTGGGGCTATGGTAGTGAATGATGGGATGGAGTGCCATTTTAGCTTTATGGACAGAGGTGAGGATTTTTTGGATGTGTTTATGGAAAGTCAGTTTCTCATCTAGGGTAACTCCCAGGAAGGTCGTTTCTGTCATTTGTGGGATAAATTTATTATATAGGGTGAGAGGAAAGTTGTCACGTCGGTGAGTCTTGAAAGTGAAGCAGACCTTGGCGCATTTGGCCGGATTCATCTCCAGCTTCCATGCGCCAAGCCAGTCTTCAATAAGGTCCAGGTGGTCTTGGAGAACGTCTGCGTTTTTGTCAGGCCACCAGTTGCGTGTAGCAATGGCGGCGTCGTCGGCGTATAGGTAAAGCTCGGAGTGTGGAGTCGTTGGAAAGTCGTCTATGTAGATGTTGAACAGGGTCGGACTAAGGACAGCTCCTTGGGGAACTCCCGTGTGCGCCCTGTTCATTGGGGAAATATAGTCATGATGTCGAATTTGGAAGGTCCTGTGTTGGAGAAAGGATTGTATAATTTTTGTCAGGTAGGAAGGAATAGGGAGTTGGCAGAGTTTATGTATTAGTCCGTCGTGCCAGACCTTGTCAAAGGCCTGGCTAATGTCAAGGAAGACTGCGGAGGTTGTCATTTTAGAGTTGAAACCCGAAGTGATAAATTCCGTCAGTCGGTTTATTTGGTGGGTGGTTGAGATTTTTGCGGCAAAACCGAACTGTTCTGATCTAAATAGTTTGGAGTTAGTGTTGCGGAGGCGGGAAAGGATTAATTTTTCAAGGATTTTGGAAAAGGTGTTTGTCAGGGATATGGGTCGGTAATTTTTTATATCGGAGTGAATTTTGCCCGGTTTAGGGAGCATGATGATGGTGGATTGTTTCCAGCTGTCAGGAATAAGGGAAGAGGAGAGGCAGGCATTGAAAATTTCGGTTAGATAGGAACATAGGTTGGGTGGAAAGAGTTTAACTGCTTTAGGTGGGATGTTATCGGGTCCGGAAGAACATTTGTTGGGCAAGGTTTTGAGGATTTTACATAGTTCGGTGAGAGAGCAAGGAAATGGTTCGGACGTAGGTAAGTGGGTGAGGGATTTACTAGTGGACAGGATACAGGAGACGTCCGGGTCGTTGATGTTATCTAAAGGTAGCCGGGCAAACGCTGAGCGCATTCTGTCGACAAAGGCCTCACCGCGCTCAGCGTCAGTGTTCAGTTTCTTATTGTTTATGATAAGGGGAGGTGTGGTTTTGGTTGTGTTCTGGAGTGTTCGTGTGAACTTCCACAATGTATTGTCTGTGGTGGAGAGAGACGAGATTTTTTGGTTCCACGAACTGGATCTGAATTTTTTAATCTCTTGGTGTAACATTTTGCTGATGGCGTTGTATTGGGACTTGTGTATTGTGTTTCTGGTGTGTTGATAGTGTCTGCGTGTTTTGTTTTTATCCTTGATAAGCTGGAGGATATGAGATGGGAGGGAAGATGAAATGAGAGGAATGATCGGAGGTTTGGTTAGTGAGTTGTCCAGTGCTTTTTGAATATAGGTAGTGAAGGACTCGATTGCAGCAGTAATCGAGTTGACAGTGGGTAGGATTTCAGGAAATGTTGGAGTGGTTTGGGAAATGATGCTTTCAAATTTTTTCCAGTTGTGAGATCTGGATTGAGGTGTGGTGATGAGAGGAGCTGCTTCAATTTGGAAAAGGACCGGAAGGTGATGAGATGAGTAATGGTGGATGACTTTCGAGGGAATGTGGTATGGGTAATTGGATGAGAGTGCAATATCAAGGATGTCTGATCTGTCTGTGTCTCGTGATGTATGAATTCGAGTGTATTCTGAAGGTATGTGTAGTTGTATGTCTTTGTTGTCTGCATGTTTTAAGAGTACTCGTCCATTATCATTTGTTGCCCGGCATCCCCAGGAGGTGTTTTTGCAATTGATGTCTCCGAGAATTATGGTGGGATGGTGGGTGAGGAACATAGGGTTCAGACAGTTTGGATCAATAGGTTTTGGAGGGTGGTAGATGCTATAAAGATGAAGGGAACCAAGAGAGGTAGGGATTTCAATGCCGATGGATTCAAGTTGGTGGTCAAGGATGGGAAGTCCGGAATGCCGCAATGTCCGTCTGATCAGTATTGCTACTCCGCCGCCTTTGGAAAGAAGGGGATTTTGTCTGTCATGTCGAAAAGTCTTATATCCGGGAACTTGGAGTCTTTTGTCAGAGGTAAGGAAGGTTTCGCACAGGCAGATTATGTCAGGATTATGCAGTTGGATGAGGAGGTGGAATTCAGTTATTTTATTGGAAATGCAATTGCAATTCCAGGACATGACGGTGAGGTGAGAAACCTTAGATATGTTGGTTCGGTGTACTGCCATTCGGGAAGAGAGACAAACAAAGTTTAGAGAAGAAGGAGAGATAGATTTGTGGTCTTTCCGCTATGGGAGCTGAAAGAATACGGCTGATTAGTTCAAATGATGAGGTAATGATAAAGTGCCAGTCAATATGTTGCTGGTCTGGGGCGAGGTTTCCGGCTTCTGAGGGTGCCGGAACCATGTCTGTGGATGTTGGGAAAGTGGAGGAAGCTTGGTGAATGGTGGGCGGAGGGATATTTGGTACGGATGGCAGTGTTGGATACAGATGGGATTGTACACATTGATATGGTTGGAGAGGGGATAGATATCTGGGGTACAGACGGATGAGGCAGGGGAGGGGGTAATGAGACATTGGTTGGGATGATTGATGAGGAAATGGTAGTTGGAGGAACGGTGGATTGTTGTGGCTGAGGAGTTGGGATTTGAATGGGTTGGGCGGTGGCGATTGCCCGACGATTTGTGACTCGTTGTGGCAGGGGAGCAGGAATCGAGTGTGTTGGGATCACCACAGGTGTATGCTGGTTCACTGGTCCTTGGTTGGATGTGGGTTTGGGAACCGGTAAGGAAGTTGAGGGGATCTGCAGGGGTGACATGCTTGCATCGACTTTGGAAGTTGTGCTTGCAGAAGGGATAGAATTGGATGGTGAAATTGACGGCGGAAGGGTAAAGTTTTGGGGATTTATGTTGTCATGGTTTGGGGCAATAGTATTCGGTGAAGGATTTTGGTTGGGAGAAAGGGCAGGGAATGAGGATGTATTATTTAGAAGAGGGGGAATATTGCGTGATCGGGGGATGTCCCATAGATGTTCTGTTTGTGGGATATTTGTTGTTTCTGTGGCGGGATCATGGTTCAATGTCTCACCATTCTTTTTGGCCTTTGCGGCCAGGAAGCCTGGCAATTTCGATTCATGGCCGAATGGGCCTGTCCACAGTTCGAGCATTTGTAAGGAGCACCTTCAGCCAATGTGCACTCGGATCTGGGATGTAACCCTGCACAAAGTCGACATCTGGGTTTTAGATAGCAGTGGTTGCGAGTGTGGCCAAACTGCAGGCATTTCAGGCACTGCGCCGGATTCTCGGATGGCATGAATTCTTCAATCTTAATATCCACCCCACAGTAGGAATTGAATGTTAAGAAATGTGGTTCCAATGCAACTTCCACCAAAGAGGTTTTGAAATACTGATATGGGATTTTAGGGTTTGAGGAACGGAGAGGGATTACCCCAGTGGTTTCGTAGCCGGCTTCCTTAAGGTCCTCAGCAATTTGCTCCGTAGGTGTGCATGGCGGGATTCCTTTTATAATGAATGCTTTACGGCGTTCTGACGGTAGGGGGTTGGTGAAGAACTGTACTTCTTGGGTTTGAAGGAAGGATCTCGCTGTCCTGTAGTCCGCAGCGCATTTAGGGTTGATGTAAAGGTAAGGGTTTGATAAGGAAATTCTTGGAGGGTATTTCATTTTTGGGAGTAATCTTGAAAGGGTTTCACGGTAACTGGAGGAAGCAACTAGGCGGATGGAAGGGATTTTTTTTGCGGGTCTTTCATCAAGGGGTAGGGATTCCGGATCTGCGGGAGCTTTAAATGGGGTTTTGGTGAGGAATTTGGATTTTTTGTTAGTGACTAATGTCCAGTCACCTGCTTGTATATTGTCAATATGTTCATTGCTGGATGGGATGTGAGCTGGAGAGGAATGAAGGATGGGCTCCGGGATGGAGATAACAGGCATAGTTGGAGTGCCTTTGTCAGGAACAGGGTTGGATGGCAATGCAGTAATGCCGTCGATCGCTTCGGAATGGTTCCGGTACGTGAGGTATGAGCTGAAGAATCCATATAAGTATCCTCCTTGGGTGAGGGCAGGAGGTCCTTGTTTCCCTCGTCAATTCTTGCTAGGAAGGTAATGGATTTTCCATCTTCCAAAGAAAATAGGGAATTAGTGTCGTCTGATATCTCAGATTTTTCTTTTTTAATAAGTTTCGCTGCAATTGCTTTCTTTTTTGCAGCCAGTGCAAGTTTGCTCTTCATTTTCCTGGTGAGGATAATTGGAGAGGTGATCGGGGATACTTTCAGGAAGCTGGTAGAGGAAATACGAGATTGAGGTCCAGTAGCAGAAGAGCTATGGCGATGGCTACGGGTAGTAGGTTGATTGGAAGTGGAATTGGGGTTGATGACCTGACCATCGTCATCAGTAGGGGATTGGGATGCGAACATATTGTCCGGTAAAGGGAATTGGAAAGGAGAAAGAGGTGATTCCAACGGAGGATGGTCGTCCTCCATGGTTATTTGTGACTATGCGGGTTTTGAGATTTTTCTTCGGAAGGGGCAAGATACTTCCCTCCAAACCGTTGGTTCCGCAATGGTACGATCCCGCACGGCTACACAGGTCGGATTTTTCGAATTTTCTATAGTAGGGGTCAAATACTACCCGCTACACAATAGCTCCGATATGGTACGACCCTACAGAGGTGGGTTGTGACAGGATTTTTAAAAATTAAAATCCATCCGTCTATCACCCACCTAGATCCTCCAATCCGAATCAACAACGACCAACAAGCAATTCCTCCGCTACCCAACAATCCAACTACCTCATCATTTCAAACCAATGCTCCTGTTGAGATTTGTGAGAACATAGTTGAGCTCAATTCAGAAATTCCTCCAGATCCAGATTAAAAACAATCAAAATACTAAATTCCCGTAAACCATAGCAATTCACTTAGTTCCAAAATGGTAAGGCAGTAGCCATATATAATAAAACCAACAAAAAACGCCATAATATATCAGTTTCAGAAGTTTAGTTCCAAAATGGTACGACAGTGACCATATCATCAAAAGCCCATTTTAGCAAAAACACAAGACACACAAACATATACACAAATTCACAACAACACTTAGAAGAACTCTACATAGAATTACACATTAGGACATCACTCCCTTAAAAGCTTCCCTAGTGGGGGAAAATGCTGTAGGAGGGACCAAAAAGGGCAAATAAAAAGCCCTCGTAAAGAAACGCTGCCTGCCTGCCTCTTCGAGTGGGCAGGAAATTCAAGGTTTACGG
This sequence comes from Platycnemis pennipes, assembly GCA_933228895.1. Classification (NCBI taxonomy): domain Eukaryota; kingdom Metazoa; phylum Arthropoda; class Insecta; order Odonata; family Platycnemididae; genus Platycnemis; species Platycnemis pennipes. Next base: position 36,736,392 of record OW121851.1, read on the forward strand.
TAGACAGGGGCCCCTATTAAGTGGACCGTTCCCCTTCAACCTGACGTGTTTCGGAGGCGCAAGTCCTCTGCCAGGATCCGGGAAAAAGACAACCAGGGAATAGGCGTTGTGTGCAAGGACGCCGACCGAGCGAAGATCAGGTGGTGCTTAGTTAGCCACCCTCGCTCGGCGCTCCTGTGACGCCAGAGAATGGAAAGGTGAAGGAAAGGAAAGGAAATCTATGCCGATGTTGTGCCGTAATCCGTAGTCAAGTCCAAGTCCAAGCGAGCAGAGGTCAGATATCAGTAAACGGGTACCAGTTGAAATCCAAAAATCGTAGTCCGGGAATTGCGTTGCGTCGTAAATGCTGTAACCAAGTACACCAAAGGGGTAGGGAAGGTAATAAGGGCAAAGAATCTACTGCAAACAAGGCAGTCCTGACTCTGACTCGACCTCTCTGTTGTTTGACCTGATTGGCCAGTCGGTTATATGCGGATTTGTCGGTCGGGTGGCGCGAGCGCTGCCAGTTGCGTCTGGCTTTATTCCTGTCCTGAATTAAGTTGATGAGGTGCTGAGGAAATTTTGGATTAGCCTCATGTTTCGGCGTAAAAGTCTTGGTCGCATGGGTTTTGGATTTGGTGAGGGAGTCCGTAAGGAGAGTCAATTGGGAGTCGATGTCCTGAGAGGTCGGGGAAACAAGCGGGTTCGCGTCTTTAAGATAGTACTCCAGGGTCTCGGGGAAAATATTCCAGTTGGTGATAGAGAAATCCGGAGGAAGAAGGTATTTGGCAGTAATGGGAATTTTAAAAACTAAAGGAAGATGATCGGAAGTAAAAGAATGAATGACAGACGGTTGCAGAGTTATCGGAATTCTTTTTAGGATTGCAAAGTCTATGATGTCGCCGTTTCCATGACGCCTATTGTATGCATAATGGGTTGGCTCCATTGGTGCTGCTACCGAGAAGGGTGCCTGATTAACGAAAGAGAAAAGAATTTTGCCGTTTTTGGAAATAAGATTGCTGTTCCAGAGTGGATGTTTGGCGTTCCAGTCCCCGACGAAAATTCCGTGCTTTCCGATTGAGAAAAGCCTTTCCAAGTCCTCCCTGATCAGAGGTTTGGTGGCAGATTGGTAAAGTGAAAAGATGTCTAGTGTTCCGTGTTGTGTGGTGACTGCTATACCAAGGGCCTCTATGAAATTGCACTCGGGGATGTTGTGTAATGTGTATTGAATGTTGTGTTTAATGAGAATGGCTACACCACCGCCTCTGCCGGTGGTTCTGTCAAAGCGATGAACGTGATAATGTGGGCTGTGTAATGCGTGGTGTGAATTCAAGTGTTTCTTGTAATAGTATAATATCATTGTTGTTTGTGTTTGCGAATTGTAACAGATCGTGTTTTTTGTGGTTGATGCCGTTACAATTCCATGATAAGATGTTGAGTGTTGAATGTGGTGACTGTCGAGTGCAATTTCCGTTGAGGTGTGTGTCCATCAAGGGGGATTGGTGAAAAGCTGATGTAGTACGAAATTCTTCTTCTCCTGGAGAGTGGGAAGTGTTTTGATGGTCGTGGTGAGTGGCTGCAACCACTGCAGGAAACTGATGAATTCTGCGTCGAATGGAACGGTGTTTTCTGACGGGTGAGGAGGAACGGTTGATGATGGGGGCGGTAGCGGGGGAGGAGGTGTGGAATGAGACAAGGGAGATGACTGCGGAGCGTAATGGGTTGTTGGAAGACTTGGGAAATTTACGGTGGTAGGTTGCGTATTTGGCCTTGGCAAGGACCTTTCAGGTTCCGCTTCGGTGCGGGTGTTTCGGACTTTGGCGGCATAGAGGGCTTTCTTTTGTTGTTTGTGTATGTCGCATCCTTTATAATTGGCCGGGTGGTCCTTGCCGCAAAGGCAGCAGCATTCTATGCAGAATTGTACTACCTATGTTATCGAGTCCTTCGGGCCACGAGGTGTAACCGTTCCTGCTTCGATCCTGCGAATCACCACGGACTTTTTCAAGACCACACCCAGAAAAGAGAAAAAAGAAAATTAGAACCTGATTCCCTTGAAGAAAGAATAAAGAAATCCACTAAGGTATAAAGGTATCCCATCATCCTATCTGTCGTTGGGCGATTATTTAACATCCCAAAGCACTTGCGGAGGGCCGGGCGAGGGTGGCTAACTAGCCCCACCTTGTCATCGCCGGCGCCGTTCCCGCATTTAAGTGCTAAAATAGAGGTTGTCTTCCGCTGGGGTACTGAGGACACTCGGTATTCCCGGGGGCGGTCCACTTATTAGGGCTCCTTATCTACCTAGAAAGCCCGCGTGTGCTTGCAGGCGCGTAGTGTCGCGCCTTGTGGACTCTCCAGCTCTCTGATGGGCTCCTAAGTCCTCCGGTAGAATGGTGAGAGTGATCCTCCATGTCGAGCGGACGCTCAGACACAAGCGTTGGTCGGGCAAAAGATTTGGAACTGCAAAGATACAATTCGAAATTTCCGCCCGACGAGGCCGAAAAATTTTCCAAGTCCGAACTCTGGACTTAGAAAATTTTCGACCAATTTTCTGAAAGTTTTTTTTCGCTGGATGCGGAGTGAACTTTCAGTCTCCTCCTTGACGGCTTCGCCGACGCTTCGTCGGCGGCTGGTCGGCGTCGTCTCCCGTAGCAGCTCGAGGTCTTGGGTGACGGTCCCAGGGCATCGGCGTCGCCGACGCTATGCGTCGGATCTCCGGGAACTTCGCGGTTTCCGCCGATTCGTAGAATCTCCTCGACAGATCCCGGAGATGCTCTCGGAGTGGCGTCTCTCCAGCGATGCTCCATAGCTCTTCGTTGGATGGCCAATATCCCGGACGAAGCGCCTTTCGCAGGCACCGACGATCTGCGATCTCCAGCGTCGCGAGCGCCTTCTGCGTTGCCAAGCCGCTCCAAGCCGGCTCCGCGTATGTGATGGTGGGACGGAGGACGCTTTTCCATAGTCGGATCCTGGTTTGCCGGGAGATCGGTTGTCCGCCGAGAAGGCATGCTATTCGCGTTTTCCGCGAGAGCATCGCCGCTGCCGTTCTGGCTGCGTGTGGCTGCATGGAGAGGCGCCGATCCAAAGTGATGCCCAGGTAGAGCACCGTCTCTGACCAAGGGATATCCTCGTCGCCGACCAGCAGTTCTCCGGGAGTTCGAGCCGTCTTGGAAAAAACAATCGCCTGCGTTTTGCCGCAGTTAACCGCGAATCGCCAGGTGGCGTACCAGGCGGTTAATTTGTCAACGGCCCTTTGTAGGTACTTCACCGCCTGGTATCCTTTTGTAGATCTCGAGAGAAGCGCCGCGTCGTCGGCGTAGAGCGCCGACGTCGTCTGGTGTCCGAAGTCCGCTGGGATGTCCGCGGTGAATATGCTGAATAGCAACGGAGAGATGGTGCTGCCCTGCGGCACGCCTGCTTTGATGTTGCGTCTCGTGGATTCTGCATCCCGCCAAATCACTTGGAAGCTGCGGTCCTGGAGCCAGTTGTTGATGAAAGCGCGCATCCAAGCCGGGTAGCCGAAGCTCTCCAACTTGTGGCGCAATCCGTCATGCCACACACGGTCGAACGCCTTGCTGATATCAAAGAAGGCGCCGACCGTTGTGTGCCACCAATTCATTCCGTCGGCTGCGAAGTTGATGATGCGCGCCGCTTGAAGACTGGTCGAGTGTTCCTCTCGGAATCCGAATTGGTGGTCCGGGACGATGTTCATTGATGACGTGATGCGGCTTAGATGCTCCAGGAAGATCTTCTCAAGCAGCTTTCCAAGTGAGTTGAGCAAGGAAATCGGCCGAAAATTTTCCGCCTTGGACGCCGACTTTCCTTGCTTCGGGATGCAGATGATGCGGGCGTGTTTCCAAATGCTCGGGAAGTGCCCGAGTGCAAAGCAGGCGTTGAAAATTGACATCAAAGCGTACGCTATTGAGACGGGAATCTGTCTCAGCGCTTCGTTATTGATGCCGTCAGGGCCAGGCGCCTTTCTCCGCTTCAGCGCCTTCAGCGAACTCCGGAGACAGACTGCGTCGACTGTCGGCGGCGCTTCTTCTCTTGCAGGCGTCGTCCGCGGCTGGCGTGGGAGGATGACTGGATGTTGTAGAGGATCAATGGATCCCGGCTCCGCAGGAACCGTCGTGAAGGCTGCCTCGAGGTGCTCCGCTAGGAAGTTCGCTTTGTCATCCGCTGCGTAAAGGAGGCCGTGCGGCGTCTTGAGTGGCGCCTCTTCTGCGGCGTCCTTCCTGAGAGATCTCGCCATGCGCCAGATGGAGCCGTCCTCGGTGGAAAGATCTGCGAGCCGCTTGTCCCAGGTGTCCCGTCGAAATTCCCGGATCTGGTCCCTGATGCGGTGCTGCGCGACGTTCAAGCACTGCTTGTCCGTTGGGCATCGGGAAATCTGGAAACGCTTCCGGAGAACGTTCTTTCTTCGGATGTTTTCCAGAATGGGCTCCGGAAGCGCCATGTAATTTCGCGGGCGGATGACTTTCTCCGGAACCGCGGCTCGGATCGCAGCATCCAGGGATGTTGTGACGGCTTCACAGCGGCTGTCTATATCTGCCGGCGTCTGCAAATCGAGCTCTGCCACGGGCGCGATTTCCGCCGTAGCCACGGCGCGGAATTTCGCCCAGTCAGCTTTCTCGAAGTCCAGGACCGTTCTTGGCGGTGCGATGATCGGGCGGCGTCCGAAGCGGAACACGACTGGGAGATGGTCGGAATCGAGGGCCATGTGCGCTGCTGCCGACAGGATACGAGGAAGGCCACTGTGGAGAGCGATGTCCAAGACGTCTCCGCCGTCGTTGTGATGGAAATGCGTCGGCGTCCTTGGCGCCGCGACGGAGATGCCTTTGCTCAGCGTCCATTGCCGCAGGTGATGTCCTCTGACGTTTGGCGTCCTCGAGTGCCAGCTGTCGTGTTTTGCATTCAGATCGCCTGCTGCGATCGTCGGAGAGCCGCCGGTAAACAGAGCGTCGAGATCCCTCGTGTCCATGCGCGCGTTTGGACGCGCGTAGACAGATGACAAACGGATTCTCCCGGATTCCAAGACGACGGAGATGGAAGTCGCCTCCACAGTTCCGCTGACGGGCTCCGTTGGATATCGCTGCGCATGGAGACGATCGGCCACCAAGATCGCCGTTCCGCCGCCTCTGGAGATGCGATCGTCTCGGAAGATGTGAAATCCCGGAATTGTCCAACGCATCTCTGGAGTGAGGTGCGTCTCCTGTAACAGAGCAACTTGGCATTTTTGCTGATGCAAAAAGGCAAGGAGCTCCGAGGTCTTTCTGCGCACGGCATCGCCTGCATTCCAGCAAGCAATGGAGAAGTCGGCGTCCTTGCGTTGTCTATCGAACGTGCCGGCTATTGAACGCCGGCAGATTCTGCAGCATGGTGGTGATGTATGATAGCTGCGCTTGCAGCGACTGAGCGAAGGCGGTGAGGGACTCGACGGCGGCGGTCAGTTCGGCGATCGTTGCGGAGTCCGAGTTTCGGGCCTTGAAAAGGCCCTTTTGGTTGCCGGCGGGGGCGGCGATCTCTGGTGCTGCTGGCCGATCCTGGCGGCTCTGGCGGCGAAGCGGGACCTGCACGGAAGCGGCGGTCTCCTGCTGATACGTAGGAGGACGTACGATACTCGGGAGCGTCGGAAACGACGACGAATCCTCATCGGAAGCGGAGTTCCGGCGTCCTCTCTGCTGGTTGCGTGGCTGCTGCGGTGGCGGCTGCGGAATCTCGAGGCGCGGGCGCATCGTCGCGCGTTGTGGTGGCGCCTGGCGTTCCAAATTGCCGCTTTTCCAAGCATTCCTATTGCCCAGTGTCGGCACCTTGCCGTTCAGTGGGTTTTTAGGACGTTGCTGGTCCAGCGGATGCTGCGGAGGCTGCGGTTGCGGGCGGCGATGGGCAGGGGGTGCCTGCGTCTGCGGTTGTCCTTGTCGGCCGGCGCTTCCTGGACGGCTGCTCGGCTGGTTCTCCAGCTGTGAGGCGGCATTCTTTTTGCGACGTCTCCTTGGGCGGCGTCTGCGACGGTTGCCGCTCCTTTGGTCCAGGCGTTTCTGCTCTTCGTCCTGCCAGATGGCGCAGTCCTTGGAGCAGGCGACGTGCTCCTGATTGCAGTTGCAGCATTTCACCTCCTCACTCCGGCAGTCAGCTCCGGGATGTGGGCCGGCGCATTTGTAGCACCGCGGGCTCGTGGTACAGAAGTCGCTGCCGTGGCCGTATCGACTGCACCTAAAGCACATCTGCGGTTGCGTGTGAAAGTAGTCTTTCACGACGCAGACCGCGTTGCCGATAGATTTTATCTGTCGGATGCGTCCCGCTGGCCAGGTGCTGGATTGGAGGACGGCAATGACAAAGACGCCAATTGGCGTCCCGTTGTTCCGCATTTGGCGAATTTTGCGGATGGGAACTCCCATCTCGAGCAGATCTTCTCTCAGCATCTCTGCGTCGTGGTATTCCGACAGGCCGCGGATTTAGAATGACGAAGTCCTTTCGTCCGCTGCTGCCCAGGTGGAGATATTCGCATCCTTAGCCAGGAGCGCCGCTTTCAGAGTGGTGAAGTCTAACTGCGTCTTCGTGAGGACCTTAGTGACGTTGCCACGGGACGTCATGGTGAAGGTGAGGTCTTTGACGGATGCGCGAATGAGGTCGCGCAGCGCGCGGATATCCTTTACGTCATATATCATGATAGGCGGCGGCCTCTTGGGTTTCGGGCCCGTCGGCGCCGCAGCGGCCGGACGCGCGGCCCCCGTTGAGGCTGGTCTGGATTCTGACGCAAGGTGAATGGACACGTCGTCGGCGATGCTGTCGTCGGCGTCCATGGCGTCTGTTGTATGCGCGTCGGCGCCTGTGGGAGCGTCGGTCGCGTTGTCCAAAAAGGGTTCCGCGCTGGTTTTCTGCCGCTTGGCTTGCGCCTCTTCGGCGGTGACAAACGGCCTTCTCTCGGTATTATTGCCCTTCCTTTTGGTGCACATCTGTCTTCTCACAGATGAGTAGTCTGGTTTAGCACCAACGGGCTCTTCAGACTGGATGTTCTGCCGGTGAAACTGATGAAAAATGACGAAAATGGCATTTTCGACGGACGTGTGCTGACCGCGCCATAAACAGGCACGATAATAAACCGTACCGGTGAGCGTTGCTCACCCTTACCGGTAGCATGACATAAAGCGAGAGCAATGACAGGTGAATGTTTGCGTTGAGAATGTATGTGTGGGTTTGCGAGAAACGGAAACTTAAAGCTACTGCTATAACTAAGCCATACAGTGGCGAATGAGTCCAACATGGACATAACGTAAAATCGAGGAGAACTAATGCTAAGGAATACAATATGAAAGCGTGCAAATAGCAACGCGTAAAGAAACATTTGTTTTTTGTAAACAATTTTTTGCAATTTCATAATTTTTTTGGTGGGAGTTGCCCATTATATTTTTTTTATTATATTTTTTTGTGCTTTTTGAAAAGTTTTTTGAGGCTGTCATTCGAAAAGGGAATGACGCCAAGACGCACGGCCAAAGGCAGTGTCGGGGGGCGCCTGAAGGGCGCCACCGTTAGATTGGAGATATTTTTGCGGGCGTAATTATGCCCGTATCTGGCAGGGAATGGCCAGATTGCTCCATGATGGGTCTCCATCTTTTCCACAAAAAAGGTGCCGCAAGGCAAGAACAGTATAAACATCAAAAAAGAATGAGTAAGTACAGAGAATAATAATAAGAACAAAACAGCAGAGCCGAAAGCGCTGCGAGAGCCGTCGCCTCCCGACCGGAGTTGGTTCCGAACTGGTACGACAGGGCGGGGGCCACTCCGGCGTTTTTGGGCCGCGCGAGAATTCGCCGGCAGAAGGCCGGCGACTAAGCAAAAATACATGATTAAAACATAACCCTGAAGAAAACTAATAATAATAGACATAGGAAAGACTCATAGAAGAGTAATTTGATGAGGCCGTCTGTATGTAGTAGGGACATGGGGGTCATAGTCCCAGATATGTGTAAGTAAAGTGTTACCTGTGTCCCCTAGCCTGGATTTGAAATTAGTCGTAAGTTTGCGGATAAAGTCATTGATGGTGGGAATTTTATGCGCAGCCCGTATCTCTTTGGCAGGGATGAAGCGGGATGCATTAAGCAACAGGTGAAGCGTGTTGTTCTGCCATGAGTCGAGACGACGACGGACGGAGACTGAGTTTGCAAAAACCTCGGCTCCGTTAAGGAGCGTTGGGCGGATGACAGATAGATAGAGCCGCACTCTCGCTACGTGAGAGAGAGGCGACGACTTACTGCTTAGTTTAGCGATGGCCGTGCGAGCTAAGTAAGCTCTTGCAAAACAGTGCTGAAGGTGCGGTTGGAAATTTAAAAGCCGGTCGAATATGATGCCCAGAAAGCGATGAGAATTGGCCCTCGGAATTCGCGCGCCGCTGAGTGTGGGTGTGAGCAATGGGTCGAATTTACGTCTTCTTGAAAAGTGGACGTGTGTAGATTTGGAGGCGTTTACTTGTATTTTCCATTGGACGGTCCAATGGTGTATTTTCTGAAGGTGAGCGTTAAGTTTTCTAATGTTGGTGTCGCCCGTGAACGACGTGGCGGAGATCGCCGTGTCGTCCGCATACATGTATAGGTTCGTTTTGGGCGTGGACGGAATGTCGTTAACGTAAAGTGTAAACAACAAAGGACTGATGAGGGAGCCCTGGGGAACGCCAGCTTCCGCTGGACGAAGCGACGAGAGAGCCGTTCCTTCCGCAACGCAAAAAGAACGACTCTCTAGGTAACTTCGTATGATGCGCAAAAGAGGCGCCGGGAAATCTAGAGCACGGAGCTTGTAAAGCAGACCGCGATGCCAAACGCGATCGAACGCGCGCGCGACATCGAGGAAGACAGTATCTGTGGTTCGTTTAAGGACGAAGCCGCGGGAAATTGTCTCAGCCAGACGAAGTGCCTGCTGGACCGCAGACATCTTAGGACGAAATCCAAGCTGTTCAGGGCGAAGGATGTTATTGGAGGTGACGTGCTTCTGTAAGCGATTCAGAAGGAGTCGCTCAAAAATTTTGGAAATATTGGATAATAAAGTGATGGGACGGGAATTGCCGGGAATCGATGGATCTTTTCCCGGCTTAGGAATTAGGATGACCTTGCCGACTTTCCATGATGATGGAAAATGAGAGATGCGAAATGAATGATTGATGAGGTCGGCAAGGAGGACAGGAAATTTGGGTACACGGGAAGCGAAGCGGAGAGACATGTTAGGAATTGCGTCAATGCCCGGCGCTTTATGCGCCGGCAATGAAGCTAAGAGGGAGGAGACTTCAGAAGCAGAGGTCAAAGGATCAGGGTCGATTGGGTTGTCGGGAAAAGATGAAAGGAAAAGATCCACAGCGGGATCCATCGGTGAAGGATTTGGGTCAGCCGCCATAACGGACTGAAGGTGGTCAGCTTGTATTTCGGCCTTCCTTCGCGGATCGAAAATGACGTCTCCGTCAACGCGAAGCGGCGGTAACCGAATTTTGTTGGTCCGTTTCAAGGATCGGACCGTCTTCCAGAGGGAAAGATCATCAAATTGCAAAGTCGAAATGTGGTTCTCCCACTCCGTTTGAGAGAAACACCGAACCGCTTTCTTAACAGCGTTGCAGAGACGATTATAACGCGCTTTGTCTTCGTCGAGTCGTGTCCGCTGCCAAAGGCGGCGAGCGGCATTACGGCATCTGATCTGCGCTACAAGGAGACGCGGAAATTTACGATGACCGACCGGCCGCGCAGGGAATGATTTGGTGGCCGTTTGTTGAGCGGATTGCAAGCAATTCGCGAGCAAATCCGCACGGCCGTCAATTTGGGCAGCCGAAGGATCAATTAAAAATGGAATGGATTCCAGTTTTAATTCCAGCGCAGCTGGGAAAATATTCCAATCAGTGACCGAAACCTTTGGAGGAAGAAGAGCCTTCGTAGTTAACGGGAGCACGAATTTAATCGGCAAATGATCCGAAGTAAATTCGTGGAACACATCCGGCACAACGTCAAACGGGAGATTATGGAAAAGGGCGATGTCCAAAATATCGCCCCTGAAGGCTCTCGGGTTGCGACGGAAAGTCGGTTCAACCGGCGCCGACACAGAAATCGGTCGCGAGGAGATGAAATCCAACATCAAACGACCGTTGGGATTGGTCGCCCTGCAATTCCACGTTCGATGTTTGGAATTCCAATCTCCCGCAAAGACGCCGGTTGGGAAAGCATCGAAAAGACGTGAAATGTCCTCCCTCAGCAGTCGCTTCGTTGCTGGTTGGTAGACAGAAAAGAAATTAATGGTGCCGTGTATCGTGTGGACGGCAATTCCGAGGGCCTCTAAGAGAGAAAGGTCCGGAAGAGAAAGCTGCGAGTGCGCAATCGAATTTTTAATTAAAATAGCAACTCCGCCGCCGCGTGAACGTTTGTCGAGTCGGTAAACTGTGTAATGTTGGGAAAAGAAAGAAATGTTCGGCGAAAGATGTGTCTCTTGGAGCAAGACGAGATCGATGCTGTGTTTAATGAGATATTGAAGAAGTTCATGTTTTCGTGTAACGATCCCATTGCAATTCCAAGAGATGAGTGAAAGAGAATGTTGTGCTGCGTGTTGGTGTACTGCCATTAGCCGATGGTAAGCATTTGCTGAAGGAGAAAGAGTTTTTTCTCAGCCAATGTGCGGCACTTCTGAAGTTCCGGTTTGATTGTGAGAAACCAGGCCGCCAGCTGCGCGAGCTGGGCGGCCTCGTCGTCGGTGTCGGGAGATGAGACCGGCGCTGAAGGCGCCGGCGGAACAGAAGAAGAAACTGACGGCAAAGGTTCTGATGAGGGCGCAGCCGGAGGCGCCGCCGCGCTGGCGGACGCCGCACCGGAGGCGGTGGCAGAGTAACTGTTTGTCTGAGGCGGCGGAGCCGGCGCGTCGGGATGCGAACGACGTAATTTCGCAGCTACAAGCTTATCTTTAGCAGCCTTATGAATTTCACAGCCGCGGTAACTGGCCGTGTGCTCCTTCTTGCAAAGAAAGCAAGTCGGAGCGGCTTCAGGTGCCTTCGGGCAGTCAGTGGATCTGTGCGGCTGTGCACATTTAACACAGTTGGGCGTCAATTCACAATTGTTCTGGGTGTGGCCGATGCGCTGACATTTGTGACATTGGACGGTTTCTATTGGTTTACGCCACACTGAAACTTTTACGGCCAAGCCGGCCACGGAGCGAACTTGCAAAAAGGCATGAGAATCGATGTCAGGCTCGCAGGAAACCTGACAGGTTTGCGTCGCATATGGCGTAACCTTGGTCTTATTTTTTCGTTGTTCGTCGGACGGACGCGTACTCATGACGCGCCAGGTGTGATGCACCGGAAAGCCCTTTCGGCGGAGTTCCGCCGTGATAACGTCGGTGTCTATGCACGGCAAAGTGCCGCGCAGGGCGAATTCTTTACGTTTCGCGTCCGGCAACGAGTAGGTGACAAAGGGAACATTGAGTGCTTTCAAGATTTCGCGAACTTCCCAGTAGGAAGTCGCCGAGGCGCAACGGATAACCGCAGAATTAGCGCCAGTGGCGCTAGAGATGGGTTGTGGAAAGCACTTAGCTATTTGCTCACTGATTGCAGGCCATTTACTAGTGTCATGCACGCGAATTGGCGGAATTTTAACGCGCCGCGGCGCGGACTCAGTCTCCATATCATCCGAGGGGCCGGCATGCGCATGCACATCAGAATTATCATTGGAAACATTAGGCTCAGTTGGAGCCGGGTCGGCAAGCTCGGAAGGAGCGATTGCCGAAAAACGGTTGGCCATCAAAAGGCCGTTTGAACCCGCGGCGGATGAATGGGAAGCGCTCACGGGCATTGGGCGCCTATTTTTGCGGGCTTTTTTGGACACAACTATTTGAAATTCATCGTCCAGGCTAGTAACAGTGGGACCATTGCTCTCTTTGCTACCAGTGGGGCAAACAACACTCACCGGGCCGGAGGCCGGGGCGGTGATTGATGAGGCGGAGGCCGCGGGCGCGGGCTGCGACGCCAAAGGGACGTGGGCAGGCTCTGATGGAGCTGATGCTGCGGAGGGCTGAGCTGCGGCGGAGATGCCGATGGCATTTTCGTCAATTCAATTCAATTCAAAGGTGTCTTTATTTGTGACCAATAATAAACATTTACAAAACTTAACAAAAACGTAACAACAGGAATAAAAACAATAAAACAACAATGGTCACGGCCCCGCTTGGGATTTCTCCCCTTCAGGGCTCTGAAAAAGTCAGTGGTTAAACTATGCGTATATGTGCACCTTGCAGACAGTCTCTTTTCAACGGGAGCGGTATTGGCCCGGCATTTGCCCGCGCACGAAGGGAAACCCGCAAAACCTTCGTGGGACCACCGAAAACTTAACAATTGACAGGGAAGGAAGAAGGGGTCAGTACAGAGAAGGGGACAATAATAGGGGGGTAACAATGGATAAACTATTGAGATATAACAATGGATAGGGAAGGAAGGTAATATAAAATATGTACAGTATAGGCATTGTATATGAATATAGATATTATATCACAGAAGTCTTTGATACTGGGTTAGGTAATGGGGACGTCCGCGCAGCTGCGCGGCACAGACACGGGGAATGCAGATGGATCACTGGCACAATATATATCACTCTGGGCACTGGTTTGAGTCACTGGGGAAATTGTTGCTTGGTCTTCAGTTCTTCCTCTCTTCTTTCGTTTTTTGGATGGAAATAGTGGAAATCCTGGAACCGGTTTCAGATGGGACGGAGTGGGGATGTGTCGTCGTGTGACGTGAGGAGGCAGGTTGCTGTCCGGATAGTAGTCGTTGAGCTGGCGGCTGATGATTCTGGCTGCGGAGTAGCGTTTCCATTTGGGCTTCTTAGACAGTAGGATGTTCGTTGTTTGCAGGATTGTGGTCATCAGTTGAGGCATGGCATTGTTGATTCGCTCTCCGGCCCGGCAGCGTAGGCGGCATAACCTGTGGAGTAGAGGTTCTGTGTTAGTCATAGCATGTATTTCGCTGCTAGGGTGGTTGGGGCCGAGCCCAAAGAGCAGCCGCAGCATCCTGCGTTCCAGCGAGGCGAAGGTGTTCAGGGCGGCCTGTGTCGGGAGCACAGCCAGGGCGGCATACTCCATGACCGGCCTTACGTAGGCTTGGTATAGAAGCAGCCCTCCCCGCGCCGAGACTCCGTGGCCTTTCGCATGGACCGCTTTTACCAGGTTGCAGCGCCTGCTGCATTGGGCCCTGACCCTGTTTACATGCTGTCTGTAGGAAAGGTTCCTGTCTATGTCTACCCCTAAGTATGTGATTGTATTGGATGGGCGGATGTACTGGTTCCAGAGGGAGATGGTGGGTTGGGACCAGTCCGTGGCATGGTTTTTGCCAAATATTATCAGTTGTGACTTTCCTGCATTCGGCCGCATTCTCCATATGCGAAACCAGTCCTCCAGTTTGATGGTCATTCTCTGCAGTCTGCCTATTGCGGTGTTCATAGTTTGTGCCTTGCTCCATATGGCTGTATCATCGGCGTATTGTGCCAATGTGACTGGGCCCGTGTGTGTATCTGCGGTTGGCATGTCCCAGCAGTACAGGGAGAAGAGAAGTGGTGAGATTACGGTCCCCTGTGGAACCCCCGCCGAGAGGCGGAACGGGGTGGAGAGATGTGCGCCCACTCTCACTCTGGCTTCTCTTCCCCGTAGGAAGCAATTGATGATCCTTAATAGGTTTGGTGGAATACCAGGAATTTCGGTTAGCTTCCAGATCAGACCGTCATGCCAAACGTTGTCGAAAGCGCGTTCTATGTCCAGGGATAGGGCCGCTGTCACGTACCTCTGGTTTATGGCTTCCGCTGCGGTTGTTGTTAGCAATGTAAGTGGATCCAGAGCGCTTCTTTTGTTGCGGAAGCCATATTGGTGCTGGGGCAACGCACCGTTCTCTTCACATAGTTCGCTGAGTCTCCTGACCAGCACTCTCTCGAACCACTTCCCTACCGTGCTGGTCAGGCTTATCGGGCGGTAATTCCTTGGATCCCTGTTATCCTTCCTGGGTTTTGGGATCATCACCATCGTCATTTGCTTCCATGCGTTCGGGTAGTATCCCAGTCTAAGTAGGGCGTTGAATATGGACAGGAAAATTGCCGTGCAACTCGGGGCCTTCTGTATGTATAGTGATGTGATGCCGTCGTTGCCCGGTGCTTTCCTTTTAAAGGGCATGGCCGAATGCAGCTCCTCGTCCGTGATGGGGTGGAGTGGTGCTTCCAGTTCTTCATCTTCTGCCACGGACTGTAAGGGTTCTAGAGGGAAGGGAAGGTTTCTGAGGGTGTCTTCGCAGTTGGCTCGCATCCTGTCGTCGAAGTGGTCATCCTGGAGTGGTGTGTATATGTCGGCGAGGACTCTCCGGAATTCTTCGGCCTTCCCCTGTGGTGTGGAGATTAGTGTTTGGTTGGCGCCTAGGAGGTTGGGGGTGGCGGACGACTTCTGCCCCGTCAGGGTTTTAAATTTGCTCCAAAACTTCCCTCCCTCTCTGTAATCTAGGTTTGCGCATGTCTTTGCCCATTGTTCTTCCCGGTGCTCGATCGTTTTCCGTCTGATGATTGCCCCACACCGGTTCCATTCTGTTTTTAGTTCAGCTGCGAGGTTTGGATCCATGCACCTGCGCAGCTGTCGGTATATCCGTCTTTTCTGCTTGATTAGTGTGACAATGTGGGCTGGGAGAGGGGGACGTGACGGGGTGATTTTCTTAGTGGGGATATCCTTGGCAGCCGTCCGGAACGCTGATTCCAGGGTCAGTAGTGAGCAGTCTATTTCGTCTGTATTTGTAGGTGTCTGTAGGTGTGAGGTCTGATGTTTGATGCATTCGTCAAACTTTTCCCAGTCTGCGGCCCTGTAATTTGGTCTAATGATGGTGAGAGGGGTGTTGTCGCGGAGAAGGCTGAAGGGGAAGGAGAACGGAAGGTGGTCGGAGGTGATGCAGTCGTCCACCGTGACGTCCCCGACCGAGGCTGCGAGGGATGGGCAGATGAGGGTCATGTCAGGATAGGAGAGGCCTCTACCGATGAAGGTGGGTGTTGGTATGTCCGGCCGAAATAAGTGGTGTTGTAACAGGAATTGGTTGAGGGCCCTACCCTTTGGGGTGTCGACTTTGTCCCTGAATGCGGTGTGCCTAGCGTTGAAGTCGCCGAGTATTATGAATGATATGCGTAGTGACAGTATGAATGAGAGCAGTTTTATGGGTGCCGGAGCCGTGGGCCGGGAGTAGAGAGTGACTATGAGGATATGTCTGCGTTTGAGGATGACTTCGGCGGCGACAGCTTCCGCATCCTGGTCAATTTGGTCATCCGGAATTGTTATTTGTGTGACCGGGATGTCCTTGCGGATGAGTAGTGACGTTCCTCCTGACCTCATGGCTTTACGTGGTACTGCGAGCTCCTGAAAATTAGAGATATTGAACTTTGAGTGGGGGCGCAGATACGTTTCCACGAACCCCATTATGGCTACGTTCTGCGCCCTGATGTGCTCAGTTATAAGGGGCCTTTTTTGGCCCACAGCACCACGTATATTTATGAAAGACACCCTTGGATACTTATCCATGGCGGCTCACGACGCATGGGAACACGGTCCTCTGGGAGTACAGGGCCATGACCCTTACTCCCAGCACCGCCTCTGCCGCTCTGGAGATGATGTCTCCCATGGTATCCCTGTAGTTGGGCGTGGCGCTAGCGAAGATGATGGTGAGCAGGCGGACCAGGTCACCTTTGCTCACCGGTTCCTTTGCCTCCTCTGGCTCCAACTGGACCGCCTGCAATACAGAAGGGTCCGCATAGATGGGAGCAGTTTGGGCCAGGTTAGCCGGGCGGGGTGGGCGTTGGGGGCAGGAAAGGTCGCCGGAGTGGTGTGGTCCGCCACAGTTGGCGCAGCGGAGGACCTCCGCCTCGCAAGCACTCGAGCGGTGGGTACCCCCGCATCGGGCGCAGCGCACAGAGGCCTCGCACCCCCCAACGCTGTGGCCGTAACGCTGACACCTCTCGCAGCGCCTGGGTTGAGGAGGGGGGGGTGGGAGGTCTCGCAGCGGTGGGTCTTTCCGTAGAGACGGAGGCCGTCGGTGAGGACGCGTTGCGCGGAGCCGACGTGGTAGGTGATGACCCTCATCACTGTGGTGGGCCGTCCGTCCCTCTTGGCATTGATTCTCCAGATGCGGTGGACCCGGACACCTGCGTCCGTGAGGGCCAACTCGATCTCCTCGGGGTGTGTGGCCCTGTCGACCCCTTTAACGACGAAGGAGAAGGACTGGGAAGGGGGGGGGCGGACGGCGGGACCCGCGGCGTGCTGCCTTGGCTCTGCGAACAGCACAGTGCAGGACTCACCCAAAAGGTTGTCGAGGGCCGTCTTACCTCCAACCTGGAGGTGTCTAGCAAAGGCCGCGGCAACACGGACGCGGGCCTGCCGTTCCGTGGGGTAGACCGTGATATCGGCCTGGACCTGCTGCGGAAATGCCTGCTTCCAGGCGGAGAAGAAACTCCGCTGGGAGACCCCCCTAGGTAGTCGGGAGATCGTTGCCCAGACTTTGGACTGGGGGTGGATGGTGGTTGGCGGGTTGCGGGAAATTGGGGTAGTGGGTCGGGAGTTGGTACCAGGCCTGTACCTGGGGGCTTGCTGGGAGAGGGCGACTTGTGGTCTGGCGGGGGGAATCAGGGGACGGCCTTGGATGGGAATGGTATTGGGGGCGGTTAGTGGGGTGGTGGGGGAGACAGCCCTGGCATATAGTATGTTGCCTGGGGCGCGGGGCGTTGTTGGGCGGGGGGCAGAGGCAGGGAGTGGCAGTACTGGGCAAAAGGGTGAGGTTGATGTATGGGAGAATCCGGTTAATCCCTGGAATGGGGCAGACAAAATCTCATCCATCAATCCAGGGATACGGTTGGGTGATGGGGTTGGTACGGGAGGATTTGTGGAGTGTTGCGGGTATTGTGGAGAGAACGGGTTTGAAGGGTGTAGGATCTGCCCGGAATCCGGGGGGACGGGCGTGGTTTTGGGTGTACAGGGGGGCGGGCGAGGGGAGGGGTTTGGATGGGTGGTGGGTGGTGGGGTGGCCTGCGGGGGTGGTGGGGGAGTCATCCAAGGTGGGGGGAGGGTGGGGGATGGGGAAGGTGAGGCAGGGGTGAATGGGGGGAGGGATGTGGGGGAGGCTCTCCTCTTGCCTCTCCTGCGGCCGTAACGTAGCGTCCAAGAGCCGTCGTCGCCTTCGCCACCCGAGGGGACGGGCCCCTCTGGGTGGGACATGGCGTCGAGCGCCCGTACCGCTTTGCGGCACGCGATTTCTCGCTGTGCTCTTAACGCTCCCCGGATCGCTTTCACGGCAATTTGGATAGGTGGTAAGGTGGTATTGGAATAGCAGTCCGGCGACAATTCCCAAGGATCCTTAGGGGGCTTTACAGGGCGGCCGGACAAAACTTTCGGCAGGGTGGCGGCGTCGAAACGGCGCCGTCACGGGCACAAATTGTTACTCGGGTGGGTGGGGGAAAACAGGGTTCAGTACACAGAAGGTAATCCACAAAGCGAAGAGATCTCAATCTCAATCAAACACTGACCCCGTAGAGGCGGCGGTGCTGGCGGCGGGCAGGGACGCCTCCGGCCGTTATTCCCCGGGCGGGGCGGCCGCTGCAGCCCGGGAGGTGTATCCGCAAGATTACGCTTCCACCAAGGTGGCACGGTCTTGCGGATATCTCACCGGCTGGCCTGTAAGAATGACTCGCTAAGCAGAAGCCCTTTAAAGGGCTGGCTCCGAAGAGCACCGAGGTGGCGAAAAGCGCCGCCTTATATAGGCGGCGAGCACGTGGTCTTCCGGCTGGTGGCTCCTGATTGGCTGCCTGGATTGGACGCTTCCTCCGACGCCTCAAGCCGTTTTTCCCCGGGCGGGGCGGCCCCTACAGCCCGGGAGGTGTATCCGCAAGATTACGCTTCCACCAAGGTGGCACGGTCTTGCGGATATCTCACCGGCTGGCCTAGAAAGGAAACTCGCTCAGTAGTAGCCCTGTGAAGGGCTGGCTCCGAAGAGCGACGAGTTGGCGAAAAACGCCGCCTTATATAGGCGAGCTCCTGGGCAGGTGCTTCCTGATTGGCTGCCTTAACGGAGGTCTCCTATTGGTCGCCGGTGGTTGGCCCGGAGTCGCGGCGTCACCGGCTGTTGACGCTGTCTCGACGGGCTTGTCTTCTTGCTATCCGCGGATGGCAAGCTGGTCCTTGGTGACCGATGGATCCTCGACGGCTGCTGCTGGCTGCTGCTGCTGGCTGCTGCGTCATCCGGCATTTTTTCAGAGTGTTCAGCGCTGCGCAGCAGCTGGTTTATCCAGGGGCTGTGCACTTTAGTGCACTTTTGCCCTTTGTTCCTGTTTGTGTCTTCCCAGGACACTCTTTATCTTTATTTTCTCCTCAGTCTTTGAGAGCCTATCTCAGTTTCTGGTCTCCTGTACTTGTCGTCTGGACGGCTTCTTTTTTCTATTACGTTCCGTATTGTATCTAGATTACTATTTGCTGCGTCCAATTCATATTTTTCTCTCGCCTTTTTTAGCACCTCCTTTAGGGGGGTGATTTTCGAATATTTGTACACCAATGGTGTTAGAGTATTTCTCCTTATATAGAATACAGATCTTATGCACTTCCGTTCATTTATCTCCAGTTTGTTTAATAATGTCTTGCTTAGCAGCCCCGCCCATGCTGGCGCTCCGTATAGTATTACCGATCTAATATAGGCTTTGTAGATGGTCTCTTTTGCTTCTTTTGGTGTCGACTTATTTCTTAGGATTGTTGAAAGTCCTGCTCTGGTACCAATGCTCTTATTTATTATTTTTTCCACGTGGCCCTTCATGGTTAGTGAGTTATCGAGACGCACCCCAAGATATTCTACATTTTCCCGCCATTCAAGGGGTTGTATCCCTATCCTAAGAGGCTCACAGGGTGGTGTTTGTCTATTAGGTCGATGAAAAATAATAGCCTGTGATTTATTTGGATTTAGCATAAGCCTCCACTTTTTGTACCAGCGTACGGCATCATCTAGGCTCTCCTGGACATATTCTTTTGCCATTGGCGCGGTCTTACTGGTGGCTATAATTGCTACGTCGTCAGCATAGAAGCCTGTGTCCCCCATCCAACCGTTTTTATTTTTAGGGAAGTCTGCCATATACATATTAAAAAGTAGAGGTCCCATTACTGAGCCCTGGGGTACTCCTCCTCTCACTGTCTTCCATTCGCTAAGTTGTGTCTTCCACCTGACACAGAAGGTTCTATCTATCAGATAAGATTTCGTCCATAATAAAAGCCAGCGTGGCAGTTTCCACTTGTCCATTTTTAAAATTAAGCCTTCGTGCCATACACTATCAAAAGCTTTAGATACATCGAGGAAAACACCTGTCGTCAGTCTATTTTTATTAAAGCTGTCAGTAATTTCGTTGAGGAGGCGGTTTATTTGGTGGGTCGTGGACCTTCCCTTCCTGAACCCAAATTGGGCCTCTGGGAGGATACTGCTATTTTCAATCAGGTCGTTTACATGCTTATATATAATCCTCTCCGCCAATTTCCCAATGTTGGAGATTAAGGAGATAGGTCTAAAGTCACTAGGAGAAAGTGTCTTCCCCCTTTTTTTGGGGATGCAAGTGACTATTGACTTTTTCCACGTTTGTGGGAAGTAACCATGTCGTAACGAGGAGTTTATAAGTTTGGCGAGTAATATTTTTGCCGTCTCCGGTATTTTTTGTAGTACCTCATTTGGTATTTCATCGATGCCTGGCGCTTTCCTTTTTGGTAGCATCTCCAACACCTTGTCCACATCTGCAGGGGTGATGCTAGGGATCTCTTCCCTTTCCCTAGTCATTTCCCATACGTCAATGTTAAAATTTATCTCTGGCGTGTAAAGGCCGGGTCGTCCTGGGATAAAAGTCTTTTCATAATAGTTTGCCATCGCGTTAGCTTTGTCTATCGGTGCGCAGAGTACTATTTCGTCTTGGATTTTAAGGAGGTGGTCAGCTTGCTTGACTTGCCTCATCTTCCTGGCCGTTTTCCACAGGGAGCCATCTTTTACATTTATACTTTCTAAGTGGTCATTCCATTTGTCCACTCTTAATTTCCTAATTCCATTTTTTATTTTCTTGTTTAGTGCCCTTATCTTTTCTTTGAGGGTCAATGTTCCTATAGCTTTATACTTTTTCCGGGCTCGATTTCGTTCCCTCATGAGGTCTTTAATTTCTACGGGGATACAGATAGCTTCAGCAGGTCTGCCCTTTCGTCGTGGAATCGATTTCTCCATCCCTATCTTTATTGCTGATGCCAGCAGGATCGCTGCCTTTTCTAAGTTGACACTGTCTAACTCAACAGTTTCCACATTTGCTAGTTCCTCTGTAATGACCTTGTGAAATCTGTCCCACTTAGCTAACCCATAGCAATAACGAAGCGGTGTATCCGGGGTGCTTACCGGTGCACTGCCGATATGCATTATTACTGGGTAGTGATCGCTAGATAGATCATTCACTACTCTTGCTGATAAGGGTCTATTTATGTTTTTCGTGAGGGCTATATCGATGACACTTCTGCCAAAGACCCTGGTTGGTTCCAATGGAGCAACAATGTTCATTTGGTTATTTGTCGCCCAGTCTAGAAGCAGGCCCCCATTTATGTTGTTGACCGGGCAATTCCATTGCAGGTTTTTCGCGTTTAGGTCACCACCAATGAATAGCATTTTGTCATCATGAAGGAGTTTGTCAAAATCTTCTTCTAGCATTTTTTTGCTGGGCGACAGGTAACAAGAAAAGAAATTTATCGGACCAATATGTGTCTCCACTTGCACTCCAACAGCTTCTAGATGTTCGCTATGTATAGTTTGGAGTGGGCATGTTGTTATTCCATTCCTAATTAGGATTGCCACACCACCTTTGGCCTTAGGGCCACTGTCGTTGTCTAGTCTTGTGACCTCATATCCGTCAACCTCCCAGTCTTTGCTTGATCTAAGTAGCGTCTCGCTAATGAGGCAGACTGCTACTTCGTATTTCCGTAGGAAGATGTTTAATTCTTCCGGCATTTTCGTCATTTTGGCCAGAATATATATGACGGGGATGTCCCCCGGGCGACGGCCCTTTATAGGTCCCTTCTGGACTTAGTGATTTCTTGCATGTTGGATGCGTTGCTGATGCGGTGGGAAGTCTTCTGCGTTGCCGGTGCCGGAGCGCGGACGACGGTGACGGTCCCACGGAGTGGTCTTGTAGTCGGAGATTCTTCTTAATTCCGGGTAAGTAGAGGTTTCCAGTTTTTCGAAGAATTTCGTTGATTCTTCTTTCCACTTCGAAGACAGCGTTGCGGTGTTCGTGAGCTCTGGGAGTGCGTTATTGTGCGGGTTCCTTCCAAGGCGGAGAGCTTGTCGCTGTGCCTTTCTGTCTTCTGTCTCCAAGATAGAGCGTGCTTTTTGTAAAGCAATTCCGCTCCATGCGGGTGCCGCGTAGGTCAAAGTTGGGCGAACGATGGTCTTCCACAGCATGAGACGCGTCGTTTCCTGAAGGTGTGAATTCCCCAAGATGATGCGAAGTTGTCCGCGTCGAATCATGGCTGTCTTCGCGGTCTTCCTGGCGTGTGTGAGGAATGATAGTCGGCGGTCGAGCGTGATACCCAAGTAGCTGACGGTGTTCTGCCATAAAACTTCTTGGTCGCCGACCAGGATCTCGCCGGGCTCGTCACGTCGGATGGAGAAAACGATGGTCTGCGTCTTGGTGGTGTTTACCGCGAAGCGCCATGTGGAGTACCATGATGATAGGTCGTCGACTGCGCGCTGTAGATAGGTGGCCGCCATGGAGTTTTTCCTTGATCGGGCGATGAGTGCTGCGTCGTCCGCGTAGAAGGCCGAGATGATGTTTGGCGATTGGAATGTTGGCACGTCTGCTGTGAAAATGTTAAATAGTAATGGCGAAAGGACACTTCCTTGCGGCACGCCCGCGGCAATGGAGCGCCGACCGGATGTTTCTTCGCACCATTCGACGAAGAAGCTGCGATTTTGAAGCCAGGATTGAATGAAGGCGGTGATCCATCTTGGATAACCAAAGCATTGGAGCTTGTGGAGGAGCCCTGCGTGCCACACGCGGTCGAACGCCTTGCTGATGTCAAAGAAGGCGCCGACCGCGGTGTGGTTCCAGTTGAAGGCCTCGGAGATGTAGTTTAGGATCCTTGCAACTTGGTGAGTGGTAGAGTGCTCTTCGCGGAATCCAAATTGTTCTTCCGGGATGACGCAGAGCTCCTCGGTGATGGATTTCAGGTGGTCCAAGACGAGTCTTTCTAGCAGCTTTCCAATGGCGCTGAGGAGAGATATTGGTCGAAGGTTTTCCGGACGGGATGACGGTTTTCCGGTCTTTGGAATGCAAATAACGCGGGCGTGCTTCCAGATGGTAGGGAAGTGTCCATTCGCCAAACATGCGTTGAAGAGTAGAAGCAGCGCATGTGCTAGGGAGCCGGGCATGCGTTGCAGAGCTTCGTTGCCAATCTTGTCTGGACCGGGCGCTTTCTTTCTCTTCAGGCATCTGAGGGACTTCACAAGATCTTTTGAGTTCAGGATCGGCGGCGGCGTATCCGGATCTTGACGGAGACGCGGCGAGCGAGGAAGGATCACCGGTGATGCAAGCGGATCTTCGGTGTCGAGTTGAGCCGGCAGCGCGGCTCCCGCCGCGTATGCGCGAGAAGTCAACTCCGCGCTTCCGCTCCCTGAGTCCGCGCCGCACCCGTCAACTACCAGAGAGCCCCCCAGGCCTCGCTCGGCGCCTGCGCGAGCATTTTTGCCGCGCTCGCGCGAGCGGCAACACCATGGACTCTCAAGAAATCCCTGAGCCCCCGATCCCGGACACTCCGGTTACTGCACCCGCTCCCTCCATGGACCGCCTGACCTCCGTACTGCAGTCAATGCGGCAACTTCTGAACGACCTGACCCCAGAGGAGCGGCACATCTGCATCCAGGCCTTTTCCCCGATTCCTGAGCCTCCTGTTACGCCAAACCCGCCAATGGAAGCGTCCCCGTCTCCTGCGGCTCCCTTGTCTTCCGTTCCTCCTGCACCCGCCGCGCCTCCTGCACCCACCGCACCCGCCGCGCCTCCTGCACCCACTGCACCCTCTACCGTCATTCCGCCTACAATTCACCCTGCCGGTCAGAACATGGACACCAGCTCATGTACAGGCAGTCTGGAAAGTGGCTTCACCACCGCACGATCCAAACGCAGACGCAGCGGCAAAAAACGCAGTGCAAAAAATGCCGAAAATTCCGCCACCGACTCCAATTTAGCCACTATTGCAACTACAACTGAGGACATTCCTTCAGACATGTCCGAACCTGAATCTCCAGCCCCCAAAAAATCCCTTAATGACTCCCAGGCTACCTCTTCTTCTGCTTCACAACCGGTTACCAACACTACTGAGATGGAAACCGACACCATATCCCCGGATCTAGAACCGCGTGGAGGGCGCATTCCGCCACTCAGAATCGCCGACACATCCAAGTGGGGCGAATTATGGACGCGCATCTCGCGCGCCTGCCATCATCCTCCCATCGCTCATTCCAAAGGACCGAAATCTGCGATCCTGAAAGCCACTACAATCAACGACTTCCGCATCTGCTCGACCATCCTCAACGAATTAGGCATCCCTTACATCACCTATGCTCTTCCTGGTTCAAAAAGAAAGGAATTCGCACTCAGAGGACTTTTTCCCTCCATTCCCGATGACGTCATCCTATCCGAACTTCAGCGCAAAATACCGTCAGTCATTCAAGTCCGCCGGATCACTTCCCCCCGTCCTTCAGACACCCAACGCAGTAACAACATTCGCCGAGTCGATCCTTACGCCACCGGCACGTGCCATGTCATCTGCGAACCTACAGTCAACTCCGATTCCATACTAAATATCCACTCCATTTGCGGCCTTTCTGTAAAAATTTCCCCATACAAAAAACCACTTCTGCCTGTTCAATGCCACCGTTGCCAGCAGATCGGCCATACCCAGAATCATTGTCACCTCGACCCCAAATGCGTTCGCTGCGGCGGAGATCATCATTTTAAAGATTGCGCTGCCGACCGTTCCCTCCCACCTAAATGCTGCCTTTGCGGCACTGAAGGTCACCCAGCCAACTATCGTGGATGCACCCATCATATCTCAGAAAAGCAAAAACTCATCGCCCGCTCCAAACAATCAACCAATCCTGAGCCCCCTACAACAATCGCTTCTGTGAGACCGGTTTCATCCACATTCTCTTTCGCCAACATCTCCTCCATTATCGCCCCCAACGCTGAACGGCCTTCTGCCGACCAGCAATCTGCAAATATTCCGACATCACCTACTCCGACAGGTCCTCAAAATCCTACTCCAGCAATCGTTCCTCCGTTACCGTCTCCGTCCGCAGCGCCCACATCTCCGTTCAATCAGTGGTTCATTGGCACTTTCCTGGAGATGATGTCCGTCTCTGACGATACCACCAAGCGGCTCCTACTGCTGCAACGTCTCGCCACAATGCCCCAAGTTTAATGGAAGCACACCCCACGCATACACACATTCACAGACACAACCTAAAACTCCTTTCCTGGAACTGCAATAGTTTAAATGACAAGAAACATGAACTATTGCAGTACGCCGTAGACAACAACATAGACATCCTTCTGCTGCAAGAAACTTTCCTCAAACCACACATTTCTCTCCACACTAAACATTACAAGGTATACCGGCTTGATAGGAACTCAAGAGGCGGTGGCCTCGCGATTCTCATCAAGCCACACATATCACACAACATTATTAACACTCCCGTGCTTTCATTCATCGAAGCCCTCGGCATCACAGTACACACTTCGGACGGCGACCTCAACATCTTCAATGTTTACCAAATGGGTAGCAAGCGGATGTCCACTGCGGACCTCACCACCCTATTCTCCATCAAATCCTGCGGCTTGTTCTTCGGGGATTGGAATTCCAAGCATCGTTCCTGGAATTCTCGCCGCAACGACATCAATGGCACCACCCTTTTCAAATTCATCTCCCATCACCAAATTTCCCCTGCAGCGCCCTTCAGGCCGACAACTTGCCCGCCCAAGCGCAAGGGCTTGGGCGATGTAATCGATTTTGCCCTGATCCACAACCTTTGCCTCACCTTAAATCCTCTAGTCATTAATTCATTCACCTCAGATCATTTTCCTCTGCTATATCACATTCCTTCATCCGTCAATTTTCCTTCTCCTCCAATTTTCTCAGTCACCGACTGGGAAAAATTTCCGGATTCTCTTGCTCTTATCCTTAATCCAATTAATCCAATCACCGTTCCCTCTGCCCCTACCATCGACAACCAAATAAAATTACTCTCAGACGCCTTAATCAAGGCAAAGGAATCCGTCACCCGAACCCTCCCTGCGAGGAAGCCAACCAAGGTTCGCCATTTCCCAGAGATCCTGGCTGATATGATAAAAGCCAGGAACGCGGCACGCCGCCGCTGGCAAAACTCCAGAATCCCCGAAGACAAGTCGCGCTACAATCATTTAGCAAATTCCATCAAATCCATGATCCGTCGCATTTCCTCCCAGGAATGGGACGATCACATTTCTTCACTTTCATTCGAAGATCGTTCCCTCTGGTCAACCATGAAAGCCCTCCGCCGTCCCCTTAAAATCGCCGCACCGCCAATCTTGGCAAACGGCAACTACATTTTCGATCCCAAGACGAAATCTGAAATGCAGGCCGACTTCCTTCAGGAAGTCATGGCTCTGGACCCAAATCCCTCGCCTCTCGAGGATTATGTTTCAGAACTTGTTGACCATCTCCCTGCCTCTAACTTCGACAATCTGCCGCTAACTTCTTCTTGCGAGATCGCGTCTATCATTTCTTCCATTCCGACCCATCGAGCTCCCGGCTTAGATTCAATCCAAAATATTCACCTTAAGCACGCTGCCAAAGTTCCTAAATTCCTTGACCTTCTGTCTGATCTTTTTAACCAGTCCTTTCACCTTTCTTACTTTCCGCGGTGCTGGAAGGAAGGAAAAATCATCCTCATTCCAAAACCCGGCAAGGATCCTAACATCGTTGGCAATTCGCGCCCCATTTCCCTGCTCTCTAATCTTTCCAAAATTTACGAACGCCTTATTCTTACCAAATTAGAATCCTTTGCTTTTTCTCATAATATCCTTCATCCAGAACAATTTGGATTCCGAAGGAAGATGTCTGCAGTTCATCAGACTCTCCGGCTTGTAGAGGAGATTTCTCATGCCTTTAACCGTAGCCGGTGCACGGATGCTGTCTTTCTAGACATCGCCCGTGCATTCGACAGAGTTTGGCATCGGGGGCTCCTCTACAAGCTGTCCGAATTAGACTTCCCGCTTCCCCTCATCTGTATCATCCGCAGTTTTCTTGCCGACCGGAGATTTTGCGTCTCCGTCGGCGAGGCTCTTTCATCCTCACGTCCCGCGGAGGCCGGCGTCCCTCAGGGCTCGCTGTTAAGTCCCCTTCTGTTTAACATCTTTGTCAATGACCTGCCTAACCATCCTAACACCTCAATCCACATGTACGCCGACGACACCGCAATTTCTGCCACCTCCTTCAGAGGTGACACCAACGTTCGAAGGCTAAATGCTCATCTCATCACCATCCGCAGATGGACCCGCTTATGGAAGATTACCATCAACGCTTCCAAGTCTACCCACGTACACTTTTCTCGTCGTCCGAAACACACACCACACATCAACACATCACTCAACAACACCATTATCCCGAGGGCTACGTCACACCGATTTTTGGGCGTCATCCTGGACGGGAAACTGACATACGCTGACCACCTGCGCACCTGCACCAGCAAAGCATTCGCTGCCAGGATCGCTATCGGCCGCCTGTGTTCCATCAATTCACCACTATCACACTCTGCACGCGTGCGCTTGTACGCGTCCGTAATCCGCCCCATTTTGCTGTATGGCTGCGAAATTTTTGCTTGCCGTACAACCATCATTTCCAAATTGGAAATCTTCCAAAACAAATCTTTGCGTCACCTTCTCCATCTCAGTAGACTAACCAGAATGAACGATGTGCTCACAGCACACAAACTCCCCTCCATCCGTTCCTTCATCCAAAAAACCGTTAAAAATTTCCAATCCAGACTGCCGAGCACCAAAAACCCTTTCATCGAATCCATCTGGGATTATGACATCGACCGACCCACTATCTATACACTGCCTAAAGCTATCACTCGCCTATGAGTCTTTCCTATGCCTATTCTAACTTAAGTCCTTCTTAATCTAATTTATTCCCACCATATTCACTACTTTTTTTTCTTGCCTTTTATTTTTCTATTTTTTATTCATCTTATTTTTTAACCCACGGTAATGTCAGCCTTTTACCGACAAGAAACCGATCAGCTCCTCAAAACTCCTCAATCTCCGCTCTTTGAGGCGAAAATTAGTCCAAATCAAGTTTTGCGGACTTGCGGACTTGATTGGATGCGCGGTAGCGCATTTCTTCGTTATTTCAGCAGTAGCTGGTATACGTTGAGTGGGTTGATGATCGTTAAGTGGCGGTTATATGTTTTAGGCTTTTATGTGGATTGATGGGCTGCTTTCATGGAGTTTTTCGGCCTCAGGTACTTGAAATGTGGGTTATCTGAGTATTCCCATATGGATTCGAGTAGTTGGTTGTCCGTGTTCTTCAGTGAGTCTTGAAAATTTTTGGCAATTGATGTCAGGTGGTCCTTTAGATTGTCGATTTGCAGGTTTTTGTGGATATAATCGTTGCGGAGGAACCATGGGGCTCCGCTGATGGTCCTTAATGCCTTGTTTTGAATGACAATAAGGGAATTTAGTTGGTTGGCGGCAATGGATCCCCATGCCGGGTATCCATACGTGAGGAGGGGCCTGATCATTGATTTGTAGAGGATTATTTTTGTGTTGAGTGCTAGTGGGCTGGAGCTTTTTAATAACGGGTATATGGCGCATATTGCTGCCTTGGCTTTCTTGGTAGTTGCTGCTGCGTGCGCCGACCAAGTGAGTTTGGTGTCCAGGGTGACGCCTAAGAACTTCGTGTTTGTGACGGTTGCGAGACGGTCGTTCTTGTAGTAAATTGGTGTGGAGAGTGAGCGCTTCTTTTTTCTTGCGAAGGTGATGATTTCACATTTGGCAGGATTGAGTTCGAGCTTCCAGTGGTCCATCCACTCTTCCACTTCGTCGAGGTGTTCTTGGACGTGGTCGCCCGCCGTGTCTGGCTGAAAGGAGCGTGATAGGATGGCGAGATCATCGGCATATATGAAGGTTTCGGTTTGTTGGTGAGAGGGGAGGTCGTTTATGTAGAGGTTGAAAAGGAAGGGGGATAGGATGGAACCTTGCGGTACGCCAGAGGATACAGGGAAGGTATCAGAGGTGCTTTGTTCGACTTGGATGTAGAAGGATCTATTGGATAGGTAAGATTGGAGAATTTTGCAGAGGTAGATGGAAAGAGGAGAGGCGAGGAGTTTGTGGATTAGGCCGTTGTGCCAGACACGGTCGAACGCCTTGGATTGGTCGAGGAATGCGCCCACGGTATATTTGTTGATGTTGAATCCAAATTGGATGAACTCTGTCATTCTGGTAATTTGATGAACTGTAGAATGCTTGGCTCTGAAGCCGGCTTGTTCGTCTCTTATGAGTTGCAGGTTTGAGGTGTCAGGTAGGAGGCGGTTGAGAATTGCTTTTTCAAGGATTTTGGCAAAGGATGAGAGCAGGCTAATTGGACGGTAATTGTTGGGATCCGATCGGGATTTATTTGGTTTAGGGATCATGATGACTTTGGCCAGTTTCCAGGCTTGGGGGAAATAGGAGTTCAGGAGGCATGTGTTGATAAGGTTTCTTAGGAAGGACAGAAAGTTGTCAGGTAGGGATTTGATGAGGTGGTTTGTGAATTGGTCTGGTCCGGGTGCTTTTTTGTTGGGAAGGGATTTGATGATTGCTTGCAATTCTTTGGGAGTTAACGGGGGAAACGGTGGGGATGGGCAGAATTGGAGAGAAACTGAGTCGTTGAGGCATGCAGCTTCTAGCGGGGATGGCAAAGGATTTTGGAAAATGTTGGATAGGTGCCGAGCGAACAGGCCGGCTTTTTCCTCAGACGTTTCGAACGATGATCCGTCTTGCATGATGGGGCCTGGTGGCAGCTTCTTGTGTTTGAGGGCGCGAGCCAGTTGCCAAATGGAGTTGTCTCGGTGACTGAGTGCGGCAATCTTTTTGTCCCAGCAATCCTGAGTGTGACTTCTAATTTCTGCTGTTGTTTTGTTTCGGAGGTCTTTGTATGTAGCCCTGTGCGCAGGTTGTTGCGTCTTCCTCCATTTGCGCAGGGCGGCGTTTCTACTGTTGATTAGTGCCAGGATGTGTGCTGGTAATGATGAATCTATTGTCTTGGTTGCTGGTGGTGGAGTTTCTGCTTCCCTGATGCAGGTGTTTAAGTAGAGATCAAGCAGTTGTACTAAGGCGTCGATTTCCTCTGGGGATTTTGCCATTCTCGGGTCGGGAAGTAGTTTTTCTGCAGCAGCGTTGCTAAATTTTTTCCAATTTATGGTTGGTCTTGCTGGGGTGTGGAAAGCTTCCGTTTGAAGGTTAAAGAGAACGGCTCGATGGTCGGAGGCGTTTTGCGGTAATGTGATGGGCATCGCGCTGGCGTTGATTTTGGAAATGATGAAGATATCCAGGATGTCTGGATTGGAGTTTGGTGTGCATGGATAGTGGGTTGGATGGGCTGGTGCTAGGATGGTGAAAGGGAAGTTTTCTTCTGCTTTTCTGAGGTCCAGTCCTCTGGGATTGTTTGTCCGGCAGCCCCAGACAATGTGCTTTGAGTTCAGGTCTCCCCCGATGATGGCCGGGAATTTGGTTATGTTTTGATGGCCGCCAGATCTCTGCAGTTGATTTGTCGCTGTTTAGGTGGCAGGTATGCTGACCAGATGTGGAGTGATCCTGTGGTTGAGTTGATTTTGGCGCCGACAAGTTCCAAATCTGCCGTTTTTGGTTTTCGAAGGGTGGTTAGCTGGATGTTTTTCCTGGCTAGGATGAGTACTCCGCCTCCAACAGTTACTTGGCGGTCGCAGCGGATGTTGTTGTAGTTGGGTGCGTTGAAGGAGTCTGTTTCCTTCAGCCACGTTTCTTGAATAAGGACTATGTCCGGATGTTTTTCGTGTAGGAGGTGTAGTAGTTCTGATTTCTTGGATTTTAGGCCGGCAGCATTCCATGTGATGATTGAGAGGGGACGTTGAATTGTGCGTGGTTGGTTACAATCCATTTATGAGGATCATTCCGCCGCTTATTAGTTCTTCCAGGAAGATGTCTATTCGTGATTTACCTTGTTCCGGGGAAACCATCTTTTTAATTAAAGTGAGGAGCCAGGATTTTAATTTTCCTTTCCAGGAATCGGTTGGTGATGTGGTTTCGGAGGTTACTCCTGCGCTGGGCAGTTCTGGCGTGTTAGGTGATGGCGATGGGTTGGGATGAATGACTGTAGAGTATGAAGGTGTAGCCTGGCGTTGACTGGTGTCCACGTTTGGCGTTTTAGGTGCGTTGATGCTGGATTCAGTTGCGGGCGGTGGGTTCTGTGCGGCAATCTCTGGAAAGTTTTCCTGGTTCAGTGGAGGTGGCGTGGTTGCCGTTTGTGGTTGCTGTTTGTCGCGGATTTTTTGTACTAAGTCTTTGTAGACAGGGCATCCTTTATAGATTGCGACGTGGGCACCGGAGCAGTTGGCACATTTTCCAGGGATGTCGCGGCTCTTTTTGCATTCTCCGGAGAGGTGTTTCCCCGCGCATTTCATGCATATCGGGTCCAGGCCACACATTTTCCATGAGTGGCCGTATGCCTGGCAGCGTTTACATTGGAGAGGTCCGAGTGACGGTCTATGGGGCTCGATCTTTGTGGTCAGGTTCAGGAGGTTGGTTACGTCTTTGAGTTTTTCTTTTTGTAATGACTTGTCTAGGCGGAATTGGAACAATGGAAGAGGTTTCAGCATCAGCGGAGGTAGGGTAGCGGATGGGTTTGCGGTTTTAAGGGCTCTTCTTTGGGCGCTTTCTTCGGTGCTTAGACGTGAGGTCTGCAATTGATGAATGTGGGTTGTTTGTATCCCACATTCAGCTAGGGCGCTTGTAATGTCATCCGTTTTGGAGTCAGGAGGCAGGCCTTTGATGACAAAGTATTGTTTTTTGTCGCCTTTCGGCTGGAAAGTGTAGTGGGCGATCTTGTTTTCTTTCAGCACCTGCGATACTGCGCGGAAGTCTTCGATCTTCTGGCATTGGAGGTGAATTTCTTTCTTTCGCAGTGAGGCGACCGGCGGCAAGGTGCAGTGATTGTTGATAAGTTTGAATTTGTTGGGCCAGTCTGTGGTATCCTTTATGAAGATGGGAGGAATACCAGATTTTCCTTTTGGTTTTCTCAATTGTGGGGCTTCTGCGTCGTCTTCTTGTTGCTCTACGACGTCCATTTCCGGGCCGTCGTCTGGGCTGATCGGGGCGAAGCGGTTTGCGTGGGCTTCTAGCGGCGTTTGAGCATGGTCAGGCATTATGGGGCTGCTAGCTTTGCGTTTTTTCACGCACTGGAAAGGTTGTTCCTCGGGCGGCAACGCGGCTTGTTGGGCGGCAATGAAGTCCCGTAGTTCGGAACCTCTTTCCGATAGTAGGGACAGGAGGCGTGGATCCTGATCAATGGGGATTTGTGTGGTTGCGGATTTTGATGACTGTGGTTTGGGGAGGCTAACCGCATTGATCATGGATTGTAGTACATTCGGCAGGACTGGATCCGGGATGTCTGGTTGGAGGAGTCTGGATTCCATTCTTTGTGAGTAGATGGTACGGGCAAAATGAGGCGTAAGGTCGTCTAAATCAGCTGCGTTGGTGGTTTTCGCAGAGTTTGGCATGTTTGGTTTGGGTACCCTAGCGTGGGGACCCGATCGTATTTTCCCCGGGAGTGCAGTGGGAGTTCAAGCCTCCTTCCCGGGGTCAACGAACGAGAGCGACCGTATGTTATTGGCCAGCGATGGCGTCACTCGGGAGTGAGAAGGCGGAGCTGTGTTACCCGCCCCCCCCGAGCGCCCAGGCTGGGTGTGGGTACCTATTCGTAGGTGCAGGTGAGCTGTGCTTGTCTGAAAACCTTCAGGTTACCGTTTGTGCCGAAAATTTCCAATGGTCTTGAAAAGGGCCGGATCTGTTGCCGTAGTATATAAGGCGGCCAAAATTTGAAATTCCAAATTTCGTCCCGATGGAGGTTCCAAGGAGGCTGGTTGACGGTCAGCAGTATCCTGTTGACCAGAAGAGTTGTCCAGGAGGGCAGGGTCGAGATCGGAAGCGGCAGGCAGAAAGTGGTCCAAATTCCGGAAGAGTTGTCCAAGCAGGCGGGTGGTCAGTCAGAATCGAGCGGCAAGCAGTAGAGAAGGCAGGTTGCAGTGTGGGATTAAGCTATCGCTTCTCTAACACGGCAATCAAATCAAGTTTTCCGACGCCTTTCGTAGCAGCGTCGCGCGGAAGCGCGACGCAATCGTAAGTACTGTCCCAGTGAGAATTTGCTCACCTTAACCAGTTTTATGGGAACATCAAGGGGATTTGTCGTGGAAGTATAATGTGTCTTGTGTTTGCGTGGTTTGTGTGAAAGAGAAACTTAACCTAAGAATTAACAGATATTTACATAGTTTTTCCTGTGCAGTTGCCCCGGACATGGTGGGGCTGCAGTAATTTGAATAATACAGTTCTGGAGATTGGCCAATTGGAATAAAAGGTCGCCTGTTTTTTTTTTTTTGCTAACACATTAGGTGTGTATCAGGCTAATCTTTCTTTTTTTTTCTTTTCTCTTTTTTTTTTCTTTCCATTTTTTCATTTTTATGTATATATAAATATATATATATATTTTTTTTTTCTTTTTTTGGCCGCAATAATCGGTATATTTTTCTCGGCTAACAGTGCCGGATTTTATTATATATTAAAACAAAAAGATAAACAAAAAGAATGCGCTCCGCAGGAGCGAGTTGCTGCTCAAGTAAGCAGCGGCGTAATGCAACAAGGTGAGAAATTTTTGGACCTGATAAGGGCCGTCATGACATGAACATATGCTTAGTTAGAAAGATTTTTATTTTTTGATTTTACGGCTGACAATGCCGGATGTTAAACAAAAAGGAAACAAAAAGGTGCTAGAATCTGGCGCTCAACAGGAGCTCTGTGCTATTGTGACTGGTAGCAATAGTAACATTAGAAAACTAAGGTAAAATGTAAAATTAGGAAGGGTGAAAGGATAATAGGAAAGGATCATAGGCGATCTAGTATTTCTTTAGGCAGTCTGTGTTTTTGTTTCTTTTTTGTATTGTAAGACCATATATTGTTGAGCAAGGGGTTTGGGTTTTGAGAGAGCCGGGTTTTAAAATTAAGTACTAATTTACATGTAAAATCCCTGATAGATGGTAGATTGTGGGCGTTTCGGACGTCTTTTATATTTACTAACCTACTAATATTTAATAAGGATCTAATTGATTTGTTTTGGAAGGTTTCAATTTTCCTGAGATGACATTTACCGATGGCAAAAATCTCGCAACCGTAGAGGAGCTGAGGTCTGATGATCGATTTGTAAATAAGTACGCGTGTCGCGTGAGGCAGGGCGGATTTGGGAGTCACGAGTCCTCGGACCGCGACCATACTGGCATTTGCTTTGGCGATGTTACTGCGGACATGCTCCCTGTATGTCAAGGGGCGATCGAGGATGATCCCAAGGAATTTGTGTTTGTTGTCGCTCGGTATTCGGGTGTTTGCGTAAGTTAATTGAAGGTACGGAAGTGTGAAGCGTCTTTTAGTGTAAGTAACATAGGTACTTTTGTCTGCGTTGATACGGAGTTTCCATGTTGATGTCCAGGTTTGGATTTTTTTCAGGTGTTGCTGTAGTTTCCTGGTGTTCGTGTCGCCGTGGAAAGATGTCGCGGAAATGGCCGTGTCGTCTGCGTACATGTGTAATTGAGTTAATGGGGATGAAGGAATGTCGTTGACGAATATGTCAAATAGGATTGGTGATAGCAACGACCCCTGGGGCACGCCGGCGGTTGCTGGATGGAGTGATGATAGCGTTGCGCCTTCGCAAACGCAAATACTCCGGCCGGAAAGGAATCCTTGGGTAATCTTTATGAGTCGCACTGGGAGGCCACATTGGTGGAGTTTATAGAGCAAGCCCTGGTGCCAAACCGTGTCGAAAGCACGCGCCACGTCGAGGTAGACAACGCCGGTGGTTTTTTTGCTGTTAAATCCGTGTGAGATGGTTTCAACTAGGCGCAAAGCCTGGTGAATGGCAGCGGTTTTAGATCGGAAGCCCATTTGCTCTGGACGGATGACGCCTCGTTGGTCGACGGCTTTCTGGATTTGATTGAGGATGATTTTTTCGAAAATTTTTGATAGATTTGAAAGCAAGGTTATTGGCCGTTGGTTGCCGATGATTGATGGGTCTTTTCCCGGTTTTGGAATTAAAATGACTTTGCCGGATTTCCAAGAAGTCGGAAAATAATTTAATAGTAAACTGTGATTGAAGATGTCTGTGAGGATGAGCGGAAAATGATGAATTGAAGAAGCCCGTTTGAGCATATAATTTGTAATTGAGTCCAAACCGGGGGCTTTTTTATTTGGGAGGCCATTGATGATTTTTTTAATTTCGTCCGTGTCTGTTAGTTGCGCGTCATCGTCTGGGATGTTCGGAAGGGAGGAAATGAATTGCGCTACGGTGTCGTCCATCGGGGAAACTGAGTTTGCGTCCGACATAATTTTGTGGAGATGTCGGGCCTGGATTTCAGTCTTTGTCAAGGGATTGAAAATAAATTTATTGTCGACTTTTAGTGGTGGGCGGTAAATTTTTGTATTCTTCCGCAAGGAGCGGGTCACTTTCCAAAGAGAGAGGTCTTCTGCGTTTACGGAATTAGCGAAGGATATCCATTTGTCGTCATTGTGGCGTCGAACCATTTTTTTAACGTCAGTTGCTAAGCGGTTATATATTTTTTTGTCGTCCGGGTGTCTTGTTCTTTGCCAGATATGTCGGGCTTTATTGCGTTTGTTAATGGACAAGATAATTTCGTCAGGGAGCCGTTCGTCTTTGAAGCTGCGGCGCTTCGGCGTGAAGGCCGCGGAGTCGCGGGCTTCTTTTACGGCGTCAGTCAGTTCCGAAATTCTGTCGTCAATGTCATTAGTCGTCGGATGCTGTAGTGGAGTGAAATTTACGAGTTTGTCTTCTAGTTTTTTATCGAAAAGGCGCCAGTTGGTTACTGGGGGGATTGGCGGCGGCTCAAAGCGGGCATTAGTTAAAGGAATATTGATGAGGATGGGCAAATGATCGGAAGAAAATGCGTGGATGACGGCCGGGGTGAATTTGACAGGAAGGTTGTTGGTGATGGCAAAGTCGAGAATGTCGCCGCGTCCGGCTGGCGAGTAGTGCGTCCATTCGAGAGGCGCGTGCACAGCAAACGCGGATTGGCCCAGGTGCTTGAGAAGCGTTCTCCCGTTAGTGTTTGCGACGCGACTTCCCCACGCCTGATGTTTTGCATTCCAGTCGCCAAGGAAAATTGCTCTGGGCGACGACTCGGCCAAAGAGATTAGGTCACTTACCTCCAGGGGTTTTGTGGCTGGCTGATAGATGGAGTGGATGTGGATTTTTCCGTGAGAAGTCTGTAACGCGATACCGAGCGATTCAATGTGTTTTAGTGTTGGAGTGTCGAGAAGGTCGTGTTTGATGTTTTTATGAACTAATATTGCTACTCCGCCGTTGGGTGCGTGCGTCCTGTCAAGTCTGTAAGTATGGAACTGTGGGAAAAATGTGGAATGGTTAGGACGAAGGTGTGTTTCTTGCAAAAGAATGATGTGGATCTTGTTCTCTAATGCGTATTGATTTAATTCTGACTGTTTTTGGCGGATATTCTGGCAATTCCAGGAAAGAATTTTGATGCGTGAAAAGCCGAAAAAAGAAATTGGTTGTAATTCCATAATGGATTAATTCTCGTAGAAGCGGAGCAGCTCCTCAAGGATCAGCATGCGCTTTTCCTCTCGCGACTTGACATTCCGCAGTTTCTCGCAGATGTGGCGGAACCAAACGGAGTCAGGCTCGGCCATTGGGGGAATTTTCAATGTCGGGGGACGCTGTGAACTGCGGCTGTGGCGTGCGAAGCGAAGGAAATGAATTTTCAGAGTTTATTTGAATTGGCGAAGAATTATCTTTATTGGTTGAATCACTTTGGTTTTCGTTCAGAGTTTGAGTTGGCGGCTGAGGGCCTTGCTTTGCTCTTTGAGCGTATGACATTTTCTTTGCAGATTTAAACGCTTCGCAGCCTCTCCAGCTCGCTGGATGTTGACCACCGCAGTTCACGCAGTTTGGCGGAAAGCTCCTGTCTTTCACAGGGCACACGGAATGATGGTGGGGATTACCGCATTTAACGCAATTATAGTTTAAGTAGCAATTATTTTTCGTATGTCCAATTTGCTGACATTTATGGCATTGCACGGGTCCGGACGGCCGACGCCAGGGAGATATCTTTACGCCGACGCCCATGATGGAATGGACGTTTGCAAATGATCCGACTTCGGAATCGTGACTCAAAATGATGTGAAACGTTCTGGTGGGATATTTCTCCACGCTATTTACGCCCTGCCTCTTGAGCTCCTCTGACGGCTTTGTAGACATGATTCTGGTTGCGGATATTACCGGGAAGCCCCGGCTTTGCAGGTCGGTAATTACGGCATCGGCAGGAATGGAAGGGAAAATTCCTCTGACAGAAAATTCGACTTTTTTGTCGTCGGGCACACTGTAAGTTACGAATGGTATTTTGAGGGATTTTAAAATATCTTTAACGACAAAGTAGTCGGAAATTATTTGGCATTTAATGAAAGCAGAGTTTGCACCAGTTGAATTGGTGATTGGTGGGGATTGGCATTTCTGTGACATTTCTGAATGGAGCTGAGCCCATTTAGAGACGTCGTGGATTTTAAAAGGAGGAATTTTCCCTTTCTTTGAAACAACTTCCATTGGTTCGGATACATTGACATTGCTATTTACTACAGAAATTACACTTGGAATTGCATTTGAAACAGGAGAATTGGATGAAGGGGCGTTGTTATTGCAAGTATTACTATTGGTTTTTGCTATTTTCGCCTGAGGGGCCAAATTGTCAGTAGAGGAACATGCAATTGGGTGATCATTTTGTTCAGAATTACTATTAACGACATCAGTGTCGGGCAAATTTAGCAGAGGGTTAAAAGTATTACCAGTTTCAAGCTGTGGGGGAACATACATGACAGTCTTATTTCTATTACGTTTGTACACTACCGTTTTGAATTCCTCTGAAGGAGGTGCCCGGCTCTCATTTGAAGTGACATTAGGTGAAGGGACACTGGTTAAGGTGAGCGTGTTACTCACCGGGACTGAAGCTCTGGGTGCGGCAGAAGGTGCGGGTTGGCGTTGAGGCAGTGGGTCGGCAGGCTGGGTCGGGTGCAGAGGTGCGGACGGCAGGCGTGGGTGCAGAGGTGCAGGCGGAAGCGGCGGAGGAACAGGAATTCCAGGATTACATGCAAGGGCAGGTGCTGAAGAAGACGGCGGCGGTTCAGGAACGGGTGCGGCAGGTGCGGGTGCAGGATGATGAGCGGCAGGCGCGGGTGCAGGAGGATGATCGGCAGGAACAGGCGCAGGAAGTCCAGTTGGACATTCAGGAGATGCAGGATTTCCGGAAACAGGAACTGGGATGGCGGGTGCAGAAGAGGTGCTGGGTGCGGCAGATGGTGCAGGAGCGGAGCAGGATGGTTGGTCAGGGATGCAGGATTGGTCAGTGGCGAAGGGAACAGGTTTCCCTGTGGCCAGCGCTTTTCCTAGCGAGATTCTCTGGTCGGGCGTGAGCTCCGAAAGGCCGTAGCGGAGATGGTGAATAGGATGAAATTTCAGCATTTCTTGCTCAGTGATGGATGCCATTGTCGGTATGGTGTAGGGTGAAGGATCACGGCGGGTGCGGATGGGAGCTTTCAAGGATCTGGAAGGTGGGTTGGCGGTGGGAGCGGTTTTTTCCGGCCGCATCCTTGCGGATGGGCGACAAAAAGGCTTGCCGAACGCTGATTGGTCGGTTTCTTGATTTCGACTTTTGGCGGGAATCTCAGTTGGAAGGCGCTTTTTTTCTGTATTTTAATCAAAAGTTGGTACCGGCGTACAGTAGGCGACTAGACGTGCTCGCAAAATCCAATCGTCCGTAGCATGCGTTGGTCAATCAAGTTTTCCCCATTTTGGCCACCTTATATACCTGGGACGCATTTTCTTGCGACGGCCTTTCTCAAGACCCAACCACTTTTTTTTCTTTTCTTTTCCCTACCTATTCAATCAACTGTCCCTAATTCCGCCCTATACCATGCTCCTTTTTTTCTCTTTTTTTTCACTTCCCTCTCAGTCTTAGTCTTTATCTCACACTTCAATTTTCCGACAATTCCTACAACTCCGGTTAAACCACACTCCCACGGTGAATGTCTGCCTTCTCGCAGACAGTGTGCCTGGTCAGCTTGCAATGCTCTTCAGGCAGGGCTTCTGGAGGTGAGAATGCGGCTCTTCATGATGGCCGCTTTGTGGATGGTGATGCTGCTCGATGTGTGTGACGGCCCTTTTTAGGTCCAAATGGACTTATGCTTCTTAGTGATGACGGTCCTTCTTGGGTCCCGTTGGACTTAGGATTTTCAGGTAGGCGGCGGTCTTCGTTGGTGCGGTGGGAAGTCCTCCGGTTCGCCGGTGCCGGAGCGCGGGCGACGATGGCGATCCCATGGGGTGGTCTTGAAGGTGGAGATCCGGCGAAGTTCTGGGAATGTGGAATGTCCTGCTTTTCCGAAGAATTTCTTGGCGTCTTCAGCCCATTGCTTGGCTAAAGTGGATGAATTACTTAGGATGGGAAGTAGGCAATTATGCGGCGTTCTTCCGAGTTGTAGCGCTTGTCGTTGCGCGATGCGGTCTTCAGTTTCCAGGATTGAGCGGGCTTTCTGCAGTGCAATGCCGCTCCATGCGGACGAGGCGTAGGTCAACGAAGGTCGGAGGATGGTTTTCCACAGCGTTAACCGCGCGTTGAGAGGAAGGTTTTTGCTGCCGATGATGCAGCGCAGTTGTCCGCGTCTGGCCTTGGCGATTCTTGATGTTTTCCTGGCATGAGGGACGAAAGTAAGGCGTCTGTCAAGAGTTATTCCAAGATAATTGACGCTCTGGAGCCATGGAATCTCCTGGTCTCCGACAAGAAGTTCTCCGGGTTCGTGGTTGTTGATGGAAAAGACGATAGCTTGTGTTTTCTTGGAATTCACTGCAAAGCGCCACGTTGAGTACCATTTCATAAGGGTGTCGATCGCCCGCTGGAGATACGTCGCCGCCATGTATCCTTTCCGCGATCTGGAGATGAGAGCCGCGTCGTCTGCATACAGTGCACCGATGACATTTGGTGAGAAGAGACTTGGTAAATCTGCAGTGTAGATGTTAAAGAGCAGTGGAGATAAGACGCTTCCTTGTGGCACGCCCGCTGCAATTCTGCGTCGTCCGGAGGATGCGTCGCGCCAATCGACGTGGAAACTGCGGTCCTGGAGCCATGATGTGATGAAGGAAATTATCCATTGTGGATAGCCGAAAGAATGGAGTTTGTGGAGGAGCCCTTCATGCCACACGCGGTCGAACGCCTTGCTGATGTCAAAGAAGGCGCCGACCGCGGTGTGCTTCCAGTTAAACGCCTCGGTGATGAAGTTCAGGATCCGGGCGACATGGTGCGTCGTCGAGTGTTCTTCCCTGAATCCGAATTGATGTTCGGGGACGACGCAGAGCTCCTCCGTGATGCGTTTAAGGTGCTCCAGGACTAGTTTTTCGAGCAGTTTGCCGACTGCGCTGAGCAAGGAGATTGGCCGCAGATTCTCCGGACGCGACGGTGATTTCCCCGTTTTGGGAATGCAGATCACGCGGGCGTGCTTCCAGGTGTTTGGGAAGTGTCCTAGCGCGAGGCAGGCGTTGAATAGCAGCAGCAGCGCGTGGGCCAGCGAGCACGGCATGCGGATGAGAGCTTCGTTGCCGATCATGTCGGGGCCCGGTGCTTTCCTCCGTTTGACCGTCTTGAGGGACGCAATAAGGTCCTTTTCATGCAGGTCCGGTGGCGGTGAGTCCAATGGCGGGCGATCTCTCGGCGTCCTGGGAAGGCTGACCGGCGTGATGAGGGGGTCCTCCGCGGCGTCTTCTGCTGGTAGTGGAGTAAATGCGTCTTCGAGGTACGCCGCCATGAATTCCGCCTTCTGGGTGGAAGTTTTCACCGGACCGTCGGGCGTCGTTAGCGGTGCTTCTTCCGTGGATGATGTTCGCAGTGCGCGGGCCATCTTCCATAACGATCCGTCCTCCGTGGATAGGGATTCGACCTTCTTCTTCCAAGATTCCTCTCGGAAGGTAAGGATGTCTTCTCTGATGCGGCGTCTGGCATCCTGGAGGCGAGCCTTGTCCTGAGGATCTCGCGTCCTGAAGAATCTCCGTCGGAGGGCGTTTTTGGTCCGGATGTTGTCGCAAATCCAAGATGGTAGCTGCAGGTGATTTGATGATCGTATAAACCACACTCCTATCAGCGCTGTCCGACCCCATATCCACGGGGTCTTACCATTTCGGAATCAACTGCCTCCGCGCGCATTTCAAACTGCACTAAGCTACCTTGACCGCTTTCTTTTTGCCAAATGATGGTGAGCGTGACTAAAAGATGCCACCTTCTACCAATGTCACTGAACCGCATGACTGTACCACCAAAATATTTAAAAAAAATTATATATAAAAGAGAAAAAAAAAAATAATAATAATATACAAAAGAATAAATAATTTAATAACTTCACGCTCAAAAAATTCAATTAAAAGAGCCATCTAAATCCATCAACGGCTATCTTTTTTTTATATTCCCCTGTACATACGCCACCTAATTATACTCACATAAATCTCTAGACCTAAGTTTCTCTTTCACGCAGACACATTACAACACGACACTTTTATAATCATCCATCACTTTTATATACTCCATATTGTAATCTGACCGGTAGTGGTGAGCTACGCTCACCGGAACGGCAGCTAGATGCGCCTGTGGCGCAGTCACCAAGTGAAGTCCTTGCCGCAAAGGACACAAACAGGGGGCTGTTCAATGGGGATGGGGCAATCTACGCTTAGGTGGTTTTTGCCGCATCTGCGACAGCGAGGATTGTGCCAGCAGTGGTTTTTGGTGTGGCCGAAATCCTGGCACCTATGGCATTGGGTAGGAACATTAGGTTTCCTGTAAATGGAGATTTTTACTGCTAGACCGGCTATTGAGGTGAGAGCTAAAAAGGCTGAAACGTCCGTGCAGTGGTCGCAGCTCACTTCGACGGTGTGTGTGGGATATGGCTTAACAGAGAGAGTTCCGGCTGCGCGTTGGGCGTCAGACGGGCGGGTGGACATGATTCGAATGGCGTTGCAAATAGGAAAACCTTTGTCCCTGATGTCGGTTTCGATTGTTTCCACGTCAATTGATGGAAAAAGCCCCTTGACGGCAAATTCCCGGCGTCTTTCGTCTGCTAGTTGGTAAGTGTGGAAAGGGGTTTTACTTTCCTTCAGGATTTCTTTGACAACGACAAAATCTTTGACAGTAGAGCATTTGATGACGGCCTGGTTTGCACCTGTGGAATGAGAAATGGGGGGGGATTGAGCAGCCCTTAGTCATGCGGCAAAACAGCTCCTTCCACTGGGAAGTGTCCGCGATTTTAATTGGTGGGATTTTAGGTTTACGCGGCGCGCTGGTATCCATGTCCGAATCGATTTCATCGTGTTGCGTGACTTGCACCGTTGGAGTGGAACTGGATGATGATTTGCTCTGAAGGAGCGGATTATTGGTGGTTGATTCAGGATCTACAATGATGTAATTTGACATTTGAGAATAGGGAATGTCTGACAGTTGCACCTGCTTTATGGGACCAGCAGTTTTTCTTTTTTTTTGTGGAGGACCGTTTGAAAGTCCTCATCAACAGTCGTGGTGGGATCGGAGTGCAGGGTGGTAACTACAGGGGAATTGAGAACGCTACGTGAACTATCGTCTTTTCCGGTTGGGGGAGCGGCTGATACATCAGAGGAGGTAGATTGAGTGGAGGAGTCCGTAACCGGAGGCTGTGATGCAGCGGGAATGGAATCTGGCACCTGAAGGGAAGCCAGCAACTTTTGGGTGAATATGGCTTTTTCGGCGTTGTTGAAGGTCGTCAGAAGGCCGTTAACCAGGGTGGCGATCGTCAGGGAAAACCGGGAAAACCTGGAATTGTCAGGGAATTTTGGAAAT
Organism: Platycnemis pennipes; assembly: GCA_933228895.1. Lineage (NCBI taxonomy): Eukaryota > Metazoa > Arthropoda > Insecta > Odonata > Platycnemididae > Platycnemis > Platycnemis pennipes. Next base: position 36,778,618 of record OW121851.1, read on the forward strand.
CTGGAAAAGTCAGGGAATAGTCAGGGAATTCTCGTAACAGTCAGGGAGAAATTGGGATAGGAAATTTTCCTTATTTTTCTACCATTACTGGGCAGTCTTTCCCGCCCTTTATTTCACCAAAACATTTAACCAACTAAAACTAATGTCCGTCGCCAGAGTGCATAGAATAAGCCCCGTCAATTCGTTGTACATTATGTTGTGAATCAGTCGTGTCACAATGTCACAATTTGTGTGAGGGCTTAACTTGTGAAGGTTTAATATATTTTTTCATTAGGGAGGAGGTTCAATATATTTTTTCATTCTTATAGCTTTTAATGTATTGATTTCAGCTTTTAACATTTCCTAAGTTTTGACGAAAATTAAATTCAGCAGAAAGAAAATATTCCGATAATAGGAGACCTTGTGGCGATCGGTCAGGGGAATTGGTAAAACCATCAGGGAAAAATCAGGGAAAAGTCAGGGAATTTGAAAGTTGGTTATCAGTAGCCACCCTGGTTAACCTGGGACAGTGCGTTCTTAATGCTTGGCATTTTTAGTGATTTCTTTAGTCGTTGAATACGGGCGAGACCTGAGGAAGGGCGTGGTGTCGCATATGACGGTGGGAACCGCCTCGGCGGCTCCTTGCTGTTGCCGACGACTCCGATGGCTGCCGTAGTTTTTGTCCTCTGCCGTAGAAAACCGAGAAGATTGCAATTTCCCTAACAGTCCCTAACGAGGGGACCCCCCCCCCCCCAGTCAGCGGTGCGTGCCAGGAGGTTCAAGCCCTCGTGCACCGCATCGCAACTCGCAACTTCTAACAGGATACCTATGTCTCCATCCCGGGCTCTTTGCCCTTTATGGTCGAGGTTGGTAATATCAAGTGGGATTAAACAATGAGGGATAGAGGTTTTTTTGTTAGGGTTGTAGCTCAACGGGTTATTTATTTAGGAATATATTGAAGGAGAGTGGAAAGACTGGTTATTTTATTAGGGTATTGATATGTGGTTAATCCGGAGGAAAAGACAGGTTATTTTGTTTGGGAGTGAGTCATTGCATGGGGAAAAAGGTTAGGGATGCCTAGTAGTTGGGGTATGGTTTGGGGAAGTGCATCCCAGGAAGGGACAACCTTTTCAGCGGGAGTTTTTTCCATTTTGGCCACTTTATATACTTCAGATGCATTTTTCTAGCGACGGTCTTTCTCAAGACCCAACTATTTTTTTTCTTTTCTTTTCTCAACCTGTTCAATCAACTGTTCCTAATTCCGCCCTAAATTGTGTTCCTTTTTCTTTTTTTTTCTCTTTTCCCCCATAGTCTTAGTCTTTATTTCTGCACTACCACTTTCCTATAATTACCTCCAACTCCGATTCAAACACGTACGTATCCTTCCTTCCTTCCTTTTCTTTTACAAGGGCTTTGGTGCCCTATCCTGTCCCACTTGCAGCTTTTCCCCCTTGTAGGGAGGCTTTTATGGGAGTGATTTGTCTAAATATAATTCTATGTAGTGTCTTTTAGTGGCTAAGTGTTGTTCAGGCTATTTGAGTTGGAATTTTGTTAAAGGGAATGTGGTGTTATTTGTTCTATGGGTTCTGCGTGTCAGTTTTCTATTTGATGTAGGTGGTTTTATGAGTTGAGGGATTTTGGGCTATAGTTATTTAGTCTGGGTCTGGTGGAATGTGTTTCGTTATTTGCATTTGATTAGGGGGTACCTTGGTAGGTGCAGGTGAGTTTACAATTTGGGTTTTTGATGGGGGGGAGCCTGAGTGAGGGAGGGAAGGGTTTGGGCAATTGGGATGTTGGGGTCGAGGTGAATGATTGAGTCATGAATGGGAAATTTACGCTTAGGAGGGATAAAACTTTCGACGGAAACCAGTATCCCGCGGTGAATGTCTGCCTTCTCGCAGACTATGTGCCTGGTTAGCTTTCAATGCTCTTCAGGCAGGGCTTCAGGAGGTGAAAATGCGGCTCTTCATGATGGCCATGTTGTTGATGGTGATGCTGTTCGATGGTGTGACGGCCCTTTTTAGGTCCAAATGGACTTATGATTCTGTGTGATGACGGTCCTTCTTAAGTCCCGTTGGACTTAAGAAGGAGGTGAGAATGCGGCTCTTCATGATGGCCGCTTTGTGGATGGTGATGCTGCTCGATGTGTGTGACGGCCCTTTTTAGGTCCAAATGGACTTATGCTTCTTAGTGATGACGGTCCTTCTTGGGTCCCGTTGGACTTAGGATTTTCAGGTAGGCGGCGGTCTTCGTTGGTGCGGTGGGAAGTCCTCCGGTTCGCCGGTGCCGGAGCGCGGGCGACGATGCCGATCCCATGGGGTGGTCTTGAATGTGGAAATCCGGCGAAGCTCTGGGAATGTGGAGTGTCCTGATTTTCTGAAGAATTTCTTGGCGTCTTCGGCCCATTTCTTGGCTAAAGTGGATGAATTTGTTAAGATTGGGAGCAGGCAATTATGCGGCGTTCTTCCAAGTTGTAGCGCTTGTCGTTGTGCTATGCGGTCTTCAATTTCTAAGATTGAGCGGGCTTTCTGCAGTGCAACGCCGCTCCAGGCAGACGAGGCGTAGGTCAACGAAGGTCGGAGGATGGTTTTCCACAGCGTTAGGCGCGCGTTGATAAGAAGTTTTTTGTTTCCTATGATGCAGTGCAGTTGTCCGCGTCTGGCCTTGGCGATTCTCGCTGTTTTCCTGGCATGAGGGACGAAAGTAAGACGTCTGTCAAGAGTAATGCCAAGGTAATTGATGTTCTGGTGCCATGGAATCTCTTGGTCTCCGACAAGAAGTTCTCCGGGTTCGTGTTGATTGATGGAAAAGACGATTGCCTGCGTTTTCTTGGAGTTCACTGCGAAGCGCCACGTTGAATACCATTGCATGAGGGTGTCGATCGCCCGCTGGAGATACGTCGCCGCCATGTATCCTTTTCGTGATCTGGAGATGAGAGCCGCGTCATCTGCATACAGTGCACCGATGACGTGTGGCGAGAAGAAGCTTGGTAAATCTGCAGTAAAGATATTAAAAAGCAAGGGAGATAGGACGCTTCCCTGTGGCACGCCCGCTGCAATTCTGCGGTGTCCGGAGGATGCGTCTCGCCAGTCGACGTGGAAACTGCGGTCCTGGAGCCATGATTTGATGAATGAAATTATCCATTGTGGATAGCCGAAAGAACGGAGTTTGTGGAGGAGCCCTTCATGCCACACGCGGTCGAACGCCTTGCTGATGTCGAAGAAGGCGCCGACCGCGGTGTGCTTCCAGTTAAACGCCTCGGTGATGAAATTCAGGATCCGAGCGACATGGTGCGTCGTCGAGTGTTCTTCTCTGAATCCAAATTGATGTTCAGGGACGACGCAGAGCTCCTCCGTGATGAGTTTAAGATGCTCCAGGACTAGTGTTTCGAGAAGTTTGCCGACTGCGCTGAGTAGGGAGATCGGGCGCAGATTCTCCGGACGCGACGGTGATTTCCCAGTTTTAGGAATGCAGATCATGCGGGCGTGCTTCCAGGTGTTGGGGAAGTGTCCTAATGCGAGGCAGGCGTTGAATAACAGCAGCAGCGCGTTGTCCAGCGAGCAGGGCATGCGGATGAGAGCTTCGTTGCCGATCATGTCGGGGCCCGGTGCTTTCTTCCGTTTGACCGTCTTGAGGGACTTAATAAGGTCCTTTTCATGCAGGTCCGGTGGCGGCGAGTCCATTGGCGGTCGTCCACTCGGCGTCCTGGGAAGGCTGACCGGCGAGCTGAGGGGGTCCTCGGCGGCATCTTCTGCTGGTAGCGGAGTAAATGCTTCTTCAAGGTACGTCGCCATGAATTCTGCCTTCTCGCTGGAAGTTTTTACCGGACCGTCGGGCGTCGTTAGCGGTGCTTCTTCCGTGGATGATGTTCGAAGGGCGCGGGCCATCTTCCATAGCGATCCGTCCGCCGTGGATAAGGATTCTACCTTTTTCTTCCATGATTCTTCTCGGAAGGTAAGGATGTCGTCCCTGATGCGGCGTCTGGCATCCTGGAGACGTGCCTTGTCCTGAGGATCTCGCGTCCTGAAGAATCTCCTCCGGTGGGCGTTTTTGATCCGGATGTTTTCGCAAATCCAAGATGGCAGCTGAATGTGATTGGATGTCCGTATGGATTTCTCCGGGGCTGCGATGGATATGGCTTCATTGATAGCTTTCGAAATCGCTGCTGCCTGCCGATCGACGTCTGGTGGAGAAGAAAGATTTTCGTCCGACAGCTGTTGAAGAGCTTGCGTCAGATGGCTTCGATACAGGTCCCAATCAGCGTCTTCGTAGTTGCGCACCGTTCTCAATGGTACGGAAATTGGTCGGTGTCCAATGTGAAAGATGACGGGAGATGATCAGAGTCGAGAGCGTTGATGGATTTTGCTGCGAGATTCTTTCTCAGATTACGGTGAAGCATGTCTAACACATTACAAAACGACACTTTATATTCATCCATCACTTTTATAAATTCCTTATTGTAATCTGACCGGTAGTGGTGAGCTACGCTCACCGGAACGGCAGCTCGGATGCGCCTGCGGCGCAGTTACCAAGTTGAAGACAAAATGTCATTTTTCCCATTTTCAGCTCAAGAATCACCTGTCTGAAGAGCCTGTTAGCGCTAAAGCAGACACCTCATCTGCGAGATGGCAAATGTGCTTGTTAAAACGACGCGGGCGGTGAGGCCGCTCGCGCCTTTACAGGGAAAGGGTAAAACTAGAATAATAGCTAATAACTTAGAAGGATAATAACAATAGATATAGGAAACACTCATAGATGAGTGATATATTTAGGCAGTGTATGTGTGGATGGGGGATCAATTGAGTAATCCCAGAGGTGTGTAATCAGTGGGTTGTTTGTCCCCGACAGTCTGGCAAAAAAATTTAGGACGGATTTGCGGATGAAGGACGCTATGGTTGGTAGCTTATGCGCGAGAAGTACATGCTGCATATTTGTCAAACGACTGAGCCGTAAGAGGAGCCTTAGTGATTTATTTTGGAATATCTCAAGATCCCTCCATATCATCTTGCGGCATGCAAAAACTTCGCATCCGTATAGTTGCATTGGGCGAACCACGGCGGAATAGACGGACGCGTGCTTTCTCAGGCAAGGGGGAATCCTTGCGACAAAGAGAAATGATGGCCTGTCGAGCAGCAATTGCCTTGTCGCGACAGGTTTTGAAATGCGGACGAAAAGAAAGTTTCGCATCCAGGATGACGCCCAGGAAGCGATGTGCGTTGGCTCTCGGAATGTGTTGTGCGTTTAGTATTGCTCGAACTCTAAGTTCGAGCTCGGGTCTGTGCGAGTAATGGACGTGCGTGCTTTTGTTTGCGTTGATTTGGACCTTCCACTTCTTCGTCCATGTATCAAGTGTGCGTAAGTGTAGGTTCAGTTTGCGGATATTAGTGTCCCCTGTTAATGAGGTCGCCGAGATGGCTGTGTCATCCGCGTACATGTAGAGATTTGTAAGTGCGTTTGTAGGCATGTCGTTCACGTACAGGTTGAACAGCAGGGGACATAGCAGTGAGCCACCTTCCGGGGAAAGGTGAAGCCGTCTGCTGAGAATTCTCCGTCGTAAGTCGGAGGGGAGATGGTCATCGCCGGTGGTTGGTCCGCAGTGGGTGTCTGCGAGTTGTCGGTGGCGATAATGGCAGATTCTGAGGGCAGTAAGGGCCAGGGGGTGCAATGGGACGCGGACGTGGCGACTTCATGGGATATGTCAGCGTCCGTGAGGCGGAGGGTGCTGCGCGACTCTCGTGAGGCGTAAGTCGCACCCTATAGAGGAGATAGCCTCCACGGAGGAGGAGGTGGAGTGTCTTCGGTGGTGAACCGGTTTGGGTTAGCGCCCTTGGACGCCATGGCAGGTGTCAGGTCGGGAGGGTGGGTGGGGGCACCCGACCGTGGGGACCCGACCGCCCCCCCCTGCCGTGCTAGGGGTTTCACCCTGTGAAGGGGCCCTTTGCCAGGGGTCGCCGGACGAGAGCGCCCGAGGGGAACGTTGTAGGGTCGAGCGCCACTCGGGGTAGAGAAGTTGGAACTTAGTTACCCAACCACCCCGAGTGCCTCTTCTCAAGAGAGCGCAATACTCCTTATGCAGTAGGTAGGGGATGTATCCCCGCGGATCGCAGGTAGGAGGGGGGTAATCCCTGCTGGTAGCAGGTGGTCGGCTCCCCGCTTGTCGCGGGAAGGAGACGACCTGCTGGTCGTAGGATGGCGTATATTCGCTGGTGGCAGGAAGACCTTTCCCCTGCTTGTCGCCGGTCTTCGTATCACCCAAGCGGGGGGGGGGGGGGTGTGGTATCCCCGCTGGTTGCTGGTTTTGCGGGAAATCCTCTGCAGCGGCCGCTCCGGTCCGTCCCGAAAGCGCCTGAGGTGTCCCTCGGTGGTCCGATGGCCGCGTGCGTCGATTCAGCAACGTTTTGCAGGTGTGAGGGCGAAACGTCAGTGAATTTTCGCGTTGAAGCGCGGATGCGCGTTCATCCGGGCGTCCCCCGATGGAGGACCGGAAGCACGAAGCGTCAAGCTATCCGTTACGCAGGTCCAATTGATCGTCACGTAGTCAATAGTTCCTGAGTGAGATACGTTGGCAGAGTGCGGGGGAGGGGAAAAGAGAAAGTATGATGATGTCCGCGAAGGCGTGGGGGAAGGGGGTAGGGAAAACAGTTGACTTGAATTTGGAAGTTTTGATTGCCCACGGGGTTCTGCTGCTACGCTTGGGGAGTAGTTCCTGCTTGAGCCGCGAGGGGGCGGCGGACGCGCGGCGTTTGGTAATGGCGCGCATTACGGACCACAACGGGGGGATCAAACTTTGTAAGTGATCGTTTTTTTAAAGTTGAGATAGGCAAGCATCTATCTGAATTTTATTCACTAGAGAACGGTGTACCCCAAGGGTCCGTTTTATGGGTGACACTATTTGCCTTTGCTATTAATAATATAGCAAGATGTATCAAACCTCTCTTGGGTTCACTGTTTGTGGACGACCTAGAAATATTTTGAAGGTCGTACAAACTTATTAGCGAGGCCAGTGTAAACCAGCTGGCTCTGAATAGACTGGAGAGGTGGTCCTAGAGAAGAAAGTCTTTCTGAGACAGATGTCCTCCTCGTGAAACAATCGGGGAGGAGATGCCGTATTAGACTTTTATCCTCCCGTTTCACATATAGCTCATTAATAGTTAAAATTTTATTTGTATATATTTTTTTTATACAGTTTCCCATTGATCGTGTGTCATTTTCGACCTGTAATTTAATCACTTCCTTCCAGACACATGGAAACCCTCTTTTCATCACTTGACCTTCAAGGGTAACTTAGGGGACAAAGGTCACAGTGGTTACAAAAGGTGAATTAAGGCCGCAGAGAGGAAGTGGTCAAAATACGTTTAAGAATTGGACATTGCACCCTGACCCACTCATTCCTCTTCACAGAAGAGAAGATTCCTCCTCAATGTGATGACTGTGACTGTCCTCTCAGTGTGTGACATATCCTGACGGAGTGTGACAAATACCGGCACACACATAACAGGCTAGGCATCAGCGGCGACTGAGAACAATTTCTAGGCAACGATGCTGATCACCTAAGCCACATCATTAATTTTTTAAAGGATTCTAACCTCGTAAGTAAAATCTAATACATTTTCATATATTTGGACCTTTTATACTGCCATTGGTTTTTTTTACTCTATATTTATATTTCTCCATATTTATTGTTATAAATTAGATTGTACGTGGTGCAAAATGACCATAGTTGTCGACGCAACCTATAAATTCAAATCTACCTACCTACCTACATTGCTAAATGCATCATGCCACCGGTAATAAGATCTCTCTTTGTGAACGACCTAGCAATTTTTTGCACGGCATCGAAATTAGTCAACACTGCCCAGTTAACACTAGAATGCCGAAGGGTGTCATTTTGACACCTAACACCTACATTTGTTTGCAGATCTATCCATAATACAGTATTTAAGTCAAAATCTTTTATGACTTTTACTCATTTTAAGGGCTTAACAAGACCACTGCGTGAAAGATAGCCCCCACCTTTTTTTCATCTTAAAAACTAGAATTTACCTTAAATGCAGGAGGGTGTCATTTTGACACCCAGTAAATGTTAACGTTTCTTCTTTCGTTTTAGGTGATTATTGGAAGCGATTTGAAACTATTAGTCAAACGGGTATTTTTGAACAGTACATTATGTTTGCATTTGTTTAATTCTACATATTTTTGATAAAAATAGTCATGTTTTTTTATTTTTCGAAAATTTAGTAGCGCCTGAGGTAAATCTATTTTCCACTACTTTTTTGCAAATGATTCGCCTTTGAACCAGCCCATTTATCCGTGGTGGCACAAAAATGCATTTATCTCCTGTAAAGAAGCACTGTTGCCATCAACAAGGTGCTAACGTGACAATACAGATGACAACTGCTGAGCATCTGTAGCTGGCTGTCTGGCTCGCTGGCGTACCATGACTGGTCATGACTTTGCCTTGCGTTGAGGCGGTTGCATTGAAATAGTTTGCGTTTTGGTTATGATGCTACGTAGAGTTTTTAGGCCGGAGCAAATTTTGGTAGTTTCTGAAGACATGTTCGAGAAACGGTCTGATCAAGATGCTGAGATTTTGTGAAATTTGGTGCTATCTTCGCTTTGACAAAAATTCAAGTTGTTCTGCACAGTTGCAGGAAGACAAATTTGCAATATTTTCAGATGTGTGGAAGAAAAGCATTGATAACTGTGTTGTATGCTATAAGCCTGGACGTTTCATTACTACTGACCAACAGCTGTTTCACAGCAATGCCAGATGCTCCTTCACGCAATACATGATATCAAGCCTGATAAACATGGGTAAAAATACTGGCTTGCTATAAGGCCAGTACATATATATTTGATAAACGAATTTACTGACCTTGGCAATTGCCAAGGACGTCCTTAAGGACGACTCATCAAGGTGGTGATTGCGTTGCAGATCATGTTGTAATGATACTTTTGCAGTCTTTCTTTAGCAAGGCCGAAATATCACAACTGATAACTGTTTTACATCACTTGTGCTCATCTAAGAGCTGAAAATAGGTACAAGTCTATTGGGAACCTTAAATGAGGTAATGAGAGAAATCTCTGCTGAAATAAAAGCTTTTCTGGAAGAGTTGTACTCAACTAAATTATACAAAAACGGTGATGCAACACTTACCGTTTATCAGGGAAAACCGAGAAAGTGTGTTGTTGTTCTGAGCTCTCTTCATCCTATGTTGACATTGGTGAAAACTAAGAAAACACCTGAAACTGTAAAGAATAACAAAGAGACCAAGTATGGAGTGGATACCATTGATCTGCCTGGGCAGAAATATTCGGTTAGAATAGGAACCAGATGATGGCCAGTCCATTCATTCCAGAATACTCTTGACTTTCCTGGATATTGTATAAGGAAATAACTCTACAGAAGATATCCCGAAAGGGTTTTTTTTGCAGAGTTGGCAGAGGAGCTTGGAAGTCCTTACACTGCATCAAGAAATGTTTGTCAACCTTCTGACGAGTGTGATGGAGTGCGAGAGCCAGAACCGAATAGGAACTGTCAAATAAAGATAAAATGTAATAAAACAGAACTATTGGATTTTGTCAGCTGTGTAATAAATAAGTATGAGGCTTGCGTACGGCTAAAACAGAGCAAAAGTCCCACAAATGAGAAGGAATTGAAACGATTTTTGTAACCCTGTATTAAAGAGACCTTTGATTTCTTTGTGTCTTCCTTTACACAAATTTGTAGTTTACCTACATAAAAATTATACAAGATTTTATGTATACACTAAGTGATTGTAAAAAAATATTATATGAGTATTTTGTAACCACTTATGTGCGCCCTCCATTGTATCAGCACAATCGAAAAATAGTGTGGTCAAAATAAAATTTTTGCAGATAATAATCTGTTAAAGTCGAGCAATTTTTGAAAAAAATTAATTTTATTTGTAAAAAAAAACGGAAAAAATACCAAAGTTGCCACATTAACACTAGCAACCATAGAACATAAAATAATCCACACAAAAACACCACTATAAACACATAATCAGATGGGTGTCAGAATTATGGCCTCTTGGCATTCTTGGGGGGTCCAATATGTCCGGCATTCTAGTGTTAACCCAGTTGTCCTTGAGTAAATTGGATGACTGGACCCAAAAAAACGGATTCAAGTTTTCCGTTGACAAAACGAAGTGTGTTCATTTCTATCGTGTTCGGGGAGAATCCATTGCCTTGGGCTTATCATCAGGGGGCAGAATCCTCCCATATGTGGATTCGGTTCGGTTTCTTGGTATGACTTTGGACTACCAACTGAATTAGAGAGAGCATATCCTGACCTTAAGAAACAAATGTCTTCAGAGTCTAAACATTTTAAAATTTTTAAGCCACTCGTCATGGGGAGCCAACCGCAGCTCTTTGCTGTTACTATACTGTGCCCTTGTACGTTCCAGATTAGACTACGGTTCCTGCGTTTACGCCTCTGGACACGAATCATACCTGAGACCGTTAACAACAGTTCTCAACGCAGGATTAAGAATTTCGATTGGAGCTTTCTGGACTAGCCCAGTACTCAGTATTTATGCTGATGCCTGAGAGCCACCATTATCCTAACATAGGAATCTTTTAATATGCAATTATGCAGCAAAAGTTTTATCAATGAGGACCCACCCCTGTTTTAACATCGTTTTTAACCCTAGGTTTTTAGAACTTTTTAACAGGAGAACAAGAGCCACCAGGCCATTTGGTATCCGTTTTATTGATTGTGTACAGAGATCTGGAATCACCCTTCCAGAAGTCTATCCAATGGGATGCTCAAATCACCCGCCATGGTAGTTTTCGCCTCCGGAAGTGTTTACTAACCTCCACAGATACCCATGAGCATCAATCGCTGACCTCGATTACCAGCATCATTTTAATAAATTCCTTTGGATGCACCTGGACTTCATCCCCGTATTTACTGACGGGTCGAAGTCGGACAAGGCTTGCTTGTGTGCGGTTACATCCTACCACCACGGAGTCATCAAGGAAAGGCTTAGTTCAATGAGCAGCATTTACACTGCTGAACTCCTTGCCATCAGGATTGCTCTAGATGTGATCAGGGACATTGGAAGCTCTTTCATTATCTGTAGCGACTCCATGAGTGCACTCACATCGATCTCCGGCTTTTCCCCAATGCATCCAGTTGTCCAGGACGTGCAGTATACTCTTCATTCATTGAAAGGGAATATCTGTCATCTTTCTTTGGGTTCCTGCCCATGTGGGGATTGTGGGAAATGAGAGAGCCGATACAGCCACAAAGTAAGCCCTTACATCACCTGAAGTAAAGTCAAAGCTGGTACCATATCAGGATCTACAGGCTTCGATGAGAAATAATGTCTCTGAACAATGGGGTGCATATTGGGATAATGTTGATAATGATAAACTACATACCATAAAATCGGTTATGTCAGCCTGGGCATCATCCATTAGGAGGAGCCGCAAAGAAGAAGTTATCTTAACGCAGCTGAGAATTGGACACAGCAACCAACGCCCAGGGTTGCCTATACGTAATCACATAAGATGGGAGTGGATTTTTAAATAATAAAGCTAAATAGTGGAAATAGTCTAATGTAGGTCGTAAGAAAATATAGTTTTTAACCAATTTACAAGTATAAATTACTCAGAAAATGCACGAGAATAAAATTACAACCTTACTTACACAAAGCAAACATCCATTGTGAAATAGAACTATGAAGCACTACATGTAGGACTATGCTGTAGCCAATTGCTCAACTAAAATAAAACTGTCGTCATGGATTTGTGATTGTTAATGTATTGACACAATGTACTGAAGCTAAGAAATGCCTCAGCTAGGAGTAAAGAGAGGAGATCGTCATTTGTAACATTGTAGCATTGGTTACGTTTACGCAATCGTGGGCGCTTGAGGGTTAATGAAAAAATCTCCTGACAATTTCCATTTGATACGGTGCTTTCATCTGACCAAGCCATAGCTTCCTTCTTAAACTGATATGCGTTGCTCATGGCTAGTGCTAACCTAGCCTGCTGCCTCTTAATGCCACTGAGGGGCCTATTCAGCTTTTCATTCCCATGATAGATATTCCCGAAACCATAAATGCGGACGACTACTTCCTCTCCCCCTAGTGGCATGGGATTCGTAACTACCAAAGCAAACGTCTTGCAAGCACGATTTTTGCAGTATGCTCGGATGCATATGCTCCCCTGCGTCACCAAAAATCTATAATCTTTGATTATGAGTACACATAAAGGGCTAACGGTTGAAAATTTGTCACTTATGACACGTGTCCACTTTCTTGGAATCCGCTTGAGAATATTTCACTCCACTCCCCACTATTTAGCCGGAATTCACCTTCCCAGTCGCCCTTTGGTTTCCAACACATACCTGAGTTCTCCACAGTTGCCATTTTGTCAGGCACTTCCACGACATCCGCAGAATCTAATACAGCACAGCTTTCAATGACAGGGGGTTTATATTCTGGTAAGTACTTCCATACACTTCTAATAGCCATCGCTCTATGTCTTTTATAGATCTTCCATTTCAGGGATGTTTCAGTTTCCATTTCAGAGTAATATACACAAGGTGATTTTGGGTTAATGTGGGTTAAAAATAATCACTCAAAGCTATAGAATAATTAAATATGGTTTTAATTCATGACATTCTTTATACATATGAAACTTTTAGATAAAATATTTATATAACATATGGAGAAATACTCTCCAGCAATAAGTACTAATCACTACATTTATTTCTCTAGTACTTATCACCTTTTATCAATTATTTTATATTACAATTCTATATTACATTATTGCATTAGTGGGTTATAAAGTAATAGGTAGTGATGATTATCCTGTTATTACCTCAACATTTTAATTTCATGTTTACAGCTAATATTAAACTTATTATTAACTTTTGTTACATATAATTGTAGAGGTAATGCATGGATGTATTAAATGTCAGCAGTGTATGTGTTTCAATACGATGATCTTCATAATTCCTGTAGCCTCATGTGCTATTTTGTCCTGAGGTGGAAAATGGAAACACAACCTGGTGAACTAATTTTTTAATTACCTATGCTTGAAAATGAGTGGCGATGGATATTCATTGTATAATTGAATTGTTTTCCATTTGCTGCTTCTCTTGAGGTTTGTTACTGAAACAATCGGTAAGCAATTCAGCACTAAACACTGTGAGTTGTTAAATTTACATTAGATCAGGTACTTAACCGATATCATCATTTTTACATAATTTATTTCCTGATTTTAATCAGCTTCATTTATATGAAGGTTTACAGCAATACATATTGCTGGTTGAGTAGAATTAGGTATCAAAATAGCCATCAGTAAAGTTAATATGAATGTTGGAGACAAATGAGTATAAGAGCTGATAAGTAGCAATAAATGCTTGATAATTCTGCTTTAAACTTGAAATTTTAGTGAAAACAGATCAGGCTTGTTTCATTCACTGCAGACTCATTGTCCTTTTTATTCTCGTGCTTAAAAGCAAATTGTAAAACTCAATATATGCTGTACGTTTTGATGTAGGAATGGCTCCCGATACATTTTAGGGTATCAACACATTCCAAATACATTTGGCTCGGGATGGTGACAATATTTTCAACTGAGCTGTCATAGCTTTTTATCTTGAATTTATGGCATTTACGTCTCATGGTGTCAGCAGTGTCATCAATATAATGTCAATTGCAGGACCAGTGGGCTTATATTTAGTTTTAGTTCAATTGCTGACTGCAGATAAAGAAATAGTTGAAACCATGGGTCATCACTGAAATTTATATAAAACACTGCTAGGGTCAGAAAGTTTGGACTTAAAGTTGGGTTTTTAATATTGGAAATATACATTTAAAATGCTCTTGATTTTATGTGCTATGTTGCATAATTTTACTCATGGCGACTTGGCTCTAATTTCCTCCTTACTTGAATATGGTTAAGTCATTACAATTGCAGTGTTTTATGCAATGGAAGCCCGTACACTGACAGTATGTACTTTTTTCTAATTACACAGTGTGGTTTCCCACTGTAGTGATGACAACGCTTATTGATTGGTGGTGCTGTTTCATTTTACTTTTAGACTGCTAAATTCTCATATTTCAGCTTATATTATGTTGTAATGATTGTCTTTTAATTGGCTTTTATTTTAGGCTTGTGGCTTTTCATGGAATCCACAGTTAAAAAAAAAAATTATGAGGTCATTTTTCTCTTATATATTAAATTCTCTTAATTTTAGAGGTGTTGGAGGTTACATACTTTTTTCTAAGTTTAGCATGCTATGCTAAGCTCCTTAATCATCAGTGTTAATGACTTTTACTTGATGTTGTGACTTTTTCATTTTTACCACCTTGGGCTGGCAAGATTATGTAAATATCGGCTTACACTGCTTATCAAATAATCCATTTAACCAGAAGTCAAAGAATACCTACATAATAGCTATAATCCTGTAGCACATTCGCAATTCCAGTTGCCAGTGGCTAGTAAATACTGTCTCAGTAATGATTTAAGAGAAAATTAAGCAAGTATTAAGCATCAAATCAGAATGCTTTTGGACAGTTACAACATTCACATACATAGTTCAGGGTCTTGTAACTAGGTATAATATACCATACTTATGAAAGGTTTCAGAAAAGAAAATGGTTATTCATTTAATTGTTGAAAGTGAAAATGGTATTTTCATCTAACTCATCTTCTGCAAGCATTATTCTTAGGTGCTGAATTTAAAATCTCTATGGATTCCCATTTTTGAAGAAATTCAATGCCAGGAAATGATAAAATGCATCACAGTACAATTCCACAACAATGTCTTAACAAAACAGTGTGGTACTCAACAAACCTGAGAGGCAAATGTGACTTATTAATGGTGGGGAATCATTGCTGTTCTAATATCCATTTCTAAAGAAAGGAAGGCTCAGCTTGCAGCTTGTGTGTGATAAAAAGCTGATTTTTTTCACTTCTGTTTTGTGGATAAAGTAAAATGTTAATGTTGTATAGCTGGGAATTTCACTAGATTGTCATCCTGCATACCATTTTATTTTGATGGCACATTCCAATTCCCTTACAGTCAGTTGTTAACCTGTTGTATGTGGCATTCATAGACTTAGAAGAGGCCTTTGACAGTGTAAAATGGAATAAGGCATTCAAAATACTAGATGCTTTGTTGTAGCTTAGGAAATTTTTTCCCTTAGATTTGCCTTAGGATTTTTCCTGGTAATATTTAAATTGAGAAAATTCTGGTAGATGTAAAAATAAGTAACGTTTTATTATCAGTTAGTTTCTTTCCTAGTTGGGTTGGTACCTAAATTTGGGAATCAGACTTGAGTATTCTGAGTGAAAAAGTTGTCTTAGGGTAAAGTATATATGTCGTTCAAATGTAAATTTTTAAGTGAACAATCCACTGCCTAAATAATAGCATCTCATCCCTTAAGCATTGCATAAATCCCTCATGTCATTTTAGGGGCCCACGTTCACTCCCAGCCCCACCAATGATTTCAAATGAAGAAAATGTAGATCAGAAAAGGATATATCTCTTCAGTCACAATCCACACTCTAGTCTTGAATGCATGAGTTATTAGATTCCATGGAGTAATTTAGAGCATGAAATTTTATGTAATTTTAATAAATGTAAAATTTCATATTTTATTTTGTTTACTTTTGCTTTTACTTTTGGAAATGTGTTCGTGACAAAATGTAAAATTTCTACTGTGGCTTCAACTTTGTTTTGAGCATGTGATATAGATTTTAGATGATCAGTTAAGTAGAACTATAATTCTCTCATGTAGGGATTAGGATTGGTTGATGAGGGATTAATTCAACACATTAGGAAATTATATTCTAATTTTTAATATTCTGTCTAGAGATCAACTTTTAGCTGCCTTCATTAGGGCTTCAAGGAAAATCTTGTATCTTGAATTGGATATTGGAGGCAATTGGATATTTTCACTAAGATACCTATGACATTATCAGAGTTTAATCCGCTTAGGATCCTGGGACACTTGTATTGCTTTGCAGAAGAGATGCAATATGTGATGTTTAGTTTTCTAAGCATGTCAGAACAAGGTAAAATGTGGACATTATAAAAAAAGATTATGCAAAGAAGAGGTCTTGAATTTTTTTTATGTATGGAAATTTCGTATCCATATCTTGTTTCATAAAAAAACAGTGTATACTCCATTCCTAATTTTTTACCTGCTCCTGCGTGCTGTCCCTTTTCTCAACTCTTCTAAATGCTCTGAAAATGCTCATGCAAAGTGCTCTTTGATGCCTGCTACTTGGAATTTTCTTGTCCCAACTACATATGTATATGAGGGCTTAAGCCCTTTGTAACAATTGTCATCAAATCAGATCCATCCCAATGAAATTCTTCCATTTCTGTTTTACTGTAACCATAGTCTCTTCTCTTATCCTTCCATAGTGGTAACTAATTGTGAGAACCTCTTTTTCAATTATACCTTGCATTCACTGACTCCAGCATTTTTTCTACCATATAAATTATGCATCTATCTTTTACCTGACCTTGAGGTTTATTTACATTCTTCCTTCTACAGTAATCTAAGTTAATAGACATTTAAAGCTGTAATCCTGTAATCTCAGGAATCTCCTGGGAGATCTCACGGCCGTGTTATTGTCTTTTTTCTTAACCCTTTTTAATGATTTCATGTTTTTCCCTGGAATGGACTATTCAACATTGTATGCATTAATTATGCTAATGCATTAAATGCTTATGTTATTTGATTATCTCCGGAGGGGCTAATTCATCATTTTATTTCAATTAATTTTATTTAGCGTGGGTGTTACAGAATAACTCACTGGGGCTTTACACCAGGAATTAGAGATGTAGAACTTTGTTTTAAAGATGCAATATTCCTTCGGTAAATCCTTGCACCTACATACTTGGAATGAGTTATAGTTAGAGTGGTAGATATAATGATAGCTTCTGGCATCCTGCTGAATTCCTAATCCTTGAGCCTGAGTTTCTCAGGTTTGAAAATTTCTCCCTCTTCCTGTGATGATACTAATGATTATTTACATTTTGAATAATCTTATTTTTGAGCCTAAAAGTTTTCTTTGAATTCACCTGGGGTTCAAATGGATGAGTGGATTTCTACATGGAATACCCCTATCAATTTACATCATTGAATCATGACTGCAGTATGAGAACAATTTTACTCAGTAAAAACTTGCGACCATGATCATAACTGAGACTATCTATTTGGCTCACCTTTAATATAGGTTAAGTACCATTATGCCTCAAGTTGATGAAATATTTAATGGGCTTCTCGTATGATATTTGAATGTCTGATGTTTTCACAATAAGAAAAAAATGGAATGAAATTTTACGTGCTGATATTTTTTGGAAATGAGGTTTTGTGGTGCAAGGCACAACAAGTATAATGGGAATATTCCTCTTGATTTGTTTTGTCTCATGCGACAATATATTTTGCATTATCAAATTCTCTCTGCCATTCCCATCAAATTACGGACTCCTATAGGATACAGACAGTGGCTATTCTGGCTACATACAGCCATTGGATCAGCTAATAATCATAAGATATTTCTGCTAAACTTGTGGTCCTTTAGTTGAGTTTCTTTTTTCTACCTGTTGTGGCTTGCAGTGTCAATGCATGGTGTAATTTATGCAAGAGCCCAGCCATATTATTTTCCTAGCATTTAGTATTTGTGTTCTGTTTCCTCTAGCCACAGTGTTAGAGCCTCTGACCATAAATCAAGGGAATGACGTTTTATAGAAGTATTTGACACAATATTGGCATCTAATGCCATTTTTAAAAAGAAATCCAGAGTAGTTATCTTTCTCTGTTTCAGTTTTTTGTATTTATGGCTGATTTCTTGGGAAATACTCCTGTCTGATGCAGACCTAGTTTTTGGATACATTTCAATTTTGTTATTGGTTTTAAAACTTTTTCTTTTGGGAATCCTGCAGTAGAGAGTAATTGTTGTAATTGTGAAATCAGCCATTTTCCTGTTTAGGATGTGTATACTATATGCTAAACATATTACTTTGGCCACCTGAGATATGTCAGATCATGTTGTACCCCATTAAAAAAGCTTGCATTGCTTGTATCAGCAATTAGAGCTCAGGGTATAGAAGAGCAGTCACTCTACTCCCCAACAAGAACCCTGTCTAAGTTTTTGGTGTGTGCTCACACATGATCTGGTGTACTCTGCTAAATGCCTGCACTTTCAAGGAAAATTAAGCTTAATTAATTAAAACTGCAGATGTTTACGCTTAATGCTCAGCATTTGTACATGGCTCTTTTTCAATCCTTCTTGAATACAATATTAACCATTCCAACTTAATGATGTTTGGTAATTTAAAGTAGGTCTTATAGTAATATTATAAGTTATACAACTGATATATGATCTTACTTCCACTGCTATTGAGTATATTTTTCTCTATAAAAAAATTAGGTGGGCACTGACCATTCAAAGATGAAATTTAGACATCTCCACACATATACCATCATGAGTATTTCTTTTATATGCTAATATAATTCAAAGAGATTTAGAACTGTGAAACAATGACAGCATATATACACACATTCAAATCATAAAGCATGATCTATTGCAATGTTGACTATGTGTTAACATGCCAGGCATTTAAAGCAAGCAGTACCTCCTTGGTATCACACTATTATAAGCCACGTAATCATGGTAGCTGAGCCATATCCTAACGTCTACACTCATGAAAACAAGTATTATATTTGTGGTATGTAACTCAAATTACATCTTAGCAATAGTGAAACCCTACTTCTACCACATTTGAATGGTTAGGAGAGCATTTTCATTATTCTAAGTTCCTGTTAAGATCCTGGCCATGACCACCGAGATTTCTCTGTCCCCTCCTATAGGAAAGGAATGATCGTGATATAGTGATGACATCACTTTCCAGCTTTCAGGCCTTGTGATATCAGTGGTTATGGCTGGGCTCAATTGATGACCACTCCGGAGGTAATTCTTTTGAAACCTCCATGTTTGAGTCAAATCATTACTGCCAGTAGACAATATTTCATCTACTGGCTCCCACAAACTGTTGCCTAAAAGCAATATCTCGATTTATGAGAGGTACAAAATTGGAGCCTTTCAATTTTGCTCCTGTAATCATAAGAGTGGTGTTTATTTCCAATTTATCAAGACAAATCATTTACATATATTTTGTTAATTGTAAATATTGTGGATGAATTGCCTTGGTGTTCAATCTAGTATTTCCATCCTTGTCACAGCCCCATAGCACCTATTTAGAAGTGAATAAAACCTACTACATAACACATATGCATAGAATTTGCATATGTGAGTTTGTTTGTGACTTGTTATAATGGCAGTTGTAGGCAATTACTGGCCTTATTGAAGGAGTATTTTCATGGTGAAATACATGCACATGTACAAATATTCAGGAACTCCTACTCTCTGATTAATACAGCTGTTTAATGTTCTCTTGTAGAGCCTGCTGTTGATTAAAACAATTTTTTTCTAATAATGGAAATGTATAAGAAGGATCTACTTGTTCCTGAGATTCTAGTCCATCAGGCTAAGATATGTCAAGTTCACAGATCAATATAAAGTGAAGTAATTGATTATTTGTAATGCAATATGCATAGAAAAATTGACAGTGCTATTGAACAAGATTTCATAATTCTCTGATTACCTGAAACTGTAAGGTTTTGACAGGATTTAAAAATCAGAGAAGGAATACTTCCTGTTAACTTTTACAAGCTTCAGATGCTAATTCAATGCATGATCATGGCTTAAAAGCATCAGGATCATTTGGATATTAGCTTAAGTAGAGAAGCTGTCTTACTAGATGGGGGAAACAATAAACTAAAGAAAATAACTGTATTTATTAGATAAATTATGACTAAGTTCTGAAGGATGTGGCCCATTTTTTGGTGAATTGGTCGCCAGGTGTGAAATAGATCAGCACTCACTGTGGAATCATGAAATGGTTACTGGCCACAAGAATGAGTGATGCATGGAAAGTAGTGAATGCTCGTAGTATTATCTCCCTTAAGTCCTATTGTGAAAATTGAAATACCTCAATTAAACTATTGTGATGTGAAACTCACAAAATCATTGATTTAGAGGGTTACTATGTGTGAAATAATGCTAAAACAATCAATATTGTCATTGGTATTGGTTTAGGGGAGAATGTCTATGATAGCTGAAGCCAATGAGGCGATGAGTATTATTTCAAAAGTTTAATTTCAAGTTAATGCTTGGCATCATCCAAACCTAAGATTATGACCGAAAAAAACTGTAAAATGATGCTGGAACTGTGATGTCAAAGAATTCATCTAGTGATGAGTATGAAATGAGCCTATTTCTTGGGAATGTTACAGAGGAAAGTTAGTGTAGCCCAACTCTTTGCAAAAAGTAAAGCAGTAAATATATTTAAAATCTAAAGAGAAGGATATTTAAAACTTGTTTGAAAATGAGACAAGCCTACTTTCAGTTGATGCTGGTGTTGATGTAAAAAAATACAAATGAGCAGCTCTTCACTAAACTGGGAAACGAGTTTGCATGTATATGTGCGTATTACTCCCTTTTTTATGCGTGTGGAGGTACTCAACCATTCAATACTCCCAGAACATTATGAATCCAGAACAACAGCAGAATCCTCAATGTGTTCATTGCCTCTCATAGCTGAGTGTAGAGATGAGTTTGGTACAGGTGACTCCCACCAGGTGGCAGAACAGGGCCAGGGGTCGTGGAGCTGGGGGGAGGTGCGGATGCTGCCGAGGCCTGGGGAGCGGTGGCACCACCACCAACACTGTGTGGCTGTTGTGGTGTCGGACCAGCTTGTGGCATCATGGCAGCTGGGATGGACGGTGGTACTGCCGGTTGGCTGGGCACCATGATGGATGCCGTGGAAACCAACTCCCTCAGAGCTTCCCTCAGTTCCACCTGCAGGCTTGCAATCAGCTCACTCTTGATCTGCTCAAGGTCCCACTGTGAAGGTGGGTGTGACAGCTGTGGCCCTTGCAGTGGTGGCTGCTGTTGGTGCTGGTGGCCAATTGTTGTGGTTGAGGGGGTTGGATAAGATGACTGGCGAGGCAGGTACATGTGGCTCCCCCCCAAAGATGCTGTGGTTGCTGTGGAAGGGGATGCAGAGAGGTTCCCTGCAAAGGTTTTGATTAGAGCTATAATGCCAAGTTATTTCTTTATATTCTACTGGAAGTGAATTAGCCCTTTTACTACCAGCCCCTTTAAGGTAGACCGCAAAAACTGTCAAGCCCATTTCCATGCAAATTGTAAGATTATTAATTTTAAATATATTTGAATCACTTATTTTTTTAATATGTGAATAATGTATTTTTCTCAATGTTGATGATATATTTCAGTTTTTTTAAGGTTGGAAAAATCATTCATGCTATCTCTGATTTGAAGGAAATATGATCATTACAAATATGTTATTGAGTAATTAATGAAAGTTGGCCTATATATCGGCCCAAGGTAGTTTTTGCTCAACCATAGAGGGTCGATGTATCAGCCCACTGGCAGTAAAAGGGTTAAATCACTTGTGTTTTTCCACAATATATTTACAGTGCACTATGGACAAACAAGCAAAATAGGAATCTATTATCTATTTTATTGAAAAAGCTTGCAATGCTCAAGTATTGGCTATTTTAAAAATTATGACTTATTTATCCCTTTACATCTACATAATACCCTGCAAACCACCATAAAGGTGTGTGGCAGGGGGAGGTGAATCATATCATTTTAGATAGGTAGGTTTCTCTTTTCTCACAAGGAGAAATAATATGCAGTATTAACTCATTCACTGCACATGGCCCACCGGTGGGTCACGCAAATGCATCTAGCAACGCTACCATAAAATTCTTTGAATTATCGTAACTTGCGAGGAGTATTGTGAGACTAGGAATCGAGAACTTCTCGAGTGACTTCACCCAGAGGTTAGTCACTGTTAAAATAATAGACTACTATGTGCCACTTAGTGTGACCCACTGGTGGGCACGGTTCCCCTCCTGAAACTTTTTTTAGCGTGAGCAGTGTGGCCCACTGGTGGGTCACGAACAAATTTGTATATTTGCGTGTTGTATCCAAAATATACTGTTTATCTTTTGTTTTCTTTTTCTGTTTGTTTTTTCATGTTTTTACAAATTTTATACAAAAGGATGAACAATATTCAATACAGTAAAACATATATCAACTTAGTAAAAAATAATGAGAATGTTTAGATACAAATATACAGTTGAGCACCCTTAATCCGGGAACCCCTAATCCGGGAACACCAATAATCCGGCAATTTCGCCTTGACCAACTACCTGGTACTTAGGGGAAAATGCCGATACATTTTTAACCGGAACATTGCTTCATAACCAGCCGAGATATTATGAGAATTCTTATATTAATACCGAGATTCCATTCTTAACGTTAATTTTCCCATTTCGAGAATCTGAATAATTTAAACATATTAATTTCTGGTACTTCGTGTACACTGGAATTATTCTGGAACTTGAAGTAAACATAAATTTGAAGACATCGCCGAGACTGACTACGACTAATTTACAGAACGGCCACTTTCAATGGCGCGCGAATTTTTGATTGACCACTAGACGTAATTTGATAAAATTATTGGTTATATTCTTATGTTTCACGCAAAACATGTCTCATCCATACAGTTGTGGCAACAGCACAAAACATTAACCATCGCAGAAAAAGTGCAAGTTGTGAAAAAGCTTGACGCCGTTGCATCAGTAAAGCATTTGGCCGAAACATACTACGTGGGATCTTCAACAATATAGCACATTAAGAAGCTGAAAGAGAAAAATCATCAAAATTTTACTGTTAAAGTGACACGAAGAAGTAGATAACAGAGAGAAAAACTATGAAAGAAGATTAAGTGCTGATTTAGATAGCCTGGTTTCCATTGCGTCGAAGTGAAGGCCTTAGTTAGTATTTCTGGCCAAATGCTAATGGAGCAGGATAAACTATTTCAGAAATAGACGTGATCAATACAAAAGACGTGATTTGGGAAATTTCACGTGCAGGCAATAGCATTTCACCGTCCGTTCTAAAACACGCGTGGTTTAAATTGTTGCCTGCTTCAAGGTGTGATATAGATGAAATAAGTGGGGATTTAAAAACTTTCATGTTTCTGAGGATAAAAATATGATGATGGAGCTTGCAAACATCATCCATAACCCTGAATTAAAGGAAATGGAATTGGTAAATTTAGACGAAAGGATAGTTAGCGGCCACGATATTCTCACCACGCAACATATCATAGATGATGAAATCATTGAAATGGTAATTAATGACAATAAACTCAAGTGGGGATGAAGATGATCAGCCTGAAATTGTTGAAGGAAGACTACTATTGATGATGGTCTATGAAGAATAATCCAGTCCGGTCGCCCGTGGCGACGTAGTGATGGGCGGCCGTACACACGACACCCACGCATTGGCATTGCGCTGAATCAGCTGATAAATCAAGCGTGGTAGGAAATTGTTACGCAAAGCACAGCGTAAGAAATATCAAATTTTATGCCCTTTAATTAACCCTGTATATTAATCCGTGGTCCGGCAAAATCCCTAATCTGGCATCACTTCGGTCCCAACTGTGCCGGATTAAAGATGCTCAACTGTATGGCCCATAGAATTGAGATAAGAAGCGTACAAAATGAGATAATTGACTAATAAGCTTATGGACCATAACATTTTAAGATTTTATAAAATTTCAACCATGCTTTAATAAAACATTTGCCTCTCATCTGAAATCCCAAATCTAACTGTGGGCATTGAAGCAGGACAGGCACTTGGCAGGAATTCCCTCACAGTCCAAGCCAAACTGGTGCACTTTTGGTGTAGCAGATTGCAATGCTTTCCTTCCTTCACCTTTCCTGCGATAATTGGCATAGCATGGGAGGCAGCGCTTGCGTTGGTACTGGTTCTTGGTATCCTTAGGATAAGTTCCTAGAAGGTGACCCTTCTTGCTGCGACCAGCAGGAGCTGGGGAGTCCACCCTCCCATCGTCATCGGACTCGGAACCCGGTAGCGTTCTTGAGCCAATCCCTCAGTAGGTGGATGAGTGACCGTGCCCTTGCCGGGCTAGCGTCTTCCGATATGCAGACACTACTTTTTTCTGAGACCAACTACTACTCTTTCCAAAGGATCCCCCTTCCCTTTTCTCATAGCGTGCGCAGGGCTGGGGAATCGGTGACACAGACTGGCGTCTACGTCTCACAGACAGGCACGAACAAGGGTCGGGGCAATAAACAGAGACGGGTGGGAGGTTCCTGGGTTTTCCGAGTGTCAGAAAATCATTACAAACACACATTGTATTGTTGCCCCTCTCTTCCCCCATCCCACGCCAGGGTCTAGCCAATAGCATGCCCCACGTGGCCGGGGGAGGGGCGGGCTGGGGGCGAGGCTGGGAGTTGCCTCCCCCAGCCTCCCTCTAATCTCAGGAAACAGCTGAGTGTTGCCGCTTCAACCTCCATCCCTCGGCAGGGGCCAGAAGCTCCGAAGGAATGTGACCCACTGGTGGGTCACACCGCCCATGCAAAAGGCTGAGTGTGACCCACCAGTGGGCCACACCTTACTGTGAGGGGTAGGGCTTTAATCAGCCCAGCAGTGAACGTGTTAACTGATTAACATATTTTTGGTTGCGTGATATCCAGGGACAAACGAAACGTCTTGTAGAACACTTTAAGCTACCATTTTTTATAAATATGTACGTGTGCTGAATAATGCTTGTGAAAGGATTCTAACATCACATCACATTCTAACAGGACATCACATCATTAAAGAAGATGTCACGCAATGAAAATTGACAGGAAAACATAAAGTAGATGCATATGAAAGTTATTAGTACATACATCAACACCGGAACATCATCATGAACACTGAACCAGGTATCAAACAGTAAACTTTTTGACAGCTACAAAACTTCAGCTCCTGAACATGAGGAAACCCCACCAGCCTCAGAAATTAATGATTCATCACCAATCCTCACTTATTCACAAGAATTCTCCCACCAAAACTGTGATGTTAACACCTTCTCCCTGCCAAAAATGTTTCGTCAGCGAATAAAAACCAATATTGATATCACCACTAATTGTAATATTGATATCGGAGATTGATTTCATTCAACTAATTTTGCTTTTGGATTCTTATTCCTTAGAGAATTTTTGTCTTCAGTCAATTTTCTCATCTTCAATAGTCCCTTTTTATGTTTTTGTACAGTACCATGATTGCCTAAGTCAAGTGGAAATGACTTTGTAGGTTGAAATCAGGTAGTGTAAAAAAAAAACTTGTGGAAAAACTAATACTCATCTCTTCACATGCAAACTAGCTGCATTAACCCTTTTAGTGTCAGTCCCAATTGCCTGGTGTGTAAATAATTTGCCAGGGAGATTTTGATGGAAATGTATGTTTTCAGTTAGAAATTTATGTGATCCTCATATTAATGTTCTCAAGTCAAATTTCTCTAATTATACTCTATAATGATGATAGGACATGTAAATCAATCAATTAGTTATGTTGATTTCACACCATTAAAATATAAAAAAAGTTTTCAGTGTAAGGGAAAAACATTCTGTAGATCTACTCACTGGCATTTCTCACTCACATCGCAAGTGCCAATAAATAGGCTATCTGGCCCAATATGGGTGAAGAAACATGCTATTACCCGTTTCAAATATCTTTGCGACCGAGAGGCAGGCCTTAAATTTTTGGGGGTGAGCGAAGTGAAAGTTGCTTGTCACGTGACTTTCTCGGAGTGAACTAGGATGCAGTGTGCATGGCCTAGCCTCTCAAAAATTCCGTCGCTCTTTGACCTTCGTAGTGTGAACTTCGTGAATCTGCTTGCTGTGTTGCCAAACCTTCGCATCCTTCGATCAATGCTTCATGGTGTTCTTTCCTGGCTCCCAGAACCATATGTCCCAATGACCAAGTCATTAGGTCCATCTTTTTCCGTAATGACCCACTACCATACCCTGGTCTTTCCCACTCTGCGTCCCACGGATTTCACGGCTCAAGTAGTTTGGGACAATGACATTGGCAACATTGAGCTCATGCCTCCCCTCTCGAAGGCCGTTCCCCACCCCCCGGCAGCGGAGACTCTCGAATGGCTCCGGACCCTCCCGAAACGCACCCACCCCCACAAGTTTAAGGCCTGCCTCTCAGTCGCAAAGATATTTGAAACGGATTATAAGTTCAAATGCTTTTGAAACCAGTTTCTGCAACTATCATATTGGGTAGGTATAGCATTCAGCTGGTATACAGCATCGGAATTTGACTAAAAGAAAGGAAAAGCTGAACTCTCACCATGTGAATAGGAGAACCTGTTGGATGTGCTTGTGCTGCCCCCATAGTGACTACCAAAGTGTTGACCATCTGCGGCTCTCACTTGGCTGGCCCTTGTGCTCTCCGAGCCGAGAATGCCTAGGTCGACGGACCTCTGCTGCGGGATGGCATTGAGGAAAGGGGGGGCATCGAGGTGCGTTGCCTGCTGGAGGTGGGCGGGGGGTGCCAGGGAAGATGCTGTGCTGGTCGGCACAGACTGCGAGTGTTTGTGTGAGAGGGGGTGCGGCACGGTGTACGACTGCTGCTGGGGGTGCTGCTGGCCCTGGGAGGAAGAGATCGGGTGCTGCCAGGGGTGGGGGGAAGATGACGAAGGCTGCTTCACAGGTGGCTGGTGGGCCTGTTGCTGGTGCTGCTGTTGCTGCTGCGTGGATGCGGGCGGGTGTATGATGTGCAGCGATGAGGTGCTGGAAGGGATGATGCCCCTGAGGGCCTGAAGCATGTCTCGCTTGATCGACTCCACCTGGCTTGCTGCCCTCGCCGTTTCCCTCTTTCGATCCTCCCTCAGCTCATATCTGGAAGGTAGGGGAGTACCTAGTTACTGTATAGTTTAGCACATAAGATGAGAGGGCATTGGAGACCACTCCAAAAGTTTCCAGATAAAACGTAGCCCTATCAGAAATTTCCTGTAGGTCTGATAGAAAAGTCTTATGGACCCTACAGGAGTCTGTAAGGAAAGTAGGAGTTCCAACAGGAGACCTTTAACTCTCTTAGTGCCATTGAATTTTTGTGTTTCTATCAAAAAGTGCTAGCGTGAATTTGAGAGTTTTGTAACACCTTGTGAAAAAAAAACAATATATAAAATATAAAAAAAATATATAGAAAGATTGAAACTGTAGAATAATAAAAAAATATTGAAAAATATGGAAAGGTATATCAAATACACCAGGAATAAAATTGAACAATACATATAGGATGAAGTAGAACATATGTACATATAAAAAATACTACACAGTTACACAAAATAGAATTGTCACTATAGATATTTATCTATCACTTTCAGCTGAAAAAATTTGGTAATCACTAGTAAGGTACCAGAGAAACTGTAACTAATGACTGCATTGCCCCAATTCCATTTGAGTCTCATCATCAAGTCGTTCCTTGAAATAGCTGGCAATCTAACCCCTCCCTCCCCCATCCTAAATGTAGTCTCTCAAGGCATTACAATGTGACATATAAACAAGGTGACAACAATTCATGGTTTGTCTGAGCAAATTTCATTTGTTTCATAGTGATAACTTTCTGCACATTAGTGTAAGTTGAGTTATGCAAATGGAATGCAAATCATAAAAAACTGCTTTATGGCTGTATGAAGAAATGACCCCTCATCATAACCAATTAAACTCCACCCTGGACTTTTTTCATCTCATGGCTAAAAATGGTGAAAAAATCACTCACTATTTCTTGCTACACATACTCTGTGTACACATGTGATAGACTTCTTTGAAAATATGTACCTACTTATTTACAGAATATGTATTCATCATCATTGGTCAACAATCCTAGGATTGGTTTGATGCAGCTTTCCACTCGATTCTTCTATCATGATCATATATCACCGTTGCTTTCCTTCCTTTTTAGCAGAATATTGATCGATTTCATATAACTTTTTTAGTCTAACTCACATCTCAAGTCACACAAGGGGTGAGTTTGACTAAAAGAGGGACTGAAAATCTCTTCATACATCTGATTCCGTGAACTTTGAATGATGTTCTTCTCATTGGACCTCTTTGCACCCAAGTTTTCTTTCCTTCCCATAATTTAATAGTTCCCCATTAAAAACTAATACCTCCTCCCTTATTGGCATCCACTATTTTTTTCATTGTGCTCATATGAAGGCAAGCAGTGAATTTCTGTTTGAATTAAAGTTGCAAGGTGAAATAGTTGCAACTGCAAATAGGGGAAATCACAATAGCTACCGTAAAGAAAATCACTGTAGCAAATCTCATTCATACCTCAGCAGGAAAGTCAAATAATTTATTTAAAATGTTTCAATGAGTCATAGAATAACACATCATACCCATTTTTTCTAACTAGGGATGTGTTGATTCTCGATACCTATTCTCGATACCACTTATTCTTGAGGATTGGTAATGGTATCGAGAATCGATCGCCTAAAGTCGATACCGATACCGTCGATACTAGGGATGGTCGGATCGGATCCGTCGGGTCGAAGGATCTATTGGTGCGGTAGATATTGACAAGGAGGGTTTGTGTAATTCAGATCACGAAATTAGATTAAAATTTTCCCATGCAACTAGAAGCAAAGTAAAGAAATATGACTTTTCCCCCCATTACCCTGGCATCGGGGTAGAAAAAAAATACATAGAATGTCACGCGGGTAGCCTACATTAGCCAGGATCAGGCGGACATCGAGAGCTAGTGTACTAAAGGAAGTTCGATCCCTATTTCAGTTTAATATTTTCTTTCATTTATTGCATCGAAAATTTTATCTTCAATTAAAAACCCTTGCATATGAATACTCACTTTTTTATACTATTGTTGTTTAAATTAGATTTATGAATGTATCCCTCAAAAATTAGGGATGGTTGGGTTGGATCCAAAGATCCATGTATCTTTCATTTCATTCACTACTGAAATCATATCCGAATACTATAATATCGTATCGGATCAGAAATTTTTAAATTTTGCAGCTTAGTGATCGATGCACCCCGCAAATGGAATGTAGGTACGGTAGATACTGGCAAGGAGAGGATTTGTACCTCGGGTTACGAAATGGGATGAATATTTTTCCATGCAACTAGAGCAAAATAAAGAAATACATGTCTTGGTTTTTTTCTCCTCCACAGGCCCGGATGCGCGGGAAAGAAAAGCAGAATGTGACGTGGGTCGCCTTCATTCGCCAGACTCACATGAGCTGATGACAATGAAGTTTTTAAAAATGTAAGCTAGTGTTCTGCAGTTCGCGCATTCAATCCTTAACACTGGCTAGTTATACCGTCATTCTGTATTCCTAGATTAAGGCAAGCTGGCAGTTAAAGAGTAGATTATCAAAAATTTAATGTCAATATATAAGTCAACAAAGTAAATAAAAATAATTAAATTTGGCATAAGTGAAAGTGATTGGAAAAATATTTTATTACAGCATTCAAACCATGGAAACAGTACATTAACTTTGCTATATTTTGTATTTTTGAGTGATGTATTTGTAAACCTAGTTCAAGCGATAAAAGTACAAAAAAGTCAGTATTCGCATACTAGGGTTGGAAATTAAAGATGATAAAATTTTTGATTCAATGGCTGAAAGGAAACTTTTAAACATTGATAAGAATCGAACTTCATTATCTGCAGTACACTAGCCCGCTCAACTATTGTCGGCTTACCCCAGTTCAGTGAATGCAGGCATTCTACTTTTTTCCTTGGGATCCCGAGCCAATGGAGAAAAAAGCCAAGACGCAGATTTCTTTATTTTCCTTCTAGTAGCATGAAAAAAGGCACCTCTCATCATGATCTGAGTTACACAACCTTTCCTTATGAGTATAAAACTCACAAATTCCATTTTAAGGGTTAATATTAATAAGACATTGCAAAATTACTTGTTTAGCAGCTTGGAATATTCAATAATAATTTTTTCATCTTAAAAATGGCATCCCCAGATATTCTATAAATGGAACATCCTGACCACATTAAATTTTTTTGTGTTTAAAAAAAAAATTTGAATGCATTCAAGAATTTGATTTACAACAGCATCCCAAGTTAATGTAAAACGATTGTGCACGGAATTATTTTAGGTTTTTGATTTTGTTTATTATTTAATATTCTACATTATAATATTCTTGGCATGTGACATGCTCAGAAGTCTTTTTTGTATAATTACATTAATACCTTTCTGGATAGTGTGATACAGTATGGCACCACTAGGATC
Organism: Platycnemis pennipes; assembly: GCA_933228895.1. Taxonomy (NCBI): domain Eukaryota; kingdom Metazoa; phylum Arthropoda; class Insecta; order Odonata; family Platycnemididae; genus Platycnemis; species Platycnemis pennipes. Next base: position 36,808,829 of record OW121851.1, read on the forward strand.
TTATATTTTGGAAAATAATTCAAATATTAATGAAAATGAGCTTATGACGGTTCTTTTAACTGCACTTTAAAGAATAGTTGTACAGGTTTAAAATGTAATGTTTGATGAGTATGTGATAAGGAAAGTGAACTTTAAATTAGAAGTAATTACATATAGCTATGGCATCTGTATATCTTGATCCAGGAAAATATTATCCACACAGATGGGGAGTTGATTTTTTCTACTATAGATTGTAGATAGATTGTAATAGAGGTGGAGTTCCTCACAACGGAGGCCCTGAGGCACTTAGACCCATTGGTCCATTGTGCTAACCACCCTTTTGAAGAAGTCACCCATAAAGGCCGATCGCCCTGCTAAAGGCCAACAGGTCCCCGATGGGGATTTCCCTTACCTCCCTGGGTTCCAAAAATGGGGAGCCCAGGTACCTGTTTCGAGTCCTCATCACCGCAGGGCACTCGCATAACATGTGGGATGTGGTTTCATCCTCTTCTTCGCACCACCTACATCTAGGGGAATCTACGATTCCCAGGAGGTGCATGTGCCTCATCACCTGGTAGTGCCCCGTGAGGAGTCCCACTACCGTTCGTAGTTGACCCCTGTTTAGTGACAGGAGTCTTTTGGCAAGCCCAGGCCTAGGCTCTTCAATGTGTAGTTTGGCCTGTCTAAGGCCTGGTGCAGCTCGCCAGATCTCAGAATGTCGGGTTAGCCCCCACATTCTAATTTCTGCCATCCCTACCGACGTGGCAATAGGTATGATTGGCTCTGGACCAATCGGATCTCGTCTGGAACCGGCCCTTGCCAGCTCATCAGCCATCTCATTTCCAGATATGCCTGCATGACCAGGCACCCAGAAAAGTTCCACCTTGCCGCATCTGCCTATATCATTGAGTGCCTCACGACACTCCTGCAGCAGCTGTGATTTGCACCATGGTGATGTCAGCGCCTTTAAAGCTGCCTGACTATCCGTGCATATGTGTATCGGTCTGTTAAACATCCCGATTTCCTTAATAGCATACGCGCAGGTCAGAAGTGCATATACCTCTGCCTGGAACACCGTAGCATATTTTCCCAAAGGGATTGAGAGCTTCCTTGGTGTGCTACAATTGTAGACCCCTGCTCCCGCTCTTCCTTCTTTCCTAGAGCCATCCGTATACCATACCTCGGCCCCAGAATGAAGTTCTTTCCCCTTTCCTCTAGCCCACTGTTCCCTATCCGGGAAGTGGGTTTTGAAGTAGGGGGGTGTTTGGTTGAACCTGGCTATCATTCCATCACTGCCCATCCCGAGAATGGGACTCGACTTCATGAGCTCTGTCCAAACTTGTCTGTGACCATAGGAACTTCCTTTGTCATACCACTGTCCCATACATTTGAGACGATAAGCTGCTGTCTTTGCCTGCACCTCAGCTTCCACATGGAGTGGAGCGAGGTTCAGCAGTGTTTCCAGCGCCAGAGTTGGGGTTGTTCTCATAGCCCCTGAAATGCCCATACAGGCCAATCTTTGAAGGTGGTTCAGTTTGTTCCCAGCAGTTTTGAGCCGGACTCTCTTCCACCAAACTATAGAGCAGTACAAGAAACTAGGTTTAATGACTGCCGTATAAATCCATCTAATGGCTTTTGGCTGAAGTCCCCATGTTTTACCAAGGTTTTCTACTATACATTTACTCGTTTTCTGGAAATACGATTTTTGCTGTTTTTCTATATAGATTAAAAATCCTAAAAGAATACGAAACATGAAAGTTTCTCGTTGAAAATGAGAAACATATTTAACACAGCAGGAAACATTTGTGACCAGATACGAAATCGCCTTGATCCAGAGAGGCTAAAAATGTTGGTTTATTGAACAAAAACGTATAGTAGGCTCAAGGGTTTGTGTCATGACCTTTTATTCTTATTATTTTAATGTTTAAAGTTTGAATTATTATTTTGATTAGTGTTTTTATTATTCTTATAACGAATTATTTATTATAATAAAATTCAACTTATGGCATGACAGTCATATTATTTTGAATCCGTTATGTCATTTTTATCTGATACCAAACATGTTTTGTTATTAAACATGGCATTTGTTGCGATATCAATTTAGCACAAGTTGCGATATCAATTAAAAAACATGCTCAAGTAAAAAAATATAAAACTCTTGTGTTATCGAACAGTTTTTATTTTCATAATGTCATTGTGGAACATCAGAAGTTTTTTCTCAAAGTAAATATTATTTTCAAATTTTTATTTTGTAAAATTATGTTTTTAGATTTCATGGTACATTTAATAATAATGTATAGGAAAACAAGGTAAAAAAAACGTATATATGTTTCGGTTGATGGTATCGGTATTGAGAATCGGTTTTCCAGGAATTGGTATCGGCATCGAGAATCGATAAATTTTGGTATCGACTCATCTCTAGTACTAACCAAAACAGCAATATCTAGGATATCCTTATCCTCTTTTGTTACCTTGCACACAAATATGGACGACCTGTAATATGTCCCTCTGTGGGTAGCTTTTTCCAGTAGAATATTTTTCTGATGTACCCATTTGTGGACATTGGTACCTGATTTCGAATTTTCCGCCTTGACAGAGACAATTTCATGCACTATTTATTTTTACATGCTTTTACACTATTTATTGTTACATGATTTTACACTATTTATTTTTACATGCCTTTACACTATTTATTTTTACATACTTTTACACTACTTATTTTTACATGCTTACAAACTATTTTTCAGAAATCAATATGGCATCGACAAATAAAGTGAACTATATTTCATCTATTTATCTCTTTCCCATACTAAATTTTTTTCTTTTCATGCACAGAATATTAATAATTAAGGCCTGGTACTTATTATTATTAATGCGATCGTCCAAGCTTTTTCGATCCAATCTTTCAAATAAAAACTGAACACATATGCAGTCTATAAATATATAAACAACAAAACACAACAAAAATAGTAATAATCACATTTTTTCAACATCTAAATTCAGTACGTGGTCAAAAGAGGGAGAAAACTTTTTTTATGCACCAGGTATTTTTCAGAACCAAAGAACTTAAATATTGACACGTCACCTTTCTGTATCTTCATAACCTTGTGAGAAAAATGAGGGTCATAGAATGGAATTGTTACAGAATTCACTCTTTGAATGACAAACATTACGCAGAGCTGATGTAATAGTAACTCATTGAGTGTCAGAGTGGCAGGGAGACTGTTACCAGTAGTGTGGATTTTGAAATCTTACTATCTTTCATTAAAGAAAGAGCAAAGGCACAACCCATTCAGAATCGGGACTTACCGAAGGCTAGAGATGTCCTGTCGAATTTCCAGCAAGTCGTCTTCACTCACTCCATCTTGCCGCATTTGCTTCTTCGCCTTGTGGATGTACCTCCGCACTAGTCGGCACATAACCTCCTCATAAGAGGCTGGTGCTTGCTGCACTGGAGCTTGCCAATGTAACCCATTCTCATCTTTCTCCTCAAAGCCTTGACTCTTGCCATCCCCTGTATCATTCTGGGTGGAATAGAAAAGATTATTTTTATTCCCTTGAATTTCACAGTGGAAATGTGCATGCTTAGTTTTCCTCATTAATGGTGAAGACAATGGAACAGCTAAGGCATCAGTAGAAACTTGCAGCATCAATCAATTAGTTTGGGTGACTCATTGAATGATAATAGTTTATAATAAAACCCATCAAAAAGAATGAGTTCATAATATGTATGAGAAAAATACTTGATTATACAATTTTAGTGTTCAGAAATGAAATAAAAGAAATCATTTGTTTGAACTTTACCTTCTCCATGGTTCTAGACACCAGATAAAATAACACATATAATGCTCGAATAAAGTAAATGGAAATATATTCTTTTTATATTAACTGCCAGTGAAATGCTAGGAAAACATTGTGATGATGGATGGTAGGTATAACTTGAAGATCTATGCACTTATAGTATAAGAAGTTTTCTTTACAAGCCTCCATTATGATAACCTTGAATTATAAAATCAGTGTTAGATGTCAAGAGGTGATTGATTAAATTGGCCACCTACATTTTCCTGGCAGTAGTTTTTCTCTAGGTGTTCCTCTGCATCCTGGAAAGAATAAGAAGGCAAAAATCAAGATAACCAAGAGGACATTTAGTGAGAAATAAAGTGGCCATCCTATCCTTTCTCCTGCTTATTGATTCCATTAATATTTATAAGTACGTTATACAGTAGAAACTCGATATTACGAAGTCAATGGGACCGGAAAAATCGACAATTCGTAATATCAAATATTATATGAACAAGTATCTTTGACCAATATCACGATGAAGCTATTAATTGTTTCCTGGAGTATATGCACTCCCGCAACACACTGGCATGATTTACGATGTTATAACTCGTGAATATATCTATAAATGTGTATTCATGTCAACATGGTTCATTAAGTTAAACACAGCTAATTTGTTCCCTTTTTTCCAATGAGTCAGAGGCAATCAAGCGTCTTTGCAAAATTTTCGTGCAGTTGGGACTAATGAAGCTTCATTAGTGCATTTTTCTATATTACTTTATTTATCTCTACTGAAATTGTAACGTATGCATGGGCAATGCATTCATATTTCTATGCTAGTATTGATGTATGCATACACTATGGAGGTGCGTGATTTACGGGATCATTTGCAACTAGATGCTGCTCCGGATATAGAATTTAGAGGAATAAATTGCCGATAAAAGAAAACCATATGCTCCGTATCAGGTATTATAGATTAAACCTAAATTAAGCTAAAACAGTGAAAACATTCTTTAACGGAGGCTATGTCAATCCTGTATTGTGTACAAATAATGATATGCCCGTTAATTTTGGGAAATAACTGCCATAACCATCTTTGCAAGGTTATTTCCTATATAAAAACTCTAAAAGAAGAGCTTAAAAAGAATTTCATCTTTATGTTTACCTCCTTCCAAAAGTAGATTGTACAAACCACGCACTTCAAGGTGAAGGCATGATAATTTCCTTTACACTTTTTCAGCTACTAACGATGGTAACGTAAGTCGATAATTTACGTTTTTCACTATACTCAGTGAAAGCTTCAGTTGTGGCTCAATTCAAATCAGGTCGCATGCTATTCTTCCACTGAATTACGCCTAAAAACTGTGGAATATTTTTGCGTAATGTTCTTCCTCTGCTTCTGATCAAGCAAGGGGATTTTCATCAGAGCATTGCAGCTCCAGTTCCGTCCATGCACAAAGACGGAATCGGAAGTCTTACGTCTTCACCTGTCACTGAGGGGATCACTCCATTCACCCTCACAAAAACAGCTACGAGCCCGAGCTCCGAGTATCTTACGTCACTTGGGAGGTTGATCCAGCTGGAATTCAAGGCCAAGGGATGTGCACGGGAAATAAACATCAAAAGAATTATATCTTCTGCAGCGTAGTCACATCTTATCTATCCCTTGCTCTACCTCAACAGACTATGCCTGAGGAGAGGGAGGACAAGACACTGGAGAGTGTGGTCTTTTATCATGAATCAAGATATGCCCACAAAACAATATTTGAACGTGTTACACCCTATGCACACATTCCTTGCGAAAGGGGGCACTTCAGGGGCCCAAAAGTGGGCATGTGAGGCCTGCTGAGCCAGCGGGGGACACTGCAGGAGAGAGGGAAGGGGCTCAAGAAGGGGCCTTATCTCCTTGAGGGCCAGCACTGAGGACTTCGGAGGGAGGGGGTGACTCTTGCCCACCCGTGGGTGGCAAAACGAAGGGTCACTTGAGGTGAGATGACCAGTGTGGGAGGGAAGGAAAGCTTTTGCTGGCTTCCCTGCAAATATGAAAGAAAGGTAGTGGGGGAGAGAAAGTCGAAGTTTTGGAGCAAATGAGATGGAAATCTGGGGTAAATTTCTTGGTGGGGACTGCCAGGGGAGAAAAGAGTATGGGAATGGGTGGGCATTCCCATTTCGCTTTCCCTTAATTTCCGATCACTTCAGGCAATCTGTGAAACAGAAATCAGCGAGTAATAATTCAAGAAGAAATACGATGAACAAATGTTTATTACAAAAAAGTTGTCAGCTCTTCTGGCAACAGAATGAATAACAAACTCTGACCAAACTTTTCTGCAACAGCACTTCCACTTAACTTTTTTGATTCAATTTCACGATCATTTTCACCTTCTCTTTCAACACTATTCCTTTTCTCTTTAACTGAGAGGGTTCCACATCCTTGACCGTGTTAACACTGAGCTCCTTGCATCAACAACCCTACCCAAAGATCCCGGTCAGTTCACGTCCTGCTTCCGAACTGGCTGGATACCTGGATACCAACTAACTCCCACCCCTGATGTCCTTCGGGGTGTATCATCCGATAACGCAAGGGAGAGATGAAAGTACCTCCAATTGGACTAGGATTCTGACGAGGCTTTCTGCTCCCTCTCCGATGACGTGAATTAGGGTTTTGCATAGGATGGTTCTACTTTTCATCTAGTCTTATGTGTATCTCTAACAAGGATTAGGCTACAAAAGCCATACCAGATTCCTTGTCACTCCGGAGGATCGCAGCTGAGAAGATATCTTTTAGGATATTTTTTCGATCGCTGGGAAGGAGAGAAAGGCGAGAAATGTAAGCTATTATATAACCTAAATATGTATGGGAGTGTGAACGTTTTATACCGTAGATTATGCATGCGCCCAGAACAAAACATCATATAGAATTAATGCGACAAACTAAGTGATGGAATGAACCAAGCAAACTCGTATTTTCTCTGATTTTCTTGGCTGTTGGCGATAGAAGTAGGGAAGGGCAATGTTTAGTTACGAAGAAGATGTCTTTCCTCGATGACTGCATCGAAACGCTCAATGAAAACTGATTCTTTCGATGATGATTATTGTCAGCTGGAATAATGAGGCCGTGGAGTAAGGTTGGGTAATCAGTCTGAAATATGTAGGGAGAAAAACGCTTCCATGTGTGATATGCATGACTGAATTTATCACCCGAACACCATAGTACATATCTCTCCCGATGCCTGTGAAAATGTTTTTGAGCATATGCGCGCAGTAAAGGATTACTGTACTAGGAATACCCCTCATGGATTTATGTTTGGGGATTTTATGGTAGCAAAAATTTGACAGGGATCATAAGAGGAAAATGCTGGTTGTAGCAATAAGTTTCTCATGGGCAAGTATATCTGTACTTGACAGTTTTACGTTTTTTTTTGACTCGTTGTTGGCAAAGCATATGTATTTTTAGTCATAATGGTGACATACATAGTTTATGTACTACCTCACCTGTGATTCAAATTCGTCCTAATGCATAATGTGCATGCCAACGATGAATGATTAGGAGCCTTAATCTGGCAAGGAGAGTATGAAAAATTCAGCCATGATCAATCGTTACTCATAAAAAGGAGTAATTTTTTCATGTCGGGATCAAGATCCGAGAAATTTCAAAACATCATAATTTCGTAATATCGAGTACTGTTACATGCATTTAGATATCCTTATGGTCGGGACTGAAGATTTTGCTTCGTAGTATCAAAATATCGCAATTTCGAGGTTCGCAATTTCGATTTTCTACTGCATAATTAAACGTACATATTACTTAATAGAAAGAATTTGCAATTTTCCATAGACGTAAAAATTTATTTGGACTAGTTTCAATGTTACTATATCATTATCGAGTGATAATGACTTGATAGATGTAGTAACTTTGAAACTAGTCGAAATAAATTTTTACTTTGTGGAAAATTGCAATATCTTTCTATTAATATGGTACGTTTCCACCACATCACACCTGAATCTGGTTTGTTTAATAGTACATATTTGCTTTTGGTTCACTACACTCTAAAATGCAATGCAATTTCACCAGAATTTATTTCTGCAGCAGAATTTTCTTAGAGAAAATATCATTAACTTTGACAGAGAAATAACCTCCATAATTTTTTGAAAATTTATAACAGTTTAATTTGTGGTGTCTAGAATTAAATATTGTTTGAATATCTGCATCAGGAGTATGCCATATGCTTATCATCATAACAACATTTTTGTCCAACCCTAATCAAAGAGTTAATGATGACTGGAAATACTCGGCATTGCAAAAACATATTTTCACAGCTACCTTTCTTATATACCTATTTGCTGCTCTGTTAAATGTTCTATGTAATCCTATAAAGAGGCACCTCTCTCATAGTCAAGTAATTTTAAGTTCTTTTCAAGACTATTAAGTAATTTTGCGTAAATTATTGGCCTTATTTAAGTATCAATGCAGTAAAAATATTCCTTTCAAGGATATTATGTTGCCAAAAGCTCTCATAATCACTGTTTAGCAGTACCATTTCTGTAAATAGAACTGATTCGCAGTATAATGAATACTGTATCAGAGTGTTTTTAAACCCACAAACCTACCTTATTGGTGAGCACAGGGCCATCTGGAGGAACACCCTTGCATGGTCGTCCTGGAACCCTCACAGGTTTGTTGACTGCATGCCTCTGAATCTTCTGAGGGTTTGAGTAGAGTTTTTGAAAGAGACGAGCTAGACCCTGGATAAAGTAGAGGATGGACTTGGGGCTGATAATCACATTGAAAGGAGGAGGGAGTGTGCAGCCCTCATCAAAGTAACTCATCCAGAGTTTTGAGCGAGCAAACTTCCACTCCTGATCAGCATGGTCCTGTAGAAATAGAGATCAGCATTCAAATAGATGTTTGGGCTACGCTAAGTAAATCATGGTGAGTTAATGGTATATGAAAATGGCTTCATAATAATTTATTCATTTGTCATTATATAGTATACACTATCATTGATGTTTCTTTTGAAGTGGATAACTTTTCTGAAGATTTTAAACTTATATCTACCATAAATCACAGCATACTATGGTAGGTTAACTCATTAAATAAATTTAGAGAGATACAAAGTAACACAGAGGTTAATAAATGCCATTAAGAGTTCAAAGTTTGAGGCTTTACTTTGTGGAACCACTCGATTGGAAATAAAAAACCACTTTGTACGTTCCACACAAATATTTTATTGTATTCGACCATGGTTTCCACGAAATATGTCATTATCAAAGTATAATTGATAATGACATATTTTGTGGAAACCATGGTCGAATGCAATAAAATCTTTGTGTGGAACGTACAAAGTGGTTTTTCATTTCCAAGCCATTAAAAGTATTCGGAATTGCTGAAAAAAGAATTCTTTCTGCAAAACATAAGGGATAATAGTATCAGTGGTTATTTTGAGAGTAAAATATTCTTTGTCTATTATGTTGTTACTAATTTTTATTTTTATAAAATATTTTTACTTCGTTTTGAAAATTTTTTCTTCATGGTAAAAAAATTGCTTACCTCAATGACTTGGAAACTGTTGGACATCATAGCAATGAGCATGTTGATGAGAACAACAATGGACAAAACATGGTATGCCATGAACATTCCTTGGCCAACCAATTCAATGAAGGTGTGCCCCTCCACCAGCTCGGTGCTTCGTGGTGAACTGATGCCAAACAGAGACCAGAAGAGGGTTGCAAATGTGACATCCAGCCTGCAAGTTAAAGGGAGACAAGCCATATATGAGCATGTGATACTAAATTTATAAATTTGATCATTTTTGCCTGCACTGTTCAAGCACTTTTCCCTGACAGAGAAGGTCTTCATTGGCAGGATATTTTTGCTAGATAAAAATACATATCTGCTTTGTGCCTTTCTATTTTCTGTCTTTAAAATAAAGAACCGAGGTATCTCCTCAATCTCTTCTTTCATCCATCCAAAACTGGAACTATGTTACTGGAAGTACCCTATCCAACCTGTGCTCAGAACTACTATGTTTCACAAACAATTTGCCATAAATTCCTCATTTCTATGGAACTTGTTGCCTTGGAGGCTATGCATAAATAGGTGCAAATTTGAAGCTATATCCACTTCAGCCTGGCCTGAGGACGCCTGCAGCATAGTAAGGGATATGTCATGACGATGTGGACATCCAAAAAATTACCTTCATCATTGCCTTGAATTAAGAAGTTGTGACAGTTTGCATCATACAAGGATAAATATTGTTGATTACCTGTTTCATCAGTAAATGTTGTGAATAGTGAAAGTTGCCTGACAATGTCAATTTTAATTTTTTAAAATGTTTTTTTTGTGTAAATGTTATATTACTGTTGCATCTTGTAACTACTTGTTAGCTGTCATTTCCTTAAGAGCAAAAAGTTTTCAGTAGGTATACATAATGTAAACGTTGTAATCTGAAGGTTATTATGTATGTATTAGTATGGTACCAATTAGTTGCTTGTATGGCTTTAGTACTTTTGCAAAAGCATTGAAATAAACTTATTCTATTCTACCTTTGTATGCAGAGGAGTCAAGGTGCTCCATCACTTATTATGCATAGAGTCCCAAGAGAATAATCAGGCTGACGAAGAGAAATTCTAATTATTCTTTCATAGACTTATTCCTAGAGCCATCTACCTACACTCTTACTGTAGAGAATATATTCTCCAGAGGTTCCTATAGGTTTGTGAACTGTGCAATAATACACTCCATATGAGAATGTAGACCTACCTTTTCTTCGAGCCTTTGTTTGGAGACCATTCATAGTTTTTCTCTTCCTTTTGAATGACTTATCTGCCCCCTGTCCTTAGGCTTTCTGATTAAATTCCCAATAATACTCAAAACTTATCTTTATAATGTAGTTCTGCATTCATTTCCAATTCCTTCCCTACCAGTGTTGCCTGTAACCATTTACCAAGTGCAGAATTGTGCAAGGAATCGAAGTATGAAAGAAATAAAAGATGAAGCTCATTATTTTAGTGAATAGTGTATCTAAATTTATACTAGCAATATTTGGTCATCATTATTATTGCACAACAATCCTAACAGTGGTTTAACACAGCTCACCTCTCAATTCTTCTATCAGCTAGCATCTTCATATTCCCAAACTTTATTATTTCCTTTCACATCCTTGACAACTTTATCCAAAACAACCTCATTCAAGACCCTCCTTTTCCATCTCTTTCATTCACTTTTCCCGTGATTATTGTCGCAATCAGGCCATCAAGATATGGCAAATTAAGTTTTCCCGTCTTATTTCCAAAATTTTCAGCATACTTGTCTTTTCTCCTATTTTTCTCGATACGAAGTAAATATAAGATATAGGTCTCTGTTTTGTTAAGTTACCTATATTTGTAGGTATTATTTGAAAAAGGCGCCAATTGATGACTCATGTTTACATGCCGATTTTCTCTCCAAGACTAGTTTTATAGCATACTTAGCTATATATTGTAAATATCCTTAAAATGATGCTGTAAATATTTCGTCTAATTTATAAAAAAATTTCCTGAAACCAAGTATTATTTTGACCAATTTGTGGGCGGCGCCGGCGGCGCGAAAACAGTTGACAAACGTATTTAGTTCTGCGTGGGCATTTTGAGTGATACTGAAGACACTACGAGTAATTATAATCCAAAAGTATTTGTAACTTTTGTGAATGGCTAGACAAAACGAGTTATACGTCCGAAAATATGCCATGGAAAAGTGCGAGTGCCGTATCTAGCAAGTTATGATATCTAGTGTATCAGAGGTAAGTATAAATCGTGGTCAATGTAAACTAATAATATTGAACTTCTTTAACTTTAAAAACAAAGTCGTCGTCGTTGCAGGGTATTTATGTATTGGTAAAGGAATTAGAGTGGTCCTACTGATATGTCCTGTAAAATTGCATTGCTTGTGAGTCTCGTTTCTTTCCACATACAAATTTGACCCTCAATAATTCGTCATTCTCTTTAGTCAGTTTTGACCATGTGCAGATGATTCCATCGGAAAAGTTACATTTGATATTTTTTTAATTTTATCGTTCACCACTTGGACTTATTTGAAGAACATTCCAATTGGTCTCTACTACTATTCTTTTCATCTGATCTTCTGGAAATTGGATACCTTAATGAATATTGATCTGATATTTTTTCCATTTAGTTAGACTTTCCAAAAGACGCCTTCAAGAATGAGCGTCATGTTATCGATATCATTAGCATAACCTGTGGTTTCCGAAATTACATTTTGTTTTATCTCAGCCAATCATTTTTGAGACGTAATACATGCACTTTAAATTTTCACTGCTAAGGACTGCACTTTCATAGCATTCAGAAAGTTTTTGGCTTGTGAATGCGCTGAAAAGTCATCATGGCCATTTATCTTAAAACTGTTTAATTTACGTCTGCATTGAGAATGCACGAGAAATAACTGCCTGTTTATTCCTTCTCAACTTCTCCATTGGCTTAGATTCTGCTTGAAGTCTCATTATGTGATGATAGTAGGAGGTAAGAATTAACATCCAAATTAAAATAGCTGAACTATTATGAATACTGAAATATTTCAGTCCATTTAGGTTATGAAAAAAATGAGTGGATGTGTCTGTGTTAGGATTCCAGGGACAGTGTTAAGTCCTTTTTAAAGTCTGAGGTTATTACTTACTATGCGCATGGTGAGAATTAGCATAAAACTGGTTTCTTTCAATTACTTGTGTTAGTAGTTGAAAGTGCTGGGTTTGTTCAATATCATTAATCATTTTCTTGATGATGATTCTTGGGAAGAGTTGTCCTAAACTCTTGCCTTTAGTGTAATATAGTCTTTATCTTAAGTCTTAAATGTGCAATGTGTAGATGATCTTTGGCTGATGTTGGCTTCTGATAAATGGTGGTTGACTTTGAGGTCGTAATGAAAAACATTAGTAAAGTCAAAAGACAAAAATCAATTTTGGTAGTTTCTGTTTGCCTTAAGGCGAAGATAAGAAGTTTCTCGATGGCGTTTTTGTTAGGACACTTCAGCTCCATAGCTTGTGTCAAATGTCTTTGCAGTCATCCCATTTAGAAATTTACACTCCTGCTAAGTGTGATTGCCATTTTGTAGTGCCATTACATCGTAAATCAATGCCTTGAGTAAGGGGCCTAGGCTACTCGTAGAAGATGGAATAAATACCTTGGCAGAGATTAGATCCTTCATGGTGAGTAGGTAGGATGTATAGGGATGGTAGTACATGTCATGAAGTGTAGTTAGTTGCCATTTACCTGCTCTGTACATTTCATGGAGGGTTAAGAAGTGGTGATGTAGTACCCACCCTACACTTGCTAGTCTTCTCTTAGCTATGCCCTGATTTTCTCCACCTTACCTATCCTGGAGTGGAAGGAAAGTGTAGTGTTATGCCTGCTGTACCCTTGCTTGACCATTGACAGATTGTCTCTACATTTCTGCCACCTGCATTCCAGGTGCTCCAACCTACCCTTGCTCAAATCCCAAGAAAGGGCATGGGAGTGGTAAGCTACCATTCACTCCTGGAGTGCATGGAAATGTTGGAGATATATTGGGCTATCCATCACCTACCATTCATTGAACACAATTAAGAGGCAGTGCATAACTGAAATAGCAGAGGACGCTGTAAGAAGAAGGGGTCTGTGTGACCACCCCATGAAAATCTTGTTGAGATTCAATAGTATCCCAAGCATGCACATGTTTTTGTGTAGCATCAGTTTTTCCTAAAGTGGTCTAATGGGCAATGTGGGAAGATAGAATGGAAATTGAGAGTATCAGGGAATACAAAAAGTGGTTTTCCAAGGTTAGATTTTGCAGAGAGCAGATGGTTGAGGGATGTCTTAGTCATGATATAGAAATTAGCTGGAACAAATATTTCGAGCCAGTGTTGCTGCAAGATTTCAACATTCAGGGGCCCTATGATGTGAAAATCAATAAATTTGACCTTGGTGATGAGAATGGCATTACTTTACCTGCATAGGCCAGGTATGCCTGCCTACATGGCAGGTATGATTGCATCATTATTTCACAATTGCCTGTATGGTTGTTTTGGGTTCTTTGCTAAGCAAATAGCCAAACAATCACGTAGCTTTTAATTCAAGGAATTATATTTTGTACTCTTTTTTAGCATTGCTTGCTATCTGATGGGGAATTTCTCTATCAAACAATAATGCATTCATTAATTTGCTCTGCAAAAGCTGTACCAGAATTGTTGTCAGTTTGGAGGTAAATAATTATCCACAATTTTTTACTGGAAACATGTCCTTGCCCTAGAGACGAAGATCAGCCTTTTACTTCTCAAAAGGAAGACTATTGAGCTTCTAATGCACTTCCAAAAGTGAATTGAAATAAACATTTTCAAAGGAGCTTCTTTGTTACATTAAAATTGTCTCCATTTTATTCCTGATATAACTGAGAATTTTATATCTCTGTGCTGAATATCAGGTTAATATATTAGGGAAGAAACATTGCAAGGCATACGACCACCCTACTGTTACCCTATGCTTCACAGGGATGAGGCTACCTTCCACTACCTAATCCCTACAGCCCAGGGAGATGTGGACGAAGTAGTAAGGAGTTTCCATACAGCTGCTTTACCGGTTCCCTACCCTCGGATGTTCTAATTTACCATCCCACCACTGCTGCTTGCGTGTAAGCCGTGGGTACCTCTACCATTCACCTAAAGCCCGTACTGTTGTTTTCTTACCCTTCACCAACTCTTTATTTTGGTTTGGGTGCCAATGAAAGCAATAATGCCTGCAGCTCTGAACTGAACTTTTTTCCTCTGACCAAAATGATAAGTTTGTAGTGGATTGGAAGAAGATGATTTCCTTGACCTCTTTCTTTGATTCAATCCACATGGCTATGGAAGCATCACTTTTCTCAGGAAGTTGTGGATTATTAATGAACTGAATAATTTTTGAGGGGGTGGATACCTTGGCTAAAGATGCATTTCAGATAGTCAGCCTCCATTTGCCATGTATGAAGTACTGAGATAAAGAGTTCCAATTTTAACCATTTGATGCCCTTAACCCTTTCCCTGCAGCTCACTCTCCGGAAACCTACTCGTCACATTCGGCAGAAAAGTGAAAGTGCTGCTGGGAGAACGAAATGGTGTGTTCACAGCAGTGAAAGGGTTAAATGCCGCTGTGTGGTAAATATTTCAGTTAATACGTGATGAACATGTTCGATAGAAAAATTAATAAAATTTGAGAAAATATAGCTAAAAATTATCCATAGTTGTGGGAGCAGTCCTTGGTTATGAGGGGGAGAATGAAGCAATAAAAACATTTATGACTTAGAAAAATCATTGTCTGATGATTCATCTTCATCAATGCCTTTTTATGCTTAAATATTTTATAAAATCACAGCATACAGGTAAAGCATAAAGCTCTGCTTATATGGCACAGTGCCACGATGGCAATACTATTTTGCTTGGACTGTCCTCCAATTTTGTCAAGCTTTGTTGCATATTTTTCATCTTTCTAGCATCACATTGTGAAAAGAAAACTTATTATCTTTATGCCAGCAGATGTAGTGACAAAAAATTCTAAGCATAGAAAGGCATTTTTACTGGATGTATCCACCTCCCTTAACCCTCTTAGTGCGGCAGGCTGATATATCAGCTTTTGCATCTCGGGTGAAAAGTGGGGTGAGCCGATAAATCAGCCCAATATCAATATATTGTTCAACTTTATGACAATAAAATAATAAAATTTATTTTTCTGTCAATGTAAGAAAATTTTGTCATTATTAGTTAGTTCAACTTAAATAATGTAAAAAAAGCATTTGGATATTTATAACAGTAGCTTCATAATGTTTTTTTCTTAAGGTGCTAAGGTGCTACAATTTATTAAATTACCCTCTGCATTTCTCGCTAGTACCCCAGGAGAAAGGTTAGCTCTAAGAGGCCTGGTTTTCATAAGTGGGTTGATGTTAATGCTACAACATGAGAATGTCATGAAATACACTTGTCTTTCAGTAATGTTCATACCAATGAATTTGCACTTATGATTTGAGTAGTTTTTAACTTTAACTGTCGTTAGGCATTGTATCAACCTAATGACTGTGTTAACAAACAGTCAAAATTTTTGTGCATAGTGAAGGTGGGTTGACTCTGCAACCAAATTGTATCAAAGTGCTATGTCTTTCTGGTGTTTTTTATGCAATATGTTTTAAAAAATATATATTTTCCTCTTCCAATTTCTCCTAGGAAATGGTGATCGCCTTTATGATTTGCTCTTCTGGTTCTTTGCTGGTTGGCCTGCCAAATATCTGCAGTGGCTTGATCAAGGTTGATCCTGAACCTTCTCTGTCTGCTGGTATAATCTTCCAATGCATTGCTTTATCATGTTTCCTCATGAGACTGGCTGTAACTTGTCAAGAAAGCTGAGTGCGGGCACTAAGATTTTCTCACATCCATTGGGATGTTTAATTTTGCAAGGTAAGTTATGGCATTTCTCCTTTTTGAGGTACACTCATTTACCTATATTATCACACTTCACATGAATGGATATCTATTAATATTGATGATGGAGGTTCGTTAAAAAATTGTAAATTTTCTATTACTAGAGGAATTCATTTCCTAGTTCAAAATTTTGTATTGTGGAACAAATACTACTGTTGAAAAATCACAACACCAAAATTTAGTTGACCGTGTTAATATTCAAGGAAAGGGAATGGGAAAGAGGATCCGTTTCCAAAGAGAAGGAAGAGTGGTGATATCAATAGGTGATGTGTCAGTCCATGGATTTAGGAGGGCTGGGGAGGGAGTGGATTCCAATGGAAGAAGTCAGATTTTAATAAGGTGAAAAGCAATTGTGAACATTTGAATTCTGCCAGGTCATTTAAAATTAGTAATTCTGTAGAAATCTGGAGTGATTGTCTAATAATTTCAAGCCTTTCCATAACATCCAATGTATGTGTGTTCAACCCAAAGGTTGGTTTTTTTATAACCTTTGTCAATAACAAATAAAACGTTAGCATTGAAATTACAATGGGGTCGTTTACCATATTTTTTTATTGCCGAATATGATAGAGTTTGTAAAATAAAAAGACCGGTATTTTTCCATTTTTTGATCCGTCAATTATTTCTCGAGTTATAGTCGTCGAAAAACTAATGTTTTTAACCCTTTCGGAAAAGTGGGTGTGGTGCAACCTCTGACGTATAACGACTTCGTCCAATCACAACTGAGCCCGCGAAGCTACTTTGCCTTATCACAAAGGGGGGGACACAGCTGACTCTGCCAATCGGAGCAGTTACGACAGCATCTGTGCAAGCAGACCTTCCGAGAATCCCCCTCCACTCTCTCCCCTTCCCATACGAGCAGTCAAGGACGGGAGGAAAGTGATGTCAATGTTATCAGAGCAGCTTTTTCATTGGGCGTCACCTTTTGCTTATTTTAATTTTTGATTTATGAGTGAATGGTTATGGTTAGAAGATTAATTTTTTCACTAAATTTCTTTTTTCGTTTCCATCTAACAATTTCATGTACAAAATTGCGATTTCGGTTCCGAGTAAACACCCCCATTATGCCTGGTATCAACACTATGTTTAGCAAAATATGATTGACAGTCTTTTATACTTAAAATATCGTTTATGTTCTGAAATTCTCGATTTAAATTTTCTTATGGCTTTACTCGTTTAGACACCATTACACACTCTACATTTAGATGAAACAGACAAGAGAATAAACTCCAATTTTGTTTATTAAAGCCACCTAATATTTTCAATTGAATAAAATTATGCACTCTGAGAATGAGGAACAAACATACATTTTGTATTTATCTTTTGGAATTATAGGATTTCTCACACTATCTGAGATTGAGCTATAACAGAGTAGTATGCATTGTGGGTTTGTCACATGAAATAGTTAGTACTTAGTTTGCAACACGAAATAGTAAGTACTTAGATTGTCACACGAAATAGACTTATCATTTCTCTATTCCATTGATGAAAAATTTTTGTACACTGTATATTTGGGATTTGTGCTTTTCGATGACTGCTACAAATTCTAAAGTATCAGGTATGATTCAGGGAAAGCCTTACCTCTTACTTCTTATCCTAAGTTCTTTTTCTACCAAATATTGCTTACCTAAACCATGTTTAGCTCTGGTGCATGTCAGGGTCTTTATCTAGCTCTTTTTCATTGTACATATTTGGAAGGGGCTTACCAGTGGAAAAAGCTAAGTTTTTTGCCTTTGATAGTCTTTTTTCCTAGCTTACATGCCTTCCATTATCACCTTTACTGTTCACTCCTCCGTGGTGTTGTGTAATTCTCTCGACAATTCTTGATGACTTTTACAAAAGAGAGGTATATTAATGCTCTTTCATCTGCCGGAAACACGTAAAGGAACTGAAAAATTTGTTATTTCCTGAAATGTATATATTTGTTGACATTAATAGTTTCAAAAGAAAAATTTAGTATTTAAAATCTGTAAACATTTCAGGTCACATGTATGAATGCATGAAACATCCCTTTTGCTAATAATACTAATTTAAATCGTATCATTACACAAGAATTATGCAGAAGTAAGAGAAAAAACTGAAAGCAAAATAAAAAATCGCCATCTGGCACCAGTTTAAAATTTACTCTAAACCAATTAGATATGTTTTACTCCATACCCCATGAAACTCTGTGAAGCAATTGTCTAGGCATAGAGGAGGATTTTCTGGGCAATCAGGATAGTAGTCAGCCTACGTTTACCAGTGTTTTTGCAAAGCCGGCAATCCATTTTTGTTCTTCTATCACCTTTGGAAGTCATGGGGTTGAACTTGGGGAAGTGAAGAACCAGTGACAGTGTATTTATTCTGAGAGCCAAGACATTTTCTCGTTTCTGATTGAAGTCGACAAGTTTGCCTTGTCAGTCTAAAACTTTGAAGATTAATGTCTCCCCCTTTGAATACATTTTATGCAACTGGAAACTGTTCAGCAGCAGAATTTGAACAATATAGAGGTCCACTTTTTTTATCTCAACGTTAGGTCTTCCTCCGGGTAACATGGGCTATTCCTCCCAATGTCTGAGAAATTTTATGAAGAACGCAGACTGTGTGCCCAAGTCCTTGGGCAATTCCTCCTGCTCCAGTATAAACTAAAATTTTTACTATGAGTTCAGATGGTTTGGCTAACATATACAGCTTTATGTCAAACTTATACCTCTTTCCCTTTATATATTGCCGAAAAGCCAACACTCCCTCCAAAAAAATCATCTACTCGTCGATACTTAATTCTCTCCACAGATAGTATAGTTCAACTTCATCCATTATATCTTCAAAATAATTAAGTAGTGACCTTATGTTCTGAAGACGGTCAGATAAACATAGTTTTTGCGGTCATGGGACATATTTGAAGGAAAGAAGGGGATAGTATAAAATATTTTCACGAGTAATCTTGAAGTTGAGATGCCTGTCTCATTCCCATATGAATTACTAATGGCAAAAATCATGACACTCATCCCTTGTTAGAGGTTTCCAATCCCCAATGATCGCTCATGGGGATTGTCTTTCTTGGGGAAAACGTTCTGTGTTTTTGTTTCTTTCGTTTCTTCGAAAATTTTATTGAGAGTTTGGTCAGAGAAGAGCAGGTGAAAAAAATCACACAGTCTCTCCATCGGGTCTAACTTTCAAAGTTCTTTTTTGGGTGAATGTTCAGGAGAAAATTTACCTGATCTGGGAATCGAACCATGGACCTTTGGCTTTCCGGGCCACTGCGCAGACCACTACGCTACCCAGGATCCTTAATTCCCATGGAAATTTTACTGAGGTTCAAGGTACTACATTTGGAGCCCTTGTGGTTTTCTTCTTATGGCAATTAATGTGAATTTCACCGCCGTTCACACGGCAGGCTTGAGATATCCTACATTTACTGAAGACATTTGATGGACTTTTCCGAAGTATCACGAATGTGACCTAACGGAGAACTTGCCGAGTATAGGTGGTCACCCGTTGACTGGGCAGGCCACCACCTCGAGGCTGGGTGACCGCCCTAAGATCGTCACTGCCGCGTATCTTTCTCAAGATTCTTTGCCGTTTGCAATATTTTTCACTCACTCTTTTACCACCCCTCCCCTCAGTTTGGGCGAGTAACCCGGGCAACCGCCTAGGATGCGGGCACCCGCGGGGAATGGGCACGGTTGGGCGTCTACGTCACATGGGCGTAGGCGAACACGAGAGAGGATGCCCGGCACGGGCAGGTGAGGGTCTCTTGGATTTGGTACCCGTTTGCAGGCCTCATAAAAGATACGCCCGCAACGGGGACCTTCCCTCTCCACAACCGGTCAAGAATAACACAACAAGTCAAAAATAGTTTTGCTTAAGCAGTTTTTCACCGAGGTTCGTAAAAACGAATTCAATTTGTTCGTGGGGACTGGGCCCAAACTTCGTAATTTCAAAAATTCTTATTTTCGAAACTTCGTATTTTCGAATATTGCCATGTTATTACTATAGGATTTTCGTCGGGACCGGCCGTTTTGCTTTGTATAATCGAAACTTCGTATTATCATGCTTTGTATTATCGAGAGTTTACTGTGTATAAAATAAATTAGGCAGGCTTCCAGGAGTCTTCCTTGTTGTCATCTTAGATGGTGGAGTTTCACCCACTGTGCTGTAGGCTTCATCAAGCCAGCAGGTGAAGCAGGCTTAAGTCTCTCAATCTGCCCATAGGGTGCCTACATCCCAGTGGGTGAAATGTTGCCATCTAAGATTATAGGTGGTCAACACAGAAGATTCCTGAAAGTCCGCCTGTCCTTTAAAACACCACAAATACCTTTGTAAAAATATATGAAACAGTATGTCAACATTTTTTAAGTGTAAGCTATGTAAAAATGATCAAAACTTTTTGCCTATGAAACGCCTATAGGCATCAAAGCATCTATCCCTTATGTACTCAGACAGCCGTTGTTCTAAGATGGGATAAATGGCAGATTTTCCCGTAAAGTCTCTTCTGTTCCTATTAGAATGGAGTGTTGCAACCACAAATTCTTTCTCCAATTTCATATGCACGTTCCCGGTACGTCGTACTTTTGTCCTGCAGCATGATTTACTATTTCTTTAGTCTTTAATCACTTTTAGTTTTTCACCTGCCATAAAAGACCGAAACTTTTTTCTTTTATTCATTTTAGAAACGAATCATGGATATATTCCTAATTTCGAAGGAAACTCAAAAATTACCATCTAGCCTCTGGAAAACAGACACACATGAAGTGAACACAATTTACATACTTGTGAAAGGGTGTTTCAGAGAGCGTTGGGTCGGGTGGAAGGTAGTGACGGCCTTGCAAGGCAAGCAAACAAACAAGACACTCTCCCTACTGACTCATGCTGAGCTTTTGAGGGTTCAGCTGCCCTTGGGACTTCCGGAAATGACAGAGAGATAAGGAACTCCTGTAAGATGCACACCGTGTTGTTCAACTACAATTTCTGAGAAAAAAGGTGCGCATGATATGTACATTAATTGACATAAGAGAAACATTTAGATTCCAAATCTGGCTTTTGTCAAAGGAATATAATGATGTGAGCCAAGTCTCCCTTTGTGGAATTTCATCTATCGTGGCATCTCCATCAGGAGTATATAGTATATAAGTATTGAAGCTTTTTGTCTGTATAACTAAAACCTGACCATATTTTATTTAGTTTGGGTGCAGTTGTGCTTCTATATTGTTGGCTGCACTTCTAGCAAATGAAGGTACATACTTTGTTACATAGCTAATCTATGATAAGAGTTAAGAGCCGAAGGAAGTTAATAAACTTGGCCCTTAGTCCAACATAGTTTCTGACCTGGTTTGCACACAGCACTTGTAAAATCATAACTGAAATAAAAATGAAAAGTTCTTTTGATGTGGGATGCCACTGAGTACTTCTTGCTTGGTGATGTGTGCTCCCCTCAGATTGCAGACACTGATCTGTGTATATATTTGTTTCCTTTGTGATTATCTCTGACAAATTGTCTTTCAAGAGACAGAAGAAAAACTATAAAATGTCACCATTGGGATTGAAATTTATATTTACTGAAGTCATATCAGTGAATAGAAATCTTGGAAAATGTTCATGTCAGAAAAATACCAAAATGTCTTAAATTTTATGCATTTGTGCTATATTTTAGAAAATATTTTGTAATAACGGAAACTGCTTTATGTTTCCTAAAACACCTTTGGGAGATCTATTGTTGGGAAATTGGCTGTTTTTGATATTTTGGTCTGAGCTATTTAACTCTTATGTGTAGTACATTTGGGAGAACTCTGGAATCATTTCTAGAGCATTGGTTGCATATTTGTTTGTTTTCCATAAATATTTAGCTTTGCTTAAAAATTGTTCTAGACTGTTCTTATTCTTGCTTTACTTTTTTAACACTGATTAACCAAAATTTTTCCTTTGGAGTGATGAAAACTGATCATATGAATGAAAGAGAATCATATATACTGTTAAAGCTTTTATCAACTTTGATGTCTTAATCAATCCCACCCATTTTCCATTTATTTCTCAGGAGTCAGTTAATGTCTTCTGGGTTAACTAGTCACTTTAGTAATATTTCGTGCATTTGATACTGATATTTATTTGGTTCTAAGTGATGAAGAAAGTATCGCTACTTGGAAAAATATCTATTTTTGCACGCTCACATGCATATACATGAGCATGCATACACTTCATAAACTCCCTTTGTGTCTTTGGACTAAAACTTTACTTACGTCATGAAGGCATCTGGGTTTGACTGGCATTCAACATTCCCATTTGGTTTCTGGCGGCAGTACTCAGTTGTAGAGTCATAATACCAGTAGAGTTGATTGAGGCCACAGGCAAAACTTGTAAGGACCAGGAAGAAAATGAACAGGAACTTGGCTATGTCTGGAATTAGATCAAACAACCATATGTTAAATATGATCAGGATGCTGGTTTTCAAAATTGATATATTTTGCAGTCACATTTTCATACTTTCTCAGGTGTATGGTAGCATCATCCTTCAAAGTTTAATATACAGTTAAGTAACATTGACATTAAGAAGTTGGATGATTTTTATTGTTTAGTGACTGATAGCTTAGGTAATTAGGTAGAATTTGCACATTTTAAAATTGTCAGGTAAATGGGTAAAGGTGATAGAGAAAATATAAAGAGTGCCTGGAATTGGCATTAGCCTGCTATTAACAAAATGTGCTGTCTACAGTTTAACATCCGATCTACTGGATGTATTATTGAGCTTGAAGTGCTGTCCACTCTGCACTCAAGTGGAGACCAGGATAACAATGAAAATCTCTTCTAAATCTAGGGCTTTTAAGATGCAAAGCCAGTGTTCTAGTCACAATACTAACCTGACCCCTAGGTTTAGTAAAATGAGTGTAGCAATCTTACTAACTTGTAATTAACATATCCTAGAACTGTGACACTTCTCAGTTGGTGAATCCACTACATCATACACATAGGTAAATTTCATGATAGTTAATGGTGAAATTTGATCACATTGGTTTTGATTTTGTTGCTATTAAATGCGGAAATGCATCATTAATACTGAAATCAGCATGTCCCAAATACCACTTGCTGGTTACAGAAATATGTATTTACTTCAATTAAGCATTTAAAAGGTTCAAATTCTCACTGTGGATACTTTGGATTTAATTCAATTGGAAATTAATTTTGCGTTTACAAAGCTTTCAGGTGTATTCAGGAATTGTTGATTGAATGGGTATTCAGGAATTGGAATGAATGGGTTTTGTCTATCTTCTTGCCTTACATGATTTCTTTTCTGTCATAGGCAATTGACTTGATGGGTGAATAGGTCTAATTAGATTGAGAAATTGCCAAAGCACGGACTAGGGCATTAGTCACCTAAGAGAAGCAACTTCCAATCTTAAAGTCATCTCCTGTTCTATCTGCTAAATCTGCCTATTTTATATTTTGCCACTGTCCTTGGGCAGGGAACTGGTATCTGTTTGTTTCCTTTGTCAGTTTTTTATCGTGTGTAGCCAATATTATTCAGATCATATTTGGTAGGCATCATTCATATTATTCTGTTGTCATGCACATGATAGAAGCAACTGCGCCAAATTGTAAAATTTTATCTTCCCTTAAGTTACAGATGAGTGTGGTGATTTACTTAAGTAAACATGTATTTGAAAAGCCTTTTAGATCTTCATCTTTCTCTAACAATGATACAATTAGGAGTTACTTGAATTGAAAGAATCACTTAAACTGGTCATGGTCAAAAATGCATTGGTTGCGGGATAAAACCCTTCTCCTCCTTATACTGGGATCGAAATTGATTCTGTGGCCAAAACCTCTCATTTAAATGGAGATATAACATGATGATTGTTTTCTTCGGCCTTCCCATTAGACCACTCATGAAAATTTTGGGTACTTAATAAGACATTGAGGAGCTGAAAAAAAATAATTTCTCCCGACCCAAAACATTTCATAGGCTGAGGAAAAATTTGATACATGTACAATGTTTTGTATTCATCCAAAAGTGGAAGCTATGCATAGGATTCGTGATTGCTTATCTGACTCTTTGCTCTCATTTATTACCCTTCTCGGTCTGTTTTGATCAGAATGCCAGTTTTCAAAAATGTGTACATCCATTTAATTTAGTTCATGGTTAATAGGAAGGGTTAAGGAGAAGGATCTTTCTCAAGTGGAAGAGAAACTTTCAAGTCCTCCAGGAATGCTCCTTGGGAGGGACAAAAAAAAATAGCACCCCCTGAACTGCTAAGGGTACTTTTTGGTGCTCTGGATGGTTGGGTATATATATGTTATTGTGGGTGTTCCTGGGAACTTCAAACAGGAAAGGGCTCACGGAGAGTTTATGCTCCTCTTGAAACCCAAACTGTCTTTTACCATCCAATTTCATGATTTGAAAAAACAGATTTAATTTGATCTGGACTTGATTGCTCTTTAAATTACATTAAATCAGCATTGATGACTTGACATGGAGTTTTTTTTGGAGTACTCACCTATAATCATACACCCTAAAGAGATTTGAAGTGGTCCTAGGTGCGGGTTTGTTTGGAAGAGGTAAATTATGCGGGCAAAGGAGAAGACATTGGCGACTGCAAAGACGCCCTCTGCGATGAGGGTGGGGTCATTGTTGGGCCACTGGCTCCTAGGCATCTCCCTGCAAAGGTGGACATCAGGAAGTGTCATCAATTCCGTATTGAATGTGCACTCATTTGTGGTTGTTGGTTATATTTTGCAGGTAAAAGATATAAGTTTTTCAAATATAACGTTTGTATGGGACAGAAGGATCATTTTATGTGTCTCATATTTTTGGAAACACATGTAGTAATTATTTAATCATTGCACAGAACCTTGAACTGGTTTGAATATAATATATTACAGAAAAATTTATTATTAGCATCAGAATCTGTGAAAAAAAGAAATTTAATGAAAAAGAGCATCAAGTAACTAAACACGCTACATTTTTTAAAATTGAACAATACCACATGAAGATAGATGAAGATATTGAAATACAAGACACAAAAATAAACCCTTTATGTAGTATTCTATGGAGAATGAATGAGTTATTATTCACACAGCTATTAGTTGCTGTGGGTAGTTGATTTTACTTTTTGAGCATGGGCCTAATTTTTAATGCCATAGTTTAGATGACTCTTGAAGAGAGCATAGTGAATGGATTATAGATATTGTGAGGGGGTAAGCATATTTAACTTTTTCAGCACTTATGATGATTTAGAGATTTTTTGGTGACCTCAATAATGTGCTAGAAGGCTTCTCTCAATTACTGAAGTAATCTTGAACAAGAATTCTACTCATTGCCTTTCGAACTCTTTCCACATTTTCTCCTAACCTTTATGCCAATATTGTTTCTGGAGATAAATCCTCAGACCTTATCAATCCCGGGACAATTATTTTGAAAACACTGTGCAGATACTTTTTTACTGTTCACATGAGTTTGTGCTATCACGAGCCCCAAAGGAAACCCCCACTTGATACATTTTAAGAGTCCTTCCACAAGTTATATCTTTTCTTCATGTTGAATCACTGTTTGGTCTCCAACTGCTTTTAAGTGTTTTCAGGTGCACTTATCTTGAAGTGTGTTTCTCGGAACCTATTACTGCTTAGCTGCCCTCAGGATTGTCATTTTTCCTCTCTTTACTTAACGATTCGATCGTTCACTAAACACTGTTAATGAGGGCACTCAAATATATTTTCCTGTAACTATTTTGAGTCTGTAATAAGAGGTAGAAAACCAGTGACTATCTACCGCTTGAGCAATTATGGGTAATCGTAAGTCCGTGGAAGGGCTCTGTGTAAGCCAATGTCGTTTGCTGTGGTTGTAAAATTTTGCCTTTTGTGTCTATAGTTTTCACAAGGTAGATAAAAAAATAGTAGAGGTGCAGTTGGTGGGTACAGGTAGTTGCTGACACCTTATAGCAACTACCTGTACTGCTTAAAGGCACTACTAAAAACAGAAATCAACCGTTAAAGAATTCCTCATGGCAGAAAGTGCTGTATGCTGCTGTAACTCGGAGTTGTTTGGAAAAAAATATGGCATTCACCATGGCAACTGGGCATGGTGAAGTCAGACATTACCAGTCATGTTTCGTATAGGTATCACCGGTATCAGTTTTGACTTTATGCGTTCGATTCTCGATACCGATACCAATCCACAGGAATCGGTGGTATTGAGAATCAAGACACCCCTAGTTAATGATAAGAGAAGATTTCATAGTCCTAATTTGGCTGCATTAATAAAGACTTGTTTAATATTAATTATTCATTAGAAAATAAAAAATTCATGAGAAAGTAAATATGTACCGCTCACCGCCAACTTTCTAGTAATGCCTACTCATGGCACAAGTCACCCCACAGTATTGCAATTTTTGGCCTAGAAAGCAATGTTATCCCAATTTCAAATTAAACATATCTTTTTTCAACATTTTGATTATGAATAAATTAACACGTTCACTACGGCGTGACCCACCGGTGGGTCACGCAGATGCGTCTAGCGCCGCGGCCATAAAATTCTGTGAATTGTCGTAACTTGCAAGGAGTATTGTGAGAGTAGGAATCGAGAACTTCTCAAGTGACTTCACCCAGAGGTTAGTCACTGTTCAAATAATAGACTACTATGTGACACTTAGTGTGACCCACCGGTGGGTCACGCCGCCCCTCCTGAAACTTTTTTCAGCGTGAGCGGTGTGGCCCACCGGTGGGTCACGGACAAATTTACATATTAGCGTATTATATCCAAAATACATTTATTTTTTGCTTTCTTTTTGTTATTTTTCATGTTTATGCGATTTTTATACATAAGGATGAACAATACTTAATATAGTAAAACATATCAACTTATTAAAAATGATGAAAATGTTTAGGAAAATTTTTTCTCCTCAACCTCTTGGCTGTCCGTCAGTTGCTCGTAAACTAAACAGTCCGAACTGCACTCGCCCGGCTGTGTGAGAGATTGACTCTTTCTCTTCCCTTCCCCCCCCCCCCTCTACGGAAGGGCAATTGGGAAAGAGTCGCGTAGCATTCTTGAGCCAATCCCTCAGTGGTGGATGAGTGACTGTGCCCTTGCCGGGTGAACGTCTTCCGAAATGCAGACACTACTTTTTTCTGAGTGAGACAAACCACTATGTACTCTTTCCAAAGGATCCCCCTTCCCTTTTCTCATAGTGTGAGCAGGGCTGGGGAATCGGTACGCATGTACGGGCATCTACGTCTCACAGATGGGTGCGAACAAGGGCAGGCGCAATAAACAGAGACGGGTGGGAGTCTCTTGGGTTTTCCGAACGTCAGCAAATCTTTACCACATGCATTGTATTGTTGGCACTCTCTTCCCCCATCCCACGCCAGGGTCTAGCTGATAGCATGCCCCACGTGGCTGGGGGAGGGGTGGGCTGGGGGCGAAGCTGGGAGTAGCCTCCCCCAGCCTTCCTCTAATCTCAGGAAACAGCTGAGTATTGCCGCTTCAACCACCATCCCTCGGCAGTGGCCAGAAGCTCGGAAGGACTGTGACCCACCGGTGGGTCACACCGCCCATGCAAAAGGCTGAGTGTGACCCACCGGTGGGTCACGCCGCGCTGTGAGGGGTAGGGCTTTAAACAGCTCCGCAGTGCACGTGTTAATGAAATTATAAAACCATTTTCTCCAACCTGCTATTATTAGAGATGACAAATGGCTGAAGTTTTGCAGACATGTTAAGAATACATGGATCTCAACTGAGCTTCTAAATTTGGTTACACTAT
Organism: Platycnemis pennipes; assembly: GCA_933228895.1. Classification (NCBI taxonomy): domain Eukaryota; kingdom Metazoa; phylum Arthropoda; class Insecta; order Odonata; family Platycnemididae; genus Platycnemis; species Platycnemis pennipes. The sequence goes on from OW121851.1 coordinate 36,836,784, forward strand.
AAGCATTGGAATAGGAAATATTGGCCTGATAGTAGTATACCCTTTGAATGCTATCAAGAGTGGGAAAAAAATAGCTGACTCATGATGTTTGAGATATACACTAAAAAGTTGCAATTTGTGGAGCTATCAGGCATGGCCAACATCACTCCTTGACAAATTCACCCCATTCTATGGTATGGATCAACTAGTTAGTAATAATGTACAACTGTCCTCAATGGGTGTCTCTTGCCTTCTGTAAGGTCATAGGCACATGTGAAGCTGAACTATGATTATGATTGGGCAGCTTTCATCTTATTTGGGAATCTAGAACCTTGGCCCAGGCAGGTTTTTCATTGTTAAGCCGGTCCCCACTTGAGTGTTGTGTGGAGAAATTTCAGTGCAATGCTTCATCCATGGAACAGGACCTTAAACTAAATCTTCTTCCATTATTGGTAAAATTCCAACCCATCTGATACCTGATCTGGTGTCAGATTACCCACCTATCCGGAATGGCACAAATGACTGTAGCTGTTGATCTCCTCCCTCAAATAACCACCAATTCAGTGTCTTTTTTTCTAATTGCTGCCTGATTTAGGATCTTGTTTTTTCCCAGCGTATAATACTTGTGAAGTCTTCACGGGTTCTCCACTGGGTCAGGGAAACGGCTAAGGCCGACGTTTCGATGGCTAACACTGCCATCGTCCTCAGGGCGTTGAGTGTCTGATTGTTCTTACTATCTCTCGATAGTATCCCTTTCTTCATTCTCATTGCTTACCTTGGTCCATACTTGGAAGTATTAATCTGCGTGAAGGCCACTGCTCGGAGGGAGAAGGTGCAGAGGTACAGGGAGAGCATGATGAAATCCAGCCAATTCCACCACTGGCGCACATAGGCTTTCAAACCCTCTTCCCATAGCTGCTTGCATTCTGACCACACCTACCAGGAAGGATAAGATTCTCATAATTAGATGTAAATAAGATTGAGTTGAAGCTAGTGAATATTCAAAAGCTTAGCAAGAAATATTCGTGACCATAAAGTTTTAGTTTGGTTTTTACTGGGAAACAAATGCATTTATAATGCTGTATTTGTTCATATTTCAAATATTATCTAAAAATAGTTTTCTAATATTAAGGAAAGAAACATTTGGGCTCATGCTAGTGTGTTGATGAATTTTATCCATTTAAAAAAATTAATTAACTGATCTTATGAGAATTTTTTCCATTTGATATCTAGTTTTGATTTTTCTGATTCCTTAAGTATTAGCCCTTTGCACTCAATTTTTTTCACCCTCTATACCAGTTGTCCACTCAGAATTTATTTTTAAATGCCCCTGGATTACACGCGTTGTGTGTTGAGTGACGCTCGACTCGTGAGTTGGTACTGAGCTATGCTGTGTCGAGTATCAGTCAACACCCGAGTTCGGATGTTTTCACCTTCTATACCAGTAGTCCACTCGGAATATAATTATTAGAGGCCCCTTAATTTTGCCCCTGAATGTCGAGTGACACTCGACACGCAAGTTGGTAGTGAGCTATGCTGTATCGAGTATCACTCGACACCCGAGTGGAAAAGGTTTATGGCTAATTGTGATATAAAAAGTCGGTTTGCTATTTCATCAACACCTTTCCTTTCTCTGTGAATGTAGAATTAAAATATGCTACTGTCTTCTTTGACATAAATTCTAAAATTTTTCATTTGCATAGGATTTGTTAGTATGTAATAGCTTCGAACAGGCAAACTGTGCCCATCTTATATATTCTATCAATTTTGATTAACTGCTATTTGATATTTAATTTTTATGCTGCACATAACAAGGAGGTTTTTTACTTGTTTTAAATCATTTTAAGAAAAATAATTACCTTTACTGAGTTTACCTTTACTTTATTAATTTACTGAATTTCCTGGATTAAAAACTGACATTTTGCCAATATTTCTGTAAATATCAAACACATCTCCGTAGACCAAATTAGGGGATTATTATTTAATTAGATAATTAATATTAATGAGACCTTAATTTTTTTTGGGACAACAAGAGTGATAGAATTTTACAATTCCCAAACAAATGGCTGGACTTCATTATCAGGGTGTCTACCGAACTTGAAAATGTGGACAACTGGTGAAAAATGGGAATTTGTTTGGACCTTTAGAATCTGGAATTAAATGGAAATTTTGGGTGGAACTTTGAATTCTAAAATTCTCATTGTATGTATCTCTATTAACTAGATCACTGGAATAACTTTTTGGCATATTTTTATCAGAAAAAATTGTGATATGATTATATCTTCATTTTAAATGCTGATTTTTTATGATTTTGTTGTCGGTTGGGTGTTGTTTGCAGTAATGCTGTCTTTTCACTGGAAAGTAAGCCTATGTTATCAGTTATTGCTCCATTTTTGAGCTTGAACCATGAATTATTCAGATTTAAATTTGGTGATCATCCTTGAAAACCTAGAAAAAGCATGGAGTTTATGTTTTCCACTTTGATAGACCCCAGATAATTCCATAAACACATTGTATTTTTGTGAGGGGTTACCAGTCATCTTGGATATATGCTGGGGGATGATAGAATTATGCGAAAAATAAGTAATTTTTTATTATTACAAAGAAATAACCTCTGTGCATTTAAATTTTACCTATCAGTGCCTAATATAAGTATAGTTGACCAAAAACGAAAACAATGACCTGGAATGTATCTTATGAAAATTATCCCCAATACTCTCAATGATAACTTGAAAATTTTAAAAATTCAAATTCCATAACTTCCATTGTCTTAAGGTGTGGGAGGATTCCCCATTCAGAAATGGCGAGACAAATTTTACCTTAATTTCTTTGCAATCCTCTTTTCCATAAAAATATGGACTAGGGATTGAATGACTTGGTGATTTCAGTTTCTAAATTTTTCTCATGAAAAAGAGGTGTAGAAAGAGACACATTATGGAGCTCAAGTATAGAGGAACATACCATTCCGAACACCCAGAAGAGGATAAGCCACTCAATGAGGGAAGGTGAAGGGCCCCGTATGTTCTGGCGGTAGACTTCAGTACCTTCTGTTCTTGTTGATGCCAGCACCAGAAGCACCAGGAAGCACCCAAATGATGCACTGCGAGAGTAGAGAGTGAAAATGGAGAAATATTATCAGCGATAAAGTCATCGTAAAGCATGGGTGAACATTTGGAAAAGCTTTTTATATTGGTGCTTAGCCAGTTTACACTCAATGTGCTCCATGAAGTCATTCAATCAAGCCATGCTAATGGCTTAAAGAATGCGTATGCCTACCTATTTTTTAGCATATTTGAAAAAACATATCCTAGGTACTATTTATAACTCATTCATTTACCTCAGCCCATTTTGTACTCATACTAATACATACACACAAAAAAATGAAGTGGTGTCGGTCTGTCCACTGGTTCTATGTTCTTTACACATCACCACAAAAACTACTGAACCGATTGATCTGAAATTTTGTAGGATTCTAGCGTATATACTAGAAGGTGATATTGGCTATCTAAAAAAAACTCGGCGTGGGTTTGATTCCTGGCACCAATAATGTGTTTACGTTGGTTTAAATTGTCTTATTCAATTTATGAAAGCGCAAGTGTTTTTTTTTGCTCAGTAAAATAACTTAATGTTAATCGATTTCTTTCATTCTTTCAGTATTTGACCGAAAAATATTTAAACTTGATTCTTTCAACCAATTTACACTTTGTCCTCAAGGTTTCTGTAAGTTGTGTAATTTTTGTTGAAATTTATTATTTTGTTCAGTTCTTTTCTGGGAGTTACTAAGGCCTTTGCCATTGCTGTCTCTGAAATCATTGATGCTCATACAGTTCGTCGTAGAGGGATGCCATGAACTGCATTGTGCTTTTCACGAGGATAATGGAAAATGTAAAAGGAGGTTTTTTCCACTAATTCATGAGGCATGGTCGGCCATTTCTTTTTGCACATACTTGTGTGCTGACTGCTAGCCCTACTAATGGATTTATTAGGTTTGCATTCGGTAAAATAATGAGCATTATATATCCTTTTTTGATTTCTTTATGGGTTTGTGCTTTTGAACCGACCTGGGACATGTGAAGAGTTTGAACTCTTTCCAAAACCTTCTCGAATTATGTAGTTTGAGATTTGAAATAGTTTAAGAAAAGCATGAGCAGTAAAGTAAAGGATAAGTTTGTTGGGTTTTTCCATCGAACTCTTAGTGAAAGCTTCGTTATAAAGTGAAAGGATTAATTATTGTAAGAGCATACGAACACACACAAGCGATTTCACTTCATATTTATTATCGTCTCTATAGATACAAAAACTGAACAAATGAATATAAGATTGTATCATAATGATTAGATTACCACAGAATCAATAGTAGAATGCTGAATATAACAACAAAGTTTTGTTTTTATGAATGTGCTGAAAGTTGTATGGAGAAGCTCATGGGAAATGATGGTTTGATTGTGTGTTCTTTTTTGTTATGTGTATGAAAATGTTGATGAAATTTGTGGAGGATGTGGTGATGAATAGATGATATTAGTTTGGAATATTGATTTGAGTGTGTTAGTTCATGAGGTACCCCTGAGCTGTAGATATTGGTAATTGTGATACATGTAGATATATATTTTTCTTTTCCTATATTTCATGTGTCTTTTGGTCACCTGAGTCATTTTATGGATAATTATTTGTGGACTGGTCTTATTTTGGATGTCTCAATGAGTATGAGTGTATTGATATGATGAAATTGGTATGTAAAGTTGATTGGTTGATGAAATTGGTTATGCAAATTGTTAAATTATATGAAATTAAGGTTGACTTGCAATGTTATGGTCCATGGATCTAACCTAACATATTTTAGGTCTAATCACCTATGTTACGAGTGACAACTATGGAAAAGCCCTTTAGGCTTTGCAGGACCCGATAGTATCCTATCTTTTAGTGACTTAGGTGTAATTGGGAGAATGAGAGGGAGAGCATCTCCAAGGTTGTGATACCTTTTGATGGAGAGGGCTCTCACCTTGCCTCTTTGGCTTTTTCATATCATCATCATCAGTTAACAATCCTGAAATTGGTTTGACGCTCTCCTCTTGATTTCCCTATCAGCTTATCTCTTCATATTCATTTATTTCTTCTTTCCTGAGATCCTGAGATTGGTTTGATGCAGCTCTCCACTCGATCCCCCTATCAGCTTATCTCTTTATATTCATGTATTTCTTCTCTTTCACATTATCACTTGTACTATATATCTCATATGAGGACTTCCTTTGACATTTTCCCATCCACTGGTCCTTCGACGATCGTCTTCATCAGGCCATCATGTTACATGATGTGGCGAATTGAGTTATCTCATCTTAAGTTGCTCACGTACGGGTTTTTCTTAGTGCCTTTTGAAAATTATGTTTGTGCTATTTTTAGCTTTTAAAATGAACAGTAATTACAAAACTGGGATAAATATGTTTAAATGTGAACATGTTTAAATAAACATTATTATTATTATTATCAAACAATATTTCCACAATTTTACCAGCCTTTTTGCTTCCTGAGGCATGTGCAGGATAAGAAATCTGAATCAGGAGAGTGTTAAGTTAATGGCTAATAAATCTATTGAGTTTGAGAGAATTTCATGCTTAATAAAATTTGATTCAGTATATTTTCTGGGGCAAAAACTTAAGATAAATTAAAGATTGCACGTCTGAGTTGTGTAGTGCGTGTTATACTTGATTGCCAACCTGTGGTAGATGAACTTCATGAAGGGCGATCGAATGAGCCTTCCAAGGGAGGTCCTGGGGAAGAGGAGGTAGGTGAGTGCGATGAAGGGCATGGCGGCGATTATGGCTAGGCACAGTAGCACTTTGACGGCTCCGTTGCGGCGCCGCCATATTGGGAAGCCCTCGTACCAGATGGATGTCAGCAGCTGTTGACAGTGGGGATGTGCGACGAACTGTAAAAAGACATAATTGGTCAATGTTTTCATCATAATATTTCAACTCCTCTACACCATTACAATATTAAAAGGCATGCAAAAGTTTAAATGAATGACATCGCGTAGTTTTACCGGAATGAGCGGTAGTATTTATTTATATTTCAGGTTCATGACTTAGGGGCTATTAACCAGTTTAAAATTTAAAGAAGGTACACCATTCAATAAATTTTGCATCATGACGGGTTTCGCCATGTTAATTTTCGCGTGTGACAACAGTTTTGCCGGAATTCCTTTCGGCACATTCAGGTCAGAATAAGAATAACGGTTTTTGCTGCTTTCATGCATGCTGGTCCCTATTTTTGTCGTAATTGATCCGAAAGGCATTCCGGTGAAACTGTTGTTTCAAAAATAACGCGGCGAAACCCGTTATAATGCAAAATTAACAGTTCAACACAGCAGAAACATAAGTATGGACATCATTCAGTATAATTGCTCTTAGATCATTGGCTGTTGAATAGATAAGAATTTTTTAAATCATGGAAGCTATGTGGGTAAATTTCCCTTCAACTCGTATAATACATAATTGAGTTCCCAAAAAGAGTTTCCGTACTAATGAAAATTATTACGGAAAAATACTCCTAATAATTCCTCCGTTCCTGGAAAACTAGTTACCCACTGATCCCCTCTTGCGTAAATGGCCTCAGTTGTCAATCGCCTGCCCAATTAAAGCTGTGACCACCTTCTAAATTCTTAGTTACAGATAAAATCAACTGTTTAATTACATAATAATATTTATTTAAATCGTGTATCTCTGTGTTTGAAACCCTTTTGGTAAAATCGTCCGATATCAGGAGGATTTTCATCGAGTAAAGCCTGAGACTGGAGATCTTATTCAAATCTTACTTTTAGTAGGCACTTTTCTATTCTCGGGAAAAGGGATGAATTCGTCTCATCCTTCCTAGGATGTATATTTCTCTATCATATTTGGCAAGATATTCCACAGATAAGAAATCATCCGCGGCGGATGACTTTTCTCTGTGGAATATCTTGCTATTGTGCAGTTTCAGCGGGTAACGCCGCTAAAGTTTTCACGGCCAGTTCGTGAACTTTGAATCTATCCGATTTACCCAATGACATAAGTGGAGCCAAATGCGCCATCGTTTGTGGCAACAAGTAATCATTTTCATGTGTTTTTGGAATTATACTATTCACTCGCTCGCGCTCCTATCATGCACTTGTCCCCAAGCACAAAAATCCGAATTCGCTCTGAATTTTATATCCTGAAATATATACTACAAAACGTCTGTTATGATTCGTGGTGTGCATAACCACAAGGCGTTAAATCTGCTAGATCGAGTGTCAAAGTTTAGGTGATGAGGGTATGCTAAGGACTCGCGCGCCTCATATTGAGTGAAATTGAGATAATTATTATTTATACTTATAAGAGGCATAAGATATTTTAATAAGGAAAAATTGTTTTTAAATATTTTACACAATTATTTTTGCTAAACGTATGTGCTAACCAACACGGCGGCGCTCATCTTTGATCCCTACAATCCAACACACCAATTTCAGTTGTCATTTTGACCCTTCAATCTGAACTCCCTTGGAGAATTGCCCTTAACACTCTCCCAACTACGCGTGCCAAAATAAATGCTCCGCGTGCCATAGGTTCGCCGCATGTTTGATTGTCCTGCGAAATGGCATGTGTTGAGTTGTCTCTTAATACCTTTGTTGTGTGTCCTTTCATTCTAACATCTAAAATCATAGGTCACATCTAAAATAACTCGAGTTATTCAGTTTTGATATGCTTGTATTCTTTTATGTCTCATGTGAATACTGTTGAAGCAGAACACATCATGAAAATGTCGTGCAATATGATAAAATAAGAAACTCTTATGACAAAACGGGGAATAATAAACTAGACTGCACCATTGCATGCAGCATCGTGTTTCTTGCGTGGTTTTGTATAACCTAAATTAACTTTAGAAAATTATATAGTGAATATTTGAGATGATAAATATTCAATATTTATTTTCAAGGCACATTAAAGAAGATTTGCAATCTCGATGGTGAAAATTCCAATGCTATGAAAATAGCGTTTTGCAACTGCATACTCTCTAAGATACTGTTACACCAAAGAAGGTTATGAGTCTTGGCTAGAAACTCTTTTTAAGTAATAACTGTGGCTTTAAAATTAAATCGAAGACCTCAAATCGCATTTCAACTGTTAAGTTTTTGTGATGCTACATCTTTCGGGTTTCACCGTTATTACTTTAGTGACAAGAGTTTCGCCTGTTTTACCGTAAGTGTCTTCAGGTCAAAGTGATGGGTGCCGTAATTATTTAGGTGGTCCGGTAAAGTCTTATATTGTATTATTTATTTCTCTGATTGGTCGGGTGAGAAATTAGATTTCATCGACCAATTAGGCGGGTTTTCGGGTGAAATAGTGTCTTCTAGGTGGAGTGGAGTTGATAACCGTGTTCTTGGTTAAAGTTTCATAGGTGTTTGCTTATTTTAATCGACTCAAAAATCATTCGTACATTATTTCATTATAGTATGCATTATTATATAGATAATTACAGGGATGCCATTATCTGTTTGAGCCAAGGATCGATGTTTTACCTAATCCTAGTTTTCGTAATATGTTAAAACGTTAGCTGGTGGGGCGAGATTAAAAATAAAAAGAGGTTTTTGGGTCCGCTCGCTCACACCTCTCTTGTCACCCACCTGTTTCTGCTCGTACTTGAGTGCCAGCTTGAGCCTGGAGAGGGTGAGTCTCTCCCCGGGGGCCAGGGGGTTGTTGTGGCCGCTCAACACCCCGCCCGACGCCCACCCCCGGCCCTTCTGCCTCCGCCTCCCGCCGCCCCCCTTGCCCCCGCCGCTCCCCGCGCCACCGCCCTCCCCCTTGCTCCCGTCCGCGTACCCGGCGGGCCCGCACTCGTCCGCCGCCAGCGGGCCGCACTCGTCCTCGTCCCCGTAGCTGTTGCTCTGGCGGTTCAGTACGGCGATCACCTTGGTTTCCGGGACGATTGATGGGGGCGCCGCATTGGCGCGTAGAAGGAAGGGAGAACAATCACTGTATTAGAACGGGTTGGGAAAGAAAGCATGCCTTGACATGGGGAAAACTTCAGTGGTGTAGATTCCTGATCTCTGGCAGGGAATTTGTTTAGCATGCTTCAGAAAAACTCTTCAGAAAAAATTGGGAAAAAGTGACCGACGTAAAGTTTGACATTTTTTGAGCAATGGGACTCAGCAAATTATTCATGCAGGCTTTTGTGTTCAGTTTATTGAGACAAAACTATCTCAATTACCAAAAAGAGACTAATATAAATGGAACAACACGTGGTTGGAATCAAATTTTTAGTTTGTTAAAATCCAACATCCATATAGTTTTCATTATAGCTGCTTTTAGGATTAGTTTATAAGTGACGTGATAGCTCACTCCGCAAATATTTTCGAATAATAATTTCTGTCGTCATTGCCTTCTGGTTTGCACAAGTTTCATCATTGAAAATTCAACTTGTAATGGGAAATAAATAGGATTATATTCTGTGGCTTCGTCCTGTTTTTGTGTCTATGTGATAATAATGATTAATATTAAGTTTTTTGTTACAAATATAATCTCTGAATGGTGAACGAAATAAAAAAAAGTCGTCTCGATTACGCATCGGTGTTTTAACTGGATTAAGCAACCGATACGATATCGACGGATCTGAGTTCGAGGTCCGGTCGAGGTGGATGACTTGTTACGCAGTAGTGATACATATAAGTCATGGTTCATGGTGGGCATTTCAAAGTCCCTTCGATGCGACTAACGTCCACAGGTGATATTAAGTAGGGATGGGTCGGTTCGGTTCTTCGGTTCTCGGTTCCACCTGTTATTGAGCTTAGAACCGGAACCGAGGCCAAAAATAATCGGTACCGAAATAATTGGCGCGAAAACCAGTTTGAAACCTGCTCACACTGTGAAAGTGGAGGTTTCACATTAAAACCTGGTGAAATAGTGTACTCAGATGCTTCAAAGTTGCCGCGAATTATTCTAATTCAGACATTAAAATGACTATATGATTTATTTTATTACATCCATTCTAGTAAGTGATGAAATACCGCCGTAATAAGGATATTCTGATTGATAGGTATATGTTACGTCCACCTACTTTGGAGGTGCGAGTCCTCATACCATTTTCGTAAATTATATCATAATATAGTATATATAACACAAAATATAATGAAGCAGGTATTCTTTTTCAAGCAGTATGTCTCTGATAATGATTACTGATTACCTTATCTTACCACTAAGCAATGCAAAGTAAGTTGTAAATTAAGAACCGGAACCGAGAATCGGAACCGAGAACCGAAGTTAATAACCGAACCGGAACCGAAAAAAAGTGGAACCGACCCATCCCTAATATTAAGGAAAAATTTTATTTATGAGAAATCGTGTGCCCCTATGTCGCAACAGAGTTAAATAGAATGTGTTTCGCGGAGTTGCCGCGTCAAAGACGTCGTACATTTGGTCTCTGATGGAGGTCGTTATTTTCCGGCTCCGTCACACGAGGTCATTTACGGTGGCCTTGTTCCGACGCCCTTACCTCCTCCGTGGATCTGCACTGCTCAAGTAGGTCGCAAGAGTACCTCTTGCACTGGTCGCTCAGCTCCAGATACGTGTCCTTGAACTCATTCTCGACCAGCGCCAGCCGTTCCAGCTCCCACGACAGCTTTTTTTTTTTGAGCAGAGATGGGGAAAGTGGAGAGGATCAGGTGCCAAAAAAGAAAAAAAGAATGTGTCAGGAACAAGGATAGAAAACACTACAATGCCACGAGCAAGAATTTTATTGCCACGACCTAGGTTTCACTGCCGTCTAGCATAGTATGGTGGGCCTAAAGATGACATGCTGCACAGCAGTGAAACTTCTCTCGTGATTATAGAAGTTGTTTGCACGTGGTTTTACTGCGTTAACTATCCGTGGTCCTCATGATGAAAATATCACTAAGTCAAGATTGCAACAGTTGCCTAATAAAGATTATTCTGAGCAAAAATAATATTGAAATTGCAGGAGACTTAAAGTAGACCGATTAAATGAATGATATGTTACTAGTAAAAATCTAATCCTTAATATCATTTTTATTTCATCTGAGTACGATTAACTAAAAATTAGTTCCAGCTTATATTTCCTGCGATGGTGGTCTCGTAATCTTTCATTCCTCTCCAAAACAAATAATTTTATCCATCTGGAGATTCAAGTCAACAACTTGACTCGATGGCTTCAGTAATGAGTTTGGAAAGACAAATAATCAAATATAGAGACTGCTAGTAAAAAAACTGGTGAATCATACTTTTGCGTATGATGTGAAGACGTGTTTAGTGGGTTAAATAATCTGAATTATTGCTCCAGGCATATTTTTCTCAGAATAAACATCACTCTACTGGTTTTACTGTGAGGGTCTAGCGAAAGTAACTATTAAAACTTTTCTCGAGTATTTCAGTTTTATCTTTGTAATATTTTACTCAAAATTGCCATATTTTGGTTTTTGAGTGTACATGAAGCTCAGGACACATTATTAATCTTCCAAATAAAACTCTTTATATGTCCAATTGAGGATGATTATTATTGCTCCACTTAAACTCATCATTCAGTAGTTGTTATACGCTCTAAAAATTTAAAATAGTTGCTGTGAAATATTATAAATGCATACTTATGTCTTCCAGTGATGCAGAATAATCAGACTAATATGAATATTAACATTCCGCGAAAATAAATGGGCTTTTTCAAATGAAATAAATTTGTCATTCATCTCGAATAAAATTTGATATTTTTACCATTTTAAGATAATTATTACTTTCACGCACTTTCTACACTAGTAATTGCAAAGTAAAGTGATAATGAACCTTCTTTTTTTGCTGGTTATAGAATGTCGATATAAAAGTAAAATGCTAACAAAAAGAAAAATAGCAATAACGTTGAATATTCAACATTCACGAGTGAAAATGCATTTGGCCTCCCTCAGGGACACTAGAAAGCAGTACTATATTCATCAGCTCTACTCCTTTATCTTTGATTTTACGGAAAATTCATTAGATATATGCTAAATTTACCCCACTTTCTTGTGATTGCCTCTTATCGACCACACTTGGGGTGGAGAATCATGGTCTGAAAGGAGATAAATGTCGGTAGTCACAACTGAATCTGACCTGTTTTCTGAAACTAATGATTTGATTGAGAATTGAATGAATAAGATAGAGAGAGAGAGAGTCGAATCCCTATAAATTAGGCGTATAAACTATTGCTAACGGCACTCCATTAGGAGAAGGATTTATGACATTAAGTTTCATTCAATAGATTGATCCATGGAGTTCAAAATAGATTATTTCAATTTTTTCAATCTTTTTTGTAGTAGCATAAATACCTACCAAAATGTTTCTGCGTAGATTAATTTTTTATAATTAGTTTATATCGTTCTTTTTATAAATCATTTCCTAGGCACGGTTGCATGTGTAGTTAACCAAAACCATTAGTTGATGTACAAAATCAGGATGTCAGTGTTTCGAAACTTATATTGTTACAGAATATTCATTAGAGAAAAAATTAGTTGATATAAAATTAATATCAGAAAAATAATACTAGTCTTTTTTGACCCTCAAAAATGTTAAAAGACATTAAAAGATCGCGACCTAGCCACGGAAACTTGAACAAAGTTACCCGCTGAAATTGCAAAATAGCAAGATATTTTACTGAGAAGAAAATCATTCGCTTTGACCGGGACTCGAACCCGGACCCCTGATTTACGATCAGGTGCTCCACCGGTTGAACTGCCAAAACGTCTTATTTTTTGTGGAAGTGCTTGAGCACCTAAATCAGGGGGTCCGGGTTTGAGTCCCGGTCAAGGAGAATGATTTTTTTCGCTGTGGATTATCTTGCTATTAACAGAAATTCTAAAACGGAATTAAAGGAGTTCTTTGTGTAGAAAATTGTGACGAGCACGTGGCCGGGTGACTCTCTCACCTTGAAGGCGGCGAGGATGGGGTCCTTGCTGGTTAAGGAGATCCAGGCGGGCGAGGCGAGGGCGCGGTAGGTGTGGATGCGGCGAAGGGAGTAGCGCAGGGAGTCCTTGAGGACCCCCTCGGTGCAGCGCCGGCACCCGCACGACAGGGGGTGCGGCTTCTCGATGTATGCGCCTGGGGATGAAATTAAAAACATAAATCAACCGCACATTCTCCAGCCCACATAAAAAGTAGGTTCATCATCGCATGACTATGCGGATATTTCTTTAATTAATTATTAGTGCGCCCAGAAAATAAGATCCGTGATGCAAAAATACAAGAAAGCAAAATATTTTTGTTACATTTATTCTCATCATAATGTGTGCACCTTACACTGTATTTATAATTAGTTTATATCGTTACTTTGGCATATTTCTAGGTTAGGAACAATTTTCTGGATTTTTATAATTAGTTTATTTATTTGTATTATTTATTACTTTGGCATATTTCTAGGTATTGAACAATTTTCTGTATCCTCTCTACATTTAAGGAAGCCGATAGTAAAGCATACAACATTGTTGCAGTTTCTTTCATGGCATCATCTTCTTCATGGCCTGGCCAGGATAAAATATATTTTGATGCGAAAGAGGATGAAAATCGCTAGGAACAAAGTATGGGCTCTAAGGGGAAAGGCTGCAATAGTCTTAGGCTGACCAGAGTCCGTCAAGAGTTTTGCAAAATTTTCTGTCTGTGGGCGGGCATTTTTTTGAACTACAACAATAATACAGGGACTAAGCATGCGGCGGAATTTTTAAATTTATTTGAACACAGTAAACACTCGCTACAAAGGGAAAATAGTTATTAGCTGTCCTCAGATCTGCGTCAATCTGTTTCGAATGAATCATATGACAGATGAAATGTCGTTTGTTTTTATCTGTGGCTGTAACATGAGCGTATTACTTGGTGATAGAGTAAAGTTTATCTTGTAACTTTTTTATTTAATGCTAATAGTGAAAATATAATGAGGAAATGCATTAGTTGTGCAACCATTTAAATATTACAACAAGAATTTTTCCTCTGGGGACCGAATGGATCGAATTATATGAATTTATTGTCGATTCATGTGGCTGTGGGATTTAAGTGGATTAGACTAACAGAGGAGTTGAATCATCTATAGCATCGCTACATGCAGAGGCCTATGTGAGATAACATATCTGAGCGAGAAAAAAAAATGCAATGGTGAAGACGTAATCTGTAATTATTATCCATTTTCTCTTTCATGCCAAAAATGATTTGCGTATCTGGATCGACCTGAAATTAGCCATTGCGCTGACCACTGTCATTGGTAGGGAATCGAGTTGATGTGGTAGTCTTCTATTCCGAGGGCCTGAGTTCGATTTGAGGAAAGTTTTTCTGCGGAATCACATTCCCTATTTGAGTGCTGTGTGATGATAACTTCTAGTGTAGTGATCCATCTGCCGGTTGGAATGGTAAATAGTGGACCTATTGGTGCTTTCTTCCAAGAGAATTATGACGCCGACACCGATATATTAATGATAGTAATAAATAACGTTCCTACATGAACTTTTCCATGCTCTATTTTGATCAAACATGCATTCACTGATAGCACTCATGGTTTACTGGTAGTAGACACGGATATATTGGAAATGAAACTTTTCTTAATGTACTCGAGTCTTAGAGTGAAGAAAGGGTCGTGGAGCAGTATATTGAGTTGGAATTTAAAGAGAAACATAACCTATTGTAAACCTGTATTGCCATATTTATTGTTGTATATTTTAATAAACTTCGTTTTTTTTTTAAACTTGCGGATCCTTATTATTTACCGAACTGAACTGTATTCCTCCCGAAACTTCCTAAAATGCAAAAAGCTTTCCCACGCAAATTCTCTTTCGCGTGATGAACTGAGTAAAAATCACTATTTCAACGCGAGGGTACATTATTGCAGTCTGATTTTTATGGACGTGCTGTGGTACTAAAATAATCCTATTGTAAAATATAGTGTTAATTATATCTATGTGAAAGTACGTTTTAACCATATTGTAATCAGTTAAAATATGTATTTATAAACAAGGTTCCATCCTTGCGATCTGAACTTTAATTTTTTTATTTAAACTTGCAGGAAACCTTGATATTCTGGATAGCTGTCAAAGGTTGCTGCAAGGACGCTTGTAAAGGTGCTGCATCCACCTCAATTGTATAAACTGGTAGATATGATGGGGTAACAACGGTGAAGAAATGAAAAGTGAAAACCAGTGTAAGCGGCATCCTGAACGAATTCGCAAGCAAGGAAGTCACGAAGTTGCTGTTCAAACGACTGATGGTGTCAATTTTTTCATACCGTTAACTTGAAGCCTCCAAACTAATGTTGACAGTCTCGCAGACCGCTTGGAATATGGAGGTTGAGCTCCCAGACTACTACTTGATGATATGTGGGAGAAGTGAATACCATGAGTCCAGGATACTCGTCGTGCTACGATAACGTCATTCCAGAGTTACGATGCTCAGAATATCACGTATAGCGGGGGTTTAGTTTAGGTCGTAGGCGAGATAACTTTAATGCTAGTGCTTAGGATCACCTTCAATAAGCGATCGCTACAAATGCTAGATCACCGTGCCAAACTCTTATAAATCATTTTCCCTGTGATTGACAGCGTTTCACCCAAAGCTCACACAAAAAAGTGAATTTAACTGCAACACCAAGTGAAAAATTTATGAATTAAAATTGTAAATATCTGTGAACTCAAATCGGTGGCTTTTTTATACGCTGTTGTTGGTACGCGATTGTTGCTCATGGAAGCCACAGGGAAATTGGAAAGTTTTATTTCGAAGTTGATATTTGGTATTGGTTGACTATTTGGTAATCTGATGGGAGAGTACACGGTTTTTTTCTTGCCTCATTCCTTATATTGACGACGAAAGCTGCAAAACCATCTTCTGGATGGCGTATGTATTTGACCGGATGAAGTACCTCTTCTCAGATTCGTAGTTCGTCTTGATTGGAAAATACTGTGACAACGAAGCCAGTGAATATCTATTTTGTTTTAATATTTTTTTTGCCATCCCAATCTTGAACTTTCTGTTCTCATGAAGTCCTGGTCTAACTGGGTGCAATGTTTTTGATCCAGTAGATTTGCTTTTTTTTAATTACTACAATGAGTGTAGCGGTGTTGTGTTTCTCGTGTGTAGTTAAATGCTACTGCATGTGTTATTGCGTGTGATAACATAGTATCAGTTTCATTTGGCGTGCAAAAGTTCAGTGTTGTGTGTGCATTGTTTGTTCATTGTGTTTCATCAGTGTCTTATTTCTTGTGGTGTCTATTATCGTGTGTGCTTCAAACGTCTCGAAGAATAAACGTGTAGTAGGATACAGTTCTCGTCTGAATAGGTGGCCGATGCGGTCCAATTTCCTGAGATCTTCGGAAAGGAGTGCTTCAGGGATTCATCCTGTCAAGGTAAAACATTAAGAAATATATGCTGATCGAAAGACAATTTTGGCGGTGACACTATTGCAGTGGTTTGAAATTCATATATCATTCAAAAAGCCAAAAGTTTTAATATATCTGGAAGATAAAAATTTGATTGGAACTTACATACATTTTTCAGTCCTCCCATCGAGGAATATATTTTTTTACTGCTTTGATAACAGACAAGTTTTCCTAAAAATTAACAGTTCATTTCAGACGGTCAGTACGCTTGTCTGTCAACCTGCTGAGTTGGGTCTAACCAAAAAATTGGAGCAGGATTTAGTGTTTAGTATTTGGAAAACCTTTTGGCTTTGGGAGTAGACGTTTGTTTACTTATACGGTTGCAACTTTTTGTTAGAATACTTTGGTCATGTTAATGGTGAGCTCTCAGTAGTGAGGGCTTCTAGTTTTTATCTAAATAATGGGTAAATATGAATCTCTCTGCGCATGAGAAAATACACAACATCTCTTTTCCCAGCGGACATTTCTTTATTTACCCCAAGAAAATTTTGAAATGTCATTTTATTCCAGAACTGTTTACCTGAATGCTTCGGACAGTGACATCAAATGCCTAATTTGTTCTCTTCTTCTGCTTTGCTTAATTTCTTCTCTTCCCTCATCCCATTTGAATTTCTAATAGTTTTTCTCTCTCTTTCAAGCTTACCACGAATTCTTAAATTATTGGGCCTTATATATCCAATTGAATCTTATTTTCTCTTCTATCTCTCATTTATCACTTCATGATTTTCGGCTCAAAGCAACTATTTCCACGAAAAAATCCTAATCGTACTGCATTATCAGTTTTTTACTCATCGTGGCACGTTCTTGGATATTTTTGTCTGATCTATCTTTTCATACCTGTCAGGGATTCCTCTTATCTCTCTCTGTTTTCTCCATTTAATCTCTTCCTGTGGTCTACTTTCCATTACGCTGATAAGAATCGATATTATATCCTCTCCCTCAACGCAGATTTTAAGTCTTATGTCTTTTAGTATACTTCCACCATCCACTTTTCCTGCCTCCTCCTAATTTCTTCCTATAAATGCCTTTCCATCCCTAATATACACGTTTTCGTTCACAATTCTCTTTACCCACCTATTCTAATTTTGATCCTATCTTATATTTTCCATCCATAAAATTAATACCTACCTTGAAAGACCTAGCTCGTCCTGCTTTCACGAGAGCTGTTATGTAACCTTATAAGTCATCGCTCTATATCAAAATCTTCTCTTATATGTTCTTCATTTCAACTACCCATGAAACCATCCTAATTATCTTCTCCTGCTATAAAAAAGGGCAGATCTAGTCTTATGTCTTTTAGTATACTTCCACCATCCAGGTGGAAGTATACTAAAAGTGTCTGATATGATTTCACATCGATGATACGTGGAAATTGGGTATTGAGGCTGTGTTAAGCATTATAGAAACCTCCATCATTTTAGTATAGTATAATAATTTGTAGTTGGTGGTCATGCATTATGTTGATTTTATATTTTCAGGTCTGGGCAACGCTGGAAGTTGGACAAGGTTTGACCGCTGCATAGGTAGGGATCATCCCAAGGGCGCACCCAGAATACAGATAAAAGTAGTCAAAACGAAACTTTGCCTAGAATTGCAGCCGGAAATTCGTATTCACCCCCGGTTAGATTAGAAAATCATTACTATGAAATATTTGCTTAAGTTTCCTAAAAATAAATTTCTTCTATCTTCTCTTGCGTGGCAAATTATCCTTATAGCCCATTCAATAAAATATTCCGCAAGTGAAAGAGCAATAAGGTCTTCAAAACCATGCTGTTTAAAACACAATTAAAAACATCACTTTGATGATCTTTCTATTTTTTTTGCAACTATAACTTTGCGAAATATTTAATGATATAATATAGAGGTGAACAAGAAACTGATGAGAGTATTCGTCTTTTTCATTTTATCAGCATTTAAAAATAAATATAATGCACATCTCTGCGTTATGGCATTTTTTCTATTCCTGAAGGAGAAAAAACTCGTAATTGTTTAAAAAAATCATGCATGCTTGTTTCTGATTACCTTAGAAAACCATTCAAGTCTATGGCCGTGGCAGAATCTCGATTTATTATTTATTGGATGATTGATGTTTTTACACGGGGGAACAACAGAAGCGCCCTTTTTAATATCATCTCAAGGCAGGGAAGTCATTTTTTGATGTAAATTTTCATCATCTGTTTCATTATTCAGCAGTAGACCACTCCGATCGATTCGCATCCTCTGCGCCCTTTTGGGGGTATAAAAAAATATTCTGGGTGCTCCCTTGGAATTTTCATTCCACAACCACTCCCAGCTTTTTTTTCAGGTTCCCCTTTTATCAAAACTTTTCTTATTTCCTTTGTGTGCGATAAATAACTCCGGCGTTGATTTAACCTGCTCCCCATTGCCTGAAAGGCGAGAGGGATGAGCATGCTTCGATTTCTTCAATCTCCATCATTTTCTTTACGGCGTTAAATAGTTTTATCTCGCATATGAATTCAGGTATGCCGTGTGCGTAGAGAGCAGGTTCTAAAGTATCTCAGAATATATGGAAAGTGATTCCTGCAGGTGGTAGGATTTTAACTCAATTTTTTGACCACCCCATAAATGTTTCTTGTCTTATTTTCGGCTACTCATTCGTGTGGATTATTCAATATGCGTCGCAGGATCTTTGGCGTATAAGGAGTTGAGAAGGTAGGACATGTTGGAGTCAGGATATTTCGATAAGAAAACAAATATGACAGTTACAAAGATTTGAATCTTGTGCGTCGTTATGGCCATCACGAAATTATTGGTTGTCAATGTTTTTATTTTCTCGTACTAAGTGCTTTATTGAAAGTATGCAGGATTGTCTACTAATACCAATTGTTTTCTTTTTCAGAGGCAAATGCCTTATGTAATTTATGTTTATGCTTAGAAGTAGTTTGTATGTTTAATTAACGAGGCCACAGACGTGAGCTTCTCTGGGAAGGGGGTGTGCTTTAAGATCTTTTTAGGAGCGATGCTTGAGAAAATCGAAGAAGAAATGTGCCTCTGCTCTGCTCGGCGTTCTTGATGAGATTAAGTTCAATGACTTTCGTCTTCAATCGCTCCATACGTTATTTTACTTCCACGATGGTGGTGTGGATAAAGATCGTTGATGTGCTAGCGGCAATTGGCCATGCAGCAATATAGTGGTAAGTTGAACTTACTAAGTTCAGTTGGGATCTTTTGACTGTTACGGAGGACATTTATAGTAGTATTTTCCTGGTTAAGTAATGCAATATGGTATGCTTTTATTGAATCTTTTAGTGCAAAATAGGTGTGAGATTTTGTATTTTATAGTAGTGATGTATATCTTGGGAAAGTAAAACGGATTACTGACCTTTTTATTGGTAATGTGGTTTGGTCAGCTGATAAAATGTGTAACGATGCTATGCATAAATTGCACTATCATCTATTATGAACCGCATTTTCCTCAAAATTATTTATCCAGTGATGGTTTCTTTTTTGTTAATGAATTTTAGCATTCCGTTGGCGTGCGTTGTCGTTTTGAGTCGTTGTTATTTTGAATAGCGACTGAATAATTGCCGCTAATTTTCAAATATGTAAGGAAGTAGCCGCTTGAATATGCGATTTCATTTTATTTAAACTTCAAATGAGATTGATGAAGTTTAACGAGTAAATAGTCAATAAGGAATTGAGTAAAATAAACATTTAATCCCTTTCCACATAATGTGCTACCCTTGATAGATGACACTGTATTGTGGAGTCGGGCAGCTTATTGAAGGTTTTGGTTTAAACGTATTCAAGGTTTACTTGATCATATATGCGTTTCCCACAAGTAACGTCCAAGTCTGCCGATTTCATTATCTTCCGAGACGCGTAAAATATGAGATATAAAACAGTTGCTTAATATAATATAATTTGATTCAATATCTTCAAGTATATTTCCGCAAATAAACCATGTGTTGACCTTAAATGGTGGCAGGATATTGTAACTTTGTGTGTATACCCTCACCTCATGTCCCACATTCCTCAAACCGAACGCAAGCTAGGATATTGAAATCTGCGAGCGGTCTGTGGACATTTTTGTGGAAGAGGTTGCTAAAATATTGATGTTATGTATTACCGGTGACGTAGAAATTAAATCATTTCCTAATATTGTGTAAAGGCTACTTGGCTTGTTTTGTGTTGTTCCTTACGTATATGACGGTATTATAGTTAAATATCGCTCAACGTACACCGAAAGTAATATTTCATGTCATTACAAGACCTGCCAGATTTTAATGGATTAAAATCTATAATTTCTCATTCATCAATTTTAATTCGTCTAATTTTCTGATGGATTAATTAGCGTGCATTATATTTTCCTGCTACGTTATTGCGTAAAATTAGGATCCTTGTACTGTGTTTTAGTTGTCGTAGTAATGCCTTCCTCGTTCGTTACCTCGCCGTCGTTTTCGGCGTCCGTTTTGTCCTTTTTGCATGTTACATGCGTTCTAATACATTTCTAAGCGTAACGTAGGAATTCCAAAACCTTAACTTTCTCTGTTATGAATCTCTCTGTAAGGCATGAGAAGCTTAAATTACTCGATAAGCACATTTATTGGAAGGTAATGGGAGTATGTAAGGAATCGCCCTCAAGCTTTTTACCTTTAAGAGATGTGGAGTAGTTCATATAGCGCACGCTGGGAATGCGAGTGTAGTAAACTGATCATAGCTATTGGCAACAAATAGAAAACTGTAAATAATACGTTCCACTTTCTTCAAAGTTCTATGATTCAATGATAAAAATAATTTTCGGAGAAATGGTTTAACTGAATATACCAGATCCTAATCAAAGCTCGTTGAAATGGAGGAAAGAAGAGTTGTGATTATAATTAACGGAGATAACTCTAATCGCTTGATTGAACTCAATGTCAGTTCAGAATATTTCAATCCTGCCGCGTGAACGGTGGTGAAATTCACATAAATTGCCATGCGAAAAAGTTCACCTGGACCGGGAATCGAACCACGGACCTTAGGCTTTCCGGGCCACTGCGCGGACCACTACGCTCCCTAATGTTTCGTTCTCCATCCAGGATCTCCTAATTCTAACATCTAGTACCTGAACCTCGGTAAAATTTCCATGCGAATTATGGATCCTGGGTAGCGTTCCAGGTAAACTTTTTCGCATGTCAATGTCAGTTATTATTAATAATCTTCGAAACGTAGCAGCGAAAGTAAAAGAAGAGGTCTTAGTTTACGTTTCCATCACTGTATCGTATTATAAATTTTGATATTAAGTAATATAATACTAATTGGTCATGCATTAGTCATGCGTTTGTGTTAGCCAAAACACTTAATATAAGAAATACTAGTGTATTATTACCATTAGATCATAAGAGTCATGACATTTTTATTATACTCTATATAATAGACCTTGTACGTGTAAAACTACTTACACGGGTGTTATGACTCCGATTATAATGTGCTATAGTTCCCTAGAATGAAGACATTTAAAATATAACCGAACAATCGGCCGTATAATTCTCTCATCTTGTTTTCATAATGGAGTCAGCTGTAACACGCTGGTGTTTTCAAAACATTCCTGACGTCATCTGGGAACAGATTGGTTTCACATTTACATAGTAGATGTCTAGATTTTTTGCCTGCTTCCTCATGGTCTTTCCCATCCCAGATATTTTAGTGAGCTTTGAACGACATCACAATTAATCATCTGACTTTGTTCTGGCAGGAAAACATTTGCGAATTCGTTGTAACTCTTTATTATAAGCTTGATAATTCTTTATAATATATTTGTATCTCTGTCTCTGCAATGTATCTACTAACAGCTGCTAACCAATAACTGGATTTCTTTTTAACGATTTTTTAAATATTAATTTAATTTTTCGTCATAATCGAAACTAAGGGATTTAATAAAATCTCCTCTCACTCATATACATATGCAAACTACTTAATTATGTAACTATGTGCCTCTCGCATGCATCTCATAATTTCCATTTAATGAATTCCAAATGCAGTGGTGGACAAAAGTCTTGTCTTCTCATTCACTTTATTGCTCCTGCCCTGATTTTAATTGGTCATGCCACAGGCAAAGGTAGCCAGGTTGGCATAGCGCTGGCCTTGTCGTCCAAAGGTCTTGGGTTTGATTCTCGCCTAGGGTATGGATGTTGCGTGTTTATCTTAGAATTAATATATTAGCCAAAACACTTGGTATAAAGAATTCTTAGCATAACGTCATGGAGACGTTACGATAATACTTTTCCCATTGGAGAACCTAAAACCAAAATTTGCTTCTGCTACGCCTCAGGTTGTTCTCGGTACATTCAATGAGCAATAAAATTAATTTAGCAAATATCGTTCATTATTATTTTTAGTCCCTCAGCAGCCTCCACTGTGCACCCTTATACGGAGTCAATGATTAGAGAACAGATTAGTTTAATTCACTTTTCACGTCCGATTCTCCGTCACACAGACCCCGTCTCTCTGTTGGCTTTCCTTGGAATCCGAACGCTGCGGCCAGCGAACAAAGATACCAAGTCTCTACTTTGGGTGAGATTACCAAGAGTTTGGAGGTCACGTCTTTGAAGGTCACGTGAACCGAACCTGACTCTCCGAGGCGCAACGCAGCACTTTTAATTATTGTGTAAGTCAGTTTCAAAATCTAATTATCCTCATGTTCCGCTTTTACGTACAGTTATTGGAGAAAACCCTTCTTCCGAGGGATGCATGCACTAGCATCTTATCCCTGCGTGTGACAGCAAGTTTTCTCACTCCGTTCGTCTGACCTCTGCGATTTATTTGCCCGTTGAGATTTTTGCAGCCGTATGAAATCCACAGTAAAAAAGTTCTCTCGCAAAGTTACGGACACAAAACAAATCCGTCTTCCCGGGAGAAACTATGTTACTTCCACCCGTGCTTGTGTTTTATGCAAAAGTTTTGAATGAGTCAACCATTCCTCGAGTCTGGTCTTAGATGAATAGATGGAGAGAAAAAATGGTCATAAAAGTTTACGCAATAAGCGAGGTGGGAAACGAAAAAGAGGGGGACAAAATATTAATGCGCCCTCAAGTTCAAGTCACGTAAACAGTCAAGCATACCATAATGCACGCATTCTCGGTCGCACAGTCAGTCCTTATTGGCAGAAACATTTATTCCGCGTCAAGAACAACCACGGTTTACAATGGTACATCCAATAATTGGTCATTAATGCGATTTAGAATTGCCACAATACTGAACCCTAATAAGTAAATCTTATTTTCTCTGAGGATTTTCACAGGGAACTGTTTCTACGCCATCCGCAACGTACGAGAAGCTAACTCCCCAGTGGTACCTTGTTGGATCCTATTGGGGATTTAGGAAAAAAATGTAACACTTATATACATGCTTAAACATTTATTGGAAATTCCCATTTTAAAACGCTTTCGAAGAAATTTACTCTTCCTGAAACGCATCAAATGATAAGATTTCCATGACTTCTAAACCCCGAATACTCACCCATAAGATGATGACAACCTAACTGGCCAAACGTTTTTATTGGCATCCATAAATTTTGAGAAAAATTGGTACGCCCGAATGAATATGGAGAAGAAATTCTTATAAACTTACTATAAACAATTTTAAAGTAACAAAATCCCTATTATGTACTGAAGAAGGTCAGGTACAATTGGCCGTGATAATTGGACATAAATATGCATAATTAAGATTTAAATGAGATGGTACTTTTTCGGCGACATCATCAGAGACCTGATGATGTCGCCTATGCGACGAAAACGGGCGACTTGTAGAAATAAACTGTGAAAAAAGTACAATCTCATTTAATTCCTTAGAATGGATTTTCACAAAGTAAAGCCTGAAAGCATCGAGTTTATAAAAATGCATGATTTACCTATCTTTTTAAAGGTCGAATACCACTTCAGTTATTTTTCCTGAGTGTGGACGTGCATATACACGATTAGAACCTGAAATTAGTTCCGAAAGCAACACGTGGAGCGAATCCCTTACCTCTGGAGAGGAAGAGCTGAAGGATCTCGAACTGGTTGCAGTGGGCGGCAAGGATGATGGGGGAGACGTCGGGCGAGAAGTCGGAGCCCTCGTCGCCAAGGGCCGTGCCAGCCGCCCCCTTCAACGGGCCTTCTCCGCCTCCTAAGGCGCCACCCCGCGACGCCACCCACTCCGGCGCCAGCGTGGCCACGGTGACGCTAGGGTGGTCCAGCAGCATCTCCACGATCCGAGGGACGCCTTCCGTGATGGCGTGAAGCAAGGCATCGCCTGAAAATGTGATGAACGCGCTTCTAAATATCAGTCAATCGTAGCAAGGGAGAAAAACGGTTAATTTCGGGTTAAAAATTCACTTCATAAATTTTGAGTGAATTGGTGAGATCCTGTTATTTTGTGCTGTTTCGTCTTCAAATTTTTAAATAGCTAAAAGATCGGGATGATGTGTGTAGGCCTCAGATTCCAACCTCAGGCTGTGTTAGAGATTTCTTTTAGAAATACCTGTCTCTACTCTACTGAAAGTAGTATGGATAGCACTTTTTGTGTGCGATAACATGGCAAACAAAGTATCTTCTTTCCATTGAAATTCTAATTCTACACATCGAAACTCTCATTTTCGTGTTTGAGAATAGAACTGGATGGCTGCTCTTTGAGAAATAGGAATGTTCTGTAACTGAGCTCTTTTTTCAGCTCACTTTAAAATGATATTTGAATCAGATGATTAGTTTCACACTAATAAACCCCGGCCAATCAACTTCATTGTTACGCTTAGTTACTCTGGTTACCTTTAGGTCTCTGTCTCTCATAGTTTTACTTCACTGCTGCGTTTTTCTCATTAGTAGTCTGTCAGGAATATAATCACTTTTAACAACATCTCTACTATAGTATTTTGTGCACATTATCGGACTGAAGGACTACATAAAATCGCCATTTGAAAACCAGGCGTGACTCTAGTTCAAAGAAAAATAAGCAAAGCAAAAACAAATTAATAATCTACCAGGAATATATTCACTAATATCAACAACTCGATAGAAGAATCGAGTGGAAAGCTGCGTCAAGCCAATCCTAAGATTGCTGACCCATGATGGTGATCAACAACTCAACGGTATGTGATCAGATTTCATCAGACCTCAGCCGTGAATTTGGTTTCGCTTCACGTTCCGAGAAGGAGCGTATCTCGATGCCGCAGAAGCAATTACCAAAGGTCTCTTTATACCAATTACCTATAGAACATAGCGGATTGCGCTTCAGTAATGGTTAGTTGCCTAACTCTGCCGTCGGAGATACTGATCTCACGATCTATATCTTACTTAGAAATTTTCTCCACCTTTCCAACATGGACAATCATTTGATATTTGATATTTCCTTTATTTATTCTGGGCTAGATGAGGCCGTATGGCCCCCTCTTCCCCTGGCCCAGGGTTAATTGGGATACAAAGTTGAATAATTTTCAAGTAATTAGGCACGCAGGCCACTGATATATTCTCTTTTAAACAACAGGGTAGAAACAGGCATTTGGCGACCATATAGCAGTGAATACTTTTTCCATGGGTGTCGTTTTGGTGGCATTACTCTGTCACTGAAGATAAAGAAAAATATGTAATAATCAATACCATAGGAGGGAAACGAAAATTATTTTGATTTTGGGTTGCTTGATTCCCTGTAAAATATCTCTTCAGAAGACAGATTTTGGTCGTTTTGAGAATTCATTTTCTTTAAATGACTTCTCTTAACGTCGTTTCAGACTCTTTTAGGTATGTTAGTCAAGGAAACACGCAGTCATGTTAAAATTAATGTTTCATGTAAATATTTTTTTTCAAATAATTTGCTACCAATTGATATTAAAAACATTACCGTCGGGTTTCAATGTAAACGCTCGCCTCTTTGCCCCTTGAGCGATGGCTCTGCGCTCGAGATTTGCGGTCACATATCTCACTCAGTGGCGGACTATATATTCATTGGAATAGATGAAATGAAATTAACTTTAATGACAATGGACGACCCCCTAAACCTTACTCTACTTCACATTGGTTTCTTGGTGTTTTTATGCTTAAAGCCTTGAGATTCGATCTTTAAAAAGTAGTTTTAAAAATTCTAAGTAGTTTTTCAAACGTATGTAAAGTATAATTAAGGTTTGTATTGATTTTCAAGTACAATCTATATTTTAGAATATAATAAATAATATCTATTCAGTATATTAAATCAGTTACTGAGGAAAGTCCTTGGATAACGTGGAAGCATAGAAATGATGTTATATCATTTATGTTATATATAGTTAGCTATTAAAATTATATATAGTCAGTCGTGTCATATGTAATATAGTCAGTTATTGTGGAAAAGCCTTGGATAACATGGGAGCATAGAAATGATGACATAGTCGAGAAAAATGTGAATGCGTGATAAAAAATCAAATATTGAGTGCCATGTTTTTTTTATACTTTGCTCTACAGCAAATATTATGTTAAGGCGGTGTATATTTGCTTTTGCCACACAATTAACTTGACGATTCGTCTATGTAATGGGGAATTAAAGTTAAGCCACGCGTGACTGGCAACTGCAGTGGCGGTGCGGAATGATTGTAGTTGAGGGAATCTTAAGGCTGGAGTGGATATGGGACCGAAGAAAAAAAAGGCGTTTAGGTGCTCATGTACGTCTTTTATGTGTGACCTCCTCTGTTTTGTGAACGTAAAGAAAGAACGGGTGTTTATACCTGTGGGTGCATTCTTGCACAAAAGATTACGGAGCTGTGTGTTTGCGGAGCGGTTTTTTTCCCCTATCCACCCTGAAAAGAAACATGAGGGGAGAGGGATTGCCGCATTGGCGAGAGAGGTGAAATGAAAAGCAATTTGGCTTCAACCTACTTTCCTCACACTGTATGTTCCCGTTTGTACTCCGGAGGAGTCTTTAAAAAATAAACAGAAAGAAAAGGGGTGGCGAACTTCGCGTTTTTCAGTTTTTTTTATCCTCTGCCTACAACTCCTCTCTTTTTTTTCATCCATCCAAGTAAAGAGGCCCTGAGGAGTGATTAATTTTGCAAACGAGTCTCGGGAAGGGGAAAGGGGGCTTATCCCATTTGCGGTCAGGCGATCGCAGCGACTCCGTACATGCCCATGTTTGAAAGTTTCAATCAGCGATCAGGAATCATCGCTCGCCATCTTGATTAATCGAACGAAGGGATGAATCAGTGAGAAAAGGAACACTGATGTACTAATGCATCGAAACGTCGGATAACGAAACGAAAAAAGTCCTTACGAAGTGATCGGTGTTATTAATGCTTTTCTTCTATACATTACATGACGTTGAAGAGAAGGGGTCGGGCACACCATTTCCAGCCTGACGTTACGTTGGGAGGAAGATACACTTTGCATTCATTATTTTGTCGAATGGTAATAAAGTTACAAATAATAATTGATGGTACTGAGACATAAATACGGTATTTATAGCACATCTGTTTTTAACGCCTTACCCATAAGAAAGAGTGGGTTCATTTTGTTAGTGTTATGTAATTCAGAGGCGTATTAGAGAACTTCATGGAGCATTATAGCGAAAAGGGGGGTTAAAATAGTGGTACATAAGCATTAAGTTATATATGTATGACCTACAATGGAATTAGATAAGGAAAAAAATATATTTAGCATTCAGTTATAATTGCGGGAAAATGTTTTCCTATCCTAGTACCTACTGGAGCAAAATAATTAGCAAAATCGATGGATAGACTGTGACTGTGGATAGACGCTGTGCCCAAATTTGAATCTTTTACTGAAGAAAGTAGAAAGGGATTAAAAAAATGTCACTCTGCTGGAGTGAAGAACAAAAGACAGTACGCGTCCCCTCGTGATCAGTCGATTGAAATATTCTTTCGGCCATTGCCGAACTGTTGACATAAGCGTGCTCCCTTTTAGAAAATCATATTCATTAATGACGAGTTCCCGCTGTGAGTGTGATGAATTGGCTTGCCTATGGCTGGTCAAATGAATTAGCAATGGCACGAAATGACACTTATGTGGCTTCTCATTACTATTGTAAATGTACACTAAAATGAACACTTCATCAGTAATACTTCATCAAGTCATAAAGAGATGAACTCTTTATGACTTCGCAATAAATATTTCCGGCGTCATAGTCTTATTTTTCTTAATTATATTTATTCTTTTATCTCAATTCTCGATAGTTCTTGTAAAAGTTGCGTTGTTTCTACATTGAAATTTCTCTGTGGATATAGAAATGTGTATTATAATTTGATTCACTATTTTAAGACTGCTGCGGCCTCTTGTTATATGCAACACGATTTTTTTCTTGAGTAGCAGTAGTGCTGAGCTGTAGATGCTCCATTAGCAAAGGCCATATTGCACCGTCTAACCTAAGATCCTAAGATCTCAATCCTAGGTCAACCACAACTTCAATATCCTGAGTGGTATTAGAACCAGCGATTTTTGCGTGGCCATACCAGCGCATTGCCCACCTGCCTACACGGCCGGATATCTTTTATTGAGTATCTATCTGAGCACAATACAGTAATAACCTGAATGGGAGATTTTAAGTTTGAATGTATAGTACTTGGCCTTCTTCCTAAGTCAGATTTCTCCGGTAACTAAAGTTGAGTTTTGTTTGATCTGATGAATGTATTTCGTGATCGTGTCTTTTTTGTTTGTTTTTTTATTCATCGTTTCCTCGCCTTTGCCCTACGTAATGGTATGGCCTTTGGGTAACCCTCCTTGTTTACCTAGGTAACGGAATACTAAAGCGGTTAACCGAAGGTGTAATGTTGGTCTAACGCAATAGTGTGAGGAATTAATAGATATTCTGGGTGGCACAAAGGGAGGCAGATGGTGATTTCATGAGAGATTTACTGTGGAGAAAACATGGTTTGAATAGGAAGGAAAGTTAGAGACGACCATTACGGCTGGAGAATAGCGGGCATAGTCTGACGAGAAAAATACCATTCTGGTAGAATACCTATGATGATGATTTATTTGCTTGTTCGTAGAAAGCTACGTGCCTGTCTCTTTAGATCTTTAATTTCCCATTGAGGCTGTCTCATTCTGATGCGTTACTCATTCCTTCCCTGCCGGTACACTTTAAAAATCGTCTTCCATCTCACTTCCTTCCTCTATCCCCCCCTTTCCGCATCACGCCCAAGATGATGGATTGCTCGCGAAATCTTAAAGACTCCCCAAGGACTTGAGGAGGCGTCCATCCCCGGAATAAACCATCCTCCTCTCCCTCCCCCCTCTCCGGAGTTTCGTCGTCTTCGAGTGTGGAATCTCCGCCGTATACCTCAGTCCCAAGGACCGCCCCCCGAATGCGTAAACAGGGGGGGAAGGCGTCCCTTGGAGATGGATGGAACCAAAGCGTTCACATGCGTGCGAACAGCACTCCCCTTTAACCCTTTTTCCGGTGGACCGGCTGAGGAGAGGGAACTGCCTCTATAGGGACGGAAAGGGTGGAGCCGGTTTAGGAAGGCGAGATCCGATGGGTGGGAAGAAGCGAAAGGAATAGAGGACGGAGGACGTGATTTGGAAAAGAAGCTGGGAAAAGGTTTCTTCACTTAGAACCTGTCCGTTCTAGGTCGTTTCGCACGAGAAACTCACGAATATCGGATCGGTACGGGGTTGCTCGATACAAATGTGTAACTTATAATTTTTATTTTAAATTTAATTTTTATTAAGGTTCGTCGACAAGGATTCACCGCCGGAAAGGACAAAAACGAGGTTATTCCCCGACGTAAGGAACTAATAAAACCTTCTCGGGCTTTTTACCGGTTCAGGAAAACGGCTGATATCGAAGTTTCAATGGCAGATTCTGCCATCGTCTTCGTCGTCCTCAAGGTACTGAGTCGCTGAGGCTCATTGGACCTTCGGTGGCAGCCGTTTTTCTGGCCCGGTGGAAAGGCCGAGAAGACTTTGTTAGTTTATTCGCTGGCAATATTCCCTGGGTATTTGAAACTAAGCGTAAAGTGCGCCAAATAAATATATTTGTCCACGACATCCTTGTTTTTTCCTGTTCATACGTTTTCCGCGTTAATGCTGGACCATTAGGCTTCATTGCCTTCATCATTACTTTTTTTGCTGCCGTTAGAGATTTTCTTTTCGTTCATTTATAACGCTTGTCATTTGGCGTCTTCCAATTATTTATTGAACCGCGAATTTCATTCTGAAGATTTCGACCCAATTTAGAAAGGTTGGCGCTTACAGTTAGGCCATGTCATTTTTGGGAAAAATTCGCGTGTTGCTGTGCAACGAAAAAAATTTCTTCCATTACCTTTTTTACTCTCGCCCGCAAGACCATGTCATTTCAAGTGTAATCTGTAGACGACGTAATTCAAGGGTAGAATTTTATGCGAGTGCACAAAATTCTACCCTTGAATTACGTCGATGACAACTGTTCCTACTATGTAAATCCCTATGTCGAGTCAAACATCCTCCTATTCTTGACGGAGCAAATAACTCCAGCAACCATCGCCTCTGCAAATAAC
Source organism: Platycnemis pennipes (assembly GCA_933228895.1). Classification (NCBI taxonomy): domain Eukaryota; kingdom Metazoa; phylum Arthropoda; class Insecta; order Odonata; family Platycnemididae; genus Platycnemis; species Platycnemis pennipes. The sequence goes on from OW121851.1 coordinate 36,867,596, forward strand.
TACTTTAAGGTTTTCTTTTGCTCTCCTGATCCAATGACAGCTATCGTCATCAGAAAATAAAATCCTAGATGCATCCGATTAGAATATTTTAATTTTCTTTTCTGTTTATTTCATCTTCAATGTGAGGAACTCAAATACTTTCAACAAGATAACATTTTTACGATCACCCTCAATAATCTCGCATGTAAATACATAGAGAGATATCTGTTAAAAGCATGTGTAAATGTGAGGAAAGGGTATCGGTTTGATGTGGTGGTTGTAGAGCAAACTTTCCATCCCGAGGATCCGGATTCGAAAGTAGGTAGTCTCTGATTTTTTCAGTGGTATGCCGTTTTCTAATTCAATACTCTGTGAAGGACACTTCCAGACCGCATCTCCATTTGTTGAATAGGGTTGACCCCTCGACATCATTCGTTTACAAGAAGCTTATTCGGACCTGGGGTCTCTCTATACCCTTTCTCAATTTACTAATTCTTCCTCTACTCGAATAACCTCTTAACCCTAATGGTGGAGATGAACTAAGGTGACTATCGTCAATCCTGATAATAACACACGAGTGAAAGTTCATTTTCAAATAGTTTATAGGAGAGTAAATTAAAAGATATGTCTTGATACAGTCTTTAAATGAAAGTACAACCTTACCGATCATGTTAAGAAAAATAACTTTGCACAATTACACAATTTTAATTTATTTTACCCAGCGATTTCGACGTCTGAGCGCCATTGTCAAGGCATACAGCTCAGATATCATAGCAAGGTATAACGCTCAGAAGTCGAAATCGATAGGTAAAATAAATTAAAATTGTAAAATTGTGCCAAGTTATTTTTCTTAGCATGTTCAGTGCAACTAATTTCCACCAAGCCTGCCTCCATAGACATAACTGACCGATCGTAGTTAGAAAATTTGATCGTCTGACGAAGAGAGTTACCGAGGGCTGAGTGAATAGAAAAAATAATATTGGAAGACTTCGTTTGAGGCATTAGTGAAAAATGCTGATGAGAGGAATTATGCCAGCATGAAAATGTTACAATCGAGTGGATAGCTGCGTCAAACCAATCTTAGCATTGATACCTAGTGATGGCGATGAAACAATGTTCACACTTTTTGTTGTCTTCCTGTTGAACTTCGATGGGTTCCTAAACTGAAGGAAAAGAAGGCTCAGGGGTTGTGGAGACGAGTTTTAGGTTCTTGCGGAACACCTGCCGTACGCATATGCTTTTGACCCGGGGACCCATCTCTTTGAAGACGTTGAAAGCATTGAATTGGGCGCAGGGGAGCGATTTGAAATTGTGCATCATCGAGAAGGTCTGCGGTCGAGCGCGCAACTTCTATTAATCTCTCTACTGCCCGCTCTCGTTCTCCTTCCCGAATGGGAAACACAGACTTTCACCACTCCTCATCTCTACTTTCTCTTTGCCTCTCCACCCTTCTCAAGGAGGAGACTGCCTGCCCTCATCTACATAAACTTCCATCCATCTTCCTCCAAACCCTTCAAGGTCACGTTCACGTTGCCTCCTGGCAAGCGAGGTCTTGGTCCCATCCTTTCAGAAACCAATAACGTTACGATTTAGCCATTAGCAGTAGTTTTTTGGTGGTCGACCGAAAATTGTCTTTTTTGCTCTATTCTTGGGTTATTTTAGAGTTGATACAAGTTTGAGGAGAGGTAAGCAGTCTGAAAATGATATATTGTATGTTACGTATTTCAACATTGCTGAATTATTCTTAACTGACTATCCAAGAAGGTTTTGATTGATGAAATGTATGAATATTTTTTTATCTACTGTTAATAATGTTTGAAGCCAGCGCAATGGAATAGAAATCCAGGAAAATTTAGTGCAGTGACATTGAAGGTGATAATATTTTGACGAAAATTTTGGGTTTGCATTGGAGTTTTTGCATTTAAATGATGGCTGTTACTGCATATAAATAATATTTCATTGAATAACTCCTGGTTCAATTGTATTACATGTTAAGGAAGTTTATATGTTAATGATGCTATACCTACTGACCCAGTTCAAAATGTAGCAGTAAGACACCCGCCACAAACCTAAGACTTTTATAATCGATTTATTATATTTCTTCCTTCAATTTAGAAACTGTAATTAGCGTTTGCAATTTTTATATACTTATCAGAAGGATATAAAAGTTTTCCGTGTGGATAAAGTTGAGAAGTAAGCCAATCATCATTAGCAGGTGTAATAATGCAAATATCACGCCGATGATGTCCGGATTGTGACTTTAATTATTTAAGGTTATCGAAAAACTATTGGCATTTAATAATATTCACGGAGCTATGCTTCCCATTCTTCCGCACTGTGAAACTTTAATTTGGCAAGCATATGTTATTGATCATTTCTAGAAATAGCATTTAGAAATTATACTATTGTTTTTTTATGTAGTGTCTTTCATTCAGTCATTTTAAATGTAATTAATGATTAACGGCAATTGGAACGCACGCATTACTTAAGCTAATATTATTATTGTTAGCTTGCTTAAGCTAATATTATAATATTAAAAATGCCAATAGTTTTTCGATTACCTTAAATAATAAAATTATATACAGGCATTATTACGCCTGCTAATGATGATTGGTTTACTTATCGAGTTTATACACATGGAAAACTTTTATATCATGCTGATAAGTATGCAAAAATTATATAAGAATATAGTGCATTTTTGGAAATTTGAGTCTCATATGCAACAGACTATTTTCCTTATTAAGACCACGTTGCAAAAACCACATTCTCTTTGAAACTACGAACATAGGAGTTAGGTGAACGGATTAGAGGTTGTCTCATTTTTTATTCCTTCGGGTTGCTCGTACAGATTGGTCCGAGGGAATAAAAAATGAGTTTTACGTGATATGCCTGTGGAGAGTTCAGGAATGAGTCGGCGATCAGAATTTCTAGAGGGCGGGCAATACTTGATTTGCCTATCAGCTTCTTTGTAAGAACGCTTGCCTACACAGCTGGGTCCGCAAGCAACAGCAATAAACAGCCAAATTTTTTAAGCTTTTTTCCTACTTTTGATCTCTCACCAATCATCATCACCATTTGCGACTCAAATAATGTGGCTTATTCAGGTTTTTTCTCGATGCATGGCGCTGCTGCATGTTTGAATCATTGTTGGTATGGTTCAAAACTTACTGCTGCAATACTTCACGTTGCAGTACTAAAGTAGAACATGATAAATTAGTCAGACTATTTGATATGAGCAAATGGAAAGGATTGCAATTGTGTGGTGGTATCCTCAAGACTTTTTCATCGCGAAAAGCGCCAATGGGTCCGCTGTTCAGCGTTTACGGGGTATTGTGTTTGAAGATATCCCAACACCTTACCAAGATAGGAATCATATTGAAGTGAAATTCACGTCCTTTTGATTGTAACCACGGCTCTTATAGTAGAACTAGTAGCTGCATAATGACCTGCATGAATGGCAGCATTAGGTTTTGACGCAGTAATGAAGTCAAATTCTTTATGGTAGCTTTTCTTGGAGATAGAAGTAGCACATATAAAATTTGTAAAGCACAGAAAAAGGTGCATGTTCAATAAGTAACGTTGTGCGCTACGTGTTAATTTTACATCTCCATCGAAAAGAGTATAAAATATTATTCACGTTTATCTTCTGCTTCGGTCTTGCTTTCCATTAAATTCTCATACATCCGTTGTACATACTCCTTCCTTCCTCGTTACTTCTTAATGCTGTGCATCATGGAAAATATTTTTATTTAACTAGTTTTCCAAAGAGTAAGCGGCATATTTGCTATAAATGCGTTTGAAGTTGGCTGTATTTTCAAGAAAGGGGGTAATATTGCTACTGCGTGGAATTGGGTTCCGTGAATTGAAGAAAAGAATAAATTGCAGAGTTTCATATGCGCTATTTTTGCATGCAACCATGGTCGCGGTCGGGACAACAGCACCTTACATTGAACCGCTAAATTACCTAGTGACCTAAATTACCGTTGAAGTTTCGCCATAAATATTTCAAAATCTATGTCTTTGATACTATTAACCTGTTTTATTCACCTGAAGAACCACTGGTTTGATGAGTGTATTTCGCCATGCTTAACGTGAAGATGATTGAGAACGAACAAGGATGCGATTGCCCTGGCTCTTTACTTCCAGTTGATGTGCTTGTTGAAGGTGCGTATGGTAGTTTTTGGCTTGAAAGCCCAGGCAGTAGCAGTATATAATTTAAATGGGTTCCATTGCTCTACTGTTGAGCTGAGATTTATTTTCGACTTCAGTGGGAGTGACGTATTGCGACAAACGAGCGGTAGATTTGGGCCCAGACTAAATTAGGCTTTTTGATGATTTACATTCCGTTAGTGACAGTGGAAAGTTGTTTATATCAAGATTCAGACCGAAGAACTCAACTTCATTTACCGCGAATGTGTGTGGCGGGGGTGAAGATCACCAAACATACACCATTGATATGCAACTAGGCTTTATTATGCTTAGAAATACTATGTTTAAGAACTGCTAAAAAAACGGTAGGGGAAAGAATAGTCACCTGAAGCACACCCAAGAGGCTAGAGATAGGAGCGAAAACAGTGCCGTTGATTAAAACTAAGAAGCAACGGATGGTTAGAAAAGGGATGGGTTTTGTAGGTAAAGAGAAATGGCAAAGAGCCTTTACGCTCCGCTTTAATGTTCGAAGTGTGACATCCGGCGAGGTATCTTTAGTGAGCCTTCACATCCCTTTTTTCTCTCGATTTTATTGGACGCGAAAAATAAATTTATCGGCATTAGTTTAATATAGAAAGCTGTGGGAACATTTCCTCTCTTAGGACTGCTCGTCTCCAATCTGCAATTCACTTGCTCGCAGTGCTCGTGCATCCTTTTTTTAGCTTCTTTTCTTTTCAATCCCCCAATTTCGGCTTGAGATAAAGAGACAATGGGAGCCGAACCTCTATGACAATGTTCGGCGCTCGAGATTTAAATGACGTGACGTTCGAGCTCCGGCTTCATTTATTTTCGCTCTGTTGATTTTTGAAGTTCCTTACCCAATCATTCAACCTTCTAATGTCTTGACATTAGGTGGCTAAAAACTAATAATCCGGAGATTGAAATTTGAGAGAATGAATAATAAAATGTGATGATGGTACCTTCTAGGTGGACGAATTGAGTATTTACAGTTTAGTACAGTAATACGTTAAAACATTTTGAAATAAGGCCAAAGGATATCCATAGGGTTAAGAATGAATACTCACAAACATACGTTTGCATATTGAAAAACTGCTGGTTATGCCAGAGAAGATAATAATGTGGTAGCACATTGGATAAAAAATCAAAGAATTACCGGCTACTGTAGTCAGCTCGGTAAAGAACCGGTCTGTCAACTGGAAGGTCGCGTGTCCAAATCCTTCTAAGGGTATGGTCATTGTGTTATTCTTAGGATTGAGCTTAGCATTAAGTTAGGTTAGATGTCATAGATGTATGTCATTGGCAGTTGGAGCACTTTAAATACAAATCTACCATTAAAAAAATTAGTATGTAGGAAGTCCTAAAGAGGCTGTTAAATACAAAATTGCTCACTTGCTATGGAAAGAGAGAAGCTCGAAGTTATCAGACTTTATTCCGTGGAGTCTTATACTTTTTAAATTAGCATATAGAGGAAACAAAACTGAAAATGTTAGTAGGCCTTTATTTGGGAAAAAGAATGAAGAGCGAAGGAGGAAATCGAAAGAAAAAGCACAGAAAAATAATCTAATTCATAGGGGCAGTATACAAGGAGAAAAATCTATTATAGTTGGTAAGTTAAATATATTAATTGACTAGGTACCGGTGAGATAGAAGATTCATATGTAAGGGATTGCGAAGGAATAGTCTCAAAGTGAAAAGGATATGGAATGCTTTCTCGGAAACAGAGATTTTGAAAACCTATTCTTGTTCTTCTATTCGTTGAGATTTTATCAAGAAGATGCAGCGTAAGGATTTGCTTCAACGAAGGGGAATATGCATGAATAAGGAAGTAGACGTGGTGGGAAAGGTAATATCCAGGCCACGGTATTCTCTTCATGACTTCTTGAAGATAAGTGTAAACACAGACGCCGTCCAAGTATTAAAGAGCGCAATTGTCAAGATTTTAAAGGGCAGAAACCAACCAGTCCCCTTGGATGGCGATACTCGTTACCCACTCGCTCTTTGAAAGTTAGCCCTCTTCGTCTGGGCCATAGGGAGTATCATGATGTAGAATCAGTCCGAAGATAGGGTTTTTGCAGTGGGTCTGTGGCCTCTCATCCCGATGATTCGGGTTCGAGTCCCTGCAATGTCAAAGATTTTTCATTGGCATACCAGTCCATTCTGGATTGCTGTGCATAGGGCACTTCTTCTTCAGTAGGTACACCGTCTGTTGGTTGGGACGTTAAATCGTGGCCTCTTGTCGCCTTTCGTTGAGAAACAATGCGGACGCTGGGTTACACTCCAACCCTCCGTACTCTGAAAAAGTGTTTTCCCGACAAAATGACGACCCTTTCCCAAAATACCATAAGTTACACCGAAGCGGCTTACCTGGATACATTTCATTACTACATATTCTTCGAAAATTGTAATCGTTGAGTGACCCGTATAGCTATTGTCTTAGTCATATCTATCCTTTTCTTTGATATATGTATTATTTCTTTCCTCAAAATCCATATTACCGCGTCATGCAGTGCCGCGCTTCGTGTTAAACTTTTCATCTTTTCTTCACGTGCCTACTCAACAATACCTGAAATTAGTTCTCTATTACGAGTAATTGCCTTTTTCGCCAATGTGATCCTTTCTAGAGCTTCGACGCTGCTCTACCCCTTTTCCTACGGCCTACTATGAGGAAGCTAAACTGTTCCACCTGCTACAATTAGCGAACTCCTACATTAAATTTGATATGAGTTATTTTAAAGTATTTTTAGAAGAGAAGTACACATTTTTATTACTACATTAGATATGTTTAAACAACTGTCGATATCCTGTTTTTTGCTCCCCTATCTGAAACAACATCAGCAAGCTCCTAGTATATCCTTGATTATTCCACGTTACTTTCATCTGTTACGATGTTGCTGTTTATTTCTGCTCCCGAGAAACGAAGATTCACAGTCTTTCGAATCAAACATAGGTGAGCGAAATGCAGTGCCTTTGGTTGACGGTATTTATGCCAGTTCCAAAATATCGCTCTTGCATCAGTTGAGGCAACACTTTCAACAAAAATTTCCCTCACCGAGCGCGCAGTGCACGAATCTTCTTGAATACTATTTTACAGTGTACGCCTAAACACCTTTAACATCCACGGAGGAACTCATTGCTATAGAAGCAAAGCATCGTAAAATGTAGAGGGATGTTTGTATTGTTCGTGGGAGATGTCTCAAAAATTCTATGAGGGAAACTGAGTGGAGTCCATAAAAAAAAATTGAGAACGTGACCATCGAAATTTCTCCGCGGGCATTGCTATTCTGCCTTCTAATTTTCGTCTTTGATTCAGGTTTGTCGACAGGCCGTGACTGGGATGTTATTTCCCATCCTCTTGGATATTTACACTACAAATGAGGTACGAACGTCGTCGTTTATAGCTCATTTAATGAACTGAGTTACTGCGAGTTTTTCAACTCGATTTCGCTGCTATTTTTTGTGCTAAAAATGAATGGGTATGCGCTCTGTAATCGATGTCGGGATGTACTTCATCGATAACTGCTCGAATATTTTTGATGGCACGGAATCCGCAGATATTCAATCATGACGGCCAGATTTAGAAAACTAATCCGTAGACTTGTAAATGAAGCCAGTCTTAACATTTAGTTTTTTTCTCTCCCATGTAAATATGCTTCAAACGTTTTTCCCGGATTCCCATGTCTGAAAATCGGAAAAAAAGAAATAAAGAGTAATGTGCATAGGAAGAAAGAGTATGCTTGCAATGCGCTTTCTGTTTTTTTCCATGCATTCCTCCTAATGCCAGCCTTTCGAAATTACGAAAAAATTAATTGAAAGCAACGGGTAGGAAAGGCTTTAATAAGTGAGCTTTATTTTAAAATGGAGAATTTAATTACATTTAAAACTTCCAATCCAAGTTTGCGTAAGTTATGTTTTTATGGTTTTAGTATTTACTTCAGTTTATTCAAATTATGAAGGAACACTAGGTACTACTATGCATAGCTTTTTTTTGGATCTGTCATTCCTTCCGTATTTATTTTTCCAAATATCTGTATTTCTCAGTTTTTGTCATCTCTTTCTTCTCATTTCTTCTTCATTCTCTTCCTTACTTACCCAGAATTTACCCGACTATTACGGCCTTCAGTATTAGTGTTTTGTATGGAATAATAACGAACTTTCCATCAATCAAACGCTTTTTATTCTTCTACACGCCTAAATCGCAAAATCCACCAATCTCTTTTCCTAGTCTTTTCCGGAAGTCTAGATCTGCAATATATGTGACGTAAAAACTGACGAATTTAGACACATATCAGTTAATGACCGTTTTTACTAAAGGCAATTCAACTTGTTACCTGCGACTTGGATTTCATTCTTCATATTCTTAAAAGTAAGAAAATGTTTTTTTCCTCTTTTATTTTCAATGCTCCGCAGTGGACTGTTCTTTTGTTTTTACAACGGAGGTAATTTCAAATAACGTTGTAATTCTCCGAAACAAAGTAGAATTCCTTGCTCTTCTTTGATTGAACCTAAACAGAGCTAAGGATAAGCAAATGCAACTACTGGGCCAGCAGAAGAACCCTATTTAATTGTAGATTATACTGTTGGATTTGGTGTATGAAAGTATTTGTGTGTGGGCTAAGCCTAGAAATCTTCATTTCGTGCCTTAAGTTTTTTTTTAACACATTGGAAAAAGCTGAACTTTTTTTGAAGTTTAGTTTTTGAAGATTGAAGAAGAGAACAAATAAAACCACGAAACCTTTGATCTTTGATCTAAAATTAGTACCTTATTTATTTTTTTGCTACTCATTGTTTTCCGTTGACTAATGCGTAATTATAATTCAGTTTTTTTATCAAATCATTGTCTTAACTTTCTTCATCTTGGCCTAAATAACATCTTTTTCTCTTAAATAAGCCATGCTACTTATTCAATCAACGCTCTTGGTCAATTTACATTCAATTTGTTCCTTCTATATCCTAAAAACCTTTAACTCATTCTCCTCCTAGAGAATGAGTTAAATATCCTCATCGGAAATAAATCTTCATTTGCAAAAAAATAATTCGATTGAGCTTTTCACTTTTCGAGACGTAAGATCATAGATGGGTTTTGGGGTCCTTTTGTTGTATCAATGTTTGTGTGAAGACTGTGAGAATTAGTTTTAAACAATATACCATATTACAATTCGGGCAGGAAAAGTTACACCCACCCCTTAAAATTAAAATATAGGTAAGTGTAGTAGTATATTAAGTAAAATATCAAGATATCACTCTTAACTTCGAATCTATCTTGAGGGAAGCATAATGTTTGAAATATTTGTGGTACAGTGTTGAGGACATGATGATACATTAAACGATCTATGGTGAATTTATCGAGCAATCAAGTTGAAGAGATGTTATATACACTGACAAAACTGCTTTTTGGAGTGTTCACATCGAGTAATTGGGATCCTTTGGATATTACTCGGGAAATAATAAGATCCAAAGGAAAACAGCGAGTTTCGTAATGAAACCTATAATGGCACAGAAAGTGTTTTTCGGCTGCTGAAAAAGATTGATTGGGAAACTCTAGAACCTAGAAGGTTGTTTGGATTAGATATTAAAGTTACTTGAAAATTTCAAATCACATGGGTTCGATGCACTGAGAATATTTCTCATCGACATTGCGTCAGCAGGACCGGAAGAAGTGACAATTTTAGAGCAATAATGTGGTGGAACAATAGGTACAAGAGTTTGTATTTCATATGAATAATATATGGCTGCAGTTCAAGCAAAGCGTACCTATTTAAAATATTACGAATCAGGCTTCATAAATGTTTTTCAAAATTTTCCTCGTTTGTTTTTAGGAAAATGCCTTTTTCATGGCTGTTGATCTACCACAATCTGTTACATGCCCTTGTGGTGACTGACAGGGTAATGTGTCGATGTAGATGAATTTGAAATAGCCGCTGAGCTGCACTATTGAAATAACCTTGGTAGAAAAGTGAAATTAGGTAATTGGGAACAATACACTTGAAAAGTGCCTACTTTGACTCTCGTGAATGTAATTTGATTTCAATTCCTAACTTTTTCTCGATCATCAATGGGTCTCAATTATTTGCACCCTCTTTAGAGATAATTTGCTTCGCATTCTACCGCACATTGTTGCTTTTGAGGGCGTAGGATAAGTTGCGGTTCTGCCATTCGCTTAGGCCAGGGGTGGCGAACCTTTTGGCGATTGAGTGCCAAAGTTTATGAAATTAGAGTATACTCGCTCGACTTGCGTGCCATCCCATCGAATGAGATGGAGGTATTGATTGAGCGCCCTCCCAGCTCCGCGTGCCACTTTGGGTTTGGGCACGCGTGCCATAGGTTCGCCACCCCCGGCTTAGGCCTTCAGATTGGAGGATGGAAAATCGGAGATAGTATATCATGTCTCCGAAATCGAGGCTGTCTTTAAAATATTAAAATTCATTTATTATTAGCACTTTTGCCAGTTGGCTCAAGCACAACGTTAATATCGACGAGCGAATGATTTTTTCGCTTAGCTGTGAAGGATAGTGATACCTGAGGATTCAGTTTAAAATCTAGCGATGTATAAGGTTTGTCACTGTTGTTTTATCAGTAGCACTTCCCCTCGCCACCCTGGATTACTCTTCTCATCTCGCTCGTCGTGTCTCACGATGTGATTCTCCCTCCCCCTGTGTTCTCTTCGCCGAGGGAGGAATATTTCGTTATTTGTGGACTGTCTCACCCCGCATTGTTTGATGAATGTCTGATTGGATTTCGGTGTCGCATGCGGAGGGTTGATGGGTGGAATCTCTCTGGAGGGGAATGTGAGATATGAGCGAGGTGAGGCGTTGTGGAGTGTTCGTTTGGGGGGAGAGAGGGGGTGACGGCGTGTACCGTGGGATTTAGTGGGTCGGGGGTTTTTATAATTTGACCCAGACGTAATTTAATCGAAATCCAGACCACTACGGTGCGTCGTGTCGGGGTTGCAACATTGCGTTGGAAATCTAATCCACACATTGAGGGATAATTTTTCAATTGCATTCACTGGGTCTCTGTTTATTTCCCTTAAGTAACTAAGATCTTTCCTACTTGTCATAGCGTTCTTAATCGGTCACGATTATATTAAATCAGTAAGCGAGAGTAATTGCTGAAACTTTATTTCTTGTAATATCCATTTAATTCGGATGAAATTCCTCGTTAAAACCTGTAATATTTGATAGGGAATTAAATTACCTATATTACGTTGTTTCCTCAGGATTTATCCTTACCGGTCACGCATTTAATAGTAGTTAATAGCCATGATTAAGAAAATAAATAGGCACGTGCATTTATAACTTTGATGAAACTAGTTCGGTATTTTTAGGAGCCTTATGGCCAACTGATAGAAACATCAATATGTGGATTGAATGCCAGCGATTCTGAAAGGTGTAAAATAAGATAGTTCAAATGAAAAAAATAGTTGTTTCAGGCGTTATATGGTGGAATAACATAATTAAATAAAATTGGCAATTTTCCACAAAGAAATCTTTACTGCGACCTGCACCTGATGATGATGATGTATCACATGGAAACCGGTCGCAGTAAAGATTTCTTTGTGGAAAATTGCCAATTTTATTTAATAAAGTTCAAATAAAATTTGAGAATTTGATACCTGGTGCATAATTTATGTTAAGTCAAGGGTAAACGTGTGTTAGGAAACTCTTGGTGGAACTTCTGTCTTATAAATGTTTCACCTGGCCTCTATCTATCTATACAGTGGTTACTAAGTATTGTTTTGTAGTGATAAAAACTGAGCATGGTGTTAACTGCTGTTTACCGAGTGATACAGAATATCATGGTGAATAGTTAAACTTTAAAATAGGTATCTTTTATTTTTGCTGTTTATTTGCGTAGTTATTTATTGACGGGCTCCTTTAAAAATCCTTAATGGAGGGTGGTTAATGTAAAAAAGTAAAACATATTCACGTAAATTATCACGGAACTGTCGCTGATTTCATCGATGGATTCGATTTAAATCTTTCTCACTTTTCCTCAGGTTTTTCCTTAAAATAAAGTGCTATCGCGTTATTCCCATTTCGTCCTATTTTATCACCCTCACTCGTTAGGGAACGGCCCTGAGATGTCGACGAGCGCATTAGTACTTCAATTATGGAGAGGTGATTTAGCCATGAGTAATTACTTGCATCAGGTGAATGGGGAGTCTTCCGCAAGGAGCTTTTCAGATCCCTCTTCGTCGGCCATTAAAATGAAGAACGGTCTGCGAGGGAGAGTCGAGGGGATTGATTAATTGGATTCTCGCCGGGATTTGAAGGGAGAGGGGAGGAAGAGGATCGAGGAGTGGAATTCGACGGTGGGAATTCGACTAATTCGACGGTGGGAAACCCTCATTTGGATACGCTAACCCTCAGAAATCCTCCACTTTCATTTGTGGTATGTTCGCGCTTCCTTCGCTGACTGCAGACTTTCTTGGTAGCGGCAGTCCGAGATGGGTATGAATATTCGTTCGAAGCGTAGTCTGTATTTTGAGTGAAATCCTTCAAATCACAGAGTGAGTGGATATACATGTTGAGAGAGGTTGGAGGTCATTGTTGGATGTTACGAGGTTACGAAAGAGGAGGAGGTTTGGAGATTTGGAGCTAAGAAATATAAAGTTTAGACTTTTTAAATGTTTTATTGAACCCTTGATTGCACAGAACATGATTTTAATTGCTGTTGATCCTAACACTTGTCAAGTAACTAGAAATATTAATTTAAGACTGGTGCAATGCCTATCCAGCATGAAGCAATTTTGAGGTTAGAAGCTGTATTGCACGCAAAATTCACCGTTTTCTAATGGTAAACTAGTTGATTACAGTGAAAATCGCAGTGTAGCTTCTAGCATTATGATTATTTACTTGTCGATAATGCGTATCTAGTTAGAATTCACCCCTTGCCCCACACCTTTGTTGTGGCTTTTATGGTTCAATGTAGGCGTAGATTGAAAGAGTGGGGATGCTTTTGGCATTATAGTGAATATGACAGACCTGTCTTTCAGGAACGAATGGGGTGGTCTGGATGGTGAATCGCGGTACATACCAATTCTACCTATATTGAAGACTCTCAGAACTACTATAGTTTATTCATTCTATTCAAATTTATAAATTTATTCATTATTTTTTACACGATACCCTGAAAATTTAGGGAACGAAATATATACATCATAAATATAATATATAAATAAACTAATGTCTAATAGCATAGAATACAGACTCTGTCGTAAATTTCCCTAACTATTAGACTAAGTATTAGATTAGTATTATTTAAACATTACCGTCTGCATTATAATTGCTAGCATTTATATTTTTATCTAACATTTTAGCATTTCCTTAATGCATAGAAATTGAAGTTAGAGTTAAGTTGAAAACAACTCAAACTGAAAAATTTCTTATTCACCTTGTTATTTCCAGAAATCAAGCTTTCTTTTCCTGCATTCTTCTTCGTTTCCTTATATTTTCTATCTCTTGTCCTCCAAAGCGGCACTCCCTTTACTCATTTTTATGCTCACATTCAACGTTCTGATATTTTCTCACCAAGTTGTTTGTGGGGAAACGACTTCTCATGATGTCTTGCATTCGTGTATGGCTATTGGATGAATCATTGATGGATTGGGTGGCTCAAAGGAAACTATGTTTCGCCCTAGGGAGTTATACCTTTTATTTCTTCTTGGTTACTGCGAAATCGGAAAATAAGTATATTCGGAAATATGGAAATTTAAAACAATGGAATTCTTGAAAAAATCCCTGATAAATTTCTTTGGATTTTGCTTTTGGAATGGACTCAACCATCTTCAAAATTTACATTTAAAAATGGCCTAATGTCCTGAGTTGATAGATACTTATTTGACCATTTTGTATATGAATGCAAGCTCATTCTTGATGTACTTGCTTTGATTTATCGAAAATGATTCTTATTGCTAGAGAAAATAACAAAAGTCAAATTTGATGGCGGTGAGGATATCAAAACTCAATGAAAAGGGTAAAAACTCTAAAGTAGTTACGAATATTAGAAAGCTATAGTCTCGTTAGCTACAGTGTTTAGGTATTATAATATACATTTCTTTGTCCTTACGTTTAAGGAGGATTTGTTAAACGCGTTTAGAACTTTGAAGTATTCGAAAGGGATCCTGAATTATTATCGAGGGAGATTCAGATGATGGGAATCCTGGATAATTCTCATGCTCTTCTCTCCGAAGTAAACTGGCCTCTGCGATGATTGGCATTCATTACATTGACACATATATCTTAAGGCTCCCTTAATTTTTTACATGAAATATTGATTACCTTAAGGATCGACAAGTTTAACTCCGTAGCTAAATTTATTTACTCGGGAATGTTAGCTCTAATTATTGGAGTTATTTTTATATTTCCTTAGCGAAATTCTCGATTTCAGCGGAGCGTATAGTTAAATTTTATCCTGAAAGAGAGATGGACAATTTCTTATATTTAAACACATCCCATCGCCACATGAGTTTCAATGTTCTTCGTGATTGCTGTGGACCGAGTTCAGATGGCAGCAGGAGTTGGCAACGGGCAAAACGTCCGAGTAACACTCTGCGATCCCGCTGGTCGCGATCCAAAATGTTCGCCTTGCGGGATTCCGGGCTCCACAGTCCCATAATCGCTTCCGTTTCACGGGCCAGCGCGTCCTGCCAGCCACTCCGCAGCGCCTCCCATTCTTCAATTGTTTCTGCTTTTAGCATCGATCTCGGCACTAAACCCTCTTTGCGTTTCAGCCCTTAGTTTCCGAGTGTATGCGGGCGTTCTGAGTTTTTCCCCCCCGGAGATTGCTCATCAAAGCAGTGTTTTTCATTGTTTTCCCTCGTCCCGCGGAGCGCTTCGTATGAAACTCGAGGTGGACAAATATGTGCCCGATGGGAATTAATGTGGGCGGATTGGAATTAAATGGAAACGACGTGAAGCCAATTAACCGATTGAAATTTCGGAACGCCTCTGCAGGACGTCGTCTGTTGTTGTATTTATTCTTCTGGATTGTTCGTTTTGATCGTAGTAGCGGTCTCGTGTATCCTGTGGCTGATTGCGATTAGGTACATCTAAAAACAGAAAGATCAAAACCAGAGGCTTTCCATATCCCCAAGATTCTCAATTATGTGGTGACCTACGATCCATAGGTAGCAGCGAATGTTTTTATTTCTTTCTATAAAAGACAGCTTTGGCATAAGGCCGCCCGCATATTACGTGACGCCGAAAGATGGAGGGGTTGGGCCAACTGTTGGATCTACTCGACGGGGATAAGAGCGGGAATCGAGCCTAAGATAGGAGGAAGATAAATTTGAAATTCAACCTGTGTTCAAATAATGATGATGGTGCAAATATTAACTTACAAATAAGTAATGAAATTGAGAAATAATCGAGTTCTAAATAAGAAGTGTTTGTTTTATCTTACACCGGATAAAGATAGTTCGTTAGCAGCCTATCGTTATTTATGGGGTCTTAGAGAATTTTACAGAGCATTATGGGGATAAGAAGTGGAAAATGAGGGTTACAAAATGTAGGATGAATGGATAACCCCAAGGATATTTGAGGTGCACATATATTCGATTCCAGTTTCTGGCATTGGTGAAGTGTTCGTCTTAGGCGTAAGATTAAGTTTTACGGTGCGATATAAAGCGTTTCAGCGAGCGAAAACTGAATCCTTTTAGCGTTGTTTTTTCCGTATGATACTCACCATATTCTCCTATTTTAAATTAGATAATTTTTTTAATACTAAAATGTGTACTGTCGGCACTAACTTTATCATCGATGCGCCATTTAAAACGTGCACTCATGAAGACGTGCGTTTTGGGAATGAGAACAGAATTAAATCGCTAGTGTGTGAGGTGGCTGAGGAAAAGTTTCACATTCTAAATATGGACAAAGTGAGATAGGAAAACATCATGTGGACCCACGGAACGTGATTCTCTGGGTGTTGCATCACATTGCGAAGCCAAATGTACACCAATCCCATTTGTATTAAATCCCGAGCACTATAAGATACCACGTAAATACTGGTCGGTGTTTATATTCCCCCAATGACAAACCGAACATTGGTATTGTGTTTTTGCTTATTCAAATACGTTACCTTAGGTGACTGTTTACTAGATTATATATAACCATAGAAAAATAAATAAAATTTTTTGTTATATTTATTTTGTTGGAGCTTTTTTAAAAGCTTTATGAAGAGTTGCAAGTTGATGCATGCATAGATTCGGGAAGCGCAAATAGAGAAGAGATTTGGAACTGCAAAAAACTGTTCAAATTCACGTGTAAGTGTATTTGAGAGCATCGGCTGAAATGCATATCCGCGTTGACGATGGCATGTCTATCATCGCATTTCGTGAAAGTGACTTCCGGTCATCTCATGGATTACAGCATAAGGCAGAAACCTTAATGGAATTCAATATATCGTTTTTTTTTGGAAAGAGGGGGAGGGTAATATACCATGAAACGCCATTCTTACTTTTATTAGTAGGGCTTCTAATATTTACAGGGTAACTTTATATGCTTCTCTCACTCTCCTCTCGTTGGTATTGAATGCTAATGTTATAGAAAAACTAAAAGTTTTGTGATACTATTATTACTTTTTGATTAATTTGAACGGAATATTTTCAAAAAAAATTAATTACTTCTGTAAGTGCCCTGTTATTAAGTCGGTTTTCTCATTTAGAAGTACCCTATCTCTTAATTCATGCAAATAGATGAATATGTAGTGCATGCTATTGACGCGTCTCTCTGCCAAATATCCTCGAGGGGTTTTGCCACAGGATTCAAGGGATATTATCATACTAATATATAAAAATGAAGTGGTGTCGATGTCTGTCTGCCAGCTTTATGTTACGAATCTCCTCAAAAACTAAAGAACTGATTCAGCTGAAATTTTGTAGGATTCTAGCGTATACACTAGAAAGTGCTATAGGCTATATAAAAAAAAGACTCTGGTCCCGGGTTCAATTTCTGGTGCCCATTATGTATTTAAATTGGTTTAAATGGACTTTTTAAATTTATGGTAGCGAAAGTTTTTTCTTTCGCTCAGTAGAATAACTAAATATTAGCAGATTTCTTTCATTCTATCTGTATTTGATGGGAAAATGTTTAAAATTTCTTATCCTTTCAACCGATTTACTCTTTGTTCTCCAGTTTCTGGGCATTGTGTAATTTATGTTGAAGTTTACTGTTTGTTTCGGTTCTTTTCCGAGCGTTGCTAAGGCCATTGCCATTGTCGTCTATGAAATGTAAACATCTTTGATGCTTACGGCATTGTGCTTTTCGCGAGGATATAGGAAGGTACTGAAGGCATTGTAGGCTACTCGTGAAGCAAGGTCAGCCATATTTTTCCGCACAAAGACACGTGCTGACTGCTATCGCTACTCGCACATTTAGAAGGTTTTCATTTGGCCCAAATTAGAAGTATTTAAATGAATGCTTCAGTGGTGTTCAAACTGTGATTTTTTTATTTCTGTACGGGTTTGTGCATATGAACCAACCTGGAACGTGAAGGGAAGACATAGAATGCTTTCGAAATCTTCATCGAGCGAAATAGCTTGAGATTTGATTATTTAACATAAACCAGGGAATAAAATTCAAATCCTAATGGAGCATGATGCCCGATTGCATAGCTGTAGGATGTTCATTGATGCCATTGCAATGATGCTAAAAAGGTTCGTCCAAAAGCGATGTCGAAAATAGCGTTGTTTTTTTCGTGAGGATATTGAAGGGTAGGTACTAAAAGAGGTATCGCAGCTAATTCTTGAATCTAGATCGGCCATTTCATTCGGAAAAATCATACGGACTTTTCGCATTACATCCAGATCAAATAGGTTTGCATTCGGTCAAACTAAAAGTATTTAAATGACAATTTCTACGGGGTTCAAAAAATGCATTTCATGGATTTATACCCCATTCCGATGTGGACCGCTTTCAAAATTATTGTCTTTTCAGACGCAAGAACGTGACAAGAAACTTAAATGAAGTGTAATCAAAAAGAAGAGTAGCAAGATGAAAAAAATTGTTATATAGTTATAGGTCACCTACTAACCTCCTTTGTTTCTTCTAGCCTTAAAGTTTCTAAATAATATTCTTATTTTTGTAAAGGCCCTGATATAAGTCCAGGCAGTATTTATATGTATGAATTGGTTTAAATTATATTTATGGTTCCGATGAATATAGATAAAAAGAAAACTAAGGTATGGGTATGCAGGAGGAGAAAAGAAGCCAGGACCAGTGAAAACCAACAGGAAAACAAAAAAAATCGAGGAGGCGGAAGAGTTCTGTTAACTGGGAAGCCGAGTAACCAGGGATGGACGAAGTAAAAGAGAAAAAAACAATTGTATCGCCCAAGCAAAAAGGGCATTTTACCAAAAGAAAATTCTGTTTACAGCTGCAAATATAAGCGTGGAAGTGAAGACACATTTCATTAGAACATACATCTGGAGCATCCTACTATATGGCAGCGAAGCATGGGCGATAAAGGCAGCAGAGAATTCAAGGCTGGAAGCATTTGAAATGTGGTTCAACATATTTTGATTATGCACTATATATGGAGCAGTTCTGTTACCTGGGAAGCCAAGTAACCAGCGATGGACGAAGTAAAAGAGAAATTTACAGTAAAATTGGCCAGGCGAAAAGGGCATTTTACAGGAATAAGATTCTGCTTACAGCTGCAAATACAAGCGTGGAAGTGAGGAAACATTTCATTAAAACATACATATAGAGCATTCTACTACATGGCAGCGAATCATGGACAATAACAGCAGCAGAGAAGTCCAGGCTGGAAGCATTTGAAATGTGGTGCTACCGAAGAATGATGAAGATAAAATGAATCGACCGAATGTCAAACGAAGTCTTAAGAAGAGTTAGAGAAAAGAGATGTCCACTGAAACCCCTTAAAAGAAGAGGGGACAACTTAATCGGCCGTATCTTAAAACACGATGGCGTGATGAAGACATCATCGAGGGAAAAGTGAGCGGGAAGAATGGAAAAGGCAGGCCTCGTATGAGTTATATAGAATAGGTCGTGAAGGATGTTAAAGAGAGGACCTCAATACGAAGAGGTTGGCCGATAGAAGTTTATTGGAGGGCTGCGTCAAACCAATCCTAGGATTGTTGACCGATGATGATTATGATTGTTCCGATACTGACTTCGAGCCAAAGCTAGCACCATAAAACAAGTTTGATTTCGCCTCTTCCCGAAAAATGTTTAAATTTCTTAATACAATTCGTATTTATTATATTTCTCCCTACCGTTGAATTTTAACGGGCACCTTCAGCTAGTTATGAATAGTTATGTTTAACCAGGGACCAATGCTCAGCGGTTTGGGAAGTGGGGGGTCGGGGGAGCCAAAGGCCCCTCCCCAGAATTTGCTCCGGGCCCTTGAGAAATGAGTAGTCTTCTTTAATAAAAATTAAATTTCACTTTTTTCCAGCTTCCTTTTTCCATTCTGACACATATTCTCACACCTTCACATGCTCTTTTAGCGAAATTCTAGTCTCTACCCCCACCTATCCGCAAAAAAATGCGGGCCCTTTTCTTAAGGGCAGGACCCTTTTCAAGGTTGGCCCCTCCCAGCGAAAATAGCTCCTCCCAATGCTTTATTGTTGCATAGAAAATTTTGAAATTTGCTCTGTTAAAATACTTTACCGCAGTTTGATGGTAAGTGGCACCCATATGTCTTATCCTCCGAATTCAAATATAACTAGGTAACGTCTGTGTGACTGGGGTCTGAAGATGGGGTCTTAATTTTTCGACACAGCTTCGTGAATGAGGAAGAGGTTCAAGATTTTTTGAACGAGTTCGTTACTTTCTTATATGTTCTATTCAGTGAATTTTCAACAAAATGACTGTTTCTACGATTAGTTTCCTGGTTTCTAAGCAAAAAAATTGTCCTCTTGCGACGTTCTATCGGGATATCGTACCCCATTATACGACTTTAATCTCAAGTTAGTTTTCGTCGTGAGTAAAATAGGGGATCGGATTGGTGTTTGGGTAGAATACTGACCTTTCATTCCGAGGGTCTGGGTAGTGATAGGATTTTTTATGTAGTATGCTGGTCCCGATTTGAGTGCTGCGCGAAGAGAACTTTGTGTTCATTACTCCGTCCGTCGGATGGACGATAGTCCCTTTGTCCATAGACCCTTTGTCATTTCCCGATGCGGAATCACGTTCCAAATTTTCTCCTTTCCCTGAAAAATTCCTACGTCCATAAAAAATATCGAACCTTCCTATGTGGCACAAATTACCTTTTATAAAATCGATGGTCGGAAAGTTTACTTGGTGGAATTTAGACATAGTAAAAATAAAAGTACTTGGTTGATTCCACAATTTATTTAGATAGACTTTACCGGTTCCAACCTATACACATACTTTATCAGGAGTATAATGACCTATAAAGGTTGAAACTGGTAGTCTATCTAAATAAATTGTGGAATCAGGTCATTTACAGGTTACAGGTCAAGGTACTTTATCAGGAGTATAATGACCTGTAAAGGTTGAAACCGGTAGTCTGTCTAAATAAATTGTGGAATCAATCAAGTACTTTTATTTTTACTTTACTTGACAAATGACCTCGGCTGTAGGCCCCCCGAAAATGTAATAAATTAGAAATGCCTTGAATGCTTCTATAATATTTGACAGTGATTGTATTATAAGGTCTTTTTCCCGCGGTACATTTCTGCTAAGTTTTATTTTCGATCTTAATTGTTATTCTGTCATTGAGATGTGCTCGTAACCAAGAATGTTTGCTTTTTGTCTGCAAAAAGTTTCAGCTATCTAAGCTAAAATACCTACAGGATGTTGGCCATAGGTAGTACTCTTTGTATATATTCTCCCTCGACTTCGATTTGAGTGAATTTCGATGTGAATGAAATATATCTTTTATTATCACTGCATACATCCCTTTGGTGGCTTTCAATGATTAATGGGGATATTTCGGCATTCGATTAATTTGCGATGTTGTTCATTTTGTGGGGTCCCTAAAAAAAAACAAATAATCTCTGACTGATTCAAGCTTCGATTCGATTCTCGTTCTAATGTAAATTTTATCGTTTTTCCATTTTATTCGATTGCTTTGGTTGTGAATCCACAAAAAACGCAGTGTTCTGAGATTCCTAACTATGGGATTAATTAGTGCGTTCAAATACGTAAGTGATGACGTAAGGAGGTGTATTATGGCACTGTCGTAATGAAGTTTTGGGCAGAAACCAAGAATGCTCCGAATGAGAAGTCCATCTACATACATTTTTATTTTTCCTGTGACCCTCTGCAAGGCGTGTGGCAGAGAAAAAAATAGCTTGGAAGGGAATGAGGTGAAAGTGAGATGTTTATCAGTTGTATTGTTGGCAAGAATTGTCCGTGGGAAAAATTAACGGTTGAGCCTATCTCTTCGTCAATCTATTTATCATATTTTATAACACTTGCCTACTCTGCTGAAGGGGCGCGAGAATGGATTCATATCTGATGTTTCATCCTCGGACTCTGTCGATGTAAATTTTCCTGAAAACCTCGATATAGCGTTTGATCCGGTTGCCTCAAGAGATTCCCTCCCTTCCAAAATCCGCGTTATACTTTCTGTTCGTTCGCAGGATTTTTCAGCGAAGCGCACTATTTTCCCCTCTGCATTATAATGATCGTGTATTAAATATTTCTGTGCGGAATTCCAAATATTCATTACATGCTTGAACTGAAGCCCAGCTGATTTAAAATGTAATATATCTTTCATTTTTTTGCCGGAGAACTTTTACACGGTAGGTTTGATAAATCTGAGCCTCTCTTATCCTTCGCAGAGCCGAAAGTATTTCAAACATGCTTTTCTCACAACAGGTCTGAAGTTAGAATGGCGCATGAATATTTGATTTCGGTTGCTACACTTATATCTATAAGCAAGCAAGTAAGCAGGCTCTATAGGTTTTGATTGAGTGAGGTGTCTTTCAAGTGAAAGATATCGATTTACATTTTCTCGGATTTAACTTCAGCCCGTAGAACTTAAAGCAAGAAATAACGTTGCCAATATCGCAGACTTAAAAGAGCACAATGGCATACTCCATTGAAACATACCCTACGTGGGCGTAAAGAACTAATAATATCGCTAATGAGTTGGGCGACTGTTTTAGAAGCCGGCGAAAAATGTTGTTTTATGGGGCGTATAAGGTGTTCCAGTCTTTCCAATATTTGAGTGGACGAACGGATCACTGACCTACTTCCACCCAATAAGTCTTCCTTTTTTCTTCATGTTTGCAGCTTTCATGAAATACTTGTGCGCCGGAGCGTAAGGAAAGGGAAGGAGATTGGAAACCTTCTGCAAATGAAGGTGGAAGGTAGGTATAAAACTCGGGGAAGAAATGGAATCTCGAGCTAGCAATGGTTTTTACAAGAAGGCGTAATCAGGGACAATATCGTTAGAGAGTGGTGCTAAGACAGTCGTACACATCCATATTTCTGTGCTTAAGAACGTGAAATGAGTCGTTAAAATGGTAGGATTGTATTAAATATTTTGGTTGAGTCGATTTAATATAAGCATGGACAAATTTACATCCCACTTAATCAATGTTTTGAAATGCCACTCAAGATAAGCTATAATATTAAAAGAAAATGATGGCACAAGAGTAAAAAATGTACTTTATAGAGTTATTTATGATTATATTCTTAAAATTCATGAATGAATTAAATTATCAGTAATGACACCACAATTCCATTTTCAGAGGTTAGGGTGAAAACCAATGCAATGAATTTTAAAGCCTGAATTTGGTTAAAATGAAAGGAATGAATAAAAAAGCAGAGAGAAATTCAAATCGCGTTCCAAGGTGCATATGTTAGTTTAAATAAATTTTATCCCCATTATTGAGGATTGTGTTTGGTATTTTAGCGAATAAAGTGGAACGTCATTTAAACCCTTATTTATGCATAAGGACTTCGATGATTTTAACTTTTGGATTAACTTGCTGTGAAATTACAGAAATTGTAATTTATTTCGAATCATCACCGTGTTGTGTATTTGATATTAGAGTGAAGCAGTCGAGTTTGATATTAGGTTTTCCACATGGTCTTACTCGTCAAAGCATGTATTTCTCAAAATATTTTGAGGTCACTTTCGGCGATTTGTCCTCGTGATACATCAATCGTCTGCCTCTCTATTTCATCCCATACACATCCATTAGAGTCTTTAGAAAGCCTTACGGATCCAAAAGTTCCTCTTATTCATTATTCCGTGAACTCCATGGTCTTATCTCGTTACCTACATGTTTTGGAAGTTATGATTTGTCATTCAATATACATGCCGTATTTTCATCATTAACTTATGCACTTTTTTAGCCACTAAAATATCTCGTCTTACGATCTGTTTTTTTTATCCTTCTGCTGTCAAGCCTAATCCTACTGCCGTTTGTATTTCTGCCGGTAACCAGTGTTAATTTAAGCTCTTCTGGTTCCCTCGCGTTTTATCTTGCGCTGTATAATATATGGAAGTAAGTAATTGGTAGAATCCCTCATTTAAAAAAATGTTGTTTACCTACGTTTATTTCGTCTCTATAGGAATTCCTTACTCCGTTCTCCATAAAATGTTTCTTTCTGTTCCTTTCTTTATCCATGTCATGATATTCTTTTCAAGTAATTGAACGTATCCGTTCTCTTATTTATTTACCTTTTTCAGCAGTTCTGTGCTTTGGAGGGGGTATTTAAAGAAAAGTGTATTTGAAACGTAATATTAAAAAAAGAAACAGATTACACCTGTGTTTGCTTATCTCTTAGAAGGGTATTAGTATCGTGTAGATAGATAATTTTTTGCCTCCACTACTATGCTATTTCTCTCTTCAAGCCAATATATCTTAACTTCTCTATTTAGGTACTTTTCTGATACTACTTCTATCATACTCAATTTCACTTAATTAGCATTTTCCCTTCGAAAGAGACATAAATCATTTTATTTACTCTCATTCACTCACACACAGTCTGTATATATATTCATCTTCTCTACGTCCTTCAAATGTAAGTAGCGCGCACTACACTTTTGTAAACATATTTATTTTTTGAATGGAGTGTGCGTAATGTCATTTTTTACAATTACAAATTCGGTTTTATTGACAATTTCAGTCATCAATCATGTGAAATTTTCCAACAATAGTTGTTGACAGATTAGATAGCAGTGATGATAGCGTCTTGAACATATTGACTCTTCAGAAAATTTTTCTATGCCTTTCAGAATCACTCGCGATGCCTGGAGAAATGTAACGCTTTTATGCATGTTATTGGCTGATTTTAAAGCTTTCATATCCGAGTTTCTGCTGGCTGCTTTCGTAATAACTATGTATTTTTCTGCTTGAAAAATACTAAGAAATTTTACTAAGAGCTTTGTGATATCTACATCATGCCCCTTCATGAACTTTATCTGTTGATTTCCGTCTCCATACTTCAATTTTTGCTGTTTTAGTGATGATACATTACCATTAGTGAAAAATCAAACACTCAAAATAAAGCACCATTTAGCAAATTTTTACTGTAGCGTGCAACGAGTGTCAACTGTTGCCTCGGTCATCATCAGGTACCTGAACTTACG
Organism: Platycnemis pennipes; assembly: GCA_933228895.1. Taxonomy (NCBI): domain Eukaryota; kingdom Metazoa; phylum Arthropoda; class Insecta; order Odonata; family Platycnemididae; genus Platycnemis; species Platycnemis pennipes. Next base: position 36,892,283 of record OW121851.1, read on the forward strand.
GCTGAAATGCGTTGTACGCTACAATAAAAAGTTCGTGAAATAGAACAATGTGTTTGAAGTTTTTGAGTGTAGTACCCTACGACTGTACATCTCCGGACACAGTTACCTTCAATTGTGGCAAGTTTCATATTTAGAAATTGAATTGCGTAGATAATGCATTTTCCTGAATATTGTGTCCAATTCTGAGTTCGCTAACTCGCAATATCATTTGCTGTCTTATGAAGTTACTGCAAGTAGTTGTTGGTGTCCTTGAGAAATGCTTGGTGGCGGAGGTCTGAGCTAGGGATGGACATGGAAGAATCGTCCCGGTAAAGATCGATAGCTGTGAAAATGCTAATTTTATGTGCATACTAATGCATCCAATTTTACAGTAGAGTGTGTGCCCTTTTACTAGTTATGTAGTTTTCTCTAAAGTGGGTCAACGATAACTACAGGGGAATAAATTTTTGCGCTCTTTGCACCCGTCAAAATGTTGTGAGCAGAGTATTACTAATAGGCCAAAATTTACTCTTCGTTCGTGCCAAAAATTCCTCCTCCGTTCAGCGGCCAACGAAGCTGCGAGTGCATTCAAAAGATTGGGGTGAGAGGAAATTCGGAGGGGTGTGGGCGGATATGGAAAGCGGTGACGCGTTAAAGCGGACTGGGATCTGGTCCCAAGTGGGGAGGAGATATGCATCGAAAAAGAATTATCTATTCCAGATTTAAGTATCGATGAACCGATTCATACACACTTTAGGCCGATTTACACATAGATTCATCTCAAAACGATGTCAGTAACGATGATATTCATATATCGATATATATATATATATATCGCTACTCAAACTATCTCTGCTTACATTATACTTCTTTTTAGAAATACTAATGGAAACACTGACTTAAAAGTAAACACTGTTGATCGTGGCGTACAAAATACAGATCCATCAGAGAAGACGAGCCCTTTTAGCTCTAACAGTTTTAAACGCCTTCGACACAGAAAAGAAAATAATGTATTTGGGCAAAAGAGCAAGAGCTATTGAAAAGAGCCGATTTTCGCCTCGAAGACAATATATTCAAATAAATCTGACATATTTAGTCTTTGAATACCTTTGTTGAAATTGACCAGTCGTTCTGCGATTCAATATGTTCTCGTCGTTTTCATTTCAAAATAAATAGCCAGGCGTTTATTTCCCAGAAAGCTTGAATCTTGGTCGATATTGTATCAATTACAGCATGTATCAAAACTTACTGCCATAGAAGTCGATGGTTAAACATGGAAGTGCTATTTTCAAGGGGATTTAATGACAGTCTGCTTCCATTTGTAAATGGACCTTTATTAGAAGCTCTAATGCTCAAGTTTCCAAAAAGAACCACGTGGGAAGGTAGAAAGTAGTGAGGGATCGGAATGCCTGGCTTCGGCATTCGATAGTGCCTCTGAGCGTCGATTTGAGACATTTTTACGATAGAAATTGCTTCAGCTGATGACCTCGGTCGTCAACGTAGCCATGTGTGTAATAGATGAAGGAAAGTAAGTGCTTGGCTTTGCTATCGAAGACAGTGAGAACATGTATCTATTCGCTTTGGTGAATTGATACACTAACATTGATACTTTAACACACGCTTTAAATAGCCGTCACCCTTTATTTCGTTTTGACCACTTATTTTTCCTCATTCACATTTTTGCCTTCATTTACACCCGCATTATTTTTTTGCTTGCTCCGCTCTCACCTTACTGTACTAATCCTTCTCCGCACCAACATATTGTAAGCCGACCTTCAATTTTCATCCACTTTCCTTAATGGTTACGTTCCAGTTCTACGGTGCCAATCACGGTGTACTACTAATTAAAAAAAAACATCAAAATGGTTTTAAGCAGTGTATTCATTCTCCCTCTTATGTGTACTTGTCGGCAAGCTGAAATAACAGCCATGATTACATGTTCCGATTTCCTCTCCTATGACCCGCTTGTCCTATATTCACCGCCCTTTCCTCAGACTTTGCGTTCATTACTAAGGACATCCATCTGTTGACTCTCTTCCCATTCACCATGAATTACTATCGCTCCAGTAGCCATCCCTCTATCCCTTAATCTCGTCTCACAATTCTCGGATGTCGGTATTTCCTCTCTTATTATTCTGCTCTTTCGCTATTTCGTCTGCCATATAAACACATGATGTCCTCTACTTATTTTTGTCCTCTGTCTCCTTTCAACTTAATTTTATGCTGATAAGTGAGCATTAAAACAAATGACGCACAATACATCTTATCTTTTAGTCATGCAGTAGACTTCCTCGACCAGAAAATCGAGCGTTGTGTTTTTATATCACGTTTGGAAATCAAACAACTTCTAAATGACAAAATATGGAGGGACATACGGTATGCCATTTGAAAAACGTAAACTCGAAGATTATATATTGCACAAGAAGCTCAATACTGCATCGTCCGGCGAGGGATAAGTGGGGAAATGAATAACCCCGTTTTCCACCGCTATCGCACGCTAAAATTAGTATATTTTAGAACTTCGGTGTGATACGACGTTGACGGTGATGTTGCTGAGATTGTCTCTTTTAGTGCCATGTAACAAACGATAATAGCAGTAATATTGTTTAAGTGACAGAATAATGTTAATTTAAGCTGTAAACACTGTTTGTTCAGACGCAATATCGTGGTATATGGGTGCTGAACGTGTTCAACAAGTATCAGAATCGTATAACGGGATCATTATCATCATCAACATCATCGGCCAATCGTAGAATTGGTTTGACACAGCCCTCCACTAGATTCTTCTATCGGCCAACCTCTTCATATTGACGTAACTCCTCTCTTTTACATCATTCACAATCTGTTCCATATATCTCATACGAGGTCTGCCTTTTCCAATCTTTCCGTTCACTTTTCCCTCGACGATTATCTTCATCAGGCCATCGTGTCTTAAGAAATGGTCGATTAAGTTGTCCCGTCTTCCTTTTGAGTTTACGGCGGGCTTTTCTTTTCTCCCACTCTTTTTAGGACTTCCTCGTTATTTACTCGGTCGGTTACAGGGGGATAGTGGAGACGAATCCAAAGACTAAATTTACTAAACAAGATTGGCAATTTTCTTTAATTAGGTTATTTCACCACATCACACCTAAAACTAAAGTTATATTCCTTCATTATCTTTCAGAGCACATTAGTCAGCCCTACAGTGCTAGCGATGTATTCTGTGCTCTAAAGGTTTGCGGCATACGATGATGGTTTCGCGTGCAAATATTCATTGGTTTTTGATCGTCCGCGATTCTCTGGTGAGGAGCATCGATGTTGGGCCACTTGTTTTGGGCCCGTCCCCAGCTCCATTGCTCTTCTCCCTGAAATCTCCCACGGATAAATGGACGTGGCCCGGATTTCCAATCGATCCCCAATCCAACTACCCCCTTCCCTCTTCCCATTCCCTTCTTCCCTTTTCTCACTCGTCATTTTTTTGTACCGTCACTTCAAAAAAAAGATTGCAGCACTCACGACCACACACGCATACGCACACAAGGCAGCACGAAAAAAACTTCCATTCAGTTCAAGGTGAATCAGCCGCCACTCCCGAAACTACCCTATTTTTTTTTTCATTTATTTTCCTCCTAGAAAGGACGGGTATTTATTTTTTCGACGGATCCGCTTAACAAGGGGTTGGCTCCGTTTTTCTCGATTTTTACAGATTTTTTTTATTCCAAGATGAATCGCAAGCAAAGAAAAAAAAACACAAAAGTGGAATGATAATATCCCGGAACTGTCTTGCATTAATTATTTCTCTCTTTCTCATTTTCGGTCGGTCGGAAGGGAAATGAAGGCGAGTGGGACGCCCGGGGAAGAAAAAAAATGTATTCATCCAGACAAAAAAATGTGTACACCTAATGTATTGTATAGGCTCGCAAATGGAGCGAATTGAATTGCGAAGGAAACAGAAAAAAATCGGAAAAAAATGAACGAAAGAACGGAACGGTAATAAAAGGCTCAGCCTCTTTTCCTCCCTCCCCCGCTCTACGCTGGGTTTTTACTTTTGTTTTATTAATTTCTCATCCCGCATCGGAATCAACAGAGCGAACTCCTCATTTGTCCCCTCGCTCCAGAGATAGAAACATGAAATATGCATGGGGAAACAAGTGAAAATGAGGCCACGTCTGAATTTTTCACTCCCATTCATCGTTGGTATATCCCCTTGATCAATGACTTCCGTTTTCTGCTGTGGGGCATTGTTTTTTTTGCGACCATCCGGCTTCTTCCCAATTTTATTAAAAAGGAAAGATAAACCGTAGTTAGCATCGATTAATTTTTCCTTTGTTTTCGGATTTGGATCCAACTATCGCATGCATCCACATCCACATGGATGAAGGTGGTGCGTTTTGAAGTCTCTCAAGTAACCTCGTTGCCCAAGGGGACGCAACAAGCATCTGAGATCCCTCCGTAATTAAGGTTATCTGGGTAATTGGATAGAGGCTAGAATTATTTAAGTAAAGTTGGAAGGGTAGAACAAGCTCGGTCTCAGCGTTATCATACCTACTGGTAACGTAATGTTCCAGGGGATCTAAAGTTTAACGTGCCGTCCAACGGAAAAACACATGAACTTGGGAGTGCTCTTATCATATCGTATTGCTGAAGTGGGCTAAAAATAATTATATTTTCACAACTTAGCTAGGAATTTCGCCATCGAGCTCTTTGAAGGGAAAGAATTTGTTCGTTGAGTAACACAAAATTTTTTCATGTACAAATTTTTCTCAAAATTAGGAATTCTAGGTGGTGATAATCTATGCAATGAGGAAGCAACTAACAGTTATGCTCATTTCTCTCCAGGTCAGGTCGACGGTTGGGTATGGATAGGAATGTCATTGAAAACGGAGAAATTGAGGAGTGATTTACGATATGTCCATTAGCCTGCTCTCAACAAAAGACCCAAGGAGATCCACGGTGTGTATGTGGAGAAACAGAGTACTCTGCTTAATGTGCTCTACACAAACCACTCCATTAGGGATTATTGTGCCAGTAGAACATATCTTACTCTGCCAGGATTAGAAGCCGGACTCTTACTATAGTTACCCAGCACTTGGGCTACTATTCTAACCGAATACCTCCCTAGTGACTATATTTCACCACTTGTATTTTTTCTTGTGTACAGATTTGTTCTCATATTATCTAACTTGCAAGTTCATACTATTCAAAGAAGGCGTTAGATAGTCTATTATTGCTTCAAAATGAGGCTGAGTTAATAGTAGCGGCCTCGGAAGGGGAGGGGGGGGTAGGAGGGGCCGAAGGCCCCATCCCCCAGAATTAGCCCCGGACCCTTGAGAAATTAGAAGTCCTCATTAATAAAAATTAAATTTCACTTGTTTACAGCTTGCTTTTTCCCTTCTGACACACATTTTCTCACCTTCATATGCTCTTTTGGCGAAATTCTAGTCTCTACCACCTCCTGTCTGCATAAAAATGTGGACCTTTTTCATAGGAGCCGGGCCCTTTTCTAGGTCGGCCCCACAGCGAAAAGAGTTCCGACGCAGCGAAAATAGTTGGTCTCAGGATAAGTCCATTATTGACCCCTTAAATACTTCCACTTTATGTAAAATATTCAGTAATTCAGCTTTTCTTATCTTAGCGTCATATATTATGATATTCCCCACAAGAGTCTTATTCCCGTTATTCATGGTGATTATCATCATCTGTGGTTTTCATGTATTAATAAAAATAATAATTTATTCTTCCACAAATAATTTACGGGATACATTTCATTTACAATTAGGAAGTTAGGTGCACTACTAGGCAACAGGCCTGTTTTTAGGGTCCCGTCAGTTCTATTTCACATGCATTAATGAATATAAAACATATGCTATATACAATTTGAATCATGATATAAGTGCATCATCATGATGAGTCAACAATCCTTGGATTGGTTTGACACAGCCCTCCATTTGATTTTTCGGTGAAGCTCTTCATATTGACTAGCTCCTCTCTTTTACATCCTTCACAACCTGTCCCATACATCTCATACGAGGCCTGCTTCTTTCAATCTTCCCGTTCACTTTTCCCTGGCCGATAGTCTTCATCAGGCCCCTGTGTCTTAAGATATGGCCGATTAAGTTGTTCCGTCTTTTTTCAGAGTTTTCAGCAGACTTATCTTTTCTCCCACTCTTCTTAGTACTTCTTCATTTGACACACCGTCGATCATATAAGTGCATATGAGAAAAAATGGAAGGGTAAGGAGAAAAAGGGGATGGAGAGAGACCGGGCGTCGACATTAGCATGCTTTTAACGAAACGTGCCAAGGGGACCACGGTTCAACGTCCAATCCGGTGGACGGAGTATTGAACTTGAGTGCTCTCTACAAATCATTCAAGTGGCGGTCGGTTTGCCGTTGAAAAATATCTGACACTGTGGGGAATTGAATTGAGCAAGAGGCCTGTTTTGTTACCACTACGCTAATATTTTTCATAGTAATAATACGGAGGATTTTGTGACTGAAATAGAAATGAATGAAACTTCGCACGCAATCATTCTGAGTTAAAGGTTTCGCTGTAAGTTCCCAATTCTTGAATCGATCCGAGGGTTGGTTTGGTGGGTAGGGAATAAACTTCTTTTATAGGTTGCAGGTGTAAATGAAAGATTCTTGCACATTATAGAGGAGTTGATTGTTTCCCGTCAGTTACACTGGTATCTCACGGGTTCTCGATTATAAAAATTCTGAATAAAATGGTTTAAGCCAAAGGTGTCCGAAGGTAACTTCGCATGGATTTGGACCCGAAATACTGCTTTTCGTTGAAAAAGTGCTATCTGCCGTACCGACGATCTTAAATTGGCATGTCTTTTGTTACTCGTGAGTACATGACTAATGATAAGACTTCATTAGATCTCACATCTGGAACATATCTCTATGTGGCAGTGAAACAAATGCGATGACAACGGTAGAGTAGTCAAGGCTGAAGGCAATCGAAATGTGGTCTTACAGAAGAATGATAAAGATAAAATGGATACAACTAGTTACAAAAGAATAAGTGCCAAGAAGAGTCGAAGTAAAGAGAAGTCTACTGGAAACCTTTAAAAGAAGGTGGGATGACTGAATCGCGCATATCTTGAGACATGATGATCTGATGAGACAATTAATAAGGGAAAAGGCTATAGGAAGAAAAGCAAAGGAAGGTCTCGCATACGATATATGAAGAAAGTAGAGAAGGAAATGAAAGAGAAGAATTATGTAAATATAAGGCTATTGGCCGGAAAAATGGGACAGAGATTATGATGACTAACGGTGTATTGAGTGGTAAGTAATCTTACCTGTAAATTGACAAAATGCCAATATTCGAATTTAAAATTGATGGTTTAAGGCGTTACGTAATGGAATTTACTTTCATACACCATGAATGAAGAATAAATTTGGTATTTCTACAGTTATTTATCTCACACTAGGATCATGGTTTCGATAATTAACGTCATCATCAGGTGATCTAATGATGACGTTAATCGTCGAAACCATGGTTATAGTATGAGATAAATAACTGTGGAAATACCAAGTTTATTCGTCATTCATTATTTAATGTGAATTTACTTTTGCGCACTACCGGCATTTCATGCGATGTTTCCCATTAATTTCTTTTCACTGTGACAAAATGAAAATGAATTTTTTAAGCGAGTTACAATAATGTGAAGTAGAGGAAGAGAGTATTCTTTAAATGACAGCAATTTACAATAGCAGTGGATGATGTATTTTGCGACCTCCACGTCTTAGTTGATTTTAGGCCCGTTTTATATCTAACTACCAACGAGTTTATGTCTCAGAACAGGCCAGAATCATGAAGTAGATCCTAACCGTCCTAACTTATAGTGCCGAAGATTATCGTAACCACTGTTCCGTTAGAGTTGTTTTTAAAGAGAAAGCAAATTTAGACAGTTACTGCTTCATTAAGTGCCAAAGATAATTAGGTTCGGTTTATCAGACGATTTTTGCATACCAATGCTGTTCTAAGCCAAGAGAAAATCAGGACTCACATTTGGGAAGTTTTCTGCCGCAAATGCAAGTTAATCAAAGATGAACATGGTATCATGTTCGGAAATTTGTTTTTTTATTAGCATTAAGACAGAAGCGATTGAAAGTCCGTGTGCTCATGAATTTTCGTGCGTTTGTTTGCTGCGACAATTTCAGTTACAGCGAGAAATGGACTTCCAAACCTGAAAATAATAATTATATGAATGATTTACACGTGTCTTTCGTAAGGCTTTTGAGAGCTTTGCGCATGTCCCATAGCCTTTACTAGGAGAGTTACAGGCTCGATATGTTTCTCTCACGGTAAAACTGATGCTATGCTACTCAAGCAATTTCTAGAATGTTCCACGAAGAGCGGCCTTTTCAGAGATATTTCATCGATGGAAAAATAATGGAAAGAGAAAACGTTCGTCCGGTTGTTCCTTGTAAATAATTGATCATATCCGTCGCTGGTCATTAATTCTGGGATTGTGTTTGATGGATCCCATCATTCCTTTAACCTCATTAAGCCTTGGCATTTATTCCCATATGAACCAGAATTTTTTTGGAATCGTAGCTGCGTCGTTTATAGGATGGTTTTATGAGGAGTAACCTTACAATTAGCTTCATGCATTGAAATGAGGAGCTGACCCAGTAAAGTTCTATTACGTACGTCCCAGCGGACGGAATTACTAAAGATATATGACCGAATCGGGATTTAGGACTTTTTCAAGTGAGGAGCAAAAATACATTTTCTGCGAAATGACTGTTCATGGAGATGTTTCTGCCGTCTGTGACGGCATATTTAGCCGAACGGATGCACAAAAATATCTCGATTTTTTCCTATTTGTGAAATCTGACCCATTTTGAGGAATGCAACAGAGTTGGAAAGGAAGAGATTTCCATCATAAGAACGCGATTTTTCTTGAAGAATTGAAGTTTATTTCCATCCTGTTTATCATAATATGCATGTGTCCTTACGTTGTTTTCCATAGAAAGATAATGTGGCATGTAGGAGTTTACTATGACCTAAAAATTAAGATAGTAATTGTTCAAAAATGTGCGGAGAGAAATTTTTGGGGCAGAGTTGCGTGCACTCCCGTCAAATAATTGAATGAAAAATCCGCCAAAAAAGTGACATCAACGATGAAGCTTAGGAATTGAATATTTTATTTAAGCAGCAAACTTGAAGTGAAGGTGCTGAAAAGTCATCTCTAATTTACGGTGATATTAGTTTAGCTCCACCCATAGAGTTTACTAACTCTATGGCTCCACCAGCCTTTTCCTTGAACCTCTGAAAGAAGTGCTCATTCAAATTTTGCTATCGCCCATGAAGAGTTGTGGATACACCGACCTTTTCACAATTTCAAGCTGCTCTAATTCCTTCATATCCACTTGAATATCCATCCGCTCAAAACCCTTCGTATTCGAAGTTTTACTTAGGAATTACGAACGGAAATGTCTCGATGAAGCAGAAATGTACAGAAGGCTTGTTTCCTTAATTCAGGGCAGCCCCCTGCATCTTCCTATGCCGTCAATAGAAAATATTTGGCCCCTTAATGTCCGTTTACTTCCAGTACTGGCCGTCGAGCGCTACTGGTACTCTCGTCCTACTCCTACAAGGGACCTTATGGGAAGGTCTCCTATTTATGTGCCGAGAAACGTATTGAGTGTGATTTATGTTTTAATTCCTGCTAGCATCGAAGGAAAACCATAATTGCTGAAACAAACACCTGAATATTTACCGAATTTAGGAATCTTTTTTCCTGTCAGTGCTACTTACCAACATAACTTCACACAATTCAAGTACAATTTCTTTCCATCAAACATGTTAAATACGGCCTGGTTCTATTCCACAATTGTAAAAGTGTGGAATTTAATAAAGTTCCTCATTCAAAATGCATAAAGCTATAGTATTCCACACCGTGCCGCAAGTGACATTCTCAATTATTTTTCCAATATGAGACCGAAAGGGAAATACCAACCTCGTGATACGTATAATCAACTATCGGCAACGTAACTTTGTGATGCACACTAATCGCGATGATAATATTTGCGTAGTAATTATCAACTTCTCTTCGATATTATAGTAGTATAGGGCCTATCCTGAAGTATATATATATACTTCAGAATAAGCTTTTGGATCTTTTGATTACACTGCATGAAATCAAAGAAATATATAAAAACAAAGAAGACTTGAGGAAATCTCTCAAGGAAAAACTGAGGGCTGTGGCTGGAAACGAGTTAAGAGATGTGGGAGAAGTTATCATTGATCATGACTATATCTACATCTACATAATACCCTGCAAGCCAACATAAAGGTGTATGGCAGGGGGTGAATTCTCACCAAACATGCACTACATATCATGCATAAAAAAGGATTAGTATTTATATACTGTTCTAAACTACACTATTTAAAAAAGATAAAAATAGGTAAGCTAACATGCAAAAACATGCTGTTAGTTGCGTAAGCTTCAAGTCCTTATACCAACATGCAGCTACCAACGCTATCCATTGCTACACTCGTACTGGATATATTTACCGTTATTCATATCCCTAATATTACGAGGAAAAAAGGACATTTTTAATCCGTCAGTTCGGCTATCAATTTACTAATTTTGTGATTATGGTCCAGTCTACCATAGTAAGCTGGGGTCCGCAAAATATTTTTAACATTATCACTAAAAATATGGTCTTGGAATTTGTTTAAGAGATTATGTCAAAATTGCAACCTGCGATCTGACAATGATTCCAAATTTAATTCATTTAATAGACTGGTTACGCTAATAAGGTTATCGTACCCTCCCTTTACAATCTTGCCGATCTTCGCTGCACACGTTCAAGTTCATTATTTAGACCGATTTCGTAGAAATCCATACATTGGCAGCATATTCTAAATGATGTTTAACAAGAGAAATGTAGCTGATATCTCGTACATGATCGTCACATTTACCCAGTACTCTTTTGACGAATCCCAGCTTACGATTCGTTTGACCTATTTTTTCACGTATGTGTTTACCCCAGGAAAGACCATGTTTTAGTCTTATTCCAAGATATTTAATGGATTCCTCGTTTGTTAATTCATTATTACTTATTTTGTATATGCTGGGAGGAGAACAATTCTTTATTCAAAAATTCATTACTACACATTTTTAAAAAATTAATTCTAACCCATATATCACACCATTTTTCTATTGCTTGTAGGTCATTATTTAAATATTCCTTATCGTTTGAGCATAGAATTTCCCTGTACACTACTGCGTCATCGGAAAATAGACGAACTTACTTTTTACCACCTATTGATATCATTAACTAAGCGCTCCCTGAAGTCGTTCAGTGTATAATTTATCACGCAAATTATGTTTCAAAGCAAATGTTTAAGTATTCACGTTGTGCAGTTTTCCGCTCAGAATTTCTAAAGCCACTGGCAAATTCGGTGCACCAGTGGGTAAATTAGTTGAGCTAAAAACTAAAGGCGCTCTTTTGCACCAACATTTAAATTTATTTCGTTTCATACGTTCTGCGGAACACGTTTTAATTTTACATTATATGAAAGCAAATGTTTTTGAACTTGCTATAAGTGATATCCTCAAAAAAAATCTTGTTTTTTTCTGGATCAAAACATTGTTAAGATGTTATGGCCTTCATAATCCATTATTATGTTAGCATGCGAATGAGGAAATTTGCAAACACGTAATTCTGAGGCTTACATAGAATATTCAATGAAGAAAAAACTGTCCAAATTTTCTATGACGTAAATTTTTGTGAGAAACAATGCACAAACTGCTTGATTTACTAATATTTATTTATTCAATTCTGCTACCCAATATTCAGCCCTCTTGAGGAAATCCATAAAGAAACTTTAAGGTGCTCTCTGAATGTGGTTTTTCTGAGCCAAAATCGTAATAAAGAGGTTACGAGGGGAAAAACACTTTGTTATTTAATTATTTTATTCATGTTGCTGGCCTAACGGGTTACAATATCATTGTAAGAGGTAGTCAAGATTCCAAAACATTAGACTTAAGAAAGCGATATCGAAGAGAAGTAGAAAATTACTACGCAAATATTATCATCGCGATTAGTGTGCATCACAAAGTTACGTTGCCGATAGTTGATTATACGTATCATGAGGTTGGTATTTCCCTTTCGGTCTCATATTGGAAAAATAATTGAGAATGTCACTTGCGGCACGGTGTGGAATACTATAGCTTTATGCATTTTGAATGAGGAACTTTATTAAATTCCACACTTTTACAATTGTGGAATAGAACCAGGTCGGATTTAACATGTTTGATGGAAAGAAATTGTACTTGAATTGTGTGAAGTTATGTTGGTAAGTAGCACTGACAGGAAAAAAGATTCCTAAATTCGGTAAATATTCAGGTGTTTGTTTCAGCAATTATGGTTTTCCTTCGATGCTAGCAGGAATTAAAACATAAATCACACTCAATACGTTTCTCGGCACATAAATAGGAGACCTTCCCATAAGGTCCCTTGTAGGAGTAGGACGAGAGTACCACTAGCGCTCGACGGCCAGTACTGGAAGTAAACGGACATTAAGGGGCCCAGTTTTTTTTGGGAAGTTGCAGGGGGCTGATTCAGGGTGATGAAAATAGGAAGTTCAAATTGAGTTCCTATTGCACTCTCGACATAGTTGGGAAAGTTACCAATAAAATGTAACTGATTAAAGTTAAAGTTAATCTCTCTAAAAAGTAACTAGTTAAAGTTAAAAGTTACTTCTCTGAAAAAGTAACTGATTAAAGTTAAATTAAAAAAAGTAACTTTTACATTAAAAGTTACTTGTTCAGTTACAATGGCAAATTGTATGCTGTGGTAATAGAGGCCTTGATGTTTTTTTAGACAAACAAAGCAAACAGAAAACTCTCATTTTGGTTTCTTCCATTAGTTTAAAAATTTTTGAATTGGGGATTTTCGTTGTAATTCCATTTAGTGTCCTGTGTGTTGTTGGTCAGGTTTCTTAGTATCTGCTGAAGGGATTCTGTGATTTTTCTGACGTGGGGCTCCGATTCCGGGATTTTTAACTTGCCGTCAATTAAAAACCTTCTGACGAACCATGGTGCACCTGTAATTTGCCGCAAAAGATTGCTCTGAGCGGTAGAAAGTGCTTTATGGTTATTTTTTGATATCGATCCCCACATTACGATGTGAAGTACCCCACAATTGTAAAATTGCCGTGGAAACGGCTTTGAGTTACAGTACATGCTCTTTTGTTTGGCTATATTCATCAGGGCCTACCCATGGCATCCTTGCACAACTACCCTTACATTCTTAGATACCGTTTTATTTTCCCATTTGTCATTTGGGCAACCTTTGCCCCCAAATTCGGACAGGTTGACATTCACCAAAAATTAACGAAAAAATTTAACTGATGTTAGTTTTGTATCAGTTAATGCATAATTTTAACGATTAAAAGTTAACTCTTATAAAAAGTAACGATTAAATTAATTATCTAACCAAATTTTTAACGATTCATTTTAATCGTTAATCCCAACTATGACTCTCGAGAATTATTTACAGTAGTGTCTCGGGGAGGGCTCATGTTGACGTTTTAGGGTCTGTGAACATATCAGTTAGTCCTCGTTGAGATCCATGAAAATCTATGTTCCAATCCTTAGCGAGAAAGTGGTGGGGCTGGTGCAATGGGATACCGAGGGATTTGGCTCGAATCCCGTCAGGGAAAGAAATTTTTCATTTGTCTGCCTATCCCTGCGTGAGTGCTGTGTGGAGTGCACTTTAAGTTAAGTGCTCCGTCCGGTGGATGGGACGTTCTACTGTGGACCTCATTTTGCTTTTCGTTAAGGGAAGGCTAATTATAATGCCGGATTTCTCTCTACCCTTCCTCCGTCCTTCAAAAACCTACCTTTGCCCAATCTATCCTAATTGACCTTAGTTGTCGGTCGCTCCCCCGAATAACTGATACTACTCCAACTTCCGCTAATATATACTATATACTCGCTAGTGTATCTTTATAGTGTATTATTATATTACAGAACATTTGTTTATTACCTTATTGGTGTATCCTTATAATGCAGAGCACTACTACTACCTTTGGCACTAAAGGTTTTAGTAACCATTGAGTATTAGAGGGTTTCAGGTAGGGATGAGTGAGCAAAAAAATGTCATTTTGAAGTAGTGTGTTACTAAAGGCTCATTTATCTAATTCAAAGTGGTGAAAAAAGGATTTATGTTTCAGAACCTATTGCATCCATAAGAGAAAGTTACAGTAGTGCCTCAATAAGCACCTCTGTATACGTATTTCAGTAGAGATAAATCTCGGTTAGCCCTCGTCGAGAGTCGTTGAAGTCGAGTTTCCAATTAAATATCCCTTGAACCTGTATTAAACTAGGTGTTGCCGAACGATATTACTATTGGCGGTTATTTTATGAAGCAATCCGCGCCAACCGGATCTAGGTTACGGGTTACGGTTGAAAGATACTAGAGCGTGCTCTTTTAAACCGTCCGGCTTTAAACTGACATCTTGTTCAGAATGCGTGCTAGTTTCTTGGACAATCTTTTGTTGGGCATATGTAATTTACTTCGATTTTGTTGTTTACTTTCATATCTCATCGTTTAACTTGTTTGCTAAACTGGGGAGTTGTACTTGAGGGAACGGCAGGTGCGATATGGTGTGCTAAGTAAGAACGTACCCATCCAGGAGAGTTCGTAATATCTGATTCAATTGTCAGGAACTTAATGTCTCTTTGTCAAGGCTACATTTTTACGGATTTGACTGAAAACCCGTCATCGAAGGATTCTATCAGGAAAGTAGAATATGCTGTTGTAGTTCTTGGTTGAAACTATCGCGGGTCATTATAGATGTATATATTTGTTGTTCGGATGTACCCCGCGTATTATAGCCAGGTGTGATACCTGACGTTTCGTGACCGTTGCTGGTCACTTTATCAAAGGGATTGAGGTATCTGTCGAGTTGGTGGAGTTTATATAGGGGTTTCATGGAGGAAAAGGGATGGGAAGGGGAGGAGTCGAAGGATTAGTCATAGCATTTTTATTAAGGTTCAAATGAGGGTCCCACGTCTGGCTGATTTGGAGGCCACAGTCCCTATTGTATCATGTCAGATATCACACCTGGTTATAGTACGCGGGGTACACCCGAAAAACAAATATATACATGCTGTTGTAGCTTTTTTTGTCACTTTTGTTGCTCCACTGGCCAGGAAATTACAAATTTTGTTTCAAAAAGAGATAAAAATCTCTGGGTGTAAGGTATGGGCTTTAAGGACTATGGTCGACATTTCTCATGCCAGCCGAAGTCCTTAAATTTGTCCAAAGGGTTTGTTTTGCCAAATATGCCTTGGCACTCTGAACAACAATAATACCGTGATTGAGCATGTGGCAGGATTTTTTAGTTATCTGAACACAATAAACAATCACCACAAGGCGAAAACAGAACTTGGATGTCTCCCAATATGGGTCACTCTATTTTAAATTGGTCATAGGAACTGGAGCGCATGAACAAAATTGCAACATTAGCGCAGCATCGCAAACAGAACTTACTTTTGGGACGTTCTATACCTTGTGAAGAACGCTTCTAGTACAGTACTCTTTCTGTCGGATGGGACTCTAAATTGTATACCGCTGATGCATTAGGTTGACGATAGGTACCTAAAAGCTGACGTGTTTTCTCTCCATCCTCCTTGTGTAACCTTTTAAGTTCTTACCTCTACCGAATTATCCATCTAACCTTAATGGCACAAATGATCTTAGCTGTCGGTCGAATCTCCAAAATAACTACAACTAGGCACTACTACTAAAGCCGTCGAGGATTTTAGGTGCCTTCGATGATAAATGGAACACGACTTATTCGTGATTCTTAAAGAATTCGGACCCCACTATTATACGTGCGGATAGGAGGACATATTAGATCACCACCTCGTGTAACTTCAAGGGTAAACTGTGTATGGACTTCGAAGGGTTGACTGGGTATGGAGGACTCCCTCCTTAGGGAAGACCTCTGCTTTCCTCCCGGCCACCTGCTCGAACTCCCAGTGAGGCGGGCTAATTGGTGCCCGGGGGCGTTCTCGTGGTCTGGCCAGGGGGCAGATTAACTGACCGCCTTCCCTCGATAGTCCGCTTGGCCTCCCCATCTCTCCCCCTCTCCATCTGGTGTAAACACTCGCTGGCCTGCTTTGAGAGCTTAAAGCTCACGCTAGCAATGGTGCTGAGGGGCCTAAATAATTAATGCAGGAGGCCTTTGCTTTGTCTCGCTTTGCTTTTGGTCGTTTCACTGATATGTCATGCGAAATAATAGTGCCAATGATCAGCTACTCAGTCATCTCGATCAGCTTTTTCGGTACGTTGAAACTTCACTATTATGAATTATATATACCATATTAAAGTACATAGTAAGGGCAATTGTAAGTTCCTGGTTTAAGTCCTGGCTGAATCAAAGTTTTTTCTGCTGTGATCTGGTTTGATTCGATCTTCACCTGTTTGATTCCATCTTCATTTTGTTCGTCAATTTATTTGTTACGTTTTCAATTGTCCTGTCATCAGTATACCTATCTGTAATAAATTATATCTATTGGTGTAAATGTATACTTATATTAATGATTTGAAATGTCGATACGTTTGTCAGTGAAATAAAGTTTCTCATGTAGAAATGGGCTATCGGAGAACACGTATGAACATATTTTGATTATGCACTATACCTACATGGAGAAGTTCTGTTACCTGGGAAGCCGGGTAACCAGCGATGGACGAAGTAAAAGAGAAATAGCCAGTAAAATTTCCCAGTCGAAAAGGGCATTTTAACAGAAGAAGATTCTGCTTACAGCTGCAAATACAAGCGTGGAAGTGAGAAAATATTTCATTAAAACATAAATCTGGAGCCTTCTACTATATGGCAGCGAATCATGGACAATAAAAGCAGCAGAAAAGTCCAGGCTGGAAGCATTTGAAATGTGGTGCTACCGAAGAATGATGAAGATAAAATGGATCGATCAAGTAGCAAACGAATAAGTCTTCATAAGAGTCGGAGAGAATAGATGTCTACCGAAAACCTTAAAAAAAACGGGACAACTTAAAAAAGCAACATCTTAAGACACGATGGCCTGATGAAGACTATCGTTGAGGGAAAAGTGAACGGGAAGATTGGAAAAGGTAGGCCTCATTTGAGATACATGGAACAGGTTGTGAAGGATGTAAAAGAGAAGAATTACGGCACAATGAAAAGGTTGGCCGATAGAAGAATCGAGTGGAGGGCTGCGTCAAACCAATCCTAGGATTGTTGACCAATGATGATAATATGTAATTATATATTGTTTAGTAGAAACAACTCAGATGCTATGCAGTAAAACCAATATGCTCCTGAGTATAAGGATAGGGATATTTATACCAAGTAATCCCTTCGTTACGATGTAGATGACAATCATCTAGTTGATTTGATTATGATATCTAACGTGTTTCCGTGGAATAGTAACATTTTAACTCTAAGTTGCATGCAAGTGTTGCATGTTTGGTATTCTTCACCCACTGCCACACACCCATGCGGTGGAATGGAAGGTATTACGTAGATGTAGATAATATCAGGCGCTCACCGATGTGTATCCCCGGCTGGCGCAGCAGCAGCTCCACCACCTCGATGTTCTCGCTGTCAACGGCTATCCCGAGGGCCCTACGGCCCAAAGCGTCCTCGCAGTTGACGTCGACGGGCGAAGGCGGCCCCAGGCACCGGAGCAGCGTCGCCCGGTCGCCCCTCTCGGCCGCCTCCAGGAAGGCCCTCTCCTTGGCGTCCTGGGCCTGGGCCGCTTGGGACGCCGCGGCCCCGCCCCCCATCCCCCGGGTACCGCCGCCACCGCCGCCGCCGCCCCCATTGCCCTGTGCAGGAACAAGGGAAAGCCATCAATTATTAGTGGTGCTCCACCGGTCAGGGTAAGTTTTCCGGAACACTTCAACGTACACTTTCGACAAGTTTATAAATATTGTTTTGGAGTGCTATTCTCCTCAGCATATGTCCTTACGCCTTACCCTAGGGGGCATCTATAAATGACATAACGCTAGGAGGGGTCGGATTAACGGAAACGATACTTGATCGGCAAGGTACCGATCGAGGGGTATCGTCTTCCGTTAAGTTGGGAGAAAAATACACCACCAAATCATTCTTTCTTCAAATAGTAACCAGGATAAACTTTATATTGCGACTTATAATTCACTACTCAATAGAGTAAAAGGAAATAGAAAGGGAATATAAATATTATATTACAATTTTGCTTATAGTTTACACTATTCATTATCTGCAGTGAGGGAGATTTGAAATTGAGGCATGCATGGAAATAATGCTACTTGTGATGGTTAGAAAAAGAAGACCTTTGTATTGATTTCTGAAAATAATGCTACCTACATTTGCACCTTAATCATTAGTGAACATATTCCAAGATCGATGTGAACAACATGAATAACGCATTTATAAAGAGTATCTTTCTTATAATTTACAAAAAAGACAGGATTCAAAGGCAATGTTACGTAGTTCATAATGGGTTTTAAGAGAATGTCACAGAACGTTATTAAGGGGTAAGTTGGGAGGGTAATAAAGTGGCTAATCAGCGCTACGTATTGTATGGATGGAACTTAACTTAAAAACTTAGGGGTTTGATGACGGAAGGGACAGTTATTGTCTCCATCTCCCCTCAATAAATACCCTTTTTATTTTAGTTAATACCTCTCTTCAAGCGAGCGATTTCCTTTTGGGGTCGCTCCGCGATGACGTGGTTGTCCACCTACGTTTCCCCTCTACTGGAGGCCGCTTCAGGGTAGAATGGTGTCCCTGCAAATTTCGCGGGCCTTTATGTAGGTTTGGGTACATCTACATCTACATAATACCCTGCAAGCCACCACAAAGGTGTGTGGCAGGGGGAAAACTATTTCGGTACCGGGAATCGAACCCGGGCCTCCCGGGTGAGAGCCGGGTATCCTAACCACTAAACAATACCGGAGACACCCTACCTACATGGGTAGGTAGGGTGAAGGGTGGAAGGGGGTGGGTTTATTTCTCTCGAACGTTCTGGATTTTCAGAACAGCCATGAATTACTTATTCTCTGCCCTTGGTCCCTGGTAAAATTGTTGTTCTTTTTTTGAATCTCTATCCCCTCTCGAATGACGCGAGTTAGGAAATATTTGTCTCTGGATAAGACCTTCACGCCGGGGATGTCTATGGTGTGCCCATCAGCGGCGTGTTCGGCGACTGCTGAGCGTTGAGAGTTTTGGAGTCTAATAGCAGCGAGATGTTCCTTACTCCTGGTTTTGATGGTCTCACCAATATAAGTGTGGCATTTAATACCTACCCAAACCCTCACCTACCCAAATCTACACCTACCCAAACCCACACCTACCCAAACCCACATAAATACCCGCGAAATTCGCAACGACACCATTCTACCCTGAAGAGTCCTCCAGCAGTGGATGGGAAACGTAGGTCGACAACCACGTCATCGCGGAGAAACCCCAAAAAACCACATCACTTAGACATGGACCGCGAAAGTTTTAACCAATTGGCCTTTAGGGGTTAGTTTATATTCATGACATTCCCGGTTCCCTTAACCTATCTTGGGCCACTTTTGCACTCTTTCCTATTGACCTTCTATTTTTTTATTTACAATATTCATGTTATTGGTTCCTTAAATGTCCAGCCTAATTTCTTTCCGATTAAATACCTATTTATTCCATCATTCTTCCCCGATGAAAGCATAATATGTAAATGCTGCATGCCGACTAACGAACTGGAGTAAACCAGGCGCAGAATTCTCAAAATTTGACGATAGGGACTGTTTAACCTGCTAGTCATCTGAAGAGCAGAGGAAGAGTCATCCCTCAAAATTCACTAATTTTTTTCCATATAGGAAGGGAAATAAAATAATTTGTTAGGCTTATGGCTTGCGTTACTCGTCCACTGCAGTGTGTGTGCATTGAATTAAATCATGCATTGAAAGAATGCTGCTAGAGAAGGTTAGAAAGTTCTGAAATTTAAAAAGATATTCAGGAAAATAGGCTTCCGAAAGGGTTCCATAGAATGAAATAGAACTTAATGAGAAACATTTTTCTTAATATTATTATTTTCGAGGGTTTCCGTCGCGTTTTTAGTGTTTCCGACAACTGTTTCTCCACTCATCCGCAGGTCGTCTTCATGATGCGGTGAGAAACTGCTGTCGGAGACACCAAAAACATGACGGAAATCATTGAAAATAATAATATTAAGAAATTGATTATAAGTAGCGGAAACCTTCAAAGTAATTCAAAGTAATGAGAAATAGTTTTCAAAAGAATTCTATATGCCGTCAGAGAATAGGTTACTTTACATTTAAAGAACTTAAATGGTTCAGTTCATATCTTATTCCACTTTTTATTTTTAATGAAAATTTTAATCCCATTTTTAAATAAAAATTTTAACCTCATTTTTAATAAAAAAATTAATCCCATAGCACATTAATAATAAGCTTTTTAATCCCATATACATGCCTGAAATAAACTAATGGCATTAAGTAACTTGTGATAAGGTACAATTTCTTATGTTGCCAATCTTTGCTGTAATCTGAGTCGATATTCAAACTCATCTCCTGTAATAAACTCATCTCCTGTAATTCGCAAGACTGCGCATTCCAAACGGGAAATAATTGTGTTTTATTCATTTGAATCGGACATTTTCAACATATCTCTGCATTGTTTCGGGTCTACTAGCCAACTGACGCGGAAGAAAACCCGAAACAATGTAATGATGAAACCATCACCTTGGAAACCTTCGTTGTAACATTTTCAAAATATATTACGCAGAATTAGACTGTTCCAACGCTTTATTTTGACAATATCGTCACTTTTTAGGCAGATGTCTTCCTTCGACGCACCGAGGTTGAACTTATTCCATAAAAATGGCATGAAATGTCTAAACCATGTCGAATCAACTGTATGTTATGTAAAAGGACACAGAATTCTCATTCGAAATAAAATGAGGTCAAGGAAATACCGAGAAAATCCATTTGCCTTATGAAATTAGCTCAATATTTTGAAGAACGTTTCTTATTCTTCGCACAGTCGCGAGAAGGTCTGTATCATTCGGAAATCCCCAAGGGACTTAACTGATGTGAAAAACTTGTTATTTTTGATGCTTCTGATACGGCATAGGAAAGACGTTTTTTTCTTCTCTTAGCGTTTTGAGTTTCGCCTTAGTCTCTTTGTTGACCTCGTTACCATTTCGAGTGGTTTATGAAAGGAAAAAACTTCTGAAATTTCGTCGTGAAGCGTGCAACCAACTCCGCGCAAGTGACGAAAGTTTCGCGCTATTTGATTCAGTGGTGTGTTGAAAGTGTTTTCCAACTACAACACTTTGTCGGGACTGCAATTTGCAAACAGTATTGACTTTCCGGACGGAATGGAACGGAAGGAACCAGCCGAATTCATCGATTCATGGCACGCCCGAAGTGACAAAGCGGATGAAATAGGTAGGTACGTCCCTTGGTCATTACGGGTTTCGGCTTTGAGTGCTTCCACGCCGTTCCGTTCCAAAATTATATCCTCCAATTCGTGTTTGTGTGCATAGGAAAAGAAACACTCATTTCCGAGGTGAAATTATGTCCATAAACTTGAAACATTGTCGGCCCAACTGCCGGTAAGAGCGGCTACCGCCGCTAGTTCCGCTTCGCATTCACTTCGGATTGAAATTAATGTATTTTCGTGGTGGCAATGGTTTTGAATTCTCTAGGAGTCCACTTTGTTGAACTAGGAAAGCCATTAACAGAAATGGAAACAATTACGTCGATATTAGGTTATGGTAAAAACGGTGTATATTTTGAAAATGCCATACGAGAATTGCGATCAAAGGGTTGCGCAAACGTAAAGTCCACGTGAAGATGATTAAAAATAGGTGTTGAAGAGGAGCGAGTTCAAATATAAATTCAGCATCGCAAATTGTCTTCACTTGCTAAAAATGTGTGTAATTTACGGTATCCATTAGTACGACGCCGGTTGCTTTTTATTCCAGTCAACTAGAACGCTGAGGCATTTGCATTTCAGGATTCTCTGCTAAGGTGTGATGAGAATTTTTTTCACGTTATTCTCACGATTTTTGAAAGGTTGTAGGCATGGTTTTCGTACAGATTTTTATATTTAGAGGAAAAACCATTGAAATATACGGTAAACGTTACGTCATTTGTGTTTTGCACTTGGTACACAAAAAATAATAATTAATCCTTAGATTCAGTGATGATATTCAGCCAGCGTGAACCAATACGAGCTGCCGACCGGTTGTCAAGGAGACAAAGTTTTCCATATTGTTTGTTACAGAAATAAATTTATCTTAATGATTTGCACGGCGTTGATTGGTTGACAGCCACATTTATTTGGGTTTCACCGCGACAATTTGTTGACAGTATCTACCGTTTCGCCTACTGGAATTATATATATTTTACAGTGCTGTTAAAGCTTACCAAGGACCTGGTTAACATTATATAATGTGTCCCCAAGTAAATACGAAAGAGCTTCGAAAGACCACTTAGAATTTATCCTAATTCATTTTAAATCTGGTCCGAAGCGTATCGGTTGTATAATCGGTTAGAAAATCATCACTGATTTATACCCCCAGTTTGTTTTTTTTATTTATTGCCATCAGTTCTACTATTGTTCTATCATCACGATCATGACGAATCAGTTAATCACGTATCGTATTTTTTGGGGAAGTATGCTCTTATTTATATGAAGGTTTACTGGTATTCCTATCACATTCATTATCTGAATGTATTCAGCTCCATACTTTAAAAATTGAAAATGCCTGTGAAGCAACTGGGAACAAAGTACTATTTATCGATTAAAACGCCTTGTTTTAGGCATTTAATGCTCAAACGTAGAAACTGGTTCATATATCCCAATCCCTCGATGGTCAAGTTTCTATAATTTATTTTCAAATATTAGCATCGAATATTTTATTATATATTTCTCCTCCTGATAGAGGTTAAACTGACGAGATCTCGCATAAAGATTAATAAAAGCAAAGGAAATTTCCATGTTATGTAGTGATAAAGCAGAGCAGAAAGGGGAGCAGACAGAGCCTACATAAACAAGGACACATTAAGCTTGAAGATATGAAAGAGTATTGTTTTATGTGAAACCAAGTCACCAGTGTAATATCTAAGCAATGAGAAAATCACTTGTAATGTAGCTCTGGTGAATATGAACATGCAAAAAGTGGAATATAATCTACTTGCAACTGGAAAAATATGCTTGAAAGTAAGAAAGCACTCTATTCAAACCTATATATGGAGCATGCTGTTTATAGGATTGATGCATGGGCATAGCAGCCGATATATAGGCAAAACTAGAAGCTTTTGAAACATGGTGTAATAGGAAATAGATAATAAGATCAAAATGGACGGATCGAATTGAAAACGAAAAAGTTCTAAGAAGAATGGTAAAAACGAGAAATCCGATGAAAAAATTGCAGAAAAGGTGAAACAACCTTATCGCTCATACAATGGGACAAGCTGTTCCAATGAGAATAGGGTAGATAATGAGATCAAAATGGACGGATCGAATTAAAAACGAAAAAGTTCTTAGAAGAATGGTAAAAACGAGAAATCCGATGAAAAAATTGCAGAAAAGGTGAAACAACCTTATCGCTCATACAATGGGACAAGCTGTTCCAATGAGAATAGGGTAATCTACACGATACCCTGCAATAGGGTAATAATGAATTGTAGGGTATAAAGTGAATGGGAGGAATGGTAAAGTAAAGCACGCCATTATATGTATGTAACAATTAGCGAAGGAGGTTAAAGACAAAATTAGTTACTGAACATGAAGAGTTTAGCTGAGTGAAGGATCGAGTGGAGACCTTCGAGAAATCGGTTGATGACCGATGGTGGTAATGATAAGTACCTTACGTAGCTTATATTTTCGGTGGCCGTGTCTTTTGCTTGTTCAAAGCTACGGGCGGATATCCCATTGGTGAAGTGTGAGACATAATCGGCTGTCTGCCCTTTTGGAAAGCCCTGCCCTTTTATTTATTCCACGCCTTGCTTGAACAGGGCTACGACACTTCGGTTTCTTCTGCTCGTTTTTCACGTTCGGAGGAGGAGGACAAGTCGCCACGGCGTTAGCTCGAGGATGGAGAGCACTTATCGGCTGAAAACCGGATCTGAAGGGGCGCCTTTGACCCGTCGCCTTCTTTTGATTCAGAATCCAAGCCTCTTTCTTCTGCGAATCCAAGTTTTCTTCCACCTCCGTTCTCTCCGAACGGTTGGGACTTCGATTTGGCACCGATGATCGAACGTTTGAACTTCAATACCCATTCAACTGCGATCAAGTTCAACCGCAAAAACGAAGTTGGCAGTAGCCATTTGTCTGCCCGGGACAGCGTCGATTTGGAACATTTGATTGGTCGTTAGACCCCGGGTGACCTCTCATCCATAATCTCTCCATTTTCACCAGAAAACAAAGTTACTTCTTGATTTTTCTAGGTGTCTCTTTCTAATTTGTCTAAACGTGCATTTAGTTTTCCCATGGTGTTACTTATTTGGCTGATATTTTCATGCGTGTCTAGCATTTGTAGTAGTTAATAGTCTTAGAGATAAGCTTGAAGGTGCTCCAGATGTTTTCCATATTGCACCGTCTAGCATAAACTATTACTAGGTTTAATACTACTTCTACTCCTTTGAACCCAAAGCCCCTCGCTGTGCCAGGATTCGAACCCGCAACCTTTGGGTTGGAGTGTTTCCGACCTGATTTAAATTACTTGGTATAGATGTGTCTATAAATGTCAGGAGTTAAAAACGTAACGGTCCACCCTATATGTAACAGTAATCTGTGTTATTATTGAAACTAGTTGTTTAATTTCCATGCATTTTTAATAAAACCCAACAAAGTTCAACCCTTCAATGATATTATCAAAGGGCACTCTTGATCCTTATATAGAGCCTCAGTAGTGAGAATTATTCCTGAGAATTTGTTTTTTTTTGTTATCGAATCGTATGTATCGTATTGAAATTTCTCCGTGATTTCCCTCAAGTCAGCCTCCAGGTTATATTGTGACGCCCTTCTATTAGTGGTTTTGATTCCGTCCCACAAATAAAAGCCGGAGAGAGGTTAGATACCGGCTAGAGAGAAACCTGAAGTCGGTAATACCTTATAGCGAAAGAAGCCAAGGGGATCGGAGCTTAAAAGACGTATCTGACGGACATGCTACTAAACCTTGAATGCTTTTCACACAGGACTCAGATAGGGATTCCAATAAAATTTCACTCATAAATTCCAATAAAATTTTGAACCCAGGCTCTATAAAGTGCTATCCACCCAGAATGTCACTTCATTTTTTATTTGATTTTAATCAAACTTTCAGTTACCGCATGATAATAAGAGCCTCTGTAGTTGCTTCTCTTTTCTCGTTAAATCTTCACCAAGACTTTCTCATCTCTAGTTAGTGGTGAAACGGTTGAAATTCAGTGTCTATATAACCATAAATTGTGTCCTGAAAATCATATAAAATCCTTGCTATCAGTTTGTAAAGTTATTCAACCAGTAGTAGTGACTATGAGGGCAAGGCGTTTGACTTATAAGGGCATTTGCACCATACAGAATAGATAAATTGGATCGAATGATCAGGTTTTTGTTTACATTTTTTGGAATCGGATGAAAGCACGAAAAGACAGCGTAACAACTCTCGGTGAAACGTAATTTTCAAGTGCACTGAACCTGAAGTGTTTCAAAAACAGCATTTTAAGCTGGTACCAGCGAAAAATCTCAGCTAATGCCGAATCCAAACCGGGGCCCTTGAGCTTTGAACCCAGTACTTTTTCTGGGTTCAAAGCTGAAGGGTAATTACGGATCCGATCTTCTCTTTCATCCTGGTTGTTGGACACGTAGGTCTAATTATATTCTTTACAAATTGGCAGAAAATTTAACGTGAAAATGACGGAACATGTAAAATCACTACTTCAAATGGATTAAGAAATAAATACACGCCAAAAAGTTTTTTGTTGGCAGTTAATCATTTAGTTTTTGACCCGTTGTCAAATAACAGTGGTGATAGTTAAAATTGATAATTGGTGATAGTTGTGATAACAGTGGTGCTAGTTTACATTTTATAGAAAGAAATTAATGACGTCGGGGCATTTTATAAATTATGCTTTGCAAAATTTTTGGACGAGTTTTCTTTTAAATCACTCACTTCTGTCTCTTTTCATTTCCATACCCACTTACTCCCGTCAAGTTCTTGAGCTTGGTACCTATACTTTCTGAATTTTTTTAACATGCCTCTTCAACTTCCCTTGTTCCTCAAATATCAAAATTTCCACCCTTTCCTATTCATAATATAAGCAAGGAATAGAGACACTCAAATTATTAGGTCTTTTGAAAATGGCGTGTGTTTAAATCGTTTGAGCAGGAGAATTAAGCACTTGTGGAGTTACAAAGTTTTCTACTCAAAACGATGGTTGAGTCGCTTTTGGTTAGCTTTTCCCTCGATTTATTTCAGTGGTTGATCGTTTATAACTTCCGCAACTAATTGGAATCAATAAATAGCCTCGCAGTCGTGGATAAATAAGTGAAGCATGGGAAAAAATTAACAGGAATAAATTGGGGATGTGATTAGTTCCCAAAACTGATGGGATCGCCACCTGTATGCACCTGAATTAAAATTTACGCGAACGGTAACAGATGCCATTTTAAATGGTTGAATTTTCTCTAAGGCATTGGATTAGAGTGGAACTACCTGCTGAAAAACCCTGCCATATTCTGTTATCCCATCCATTCGCTAACGTAAAATCACATGTAAATTTGCGTAACCTTATATTCCAAATACCTATGGTAATAATAACGCTGGCCGTAAATACGGTAGCATGTGAAAATTCGTCTTGCCCAGAGTTGATAGGTGTAAGACTGGCCTGGCTCAAACTCTTGGCAGCATGACAAAGGTACGAGGCATGTAGGCGATTTAATTGGCTGCGTCGGTAAGCCAAAATAACAATAAAGCCATGAGCTGGTGCGAAAATAAATTTCATTCCGTCGGGAAATTGACTTTAATATTTTATCGGAGCTCCCGAAGTAAATTGGTAGTGTGGACTGAACGCTTGCGGAAAAAAGTAACTAAATCAGTAATGAAGGAAAAAAAAGGCATATTTTCCCACTCCCATTGGTATTAATTTAATACAGGGAAATAATTTCATATTCATAATCATAATTAGTCAGCGATCCTGAGATTGTTAACCTAATAAATTGATGTTAAGTAACGTAATTGATAAGTATGATGTGATTAAAAACGTGGTCACGTAGCCAATTACGAGTGGAGTGCCACTGGCGTTGTGTCATTATTGATTTGGAGGGCTGAGGATCGAGTTGGTGTGGTGGCAAGAGTACATCTCGAAGTCCCGGGTTTGTATCCCGGAAATGACTCAGGTTTTACGTTTACCGGTCCCGCATTGAGTGCTGAGGGAGAGCATTTCGAGTTCAGTACTCCATATGGGGCTTTAAGCAGCAGCTTTAACCATGACTTCTTTTGTTAATACTAGGGTAATGCTGACGCCGGGTTCATTCCAACCCTCGTCCGAACAGTGCAGAATTACTACCCTAGCCCAATTGCCCACCTATAATATATCGGATAAATGACCTTTGCTGTAAGATGCCTCCACCGATTAGCTTTTGCTACGGTCAGAAGAGCACAATAACTTCAATTACCTTTATTTTCGGAGCTATTTAGTAATTCGAAAAGGATTGGCTGTAAATATTATATTCGCCATAGGATAAATGCTGTACATTTTTCACAAGACGTATTTGAAAAAAAATGAAAAATACTCGGAGAACCAAACCTTAGTCGATTGAAATCAATACTAATAATGTATTTTATTGGAAAAGTATTATTCATAAGGTTTTGACGTATTTTAATGGTTGTGTTATTGGTTTCAAGACGCATGAAAACGGAATGAAGCATGAGGAATGTTGCGGAAGTAGCCATGGTCTCTGTTTACTTATAATGACAAATGAAGCAGTTCCTACCAAAATATATGAAGAAATGATGTGTCTACTTCTTATTATGTAGGATTTACATTTAATTTGTGCAACGGGAAAGTCTTTAGTTTTATGTGGAAAGTTCTCTTACATTTTATGTAATTATGTTTTCAAAATATTCATGGGATCGAAAGGGAAATGCGAGATGATATAATATGCAATCAGGGCAGACGTGGTAGACATTCTCCATTTTAATAATATTTACACCATGATGCTAATTTATAGGTTATTTCCCAAAAAGATTACACTACAAAAATATTCTAATAAGGTGCACAAGTTCATCCTCACTCGTCTGCAAATGTTGAAATTTTGGATTAGGTAAGGGACATTTTTCTCTAATACTGTAATTACCTTGTGCTAATCTAATCATCTTATTTCGTGTATTTTCTGAAAATGTAAAGTGATGTCAGGCCCTGACTCCTCAAGCTCATTCGCAGATGTTACAAAACCACATCCAATCTTAAATTGACTCCTTTGATACCAGTCGTGCAAAACGACACTCAAGGATATAGAACGTTAGACGTAATATTCAACCGGAAGTTTGCTCTTTTTGGTAAGGAAAAATTTCGCTTAAAATTTTGGTAAAGGATAATTCCAACTGAAGTGTTCAAGTCACATTTCAGGGAAGAAGTGAGACAGTTTTCTTTTCCTGCGCCAAGTGTGTTTTCCCAGAAAATACTGGTATTTTGAATCTGTTTAGCTGGATGTATCGAACATTGGACACATAAAGTGCTGGTATTCAAATATGATAATAAACGTTTTTACTTATGAACCTCGGCATGGATAATTGTTGAGTTTTAACGCGAATGTAAACGTCGTATATTCTTTTACAAACTCAACATTCGGAGTTCAATCATGACCACTTGGTGAAAATATTTGTGATAATTTGTCACTTGCTTGACCTAGTCCCATGTCGCATTCATTACCGTTGTAATTAAAATTGAAGTTGCACTTTGCTGAATTTGATGTTTGCGTCCAGGGTTTACTTGTGTTCGTTCCCGTATGAGAGGGTTTGGACGCAAAGCTTACGCTTAATTGCGACCGGTACCCCTCGGCTCGAATTCTGTTTTAGCCCGGACCGATTGCGGATAAAAATCCGTGGCTAAAAGGCTCCGCACCATGTGGAATGAAATAAAGAGGCCGGCGCAAAGAAAGTGGAATATCAGTTTTATGGCACCCAACCTCAGGTGGATTCGTTCTACCCTCTTCTCCCTCCCCTTCCTACCACACTCATTTCGAACAGCAGGCGCACGGCTGCAAAAGGAGCGAATAGCTTTACCACAATACGGTTAGGTAACTCAATCCCCCACAGCATTTTCGAGGTATCACCATAGTTTCATATTTCCGCGGGGAGACCTGGCTAAAATACGAGCGATTATGTCGAAAAATACAGTCACCATCTTTACTTGTTCAAAGAAAGATTCTAAGAAAGGAAGGCGAGAAAAAATCCAAAGATTTAGGGATATGTGTGTGGAATAGTATAGATAAAGTGTGATGGAGAAAGGAAAAAAATAAAAAGGAAGAAGAAGGAAAGTAATTTATTGCTCTAGAATATATGTTCTCAAAGAGCAAAAACGTTCATATTAGAAATGGAATCACGAAATAGCAAACTTCTTTGCCGTGAGCGATGAACTAATGCGCTATAAATTCCATTTTATTAAGTAAAACATGTTTAGCACGATATTCCGAAACATTATTTTTAGTCCCATCATCGTAATAATAAGTAACTTAACAACCCATCAATAACATTACCGATGTATTATTTAAAGCAATACTTATTATCAGAATAAGTCATTAAAACGGTATAAAAAGATAATGGCGAACAATCAAATAGATATAAGAAAAGAAATAAATTTTTTAAACAACAAATTATTCATAATGAGGCACTAAGCAATCAACTGTAAAACTTATTCTCACAATATTTCAATATGGGAAACATTTTACCTCATCTTTTCATTTCACTGAAAGGAGGATGAGTGAAGAGGTGGTGAGAGCAGAGAAGGAAAAGTCGGTTGTGGGAGGGGATCAGGAGGATTCAGATTAGCTCGATAGAACAGGTAATTAGGGGAAATGGAATGCTGAAGTTCGTCATTGAAGCTAGAAGCCTGGATAAGAGATGAAGTGGAGGAAAATTGATCATTTGAATGGTTTGAAGAGAGGTAGAAAATGCGCCGATCTGAGGGAAGAAGTAACATAGGGATGCTGCTGATTGGCGAAAGTAATGTCAATGGAGGTGTGAACGCCCAATCAAAACTACCGCTAACCCGTAGAAAATCGTTAATTTAGAACATTTTATTTTTGAGCTTACTGTAATTCTAGTCGCTTTTAACTCCTCGGCGGCTTCAAACTGATCCGAATAAAATGTTCCAGCGCTTAATCAGTGGTACCTAAACCAAGAGAATAATTCTCAATTTTATTTTTATAGCATCTAAAAGACAGATAAAATAACGATTTTATGGTGCTATCAATTGCCGGGGTCGTAACTCCGTAAAACGCTGGGATGTAGATAAAACAAATTACAATGTTGCCGCTCAGTAAGTATTAAACTTGGTATTAGGTGCTCCAACGACCATGCTTAATGAAACAATTTAGCTTAAACTCAATGGGCACAGCTTCCGTGCCTGAGGGTTACCCGGGATTTGAACCGGAAACTTTCGATTACTGTGATATTACATTACCGAACTGGCGATCCTGGTTTGCGTATTGTTGGAAATTCCACCCGAAGCAATCGGGACACTGCTTTCTCGTCATGATATGCCCCGTCACGACCAAAAGACTCTTATTTATCCGCATTATACACAATTTTCAATAATAATTATCAATTCCCCCAAATCACCCCAATAATCAATCTTGGTTTTGATATCGCTTGGTTTTCCTCTTACTCGTGTGATAATAGTTTTAGGCATCGAGACCTGGCCGGCGGTAATAATTGTGGTGGTAGCGTCAAGTTTCAACATGTTGGTTGTCATCGACACGTCAAAATTGGGCATTTATTATGTTTACTACCAAATTAAAACGGTAGCAAATAGAAAAACCACTTTGTAAAATTCCACAAAATTCTATTGTAACTCCGACCTAGGTTTCGATTGTATACCAATCATCTTCAAGGTCAACTTGAATATGATTGGTGTACAATCGAAACCTAGGTCGGTGTTACAATAAAATTTTGTGGAATCTTACAAAGTGATTTTTCCATTTGCTACTATAATGCGGTTCCACCAAGTCAAGCCTGAGGAATTTCTTTTGATAATTAAAACGGTGTTCGGCGACATCTTATAAGTCAATTTTAACCTTTTGCTTTTCTCTGAGCGAGCTTCCCCTGACATCTGGGTACGTTTGAAGTATAAAGGCTCAAATAAAATGTCGGTTATACTTCGATTGATTTTTTCTTTTTATCTCTCTGCCCTCGTTTTGCCGTACCCTGTGCTAAAAAGTAACAGACAAAATATCGTTTGAAATATCACTCAGTTGAACTAGTAGTAGTACTTTGGTTTTTGATTTTCCAAAGGCAAATATTATATCTCACTGTACCTATAACCAAAGAGCTTAATCCTACCACAAAACTTCATCCATGCCCAGAGAGGGATTCAATCCCACGCTAGGCTAGGATTGGCTAATACAGCTTGCAGGATAATCACGCGTTTGAGAAACATATAAATTATGTCTGGGTTATTTTTCTAGATGAGGGTGGTGCTTACCTTAATTACCTTACCTGTAAGAAACGTTAGATAGGTTTCTTTATTTTCTATTAAGAAATCAAAAAATTATTTTTTATTAAGAAAGTTTCAAATATCTTGTAAATATCGCTTTTCAATAGTTGAAAAGATTAATGAGGTAGCATAATAATCGTTCATAGCACTCAGCATATTAATGATTTCGTCGCTAAGACGACGACTAACGTACTTAAGAGGTGTCAAGAGATAGCTATATGTATGAATTTGATTCATATTTCCGCTTGTGTTCTGCTCGCATTTAGTAAGGGTACGTATTGTGCATGCTGAGCCCATCCCGTCTAATCCCCGCAAACTGCTTCACGTTGTTGCCCGGGGGCACCGGTGGTGCTTTGAAATTAATCTCCCGAATGGGTTTAAAGGGCTTCCAGAACCCCTTCAAGGGATAAAAAGCTTAAAGGACTGAGTCGTCCGCCCCTTATAAAAAAGACTTAAGGGTGTCCTCCCAACCTCCTCCCGTGCCCTTACCCATGTACCACCAACACGACTCAAGTGGTCGCTGTAACGGACCGCCCGCGCCGCCGGTATAGTGTCAATGGTATCAGTTTTTGAGCAACGAACAGCATCTGGCCTTTATTACAAGCCGTTTTACAACGGTTGGTTCTATCCTGTGGTTATTTATGGGAGTCAGTCTGTACCGTTTGGCCGGCGGAAGTCTTAAGGTGGTCCTTAAATGCTCCAACGTATCCTTGTGGACTCGTAAAGTACCTACCGCAGACTACCTTCTTCTCGACGTTAATTTATCACTTCCCCCTTCATACCTTCTGCCTTTTGCAGGCTACACAAAACGAATCTTCCTTCCAGTCACTTGATGACAAACTTGTTCTCGCCGAAGCCAATCGTACAGTAACTACCTCAAATTGTCTCTTGTGTCATATGTCTAAATTCTCTTTGGATTTTCCTTGAATCTTCGTTTCGTCTCTTATCCAGAACGAAATATTCATCTCCTGTTCCTTTTTAAGTGCTAGTAAATAACTCAGCTCTTCCCTGTACATATTTGATTCCTCATAAATATTCAACTTGCGGGTATACTCTCATTGACTGAGCATGGCCTGCCTTGCATTTACTTGATTTCAGTTTTCATTTTTCATTTTCATTTCTCGTCTCGCATCTAATTATAGGCGTGCTAACGTAACTATTCTTTCATGATCTCATTCCCATGCGCCATTTTGTCAAAATGATGCCTGAGCAAGTAAGCATACAGATTCTCACAGACCACCATATTGTTGTTGAAGGGTCAATTAAATAGTGTTCATTTAAAAGTTATGTGTTAAGTCTATGGAGTATTAAGTATCAATTACGGGAAAAAAACTAGTAGGTGAAAAGAGCCAAGGTAAAAAAATTACGGATTGGGCATAAAGAGTGTTTTCCGAACTCCTGGATGATCATCCAATGAAATTTGTTGACAGTAGTAGAGTGGTTATATTAAGACTTTTAAGTGGTAGAAAATTGATGGAAGATAAAGTACTAATCTTGATTGTAATGATTGCGATTTTTTCGGCAAATCCTCTTCTTGCGTTTGCAATAAATTCTGTTATGGAAAAGAGAAATAAATTACTTTAGCTTTACACATTCGAATAGTTCTACTATGGCTACTTTTACCACACATTGTAATATTATCAAGTGATGTCAATAAATTATAATAAATAATAATAGTAATACCAATGAAGAGGAGTAATCTAAAATCTTTTACTCACTCCTCCAATGTACCTCCACAAAGTGTTGGCCTCATCCACCTAGTAATTTCTATTACCGTCGTCTCTTTCGCAGATTTTAAAGCTCTCATATTAAAAATTCTAAGCATTTAATGCTCTTAGTTCCTGTCTTTCCTATTCAAACTTATCCATGAAATTATAAAGGGACAAGAAGGCAAATTATGCTAATTTAATTCCCGGCGTAATTAAAAAATTCTCATACATCCAGCCAACGTTCCCTATTTAACTGTTATTTATTGTGTTAATAGAATTCAATCCGTAGCTACTCATTTTTTAATTAAATCTGAAAGCCTTTCTTAGTTTTTCTATATTTGACCGGTCCAATGCTCTACAAAATTGACCGGTTTTAAAATAAAAAGAAAAACAACTTCTTCATTCGACGTAGCTTTCAAGTGCTCTGTTTAGAGGGTTTAGAGTAAGGGATTTCATATCCCAAACATTCGTATTCCCAATGTAATTGAAATTATGTCCTTCTTGTCCACTTGCGAAGTTTTGTTTATTGTTCTTTTTTGTTCCCGGTTTTCGTAAAAATTAAACATTTCTTTCCGATGGCAAAAT
Source organism: Platycnemis pennipes (assembly GCA_933228895.1). Taxonomy (NCBI): domain Eukaryota; kingdom Metazoa; phylum Arthropoda; class Insecta; order Odonata; family Platycnemididae; genus Platycnemis; species Platycnemis pennipes. The sequence continues at coordinate 36,926,258 of OW121851.1, forward strand.
AAATACTTTTATCAAGCTATTCGTAATTACACCAGGTGCACTACTCGTTACAAATCCTGGAGTATGACATCGAAATAACCATGCGTTAGGAAAAAATAGTATTTTTTTGTTTATTATCGTTGGACAGCACGATAAAATGATTTCATGTCACAATCACTTTTAGAGGAGGGTTTGAAGAAAAGAGTGGCAATAATGCCAACCAAAACGATAAAGAAACGGACATTAAAATGGAGGCATTCAAGAAAAGAATTAACAAAAGCTTCACGTTCATCACCAAACAGTGGCAGTTAAAGAATTCTCGTCGGAAATTCCACTGGTATTTATGAATAATGAAATCAATGTGAAGCCCTTTATTTAAGATTCAGCCACGCTATTGTTTTCTTCCTTTTGACTTAATCACTCAAATCCTTGCTAAATATAGAGCATAGATATCTTTTGTTTTTGACTTACAGTAGGCTTTCTTTTTATGAATTTTATTCCATAAAATAATGGGATGATCTAAAATCAAAATAAACATTTGCGTAGGCTCATTTTGTCTCAAAACAAGAGCACTGGAAAAATATGCATTTTATATTCCTCCAAGTTCCGGATGTGGCTCTCCGGCTGCGGTACTGAGGGCAGTGACCTGGCAACCTAAAGGTCTCGGGTCCCAATCCCGTCTCGGGCATGGGCGCTGCGTTTGTCTTAGAATTGGGCTTAGGATTAGCATATGTCGGAGTTGAGTTATAAACGGCTTAAGCGTTCTCAAATACTTATTTACTTCACTTACGTTCATTTTCTGTGTTGATGCTACGCTGAACCTACAATCCATCATTTATGTGAGGAGAGCATTACTATACACTCTAGCCATAAAAAGTTGAGTGTGCCTTTTGAGAACATGTTCTTGATCATTTCAGCGTAATGCACTCTGTCCTTTCTTATTTCCTTGTTTTCTTACGTCTCGTTCTCCATCTATCGCTTCCAAAACTTCTTTTTACTGTCCATATTCCCGAGCACCCCTCCTTGAAATACTCCGAGCCTTGCATTATTGGAATTACTTATTTTTCTGCATTTTGTGCTATTTTTTTAAAACTTTTAATGAATCTTGCGATGCATCCGTGGCCTATCGTCTTCTTTTATTTATTTTATCTGTTGTTTCACTCAAATAATTTTTGAATTACTGATTCTAAAAGCGTAAAAACTATACTTAAATATGGGCTATTTCTCAAGTATTAATCGTAAAAATGTACGTATTCTTCCTAAGTTTTAAGACGTATCGCCAGCACGTTGCGGTACGACATATCTGCAAATAGTTTTTCCATATGTATGCATCCTCGACAGCTTCTAAACCCATTTTGTAGTACTTAAAAGCTTTAGACATAATGATTAGGTTTCCTTGCCTTGTTTCTTTCCGGACATTTGTACAAAGGTCCACTCCTCTACCATTGTTTTCTGGAGTCAGTCTCTTTTAGAAGGGAGTACAATAGCTGCATATACGTAGAAACAATGAGATGCGGAAGGTCATCATCAAGGGTAGAATTTTGGCTAAGCGATAACGAGGAAGAACAATAGGTGTTATGGGTAGAGAAGTAGGAGATATACCAATTTGAACGACAAGTAGCTTAAGAATTTAACAAGAGCGCACATGAGATCAAGATTCAGAGATGCTGTTATCACGCAGCATCAAAATCTTCACGGAGGTGACTGCATTATGTGCTTTCCAATTTAAAGAGATATGGGCAGTGGGTGTAGCAAGTGACAATTTCAGCTTATTTCAGGCCATAAATAGGGAAAAATCACAAAAAAAGTCGCATAAACATTTTTCCCCCGGTTATTCAATCGATTGATATCTTTTTTGCTTCATAGGGATTGATGTACTTGATTGGCTTTCTTTCTTTGCGAAAGTATTCAGACTTTGGCATTTACGTATACAAATTACTGGAGGCAGAAAGAACATGCAAGGGAATCAAACGTAAAGAAAGAAGGCACGGGGATGAGGAAAGTGGAGTCGGCATAACTTTAAGCACCATCTCACGGTTAACACCTATTTTATATAACATTTTGCGGACTGTAAACGGTGGAGATGCCGTATTCGACCTATGCATATAATGAACAAAAAAGTAATAATTATACTTTGTTTTTTCATACTTTCACTCAATGCTTATCGGATGATGTCCATCATCATGATTAGTCATCGATCCTCAGATTGGTTTGACGCAGCCCTCCACTGAGTTCTTCTATCGGCTAATCACTTCATATTCACGTAACTCCTCTCTTTCACATCCTTTATCACTTGTTCCATATATCTTGGACGAGGCCTTCCTTTGCCATTCTTCCCGTTCACTTGTCCAAAAATTGTCTTCTTCTGGACATCATGTCTCATGATGTGGCCGATTAGGTTTCCCCATCTTCTTCTTATAATATCATGTATATACAATATTGAAAGTGCGGCTTTTCATTCATGCCTGACCTAAACGACCTCGAGTAGCTAATTAGGTTTTTTTTGTCGCGAAATTGGGCAAATACGAGAGTATATCAACGTCAAATACGAAAAGTTTGCGGTCGAACAGTTCCACGACAAATGCCTAGGTAGGTAGATTTATTTTTACGATTTTATCGTTGTAAAAATTCAAAGAAATGGAATGAGTGTACGATTTTCTAGTTTAATTGATCTAAAGTTAAATGTAATTTTGATTCAAAGGAGCGCTTAAATGAAATATATTGGTTCAAGTTGTCAAAACATAATTTTGTCGTGCACCCTGGGTCTTTTAGATTGGAGCCATCGAGGCTATAGTCAACACAGTCAGTGAAAACCGAACGAAGACCTTGAATTTTTACCCCTAAGTAGGATTTTAATTTTCATCATTTGCGTTTAGATTACCCTAAATGTTAAAAAATTAAGTATTAATAATTCTTTAATTTATAAATTACGTTTACTTTGAATCTTAGATTTGAAACGTCGTGGTCCATAATTAAGTCTTGTACCGATGCTGTGCATGTCAGAAAATCCAATAAAGAAGATGCCAAGTGTATAATTCCCTCTTGTGGAAGGTCGTGGCTTAAGCTGGCCGTTAATGTCGTCCTAATGTCCTTTCTTCAATACCTGCTCGATCTCCAACTTAAATTGATTAAATTGATTAAACTCCGATTAAAAAACTCCAGAATAAAATAACGTTAAGGGAGATGGAGCGTCGTTAGGGAAAACTTTCAAGATTGGTGGGGAAACCCTTTAAAGGTTCAATTGGGTTGATGTATCATTTTTCTATTGTTTTCTCTCAATTGCATCTTCCCTCTTGTGGAAGGTCGTGGCTTAAGCTGGCCGTTAATGTCGTCCTAATGTCCTTTCTTCAATACCTGCTCGATCTCCAATTATCTGGCTCTCTTCTGGTGTATCTATTCTCTTGCTAATATTGAAGCCCTTTCATAGACCATTAGGGTCGCTTAATTCCTCCTTCTTCCTTGAACTTGGGAGTTTTTTTATTACCTCTTCATGGATCACCTCGTCCTTGATGCCATTTGGAGCAATTAAGTTAGAAATTATTCTATAGAAAATATTTTTTTCTTTTGATTGAACTTAAGGAATTTATAATCGCTTCCCTCTGGAATTGGAGTCATTAATTTCCCTTTCGAGAGGTCTGGTGGATCAGTTATTTAGCGACAGAGGGTGACATCTCTACTGATGCCAGAATTGCAACTTGGAAATATGGATTAAAAAACTCCAGAATAAAATAACGTTAAGGGAGATGGAGCGTCGTTAGGGAAAACTTTCAAGATTGGTGGGGAAACCCTTTAAAGGTTCAATTGGGTTGATGTATCATTTTTCTATTGTTTTCTCTCAATTGCATCAGTTTTGCCTCTCAAGAGAATCTTGCTTTAATAACTGGATTGAGCCGAACACAAAGTATGATACGCATATACTTGCAAAAGAATCACATTATATTATGAACTATTTCAGCTTCTTTTTCTGCTGTCTATTCCTATTCTCATATTAAAAATTAACCTGCTAAATCTAACTGAAAATGTAGATTTATCGTTAGGGTACCAAGACCAACTTCTACTTTCGAAACGCATTCTCCAAGGGTCTTGGGTCAGAGTTATTCGCTGCCAACGGCATATCAGGATTTTATTTTGCCTACTAGGTCATAATTATTGGAAATGGTTGATGAATGCTTGGAACATCACATGGATTTAAAACTTTGAGCCCTTCAATCATTATCCAACATCCTTGCTGCTAACTTGCCTTGCATAGTGAAGGACTTCTAATCTTAAAAACTTCATCTTTGAATAATTATGGAGATCAGCTGTAATTTGTGGCTATGTTTTTGAATGCATTTATTTGTATTTTAGATTTAACAAAACGTCAATTTTTTCCGAGTCCCTTTTGCTGCCTTTATTTGAACAGTATTTTAAGGCATCATAACTCATCAGAAGTATTCAAAGAAATGGGCCAGTATTTTTTACCCATTGTTAAAGTACGTATTTTTTTATAATTTTGGGGTTTTAGGGGCTGTGTTTGAGAAACATCTTGGTATCCAATGCCTTTAAAGCATTGCGGGTAGTGTATGGAAATATAATAATAACCTTTTATACATATAAACGTTAGATAAAGTAACCCATTTAGCTTTTAGATGCAAAGGCATCCAGTATTAGTGTTGAATTTTGTATTTAAAAAACCTTAGTTGACGAAGTCAAGATGCCTTTAGTGCCTTTAATGCATTGAGGGTAGCGTGTAGAAATTAAAATCAGTAGAATTTTCAAATTTTAGTTATTTTGCCCGAAACGGGAAATAATATGTGTAAGCACATTTAAGCCATATTTCTTTTCAGTTTTACTTTTAAAGTAGTTTCCATTCATGAATGATGATGTTACCATTTAATTTGCGATGACTTTAAAAATATTTTTCCGCGCTATCATCAGGCATGCTTCACAGTGATAGAGCATTCAACCCTCGTAATAGTGTACGCAAATATCAAGAATGGAAATAAATACTACATGAGCACTCTTAAATATTCACTGAAATTAGCATAAAAAGTTATTTGAAATTGTTAAAACAAGAATCAGAAAATGCAAATGCAAATATGTTTTGGGTGTTTCTTACGGAATTGTTCCTCGAGCACTCTTAGAGAGTGGAAAAATATTAGTACTTGCATGTGGAGTAAAAGAAAAAAAAGTTGTGAGCACTCTATGGATATTATTTACGAAGGAACTAGGCTTTGCCCTTTTTCACTCCCCAGACAAGCAGACACTCTCTACTCTAGAGATTTTCCCCTTTGTTCTACTTCTCTCAATTCTGCCTCCCGCGGAGTAAAATTTCTCTCACTCCTGCACCACCCCCTGTCTACACCCTTCCCTCATTTCTCTGTGCTAGGAAGAGGATTTTATTTGCTTCTGGGATAAATGGATGAAAAATGAATAAGATTATAACATAGTGGGAAACCACGAGAAGGTTTGGAATAAAACATGGATCCTTTTTCTTTTTTGATGGAGAAAAAAATGGGAGAGTCTTGAATCTCCTCCGCGTTCTTTTTTTTCGCTGCTACACCTGGGCTGCATAATTTATCACCGTTTCAGAGAAATACATTAAGTGTTCTATCTTTCTTTACTTCTAACTGATGCTCGCTGAGAGACTAGAAAAATGACGAATGTTTTTGCTCATGTTTTTTCCTAGAGGATTGCTTCACAGTTTGCGAGCATCATTGCAATAACCTGGTTTCTTACTTATTGCGTTTTATTTAGAAGGTGGGGAAGATGCGATATGGAAGATTCTTTAAGGGCGTGTGTTTGTGCTACTCTGTTTATAAGATGGTCTGGAGTTTGATACTGTTTTCTATAAAACGTTCATGAGCGAACCTCTCCTCACTTTCAAAGGATTCACAGACGTGACCTGGTTCACGGATGCAGATCTAATGGTAGGTTTAAGAGGCATCCAGAGGGATCTAGTTTTTTCTCTGACGTTTGAAATAATTGTTCCCTCAACGGTAATAAAACCCAGACATTACCCTTCGCACTTTTTTCCTCGCGTCATGTGGTTTCTGTGCTGAGGTGACTGTCATCATACGTTGTACGCTATTTTATAGTATTAAGAACAATGTTGAAGCAAGGGTTGGTAGACCACGTTTTAAATGTATGGTATGTAATTTTCATCGAATATGATTTGCCATAATTGTAGGGTGGACCTAGTATAAATTAAATAATAATAGTTTTAATCAATCAATAGTGAGATTCAAACGACTCTTTCGTAATTTTCTTTCAGTAGCGCCTCTTATTTCTATGCAAATATAAGTCATTAGAGAGGTTAATTAAAATTAATGCACACTTGGGTTAGGGTACATTTTTACTATAGTTGCTTTTAACATTCATTGCGTGAAATTTATGCATTTCTCTTTCACTATGTGACCTTCTAATCACATATTTAAATATTCAGTACCTGATGGATAGGAGAAGTGCTTTAAGGGATGGCAGTAGGCTGGGGAGGTGAGATAAATTATGCATTAGTGTTGGTTAGAAAAATAACATGGTGGATTAACAGAGGGGAAGGAGTTGGTGTTGTGGCTAGAGAAGTCTTCCCTACCCTGGAGCCTGGCTTCAAATCCAGTCAGAGACAGGATCTTCATTTTGTACCGGTCCCTACTTGGATACCTTTTGGAGAGCACTTCAAGCTCACCATTCATGCCAAATGAAACGTTGAACTGAGGATTCCTTGGCGTCTTTTATGAAGAGCAGGCCAGTTCCGACGCTGGGTTAATCACCATCTTTCTTCCTCTCTAAATTTTCACACCAACGAAACAACAACAATAAAAATAGGATACAGGAAAAGTAACATTTGTTAATTAATGCGATGGCCACTGTATTATTCTTCAGTATGAAGAAAGAAACTGCTGCGAAGGGTAAAGAAAGAGTTGAGGACAAAGATATTAAGAAGTAAGAGGGATAAGGTGCAGTGGTTGGACAGTCTCTTCGGTCCAGGAGAATTGGGCGTCTTTAGGGGCCGCAATTACGCAATGCAGTTCCGTATTCATTAATCTTGGATATAATGGTGTTCAGCGCGTTGGTACAGCAAATCAAAGGTCCGTGGTTTGATTCCCGGCCCAGGAAACCTTTTTACTCTGGAAAATTTCTCTGTACTCGATAGGCATTGGTAGGGAAAGAAATATTATCTTACGCAACTAGGTCGAACTAGGGTCATCAATATTGGTTTTAAGTGGGCTCAGTCCTGAAAGGTAGCTCTGACCGGAAGGAAAAGTGTTTTAAAATGGTACTGAAAGTCAAAGGGGGAGAGAGGGAGAGAGATAAGGCGTTGAATTTATCCTGCTCTCAATAAAAGAAAGCGACCACAGCTTTACGTCCCATCTGAAGGTTGGGGTTCTGAACTCGGAGTTCTCTCCACTTGGCACTTACGTAGGAATTTTCAATGAACTTTTTTTACCGGGTCTCAAACCCATTCCCATTGGGTGATTGGCCCGTGCTGTTCCAACCCCTCGTCCGATTTCTCTGAAACAGGTTAGTTATGTGTAATAAAAGTTATGGATCAATTCGAATTTTGAGTTATCGATAGCTAAATCCGTCGTCTACTGCTTGTAGACTCATTATTCCGCGTTGCATTGTGGTGTTGGTTGAATATTATTTTCTAATTTCGATGGATCTTAACATCAACCCACCCTGCTGTCCTCAACTCTCCTGCAGCCGATAATTAGTCTCTCATTGGCGAGCCATGAAATCATTCGTTCCTCTTCTTTACCTCTTGGAATTCTTCTCTGCTTAGTTGAGTCTCGTCAGCTTCTCCTCTCCCCTTCTCTCTCCCTCGACGCTGCACCCTAATTCAGTCGTGCTTTATCTCCCTTCCATCTTTGAGAGAATTACAGCCAAGTTCTCAGCGTGTGTCAGTCGCTGATTTGTGATGGCTTGCAAAATGAAACCTTCGTTTTTTTCCCAAAAGACATTGTGCGCTCGTAAAGAAAGCCATTGGGTTGGCTAGGTTGATGGGAATGTTTCTGTTACTCGAAATCCAGTGGCGTCTTTGTTCGACCGAATTATGTCAAGGAGTGTAAATGTTGAGTCTTCTTAGTTGAACACGAAACGCAGCACACCCATTGGCCATTTAGGGTCGTTGGGAAGTAGTCGGAAAAGGATTATTCCACTCGCGTTTTGAATTGAGATTTCCACTGAAATTATCCTGACTGACACAACGAAAAAATTCGCGACAAAGGTGCATTTTTCTGTCGCGCATGTGTCTCACATATACTTAGAGGCTATGAGAACTCTCATCATTCCTCAAATAAGTTTGCATTTGATATAAATTTAATTCATCAAAAAGATTTTTTTTCAACCTTAGTGCTAAAGACTGCCCTCTCAATGTTTTTTATTGTTAATAATTTTTCCTCGGTTGCTCATTATCACCAAGTTCTTTGAAAGTGATCATATTCACCTATTTTATGAGAGGGTATTAATTGCTTCATCTTCACTCAAGAAATATGATTTGATGAGGTAACATGAACCAGAAAAGTATTAAACGCAAACATACGGAATGTTAAGGTCATTGAGGTATTTCCGCGAAATTCTCTGTACTTTCACTAGTTCTGTATTACGCGGATTATCCGTGTACTATGAGTTTTGCTTAACTTCCTTCTGATCATGATTGAGCCATAGTGCTTTGTAACTGGCGTCTTGGGAGAATGGAGAAACATATATTTTAATAGTAATTTAAAACCATCCAGTACAGCAGGACGGCTCATTGAGATTTATTCCTTTATTGAGTTTCTGTTGTATTATTAGAGGAGGCGACCGACAATTAATGTAATTTTCGCCATTTGGAGATATCTGGAAAGGTATGAATTTAGGGAGAGGAGGATAACCCGGCGCTGGCGTTAGCTTTGTCTCAATGGAAGACCCAGTTTTGCGACCCATCCGATGGACGGAGTATTGAATTAGTTCTGATCTCCACACAGAGCTATATTTTGAAGTAGAAAACTATATTGCGTTAGGAAATAGGTCAAATTTGTGGGCATTCATAGGCTTCAGTGTGTCATTAAATATTTCTGCCACTACCCGGATTCTACTAGAAGCCTTGAGATGGGAAACCAGTACTTGCGCCTCCACACCTAATCCTTTCCCGGTTAAAGTCGATTGCGAATTTAGCTGGCCAGAATTGAATCGAATTCCTTTGGCAGTGGTTAAATTTTCAGCATGGGAGAAAGGAGAGGGTGGAAACGATTGTAGACTAAGTAGGAGATTGTCTACTCCAATTCGCATGAGGAAGTAATGATTAGAGATAAGGGGTAGAGTGGGCTGCAATGTGCCCCTATTCTACATACGCAGCTTTGGCCTCAAGACGTTTCTTGGGCGTCGGTGCCTTTGATAAAGAAAGCCAAAATTTTTCTTGATCCAAATATGCATTTTCCTGCATGGGGAACACCGTCACGCTTGTATTATTCGTATGGAAGTCATGTTCCTCCACGTCATTCGTCATCACTGAATGCTCAGCGTGTCTAGAAGTAATGTCTCCCTCGCGGTCTTATCTCTTTTTTGGCTTTGCCTCGTGAGCACAGCGCACGAAGTCGTATTCTCTTGGAATCATAATCACGAAAGTTATGACATCTCTTGCGCCACCAAGGGATATTACAGACCCAGAGTGTTAGCGGTTGGCACAAAATAGTGACGGAAACGATTTGCTAAATGAAATCAGTAGAATTTTTTATCCATTGAAGCAGTTCCAGAAGAACTGTAAAACGGAAAGTTCTTCTACAGCCAGTAATCATTTATCTTTTGGTTGGGTTCAACTTTACGCCTGTTTAAAAACTTTTGTCGTATAAGTTCCGCAATAATTTAGTTTTCGTTTCAATTGACAGTTCATCTCTATTTTACTACGCAAGTCACCATAAGGACTCGGCAGGGGAAGAAAATGCTTGCAAAGCTGATTAGACGTCATAATGCCCTACTTACAGTCTGTAAACTTCTTGCCTCAACTTAAACTCATATAAACAAGTCTCATAGTCTTTTCTCCTCTTATCTCTCATTCTCTATTGTGTAGATACAACTACCTATCCATCACCTTTGGTCGTCTCAAAAAAGTCTTTATTTCGCCCCCTTTGTGCATGCATATGTTTTGCTCATACTGAGTTTTCTAAGTGTGGAAAACGTTGCTTGTCAAACCTTTAAGTTCTCTTAGTTTTCTAGATTCAGTGTATGTAACGTAATACACTATTAGTTTGGCTATCTGTGGGAGGCAACCGATCTCTAAAGCCATCTGCGTCATTTAGAAAAAAATGAGTTACTTGCTATGGACTGAAATTTTTCGGGAAACGGAGGAATGGTGGAGGAAAACTCGGCGTCGGCATCGCCTACTCTAAACGAATGAATCAAAGGGATCCATCCGTTTAAAACTTCTCATCCGACGGACAGAGTACTGAACTTGAAGTGCTCCACACACAGTACTCAGAACACACTGACTTTTATGCCTCTGATAAAGCTCAGTCTCTTCCGAAACTTGACCCTGGGTCCTCAGGATGGGAAACAAGTACCTACTCTATGCTGCACGTCAATCTGATCCCCCTCTTTTATTTCAAAAAATGCTAATTTGATCGTAAAATTGTTTGAAGAGCATTTAGTTGATCGTTTTTCTCGCCACATTTCCTTTCCCTGTCGCTTATTAGCAGAGTGAGAATTTCCATCCATGCGCCTCATCGATCGGATGAGAGATTAATGGCTCATGTTCGTGTCACAAAAGAAAAACAGCAAGTCTTTATTCCACCAATGGATACATTATTACTTTTTTTGGGAACTCCTAACAAGACTTTTGATTGCCAAACTGTTAATAAAAATAATTATAATATTTTATTTTCATCAAGACACGTTGGCAGTAGGGAAATAAGCAGAAAAAAATTCAGGTAGCACAAAATACATGCTTTTTATGAAGCTGTCGTAATTTTTAACCATAAATATCAGCTTAAGTAACAACTGATGTGGTAGTAGATAACATAAGTTATAATGCCATCAGCTTAAATATGAATGGTATGCAATAGTCTAATTTTATGAAAACATTTTCGCAATTTATAATGTGACAGCGATATTGGGAGAGGATGAGGTACGTGCTTCACCAAGTCTACGATTTGAATGAGGACAGAAATGTGGTAGAGAGTTAACGGATATTGGTGCTTGTCATGAAAACTAGAGTGGCGGAATGATTTACAAAAAATGTTTTGAAAGAATGGGTGGAATATTCTGTGGGAGCCACTAATGAGTGAAGGAAATTCACCAGACTTTTATGAGAGAGGTTTTTATACCGGAGTACGTTTTTAACGGCACAAGCCGTAAAAGTAATCAACTGTAATGGAAGTTCAAAAGGGCATTACGAGTCACAAGGGATGGTAAACGATATATGCATGTTTGAACCTGGAGTTGATTTGTCTCCAGGGGAGAGTGACTAGTTTTGTGGAAAAAGCGTTGTTATAGGTTTCGCAGTGTGTCCTAAATGTTGAAAGAATAAGATTTGTAATCGCTGTTAGATTTTAAGTTGAATTACAGGCTAGATATACCTCAAAGTTTTAAAGCGAGTGCCTTCTCTCAAGCCGCTAAAGATATATGTTATACCAGGGTACTTGCATCGGAATGATAAAATGAGAGGGATATATGGTAAGGCTGGGTAATTAAAGAGTCGTACTTTATTCGCAAAGTAAGGGGTAATAATAATTCTATATAAGCTATCGGAGGGGTAATTAGCATAGATAAAGATGATTTTAGAATAATTTGCACATTTTCTTGATACAACAAACGTATAACCTAAGTGTGTAATTGTTTGTATTGGATTTATAATTCAAATTTAGCAAATAATCAGGAGAATTTGTATTAGATTTGAGCCTTATAAAATCTCCTGGATGTTAGCTTGAAGTTGGATACTTTATTTCAAGTGAAGTTGCCGTAAACTCACCTGATGCCTAAACTTTTTACCCTTGGTTGCTGACGGTGCTACCGAAGAATAAAACGTTAAAAATTTGATCTTTACTCGTTTATGATATATGACTGGAGTGGAGAAGTATCCCCTTGCCACACATCCTTGTTATAGCTTGAATGGTATTGTGTAGAAATAGATCGGTGTTAGAGTGATGAAAGGATGTGTTACTACACAGTAAACTAGTACCAGGATATATGTATAGTACCCTAGTTATTCAGTAAAAGATGCCGGGTTGCGAGAGAGCACTAGTAGGACAAGAGGATCACCTGATAACACCTTTTTAAGTGCCCCGATTTTAACAGTAAATGAGAATTGAGTATTGGTCTTGCATGCAGATGACAGTAAGTTAGTTGAATATCTTACACTTCATGCAAAAAGCACTACCTGCCATGAGTGGATTTTAATTACGTAGTAACTCAGTAATGAATCCGAATTTCTTTATTATTAAGGCATTACATATTTAGAGCGTCGCCTCTACCGCAGAGATTTTGGTCCGCAGGAAGCGAAACTTAAGTGAAAAAAAATCACATTTTCTTGACATTTGTTCACTTCCCTGTCGAAAAGAAATCTTTTGGTATTCTCTTTCGCTCCTGAAAGGCCAAATAAGCGTGGGTGAGTGTTCTCTAACGAAGATTGGAGTTATTTGCAGGATTAATTATGCAAAATTGATTTATTTATTGTAACATTTCTTTCACCGTTTGTCTTTGATGAAAATCGTTTCATTGAGGTGTATAAAAGATAATTTCCCATCAATTCTCAAAATACCTTCAAATAATGATTAATATTTTATGCTTGGATGCAAACTACGTGGAATTTCAATTAGATCACTTTGGCTGTTGTGTTGTTTGCGGATTTTGGCAAATATTTCGTGCAGCATACTTCACTTGCTCAATTCAATGGCTGATTGGCCGGAACATAGTATTTTCACTGCAAGAAAGGAAAATACAAGTCAAGTTATTTCATTCATTGAGTTAGCGTCGAGGGATTGATGTCTGACGATTCATATCTCTTGACTGATTGACACCTATTGCATTAGATTACTTGTCCATTTGTGTGATGGATAGTTCACGAATCAAAATAGTAAGACTTATATCTCTAGTTTCCATATTCAAACATGCTAAGAATATTTTAACCATGGAATGTATAAAATTATCTAAACATCTCTCATAGACTCCATGATTTTAACACTAAATCATCCAACTAGATCATTCCTTTCATTTTACCTAAAAGAAGAACTTCTGAGTCGGAGTATTTAGGGATCTACGATAAGTCGGGAACAAGACAGCATAGTTACACATCTTCTAACTACAGTCGAAATGCCGAGACTCAAGTGAGATTGGAAACCTTGAAAAGAGCCCTCGATTTTGATGGAACCCGGCATCCCGATTTTCTTCCTAGTCCATCAAAGGATTAGCAAACGAAGTTTCTGATTTTAATGTCTCCTCCACTAATGACAATCCGTCGGAATACGGGCCACGTTTTTGCTTAACTAGCCAATTCATTCTCCCGATCAAACTCCTTCATCCCGGAGGAATCGGGGTCACTCCATTCCTCCGGTTGTGGGAGCATAGGGTCACAAAAGGTCAGGCGGCTTGTAACGCATGCGGAACGAAGGGCAGGCGGGGTCAGGGACGGAGACGGTGGTATCCTGATGACCTTTAAAAGGAAAAGAGATGGAGAGAGGTTCAATTTTTCGAATATTTGCTGCCCTCGCCCACGCTTCCCGTCTCTTGTATACTCGCCCTCCCTCCTCCTCCGGGATGCTGGGAGCGAAGCCTCTACTCCCACACTCTTCCTGTCTGAGGGCGTCTTGTTAAAATGAAGCAACGTTACAGAGGCTCATGTAAATGTGATGGGGCAATGTGGTTCTCATGGTATCCAAGTAAGCATGCGTTGAGTATTGTTGTAAAGACATAATACATGAATAACTAAATAACTCGATAAATAAATGTAATTAAATAACTCGCCGGCCTCGGTGGCGGTGGGGTCAAGCCCTCGTCTTCCATTCCTGGGGTCGCGGGTTCGAGTCCCGCCAGGGTCGGATTTTCTCCACCCAGGGCATAGCTGTTTGTGCTGCCTATTTGTTATTGGTTATCGAGCTCGATGCAAAATGGCCATAGGAGCTGTATTCGAGTCAATGGAAGCTTAAAAAAAATCGCGCAAAATTATTGTAAAGCGTGACATTGTGATGTTGTAAATATGATTAAAATGATATTGCGCAAATGTTTTGTATACTCGTAAATGTTTCAAAGCGACTTAAATTTGCAAGAATATTATCTTTCAAGAATATTATCTTGTACGCGTTAAGGTACTACCTCACCTTTGATATTTTACGTGTGATGAATATTATGCGAGTCTCTCACTTATAATAAAACATTTTCAGGAATTGGAACGGGGTTGGAATGTGTTTTAGCAATTTGGTTACTTTTTTCACCCTCAGTACCTAAAATGATACTTTTTCTTCATTGAGGTAACTCTTACTGTTACTTTTTCGCCCGCCGATTTCCGTTCTACATTTAATCAAGAACGAAAAAAAATCTCATTCATTGGCGTAATTTAATACCTGAAAGCTGAAACAACATGAGGCTATAAGGGACAACACCAAGGAATTTTAGAGAATTGGACAATGTCACAAATGTATTCGCTCTGGTGTGAAATAAATTTTCGCACTACACTCCTCGCATTTTATGGCAAACAATTTGCTACTTTTCATTGAAGTGTTGCTTTACTGCGGGAGGCACCGCTGTATTCATCTTGCCTCTGTCGTAGTCCTCAATTTCTGCACAGCGCTATATCTGTAAGTACGCACATACCAGCAAGATGAAAATTAATTAGAGAAAAATCTGCGCAGCATCGTCGTCACTTGTAAGTGTTACCGAAGTTTATTCCAACCATGGTCATACATGTGTGACATACTTTTCAGTCTAGTTTCCTTCGTATAAATTTTTAATATTAACGTTAGTGTCTCCATAATGTGATTATGGACGGATGTGTTTGTTATGGGGAAGTGCAAATCCTCAAGAGTCACGGCTGGCTGAGATGGTCGCTAATGGATTTCTGGATAATGAATGGTGAAGGAAGTATGAGGGCATATCCAAGGGACTTGAGGAATTGGGCAAAGAAGCATCTAATTACGTGCTTGCTCTGCATGATTTTTTTATGAATGGCCGGCTAAGTGACAACAGTAGGTACTAACAAATTGAGGAAAGAGGAATTTATCGAAGCATCTGTTTATAGAACATGTCTCAACGAGTTGGCTAACCCTTCAACCAGTAGCTTATCGTGTTCTGGAGCAGTGGGATGTAATAAAAAATATTTCCTAAAGAATGTCCCAGGCACAAACAAGAATCTTGCTGAAACTAAAAAAAATTCCGGGTATAGTGTCTGTTCTAAAAAAAGCCGACTCTCACGACAGAAATAAGATTCACAATGTCCAGTCTCAAATTTTCAAGTTAGTCATCGAAAAATTTCAAAATGAGGAGCTATTTATTCACATACTCTATAGGGAATTGACCACTTTGGTTAACGTGCTTATTTGTAGAGCATGCAAAGATATCACTCTTAAGAACCCACATTCCCCTGAAAATATCTTACGCATTGATATTGTGGTCATTACAAGAAATTTAGGATCAATTGTGCTTGTTACCCCCGATGGAGAGACAGGTGTGCACTGCGCTCAGAAATATTAAAATACAGCTGCTGAATATATTATTAGAAAATCTTCTTTGAATTCAGATCTTCTTAAAATGTTTCTCTGTTTGCAACCCTCTAAATGTAAGAAGTCTCGTAGTATTTCTGACATTGTGGAAATAGCGAAGGCATTACCATTAGAAATCCAAACAGATATTTTGCAGGATGAATGGAAATTGATGCAATTGCAGATCAAATAAGGTCCGAATTGGTCCTAGTCTACGATATGAATGTCTCAAATATCAGTTCAGTCTCGTCCAAGCTAGTGAAGTAAATGTTGGACACTCGTTGTCGTCCCAACATTGTCTGTTTCTCTTAGATATTTTCCACTATCTATGATGGGATTGGTGGTCATAAAATTATTTTTACGGTAGTGAAAATAACGTTGTATGACGGAATATGCTGTCAGAAAGTCCATTCTACGATAGAGAATTACTAATATCATGCGGTCCAGACGCTATGCAGCTCAATTTACGCTCAATGCGTAAGAAAATATTTAAGAAAAACTGCACGCACGCATTGCAAATGGCCCATGCGGATATGCAAATAAATCTTAAATAAAACATATGTCCTATTGTCTCCCTGTTAACTTTTGCTTCATCTGCTATTGTCCCTTTATGATAGAATCCTGTTGTAAGCCATCGCTGGCTATCTCTCAAAGTTAGCCATTCAACCGTATTGGCGCTAACCTGATTGGGGAGGCGGGGGTTCTTCTCGTTGGCTGGCCAGTTCTCTCCCTCGCTTCGCATTCTGCGGTTTCCCACGCAGAGCTGGAACCCGGAAAATCAAACCACCCGAGTTTAGTTGGGTGTTACCTGAGCATCTGTCGGAAGTGAACCACCAAACGGCAGCCTAAATCTCGACCCGTTTGTCCCAGGAACCGCAAAGCACACACACACACGAGCAAGTAAACAATTTAGCGTCGATCGAAGGGTCCGCGCCCATTTCCTTGAGTGGCCAGCCGGAAAGCACCTTCGGCATTAACTCCACGGCCCTGAAAGCTGTCGTTTCTCGTTTATTTTGGCATGATTTAATTTCAAGATCTCCTCAAAATTCCTCTCAAAAATTTCAGAGCCACGCGTTGGTAAACGAAGTGCTAAAGTGTATTTGCATATGGCAATATTTGACGAGCTTTTAAGGAGTGTATGAGCATGAGATACATTCCGTTTGCTTGATAAATGCCATTTAAATGCCAGAGGAGTTCACTAAAATAAGTTAACTGCGTACTCGAGGCAGATGAAAATGACACTGATGACAAATGTCATTGGCATGAATTTATAATATGAAGAGGACCCTTCTATATGATTTCAACATCTTAAAAAACCAAAAATTGTGACAAATGAGAAAACAAAAAAGTGTCCCTGCCTGGAATCGGTGCATGCGTGGGTGGAACGTGACATTTATAATTTGTATCATATGTTACAGTCACCAATGACCTAACGTGAGCAGAACACATGTTAGGTTTCCATACACGGTAGCCTGGTAAAATGTAAGGGTTTATGAAATGAATGCTAAAGAAATGCGATGGAAAGGCGAGAGAGCACTATAAATTTTCACTTTTTAAGCTCCAGCTAGCATTTATAAACATGCAACTGAATATACAACAATCATATGGAATCCCATTGAAATAGGTTTCATCTTGGTTTTATTACAATAATTTACTTTGGAGAGCAATAATTTTAGTAAAAATGAGTTATGGTGATTTAGATGTTACCAAACTGTAGAGTGAATTAGGTAGAGGATCGTTGATTTAATTAGCATTCTTGAATCTCCTGCAGAACTTTTTAGTTGGCCCTTTTTCGATGATTTCAAAACTCTTCAAAACCTCCAGTATGCTATGGCATGTTGGATCGTAAAGATAAAACTAGATACTTAGATTGCAAGACATAGAGATTCAATCTCTTTTTTCCCCTTTTAATCAGTGAGAATAATGCATTTTATTGGAGTTACAGAAGAGGTAATTAATTAAGATATACTATAGCATAGTTTCATGCTTATTTTTCCTATTTATCTGCGTGGCGCTTTCAATGTACCATATTGGAGTGTATTTTTTATTATACGTTTTCTCAAATCTTTGGCATGTATCCCCGAGTTATTGAAGACACTTTCCCCGTAAAGCGTTTTTGCAGCACGTGCTCGGCATATGGTAATTTTGACATTAGAAGCTGTATTTCATGTGAGGCAGCCTGATGTCAATATGATTTTTTCAAAACAGTTCAGTAGTTTGTACAGTTCCTAACAAGTTGATTGTATGTGTGACGATTATTCAAGCCTGTTTTGGAATCAACCAGAGTCTATAAGACTTGATTAACGTCACGTAGAATGTAAGGCTGAAATAAAGATCCCGCTGAAATTAATGGGAAGCATTTTTGAAATCGATCTTTAATTTTTCTTACTAATTGCCATTTCCATATCAATATAGAATCATTGTTAGTTTTATATCTCCCATTTATTGACAGCACGTCGTGAATTTACACGTGCCAAATTCAGTCTTCCAGGAAACAAAGAATAATTTGTCCTAAGCCAAACATAAATAAAAGCGCCAATAAAAGTAAGTTCTTGCCTGGTGTTTTCATAGTGGCTTCACATGCAATGTGGATGGACGCATTATTTATCTGGTAATAATTGGATTTCCCCAGAAAATTACTCCATCGCGGAAATTTAGAATACATTTCCCTCCTTTGAAATCATTATCCACTGTTCGTTTCTCTGAGCTGTTAGTATTATGGTGGTAACCTCGTGAGTGATTGCCATGGGAAGTGGGTTTGGCCCGCTAGGATTACTAACAAGATTTCATTGCATGTCATTCAGGATAGGTAAGTAACCGGTTGGTTGTCGGAATATTCGAGGGAACGGAGAAAGGGTGGAAAGAAACTCAGCTTTAGTGTTTACCTGCCCTTAGCGAAAGGCGCCAAGGGGTTCAAGGTATATTTAACATCCTATCCAACGGGCAGAGTACTGCCCTCGAAGTGCTCTCCACGCAGTGCTCAAGTTAGAATCCGTGTAACGTTGAATTAATATGGGAATTCATGAATGGGATTTGTACCCGTCCCTTCGGGATGGAAAGCCAGTGCCATGGTCACCACACAAACCCGGCCCCCCAATCACTCGTTAGTGGCATAATCGACTCGATATGTGCAGTAACTTTATCCTGTCCGAATTCACCCGCAGCGCCTTCGCACTTAAGAGGGGAAATAGCCAGAGAAACCCAGGCGCAGAGTGATGAATATTTTTTTGGATGTTGGTCTGCGTGGATTATTTTGGTTGGTTGGTTATGGTTATTTAGGGGAGGCGACCGACAGCTGAGGTGATTTGCGCCATATAG
This sequence comes from Platycnemis pennipes, assembly GCA_933228895.1. Taxonomy (NCBI): domain Eukaryota; kingdom Metazoa; phylum Arthropoda; class Insecta; order Odonata; family Platycnemididae; genus Platycnemis; species Platycnemis pennipes. The sequence continues at coordinate 36,945,199 of OW121851.1, forward strand.
GATTGGTGGATAATTGGGTAAAGGGAGTTTTTAGGGAACGGAGGAAGGGTGGAGAGAAACCCGGCGTCGGCATTAGCCTACTCTTAACGAAAGGCGCCAAGGGGACTACGGCTTAACGTCCCATCCGACGGACGGAGTACTGTACTTGAAATGCCCTCCACTAGGCACTCAAGGGGGGATTTTCCACTGAAAAATCCGCCACTGCCGGGAATCGAACCCGGGCCCTCGGGATGGGAGGCCAGTACTCTAGCCACCACACCAACCCGATCCCCGACTATTTTGGTCCACGGCAGTTACAACCAAGCGCAGCCGCTCTTAATATTTTAAAGATGACAGTTCAGAGCCATATCAGGTACTCCCTGCATTTAGTGAATGGCGCTGCATTCCTTTGGGTAAACCTTTTCTTCGTTTCAAATGGTGCCTCTTTTAAACCGTCCTATTTATGAACGCTCAGCCATCATATTGCAGATTGAATTTCTATGAAACATTCATTTGAAAGCTTTATTGAGCTATATTTTTTTAATTAGAAGTAATTGTTGTTGTTTAAGATATCAACTAATTTTTTAAAAGTACTCTATCAGTAAACGAATTTCAAAAACCCCCCGACGCGTGTCTTATATACAACCATTGTTGATTTATGCTTCTTCGAAAAGGTTATAGAATCCAGCGTTTTCTATTTTATAAGCGATGAAATAGCATATGGGTCATTCCACCTCAATTCAACAAACGTTTGTCCCTCAGGGTCTCAGATTTTGATAAAAATAGGTGTATGGGAACAAAATCAACTCAAACTAAGTAATCTCGAACAGTTTTGTGAAAAAAAAATTTTTGAGTGAATTATGCATGTTATAATTTTTTCGCATTTTTAGCAAAAAACCGAGCCTTAAATCATATTATCACTTATATCTCCGCTTGTAATTGTCATACAGCAATGATTAATAGCTCTTTTTAAAGCTAAATCTTTATTGAATGCAAATATTTCAAAAAAAAATTATTTTCTTCTTAACCCTATTGTTATTAATTACTAATATTTAAAACATTGTTAATAAACTTTTCTCAAATACTCCATCTCAGAATCGGCCGAAACGTTTTTTCCGTAATCTAAACATACACAGCTAACTACTCCAAAAATAAAATTTAGTAGCAATTCATAAATGCATTTTTTATAAATATTTAAACATTTACAATTTTCTCTGTCGCGGCCCGTCGGCGCCCCCATTTGGAATACATGCAGCAGACACGCGATGCATGCCTAAAAATTCCCTAATTGCTCAAGGTCGTGGCTATATAAGATAAAAACATATTTTAAACTATACATGTTAACAACAATTGTTATTTGTTCTGTTAAATGGATGTTTGCAGAGAAATTTACCATTGAGCCCCACTTAAGTTTCCAGGCGGATTAACTTTTATTCAAGAGCTAAAAATCTGTGACAATTAATATGAAAAAACTTTTACAGAATCTTCAAGTATAATTCATTGATGAAATGAAATGAAAATAAATTACAATTATGGAATTTTTGCATCATTTGTTCTAGCAGAAAAATTTCTTCGTTTTTGCTATCTCACTCTTTTTATCTCTATAGACAAATTTACTGCAAACTCGGATTTTAGTGTCCAAATATTATTTATCCATGCAAAAACATTTCATTTTCAATTCGAGTCGAGAGCCTGCAGCTGTGGCTTTTCGTGCATTGAGACGTATTCCGTAAACGTTGCTCTCTCTAAAAAGAAATATTTTATGGCACCTACGGATTAGGGCAAGAGGGTAAAAACCTTTCCACTTCCTTTCAGAACCCTATTTTTATGACCCCGTTGGTGGCCAATTCTGCCCATTGCGCTATTCGCCTAAAAGCCTGAAGGAAGACCATCTAGCTGCACATGTTTTTGTTGACAGCCGCGTTTATTCACCGAATAAGTCTCAGTTTGTTTTGGTCTGTCACCGCGTGTCCATCTCCTTATTCAAGAGCTGTCTGCCTTCTCTTTTTTCTCGTACATAGTTTTTTAAACTAATTGTCAAAATTGTTTCAAAATTTGCTCAATCGGCGCAGTGAGAGGAGGAAAGTGTTCGCGAGACAGTGTCTTTAAATGTATCGAAGAGATCTGCAGCTCATCGTGGATAGAAGTGATGTCAAAGTGGAAACCGTGTGCGTTAAAAATGAAAAATCGTTTCTTGCTTTCTTTTCAAAGCGTCAAAAACAGTGTTGTAATCCACTGAAACTACATTGCATTATCCGTAGTGCTAATTTATATACAATTACTGCCACACATTACAAATCGAAAATTTTCAGCACTAGAGCGATGTCTTTGGTCGAGGGCAGAAAATTGTGTCGTCAGTGCAGAGTGTTTCTGAATAAGGGAGTCGCGAAAGGTGACAAACCAAGGTATCCCATCAGTCATCAAGAAGACGTTCCTGAACAGCTTGTGGCTGCAGAAGCAGTACTGTCACAGCCGGGGCCTTCTGGTTTGCAATTTGCGGAGCCTCATGTATCCCTACCTACAAACAACTCCAGCGATGACAGTGACTCACAAGGAGAGAGCGATGGTGCACCCTATTCACCTCGTCAATCCTTGCTAGAAAAAATCAACCTGAGTTTATCCGAAATCGGTCATCACCAGTAAATAGAAAAAGTTGAGAAGTAGAAAATACTGTAAAGAAAAAAATCATAAAATTACTTCTGTTTATCGAAGAGCAATCGGGAAAGTATGGGGAAAAGCAAAAACTTCCTTCGGCCCATGAGAGTTAGTAGGGTGTAAAATGCTAAGTCCACTCAAGGAAAAATTTGCTGAAGCTAATTCCTACAGTGAAAAAATTTTAGTCCTGTCTACACTGCCTAAAAGCTGGAGTGTGGCAAAATTTCAAGAGAAATTTGGATCAACTCAATATTTAGCTCGAAAAGTGAAAGAACAAATAACAATTGTTGTTAACAATTATAGTTTAAAATATATTTTATCTCAGATAGCCACGACCTTGAGCAATTAGGGAATTTTTAGGCATGCATCGCGTGTCTGCTGCATGTATTCCAAATGGGAGAGCCGACGGGCCGCGACAGAGAAAATTGTAAATGTTTAAATATTTATAAAAAATGCATTTATGAATTGCTACTAAATTTTATTTTTGGAGTAGTTAGCTGGGTATGTTTAGATTACGGAAAAAAAGTTTCGGCCGATTCTGAGATGGAGTATTTGAGAAAAGTTTATTAACAATGTTTTAAACATTAGTAATTAATAACAATAGGGTTGAGAAGAAAATAATTTTTTAATGAAATATTTGCATTCAATAAAGATTTAGCTTTAAAAAGAGCTATTAATCATTGCTGTATGACAATTACAAGCGGAGATATAAGTGATAATATGATTTAAGGCTCGGTTTTTTGCTAAAAATGCGAAAAAATTATAACATGCATAATTCACTCAAAATTTTTTTTTTCACAAAACTGTTCGAGATTACTTAGTTTGAGTTGATTTTGTTCCCATACACCTATTTTTATCAAAATCTGAGACCCTAAGGGACAGACGTTTGTTGAATTGAGGTGGAATGACCCATTATTATCTTTAGATAAGTTGATTGGATTGTCGTTGACTAAAATGTCACTGTACTGCATCCCAATACAGTGGTATTTTTTGATTTCATGGGTGATATCTTCGGAATTGGGATTTAGAATCATATATTGGAATTTTTGCAATTCGCTCCAGCTCTTTATTAAATTATTTGGGTTATTTAACAAGTAATTTTATAAAAGGGTGATTTAAATCACTTGCTTTTTAATAATATTTTACCCTATAAAAGTGCAGCCAAACTTAAAGACTCAGAATTGCCACCTCCAAGAACTTTCACCTTTTATCTTTGGCAAACAATGTGGGATCCCTTCGAACTCTAATTGGCCAATTTTTATCATTCATTCCCGAAATAGGGTCCTGGGCATGAGGGCATTGCTTATTTTCCGTTTCGTTCGAAAACTTTTTCCAGCAATTCTTTTCGTTGCTCTGCCGTTGTAATGAAGCACTTTGGAACTCCTGGACAGTGTCTGGTCTTTTTCAGCCGTAAATGAGTGGATTATGCTTCATACAGTCCCTTTCCACACCCTAATCCATTGCAGATTGTAATATAGCTAGGGTATTCCTGAAGTGGATATATTCCAACGCAGATATTTTCTCTGGCTAGCCTGTATCTGTGTAGATGCAGCTATATATTATATTTATGGCATTAAAAATAATGGCAGGTACCCGGACAGTCTATGACTTTCTTTATACCCTCTCATATCTACTGTCATGTTTATGGGTGACTTCATGTCTCTTGTCATCATCTCTTTAAATACAGATTGTTTCCTTGAATTACGTAATACAGCATTGTTACACTATGATTTATTATTGGATGAATTCGTGATTGTTAGTTTAGTTTAGTTATATTGGTATCATGCTTCCTAATATCGTCTTTAAAAAAATTTTGTTATTAATTTCTCTTTTCTCGCAATCTTCCTTTAAAATTTTTATTTGTCAAAGTATTAGATTTAAAATTTAAGGTGCTGAAATGGCTATATCGAAACTACCCCGTGCGATATAACTTTACTTGAGATCTTAATCATATGGCAAGCACAACATCCATGCCCTTGGTGGGATTCGACACCTTTTCATTACTAGGGCAGCGTAGTGCCGATGTGGCTTAGATTATATATACGGTGTATTTACTTAATATTAATCCTTATTATGCGTATAACACCGACTTTTGGATACTTCCGGTCTTCATTTTTCTACTGCTGTTACGGTCCACTCATCACTGCCATGAATTAACATGCTCCAGATGTGCGTTCAAAATACGTGCTTCCTTAGTTCCAAGTTTCTCTTTCCAGCTGGAAGTTTAACCTTTCGGTAGAAAGTCCTCTTTGCCTCAGGTGCCCTACTGAATTTTTCCTTCTTGCTTCGTCCACCGCTCATCATTCTGCTTCCCAGAGAAAAATACTCTTCCGCCTCTTCCACCTGCCTTTCGTCAACTTTTACATTATGCTTGCTTGAACTTTGCTCTTATGCTGTACACCTATGCCAGTACTTTCTTTTTTGACTCTCATGCTAATTTTTTCCAGTGACAAAACACTCCTAACTCTACATTATTTCACTTCGTTGATAGATTCCTTGATATAAACATTGAACATTAAAAGAGGCAGTTTTAAACCTAGTATTAATCCTTATTTCATTTGTTCTTGTTTTTGCTGCTGCTACTACTGCTTGTTCCAAATATACTCAAGGCTACCTGGTTTTCTTTTGCAAATTGTGGAATACTCTTCGGCTACTGTGCGACAGATGCTTCTGCTTGGGCCTCAAAACGGACTTCCTTTTCGCTCTTCCTCTCCCCTTCTCCGAAAAATATTTCTGTTTATCTTGCCACTTTTCCTTGGATGTGAGAATGGAGGGTGATGCCCTCACCCATCTCTCGCCGAAGGGGTTAGAGATATATTCTCAAACACAGACACACACTCCCTCAAAGCATGCATATATGTGTGTATATGTGTATATACACACACACAAAAGCCCGCAGTCCCTTCCTCGTCTTTTGTGAGAGTCTTTTACAAATTCCATGCGCGGAGCCCGGTTGAATGGGATGGGTCCTCACTCGGGGCGATGCGGACGAAAAGGGGGCGAGTGTAACGGAGGTCAATATCTCCTGTCTTCTCTGCCTACGTGGTCACGTTCCGTAGCCTGGAGGAATGAATGGCCTGACACAAGTTAACTCGATAAGCAGGAGTGCGAGGATCAGATTGCCGAGTATGTACGTTTGTCAGTGTGCCGATGACACGCAGCTGTTAGTGTATGGTGTGCTGTCGATAGCGTCGTCGATAAACAACGCGTTAAAGCTTCAAAATGGGCAAAAAGTTATGTTCAACGTTCAAGAGAGTAGTCGCACATAAATCTTGCACTTTGAGACGAATGTCTGACTCCTCTTTCACGCAAGCAAAAGATCAATTTTACGAGTAGATTTTCCGAGAATGCCAGAAGACGTGTTGATCGCTTACCCTTTATGCCAGGTTGATATGGAAGTATCTACTGAGATCAAACATTTTGTTGAGTGGGATGAGTTTAAGCCGATAATGTTCCGAAAGGACTGCCATGTGGATCAAGTCTACGATGCTTCTATTGACTTACATATGAAACGAGAGAAGTTATGCTCTGCGAAATTTATTACGGAAAGAAAATGATATTTCCGTTTACAGTGAACGTGAGAAGAGTTAGGTAATATGACAGGTATTGTAATATATGTACACGACCGTGTAGGCTCTAAATGTTTGCAAAGGTTTAGTATCAAATTAATGATTGGATTGTTTTAGAGACAGTTGCATATTTGTTTATGTTTTACCATTTAATTTTGGCGTAAAATTAGCTTTAATCTATTCTGTTATTTTTTATTTACACTTCTGTAGGCATATTTTTTTGCTGAATCCCTTAATTTTATTTTTTCATTTAGATGAGATAACAACCGTTGCTGAAATATCTTAAATATGTGCTTCGTTGTCATTATTTATGTTGCCCATGAATAAAAAATAGGAATTTTAGTAGTTTAGAAGCAATAGCCTTCTCCATGAAGCATGTATGGTCAGCTTTATTGGGTTGATATAAAACCTTTCAAATAAGAACCTAAATTTAAAATTGATTTTCCCCTTCGCTTTAGCAAGGCAATTTCTTTTTTGTTTCTACTGGAGCTAAGTCTATGTAGCATTAGGGTGGTCCATATCCGCAAAGTGGGTAAAAATGTGAGGGGCGGACTCGTCCAAAGTTTCGTTTTTACATACAGATCTCAAATCCAGAACCGGAAGTCCGTGCGATAATTTTTATTGGTCGCGCAGGGCGCGGGAAATTTGAAATACTGATCTTGCCCAAAATGGCACCTTTTTGCAATTCAGAGCTCTGTTATTGACCGTACAAACAAATTTATTGACGAAATTGGAATCGTTTGATGTCAGTTGTCACACGGAACCATTCTGGACCACGCAGTCGCACCTTCAGAACATCCGGTTGCCTACCTTCCAGGAAAAGTAATTTTTTTACTTATTTTTAAGTGTTAATCGCTTGTAATCTGGGTGTTTAGGAATGAAAGGCACAAATTTAGAAAAATGTATAGGCTTTGTTATTCTTGTTTCACTACTTACCTATCATTAGCAACTACAACAAACAAAACCTGTTTTTTCTCTTCATCCTTTAGCAACTACAACATACAAAACATGTTTTTTCTCTTCATCCTTAGTTACTACATTATTAAAATGTTTGGTTAAAGTGACGCCTCTTTCGGCAGCATCATTTGTGGATGGCGTATTATTTACATAGAGCTTCAGTTTCAAACAAACTACGATTGCTCTCCCAGTCTTTACGGTCTATTTCGAGAAATTGGGGCTTCACACTGAGTTTCGAGAAAAAACGTAGTGAACCATGATTGGCAAAATTAGACAGCTGAAATCCATGAATGAAGTTGTCTAATTTGTACACATTCGCATCATCGATGGGGTCGATCTTTCGATCTCATCGATCTTTTTTAACTATAACCTCTTTTCCCTCTAAAGCCACATTGGGATCAAACAGAGCAAGGCACACAAGCTCAGGAGACAGATACCACAGTGGTCCCAGAGATTTGCAGCCAGCAGTCTTCCACAGTCTCCCCCTGGCATCATTCTACTTGTGGCGGTTGATCTCAAGATGAAACGTTTTCAATAGCTGCATGTAAATAACATGCCATCCACAAATGATGCTGCTGAAAGAGGCGTTGCTTTAGCCAAAACATTTTAATAATGTACTAACAAAGGATGAATGGAAAAAACAGGTTTTGTATGTTGTAGTAGCTAATGATAGGAAAGCAGTTTACATAGCACTCTTGGCAGAGAAAAAGAGGGATCTGAACAAGATTCTAGTAATCATGGAAAGGACAATGGCCAAATATCAGCTGAAGATAAATAAGAAGACTAAGATATTGGTGTGCAGCAGGAAAAAGAGGCCAAAACCAATGTCAAACTAGGAAAACAAAAACTTGAAGAGCTGGAAGAGTTCTGTTACCTAGGAAGCAGAGTAACGAACGATAGGCGAAGCAAAAAAGAAATAGCAGAATAGCCCAGGCAAAGAGGGCTTTCTGTCAATAGAAGAATATACTTGCAGCTGGAAATACAAACGTAGAAGTAATGAAAATATTCATCAGAACATAAATCTGGAGCATGTTTCTTCATGGCAGTGAGGCATGGACGACGACAGCAGCGGAGAAGAAAAAGGTAGAAGCATTTGAAATGTGGTGCTACAGAAGAATGCTGAAGATTAAATGGATCGACCGAGTAAGTAACGAGGAAGTCCGAAGAAGAGTGGTAGAAAAGAGGTCTTCTGCATACCCTGAGAAGAAGACGGAACAACTGAATCGGCCATATCTTAAGACAGGATGGCCTGCTGAAGGCAATCGTCGATGGAAAAGTGAACGGGAAGAATGGAAAAGGCAGGCCTCGTATGAAATATATAGAACAGGTCGTAAAGGAGGTAAAAGCGAGGAACTACGTGAATATGAAGAGGTTGGCCGATAGAAGAATCGAGTGGAGGGCTGCATCAAACCAAGCCTAGGATTGTTGACCCATGATGATGATTTATATTTCATTATCTGAAATCTTTTATGAATAACTTTAATACTATTTTAATGTTATAAACAGAGAAAATACTTCATTATTCCTCAAAAGTTGCATTGCAGAGCACGACCCGGAGTTTGACGTAGAACGTCATCATCAGTACGTTGAAACCCGGGACATGTTCTACTATAAATTTTGTGTCGAATACCAAAGTACTTTTTCTGTGTTCAATATGAATTCAAATTTCCATCAAGTCCGGCCGTTAGCTATTGATATTACCTATATTATTTGTGCATAATTTGCCCAGCTATATTAAAGTCTCATGTATGAGGCTGCGTTTTTTTTTGTGAGTTCACTGAGTTTTTTTTGGTGAATAAAATGTTAATGCTAAAGTACGTAGTTTGTCACCAGCACTATGAATTTTTGCTCGTCGATAATGCATGCATTGTTTAAGATCAGCCCTAATGATTTATACATGTTCTTGGGTAAAAACAACATAATGGAGAGTAGGGACACTTCATGAAAACCCGCGCCCTTTCAAATTTCCCGCGCCCTGCGCGACCAATAAAAATTATCGCACGGACTTCCGGTTTTGGATTTGAGATCTGTATGTAAAAACGAAACTTTGGACGAGTCCGCCCCTCACATATTTACCCACTTTGCGGATATGGACCACCCTAATGTAGCATCCTTTCTGTCCATCCGTATTCCATCATCATTGGTAGGCTTATGGATGTTTCCCCACCAGTTCTTCCCTACCTGAGTAGCGCGCCTTCAACATTCCTGGAAACACACTGCGTTTCCTTCAATAAGATCCCTATTAAAATTTTCATACGCATATTTTAACAGTGTTGCCACGTTTTTGTATTGTTTCAAGTTTCAAATCGTAATTTTAGCAAGGTAAATTTCATACTGCACCATTTTAAATGCATAAGATATTGAAATTATATTCTAATTTGGTTGTTTTGAAATGATTGATTTATGTATTTTTTCGTCTTTGCAATAAATTATGGTGAAGGGCGAGGTGGAAGAAGGAACTATTTAATAGCCATTTCGTCTCGAATAAATACTTGTTATTATTTTTACTATCACCCATATGCTATCCTGGATTGTTAATCTTTCCCCTCTCTTCCCCGCTTACATACTTAACTTCTGTCTTCTTACACCATGTTAAACATTCCTTTGTCTTCCTATATGTTAACCAAACATATTTTTTTTGCATTGCAGTTTATTCTGTCCTGTTTTTTCATATAGGTATATCACTCTCCCACCGTCGTCTTTCTCATCATCCAGTATCTCGTTTATTCATTTTCAATCGCCATTCCCAAAGACTTTCTGTTTTAACTCAAACGCATCTGCAAGGATCAGGTTTCTGATCCTAACTCCTCCACGCTTCATTTTAGGGTTTAAGCTAAAATATTCTTCGTGTCCCTACTTAAAGACCCCCGTATTAATCTCTCTCTCCTTGTCGCTCAAGCTTCCTCAACCTCAGCAATTCCTATTCATATACCATAATACGGGACCGACTTTCATCGAAGATAGTCCAAAGGTGTCTGAAATGTTCACCTAGTTATATCATATGCCCATCAGCCGTAATATTTCTGTATCACATTTTCACCTGCAATTGATCATCTTGCTATATCTTTCAACCTACATGTTTAACGTGCTGAATTCTGCCTAAGTTCTTTTTTGATGAACTAGCGCTTCATCTTGTGCAAATGTGATTTAATCAGTTGTGTATATCAATATTTTATATTCAAATTTATTTTGATGATGCCAGCCCCTCTAATAATTTTCTCCTATGGTTTGTGATAATGTACCGTTTACCCTTAAGTTCAACCCGAGGTTTCCATTGAAAATCTGGGTCGCAGGCCGGAAGGGTACCGTACTAGCTACCGCGGCTTCGGCTGAACGCAGGCCTAAATATTTTTTAAAACCTATTTGCCATTATTGAGAGGAAGTGTGCATGGAGCTCTATCGTCAAAGCTTTCGTGTCTATTGCAGGTAGCTTTATCCAAGCTAATTTTCCCAGGCCTTAATGATGTGGTTTACATTGAACCTGAAAGCTTATACAACGATTTTCAGTACGCTGTTTCTCCGGATACCAAAGAGTGGAACCGCCCATACTGTGAAAATCATTAACCTGAGAGTAGGCATTTGGAAAAATAATATTTACCCATTTTGGTTAAAGTCGATTAATTTTATTTCATGAAGCCCAAATGGTATATAATTGCCGAGAAAACCACATTATTGACCTAATTCATAACTCGCTGCTTTTCCTCTATCTTATTCAATTTTAGAGCTCTCTTAAGGCTAATAAAGCGCTCCTTCATTCTCTTCTTACCCCCCGGTGTAACGCTGCTGTATCTAATTATAAATCTTGTCTTTTAGCCACAGAATACTTGATTAAAACTGTTTCTGTAATTGAAGGAATTTGTTAATTCTTACCATTTCAAAAATACCCGCGAGTATCCATAAAAGCATACAGTTAATATGCATATATGCTCTTTAGCTTAGGGACTTCATTTTGTTTAATATTGATTCTTAATGATCCGTTGGTATAAAAATTTACGGAGAAAAAATATTATTCAAAATTTTCATCTGTTTATTCAGCCTCATTCGCTTAAATTTAAAGCGATTACGGTAACCGTTATTAAAAGACTAAGATAGCTCTTGTCGAAATTCGGGAAAAACGAAACGAAGGAAATCATATTTGAATGGAAATTAATGTACAGAGAGCAATGACCTCAATGGTGCGATCCGAGTGAAAGCATAAATTGAATCGACTTCGTTGGTCGCAGAATTTATTTTCAAAAAGTGATTTGCGCCGACCTTTTTCTAATTAATCTCTTTTCGACGTTTAAGGGAGCGCCCATTACTAGTGGTGCAATTACGTTGGAAGAGAAGGGAGAGAAGAGCATCTCTGATGACTCTGGCACGTAGCCAGACTTGGAAAGAAATAATTTACTCCTCTTTATCTCACTATATTTGTGCACTCGGCTCTCCAGCATCATTACGATTTGATCATCTTACCAAGAAAATTTTAAATGAGAGTTCCTCTTCGTAGTACACCTCACTGAAGGCGTTTTCAACTCATTAGATACCTGTTTTAAGGGTCTTTTGCCTTAGTGTTCTGTCACATCTAGCCACCCATTTTTCTGCCACCCTTCCTAGCCACCCATTGCAATCGGTTGCGATTTTTGCATGTACCACTGATCTTGATTGTCTAATATTATTAGTTGGTATATATCAGGCTGAAGTGCACACGGAACCTCGTGAGGAAATGTAAGACGATTTCTTACTGAAGTGTTAATATTTGAAGCGCAGAAAAACTAGCAAACCATGGTAGTATGGTTAGATGTTTATAAAGCAATTCTTCCACGCATAATAATGGACGGTGTTAGATTAAATTGTAGAGTAATAAATATGATAAGAAAAGTAGAGATTTACGTGTTTTGCATGGCTGTTATACAGGTTATACACGTGTACAATGCATAAGCGCAACGTAATTGGGCGTATTGTGTGTTTGAACTAAGCTAACTTTGTCCACGTAGTAGAAAGGAAGACACAGAAGTTAAAATTCAGTACTTTGTTTTGCTGAACGACCGATATGTATGTATCCACTAAGTGTGGCTGCTCCTCGCGCGCTTGGGGGTGGGATTGAGGTTCTGAGGCCAGGGGCAGGAAATGTGGGGTGCTAGTGTATGCAAAAATGCAAAAAGAAAAAAAGAACGAAAAAGAATGATAGGGAGGCTAAGGGATGAGGAGGTGCAGGAAGGTGATTCCGTCTGTGCTTGAAATCGGAGGCAATGACGCTGTGGGTTTATTTGGGCTTTTCCTTTATTTTATTTCAGTACAATTGTGCCCTTTATGCGGCAAGTATCGTTACCAAAAATACCGGGAGAGAGAGCAAAGGGCCGGAGAATAGAAGTGAGGAAAGAAGAAAGGGAAACAAGAGAACGTCGCCACCTTAAACCGCACGTACAAAACTTAGCCGTTTCTTTGTGACACCCTCTGGGCAACGTCCACAGGTCTGAATTAGGCAAAATGCGGATAGGTGGTCCTGGGTCGGCAACTGCAGTAAACTTTATCTGGATGGAGGAAGGCTTTTCTGGCGTCGGTGAACCGTGAGTGTGAGCACAAACCACAGCAATAATGTGCCTTTAATCAAGTCCTTAAATGGATTAGTGGGGGAAATGAAGTGGACGTCTGTGGTCGGAAAAACTTATTTATTGTGAATTCTTAATTTCTTCTTTCAAAGTCATAATTTATCCCGAGAAATATGTTTTTTTTAATCCATAATCATGTGTGGCTGGAGTTAGTGGTCTATAGAGTGGTCTCCAATAGGCTTATTATTTAAGCCTTTGTGGTCATTTTGTCATTTTCTGACGTGAGGTCAGTGATCAATCATGCGATCAATGCTCCTTTTTTGTTGCATCGAGCGGCATTAGTCTTATTTGTGAGTTCCCAAATTGTTTCCTGTTTCTCATCCATCTCTTTGATGGGAAAATGGACATAGAGATGTAAGAGCCTTATCATTTACTGGCGCCTCTCATTATTTACGAAATGATGCAGCAGGTAATCTGCATATTGGATTCAAAATATTGACCGTTAATAACCATTTATTTAGCCAACCGTAAGCCATAGGAAAAACATGTTTACATTCATATATAGTTGAAACCCAATCATTGAGTTCTGAATCATTTGTCTCTTGATTTGTTTTGTTGTGCTGACAATATTACAATGAGAAAGTCCATGTATTTGTATGATCGGACCAGTATGCATAAAGACCTTTCGTTTGAACGCCAAACTTCTCTCTCTAGTTACTCTAGAACTACTTGAAAATTATTTGAGAGAATAATTATTAATGGAAATGATTACTAACAAGCTGTTAGCATTATTAATAATATATTGCTATTAATTTAATTAAGATATAAGTATTGTATTAATCGTAAATATTTGAGGGGCTTTTTTCCGTATTAATTAAATTTTATTACCAGAATGCTCCTTCAAAAGCAAAGGAAACGACGTCTGTGTTAAATCACATGAACGTTGACTAATAATTAATTCTATTGCATTGTTAGTTGTTGTCAAAAGAATAATGAAATAAAACAATAATGAAATAAAACAATACTTTGTTCTTCTCAAGTACGTGCATTGAGGGAAGTCAAGACTATTATATGTGGATTAATCTTGTCTAGGCCATGTGAACTATAGGGAACTATACTTAGGGAAGTGTGGGTACGGTAAATTCAGTTAATGAAATGTCTTAATAAACGTATTCGGTTAAAATATGCGTAGTAAGGCTAGTAGTCATAGGCTAGTAGGAGTTGTAAGGTTAATAAGTCTCAGATAGATGACTAAAGCGATGAGCATAATAAACGCTAGGTTCGGCATTTACGAACATACCCCATGGTAAAGTGTTTTTGAAACATAAAATGACTTCACAGCAACTGATGCATTTCGTAATTGGATCACGCCTTTGTTAAATTTGGCGTAAATGTGGTAAATATGGCGTTGTCATGCGATAAACTTTGTCTGATGCTGCCTCACTTTTTATTTTGAGATGCAGAAAACGAGTAGAGTAACAAAATCAGTTATCGGTTGTTAAGGGTGCACTATTAGAAAAGTGCAGTATAACTTTAAGTTGAACGTGGGAACGCTCGTGAGTGAATGATGAAGATATAGGTTCTTGGAGAAAAATATAGAAATGGGAATGGATTGGAGTGATTTAGTCCTCATGGCTCACGATATTGTTTTTTTCATTCACATGCCTTAACATACATTTGAAAACTCCAGAGGTGACAGAGTCGGTGTTAACCTCGTCCAAATTGAGTAGATGACTAATAAACACTAGATAAGAAGCCACAATTCATCCGAATGCTATTTTGGATGAGGTGTCCATAAACTTAACACTCTCATTCGAATTATTCGTCTTTGAAACTCACCACTATAATGGATGCAGAATCCGCAGAACGGTAGTATAATTAATTCTTGAAGCAATAAAAACATGAAATTTTCACTCTTCTTCAGCTAACTACATGAATGGTGCTTCGTGACCTACGGTAGTTTCGTGGAAAATTGGATCGAACTGAATTCAGAAAAGAGCGTTTTGATATAACCTACGTATCTCCAATCTTATGAATTTATTATCATTGGTTTTAGGAGCAGGTACGTGTCACCTCCGCTAATTTGATTTTCAAACTTAGTTTTTGTACTGCCAGTTTTTTTCAGATGTTAACTGTTGGGCATGTTTTCTAAGCTCGGATTCCTGTACGCCTTAAAAGTTTGAAGCGATAAAACAAGCTATGATGGAAACATTCATATGTAGTGTGGTATTAAATAAAACACACGCATGGGCCATAGAAAAAGCTTTTGGGCATAAAATACTACAATGCTTTGAAGACGTGGTTTTGGCGTAGAATCTTGAACATTTTATTGACAAATGAAGTGACAGCATATACTGAAGAACCACGGATGTAATGTCCATTTGGAGTGCAGTGAGGCAGAGAAAAAGCAGATGTGTGGCGGGAATTTACCACAGAAATATTATCAGCGGCCTTATATCCTGTAAGCCCCGGAAATGGTGTGTGGCAGGGGGTGAGCCCAGATTTGGTTTCGAACCCGGATAGTCCAATTCCAGTCAAGGTTGATGACACATTCGTGAAATTATTGCCATGCCTATCAACGAGTATATCTGTTTAAGTTAACTACGACTAGTTAATAATTTATTTTAACTAATGATATATTTTCATATATGTACCTATCATTAAGTTTTTCTTTCCTCAGAATTTAAGCGCGAAGAAAAGAAACAAAATATTTATGTATTTAACAAGAGAACAGATTTTTTGGAACTTTTAGCCAATAATGAACTCCGAAATGGTTTTTTTTTCTCGCACGACTTGCCGCAGCAATTAACTTCTGGAAATGATATAACGAGCGATCCTGTTCTCATCCTGACTGTTGGAAAACGTTTTGATGATTGAGCGAGCCAATTTATCTACCTTAAAATGCACTGAGTGCTGTCTTAAGTCACAACATCATTATAAACACATGAAATCTGTCTAGTTACTTCTATTTCAGAAAGAATAAAATGTATCAGAGGATATGAAGATGCCCATAATAGGTGTAAGATTGTCAAAAATAATAGGTATGACATCGTAGATATATATGTAGAAGCATGATAAATAATGAGCGTGAAATATGAAAGCGTGGATAATTTAAAAGTCATATGTTAATAAAAATTGTGATAATAAGATACTTAAAAGACGCATTGAGTAAAATAAATTTGCAATTAACATTGTCTCCCTTTTGCCTTAAATATCTTAATTACACTGTACACACCATTCTGTTGGATACTTCAGCAAAAGTGTATGGAATGCAAGGCTTCCTGATAAATTGACCAAAGTGAACTTTTGTAATGCGTATATTTTTGAACTTTTGTAATGCTTTTGAGTTATATTCTATATCTACGTTATCCCCTATAAGCCAATGCAAGGGTGTTTCGCAGGGGGTGAGTCCAAATCTGGAATGCATTTTTAGCGAGTAAAACGACCTTAAAACTGTTATTTTTCGGCGTAAAAAAAGAGACAAGAAATGATTAAATAGAGGTTAGAAGAGAGATGATTGGTAGGCTTGGTAATGCTGACTTTAGAATACCTTTATATGCCTGCATAAACCTAAAAGGTAAGCACATGTACTACCCTGGTAACTTTAAGTTAAGTGAACCGATGAAATAACGAAGAACATTAGCTCCTCCATCTTACTTTCTAGATCCCCGTTTTCATATTCGTTATCTTCCCTATCGTAATACGCTAAGATTTTCAGCATATTTTTATCATCTTCAGTTAAGGAGACCGTCTCTAATCTTCGAGTAATATGGTCTAGCATTAAGCTTAAAGGATCACAGCTTAGAGTTAATTTTTTTTTGTTGCTTAATTTTTTTCAGCCTGCAAACTGGAAACGGTTGAAAATTAATTAAAGGTGCCAGTCACGGCTGTTTCCTTGTCAAGTTTATGGATAGCATCTGTGCACCTTCTCGGTTATCAAAGAGGACATTATGCGTGGTGTTGAGAAACTTAACGACAAATTTAACGAATATACCAACCCGTGTATCCCAGTTCACCTCATTATGAAGTGCATGAGACAGCCATATTAGGAAAATTATCCCAGGCCTGGAAAAGTTCTGGGTACTGTGTTGGTAGGATGTAAGTGGATCAATAAGCGTCTGTGAGGCATCTGTTCTATTTTAGTGCTTTATACCTTTCTTAACCACAATATTTACACTACGTCTTCAAATACGGAAGTGCATTCTCGCCTTCTCAACACATTTAATTATATATTCGAATACTTAGCCAAGTTTGCTGAAAGTTTATGCAGATTTTGAATGAAACTTCAGTTCAAGACTGTTCACATGCTTAATTTGATTGCTGCTACATATCATTGACTAGGTGCTTGAAAGCGGAATTCTTAATTTAGCAGAGACTGTTTAAAACCTGTGTTACAGGCTATAAGTCTCTCACAACTGACAAAGTTAAAAAACTTCAAAATTAAAGTTTCAGTTAAGTAGGCAAGTGCTGCAATTGAAGTTAATTATCTGGGAATCACTCTTACTTCAAATGTGTCTTGCGAATCTCATGTTCTAATGTTAGTTTAATACGCCTAAGAGACTAGAATTTATCAAATGAGCTGTGGGAAAGAGTTTCAGTGGAGGAAAAAGTGCGTTTTTTCTCTTCTGTAAAGCCCCAATTGAAATATGCATCCATCATTTGGGATCCAAAGAATAAAAATATAATTCGGCGATTGAATGACATGTAAAGGGTAGAGACACGTTTTGTAAACAACTTCTTTGAACGTACAGAAAATGTCACTCGACTATTGAATGAGCTTGGTTGGGTAACCCAGGTGACTACAAATTTGTCTGTAATATTAAAGTCACTCGATAAATTCACTTAGCACGAATTTGAATCTGACACTTCAGGAATATTTCTTCTCCCACACCACATCAACAGGATAGGGAGAAGAGACAAATTTAGAGAAATCAACTGTCAGACTTAGCGACACAAGAATTCGGTTTTCCCACATGTAGTACACAAATAAAGTGCAAAAAAGTATAATTATTTCAGAAAATTCCACACCATACTTCATTTAACAACTTTTTTCAGCTGAATTTCACCTTCACGGCTGGTGACCCACTACCCCCAGCCACACACCTTTATGGTGGCTCACAAGGCAAAATGTAAATGTTAGTATTCTAATTTCTCAGAGAGGGGCTGGTTAATAAACTGAGTGCTATTTACAACTCTAGAATGTGCACTCATCTACCTTAATAACCGGTTTACCGTGAAACTGAATATCTTTCCCACTAAATGCAGTCCTTACTGTAGAAGATGAAAATATTGAAGAATATACTGTAGAAGATGAAAAAAATGAAAATATTTTCTACCTCGTATAGAGAATTCAGTATCTTTCATCTTTGCAAATATTTAGCTCATCGTATTATTTCCTTGCTTTTGCGAAGTAGGTATATATCTTGTCCCGATTAAAAAAAATGAATGATCTAGTTTTAACTAACACTCCAGTGTAATTTATGGGCCCTCCCAATCATAATTGAGGATTCACGTATCTTTTTTTAGGATTTCATTCTGAAATGTGAAAAATCTCTCTATTCGGAAAAAGTCGAAATTTCCATATTCCATTAGCACTTTATTACCAGTGCACGCAACGATATGATTATTTAATTGTATTTGTACTGATGCTTTTGCCAGGAAATTTCACTGAGCAACGCCTTGTGCACTGATAAAAATTAATGAACCGTTGTACTAGGAGTTGTCGTGATAATTATTTTTTAGCCTTCAAATCTGTCATTGAGTTCATATTTCAACTGCCAGTCAGGCTGTGCAAACGATCACTCAGTGTTGCAGCAACACTTGTGGGCGAAATTTCTCCGGAGTTCTGTAACTATGTGTGTGCTCAGAATCACTATGTGATCTCTCTTTATGCAAATTTCACGGATCAACTGGTTGCCTCAAAAGTCCACTGTGACTCGGAAGTCTCAGATGTTCGTATGCTCGAGTTAGATTAAATTCATTCGGGGCGCGCCTCTCAATACGTGACTATGGGAAT
Organism: Platycnemis pennipes; assembly: GCA_933228895.1. Taxonomy (NCBI): domain Eukaryota; kingdom Metazoa; phylum Arthropoda; class Insecta; order Odonata; family Platycnemididae; genus Platycnemis; species Platycnemis pennipes. Next base: position 36,963,906 of record OW121851.1, read on the forward strand.
GTTTGTTTTCTTCTTTGCTCCCAGCCGACTCCCTCGTCATTAGTATTCTTTTTTCGTGCTCGCTCTCTGCCGATTCTCAAATAAATTTCCTATTGATACCTCTCTATTTCCCCCATACTTTGAAAGACATATGCGATTGTGTCACAACCTTGAATTTATCGCCTTTCAGTTGTCACAGTCTGGCTTGCTTATCTTTATTTATCTAGCAACTATTCGACCTGATCATGCGGATGGTCTTCGTGACTAAAACTTCTATTTTAAATTTGATTCCATACGTAATTTAAATCTTTGGTTTAAGTCGCTGCGAAGAAAGCAAATATTTTTACAATTTTCTGCATCATTACCTTTACTGTCGACGCAGAAATTATATGCACTATGGTTTGAATACGAATAAAAAATTAACAGCTAGACATACAGAAAAGCTAATCACACCGTAATTTTCTTTATTTTATTCTCTGTTATTTGATAGCAGGCATCAATTTTTTGAACGCGTTTTCACTTTTTTTATAATTTGAAAGCAAATATTTTTATAATTTTCTTCATCATTACCTCTACTGTCGACGCAGAAATTATATGCACTATGGTTTGAATACGAATAACAAATTAATAGCTAGGCTTACAGAAAAGCTAATCACACCTTAATTTTCTTTATTTTATTCTGTTATTTGATAGCAGACATCAATTTTTTGAACGCGTTTTAAAATTTTTTACAAGTGCCCGTTTTTGACGGTATATCAATAATAAGGCCTTCAATTGCAACCAAAGTTTGAAGAATGATATATGTTTTCCATGCTCTCTGTAAGTTTCCAATGAATAACTTTAATAGAAGAAAAATGTTATCAATTTCATAAAAAGTTCACTCACTCAGTGATTCAACCCGAAGGTTGGTTTTGATAGTTGAGAGTGGAGCTCTCCCCGTACAAAGCCAATGGCGTGCGAATTCACATATTCAGGTTAGGGGGGCCAGTTCCTTTCCCTGGTCCACCTGCGATTCGCTACAAAGTTCTGATACGCAGAAAATGGAATCGCGAGGATTTTAGATGTGTGTGTCCAGCAAGCTCTTTCCCGGGATTTGAACCCGGGACCCTCCGGTCAGTAGCTCAGTGCTCTACCCACTAACCCACCACGACCCCATTATAAAAAGTTAGCATTTCAAAACTGGGTTGTCGTAGAATTTCGTTCTTGGTCGCGTTATAATCCACGTCCTGAACAAATCCAATATGTAATTGTCTATTATTTCAACACATGCGTTTAATTTAAATCGACTGGTATTTATACTGGCGACGGCGAGCTACCTTGGCAAGGCAACACTGCATGGCTTTAACCACGTCGGTCGCTTGCCGAGGGAGCTCGCTTTTGCCAGTAATCTACCATTATATTACTTTTATGACTTTTCTGAATCCAATAGTGTTCGAAATTTTCTACCTCTCTGTTTCTCGAAGTGAAGTTGCAATGAGAATGAAAAGCCGATCAAACACAAGCCAATAGTCATTAATCATCCCTTGACTTATTTAATTAAACGTTTCGCACGTAGGAAACTATTTGGAATTCACGGAGTTCGCGATTACTGCACTTTGGTTGGGAGGTATTTCACATTACAGATACTGAGTGTCTGTCTAACACTACCTAACTTTATAGCAACAAACTGAATCTAATTCATATTCCGTGATCATTCAGTTAACCACCTATCATAGATCATGGTCTTAACTGCCAGTAGATATCTCCAAATAAGATCAACGAAACCGGTTTCGTAATTGTACAACTTTACTGAATTTGCAACGTGTTACTTTTTTGTGTTTTATCCCTTTCCTGGCATCATTCACATTTCTGCAGTTATTCCCTCTCAAGCACCTCTTTAGGGCCTGAAGCAATGATTTTTTCCAGTTGATTCGGAAGTTCTACCCAAACTTCGGGCCATGTAATGCCTAAGAGTGCGCTCCGTTTTTTGGCGAAGATCGGGATATTTTCCTAACCCACGCCTAAACGAAAAAATTAGGATTTCGTCGCACGTAACTAATTTCATCCCCTCGGCTTCGGGCTAACCCGGCGGGAGGGTGAAGTTCCAGAGGCGACACCACCGTCGACGCTCCATCCCCTTCTCCTGCTTCCTTCCTCTTTCATTTGTTTTTATAGAGGCCTGTCTCAATCATGCTCTCTCGCGTCCCTTCATCCCTCCACACGACCCCTCTCATCCCCCCGCGTCTGCGAGTGAAGTCTTCCGTCGTTTGGGTCGTCTGGGAGAGGAAGGGGAAAAAAGAAAACGGTGGTTTCCATGGTGAGGGAGGATGCTGGGGGGAGGGGGTGTGTGGAGGGGAATTGGGAGAGGTGGGACGGTTTGGTTGGATTCTCTCTTTGCTCTCCCACGATACTCCGTCTCTCACCCCCTGCCCTACACCATCCCTTTCTCATGTTTCTCCCCTACCCTCCCTCTACGTACCTCTCCTCTTCTTGCCCTTCTAACCGAATGCCTTACATATCGATTGAAAGCCTCTCTCTCTCTTTCTCTACCTCGCTCTCTCCCTCTCCATCCTTTCAACGGCCCCCTTGGGTGATGTGCGGTGACTGAGTGGTGGGTTGAAGAGGTGGGAGAGATGTGGCTGTAGGTGGGAGGGATGAAGAGGGAGGGGTGTTGTGAGGGGTGGAAAGAATAGGTCTCCGTACTCAGGGTGAGGAGTCAGGCGAGGACCTCGTTTCGCCGTCGGCGCTCGGGTTTCCAACGATTGGTGACGCGAGTCGGCTCTCTCTCGGGCTCACCTCTCCTCCCCCTTCCCATCGGATTTAACTAAACAAGTACGACGGAACGAAAGGGTGACTCTCCCTCAGTAAAAAAAAACACGAATGTTCCAACGATAGCAAATGGGCGTCCACGTCAAACTACAAACAAAAATATTTAAACGACAGAATAGCCTCGGGAAATAAATATTATTTTTGATTGAAAAGACCGGTAAAAGGCGAAAACATCGGTTTGTGACTGTAGCTGAGTTTCATTAGAATCCGTTTTGTGTGTGTTGTGAGGCATTCAGGTCGTGCAGCCAGGCGATAAAAGAAATAGACTATTAGAACCAATGATGGCGTAATGCTTGCGTGACATTTTTAGAAATTAATGGGCGCCACAAAATGTGATGACCACATTCCGCGATGAATACGAAGCGAAAAAAAGTTATACGCTCTCTGTATATAGGCGGAGAAATTGTATTTCCTCGGCAGTACTGCAGTTGCCTCATGGAAAAGTGAAAAAGAACAGATAACAACTACAACAGGGTTTAAAAAGTAGGAAATGAATTGAATCCGACGAGTACTTGAGATACAGACGAATCATAATGACCCTAAAGCATTTAGTACTAGCCATGTAATTAAAAAAGAAATATAAAATATTTCAAGTCGAGAATTTTAACTCATTGATGAAATAATGTGACTCGGGCCCATAAAAAGAAATCAGTGGCCCGGTATTGTGCCGATATAAGTACAAATTGCAGTGAAGTATCATTTGCGCTTCATTTACGCACGTTAGTGAATAGGGAAACTCCTATCAGGCTCCAATCTTTGAACAATGTATTCATGTTTGTGCCCGATGTAGGTATGCTAACCCTGAGGATAATCATCGCCAACACGCCAAATCTTTCTCTATTTTAATAAACTGGTACAAAACAGCCCTTTAATATATTTCTTTGCTATTAGATGAAGTAGGTCCAATTAAGCACCCTTCATCATTCTTGAAGCCTAAGAATTGGTCGTGTAAGCACTTGTGCTTACTTCTACATCGGCAAAACTCTTCTTGTTTTCTTCTTACTTTAGAATCACTCGTTGCTTTCTCCGTACAACTTAAATATTTCCCTCCTTTGCAATATTTTCTATACATTCGTCTTATTACCTCTGCTCAACTGACAATATTTGTATGAGTGTATTTCATTTGCATCCCCCGTCTTCTTATTAGTTGCCATCATATTTCTCTTATATTGCATCTGTGCTAGAGGTTCTTCGTCAGAAAGTCCGTCTATACATGTTAAAAAATTTACATTTCATTTCATTTACAATCACGCACCTAAGCTTGGCTTATGACAGAAACTATCAGTATTATGAAAATATGAAGATATTAGGTGATAGAAAAATTGAGTGGAGAGCTGCGTCAAACGAATGTCGGTATGGATGACTGATGATAATGATGAGCAATTATAGTTACTAGTGTGTGAGGTTTTAGATTTATCCTGCATAAAATGTTTCTAAGTGGCCCTTTTCTTACATTGACGTTATTTATAATGCCGTTGGGCATATTTAAGGCGCAGAATATTGTTGCAATTATTAACGTGGTCAAACATACATAAAATTTTGATGCATGGAGCATAAAAATGAATTTATTCCATTTTAGCGTGCAGGGAATCACATCGGTATGGTGGCTGTAATACGGCTTTCCATTGCGAGAATCTGTGCTTAAATCAACCGTTAACAATTCATCAGGGCGTACATCTGGAGCATGTTTCTTTACGACAGTGAGGCATGGACGATGACAGAAGTGGAGAAGAAAAGGGTGGAAGCATTCGAGATGTGGTGCTACAGAAGAATGATGAAGATTAAATGGATAGACCGAGTGACAAACGAAGAAGTATTAAGAAGAGTGGGAGAAAAGAAAAGCCTGCTGAAAACTCGAAGAAGAAGATGGGATAACTTAATCGGCCATATCTTAAGACACGATGGCCTGATGAAGATAATCGTTGAAGAACAAGTGGATGGGAAGAATGGCAAAGGAAGGCCTCGAGTGAGATACATGGAACAAGTGATGAAGGATGTGAAAGAGAAGAAATCCGTATATACGAAGAGATTAGCTGATAGAAGAACTCAGTGGAGAGCTGCGTCAAACTAATCTGAAGGTTGATGACTTATGATGATGAGTGTTCTTACCTTTGGTTTTTTACCGTGGGTTTGTTTAAATTAGTTTTCAAAAATTCTCTCCATAATCTATTTTGGTAGAACTTATCTGGTAGTAATTTTTGTGCTCTTTTTTATCTATTACATTTCCTCTCCCTTTCAGTGTTAAAATGTTTTGTCATCACCCAATTATAAAATTACAGCCTCTCTGTCTCACACATTCATGATACTCCTTATTGAAGATTTTATTGCATTATATTTATCGTGCATGAGATCTTCTCTTTGAGTATGTATTAATTTTTTTAAACACTCATCCTGGTGTTTACCTCAAAATTATCACTCCATTGTTAATGCCCAAAACGTACCTCGCGGCCGCCTCGTAGTTATTTTTCGGAATGAGTTCTCAATAAAATTCCGCGTATTATTGGAATGTGGGTTGATATTGCGACAAAGCTGGAGGGGAAACGTCTGGGTTTCGTGCTAGAAAAATGTCAGCTTTTCATCATTTGAGAGGTGTTTGCGCTGGTCGTTATGACTGTGGGAGAAAAAAATGTTTCGCATTTCCTATGATTCACACCCGCATACGACCTCTTTGTTGTAGGCCTTTTTATTGCTCTAACTGGCGGACAAGCATCGATGGCCTCTCAAACAGCCATTTCGAGCGGCAGGTTAAAATGAAAGCCGCCAATTAACGAGATTGGTGGGTCGGCGATATGATCTGGACGGGAAAAATGAGCGTTTTAAGGATTAAATGATTGCTCCAGGAAACGTTTATGCTACCATTGATGTCGCTATTTCATCCCTAAATGATAACGGAACCCGGTCATATTGATGGGTGTGCTAAATAGCTACACGGGCAGACACTATCTCAGCGTGGATGTATATCAGCTAGGTACCTTATTTCTGCAATCGTGCGACGTGATATAATCGGGGCGTTTACTCGGAACCGAAATCACTATGTTGTACACGAAGTCGTTAGATGGAAACGAAAAATGAATTTCAGTGAAAAAATTAATATTCTAACCACAGCCATTCACTCATAAATAAAAAATTAAAATAAGCAAAAGGTGAAGCCCTCCGAACGAGCTGCGTTAAGGATATCTGCGTCATCTCCTCCCGTCCTTGACTGTGTTGAGGAAGAACGGGAAGGGAGCGGAGGTGGGGAGGGGAAGTCTGCCTGAAGAGATCCTGTCGCAACCACTTCCATTTTCAGAGTCAACTGCGTGTCCCCCATTGCAATAAGGCGAAGAAGCACGGTCACAATAGGGACCATGGGAAGGAGCTTCGCGGTCTCAGTTGTATTTGGATTAAGTGGATGACGTACATATCCTTTGCACGCCCACTTTTCCGAAAGTGTTAAAAACATCAGTTTTTTCGCCGCTTATAACTTGAGAACTAATGGACGGATCGAAGAACGGAAAAATACGTGACTCAATATTTGACAAGCTATATCCGTTTCGGGAATAAAAAAATATGGTGAACGACCCCATTATGCTATGCATTCTTCCTCCGCTGATACGGAGTGTTCTCAACGATGAAAATAGTGAATAGGAATCGTTTTTCTAAGGCTCTTTTATGACAACAGGTAACGTCCACCATCGCTTCCATAATTTCTTAAACAATTTTTTCAAGAGTTTATAACTTTGTAATGAAATTTTATAGAGCAGGGATCGGAATTTTTTGATGCCGAATTGACAAATCTATCCCCCATAATGATTTAAAAATTCGATATAACACATCGACAATGGTGGAACTGCCTTGCGAGGCTTTCAATCGGAGGTCCTCAATTGCAACCCTGAGCTTTATTGCATTCCTGAATTGCATTGCATCATTGCACTCGAGCATGTTGGGCATCTTCTTTTACCTGTTTGTGGTTTCTGCTGTCTTTTTTAATGTTACCAAGAATTCCAATCCGTCTTTTACTTCTTCCTCGCATTCCTTCTAATTTTTTCTTCATGATTCTGCTTATTAACCAGACTTTTGTAATTGTATTCAAGCCTTCTCTCTTTTTCCATTACATCCAAGAGTTTTCTTTTCTGTCGTATTTGCATCAATACCTCCTAGTTTCTAATGGGTTTGATTTCTAGAAAATACTCTGATCATGCGCTTTATAATCAATCTTTTTTTTTAGATATAAGACACAAGTATACATATACGAACAAGGGCAATTATGAGTTTCATCTACTGATGACAGTACGTTCTTATCAAACTGAAACTACGATAGTTTTTATTCTCAATTTAATTGAGCCAAATGCACGCAACCCAAGAGCCACAAGTTGGTCGCTATCCGCAGTTAACCAATCACTGGCCTATACCATTAAAAACATAAAATGGGGTTGTATGCCGTCGAAAAAAATTATTTTCCTGTACTCCTATCATGCTACATTTTCGTTGCAATATTTAGATATCTATGCATACTATCATAATTTCAGATGACCTATCTTCGTACTAAGGTGTTAGATAGTAATGTCAGTAAAGGACGGAAGTTGTGTGCTCTTCATGCATGTGTTGCTAACTTCTGAGTATTTTATTATGGATCTCAGAAAGGAAAACGGTTTTCTAACCCAACCCATAAAGGCACAATAAAAAAATCTTAAGAACTCGTAAATTATCATAAGTCGTAATTTGTGAAAACCTTTTGCTCTCATAAAAGTTGCACTGGACAAATATTTACGTATATTATGCCCTAAGCACAGTCAGTTTAATATTCCTGCTTTGTGATTGGGGAGACGTTTTCAAACGTAAATTCACGTTTCTTACTTTGCCGGTGGAGCCTTGCGGAAGGCAAATGATTGATTAAATGATATTAAAATGTGTCATCATCATCGGTCAACAATCCTAGGATTGGTTTGACACAGCCCTCCGCTCGATTCTTCTATCGGCCAGCCTCTTCGTATTGACGTAGATCCTTTCTTTTACATCCTTCACTACTTGCTCCATATACCTCATACGAGTCCTGCCTTTTCCATTCTTCTCGTTCACTTTTCCCTCGACGATTGTCTTCATCAGGCCATCGTGTCTTAAGATGTGGCCTATTAAGTTGTCCAGTCCCTTGACGATTGTCCTCATTAGGTCATCGATGTGGCCTAGTAAGTTGTCCAGTCTTCTTTTTAAGGTTTTCAGTCGGCATCTCTTCTCTCCCACTTTTCTTACGACTTCTTCGTTTGTCAATCGATCGATCCATTTTATCTTCATCATTCTTCGGTAGCCCTCATTTCAAATGGTTCCTGCCTGGATTACTCTGCTGCTGATATTGTCGTTCTAAAAATAACTTTATGTCGTCGCTTTTTGTCGTGGACAAAAAGCGACATTCGAGGGGTATTGGTCTATCCCTGGGTAAGGTAGGCCTTAAAATAATACAGAACCTGTGAAGATGCCGTGACTTGGCGACAAAGGCCGCCATTAATTACGCTTCCCATCACCCTGAGGAGAGTACAGCAGCTCTTCTTCACATGAGTGAAGGTGGAGATCACAGTGGTCGGTACAGCGACACTCATTACACTTCAGGCGTGGTAACATTTACTTTAACGGCTGTAGTACTGCGATGTGGAAGGCAAGGGGAAACCACCACATTATTATCCCGAGAAGTCGCAGCTTCTCCACTCTTTCCTTCATTGTCAAGACGTGATGGAACCCTCTCGAGTAAAATATTCCAGAGGTAAAATAGTATCCCATTCGGATCTCCGGGCGGGGACTACCCAAGAGAGTACATCAGTCAAGTGTGATAATAATTTTAGGGTAGGAACGTGGAACGTGCGATCACTTCGGACCTGCGGAAGACTAGAGAACCTGAAGGTAAAAATGCTGAGAATGGACTTCGATTTATTAGGAATCAGTGAAATGAGGGGGCTCGAAGAAGAAGACTTTTGGAGTGGAAGTTATAGAATTATTCATACCGGATCACTGAATGGTAACGCTGGAGTAGGCATAATGCTCAGGAAGAATGCTGGACTGCGTGTGTAGAGCTTCCTGCAGTAATGTGAGAGGATTATAATGGTAAAAATTGAAACTAAGCCTACAGATACCATTGTGGTGCAAGTGTACATGCCTACGTCGGACTGCGAAGATGGAAGAACCCGAAGAAGTGGAAGACGTCTACGAAGAAATCAGTGAAGTAATAAAAGAGGTAAGAGGAGAAGGAAACCTAGTTATTTTAGGATACTGGAACGCTGTCGTCGGCGAAGGTCAAGATAGAAGAATAACTGGAAAGTATGAAGTGAACGGGAAGAATGGAAAAGGCACGCTTCGGATGAGTTACATAGAACAGGTTGTAAAGGACGTGAAAGGGAGGAACTATGTTAACATGAAGAGGTTGGCCGATAGAAGAATCGAGTGGAGGGCTGCGTCAAACCAATCGTAGGATTGTTGACCCATGATGATGATGAGGCTCAGGGCATAATAGTGATTTTAAGAGATGTTGGACGGACTGGTGAAATCCGACAGATGGAGTACTGCACTAGAAGTGCTTTCCACACAGCACTTCAGTAGGAACCGTTACAATAATGAAAAACTACGGGCACAGCAAGGCCCGGCCTTCGGATGTGGGTAATAGTTCCCTGACTACCAGACTAGACCAACTCAATCCCCTTCAACCGTTCCTTTCGCATTTCATGATTAAGCTGTGTCTGCATTGACGTAGAGAATTTTAAGTTGTTGTTAAATGCTGTCTTATATACACCTGAAGAAAGAGCTCAATGATCTATGCTGCTGATGAGCGTGAAAAAGTAATGATTAAACTGCGAAAACTGATAATAAGCTTCCAATTATAGAGGGACCAATTCATCCTTTAATAAGGGTTTAATTTATAAATACGCATTAGTACCTAGAATTTGTGTTACCAAAAGAAGTCTTTCATACATGTGTATTTTGAGAGATAAACATTGATAAATAAGGAATGTTGTAGGAAAAATCAAAACCGCTAAAACACTTCCAAACGCCTTCTTATTCGTGTTGATAGGAATTATTACACAAATAATAATTAGTTATATTGAAAAGAGGTCCGGGAGTTCATTTTGAGAGTTGAGCATGGATAGATAAGGAACGCTGTATGAAGAAAGAGGTTAATGATCTATACTACTGAGGAAGGAAAGAGTATACTAAGGCAACTTCTACTACAGATTAAATGCTTCCGATTATTGTGTGACCATTGCACCCTATAATAAGAGTTTACTCCAGAATTACACATGAATACCTGTACTATGTCAACCGAGTATTTATAGAACGTGCGCTTGTGTGTTCTGAAATGTTTTTTCTCGGCATACCTTCCAGTTTTAAAAGCTTGCGTGCTCTCTCCCATACCACACACGGCCCAGTTCATTTGAGTCGAGCCTTCCCCTTCTCCCCCAACTCACTGACGTCACATTGCAGGGACCATGTTTCCTTCTCGCTTTGGAGTGGAGTCGGTTTGGTTATCTGCACTGGGCGCCTTGAGCGTCCCGAAGCGTTTTGAGTTGGGTGTTGGGGGCGCCATTATGTACGTCAAGCGTATGGTTTGTTCCCTAGTAGAGAGAGAGAGAGGGAGAATAGCACGAGAATGCATGAATGCGCATGGATACAGTTATGGTGCATTTGGGTGCGACCGTGGAATGCTCCGGCCCTGACAGGATATGGGAGAAGGGAATTAAAGGGATTGATGGAGTGGAACAGGGTCGGGAGACATATTTTCGGTGAGATACATGATGCGAGTACTTTTGGGGCTTATGCTGGAATGTAAATGACCGAAGCATGGCATCAATTTGGAAGATACCTCGTCGATTATACCGGGAAGACGTTGTTGAAATCGAGTAGACTCACAATTAATTCGACAGAGAAGACGGCTACTTGCTTTTCAGTGTACGGGATACTGACTAGAAGATATAAAAGTGGTGAAATAAATTATGATTTGAACAGTACTAACTGCTTTATTAAAATAAATACTTTGTAAATTGACCAAACCATCGTTTGTTAATGAAACAATGTGGGTAAGTGAAACAGTGTGGGTACATGAAACAGTTAATTATTTCATAGATAGATAGATTTGTGTTTTTGGGGTGCTTCGACGGCAGTGGTCATTACGCACCTCCTTATTACCCTATAAAACATAAGTTATTAGAATTCTGAGTAGGTATGATATTGTTTGCCGAATTTTTATACTTTTGATAGTAATTAACTTTATAATAATTTCATCAAGCCAATTGTATTCAGAAATTTAAATAAATTATTCATCCGTTCTAAACAGTTACCTAAAATATCAGGCAGTTCCCCTCGTATGTTACATATTTCCCGCGTTTCCCGATATTTGTTACATTCCGTCAGGAGTTGCTTTACGCTCAGAGGACGGTCGCAATCCTCGCAGAACGGGGGATTTTTTTCCTCTGTAAAAAGGAACGAGTGTGTCAGGGTGGTCAGGGTACAGTGCCCTATCCTCAAGCGTGCGATTGCGACCTCCTCCCTGCGGTAGACTCTGACGGAAGTTAATTATTTCATGCTCTCTACACGATTCCGGGTTCGAGTTTTTTCGACGCCACTTTTATTCAGAAATTTAATTAAATTATTCATATTTATATTCATTCTTATATAAGTATTTCCGGCAGTAATTATTTCATGCTCTTTGCACGGTTCCGGGTTTCCTTCCGCGTTATTTGGCTTGATGACAACAGTCTCGCTGACTATCCTGTCTGCATCTTCAGGTCGAAGGTGTTGGCGTGTGGTTTCTACCTCGTTTATATGCCGTGGGCTACCTGTGTGCTGCACTCTGGTTGGCTGACTCTTTGTTGACTCTTTTCCGGGCGCTGTGGAGGGGATAACCGTCCTCTCTGGTGAAACGCAATAGTGTTTTATGAATTTCATTGCTGAGGGAAATATTGGCACTCCTTTGCCAAAAGTTTGGTCTCCTCAAATCTAGTGTCGTGGCCAGTTTCTGGCCACGCGTGTGTGGTGGTGGCGGAAAGGCGAAATCGCTTATTTTTCGTCACTCTCTGGTGTTCTTTTCTGTCAATAACGCGGGAGGAAACCCGGAACAATGCGAAGAGCATCAAACCAACGCCTCGGAAACCATCGAACTAATGTATATATACGTTCAATAATGCAGCAGTGACACTTGGGTCAAATTGAGTAATGGTAGGCAACTTAGTTATCAAATAATTTGCCTCACTGACCAAGTTTCAGTTACACAGCCATTCACACTCCTCCAAAAATTGAGCAACACACTTCCATTAACTCAGTGGTCAGGTAGAACAAGTGTATTTCATCGTGGCACGGCTCCTAAAAATGAGGCTTTTATTAGTATATCTAACAAATTAGTGCTTTATTTGCAACTGCGTTCGGCGAATCAAGGTGTATTTTCCAAGACGCTATTCAGTGAGCACCCAACAAGTAGGTATTTGCCCGATCAGAGAGCACTGATAGGATTGGTGTGGTGCCTTGAAAAATAGCCTCTCATCCGGAACCCAGGGGTCCAAATCCTAGCAGTAGCAGAGACCTTTTAGGGGAATCCCTAATCAAGTGATGCTTGGAGATTGCTCACTCTTCCTACTTTTCATTCTGACTCAGAGGAAAGCCATGTCTCATCAAAGTAGAAAGAAAAGTTCAGTTATTTCGACTCATGCACACCTATGAAGAGAGCTCTGTACGTTTTAGTTGATTTCCTTGCATTAGTTAATGTTGGGAAGCGTATTTGGCCAGTTCGATTTTTGCTTCAGTTACTGTGAAGTGTCAAAATTGGGACGGGTCCTACCGGTTTGGAAATGAAAAATTCTAGGTCCGAATAAAATTCGTATTTTCGAGTATCTGGAGAAAAATTCGCTTTTTAACGGCGCGGAGGTACTCGATTTTACCGCACCGACTTTCCCTCACCATGGATTACCTCTGTAATAGGCTCCGGCGACACAAGCGTCCTTAATATGCTTTATCGGATCCCATAATTTTCGTCCGAAAGCGCACTCAGCTGATGCGACCGAAATTTCGGGCGCATCGGCCATACTTGCGTTGCAAATGGCTGCTTTAAGTGAATTGTGTCCCAGCGAACGCATTTAACAGGACTCACCTTGTGCGTTGTGCATATTGCGATGTACCATAAATGCATTGAGTATATTTGCACTGTAGGAAGGGAATATATGGAGGTGTGTACCTACTTTATTTTCGTGGCTTAAATTAACGTCGTCAAGAAGTCCTTTCCGCACTTTTAATATGATTTAAAAACAAACTCAATTTTCACCATGATTTACGCAAAATATGTTTTCATTTCTGGTCTTTAGTATGAATGCACATTCACACACATCATTGTATTTTACTTGCGCTGAGACCCGGGTCATGCATATACTCTATTGGTTTTGGATACTAACTTCACCAATTTTTAAAACAAAGGGCAATCGAATTCAACGATACGTTTCTTAATTATTTGATAGATTTAGGATAATCTCTGATATCCATAAAATCATTCACATTTTTTTCTGAAACCATTTGTGACAAATGTACCGTTTTCAGTGCCATAAGTCAACGATCAATGACGATCCTAATTATTTTGATTAGGGACAATCTTTTTGACGATCATTTGACTATCATATGCATATGCTGCATAACTCTGAATTAAATTTCACTGCATGGACAATTTCCTGTAACATTGAACTGGAAAATCTTAAAACCTTCGTATTCAAGGTGAAAACTTTGGAGAAATATGAGAAGGCGAGTGTTTGGATGAGGACATATTTTTAAAATTTATGACTCCGTATTTCGCGGACTATGCTTATCGCACGTGTTTCCGCAGTGATTCACATGAAATAGAAAGGATATGGTGTTTGAGATATGGCTGTTTAATATTCGGGATATTATTTTTGGTGCACGAAGAGTATGTTTGCCTTTCTTATCTTCCGCTAGAAACAGACCGTTCCTCTATTTGGAGACGTGCTCTAACGGCAGAACCCGTGTTTTCACGGCAAAGAAACGAATAGATACGGGGTTAAGAATTCCTTCATTTTTTTCCCTTTTAAAATTTCGTTACTAGCAAGCGGGATTTAAGTCATCTATGATAACACGAGCTAATTTATTGAAAACTATCATGGAATCTTCAAACATTCAGAAACGCCGAATTTGTACAAATTCAATAAGGAAAACTACCTTATTCGGTAGCTGAATTTGTATTTATCCTATAATTTTTAACAGATATACAATATATTCCACAGTTAGTTACTAGCATCAGGATTTATTCCTTGCCATTAATGCATGCTTAGTGCAGGTTCAAATTCTGCCCCATTTCTTTGAAATGACTGTTTATATGTAGGTGTATTGACTTACTTTAGCATAATTGGATTGAAAAACCTTTCAATTTGGACGTGTAAAAATTGGACATTTCAATTAGCTGGAAATGTTAGCAATATATGGTACAATTTTGTGTTTGTTTTCTTTTCCGTTCTCATTGTGGCTATTTGTAGTTATTGTTTAAAGCATTTTTGTATAATTGATATACATTCCCATTGTGGTAGAAATAGGATGCCTATATTTTTTAACCTTAAAAAAAATGGCGTCCCGTGCATGAATTAACCACAGCTGCGGCAAGCTAACGAGCCGATATTTCGAGCGACGAAGAGAGAAACAGCAACATGGGAACGATAAGCGTGGAAACGGTGGTCATTTTGGGTCATCTGGGCTTTGCGCGAGATAAAAAGGCCAACAGTTTGGGGGCCGAGAGAGGACATCCGGCGGTAGCCGTGTTTTGGTTACCAGGACGACCATTTTTGTTTTTTTCTTTTCAAGCCACCATCTTTTTCACCTTTTTGGATTAGCGGTGGTAAAATTAAAAGTCTTCCCTCGGATGGGGAAATAAATGGTTAATGAGTGACGTTTCATCTCAATAAGCTGATTGTTTCTTTATCGATAGGGCGAAAACGTGTTAAAAAATCAATGTTGCTGTGGGATTACGGAAACTGGAAATCGAATTCCTTTGATCCTGAAATAGCCAGGTGCGTCTCTTTTTGTGAACTTAGGGTATTCAAATTTTTATGAATTTTCGAGCTTTAATGGTTTTGGATTGCTTTTCTGTGTTCAAATCAGATATATTACGGCTTTGATAAACATTACTATGCTATTATTGGAACGAACATGTTATTTTAAAAGGCCTTTGCTTTGAATTCAAAGGCTTAAGGAATGGGCTGAAAATGCGTCAATTATTGGACAAAAGTGATTATTCTTCGCCGTCAAATTCGCAATTTTAATCATTACATCTTCCGTTTGAAAAAATGATAGATATGCTACTCATTCTTGCCCTTCCATTGAACTTCGTATTCATTTTCCATTTTTTCACGTAGAAATGTATTAGGGATTAAATTTCAACTTGCTAACCGATTACTCACTGTTAAAATAATTATGAATCAATTTATAATGCATGTGATTTAGACCTAATTTCGCAAAATACTGATTCTTCTACACCAAGTCTAAAATCGGATGATGCATTAAACCGATTTCGCAGAAATACGATGAGCTTGTATCGGAGTACAGCAAGCAACAGTCTCTCAGTATTATAAAGAAGCCTTTGCAGTTTCAGTATTTTTCTTTGTGAGGTATGAAAATATTTTTAAAAACTTTTTGAAGCAGATACGCCGGGAAAGCACCAATTCCTACTTCTCGTTGGATCTTTGTGTTGCTGTTTTTGAACAAATAATACTTTATTTAGGTGATATTTTTGGTAACGCAAATGATTTTTTCATGTTTTTCCCCTGTTTTAAGGGGTATTATTGGTTTTCTTTGAGCTATATTAAAGACTTGAAAGTAAACAATACTTTCTCAATGGTTATGAAGGATAAACCGGTGCTCAGTGCTATTTAAGTAGTTAATGGATACGCTTTTTCATATTATAAAGCAGTTAAATATATGGATCTAAGTATATGAGTTTTTCTTGAGAAATTGATGATATATGTTCATATATCATTAATTAGTACTCGGTACTTTACTGAGTAACTTAAGTTGTATTACTGTATTGTCTAATTATGAGATATATATGCAATTTCAGCGAATTTTGAAGCTTCTCTTTTGGGATATTATTACCGCGTATAAACTGGTTGTTCTTAGGTTACGTAGTCATTTTATTTTAAACCAAATCCAACGGTTAAATGAAAGCAAAATGCTTTAGGTAGATTATGAAAGGAAATTTTAATCATTCAAGTAATTAAGACTCAAGATATGCATTACAATTAAAAAAAATTATATTATTGTTCAGATATTCCGTTAATAATAATAATTACTTCTTATCTTTTCAGATGGAAAATATATGGATGGACTGGCGGATTTGAATATTCATGTCTCGATGCCGTGGAGTTTTGCCTACGCTTCCAGTTTGATTACTAATCTGCTGAAGGCTAAACATCTCAATGTGGAATTGGAATCTGAAAGGCTTTTCAACATATTAGTTTGGTTAGAATTGCCTGCTGCCCAGCTTTTCTGCTACTATGTCCAACTGCTGCGTGTCCGATTGGTAATTATACGTAATATTTTAACATTGAAATGTATATTTACTCATAACAGCTTTGGATTTCCAGCCGTTACAGATATTTCTTAAGCTTATCAATCATTATTACCAAGGTTGTATGCTCTTATTGCAATGTTTCATGAAAAGTATTTCCTAGGTATGTGCACCTGTAATCACGGAACAGAACACTCAGTGTATTCAATTGCCATAATGCCCGTATTATAAACCTATATTACGTCAAATTTCTCCTGTTAGAATTTTTATCACAGTTTACTTGTGCCCCGTGACTGATAAAATGTTTTTATAACAAAGTTATACTGGCTTGAATAATTGATTCGGCACAGTATGTCGAATGTGTTCTAAAATGTGCTATTTAGACTGCTAGGAAGTAAGGATGATACAGAAAAACGTAATAATGCCGACAAAAATGGCTAAAACGGCAAAGTTAGGACTAAATTGCTCTGGAAAAACAGTACGAGTCATAATATGATATTCAAAATTGTTTCTCGGTAGATCAGCTGTTGCCAGCAACAATTGCTATTGTTTCAGATTTGAAGACATTTTTCTCAGAAACTTTCCCAATATACATCTCAATATATCTCAGGTGTAACTTGATGAAATTTGCTATGCAATTCGAAATAACGGAAAAAATTTGGGAACTCCACAAATTTCCTTAACAACAACCAACCAACCTGCCTTTCGACGCAGGACGTCGCTATCAGGTGTGAAAACTGCGTTACTATATTTAGCCATCAGAATATTTAGATGAGACCGTACTACCCTTCTTTGTTAAAAGTGTTTAATATTTTGCGTTAAATTTATTGATTTATCATCATCTCACGAACAATAACAAGAATAAAGCAAAAATCCCTTAGGAAAATACTTAGATAATTCACATTCTTATTTATATAACGTTTGCCAGGTCACCCGAAATCATATAGATATATTCTCCCTCTAGATTCCAGACCTTCAAGACATCGGCAGAAGCGTCAGCTGTTAAAGAAAAGGCTGCTTGTAATGATCATTTGCCTTCGTTAGCATGTCCATGTAAGGCTTTTTAGAAGCATTCGAGGTAGATTATTTGAAGTGCAATGTAGCACTTTGTGTTTTGCTGACATTAACTAGTCTATAAACATCCAAATAATGGAATATACACGTTATAGCGGTACCGTGACATACCATTGCCGCGAAACTTATTACTCATAATGGCACTGGACTTAACCGTATTATCCCTGGTGTTTATGCGCACGTTTCTGCAGTCGGGAAATGATAAAGGGATTGAAGTCGACATCGTTTTATTTCTACTGTCTCTCCAATGGTGTGATAGGTGCAGCATGACCAAAATTTCATTGCAATCAAGCTAGTAGGTGCATTCAAACACTTCCCCAGTCGCTGGAATTTGATTGAAAGACTGGAAAACTGTACTGTCCAAATGAGTAGTGCTCTTACATCTCGAGAGATCTGGTTCGAATCCTGGCAGTGGAAGGATTTTTCATTGAAATACCTGTCCCCAGTTTGAGTGCGTATGGAGACTTCTACAATTATAGTACTACGTCGACGGATGGTACATTAAAACATGGGTCACTTGGCTCCTTTCGATAATATCAGGTTGAATCCGACGCGGTAGCTTCTTTCGTTCCCTGATAAATTCCTGCCTATACTGGAGTGATTTTATCACAAGAAATTTGTTTGAATGGTTATTTTTGACATTTTACTAAGTATTGATTCAGTTATTGATGTTAGTTTATATACGATGTTCCATGCTGTTGCGGCTGCCAAATTCTTTTTGAAGATACAAGAATTCATGGAAAGTGAAAATGCTTAACAACTGTAGGCGAGGGATGATCGTGGTATTGAGATATAGCGAATAATACTCCAATTACTCTTTACGTGTCTTTGCGTTGCTGCGTTAATCACCCGTCATAAAATATCCATTGCAACGCATTAAAAGAACCAAACTCACGAGCACGAGTGGTATTTTGAGAAAATTCAGTTGCTTACTCAGGAAAAGATTACTCATCCCGATTTCCATTCCATCACACGGCTAGTAAGCGGCCATTAAAATATTTATACGCTATGTTTAGCAACAAGGCATGAAAATCCATTTCATCTCTGGTATTGGTTACTTAATAGAATCTTTCAAATACAGAAAATACCATCAAATTACCGATTGCAAAATAAAAAAAAACTTCATTATAAATTACACCGTTTGTTGGCGCCAATGCTTTGTTATATTCCACAAGTAAATTGGTGGAATATAACAAAGTTTTTCCTTTTCATTTATGATAAAATGAACTTCCGCAAAGTTGAGCCTGAGACGATGGAGATAGGAAATTGTTTTCACAGCTTTAATATTGCTTTCCTCTGTATTGACGCCCATGGTCGTTTATAGTTATACAAAGACTGGAAAAAATCGAAAATTTTCCTTGTTTAAGGATACTAGGCGTGATGTTTTTTACAAAGTCAACATAATGAATTACTGAAAGATTATAATCGGTCCGATTTGCCTCAGAAGGATTGATTTAAACGCTGGTAAGCAAGCTCATAACTTCACCTTACCATATTAAAAAATGAGAATCGCCCCTTTGTATCACTATAATTTTTAACAGAAATAATTCACTTTCTTTTATCAAGCAGTAGTAGGCATGAGGCTGGACTCTACTTTCGGTGTAATTTATATTGAAGCATGAAATATTATTTAAATGGAATACATAATGAAAGAGAATGATTAGATTATAGATATGAAACAATGATATTTTGCATGTTTGTTTCTATAACTGATACAAGCCATTTAAAATTTCACGAAAAGGACAATTACAATGCTATGGCTATTTTTGTTACGCCTTGTTTTACCCAGAATTTATGATCGGAAAATGAATTTATCCAAGCGTTATGTAATATTATTAAATCCAACCGCTGGTATTTTGATTGTTGATTTCTATCAATAATACAAGCCAATTAAAGTTTTATTCGCAGTTTGGGTGAAGAAACGAATGAACCGGTTAGTAGCTATTTATTATAGCGTTCGTTCGATGAAGTTCCTGTAGCGTTAAAAAAATGCATGCTATTAAATTTCATCAAGTCTTACTATATTGGTATAGTATTTACCACAACCACGCAAACATAGCTTACTCATATTGATGGGGCCGCTAACTGGCTGCAATAAGCCTTAAGGAAATGGATCTGTGAAATGAATAAATAAATGGGAAAAAAATTATTAGCCTCTTCAGGAATCGAACCCAGGTCATTGGAGCAAAGAAATAGAGGTGGCAGTAGTATCAAGAACTTAACTGTTTGAAACACTTGGCACCTAGCACGACTTTCTCTCCGTTAATTTCCCGTCTAATAGTCAATGAAGTTGACTCACTACGATTGCGATCAGAAATGTAGAGGTTGATCTGCGTAAAATTTAAGTTTTTTTTGGGTAACATAAAGTCAACACGGAAAGTATGTCAGTTTTCGAGTAAGCTTATTCTCTTTCGTACATCATTATTGGGATTTGGCTACAAATGGTGAACTCCTGCAACCATTAATTGAATCAGAACTTGACCTGTATCTGCCAGAAAGTGCGGGAAGATATAATTTTATGCATTCATAACATATATAGCCATCGTGGCTAACTCTGATGTATTCTCTTGATCATATGGTTTTACAAATTGATAAAAAGGAATTTTCGATTACAAGGTGTATCAGTTTTTGTTCGCGACAACATATAAACATCATCGGTTGGTTGGTTATTTATGGGAGGCGACCGACAGCTGAGGTCATTTGCGCCATATAGGATGGGTGGGTAATTGGGTGATGGTAGGAGTTTTCAGGGAACGGAGGAAGGGTGGATAGAAACCCGGCGTCGGAATTAGCATACTCTTAACGAAAGGCACCAAGGGGACCACGGCTTAACGTCCCATCCGACGGACGGAGTACTGAACTTGAAATACCCTCCACTAGGCACTCAAGTGGGGAGCGGTTTTCCCCTGAAAAATCCGCCACTGCCTGAAATCGAACCCGGTCCTTCGGGATGGGAGGCCGGTACTTTAGCCATCACACCGACCCGATCCCCCATAAACATCAACTACTGATAAATGGAACGAGAAGCTGAGAATTTCGTGGATGAAGACCAATTTGTTTTATTATAACTTAGTAGATTTTATCTTCAGGTTACTTTTAGAGAGGAGATGGAAGAAGAACTTACTGACGTTCGTTGAGTTCGTGGATTTAGAGAAGGCTTTGACAACGTGGATTGAAATTCAATAATGAGGATTCTAAGGGTAATTATACGGGTCATTATAATCGGCAAGAGTGATGCAATCAGTGAGGAAAACACAAATGGGAAGAATTGAGAACGGAAGGCTTTGGATGACATTTGCAGCACGAGTTTTTGAGGATAGGGAAGAGAAGAATTGTGTTCATATGAAGAGGTCAGTCATATCGCGAATCAACTGAAGAGCAGCGTCAAACCAATCGTAGGATTGTAGACTAATGATGATGAAGATTAACGTATAAATGTTTGGTAGTAAAAATGAAATGTTACCTTACATATCTTAAAATAATGTTTCTCTACTTTCTTACAGTATTTTTTGTTTCGTTGAGTTTTAACGTTCTAGTTTGCTGTATAGTTTTGTAATAAAAACTGGGCGTCACTTTAGCAGTACCGTATGGCTGATTTAGTTTTTCATTTATTTAGTTTTTGTGTCATCTGAGAAGATGACACAATGCAGAATTTTTAGTGTTCACCTTGTGTCTGAGTATCGAAGATTTTAAACTCGTTTTAGTGGGTGCCGCTTCTAGAAATAAGTATACGAGACTCGGATTAGTTACCGGTTCCAATTGGTTATTTTTGCACAGAAATGTTTTTATATTCTTAATAATTACAATAATTAAATACTCTTCCTAAATTGATGTGAATGTTTTTTTAGTAAATGACGTCAAAGAAACCGTTAATTATGCGATATATATCTTCATTGGTCTAAAATAGGCAATGATTTTGCTAGTGGCATGCAACGTCAGTGACCCATAATTCCTTACGAATAACCCTTAATTCCATCCATCGGAGTCTTAAGGAGTGTGATAAAATGTGGCTACACGTCGGATATGGGGAATAGAGTGGAGTGGAGAGTGTAATGAAAAAAGGATTCATTGCGGACAAATAACAGCTTATTGAAAGAGATAACTTATATTCGTGAGCGGACTTCGATTCAAACTATTGGATATGTCACTGACTTTTATCTTCACTGTGTTTAAACGTAATGGCTCAATTCATTACTTTCAAATATGTGACTCAAGGAGACTCTGTTTCCCTAAATACAATATTTCTTGGAAAACTATTCATCGGATGGGAAAAATTCAAAGAAATTTAAATGAGTAACATAATCATGAATTAGCCTGTTATAAGTTTTACATCGAAAATGTCTGATGAAGTTTTTTTCATATTTTTTACTGCGAAATTTATTTGAGGCTGAGATGAGTACATTTAAGTTAAGTATTTTATTATGAACCTAAAACCCTTGTGAGAGGTTTCTAGTTGATCCAGCATTGAATCCGCAGGAACCCAAAAGGCTTTCAAAGTTTAAAAAATGAATCATTTTCATGAGAGCAGGTGGCAGTACCAGACACCTTCCTGGTTTTCTCTCGGGCTGGCTCAACCACACGTGCCTTGATCGAAGAACATGGTGAACATCTCATCTCGTTCTGGGATTCGGCTCATCCCGATCCAAAAATTTCAATTTCGTGATTTCGTACTACCCGGACCGTAATTGCGTTACGTTTCACAGATATGAGCTCAGTGTCAATCATTCTCTCGTCATTCATTTCTGTTTCTGCATCTAGCATGGCTCCAAACTATTCCGCCTCTTCCACACTTGCATTATTGTTTGGTTCTTCCTCGAAAGGATTTTGTGATGATGGAACTATATACTCTCACGTATTGAAAAATTAGAATTAGGTTTATTCAGGTGCCTCGACTTAAGATACTATAGTATCGCCTAAACCAAATGTATTCTAAGTCTAAACGTAACACTAACCTACACCCACGATACGGGCATGAATTTTAAAACCACAACCCTTGGGCTTTCAATCCAGATTCAATCCAATTGATTAGTTAAAAATACAGAATTGCACAATTATGCATTGAAATGAAGGTAGTAGGTGAAGGAAGTACGAGAAGAGAGTATTTCATTCACAACATATGTACTTCCTGTCATTCCTTCCTGAGTTTATTTCAAGCGTGATTTACGTCACATAAGGAGAACAGACAGAAACGAGAAATTAAGAGAGAGTAACTATAAGACCGAGAGACACTAGCATTCGTCTTTCGCATTCAAAATATTCGGCTACAGCACAAGCAGAGATATGATACTTTCAAAACGTTACATACCACACTTAATCATTATTTTTTATTAGACTTCAGTTTTTCAGAGAATGAATAGACTATAAATTTCACTCTTGATTTAAAAAAATCCATTGTAGAATTCACAAAGAATATGCATTCTCCACGTAATTATTATTAGAATTTTCAGAAAAATATCTTATTCATGAATGTGATATAAAACTCCCTGCCATACGTCCCTGTGGCGGATCGCTGGATATCATGTAAATGGAGAGAACAATATAGTGCATGATTGGTTTGACTTAGTCCATCATCTCCTCCTCTCTTTACATACCCACTGTTGAAACACCATACGCTGGTTTCAATAATTTGCTCTAACTGCGGACGGGTTGGAAGTGGAATTCCATTAATTGATTCAGAATGAATGGGAATATCGTAAAATAAAGTAGAAGTGAAGCAAGTCCTGACTCAGTAAACCTCTGATGGGTTGGAAATTAGTTCTAAAGGTATGTGGGATTAGGATCCCCGTTGTGGCTTTGAATAGCCTGGTACGCAGAGCTCTTCATCCTTTGAAGTTTTCGCTTGTCAATTAAGAACTGTTGGAATTATACTCAGGATGTGTTTCTGTTCTGCATTCATTTAAAATGTTTTATCCTTCTCATCCTTTTTTTCACAAGCTCTCAAATACCCTTTACTGTGTCCAAAAGTATGCTGGTTTCTTCTTTAGTTTGATAGAGAGTAAAATGCACAATTTTCCTCTTGGAAAAACATTTATTGGCGGCCAAGGTTTCTATG
This sequence comes from Platycnemis pennipes, assembly GCA_933228895.1. Taxonomy (NCBI): domain Eukaryota; kingdom Metazoa; phylum Arthropoda; class Insecta; order Odonata; family Platycnemididae; genus Platycnemis; species Platycnemis pennipes. Next base: position 36,987,326 of record OW121851.1, read on the forward strand.
TACCAAATAATCATCAGGAAAATGTAGCTTTATTGTATTACAGGAATTACAGGATGAATTGCATTTACGTAATGATGATGTAGTAGTACATCGAAACCTGGGTCTCAATTAAATAATTATGAAGGTGAAAAATTGAATATTTTATTCTCCATTATGATGGAATTCCACAAAATGAAGCCTGAACCTGTAATTTCTCCCGCAGTCTATTGCCATCATTTTTCCTTCAATAGCAGCCTCCTACAACATATATCACTCAATAGATTTCTATCTACCGTTCTCATTCTTCTTCACTATCCTGAAGATTTCATCACTGAAGATCACACAATATATACATTACCTTTCCATTCCATGCCTAACTCTTTCTTCTACTCTTCCCCTCTCCAAATCCAGAACTCAGAAGCATAATACTTAAGACTCTAATCGCGGTAATTAGGCCACGGTATGGTGCCAGCCTAGCATACAAAGGTCGTTGGCTCATACTCAGGCTCAAGTATGGATTTTTTATTTGTTTTACATTTAAGGTAGGTTTGACAGTACAAATAAATGACTTGAAGCTCCCAAACATCTGAATTTACAATTTACCTTTCTTTAGGGTCCAGTTTTTGTATTTCTGGGGTGGTAGTCAGTTTATCATGTTTTAAAATATATTTTGTGTTTCGTTTTTAATGGAGTTTCTTGTAATAGTTTTAAAATTTTTGGCATAAGTTAACCGCAATAAACGATGGGCTCTGGTTTGTGTTAATTTAGTACAATAGTTATTGCCTTTGGCGTGCTAGGAGTTAGCATAGTATAGTAGAATCACGAACTTTTATCAATATTTCCGGCTAGGTAACTTACATAACAGAAATCAATAGGTAACTTACATAACATCAATATTATGTTTCCATTGTGGTACCTTATTGGCTGCGGGAAGAAGGTTGAAATCTATTCGAATGAAGTGCGTTGATGAGGGCAAATTGGATGAAGGTTCCTTTTTACAAGAAAGAGTAGTCCAACTAAGCAAATTAAGTGTAAAAAAGTAGACTCCGATTACAAAATCAGTCAACAAGGTGACCATCAACGAGGAGAATGAGAAATAGTGTTCACCAAGTCAGCGAAGTCAGCGAAGCGCTTGGCTCGGAATGAATATGTTTATGCTGAATGAATTAATGAATGTGCTAATGCTAATTGAGAGCCTAGTAATTATTTGAATCACAACTCTAATTCTTATTCTTCTCTCCGTCGATGGACACCATGTTGAATGAAATACCGGTTTTATTACATTCATTCAATTTGCTAATTTGGGCTATATTTCCTTCAATAAAATTATACCCGCATAAAGTCTATCTTATCCAAATTTGGTGAACACAGTTCTTTGTGATAACAATGGCATTAGGAGCAGGTGCATTTAACGCATTTCGTCGCTTTCGACCTCATCGCAAATATATCTCCTATTAGAAATGCCTTCCTCCATTTTTCTGTGGGGAGAAAATTCCGGCATAAAAATTGAAATCACGGGTGATTGGCTTTCGTCTCCGCCGTGACAAGCGAGAGTACGCATGAAGCATCACGCACCAAGGGTGGCTTCCGCGGAAGAAGGATGAAATAGTCCCTTTTTTGAGCCATTGCGCATGCCCAGTGACCCCGTGAGCGTAACCGAAAACGACCCACGCCCACGACATGACCCGCACGCTCGCCCCCTTCCTCCCTCCATCCTGCCCTCCAGACCACTCCCTCCCTGCTTCACTCTCTTTCTCTCTCTCTCCCCATTCTCAACCCCCTGAAAGTCAGTCCCGTCCACCCCGGAATCCCTCCCTCCATATACGGCTGGCAATATCATCTCTCTCCCCTCTCGATAGTGTTTCGCAGATGTTCCCCACGCCCTTCAGGCCGCATCCGGTCCCTCCTGGACGTCCCACCTTCCCTCCCTCCCTCCCCAATCTCTGACGTCACGGGAACGCACGCGCGTGCCTTTGCGTGGGGGTTGGAGACAGGGGTGGGGTTCCTTCTGCCATTGAAAGGAAGGAATCGGTGGAAGGATATATATTCTTTTTTTTTAACCTCTCTGTCAGGGCAAGGCGTGGGCGCCTCGGTTACTCTCTCGCCTGCTTCTTGTTCCCGTCCGACGTGCCTTTCCTGTTTTCCTCATCATCCACCCCAGAAACAAAATATCCCCCTCCCGCATCACGTCCGCAAAATCGATACGTGCTCGGCCATTAATTAAATTCCCATGCCAACAATTCGATGATTTGCAAGCAGCACTATCCGACTATTCGCCACACCTACACGAATGTACTCGGTTCGAAAACCAGTTCCTAATACAAAGCACACATTATGAATGGGATATTTGTTGATAGAACGATGTGATTGCCTTTCAAGTACTTCATCATATACATCAACGTCATACACCTCAAGCCACCAATATGGCACGTGGCAGGTGATGCTTGGGGGCACTAGTCGTTAATCGTGCCTGTTTCCATATGTTTGGCGCCAGAACTAAATCTAAAATAATACATCGAAATGCACTTTTGGAAGAAAAGGTCACATCTTAAAGCCGAACTCAAAATTATAATTCTGGCAGAGTAGATATAACCGTGGTTTAACTCCTACTCCAAATCTGTCATGGGGATATCGTATTCGAAATTTTTGTCACACAGCGCTGGAGAGACTGGAACGAAATGTGTGAAAGTATTCAGCAGAAAAAGTAAAATACAGATATTATTTGGCGCTTGTAAGGCCTCGCCTTGAGCATTCATCAAGAATTTGGGATCCAATAAATGAAGATTAATTCAGGAACCGAATTAAAATCAAAGGAAGGCAGCACATTTTGTAACAAACTGTCATGAACGCAAAGAAAGTGTCACCAGGCTATTTAAGAGCTTGACTGGGAGATCAATATCAGAAGGTTGGTCTCAAGATTTAAGTCTTTTCAAAAATTGAAATCTCAGGAATCTTCAGACACGTCAGATATATTTCTATCTCCAAACATCAGCAAGACATACAGAAGTGACACATTACGAGATATCAACTCTCGGATCGAGCGATTTCTCCCTCGCAAAATACAAGGGTGCAACGAAAACTAAGCATTATCCTTTCAAGAATACCCTTGAACATTTGTCTGGATGAAATATCATTAGCTAGGCTAGAAACGAGCCTGCCCTGGCAACTTAAGGGTTTCAAGAGTTCTAATCCCGCATTTGGCGGGGATGTTGCGCTTGCCACACGTTAGACCAGAAGTGGAAAACCATTTTTTTAAAATTGGATAACCAATATTAATGTTGTACTCTGCATTGTACGTCACATTTAGACTGGTGCCATATTTGATACATTTCGTAGTCAGGTATATTGTCAGCGGTTTTTGTAATTCTTACGACTTCAAGCAATATTTATGAAGAAGTCATAATATTATGAAATTCACTTCTTCATGACCCCTAAGAAGCATGCAGAGCTTTCCTGTGTCGCCCACTTGTCATGCTAGGCCATTCATATTTAGATATCAAAAGATGACAATCCATTGAATTCATTGTGAAGACAGGCGATACTAAATTAAACATGGTAAACATGATAATACTCGGTGCAACTTCACTTCTTATTTCGTCTATTTCTTTTTATTTTCTGTATAGGGGAAAGAGGAATGTTTGGTAAAGGACGGCCTCGTATAAGATATATAGAGCAAGTAATGAGGGAAGTGAAAGAGAAGAATGACTGAAATATGAAGAGGTTTGCTGATCGGAGCATCTAGTGGTAAGTTATGTCAAATTAATCAAAGAATCAAGTGAAGTCATTTATGCGACTGACCTAATATCTATTTTGTCTTTTAACTGAGTGTGATGTACCTATACCTGCCGTTCTATATGAAATGTTGGATATTAGAAGACAATTATGTATTCATCGGATTATATGATTCAGTAGTTATTTCTTTAATTCACTAATTTCTTAGCACCAACCAGTGAATATTGATGCTGTAACAGTTTTAAAATGTTTCGTTTTATCTTTACATTCCCCTGATAAAATTTAGATTTGAATTATAATTTGCGCGTACCGCAGTATGAGCCTTTTCACTCGCCCCGAATCCTGATTATACTCATATAATCTTACTCTATATAGACGTCTCATGAATATTCATTTGCTTAAGCTTATTCAGTGACTCTTGTTTGTTAGCCATTGAATTCTTAAAATTGATGTATGCTTTTAGTAGGCATTGCTAATCTTGGATTTATTTTATTCCCATGCTTGAATAAATATGCACTGCGATTGAGACAAGGCATTAAGGTCGCAAATGAAGGAACTTTGCGGGATAACCCAAAACCGTGCGGAGCCATCATGACTCGCGGTCACACACGCGCTCCCTCGCCACAAATGAATTAAAATCAGGTGGTTTAAATGCCTGCCCGAATTAGCGGAAGCGGGCGGATTGAAAGTCACGTGGTCCGAATCGGATTCAAAATCTCGGTCACGGAATCCCGTTCATTAAAACCAGGAATTCAACTAGTGCAGTTAGTGGTATAACCGTAACTGTAATTAAGAGTCTTCAAATAGCTGAAGTAATTGTTTCGCTGTTTTTACCTGATTTTTTACGTTCGAAATTACATTTTAAATCTATTTAAGAAATGAAAAGAAAATGGTAGCATTAGCGATATTGTGTACGAGCTCAACTCGCAGCCTTTTTAATGTTACATCGGAATTGGGAGTAAAGTTGCCAAAACGCCAAAGCTCTCACAAAAACACGCCCAAAAACTTGCTGTTGTTTCCCTTCACTTTAAACTATTTCTTTCGGAACTTTACGTCAGAGATTTACCTAAAAGGTTCTACCACGGTGCTGAGATCATTGGCCTAGAATTATTTAATTCGTTGCAGAACGGGATCATTAAGAGTGAAGTGGATGTTTTCAAAACCTTAAATATTAGATGAAGAGTAGCAATGGCATAAATTCACGCGATGACGTGAAAAATGCTTAGTTACGTGCTGTGATGACAATTACTTGTGATAGCCATGACATAAGTGAAGACTATTAATAATGTCATATTTTCTATCCGCACAAAACGTAACTCAATATTGAAATCTGCTATAGTCTAACGAAAAATACAGCTTCTATCACCAACAAAAAGTTTTGTAATTATCAATGTCTGTGTAAAAGAATAGATGGTTTCATTGCAGATTGTTATACGACATTTATCAGGGAGGAGAATTTTCCTTGTATTGGTGCATTATCCTCTGTGGAAACTAATATGCCTGGTATAAAATACCCCTTTGTAAAGTGTTAAGCAGTGGTGATATTTTTGAAAATCATGGAATCGGATGTAATTTATAGTGTGCAACAGTAATTTTAACATGGTGTATTGCCATGAAATCTCTTCAAAATATAAAATCATCCAGTAAATACCATTTCCCGAAATGATTTTGAAGTCACTAGCATGGAGGTATGCATAATAATTAGCACACGCTATAATAATATAAATTTTGTCCGATTTATCTTTCTTCTGAAGCCAAAGCCAGAATTTGGTCGTCAATACGTCCTTCTAAAAAAATTTTGAGAATCTAGGAATAAAAATCTCTCCTGAAGCATCCTGGAATATCGTCTCAATATTGTATTTTTTCCCTGGATAGCAAGATTCGCAAAAAATTGAACTGGAAATCGTTGCAATTCAATTTTTTTTCAATGGACATGAAGCTTTTCCCCTTGTGATACATCCATTACGTCTTGGATTCAACGTCTACGAGAACCCAGAATCTAGAGTCTCACGATATCCGTTGGGCCGCGTACTGAATAAGCAGTTTTGGCTCGAAAAAAATACTCCACGGGTGAATTTTTCAATTCGTCGCGGCACATTGAAATGTATGTCCTTGGACGGTGGTGAATCGAACCGAGTCAGCATATGGCTACTATAACTGCATACTCCCCCAGCTCTCTGCACCCACAGTCTTTGTGAAAATAAAAAAAAAACCACGAAGCATTTGTCATCGAGGGTGAATGTAAAAGCTATATATAATCCATGAGCTATGGGGGCATAATGCAGTATCGCTTCGGTTTTTCTCTGCTGATTTTATCGGATCGGCGGCAGCAGCGAGGGTAGTGTTTCATCCTCTCTTCACGGGCCAAATCGTTCACATCTGCGAATTTCAGTTTTTGGGTCCAAACCAAAAATGACACCGTGGCGTATTTCCCAAAGAAATGTCCCAACCCAACATGAAGGAAGGTGAAGAAGGAAATCAGGGTAAAGGTTGATATAATACATTTCCCTCACGCGTCTCCTCCTACAATAAAATCATTGGAGCGCTGAAAAGTTTTTTGTAATTGATATGCTTATTTAAATATCTTATTCCCCAACGTTTCAAATAGTGATTTTAATAAACATTTATTATCGCGCACTTCTTGGCCCTTAAATTATCAGTTGCATAGATAGGTACAAATTTACCATGGGGATTGGATTGGCGTGATCAAAATAAGCTTCTCATCCCGAAAGTATGGGTTCAAAGTCTCTGACTCTCGTTGACCTATCCACGTCACAGTAATATGCAAAATCCGTCATTTTGATTAGCTACATTGCAGTGACTTTCTCATTTCATTCGCGGTTTCAGTCTGTACCCAAACTTTGCGGTGAGAAAGGTATAACGCTGGGATCAGGAGGGTAATAGGGCGGAGAGGAACCTGGTGATGGTATTAGCCTGTTTTTAACAAAAGTCCCATAGGAGACCACAGATTAATGTCCAGTCCGACAGACGACGCACTGAAGAGTTTCCTATGTAATCACTGACGGGATTAAATGTCAGTTCTTGATGGTGAGAGTAGCCAGTTCTCTTGCTATCCCTCCTGCTTGAACCAGAATGTCGTGTACTGTGTCTAGTATTAGTCTGATACATGTATTTCATTAGTATTTATTTGGATAGGTATAGGTCGCTGTTTGATACTTTACTTTCGAAACCTTATATTACAAAGAGTAGACCACTCTTAATAGTAGAATTTATCGTGTGCTAGAGTTAATTTTTCTCGATATTAAGTCTTAGTCTCTCCCATGCATTATCCCACGATGATATTTTCGTGCTACTGCAACATTACTTCTGTTTGATTTACTATGGTAAAAATGAGAGTTTGTATGACAATGGTGAAAATAAGAGCTGGAAAAGAGTTAGTGAAAAATATTGATCAAAAAGGCGATGAAATTTTGTGGATGGATCTGGTACGAAAATTGTATTAATTTAAAGTAATTATTTCCCATGCTTTCTTATTCAAAACAATTTCCTTGCGAGGATTTTTCACTCTTGTGATTTTATAAATAACACTTATGTTATCTTTTATTTCATCTCAGTATTTTACAAATTTCTGTCTTAGTGTCTTGAAAAAAGTAAAATTCTAATCCCTGCGACGATTTTGTATTCACATTCTAGGAATGACGTAGGCTTGAAATTAGATGAGGTGATAACTTTCCCTTAATCCATGTGCAGAGTTTTGGTGAAAGTCATTTGCTTTTTTCCCGTATACGATACTTTGTTATGAATCCTTGGTCATTCACAATGGAAATATTTGTGATAATTGCAGAATTGTTGCTTTGTTACTTCAGGGCGTGTAGCAATTATCATTATTGATTAAATAACGTACCTACTTAAAATCAACATTTCTGAATTTCTTTGAAAAGGGAACGCCGTAATTTTTGCAAGCGAATGGAATAAGTTAACTCTATCTATTAATGAAAACAGTCTACAGAAAGCATAGAAATCTTTTATTAATGTTTTAAATTTAATTTAATTTTTCATCGGAGGCAGCAATTAAGGTGTGCTTACAAAATAAAATAAAATTTTGTTGCATTCTACACAATTGTTATTACTGACCGCTCAACCGGTATCGACTTCTTCAGGTCATTTACGAGAGCAGAATTTCTCTCTCTCGTAAAGAACTTAATTAGGTAGATACCGGTCGAGCGGTCTCTGATAATAATTTTGTGGAATACAGCAAAGTTTTATTTGATTTTGTGAGATGCCGAAATTCCTGAAAGTAAATTTACCTGCTATTTTTGTGCTTAAGCTGTGCATTCACTAGCCAGTGAAACTGGGGGTTATAATTTTCGGGCAACTCTATATACGAAACGAGTTGAGTCAGACTCATTTCACTTAATGGTATTTTGGAACGTATAAAACGATATATTTTAAAATTTGAGGTCTATTTTTGCGCTGACTCCGGAATTCCTGCAGTATAAATTTTTGCTTACGTTAGAGCATCGGGATCCAGGTGGTGGCTGTCTGAGATTACTCCTCCGTTAATGACGAAGTGGGACTCGACGTAAAGTATCTTACTGGCAACGCAGTTGGGTCGTAAGCTGGCGCTACGCGCGGTTTCTTTGCGCGGCAGATAAGACGAATGATCAAGGTTCCTCCCAACTTTTATGCGCACCTTGCTCGACGCATCCAGGCGTGCCCCCAAGATTGCCGGAGGGAGGAAAATAAACAACTGCGCAGCGAAAATCGCATCAGACGACGGGAGTTCCGCGCTCCCTTTGCCGCCGGGGTTTATATAAGGTCTCGAGTATTTTGCGCCCTCTCTTTCTTTCTCCCTCACTTGTTTTTATTTTTTCATTCCGTACTCCTTATTCTCCTTTTCATGCGCAAGGGAAGAGGGGCATTTGGTTGAAGAGTGGGAGGGGAAGAAGAAACGGAAAAACCTTCGTTGTTGCTTTCATGCTCCACACTCATTTTTCTTATTTTTTTATTGTCAGGAAAGACCAACCAGCACGGCCTCGCGTCATTGTTAGGCAACGATGGTGGCAGATACGAAAGTAGTAAACTTGAGACACTCGTACAACACCAAATCTCCCTCATTATTCACCTATATAGTCACTCTTTGTGAGAAACGTGACCACAACTACAGGAACTTGCGTATGGGATAGATACCGTGCCTCAGCTACAGTTTTAGTTTCGCTACTAATGAAAGATAAGCTTTCGGTGATGCATTACGTAAATCATTTGTTTATACATAGGTCTGATATTGCTGCCTTACTTTTGCGATTATAAATGGCTGTTATCACACGTGTTTTTATTTTTTTGCTCGATGCTTGGTTTTCATTTAATTAATATTGTTATAAACTGTCGGATTTTGAAATTTAGGAGTAGAGAATACCAGAGAAGATATATGTGGATAGAAAGAAAGACTAAGGAGAATATGCTGAGGTTTGATAGGGGAGAAGAAAAGTTAATTAAAGAAATCGAGAGACAGAGTGAGTTGATTGAAAAGTTAATAAGGTGCGAGGATGACTTGAACGTTGGATTGAGGTACGATACAAATGTTTGGTGAGCGGTGTAGAGGGAGGAGAAGAATAGAAAGAGGGTAGAATAAGCAGAGGTAGGAAGTATGCGTAAATAAAAAAGGATATGTAGTAAAAGACAACTTGCGAGAAGTTTTTTGGTGCCCATGAAAGCTTCTCTTTACCGGTAGAACACTGCAGATAATAATTATTATCATTCCATATGAGATTTACAAGTCTGTACCGGCTAATGTAGGCGCTTCAGACCGGGAGGAAAGGTACAGGGTAAAAATGGAAGGTAAAAAAAGGAAAGTTAGAGAGAAACCTGGGGTCGCCATTACCCTGCTCTTAGCGAAATGCGCCATGGGGACCACGGTTTAACGTCCCATCCGACGCGACGTACGGAGTATTGAACTTACGCGCTCTCCACAAAACACTGTAGTAGGGGCCGGATCATCGATAAAAATTCCTTCCATTGCAGGATTCTAACCCTGACCCTCTGCCTGAGAAACCAGTACTCTCGACTACACGAACAACCCGAACCCCATTTTAATTTTGCTAATTTTTTTCAATATTTTTGATATTATTCCCATTCGCGGTTATTGTAATTCAAGAGATGTCTACTGAAAACCTTAAAAAGAAGGCGGGACAACTTAATAGGCCACATCTTAAGACACGATGGCCTGATGGAAACAGTCGTCGAGGGAAAAGTGAACGGGAAGAATGGGAAAGGCAGGCCTCGTATGAGGTATATGGAGCAAGTTTTGAAGGATGTAAAAGAAAGGAGTTACGTCAATATAAAGAGGTTGGCCGATAGAAGAATAGAGTGGAGGGCTGCGTCAAAACAATCCTAGGATTGTTGACCTATGATGATGATTGTCATTCGCTGCTTAAGGCAGATGGAGATTTATGTACCTGATATTTATTTTGCTCAGAGGTAGATTTTTAACGTTTGGCTCGTGATTATTTTTCTGTCCATTAGGAAGGCTAAATGTACGTGAAGGGATAAGGGAAACTTTTTGGCTCGTTCGGTAGCATCGTAGTTCTTGTGAATGCTAGTGGCGCCACCCCTACTCTACGGCATGAATGGGAAGCGCGTGCTTTGAGTTGGAGTTGAGGGCGTTGCTGGGACGATCTGGGATGCCTCTACTTCCTACGCACGGAGGGGGGTTGGTGGAGGAGGGAGGGGGTGGGGGAGTGAGGAAATGCCACGCCTCCCGTTTGTAAGGTCGAAGGGCACAGTATCAATTCCATATCTCTGGGTGAGCCCGGACGCTTGGCGTTTGGTAATTGCCCTACCTGGAATTCGCGAGATTATTTATGGCTGCCATAAAATACTTTAAATTGATATTTTTACCTCGTAAGTAATGAGAAAATATTGAAATTGGAACATATAACAGAAGTTTTTGTCTTAGTTTCAATGCCCTGCGAAAGTTGCTCATATTTGCTTGACAGTCTTAGTATATAGTCAAAGAAAACTTTACTGTGTACTCAGGTAAGATATCCTCAATTTACCAGCAATAAGGCTACAAACAAAAAATAGAGGCAGAACTAATATGGGAATTCAAGATTATTTCTGATGCGGCGGAGATTATACAACTCGCTCACACAAAGGGTTAGACATGACCTTTCCAGTCTTTTGAGAGGTACGCTTAAGAACTTGGGTTGACACGAGGTTTAGATTGTGCAGATTAAATGCCCGCATGCCTTCTCATGAAATAAAATCTGATATCTTGAACGATGTTAATTTAATTTCATCTTAGAAAAGGCACTATCAGTAGAGTTTCAAAATTATAGATTTATTAATTACGTCATTATCATTGGTTTTTTATTTGTGTTTTACACGTGCAAGATGTAGATACAATGTAGTCCACTCTGCTGTTCATTGATGTTTTCACTACCGTTTTCTATATTTCGTAATTCATTTTTTTGGTAAACTTGGCGCATAGAAAGAAATGGATATGACAACCAGTTCTAAATAGTACTATGGATCACCGTACGATATTTGCAAATGAAATTGTACTTTTACTTTGAAAATGAGTAAATGAACCAAACCAAAGTCTAAGAAAGTAAATAATATCAAAATGCAAGTATAAAAGAAAAAATTTTGAACGTTTGCTAGCAGGATATTTAATCATGCACTATGTCAAACGTTATCGATAGAAAGGCTGTAAAATATTCCTTGGCGACCCCATTGTAGAAAATCGCCAAAATACTGTTATAAATACCGGATTTCTCTCACCGTATCCATGAGAGAGATTTAGTAATATGTCAATTAAGCTGTTTAACTTTTATTCGTTTTAACTAATCCTTTCTACTTCATTATGTTTGTCGTAAGCTATTGTGTTCTTTAAATTACGGATAATATCATGGCTAGGTTGGTAACACCCCAGTCTCAAGCTAAATATGGCTAGTTCAAATCCCACCTTGGATGCTGGGCTTGTCTTAGGATTAAGCGTAGGACTAAGCTAGTTAGATGGCCCGAGGTAATCTCAGCAGTAACAGAACCTAAAAAGCTATCTCCAATGCTGCATCTTCAAATTAAGACATCCCAAACAACCAAATCACTGAAGAGATTCAATCTTCTCCATATGCCCTCGAATAGCCGGGCATAACATAATCTTCCTCGTGGATTCCTGCGCACTTTGTAATAACAGGGAATGGAAAGGCTGTCTCAGCCATCAAAAAAGCCTCTTTGCGGTTCTGAAGTGTTCCCATCGCTGGTGCCTGCGGATTATCTAAGGACTACATTTCAAAATGAATCTCCGAAGAAGTAAGGTATTTTTTCGAGTAATTACAATGATAAAATCCGCTCAGTAAAGACTATATTATCACCATGGTTCTCTTCCTTCATGGGCGGTTTCCTTGAAGATGTCGACATCACTCGGCTTGGAGTTCGGTCATTGTTCCATTACGCTTTCATATCTCTCCACGGCCGAGAAGATGTAGCCATGATGGATGGTGGCTTACGCGGCCATCTCATCAGCGTCAAATGAGAGGAAGGAAGACTGCTGCAAATACTGGGTGGTATGCGAGTAACTTATCACTCAGGGAAATGTAGGAAGTCTAAACTACAGTGAGGACAAAGCCCGAGAAAATTACTGAAACGTCAGAGACCAAGGAGGCCTTGACCCATTGGAAGAACAGGAAGGAATTTCTGCATCTAATACATGGGTAAGTATTAATTGCTAGTAAACAGAAAATGGTTATTTAAATACCAAGATAAACTGAGCCAAATTTTGCAAATCTTGTATGAATCTGTTGTTCTTTTGGCAAATTATAAGCTCCGTATTTTACATATGCGCACACGAATTTATATTTTATCATTTAAAAAAAATATAAAATGGTGTAATTATAATATTATCTAGTAACTGATATGAAAATGGTACTATGTAATCCTGTTTATACTAATTTCTTAGTAACACGTACATGGTGAATGTCTATCTAACACGTGCATATAAAGAGTATCCCAGCTATTAGTGTTATATTCGTAATGCGTATTTACTGATTATTCAACCCCTAACCTACATTTTTGAGGTACCATGCCTATACTACATGTAGATGTATTTGTTGACACATCTTAAAAATACCAAATTATGCTACAAAATTAAAGCAATGATATATTTCGTAAATTTTCACCAAAAATCTCAACGATTTAGCATTTTTTCCCAAACTTTACCTATTTCTCAATTTTTTATTGTAACGCGTATGAATAGATTACGTGGAAAAAAAACAAGTGATTCCTAATGCTAATCTTATTAATTTTTCCGCGCGCTTCGAGTACCGATTCCACCACAAAATTGCAGGCGCACGTCCCGCTCACTGTTGCGTCATCTGACCTTGAACTCTCTATGTGTAGACCCCTTGAGAGGTAGCCTATTCAAAAGATTTGGTCAATTTTTGTCAGTTCTCATAGTACTGCATTTGCACAAAAGGAGGTCTGGAGTAAAATGTTTTCGAACCCATGGGTTTTTAGCAATGTACCCTGTGCATACAGGAAACGGTAGGCGTATTCTGCGTCAAAACAGGAAAAATAATGATAAGAGGCAAGGACTGAGAAGGAGGTAGATAGCTGGGTCACGTGAGAGAGATAAGTGGTAAGAGGAAAATATGCGGGGTGGTGTATAAAAATTAACGTATTTCATACTGCAGTAAGCATTACATTTATGGTACACTGTTAAGGGTCTGGGTTTCTGTAGTGCTCGGAAGAAAAGGAATCGTTCCCAAAAAAATTCTTCTTAAAATGTTCTCCCGGTATTTGGGGTCAATGGAGGCCGTAGGTTCCTAGATACCAGTGGCCTGTACAGAAAAAGATAACTTTTTCACGAGATTTTAACAAATATTCTTGGATATTTGACTGCAGCGATGTGAAAGTACCCAAATGAGTAAATGTTTAACTATGACCCGCGCACCAATGTGTGCCCTGACTTTCGTCTCAAATGAATACTCGTGACGAAAAATATTTCAGCAACGGTTCGAAAACATTTTCACATATCTTGTCTCGAATGTCGGAAGTATATGTTGCCGCTGAATTACTTTAGGCATAAGGCTAATTTTTGAATAAATTTTATCAGTCACTCATCCATGTCATCGTGTCTATCTTAAACATAAAAACATCCGATTGCATTGGAAAATACATCTCAATTTGTTTCTGGTTAATTGTCTCCAAATATTACATCCGTATCAGTTTCTATTGTACTATGCCATGAAAAACAACACTCGCCCAAAACCAGGCGTACCGCTAAATGATGTCCATGGAGAAAACTTGGGAGTAATTACCAAAGAGTCATGATTAAAAAGTAATTTGCCATTATCACCTGTAGGAATTTGGATAGATACAAATCAGTGATAAGGAGCCCATCATTGCTGTCATCTTTAAAAGGATGGTACTCCTCATATTAGTGAAGACAAAACAGGGTGAAAAATACAGTAGCAGACAATAAAGACAGCAATAAAATACCTGATACAGTCCTCCTAATAGGCAATAATATGTGGGCCTAGTGTTGAGAATGCTATCTAGAAGAGCTCCGATCTGCGAATATTGAATAGGATCTTCCTACCTTCACACGAGCAGCACAGAACTTTGTTATGACTAAACTCTGAAAGTATGGATAAAATGATAAATTTACTGTACGGATAGCTATAGTTTATTTTTGTGTGTATCCTATGACACTATACCCTCAGAAAGATATACTTTCTCCTTTGATGTGTGGATGTTTTTGAAATTGGTTTTCCGTGAATGCTTTAGATATATTATCTGCGTCCATATGTCTTTAAATTACATGTTTGGTAATGTACCCAACAATAATTTCCTGCTAATTTACTGTAACCCATAGGTAAATAGTACTAATTTTTATTTTTTTGACTTGTATGTATGTAAAATGGACAAATTATTATTATGTGGAAGAATGGACAATTTCATCTCGATTTTGTCCCAAATAAAGGCAGATGATAAATATGATCTTCAAGAATTTATGGATATAAAAATAGCCTCTTCAAGCGTTCGGCTTTACGTGGAATCTACATTATTTTAAATAATGCCTATATCATAGAGAATTAACGCCTCCCGCGAAATTGCGGATTTACGTTAGTGAGTGGAAAATTGACACGAGATGGCTAAGGTGACATCTACCATTTGGATACATAATGGGCTCATCGTAATTTGTTGATAGAATTTACCGCCGGTCGTTTCTTAAGCTGCTATCTAAGGTTAAGCTGGGACTCCCTTGGCTTAAAGGATTTAAAAAAAATGGGCAGGACGTTTGCAGCCATGGTCTCTACCTGGAGAGCACCGTCTTGGCTGGAAACTTGACCGCAATCGCGTTATTGCCACATAAATATCTGTGGTTGAACTCCTACGTTCCTTCGTTCCTTCGCGCGAATAGTTTCTCGTTTGTTTCCGGTTTGGCCACTGCTCCACTAACCCGTTGAACCCTTAGCGTATAGGATTTCCCTCTCCACATTGCCTGAACGGATCGTATCTGAATGCGGACTCCGTTAATACATTGCCTCTCTTAGAGTTGAGCAGTAGTTCCAAAATGGTTACATAAACACCGAGCAGCTATTATATTCGCGAATACGGCTTGTGTATTTGCTCCACGTCATGACCGCCGGAATTTTTCCGATTTTTTAACATGCAAAGTTAGTTTTTTCCATGCACTTCAGTAAATAACAGCAAGCATAAATATGCATACATGCAACATGCATGCATGTATATGTGTATAATAGGAAAAATAGCATAAATATGCAGTACATGAGGCATTTGAACTGCCCCACTCAAAACTACCTGTGTATTTTAACTTAATGTTTGATTTTGTTAGTCATTAAATACCACCAAGGTTGGTGTTCGGTCGTAAACCAAGTTTAAGTCAAATGACTTATTTAGAAAAATTTCAATTCACAGGATTTTAAGCCTATAGGTAGGAGAGGAATGAGGAAGCAATCATTTAATTTTACGTTAATGCTTTGAGTTAGTTATCTATGGGTGCTTTGGGTTTCCCTTTCGTGTTTATTTACCCCTATAACACAGTTTCATTTCACTAGCAAATGTATCAGCAAAGCAAAGGCATTGAGCCAAATTAGGGCAAATTACTTGTTTACCTACATATCACCATACTTGTTGGCCACTTAAGGCTGCTACCCTGTCATAAAGAAACATGTTATAAGGGGAAAAAGTACCCTCTCCTATGCTGTTTCTCTTTTCGGATTGGCGTATGCTGAAACTGTCTTCACACTATCCTTAGTACCTTATCTTATCCTTCCTTTCTCTCGCTTACTTAGCATTCTACCTTCAATAGCATTCTATAGTATCCCGTTGCCTCTAATTACCTGTTCCATCTGCTCCGTATTCTCCTAATCATTGTCAAAAATATTCTTACCATCCTAACGATGTCAACACTCCACATTTGTCCTCCTCTCTGTTCTTGGCTCTTTTTAAATCTCATCTACACCTACTTAAGAGGGGAAAAAGCTAGATCTATAATTTAAAAAGACTACAAACTTTAAAATAAAGCTTATTAACATTGTTCTTGATTCCAGGTCACTATGTAAAACCTGATACGCAAATCGATTGAAAATGTAAGCATATTATTTCGATAATCTAGATAAAAAGGAAAGGCTTTCCTTTTTCCATCTTAGTTGCTCCAGTCACAGCAAACGCGCATTTATCAATAACTTCAATCTCAAGTGAAGACGCATCCATCCTTAACATTTGTTGACTTTGCCCGTCTTTCAAGAAATGACTCCTAACTCCTCCCACTCACAAAGGTGGTTTTTTCATGTCATCCAATGCATCATGATAAAAATAGACTTAGTTAAAACCCCTTATTATTTCCCGTCTACAAAATAAATCAAATTTTCTGCCTAGCTCTATCACTCCAAAACCTTTTCCCAAAGCCCTCACAAGTTTTAAAAAGCTCTTTAACAGAGCACAATGAGTGTGGATGTTTGCTACCTTACTGCCTTAATATCTTCCGATATTTAAAATTAGGTACACGTGAATCTTCACGTGGAGGATGCCAGGAGACATAGGAAGATTTCAAATAGACTACATTTTAGTGAAGCAGAGGTTCAGGAATCAGGTGTAGGTCTGCAAAAGCTACCCGGGTGCAGACATCGTCAGCGACCATAATTTAGTGATGATGAAAAATGCATGTAAAATGCAAGAAGTTGAAGAAAACAGTAAGGATTATTAGGCAAGTAGAAAAACTGAAGGAGACTCAACGTCAGCTGGAATTTCAGAAAGCAGTATGAAAGTATATAGGAGAGGACCTGACTGAGAAACCAGTAGAAGAGCGTTGGGAAAGCATTAAATGTGGACTACAAAAAGCCGCAAAAGAAGTTCTTGGGAGAAGAAAAGTTGTTAAGAAGAAACCATGGATCACGGAAGAAGTCTTAGTGCTGATTGAAGAAAGAAGGAAGTACAAGAATGTGAAACTGAAGAAAAGCAGCTTTGCTACAGAAGAATAAGGAACGAAGTAAGTCGTAAAGCCAGGAAAGCTAAAGAAACGTGGATGAAGAATCAGGTCGAAGACGTACAAAACAACCTTGCACTTGGGAAGGTGGAAGCTGTGTATAGGATAGTGAGGAACCACTTCAAGTTACGGAGCGCAAAATGCAATGTCATAAGATACAAGAATGGATAACTTTTGATTGAAAGTGAAGACAAAGTGAAGAGATGGAAAGAATATCTGGAGGAGTTATGCAACGGATACAATCTCAACACGAAAGTGACTGAAGAGGAAAGTGAAGTCAAAAATTTAATCATAATATTGATGCTCCCATAAAAAAATGGAAGCATCAATATTAAGATCGGAATTCGACGCTGCAGTAAGGGACCCTGGGATGAATAAGGCCTCTGGTATTGATGATGTTCCTACAGAATTAATTAAAAATGCAGGAGAGAAGACTCACCTTTAAAAAACCATCTGCGACATGTATTCAACAGGAGAAATACCTAGGGACTTCCAGAAAAACATCCTAATTCATATTCCCAAAAAGAAGAGAGCGGAGAAATGCGAAAATTTTAGGACTATAAGCCTAACGACACGCATCGAAGATAACGACCAGGATCATCTACAGAAGCATAGAACGAAAAGCAGAGAAGTTCCTGGATGAAGATCAACTCGGATTCAGGAAAAGTAAGGGTACAAGAGAAGCAATATTGGCTCTTAGGCTGCTCATAGAGAAGAGAACGGAGAAGAACAAGCGGACATTCATTACATTTGTGGATTTACAGAAGACTTTTGACAATGTGGATTGGAATTTAATGCTTGGAATTTTGAAAGGAATTGGAGTGTCGTGCAATGACCAAAGAATTATCCTTAGTTTATATAAAAACCAAGTAGCAGCGATAAAATCTGGACCTAGCTGTAAAGAAGCAAGGATAAGGAAAGAAGTGAGACAAGGCTGTGCACTGTCTCCTGTGATTTTTAATGTTTACATCGAGAGAGCCAACAATGAAATCAAGGAGAAGTGTTCTGGAGTGAACATCCACGGGAAAACAATCAGCATGCTACAATTCTCTGATGACATAGCTCTCATAGCAGAGACAGAGAAGGATCTGAAAAAGATACTAGCAACCATGGAAAGGACAATGACCAGACATCAGCTTAAGATCAATAAGAAGAAGACTAAGATATTGGTGTGCAGCAAGGAAAAAAGAGGCCAAACCCAACGTTACCTATATTAGGAAAACATGAACTGGAAGAGGTGAAAGAGTTCTGTTACCCGGGAAGCAGAGTAACCAGCGATGTACGAAGCAAGAAAGAAATAGTCAATAGGAAAGCTCAGGCAAAGAGGGTATTATAGCAAAAGAAGAATCTACTTACAGCTGGAAATACAAGCTTGGAAGCAAGGAAGCAATTCATCAAAACATCTGGAGCATGTTTCTTTACGGCAGTGAGGCATGGACGATGACAGCAGCGGAGAATAAAAGGGTGGAAGCATTCGAAATATGGTGCTATTGAAGATAAAATGGATCGACCGAAAGACAAATGAAGAAGTCCTTAGAAGAGTGGGAGAAAAGAGAAGTCTGCTGAAAAGAATAAAACGAAGACGGCACAGCCTAATCGGCCATATCTTAAGACAGGATGGCCTGCTGAAGGCAATCGTCGATGGAAAAGTGAACGGGAAGAATGGAAAAGGCAGGCCTCGTATTAAATATATAGAACAGGTCGTAAAGGAGGTAAAAGCGAGGAACTACGTGAATATGAAGAGGTTGGCCGATAGAAGAATCGAGTGGAGAGCTGCATCAAACCAAGCCTAGGATTGTTGACCCATGATGATGATTTATATTTCATTATCTGAAATCTTTTATGAATAACTTTAATACTATTTTAATGTTATAAACAGAGAAAATACTTCATTATTCCTCAAAAGTTGCATTGCAGAGCACGACCCGGAGTTTGACGTAGAACGTCATCATCAGTACGTTTAAACCCGGGACATGTACTGCTATAAATTTTGTGTCGAATACCAAAGTACTTTTTCTGTGTTCAATATGAATTCAAATTTCCATCAAGTCCCGCCGTTAGCTATTGATATTACCTATATTATTTGTGCATAATTTGCCCAGCTATATTAAAGTCTCATGTATGAGGCTGCGTTTTTTTGTTAGTTCACTGAGTTTTTTTTTTGTGAATAAAATGTTAATGCTAAAGTACGTAGTTTGGTCACCAGCACTATGAATTTTCGCTCGTCGATAATGCATGCATTGTTTAAGATCAGCCCTAATGATTTATTCATGTTCTTGGGTAAAAACAACATAATGGAGAGTAGGGACACTTCATGAAAACCTACCCTAACATTTGTTGGTAAAGTTGGGAACTATCGATCGGTCAAAAGTAGCTTAAGGCGCCGTATCCCGTATTCATTCACACCCGACATTTCTTGATATTTTATATCGCAGCAGGCAAGTTTATTACGGGCGTGGTCGTATCCGAATTTCTCCCCGGTGCGTTCATAGGATTTCGAAACGGCTTGATTTTGCTGAAAAAGATTTTGCATCTCGCTGAATTGCGAGCATTACGTGACTTTTATGTTTCCCTCACGTTCTCGCGATCATTTTGCGAAGCGGTTTTGATCTTACTGCTTATTCAGTCGATTTGCATAACGACCCTTTCCAACGCTTTCTTCAACCACCAAAAGTTCAACGTGGAACTAGAGTCGAAAATTTACTCAATGTCTATGAAATTCGATCCACCCGATTATTTTCTCTCTAGGTAGTCCAATGTTGAAACCGCTATGATGTGTTAGAAGCTGCATTTCATAGAAAAGGAACTGGGATAGCTTAAAAGTTCACGAGTTTTGAGGCGGCTAGAATCGTCGCAAAACTAACGGCATTTTACCGGGTGCAGTGTGATTAAGGCTATGAGGTACTGCGTTTGAAAACTCGTCGTACTACGCGCAGTTTCAAAATACAACCCGCAGTGAGTAACCATGGGCCTAGACCATGAGACCTTGACTACACACCTTCTGGAGAAACTCATTTTATGAGTTAAAAATAGACGGAGGACATTTTATTTAAGAAATGGCCAATAGTAATGGCAATTATGGTTACGTAGTTTTAAGTAACTTCTTTTCGAATTTTTTTAGCCGTATTTCTAAGCCCTATTATCACGTGGATCTTATTTTAACAAACCTTTTCAGAATATAGATGGTTCATTGGTAAAATTTTTAGGGCTCATCTACTTTACTCTATCTGCATTACTGAATACCCAGCTAGCCTCGAGTTTGTATGATCGGGGAAATAAAGAACGTAATAATTACTAAAGAAGAGAAGCTGTCCATGTACCAGTCACGGGCAACTAAACCTTTGTGTATCTAAAAAAAAGAATATATATTTTATTTTTTTTTCGTCATTAGTTTGAATGGATTAAATGTAAAGTTATACTTTATTTCATTGCTCTAAATCAGCTACTTATGAAAACTTTGAAAACTGTTTTTTCCCTTCGATGTGTGAATTATAGTACCTGATGGCGCCGTCAAAACTTGGTAGTAGAGATAAATGTAGTGCATTATATATTTCTTCCGGTGGTATCTATAAGAGTTTTAGAATGACGCCTCCATGAAAGCACTTCAACTAATCAGTCCATTTTAAAGTTTTGCGAGTTCTTGGCTCTATTGCCGAAAGGGCTCTCTCCCATTGCAAGCAAAAAACAGCTGACGTGAACTTGATGGGGACCAATGAGATGCCCATGCGGAGTAAAAAGAGACGGAATATCTGAGTGAAAACGTAAGGTATCGGAGTAATACTTTAATATAATATAGTTTGTTCGGAAAATTCTTTGACGGGCACGAGACCCTAAAATATAACGCAAAAAGAAATTAGAATAAAAATACTATAGGGACGGTGGGGAATAAATGCTGAAAAATGCTGCAATTTAAATTGTAAAACGAATATATAAGATGATAATAATATATTTGCGATATATACGGATATATGAGATGTTAATTAGAAATAAAACGATAATTTATACCTATCCTCTCTCTGAATACCGTTATTTTGGTAAAACATTCTGGTGTGTAAAAACCGTATCAGTTATTTATCACCAATTTTCCTGTAACATACGGCATAAAAAGTTGAAATTTTGGCTGTGATTCTATATATGATATTCTATATATGATATTCTATATATGGGTCATTCTGAAATTAAGTGGAAATTTGGGAACGAAAAAATTTATTTTTTCAATTTTTAAATGTTATGTATTTTTATATGTAATGGTGTTGTACTTAATGTATTTAAGTGATATAACATTTAAACAGAGGTCAAGAACACGTTATAGCTAAATAAACTGAAATTTACACTAACTCAAAACACGGAGGTGACACAAATTTCCACGGAGGTGACAATCTGATTTGAAATAAGCTTCTAGTACAAATTAATAGGGAGAATACCGATAAAATTTACTAAAATATGTAGGACGAGAATAATTAAAAAAATAATAACTTTTTAAAATTTTAATGGCATTATGTCCATGCAACATAATGCAGTACAATGTGGTAATGATTGCATTTAGAATGACAGAAAACACTTAATAGAATCTATGATTCGAGGTTGTTTTCTGTAGTTACAAATATGGTAATGTGAGCAATTATCATTTCCGTTGCAGTTGAAACAGGTTAAGCTTCGCATTTGGAGGTGTATGTCATTTGCATTCCACACAACCTTCCAATTTCCACCAACCAATAATTTCATTGTGCCAAAACAGAGTTGAATTTTTTTCGGCATTAACAAACAGTCAACTTTTTCTATGTCTTAATTTGTGACTGTAAAAATTTCAATACCTTTAAAATTTTCTTTGATAGTTTTAAAAAACACCTGGAATGATGCTATGTCTTTCCCTTCAGCAACAAGCTTATTGGCTGCTCTTTTAAGAGAACCCCCAATGTCATCGTGGGCCCCTTTTCCATGCCCACATTCAGAATAATTCCAAGTCATTTTTTCCGATGTGAACCTAGAAATGTATTTAATAATGAAAAAGAACAATTTTCTGTTCCTATATTGATTATTGGGGCTATCACTCAAGAGATGCACTGTATTATATACCCCTTCGCCAATGCCTGAGCATGGGACAAAATCTTTTCCAAGTGGGCACAAATAGCACTTGCATCATG
This sequence comes from Platycnemis pennipes, assembly GCA_933228895.1. Taxonomy (NCBI): domain Eukaryota; kingdom Metazoa; phylum Arthropoda; class Insecta; order Odonata; family Platycnemididae; genus Platycnemis; species Platycnemis pennipes. The sequence goes on from OW121851.1 coordinate 37,009,655, forward strand.
ACGCAAGCACTCCGAAAGTGAACAGAATGATTGTCCCTTAAGCTTGTTGCTATCAAATTATCTGTAATACATGACACCAGTGTGTAATGTTATTTGTTAACGTGATCCTCCGAAATGCACACTTTGTATTTCTTTGGTATATTTGCATTCATAGTTCTGGCTAAAGTCAACATGAATTAAGATCTCATGTGATCCGAGGTTCTTTTTAAGATTGGAAATTGATTTATATTGGTGTATGATGTTGCAGACATGCTTCATGAAATCAGGTAGCATGCCTTCAAATTTATTTATAAGTTCTTTGATTTCTATAGGCACTTTATCCTTAACTACTTTCTTGGTAGTTCTTTCCTTTCCTTTTATTGTGAACGTTACATCTTTTCTCATCCACTGTTCTACTTGAATAATTTTATTTTCGAATTCTTTAATTTCAAGACTTTTGTCTCTGCATGTCATACATCTTCTTTCCAAACATTGCTCTGGAGATTTTACTACGTCTTGACAGCAAAGTGATTTCACCAATTGATCTAAATCACTATACTCAATCACTTTCATATATTTTAGCTTGTCGAAGATTAAACTCATGTTTTCTTGTTTTTCACATGCGCACGTGTCTCTCTTCCTAACATCCGGTTTTAGCACCCAAAATGGCCGAAATGAACAAAACATCGAATATGGAACATTGCAGCTAAATTCAGCTTCAAAAATTTTGTGAAGGCTAGCAAGACTGCCCATTAAAATTCTTATTTGTTTCTTTTCTTTGTTTTTCGTGATGCAGTCCTTTATTCCAGGTTCAATACGGCATACATCATCTTGTTGAAAAAACTTCATCACATCATCCTTAACTTTAATCTGATTTTTTGTATTGTAAGTAACTTTGTTCTTTATGATATCAATTACTTTTCCTGTGTCTTTTATTTTGCTCAGTTGTCTCCTGTATAACTGAGCGGGCATCATATGGAAAGTGCGATATTTTTTAACAATTTTTCCAGAAAGTACTAATCCAAACGCTTTCTTACACTTTCTTGAGTTTTTGTTTTTTTCATAATTGTCTTCAATTTGAGATGTCAGTGCCGCTCCAAATTCAAGATACCTTTTCACTTGTGGAGAAACACGTTGGTGTAGCAAAATTTGTATCACTTTTTTACTCGGGCTATTTACGTTTTTAGTTTTTTCTCTTATACGCAAAAATCTCTTCTTATATTTTTCTTTACTTCCCCGGATTTTCTGATTTCTACCTTTTCTTTCTCTAGTTGAGACTTCAATCGCCTAATCTCTCGATAGGCCTGGGATTTCTTTGTTTTAGCAACTTTTCCACCACTTTCTTTCCTGCTACTTCCAGCTCTCCCAATGACTACATTATGAAAGTCTCGGTCAAGATCTTCTGCTGGTCGGTTTGCTTTACTAAGTGTTGATGAATCAATAACGTTACTGAGTTCCACCTCTTGTTTCTTTCGTAACCGAGATTTTCTTGTCTTTTCAACCCACTTTTTACGCTGTGCTCTTTTATCTTTTTCACTTAACTGGGTAATATTCTTTATCTTTCCAGCCTCCTTTCTTCGATGGTATCTCTCTTTTTCTTTCCTTTTGTATTCTTCATAAAGCTGTGGATCATTTTTTATTCTCTGTCTTCTCCTTTGTTCTGCTTCTTTTTTCTTTTCATTAGGTTCATCAGGATTTTTTCTCTTAGCCTTCTTGTGGTTCATTGGTAGCATATTTACTGCAATAACAAGCAATTTCCAGCCAGTGCCAATCTTTGCCAATATTGCATTAGTAAAGTTAACAAAAGTAATCTACTAATGTTATTTTCAAGAAGACATTTTTTGACATTAGGCTATCTCCGAAGACTCATTGAAAGGAAAGTATCTAAGAGAAGGCTACAACTGAGGCATCGAAAACAAGCCTGAAATAAGCTATATCAGTATATTTCAGGTTAAAATGAGCAAAAGTTCTTGTTATATAGTATAAAATTAACCTTGCCTTCATAAATCATCAACTATACATCGCAATTACTTAATGAAATAATTATGAGTTACATTTGGTCAATTCCATGGTTCGCTTGTCACCTCCATGTCCAATGGGTCCCACGGAGGTGACATCCACGGAGGTGACAAAATCAAGAGTTTACCTCAATTAAACGTCACTTAAAACTCTTGTAGCAGTGTACATTGATTTTGAGTCATTTTTTTATCACAAAAAGCCATACAACTAAAAAAATTCTTAAATAGGTAATCATTTTAAAAATTATGGACGACATGGAGGTGACAGGCAATAAAAGAACTCTATGTTTTTACACCTAAAAGCAGAAAAAAAGAGACCAAATGTACTTACTGTTTATAATAACACATCCTCCAAGGTAAATGGTTGCTAAGGCTTTTTTACAGTTAAACATTCTAACTTGTACTGCTTCCTGGTGGAGTTTTATAGACCGTTTTCTATTTTTCCATGGAGGAGAGGTAAAAGTTAGGGACATAACTTTCAATCTTTATATTTATCTCAAATAGAGCTGAAAAATTCTATTTTTAGCCCAAGGTTTAAGGAAATGGTACTGATTAATTAAACGATGGTTGAATAAATTAATTTACCCAGCACAAAAAGTTTTGCTCACAGTTCTTTAAGTAAAAACACGGCGAGGGACACCCATGGAGGTGACATTTAGACGCTTAATCAAATTTTTTTTCCTATAAATATGTCAAATTTGGTTTATTAGGACACTTTGTTAGTTAATATTCCTATTTTACTATTACTTAAAATTTTATGAAATAAAATCAATAATTAAATAAAGTAAAAAAAAGTTAAGGACCCATATTTCCACTTAATTTCAGAATGACCCATATGTACTATGTATTCCATGGCAGTCTTTCATTCTTCCCATTCTCTGTCTCCTCGACGATTGCTTTCATCAGGTCCTCCCACCATATTATTAGTTAACCATGCTAATGTGATGAACATTGGAACATAGCTTCGGCGTACTTCAATGCGGTAAATGATTAATCACATCTGTGCACAAATAACTAGCAAACACATTTAAAGGGAATTATAAAATTAGGTAAGTACCGTTAGTTTTCTACCACATTAATTCTGGCTTTATACGTACCCTCTATAGTTCAATAGTGTTTCCTTTTTCAAAAAGGACATCGCAATCGAAGAGAAGTGGTAGTGATCACTCGCTCAACTCTCCATCGCTATTCCATGATGGTCGACAGGAAAGAGTGCTTTCTGCTCTTTCGAACTGGTACATGATAGGTGGCACTCAAATCCGTTAATCGAACTCCTTGAGCTGTCACTTCTGGGATCGACGATGCTGGCGGTCCCGTCCGGCGCCTGACTAGGAGGAGCGATTTCTTTCACGCTCTCTGAAAGCGCCCAAAAGACGGTTATCTATCACGTTTGCCGCGATATATGTCCCCCAAGATTCATCTTCCAATATTTTGTTGGCGGGTGCTGGCGACGAATCGTTCCGATTGTTGGGGCCGTCCGTCCCATCTGGTTCTGCAATCGAGGGAGTCCTCACTCATCCGTCGTGGTTCTTGGGGATTTCAGGTCGGGAGATGTTTGACGGGGGAGAAGTGCGACGCACGTGTCAGTCCCAGGACCTAAAGAGGGTTAAGGGAGAATGTGGCGTAGGAGAATCCTTGCGGAATTGAAAAAAAAGGTTAGAAATGCAAAGTCTGTCCGTTCTTTTTGCTTTCCCAAGAAACTTTTTGCAAACTTTTGCGTGGTTTTCCTGCAAAGTTTCCCTCTTGGGCTCATGGATGCATGTGCAGAGGATAGAGGAACTTAGATTTGTGCCTCTGAAATCCGAGGGTTTTCAAGCGATAAAAATCTTTCGTGGTGTTTGAATCTTAGAAATCCTGAGAAAAATATTTAATTTTTCACATCCTTTGGTACGCATATGTTTATCTCGTGCGAGTATGACCTTATTCAATTTACATCTATATATGCTTTAAATTTTATAATGTAGCATTTTAATTATTATTTGTGATATCCCAAAATTTAAGTAACTGCAAGTATTTTCTACCATACAATTCGAACGATAGCTTGTTTCTATGACTGACGGTTCTTGGAAAAATCTATTCAACCTTGAAACTTTCATTTTTCAGAGGAATTACGTATCAATATTCATTTATGATCATTACTTATCTAATATGAAGATGAATACACAATTAGCCCATAATATTATTAATAGATTAGCACCGAGATGATTTCATAACTTCCGAGTTGCCCATTGAATGATAAGGATGTGAAATAAACAGTTGCTGGTGAAGTACTGTGGAAAATATCTAATGCCGAAGTAAGTAACAAGTATTTGTTCACTATTTCATTTGAAATACAAAATTCGCGGTGCAATTCACAGCAGTAAAATACATACACTTGATAATGACATACAGAGTCGAAACATCAGGAATTTCACATTTCAAATAAAACTAAGCTCAAGTACAACAACTTGTTTTTTTACTTGAAAATTAAGATTCAATATTAGCTACAGAATACAGGTGTGTCTCTGCTAATATAGAAATTTATTTTGAATCGTGAAAAATGGAATTGAGTGATATTGGATGAATAGGTACTGATCACTAGAGGGAAAGTATAACTAGCTTATCAAAGAGTATCAAGGCTCGAATGAATTTAAGATAATCGTACACCCTTATGATGGCTTTCTGGATGCAGTACAGACTGTCGAGTGTTCAACTGATGAAATTCCGATGCCCAAAAACGATGAATAACATTTTTACTCTAAGTAATTTTAAGTGTATATTTACTCATTTTATTGCTTATTGTTACAAGAGAATAAATAGTCTCTAATAAAATCTCACATATTAAAGTTATTCGGGCAATACCAATGCACATGTAGATAGAAGTACATACGTAAAGGGTGTCTAGAGAGCTAATAAATTATAGAATGTAGAGGGGGAATAAGTTGGGTGAAACCGAAAGAGGGAAGAAATGGGTGTCCGGAATGGCATGAAGAAAGGCGGAAAATAGAAGTCTCGAAGGGAGATTTTATTAACATATAGCGCACAGTGTATTGGAACGAAGCTTAAAGACGACCAACGTAGGTGGGGAAGTCAAGGTAAGCAGTGACTATTCACAAGCCTATCGTTGCGGGTAGAATATTTGTGAAGATGTCCTTTCCGTGTTTTACCATTGGGACACGATTCTATCGAAGAGAAGCGCCTTCGTAGCCACTCTTATAATATATGCATATGAAAACTGCTAATTCACTCCACCAACGCTAATATCACTTGCTGGGACAAAAAATTCCCTTCGTACATAATACAGTATCCTATATTGTTCTGTTGCTTCTCTACCTATTCCAAGTGAGTGAAAATCAAATTATCATTGAGAGGAATAATAATTCTGGTATTTCTGCATTGAAGCTTTCGTGGCTCATGATGATAAATAATTGGACATACGGGTGTATGCCGCGTCGTATATCGGATTTTGCCCCGACGTTTCGTGACCGACTGCTGGTCACTTTTTCAAGGGATTGATCATTCCCTTGAAAAAGTGACCAGCAGTCGGTCACGAAACGTCGGGGCAAAATCCGATATACGACGCGGCATACACCCGTATGTCCAATTATTTATCATAATTCTGGTAGTCGCTCGCATGCATATTGCTACAGGATTTCACTTTGAACAGTTGATTCTGAGAGCAACGGAAGTGGCTTCTTCAACACCATTGGATTCGTTGGAGAGAATTTTTGTGTTGTTAGACGCCTGAAGTTGCTGTGTGGATGGTTCAAAAGAATAAAGTATTGCGAGCGTTGATTGTTTTTAAGCTGATACTTAACCGCTTAGTGCACTCACTAGCCGTTTTGCTGGATGTTTTGCTCGGCAATATCACATCATCACTTGCCGACTCAACGTCGTATATTTTTGCTACAATCCTTTTTGACGCTTGACAAGGCGGTGGAAATTTGGATACAGCTTATGTACTGTGATTTGAATGAAAAATGAACGTAATTATATTTTTAACTAAAAGTGTAGAAAGAACGTGACTTCATTGCAAAGCTTTCTGAGCAATTAATGGGCGAACGCTTGAACGCTTAATTTGCTTTATTATTTTCGTTCGTTGGCAAATTTTTGATGGTGAGCAACGATAAGGTGAAAAATTTCTGAAATCTCATGATAAGGCGGATGGTTGCAACTAAAACAATGTACTCTTATCAGTAAAAATAATATTAAATTATCGTCCGGAAATACCAATATAATTAAAGGAAAACAATGCTCAAATTGCCATGCTATGCTCTTGAAACCCATGATAACGGTCGCAAGACAAAACCATATGCAAAGAACGGACATTAAAGTATTGCTTTCCTTCAGCTTTGACGATTAAGGCCGTATAGCTCGATCATTCTGTTTAATACCTAAAGATATGAAGGTAATATTGTTATTTATTGGGCTAAACACCGTATAACTACAAATTACTCTCTTTTGGTTCATAAATGAGTGATCTAATATCCATCTTGCTTAATGCTTATGTGCCGTAATACTGTCTTACCAAAGGCGTCAAAAAATTATTAGCCTGATTTGGATAAGACTATTATTCCAATTTAATGAAATTTGGTTATTCAGAGGTGGCGACCGACAGCTGAGGTCATTTGCGCCATTTAGGATAGGTGGGTATTGGGTAATGGTACGAGTTTACTGGAAGCGGAGTAAGGGTGGAAAGAAACCCGCCGTTGGCATTAGCCTACTGTTAACGAAAGGAGCCAAGGGGACCACAATTTAACGTCCCATCCGACGGACGGAATATTGAACTTGAAATGCCTTCCACTAGGTACTCAAGTGGGGACCGGTTTTCCACTGAAAAATCCGCCAATAGCGGGAATCGACCCCGGGCCCGCGGGATGGGAGGTCAGTACTCTAGCCACCACTCCAACCCGATCCCCCAATTAAATGAAGGAAGGAAAAATGTTCCGCATCATTCATTTCATATTTGAACATTGATTTAATCTATTTTAGTCAGTTTTCTTCTTTACGAGATGCGATGTTGATAAAGGTAATTTAATAAAAAATGTCTAAAAAACGGCTTTGAGGTTATAGATATAACTTGATTAAGGTTAATATAATCAGCTTTACGCAGAAAGGCAAGGTATCGTTTTCACTAAAGTGATTAATATCACTGTAATGTCATTGATCATACAAAAGCTGCGTCCTTAAAACAAATGCGTTGCATATGTTCTCCAATAAAGCTAACAAAGCAAACAAAGAATTTTAAATCCAATATACATTCATTCAATTCAGCTATAAATCTGACCTCTCGCGACGTGGGGAGCTTTTTTCGGTCCTCGTTGACAGAATTTATTTTTCTTGTCTTTATCTCGTAAACGTTAATACTGCCTCCCGTGATTTCAAGTTGGCTACAATTGCCGGTGTCGCGCGAGATGTTTTGAATGAGCTAGTTTTAAATATTTGAGCGCACTATAGGGTTGATTGCTTTGCCACTCTTCCCTTTGTTTAAAGCCTACCAAATTTAGTGTGAAGTGATATCAGTGTTCAAAGCAGATACGATAGAAATTGAAAAACTGTAGCGTTTGAACGCCGGCAGTGGCTGAAAAAGTGACGGAGCTCAAATGTGATGGAATTCCTAGACTGTGAACAGCACTACCATTCTCATGTTCCCAAGATAAAATGAATGTTTTTAAGTATACCTTCATTATTGGATTTTCGGGAGCGTTTGGAATTAGTTTATAAATAACGATTTGAATCCTGTGCCATATTTGGTCATTGCCCATATCTAAATATACCTAATCACAGTTATGACCAGGAAAGGTAGAAGAAATAACTCCTCAATTTCACATTTTTTTAGTCCTAAAAATGTCTAAAAAAGCATAGATATCCAGTAGGTATAGTAAATTCCACATTGTTTGTATGTTTTATGAAAACTTACAAACCATATGGAATTGCACAGTTATTTTTTCTATCTTTCCTGATATTAAGAAATTCCTCCAGCTGAGGCTCGATGCCATCATTTACATTTAAGGCCGTTGAGCACAAAACATTGAATTGCACAACTTCAAGTAGAATAAATTCGAAGAAATTACTTGGATAAATGCGTGGAAGGAGCTATTTTTTAAAAAGTCATGCATACATTTGGGATGTTTTCGATACATTTTGCTGCTTTATACAATACTTTTTTCACTGCACGTCTCTACATTCACATAGATACTGCACAATGAAAAGCATCGTATTAAATGATCTTTACGCTCGATGGATCATTGCTCATATCGTATCAAAATAATTAAGCATATTAGTGGAATTTCATCTTTTGCTTTTATTTTCCTATCGGTTGGGACAGGTTTTGTTTATATATTTCTGTAGTTTAGTACTCAATCATTTCAGTCCCTTGAAATGTCACTTTATTTTCTCTCAATGCTTGCTTACCTAGCGAGATTCTCGAATTTGTACTTCAGGATCCCATTTTTCCTGGTTACTTCTTTCATCTGCTCCTGGTATCTTGTATCATCCTTATCAGGTTGGTGTATCCTATCCCACGGGCCTGGATATGAATGCTACAAGTTTCAGATTTTTCGTTGTTACACCGGTATATACTTGAATGTGGTGTAGATAACATTTGATATGAAGTCCATCCGCCGGTTGAAAACTCTTTACCCCTTGTCACCTTTCGTTAAGAGATCGCTATTGCTATGACCGGCTTTCTTTCTAATTTTTCTTGATTCCATGAAATTGTACCTGATACCAAATAACCTCTTATACGTAATGGTGAAAATCACCTTACTCATTGTTCTTTCTCCGTAATAACGATGAATTTGTTGTATTCACTTCCATCCACTGTAATTTCTTGAAATTAAATGATTAACTATTTTCATCATCTCTTATATTGTAGTATATCACCTCCTCTACTTGAGTTCCAATTTTATGCCAATATTAACAAGTGTTTAAAGAAGAGAGTACACATAATTTACCCGCAAAAAGCCAGCCGGTAAGCACATCCTGCTAGTCGTCTAGAGAATCTGGGTTCGTATTCGGCAAGTATATTTCTCACATGGCATTCATAGAAAACTCTCTTTAGTTAGTTGATATAAAAAAACTTTAGCGCACTTACGTACAGTGTATGTTTTTTGGCGACTCTTCCCTTACCATAGACCCTCGAGGTGTCTTGTAGAGTTATCAGTGGATATAGAATCATTGTGAATTTGGAAGTGAGTATTATATGCACGTGTGTATGATTTTTGTGCAATATAAGAATCACTTTTGTCCCCAGAGTAAGCTACTTCTTACTACTTAAGCCACTACTTCACCACTAGGTACTTAATCAATTCAGATATGAGCATCGGCTAAATAAATTTCAGAAAATCCGGTATTCATCATTAATTGATGATGGTCCCATTTCATAAATTTCGATTTGCCATGACTCAAATCGTTAAGGCGACTGAAGTAGGTACTAGTGTTGATAAATATTCAATCTGTTAAGAAACTCATCAAAAAAAAACTCATCATTTCCGAAACAAAGCAACCTTACTCTGCGGTTGTTTACTAGTTTATGTATGTATACTGTTGCCTCATTACTTTTGATTTCCACTTCAAATTTCAAACTGGATTCATCCCTATATTTACGGAAATATGCCACGTGTTGCACACCCGCAGAAATAGGAGCAGGGGCTATTAATAGGCTTTATACTAAGGGCAACAATGCATGATAATGAATCGTGCACACTCTACTTATGTTGTTCGCTAATTAGAGGTAATGGGCTCCTTTTGTCGTTTTGGAACAATGAGGGCACTTTTGCACCCGCACCGAGCACGTACGCCCCTCTGGGCCCACGCTGAACATCCCATTGTGAGGCCCAATTTAGCCGATAAAGGGAGGGGCCGGCGGTGGTCGTTTTTGCTGCACGCCACGCGAGTGGAAAACGTGTCATCTCTTTGTGCCCGAAAAGGGGCGGCCCCTATGGCGATCTCCTTTTTGACCGCCCTGTAACTTCCTCCTCTTCGTTTTTGGGCGTCACGTCCCGGGCACTTGGCCAGACTCCACAGCGTCAACCCTTGTTTACTTCCCGGGTGCAGCCGAAAAAACTACCATTGACCCAACATCTTCGGCTGTTGATTGTGTATCGCAAAAGTATTCAATCAGATATTCTGCCTCTTTCTTTCAAATTTACGTAAAATAATTATTTCATTAAAACATATAATGCGTTCCAATGTTTGGGAAATATTGAAAAACGTTTGAGGAAGAGAACATACATAAATTATCCACAAAAAGCCAGCTGGAAAGTACTCATCGATGGTTTTCTGGTTATTGGAAATGAGAACATGGCACAAAAATAACCATAAAAGGGTAAATGAAAATTATAGATCATCTTAACTGGCCGCCAATTCTAAGATTGGTTGGATAGCTCTCTTCTAAATTCCTCTACATGCTATAGCATTCATATTGGCAAATTTCTATATCTAATACCCTGCAAGCCATCTGGAGGATGTGCGGCAGGGGTTGAGTCATCATCAAACATATGTACAATACCTACGTAAATGCTCAAATTTTTACACCAACTTAATTTGAAATTAGTATGAGTGTTACGCGGGGCACATACTAATAAACCTAATTTGTCGCCTAATATGCAAGGAAATATTTCAGATATTCTGTGATCATGCATTTTATGCATAAATAATGGTTCATGCACATATGCTTAGAGCAATAAAATAATCTTAATTCTAGCCTAATCAGTGTTAGAGTGACTTAATGTATATTAATCCATTATGTGCAATGAGTGCACATTTATTATCGTGTTTGGGGAAGGTATTTTTATAAAGACATCTTGATATGACACGTCTTTATGCTATGGCCACGTTTTGGGCAAATAAATTTCTTCCCTTATAAATCCTGTTATCCTTGGAACCCCTGTGAAATTTATGCAATATAATTCTTCTGTTGTTTCTGGGTCAATCCATTTCATTTTTGTCATTTTTCTACCAACACTCATTTCAAATTTTTGCAGCCTTTCCTTTCCCAATGATGTATTGTCACATCGTTCCTGAAATAAAGGAGAATTCAGATTTACGTTCTAATAGAATACTTCCCTAGATACTCCAATATATTAGTGTTTTCAGCTGGTAGTTGACTTTTCGCACAATTTCTTTATAATCAGTGCTATGACTAATGATTATTTTCTTGTAATATACATATTCAATTTAGTGATGTAATTTACAATTACGTCGCTGCCTCTTTTCCATCTTAAATAAAATATTACTCTTCCGCTTCCTCAAATTCTTGTTACCCTAATTTCAGCAAAGAAAATTATCTAATAGTAGTGATTGTCCGTGAAAGTAAAGTAACTGTCTACACTTGGTCATTTTCATGATACTAAGAGATTTAAATATAGGAGAACTTTTAGATTTTAGATAGACGAAATTAGAATAGGCCTGTTCGCGTTCTTGTACCATTTGTCAGATCTAATTCACTCTAGGGCAAGTACCTACTCTTTCTGGTTGCTATGATTTATTGACCATGACAGCATTTTCTACGAGTGAATTCGCTTGTTTTGAAGATTACCCTACTAGTTTTCAATACAACGCAACACTCGCAACCTTGTATGCGCGTTGCCTTTCCCTTATAGTTAGTTCCGTTCTCGATTTTTTCATCGACCTGGAGCTCTATTACGAATATTCATAAATGGCGCAATCGTGCTGTTGTTTTTTTTAAATATCCCTTGTGAAGGTGAAAATGCGATACCAGTTCATGAATCCTGATTAGAACTTTAAATCACTCATCATAAATGTTGGTATAGCAGGTCAATAGGACGATTGCTGTGAGATTTGCTCCCATAGATGAGTTAATATATCGACTTATAATTAAGACTTTAAGTTCAAGAAACGTATAACTCGACTTAAGATGAAGTCGAGTTCAGAAATCGATAAGTCTTTAATAACGATAACAGAAATGGAAAGAAATGATCTTTGATCTCACCCTTATGTATCCATCATAACTCTAAAGAGAGTTAGACTGATTTAACGCTTTTCGTGACTTGCATCGCGATCTTAGGCTGATAATTTCATTAAACATACGCATAATATTTAACGTAAGCTTTTAATTTATGGGTCACGAATGAAGTTAAGCAAGGAATTGATTTCCGATTTAGAAAATGTAGGTATTTTAAAAGTCTCCAAGCAACTCTAGGGCTGGATGGACTTAATTTTGTGGTCTCGATATTTCACGCGTGTGTTTTAGGTAAATGTTTAAGATGATGTTCGCTTAAATAGGTTAATTGTGTTTGAGTTATTCCTAGATAGTAACTAGCTCTAAAATCGTATGCAAGTTCTTGATTAAATGCATTGCATTATACCCACGAAATGCATTTACCTGTCTAAAATTCGAGTATAGATTCGCGAGCTACGAAAGGGTATTTTTTAATAAGCTAATGCAGTCTATTGTTTGAAACCTCAAGGTTTTATCATATATAAGGCCTTTCATTCTTTTATAAGGCATTCATAAGGCCTTAGAAAATTAAATCTTCATTCGTTTTACGAGAAACTAGTAAATTCGAATGAATCATTTCGGCGGGCGACTACTGGAGCGCAGGGTCGCTGATAAAAACTTTCAATCTCGGTTTCCGCAATAGGAGAGAGAGGAGAGGATGAACCAACCTCTTCCCTCGGCTATTATCCAAGCCCCTTCCTCTGTCCCGGCCCTCTTCATTTCCTCCGTGACCCCTGCCCAAACTCCTCCTCAGAGGGCACACCCACTCCCCCGAAATTTCCCGTGATTCCTATCGTCGGCCTCCCTTGTTCTCCTCCGCTCGCTTCCTCCATCAATCTTCCGGTCGGCTGCGTCCGCTTTAAAAAGGGCCCACCTCTCTCCTCTGAGCGCCTTGCCAAGGGCGGCCAGGGCCCTACTTTCCGAGCCTCTTCCTCGTTGAGATGAAATTCCTCGTTTTACGCTCCGATCCAAGAAAATCTCAGTGCTTGCCCCCACTGTGAGTCCCGGGTTCGATGATGAAAATTCCCTAAATTCCTCTTTTTGGCCGCTAGTTTTGTTTGAAAAAGTTTTCAGTACAAATCAAAGCAGTTATTCTACGATTAATGTTTAGTATTGATTCATCCTAGACCGTATCACACTATCGGTCGTCGGTGACGGTTGTTGTAAACTTCTCCAATCAAACTGATCGCTATTGCCACCGGCAGGTTGTTCAGCCATGGTCAATAGGGCCTTGTCTCACGGTCACGTGCTGTTTGAGTTTACATTTTGTACATATGCTACCGAAACACAGAATTGCTTCTTCAAATGCAAAATACAAGTCAATTAATCACCTTTAATCCCACCTCAAATAAATGTATGCCATTACAATAAATGATTCTTCAATAAATATAGGTAATACAGGATACGTATATGCTGTATTAATTGTACTCCTAATATTTTTATGCTTTAGACAGCAAATGCAATGGCAACAATCAAAATATCGCAAAATATGAATACAAACCGCACGTTACCACGAGGCGAGACCCTATTGGCTACGGTTGAATAACCGGCCGGGTGGAAATAGACACGCGCCTATCCTTCAACCGAGAGCCATTATAGGTTGGCGTTGATTGGTCGACAGCGCAATCGTAACCGGAAACCGTTAACGACAACGGCTAGTGTGATACGGCACCGGCCATCGTGTCGGACAGCCACCTAGGTCGGTAAACTGTAGAAGCTTAGCCACCCAAATACTACCAGCATGAATCCCGCGCATTGCACGGATGTAGTGTTTGTTTTAGTATTTAGATCTTAGAATGGACGGTGCGATATAACTCTAGCTGTTGGAGCATGTATAACCGAAGCTACCTCTGCTACGTTTAGGCTCGCAGGAAAAGGTGACTCGAAAAAGAATACCTCGGGGAAACTCATTTTTTATATTACTATTATGTTCAGGGAATCGCAGATACGTGTCTGTTAACTAAATGTATTAGTGGGGCGCATGTAAATGTGGTGTCTGTAGTATCCATGAGATCGGATTTGAATCCCGGTACTGAAAGAGATATATCTCAGAATGTCTTTCCTTGCTTGTGTGTTACTTGAAGGACACATAATACGAGGTCTGTTATAAAAGTATCCGACCTTATTTTTTTCCGAAAACCTGATGGATTTGAATCAAGCGGGCTTGCATGAGCCGACCTTGAACCTTCGTGCGCATGCGTGAATTTTTTCCGCCTTTCCATAGCGTCTGTTGTTGGCAAGCAGCAATTGAGTGAGGTAGTTTGTAGTGCTCTCGTCGGTTTTTCATTGCAAGGAAAATGAAGTAACGACTGGAGCAGTGCTACTGCATCAAATTCTGCCATAAACTGGGGGACCGAAGACTGGGGGACAGAAGAGAGTGGCGGCGAAATTCGTGCCGAAGCTGCTGACGGCAAAGCAAATTCAACTTCGTTTTGGTCTCACAGGGCATGCTGGACTCTACAAACATTGACCCCGACTTCACGAACACCATAATCACTGGTGACGAGTCCTGGGTGTACGGGTATGACCCGAAAACCAATCCCAGTCGTCACAGTGGAAGAATTACACGTCACCAAGACCAAAGAAGGCCCAAGTGCGCAGCAACGTCAAAGTGATGCTGACCGCTTTCTTTGACTCCCACGGTGTGGTACACCACAAGTACGCACCTCAGGGTCAAACAATCACCAAAGAGTACTACAGAGATGTTTTCCGCCACCTACGTGATGCTGTGCGGTGCAATGACCGGAGTTGGTGTCAACAGGAAATTGGCGCCTCCATCACGAAAATGCCCCAGCACATTCATCGCACTTGATTCAGACATTTTTTGGCGAAAAACCAGACTCCTGTGGTTAAACAGGCTCCTTACTCTCCTGATATGGCCCCTTGCAACTTCTGCTTGTTCCCCAAACTGAATAGGCTATTGAAAGGAACGCAATTTCAGACAAAAGAGGACATTATAACTGCAACGACAGCCGAGGTAAACTCCATTCTGAAAGAGGCTTTCTCGGAATGCTTCCAACAATGGCGGCACCGCTGAGAGAAGTGTGTTGAGTCCCAAGGAGACTACTTTGAGGGTGATTAGGTGTCCAATGCTACAGGCATGCCAGTTTTTTTCCCCGGCCAAAGGTCGGATATTTTTCTAACAGACCTCGTTCAGCAGTCTTTCGACCGTTCATAGGCTTTTTTCGTCAAGAGTAGAATAACGCCGACGTTGGGTTTATCTCACCCTTACTCCACTCCCAAAAATTCCACGCCTAAATCCAATTGGAACATAATTTACTGTGGCGAAAAGTACCTCAGCCTAGTCGGGTACCTTCCCTAACAGCAACATTGGTATCGCATTGAAAACGTGTCTGGTTGTAGTTAAAGATGAAGCATAAAGTTTCTGATCACTTTTTCCGGGAAGAGGACTTTTTCTCATAATCCAAATCGAACATAGCACATTCGTATCTCGTCAATAATGAAACATTCACATAAGTCCTCTCCTTGACACTGGTGCTGTGAAACAAATCACCTCAGTTATGTAACAAAACGTTATTTATTCCGGTGTTTTCATCCCTTGTTTGGGTCGGTGAAATGTCAGCACGGGTAACTTGTAGCTCGATTGGTCGAGGGATTGGATGAAGTTGATCTCTGTGAAATACCTCGGACTAACTTACGTTTCACATGCAATCTACAATTTCATCTATAGGTTACCCTGAGCACCACCCACAAGGCAGGATGCTGAATCTACTCCAATCATGCACTACTTCAACATCATCTACCTATAGGTATACACTAAGGAACATATTAAAATTTAATAATGAAAACCTGATAGTCATGCACACACTATCATGTGTAATATACCTCACTGTTCCGTTTAGGGCCTCACTATTACCTTGGGAAGTAGTGACATCAGTGAGGACCGGGTAGAGTTGGCGGTTACAGTACCTTTGAGTCGACATGGCAGATTACTATGCATATATAGACCCGTAAATATTCTCATTCATGCTATGTTATTTCATGTAAATATCACACCCTCAGCTGTTGGGTATTCATTCCCATGGAGACGTTCCAAAAAAGTTAAATCATAGAGGTCAGATTGTGATATTTCCTTAACGTTTGCTTTTCCAGTTCAGTTCTTGCTGAATTTGGTTCGTGTAGATAGAGATAATTTTTATAACATTTATTTATTCTAAATATGCAAAACAAATTATTGATCTGCGGTGATATTTATATCAGGTTTCCTCCCGGTAGCATCCGTCAATTGTCTTCCTCACAAAACGACGGGGCATCAGACTTTATCAAATTTTAACTCTGCCAATGGGAAATGTCCTTGTGCAATAAATTCGAAAGTATCGACAGTAGCTCATGCTAGACGTATTTAGCGTGTCCAATTCACATTAATATGCGGCAGAAGTTTTTAGCAGGAGAAAAATTAGTAATTTTTCAATTTCATCAATAATTATTGGCACCTTCTGTTTAGAGCAGACCAATACCAACACCGAGTTCCTTCGTCTCTCCTTTATCCCATGTCAATATTACCAGAATACTACCTCCTACACATCTGTAAAAGTGCAATAAATCTCATCTGTCGGCCGCCTTCAGCAATGGTTACCAGACGTCCGGCAGGGATTTCAGATAATGTTCGGAATCATCTTGGCATGAAACTACGTTCAATATTCTCATGAATTGGATTCTCTACATTACATTTAAGTTCCCATCAATATTTTTCCACCTGACTGAAATTTTTCTGCACTGGTGTTACGCAGAGGTGATTATATTTCCGATGTGTACGTTGATTATGATAAGAAGTTATCCACCACTATGGTAAAATTACAAAAGTGCCCTTTGTGAGCAGACAACATTTTTTCGGCTATGTTGGGCATTTTTTTGCCAGTGTTCACCCATATGTCATGTAATACTACTTTTTGTACGACTCGTATAAAGATTCATTCATTCATCCCGAATGATAGCCTTTTTCAAGCCCCTCCTTGGTATGCCATCATTAAGCTCGCTTTTCTGTTCCGGAAAAAAATGACCTATGCTGGATGCATTAATATCTCTTCAAAATAACGCTTGTTAGAGGCAAAAGCTCTCGGGGCAATGTTTTTACTGTCGGTCTTGATTTGATTTTCTCCCCACCTAGTTAAGGAGCACTTTATCATTTTTTTCTCAGAAGAAAACTATTATGTCACAGTAATTCAATCAGAAGTTTTCTTTGCTCTCTCTTGGATGTAGCTTACTATGCTTTGTTGTTTAGATTTGTCAGTCCAGCGCACAAAGCAATCGCGAGCCACTATGATGCCACTATGATTTTTTCAGGCAAAAATTTATATTAATTTATTTTTCTAATTGCATCTGTAGATTTTTATGCAGCCTACTAGCTCATTTCTTGTGCAAATATTAATCGTACCCAAGAATCGAAGTTTTTTTTTGATTGGCTAACCTTTTGGAGTATCTGCTGTAACGTGCCTATTAAAATCCTAACTTGTATTTATCTTAAGAAATTTCACATCTTGGAAATTTAGAAGTTAGGTTAAGTAATTTATGCTCGGCTAGTGTCTTTTTTTTGTAAACAACGGATATGCCTTTTTAGTCCTCATGCCCTTTTCCATTAACTCTTGGTCGGTTAAAATGGTCATTTTTAAAATTTCCGGAAGTGACCAAATTAACCTGACCTTCACGATCTCGTGGACGTTAAACCCGGTTTTGAAATTTTCTCTTCATTATGGCCATACAATATATTTCACTGGAAAAGGATCGTACTGATAGGATAGCAGGGAAAGAGCGGTTTACCTGCAGCTCATTAGGGTGATAATTTAGTGGTTTCCCGTTGACATCCATATCGCAGTACTACAGCCTTTAAATGACTGCTTATCACATTTTACTGATGCTTCCCCTCGAGTAGTCCCCGCCAGGAAATTCGAATGTCAAGGGAAATATGGACGGGAAGAATGGCAAAGCTTGTAATGGAGTATATAAAATGAATTATGTAGGTATTAAGAGATTAGCTGTTGGGAGATTCGAGTGAAGAACTGCGGCGAATTAATCTTAAGATTATTGCTATTTGATAATGATGATGATGATATTGTTACGTTTGTGGGTCAATAATCATACTTTTCTTGTAAAAAGTTAAAAGGAATTTTTTTGAGGAATTTAATTTTACATAATTATTTTCTCTACCTTTTTTGAGTGGTATGACACGTAATCTCAGACTCAAGAACCTCCTTACTTTCTTATTTATTAATGTATTGCTAAGATTCTCTCAAAACTCTAATGCAGAGAACCAATTGAAATCTGCGCCCATCACATGCCAACATTCGAGAACCTTCGCAAACATTCCAAGCCTGGGTACAATATCATTTGTCTCCACTATATTTTTGACTCCTGTCATAGTTGGTGTATTTTTTTTTTAATTTTTGCTCCCGTATTAATTTGTAATGTGCCTATCCCGTGTGATGCAATACTGCTTTGTAGCACCACACTCCGTTGTGGTACTAAACTCCCTTGCGGACGTTTACAGGATAAAATACAGGCTTATGTTAGATGATGTGACTTTTAAAATAGCTCCATCGGTAAAGAGTTTTCCAAAACGTTATTTTTCAGACCTGGAAGAGAAAGCGCAGCGCAGCATTCAAAACGTCCATAACTTGTGAAGATATCTCTCATATCCCCATACACCCTCCTCCGAATGGTGCGAAACTCCTTGGAGTGGCATAAATTATCGCCGCATGGCGCGCTGCTGCCGCTTCTAGAGACCCCATCCAACCAAACACACACACACAAACACACACGGTACGCAATTTTGGACGAGCAGGCAGGAATCCCCGAACTCTCGGGTCCGACCGCATATACTTACTAAGAGGATGCGCGGTCGATTCCGAAATCTCTGCTTTCGTGCCTTGGAAGAACTCCCCCTCCAGTTTGTCGCGCTCATTTAACTCGAGAGCCTGCTCTTGACATGACGTTCCTTAGACATCGGTTTCTTAGACCCTCGATTCCGAACACGGAGCCGTTTTGTGAAGTGTGCTCTGCAATAGAGAGAGAGAGAGGGAAAGAGGTCGGGGGGCTTTAATCAACAGTGACGCCCTTGTATGCCGGTTCACACTTGAATGTTTTATTCACAGAAACTTCCCAGCCAATTTCATATGTCGCCACCTTGAGCGTAAATTGGCTGAGTGAACGGAAAACTAGTAACAGTGATTGAAGTTTGGCTAGGTTTTAAAAATTTTCACGTTCTTGGTATCTGTTAATTTTATATTGTTAACCAAATGAGTGAATTTTTGGCGAGCGTCATTACATCCCCTTCTTTTTTTCTCTTTGCAACCTCAAATATTGCGAGTGAAAATGATTTATTTTTTTAAATTTGATTTTTTCGTATCACTTAAAGGGTAAATATTAATATATTCCAGGATCCGGAATGGAATTATTCTATCAGAACACTTCGTATTCGGCTAATGTACTAGTCTTAGTGCCTTTTGAGAGGTCAATGGTACGTGCTAAAAATAAACTTATGCCGTAAGTGAAGTAGTGAAACCATTTCTTGTTGGAGAAAGAAGAGTCGAACATTTCATCGACTCTGTAAAACATGGGACTGAATTCGCATACTCCCCCATCACTAGTGATACACCTCACAAAAAGAGCAAATATAACAAGTTGGAATTGAGGGCAAAAGGGTAATAAACGATAAGTTCTTCTTTGGGCTATGATCAAATCCATGATTTAGCAGAAACGAATAAAACTGCGGATTCGGTAATCATTATTTCGCATTTTGAATCATCGACTTTTTCTTATTCTTCTCTTCAGATCTTCGTAACTGAAGGCTATCTCTATCGCCGTTCTTATTCTCAAAACCTTGTTCCTCTACTATCCTATTTCTGTGAGTTATTTCTCTGGTAGTTTGATTTTTTAAAACAATAAATGTCTTAACAATCATCTTTTATTTATTTGTTTATCTCATATTTTTTATTCTGTTCTATCTGTAGCTTATGCTGCACATAAAAGGAAATTGTATCATTCTCTGTGTACGGAAATCGATTTCGTTGCATACATGATTACACGTTTTGATAATTTCATTCTCCTTACATAGTTGTCTTGGCTGTTATTATGGAATACTGCATCCAATGGCTAAAGTCTCATGCGCTATTTGGAATGCGTATGTATGTTTGGGTATTCTAGAAGAAGTTGGAAAATATGGAGTAGAGGAATGTTGGAGTAAACCCGGCATTGGAAATGGCTTATTCCAACTCGATATCCACGTTCGTCATTTTGCATTTGGGAGACACTTCTGAAATCGAGGGTTTCAAAAATGTGGTGATGTTTGCCGATGAAATATAGGCATTATCGTAGCCTATTACGTTATCGTAACCTGTACCTATCAATAATTGATGCACCTAACACTAACTGTCAAAGAGAAAAAAATCTCGTTGGAAATGAACACTCTGTCCAAAGGTTGGGAAATAAGTGATGATGACTATGGAAAACTATACTGTGAGCACAAAGGAGTAGAGAGGAAATTGTAACATAATACGCTCTTTTCTGTGCACATGCGCACACGATTAAGGCAGAAAGCGATGACCGCTCACATACCCAGAGTGTGATGAAAATTTCCATGAATTCCATTTCACCCAAAAATAACGCTTACGACATGGTTCAGAGAAATCAGAAATAGAGAAGCCAAAATTGGTACTTTCAGCGATGAAGGTCACGTACTGACGGTCCATAATTGCCTTGTTTCGGCGTTTAAAGGTTAACCAAAGGCTCCAAGGGGTCAAAAGTTTAGCTCATTATCTTACGGACGGATACTGAACTTCGAGTGCTCTCAACTCAGCACTCAAGTCTTTAAATGCTTGAGTGCATAGAGCATTTAATGCCTTCCACTTCCGAGTTTCGAATACGAAACCTAAGGAGGGGAGGTCAAGACCCTAGTCCCTGCAATAGCCCGATGCACTCGACAAAATTATTTTTAGGATTAGCATAAACATTTCACAAGCCATATTTCCAGGGTAGTGTAGAATACGCTACGAGGTTCGGGAGGGTCATAACAGCAAGCATTTAGTACTTTCATTTTGTGCATAACATCTTTTATTGATTGGATAGGAACTCTCTTGATTAGATTTTAGAAGTTATATTTTGAAACAAAATCGCTTCATTTTTATATAATCTTCAATAATACACCCTCTTTTTATTCTTATTGAATGCTTTCGTGGAAATACCTTCACAGGACCCTGAGTTTTTCTTCTCTTGTTTGTTTAGAACCCGAATATATTTAAATATGAAATTTAAACTCAATTTCCGTATTTATTTCCTGAATTGAGGTTCTTGTAATAATTCATGAAGTGAAGGTCAAGAAAAGTAAATGTAATTTTATCCATAAATTGCCAAAAAATGAACCAATTCGTTCATAATTTTTAGTTTCTTCATTTAGTTTCTCCATAGTTAGGCGTTGGACTTAATGTTTAAATTACAAATAGGGAAAAGTGGATCGAGGCATATTGTTCCATTGAAGCTTACTTAGATAGCGATTTTTCCATGTATTATACAGGTTAGGACTTATGTATGGAAGTGTAGAAGTCCCTCACTATCTAGAACAAAAGAGAACGACATCTACTGGCTTATTAAGAAAACCTTTTTATGACATTATAAGGGATTGGTGATAGCGTCCTAATGCATTGAACATTTTGTTTGGCTTCTGATTTAAAGGTCAAAACGTCAACCCATTATATATTTTAAATATGTCCAGTTAATCTTAATTAAATGTAAACTTTCGGAACCAGGTCTTTTTGGAATTCTCGGGTTTTTTTTATGCTCTCAATATAGATTAGGCTTTGGCTACCTGTACAGGCTAAATAACAGTACCTGTATGCTAAAATAATGGAATATGTGTGTTCTATTGAAAACAATTCTTTACATTTTGAGCGGTAAAAATTGCTTTAGAGTTTACGATTTTAACCGTTCTGTATACGCTCTGCAGACAGGCAGGCCAGACATAAACGCGTGTATGTTACATGAGTAGCGTAACAGTTTTTTTTAAAGCCAATCTAATAAATGCAGTAGAAATTTGTCTGCTTATAATATTATCCCCCATATTATCATGTACGCTGATTTAGAACACGAGAAATAGACATTTCAAAAAACTTATAACACTTATTTGTTGTCTGTCCAAGCTTGATTGTTATTTTGTTAATGCCTTTTAGTGCAAGGTTTGAGTTTTAAGAGAATTGATGCACTTACTATTGGTTACATTCAATCCTCCGCTTAGTGTTCCCATTTTCTACTAAATTTTTGATTTTCATCAAAAGTTATTGGATTTCTTGGTTATTTTTTGTGCGTAGCGAAGGCCATTGTCTGCTATCTCCGAGTCATTAACTGTACTAAAAGAGCACTGCTCACTGTAAACATCTTTCGATATGATAGTAAATGGGATAAATTTCAATGGCAAATCAATGAAATGAGGTATATATTTTTTTTAAAAGACGTACTAACCCTTATTTGTTAAACAATGATGAGATAAATATATAATAAATATTTCTTTAAAACTTTTTGTTTTAATAATAAATTTACTTTTAATTTTAGAAAATTGAAACATTGAAATTTAATTCATAGCTAATTCAAGATCTAATTTCATACACCAAAAGTCTTCATTGCGTGTCATTGATGTCTGTCACGGTAGTGATGTCTATGGCCGTCAGGTGTCTATATGCGCTAGGCAATAAAGCATACGATTGAGATTTCAACCATTTCAACCCAGGATTCCAAATGACTGTCGATAAGCGAAAAGAGGTCCAATCATTTCTTCCTACTTTCACTTAAAATAGACCCATGAGTCCAACTTTAAGTGAAAGTAGGAAGATATGATTGGACAAAACTACCGTATGTAATCGTTTTGTTTAAGTGTCTTACTCTGATTGATTTTCATCATATACCTTCAAGTACTTGTGTTATAAACTATAAATATATCTGAAATAGAGTAGGAAGCAAGAACTAAACATTTTAATTTCCTCAACTCTCGAAAGATAACATTGATTCTCTATTAGAATCCACTAAATTAGAGTGTATTAAACGTAGCAATGGTGGGAACAATTTATGGACACCCTGTCATGTTGATAATAAATTAGTGTTGAACGAGTATGAATTATGAACCATTAGCTTTGGTGATGGATTTCAAATGACTGTCGATAAGCGAAAAGAGGCTATGGGAGATTTAGTGAGTACCTGAGATGAGTATCATGGCTCTAAGTTAACTGTAAACACTGGTTTAAATTTTAATGGTTAGACTTCCAAGCATTTTGAGTAATCCCTTCATCTGGTCGATATCTGCTTATCTATCACTGTATATTCCAACTGTTTAAGCCTTAAAATACAGTCGCCGTAAATAATATTTCTTTATGATAAAACCTAGGAAATTACTAGCTTAGGCTGATCCTTTTGCAACCGTTGTTGTATTTTTTTCATGACAATTTATTCTATGCTTGCACGTAGTTAATGAAAGAATGAATATCAGATATTGACACGTTAAAAAAATATTTCGCCCTGATAGCTCAGTGATTTCCGGTAGGATTTCAAGTCCGTTTACCTTTTCGCGAAGCTATAATGGAAAAGTAACGTTGCTGGCATATCGAATTTCTATCTACGTATTTATTTTTGCTTTCCCTAGTAGATTTCTGAGAATCACGAAACACTGGTTTACTGTTCCTTTACCTTTTAGTCCTTTTTTATAATTCTTCGCTCAAATAACCCAAACTGTGTCCCGTTATCTTTTGAATCAAATATTATTAAGCTGGTAACTACCATACGTATCCGCAACCTCACAGGTCAAGTATTTTTCATAAATACGTTTTGGGGTCACAGTAACAAAACCTATTAGTGCTGGGAATGGGGAATGCCTGTACTCAAAGTTATTGCTACTTATTCCTGCTTTCATTAGCTTAATTTACTACGTGTAATGGTGTTTTTTGCACATATTCATGTATTACTTTCCTGTCTACAATCTATTAGGTTGATTTTGAGAATTTTTTGAACGAGGTGAGCTATTTATATCGTTTCTACAGCTAAAAGTTATTGGGGAAGAAGGACAAAACAAAACTTAGTAATTCCACATAAAAATTCCGCATAAAAATGTGGAAATACGTTTTGTTCTAATTCACAATGAAAAAATTCCACTAAGTCACGCCTGAAACTATTAATTATAACAAATTATTGGGTTTAATCGCATCAGCCTTTCACAAATTTTTATCCGAGTACGGACTTCTCCATGGTCATGGATGCGATTCTTTGTAACCCCTTCAAGAGAGAGAAACCTTCCACGGAGAGGAGAATTTTCACATAATAGACTAATAGAGTTATGAAATACGTATAGAATCGGTGGGGTCTACAATCCAGGTAGCCTATGATGAGTCCACGGTGGAACAAGCGTTAGCAAAACCTCGACATTTTGGAACCTCGAAAGCGACGTCATTTTAACGTCACTGCCTTAACTGATCCCTATTGTTGCGTTAAAAAATTGGGGTTTCTCGAGGCAGTCACGTACCATTAACTACCTTGACATTTTTGAGGCTAAGAGATGTCAAATACGTCGAGGGAATTACATTTTGATTTTGTGGTCAACGACGCCGAAAGGGAACTTATGGGTTCCAACTGCTTGGACGCACGAGAATTTGATGTTGGCCAATCGGGGGTAGGAGATTGGATTGCTTGATGCTCGGATACGATAGCAGACCGGGGGGTGCTATTTGGCTTGGTCGTGGAAAATTTTCAAAAATACGAATCAGGTTTCATGAGTCAATGATGTATGAATAAGACCCCAGGAGTGAATGTCATTCCACGTGGTATCTTTTTGTGTTCAGAGTAAGATAGGAAAATGGGAGAAAAGAAATTAAGATTTTTGCATCGTGCATCGGTTTAGTTGTAACTTCTACACACATTTTTACAACTCATAAGCATCATTACGAGAAAGAACTACGAGCGCAGAGGTTTAGTGGAGTGGTAGCACGTGTTACACTTCTGTGGTAGACGGTAAAAAAAATACTTTTTCCTTATATTCCACTATGCACTTATGTCAAATCTAACACAGCGCCTAACGCTGACAAACTATGCAAATATCTGCACTAAATCCATTTAGTTTACTGAACTGCCAAATTAGCCTTGAGACTGTTATAAATTAGAAGAAAATATGCAATGGAAACTCTTTTAATTGAATACTTGAGGCTGCAACATAGATTTGTATCAATACTATTCGTAAGGTCAATAGTTCGTACCTCAAACACCAAACAAGTAAGCTTGGAATTTTGTCATGTGAAACTGATGTTGACAATCACCCCGCATTACATTTTCAGAACTAGTGTGGCGTGTTGGACGAACCAACTTGTATTGATTTTGATCTTGTGGTCAACGGCGGCGAAAAGGGACTGTTGTGTCCCAACTGTTTGGAGCGAGGGAGAAGTTGGTGTTGGTCAGTCTGGGGCAGGAGTAATGAAAACTCTCGCATGCGTTAGCAAACCGGGGGTTGGCATTTGGCTCGGCCGTGGAAAATTTCCAAAAATACGCATTTGGCTCCATGATCAGCAGAGCAAAATTTTGAAATTGATGATGCATTGGAGTGTCAGCACGTCGACTCACAAGGGGAATATTGCTTTAAAAAATGGCTTCAATGTCTGCCCTCTGTCCTATGCGGCAGTTATTGCTTGAGTGAACTGCTTTCAATAATAGACTGCTTTAAAGAATAGCCACTTTAAATAATAGACATTTTCCGTACCATCTTCATTCCGGCCCTTCGTATAGTCTGGCTACCTTCAGGCTACTAAATTCCTAATACTTTTCTCTTTTTCGCGCTTACCCAGAATTCTTTGCGTTTCATCATTTTTCTCAGCATCCCACTGTCTCATGAACCCTACGTTCTCCCTTATCTCGATTTTGCCGACTTCAGCGAATTTCTCCCATCCATTTACTTCCTTTCTTCTGTCGAACTTGAAATATCCTTGTTTTTATTACCTCGTACTCTTAAACCTCAGCAATCCTCTCCACAAAACCGTCAATCTAGGTCCAGCCTCTTACCTCAGAGAGCATGTTCCTGAACTAAGAAACACTGCGTTTCATATTGAATTGTGAGTGGGTATACATTATTTGTATCCTTTTACGAGATCTCTCTAATAAATTTAATTATCTTTTGTCCAATGCAGAATCTCTATTTCCTAGATACTTAGGCAACAATTTAACTTATCGCTTTCCTCTTTCAGAGCAAAAAAATCTTCTTGACTATGCATGAAATATATTTAAAAATAAATGTGGTTCTAATATCTTTAACTTTACCGTGGCAGGCAAGATCGAAATATGAAATTGGAGATAGCTGTTAGAAGCTAATGAAACCATATTAGCTACATTTCTTGTAGGAAAGAGTCTTACTGTAATATTTTTCACATGTAGCTCGGATAAAAATGGATATAATTAAAAATATGTGAATAGTTATAAAAGTTAATGAACTTAGTAAGGATAGGTGACATTTTTTTGTTTTGTGTAACATTAAATGTAGAACGCCTGAGTATATTTGACAGTTCTTGTGCGTGATCACAAAAGTTATGAGACTGGTGCGTTTGCTAGAGTACTGGCCTCCCAATCCCATGGCCTCTGTTCGAATCTGGGAAGTAGCTGAGATTTTTCATTGGTAAACCTGTCCCCACATGGGTGCTCTGTCAGGGTGGTGCAAGTTCAGTATTCCATCCGTTGGATGGGACGTTAAACCGTAAACACATTGGCGCCTATTGCTTATGACCTGGCTAATGCCTGCTCAACTTTCATCACTACCCGATTGCCGACCTAACCTGAATGGGGCAAATTAAATAATTCCTAGTGAAAAAAAAAATTTACGTGAGTTATATGCAGCATGTGTTCCACTAGACTGTATTTTCAAGACTTTTGGAAAGAGAAAGG
The DNA here is from genome assembly GCA_933228895.1 of Platycnemis pennipes. Taxonomy (NCBI): domain Eukaryota; kingdom Metazoa; phylum Arthropoda; class Insecta; order Odonata; family Platycnemididae; genus Platycnemis; species Platycnemis pennipes. The sequence continues at coordinate 37,036,502 of OW121851.1, forward strand.
TAAACAAGGCGTGACCCTACAATCCAAATGCTTTGGGCTTGAATCCCGTCTTGTGCATAGATATCGTGTTTGTTCAGATTTGAGATAAAGATAGAGGTGCACATGTTACCTTGATAGCTGGACTACCTAATTCTACTGCAACTATCTTCACTAACTATAGACTTGGTTGCCTTTCATGAATAATAGTGCAATATCGGCGAAACACAATATCTTTGGAAAAAATGTTGGTTTTTAAAGCATCGATTTCATTGAGTTAACGCTTTAGATAAAACGTAGCAGCAGTTGACTTTTATTACCACCTGTGGTTTCCTGGATTCCCATGTTTCCACGGAAATCACAAGGTGGAAAATTGTTGGCTGCCGGTGAGCTGGTAGCATCCGAAGACATTTAATTCCGGTTGGAATCTAGGATCCACCGGAACAAATCGTGCATTTTTCCTCGCTCCCTCCACTTCGGAAGTTGGAATGTTTCCAAAAAAGTACATTCGCTATGCTATATAAAGAAATAGCTGAATTTCACGTATTGCCAATGATAACGTGCATAAACATTCTATGAAAGTGCTCTAGAATTGACAGGTGGTGTTTTAAATTGGAATTTGACTTCAAGTTCACTCTGGTGGCAATTTCATTGCTAAAGGTGGTACGCTATTTTCTATCTGATCGAGTAGGCACTCCTTATTTTGTAATCATTTTAATTTAATCTTTTAAAATCTATGGAGCTTGTAATAATAATTTAAATCATTTATAAGATTATTTTTTGTGATATTGTAATTATCAATTAGTAAATTTTTAAGGAGGGAAGCACAAGACTATTTTTCATGACTCTTTTCTCTAATAGCCTTATTGCTCCAACGTTCAACTTTTCAAGGACTATATATTGTGTCGCAAGTGACCTCAGATCCCTGTGTAAAAGCTATTTGAAACCTTTTCATTTGTAGTGACTTTTATAAACTTATGCTTAAATCACGGAATGCAACTCAGTACCACTTGATGCCTAGGTGTCTAGCTCTATCACTGATAAACGAGGAGGAACGTTTATGATATCGTGGTACCTGAAATGCTTGCAAACTTCATGCTACACGCACCAATGTGTGCTGTAATGGATAAAAATTTGTAGGAGGACAACTGTTGACTAAGGTCGCGTGGTAGTTAGCCATAAAGGAAATATGGAAACTGTTATTTAGTGCGCTGAGGCATCAATCGCAAATATATTTACCTTTATGAGAAGAAAAACTGCAATGAACGTTTGTTATTTTAATGATTGCATATATAGTCGCTGTCCTAGGTACAGGAGCATTGAGCGTGAATGTATCGGTGTATGAGAGTATACGCTTTTGCAAGATTATGTGCGAGTATATACGCTGTACATGCTCATACGAAGCCAGCTATTTCAAACAATAGCACTCAGGCACGCATAAATGATCTGAATCCGAGTCCCTGCGAGCTGCTGGAGTTAAGTAGCGCGTGATCCAAATTTTTCCATGGCACCCGATAAATTCAGACTTTTCTCTCTGACGTGAATTTCCGCTCTGGAAGACAATTCTCCTAGAAATTTTCTTTAAAAAAATTATTTTAACAAAAGAGAATTTTTATTTCGTTTCAATCGATCCAACCACTCACACTCCCATAGCTCACACGCACCCACTGGTCGTTCCGTCCTCATTCCATTTCCCTTCCTGTACCTTCATTCGTATCATCGACGTTACATATCTCTGCCTTCATCCCTCTCTCTACTCATCCATTTCACTCATGGTCCAGAGAAGAGAAAAAGTTTTAAGAATCAAAAAGGTATATGAAATAAAATGGGAGAAGGAGCGGGCATGGGGTTAAGACCGAGCAAACAAATTGGAGGGGGCGAGGAAAAAAATGATTAAGAAACTTTCCTTCATATACACACCATATTTCTTCTCGTTGGGGGTGGCGTTGGGGTTAGAGGGGGTTGAAAAAGGGAGGGTAGTTGTGGCGTTGGTGGTGGAGGAATTTCCCCTCGACGGAAAGAAAGAAATGGCAGAGGGGGTGGGGTGGAAAAAATGAAGATTTATCGTTTTTGGCGCTGAGCCATGTTCCCTCCCCAATCCTCCCCCCAGAGCGCACAATGGGTAGAGTTCCCACCTCCAGTCAAAAGGGGAGGAAGCCCACCGCTCGTTCAACTCCTCCACCCGTCCGTCCAATTCCATTCCATCAACCCGTTCGTTTTCATATCTCCAACCCAGTTACGTATCCCTTTAGGGGCCCGTTCCTCCCGGCCAAATCCCCTACTCAAACCACTTTTCGCACCCAATGCTTCCTACTGCCGAATAAAAACTCTAGTATCCAATCGTTTTACTTTCCGAACTGGAGTGAGCTTAGCTTTGCATCAATAGTAATTGGTTTCTAATCCTAAATTTGGGCAACTGCTGTCCTCCATTCTGTCCTATTCATTGCCAACTCGGGCAACTACATCCAGAATATTCTTTTCCTAAATCTCTCATTATATGACCCTGATACTTCTCATTTGGTTTTATTCATAGTGCTATTCCGTTTATATTTACCCCAGTTACTATTTTCGCAAATAGGTTAGTTTTCTAGTAGAAGCTTTCTAAGGACCTATTCTTAGTGCCAGGACGCTGATGATGAAAATATGATTCATTCTTTGTTTTTCCATATTAATAATGGATTACTGCACCCCTTCATATTTCCCTTTTTATTGCGATCTCTGTTACATCCCGGTATACATCGTTTGTTTGTTTTCTCTTCATTTGCCCCATGCGTAACTCCCTTGGAAATTCCTTCTATATTCCTCCCTAATCCATTTTGTTTTAGGGTTTGTCCAGTGTATATAGTTCTCCCCCGTCGTATTGTTCTCCGTAAGGACTTTTCCTCATCGGCTCTAATACAGCCTTCTTAATTTTTTTATTCAACCCGTCTATTTAATCTTGATACTCCTACATTATCAACAATCCTAGAAGACTTCAGTATGTATGAGCTTTACAGCAAATAGATATATTTATTACGCGGTCAAGGATAAAGGTTGGGGCAGAAGTTTTATGTAGTAGGAAATTTGATATTTAGGTTAGCGAGTTAAATTTGGGAACTTACCTAAATAGTAACATTAAAGTTTACATTGCAGCATGGTAAACTGTATGATATAACATGAAATTTCAAATTACGCACTGTCGGGTTTAATTATCACCTTATTAAAATTAGTGTATTAATATCCGTTAAAACGAATAGGATTGGAGATTACTGTGAAATTTAAATGAGCAATGAATCCATGATTTATTAATTGAAGTAGTTGGAAATAATAAAAAAAATAACTTTTAATAAATATGATGAGTATCTTTTAATATGTATTTGATTGATGCGATGATAAATAGATAAAAGCTTTAAGGTAATTTATGATTCCTGTTATTTATTACAGCCGGCTTGTTAATACATATTATCGGCCGCGTTTTGTCTATAATTTAAGGGAAATGTTGTCCCAGTCTTTAATTTTTCAATCCTTTTGTTTTTCACCTCTTTCCTATTTCTCTCTTCGCAAAACGCAGAAGCCCTTTCATTTCGTGTGTTGAACACGGCCCAACGAGACTGGGTGTACGGCTTTGAGGTCTGAGTCCAGACTCAAAGTTAGCAAACACTTCCCAGACTATACAGTCCCATAATAGCGAAAATTATATAATAGTAACTAAAGTTTAAAATTGGCTTGGTTTAAAATACAATTTTTATTAATCAATTTGGCGTAATTATACATCTAATCATGGAAATCTGTTAGAATGAGTGATCGTCTTCAATTGATTACTTAAGTACCTAATTTGAAATGATTTTTTCTACCATTTAAGTTACAGCTATTACCGTACTTATCACATTCGGGGAAAATATATTCAGGGGAGGCGACCAAGAGCTGAGGTCATTTGCGCCATTTAGGAAAGGTGGGTAATTGGGTAATGATAGGAGTTTTCCGGGAACGGAGTAAGGGTGGAGAGAAACCCGGCGTCGGCATTAGCCTACTCTTAACGAAAGGCGCCAAGGGGACCACGGCTTAACGTCCCATCCGACGGACGGAGTACTGAACTTGAAATGCTCTCCACTAGGCACTCAAGGGGGGACCGGTTTTCCACTGAAAAATTCGCCACTGCCAGGAATCGAACCCGGCCCTTGGGATGGGAGGCCAGTACTCTAGCCACCACACAAACCCGATCCCCACCAGAAATATATTTTTTGAGTTAGGTGGACAACTACCTACTCATTTTCTCTTGCTTGTAAATGGATGGAAACAATTAAACGAGGACAGGGAAAGAAATTCAAGATGTTTTACTGTATTTAACTAATATTTCTTGTCTTCCTCAGTAAACAGAAGTGTATAATTCTCTCACTAAAGTCTCCCTTTCCGATTAAGTATTATTTTCATGTAATTTTCATATTTGGTCAACGAACAATACATATTTATTTACCTAAGACCTATCATTTTAATTTTAATTTCCCCTCCACAATTCCAGGGTTTGATTATCATGAGAAGTATTTTTTGGCAATGCCGAACAAAAGGTAATAGATTTGAAGAAATATGACAGTAAATCATTTATTGTAACGGGAATATTGCCTCCATTGGCAATCCGTATTCTTCTATATCCTCACGTAATTATTATTTGTGGCGACTTGCAAATATATACTATTATTAATTGATTGTTCTCTTTATTATACTTGGGTACTTTAAGGATAGACATTATTGCACTATTGACGACACACCAACCTTGGGAGGTCAGCCTAGCCAAAGACCTGATTTTTCCTCGCGTTATCGTGTATATTTTTCCCTAGCTTCAATGATAGAGATAGAATGCTAGTATTTGAGGTATTTAATACAAAATTTGAGCAAAAGAATTAAGCAGATGTGAAGAAAAATTAGCATAAAGTTGGTTCAGTAGCGTAATACTTTGGAAGTAACATTCTACCAATTTCGGTCAATTATCTGGAAAGGAGATATAGCTCTTGGCTTCAAACATACACAGTTTATAGAAGTATAAGATATATTATAAGCTAATAAATCGATCTTCATTGTGTAATCGAATCAAGTTATATATTGCAATTAATCAAGCAGACAGTTTTATATGTTTTTGATTCAATCATATTTGATTGGTAGTGGAGATCACATACGTTTTATCATAGTTGGCTCCTCCTCTAATTAATATAACTCACAAACAAAATTAGAGTAGCAGAAAGTTAGAGTTAATAACGTACAAATTTACCATTTTTTAAATTTTATTTCATCATTTTCATAAATTTAAATTCTCCGACTGAGAAAATTGGCGTTATAAAACATGGCTCCCTGTTTAAAAGCCATTTAAAACATCGAACGCATTTTCACATCGGGTCATTTTCTTACTTAGTAATTTGCGCTTATATTTCCTAAATTTTTGGTTGAAAAATTAACCAAAGAAGTTGATCGCACAACAGGATTAATCATAAGTATGTGCTCTAAAGGAGTCTAGACCGGTTCCGCAAACCTCTGAATGCGAATTTATGTTGAAAACTATAGTGCGAATAGAAGGCCAGGAAACAATACTTCCGTCTGTACTACACACGGAGAAAGGAAAAAGAAAAAAAAAAGTCGAGACGAAAGATTTTGCTGAAGAGCACATTTGTATGGAATGCCGATTACTTTTATTTACTTGCGAAACAAATAATGCAGTCGGGGCAAAGAAACCGTGATGCATGCATCATGCACTCAACCTCGTTCTTGGTCTAAATGGAAGCCCTCAAGCGTTATGTTAAAACATCCTTTTTTGCTGAAATCCCTTTTTATGATGCATTCATAAGTGTGGAGGTCTGCGTTACCCAAGCCTATTATTCCTTGCCAATCTTCATCGCACCTGTTACATTTGGACTATGTATTTTTTCCAGTCTTTTCTCTGAAATCCCTAACAATACCATTCTATGCTTTTTTCCTTGAAAAAAACATGGAGGTTGGGAAAAATAATTTTCAAGTGATTATATGTTCTTTCTCCGCAGACTTGACAACTCAAAAAAGTAGGTTCATTTATCGCAGTGGTGAAAATGGGTTTGTCTCCGTAGTGTTATTGTTGGCATATGACAGGCAGTTGACGGCATTTTAATAGATCATTTTCAATTATAATGAACAGTCTAAAATTAAGTTTTAATATAAGTCTGAATTACATCGTGTCGATGGAATTAGAATGGAAAAAGTAGATCGCTGCGTAAAAAAATCATTGTAATTAAATCATAGAATAGAGGTCCATGAATGAAAGTGTTTTCCTCCCACCGTTATTTAGACGACCCGTCAACACGAATCGGTAATGGCGCTCGTCCAGAAAAACGGAGCGGATGGGAAAATTGAAATTAATTGCCCCCATTCAGCTCGACACCTCGCAATGGACGGGAGATGAAAGCGTTCCGATCCAGTGGTAGCGAAAGAGACCTATGACCCGAAATTCTCAATGGAATGAAGCTCAAATAGGGGAACCGTCGAAACGGGTCCTTTTTGTGTTTGTGCAGAGAGTTATAAGATTTTTGTTTTTTGATTGAATGGAGCCGAAAAGTCGTGTTTGTTCCTTTTCTCAATCAGGTAAAGGACACATTAGAGTTTGTTTTGGATCATTACCCGTTTGAGGAAGAAAAATAAAATTGTTCATTAATATTCGAATTAAAACACCCATCGTTCGTCAGCACGATAACGTGAAATTTTGATAACTAATTGGAGCTACATGTTTGGATCTTGGGCATAGATGTCAAGTCTTATCTGTAGGAGCTGGGTGAGCGTTAAGATGTAGCCTTTGTATGCGGAAGAAAAGAGTCCTATTTTGATGTTAGAATTCATCGTCATCATCTTAGATCATTCATTCTTGAAAGTAGTTTGACACTGCTCTTTCTGCTCGATTCTCCTGTCAATACCTCTTTAGATCTTCTCATCACATAATTATATTAACTCTTACACTTCGTTCACCACTTGCTCTATGAATGCAGTGTGAGGCTTTCGTTTTCCATTCTTCCCATTTACGTTTCTCTCGCCAAACATCATGTCTCAACATGTGGCCAAGAAAGTGGTCTTGTCTCCTTTAAGGCCGTTGTACAAGGTACAATTTCTTGTACAAGATGTTCTACCATAAATTGAACGGCGATATTTGACCAAGAAATTGTACAAGAAGTTGGTTGACGGTCGTACACGATCAAAGATTTTCATGCAATTTGTGCACCAATAACATGCGCAGATATCGTTTTCTGTCGAACAGCTGAATTGCGATATCCGGTAACGATAGTATTGAAAATACTGCCACAGTAACAGTTACAATGATTTGATACCATTAATCCTAGCATTAATGAAATTAAATTATACGATTGTTTACTTGCACTCTTTCATCGACTCATCATTTATCCTCCTAACATCACGTTTATGCTTTTTGCTAATATTTCATTTTTTGGTTCAATAACGTCATCTTAATTTCATTGAGGTTTAAAGTTTGTCAGTGTGTCCAATTAATCCTTTGAGAAATAGAACACTTCCGACACGACCAACGAATATCACAATATGGAAGCACCAAAGACTAACATAATATGGGAGTAACAAATAATATCACGACATGTACCACAAAAATGGCAGTTTTACCACGCTAATAGGAATAACAGTGATCGAAAACACAGAACACCAACCTTACAAATCCTAAACGAACGCATCACTACCGCCACATGTCATGCGCAGAAGCTGCGGAGTGGATCTTTGATGGTTTCATTCAATAATTTAGAGCCTTATCTAATTTCTTGTACAAGAAATTGTACGAACACCTCATACACGATACAATTTGCACGTTGACCAAGTTCTTCTTAAAGAAATTGTACCGTGTACGGTGGTACTTAGACTATAGCCCTTGGTAAACAAAGGAACTAGTCAATGCAGCCCTACTCTTTCATTCGTGGTAGAAAAGTCTCTTTTAAAGACAGCGAGATGGTGACGGGAACTTGAGAGAAACGAGGGATTGCTTTACTATTAAATTATACTGCAAGAACTGGAAATGATCCTTTAGCAACCTGGTGGTATTTGTTATACCAGCCCGAGTATTATGCTTTCATTATTCGTTTAATTAAATTAAAGTAATACTTATTGAACTTTCCAGGGAGCAAATACTTTCTTCTACATTATTTCGTTTAGCTTATTTACAGTATATGTCCAAGAACTGGTTTATTATAAAAGTTTTATTTAAAGTGAAGTGGGTTGCTGCAAACATTGATCTGAAGCGATTGAAAAGTGTTTGTATTCATATACGACCGTGAGTTGTGATGTCATCGTTAGCTTATTTGTTGTGATGCCATATTTATTCTAACGAGCGCTTTCATTTGAGTTTGTTTTTTCTAAGCTTTTTCCAGCATGCTCCACAATCCAACTTTAAACTTCAGGATATCAAATCTACTCATGTATTTTAAGGAAGGTCCAAGTCGTGATATTAAAGTGTGTGGCAAGATAAGTTATTTTTGCTCGTATTGAAATTGTCACTTTTTGCGCCCTGGAAATGTAAGCGTAGTCCTTGGAAAGAAATTTTGATCGCCTTCGGGAGTATTCCAAGACTAACGACCATATCTGGGAAGTGAGAAATCTTGGAATGGGATCACTTTATGAGTCGCGAACCGTCGAAAAGACATATTGGAACGATCTTCTGCCGAGAAACCCTGCCAAGGCTTCTGATAGCAGTGCCAAGGTCTTGCGGAGTTATTCAGCATCACTTTTTTTTGCCGACATAGCTCTCAACCTAGAGCCAAGTTTTTTTGTACAAAACAATATGTGCTTCAGCCATTTTTAAGTCTGTCGAATTAAGAAAGTGGGCCATTTGTGCAAACACATTAATGAATACGGAAAACGTGTTGAGGGGTAAAACGCTCTTGATGGCTACAGCATCGAGTGGGAATTTAAGATGGGAAATTGATGAAAAGTTTAGGGATATTGAACAGTATTAGGAATTACTTTAGCATTGTATTTTTCTCTTTGTGCTCTATGCTGCAGAAATAAACCAAATCTAAAAAATTAAGCTACTTTATAAATATTTGAAATGTAGGAGGCAGGTTGAAATTGTGCTTAGGGAGCGTTGACAGCTAAAGTCATATTGCACCATAGAGCGATTGGAGTAATAAAATTATTTAAGAAACATTTATGTAATAAACTAAGCTTGGAAACATGAAAAAGGGTTTAATTTCAGTAAATAGTGTTATTAGACAACCAATAGCTCAGTTTTGTCTCGCCGTTTAGGAATGTGAATGCTTAGGGTAGATTGTTGAATATATTTCGGGGTGAAAAAGAAGGGAAGAGAGAGATACAGCTTTGATATTATCATACTCTTAACGATAGGTGCAAAGGGGTTCTTGAATCAAACGTCCTATCCAACGGATAAAGTACTGAACTCGTCCTTCTCTGGTACTTAGCTATCTTGTGAGGATCATCCTCCCAAGTAATCTAGAGACTCCAACAACTTCATCCCCTTTTAAGCTTGGAAATACAGAAACTTATCTTTTCAGAGAGCCATAAGGTAAAGAAAAGTCATCCTGATAAATAAATGTGACTTAAGGTTCGCGTCTTTAATGTATAAGGAGACAAGCTGTTATTTTCACCAAATTTGTCCCGTGAATTTATATAGTCCGATAATACTTAAGTAATGGTCATAATACTTTTATAATTTGAAGTGGATTTCCATTAGTTTGATTCTAAAGGAACGGGTTTACCTTTCAAATCGGCCGCAGACGGGAATCGAACCCAAGCCCTCAGGATGCCACTTCATGAACCTAATCCCCGAATATCTAGGATTTAGATCACTCGAGAGCTAAGGTAACTGATGTTACCACAGCTTTGTTTTCTTCTATTTGTCTGCAAGACGCTCAATTTAAGAGATTTGAATCACTGCAAAATAGACATTATTCAAGTATGCATGGTCGAGTCTACATAATGGAATAGATGGTTGATAGAAAGTACCGCAGGAACTCTATGTTAGGAGGAAATGGGTTCCCGACCGAGGAAGAGACTTCAGAACTTCCTCTTGGGGTGAGGCGCTATCGCGAAACTTCTTCTCATCGAGAAGTTTAACCCTCTCTGCAGAGGGAGCGGCCGATTTATGGACATGTGCGGGCGGGTGATGGGCTTGGCATCCGTATAAACTCCCGCCGTTCATCATTTCGTTATCCTGTCGATTTCTCCTTGTCTCCCGCCAGGTGTCCTTCCTATCTCATTCTGCGGTGGCGTCCCGATCAACTTCTTTGCCAGTCATTGGCTTGGGGTGAGAAATATGCGGAGAGGAGTTTTATTTCTGTTCTGGAAATATTTTCCCGCCATTTTGCTATTTATACATCTCTGCAAGTAGTGAATAGTTCTGATGGCTCCTCGAATGCTTCAAATTACTTTATTCACGAGTATTCTAATGACTAATACATATTTCAATGTAGTGTCTCTATTTCTCTTTGTATCACACTTTTCTATCAGCTCCCTCTCTAAGTTTATCTCTTCATTCAGATCAAAATATTTCTTGTCTATCTTTACTTATTCAAAACACTTTTTCTACTTTTATCTCTTCCATTAGAAACTTGGATTTCTTCGGTCACTAATTTATCATGTTTCTCCCGATAAACAACAAGATATGGCACTTATTCCACAGGTTTCCTGTCCTGTGGAATAAAACCTGTGGAATAAGTGCCATATCTTGTTGTTTATCATGATATCATTCCACTACGTCTCGCCGGACACAGTTACGTTCATGTTTCTCCCGGTGAGGGAAGGTTTCAATGGAATGCCCATCCTCTTATTTGCTTTAGACTTTCCAGAACCACTTTTTTTTCTAACTATATTTATGTATAGAGATCAGGATATATATTTATTTTCTTCTTTTTATTCAAAATACATTTCTCTTCCTGCCTCTTATGATTTCTCCTAGCTTATGAGATGATCTTTAATTAATGATGAGTATTTTACTGGTTTCGATAGGTGTAGACGGAGTGTCCCAATTCTGGATATCACGTTGCATTTTTTAACGGCTTCTACCATTATTTCTTTGTATAAATCAGCATATCACTGACCTTAATGGTTATTAGTCAAAAAAACCTTTTCATATTATGCCCCTATAGGATTCAGCCTTCGGAATCCTTCAGAATTCTTCACAGCATAGCCATTGATTCAATACAGCACAGGATATTGATCTTCAGAATTGAGCCGTTCAGACTTTTCGTTACAAAAATTGTTGTTGCTGCCCCAACACGTACATGCGGTGTATACTCCTCCGAACTGAAACTCTGCTTCAAATGCAAAGTTCAAAAATCAATAGGGACTCCCGATATCCATTTAATAGCGAATTGCAGAATACCATAATAGCGTCATGAATCAATGGTAGACCACTTGAATTGATTCTTCAAGGCTAACCCGTTTGGTTGCATGTTTTTTCTGTTAAAGAAAGACTATTGTTGAGGGTTCAAGTCATGTGACGGACTGTGTCAGGTATTTTGCAAGCTTACATGCCTCTGTGCCCTCGCATATATCAGCCTTGCTCTTTGACCTACTCAGCTGTTAACAAAATGACTAGTTGCACTAAAATGTGCTCGAGACCTGCGGATCGTAAACTCTTTGCAATTAAATATGTCCTGAAAAAACATATCACGCGCATGATTATGAGACGAACATGGATATTTCCAATCTGGAAAATGATAAATAATTTTATTTTTAGACCTTAAATCAATCAGGAACATACTCTCTGAACATGCATCATACATAAACCGCGCACGATTTGGTCCTATTGGACTCCTGAATTCTACACGAAACCCATTTTAGACATAGATCGAATTTTTTCTCTTGAAGCATGATCAAATCGAAGAAATTTTGTGGATTAAAGCATAAAAATGGAGCGAACTATTTTTCGTGCAGTCACTCATGCATTTGCGATGTTTTCCTTGCAATATTTAGCTTTACAGGAAGAAATTTTCAATATGCATCCTCACATAATTCTACTTAATAATAAAGTATTTATTGAATTAAGTGTGGATTATAAATCAGTAATTTTTAGCACTCCCTGTAACAGTCAGCATAATCTTCATCAAGGAACAAACTCTTAGTCTTCATTTGTTAGGTATGTTAGTTGTTCTTTTCCCATGCATGACTTGCAGTGTCAACCATTCTCTATCTATTTCTTCCGTTTTTCTTCTCTTAGATCTGATGGGATTGCTTTGAGAGTGGTCTAATTTTGAATTAATTTCATAATTCCATCGTTATACATTGCAAGAAGGAATATGCTTTCACAACCAGGGAAGAGTCTTTAATTCAAGGTCTCACAGATTTATATTTGGCCTAAAATGTTTCCTCTGCATCATCCTGGAATTAGTTTTGAAAATTAGCTCATCATCATCATCATCGGTCAAAAATCCTAGGACTGGTTTCACGCAGTTTTCCACTCGATTTTTCTATCGGCCAACCTTTTCATTGTGACGTAATTCTCTTCCTTTACATCCTTCTCAACCTGTGCCATGTATTTCATACGAGGCCTACCTTTACCAATCCTCCCTTTCACTTTTCCCTCGACGATAGTCTCCATCAGGCCGTCGTGTCTCAAGATATGGCCGATTAAGTTGTCCCTTCTTCTTTTTAGAGTTATCAGCAGACTCCTCTTTTCTCCCACTCTTCTTAGGACTTCCTAGTTACTTACTCGGTTGATCCATCTAATCTTCAGCATTCTTCTGTAGCACCAAATTTCGAATGCTTCTACCCTTTTCTTCTCCGTTGCTGTCATCGTCCATGCCCCACTGCCGTAAAGAAACATGCTCCAGATGTAAGTTCTGATGAACTGCCTCTTTACTTCTACGCTTGTATTTCCAGCTGTAAGTAGATTCTTCTTTTGATAGAGCATCCTCTTTGCCTGGGTTATTCTACTATTTCTTTCTTGCTTCGCCAATCGTTGGTTACTCGGCATCCTAGGTAACAGAACTCTTTCTCCTCATCAAGTATTTGTTTTCCTATTTTGAGATAGGTTTTGGCGTCTTCTTTCTCGCTGCACACCAATATCTTCTTTCTTGCTGCACACCAATATCTTCTTTCTTGCTGCACACCAATATCTTAGTTTTCTTTTTATTCATATTCATTTATCTATTGATACTCTCAGTATTCTTCTTATTTATCTTCAGCAGATATCTAGCCATTGTCTTTTCCATGGTCACTAGAATGTTGTTCAGACCCCTCTCTGTCTATGCGTGCTATGAGTGCTATGTCATTAGCGAATCTCAGCATGCTTATTTTTTCTCCGAGGATAGTCACTTCAGAAGACATCTCTTTGATTTCATTGATGGCTCTTTAGATGTAAACGTTAAAGTATTACTGGAGACAGTGCATAGCCTTGTGTCACTCCTTTCCTTTCTCTTGCCTCTTCACAGCTGGGTCCAGATTTAATCACAGCTACTTGGTTTTTGTACAGACTGTGTATAATTCTTCGGTCATTAAGGACACTCCAATTCCCTTCAGAATTCCAAGCATTGAATCCCAATCCCCGTTGTCAAAAATCTTCTCTAACTCCACAAAGCAATGAACGACAGTTTGTTCTTCTCCATTCTCTTCTCTGTTAGCAGCCTAAGGGCCAATATTGCTTCCCTTGTACCCTTACTTTTCTCGAATCTGAGTTGATCTTCATCCAGAAACCCCTCTGTATTTCGTTCTATTCTTCTGTAGATGATCCTGGCCAGTATCTTCGTTGCATGTGTCGTCAGGCTTATAGTCCTAAAATTTTCGCATTTCTCCGCTCTCTTCTTTTTGGGAATAGGAATGATGATGTTTTTCTCGAAATCTCTTGGAATTTCTCCTGTTGAGTACATGTCGCAGATGGTTTTGTAAAGGTGAGTTGTTGTCTTCTCTCCTGCAAGTTTAATTAATTCTGCAGGAACATCATCAATACTAGAAGCCTTATTCATCCCAAGGTCCATTACTGCAGCGTCGAATTCCGATCTTAATATTGATGCTCCCATATTATCCTTCTCGATTTCGCTTTCCTCTTCAACAAATTTCTTGCTGAGATTTTTTCCGTTATATAGCTCCTCCAGATATTCTTTCCATCCTTCACTTTGTCCTCGTTTTCAATCAAAATTTCTCCATTCTTGCCCCTTGTGGCATTGCATCTTGTGCTTCGTTCCTCGAAGTGGTTCCTCACTATCCTGTAGGCAGCTTCCACCTTTCCAAGTAAACCATTGCTTTGTACATCTTCGCATAGATTCTTCATCAACATCCCTCTACCTTTCCTGGCTTTGCGACTTATTTCGTTCCTTATTCTTTTGTAGCAAAGCCGCCCTTCTTTTTTTCGCATTCTTGTACTTTCTTCTTTCTTCAGTCAAGCAAAAGAAGTTCTTGGAAACTTTTCTTCTTCCAAGAACTTCTTTTGCGGCTTCCTGTAGTCCACATTTAATGTATTTCCAAAGGTTTTCCCAACGATTTCTCATTCAGCTTCTCTCGTATGTTGTTTCCCACTGCTTTTTGAAATTCCAACTGATGTTGAGCCTCCTTTAGTTTTTCTACTTGCCATATATTCTTCTTGGTTTTCTTCGATTTCTTGAATTTTAGATGGCATTTAGGGTAGCTTTTGCAGTCTTTCACTTGGTTTCTAAATCTCTGCTTCAGTAAAATGTAGTCTATTTGAAATCATCTTCTGTCTCCTGTCATTTTCCATGTGTATCTTCTTCGGTTGTGATTTTTAAACAATGTGTTGGCGACCACCAACTTATGCTGTGCGCAGAACTCCAGCAGTATTTCTCCTCTTTTGTTTCGATTTCCTGAGCCAAACTTCCCAGTTATTCTTCCATCTTGACCTTCGCCGACGACAGCGTTCCAGTCTCCTAAAATAAATAGATTTTCTTCTTCTTTTACCTTACCTTTATTATAACTTCCGTGATATCTTCGTAGACGTCTTTGCTTCTTCATCATCATAGTCCGTCTTAGGCATTTAAACCTGCACCACTACGGTATCTACAGGTTTGGTTACGATCTTCTCCATTATTATCCTTTCACTGTACTGCAGGAAGCTCTTCACACGCATTCCGGCGCTCTTTCTGAGTATGATCCCTACTCCAGCATTACCAGTTAATGATCCCGTATGTATAATCCCCTAGCTTTCACTCCAAAAGTCTCCATCTTCGGGCCACTTCATTTCGCTGATTCATAATGCGTCGGGATCCATTCTTCGCATTTCCACCTTCAGGTTCTCCAGTCTTCCACAGGTCCGAAGCTATCTCACGTTCCATGTTACGACCCTAAAATGCTTATCACACTTGACTGATGTACTCTCTCGGGTAGTCACCGCCCGGAGATCCGAATGGGGGACTATTTTACCTCCGGAATATATTACTCGAGAGGGTTCCATCACGTCTTGGTAAGAAAGAAAAGAGTGGAGTAACTGCTACTTCTTAGGATAATAATGTGGTGGTTTCCCCTTGCCTTCCACATCGTAGTACTACAGCCGTTAAAATAGATGTTACCACGCCTGTAGTGAAATGAATGTCACTGTACTGACCACTGCGGTCTCCACCTTCACTCATATGAAGAAGAGCTGCTGCCCTCACCTCCGGGTGATGAGAAGCGTAATTATTGGCGGCCTCTCGACTCCAAGTCACGGCATCTTCGTAGGTTCTGCATTATTTGGATGCCTATCATACCCAGAGATAGACCAATACCCCCTCGGAAAGCCGTCGCGTTTTGTCCACGACTGCTTATTAGATGAGTAAACTCGCTTATCTCGCAGCTAATCTCTATATCTAGAGACCCACCATCCTCAACCCGGTGGACGCACTCGGTGACTTTAAGCTCAGCCGCGAGGAAAATTATCTATGGACTTCAAAACAAACAGGAAGATAAAAAACAATGTGTTCGAATTCTTGTTTTATTTATAAATAGTGCTATTGTATTACGCTGTTATTTAGACGTGACGTTGAAAGTGGTATCTTGGATAGGTGTTACAAATTTTTATTAATTAAGTTATCAATTTGAAACAGATTGAAAACATGAAAATAATGCATCCAAATCATCGTTTTTCTGGAAATATTGCCTATATTGTAATGTTGATTGGTCGTCCACATTGATAGCCATGCGAAAAAATTCACCTGGAAATTAATTCGCATGGCAATTAATGTGAATTTCACCGCCGTTCAACGCGGCAGGATTGAAATATCCTACGTTTGTTGGACGTGATGGTAGAAGTGGTATTTCGTGAGGATAATTCAGTAATTTATTTCATTAATCTGCATAACATCCCTTAGAGCCCGTAGAATTACAATTGTAATAATTTGACAGGGAAAATGTTTGCATTTTTTAAAGATTTATTTTGTTGTTCCATACCGTTATATGAATTTTAAGAGTTTGTTTGGGTCCGATTGAATTCAATGCGGGGAATGAATCATAACCCAATTCAAAGGTCCACGAACTAGCCGTGAAAACTTTAACGGCGTTACCCGCTGATGTTGTTCCTTTAAGGCTCTATAATTTCCACAGAGAAAGAGGATAACCCAATTGATTGCTGCGTGGATTTTTATGTTGTTCCCATGCTTTAAGCGAATATTCCCACAATTTATGCTTAAAATCATTTTTCACCCTTCTAACCTCGTGTCATCAGTATCATTAGTCACTTTTACCGACCCAAGAATTTGTTTGCGACGGTTCTGAAGCTGCTATGTATTTTTTTTACCTTTTTTTCGCAACTTTTTGCTTTCATTTCATCTAAATTTGTACTCAGGGCTGCTGCAGCCGCTGAATGTAACTATTTATCCACAGCCGTTGATGCAAATGATAAATCTTGAGAACAAGAATGAAAATATTTGGACCAAATTAATCCACCCCCTGCACTTGCTCGTTCTCACACCATGCTCCCCCCACTGAATCCCTCGCATCAGCTCAATTCATTTACATTACTTACTCGCTTCCCTTCCTCTGCGCGCACATGAGTTGGTCCCCGAGCGCTGATTTACAGCTCAATTACTGCTTAGCATCCACATCGATGGCTCCTGCCTCCTCTTTTTCTTTTTATTTCTCCTTTCGTAAAATCCTCCGGAGAAAATATTGGTTCTGAAGTTTGTTTTGGTTTTTTCATAGATGCGCATGCCTGCATCGCAGCTTTAATCCACAAACCTCTTTTCTCGATGTCTTTCCTTTCTTCACCGAATTTAACTTCTATACTTTTGAGATATATTGCAGTCCGCAATCGTCAGATCAATTAAGCACCGGCTACTCAAAGGTCGTGGTTTCGGTCCCCACTATGATAATGGATGTGGTCTTGTGTTAAGTTTAAATTTAGGTTATGCGGTACTTTATAACCATTATGGTTGTATCACTTAAAGTTGAATTATAGTACTGCTACTCGTGCAGTAATCCACAGTAGAAATTGTCCCAAATCTTTCTTTTCTGCATTCTTGCGGCAATATACTCCTCCATCTGGAGAATTAAATTTATCGTCATTTGTTTAAATCTCCAAACTTCTCTTCCTGCTTTAAAAATTGAAAAAGTACCTGTTTTTTTGTGTGGGAAGAATCAATATTCATGTGAGTATTTTGCTCAGGTTTCTATATAGATATATTTAGCATAGGAGACTTTCTTTCTAAAGAATTTTCTAAAGTTAGGTTGGTCAATAAATAGGCATGAGATGGATCTAGTCGATACATCCCGCGAAACGCTTGGGACACTCTTTTTATCCAAATTTTTCATTGCATGAAAAACGAGATATGGCGAAAAAATATATTTGGAAATAAGGAGTGAAAAATATGAAGGAGAATCCCCAGGCAAAGGCATTTCCTCTACCTAGTGCTTAAGTGGCTTCTTCGGAAAAAATATGAGCACCATTTATATCAACTAATCATGTTTAAAAGAGGATCCATATTTGTGAATGAAGAATGAAAATTAATGGGCAGGACTGTTAATGAACATCGGCATAGAAAATTACCTGGCTGAAAGACGAGTTAAATAGATAAGAAAGTTCCTTTAGCGTAACAACTTAACCATAGATGAACTGCAAAGGCAATATTTGTCAGCAGTTGCCTCAGAGTATGGGCATAAATATGATGAAAATACCTTAGTGGTCCAAGTGACAATTTGTCTGCCTGATTATCCATAAGGAAAATAGCAATAATTTATATTTCAATGTGATGATTTTCATTGCTGATCCCCTGGTCTCAATCAATCTCAATTCACAGCGTGCCTACCTGCCGTCAAGAAGACCGTAAACTCCTTATTACCCCCCCTGCCGCAATTATCATCGGGATAAGACGTTATTGATGCCCACCACTTCTGGAACATTGAGGATTCCCCTCCCATCGAAAAACCCAACCACATGACCGACGGTCTCCTGGAAGTTAGATAAATATGTATTTTTTGAGGAAGATCGTTTTTTGTCATAACTTGAATTTCCTCAGCGACCTCTAATCGTTATCCGAAGAAGTCCTAATTTTATCTTCTTCATTATTTACGGAATTGGTTCCAAGAAACGTTCAAGTCGAACGAAAACTTCGACAAGCCCCGATTTTGTAATCACCCTAATGCGTCCAAACAATTACGGAAAATTTTAGCTCTCTCCCTACAAAATTTACTTAGGAACCAAGATTCTAATAAAATGTTTCTGCCACTTCCGATATTAAAAATCGAGTCCAGGAGCTGAGAAATATTATTAGTGGTTTTAAAGCTGCCACACGTTAAAAAGCACCGTATGAATACGGAAGGAGAAGGGTTGTAACTGGAATTAGATAGGGTGAAAAATAATATTGCTTAGATATCCTCCTATCTCTCCTCGTCGGAGAGGACGTACCGTACGACGGACGGAGTACTGAACTTGGAATATTATCCAGGATTCCACTAAAGTAACGTCCGGAATTCTAATGCAGGTTAGTATGTAGGAAACTGGTCCCTTCCCACGCCCGGTTAATTTTTATAATCTTTGGGGTGGTTTTGCTTTTATAGGGGGAGAATGACCAGCAACTAATCACATTTGCACTATTGAGGATGAGAAGATACATAGGAAGAGGTTGTAGTTTAGAGAGCTGAGGAGGGATTGAGAGGATACTAGCGTCAGCATCAATCTAGTCTCTGAAAAAGGCTCCAAGGGAAGGCCTCGGTTTAACCCCCATTTGACGGATGGAGTGCTGACTCGAAGTTCCCTCCATTCATCATCAAAGTAGGGACCGTTATGATACAGAACTAACTAACACCGCCAGGACTTGAAACCTGGCCCTCGGGAGGGGAAGGCAGTGTCAAAAGGTTTCAAGGGGACTACGGCTTAACATTTTCTTCGACGGACGGAGTACTGGAACTCAAATGCACTCCACAAAACATTCAAGTAGGAGCCGGCTTGACAATGAAAAATATCTTCTACTTCCAGGTGGGAGGCAAGTACTCTAACCACTGCACCAACCCCACCACTTTGAACCTCTCTTCCTCATCTGTGTTTTCAAGTCTGTTACCGCACTAATAGGCGCTTCAGATCGGGAATAAAGGTACAAGGTTGGGAATGGAAGGGTGGAGAGAGACCCGGTGTCGGCATTATCTTGCTCTAAATGAAAAGGCGCCGAGAGGACCACGTCATAACGTCCCATCCGACGGACGGAGCACTGTTCTTGAGTGATCTCCACAATACACGCAAGTAGGGGCAGGTTTACCAAGGAAGAATATCTTTCACTGTCGGGATTCTAACCCGGGGCCCCCCTGTAAGAGGCCAGTACTCTGACCTATACACAAACTCAACTCTACATACATGGTGTTTTCAAGTCTGTTTCCGCACTAATAGGCACTTCTGAACGGAAGGAAAGGGTATAAGGATAGGAATGGAAGTGATGGGGGCTATGAACTCGTCCCTCCCAGCCCTATAAAACGTAGGTGAGCTGATATTGTTACCTCACCTACCAGTGCCCTGCTGTTATTATTCAACCACAACGATGTCTTGGATTCACAGAATATGTATATGTTATGCTCTTCTGTGATAACTGAAGTGTGAATGCAGGTTAAACTATTGGATGAACCTTTCACTAACTATGAATGGTACCGCATTGCTTATCTCCACATCTTTGCCGCAAAATCATTTTTCCGAATGACGCCCCTGACATCTAGGGAGGAGCTACCGAAACGAGTTGGCTGGTGAGATAAAGAAAGCCACCCACTCAATTCTGTCCTCCCACTTCAGCCCACAGGGAAGGGTGTTCCTACGAAGGGATTCCCTCACTCTCTGGGGCACCCTTGCAGTCTTTCTATATCTCCTTCACCCCCCCTTCACTCCCACCTCCTCTCAGTCACCTCCAACCCTCCTGTTGCCCCACGGAACCGACCGACCCCTTTGGTCTCTATCTCTCCCTCGCATTCATCCCCTACGCCGCACCCACCCCCTTCGGCTCCTCTGGGACACCCAAAACCTTTTATCGTCCCGACGAAAACTTTGGGTCATTAAAAAGGGGCAAGTTCGCCGGGACTGGCCACCAGGGGGGAAGGGTCCTTCCTCTAATGGCCGGAGAAGGGACGGGGGGGCTCTTGCCCGATGCATGGTGAACGGGAGACTCGTTATGCCATTTACTACCGACTTGATGAAAACCTCCGTAACTACTATAGGACGGAAAGTTTGGGGGACAACTCTATGTCGCCGTGGATAAAGATGGAGAAGAAAAGGCGCGTTTATCATTCACCTCATGTCCCAGACCTGCTACTGCCAGGTATTTAATTGCAGGTGCACCAGAGTTATTCAGAAAAGAAGAAATGCAAACTGTATATTCATGAGCATGATGGTATCTTTTTAATTAGCAAGGCTGGGACTTCTGCGAATCTAGGTCCTCTTTCGGAGCCACGGTAATCAGTTGCCAAAGGTACAATTTTCTTGAGTCCAAAAAAGTTGTCCAACTTTGCAAATATTCCTTTTTCCTTTGATTAATGCTTATTAAGGTGTTCGTGAATCCGAAGAGTATGCATTAAATTGCACGCTTCGTTCCACCTCTTGCTTGTACGTGACCTACGGACCTTTCTCTTTGATGTCCCTGTCCCTGTTGTCCGTTGAAACGCCTAATTTTTTTGTGATTCCATGTAAATTTCTACTCAATTTCCCATAAATTAGGTTTTGGTAAAGTGTGATAGGATATTTATAAATTAATTAGATACATTTTTATCAAATTAGAGCACCAAAATAATGCTATGGCTCCATAATTATTAACATTGGACTTGTCAAAATATGATTATCTATCCATTGACATATTCATGAAATAATTTCGATTATTAGAGAAAGAAATATTTAAAGAAATTAATCTCTAACGCAGGAAAGTAATCATTCAATGAGGCTTAACGAGTTCCTGTAAATATATGATACTGCCTACTGTGATAAATAGCTTTGATGTGAAGTCAAATAAACGATCTCGACAGCAGAAGTGTATCAGATACCCTGATAAATTTTACAAGTTTGTATTGGCGAAATGCGAATTATCTCTGTCCAAAGGCAAGACATGGAAGATCTGGAGCACATTAGTTAACGAAATTTATTATGTAACCGTATTAGAAAAATAATGAAAAACTAAAGTTCTCATCGAAATGGGAAATTCTGTTGGCTTCGCCAATAACTTAAGGTTATTGAATATATCGCGAATTATAATGTTGTTCCAATTCTCTTCTGATTTAAATTATGTCTCTTTTTTCAACCCTTCTCTGCAAGTTGAGTCATGTTTTCTTTCTCAAAATCAGGAATATGTATAAGAGGTAACCAAGAATAATTCATTCACTTCTTTCTCAAAGTTCTCTGCCTAAAAGAAGGATTTGAATAATCATATGCAATTCGCTAGAAACTCTTTGGCAGACTTCGGTATTTTAATGCGTTATTACGTATGTTTCAGAACAGCCAAAAACTTGGCTTTGGAAGGTATTGCATGTGAAGGGATATAGATTTATGTATATATATTCCACATCTTAAGATTGTGGTTGATACAGTGTCTACGAAGATATAGCAGTTTAAACTGCACTATATGCCATGCTCTACTTTCACTAATCGTCATCGTTTAGTACCTAAAAATCTTTGATAGAGATAAGTCCTTGAGATAAATATATGCTTTTCTACATGGTAGGGAGTTGAATGCTCAGCCCATTCCTTGACGTTCTTACATACCTATTAAGTGTTAAGTAATGTTTACAATGCTTTAGTTTCACCTTAAACTCTGAAAAAAGTGGGTAAAATATTGATAATGAACACTTTGACGACTAAGTACTCAATTCTTTTATTTTTATAAGTAATATTTTCCATATGTATTAATTTTGGCAAAGGCTTTTATGACATCAGATGAAATTAAAAGCCATATATGAAGGCATAAATCTTCAGTCTTTCAAACAAGACCGGCTTTATTTTATGGTAATGCAGATTTTTCTAGAATTTAAATCAATTTGTGGCTAGTTTGAATTTAATGTTTATGTACATTTGACGATTTTGGGAGGAAAAGATTCTTGTTTTGTAAAATGGGACCTGAATCGATGATCCTTGGAATTCACTAACTTGGAGTTGATAAACAGTGATATACACTACATACTTCAACGAATTGGCCAATATTTCCATCGTTATCGGTGCATATGGAAGTGCTTCCCAATATACAGTCGCTGTTAAGCAGTTTCGCGGCTCAGGTAAGATAACATCGATCATATTTATTTACTGTACATTAAATACAAGAATCGCGACAGTTGACATTAAAGACAGCAGAAATGTTCTTGTCTCATAAGATCTCCTGAATGAGTTACTGGCAATCGTCAAGGAATTAAATCGTACAAAGTTATTTTTTCTCAATGGAAATCATTTATTATATACAAACGTTCATAGTTTTCATGGGGGAAAGTGAAAGCATAAATCACATGGAATATACACGTAAGGGTACAATTCCAGCAGAGAGGAGTATTTACCTTAAAGTTATATTTGTTTGTAAGGGTTGTCAAAGGCTGATTATCTCCAAGCCCTGGAGGGCTGGAAATCCACGCGTTACTATAGGAGATGGTAACAGTTACTTTCTGTGCACCGCCTTAGGCTCTACGGGTGAGAAAGTGTGGATTGATTGGATTCGATCACCGAAATGCCTACATTATCTGTGAGAGTATTAGGTTTAGCTTGGTCTTATCGAGGAAATATTGAACTTTGATCTCTAATCATAGTTTAAATTTTACTTTTTTAATTAACTTACTTTTACTATCTAGCCTTACACATCTACAAAGTTTTTAAATTGCCAGCTTTGCAGAAGATGTGAGAAAAATCAAGACTCAGCTTTAGGTCTTAGAAAATCATTAACAGTTGCACTGGAATCTATATTAGGATGAAAGTTCAGAACTTCACTCCCTTGAATGTCCGTAATGCAGTAGTCGTTTCGGCCCCTCCCATGGCAAATTTCCCCAAGAGAAGGCTAATATAGACGCCGGGTTTCTCTCTAACAGTAGTGATTCCCCTTTCATTCCCATCTTTACACCTTCCTTCCGGTTCGAAGCAACTTAAAGGGCACGAAGGAGCTGAAAACATTTATGAGAGACTCTAACCCGGCAGGTCCTGCTCACTAGACCCTTGGGTCTAGGGTTATAATTCCAGCAATTGTTTGATACAAATCCTCTCTTTAATGACGCATGAATAGAATTCCAAGTTCTGTACTCCGTCCGTCGCATAGGATGTAAAGACATGGTCCATTCTTCCTTTCCTCTGCCATATTTTATAAGCAGGCTAATGCTAAAGCTAGGTACCTACTGTATACTCTACCTTCTCTCTTTCCAAATCCATCGTAACATCTCTCTGTCTTTGATCTCAGGGACCAATACATGCGTCACGGGCTCAACACATCTGATCAAGTTCGATTACTTTTGCTCAGTGACCACTTTTAATTTTATATTTTCTAGTTGTATTTCCTTTCTTTACATTATCTAATATGGAAATGTGGCCTATCAAAAATAAATAGGTACTTTTTAATTATGTGCGAGTTTATTATCCTTTAGCGAGTGATGAACAAGTTTTTGAAATTGCATTTCTAAATATAGATGGCGTTATGCAGGGATGCATCATTTGATATGATATTAAAAGCTTATTATACTTTTCCACCGGACGACCATTTTCAACATACCATTCATTGTTACCGCAAGTATCGGATGGAGCCAACTCTCCTTAAACTTAAGAGAATCTCTGCTACGTTCTTCTTTTAAAAGCACGCAACGAACTTTTCATACACTTCTTAAAAGTTCAACAGATGCACACATGAGCATCATACGTTACAAATAGTTAATTTAAATAATAATTTCAATCGCGGATGGCAAGGCCCACGTAGAACCACGTAGACCCGTAGTCTTATCACATCATTTTTGTACGAGTAATGTTTATTTTGTAATTAACTTCATATTTTATCTACTGGATGTCCTATGCATTATCATATTTAATTTTTTTTAAATTGGCTGCACTACTATCTACATCAGTAGGATTTCGCAGGTTTTTCTGCAGTGGGTTTTTTTGTGAGCGACGTAAATATAATAATCCTCACACCTCTCCCACAAGTGTAAATACTTCCACACCCCGTGATTTCTTTGATATGTAGTATTTATATATTGTGTGTATATTATTTGTTCATTTATTATTATTTCACTCATCGAATGTTACGTGCTATTTTACCCAAGAGTTTTACTATGCAGAGCATCACAATCATATGCTTTAATTAAATATTTTGACGAGGGATTATATTGCAGAAATACAGTTTTGTCTCATACTTGCCTCAATAAAGACGTTTAATTATTATTATAATTACTTTTCATCCTTCCTTGCAAACATGAGCTAAGCTGCCTGTTGCCTTCTTTCCCTAACAACTACTACTACTGCTAACAAACGTATATTAGTGATTCTCTTTATTCAAACTTGCCATCACTTAGCGAGGAAACCAACGTAACTTACAATGATTCGGTCTGCCGAATTATTTCTTTAGTTTTCCTGACGCATCAACATTAAATATTCCACATCTGTCTTTGCTAAAAGGGTTGGCAAAATGCATGCGTAAATTTTGATGCAGAATTAGTGTTATTCAAATGGTATTGCTCATTGGCCTGGATTCCTTGGGGCGAGGACAGAATGGGAATTATATGGGAAGCGGCAGTTCTGTTTTCATCCTACTCTCCACGACTTCTTAACCCTAATCCCATCCCCTGATTGAGGGATCGAAGGCCAGCAGAAGAAACCCTGCAGCCAGCTGGAGTTGGAGGAGGTCCAACGATCCTACAGGGAAGGGCTCAGGGTCCTGTGGGTTAACTGGAGGTGCATAGCCGGGGGATAGCGTGGGAATGATAACTTATCCCCACCCTAATTCACCCTGATATTCTCTTTTTCCCTCTTCCCGCTTCACCTCTAACCCCTCCCCTTGCGCACGGTGGAGATCGAGGATTGGGCGAAATGGTTTTGGAGTGGGAGTGGATTTTTTTAGGGGTGGAGAAGAATTCCCAGCGACCCGTGTCAGCAGAAGGGTCGTTTGAAAGGGCGTGAATGAAATATCGCCAACCCTTTTTGCGGAATGAGAGGTTGGTGAGGGAGGATTCGGGGTTGAGCGAGGTCCTTTGGGTCCCCCAGGGCTCTCGTTCACCGCTTTGTCGCCCAGGGTACGGCTTGCTCCCCCGGGTGAAGACTCCTTGTCCTCGCAGTGATGCGTTGACTCGCGGATCGGTAAACGAGAGTTGATCTTCTCTGGCACCCGTGTTGATGTTCCCTCGTGATCGTCATCTTTTTCGACTGGTTTGACGTGCCTCTGTTAAGACACTCCTGTACTGATATTTTTTAAACTAGCGGTTCTTTATTTTGAACTGTATGAAAATGATTTTAGCTACAATTTAAATAGAAATCATTTAAATAGTCTCAAAAAAATTCAAAGTAAAATATGAACTTGAGTATTCATGTGCATTAAATGAGATTTTGTGTGTTTCAAGTCATTTCAATGGCCTTATTGTTAACCGTCGAAATTTATGTCATGCAGTCGTGAACTTAATACCTCTGGCTTTGTTTTTTATCATAACAATTGAATGAATATAGTTTTTAAAATGTTATTTTAGTGACTCAAATGTCCTTAAATTTCTTTCCACCGCTACCTATTAGGCATTTGAGTCAATATATTTCCTTGGAAACACCTCACTGGCTGGTTCATGTAAGCTTTTTTCTCATTTATTCGCAAAGAGAATGTTGTGAACTCTTTATTAAAATGTAATCGTTTTATAAAATGTAATAGTTTATTTCGGCGAGCTTTCACCGAGCTACGCAAGTATTGTTTTTAAGAAGCCACAATTTGATTCAACTAACGTTTGGCGAGTTAGGTAACAAGTGCAGCAATCATCGATCTTAAAAGTCAGCTCCAAACCTCTTGCACTTGCAAGTTTTTAGTTTTGGACTACCTCCTTTCCAGATATGATTCTGTGAATAAAATGCTGTAAAGTCTTTTCATTCCTCATACGTGATGATTTCTTGATAAAGGCTAGGGTGCCAGGAATTGGAAGTGTAAGAATATTTGAAAACAATTCATAGATGAAATGAACATTGAATTATTATTTTGAGGAGTATATTGAAATTATTATCTTGCCATTATTGTCTAAACAGTTCCCGTTGAGATAATAAATGAATCAGTTTCTCCGTACATTTTTTTAACCCACAATGACAGTCAAGATCTCTGACTATAGTGAAATAACTCTACCAGCTAGGTTGAAAGTTAGAGGTCGTTAGCCGAGTGAATTCGTGAATTTTTCTCTCTGACTTGCCCTCTTAAGAGTTTTCTGACCTAGTTTTCCGACTAAACTGGCGTAACTTATTATCCTGTTAATTTATGGACAGATTTTTCCGTTTCCTCTTTGTCGCGTATTTGTCCTGTCTTTTAATAAGAATCTTCATTGCCATACTCAGGCGAACCCTGTAACTGGAAAGATTGGAAATGCAAATCACCATCAAGTGCAAAGTGGCGGTGTGGTTCGTGATCAAGATATAAGATCTCGAGCAAAGACCTTTTGTCCATAAAATCCTATATGGGTTATCCGTGGGCAGTATTGAAGAACTACGAGAATCACTTTGCAACAATAACGGCTGATAGCTTTTTTTTTAAGCTGATTTCATTTATATTCATATTTGTCTAGGTTTAAGTTCATAATATATTGTCCCAAGTATAAGTATAACATTGAACGCTATATCCTCATAATGGGGTCATTTACCATATTTTTTTATTGCCGAATCTGATAAATTTCGTAAAATAAAAAGACCCGTATTTTTCCGTTTTTCGATCCGTCAATTAATTCTCGAGTTATAATCGGCGAAAAAATTATATTATTAACCCTTTTGGAAAAGTGGGCGTGCATCGGCCTCCAACGTCATCCACATTGTCCAATCACAAATGAGCCCGCGAAGCTGCTTCACCTTATCGCAAGGGGGGACACACAGCTGACTCTGTCAATTGAAGCGGTTGCGACAGGATCTGTGCGAGCCGACCTTCCGATAACCCCCCTCCACTCCCTTCCCTTCCCCAAATGCAGTCAAGGACGGGAGGTAAATGACGACAATGATCTCAGCTCAGCTTCTTCGGTGGGCGTCACCTCTTAGTTATTTTAATTTTTGATTTATGAGTGAATGGCTATGGTTAGAAGATTAATTTTTTCACTAAAGTTCATCATTTCTCGTTTCTACCGATTTGGTGTACTGAATTGCGAATTTAGTTCTGAGTAAACTCTCCCATTAGCCGTATATGTAGTTTGACCTACATTGATTACCTACTTGATATCATTTCACTTTGCAGCTATAGCGGTAGAGGAACACAAGATAACAAAGACAGAAGACAAAGTCAAAGGTAAACATATTAACTTCCATTATTCGATTGAAACAGAAAATTTGGGTTGCTGTGTAGGTATTGTTCTTTCTATCTTGAGGCCTGGTTTTATATCTTAGATAAGGCTGATACTTTTCAGCGGTAACCGATCCCTACTTACGTGATATGTGTAGAGAATTCTCAAGTTCAGAACACAGCCCATTGGTTGGGACATCAAACTGTTCGCTATAAAGTACCTTTCTTTAAGAGAAGATTAACGTCGACGCCGGGTTTTACTCCACCCCTTCGTCAGTTCTCTGAAAGGTTCCTTCCTAAATCAGATTTCTTACGAAACCATAGTGACTCAGATTATCTCAGATATCGGCCGTCTCCCATAAATAATTAACTAACTAACCACACAACCTATTTCAGCCACAATACTACTATTAGGTGCATCTATGTGTACCTGACGACGGAACCGTTAACGGTTGAAACAGCTTGTGCTGTTCAAACAAGATGTAGAAGTAAAAAATGAATTTTGGCTACAATTTATCATGAATAGTTTCCACTAAGTTGTTTATATTTTACTAATTTTTTAAATATCATTTTAAGTGTATTTTTTGGGTTTAAATTTACGAAGTTCTTGAAAAATTTCATAAACAGCGACTTTCTGCATGATACGCACTGTCACTGATATAAATGAATATATCACTGAAATAAATGAATATATCACTGAAATAAATGTAAAATAAGTGGAAAACCTAAACCGACAAACTCATTATATATCTTATCTCGTGACTTGTTTCTTAAAAAAAAGCTTTAAACTACACTTCATCTTTATGATTTAAATTCATTTCTGTCATCTAGCTTTCATGTGCTTTTGTTCTGGACAGACTTGGTGGAAATGAATGCGGACACGGTATAAAATATGTAGAATATATTCCAATTGGAAAAGCAGGGTGGATATAATGAGAGAAATTTAATTTAATGCGTAATTTCATTCAATGTTTTTGCCAAAAATTTCGGTATCAAAATCAGGAGAGCTCCTTTTGTTGCAATGTGATGAAATTGCCTACTGAGTGCTTGTGTATGAGTGGATACCGGAGGAACAGATGGTGTATCCCTCCAATTTGGATAATTCCACGTTCGAGTACGTACCCGTCAAGGGGTTGACTTTCATGTTAGCTGCCGTTGATACCAATTAACATCGTATACTCAGTTTGTACATTAAAACGGATAATCTTAAAATAACTCGGAAACGTATTTTGCGCGAATATTTTCCAATTGCTTGCTTCTTTGTGGGAAGTAATTTTTTTTCTTCCCACTTACTATAACTTATATCTGCGCAAAATCTATCGGTTTTTAGAATACTACTCTCAGGAGATCGACTTGATAGTTTTACTGCCGAATGGTTATGGTCGTGCTTTTACCTCTCACGAGCACCTTTCCAGCACTTTCAGGAGTAGAAAATTCAGTTTACATTTTGAACTCAGCTTTGACATTTTATGATGAAATTAAGATTTACAAAGAATTAAAAAGTCGCTCAAACATATATTTTGGTTTTCATTTTAAAATTGGACGTTATTGATCGCGTAAAATAAGAATTTATTTTACACAGCCAAATGTAAAGCTCAAAACGTGTATGAAGTTGTATTTTTTTTCTCCAGAATATATGTCAATCATTAAATCGTGCCTGTATGGATGTAAAACCTGAGTCTTCTGGAAAAGGGATGATCGAAATTTGAGGCTTTTGAAATTGTTGCCATTAGGTACTATGGGGAAAGTTACCTGATAAAGAGATAGAGGAATGAGGAAGTATTGTAATCAGCAGGAGTGGAATGAGTGTTGCTGAGTAGATTAGGTGATGGCAACGAGACTAAAAGTAGAGCTTTATGAGAGGTAATAGAATGCCGAAGAAATGTAATAGAATGAATATTTTTGGGTAACTTCTAGGTTAAAGAAGGAGAAATGTCAAGGATGACAAGATATTTAGTAGAAAATGCAAGGTTTTAATAAATGAAGATGTAGTAGTTTTTATATGAGGTAAGGAACGATATTCTTGGGAAAGTCGAAGGCTTAATAGTAAGGCGCAGACTGTGATTTCGAATAATTTATCTCCCTCCCCCGCGTTGAAGTTCAACAGTTACATGGACAGTGATGTTGGAACCTCCTCACGTAATGATTATATGTTGTACGCCTACATATGAGCAAAAGGAAAACCAGTGAATGAAAGTTAAACCAATATCGTTACGTTACTTACGGTTGAGATTGTCTGTCCTGCGAACCTTTGGCTCGTAAGACTGCACACTCGATCTATGCCACCTTTGTCCTCATGTCGGTTGCTTTGTGCTACTTATTTAGTGATTTTTGCCTTAGTATTGATGGTAAGCCACAGAAGACCTCGACTGCATGCTTGTACTTAGTAAGTTGAATCATCTGTGACAATTTGGTAGGCAGTACTAGTACTCTGTGCGTGAAATCCTATTTTCCAGTAAATGATTTTTAATTATATAATGGAATGGCAGAATTTTTCTTTGAGACGAAATGGAAAGATATGACAAGGAAAATATTCAGTGCACATTATGAACGTAAAGTACTACCCAGAAAATTTAATTAAAAAGAAATTAATATATGTTTTTGTTCTGGAAACGGCCCTCCTATGTATCAAAGTATAAACGAATCCAATTTTTTTATATTTTTCCATCATTTCTGCTTCGAAAGGTTGTGTATTAGAGTCAATGAACCTTATAAATTAACCTTCAGAGTTGATAAAAAGATCTGAAAGCGCATCAAAGCGCATCCATCAGGAATAACAGAATACTATTAGTGCCGTAAATAATGGTTTGCATTACGTACATTTATATTAATGGGGATATGTTGAAGCCTTTGATTCAAGCTTATATATTTCATGCCTATTCTCAATTGAATGTGATTTCTTTGGAATGACAAAAGCCGCTAGTATCATGTGGACATATTTTTGATGCTCTTGGAAAATGTCGGCCAATCGACAAAATTGACAAAAATTTCATCTCACATGAGGTTAAAAAAAATACAGCCTGGAGAAAAATGATATGCGCAATATGTTCACTATTTGATTTACAATGCAGAGTATAAACTGCTTACGATATGATAGACTTTTTCTTCCTTTTTGCACCGTTTCACTGTTATTTTTTTCTGTCCCATAGTGTGTTCTCTCAGAGAAGTGATTGTGGAGTTCTGTGCTGTTGAATGCCTCCGTCAATGGTCTTCTTCGTTTCATATCTTTTCTTTTGTATAAAGGATCCATTTTATACGCAACACAGCTTTTCTTTTCCCTTAGGATTTCCCCCAAAATCGGAATACCCCCTGACATTTGCAGTGGTGAGAACCATTTCTTCGCTAAATGTAACTTTTCCCTCTGGTCGTGTCTCTGGTTGCAGCTGTCCCAAGCAGGGCTCTCAGAACTCTCTAAATCTCAAGAAAAAACATAAAGGGCAAAAATACAGTCATGATATTAGATGTGTTATCTAAAAGTAGTACTTCGATGGTGAACCAAAAAAATAAAAATGGAAACCCCGATTTTTTTCGGGAAATAACAGCCGAAGCGTTACCGGCTGGGCCTCTTGAGTAACCGAGAAAAACAGAATTTTACTTAATAAATAGGCCATAAAAAGGTCCATTATCTCTTTTTTCGAATTTTATTTATATCCTGGCTATCTTCCCCGTTTTTTTTTTAATCTGTCGTAAATTACAGGAATTGGCCAGTGATCAGTTACGCTCCATCGCGCTGCATTAATTTCTTGCCGGATTTTATGCATGTACATGCGGGTGGGAGCGAATAAGATATATAATAAGTGCGTGCGAAGTAGGCCGATAGCACTGAATAACCAGATATGTCGAGATGAAAAGTTACAATTTAAGGGGAATGTGAGAGGATCCGCAAAAATATAGTGAAACGCAATAATTTCCTGGTTGAAAAAGAGATGGAGCGAGCTCCGCTTATTCCCTGAGGGGGTTAGGGAAGGGATAAGAGGGTTTTGGGCGTCACGTGACCGCAAATCCCCTCCCAGCATCCACGGCCCATGATGGCCGTTGGGGGTGGGAGGGTATGGTGTAATCTTCTACCGCGTGGATTTGAGGGTTGAATGAAATGCTTTGTATATAAAGCCACTTATCGCCCCACGGCTCATTCCTATTTTGTTTCAATCGTAGTTCATGCTGTGCACTTATGAGACCTCATCCCTTCCATCCCAATCCTTATACCTTTCCTCCCGGTCTGAAGCGCCTATTAGTGCGGAAACAGACTTGAAAACACCCATGGATGTGCACTTATACTTACTCGAGGAAATACACGAAAAGAGAGATAGTGAGTGCTATTGCGAATTGAAGAGCTGTCTATCTTGTAAGGAGCCAGCGGTGGTACTTCCTGCTGATGAGTACTTTGATCGTGTAATTGCCATCAAAAGTTCTTTCTTCCATGACAATTAATAGCCAGCAACTAAAATTATAAAGCCTAATCTCACTACGCAGTAGGGATGCCGCATCGGCTAAAAGACGTCGAGTGGTCAATGTTTCGATGTTTATAAAAGTACTCACCACTCACTCATTATTCATCGACAAAAACATCGATGTTTCGATGTATCAAGTTTTTATGCGTTCATATCCGAGGTTAGGTATTATCATAGAGGTATTATGTATTAGGTATTATGCATCAGAAATTTTGCATCTTCTTAAAAACTTGCAAGTTTGAAAATTATTTGGAAATCGGACCTTATTTAGTAAAATATTGATAAATAATGCGCAAATATTTTTCCATTGAATTTATTTTTAAACAGAAAACATATCAATGTTTCATAATGAGATAAAGATAAATAAACATAATACAACAAAAACAAATAACACAATAAAGTTGGTGTACCTGTTCCCTAAAAATATTCTAAGCTTGGTAGTATACAAAAATCAAATTGAAAAACAGTGGGTTTAAAACGTTTAAACCTCCCAGTATCGGTAAGGAACACGTTTTGCTTAATATGCAGCGGCCCCAACCTACTCCTGCTATCTTGTACCACCAAGTTGAGAGCTGATACAATCCTCTCAGAAGGAACTGATGTAGGCATGGCGGATCATGTTCTTGGAAGGCAACACTAGGATGAAAACATGAAAGATTTTATTCCTTCACTTGTTTCCCTACACGCGAACGATAGATGGCGTAATTAGGGAAGGTTCGTTCGTATTCTTTAAAGGCTCATGATAATTAGAAAAATGAATTATTGGTCAACCAAAAACATTTATTATACCGCTCGTTTCCTAAAACATCGCTGCGATGTTGAGTGTTTTGAAAACGTCGAGTCGATGTTCCATCGATTGTCTTACCACTCGATGTTTTCGATGTATCGGCAAAAAACATCGAGTAGTCCGATACATCGATGTCGATGTGACATCCCTATGCTATGCACTTAGACTTACTCGAGGAAATACACGAAAAGAGAGATAGTGAGTGCTATTGCGAATTGAAGAGCTGTCTTTCTTGTACGGAGCCAGCGGTAGTACTTCCTGCTGATGAGTACTTTGATCGTGTAATTGCCATCAAAAGTTTCTTCTTCCATGAAAATTAATAGCCAGCAACTAAAATTATAAAGCCTAATCTCACTACACAGTGAAAGGATGTATACAAATTAAACAGCAATGACAACATAGATAATTTACCTTGAACCATCTTGTGGTAGCCAAGATTCACGCCAGCAGAGGATGAAGGATTTTTAGCCTCCTGATACAAAACTTCGGGTTCTTCAATATTTTCTGTTGAAATACGTAGTTTTAGGGAATGTAACTGTAGATATTCTTTCTAAAAATCACGAAATAATGTTAATTTCCAAGTTTTTAATGCATACATTTTGCAATTCTTGATGACTACTCGGAACTTAAATTGTGAAGGTTGTAAAAGAGAGGAGCAACAGCAATATGAAGAGGCTGGCCGATAGAAGAATTGAGTGAAGGGCTGCGTCAAACCAATCCTAGGATTGTTGACCCATGATGATGATGACTCGGAAGTTGTCATCTATGATTTTCTTTGAAAACGAGTGCATGCATCTGCTAACTGTCGATCAATTGGTAGGTATGTGGTTGCTGCCTAGCAAAGATTCTTCTGAAATACGCTTCTTTTCAGTTGATATGCCGTGACTTTTTCACTGTTAACCTGCTGAATCTGTATAGGAGCACAAAAATTCACGGCTGACATTTATTTTGTTAATGACCTTATTTTCTCAAAATCTCAAAATCTTTGCTCAAAACATTCTTAGCCATTACGTAGTCATTCACAAGGCACGAAGCTACGTACTTTTTGATATTATGAGCATTTATTATGGCCTTTTATTTAATTTTTGGGCGTGTTTTCATTTTGTTTGACCCCTCTTTGATCCCCCTCCATCGTCAATGTGAAATAGAAAAATTCCTATGTAATTAATATGTACCCATTCTTTCGTGCAATAGTCGCGTAAAATACTATATTTACTAATACATCTTTATTGTTAAAAATTCGCAATTATGAGTGCACATAGTTATACCAAGGCCGTTAGCCGATGTTTGAATTCGCTTACTTTTACAGTTGCAATGCCTACATCTTGGATGTCAAGAAAATCTTTGATTTATTTGCGCTCTTTGATTTATTTGTGCACTTATTATAGGTATATGTATAACATTTAAATTACTTTGTATTTTTTGCCCAGTTTAGAGTAAATAATTGCATTTTAAGTGACACTTCACATTTATAATCTTTTTAAATTTTTGTCAAATTCTCATTTCATCTTATTGATTCGCATGGAAAATGAACGCTTACGTTTTATATTAACTCTCCTGTAGTTATGGCTCGGAGTTCTAATAAAGTAATTTTCCGTATTACCCATTGCTGACATTTAATATTGAGGCAAAGGAAAATACCGTAGCTAATTCTAAAATTCTGCGTATTTTTGAGCACGTAAAGAGCCAGAACGGCTGTTCGGAATATTCCAGCCAAAAGGGGGCACGATAATAAAGTCATTGATATTGAGCGTGAAAAAGAGGCCATTGCTGGTCCAAAGAAGCCTAAATTACAGCGAAATCTTGTCTTCAGGTCGTACATAATAACTGGGAGACTCTTCATTCAATATGGCTCCCAGCGTTCCGCGTCCCCCAGCTTTGAATCTGAAAATGCCTTAATCTGGAAATAATCCCTGAAAACATTCGTTTGATGCGCTAAACATTCAACCTATTTTATTGAGGTATTTAATATTATGCGGCTAATCTGTGCTAATATGTGCTTAAATTTTACAGCTCTATTTTATTCTATATCGATGCGTATCTAAATCTAAATAACAACATGCAGACCGTAATTGTGGCGTGAGACAGGATGTGTTCCATCTCTGGACTCGAAACAGGACGAAACTAGAAGATGTCAGAAATGTCGGTGAAAGAAACGGTACGGTGAAAGAAACTTGTTATGGCATTCTTGTTTTTTCTTCTTTTTGTTGAAGTGATATATTTTTTATCTCTTTATTATTATTTTTATAAAAATATGTTTTACAATTTATTGTTTTACTTGTGCACTATTCAACATGATTATAACGCTTCGAAAATGGAAATTTTCAGCTCTTTTAATAGATTTTTTCAATTGAATTTGGTTTGATTATTCAACTACTGTGTGCCTCTACCTCATTTTTATAAATAAGGATTTTTATGAGCCGAAATACTACAATACTACAAAACAGCAATACGACTAGTAATTATGACTTAATGATGGTTAGATGCATTCAGTCGGAGACGCGTCAACAACAAAATATGGTACGTAATATGGTCTTTTGGGTTGCCCTGCGTTGCCGTGGTTGTCCACCAACGTTTCTCCTCCGCTGCTGGAGGCCTCTACAGTGTGGAATGACCCTGAAGAAGCCTCCAGTAGCGGAGAGGAAACGTAGGTGGACAACCACGGCAACGCGGAGCAATCCACAAAACCATATTACCATAGATATGGACCGCGAATGGTTTAATCAACGTAAGACTCAGTGATGTAAGTGACGTAATAAACGTAAGATACAGCTTCTAGGTGATTAGAAATAGTTTTGTATTAGAATTCCCAGTGTGACAAACCCACAGATGAGGTCGTAGATGCTATCGTAGTAAGTTGAAGTTTGAAATCGTAAATTGAGGTTAGAATATTTTTTTCTATAGCTTTCTGTAGAGTTCATTCTGATTTTCCTCTTTGTTAATAATTTTTTCCCCTCTTGAGAGTGTCCCATGAACAGGTTCTTCTAACAACCCATTTGCATTTAACTTAGTGTTACGGCATTTCCCATCACTCCTTAAAAGTTAGGTTCCACCCGAAGGTTGGTGAGGGTAGAGCTCACCGACTATTAAAGCCAACGGAGCGTGAAATTTAAACATGAAGGCAGGGGGCTTAGTTCCTTTCCCTTTGCCACCATAGGTTTTCCCCGAAAGATGTGGTTCTAAGAAAATAGTGCGGCTCTATTCTCTTCTTTTTTACCGCTTATGCAGCAATTAATAATTACACATTTCTTCAATCTTCTTATCTTAACTAATATTTTTCTAGACACGAAAATCTTTTTTCTGTGTCCCATGGATTTTTGGGAAAGGGCATGTGTATAGGTCATGAAAAATTCGTTACCAAATACAAAGCTGCTAATATCAACACGAAGCTCAGAACTCCAATCAAGAACGAGACTGAGTTTTAGTTTCTCCATTTTCGGTGCAGTATCCAAGACCGGACCCATTTGGTGTAGCTATTCGGGAAGAGGTTATTTCCCTGCACCGCGTGAGTTGAATCCCAGTCTATCCTAGTTCCCGATGAAATTCTGCAGATTAAGTTTTGCTAAAGACGTATTTGAGATAAGTCAACCTGGGATGAATTCGGCTTCTGTCCATGTATTCCGCCACGCTTAAATGATTTCTAGATGCTTTAATGCCATCGCAACGCACTACGCATATGCATGTATAATGTATA
This sequence comes from Platycnemis pennipes, assembly GCA_933228895.1. Taxonomy (NCBI): domain Eukaryota; kingdom Metazoa; phylum Arthropoda; class Insecta; order Odonata; family Platycnemididae; genus Platycnemis; species Platycnemis pennipes. The sequence goes on from OW121851.1 coordinate 37,073,204, forward strand.
AATTTCGGCTAAATGCATAGGCAATTTTTTTGACGTGAACTCAATTCTCTTCTCATCCGTTGCTATATGGATAGTATTATATTTTTTGGGTTATATCTCCTTAATTCGTGGTAGACATCTGTATAAAACTGCCCTATGCCTTACGTTTCGATGTCATATTCGGCTATAATACTGCCGGAAATTTGCCCTCAACGCAGCTAAACCGGTTAATCGGTCTTCCCGTTTGGAACACGCACCAATTTACCCTTAGGATTCACCCGTTGATGTATAGTTTAAACAAAGGCCAGTGGCAACAATACATGGAACTAATACTAGTCTGTAATATTTTTTTCATGGAAAATATTTGCCTGATACAAACCCTACAGTCGGAACCATAAAATCTCCTCTCGCATCACGCCATGCAATTTGCTAACTTTATTGGAAAAAATACCATTTCTTAGTTTCCCCGTGTAATTAGTACCTAAGGTTTATTTGTTTTTGGTCTAAAATAAATGGCCAAAACTACGATAGGTCTATGCACCCTTGAGTTTTATAAGCACTTGCGTCTTAAAAGCTGTAAAATACATTACGTACAACCTAACTATGGAACTCTAAGTAATGTAAAGCTATGGTAGAAAAATATTTATGTATATATGAGCTTATTAAATGCTAATGCCATTCAAGCGTTAATAAAAAAGCTTTTTAGCTTCCATTGTTGGGCAATTGTTTGATTTAAATTCGAATGATCGACCATCAATAGCTAATTTTTGCATGTATTGCGAATATGCAGTTGCTATTAATGAATATGCCGAGTCACGTGCAGCTGACTCTAAAACTTCTCGTGCAACTATCTATTTATTATTTGGATTTAAAAATGCTATGCTCTTTGATACTAGAAACTGAGGATATGAGACAGGGGCTTTAAATGAAACATAAAAATTACGGGTCGATCTCATTTGAGGTGTGACTTGTGTATCACTTAGTATCGGGGGGAGTAAATGCCATGCACAGATTCCAGAATTAAGTTACTCACTCAAGGAGAACCCGGTTAAACCGCCAAGTCATTGTTACCTGCAATGAGAGAAGAGAAGAAAATGATTAATGATGCATAAATAAAATAAAATGTATAACTACTGAAGAGTCAGTGTGAAATTTGCGTATTAATGAAATTATGAAAAATGTCATTTTTCACAGCGTTTTGTCCAGCTTCTTAAAGGATTTTGGAGCATGGGAAGGGATTTTAGTAGATTTTAAAAATCATATTGGGTACCGGTTCATTCAACATTGTAGTTTATCATAATCATTCGAGGTTTTATAATGTACCGCATGAGATATTTCTGTGATTAAAGATTTCTAAATAATAGGAATAGGATTCATAAGGAATAGGATTCAGAAAGATTCATAAGAATAATAAGATTCATAAATAGCTCTAAAATGCACTCTTGATAAAAAGTATTGACCGATACAACTGTTAGGCTATTACTACTTACGCTGTAATGACTGAGCGTTTCTTCTTAGAAAAATCCTTTTTTCTTTTTATCACCACTCGTCCATGCATGTAGGTTGACAAACTCTGTATATACCTCAAATTTAAACATTTCCTCTTTCCTATAAGGATTTAAAAATAGCTCCAAATCCTTTTCCATAATTGATTTGACCGACAGATTGCCATATAATGGGACGCAACTAGGATCCACACGTGTAACTGAATCGATGTAGAAATACAGTTTATTCAACATAAATTTAGTATCATGAATAGACATCCTACACATTTTCCTGAAACGCCTAAGACAATGGGTACACCAAAGATTTTGAGGCCAAGCTAGAGAAAGAAAAATCTTCGCTATTGACTGACTTATCAAAAAATAACTCTTTTCCTCGTTGCATCACTGCTTGACACTCGGGCGTTGAACTTTTGATCCTGGATACCATTAAAGGTAGTTCACCTTCCCGCGTCACAGTAATCGTTCACTCATAACTATGTCGGCGACTCTTTTTTCCATCATCCTTTCGACTTTTCGGGAGGAATTTGGAGCCACGTATCTCATCTTTAGTATTGTCTCCCCTCATTCTTATTTATTTTCGTAATATTCCACCCCGTCTTTTTTTTAATTTCATAGTTTCCCCTTTCTTGACCGATGAGCCGCTTGGTTGCCCGCTCCAATATGGCCTCAACCTCTTTCCTTCTGCTTGTACGTACTTTCTTCGTCCTCCTCCCCTTTTTTCCCTTCGTCTCTCCCATCCATCTCTCCACCCTCCTCTCACGTGTCCTTCTCGGGAAACAAAACCCCCTCACCCTTGCCGAGTTGATGAAATTTCAGACCCAATTAGACGACCCGCGGGTGGATGGTTGCACTGGGGTAGGAGGAGGACCTGTTAGTCGTTATTTAGGTCAGCCTTTTCCCCCCCATCCCTCCACCATCGCGTGGGAGGATAAAAGGAGAAGTCGAGATTGCGCCATCAGCCCCTTCTCTGAACCTCTCTCTCTCTCTTTGTATGTGTGTGTGTTTTTCCGCTCGTGTCACTGCTTTCATTTTTTCTTCTATTTTTTTATTTTAGGTGTCACGGCACGTAGTTTGAGGGTGCATGTTTGAAAGTGCGCCTTTGAAACCGGCTTGCACGAGAATTAAATCGAGTTTGTTTATTTACTCCGTCGTCACCAGGCATGAAATGTTATGGCCGGCTGCGGTTTATGCTCTTCTGCTGTTCGCAATGTGGTGTTGTTCTTCGCCGCATCCCCAGTCTCTCGCCTTGGGAGAGACGTGTTAAAAGATTATCTCATTAAAATAGCTAACGTGGCTTTTCTGTGAATTCTAGGTTGGAGCTCAGTCAAATCTTGTGTCTTGCGGAGAGTAGCGGATTAAATCCTATTTCTCCCCCAGTAAAACATGACTATATGTTCGGGAAGGTCATGCAAGGAGAAAAATAATCTAACTGACAAAAATGGGCATTAAGTTATCAAGACCATGTAATTGATAGAATATAATAAGTTATGATATATTTGTAAAAAGGTGGGGCCGTATATTAATAGTATCGTATTAAAATTCTCGTAAAAATGTTAATAAAATACTGCACTTGCGTAAAATTTATGACGTCGACTGGAACGTCACTTTGAGGAAGCTATTTTGCCCTGATAAGGATTTTCTTTGTCAAGCTCACATAGAATTTTTCTGCCCAGAAATAGTTATAAATGCCTAAAAATAGTTGAACGTCCTCTTGGGGTAAAATATAGGTAGTACTATACCCGTCTCACTCTAATTTGGCTCTAATTGCTGAATTATACTAACTTAATGAAGAAATTAAACTGTATTAGAGAGAACATGATGGAAAAAGGAAGGAAAAGTAGTGAGGAACAAGGTTTTTTATTGTAATATGTTTTTGTTCTCCGTTGATTAACCATCTCAGGAAGTTCCGTCCAAATATATTCAAAAGCTTCTAAAAATATTAAAAGGTGGCTCTCTGGTTCTCCGAAGTTTCCACTGATGACACATAAAAGTAAGCGTATCGAATGGTTTGATTCATGAGTGAAGATTACCAACTGGCTCTTGATAGGACTTCATGATGTCCACCCAAATTCCCTCTAATCTGGTGTCCGTGTTGGAAATATTAGTTGCAGTGGATGAGTCGGTTTCATTTGAGAGTGTGCTTCGACAACATATCCTTAACACGTTCACTCTGGCTTTAATAGAGCCGACATCATCAAAATCCGCCCGCCTCTCGAAGCAGACCGTCAAATAGTATTCGTATATGCGTCAGAACACGCGACGTCTGAAGTAAACGGATAGACTAAGCTCCACTTCATACGGTAGTCTTGGGTTTTACGTGCTCCAACGGCTGAGGTTTCATCGTACCATCTGACATGAGGTCTTAATCAAAGGACAAACACAACATCTATTCCCTTGGCGCGATTCGAATTCGCGACCTTTGGATTGGGAGGCCGGTACTCGTTACCGTCCTTGCCACCACGGCTGGTATTACATCTCCTTTATGTACAGTCACGTGGTTATTAAGATTATGTTCGGTCGATAATGATAATGGACTACAAATAAGTGGGTCATTTTCAGCTTGGTAACTTCGCTGAGGATGGTTATATTGGTCCTCTGAGATTTTCATCAGAGCCTTATGAGAGAAAATTTAGCTAAGTAGCAAACTAGTTTGGCAGCTGTTGGAGAACATTTTAGAAGGGTACTTTTATATAATTGCGGTTGTAAATGCCTACTTTTAATCATATTCATCAATGTGTTTTGAGAAAACACTTCCTACGCTGTTTCTGCCGTCAATATGAATACTTAATTAAAGTTACTACAACTAACTTAGTTTATTTATGGTTATAAATCTCCATAATCAGTTCTTAAAGCGTCACCCTCAATTTTTTCCAGAAATGTGCTAAACTTTTAGCATAAGTATGTTGTTGATGTTATTCTTGAATACAAAATTTTTCTACTTTACATTTTGCTGTTATATACCTAATGTGTATTTGTGTAACCTGAATCTTTTTGAAATAATGATATATTTTATTATTTTAATTCTCTAATACCCTCTCAAAGACGCTCATATTTGCACGCGCATGTATTTGAAGAAGGGTTTCTGGAGAAGTACCTACCTCAATATCACATTTCATTATTATTATAGCTCCTCCGACTTCCGTTTGAAGATGAGTCAGGATCTCCGATGCTCTTCAATTCCCTATTATACCAAATCGAGCGAATATAATCTGTTTTACCGGCTCATGGTGCCTGACCCATGTGAGTGAAAGTCTCGAATGCATAAACAGATGCGCATCAACTTGATTGCCCGGGCTTGGAGGGTAAAGGAGCTTCAGTTCCTGCCATTGACGAACATGATGCTGTTCCTAACGGTGATTTACGTCGCTGCCAAATTTTGTGCGTACGTATTCTCGTATTTCGACGAAAAGGAAAGACCTTCACAGGCTTCGACGTTGATGGGAAATAGTCTCCACATACATAGTATGTGCTTTGAACAGCATTCTGTAAGGGATGTGCTGGAGATCAAGGGTAAATTGGATGCCCCAGCCAATTCTATTTTGGCAAAGTTGTTTACTTTCTCTTGTATTTTGGAAGTTTGAATATGTGGAATGGAAGGGTGTTAAATTCATCCCGTAGTCTTTTGTAGTCATCAAGGTCATACTCATCAAGTGCTGAATGGCGATACTAGCAATATAGGCTCCAAAACTTGAAGGATGGTCAAATGCTTGTAGGATCCTTAGTGCATGGAATGGAATTACGTACGTGCCTATAATATTAGGAACTCGTGATACTAGGCATGTCACGTTTCTGCTTACGTTGATATATTCCTGTGGTGACAGGAGTTCTGATAGGGAGTGGATGACTCTTTCCTTTCTGCCGAGCTATATGTAGTTGGGATGGTGAGAGATTTATAGGAGTGACTTCTGAGCAAAGTTCACTCACATTTAGTCTGAGCGGAACCTCAACCACCTAGCAAACCAAACACATCTCATTCATGCAGGGTCTACGCGAGCATGTGGTTTTGAGATACACGCATGGCTCTTCGCCAGGACTAATGGATTGAGAGCGACATTCTCGCCGGCTTCCCCTCGCCAATTTTCTCGCGTCCTGGAAATGGATTCCGGACCACATTTCACTATATTGATAGTAAGTCCAGCTTCCCCTTGATTGTTCCTGAATGTTCTTTTCGAAAGGTCAAAATTTATTAATCTAGAAGTGCTGGTGTGATAACACTCAATTATCGCAGCTCTTTGGGTGTAATTTATTCCATATTTTTAAATTTCTCGGATGAATCACGAGTAAAGGGCCATTAACTTTAATAATCCCCCATAATTGCCTCAGGATATTTTTTTAAGTAACGCGTTATTTAATTTATTGCAAGCTTTATTTTTTTGTTTGTTATAACTGCCTTACCCATGCATCCAAATCGAGAGTTTAAAGGGATTGTGAGCATAGGGTAAATGTGCAAAGGGATTTTAATGGATATGGTGGATTTGAGGACCTCAGAATCGTTTCACCCCCACTCGTAAACGATTTCTCTGTGATTGTTTGTTTAATGATTTGTATTCTCTCTTGGGATATGCGTATTAAATGTTTTTTCAACGTTTTATGCTATGAAATATTTATATTTACACTATGAAAGATTTGGAGTTTTCTTTCAAAATCTAAATACTGCCGTCAAAGTCAAAGTTATAACTACCGTGTGCACAGGCTCCTCAAAATAAGTTTTATTTGTATCTGTACCTGATGATGGTTAGGCGGCTCAAATCGGTATTAAAGGTAACTTAACCCGTGAAACTCACAAAAAAGCAGTCTCTGTTTTATTTCGATATGGAAAAATTCCAAAAATTGTATGTCACTAAGTGTTATATTTTAATTATCTGTAGGATACCGTGGACAGTCTGGTCAGACTAGAGGAGGGAAGTAGGGCAGAGATGTTTAAAATTCCGTGTAAAACAAGGGACAAAAATAAAACAAATCGAAGTTATTCGGGGATAATCAGGGGATTTATTGTTTATTTAACCCTATTCTCATGTCAGAATTACTATTTAAATGTGTAAAGAGTGTAATTGTTTAAGATAACTCCTAGATATTTGTATGAGATATATGCTGTGCTTTTTTCGCTTGATTTTAAATTCAGAGTGAGGGCCGTATTGCTTGCGAAGCCACTTGGCGATTTCTTGGTGAATTCCCTAGACACGACTAGTTTTATTGTAAAATAATACTATGGTTACCGTGTGTGTGAAGTAAACTAGTTATTAGTTATGAAATTGACACGATAGTCTCTGGTAATATTCTAGTTGAACCTTCGATAATGCATGCTTGGTTTCGAATCATCCCTGCCGCACACCATTGCCGGTACAATCCACCTGTAGGTAAAGTTTACTTCTGGGTTAATTTAATTACTGAATTTCAATGGCGAATAATGGAAACAAAAAGATAGGCATAGCCCCCGTTGTGCCGTAAGGTTTGGCTCGTGAATAGTTTTGAGCGGGATACCTGGCAAGTAGGTCTCTGGTGAAATAAACATTGCGGCTAATTGTTCTACAAGTATTTATTTAACTAGTTTTGGTGGATATACCTATAGCACTGTACGGAATTTAATACTTAGTATGGTTTGGTGACGTTATGTATGTTTGGTCTGTGATTACCAAAATTCGAGAAGTCACTTACGTGCGCCTACTCTTCTTGCGTCTTTGCTAGGCTCTAGCTCTCTCCACTCTTGTCATAGGCTTTGACTTCCTTGTATCATTTTAATCGCCATAAACTGATCATTCACCTCGCTTACATACCCTGTATTCTAATTTAACTTTAGTGTATTATTTTGGTTTCATTGTATTATTAGGATTTTATCTTGGACAAATCGTCACAAAAATAGTTCAAAATATCAAATGGACATTTTAAATTGTAAAACTCTTCGTTTTCCTTAGCTTATGAGCTGCGTGGCCATGATTCCTTGATAAAAATGGAAGTTACAGCAGTTTAATAGCCAAATAGAGTATATGCCCGAACGTGATTCGTATTCCTCAAGTTTCATATCACTTGGTAGAAGGATAAAAGGGCTGTGGGTTAGCGACCAACTTTGACGACACGGTTTTCCCTCATACCAGCTATATGAAATCATATATCTGGTATTAGAGGGAAAACCGTGTCGTCAAAGTGTATTATTGTATTATTCTCCTAGAGTGTCTCCAAGGTGTATTATTCTCCTAGAGTGATTTTTGTTGGATAAATAAGGCTTTGAGCTCTTTTTTGTGACTCCAAGATTCTAAGTTCCACCCCTGGAGCGATTTTAAAGAGGTGCTCACGCCAAAAATTAGCAATAATGCATCCAAAAGAAATTAGTGCTTGGTAATTGATCATAGTCTGCATTTCGATGAGACTACATATGAACGCTAGCACTTTCATACGGCTTGTGCCTTTCTTACCACCGCTGTTGCATGAGTGGGAACTCATATCTCTTATTACATTTGTTATCACGTTGTATTTTCCGAGGAGTGATTTCAATCTTGTGATTATGTAAGCTTTGCCATGTGATCAACTAGGATGATTGACATAATTGCTATCTTTTCCAGTTAATTCTCTCATAGAATATAACTGCAAACTACGTGTTGCCAAAATTATCACTTGTACCCTAATTTCAAACGGAAAACTTTGTCTCAAAGAGGAACTGTGTCTGTGCGGAAGGGTAGCAGAATAGACAAGTAGGTACACGGAAACTTTAGGTAATAGTGTCAGGAAAGCCATTGTAGGCCATCGAAGTACTGGATCGTAAAGCAAAGAGGAGTGGGTGTCTCCCAGGGGAGTGTCTGTTATTTGAGCATTCTCTTCGCCTTGAGTCACAAAGTTTCGCGGACCGAAGAAAACTCGCGGTTTCTTCAGTACTCAATTCTTCCCTCTAGTTCTGCTTCGTATCCTTCCACTTTTAAGTTTTTCACCTCAATCTATCCATTTACATCCAAGGCGAATAAATCAATATGATGCCTTCCTATCCCCACCCTTTAAAATAGCAACAATCTATGATAATAATAGTTTTCCTGCTCTTATTCATTTAAATATTCACTATCTTTAGATCGCTATTAATGTTAGCATTAAAAAAAAACAGGAGACACCATGTTAAATCGAAGGTGGAAGGCATAAAGACATGAAATTTTTTGTTCCACTAATTGCATTGAAAATTACTGGAATGAAAGGACTTCATGGTCGGGAAATCCAACCATGGAGCTTGGACTTAAAGGGCCAGTGTATAGACCACCTAACTATTGAACACTCATCAATAAGTAAAATCTTAGTCGCTTAACATGGAAATAATTCCCCTTGATTGTGATTTTTTAAAAACCTGATACCACTTTCTAGTGCATGAATAACAAAAAACTGAGTGGCTGAAAACTACCTCCTAAAACGTGATTTGCCGCTAAAAAATTTGACTTTTATTTTTTGAATCATCATCAGTCCAAAAGTGAAATCTATAGCCATTTATTTAACTCTCGACACCACTCTGGTTTTTAATATTTCAATACTGTAGGCTTCTACACTGTCCAAGTCTATCTACAATATCTCAGCGCTATCGTTTATCTAACGTTTTCTATTTCGTTATTGTCATCTGATATCTTAAAAATGTCTGTATTATTTGTTTTCTCGTCCAAAGAAAGGAAATTATCAATCTCTCTGACAATAGCGTTGAAGGCGCATGAGGATGGAATTGCGTTTCCTAACATCTTTGTACCCCATTTCCGCATCCCTAAAAAGGATGCTTTACTCCCACTTCCCTATCTGGCAAAAAATTAAATAATCCTTCTTCTATTGGGATATGCTCGAGAACTGGTGAGCATTACTCAGGGTAATCACTGACAGCTTTCATCTCGGAATCTTACAAAATTGTGGAAAATCCATCCCTGTCAGAGTTATTTCTTTTACCCATGCTTCATGGTAAATGTCGTCCATTTCCATCAAATTTGGCAAAGGATATGAAGAATTATCCACGCATAGTATCGTTTGCTGGGCGTAATTGCTATTATATGCTTGTGTTTGTGTTCGGGAGAGGAATTGGTGATATTAATCGCTTGAAAATGGCTCTTCCTATTTAACGACTCCGTGTTCTTGGAAAGATGGCGTTTTTTCGGCGCCATCCTTTCCTTCAAATATCTCTGATCGTATTATTTTTATTGATTCCATTCGTATCCATTTCTGATTATTGCAAAAAGTGCTTGTGTTTAACTTCGATCGGCATCAGTTGCAAGAGCAGCAAAAACTCGAAGAACTAGGAAATAAAAGCAGCAAAAATGAAGACAAAGCTTATCTCAGAACTCTTCATTATTTTTCTTTGTTGTTATGTTAAAAAAGAGTATCAAGGGTAGGTCGACATTCTCGTAATAATAATAATTCTTTTCTTTTGGTAAAACCTGTTACATTGGGTTACAAAACTAATAGGAAAAAACGAAACATTAAAGAAGTGATTCAAATAACTCGGAGCATCAATACTTGAAGCAAAAAAAAACTGATGCGGCTAAACTTAGTAAAATTTATGATAATTTAGTAAATCAAAATTTATATCTGTTGATGCTCTTGCACCCCACTGATTGAAAGCTTATTTCAACTGCTTTGAATCCTTTAAATTCTGATTGAACACTATTTGTATACAACTACTGTAAACAAAAAAACGTTTCATTGGAATATTAAATTATTTAAGTAATGCATAATTTTAAATTTCATACAAAGTGAACACAATTTCTTTCTTCTTTCATTTTAAATAAAATTTATTTCGCTGTTAATCATTTTTACACACATTTGTTCATTGATAATATTGATGTTAGTTTATTTTTAAACTGTCTTGACGATATCAATATTTTCTCCTGGCATATGCGAAGGAATGTAAACCATGAGTCAATAGTTTTTTTTGATTATTTCTCTGAGGTAAGAATGGTTTTTTGATCGTATATATACATTTTAAATGTGAATAAACTTCATATATTAATCTTTTTTAGGCCTAAAGATGGAAGGAAGTTAATTTCGAAACGTTGGCAAAGAGTTGTGGCTTTCATTTGACTTACCCTCGATAATCGTAAGCCTTAAATTTTTAATCTATTTTGTGGGTGGAGAAATAAGTTATAGGTAACGCTAAATAGAAAACAACGGCGGTATTACCGCGATAAACCGTCATGGGGTGAGATACAAGGAATGTTATGACATATGGTAAAATGATCTTACACTGATTGGCTGTCAAGGAGAGTAAGGGTTTAAGATGGTGTGGTGGATAGAGAACCTGTTTTATATCCCGAGAGGCCAGGTTTTAAGCTGAGCAAAGGCAAAGATTTTCGTGGGCACCAAAGTCAGTGCTGTGTGGAGAGCACTTCGAGTTCAATACTCCGTCCGTTGGACGGAATTTTCAACTGTAGATCTCATGGTATTCTTTTTTAAGAGTTGGCTAATGCCGACGCCGATTTTCTCTCCAAAATTCCTCCTTTTCATTAAAAAATGCCTGCCTCTCTATCTAATTATGCACCTTTCATGAATGGTGCGGATAAGTGTTGGTCGACTCCACCGAGTAATAGCAACGGTATTTGCCTTTTCCCCGTTACTCTTATTCCATTTGGAAGAAGCTTCCAACCACGTAACACCGCGTTATACTCCCGTGTCCCTACCACGATGCTTCCCCGCATTCAGCCCGGGCCCGACGCGTACAAAAAGCGTTCGTTTCGGGGGAGCCCGGCTCATTCCCCCCGGGGAGGAACAAACGGTGAGGCGGGGAATTAGGAAAGAGCTCTCGCCGGAGCAAAAAAAACGAAACTAAATTCTTTCTGTGAGATCCCACTTCGGCTGATGAACGTTAAGATTCGGTAAGATTTTTTGTTCCTCCGTTCATCCTTTCTGACGTCGTTTTTTTTTCTTTTTTTGCACCTGGTTCGTTCATCATGCTGACGTGCATGTGCCAATGATAGTTAAAGTCATAACGTCATTAACGTAGTTGGCAATGGCGAAAACCTTCGGAAAAAAGCCATCCTTAAAACCTGAGGTAGATTGTCTTCAAGTAAAAGTTACCTCACCGCATACTTCGATCAATATGAATGGAGTTCACACGTATCATGAATGGGACCAATTCCATTCCCTTGTGTAACCCTTTGACAATCATCAACCTTCCCCTCTAATCGAGTCAAATATGTTGCAGGAAACTGCCTTATAGAAATCATCACGTTGATCCGTTCAAACACTCATACCCCTTTTCTAAAGAGGGATTATAGAAGAGTCACTAAAACTCAAACTTTTAGACTCAGTTACTGAAATACTCTTACGCAAGCAATCCTGCATTTTAAACTGTAGATTGATTTAGAAAGTTTTCATGTATTTAACTCTGATTTTCAAGTATGTACCCGCATTAATAGGTGTTTAAGACCGGAAGGAAAGGTATAAGGTTGGGAATTGAAGGTTAGAGAGAAACTCGGCATCAGCTTTAGCCTGTTCTTAACGAAAGGCGCCAAGGGGGCCACGGCTCAACGTCCCATCCGACGGAAGGAGTGCTGAACTCGAGTGTTCTCAAAGCCCTCAAATAGGGGCCGGTTCACAATGAAAAATATCTTCCATTGCCGATGTTCGAACCCGGGGCATTTGGATGGTAAGCAAGTACTATTACCATTACAACGACCAGGCCAGTACTAATCCGAGAGGTATAAGAAATTTATAAGTCGAATTGTAGAAGCCATTTCTTTATTTCCCTGTGTTTTTCGAATGCAAAATTTAAAAAAAATTGCAAATTTCCAGACAATCTCCATTTTTTAAATGGCTTGAGTTTAGTTGGATGTTTCCGAAGATACCTCTCCTGGGCAGGAACCCAAGACCTCCAATCAGTTGCCCGACGACCTTCTCAGTGAGGTGCCACATCACATATGACCATCACGAAGGGCATCTAGACATTTCATCCGAAAACTCTCTTACCAACTGAACCAACATGCGATTCCACCGAAAAAAGTTCGAGAAAAATAATAAAGAATTTTACAATTTCGAGATTCATTTTCCTCGTGCGTAATTTATGCAAGGTACTACAACGGGAGAAACTCTAGCAGCGTACTACACACACACTACTGTTGCACACACATACTATGTCCCGGAATTATGCCACCAGGCCTTCTGGCAACTGTGGTTAAATTCACCCTCTAGGCCCAGAGCTGACCTCTCTACTCATTAGAACGCCTTCCCGTCGTCCTAGTGGTTTCTAGCGGTGATTAATTAATTCATCATGGAAGGGGTGAAGAAGTCTGAAGATCTCCGAGAAATGTCATCAGAGAATCCCGGCTGGAAGACTTTTTTATCACCTCCTCCCTAAAATGTTTTTTTTTTTTTTAACGAATCAGCCGCCTTATTTGACTCAGTCGTGGCCCTTCTTAATCTCTTTTTAATTTTCCTCAGAAAAACTTTTTTTCGGACATTTCGAGTGCATGATGATGTTCCTCTCAACGTATTATATGTTATCAAAAGTCCGAGCGCTATGAAAGATATTTCGGCCGCCGTATTTCTTCCTACCTCTCGGAAAATTTTCTTTTAACTTTAACTAAACTTTCTTTAAATTTCTGCGGACTGAAGTTTAGGAACTCAAGAAGGTTGCTCAATGCGTTATTCTCTCATAATTGATTTTCCTGAAGGAATCATCTTTTTTTCGTAAATGCATTTGTTACCGAAATGAGATTTAATAACAAATATGTCATGTAGTTCTAACGTTCAGGGTGTGGAAGAAAGGAGAAGTGACGACGTTTAAACAACTAAGCAGACTATACATAAAGAATTCTGCTGCCACTGTGTTGATGAGTATTGTGTTATTCGAACATTTTAAGTACCTTAGTGGACTGTCAAGATATTCTTAAATATTGAGATAAGTAAGTGATACGAACTTAAAGATGACTTATAGGATGTATATGGCTTAAAATAAGTCTTTCAAAAGACTCAATAGTACTTGAGTACTTGTATCATTTTACCGCATTATAACGAATAAATGGAGTTTTTTAAAATGAAATTATTTATTTGAGTAATATGTAACAATAATTGCACGGTATATGGTATATGCATATATAATTCCGAAGCTCGTCTACGGTGGGAATGATCCTACCTATAATTTCTGTTGTCAACATCCCTTATCTCAAATAATACAAAGCGTATAGCGATGGATAATTTATCAGAGTATAGATTTTTTACATGGAACAGGTTGTGAAGGATGTAAAAGAGAAGAATTACGTCACAATGAAAAGGTTGGCCGATAGAAGAATCGAGTGGAAAGCTGCGTCAAACCAATCCTAGGATTGTTGACCAATGATGATGATGATAGATTTGTTATCAACTTATGAAATCTCATACTTAATTTACGTTAAAAAATGTCGTTTTTTTATAAATTAAGTAAAAAGTAAAGTATGGAAAAATATTTTTGTATAGTGAAATAACAAACCACCATGGAGACGTAGTAAATGTACAACGAATAAGAAAGGATTATTGTCCGCAGGAGACGTGAGTGTTTTTATTCATCGTAAAAATCAATAACTAATAATAGGTATTGTAAATTGTAAATTAGTTCACATTAATAACAGCTTGATATTTTGCGTATACGCTTTCGTAATTAATTTTGATTACCCAACGATATGCTAAGTCAAAGACTAAAGTGGGGAAAAGCTTGTCTGCGCGAAAGGTTTGCACACGTTTTTTCGTTAAAATTTAGTCGCATTGCTTATAAATTTCGTCAGGGCTGTAGATTACCTTGTATTTATGGAAAAAATGTGTATATAGCGGCAGTGGAAGCATTGGAAAGGCAGTAATGGATTATAGGATATCTACGAGGCCTTCCTCAAAAGAAAAAGTATTGAAAGCAAAATATAGAAGGAAGACGTGAAAAATGCCTGTTTTAACTCTCTTCCGATTGAAGCATTCACCAATCATCGCGGGCCATATCCTCAATTTGCAGCATCCGGTCACGATGGAGATATGAAGGACCGTAATCGGCCGTCCCTGTCGCTCATCGTCCTGCACCGCAAACTTCCTCTGGAGTCGAGAGCACTTCCAGCCCCGTGCCATTTGTGAAAGCAGCCCTTCCTTTCTCTCTCCGCGTCGCAGGGAAGTTGAGGTCACCCTTTGTTTTCGAGGCTTCCATGTCGTCGATTGATTCCGCGACAAACATCTCCACGACCCACGCGATCGTTTCGCTTGAAAGCTTTCTGTCTCCTTTTTTCCCTCCCCATACTATCGTCTATTCTCTTTCTCGCCATCGGGAGGGATGTACATTTATTCATTCTGTCTTCGCGGGGTAAAGTGGCGGGTGAGAGAGTGCTGGGTGGAGAGATGCTATTGATTCGAGAATACTCCGGAACGGTGTCTGTGGGAGAGAGGGAGAAGGGGCGAGGGATCGGACAAACTTCCGTCTGAATTGATGCGTCAGTCATCGCTAGGGAGCATTCACTTTTTTCGTCCCCTTAACAGTTTCCCGGAGCTGATTTTTTTTAGGAGACAGCCTTCAAGGAGGAGAAAACATGGTTGCTGGTTGTAGGGTAAGGCTCTATAAAGAGGTCTTAAACATTTGAACACTCCAGACCCCTGTATGAATAACCTCAAGTTTTATCTACACCTTCATCTATATCTACGCAATACCCTGCGAGCTACCGCAGGGGTATGTGGGAGGAAGTGAATATCACCAAACATGCACTATCGATATGCAGCTAAGATCTAAAAGCTAACTTTTATATTCGTTTATGGAGTTAATTTTTATATTTGTTTATATAAAATTTATTATGCAGGTACCTTTCTCACAAGGTTATAATTCTCAGAATGTACTGCTTTTAAGGATGAAATCCGGTCAGTGTGCCATGTTTTGGTAATTTATTGTGATAATTACAACCATCATTTTGCTCTGAAGTACACATAATTGAAAGCTGTAATAATAAGTGAATTTAGACAACCCGAAGGGAAATACCCCTTTCGAGGTTCCCATCTCTTGAGCTGTGAGGGTAACTTGGTGACAATGGCGTAGGTAAATAATCACAAATTTATGTAACCTTTTTCTTGACAGAAAGATACTTTCTAATTTTGGAAAAGCTGCGGATATTTTGTGGAGAGCGTCGTTATTTAATAAATATGGTAATGCATCATCTTAAAAACCAATGAGTTAGGCAAATATAAAAAATTAAGGATGAAACAAAGTGTTTTAGCACTTTTTTGTTGTATATTTAGTTATATTATTCAGGAAATTTGGCTATGTCCTATAATTTGGACTCTTGTCCTATAGATGGCTCAAAATACATTTAATGGAATTCATTCATAGTAATTCCTTCTGATTATACACCCTTTCCGAGTTATATCTCCCTGCCTTGTCGCACACGCTTGTGTTTCCTTTCAAAGTGCAATCTACACGTGGGGGAAAATGCCTTATGGTTTTGGGAGAAATTATCCTGAGCATAAGGCCCTCGAGTAGCATATTACGGGCATGTACTCTATTATCCATAATCTTCGTATTTTTCTCAGTTATGATTTCCGACTGCATTACATTCTTCTTGGCTAATAACCAGTTCCTCCCCTTTTTTTCTCGCTTTCGAGTACAGCTGTGAAAACATTTGAAGCACTCCGATCAACATTTTTTTAATGCTTCTGTAATCCTTCCCAATAATTTTCTCCCGATTTCTTTAACATTAATTGCTTTTTCCCACATTCCCACGGAATGAGTTTATCGTGCAAATTCCACGATAAACTCATTCCGAGCTTTACCCCTCCGGCCTAGGAGGTGGCGGGGCTCTGTCATCCTCAGGGTCGCGGGTTTGGATCCCTTGGAAGAATTTTCAGGTTTTATGTAGTTCAGTGCGTTAAAGTAAGAGAGAACTCCACTGACTTCACAAAGTAAACGATTTCGTGGTATGAAGCAACGAGAAGATGTTGCGTATTTTCACGTATTTTTGTCGCACTTTCACGTATTTTCCACGTGTATTAGTTTCAATGTTTGGTCTGGTATAATGAATATTAGTTATCTCTTTCATGTTTTCCAGATAACAACGCTCCTGCGTTTAATATCTTAATAAATCAATATATACGCAAATAATTTTTTCAATTTGGGTCTTTTTTATGATTTTTATTTCTTGGGTTCTAGGACAATGTAATGCCGGATATCTTGAGTTCTGTGAAAATAATGCGCAAGCAAATCCCACTTTTTTGAAAGTGGTTGTGGTGAAAGTTTCGCTTTTTACTCTCTGTGCTGTTTAGGAGCATTTGCTTGTACTTTTGTTAGTTTTTCCCTTTGCAAAGAGAAATCCCGATTTCCTTTCATGTTGCATACTTCATCACACGTTTTCCTTTTCACGGGTCAGGAACTAACATGGTCATAAGCTGCTGAATGTCCATGAAGAGCATAAACCCCGAAGTATGATGTGAATTGTCGCACGCAAAAAAATATGCTGAGGTCGTGCATGATTACAATGCTAAAAATTGTTCCACATGTACTCCTCGGTAGATAAATTCGAAATTGGACGGCCAGATTCAAATGTTACGAGGCTTAGGCAAGATATGGGTTTCATCCGTGGAGTTAACACTCGATTTGGGTCACTAAAAACACCTGATAGTCCACTTGCAATCCAACGTTCTATGCTAAAGCAATTTCATCCGTTGCCTCTGTATTGCTAAATGCAGCGGGGTCGATTGAAGCTTTATGCGTCCTTAAGCACATAAGAATCTGTTACCAATTTCCTCACTGATTAATTTCTCATGTACGTATATCATTAGATTAAACTTCATCAGGGAAATATAATTGGGGATCTGATTAATGTTCAGTAGCTGTGCAGATTTGAGTATGTTTTCAAAATATTACCAAATTCTATATCTAGATTTTTTTAAATATCCATCCGTCTTAATTAGTCAAGGTAAGGTCACCCTCTGCAATAAAGGAACCCTTATTCTCTGATTTTCGAGATGAAAAGCAATCTGAGGAAGACATTCTTAAGAACTCGAAGTTGATTACGATGGGGTTCATGTCCGACCAGTTCTCTCCTCCTTCATACTTTCCAAGACCTTCTAATTTCATCACAACTGTTAATACTCATTGTTATTCCATTGCATGTATGAAGTTGTCACTTTGAATTTTTGAAGCATCGTAAAAAAATACCCAATGTCTGGTACTCTTAAAATTGTTCCACATTGCTTTCTGTAAAGAGGCATGAAAGACGTTGGCATGCCCAAATCAGTCCACTGAATGAATTCCCAAGGTTGATCGGGTTGGTGACCTCATTACACACAAATAGAGCAGTAGAATTTGCTTTTTTATGTTCTCCAATTGCTGATGTTACACCACTGTTGGTAACCTAAAATTGATAAAAACCGAAAGGCGAACTAATAATTCATTCCCAAAGGGGTATTTGAACTCTAAAACCTTGGGTTACCACGTCAGAACATTACCCAGCTTGCAGTAATTTTTATAATTTACTTTTAAGAGTAAAACAAAACTCACATCGCGGAATTTTAACAATTTGTGTAAAGGGATCAGTTCTTTTCCTTGGCCCTCATGTATTTTCCCAAAAAGATCTGGTACCCAAATATCTCGTGTTTTATTATACCTGTCCAATTGCCTCTTCCGGAATCATACTAGACTCATCCGGTCCATAGCAAAACTCTACCCACCGGATTACCACTCCAAAAGAAATCTATGATCTCAAATTCATTAATGATTTTCATCCAACAATAGTATTCGGGAACGCAGCCCTTTGATCGTAAGCCATTGATATTTCGAAAATCCACGATCCATAAGGTTCATAGAGGTCTCACATCCTCGGCATGGTGTCCTCAGCCTAATGAACTGTTTTGTGGATTACATATCTGTCTGTCACTTACTTCAGCTCGTCAATCTTCTATTCATTACCCTGATCATTCGCACGTTTATATTTTATTTCTTCTCGGTGGAATAAAAAAAGAGCTTAAATGATCTCTCTTCGTTTAAATCCGACCGTTATCTACGTTCACAAAAAACCTGTCCACGGTCCATTATTCTTTTCAATACAGCTCGATTTATAAATTTGTTTTGCGCAGTGATCGTGTTTATTTTTCAATAATCAAGCCAAATCACACGTCCATCATTCAAATAGAGGGATTTATTAACAAATCACTAAACTCGTTCCTGATCGGACGCAAACATTGGCAGTTTCCCTACGGAGATCGCGGAATGAATGCCTGCCTACACACACGAAAACGCGTGAAAACAAAAAAAAAATCTGGAATGCTTATCCCGCGTTGTCAACGGTGGTGGAGTGATTAACTTAGCCCTGCCGGCAAATACCCGTCCGCATCCCGTTAAAAAAAAATGAATAAAAGAAAAGCGCAAATGGAGCATCTCTCCAGCGCCAGCGGCTACGCAAACATGCGCTCTCGTAAAACAGGAAATGGGGCATTCGCCTTCCCCAGACTAACACACTTGCGTGTACTCAAAAGGGATGGTCCATTGTCCAAATGAATTCCGATTCCCTACACGCGAACTCTTTTGTGACGGCGCGACAAAAGACTGACGTTCCACCGCGGCCTTCGAATATGCATTCTATGCATGTGGAAGAGGACCCGCTAAATTACTAGTTCGCACTCTTCCCCTACGAGTGTAAGCGAAGCACGGGAATTGTTGAGCAAAATATTAGAACGCTTCGTCATCCATTCGCACCACGAATTTCATCGATAAACCTCTGCGGTCTGGATATATTTCCATGCGTATACGTAACCCCTTTGCTGTTTTCTTTCTCCTTCAATTCGCAGGAAGAAGCATTGCGAAATTTCCACCATCCTTCTACACCTGAGCTAAACAGTTCCAGGGTTATGCGGAATCAGTTGTACTGGAACCTTCCCTTCCTTATGATTTGGGAAGAGATATTTCCTAAGTATCATTGTGCAATGAGAGCAGTTTCGTTTCATTACTTCTTTTCAGTGTTTCAAAACTTGGAAACCATAGCATCATCATTGCTATATTTAGTAAGTAATGCTATCAAAAGTTTGGTGCACCTTTTTACTCCATTCTTCCATCGGTTAGTCAGAAATTATCTCTTCTACATCCTTCACTACTTGCTCCATATTATACAATTGTATATTATTACAGGCTTTCCTTTACCATTCTTAAAAATTTACTTTTATCTCTATGACAGACTCTATTTCATTATCATGTCTCAGGATATGACCAATGAAATTGCTGCATAGATTTTTTAAGTCTCCATCAGACCTCTCTTCACTCTCGTAAGTCAGTTGACGCACATCAGTGGTTCCCAATGCTTTACAAAATTTTTGTTCGATTTTTTATAATTTTAGTTTTATACCCAGATACTTGAGTATAAAACATCCGAGTGCTTATTAGGTTTCTTCCACCTCAAATATTATCCTCAGGGATTCTACGCCATATACGCCTTGGGAAATATTGTAATAAGTGATGCTTTTTATGAAGTTTATTGCCAAAGGATGTGTGTTCGTACTTTTTTCTTCTAGCAACTTCCTCCTAGTCCTCGTACCTCATTTTCCTGGTGTAAGTAAAAGTAAATTACTCCCTTTATAGTTCCAACAAAAAGAGTTCATCTCAGTTTTATAAAATGGTTCATAAAAGTTCATGGTGAGGAATTTAAAGAGTGTTCTATAGATTTTTATGTTCGTATCAAAATATTGAAAGCACATTTTGCTCTTAA
Source organism: Platycnemis pennipes (assembly GCA_933228895.1). Taxonomy (NCBI): domain Eukaryota; kingdom Metazoa; phylum Arthropoda; class Insecta; order Odonata; family Platycnemididae; genus Platycnemis; species Platycnemis pennipes. The sequence continues at coordinate 37,093,320 of OW121851.1, forward strand.
AATAACTCATATTACATGTTGGGAGTGCGGTATTTTGCGTATGCAGTCTGCACATATTTTTTATTATGCTCTGTCGAGTATAGGTGTGCAGTGCTAAGGATTTTTTTCCCGGATTAACCCTGGACGGACTTAGTACGCATTAAGCAGAACGGCAAGACGGCTAATTGTATGGCACCCGTAATCCGGAGTCAGTGGGTGTCATCAAAGTATTTATCGTGGCGTCGCTGACAAACGTTGTTTTCACAATGGTTGGCGCGAGACATTGCGATTAATCATACTTTCCCCGCTCTCGTGAAACTAGCGAGCGCAGCTGCGGAGAGCTGTAAATGATTCGAAGGCCTAGCAAGGCCAACTGTTTCCCCCCTCAGCGCCCCCCACAACGATCTGTCCGCTGTGTTCGTACCCGGCCATCCGTTAAATCACACGTGAATTCCCTTAAAAGACTTACAATTTATCATCCCTCCCAAGGAGCTGAGCGCTTGCTGGGGGTCTGGGATTTTATATCTTAATTTTTACTTCTATTTTTTGCTACCATTAGTTTATGCTTCTTTTTTCATGCAAACTGTTTTTCTATTACTATGATTCTGAGAAAAAGTTGTATATTAAGAAAAACAGTGATAATTTTCATGCACCATCTTGAATTAGGTACTCCAAAGTCATTCTTGCATGGGTAATTATTTATATTCTTTGGAGAGTCGACTGTCTGCTAAGGTCATTTGTGCCATTAAGGATAGTGGACGTACCTATGTGTATGTAGGTGTAGTATTATGCAGCAGAGGAAGGGAAATGACATGGATGTGGCCTCGGCCATAGAGTACTCCTAATTTAAGACGCCTTGGTGTCCACGGTTTAACGTTCCACCCGAAGGACATGGTTCTGAACTTGAAATACTCTGTACGGAATTCAGGTTGGTATATGTATTTCACAGAAAAATCCTTCATAATCCCAAGACTGGAACCCGGGCCCTCCAATAGGAAAGCTGTCTTCAAACCATCGCTCCAATCAGATCACCTTTTTAAAAAGGACTCGGTTTTTGCGGAAGAAGACAATAACGTATGAGTATTAAAGTTTTAATGAAACTATATTTTGAAGTAACTTAAAAATAGGTCCTACTGAACACATTTTTACCTTTAATACTTCCTGAAGACGGAGAAGTCGTGCCAAAGAGTGAACTGATGCCTGAAATACAACTCAACCGCATTTCAAGGGATTGCCTATTGATCAAAGAGCATCTTGTCCGTACACATTTTGCCTTGGATGTTTCCCTTTAAAATCATAAAAAGTAAGGGACAAAGATGCTCTTTGCCCCTCGGCCCTTGATCCCAGTTTCACGCTTGCCGATGTTTGGGCAGATGGGTAGCGAGCGTTTAAATTCTCGTTCATTCTTAACGAAAATTCCTCTCCTACTCATTCATCAATTTTGAAACGACATTCATTAATTTGCAATATATTTACTTTTACAAACTCCTTTTTATGCAAATGTCCATATTGTCGTGCCCATATCAATGTGGTATGGATATAATTAGTGAACACTGTGTATAAATCTTGACTTTTTCACGAGTACCTACAAAGATCACATCGTGTATGCACAAATCATTTTCAACTCATAACTAAAGAAATTAGTGGACTTGGTCCTACGCTAAGCCCACTAATACTGAGTATCTTGATATTCGCCTCAAGATTCTGCATTACATCTTTATATACTTTTAAAGAGTACGCTGTAAGCCACCTCGATGGCGTTTGGCAGCGAGCAGATAGTCACCATATTAAACGCTCTACGTAGATGCTGTAAATATTTATTTTTCTTAGGAAAATATTGACCATGTTTCCAACAAGCATCTAAGATTCAATCATTAGTATCCGAGAAGGAATATATTGCTTACGAATTGGATAACGTATTTTGACAAATGGATTAATTAGTAAATCCTAATATGCCTGCAAGGGTGCAGCTTACATGAATTCATTGTGCTAAAAACAATTTTCAGATGTTCTACCGAATATACTTATAGATACTCCGTTGCCATTTATTATCTCCTATCGTTTGCTGGAAGAAAAACATTGCAAAAACATCCAAACGGAAGTATTCCTAACTCTCTGAGCTTGTGCTCTTGGTTGAATTGAGCACAACATGCGGATGTTCTTAAATACATTACTAATGCCATCGACAAACAGAAAAATGATTTGTAGATCCGTGTACGATAGTATTTTGCCGCCGTATTGCATCAGGCTTAAGTGTAGATTCGTCTTGCACTCAAAAGCATTGTATAGGAGGTGAGGAAATACACAATCTATTTGCCGGCCCTGGCGGAAAGTGACTGGGCAATCAGTCTGACTGAAACATATCGCATGGTGATGGTCGACGGATTTCGACCCTTTCAAACCCGTGCCTCACGGAAGGTTTGGGTGCTGGGTGAAGACTTTCACTGACCCATTCCGGGCCTCCCCACCAATTCTCAACGTCTGTCACCAACTTTATGAATGGCCTCTAACCTTCTGTGCGCACAGACTGAGTAAGGTAAACAAGGGGGCGTCCATTACCGTAATTACTCTCTGACCGGACCCCTCTACGCGTATGGGATTTTCCCCCATTCTAACAGTGGACTTGTAGTAGTGGCAGAAACATTTTTCAGTTTTCTTCCCTGAGTAAAATTTCGTTTGTGGGGTTCATAAGGGTACAGCATCCTGTTTTTTTTCTTGGAAGGTGGCAAAAAAGATGCTCAGTTTAATCTCCCAAATTAATGCGTACTCGTTTCGAAGCTATTCCTTAATTCAACGGTGACGGTAACGGGGTATTTTCAGGGTCATGTTTCATTCCCAGAGTCGTGTTTAGATACTTGCTACTCCATTTAAAAAATTTAAATTAGCATCTGATTCCCACGTTCTTAATGCAGCGACTCCTGGTGCTTTTGAAAATACTTTATTCCAAACTTTCTACGTCACGTCAAGGAAGTATATTTTTCAGAGCCAGACTTTACTCGTGACGCGCTGTTTCAGTTTGATTTATTTATCAAGAAAATAACTTGGTGAAATTATGGACCGCATGAACGTTCACGAAATATTTGAAGCCAAAAAGTTGATGGTTTGTAAAACCTAGAAACTGCTCGTGTCACTTGACAACTCGAGCCGAGAGAACTGTTCCACCTCTGTATATGTTGAAAATAATATGATGGGGGATTGAAAAAACGCTGAGATGAAGAAAGAAATATCAATAGAAAAGGGTCTTAAGGTGAAAGCTATGTAAGTGAGAGGTAGGACGCTACATAATCGGTAGAAAATTATTAATAAAATAAATCGCGGGTAGTAGTATCCCACCCGACTATCAAGAGATGTTGCCTTGTTTTTTTATTGTCGTTACTTGTGAAAGAAGCGCCTGCTTCCCAGTGGTGGGAAACATATAATATGAAATAAGTACAGAAAACAAATTGTTTCTTTTGACTCACGAAGGTATAATGAATTATTTATCTCTGGGAACTGAGCTGGAAAAATCTGATACGTCTCTAAGTACAGCATCCTAAAGCCTACGTTATAAATTGGCGAAAGCTTAATGATAAGCTCGACCTATGTATTAGGAAGATTATTTATAGATAGGTGGATTTAAAAAAAAACTGCCAATTAATAACACGGCTCATCGTCAAAATACTAGCAAATTGCTTGTTCAAGCAGGCCTGTAAAAATACTTTAAAGGTTTTTATTTTACAGTTTATTATTGTAAACGCAACACACTAGGCTTATTTGCATTATTATTAATATAAAAGAACAGCTGCAGTAGTAGCAATTTTTTATCTGTTCCTCCTGAGTTTTTAGGAATAAGGGGACGAAAGGTCTATTTATCATAGTATTCCTCAGAAAAAGGGCAATAAATACAATGATGCCTCATTTAATGCGTTAAAACAAACTACCTTGAGTTAGTTCTGTATTTTACGACAATGCTTGTGCATTCGAAGAGGTACTTGAACTGATGCAACCACGACTATAACTTTTCTGAGAGTCCCTGTCATAATTGTATTTCATCCCCTAATATTTCCATCCTTAGCGAAAATTTATTATCTGCGCGGAGGAATAGAGCAAAAAAACGGCTGATACTCAACGCTTTCAAGTTAATTTTACATAGAGCAATGTAGAGTGGAGTGGAGCCCATTTCAATTTTTCCTTTAGTCAACTTGGATTTCACGCCATTAAATTTAACCGTACCGTCGTGAGTAATGCGTTTTCAAAACCTGAAATAAAAGTTGCAACGATAATTATTTTTTGGGAATAGCCGGAATATTTTCAAGAGAGAATTAATTATAGCAACGACAGTTTACTACTTCAGTCTTCACGTCATGGAAGTAGAATAGAAGAGAATTGAATTTTATTATTATTCCGGGACGATTTCGTCCCTTAGGAACACAATTGATTGTGCATAATTAATACATATCCAGAGTAATGACATTAATTCCATAACAAGATGACAGCTCATTAATATAAACGAAAGGTAACAATATTAAATCCCATATTATAGTGCAACAATATTGGAATGCAATAAGCAGAGACTGCAAAAAGAAAAAAAAGAAACACTATAAATGTATATATAATTTAGGTGTTACACAAAGTGGCATATTCATTGACGCAGATGAAACAATATTTTATAATATTCATTCTTAAATCTATTGACATTTTTACATTTTCTGCAAAAAGAATAAAAAAAGAAACACTATAAATGTATATATAATTTAGGTGTTACACAAAGTGGCATATTCATTGACGCAGATGAAACAATATTTTATAATATTCATTCTTAAATATATTTACATTTTTACATTTTTTAATAGCTTCAGGTAAGTGGTTCCATGTATCACAAGAAGTGACATGGAAGGAACTAGCATAAATAGATGAACGATATAGGGGTACATCAAGTTCTTCCATGTGGCGCGTTGGGCGTTTATTTGTCGCAGCATTGTACAACACATTCTGATACAAGTATGTGGGGAGTTTTGAGGTTATTATTTTGTAAACGAAAGTTGTCTTATTGAGTAGGCGCCTGTTTTGTATTTTTAACCACCCGAGTTTATCAAAATATGGTGTAACGTGTTCATAATATTTGATGTCAAAGACATACCTCACACAGGAGTTCTGGATCCTCTGAAGTTTTAAATTCAGTTCCTGTGTGAGGTCGGCGTATACCACACAGCAGAAATCGATGTGCGAAAAAACAAGACTATCAACTAATTTCTGGCGAAAGGGAAGTCGGGATAAGTTGTCTAATTTAAGTAATTTGAAGTACTCAAAATTTACTGCGAAAAGAAAGGAAATTGCATGATCCCGCAGAGTATTTACGAATGCAACGCGTCAATCCGCCGCTATCGCCCTCAGCAATATTAGATAGGATCTATTCTCTAACAATGGCCTTCTTGAAGCCAAATTTTGCCAAACAACATGTACTATCCTTGATCGAACCGTCATGTCGTAAGAGATTGAGGCACTATAGATCCTCCTTAAAACTTGCCCTTTGAATCAGGAGCGTAGGTAATTGTGGTCACCGTGTGTATTGGCCTGACAACTCAATGCCAATCGGTTCGAATCCCATATAGAACGTGGATATTGTATCTGTCTTCAGGATTAGGCTTTGAATAAATTTGTGTTACTGTCTAATACATCCGTAGTATAATGACCCTCTAAAAACCTGATTCACTCTGAAAATCCAGTAAAATGCTAACTTTAAGTGAAAAGTGGACTTGCAAAAACAGTCTTGGAGTAGGTCTAATCTCTTCAAATTTTTATTTCCTTGCACTTAACAAAATTTCGGCTCTAGTTCGATTCTCTCACTCATAAAAACAACTACTTTGAAAAAAATGAAGATCTCTTACTCTCTTTCGTGGAATGAAAAATTTGAAGCCATTTTGATCACACCTCCACGATTACAAAACCCACGGTTTTTCTTGCAAATCGTGAACGCCAGTAAATGTTTAAGGATCTCTGAGGTCAATACTTGTTTAATTAATCTTTGTGTGTATATTGTAAGGAAGGCAGAAAACAAACTGTAGTTTTGATCACAATGTCTTACTTAATCCCCTAACTTTTGGGTTATCGCCCTCCTTCAAATTTGGATACTTTTTGCATAATGAAAGGAGGCTGCCAGCCTAGAATTTAAAGTGCTTTTGTGTATATGCATGGGGTTAGCTTTTCTCTCAAAATGAATATTAATTTTCTCGGCCAGAGAGAGCGGTTTCTTACCACATTTCTTCTAAACTGCATATCATTAACTCATCATAGCACCGCGTGAGTTCACATTAAGCCGGTACGTTTTGCCATGTCTTGGCCTTGCATTTCGTACCTTAAGGTATTTAATTGAGAAATTGAGCGGCAGTATACTGTTTATTTCTCTTAACTTAGTCAAGTATTTCTATTGCAACAGTGTTGCAACTTATACATCTGTTATTGCTGGTCAGTTACCTCACCATTCCGGTCACATTTGCCTCTGTTGTTTGCTTAGCTCTGTGAAAGAATTAGTGCCTTATTATTCGGTGTTTATCAAAGTGTTCATCCCTTTAAATATTAAAACTTAAGAGCCACTCGCGGTTTTTAATGTTTCTTGGCACCATTCATTTACCCTAATAAAAGTCTCAATCAGTTATTTCAGCTCCATCTATCTGTGCCGTCGTTAGCGTGGTGAACAAGTGAGGATTTCTCAACTTTAACTCTCTTAGCAACTGTTAAGTACAACGGTAAACTCGTGACGTCAAACATCACGTGGTTAATTCCGATTGCTTACCGACTAATTCAGTGACGCAGTTCAAAATTGAGTCTCTTGTAGGCGAGCTAAATATGGTGAGGTAACCAATTTCGCAACGATGTAAAACTTGTCTTGATGAAATATCTAAGAAATGAAGGCTTGAGCTATAAGGAAACATCTGAGAGTGGCGTGAGAAAGAAAAGAATTTACAGCAGGTGTGGAGTTCCTTCTTTCGTGTTTCGGGAGGATTTTGAAGAGAGATGTGGGGGTCGGGAGGAGGGTGAAGGTTTGGTAAGAGGGGAGGAAGGAGAGTGGTGGGCTTTGGATGGAAAGGGAGGACGTTAAATGGGGGAGTAAAATGGGCACTTGCGAAGAGGAAGGAGATTGAGGGCCTCGGAGCTCGAGTGGAAAAAAAAGAAGTTTAGTGTAGGAACCATGGAGTTCCATTTGACTCGGAAAGGAGTCCTTCTGGGCAGGAACCTATGCCAGTATTCTTATTTTTCGGCGGACAAATAAAACTTCTCTATCTGATAAACAAGATTTATATCCCAGTATTGCCATAAAATAAGTGAGTGGCTATGTTAAGCGCTTTCGTTCCATGGTGGTAAAAATGCTGACGGCTTTTAAGACTTTCAGGGGGAAATATTTGTTTTGTCAAAACACAGCGTCGAGGATCTTCTTTGCAGGTGAAATGCACTCAGGCCTGAAACTCTATACGAAAGACATTTTACTATTTGGATTAAATGCATCCTTTTTGCTAATCGCGCAAACATTTTAATGTTTATTTTTCCAAAGAACTCCGTGGATTTAAAATTACGTTCAAAGTACCCTGCTCGTGACATGGCTTCTTGTTTGTCACGAGTTCAACGTATACTTCTGAATAAAGTGAAATAATATGTAAAGTTTACGATACTGGCATACATATCTGAGTTGGAAATTTTGTGGGTATTATGGTAAGCGTTGTCCTTCCCAATTCGAAGGAGCATTACTCCAATAACCTCTCCAAAAGAAACCGAATGTATTAAATGAATGTTTTTTGAATTATGATCCCTCTAAATACAATTCGAAATGCAATGAGAGCTTTTTATTAATTTTTATATCCATACACAGTATGTCAATTCATTTTTATGGATTTTTTCATCAAAATCTTTCCATACTGCCTCCATGTTCTGGAACCATCTGTATTCTACCAACGGTCAGTAAACAGATGAGATTGTGGGAGATTTTTTATATGTAACCATGATGCCTCTTGATATATCTACAATGGGTGTGACAGGTAAAAATGAAATTATGAATACCTTTACGAAAGTAATTCTTCAATATCCATTTAATGATTACAGACCTATGCTAATTTACCACGAATCAGCTGGATAAAAGGGCAGTCAGAAGTTAATTTTAAATAAATAGAGGTCGGTTGAAAATCGAGACAACCAGCATTTTTCCCTATAAATTAAAAAAAAACTTTTATGGTTAATTAAGTGCTGATGTAGTTCTTGTTTCCTTCAAAAGTTCCTGAAATTTTATTTGATGCGACTAGTATCAATTTCTTAGCATTGTTCCTCTTGTGGTTGATGGTATGGTATTGAAAGTCTCGATGTTAAATACCCTTACTGGTGTTAAATTGTTCCACTTGCTATTTTATAATTGTATAGCTTTTTGAAATTTTAGATTTTTACCTATTATAGTATCCCGCTAATGTCTAAATCTCCCATCCTTTGAAACTTTGATAATGTGTATTGTGAACGATCCTTCTTAGATAGATAAATATGGATTGTTATTTTTTCCTCACGTGATAAAGACTCAGTGTGGATAAGACTCAGTATTTTCTTTTGCTTCTTTTGCGTTTGATGTTAGCTTGTGTGTTGCACCATTTCTTGTGCATCATGTGCTTGCATCAATTTTTTAGTGTGAAAAATTCTAAATTTTTGTACAACATTACGGAATAGTTCCTCTCTACCTGCCTAGGATCGTTAGTGCAGCTACTTCACTTTGTTTGAAGTCAATTTCTTTGCCTTCATGTCATCCGGTCTTCTTCCCTAGCAATTTTTTTCCTACAAATGGCTTTTCTGTCTAGTAGATCACGATTGTCCGTCTTCTTTCGCACAGTTTCTCGACATTTCCTCCGATAAAAGCATTGATTTCAAACACCGTGCCCCTGTTTTTTCCGCCTTTCTCTCGATAAGAGCCATATAATTTGGAGGAAACTCCACAGAAACGCTAGTTTAGTCGTCGCCAAGAAACGGGTAGTTCTCAAAGGTGCATTTAGGAAGGCCGGAGTACAGAATCGCTCTTAACTCTCTTCATTTTCCCCATCACCGATATACCCCTCATTTCCTTGTTTCCACGAACGTCGAAATTTTCCGGTGACGAGTCCCCTGCTTTTATCTCCCCGTAGGCGAAGCTTCATTTTTATCAGCGCGGGAAGAGGTTGAAGAGGACGAAGGAGGAATGCGAGAGAAAGGATTTTTAGCTTTATTCCGGGCCCCGTTCTGCTCCGGCATCGCGTTTATCGCGGATGGCGGTAGTTAGGCACTGTCCGTGAAAGTAGACCCAGGATGACGTCAGCCGCGTCCCATTTCAAGACGGCGATGGTTACCATGACAACGGAAAAAGGACGACCTGAAATTGCCTGACGGAAGGAGCTAACAGCAACCAAGTAAAGAACAGTTTTTGGTAGTGAAACTTGATGATATGCCTGATACACGATAATCTCTATTTTTAATGAAATCTATCAATACGGTTAATTGCATACCACCCTTTTCTTTATGTGTTTAATGATACTCCATATTATTATGTTGTCTGCTTTTACCTATCTTAAGCAATGTCAGAAAATTCCTAATGTGCGTTTATTTTCCTTCGAATAGGTGACTATGTCTTCACATCTTTCTCGCACCTATGAGAAGTATATTCACTTTTAGTGATCTTTTATGTGCACAGAGGATTTTTTTCTTGTCTACGTTTCTGCCGTGGCAATTTTCTCTCGTTAAATATATTTCAAAGGTGCTACCTGATCCATCAACAAAAATATATGCAATGAAGAGCGCTGGTATTTGTGGGTTCTCTCCAAGATATAGAGCCTTAAGCATTTTTCATCTTTTTATGTGTGTATATTTAATTTGTTTAATCCATTTTTCGTCGAAATTAGTAAGACGCACGCCCTTCAACTTTCAATATCCACTGGATATAGCAATTTATGCCTCCGACTCTGCCACCTTATCTTAGGTTAGCCTCTCATATTCATTACTTTCTTTTTCGCATGGCCCTGGGTCGGATTCATTAGTTATTCGTTTCACGTTTTTAATCTTACGTTGTATCAAATTCTGCTGACTCTCTTCCTATCTTCGTCTCCTCTGCTTTTGCAACGATGTATGTTATGGGCAATTTTGTCAATGTGAGCTACATGTCCATTTTTATTAGCCTTGAAGCATTTTGTCCCTTCTTCCTCACCACCTTCCTTACCACTTTCTTTAACTTAACTAGGGACACGGGACGACTCATATTGTTTTTTTCTGGTTTTAAATGTATGGTTTCCACCTTTAATCAATGTTTTTTTCTCGGCTTTGGCAATGAATGACATATTCAATAATGAAATCATACATTGAATCTCGATTGATTTCCCTTTGATAGCAACTTTTGTATAATAAGCTTAGGCATAACTTTTGTACTGCCGCATTTTTTCCTGAACATTACAGATTGGGGAAAAATGAGCCTTGATATTCTTTTTTGATCGCAGTTTCAAGTCTGAGAGCTATTAGATGATTGAGGAGTAGTCTTATCATCCAAGACGAGAAGTCATATTTTCCATAAATGATGCTGTATCATCTTACAAAGGCTATGACCTTTTTCATAGCCTAATAGAACTTTCCTAGCGCGTCACATGGTGTAATTATTTATTTTGTTTCATCCCTAACTCCATCGGCACGTTCTACTCGTAATTCTGTCGACCATTTACAGGTATTTGTCACCCCAATTGACGTACCTAAGGAGATTTGATAAATAACGGAAGGTTAGTATTTTTAATAGCGGTAGAGATTATAAATTACCATATGGTTGGTTTATTGACCATTATATGGGTAATTTCTCAACAACATCTCCCAATTTTTCATAGTGATGACGGAAAACTTGTTTCTACTCCTGGCCGCTATTAACTTTTGCCTCTTGTCTAATTTCAATATCTAACCGTACTCGTTCCCGAGCTCACCATCATTCCAACCCACTTAACCACTTACATAAGAAAACCCCCCTCGATTTCCCATCCTCTCACTATATTTTTCCTTGTTCTGACTACTCTGTTCAGTATTTAAAAATGGAAATCACGTTATGTGCACAGTGTGCCCTTGAAAATAACGTAAGTACGTTGAAATCCTTGTTGGGTTGCATAAAGAACTTATCAGTGAAAAAGTACTAAACATATGCTTCTGTTAGAAAGAGTCACTTCTTCAGGTGAAATATTTACCTAGCGTCGTCGTCGTTTTAGACTCCTGGTTTAAGAGTTTAAGAGTTACATGAGTAAATGGTTACCAGACTAAATTTGAAAAAAAAAACATTTTATGAAAGGGAGTATGTTTTGGGTTCTTCAATTCTATTTTAATTTCAGATCGAAGGATATAGTGAATGCAGTAAATATATCATTACGTCAATAGTAAATTGGTTCATTTTCCAATAACTCTTATATTATTTATATGGCGCGTACAACTATCATAGCCTCCATTACCATGTGGCGTCTAGAGTCCCCTTCTAATATTTCTTGTCTCCTTGCATCCTTTTGAAGACTTTGTTAATCGTTATTTGCTCCACATTCATTTAGGACACCTCTGCGTTCTATCATTTATTTGGGGAAAAGAACGTCGACAAAATTATTTCAAGATAAGAGGTGATGTTCTTTTCGCTTCCTCTTTCTCATTTCCCATCGATTTTGGCTCTGCAGCAGTAATGAGGCTAGCAGAATATTATGTCTATTTATGATTTGTATTTTATAGTGATGTAATATCTTACTTTTTAAATGTAAAATCTCCTTAAATTCCCTTAATATATTGGTAAGAATAGTTAAAATTTTGGGAATAATTAAATTGAGAAACTTTTTTTTGTCACATGAAGAGAAATTTTCATGAAACATAATTCTTAGCGACAAAATATCACTTCTTCCAGATTATGAGACTCTCTCTGGGGTGCGGTTTGTGGTTTTGGCCACGCCAGTTTTAACAGATTAGAAGTTCCGATCTAAATCCGCGCTTAAAAAGGAATAATTGCGTCCCTCGGGCTGGAGCGAGCAATTACGGATTAATTCCCTGGATAGGACCTGGGATTACTGGTGATATTTCACCGGGGAGGTTTCTTGAACGCAAGGCCGTGTCCTCAAGAAAAATTGAGGTTTCCAACCCATGGTCTCTCAACAGTGAATATGAGAAAAAAAAATTTTCATTAGGGTGTAGCCGCCTTAAAGGTCGTAACGAATTGCCCATTCCCCTACTACCCCCATCCTTGTCTTCCCTTCTCTAAGGCTGATGACGTGACCTTTCGGAATAATGCAAGAGCTCCCATTAGGGATTTAAAGCTTTGGGGCGCCATCTTTAAGACTATGTCGTATCCATTAATTTTAAAACCGCCGCCGAGCGCCCGGTTCAGGAGCGAACCCTGAACACCTCCCTTTTCCTTCGCGCGGAATTTCAGTTGCCAAGTTTTATTGCCGCGATTCCTACCCTGGATGCTGATTAATCGCGCGGTGGTTTCAGATGGCGACGCGCGAATAAAAAAAGGCCGAGAAACGCTTTCCGGGTCCCGCGGCTCCTTCACCCTGAGAACTCGCCGAGATGTGGAAGCGGTCTTTGCCGCAGAGTAGAGCGACTGCAGGGAGGGTTTTCGCCTGTTAGATTGATTGGAGGATTCTTAACGGGCTGGAGATGAGTGAGGCAGACTGACGAGGAATAAAGGAATTGTACGGTCGCTATCAGGGAAACTGGCGCGGGTATTGTTCCCGCCATGAAGGATTACTCCAGAAAAGAATCTTTAAGTACAGCGTTACATTCGAAGCATTGAATGTTGATAGCTACATCAAACCTATCGCCCGTACTGGAGAATAATTGTTCTTTTCCGAAAAAGCTGACAACGGCAACGAATTACTGTGCTATCGCGAGCGAGAAATGTCAATCTGCGTCAGTGTCAGTCAGTCAATCGACATTAGCTAAATTTAGTACGCAATAGCAAGGAGTACGATCATTATTTATCGGCCGCGCGGGAAATTTTTTTGTCTGTGCTCTTTGGGGCATTTGTTCAAATGTGCAATAAGACATTTTGGACCCTTGGAGCTTAAATGAAGCTGCGTGCTTCCTTGTAAACCCAGTTTATCTGCAAAACCATCTGCAACAAGAGGCAAGGAAGAAGGAATTCCCATCCTGCATGAGCAAGTAAAATTCACGTTCAAGCCTCACGTCTACTTAGGTATGTAAGCTCTACCACCAGATTTCTAGGGCCACTAGATCTCAGATCACCATCTTTTGTTTAACGTTTTGGTGGGTAAGAACTGCTGCTAACAAAATTGATAATTAATCTATTGAAGCGTTATTTCCAGAAATTAAAAATTGATAGGTCATCCCTCTTGACTAAATGTTATTGCGAGAGAAGCATGTCACTCGTCATTAATGGAGTTTAAGCATTAATAATGCATTTATGTCAACACCCATTTTGTATCTACATCTGATACAAAGCCACACACACTGCAACCCTTAAGAGTGCGTCGCAGGGGGTACTCCTCACCAGGTATGCACAATCGACAAGTGATATTTCGCTCTTTTAGTGACCGCACAATAGGTTTCAATGCTGGTTCATAAATTCACCAAGGGAATACAGCACATTCACTTTCAATACAGTATCTCAAACCTATATCTTACGTGATAGACACTGAGAAGATCACTTTTTCACATAGCATACAAAGAGATGTCTAAATGAAATTGCTCATATGTGTTTAACATTAAGAAATTCGAGCCTACAGATAGAGAAGCTGGAAATCTACATTACAATGCAAAATTATCTAACGCTAAAATCGTGATAATATCTAGTTACAATGCCTTTTAAAAATGGAACGGTACTTCACTACTTTCGATTGGAATTACCAATTAATACGAAGGAAAAGGATTTTATTTTGAGCATTAAAACACCGTAGTGATGTTGAAAACATTGTATATCAGGAAGTAGTTTATTTTTATGCTTCAAATTAAACCCACTAACCTAAATCTTGCGTCTCTTGCGTTATCCAACTAAACCATTCCCATTACCGAAGAATATATATTCACCGTTCAAACTTTTTGGTCACGAAACCTATCGCTTTTATTTGGTTCTAATTTAGTTCCCAAATTGAGTCTTTATTCGTTGGATTCCAAACCGCACAGCCCAGGTGACACCTGGAGTACCTAAAATATTTCTATCTTTGGCATATTTTAGCAACGTAGATTGCTATTTAATGATTAGAATTCTGAAAGAAATTGGAGTGTCGATCAATGACCGAAGAATTATCCACAGTTTGTATAAAAACCAAGCAGCTGTGATAAAATCTGGACCCAGCTGTGAAGAACCAAGAATAAGGAAAGGAATGAGACAAGGCTGTGCACTGTCGCCCGTAATTTTTTATGTTTACATCGAGAGAGCCATCAGTGAAGTCAAGGAGAAGTGTTCTGGAGTGAACATCCACGGAGAAGCAATCAGCATGCTACGATTCGCTGATGACATAGCTCATAGAGAAAATTTTAGGACTATAAGCCTGACGACACATGCATCGAAGATACTGGTCAGGATCATCTACAGAAGAATAGAACGAAAAGCAGAGGGGTTCCTAGATGAAGGTCAATTTGGATTCAGGAAAAGTAAGGGTACAAGGGAAGCAATATTGGCCCTTAGGCTGCTTACAGAGAAGAGAATGGAGAAGAAAAAGTTGATGTTCATTGCATTTGTGGATTTAGAGAAGGCTTTTGACAACGTGGATGGTGACACCTGGAGTACCTAAAATATTTCTATCTTTGGCATATTTTAGCAACGTAGATTGCTATTCAATGCTTGTTATTCTGAAAGGAATTGGAGTTTCCTACAATGATCTAAGAATTATCCACAGTTTGTATAAAAACCAAGTAGATGTTATTAAATCTGGACCTAGCCGTGAAGAAGCAAGAATAAGGAAAGGAGTGAGACAAGGCTGTGCATTGTCTCCCGTAATTTTTAATGTTTACATTGAGAGAGCCATCAATGAAGTCGAGGAGAAGTGTTCTGGAGTGAACATCCACGGAGAAACAATCAGCATGCTACGATTCGCTGATGACATAGCTCTCATAGCAGAGACAGAGAAGGAGCTGAATAAGATGCTAACAACATTGGAAAGGACAATGACCAGACATCAGCTGAAGATCAATAAGAAGAAGACTAAGATATCGGTGTGCAGCAAGTGAGAGGAGGCGAAAACCAACGTTATAGTATAAAAACAGAAACTGGAAGAGGTGAGAGAGTTCTGTTACCTGGGAAGCAGAGTAATCAACGATGGATGAAGCAAGAAAGAAATAGTGAGTGGAATAGCCCAGGAAAAGAGGGCATTCTATCAAAAGAAGAATCTACTTACAGCTGGAAATACAAGCTTGGAAATAAGGAAGTAATTCATCAAAACGTATATCTGGAGCAGGTTTCTTTACGGCAGTGAGGCATGGACGATGACAGCAGCGGAGAAGAAAAGGGTAGAAGCATTCGAAATATGGTGCTATCGAAGAATGATGAAGATAAAATGGATCGACTGAGTGAAAAATGAAGTCCTAAGAAGAGTGGGAGAAAAGAGAACTCTCATGAAAACTATAAAAATAAGAAGGGACAACTTAATCGGCCATATCTTAAGACATGATGTTCTGATGAAGAAATCGTTGAAGAAAAAGTGAACGGCAAAATGGAAAAGGCAGGCCTCGCATGAGTTTCAAAGAACAGGTCGTAAAGGACGTGAAAGAGAGGAACTACGTTATTATGAAAAGGTTGGCCGATAGAAGAATCGAGTGGAAGACTGCGTCAAACCGATCCTAGGATTGTTGACCCTTGATGATGATGATGAGCATATTTCACTCTGAAGACAGCAGGACTCAGCTACCGTGGTATTGGCACTCGCAATACGAGTGATCCGATGGAGAAAAACATTTGACCATTTCAAATCTGTAATACAATTTAGGCCCAGTCGGCCGCGTTAGAAACGTTGGCTGCTCGTTGACTTGGTGACGCGAAGATCAAAGGTTTGAACCTTGCCTTGGACGGGGATCTTGAGTTTGTGCAAGAGTTTACTTGTGAATCATCTGTTCGGCTTTAACAGACACGCTTTTACAATAACTCTTAATATAAACTCACTGATTTTCACATTAACACAGGAAATGATATCTCCGAGTATTTTATCTTGTTACGCTCCACAAAGAGACATCCCACTTCCGTGTGACTTTTCAGTTAAGAATAAAAGTACCTTTAGCAAACCGATGACAACTTTTTCTTCTGTTGCAATTGTAACTCTGAACCTTCGAAATAAATTATTCAGCATAAGCAACTAATTAATATAAGGTTTGGCTTTGATCGGGCAACAAATTTTTAAATCACGAATTTTTAAAGTGGTGCCTTGTTCGAAAAGCGTGACTAAGTCCTCACTTTTTTATTCTTTTTGTCATAAAATATAGAAGATATGGGTAAGTAATATTTTGTGTACAGGCATTAACGCATAATTAAATAAGAGAAATCTAGATGTGACTAGTTTTTACGTAGGTCAATCCGTTGATTATCTTTCAGGATGCAAACTAGGGTTTCCATAATTTTTATTTTGATAGTAGGTTAGGTGATGGAGTATAGCCGCAACCTTTGGAGCACCTGAAACCCTAGTGTAATACTACCTCTAATCTAGGTCAAATAATCGAGGATATCTTTGACTGACATTAATGTTTTTGGAAAATTCACGGCTGCTTTTCTCCCAAGTGATTGATAGCTAGCTCAGGTCTTCAAACAGCGTGCGAAGATTCCCGTTTTTTGCCCATTAAGGATCTTGCACGAGTAAGACATCTGATGTCGATGATTCTTTAAGGACCTCCTAAAGCTTCTTGGTGCACTCTAAAGTGTCCATTAATCTTTCTAAAACTAATTTTGAGGAGAAAAACCCTCAGTATCCTGATTCTTTATCACCCTCAGCTTGCTACGAATCCTTATATATTTCTTTTTTTTGTGTTTTCTAAATTATCGTAATTTATTTTCCTCCTCTCTTTTAGGTTAGCTAGAATTCCTCCTCTCGGTCAATGAAACTGTGACAAATGTGGTAACTGGTGCAACATCACGAGCTCACGTTCACGCAATTTATACGATAGCTTGCTGGTGGAATGAAAATTCTCGTTGGCTCAAGTACTGGAATGGAGGAAAGGTTTTTATCATCACTCTTTACGATTTTCTCATCCAATAACCATCAATCCCAAAACTGCAGCAGCTGTTCTTTCGTTTCTTCCTCCGGTTAGTCATTTCCGATTCTCATATATTTCTATGCATTGAATTTTCAAGTATACAATATAGTTCTTCCTTGAACCATTCATTTCCGAGAAATTATTGAGTCCTGGAAGTAACAAAAATGTTGTCATACACTTGGTGTTTCATTCAGTAGATATGAATCGTATTTTCCACACATAGCCTTGGAATTGTTCCCACATTATAATATGTTTTTTCAAAGTTTTTATAGACTTTCTACCGTGCTTAAGGTAAAATATCTTGTAATTTGAAAGAAATTTTAACTTCACGTGGTAGCATTTTCGGTTTGAAAGCTTACTTTTATAGCTTAATGTGTAAATAATTCTGGCTCATTTAATTTATTGTCCTCATATGTTATATTTTTTTGTGAATCGATACCAGATTTTGTTTTACCTCTTATCAGGACTCAATTTCAATTTTTTATGTTTCTCCTTCAAATTAATGTTTCCTTTAAGCCTTTTTCGTCGAAATCATTTCAAAATCCCGTCTATCATTGTCTGAACGACCGTATTATGTTTACGTGGATTTTTGAATCCTGACAGGGATTTAAAACCTTACCACACTTTTTGTCTAAATGCCTAATGCCTCTAAATTCTCTTTCGTTTTTTATTTCAATGTATTTACCCAGCAGGACAACAATATCAACCCATGTCCTCTATTGCCTCAGCATTCTCGAGCCATTCCTTCAACTTATCTGTATTTGCGATCGTGTACCCATGTTAATGCCGTTATTTTTTACTATGTGCTACTCCTCAAAGGAGAATTACGGGGTTTGACGCATACTTGGTGCCGTTATAGGAACGATTATGACTTACTCATATAGGTATACCATTCCGTGCCAAATGTATTCAGGCCAAAAAAGCCATTATCGTTCGCCCATCAATTCCACCAGGATATTCGTCGTAAAGAAGTATATTTCTCTGGTTAACCCGAGCAGTTGTCTTTCATTAGCTACGAATGCCTGTGGTTTTGCAACGTCTCCTATTAGAATGTAGATAAATCGACCGCCCATTGTTTTTTTTTCACTTCATCAAATGCTCAGAACGTATACTCATCAAAGGTCCATTATTCAATCCATCGCACTCTATTCTTATTTCCTCCGTGCTCACCTCTTTAAACTGCGAATTCCTTCTCGTCATATTTCCCTGAAGTTCAGATATCGAATAAATTCAACGCTTAAGGGGCCCTTCACGTATTTTTTTCTCTATAGCTTCGTTTAAGCTTTTCTTCATGAAGAAACTATCATGCTCAAAGAACCTACGGCTGCAAACAAGGAAGCAATTCATCAAAACGATCGTATTGAGCGTGGAACTGTATGAATCAGAGACATGGAACATTGGGAAGCCCTTAAAACATGGTGCTGGAGGAGAATGTTGAAGATTAAATGGACAGATAGAGTGCGGAATGAAGAGGTGTACAGAAGAACAGATTAAGAAAGGGCAATATGGAAAACCCTACCGCAAAGAAGAACCAGATGGATTGGGCATACCTTGAGGCCCAATGAATTATTAAGTCATACAATAGAAAAGAAGATTGAAGGGAATGTCACGCGAGGAAGACCAAGGGACAAGTATATACGGCAAATAAAGAAGGACGTGAAAGAGAAACCATATCAGAACGTGAGGGAATTAACACTAAATAGGCCAGAATGGAGGGCTGCAGTAAACAAATCCTAGGATTGAAATACTGATGATGATGAAGCTTTTAGTCAGTAGTTTTAAGTTGAGCAATTTTTAAGCGCATTCCGGCTTCAGTCCCCCGACCGTCGAGTGGGATGCAAATATGAAGTATCGTGGATTCCTTTCATTGCTGTAGTTAAAAGGGAAGATAACCGACGACAGAAGTAATTTGCGCCATTTAAAATTGTTGGTTTATTGTGAGTGTACATGACATTTTTATGAAGACAGGAAAGATGGAACGATACCTGGAGTGGTTATTGGCCTACTGTTAACGCAAATCGACAGGGTATTTCCCGATTTAACGTCCCATCCGACGGGCGGTGCACTGCACTTGATGTATGTGACACATAGAACTCAAATAGGACCTAGTTTTACCTTTGTATAACCCTATTTCTGGGTTTAGAACCCAGGTCATTAGTTTTTGGAGGACAGAACTCTACATACCACTCCAACTTGATAGCACCGACCATACGCATTGACCCGTTCGGCTATTATTGAGGGCGAGAGGGTGCGAATTAGATGGGGAGAGTTGACTCCAACTTACCCTCCCTCTCATTTCTCCCTCATCCTTCCCCTCCACCTATCCCATCGATCGATCCGCGGTGCGTGCGTGAGGCCGAATTTGCGTGTGCGTGCGATATGTGCCTCTACGTTCCGCCAAGGCGACCATCCCATATGGATGTGTCGCCGCCCCTTGGAGTGCCTCCCGATCCGCCCGCCACACTTTCAGGGGCGGGGCTTCCGTGTGAAAAGTGGGTGTTCCGTTGGAAATACTGAGAGCGGCCTATAAACTGGTGGTTAAAGTATTGGCTTCCCATCTCGAAGGCCCGGGTGCGAATCCCGGCTAAGGAAGGGAACTTTTAATCGTATATCGATGCCCCTTTGGGAGCTACTTGGAGAGCACTTCGAATTCAGTACTCCATCCGTTTGATAGGACGTTAAACCATGTACCCCTTGGCACCTTTCGTAAGAGCAGGTTAATGCCGACGCCGGGTTTCTCTCCATCCTTCCCGTGTTCCTTCTAATATCTCTACTGACATCCATTCCACTCTTTTCCTAAATAGTGTAAATGATCTTAGCTCATGGCTGTTCTCCGAATAACTAACTCTAAATGTGAATGATCTACTTTGTTTTATTTCGCAATGTACCTACCTCTTTGCACGCTTTGACTTGTTGTTAGAGAGTCAGACACCGTTACCGATAGTTTTTTTTATCACGAATTGATTTTTCCTAGTTGTCTTCATTTAATTTATTTTTCGATCTCACATTATATATCGTCTCAATCACCTGAACTAGGGCCGAAGTGACCATAGTTCAAGACATTAATTCATATCAATTAAGTAAGTATAAGGTGGGATTATAGTCTCTAAGTTGTTTTCGGCGAATCTTTGGCCTAAGCTGTGGTAGACGCCCAGAAAAGGCAAGTAAAATTCTCTGTAATAAACCTTTGATAATTTTTTTGTTTGTCTCCTTTGTGACAGTGTTTCAGATTTGAAATTACGGTATGGCCAGGGTGATTTACGTATGTACATGAATGTAGGATTTAGTGAACACTACGAAATAGTTTGCCTACATAGTATTATACCTGTGTTCCAATTCTATTTAGTTACACAGATAGATCTTGCGGGAAAAAGAAAAACTTGAAATAAATCTCCTCTGTTGTTAATGAATATAATGTGTTTATTAAACTATGCCTGTATGTGTCCCTAAAATCATTATTATAACAAAATCTTATAGTATTATTCCCTTGTCTCGGGCGTGACTTCGAGGAATTTGCTTGACATTGTATCTGAGTTAATCTTATCATTTACTTACAGTATTACTAAAAAAATTTAATCAGCACAATTTAAACTGAATATTTTGAATTGAATTATTCTGTTTTGGAGATATGGTTTGCTAATAATGGTTATTATTTACAGATACAGATGATGGTGTAATGCAACCTTAGATGCTGCTGCATCTAAGGTTGCATTACACTGTTCAAACCTTTCTTAAAGCTTAGGCAAATATGGAATCCAACTCTAAGGAAGTATGACCCAGGACCCCCAGGACTGAGAGTTGCTATGGCTGTTGATTCGAAATTTCTGTCTATGCCATCACAAGAATATCAGTGGTTATATGTCTAGCCTCGATAGTCATTGAACATAAGAGTATGTGGAAAAAAGGTGGCGCTTACGGCGTATCCTGATTTACTATATTGCTCTTCAGATTTAAGCAATCCATAATATAAATTAAAATAACGCGAGGAGACAACATTCTCGCAGTTGGCACCATGTCAGATCAGGATCGTTTTGTCTCGTACGGCCCAAGAACAGTGACCACAGCTTTCGTTCCCCGTTCAGTTTGAAGTTGCAAGGCACTTAGTATGTCGTACAAATGTGGAGGTGCTCAAATTTTTATTAATTCTAGCTTGTAGCTTGTTTATAGCTTTTAGAATAGCTTGCTTAACTCACGAGAACATAGTCATTTTGTTTATTACATTTTATCATTTGACTCATTACCAAACCCTAATGGCATGTTGCCCATCATTTTCTTGCATATTTAAGACCTCTAGTTTGTGGTCTTTCGATGTTTCAATCTTCACCTCAACGTGCTGCATACCTGCTGTGTGCCTTTCATGTCTTCATTCCTCTCTCTTCTCACGTTCCGCCTTCCCTCACTGTTCTCTGCATCCCATTAACTGATAATATCTCCAGCTTCCGCTTTGAATGTCTCCTGGAATGTTCGTCATCCTTTAAACCCCTGCCACATTTAACATTTCTTGTTCTCTGTTTCCCCTTCGCTTAATTCTCCCAACCCACAACAGAAAAGCTTCTAGTCCTCTACCATATCATTGCTTTCAAGATGAGGGTTTATCCGCGTTATTAGTCGAAATATTCCATAATCTTTTCTCTGGGTGCTTGGGGTCTGACATTAATTCCTTTCCCCTTGAAAGGTCTACCTACCTTAAATTATGAAACTCTGTTAAAGAGATGTATTTTCTAATGGTTGCTCAAACGGTTCATTAAGTGTTGCATTACTCGTGTAAATTTTAGGTATGCCTTTTTTTCTTGTGATATTTATTTTTTCTGATTATGTTGAAATATTTTCAGAATATTTTCCATTCTGTTCATCAATTCAAGGCCGCCTGGCATCGCGGCTGTTATAATCAATAAAAAATCCTAATTTTCATATAATCGACAATTCTTTGAAATTTAAATATGCATTTCTGGCCGATAGTCTTTAAAAAACAAATGATAGATTAATTTGAGTCAGGTCCACTTTATGGTTTTCCTGGTTCCTAGACTCGAAACTTTAATAATCCATTGATGAACTCTTCTCGGGCTCTACACCGGGTGAGTGAATGTAATGCTCCCGACGTTTCGTTACGTAACTAAACCGTCTGTATAAAACCAACGGACGGTTTAGTTACGTGACATTTGCCTTGAGGATGGGTAACGAGTCGCTACCCGAAACGTCGGTAGCATTACATTCACTCACCCGGTGTAGAGCCCGAGAAGAGTTCATCAATGCAATTCGCCGGGAAAGCGTGAAATCTTATTTAATAATCCATATTTTATCCTTCAGTGAAGAATATATGATTTTTCGTGCAAAGAGGTCTAGTGGATTTCTTTTTTTTTTGAACTGGAAGCTTTTAATGCATCAATGTAATCGCAGTTAGTGTTTAAATGGGCCGGATCGACAGGCTCCTGGAGGAACAGAAATGCAATTGAGAATCGATATTTGCCACCGGAGTAACAAATCACCAACTTGTATATTTTTATCGTCCAATGCTCATGATTACTCGGTGTAATAAGCTTTATATAAATCAGTTGCCCTTATGTATCCATCTTTAGATGACGATTAGTCGTGGCAACGTTGGGAGAAGGGCGTTCTGCAAATGACCCGAACATTTCGAGTTCAAACCAGGGTGTTACCTCCGGGCACCAAACTGCTAACTCAAGCATTAGGTATTTGATTTGTGGGGTGCGGAACTTTCGAGAAGCCGGGTGTGGGCGTTGGGAAAGGAAGCGTTCCACCACCTCTTTCTCCTCTCTCTGTATCTGTCAAAGTGCCCCTGGGCTGGTCCATGTAGCGAGCAGGCTACACCAAAACCTATTAAACTAAGCAGGCTGAGGTAGAAGTAGTTCGTTTGCATAAATTGTAAACGTTAAAATGAACGCTGTAAAAGATCGGTCTAAATACGAAAATTCAATTTTTAAACATACATATGGGAAGTAATTGAATAATTTATCTCCGTTATTGTTCTACTGTGCGTAGCATTGCAAAATAGTTCGATTCATCTGATGATTTTATAGGATATCTTTGAACTGTGTTTTCGTGTCACATATTTCCTTTAATATAAGGGTATCAAGGGCATTTAAGCTGGAAATTTTGGAATACACATTGGTTAACATAATGCCATCTTGTCTTTTTCCACCCTACCATTTAGGACAAACCATAAAGTTATAATTTTAACTTGAGCAAATTGGATACGTCAGATTTTATTTAAAGTAAAATTATATTTGAAATTGATAAAAGAGCAAACTCGCAAAATTGGTTTTTAGGCATAAACAGAAACTAGGGGAAGACGCAGAATACCCCTATTAGCCACCTGGTATTAACGTCCTACTAATGATTATGAGAGTTACTTTTACGCAGGGAAAAGCGCAGTACCTTCTCGGAGATTGGGCATATTTAAATGATTCGTAAAATGTGCTGATGCAGATTCTTTTGCATGGATATCCTAACCGTAAGATTTTCCTTGCATAGCGGCCACGTTTTAAGCTATAACAAATATTTTAATCATATCTGAATATTTCCTTCTCGTTGCTTGCTTAGTTTGTTTGCTTAGTTCACTTAAATCGTAACGAAAGGGAAATATGGTCACTACCCTCCATTCGGTGTGTTCTGAAGATCAAACGTGCAAAGAGGATCTGGTTGGAGTGGTGGATAGAGTACTGGCTACTCTTCCAGAGGGTATTCAAATTTCGAAGCTGGCCGGGGTAGCCAGGGTGATAACGCGTTGGTCAGATAATCCAAAGGTCGTGGGTTCGAATCCCATGCAAGAAATGGATGTTGTGTTTGTCTTAGGATTCAGGTACTATGCTAGATTGTGCGATATAATCCTAGCCTTTAGAGCACCAGGTCCAGTACTACCTACCACATGACTTTCGGATGTGATAAATGTGTTTTCTCATAGGTTTACCGTTCCCTACTTGAATGCTGCGTGGAGAATACTTTAAAAAAAGTACTTCGCAAGTCATACGGTAATATTTATCGTGCCCTGGTACGTTAAATATTGCCGTATGAATTGCGTACCGAATTGCATCACTCCGCGCATCACATCATTCAGTACACTTTGCGTTACGCCTCGTTACACTACGGCTTGCATAAAATGAGGCTAATCCATACGCTTTGTTTCCCTCTACCGCTTTTAAGTTATCTGAAATTTTCCTGCTGATATCCAATCGTCCACATATTTTAAATTTCGCAAATTACCTTATTTTTTACCTTCCCCGTATGATAGTAGCACTATACCCTATGTGGACGAATCCTGCCCGCTTATTTGCTGGTTACAGGGCAACGCCGTCGCTGGGATTTCCCCATCATCCTCTCCCCACCATACCCTTTACTCCCTCGCCTCACCTCACCCTACACTGACGGAGGGGCTGGTGAGGTCCCAGCCTCTCTCTCGCGTTCACTCGCGGGGGAGGAAGCGACTTCATTCGAGAGGCCTCTCTTGCCTATCAGCATACCGATGACGAAGGAAGAACGCCTCGTTCCCATGCCATTTTTATTATTCAGCGCGAGGAGAACGTGCGCGATGAAGCGGAAGTGACCCAGTGCTCATTGCTCGACGTAATCGTCGCGTTCTTGGCAGTTTTAAGTACCGGGACAAACCATTGTGCCCCGAGGAATAGGAAGGAAAGAGAATCGACGCTGCCAGTTTTAAGGCCGGGATAGGAAGTCTCGGCATTGCAGATGTGTTGTGTGACACGTCTTGAGATTCGCTCGGTATTCTCACGTGAACTCCCTTAGCGATACTCACGAAGGGAAATGCGCAGGCGAGACAGTTTGAGGGTTGATGGTTCGAATTCCATTTCTTGTTTCAGACCTTTGGTCCTATTCTTACGTTGTAATTCAATATCGTCGTGGAAAACATAAAAGTTTATTTTTTTATTTTCATCTATTTTTTCATGAATGATTTTACCACCAAAACATCCTATGTTTTTCATAACTTTCTGTAGTTAGTATACAAAGGCTGTGAGCGTTTTATGCTAATAATATAGTGAACACAATATCCGTAAAGCATATGTTAAGTTTCTTTTATCTTTTTCCCGAAGGACACCTTGTAGTGAGGAAGAAAGATTAGGCTCAATACGGTGTATTATTTTTTGCAGGACGACAGATACATGATGGTTGGTTAGCGCCGGCTTGTTAACCCAAATGTTGCAGGTTCCAATCCCGTCTCAGATGTGAATGTCGTGTTGTCATTCAGGTGCAAGGTTAGGAATGACTGAGTAATCAGGGAAATCATATCAGATCAATTGCAGGAATATTGGTCCTTGTGTTGGGATGGAGAATAAACTAGTAATTCATTTCCCGATATAAAATAGCGGTTAGAGCTGATATTAAAGCAGGCTAGGAGGATAATGGAAATAGTGACAGAGCATGGTAAATTTTTCAAAGAAAATAGGAAAAATAAACAATGATAACCACCCCTGCATGAAAGGAATATAGACCATATTAGTGTAGCAAATATAAAAGAGAAAGAGTGCAAATAAAAAATAAACTAGGTAAATGGCTGATTACACTGAAAGACATAGGCAAGAAATTTTTACAGGAGGCAGGGAAGAAGTAAATCTATTACCTACTAGTGTTCATAAAGGTACAGCTATAACTAAATTGACGAACAGGTGGTGTTGCTAGGTGAGAAAAAAAACTACCAGCGATCAGCGAAAATCAATAAGCAGATTAGAAGACATCAATGTAGAGCAAGTGACCTATTACGGGAAGCAAGAAAAGAAGGGATTTTCAAAGCTTGAAAAAATATACGCTTATGTATTTATTAGAATCCAATTAATTGAATGATACCCTGAATAGCATATAAAAATTGATAATAGCTGTAATTAGTGATTGGTAAAATGAATTGGGTATCTTCATGTTTGTATTGAATGATTAATGCAACGATGGTAAAAACCAGGGGGTTTAAAACTACTGGCTCCCCCATATACCGTGTACTGAATAAATAATTCTTATTAGAAGCGAGGTGAATCCTATACAGCTCCATCTTATTCCACCTTATGCGTGTATGTAAGTGCGATACTAATAACATAAACTTTTTCCATTAAAATCATAGGAGTAGTCCTGAATAACAACGAGGTTAAGCGAAAGAAGTGCCTTACCATTTTTCTTGTTACATTTTTTCATCACAGGACTTCCTTTCCTAATTTTCTTATCTAATTATTGACGAGAAACTTGTCACTTTTATTTAGCCATGATACATGAAACTGTATCTAGTTTTACTCTTATGGTTGTGAGACACACATTTCTATGAAACTGCTATGTATGCATTGTGACAGCAATGCCTTATGCATGTCAAACTTGGTAGCATTCTATTTGCTACCAATCAGTTTCCAAATCGATGTGTATATATATGTTTTACACACAAGCCGTCTATGTATGTAAGAATCATTGATTCCTACGTTGACCGTATTTGCAGCCGATGTTTGCTTTTCGTTTCAAAGTAGTACTCGTCAAACATTTGTCGTATTGCTGATAGGTTGTGTGAAGCCGTACATATCCTCATCTCAATGATTACTGTGTCAAGCAAGGGCCAGAAAAATATCTATTCTTTTGCAGACATTGGAACAGACTCTTAACCAATTAAAGATGGGATTTATGGTGTTAGACTGAAGGATATATGACCACGTGAGGTATATTTTATGGATGATGTAAGGTTGCTGCTCTCATGTAATTCACGACTTTAACATTCTTAATGGTGTATTAATTTTAAACTGAAATCAATTGCACATTACTCATGAATGTGAAAACATACGTATGAACTTAGCCATTTTTACACCGAATAGGCTTGATATTTCGCAGTTGGTTGTATCATGGAAGGTAAAGGGACGATTCTCTTAGGCTACTACTGTATGGTTCTAATCGTTTTCAGCATGGGCATCTTTGTAGATATGAATTTGAATATGTTTCTAGAATACGATGACTTCGTATTATTTCATCTCGTCTTCTCATTGCAATCATAATTTTACAGCACATTGAACAATAAATATTTATAATAGGGTGTAATTGATACACATTTTCAAACACCATTCAATCACCGGTAAAGAACTCATAAATGGGATATAAGGCGTTTTCAACCAATTAATATCATCAGAATGATCTTTTGGTAACTCATATCGCCTTAGAAATCCTAAAGTCAAAAATTAAGCTAGGTTGAGTGTAAAACGAATGCATGAAAAAATAAGACCTTCATATCTTCCATTAGTAACCATTCAAAGAAAAAATATGAGATATTGTATGAATAGAGGGATCCTTGATGATGTTTTCTATGGTTTCATCCATAAGAGATTAGTCCATTAGTCCATTTCTCATTCAGAATCGTCACATTGTGTAGGTGAGGGCTGGAAAGAATTACGGATCCTCACCGGGTTCCTCTCTTGCTGCTCTAAGATAATGGAATCACAAGAAATGAACATGATGAGGTCATTCCCATTTCATCCTCAAATGAAAATTGTATTTTTTCTTTGACGAGTCCTGGAAAGATAAATGTTGAAATCATCGTAATACATGTCGTAACTCGTAGCGTCCATTTAGGCTGCGCTAAGCTATAAAGCTGATTATTCTTTTAAGACTGAAGACGTCGTCATCTGTAAATTCAGTCTAGGTCTTACGTTAGACTTGATGTTAAGTTTGATAACGCACAGACTACGTAAAATTGAGTATTGACCCAAATATTTTCTATGCCGTATAATATAGTACTATCTTCATTTTAGACACTAGATAAATAATGGAACGTTACTTTAACCCTTCAGATAACTTGAGTGTACAATTACTGAAGACTCAATTGTAAAATGTGCATACAAAAGCTTTGTCTGCAATAATCCTTAAGCAAATAGTCCCCGTTTTCTACAGAATGAATTCATGTAATTTGTTCAAACAATTATATACGATTATACCAACTTTGTAATCATTTTTACACCCTATCCACTTTATCATATGGTGTGGAACAATTATTTAACATTTTAATGAAACCCTCAATGAATGGCAGAAGAAAATTTAATTAAATAATTACAGGTAATAGTTAAAAATTAATAAATTAATATTTTCATTGTTTTTTTTGCAATGCTATATTACCAAAGTCATCATAAATAGAGAACCTCATGAGTCAAGTTCATTCATCATATTCTTAAAGAAGAGACGAAATTCATAAAGTGTTAGTGAGAGTCATGTATTGGAAATGAAAAAATACATATACATAAAGAACTCACCCCAAAATAACTGATGCCTAATAATATCAAAGGTAGCAACATAGTTAATGGTGCTTTTCTAAACACTTCCATCAGGCTCATGAATACAAGTAGTAGAAATGAAAAACGAAAATTTGAGGTTAAAACAGTGAAGTTGAATTTAAACCAGTATATTATTCATATCTTTAAAATGTCTTTTAAAATTTGCTCTCCATTTTGTTTGGTTTTAGGAAGCTTTTAAAAGAATTTTTGTGTAGAAAAAATATAATTTTCACTATTGTCTTTCCGTGGAAATATATATTTTTTTGGTGAAACTAAAATGTTTTTTCAATGTGTAAAATATTAGGTGAACATTTAAGCTCCGTCGAATATTTAATCTTAACTTTACTAAATATAAATTTTATTAACGGATTTTCAAATACCAAACGCTAATGCATGCCATGGAAGTGCTATGAGCAATACGATTTTCAAAGAGAGTTCAATGTGAGTCAAATTGGCAGTGTATTTTAAATAAATACATCTTGAAGCATTTCAAAATACAGTTGGCTATTTAGAATATACGAAAATATGAGATCAGACATTTCGGTCTATCTTGAAGTGCATGTATGAAAATTACGGGAGGAAATATTACCTTCTCCTTCAAAATTTATAAAAGAAGTTCAGCAGCAAACATGTAATTCATATAAATGTAACGCGTTACATTTTTGGTGGGAAATGAGGAGATATTGAAGTAAACTTAAATGAAGTGTTCTTCAGAATAGCGTAAAAAATGTCAGAGCATTAGAAACTACGGAATGGAGCCAAATATAACAATTTTATAATGTCGCATGATCCTTATAGCTTATCTAAGCAAAAAAGATCTTTCAACTTACAGAGCCAAGTTAGGTATTGACAAAAACTTGAAAGGGGAATTTTGTTCTAAATCTTTAGAACAAAAGTTTATTGCCAGTTCGAATAAAGGAGTTTTCCTTTCAAATTACATGTCATAAGTTGTTCTTTAAACATATTCTGAGACATGCCATTAAAACTCCCTTCCCAGTTTTTGAATGATCAGAAGGCATTTTTCTTTACAACCTCAGTCGTAAAAGCTGGCTTTTAAGAACTTTATCTCTTTGCAATTTCGTGCGAAATATCTTGAAATTTTCTTAAATTCGGGTTTATGTTCAAGCAGAAAGTTTATGCAAAGCAAATTCGACAGCAAATAGTATAACATCGAAATAGGGGGAGAAAATTGGATACGAGGATTGGCTAGGAAGTTTTAAACGTCCAAGGTGCTTTGCGCATTCATCTCTTAACTGTATTCCATGCATAAGGTATGTTATACTCGGAGAAAAAAAGTATGACAGGAATTGAATGAGTGGAAAAAGAAGAATAAATTATAAATGTACAAAAATAAAAATAAATGCTGAGGCATTTCAAACGCAAAGAACGGTTGAAATTTCTCCTGGTTTTGTGAAAGGGAGGACAGCTATTTAAAGTAACAAAAAAAAAAGCATATTTGTCCCGTAAACTGTCACATGAATTACAAGCGTTATCTGAGATAGTTTGTAGCTTCACTTGAAATTCCATCATCCTACTTGTTCCAAAGTCAATTTTTTTTCGACAAAAGGCTCCAAAATATTTTAATTAAAATGTATCTCATGATAAGAGTGAAGCCGTCCAAATCTCCAAACCACTCAAGACGTTTTAAATTGGAAATAGAAGCTGATCTGCCTTTGGTCGAAGTTATTCTTTTCTGCTTTAGGTTCTTTATTATGTTCTTCGCCAACTCTTCGAAGGAGGAAAGTATCATTTTACTGGAAGTAATAGAGTTATGTCACTTTTATGGTTTCATCAATTGGTAACTGGTTTCCTTGACATTTTATTATCCGAATGAAATGGCTTACTGACGGTATTATCTTTATTTGTGTATTTTCATTCGTATAAGATTACAGGCTGCAGAGCTTCGTATCAAATTAGGGGTTATAAGCCTACCCCACGTATACCCTCTGCTACGTGGTGGGTTTTAATTGCTCTTTTTGGACGGTTTCTGTCGATATTTCTGTATAGCGTAATATTCCTCAAAAGCAATGGGGTCGTTTACCATTGTTTTTTATTACCGAATCTGATAGAGATTGTAAAATAAAAAGACCCCTATTTTTCCGTTTTTTGATCCGTCAATTATTTCTCGAGTTATAGGCGTCGAAAAACTGATGTTTTTAACCCTTTCGGAAAAGTGGGCATGGTGCAACCTCTGACGTACATCGACTTCGTCTAATCACAACTGAGCCCGCGAAGCTACTTTGCCTTATCGCAATGGGGTCTTATCGCAACTCTGCTGACTCGGCCAATGGGAGTGATTTCGAGAGGATCTGTGCGAGCAGACCTTCCGAGAACCCCCCTCCACTCCCTTCGCTTCCACGAAAAGCAGTCAAGGACGGGAGGAAAGTGATGTCAATGTTATCACAGCAGCATTTTCGGTGGGCGTCACCTTTTGCTCATTTTCATTTTTTATTTATGAGTGAATGGTTGTGGATAGAAGATTAATTTTTTCACTAAAATTGTTTTTTCGTTTCCATCTATCGATTTCGTGTACAAAATTGCGATTTCGGTTTCGAGTAAACGCCCCCATTCAATATTATTAAGAACCTAAGAATGGATTCAGAGAGTCATGAGCTTGATATTTACCAATATCACGTGGTCTTGGGTAATAGAATGACAGAATGTTTTCTGAGATCCTCATCTGTATATTCGAAAAAATATCCCTACAGTGCCTTCAGATAAGTGAAGCCTTCAAATTAAACAAAAATGACTGAAGTACGATGAAGATAAAATCACAGGTTTCAGGTTAGGCATAAATAAATTTTTTCCATGAACTAAAAGAGTAAGTTGGTACATCTTCCACGAACATTATTCCCATACTGCCACAGAGGAAACCATCTTAGCACCATCATGAAGTACGGACCGCGTCCAGTGATGTCACAGTGGCTGCAATGAATCAAGCGGAGTTTTATCCTCGCTCGGAATGAGACTGACTCGTGATTAGTTTTTTTAACGGAGATGGATATCACAAAGAGCCGCCACCCTAATTGCTATTGCTATAGAAATGCCATCATCTGCTCTTTATACACTGAAAATCGCCTGGATAACGGGAATGGAGTCAAAAATCCTTCTACCTTAACGCAATTTCCGTTAGCTAGGCAGGCAGGGGAGAGAGAGTAAGGTAGTGGAGATTTTGGACGATATCAAAGGCTGTACGAGGTATGAAGAGCTTAAGAGGGACTAAATGAAGAGAAAACGGTATTTCAGGTGTGTAGAAAGGTTACGTGATCCCAAAGCGAGGTTAATTTACGGAATGGGGTGTTCGGAGGCCGAACAATATTGATAGTCTATCCATGATAAATTATACGAGTTCTTGATCTTCCCTCTCCGGCAGTATGTTTGGTAAACCTGAGTCTATATAAGATAATATGAATCCGTAGGTAAGCCATTGGCTGTAATTGTTTCACGCTCTTCGTCATCGTATTCATTCATTTTCTCAAATTTTCCTTAGTTTTTAAGTATGCTAGAAGGCACTCTTTTTTTTACCAGGAGACCACCTCTCCATCTTCTTGCATTAACTATCGTTTATTTTGGTTGACGTTCAAGGCATTTCTTGGACCTATGGGTCCAAACTTTTTCCGATTCATGCAGTGGGTATTTCGCCTCTTTACTGTGGACTTATGCAAGAGTTACTAAGCATGTGTTTCGCCTAACTCACCGTATGATGCCTAAGACTATATTTCTTTCTCGGCTGTGTTGTCGTTGGTTGGTTATTTAGGGGAGGCGACAGAGAGCTGAGGTAATTTGCGCCATTTATGATTGACGAAAGGCGCCAAGGGGACCACGGCTTAACGTCCCATCTGACGGACGGAGTACTGAACCTACACTAGGCACTCAAGTGGGCACCGGTTTTCCGCTGAAAAATCCGCCACAGCCGGGAATCGAACCCGGGAGGCCAGTACTCTAGCCACCACACCAATCCGATCCCCCCAGTGTTTTCGTAATAATAAAAAAATACTAAATAACTCCTGCAATAATAAGTTATGTATGCTATAAAATAGTTGCATATGTTTTGGTTATCACTTTGTTTAACGATATGTCACGCATGCAATTTTATCGTAACTACAAGCAAAATGACGATAAGCCATTCTTATTTGCATTTTATGTTGCTAATACAAGTCGTGTTCGAGTAAACATGAATGAGTAATAGGTTTTAGGCATATAGATTGCAGCATATTTAAGGTTTATTCTTTCCCTGTCGCAGAGATTATAATGCATTATTTAACCGAAACTTATGTCCTAAGGCAACGAAAAAACCCTACACGATGCAAGATCAGATTCCAGCATTTTTTGGATTCCGAATGAAAACATACAAAATGTGTATGTAAACAATATGTTCTCACTTCATCTGCCATCTTTCAAGTCTTTACCCGCACTAACAGGCGATTTAGATTGGGAGGCAAAGTACGAGGTTGGGAATGGAGCGGTAAGGAAGAAGGGTGGAGAGAAACACGGCGTCGGTATTAGTTCGCTGTTGATGAAAGGTGCTGAGGGGACCACGGACGGAGTACTAAACTCGAATTCTCTATGCACAGTATTTACTAAGGGGCCGGTTAACCCAAGAAAAATATCTGCTTCTGCCGGGATTCTAACCCAGGACCTCAGTTTGGCGTGTAAGTAATAGGCATACTCGCTCTCAAGGTCCTCTTCACTGTCGCTCAAGCAACTGCATCAACTCGTCCCGGACAACCAGTTATAATGTAGGTAATTGAAACCCTAATACAAGGATGGGAATGAAAGGGTATAGAAGTAGGATGGAGAGTAATCCGGCGTCTATATTAGCCCACTATAGACATATATAACGCAAATGAGTGTATCTCGCAATAGAATTTTTCAATTATTTTGAGTGACTTTATAATACGGTGTACTTTTAGATTTCTAAAAATATTTTTGAGAAGAACGCATATATAACTTGATTTTCAATCTTCCCCCGAATGATATTGCCATTATCACGTAATCTGCATTATCTCCTGGGAAAACTCGGCTTATAAATAAGTTTGATGTCGCGCATTCGCTTGACCCAAATGCTCGACGAGCATTTCTTTTTCTCCTCGCATGCTACCCGCCCTATTTTTCCGGTGGTGTTTTCACGCGTAAGCATCCGGCCCGTCCAAAGGGAGGGGGATTTTGGTATCATTTACGGAAACAATGCCGTAAAGATCCATCAAGATTAAGGACGTGAGAGGGGAGTCGTGGATATTTTGTTTGGGCTGTTTTGGAAGACATTTCTTCCTCCTTCCCACACTCCTCTTCCACCATTTTCGGCCTATTCACCCCGAGGACGACAATCTTACGTCTGAGGCAGCAACTGTTTACGCCGTGGAATATCCTAACTCCGAAAAGAACTGAATAGTAGCGGGCTTCTCCTGGACTATTGTCACCTATTGACTCCATCCCTAGGCTCTTCCGTCTTGATTTATTAATTTGTGGAACCAAGATAGAAAAATAACAGTGGTGTAGGAGAATTTCAAAGAAAAGGGTTTCTTGCTTTCACAAATGCCTGCCATTCCCAATATTGTATTCCGGCACTCAAAAATGGCTGGTGAGATAGCGACTAAATCTATGCCAGGATAAAAATCTTGTGTTTCAGTCTTACGTGAAGGAAAACATTTTCATTCATTGGACGCCTCATGCTAGTTTTAAAAAAAGTAGCCATACTTCCCATTAATCTGTTCTTATTGTATTAGAAGAAGCAAATCTTGATTTATCTCAATATATATCACTTTTTCATGCGACTCTTTTCCACGGAAAAACAATTTTCAAAATTTAATGTATGGGTAATTTTTGTATTCTGAATACGTACTTGATATTTTTATGCTTATCCCTTTAACGACTTGCGACTCAGTCACTACAGCGAGCACGAAATTCACATGCCGTTGAGCGACGTCGTGACAACATCACGGAGGCCAAGTTCACTTATCGTTTTTTTTAATACATCGCAGTAATATTTCTCGATCTTTTAATATTTGGTATAATTTTAAAGAGGAATAATTGGAATTTTTTAATAATATGTGTAATTATTTTCTTATTACTACAAATATAAATTTTTAATAAACGTCGGCGAAAGCCATTATTCCATTTAAACCTCCGAGAAAAAAAATGAGGAAAAAATCCTATCGGCAGAAGGTTTTTGAGAGAACTGCACGTATATTAATGTTTTTACCCCAAGAAAACCAGCATTTATGAATTTTGAATAAACATCGACAAAAGCCATTATTACATTTAAACCTCCGAGAAAAAAAATGAGGAAAAAATCCTATCGCCAGAAGGTTTTTTGAGAGAACTGCACGTGTATGAATGTTTTTACCCCAAGAAAACCAGCATTTATAAAATTTGAATAAGCATCAACGAAAGCCATTATTCTATTTAAACCTCCGAAAAAAAAAGAGGAGAAAATCCTATCGCCAGAAGGTTTTTTGAGAGAACTGCACGTATATGAATGTTTTTACCCCAAGAAAACCAGCATGTATAAAATTTGAATAAGCATCAACGAAAGCCATTATTCTATTTAAACCTCCGAGAAAAAAAAAGAGGAAAAAATCCTATCGCCAGAAGGTTTTTTGAAGGAACTGCACGTATATGAATGTTTTTACCCCTAGAAAACCAGCATTGTTGAGTGCATTATGCTTACGTTCTCTGCACTGATCACTATGGATGATCCTTTAACGATAAACATTAGTTATCTTCATCTGCTCATTCTTTAGTACCCTGTTAGTCACCTAATTCGTGTGTAGCCGGGAGTTAATAACCACCAAACGTGCATCACGTGCTATACTATGAGGTAAATGTTATTTAACTGGAAAAATGTGTTACTTATCAATCTACCAATGATGTATTTCGTCCGATTATGCATTAAAATCGTATTTTCCATTTGAAATTTTTATTATTATAATATTTTAGTGTGTTGGGAATAGAGTCAGCTATTTTTTATTTTGTTATTAAAGAGTGAGAAAGGATGCAAAGAAAAGTTGACTAAACACAGAGACTAAACACACACTTGCTTCGCCTTTTCCTCTCGCCCATGCCTGCGACCTCTCTCAGAAGGAGCTTCAGCCCTTCAAGGCGCGAGGGAGCCATTGCTATTCCGATGACATTTCTGAATCCCGTCCCCGTTTCCCCTTTACTTCCCTGCCGACCGAATCTCGCTCCATCTGTGTGATTGGGGGAAAGGATACGCATTGACGGAATCGAAAAATATCCGATCCATGGGATACAGCTCGCAAGGTCGAAACTGGCGGTACTTTTCCTTCGGTAACGTTTCTGCCTCCATCTCACCCTTTTTTGAGGTCGTCTATTTTTACTTCGATGAACGATCCACGGATTTCTGTCTTTCCGCCCAATGCGGAGAAGCAATCCTCCGTAACCGGACAGGCCGGTAAAGAAATGGGGAGACGATTTGAATTGGGACCTCATGTTTCTCGTCTACAGTTAGCTTACCCCATGCTTTTCTTTTTTGTCGCGTAGGTTTGTGAGTCACTGTGACTGTATTGCAGTATCTTAAACGGTCTGTCGATTAAGGCAGTTTTAAGTGCTCTGCGGATGGATGCTGGTAGCAGTAGAATCGATTTATTTTTAGCTGTTCTAACACCTCTAGTTACTTTGCACCACATAACCTGTGATCTTAAACCAAAGACGTAACAATGGGGTCGTTTACCATATTTTTTTATCACCGAATATGATAGAGTTTTCAATGTATAAAAAGACCCGTATTTTTCCGTTTTTTGATCCGTCAATTATTTCTCGAGTTATAAGCCGCGAAAAACTGATGTTTTTAACCCTTTCGGAAAAGTGGGTGTGGTGCAACCTCTGACGTATATCGACTTCGTCCAATTACAACGGAGCCCGCGAAGCTACTTCGCCTTATCGCAAATGGGGGGGACAGCTAATTCTCCCAATGGGAGCGATTGCGACAGGATCTGTGCGAGCAGACCTTCCGAGAATCCCCCTCCACTCCCTTCCCTTCCCATAAGAGCAGTCAAGGACGGGAGGAAAATGACGTCAATGTTATCACAGCAGCTTTTTCGGTAGGCGTCATCTTTTGATTATTTTCATTTTTGATTTATGAGTGAATGATTGTGGTTAGAAGATTGATTTTTTCTCTAAAATTCTTTTTTCATTTCCATCTAACAATTTCGTGCAAAAAATTGCTATTTCGGTTCCGAGTAAACGCCCCCATTTCACATGCCTGAGGTGATATAAGAACTAGTTACTTGGGCTGTCAGGTGGGCTCGTTACCTACCTGGCTATCGTGACTGGAAGGATGGTTGCTCCGCTTCTACATTTTGCCTGTGATATTACCCGCAATATCAGATCATATGAGGTTTTGAGGGTGCCGAATTTATTTTATTATCTTCTTAGGTATAAGTAATTTAACCTCTCCCCTTCATAAAATACATTTAATAAAGGAGTTTCAATAACTTAAGACCTTAAATTGCTTATTTGACTCCTTGTGGCAGTGCAGTCCATCTGGAATGTTCATGCTTCCCCGTTTGATCTGTGCAGTTAAAATATTTTAGGAAAAATCAGGTAGTTGGCTTCCTGATAGTATCTTCCAGTTGTGCAGCCCTGAGAATGCAATTTTACTGACCGCCAAAATAATTATAGGGCGATTTCATTATTTAAGGGCATTCTTACACAAGAAAAAGGCTTTTTCCTGTCAATAATGATACTGAATTGCTCGTTTACATAACAGGCACTAAACATCCCACAATCCTTCAGCGGTGGTCATATTGGTATACTGTAGGTCTTGCAATCCAAAGGTCATAGGGTTGAAATCACGCTAGGGGTACCGGATGTATGGTAATCTCTGGATTAAGAGCTTCCGTCAAATGTAGCGAAATAACTTTAACAAGTGGATTTTCATAAAATCCAGCCAATTATTGCTGCTGCTGCGCCGGAGACCACGATAGGAAATATTTTTAAAGTTCTAAAAAATGTGAATAGTTTAACAAGTTTAACAAACTGTTATGTTTTCCTGAAATTTTAGAAACCATCTATATGCCGAGTACGTAAAGGTTGTTTAATTCTAGGTAACATCATTAGGTAATGTAACCATCTTCAACTTATTGGAATTCCATTGTTTCGCGTTATCTTGTCATTCCGCATTTTCCGGTTGCTAACCTATGTCATTCTTTGCTGCGTAGTTAGTGGAACACAAAATCATTCTTCATTGTTTTCTGTCATTGATCAATTTATCATAATGAATTAAAGTTATTGTCGTTAGCGGATGCCCAACAAGGCATTGATATAGGTTAATTTGTTTAACGAATACACTATATGTGGGATATAGCGCAAATTTGAATGATCACTGCCTAAGAAAACACTACCGTGATATTTTGCTTGACCATCCCTCTCCAGACCTTTTTTTTGTTTTTTTTTATTTTGAGTAGGTACTCCTTTGAATGAAACTGAACGCGGCATTTGTTAAATAAATTAAATTATGGGAGTTATATAAATCCGAACTATTCAAGTAGTATATTAAGCAGAAAAAAGAAAATGATAACTGACGAAAGATGGATTACTGGAGACGTGCTGCAAAGAGGTCAGGGGAGAAAGAATTGCACATGATGTAATATAATAGAAAATAAAAAGTGCGAATCTCACTTCTAATCGTTGATGATATAATAAGAAAACGGCTGATATGGTACGGTTACGTATAGGGTATTTCGATCACGGGGCTATTTCGATTAAATTAAGAAAACCTCAGCATAAATCCGATACTGCTGCAAGTGTTTCAATCAACGTTATTCGAAAGAGTGATTCCTTAGTGAGTGGTATTAACAGTGGGGCATTTTTCTGAAAACGTTCAGGTAGTTGCACAAATCAATTCTTAGATGTGCATGTAACTTTCTGCCCTACTGAAATAAGATGTGGCTTCCTCAGCTTAGAGCATACCCATTACTTATATTTCTTTAACGTAACCTGAGTGTACCTAAAATAACTTGGGATAAACTTAAGTGTATACTGCAATCTAATTTTGATTAATAAATTAAGCAATAAATAAATGACTCTCGGGGCTATTTCGATCACTTTTAACGGGGCTTTTCTGATCACTCGAAGGGCTATTTCGATCATAGTTCGGGTCATTATTCCACAACATTTAATTATTATAGCCTGATTCCTGATATATGTGGGGTTCATTATATTTGGCAAATTTTTGCTTCGGAACTACAAAGGAAGGATAAATATAGCAATGGAAGGAAGAAGTATGGAAAAGGCCATAACGTCAGTAAAGGGTTGCATAGCTCCACAGGGGCTTCTTAGATTGTATAGTGTAACCTATGAACACTTTAGGTAAGAATAAAACAGAGTAAGGGGAATGAACAAGGAAGACCTTTCCACGAGAAATTGACAATGAGATGATATGCCAACCAAACCTTGTTTTTAAAATAGATTCCCCCCTCAACTAAAGCGGGATTCCCCCCTCAACTAAAGCCATCAAAACCTGTCAGTGAGAAAGGTACAAAGGAGGTAGTCGCATTATCTAGTGCAGAGAGAGGAGAAAATGTTACTGTGGTCGCTTGTCGCAGTGCCAGTGGGGCTTATATTCCTCCGATGGTGATCATCAAATATGTTCGATGCTAATCCGAGTACGCAGATAGCATGCCACAATGTACATACGATTGACAAAATGTGGGAGACTGGCTACACAAACGAAGAACTTTCCTTGATGTGGCTGCAACATTTTCAGCGGCACCGCTCGGTTAATGTATTTCAATTCTTGAACTTGACACATTATACCTAGTGAACGCCATTTTGTGCTAATTTACTCTCAATTGTTTTCACCTTAAACGGAATAATAAATATATGGTATAATATTTGGCTATATATATAAAAACTAAAATGCTCAGAATATCCCCGTCTTTTTTGACATTTCCGTATTTTTTGTGACGTCACTCAAACTATTCTAGATTCCATGGTTCATTAACTTTACAAATTTTTCTCATCGCACTATTTTGAGCAATGGTTAAACTAAAAGAAGGCGCAAACCAATAGTTCTCCAAATTGTTCAAACTCTGGCTATGACGCAATGATGTTAAAATGATCGAAATAGCCCTGGTCTAACCTAATGTGTGTTAAAAGAAAGATTGCCAAAATAATATTTGCATGGAATACACAGGAAAGAAGAAAATGAGCAAGGCGAACTGAAGAGACTGAATAAACATTGAAATCAGAAAGAGAGAGAGCTGCAAGAATATTTTTGAAAGAATGGTATGACAACAGCATATGTTTTCCCCCGGAAACAGAATATTCTAGACTTTTAATGGATTATTAAGGAGTGATATCTAAGGTAAACGTTTTAAAGATAAGATTTAGTGGATCATTGCCGGCCGACAAAAGCATCAGCCCTTCCTGATTGAGCACGATTTGGAATTTCAACGCGACGGGTAAGATTTGGTTAGGGTGAAATGTCACCCGCATTCCTCTTGCGCGCCTTTCCCCGAGGCGGCGGAAAGTTCTTATAGTCAAGTTGGTCCTCAGGATCGTATTCGTTCTCACTCTTGGGCGTGCATTTGAGCGGCAAACGGCGTCCAACTCGCTAAGCCGACGCAGGAAAATGAGGTCGCAGCGCTGGAGGCAGAGCCGAAGGAGGCCAACTCCACTCTAATACCGCTAATTTACATCAGGCGAGAACTTGGCTTGATTTCTTAATCTCCACTTTGACCTCGGCGCAGGAAAAGAAATTTACCACGTGCTTAAACATTCTAATAAAGCAGTCAGCACTCTTACTTGGGAAAGTAAAAAGAGTCCTATATATGTTAAAATGTATCTAATGATTTTATTCCTCAGATGTATTTGAAATTGATGAACACATACTGAAGAAAGCCGAATGGAGTGTTTAGATTGTTTATTTGACAGTTAAATCAGGCACTATCGGCGATGTTTTTAGCCCATGAATGATGTTGATTACGGATATTATATGTTCTTACAAGCGTCCAATGTAGCCAGAAAATAAATTGTGGTCAGCATGACTTTATGAGAGCTGTAATGAAAATCTAAATGATGAATGGAGATTCTGTGATGTTTACCGTAATGCATGCCAGTTACTAGTATACCCAATTTTGAGTTGCTTCAAAGGCTAAGCCTATGTCGCACCATATAACCGAGGTTCTAGAATAAGTACAACAATTATACGACGGGTAGGGTTTGATCCCGAAACCTTTAGACTTCGAAGAGGGCGCATTGTCGACCCTTCTTCATACTTCATACCAATACTTCATAGGGATTTCAACCATTAGACATGAAAAGTTCTTATTTATCTCACCTATTTAGAGAATAATTAATTTTTTTATGTAAGGCTTTGAAGATTTTGCGCTTGTGAAAGACAAATC
Organism: Platycnemis pennipes; assembly: GCA_933228895.1. Taxonomy (NCBI): domain Eukaryota; kingdom Metazoa; phylum Arthropoda; class Insecta; order Odonata; family Platycnemididae; genus Platycnemis; species Platycnemis pennipes. The sequence goes on from OW121851.1 coordinate 37,134,100, forward strand.
TGCGATTGAATTTATCTTTCTTTTCCAAGGATCTGCGTGATTTTATGCTCATCGTAAAGGTAGAGCCTTGAGTTGATGCCTTTTCACCATCTCATAAACGGACAAAATACGTCGATTCTTGAATGAGAAAACGATGAGATTTTAGGGTTTGCTTTATTCAAGCAACGTACATTTGGCGCTTAAGGAGGTTGGTCCGAAAAGTGAAAGTCATGTCATTTTTTTATATTTTCAGCACTTATAGAAGGTAAGTTCCTCTATCTAATAAAGTAAAGATAATTATACCAACCCTTACTCCTTTTTGCACAAATTGCATTTGAAATTACATACGATTAACGGCGAGAATGGCCGTCACATGGGAATATAACGTTTAAAAATACCATAGTGTCATGTCATTTTTGCAAAAAACTAATATTTTATGCGCAATTTCACAAGAAATAAAATGACACGAAAATAAAGGCATCAATCCACCGTATTTTTCGCTAAACCCACCAATTTCTGCGCTTATAGCAGACGAAATGCGTTAGTTGTCTTCAAGTGGCGCTGCGGTCGCTCTATGTAAAATGTATGGCGTATGAATAATATCATTACAAATGAGATATTAAAGCATATTTCAGAAAAATATTATAACATAATGTTTGATAGTAATATTCTGGTGTTATAAATTAGTAAATTCATTGAGTACATGAATTTATTTCTTTAAAGTAAATGCTGAATTGACTCCATAGTCGAGCTCATTAAAATTATCATAAAAAAGAAATCCTTCGACTTTACATCGTATTTCTTGTGATACTTACGACTTTCAATAGCTTAGGTAATTTTCTTTGTGAAGTAAGGATCACTTAGCAGGCATATACTCGTACTTAAATTAATAAGATTCCTCAGACAACTTGACTCACGCAGTCGCGAGCCAACCTCCTTAAAGGAATCCTTAAAAAAATCAATCTTGAAGCTACAATACATGCACACATCCCAACTCACCTAAGTATGTAAATCACGAAAGGTTTTGTTTCGGTCAGTCCTGCATTAGGTAATGTAATCTGTGGGGTGCTTATTTTGGTCCCATCGAATTTCCAAAGTGGAGCATCTCTAGTGGAAATTTCTATGAAAAATTAATGCTTAAAAACTCCACTCGTGATCTTTTGAGAAAGATGGCCAAAGGATTTTTTTTTCACCTCTTTAAGTCTTGAAATATGCCTCGCACAAAGAACTAAGGGATGAAGCACATGCAATCACGCATATGTGCATATGGGTCGGTATATTGTGTATATATCTACTTTTAAAAATCGCTTGAGAGGCGTGGCCGTCACAAATATTGATTTCGTACCGTGCTACCGAGGGCGCGCTCAGTGCGGAAGGATAATGAAGCCATCCTTTATATCTCTAAGTAGGTGACACATCCCCCGTCAACCTCTGCCGTCTCCACGTTGAATGGGAACTTCTTCAGATATATATTTACTGGAAACCGGACGGGGTCGTCCGGGGCAACCAAACAAACAAACAAATGAAGCAAGGGACGTGCCCCGAAGACAAAAATGTAGGGAAAAATTTATATCCTACATCCCCATCGGAAACCACACATGTGAGGGTGTTCTATTTCCTCTTCGTTTATTTTTTTGTCCACATCACCAGAGCTCTTATATATGCTATACACTTCGCATGGCGTCCGAAGGGAAAAAAACGAATTGCGGACATTTGGTGACGTGTCGATCGTCGACTCCATCGAAACTTTTTTCTAGCGCCTCGATAAATCCAACCAGCTGATGCATCGTGGGTGTTATCGGAAATACGATTTCTTTTCCTTCTTGAAAGCAATATTCCATCTACTTTGCATAAATATCATAAATATTGATATTACTCTATGACCAAGTGGTTATATTCATATATCTATGTAAAAGGGTCCTTCGCTGAAGTAGTTTCTTGTTCGTGATGCATTTCGTTAGTGATCTCACGTGGACTATGGGCTCCATGTTAAATCATGTCATCGTCAAATATATACTTACCACCATTGGCTCCTCGATAAATTACTATTTTCCGGGACAAATGCAGCACAATAAAGAAAACAGGAATTCTAGAGGATTGTCTCGGCATTGCCTCGGTGTTTTCCAATAATCGCCCTTTCATGCCCTTGTTCCAACTCAGTCACGATTCTAAATTTAGCGGTATCAATTCACTCATCGATAAGTCTTCTACTACTGCACTCATAGGCGCTTGAGACCTGGAAGAAAGGTAACGAGGATGGGAATGGAAGGAAAAGGAGGGTGGGTGATTAGGTGGCATCAAAATTAGCCTTTTCTTAACGAAAGCTATGGTAAACTTTGATTTTTGTGTATAAGGAATTACAACTTAAATTATATGCGTTTTCGTAGAAGTTTCGTTCCGTAGAGAATTAACCCAATCAGCGTTAGGATTGATGTTTTCAGTATTAGCTTCTAACAACTTAGAAATGGTTAGGTTATCAATAAATATATAGCCGTACTTTTTTTTAGCTCTGTCTGATTCGGAGGCATGGAAGGTATAAATTGAACGCATTTAATCCGTTTATGTGTAATCCTTTCCATGTTTTAGATAATGTGACAGCAATTTTCTTGATTATTTTTGCTGGGACCCGAATAAATCGCCTCGTTTTAATCCTTCAGCTATTTAAAATAGTGGATAATTGCAATTATGAAATTTAGTATTTACGTATGTGAGTCCCTAAGTTTTAACTACTTATAGCTTGAGTTGTTAGTAGTTTGTGGTACTGTATTTTGACTTTTTACTTTTGGAATAATATTAGAATGAATTCAATAAGTGATTGACTAATAGAATATAAATATTGAATTTATCAGTCTATGGAATATTAGAAAGTAAAATAATGAAAATTTATGGCAAAAATGATATTTTACTCCTTTTGAAAGCCAAAGGTCTTCATTTTCACTTAAAGGGATATTACTGGATGGAAAGATACAGTGAATTTTCTTTTTTGGAGAGCATAACATTTCTGGATTAAAGAGTGATTGGGGTACTCCAGGTTGATGGGAATGATATCACACTTCATTTCCCATTACACATTACATTTGCAGTCATTTCTTTGACTGCAGCGATTCCGGAACTATCTTCAAGCTTGTTGATGCATAATCCGCTCTGAGGAGCTTGAAAATGTTACTCGGTGTCTGGAAAAAGATTCTTATGGGTGAGGCGTCACCTCAGAGCCCAAAGCCCTTCTAGTTTTACCTTAATGGCTTTTTTAGGTCTTCAATGGGTCCACTGAACCTTTGCCTTTTTGGGCAAAATAGTGACGTCGTGAAAACCTCATGTAACAGGATCAGGTCTGACTGACGCAGAATATAAATGGCACGGTTTTCCCACTTTATTCTTTACGCAATGTGTTGTTGCGAATGCCTGTAGATGCTTGGAATTAATGGGAAAATTTCTGGTGAAATGCGTCCTTTAAGTTTACTGTCGTTGCAGTGAAGAATGACAATTCAATTAGCAATGGAAAAAAATTATTTATTGTGATGTTTCTGTCAACAGCCAAATCTCAATGACTAAATATCCATTAGCGAAACATTATTTAGTTTTTGTGAGGAAATTTGCGGCGACAATATATTTGTAGCAAGCGAGCTTGTCTATGGAATATATTGAAACACCATCAATTAATTATTTGTGCTCCCTAACACCCCGAAAAAGTGTTAAAACTGGTAAGGTAAAATCCAGTTTTTTCATAGAGTATATTTTTGAGTGAAAGTTTGATTCATTGAGCAGTAAAAATATCTTTAAGAGAGTTGAGGTCATCAGGGGGTGGAGGTATATGCACATTTTTGCTTTTCCGTCAAATTCGTATCGCTTTAGTAGCCATTCCCATCGCTATCAGGCAGTGGGTACATATTTGGGTGGCAATATTCCAAGTGCATTTGAGAAAAATGTGTTCCGATGACGCGAGAAATATTTTGAGAACAACCACGCATCATTTTTGAAAATAAGAATAGAGGTATTTACGCACTGACAGAAATAAAATGTTCAATAGATTTATTACGAACTTTTACAAACCACAATAAAATCGCAAACTCACGACCCAGGTTTCGGCGCTAAGCACCATCATCAGCTGTTGACCTGAAAAGTTTGTAAAAGTTCTTAATAAATCTATTGTCATGAATTTCCACAAAGTTACGAGTGAAATTATTTCATTAATAAAATGTTTCTTCCCGCCAGTGAAAATAAATCATAATACGAGTTATTACAACCGGAAAGAAGGTGATATAATCTGTAGTGTGTCTCTAAAATGTTCACAACTCTGGCAACTGATGTGAAATGTACCCGTGCATGCATTATGAGAAATCTACCGTAGTCGGTATTAACATATGCTTTGTCCGCTAAGAATCACGATGAGCAGAAATAAGGTTATCTAACCTGTAGTTTATCTCTAAAAAGTTCGTAATTCTAACAGGTCATGTGAACTGTATCCGTGCATGCATTATGGGAACTCTACCTAAGTCTGGTTTCACAAATGTATTGTGCCCTAAGAAAAAATATTCTTTTCCTCTCACCTGAAATGTGTTTTATGTGCCCTTGGTACATCAATTGATATCACGATTCTCTTTTTAATCGGCAGGAATAAAAATCTTAAAGTTCATTTTCAGTGGTAATGCCCTCCTGTGAAGTTTCAGTACTTGATTCCATTTTTTCCGATAAGTACGTTGTAACAGTGCGTATCCAGCATTGGGAGAGAGAGAAGTTGATACTCGGTGGATGTTTCCAACCCTTTCGCCCTCACCGCCTCTAGTTGTGGCTTGCGGAGTGCACTGTAGATGGATGTAGTTGCATGCACCGGTGCGAATATTGATTAGCCGGGTGATCCATCCACCTGCGAATCCTCCCTCGCCTCTGACCTTCAAAGGCGAAAACGCACCTCGACTCAGCCTTTCTCCGTGGACCGGACGCCGCCTACGCCGCCTTATTGACGCGGCAGTCGGCGCCCGGTCGGATGTTCGGGACATCTCCCCTAATTAGGACGCCACCGGCTGGCGCGTCCGGGATAAGCGCCGGCGGAAGCCTTTTGGTCTCCCCGGAGACGTGGCCGTTGTTGGGGGAGCCGAAGAAAAAAAAACAAGGTGCCCGACCGAGGAATGGCTCTAGCTACACAGATTCAGGACGATAAGACACGCTTCGATGACGGGGGCGGAAAAAAATTGAAGAAAACAAATAAATACGCCCAATATTTTTTTTGCGCGGATATTTTCTTGAGGTTCGCTTCGCTCCTGCTTCCTTATATCCCACGCAAGCGGAAGTCCGCCATCGCTAAGACGTCGGCGAAGGATTTTCGATATCGGAGAAAAATTGCCTTCCTTCCCGCCATGCTTACAGTGCGAAGTGTTTCACTCACATAATGATTAGGAGAAGTAATGTGGATTTATCTTTTTTCATGTCTATATAAACTATTTAGTGAGCAAGGAATGCGTGTAATTTGCTTAAAATCCCTTAGAATATTATGTTAAAGGTGAACTCTGCAGTGTCTGTTCTTTATGCATTGATAGTAATCTCAATTTAGTGGTATTGCAAATAGTTGAGGATTATTTGTGAATGCTCATCCTCCGTCACACACACCTTAAGATGACTATTTCGATAATCAGTGGATTTACTTGTCGAAGTGCTTTCGTGTGCATAGAGTTTCTTAAATTTTACGCACTTTTTGTGGCATTACAAGTTTTCTCATTACGCAGTCTTGAGGTCAGAATCCCTACACTAAATGTATGAGGAGATGCAGGAATCGTTATGAACATATGCACCCCCTCGATGCCCTTAGGGATACATTCCATAAGACAAGATGAATGAAATATGTTGCATTGCTTGCCATATTTCTGTCTTTCATTTGATCATCACCATAGTACTCTAGTGAGTACATCTACATTAAAAAAAGTTGCCCCATTAAGATATATGCAGTAGCCAGTATGAGTTACTTCCAAACATTTATTCTGGGTGATACTCCATTAGAAAAGGTTTCCTAAAATGTTAGAAATGTTTGCCGGTTTGGTAGGTTTGAATTATTAATCATCGCAGTACTATGGTTCACATCAGTCCAGAAATTCCAGCTATATCATGCCTACGTATTTTAAATGAAAAGCACTTTTGAAGGGGACTTCCAGGGCCAGAGATGATCATGGGATTTTGAGAATATCCCTGTCGTTATCCGCAGTTCCAATTTTCCCAGTGGAAATCAGGCTGGTGTGTAGGCTAGAGCACTTGCTTCCTCTCCCAAGAGCCCGGGCTCACATCCTAGTAGAGGCAGATTTTTCAGTGAAATTCTGATCTCCTCTACTGGGGAGCCTTGGGGAGAGTTCAGTAATTGAAATTCAGAATTTCGTCATCCGTTGGGGAGTACGTAAAACTGTGGATTTCTAGGTGTCTTTCATTTAGAAGAGGCTAATACCAGCGTCAGGTTTATCTTCACCCCTTCATATCCAAAAGTTTCCTCTCTTTATTCATTAATCCACCTATCCGTAATGACTCAAGAGACCTGCTGCTGTTATTGTGCCCCTCCCCAAATAACAATTGCAATACTTTTTTCAAGCATCGACTGGGTTCACGTGTCCGGAATTTGTTACTAGACTGTATGGAAGAGGACTAAGGGAACTGAACGGAGTACTAAGAGTCGCCAGGCGTTGGATGCCCTTCCTGTGATGGGAAAAATCGGGAATGCCAACCCACGCGTAATGGAGATCCGTGACTTTTTACCAACTGAGTCAAGCGAGTGGAGTTTTGAGAGGGAAGGAACACAAGATCGAAAGCCCCTGGATTATAGAAAGAATATGTAGGTCAGCTCGAGCTTACGGGTAAGTGTGCCAAGACCGTTTTGACTCGCGAAGATCAATTTCAACAGTCATACCGTCGTTCAGCTGTGATTACTTATTTCCCTGCAATAATGACGCCATAGTTGTGCTGCTACCGGATGTGAAAATTGCGACGTCGGTATAGAAACACAAACAACCTAACTGTGCCCAAAAAGTGGGTGCGAATAAATAGTTCCTGTGGGTTCCTGTGAAAATTAATTTTTACACAGACCTTTCGATGACTTTGTCACTAAAATCCACGCTCATGAAAGAATTGCATGATCAGGACCCGTTTCGGCTACCTATCGTGAGAGCTTCTTGATGAAATGTCCCTTTAAAGAGGATGAGTGAGAGAATTTTAGCATAAAGTATTTTTTTTTCAAATAAGAGTAGCGCGGTGAACAAAGTAATGACTTCACCAAGCAAAGGGCGGGGAGGAGGCTTGTCGTACTACTGGGGGGTTCGGTACGCAACTCTTCGTGATATGACCATTATTTATTCGTACGTTACTCATGGCTGAAAAGGGTACAGAAAGACAGCAAGGAAAAGTACCTGTGTGTACTCTCAGAACTGATGAACACGGGCATCGAGTTAACGTCGAATAAGGAGCTCCATGGTCCACGAAAATAAATACGACCTCTTTAAAACAAAAAATGAACGAAATGAACTCATTGCTATACCCAGTTGCGCGTGAGGCCATATTTGATTTTGGACGTCATTACTTTATGGGTGTTCGTATTTTTTCAAACTGAGATTGCAGGGAGGAGGGCGCGGAAGGACCAAAGGAGATTTTTTCACAACTTTGAGCACGAAAAAAATTCGAGTTCAGTTACTATTTTTTTCGAGGTCAGCGATTCCTCCGAAAAACACCTCGTCAGTCATCATGTATTTCTTTTTCATCCGTTCCTCTATTTTTTTATTTTCAAAAGTCCCGTCCGCGTTATGTTCAAGGCAGTGGAAACGGAGAATGAGAGGTGGGTCGCATTTTTCTCCCGAGCCGGTTATTAAAACTGAAAAATGCAGGTGAAAAAAAAAACAGGATGGGGAAGAGAGATGGCCAAGGTCGGTGAAATTGGTCGGGTCGAATTGAAGGCGCGGTGGGTTGTGGGGGAGGAAGTTAACGAGGGAGGGAGAAGGACGCCCGGGAGATTTGTTGAGGAAACGCGTGCGCGTGTGATAATGAGGATAAAGAGTTCTACGTTTCTCCCTTTACCGTCGTCTCTCTTTAAAAAAAATTCATTCGTGTGAGAGTAGGCACGTCACTCGGATCAGTACTCCTAACTCGTAGCAGTTGTGACATCCTTGGGTAAAGATGGAGACATAAATATTTATCTCATGCCGTTGTGTATGATGTTGCTGTTAGTGAAGGTAGCTGAGCTCATTTTCTAGGAATGGTAGCTGAATATAAGTTACACATATAATTGGAACAATTGCAGTATTTAAGTTAGATTATTCGAAAACGGCTGGAACCATCAGAGCCATTAAGGATGTGTAAGTAATTTGCTAATAATGTTTCATTTAACGGAAAAATCCCACCTTTCTTCTCTCTGCACTTGCTAATACCTACATTCCTACAGCTCTCGCATTTATTATTGCCCTTTATTATCTAATATAATAATGATATCATTAGTCTCTCTAGTTCATTAAGCACCTTATTGTGATGTACCAAACGTCTTACATTTCATACCAGCAATAAACCCTCGTCAATCACAACATTGAGCATTACGCTTTCATAGAACGTTTAAAATTGCAATATCATCTTCCTAAACAACAAAACTTTCATGTTACGCTCTATAACACTTTTAAAAAACAAAGGAACATGGGTGACAAATTGCCCAACAATAAACATTATTGTATCAGCCAGCTCAAAGCGAGTGGATGAGAAAATTGGTAAAGTCTAACGTATTCAGATAAGATATCTGCCTTAACTTCTGTAGTATATTTGTCAAAATTACAGATATTATCTATAATCCTATAATGATTCCAGCTTAAGTAGTTATTGCGTATATTATATCTTCTTGTTTTATTTGTGTCCGTGATTAAATTATCATGCTTTTATTATCATGGTAGTTTAGTTTTGCATCTGATCTTGTGTTATGATAACCTTTCCTGGAATATTTCTTGAATTTTTATCGCCGGTCTGCTGGTGGTTTATGATCCTTTATCCTTTGGGGGTCAACTAGTTGTTTGATGGGTCAGCGCAATGCTTAGTAAAGCCGAAAGCATCTTAGTTCACCCTTTACCTCGTTTAATTAACGTCAAGTTACTAGGAAATGTTTAGTCAGGCCCAGTACAGCCCACTTAATTCAGCTCTGTCCTAAACTTTGGCCGCTATCCTCTTGAGTCTAAAGAACCACCTTGTCCCCGTGGGGTATTGAGTTGAAGTTCCCGGTGGACATAGTGTCACAATCTCGTTACAGAGGGTGTGTGACATTATGTCCGCATGCCCACGTTCTACCTCGAAATCTCTCGCTAGGCTTACACTGTGCTCCCCGAACAACGAAAAAGGTAGAAGGTTCAAATTCCGCTTGAGGAACAGGCAACGTTAGTGATATTTTAAGTTGTCAAACTCCCATCATTTTTAGTTGAAAACTCTGATATCTAAACCTGAAAGCGAATTTAAAGCAGTAAAAAAAGTGTGGAAGAATATATTATCTCAATTGAATGCTAGAAAACTTCAAGAAAGACGTTTTAAGAAAAGGTATCACAAAAATTCTAATAAAAAGTTTATGCTTAATGGGCTGAACGGTGAAATTGAGAGAGAGAATTGATTAATGATTAAATGAATTGATAAACTGTTTGATAATATCTTCCTTTTGTCTCTAAAGTTGGAGATATGGTTAAAGACATCAAATAATAAGTGAAAGGAGGGTTTTCCCTCCTTAGTGTGCTAAATCCTGAATCAAATCGTGTGCAATTTTTACTTTTTCCCTCCAGAACTGATATCAAATCACATGGCACTATGTGTTTTGAATGAAGTATTTATTATCTGTTAACATTAAATTGCTTGTACGAGATTATCCCCTTGCTTAATTCTCATCTTCACTTTTCTCATCCCTCTCCCCAAAATGCTCCGAAGAATTTTCTAAGACCCCTGTTGTGTAACCTAAAGGGACTCACTCCTATGGACCCTATCTCTTTTGCGAATGATAAAGCAAAAAAAAAAGATATTTTTTTTTAGTTTTTACTATTATTTTTATACACTTATTAGTATTTGTATCATAAGTAATTCCTAAGCAAATAATTAACTTATATATCTTCCCCCCAAGGTAACGGAAGGTTAGAATACTCACTCCGCCTTCCTGAGGATAGTGCGCCTTAACGCTTTTATTGACTTCCCCTAGCATCTTTAATTTCAAGTAATATGTGAAAGACCACTATTTTATTTTTGATGTTATATTCTGTGGCAAATAAGTGAACACGTAGGCTTTTAAATATTTTTCTCTTGATATCTTTTCTCGCTAAACCCTATTTTAATGGCTGGTTACTTAACATTCGTCACCCCACACCCCTGCGAAGACTTCGGGAGTAATGGAAGGGCGTAACTTCTTCTGCCTCAAGCACACACACAAATGCCCTAGGTTCCTTTTTTTACATCCTTTTTCTGGTCTCTTGATGTTTTGTGAATAATGAGACTATGAAATATTTTAGTCAGAAACCATACCTTATCCAGAATCAATTGGTCTATTCCACAGTTCTCAAAGATTGACAAATGTCGTCTATATTTGAATTTCATGAGCGTTTTATAAACTCAAAGGAAATTTCAATGAACAATTCATGACCCGTTTCCTCGCAGCAGATAACACGGAGTGATGTTTTAATATTGGAATACAAATGTCGCTAGGGCGTCACGCAAGATTTAAATGAAGTCATGGAGAGTATGAAAGGAAACAATCAGGATGAAAAATTAAACTTCGAAAAAATATGACCTCAGTGTAGTTAAAAAATCGTTTGTATGAACTTAATGCAATGACTGTTGACCGCGTATCTCTAAAATCTTGTAGCTTGGAGTGGTAGGAATACGATATAGGAAAAAATGTCAGTACCGTTGCTGAAAATAATCTAAATAAAAAATGAACTTGTAGAAAACGAATATATTTTCTACTTGGGGCTCTCAAAAACCTTGGAACTATAAAAAATAATTGATTCACTCTTCTCCGTGGTGATTGCAAGGTGCGCTCTTATTTTCTAAGTGTGAATATGTGTAAAACTACAATTTATTTTTTTATTTGTTTTTTTTTTGTTCATCATAAAAGTAACTACCAAAATCAAAGAAACAAAGTAGTAACAGCAATAAGATTTAACAAAAGGAATTTTTATATGAACAGGTTATCCACATTGGCAAATGACCCAAGAAAAATATGGTTAGAGATAAATAAATTAACTGGTAGAAGAAGTAATGTAGATAGCAATAAGAATTTGCAAGGATTTAAAGGAATAACTGATAATGAATTAGGAAAAATATTTTTGAAGCAGTTTAGTGATGAAATAGAAAAAATTAAGGTAAACTGTAACCACAAAATTCTTTGCATCCCAGATAGTATCATCCAAAGTAGTATTTTTGTACCAGAGATATCGGCACTAGAAGTGAGCAAAATATTAACTACCATAAAAAACAAAGGTCCTGGCATAGATGGTATTAGAATGATTGATATAAAAAATTATGAAATATACCTTAATATCTTGGCTAAATTCATAAATTTGAGTATAGAGAGGGGAAAAGTACCTGAGAAAATGAAAACAGCTATCGTTAGTCCGATATACAAAGGTGGTGCTCATGGGGATGCCAATAATTATAGACCTATATCCATACTGCCTTCTCTGCATAAGGTTATTGAAAGATATATAGCAAACTTGTTGCTTAAATTCATGGATAAGAATAATATTATTGCAAAGCACCAGTATGGATTTCAAGAATCTAAAGGTACTAAATTTGCACTGGAGAAACTTTCAGAAACTGTAAGAAATGCATTAGAAAAGAGAATGAGTGTAATCTTATTATTTATTGATCTCAAGAAAGCGTTTGATACAGTTGATCACGAAATACTCTTGCATAAACTAAATAATATGGGTAAAGGAGGAACAATATTTGATTGGTTCGTTAGTTACTTGAAGGACAGGAAAATTAGGATAAAAATAAGGGATGACTATATAAGTGAACCTGTTTCCACAAATACAGGTGTTCCTCAAGGCTCTATCCTGGGCCCATTGCTATTTCTAATTTACATAAATGATGTATTTAAGATTATTAACCATTGTACTTTACTGCTATATGCAGATGATGCTTTATTAATTTCTACTCATACTAATTTTGGAGATGCAAAATTGATGCTGGAAAATGATTTTAAAAATTTCTTATGCTGGACTCATGATAACAACTTAATTGTAAATGAAAATAAATCAAAAGTTATGCATGTTGTAACAAAGAGCTCACAGAGAAAAATATTAAAAATTGCCAAACATTCACATGACTGTTTACATGTAAGCTCAATAAATTGTAAATGCCCAATATTAGAACAAGTAACAAAGTACAAATATTTGGGTATAATTATTGATGATGCATTCAAATTTAAGAACCATGTCATTGCATTAAATACAAGATTAAGAAGAATATTATATCAAATGTATTACATAAATGAATTAATTCCATTTTTTGCTCTGAAATTAATATATTATGGTTTAGTTGAGAACTTAATAAGATATGGTATCACTATATGGGGAAATGTAAATAGTATGTACCATAAATTATTAATTAAGAAACAAAATAAATTCATCAAAGTCTTGTATGGTAAAAGAGATAAAACAAACACAAAAATTGAAGACATGTACAAATATTTAGGTATTCTGAGGTTAGACAAATTATATAGATATATCATAATCCAGGACAACTATTTCTGTAACACTTATAAAAAAATACGTTCCTGTAAAAAGATTGAAACTTTTCGTTCTGTGAGAAATTTAATTGTACCTCTGCAATACACAAGATATGGGAATAATACATTTAAAGTGGTTGTACCAAAAGAATTTAATAAAATACCATATAGTATAAGTAAATTAACTACAAGAAATGAAGTTAAAGTTAAAATTAAAACATGGTTGTTAGAAAATCAAAATGATGGGTAAAAAAGAGTGTAATTTGTAATATATTGTTTACTAAATATTGTTTACAGAAGCATCTATATATATGCAAATATACTTGATACTTGAATATTTAAATAGATATCTATGTGTGTATATGAGTATAAAATTGAATATGAGTATGCATGTTAAGGTTAAAATTAAAACATGGTTGTTAGAAGATCAAAATGATGGGTAAAAAAGCATGTAATTGTACAGTATATTGTTTACTAAATATTGTTTATAAAAGCATCTATATATAAGCAAATATACTGGATACTAGAATATTTATATAGATGTGTGTGTATATGTGTATAAAATTGAATAGGAGTATGCATGTGTATATATATGTAAATAGGGAAAAATGTATATATCAGGAAAATATGTGGTAGCCATATAATTTAATGATGTTGTGGAACCCGCTGACAAGTCCTTTGGACTTAGCGGGGCCAAATATGTTATATAAATAGCATTAATATGCATAAAATGTAAATGTATTAATAAATGCATAATAAATGCATAATAAAAAAAAAAAAAATTATACAAATTTCAATTTATCTTGAACTATTTAGAAAACATGTAGAAACCTCCCCCCCCTAACATTAACTCCCTTTACGACCACATCGAAAGCCATTGAATTTGGAATGTTAAGGAAACCCTGAGTAAAAGGTGTTCACAGTTTTACATACATTTTGCTAACATCCTTGATGCCATGCTTTTCCAAAATTAGAGCAGATTTTGGCCCGATAACAATGAAAAGTATATAATTCTACTTTTATGTAGAGTGCTCTTTGGGAGCAGGTGAGCTTTTATGCCTTTGCATATATTGGGATTAATTTCCGCATTTTACATAGGTGTGTTCATGCATTCATTACTCATGCATAAACAAAATAACTGTTTCTATGTATCAATTATTTGGTTTTCAATCAGTTACGTTAAGTTAGATGGCAGAATCTCTGCATTGTAACTACTATTTCTTCATGCTTTTCTTGCATAATCTAATTACTCTCCTTTGATTAGTATGATTTAATGACCACCTTCAGGATAAAATCGCTTCTAATTACTTGCTCTATAATTCTTCCGCCTTAAAAGCCTCCAGAAACTTTTTTTTCATCACCATTTCTAGAACCTCCTCGCCCTATCTGTCATTATCCACCGTCCAGGAAACTCCAAACTTAAATCGAAGAAAACCGCCATCGTCTTTCCATCCTTTTTACCAGAGCCTCGCAACCCCTTTACGCACCATAATTGTTAAAACCAGTTGAAAGTACATGACATATTAATTCCTGTGCTAACTTTTCATGCTTTCTGTTTGACTGTCACAGATGTAACCATTGTCACCCACAGAAACTGGGTGGCAATTACAACAAAGAACACACAGAGGGTACTCTTACGGTTAGTTTTACATATTTCTCTGGTAACAGCCTCCTTCCTCTGCAGGAGAAACATCACTACTCAATGAAGCTCCTCTATTACTGTTGAAAATGATGGATGAGGCCACCGAAATGTACGAAACTAATGTCAGTAAATGTATTTTTTTGTGTTTAATTTTCACACTTTTAATCACAGTGTACATGTAATTATTATAACTTACTACGTGTATCTACAGAAGTACATATGTGTGGGCGTGGTTAGATTGATACAGATGCTTGCACACGTGCTGGTAATTCGCGGGAAGCTCTCTCAAGTTTGAGGAAGCTTCCCATCCCAGGTACGTAGATGTGTGGGACGAGTCGCACAGAGTGAGTGAGTTGGTCGTTCCGCAGGGACATCTGCCGGGCGTTTCCTCACCATTATCCCTCCTGCCTCCGCCCCGCCCATCCTCATCCGGGGTCGTATTGCCGAAGCTTTCCCGATGTCTCCCCGCTATAAATCCGAGGCCATTAAATGCGAACACACGCGACGCGAAACGGGGCTGGGGCACGAGAAGTGCAGGCCTTCAAATCCGTCGTGGAAACCCCTCTTTTTCTCTCTCTCCATTCATATCCTACACTATTAAACGATTCCAAACGGTGGTTACTACTGAAAGTGATGGACCTGTGAGAGGATGCCTTAAAAAGTACGGTCTTGGGGCGAAGGTTTATATTCGACATGCACAGAGGGTTCGCGCACCAAATCGGTAACTAGACGGGCGCAAACAATAAACTGAGAGGCAAAGGTGTCGTTGCATTCTATCCTAGCTTTTGGTAGGATTCTTCTTGTTCCTCTTGCTTTCGGCAATCCTTGGATTGAGGTATAGGTTTTCTATATATGATTAGCTCTTGTGCCCCGCTACATTTTTCCTCGTATGCACTAAACGAGACGTCTTCAGTTATTTTCCGACATACATCTATGTCCAACTCTCCCTCTGGGTCATTTCGGCTTCACGTATCTCCCTCCATAATAGTTTTAGATTCTCTTTAAATGGTGAATACATGGTCGACGAGTTCATTTGACCCTAGTTTTTTTGTCTCCAGATAGTTCACTTTTCTCCCATTCCTAGAAAGAGCTCTTTCAGTGATATGTGGAGCATTATGAGACCAAAACATGGAGATCCTCTCGATACAGCCCTCGAGTTTCGACCGTTTTACTAATGAAATATCCTTTTCTGGTCCAGTATTCGAAACAGAGCCTTTTGCCATAGAAAAAAACTGGACTCCAGTGTCCACAGTATCTCAATCTTCAACTAAAAATGGGAGATATGTTCTGCTGAGTGCTTACAAAGCCTTAAGAGCATTAGATACCCATGAAGTTGGTTCCATCATACAGATTCAGCTAACCTAAGTTAGAATGAAATATTTATTTGGTTTTACGGCCTATATTGTATGTGAAGTTTTCGTCGGTCTCTGCATCAGGTTAGGCGTTTTACACTAATCAAAAACGCAATATCTGATCCGTAAGGTCCAAATATTCCACAAAGATTATGGTCGGTCTTCAGTATTTAAAGATGTGTTAGTATTTTCTTGAGTTATTTGAATTAATAATTCGTCCGGATTTCGTAGAATATGCAAAAGGCTCTCTAGAATATTCAGCGTTGAGTAGAACCATTGAGCTCTATGGTAGAACTAATATATATGTACTGATATTTTAGAATTATCTATCTTTTGTGGTGTGTGAAGTAGAGTGTTTACTATGATAAGTCTGCATGATTATTTCATATTCTGGCATGTTTATAATCCAATTTTAACCGAATGAAACCGTACATTGTAACTCTTTACGATGATTTCCAGCTCTTTTTCTCCGTACTCCCGAAGGAAAGGTGTAATTGTATTATTTGTCCATCCACTACCACAGGAATGCGAAATTTCATGAGCTCTTCAAAGTGTGGCCGTAATGAGTTTTTTTGGATCTATATTAGCAACCTGATTCCAGCAAAATCCTCGTATTTTATCCAATGAATCAGGACTACTCCACGATTCTTCTTTGCTGATTCTCATTCAGCAGAGGTGGATTTCGGTTGTTTGTTGTTCCAACTGGTTATGATACATTGACCTTCCTATTAGGGTAAAATTTATATGATATTTTATATATTATCTTTCCGAGTAAGTAACGAAGTCCTAAGAAGAGTGGGAGAAAAGAGAAGTCTTCTAGATACCCTAAGAAGAAGACCACATCATGAGACATGATGGCCTGATGAAGACAATCGTTGAAGGGCAAGTAGACAGGAAGAACGTCAAAGGAAGGCCTCGTATGAGATGAATGGAACAAGTGATGAAGGAGAAGAAACACGTAAATACTGAGATATTAGCTGATAGAAGAACTCAGTGGAGAGCTGCGTCAAACCAATCTGAGGATTGATGACTAATGATGATGTTTCTCTAGTATTCCCGTATCAAGTCATCAACGTTGGTTTTCTTACCATGCTCAAGATTATAGGCACACTATCACTTCTATAACATCTTACTTGAGCCTTTAATGAGTTATTTCCTGGTCCCATTTGTTACTTTACTGGCTTCCCCTCAACATTAAGGCCAGTTTTTACAACACAAGGCTCCATAGCAGTGTGAAATAAAACATACCTATACCTCCCTCACTTTGTAATCTCCTCATCTCGTCACTCTCTCCATTCCGCCTCTTTTCCTTTATTTTATGTATTTTTAAGTTACTTCGACTCTTTTTATTCAGATATTTCATTCAGTAAAATATTTTTTATTTCTAGTTTTTTATTTCGATTTGTGTAGATTTTGATGGATTATCGCGGCACTTGTATTGCTTTCAACTAACGGCTCCTTCTTTATATTGTTTCTGTGTCCAGATCAGCGTGTTTCTTACCATCTGTTTATTCCATCCACGAAGCCATTTCATCTTTTTTTTACCTCTCTAATTATCAATTCCGTCAACAAACTCAGTCTTCAAATTTACCCCAACGACCTTCTCTCCTCCCCACATTACTCAGTAATATTTCAGTCGTAATACTCCTTGTCATCCAACGAAAGAATTTAATGAGTTGTATTATACTATTTGATTTACTTCACCTCATATTTTATTCTAAGAGATATGAAGCTACTTCTATGAATTCACAATTGTAAATGATTCATGTTTTCCTTTATGACCAATTGGAGAAGATTTAAGTCTTCATTTTCCTCGTCAAGTAGATATTAAAATAAGTAATAGGTATATATAAACAAAGTAAAACGGATTGAAGGGATATAGTGCCTTTACTGGATTTGAAATTTTTGGAGAAGTTTGGGTAGTAAATCTGTGTCAATCGATATGTAAATCGGAAGTTCCTTGATGGCACACTCCGTGTTAAAAAACGTTCTAGACTGCATACAAGGCCTCTCTTTTTTTGGCCACTGCGTACGTAACACTTGTTGAGTATGCTGAGAATCCATTCCGGATAAATTTTGCTAAATAAAACTGCTTCGAGCAGTGGAAACGGTTGTAATTTTAACTCTTGCGACTCTTTGCTGCTCCTCGGAAAATTCCGTGAATTGGATTCCAAGAAAGTTGCAATAAAAGCCGAAATGTGTGACGAATAAATCCGATCGAATATCCCAGAGAGTTGCGTAATTTGAACTCTTGGAATAAGTCGACTCTTCGAGAAGCGAATCCCTTCTCCTCCCCATTCCCCTGTTCCATCACCTCGTTTTCATTGAGTTGAGAAAGCCGTAAAAACTGCCCGCGACGGATGCGGAGGGAAATGGAGACTTCCTTGCGGACGATAAAGACCTCCTTGTGCCTCCATTTTCGCTACGAGTTCCCTTCTTACACTGTACGGATGCGAGGCGTGTTTTTTTTGACTTGATGACCCAAGTGTTTACCCCTAGCAGGTATATATCAGTGGTGCTGTCTCCACAGACGGCATCAAAAATGCTTTAACGGTTGGAAAATTTTGTATTTTGAGTGAATGTTATGACATTTTTACATTTTTTTACTTTTTCAATCGCCTAGCTATCAAGATTAACATGCAGTGATCTTCTTTATTTCTTTATCTTTTTCTAAGCATTTTAATTTTAAAATATTTTTTACATAATACAATCCTAATATCCACTCTATTACAATGATTGCCAATCCCTTATTCTGCGGCATATGCTTAACCGATGTGTGCCATCTATTTCTTAATAACTTCCACAAGGGCCATTCGTCAGTAACTTTCCTCCACACTTCTTGATATTAATTACGCTCTTGTCAACTTATAATTGGCATCCTTTTATACAGATCTCAAATGCATCCAGTCATTTCATCTCTGCTTTAGCCTCGGTGATTTTCTCGCTACTCACTGCATTCAAAGATCTTAAATATGTTTTCTCAATGCTATATTAAATGAATAGTCTTCTTTTATTACTAAAAAGACTATGTGCTTTGAAAATTCAGTTCAATGTACTCATGGTACTTCTTGTGATTGGCCGATTTACTCTGATGATTCCAATCCTACAATTCCTGTTACCAACATTCAGGAAAAGCCGAGGAAAAGTGTTGTTTCTGAAAAAAAAATTCATGTTCAATGAATCTGAAACCTTCTTTGGGATTGAACTCACACAAAATGAAGAAAACTAGTACAGGAGGAAGAAAAACCAGCTGAAAAAGGAGTAAAATTATCAAACGTTGCTACAGTTAGATATTGGGTTTAATGAGAAATAGTTTTCGATATTTGTTACTCTGAAAGTATATGGTTTCATTTGTGCCTGAATTGCTGTATATTCAAGCTAAACATAACATACATATATACTTGAAAGTAAAATTAATTGCTTATAAGTACTATTAGATATAACATTATTCACATAACTATATGGCAAATAGTTGGAAATAATAGTGGAAAACACCCCTGACGAAGACTAGTTTGGCATCAACAGAGTGATAGATGCATTAGTAGCTGCTGTGGCCCTGAAATGCTTTATTGAGCGAGAAATGAAAATTCTCTGGACAATGCGCGGTTGTATCTTCATTTTTTAAAACATGTGGTGATTTTTAGAAAGGGATAATTATTAAATTGCTGGTGGAAATGGGTTTGATCCACTTCTGCTGGAGAGTAATATCAACATTGCGTATGGAGATAGAGATGATGATTGGTTTCCTTGATAGTGCTGAAAGATTATGAATGAAAGTGTTAGGAGTAATGATATGCCAATTCCATAACAATGTTCCAACTAGAAAATGTACCAAATGAGCCAAAAAAATCTAATCGTATTCTTACGTCAAGGAAAAGGGAACGACGAAAGTTCACAAAAACAACGAAAGAACTTGTGAGCGAATATCAGAAGATTTTTTAGTATGAGCTTAAAACGGCTAAAAATAATCAAAGAATCTCATTATCTTCCTTAGCTACTTACCTATTAATTTGCACGAAAAAGAAAGATGGCTGGCATTAGGTACAGTCCTGCTTAGAGTAAGCATTCTACCGAAATGAAAGGCTGCAAGATATAAACCATGCATGATCGGACGCCAGTAGCAACTTAACGAACGTTAAGCAGCTGGTAATTCTTGAGTGGATTAAAACGTTATACATTACTAGGTGGGGATTCGCTCCTTGCCTCTAAAAAAGGTGACTTTCTGGGAACTCCGTAGCTGAGGGTGAAGAAAACAACATTAGATTAAATAGTGTTATAAGAAACTCAGAATCTGACATGAATGCTCGGAAAGTTCTGGTGATACATGTCACAAATAATGTTTAAGATAATAACGAAAAATTGTACTGTATTTTCTCTCGCCATGTAAAAACATCTAAAGATTACTTTTTTCTATTCCAGAACTTTTACCGGGAAGATGGTCGCCGTGGTTCACGGGTGCACAGCATAAAGCACCAATCAATGGTCTCTATAACGATCCCATTGGAGCCATTCTTCTTTCATTGTGTGAGACTCGTTAAGGAGATGACCGTCGCTCGCCACGATTGATGAGACGGTCTCCGACTGACGTCGATCTGGGGTGACCTGATTGGGCGATTTTTTGCTCCTCATTGTCGTCGCAGTCAAAGAAATGGGATCAGTGGATTTCCCGAGGGAAGGTGAGTATCTCACGCCTAGGCCATTTGAACTCCCCTTCATGGTGCTCGCATTTGAAACGACCGTAGACTTACAGATTCCCCTCGAAGTCACTTAATCCGTAACGTTAGGCTCGTTTTTGCCGTTGTCATCAGTTGAAGTCGATTGCGAGATTGGATGCAAATTGTGAATGGCAGGAATCTAGGATTTGGTGGAAATGTAGGGTGTCAACACTAGCCCGCAATCATTGAGGGGCTGAGGGTTCCTAGGTGTAACTACTCAACTGGCCGACAAAGTGCTAAACTTGAATTCTTCTCCTCGAGGCACTTAAAGAAAAACATTTGCCATTGCTGGTACCTGAATACTGGTCCTGACCTTAGTATGGAAAGCGAATGATTTCTTCACAAAACCAACATAAAGCATGTTGAAATAGCAAAGTGGCAAGCAAGAGAATTATATTTGTTTAAAAATTTATCGCTGTGTAATTTTTGTCAAGATACTCCAGCAAAGTGGCGCCATTTTCCATTGCAATTCTGAAGGCGTAAAAGTTGAAAAAAATAGCTTCAATCGAATCATCGGACAAGTGACGCAAAGTGAAAGTTTAATTTTAATTTTGGAATTTTGCGCTTTGAAAACGCTGAATATTATATAATGATGCGAAATGTATGCAACTTTTCTTCTTCTGTTCGAAGATTTGATGATATACTTTTGATGATAAAACCATGGTCGAGTTCAATGAATTTAATGTGAAATCAGACAGTTATTAGCAGTGCTCCGTTACATTAAAATTTAAGAAATCCTCGCGATCGGGCTGGAATTTGACTAATACCTAAACAATGTGATGACGAAGTCCAATCTTTGGAGTCCAGGTTTTAAAACTCGCCAAGGGAGTCATTATCAAAAAAGTTTGGAATTTGGGCTTTCAGAGACAATCACTCAAGTCTATTAATACGTTTCCATTCTTTTGAGTGCTTTCTAATTGCTTTGAAAAGGCAAAGGGATCGATTGATACATATCCTTCTACCATAATGGTGATAAGAAGATTCTCATCGACTTTGGTGATGTAGTTAACGTTTGTCGAATGTTTTCGTCAAGCGAAATTTTTTTCTACCGTCTGGTTTTCTACCAGGCAAACGACCACTCTATTGAAAGAACAAAACAAGTGATAGAAAATTTGGAGTACTTACTTTAAAATTTACTATGATTGCTTTTTATCAAGTTCGTAATAAATTTTAAATCTTCCTTCAAACTTCCTTTCTACCTCATAATAGTCATTAAGAATAAGTAGGAAACATGACTCTCTGTCTAAAACATTTGGCATACACAAAGTATATCTTTCTTAAAATTTCTAGGATACATACTTTGAATTTGATATGAGCAAATAGAGACGCTTGGTTTGATGCGATGCTAAATTTAGCCTTTAAGGGTCTTTTTAGGTGCCCACTTTCAGACCTTGACTCTAATTGTTACGGGGAGATGATACAAAATGTATACCATATATGTAGTAGAAACTACTTAGTGGCAATACATTTAAACTTTTACTGCACATTTATTTTTAGAAAATTTCCATTCTGATGGTATTATAATTTTACGTCATCCAGTGGCCATAGATTTTCAGTTACCCTCGAAAAAGGAACTATATGAATTCTAGCACCCTTATACTCCAAGTTAGAGAAATGCTGTACCTAAGGTCTAGTATTCATTCGGTTTTTGTTAATGTTTACGAAATTATATGGCTAACTTATTCATTTGGCTGAGATTTGAATCCAATGTGTGGAATCAAATGATCTAAGGGGGTCTGAATAAAAAACAATGAATTAAAAAACGATTGATATACCTAAGGCATTCATTTTTCCCAAGATTTTTACCAGTACCGTTCCTTCGACGCTAAAATTAGATCAAGAGATGAAAATGATGCCGTGTGCACGAAGTGTTATCATGTAATGAATGAAAGTAATAGGTGTTTAAATGATAGATGAGTGGAATAAAGGGAATGAAAGATCCTTTCTCACTTTTGCTTAGAATTTTATGAGGAAAAGTGCGACTGTTGTTTGTTTCAATGTGTCCCTTGCATCACATCAAGGCTGTACCTGTTGAAATTAAAATCATTTTAACACCTCATTTACCTGCTTCTCCTCTCTTAGACTGTCTACTTCTTTTCATTAAAAAAAATTCTCGTCTATAAGTACGCTTAGTATTCTCTCCGATTTCAATGTCCAAGGCCTTCCTTTGCTACTCCGTCCACTAATTTTTTCAATTACTATAGTTTTCATGAGACTCTGATATGTGCAAACTTTCCTTTTTTCTAGAATTTTTATCAAATTTTAGTAATTTTTGTTTTAACCAATTGTTCTTAGAAACTCTTCGTTAGCCATTTGTGTCCATCCATTGCATCTTAAATATCCCTGTGATACACGGCATTCCTAATGCTTATAGTCTTGCTTTTTGTCCGGTTGCTATTTCCATATCAAGTTGCCATAAATTAGCATGTGCCAGATGGCCTTATGGACTACTGTTTAACAGATATCCTAAGTTATTATGAACTACTTTCCTACTTCCAAGCTAATATATTAAGCCGGATTATTTTTTTTATAGTTTGGAAGTATGTTTTCTTCACCTAAGATATACTTGTATTATTTTATTATTACTCTTATCACTGTCATGAAAAGCTATTTTCATGGTAAAAAATCTTCTGTATTGATGAAACCCAGTGAAATAAGTGAATAATAAATACTAAATTACTGCGTATATTACGCAGATTACCACGTTAATGTTTGCCACAAGTAATAGGCATTTGGAACAAGTGATTATTTTAATGATGATAACTATTGACCTATATGCAAGACAAGGTAGCAATATTTTTTTTGATAATTGTATGGAATATCATGAATAGGAGCCAACTAAGCATTTACGTAATTTTATCCTTGGCAAATTGGGTAGGTAGAAATTTTGGACGCTCCTTGAGTGTGACCGCAATTTATTTCCTAAAGGTAAAACCACCGTGAAATAGCCTCCAGTTTTTGAGTAATTAGGTCAACGAGAATCGAAGGTCTTACCCAAATTGCTGTTTGGAGAAAATTTCAGGGTAGAATTTTAAGCAGCTGGGGACGATGCCTCAAGGCGAGACTATAAAGTGGTCTTAATAGTCGTTCCCGGAGTGAAAAAATAGGTGTTCGCTATTGTTCTCAAGAGTTATGGTTCACAATTTGATGACATGGTCCTTTCTAAATGCAAGATTCTGCATCAATAACGCTCAGGTA
This sequence comes from Platycnemis pennipes, assembly GCA_933228895.1. Classification (NCBI taxonomy): domain Eukaryota; kingdom Metazoa; phylum Arthropoda; class Insecta; order Odonata; family Platycnemididae; genus Platycnemis; species Platycnemis pennipes. The sequence goes on from OW121851.1 coordinate 37,157,686, forward strand.
CCTGGAAATTTTATTGGTTTTCTTAGGAATCCTCCACTCTTGAATTGTCGCAAAAATATTTTTTATTAACATCTGTAGCATCACTAACTGGGAAACTTTGTATGCAAGTTTGCTTACTGGATAGTCTTTCTTTCTTCCTCCCTCAAAAGTTCTTACCATTTTGGTCAGCATTTTAGAAATTGGAGTGGAAAATATATTGCGAGATAGGCCCTGTGAATTGATCAATAATCTGTTACATTAACTCCATTTCACTGACTTAAAGTTGAAGATACTCCGCTTGGTTGGCAAGTACGGCGTCTAGACTCATGGGAGCAGTGAAAACTCATATCATGGAAGTGGAAAATTTTCCATTTTTGAATTATGCTAAATTTTAAGGTCACTTCTCCATCTAATTGCTTTCAAGTCGATAACACATCCGTTCTTCCATTCTTTTCTTTCCTCTACCTACCTTGACCACTATACATGATTACGACTGACATTCCATTAATTGTTCCTTGTACTGGATGATGAGATTCTAGTGTAGAAGTACGTGCTGCATTTCTTTATAAACCGGTAGGTTCTACAAATCTCGTTACATACTGTTATAACACTGTTCCGCTATTTGACAGCTGGCAATGAATATTTTATTTTAATGGCCTAGCTTAAAGTTATAAGCCTACGGTCATTCACAATGCTCCCCGCATGCTGAGACTGATCAAATGAAAAGCTCTTTCCGTAACGTAGGTTTTTCAATGCGAAGTTTATTCACCCAGTTATTTGGAGCAGAGGAACATGATTGGAAAGAAATTTCTAGTGATATTTAAAACATCTCTGTTGAAACTTCTTAGTGGAAATTATATACTTCAACTCAATAAGAAAGGAACCTATGATAAACTATGCTATTTACCTTCTGAGCTTCTTCTTATTGCACTGCATGATGCCAGAGTAGAAACCACAATCGCTTGAGATTGAGCGACTTAACGTCTCGAGCATCTTCGTGATTGAGGAACTTCACGGCATAACTTTGTTGATGAAATGAGCCATTTTAAGCTGTATGCAATGCAATTGCGGCGTCTGCTATGACCGCATCCATTGCAATGCGACTACGCAACTTTGAATGTTCAGATGAGTTCTCTAGTTTGTATTCCCCTATATTCGGTGTAAACAGGCCCTAATTGAGCAGGGCAACGATCTGCTACCTGGCACCCACTTCGGAACTAGGACAATACCTTGCTCGCGCTCACCGTCGAATAATCAACATTTCTCTATCGCTCACCGTAATAATCAGTATTTGTGAAGCACAAGGGCTGCAATTAGGTGCCGTTGACCGCTAAGATCAAAATCGACCCAAATTGCCTCGTTCATTACAGTATGCTATTCCAGATCATACTATGCGGTCTATATGCCAAACCAGGGATTGCCAAAGTGTAATTGGTTGGATGTTAGCTACAAACCACAAAAGCATGCTACGCGAATATTTTGCTGTGTAACAATCCCGTATCACAAACTGGAAAACTAGCACTTTCATCCATTGGCTTCTAATATTCAATACTTAAAATTTGTTACAGCCTACAGAATGTCGGCTGTAGTGGTTAAGTTACAAGTAATAGGTTTTGTGCACTTGCTTGCAAATCAGTCTCTACAGCCAGGATTAAAATCAATTACTATGCTCAAAACTAGGATGAAATGGGTTTCTTCTGCACATCCAACAGTCAAGGTATTTCTTTTGTAGGATATTTGTTTCTCTAGTTTAATGCTGTGTAATATCTTATAACCATTCATGTGACAGCCTCATTAAAGATGTACTTGATTTACTCAGGACGCAAGATGACATTGTGAAACATTATAACTTCAACATCTTTACTCGGAAGAATTTTAATATATCTGTACCTTGTTTAGAACTTTTGATCGCGCGTGAATTTTTTTCGAAACACGATACAAATCAATTTATGAAATATATTGAAAAAAATAATGTGGTAGAAACTAAAACCTGAGTTGAGATGGGTTTTTACTAATGGATTTTGGGCGGCATTAAACAGTATTTTCCGGTACTGCTGCTCATCTGGCTTTTTAAATTAGTTATTTATTTATTATTTTGCCAAAATATACAAGTATTCGAAGTGTAATTACTCATTTAATACTAGCGGTAAAGCGATACTAGGCAAGCCGTTTATGTTTTGGTAAATTAGTACCAGGTAAAACTGATGATGAATGATAAAAATGCCATCTTTTCTGTGAATTTACTATGGTTTGAAAGTAGCACGAGTGTACAAGAGGTAATACGAGTATCTAGACAAATTACACAACGTTTTTCTGATACCTAGCTCTTAGTACATGCTAATAGTATCATTCTACTCGAATCTTCTTTAGGTAAAATTAGATTTCAAGAGATTTTTTATAGATACAGCTAAAGGAGAGTTAATTTAGAAATTACACCACGTTTTTCTGATACCCCGCTCTTAGTACATGCTAATAGTATCATTCTACTCGAATCTTCTTTAGGTAAAATTAGATTTCAAGTGATATTTTATAAATATACAGCTAAAGGAGAGTTAATTTAGGAGAGATCTCAAAATACGCTATTGAAAACGCGGAACGACACTGCTTATTCCTTGTAAATAATAATTATCTCTCTAATTGTGTTTGCTTTCATTTTCAAAGTTTTTGAGGCCCAATATACTTTGATAGTAACAGCAAAATACTCAATACGCACATCATTAGCCAACGGCAAAGTTATAATGTAAGTTAATATGACTTTCAAAATATAATGATCTACCGAATTACAAATTAAAAATATGTATAATTTTGAATATGACTACATATTTAGTGTCGTCATGTTTGGGAATCAATTTTCGAATTGTTCCTCATGCGTTGTGAGCAGTTAAACTTTGACTCAAAATAGGGCTGGTCCCTGTTGAAACAGCCGTGAGCATTATTATAAAATGAAGTCTAATACTTAATTGCCAAGTATATATCTCTTTACTCGCGTAACTACATCTCATTAGCATTAGAATTTGAGTGGGAGCATTACTTGTGTAATTTCGTTTTTGTTTTAATTTTAGTTTTTTCATAGTTGTTCTTCCTTTTGAGAATTGATCCTCCGCACCTTATCATAGTGCATATCTACGTAATATTTTGTGCTGAGAATAATGATTTATATTTAGAGTGGTCAATGATTTATATCGCCAAAATATATTTCTCATTATCGTTAGCTCGTTGCTATATTAATTTGCTTGAGCACTAATGATGTAAAAACTCCTTGCTCTACTTTTTCCAATGTAGCATACCGTACTCCAGCATTGCCATTTCTAATGATTATTCTGCTCCTTGGCATCAAAGAAGTAATTTTAAATGAAACTCATGTTAAAGATGAACAGAAAGTGTATTTTTTGCGGCTGAGGGAATCAGAACAAAGGTAAAAGATTTCGTGTGTTAGCATCCATTGAATAAATATGAGCTCAACCTTAACTTCGTAGTGCATTTCTTTGGCCAAATTAAGGGAAGGAATTTGAAAAGAATATTTTAAGCAAGTGTTTTCAAAGGTTTGTTGTATGGGTTTACCGGAGCAAAAGATGATGATTTTTGTTTAAAAAACTTAAATCATTAAGAACCCGTATTTACGTGCCTTCGGAACGAATGAATTCTTCACAAATGTTTTTGTGTACGAATCGTTTTCTTTGAATCTGAGAGCAAAGACTCCAAACTCATGAGATTTTTTTCAACGTTTTTATCGGATTCATTTCGTGGGTTTCTGACTGCTTGTGTGCATCAAAACGAATCTTTCAATAAAAGTTTTTGTAGAATATGTTTTTATTGCAGTGCATTAATACTGTAACCTGATACCCTTTTCCAAAATATTATTTTTTTATATTTCTATTGCTACCCTATGTGACTGTGATTTCAATAAGTTAAGAAACATGAAACCGAAGAATAAAATGCTACACTGAAGGCGTATGAAATGTGTTATCACAGAAAATTACGGAAGTTTAATCAAAAAACTATGTGGCTAACTATGATGCTCCGTAAAATTTGTAGGAAATAGAAATCGGATTAAACTACGAAAAGATGGAAAAAGGTAATCGGCCATATCGTGGGGATGATGGACTGAGCCTCGTCAAGAGCATAGTGAATGGGAAAGGGGAAAATGAAAACTTTGCATTAATTGCGTCTAATAAGGATAAAAAGAATTATCATATGCAAGTATGAACTGGTTTGTCGATAGAAGATAAGAGTGTCGATAGAGTGAAGAGCTAAATCTAACCCATTTTAGGATTGATGCCCAATGATGATTATAATGATTATGATACATGCGAGAAGCTTGCAGACAAAAACTAATATTTTACCTCATTATATAAATATTCCTTTATTTTTTCTCCTCTCCTTGTAACTTTGCTTAGGCCTTTTACTAGGAACACCTCCAATGACAGTTTTTCCTGCGTCTACGTGTAGGTTCAGGAAGATGGGAATTTTTCATAGAGAAGGGGTATGGACAGATGAACTCGTCTTATGTGTCTTTGGATATAGTTCGCGTATAACGCCACGCTGATTCCACACACTGGGAGAAACGCTGAAGAAAATCATAATGCCCATAAACAAATGATGAACAGAGAACGATAGTTATAAACTTTCATTCGTCTTTTTACTTGTGGCTTGCTGTGCAGTTTTGAAGTCTAGAATGTGGTTTAGGTATTTTACGAGTGTAGATCGTCACGAAAAATGCGCATCGGTAAAAATTTCACGGGAAATATATACTTAATAGCGTTAATAATAATAAAAAATAAATTTAATGCATCTAACTGGAAAAATACCACCTTATTTACCGAATAGCTTAGGCCTTAGTATAGCATATTACCTTAGGGAGAAAAACTTTATGTAATTAAACTAAACAATTTGTTTTTCTACACTATTTATGAATAACATTTTTGTTTATCCACAATATTAAAAACTTATTGGGTCACATGTTTCGATTTACGCTTCACTCGGGCATCGTACCTCATCCCTCAACACCCCTAACGATGACGCCCAAGTGGAGCATCAAAACATCGTCCAGCATAAACAACCTTACCCAGTAAAAAAAGAGTTTTACATCAGTCTGCTGCAAGTTTACTTTACTTTTACAAGTTTGCTGGAAAAGCTCACGTTCTTATTTCATCTCGCCTTAATCCTTAAACTGTATGGCTCAAAAGTGAGCGGTAATTATGCATATACACCTAAGTTTCACTAAAGGAGGGACTAAATTCCGGTTTTTGTTAAGTTAACATCAACTATCTGTTTATTTAGGCGTTAAATCAATGTGGTAAATGTGCGAATTCAGTGTGGGAAGTTCGAGCTTTATAAAGTGCACTGTCACACGGGTTGTTTTAAGTGGGTATTTATGACGGAAGAGTGAACGGTAATTATATACACCTAAGTTTCACTAAAGGGGGGACTAAATCCCGGATTTTTTGACGTTAACATCAAATATCTGCTTATTTAGACGCCAAATTAATGTAGTAAATGTGCGAATTCAATGCGGGAAGTTCGAGTTTTATAAAGTGCACTGTCACATGGGTTATTTTGAGTGGGTATTAACGACGGAAGAACACTTTACTGGAGTGTTCATAAACCGCTAGAATCATTTGAGCGGGATTGTAAAAACCGGGCCTGTGTGCCTCTAGGGATATGGCGCGTTGAAAAAAAGAGAAAAGTTTTCACACGGAGATTACCCAGGATCTAGCCTGAAGCGAAAATGCTTCGTCACGAAATTTCGGAACGGAAGGGACAAAGGGGGAAATAAAAAAAAGGAGAACGATTACTTCCGATGGTCGCCATCCTCTCTGGGAAAAATTACTTTGTCCCTTGTGGCCGCTTCACCTTAGGAGTTGGCATATGAGGTGGCCTTTGCCATTGACCCATCGATCAAACGACACCACACCTATCTCTGTACCTATGTCAAAATGCCCAAAATTTTGCATAACTCTCGAAATTTCAGGGGCAAGAATACAAGCATTAAAAGAAATATTTATAACCTTGCTGTTAACTGTTGCTTAGCTGTGATGCTTAGCTGTGAATATGGCTTTAATTTAATAAGAAAGGCACAAGCTATTAGTAGCAGTAATATTTACTTTAGATAGAATTGGTTTGCATAGTCATAGACCATTAAAATAACCAAGTTGTTACAAACTTTACTGTTATAAACTTTGTAATATTTTTTCTATCGTCTAATAAATTGGACAAAATTAATGCATATTATCTAAACAAAAGTTTGATAGAGTTTTATCACATTAATACCGCGTCCGAATCAAATTTAGCTGTACAACATAATTTGGTGAATAATCTGTAACCAAGTTTATTTTAACATTTTATGCGACTGAAAAATCCCTTTCACCGCCCGATGGAAACATGGACCCAGAATAGGTTAATTTTATTTATTTAGCCAAATATATATATATTTGCCTAAAACAAAATGGAATGGAGCATTTACATAGGTTTCGGTAACGGGTGATAGGATACAGAGATAGTATTAGCAGAACAATTTTCAACCTGTCTGTTAGCAACCGTAGGCAGTAGAATACCGTCACGTGTCACCTTTGTTCATATCGCGTTGATAGCGCAACTGCCAACAGAAACCACATCCGGATTTCTCATCTCATTCGTAGTTTCAGTCTGCACCCGAAATTTAAGCTGCTTAAGACTGGGAGGCAAGGTACACACAAGGATGGGGATGGCAGAGTAAGGAGGAAAGATGTAGAGAAACCGGCGTCGGAATTAGCCCGCTCTTGGGCACCAAGGGGACCACATCTTAGCGTCCCAACCGACGAACTGAGCACGAAGTTGCTCTCCAAGCAGAACTCAAGTAGGGATCGGTTAACAAATAAAAAACATCTCCCTTAGAACTCGGGCCCTCTGGGTCTCGGGCCAGCACTCTTAACCGCTAGACCAATCCGACCCCTTCCGGCAATCTCCAGTTTGGTACGGCCTTTAAAGGGATCGCTCGGAGGGTTGTGGTCCTGCAGGAGGTGGAAGAGGGTGGAAAGGAAGGGGTAGAGGGGAAGAGTTGCTGCCTCCTTACCCCCCATGGGAAAAGTGAGCCGTCCGTCCGTCCTCTTTGGAGGAAGTGCCTTCGGGTCTCCTTGCTATTCTTTTCTTTACCCTTTAAGAAAAAAAGGAATGAGAGAAAGTGAGAGAGACCGAGACCCTTGCGGGGTTTTTCCTTTCTTTTTTTCTTTTCTGCCTTTTGTTTTTCGTCTCGTGCCTCTCTTCCTCGCAACAGCTTTTCTCACGACTATCTCCTAGTTAATGCGTATGGTTGACGTAGTAGGGAGCATATTCTCTCACTGAAATGTGTCCAAACATGGGGGATCGAGCGTGGAAGGCTTTGAACTGGTGTTTTTATGACTGGGGTGTGATCACGGATCTTCCTCATAAAATAAACCAAGAGCTGTTTTCACACTGTATTTAAAAAAAAGGCCCATCAAGGTTTCAACGCTTAAGTTCCAGCATAATGTTATTGCACCTGGTGCAAGCGACTATTTGTGCGCTACGAGGAAGGTGGCTGGGGTGTTGAAATAAATTGAAGTATGAGCCTGGGTGAATGTTAATAGTCATGATGGAATGTTTTAAAAAATAAGGAATATGAGTTATGTATACCACCGGAAGTGGACTTGCGTCTGAAGAAAAAATGTGACGAGAAAAATTAGAACAAATCACCTCTCAGGAGCACTGAAATCAGATTCTCTAGACAGACAAAAGAAATAAATATTGGTATTTATGTATCTTGGGGTAAAAATTAATGATCAGTAATGCATAAATTCATGTATTATTACTTAATTGGTCTCAGGAGAGTAAATTTATGATTGTCAATCTTAAAAATTTTCTTGTGCTTCGAATTTTAATTCCAAATTTTTAGAGACATTTATAAGAACGGTTATCGTGAGCAGTGCCCTTCTGAAGGAGCTTGGGTTATTGACTACAATGGCTACAAAGCGGTAGAATAATCCATGGTACTTCCCCGAAGAAGGAAAGGATAATATATAAGCAAGAAGGAAGGATGCTGAGAACTACTCTTTGCTTTGAAATGGAAACAAAATGAGGACTAGAGCGAAACATGAGCACCATCAACGCCGTAGTTCGGCTAGTTTAACCTTTTATCGCATAGTGTATAATATATGCATATTTCCGAAATGACCACTTTCGCGTAATCCATTTGGGAAAATTTTAACGTTAAAATTGTTCTGAGCTCAGCTTTCGTGATGTTTCTAATCCAACTAATACCTCTCCGATGCTGGTTTCTAGCGGGAGGAAAATAGGAGCAAAATTCAACATTTACCAGTTACGTCGTCGTACAGGATTTAACGACCTTCATGTCCCCTGGTAGTTTTGGCGGTCTTTATTAATGTTGCAAAACAATAACTATGTTATGGTATTGGCTAACTGAAATTAACTATAGTAAAAAATCCCTTGATCTTTATCTTCCAGCGTGCTTTCTATAAATGAGGGTAAATTTCACGTTTGGCCAGCCGCAGTCGTCAGGCTGGTAACGCGCTGGCCTGGCATCCGTAAGGTTGCCGGTTCACACCCCACCTCGGACATCGGTGATTTGTTTGTCTTAAGATTAAACTTCGGATTGAATTAGGTTAGACGGTGCGATTCAACCTCGTTATTTGGGAGACCGTAAGAACATATTTCTGCAACTAATTTTACATCTATGAACTATAACAATATCTAGTGTCAGAGTCGGTAAACTTTTCGGAACGGTAGAGTGAACAAAACATCCTCAAAAACATTTGATGATTATGTGAAAGCCGTATATGTCTTTATTCATTTTAAGTTCATATTATAACAAGCAATAATATCAATTATTCACTTATGAACTAGTCACTTTTAACTGTCGGCATAATTCATCTGAAAACTATTCAAATATTATTTCATTTACAGACTCAAATATATTATCAATGAAGCAATGAATGCTTTTCATCAATGTTACTATAAAGCCGCATATAAGTATCCAATGAGCAGCTGTGTCTTGCGAGCTGTAATTGGCCGACCCCTGTTCTAGTGTCACGTGATTTAAGTGAAACGAATAGGAAAATAGAATGGGGCCAATCTCACATGATTGAGAACGATACCTGTCATGGCACTCGGAAACTAAACGCTGCAATTGCGACTGATTGTTGCGTTCATCTATTTTCTCACCAGTGGGACCGTCAGGGCCGGCGAAAACTGTTTTGCATTTCATTGGAATTGTGACACTACGAGCACTTCTATAGATATTATTTTGTGGAGAACCTGAGAGAAGGCTGGCTTCACTACGCAAGTATCCCCTTAGGGTATACTGTCATAATTTTACTCAGTGTTGATAGAACGAATATATTTTAGGATTTGTACATTTTCTCCGAGCTTTTTTGTATGAAACTCAAGTGTAACAGTATATATTGGCATCCCTTACCTACTCTCCAAAAGCGAAGTGAAGTCAAAAATCTTTAATATTTTCGGTGTGAAAATCCTAGGCACATTGGCTATACCTATTTTCATCATTATAATCGTCAACAATTTGTAGATTAGATTGGCACAGCTCTCTACTCCATTCTCCTTTCCATATTTACGTAATTCTTCTGAACTGTTCTTCGGTCGGAGGTAGCAGTAAAAACAACGGCGTCGAGAAACAGAAGGTTTATTGACAAGACACAAATTAGCCACAAGACAATCAAAGGGGGGGAAGGGGGAAAAAGGAGAGGGAATGACGTGGTAACAAGGGTTCACACGCAGGGGGGGAGCGGTCCAGTCACCTCCTCTGGTCCAACCACCTCTGCCGGACGCGGTCTCGGGCGCGGGACGAAGAGCGAGAAGCGGCGTCGGAGTCGTCCGTGCGCGGTGGTGGGCTACCCCAAACTCAGCCCTCGTTCCTGGGCTCCGCGGCTATTTATTGGGCCGGACCCATTAAATTGCAGGTAGGGGCCTGGCACTTCCACGCCGTGGCCACGGGCAAGCAATGACCCGATAATTTGGGGTGATGCCTCTGCCCTCACGCCCGACCTCGAACAGGGGCAGGGAACTACGTCACCTGCCCGCTCCTGGTTCTCCGAGTGACTTGAGATGTCCCTCACGGACAGCTCACTTCTTTTTCACATCCTTCACCGTTTACTCTATATCTCATCTTCTTGTTTCATTCATCACTAGTTACTTCAGTCTCCCAGATACTTTTGCACCTTATCGAGCTTATGATCTTCTATTTTAAGTAAGTAAGTAAGTCTTTATTTACGGGCTTACTAGACCCACTATAGAAGTACAAGAACAATTTCAAAAAGTGAGGATGATAATAAAGTAATGTGAAATAAACTGACAGATGGAAAATAACATTTATATAAAAAGTCGTAATTACACAAAATAATTATTTATAGAAGTGCACAATATTTTAATAAATTATTTTTTTATATTTGGTCAATGATAGACAGAAGTCAATCTCTTTAAATTCATTCGCCAATCTCTGCATTCTCGAGACAGGGTTATTGAATGCATAATTAGTATTGTGATTGCTTAGTTGAAACGTAGTAACTGATCGAAATGCATGACTAAGTACATGAAAATTGATCAAAGACAGAATTTCGGTTAGGTAAGTTTAAAATTGGTATTAGCCTCCTGTCCCCTAATGCATAACTTAATTTTCTTTTATTGGTCTACATGTGATATCTGACCATGGGCCTATCCAGAGCTGGGCAAAGTTAATCCAAAAATTAACTTAGTTAATGCATTAAAAGCTACTCAAAAAGTTAACTTCGTTAATCGTTAAATCGTTATCTTGATGAAAATGTAACGCGAGTTAAAGTTATCCGTTAAAGTTAAAAATCTATATGAAATTGTGGGCAATTTTGAATTATATGCCACTTAACATATAGGTATTTTTAATGTCAATGAACGTAATAAGAATTTCGTGGTCAAAAATACTTAATAAACAGTATAGATGTAGACTTATACACATGAGGTATGGAGTTTCATAGTAATATACCGTTTCCGTCAGTAAAGTTGGACCTGACGCTGTTTGTATTTGATTGTGGAAATAGAAACCTTGGGATGCGCCGCTACCGGTAGCTGTGACACCAAAAGATTCACCAATATTTTGCTGGCGTAGTTTTGTGCCATTAGATGGTGAAAAAACTATTGCCAGTCCTATTGACATAAGAAGAACCCACAGCTCTTGAAGAAGCCTTAGGTTTTCGTTTTCCCGCGAGTTAATCCTGCCCTTACTTTTTCTTCAAATTGAACGTATTTAGATGCATACGTCTTTTCATGTCTTGTTTATTCTTTTGGGTGGAAACATGAGCCTTGACTGTGTAAATTATGTCTGTAAAAGTTACGTAAAAGTCTGATTGCAGTACAAACGCTGAGTTCTCTAGATTGAAGTCTCAACACAACTCCTTCAACAAGTTAATACATGGCAATCCAGATGGCTCTGAACAAAAGTAACGAACTTAAATTAACGGAATTAAAAGTTAATGGAAGTTAATAAGACCGTTAAAGTTTTTGGGTTTAACTTAAAAGTTAAATCGTTAAGCAATATGTTAACTTCGTTAATTAACGATTAACGGATTGACGCTTTTCTGCCCAGCTATGAGCCTATCCATGGTTCCTAAAGTGTTATTTAAATCACTTTCTATTCCTGCCAGGACCGCTAGGTTTGTCGTCCCAGCATGCTGATTATCTCCCCACGGATATGTACTCCCAAACACTTTTCTTTGACTTATACGCTGGGTTTTACATTGTAGACCTTAAAAATTAAGAGATACAGGGCACAACTTTATCTTATATCTTTATTTAACCTTGCTTCTCTAATGCTGGATCCTGATTTGAACACAGTCACCTTTTACATTCAACTGTGCATAGTTCTATCATTACGTGGCACTAAAATTTCCTTCAGAATCCTTGAGCTATGATCCGAAACATTTTTGGTGAATTTGATGAATACAATGCAGTGAGTGGGGTTAATTTGCGTTTTTTTATCTCATATAGCAGACTCTGACATTTTAAATGTAATAATGATATAATAAATCTATTGTAATAGAATTTGCTTAATAATTGAAGAATTTTTGCAACGGTACTTGCGTAACAAGAGTTCCGAAAATGAACCAAACTTTTACGGTAATATTTTTGAAGTTGGAGTAAATTTTCATAAAAGCCATGCTGATTCTCATGATCCGCAACAATATTTCTAAAACCGTCTCTTATTTATGACTCCTGTATTTTAAACTAATGGTTATGGCACGCTTTTTGGGCGCCAAGCGTTAATTCAAAATCCTCGTCTGCGTCCTCCAGAGCTTAGGGCAATATTTTCCTCCGCCCGGATATTAAGCATTCACTGGGCTCGTAGCGGATGGACGGAGAACCTAATGATGATGACGACGGTGATGACAAAAATGTCGCGAAGTGTTATTGCTTAAAGAAAAGCGAGGGGCTGACATAGGGTTGTTTGTTCTTCATGTATGAGTGGGCTGAAAAGTTGGCATTTCACTTTGCCGCGTGCGTTAATATTCAGAACATAATATACCATGACTTATGAGTGACATCTTATTTAATACATTTTGTACTCTGAGCGGTAGTATTGGCCCTACTTACGTATCATATTAACGTAACCGTAAACGTTGGCAAACGTAACTTGTAGGTATTGGCTTCCCTAATCGAGGACCATGGCTTAAATTACAGCTGTGGGGGAGATTTTAATACTGGTCGCTTTAGGAGTGTTGACTACAGAGCACTTCGAGTTCAATACTTCGTCCGTCGGATGGGACGAGTCGTTGATCCCTTAGTGCTTATCGTTAACAGTAGATTTTTGTCGACGCCGGGTTTTCCCCTCATTGCCTCCACCCTTTCGTCGGTCTCAGAAAAATTTCTAATTCTACCCAATTTCCCACCAATCCTGAATGGCACAAAAATATTAGCTAACGTTAGTCGTCTTCCCTGAATAGCTGCTTAACTCTGATGAGCCATCTTCACTCTTATTTATTTACTTCACACATTAATTATTTAAAAGCCAAGTTCAGGCTTTATTAGTTTCACGTTAATACCCTGTCACGTAGTCACATGTTATTCACTAGTTATTCCTTTTCTTCGACATTATTTATTTCATTCTGCCTTCTTCTTTGATGATTTCATTTATGAGATGTATTCATTGACGTAAAAATTCCATGTAATGACATAAAACTGCATGTGACATTGTCTAGCATAAAATATGTGCAGTCGCGAGCACCCGAAATGTTATCTACTCACACAAATTTTTCTTCCCGGCGTTAATCACCGAAATTACTTAAATACTAAAGTCGAGAATTCCAGTATAAAATTTGTGACCTTTTATGCTTGATAGAAAGACAAACCTTTGTTAATTTCACACTAGGTTGTTAAAAGAAGATCGGATTCTCGAATAGTCAATATCTTTATATGCGTCGACAGCTTTTTGTTTTTTCTATGAAACCAAAATAACGTTACAAGAGTTTATCCCTTTTTTCTTGTAGTTGGTTCCACTGTCTACCTTCCTCTTGAGAACTCAAATTAAAAAAATTCCTCTCCATTGTTATATATTCCATAACTTTTGTTAGCAATAATGTGTACAAGTTTTTGGTAGGATACCTACATGCCGTTTCAAGGGAAAATAACCTGCAGCGTAGGACATTAGCAAAGCGGATAAGCTTGTGGAGGAAATTAATTGAACATGTAATCAGTTCGAATTCTTTCATTGAAGAGGATATGAATATCATGGAGGGATGGAAAGAAGAGAGAAATTAGAATATGTTTCCTGTGAGAAGGAAATTAGGAAGATGCACTCCCACCATTTTATGAGTGCCGGAGGAAATTTGGAAGGATTAATGCGGCCATTGGAGAAAGAAATTAACAAAAGGGCAGACTAAAAAAGAGTGAGGAAGGAAGATTTTACAGAAGGGGAAATGGGGTGGAATCCGGGTGAAAGTTGGGTTGTCCTCGAGTAATTAGTAGAAGGAATTGATGCGAGAGGGAGAAGGAAGGAAGGAGGTTTGTGAAAAGGGACCGGGGATGAGAGTTACCGTGGAGGAAAAAACCCTACCGTTAAGATTACCCGCACTTTGCTGTCCCAGCAGAGCTTGTTTCTTAATGTAGTAATAGTTGAACTGCTAATTGCGAGACTGATAAAAGACGTTTGTTACACACGGTACAATTTTACAGCAAATACATAAAAAATCAGCAGTAGTTGCTCTTGCTCTATTGGAAAACATGCTTTGCTCAGCCATAGTCAGTTTTGTTGGGGCACAAGGTCGGCTATCAAATTTGCAACTCATTGATCCCTCCAGCCGAAGGATTCGTGATCTTGACAGGAAACTCCTCCTGAATAATTTGTTGATGTAGCTGATATTAACCTGTTGGCAATAGAACTCTACACCAATGAATTTTTGTCAGACAAAAGGATCGTTCGCTAAAACGGCAAGCGGTTATGGATTTCTGGGTGAAAATTGACCTGGAAAATAGTTATTTTTTGGAATGGTAACAATATTTTTTCATAAAGAGGTTTTTGTCGAGGAATTAGCGAAGGGATCGGAGCTGTCGGAGTGTGGGAGGGGGAGGGGTTCGGGATTTAAAGGGCTCGGTTTGGGCGAGGGTTTCTGGATGCGGCTGATCTCACTTTCACTTTGCGGCCCGGAAACTAATGATCATGATGATGATGATGATGGTTGAGAGGAACATGGTGAAAAAAATATGTAACCGTATCCGCGGTTAAATTAAAGGCGGGACTGGGGCTTGATACCGTAGCTTGCTCGCAAGTCATTCAATGAACCTCACTCCAAACTTCATTCGTGCTGATGAAGCCAGTTGTAATCCATTGTAGCAGTGTACTGGCTGCCCAGCCATAGAGCTCGCGTATCAGAACCCTGCTGATGTATTTATCAAAAATCCAGCTTGGATATCGTGCGCAGAGCATACCAAATGCAGCACACTGGTAGTCGGATCGGACGTTGAGCTGTGAACCCTTAACTTAGCTGTGAACCCTGGTGCGATTTCCTCGACAGAAATTTAAGCTGAATTTTAGATAAATGAACGATTTATAGCTCGTCATTGAATTCCGTAGCGTACTATTATATTAATCTTCAAAAGACAAACAGAGGGAAAACACTTTTTAAGTAAAAGTGTAGAAGTGTACAAATATTCTATCTCTTTCTCTCTTTTGAAAATGAATATTAAGAGATTCCAAAAAGTTAATGACAGCACCTTGTCATACTATTATGGGTTAGACCATGGGTCGTCAAAATACGGCTCACGAGCCGCATTTGACTCTTTGAGCACGTAATTTTAGCTCTGAAGTATAACTGGAAATAGAAATAAAACTATAGTTGTTTCATCTGAATAGCTTATACTTGGGAATTTTAATTGAATGTAGTTTCAGATACTGATTACGACCAATAATCGAACGCTACATAAAAAATACGTGTTATGAATCAAGCATTAGAAAATTTTCACGGAAAATGAAAGCCCAATGCTCTTACAAAACCAACTAGAGCAATTTTCAAGTGAACTATTTTTATTTGAACAGAATTTTAATTCTATCATTTCTTTTTATGATACTACCTAAGTCTTGCATTAATTTTAAATTACGTATATTATGGCTTCGAAAAAATGTTTAAGGCATTGTAAGGGACATGTTTGGCTCTTCCATGTCAAAAGTTTACCTGTCCCTGGATCGGATCATAAAGAAAATCATTATGATTTTAAATTAATTTTTAATTATATTATGGCTTCGAAAAAACCTGTAAGGCATTGTAAGGGGCATATTTGGCTCTTCCATGTCAAAAGTATACCTGTCCATGGATCGGATCATAAAGAAATTTAAAGAGGGAGATAACAAGACGTAGTGGTACCATACGTTTTTCACTTTGTGGAGGCAACTTTGTGTCTGGATCCATTATTTTTCTTATATTATTCTCTCAAATATGTTAATCTTTGTACGCTAGATTGATCCAATTATAACGTTGTTTTAGAATTACCATTGATAGAAAATAGAATCCAAATGAAATATATCCTTGCTATTTTCTATTACAAGTCTATTTTTTATTTTTGATGATGATGATACAGTCATTATTTTATGACATTTCCTCTTGTTTTTAGTTTTTTACTACCCTAATATATTACAACGAAAAAAAGTCCCTCTCTTTTATGACTGGACGTGACCGAAATAGTAATGCTGTATTTTTATTGGAAACAATCATTGAATTTAAGTGGTGAAAGTAGTTTGTAGGTCTCATTAGGTTAAAAAAAATCCTCAATAGTTATGGAGTCACTTTTCTCTGTTTTTCCAGACATTATCATGAAATCATTTTAGCAGGCGGCATGGTGACATTTTAGAAAGCAATAACTCGTTGGAAAAGAATACTAAGCATTTTTCCGTGTAAATTCTTTCCAATACAGAGATTCTAGAAGGTAATGTTCTCTCTAATTACACTCGTCTAAATGGAAATTCCTATAGTGTTATCAAATACATTGAAAACATAGTTTTAATTTCTCTTGATATTTGTTTAGCTGACTTGAGACTACTTAGATGTATAAGACTTAGAATAAAAGATTAGTTTAAAAGCAGGTACCTATTTATACCTTAATTATAAATTGTATTGCAAAAGCAATCTACTGAAAGCGAAATTATTCATCAGCTTGATGGCAATGCTCGCGAACTAGGCGTAGGTATTTTATGTGTGAATTTTTTTTGTCTCGAGAGGTATGTAATTTAAATTCCTACGAAGTGATCGATCTTTGGCCTTATTATTTTGTGTGAATGACTAGTATGAGACTCTAGTTGAGTAGTACCTCCTCTAATTGAGAAGAATTTTTTCAAGCCTTTTATGAATGGGATAAGTGAATATTTTTGTGAAATGCTACCTTGGGAATTGATCTCAGCTGAGCATGAATTAGTGAATGAGACGCAGTAAAAGACCATATACCTGAAGCCGTATTTACTGCGTCCATAGGGGAGGATTTTTCCCGGAATTCTGGCCAAAACCCCAAAAGTGAAAGTTGCTTGAAGGGTTTTTGACCACTGCATCTCTAAGATGGCTGAACTGGCATGCAAACGGCAAGGTTCCGGACTTCCGCTAGGGTTTCACTAGCTTTAGGGAACAGTCTCTTTCGAGGAGTTTCGTCGGCGACACCCGTTTGCGGAGAAGAGAAGGAAAAGTTCAAGTGTGACAAGCTAGTGAAAACGGGAAACCATTGAGATGAAATTGCAATGGATTCAATACCTGGAGGTCAGTGATAGTAGAGTATAATTCTATTGCAACAGTTCATATTTACTGTCGAACATTTTAATAAACTATATTAATTCCCCAATGGCAGTATGGGAATAAATGAAATTAATAACTAAAGAAAGTTATGAATTAAGCCATTATTAAGTCTAGTCTACAAATTTCCATCATGATATGGCGTATTATACATATATGCAATGGAGCGATAAAAAACCATTCTGCTAATATATGCTACCCTTGGCATACATGGAATTTGCTACGACAAACTTACAGCTCATTTTCTACGGAAATTCTTGTTTTCGATTTTCTCTTGGCACTTTCATAATATTGTCTTCGGAAATTTCAATTTTCAGGTTCAAAAATCAGCCGTAAAACCTAAAAGTAAAGACATAGCCCATGTCATAATGTTATTCCCGTTAGCTTGTTAAATGTCATAATGTCGATAGCGACCTTTTAGAACCTTCAGTTTTTAAATTAAGTCTAGATGACCGTAATCCTTAACGAATGGTGAGCATTTTTCAAGAGGAAGTGGAACATGTCTTGTCAAGGTTAATAGTCTGACCGTCAGTTCTATCGTACATCAGCCATCTACATCGCCCGCCCCCTGATTACCTTGGACGAATGTAGTGAACGGTCAAAGCGACGAAAGACCAAACGTAACGTGCTCTAGCAAGAAAATCTAAACTTAATATGCTAAAAAAATGAGCATCCGAGAATCTATGGAGGTGGACGCTGCATAAGGAAGTGGCAGCAACTATAAGAGAGGGAGTTCCTGCAGAAAATGAGGGGGCAGAGTAGGTGTATGTAAAAAGTAATTAGCAGCCGTGTATTTATACGAAATTATACAAAAATGAATTACGTAGGAGCGAGAAAGTGGAAGGAATTGAATGGATATTTTATGGAAATGAGGAGAGATGGAGGGCATACTAATCTCAAGGGAGGAATATTTTTAGAATATGAGCATCCATGTCCAGAGGAGGAGGCAAGTAGAGTTAGAAATCATCGATGTATGAGAACTGCATCAAAATTTTCCCTATCTGGTAGAGTACCAATAAAGAATATTCTCCCTACTTCATAGACACTATTTGTAACTGAATAATATTGGCATGTTGATGCAGAGCTAATACTATAGTTTTGTTTATGCTCAATCAAATTGAAGTGGTGATAATATTTTGAAGGAATTCCTTGTTCGCAGGTCTGAAATCACCATGACTAAGTCATTTCACATCCATATTGGATTTAATTTCCCTGTGTATGTCACAAAAGCCTTTAAAAGTAATGCAAGGATTGCAATTCATTGCTGAAAATAAAGGAGAAGGGCTTCTCTTAAAACTTAAAACGCAAAACACGGCCTTAGATAAATGTGCCATCCTTTGGCCATCACATAAAATCTGCTCCATTCCATCTGCTTTATTCCCATCACTGAGAAAAAATACGTTAACTATCAACTTAATTTTTTTAGACCTCTCGGAAATCTGCGATTTACGGATTTCCATTTTATCCCGGAAATGTCTCCTTTCAAGAAATCCACAGTTTTCGAAAAGGAGAACAAGTGAGTGAATCCAAAAAATGAATGCCAGCCGTGAGAGATACGAAATTGATAAACCATGGCATCAGTGTGTGTCTTCGTGGGGGAAATGGAATCCACCGTTGGCCCGTAGATAATAGGACTCCGATGGGAAATGAGAGGACGTCCATTTTTCTACGCTTGCGACGATAAATCTAATCTCGTTCCTCATTCTGTCGCGTGGGAGGTTCTAGAAAGGGAATCCGTTGAGCTGAGCGGGAAATGTGTTTTCCTCGGAGGGTTTGAAGTTTGAACAATTTTAATGCAAGAACAGCAGAATTTCCTCACAAAATAATTATCCACCGGGACATGAACCCGGAGGCAAACAACGCAATGAAACCCATCATGTTACAAAATTTAGTCCGGAAATTAAATTAGCCAAATAGCTTTGCGGAAATTATTAAATATATAGTAAAATCTCCGGGTAAATATGGTAAGCTTGATCATGAAGACAAAGTAATAGGGCTGAAAAGCTGGGTAAAGTAGTCTATGTAATTCCGGCAACGTGTAATATGTGGCAATTATAGATTAAATCGAACAAAAATAGGGGAATCACATTAATATGAAGAGGTTGCCCGATAGAAGAATCGAGTGGAGAGCCGCGTCAGACAAATCCTAGGATTGTTGAGCGATGGTGATGATAGATTAAATCGAAGTTACCAAGGACAAGGAGTAGAAAACACTAAAAGGACTCTCAGAATATTCTTAATTTTCAGCGGCGTAGGGGTGGAGGTTGGGTTGCTATAATGGGCGAGGGAGGAGTTTTCTGGCATTGCTGTCTCGGCATTAAAGGGTCTCTGGTCAGAGGTGGCTGGGTGAGGAGGGAGGATAAGGAAGGTGAGCTGGAGTAAGATCATATCATGTATCGAAACCAGGGTCGTACGCATTAAACCTTATTTGTGGACCTTAAAAAATGCCTTCCTTATGTCTGATATATGATGAAGATAAAATGGATCGACCGAGTGACAAATGAAGAAGTCCTTAGAAGAGTGGGAGAAAAGAGAAGTCTACTGAAAACTATAAAAAGAAGACGGGACAACCTAATCGGCCATATCTTAAGACACGATGGCCTGATGAAGACAATCGTCGAGGGAAAAGTGAACGGGAAAAATGGAAGAGGCAGGCCTCGTATGAGTTACATGGAGCAGGTTGTAAAGGACGTGAAAGAGAGGAACTACGTTGGTATGAAGAGGTTGGCCGATAGAAGAATCGAGTGGAGGGCTGCGTCAAACCAATCCTAGGATTGTTGACCCTTGATGATGATGTCTGATATGGAGAGGCTCCACGTAGGAAAGCCTGAAATCATCACTTGTAAATGAGATAAATAGGTATTTTTGAATCCGTGCAGAAATCTCTAAATGTAGAGCGCATACGTGGAATTTCTGTAGACGTGTTGTTGCTGAATGGTGTTTAAAGGGTGAACTTTCTTGGGTCCATCCGGAATGGTTTTAAGAATTATATTCAATTTATTTACTATTTTATCTATAAGTGAATGTGCCTGAAGCATTTTCGGTGATTGGTGTCTTGCAAGGTACGCAGTAGATCTTTTGATCTGTTTGATCATAGCCAGCGAAGGAATTTAAGTAGCACATACTCTCATGTGTTGTTCTTCGGGAAATGACTGGGAAGATGCCCGTTTATCCGGTGTTTAAAGGGTGAACTTTCTTGGGTCCATCCGGAATGGTTTTAAGAATTATATTCAATTTATGTACTATTTTATCTATAAGTGAATGTGCCTGAAGCATTTTCGGTGATTGGTGTCTTGCAAGGTACGCAGTAGATCGTTTGATCTGTTTGATCATAGCCAACGAAGGAATTTAAGTAACACGTACTCTCATGTGTTGTTCTTCGGGAAATGACTGGGAAAATGTCCGTTTATCCGGCCACTGGCATGAGTCCATGTTTTGAGCACGGTCTTGGGTTCGAATCCCGCATGGGAAACTTTAAAATGCAAGGAAATTAATGCTAGAGCTCTTCATTGGTGAGAACTTTAAAAATTCCTACCCTTGAGAGATTTTGATTACTAATGTGCCATTGTGGTTTTTAAAAACCAGGCCTTTGGCTCAAAACCACTACGTGTTCTCAGTGGAAAGAATTGTCAATTTGTATGATAGGGTAATGTGGCCTAAACGTTGACAGTATTTATAAAAGTAGGTTAGTTTGTAAAGGGCAATCGATCCATGGTTTTAGGATGCAAATTCAAGTTATTCCGTGGCAAAATATAACCAATTCTGTGGTATGTGATTAGCCAGGCAAGTCAAAGGACCTAGGTTCTATTTCCGGTATAGGAATCCTATTCCCTTTGGTGATTTTCAACTCTTTCTTGACGATCATACATTCAATAGTAAAATCTTAAGGCCGCTTTACACGATACAATTTTTTTACAACGTCTTGTACAAACTCTTGTATGAGGAAATTGTACCGTGTAAAGCGGCAAATTGTACGAACGCTTGTGTGATTGTCTGAATGACTTAACGGGAAATAGAACCTGTTCTAATTCCATTCAGACAAACATAAAATTTAGTTCAGTTTATACAAGTGTTTGTACAAGAAATTGTACAAAAGATTGTATCGTGTAAAGCGGCCTTTACAATGAGCAACTTTATCAATTGGATTTCGATAGTTTCCTGGAAATATTAACCTCGGTCATAAATATACAATATTGGGTTTAATATTGTTCACCCCGTTGGAAACATTAATTTTAAATTGTAGAGGTGGCAATATTATTCTGTTATATACTGACAAAAAACTTGTATGAATAGAGATTGGAAAGTGGTAGTTCACCATTAAGAATTGGCAAAGAGTTCAACGCGGTCCTTTGTGAATACGAAACTGTGGAGTTTGGTTTGGTTTGGGATTATTGTACAGAAAACAAGCCGTTTGAGAAAAATTTAAGTTGTCAGTTTTTGCTATTGTTACGACTATCTCGCGTGGGATCGGGATCGTACACAAAAAAAAAGACAGCAATATTTTTTTTCCTGTATTGCAACTTGGACTCCTCTCACTCCATCTCCTTCCGCAGTCCTCTCGCGCCCTTCCACTCCGCTCCTCGGTTAGCCAATCTCTCGCGCCGGGTTTCACTCCAACTCTCCTCCGTCCATGGGTGTTTTCAAGTCTGTTTCCACACTGAAATGTGCTTCAGACCGGGATGAAAGGTATAAGGATAGGAATGAAAGGGATCGTTGTCAACTCTCCTCCGGTCTCGCGGGTGCCGTTATTTTGATAACCCCGGGCTTTGGCTTCTGGAAGTTTCGCGACCGATCGCGTTGGTCATATTTGACCGGCCCGCTCCCCCATTGCCCGTTTGCACCCCTCATAATCGTAACACTGCCCCCTTCCTAGAGGTGCTAGTCCCGAGCACCAGTCCGGCCGAAGTAGGGCGCGAGGCGGTCAACATGTACGACCTTGGGCTTGTTCCGAGGCCCCCTCTGTATTCGGTACGTCACGTCATTTATTCTTCTGATTACCGAGTAAGTCCCCTCCCACTGTGGTTGTAGCTTTGGGGACTTTCCCTTACGTCTCCTTGGGTTGTGCAACCACACTAAACCGCTTTCCTCGAAACCCCGGTCGTTTGCCCCCCTGTCATGCCGTGTCTTCATCTCGAGTCGTGGATTATGGCCATTCTTTCTCTCAGGTCGGTGACATACTCGTCCCTACGTATCTGGGCCCCCGGTACGGCACCTGTCTAAAGACCGTTTCACACAATACTTGATCCAGTACGAGATCTAGTATACTCGCTAGTATGCTAGCTTTCCAGTATCGCTTGAACAGAACCAGTATACTGGCTGGCAAGCATGCTAGCTAGTATACTCGCAGAGCTACTGGATTTCATACTTGATGCGGTACTATATTTCTAGTAGGACCTAGTAGCCCAGTAGCCATCGACCAATCAAGTCACGTTATAGACGCTGTGCGAACTTCTCTTTTTTTAAATTAGTATGGAATCATATGGAATAACCGATTCATAGCTAGCACAAGGTTGATGATCGTGTGAAACCTCCCAGGACGATTCCAATCATGCTGGATTCCGTCCTCAATATCAAGTAGCGGCTAGCACACTAGGTCTTGTGCTGGATCAAGTATCGTGTGAAACGGGCTTAAAGGTCGCACAGTAACCGCAGCTCTCTCCCAAATAGGACCTCGGCGTTCGTCCTCCCTGTGCTCTCATGGACGGCAGATCTATATGACAGCAGGAACGACGGGATGAATTTATTCCAATCGTGTTATTGTTCATCCACGACTTTAGCCAAGTGGGACATCAATGTGGAGTTGAATCGTTCAACCATGACGTCTGACTGGGGGTGAACTGGGGTCGTCCTAGTTTTTTGCAGCCCCAGCAGTATGCACATTTCTTGGAACAGGCGTGATTCGAAGTTCAGGCCCTGATCCGAATGGGTCTCTAGTGGGGAGCCGAATCGACAGACCCATTCGTTGACCAGCTTCTTCGCTATTGTGACTGCTTCCTGATTCGGGACGACATGCGCTTCCTGCCATTTGCTGAAGTAGTCCATCACGACGATGATGTAACGATTCCCCTCCACGGAGTTGGGGTACGGCCCCGCCACATCCACCGCAATCCTCTCCCAAGGCATGCCAACATTGTAAAGTTTTGATTTTCCGCCACTTCTTGTCTGTAGGCCTTTTACCCCTGCACAGGTCGTACATTTTCGGCACCATTCCTCCACATCATTGCGGCAGTTAACCCTATAAAACCGCTGCCTAATTTTGAGCAGAGTACTCCTTACTCCAAGATGCCCTCAAGAAATACGATCGTGTACGTCTCGCAGAACATCGGGCATCAGCTTTCGAGGCAACACTAATTCTTCTTTGTTTTGCCGTCTTCCGTTTCCCAAAATCGGTGGAGAATTCCATTTACCTGAATCAGTGAGTCCCATTGTGCCCAGTAACTCTTGGTCCGTGAGCTCATCGGTGAAATGTCATTCCAGGGTTGTGTAGACCTTCGTTCCGCCTTCCAGGCGCAAATGACCTTAAGATCGGTATCCTCCCTTCGGGCCTCACGAAGTGAGTCTTCATCCCAGCCGGCGTCACATGTTCCTAGTCGTTAGCGGTTAATTTTCTCCATCTCTTTAGAGTCCTGTCTGTTACAGTGCGAGCAGTCACTTGGGCATGGTCTCCGAGACAAAGCGTCTGCGTTGAGGTGAGACCTTCCATTTCGATGCTCAGTGACGAAATCGTACTCTTGTAGTTTCTCAAGCCAGCGAGCCACTTGACCCTCAGGAAATTTGAAGTTCATAGCCACTGGAAGCCGCGTGGTCAGTTCTCAGTCGAAATGGTCGTCCTATCAGATATTTACAAAAATGCCCCACTGTTTTCCCTACAACTAATAGTTCTCGTCGGGTCACGCAGTAATTTCTCTCCGGCTTCGAAAGAGACTGGCTAAAATATGCGATGACAACTTCTCTCCCCTCTCTAACCTGCGACAGGATGCCGCCAATGCCTACGTTGCGGCGTCCGTGTCCACGATGAATTCATTTTCCTCATTTGTATGTCCTAAGATAGGTGCGGTGCAAAGTCCTTAATTTAATTCCTTAATCAAAGTCCTTAATTTTTTTAATTCCTTAAATGCGTTGTCACATTCCTCATGCAAACCGAATACTCGTTTATCTTCTGTGAGTCTGTGAAGCGGCCTGGAATTGCGTGAAAACTCTATTACAAAGCGTCTGTAATAAGAGAAAAGCCCGAGAAACGCTCGAACGTCGTTGCAATTTTTCGTAGCACTATTATGGCATTTAATGGAGAAAGAAAAGAGGGAGAGATAATATAACTATATCCAATTGCGTGAACGGGGAGAAAATTACTTCTGGCTGTATTCGTACTGTTTGCAGACTGCTTGTTCTTTGCATTCAATTTCATGATAAATGTAGATAAGTTGTAACTACCTCTTTTCAGATCCTTTAGTATAGTTCGGGAACCAGCTGGTTCCCGAAAATCCAGTGAAAAATGGATTAAACTACATGTATATTGAGTTATTGAAAAATGGAAGGGTCTTTCCTGTACATATATTCCCATCACTCTGAAACTCGTGAAATCATGTATTTTGAGGACACAATTAATAATTTCAGGCGTGAATTGGTGGTACTGTAACATGATGAATGAGAAGAAAACAAAACTTTGTAACTCCATTTATAAAAAGAGACTTTGATGCGACCCAGTTTTCACAATGAAACATAGGTTGGATTAAAGCCTCTTTATATGTTGATATCGCAAAGTTTTGTTTTGTTCTTATTCATTGAGAAAACAATATGAATTTTTGAACTGATGACATTGTTATGCGAACCGATATCTGTGTACGGGAAATAAGTTTAGTTTTACTTAAGGTTTCGGTTAAAAAAGTTAACTCGGATCAGGATAGAAACATCACATAGCATTGACGATGAAGTTTTATCCTCGATTCATCTCTTTCGGATGTCATTTCCCGTTTGTTGCGCTTAGTTTCCTAAGCTACGGGCGCAACGGAATCCCTACATGCGTTTATTTCCGACGTCCGAGATATGTCGGCATTTCTCAGAGACTACTTGAAAACGGGCGAAGGCGCAGCAGTAAACAATATACCGTAGTTGTAAAAAAAATATGCGCAACGGCGCGTGATAAAGAAGCGTATTTACGGTGCGACATATCTTTCACGGGTCGTTTAGCCCTTTGGAGAGAGAGAGGGGAGAGCGTGGTGGTCGTGCGTGAATGCATATGGCACTTTGGCGGAGGTCGCAACTCTCAGCAAAATAAAAGAGGCAAGTATATTTTTTTTCCTTCCTCGATATGGAGAAAGAGTGGGACGGACGGAATGACTTTCCCGAAACACATGAAAAGCGATCCGCGGGTAGTGTTAAAAAGATGACCGAGGGAGAAGAGGAACGAGATGGCCGCGAGCCGTTCTCGGCAAGACAATAACATTTCACATCCTCTCTGGAAGCGTTTGGTACGTTTTTTTTTTACGGTGAAAAAGGCCACGGACGGCAAACGTTTGAATGAAAATCGTATGAAACGGCCTCTCAACCCACTTAAGGGATGTGGTCGAAAATGCTCCAAATCTCTCGGCCTGACCCCTTTGTCGTCAATTTGCGCATGCTTTCTTACACAACTTATTTCGATTCTTACCTCGCACAAGTATTTTGTAGAAAAATATTCCCCTAACCATATTTGCTAAAATGAGTCTCTTTTTTTGAGGCAAAGATAAGAGTCTCCCTCTGAAATCTCTACAGAAACAGAATAACAATATTTTCTTTTGCCTTAAAAGGGAGACTCTCCTTTTGACTGAAACGGTTTTCTGCTGCGTAAAATGGTGAAACACCAATTTCCTGGAGCCTAGCTGAAGTATTCGCAAATTTTTCGTGGTGATTATTCCGGTTTTACGATAGTTCGAAGTTTATCAATCAGAGCGTTGGTTTCCACTCTTTTGAAACGAACGTTACTCAGTGAGTCGATGAAATAAGTACGGCATCAACAAAGAGCATTTTTATGAATAAATGAATGTCTTTAGGAATGGGATAGTTGTGCGTATAAAGCTGAAGTCAGCCGCCGTAGCCAGGTGATAAAGATTGTGGGCTAAATCCTGCCTAGGCAGGTTGACTTTGGATTAAAGTACTACGTTAGATAGGGTAACATAACAATAACAAATGGAGTATCTAAACCTAAGTCATTGCTACCATGGGTTTGAAGTGGAAATACAATCTTTATAATACGAGGTCGTGGTAATTACGTATGATTTTAAATGTGTTACAAATGTTGGCAATAATAAAACGTATTTAATCGTTTCATGATGTTGATGTAAATAAAATACACGAATAAATGCAGTTTGACCAAGATTGGCCCGAGTATTGCAGTTAAACTTTTACACTCAGATAAATAATTTGGAGAGTATGAATCATTTCAATATTTTCTAATTTCCTTTATACAGTTTAAGCAACAATTTTGAAAATAAGCATGCCATTTTTAGCCAACCAACTGATCATTTTCATTGGTCAAATATCAGATTGGGTTCCGAGAACTAAATATTTCAGCATTACTCATAGTAGTTTCTTAGTACCCTGCGCTACTTAGTTTTCTGTGCAGTATGTTCTATTTATGTGAAGGAAGTTCCCTGCCACACACCCTTGTGGTGGTTCGCAAGGTATTACGTAGATGAATAAAAATGCTATTACTACTCCTTCCACTCCCCCCCTTCCCATCCTTTCCCTTCCATGAAACTCCGACAACTCGACAGATACCTCATTCCCTTTGATCAAGTGACTAGCAACGGCCATGAAACGTCAGGTATCACATCTGGTAATAGTACGCGGGGTACACCCGAACAACAAATATATACAATTTGGTGAGTGTTTTTACATTATGAAGCATATGAAAAATCTATAATCTATATAAATTAAATTTTTTTTTATAAAATAATTTTTGAAATTGGTTAGGTAGCTAATTGTTTACGTTACTAACCTACGTAATAATATAAAACCAAGGAATTTTTCATCTTTTTTTCCGTAAACTAAATCCATGAAAACAACCTCTTTTCAAGACTAGGTACAATTCTTGATAGATTGCTTCTTTATTTTAAATCTATAACTATTTAATGACTACGACACTTAAAGCAAATGATGATGTAGATAAACTTGTAGTGAGTGTTCCTGTTTCTCCTCTGTATTTTCATTCACATGCGTGCATAAAAGCCGCTAGGGCAGAAATCGTTATGGTCCAATTCAAAACATCGCGGCAACCAGGGAAGCGTACACTATGGCTGGAACAATGGCGCTGTTTTCACGTTTTTTGTGCTCTTTGACGCTCTGGGCTCTGCCAGTGATATTGCTTGGGGGAATCTGCGGTGCTTGTTTTCAGGTCGAACGAGCGATTCGATCGCGAGCCGTGATGTTGACAAAACAGTGGAGTCATCAAGATTTGGACTTAGCACAGAAATAATCCAGCCGTTAATAATTTCACTCAGATGATGGTCGTGAGAATCGGTGCTCACTTCAGCTGGATAATATTTCCTCATAAGTAAAATAATAGGAACTGCCATCGTAGGCTCCTTAATTTTTTTCAAAGAGCTACGTGATCTCATGTGTAACCATATAATTACAAACATTTCCTGTTTTTACTCTAAATAAAATAAAATGAATTTCAGACGGGGATCGAATTTGTGTGATGGTTAGATTATTGGCATCCCACCCCAAGGGCACCGATTCCAATCCCAACACTGGCAGAAATTGTTCATACGTATACCAGTCTCCAATGGAGAACCATGTGGAGAAATCTCCAGTGCGGTATTTCCTCCCTCGTAAGGAAAGAGAATCATTTAAGTCATGCCGCCCCATATTTAGGGAAGGGTAGTCGCAACGTCGGCTTTCTTTAACGCTTCAAAAATGGCAAATGATCCTGGATAGAGGATTTTCAAATTCCAACTCAGTAACGTACGCCTATGTGTCGAAAATGGTACTATAATGAAATGCGACTGCTTTTTGAAAAACTATTTAAGTCAGCATTTAAATAAAAGTTAAGAAGACAAACTTCATCCAGGTGTAGATTCTATCGGCATCCATTCATTTTTGTGCAGTGAAGAGTGATTTGTAATAGCCGTTGTAACTATGATGTTAGAGGCATTCCAAATGTAACGATGAAAAAGAATGATGGGTGAACATTTACAAACGAATAAATCCTAAGAAGATTGGAAGAAATGAAAAGCCTGATGTAAACTATAAAAAGGAGACGGAACAACCTAATTGTCCATAGCATGAGACAATATGATCTTATGAAGATAGTTGAGGGAAAAGTGAATGCGAGAGATGGCAAAGAACGGCCACAAATGAGATTCATATAGCGATTAGTAATTGATTTAGAAGTGTATAATCATGTGGATGGCAGTCGATAAAAGAAACTAGTGTAGAAACTACAAATAAATAATGAATGTGGTGACTAGTTACGGTAACTTTACAATTCCGTGATTGTCAAACGAATTTTACAAAGTTACCGTACACAGCAAGTTCTGAATGTACAAAGAAAATGTTTTCATTGGTTACATTCATTTTACTATACTTGAGGTCATCTTTTTACTCATGTTTGAGTTACTGTTCAGCAATTTCGCTGTAGTAAACAAATTTATTTTACACATGCAAGTTGTGAAGATTCTAACACTATTCTTGCAATACGGTAGTGGCGGTAATGATAGCCAGTGGGAATATATTATTAATTATTTTGCTGCGTGGCGAATCGCCTCATAGAGACGGTCATAGAGAGTAAAGTGAATGTGAAGGATAGCAAAAGAAGACCACGTATAGGTTATGCGTGTGCGGAGTAATTGGTGAAGGATGAACAAGAGGAACATTATGCAGATAAGAATAGGTGATATGAGAATCGAGTGGAGAGTTGCGTCAAACCAATCTCAGGATTGGTGACTGATGATGATGATGATGATGAGAGAAGGACTGCGCGTTACAGTGCATAAGTCAGCTATCGCTTTATCTCTCGAACACGTACGAGGGATTCATGGAAACTATTAGTTACTGCATACCTGCGGTGCCTCTCTGATAGTGACAACGGCGTTAAGCGGCTGTTCAGCATACAATACTAGCAGCTAATGCCTCTCATCTCGTTGGGATTTGATGGCGAATCCATTTTGAATGATGTGGTGCACAGCTCATCCTCTCATCTTATCAGGATCACGATAATCAAGCTAACTCAACGTAGGAGAGTGCCGGCAAAGGGCTTGAGGTTTCCGTATCAGATATTGTTTCTATTTTCAATTGTCCCTCACATTAATAAGTACATGGTACATAAATCCTTACAAAGGGATGTTCCGACGCTCTAACCAGTTGTAGCTCTCGAATAACTTAATGAGTATTTGTGGTTTGATTTTAAAAAATCAAACCTAGAGGCTGTCCTTATTTTTTACAGATGCCTGAAATGTTATCTTTTCCGCGAAAATATTATAGCCATAAATACCAAGCTTGTGTTGCCTCAGTCCCTATGTAAGCTAAAATGTTTAGGTTTTGTTTTTAGTCTTAAGCTAGGTATTAGTGAGTGCCAGGGCTTTCGTTTTATTGTTGCGAAGGAGGTAAAGGAGAAGCTACCGTTCACAAAAATAGGTACGGTAAAAATCGTAAAGTGCGATTAAAACTCCATGGTAAGATGTGATCATTACCACTTTGAACGGCCAGGGGGTGTTAAATTTTCGAGAAGTTATGGCTTTTTTAAAATCTGCTTCCGCTTAACGAGTGTCAGCGCTGATGGCCGTAATGGCTCCTGTAGATGATCCAAAAATCTTATTTGGGACCAGGAATTCTGTGTAGTGCAGTGATTTTTGTATTGACCAGGAAATCCAAAGCTTCGTGGCTCGATTTCTTATCCAATAAATCCTCTACATTCACCTATTTTCAACGTACTACATCGCCGAGATGTCCAAGTAGTCACCCAAGCATCCATTTGGGAAGCTTATGTACCCATCGGAGTATTCATGCACTCACCCAGATACTCATATGCAGGTATCCATGTATTCATCCGGGTACTCAAGCATCTATGTGTTAATACGTAAGGCACCCTTCTGTCTAACATTAATGCCTGATGTTTTGGGTGATAAGGTCGTTGTGGTGACCAGAATATTAGTTTTCCAAGGTTCGATTCCTGGCAGTGGGAGAAATTTTAACGTATTACCGGTACCTATTTGAGTGCTGTATGTAGAGCACTTCAAATTGAGTATTCCATCCATGGATGGGACATTAAAGTGTAAACCCCTTGATGCCTTTCATGAAGAACTGGCTAATTCCAACGCCGAGATTCCGTGTTAAATTCCCACCTTTCCCCAACTATCCTCTACTCCTAAATAGTACAAATGACTTAAGCTGTCGGTTGCTATTTCCAGAATAAAAAACGTTTTTAATACCCATCAAAGTTTCGGTGAAATGAGAACTTAAAAAACGGCAGTTTTTGAAGGAAAAGACGGTTGAAAATTAAAAATCAATTTCCTCATTTCGGAAGACGTGACCAACGATGCGGCGCTGAAGGCAATTGTCAGCTGAACCCGAGACGGAGATGCGTCGCCGCTGAGGAATTTCATTTAAAAGGATGGCGCTCGTTTTGGGTTTTCCCATGAAATCCCTCGAAATGTAAAATTTCTGGCCGCACGAACGGGTCAACTTCACCGACGCCGGACGTAGGAGTTTCCATGGCAACCAAAACAGTCACTGACGGTCGTGGGGGCGGCAAGGATCATATGGCTCCCGGAGGAGATGAAGCGAGTGTGGTATCATTTTCTTTTTCATTCCTTTTTCTCTCTTTTTTTAATACTCCACCCTGGTCCATTGCTATCGGTTAAGTGGGCACTTCCCAGAGGGTAGGTACTTTCCGTCCCCGGCAAAAATTGCATTTGGAAAGTGAAACTGCCCCTCTTCGTCGTCATGACTTTTTTTCACTCTCTGGCATCTCATTCCTCGTCCACACTATCCCTCAGCCTCCCTCTCTCTCTCTCTCTGTGTTTAATATTAAATTTTATCATCACCGTGTTTGGTGGGCGTAAAGAGTATGGGTGGCTAAGATGCTCGTGGTCCGTCCATAAGGGTCCCATGGTCCGTCGATGTAGTTATGATTAATCTTGCGTGAAATGCTGTGAAGCATACATTCAACCTTTTTCCACCAACTCTACGAACTCTCAGGATATTGCATCTACGGACACATTCAGTGTGCACGCGAATGCCTTTTATGTGGTTGTAAATGTTTCACAGACGAGCTCAGGATATCCAGGCCTTCTAACTTAATTTTATCATGTTATGTAAAATTAACTCCGCTTATTACGATAGTATTTTATTTTTAAAATTTCTATTTTAAAGGGACGCGGGTAGACTTTATGCTACTCAAAAATTAATTCTGTTTTAAAAGAGCATTCCTCGACTTTATTTAATTCTTTTACTGCTTATCACCTAATATGAATTTTTTGATAGTTTTGTGTTTTAGTCCAAAAAGAATCCAAAAAGAATTTGTGTATATTCATTCATTTTAAAATGTATAAATATGATGCGAAGGAAAATATTAATTCGTAGGCACAAATTTTGGCTCCAGAAGAACAGTTATAAACTTTCATATTCGTCCAAATATGGCACTGTTTGGTGTCGGTACGAAAAACAAATTTCGGCTGTCTTTGTTTATTTCAAAATATTAAGTCAAAAGAATTTATCTACCATATGCATCAGTAAACGACTCAAATATTATATATTATTTTATTTTCAACGTGAAGGAAACGGAAACTGTCATAAACTCAAAGATAGGAAAACTCGAGGCGAGTGAAATATAAGTGCAAAATGTACTAATCAGTCATGAAAATTAATTGAATGGTCTTCACGCTTCATACTAGGTTAGAGAAGGTAACCATAAAAGGTAATGCAAGTTCACAGTTTAAATAACTTTCAATAAACCAGTTGTAGTTTGAACGTAACTCACTTCCTGAAAATTTTGAACTCAGAATTAGGTGAATTAATTCTTAATAACTAACTGAACTAATTGCAAGAAAAGTTCTTCTATTTCACTCCTGTATTTTATAAAATGTATGATCATCGCTTGAAACACCTGACTTTCTCATCTTTTGTAACATTTTCTGTGGAGTATTTTACCTCGTCTGCCATAAAATATTATTCTTGACGAAAAAACATTTGTGCATGATAAATTTTCTAATTTTGTATTACCCATTACTTCTATTTTTTATTGTCATTGTTGCGATAGCCTTTACGATTCATACAGAAAATTAGACGCGTTAAATTATTTTGTAAAAGGTAGGAAAGTACGTTAATAAACTATATTACTCAGAAAATTTTTCAGCAGGAGGCAGTTTAAATAAAAGTGCAAATTTAACGATATTATCCTGTCATTAATATGATTCTATAAAACTTGTATTTTTGTGTTTCGACCACGAAGTTTCCTTTTAATAATTGGAACAAGTTATTTGCAGTTTATTTTTTTGAACTTGTGTTTGTGCCATTTGTTGTACCAGTATGGTATTATATTTGTATTAGAATAAAAGAAATTGATAACATTTAGGAAAAAGCAGGATATATCAAAAGTTAACAGAGGGCATTGGATTATGCTTAGGGAAATCGCCAGGAAGCAGAGAGTATGGTTACGTACCAAGAGAACAGTATTGCATTCTATCGGCATGCATTTCGAGTGAGGACTTACGAAAGAGTGTCAAACCTGGAGGTTGATCTGAGTTCACCAACTACCGACTAAGCCCAATGGCGTGTGAAACTCACACACTAGCGTAAGGGGCCATTTACTTTCCCCGTGGCACCAGCAATTTCCCAGAAATATCTGGGTCCCAAAAATAAGGATGCCAGCCATAAGAAGAGGCCAATTGGGTTTTTATGGAAAAAATCCGCGGGATTTGAACGTGGGACAATCGAGTAGCAGCGCAATTCTCTACCCATAGGGTTACCTCGCTCTAGAAAAGAGAATATTTGAAATACAATATGTTTGTTTCTGGTTGGTTAGTTAGATTCCAAGCGGTAATTTAATTTAAAAACTTTTGTTAATTTGTGAAACGTGATGATGGCTACCAAGTATCAAGAGTACACTGAAAACGCTGTCCGTAGGTGACCCAGGGACCGTTTCCTTTGTTTTAGCGTTTATTTAGCCCATATATATGATTACGGTTATTACAATCTCAATTTCGATTGGTATATTATATATTAGATCAATTTCAACTTGATATAAACATTTTAATGCTAACTCAAATTTTTAGTAAAATAATTTGGACATTTTGAAGAGCAATGATGCATTTTTGGCATTGATTTCTCTTTCAAAATTTCATTTTAAGGAATCGCTTTTCATATACGTTCACGGACTCAGGTTGATCATTGGTCTGGTGTAGCCACATATCTCATTCGGTGTGCGGCTTCTCATGGTGGTCATGGTCTGACTCCCCGACTTGGTCGAGCGAGATTTGACTTGGCCATGGGAAAACAAGTTTGGACCTTCCAGGAGAAATACGGAGCCTGAACTGTCAGATGCGATCATCTTTTATCGCAGGCAGGGTAACATAATATCGTCCTAAATCGAAGAGGGAAAGAAAACTCTCCGGAAGAACGGGAAGTCATTTTTCTTCTTCAGACATCTAAACGTCTAGGTACGTAAATCTTGTGTCACTTTATTTGCGGCCTCTGCGTCATGGACAATTAACGTTGGTAGTTTATTCGCATTCTTGAAATTTTTAACTAATAATTGAAACGTTCCACAAATATCAAAGCCCCAACATGGCCATGGCATGACGTAAACGAGGATAACTAAACCTAAGTATATGTACGCAGTGCATGTTAAATAACAACACCTTCTGCCACACACCCTCAAGGTGTCTTGTAGGGTAGCCAGTAGATACAGCTTTACATAAAGTTGGGCCAGGAGTATTAGATTACAAAATTAACAAAGATTAGGTGAAATGAATTTGAAAAACCTGATAAGAATAGATACTATCTCAGTGAAATTTTTAAAGAGAGTGCATGGAAAATTGGGAGGTGTATATTTTATTTGCAATGAAGACAATTCGTAAGAAAACTAAAATGAGGTTGTCGAGAAAATTAAAACAAATCTATTTACGCATTAAAGTATAGAGCCATCGAGGGAACATGTGAAACAAATGTGTCACTGGATTAACGATTGTTGTTGCTTGTAATTTTTTAAAGAAAATGGGCGCAGTAAGAAAAGATGTATAGAGGAGAATTAATTTGGCTAATCTGGTGTTTACTAAAATAAGAGAAGTGATGACGAGAACTTTGAGTATTGATGGAAAGAGAATATAAACGAAGAGCTTAATATAGACTCTGGCATTTT
Source organism: Platycnemis pennipes (assembly GCA_933228895.1). Lineage (NCBI taxonomy): Eukaryota > Metazoa > Arthropoda > Insecta > Odonata > Platycnemididae > Platycnemis > Platycnemis pennipes. The sequence goes on from OW121851.1 coordinate 37,192,264, forward strand.
CTGGGACATGACTCTACGTAAATATGACGAGAAAAGATTGGAAGCGTCAATTATGTGAGTTTGGAGAGGAATGGAAAAAGTACAATGACTAGAAATGAGGGCGAATGTAGTGTTGAGTATGCTTGTGGAGGGACGGATGTTGTTAATGGAAATTATTGGAATGTAGAGAAGGTGGATAGGGACAATGAATTACTGAAGATTTTATCGAAGCTAGAATTTTGGTTAAGAGGGGACGAAGAAGGGAAAGAAAATATATTATGGATAGGTAGTATTAAGAGGGGTAGGAAGTGCGCCGATCAGAAGAGATACATAGCGTGAAAAAGAAGCCATTAGATGGATAAAACTGAGCGAATATTATGGTAACAATGGGAATACTATCAAAAACGTACCCTAACTGGTAGAAGATTATTTAATAGAGAGGGCAATGGAAACTAAGGCCTTGTGGGTTATAGTCGCTTCCTCTGATGGATGAATATTAATGATCCCGCATCCATAATAACACTTTTCTCAGCCTAAAGGAAGCTGGTTAAGTGGCCGTAAATTCTGTACCATGTTATCCATTTATTTTTTTTGCTCGGTGATTTGGCCTAGCAAAGGTTTTAATATATATATTTTACATCTTCATTAATATATGGATTATTTTTCGGGAGTTTAGGTTCTTTTTTTTTAATGAAAAAATTTAACATTTTTACCGACGTTTCGGAAAAAATATTTTTTCCTTCTTCAAGGCTTAAGTTCTATAAGGTGAATTTGTTTATTTGTTTTAATTTGAGTAAAAAAATTCACCTTACTGTGAATTTTTTATTTGTTTTAATTTGAGTAAAAAAATTCACCTTATTGTGAATTTTTTATTTGTTTTAATTTAAGTAAAAAAATTCACCTTATAGAACTTAAGCCCTGAAGAAGGAAAAAATATATTTTCCGAAACGTCGGCCAAAATTAAAAATTTTTTCATTAAAAAAAAAGAACCTAAACTCCCGAAAAATCATCCATATATTAAAAAAAGGTCTGGAATTCAACTTACCAATCTTCATTAATACTATTTGTCTTAAATTCCAGCCCTAGATTTTATCTGTATTTCATTATATTGTCTGATAGTGATTCCGAAACTAATCTTTCAACAAATTCGTCACGCTGCTTAGTCTAAAACAAGTACTTTTGACAAACAAGGATCATCTCAACCGCAAACTATTAAAAAAGCTACAGACGGAGAATGGCCGGGTAGGTCTAAATAATAGGTGTATATTTGGACGTATAATGTTTTTATTTCCGATTGGGGTGAATCAATCTCAAACTCAAAAACTTAGTGTCATTTTTGGGTCGGAGAGGGGTAGAGTTTTTCTAGGAATGTGAAGTATCTCCAGGTAGCATTCAGGGCGTCGGAGGTGGTAGAGATGGGAGGACGTACTGGAGGGAGTTCTTGGCGTCTCGGTGTGCCCCTAGGTCCCGCACCTGAATGAAAGCCCGCATTTCCGCCGCCGGGGATCCGATTGTGCTCTCTGTTCCCTTTGTGACCCCAACGGTCAGTCTGTGTCGGCGCCAGTTGGTTGGGTGGTACTGTATCCCAGGCTTCTCCTCACCAGCCTCAAACTCGTCAGTCACACTGTCCGAACGCCTCATGCCGTTGGCACATCCCGAGGCGAGTGCAAAGCGAAGCAGTACGTATCACACGGAGCATGAAATGTTTCAGTTTGATGAGGGATCGATTCATATAGACACCATACGGGAAATGGTTAATTGTAAGAACGAGTACCAATACCTTAAAACGCGCGAAAAAACAACTCGTCGTTCAAATTCACCGAGGAATTGGTATGCAATGGGCAACTATATTTCCTTGAGGAAAAAAGTCTTCCAATTTAAGGCAGGCCACAATGTTTTAATAGAAATTCAGAATCGAAAGATGGTGGAGAAATTTTGTAATGAGACGTAATTAATTGCCCACCACAGTCAGACGTTTGTGATTCCGGATGTTACTTATCGCTACATCATACGTAAGTCTTCAATCGTAGGATTTATTTGACACAGCTATCCACTCATATATCGGCTTACCTCATCATATTTGCTTAACTTTCTCTTTTATATCCTTTACTATTTTCTACGTGTGTCTCACACGATGTCTTACTTTGCAATACTTCTCATTCCCTTATCCCTCGACGACTATCTTCATCGTGCCTATGAGGTCATCATGTAGTAAAGTATGTCCCATCCGGTTATTCAGTCGTTTTTTATTTAGTAGGTAAGCAGACCTATTTTCTACCTCTATTCCTAGATCTTCCGTGTTCTTCCTCGTTATTTCCATTTTCTTGCCACTTACCATCCATAATTCTATAAAGAACGTTTCACATTTAGAAATGGCTAAATAAAGAAATAGAGTAACCATCGAAAGTTTTAATTCATGGAAGCGGGTGTTACTTTGTGGAACTCCATTTCAAGTAGGTGAAAATAGAAATTGCAATTCCACTGTTTATCGTAAAAAAAAGTTTCGTAGTATCACTATCGTATCGTAGTTTCACTAGTCGTATTAAATACCTAAAGATGCTACAGCGTAGTGTAACTAGACTTAAATAAATTATTTTTTAAATAGTGGTTTTAATAAGTCTATTTTCACCTACAACCGACAAAATGTGCCGAAAACTTTAAAAATAAGTCAGGAAATCAACTTCGTTATATTCCGATACCTTGTGATTTAATGGAGATGGTCGTCAGGGGAAAAATGAGAGGGAAGAATGGTAAAAGAATGCATCATATCTGCATCTACATTGCTTCTACTGCGTTACCTTGTGAGCCGCCATAAGGACTCGTGTCAGAGGGTGGAGGGTCACGAGCCGTGAATAGATATTTGAAACATAGTAGGGATTTGACTTGGCTATGAAAACGGTTTTGATAGACTTGGCAAAATTTCGCAAAATTCAACTTTTATGCCAGTTTTTTATTGTGAGGATTCGTGATGTTGTTCTTTTCTAATACGCTAGTTATCTTTTGTCCTTAGATATATATTCCCTTGGGAGATTCCCTTGAAAATGAGTGTTTTTGTTTACAATACTAATGGAGATGTGAATTCGATGATGCCCCTGTCCAATTCCTTCCATTCCTAACCTTTCACCTTTCCTGCCGGTCTGAAGCGCCTATTAGTGCGGAAACATATTTGAAAACACCCATGATGATGTAATATTATCCTTATTTAAAAAATTATAATCAGTGACTTCAGTGGGCCAGGTTTATTTCAGTAAGTTGATCATATGTGTGCTAGATACCTATAATCTTTGCTAGATACGATTAGACTTTTAATGGGTACAGTTAAAAAAAATGTTTCTTCCGGTGCAATGAAGAAGTTTTTGTATTCAGCAAAGAATAAACCTCATCGTTCCTAGGTGTCCGCATAAACACCGTTTCCTGATCCTTCTTTGGCTGGAATGACTTTTTCCGTCAATATAGGAAAAGGTTTGGACTACACCACTAATGAAAATCGACCGCTCTTTAAATTATATTGTTCGTAGGAAATTTTCTACGTATTCTAGGAAAGACATCAGATTTAGGAGATGTTTTTTCACTCACTGTACTTGAGGTGCTGACGGAAAGTTAGAAAGATCCTTAAACTTCACACCTGCACAAAGCCACTGGATCATTTTGGATGACTAAAATATGATTGCCGGTAGGAATTTTAAGTTTGATTGAGCATAAATATTTGTGTCAGACCCAATATAAGTAGGTGTTAAACTGGGATATATAGAGTACTACTTATTTTATTATAGGTTATTTTTGTAAAAATTTCAGAGTGATAATTTACTTATTTTTTCATGATATGTATTTAAGGGTCCTAATAATAAATAATAATTAAAAATTCGGATCTGTGTTTGAAGGCTGCAAGACGGAATAGGTGAAAATTACACTATGTTCGTAAAAAGAGGAAGCCCTAGGTTAATAATCTATGAGTGTATTATAATACAATAACAAGTAGACCGAATTTTGAATTATTTTGGCCATCGTACTTATACTTCCGCATAAAAATGTGCAGTTTTGTTCCTTAATATAATGCTTTAATAAAACATGAGAATAATTCAACAATATTTGAGGGAATGGTCAATAAAACAAAAAGAGGTGGAATATTTATTTTAAAATTTGGTGCACAAGGTTTAATTTCGTTGGTTTAATGCTTTTTTCCTTCGGAATAATTTACAATATTATATAAAATTTCTACTATTACTTTCATCGGCCTGATAATGGCTTTCTATCGGGTCTGCTTGAGATATTTAAGTAACAGCATTCCAAAAAATGAATTTTCAAGTCAATCACTTTTTTGTTTCTATAGTGTGTTTGGTTTGCAAAATAAAGCTTTCTTTACAATGGAGTCAAACTCCAATTCCGGCAACTCCGTTTCCCAAGAAGTTTCTATATTATTCACACAGCATAAAATGTTATATTTCAAGTGTAATAATGTATATGAATGTTTATGAAAAATAAATATGTTATAGGTATATATTTAGCCAAGGATGCATCCTGCGATTTACGATCTGGATGCATAGCAGGGGACTTCAGAGCCAGAAGAAGAACATCTCAGTCTGTATAGTTCATCTTTTCCTATCCCATAATCTCGCTGGCTCTTCCCCAGAGTTAACAGACTTCCATTCTAGCATACAAGTGATGGTTTCCTTCTATTCTGAAAGCAAAGAAGGGAGCATATTTGCCATTTTATAAATATTGTACTTCAAAGAAGTCAAATCTAGTAATCTTTTTTTGGCAATTTCCTGTGGTGAGCGACTAACCCCCAATATTTAGGCACTGTGATTGCTTATTCATTTCACTATGATCTTAGACTTCATGTGAAACCTTCTATGGTTAAATAGAATTCCCCATATGTTTTTTCTCGAAATGTACTTTCTGTTAAAATAAATGACCGGTTAAAATAGAAAATTCGAGAGCTTGAGAGATCAAGGAAGTAGTTGCTTGCTAAGTAATGCCATTATATTTGGCAAAATGGTCGTGTTCGCAGTGCGCTGGGGTGCATTATCTCTGGAGCACTAAAAGGTGCGATTTTCCATTGAAAGCTCCGGGACGAAGTTTATTTTTGTCCAGAAATTCCGTCGGGAAACGGCCGTGTGACGTCAGAGGGTGGAAAATAACACTTGGTGGAGCAGGTCGATGATCGGCCCTGAATGGAAATATCTCGCTGGGGTCACGTGGAGTGGTCTTCACCTACGCATCTCTCAGTTGACTTCCAGGGGGACAATGCTTGGAAAGAAGGAAGAAATATACGCTTTAGGAGTGAGGCGTCAGTGGAAGTAGTAGTGTTTAAGGTTTTAAGGTGCGACAACTTCTGAGGTTATACATGCCATACCGTAAAACCTAACTTAATCCTAAGCTTAAAACTGGAGACAAACCCGTCATTCATGCCTGTATGATTTTACAGATGTGTAAGCATATTGGAAGAAGTGAAATTTCCCTGCGGTTTTGATTAAGAAAACACGGTTGAGAGCTAACCTTCTTAAGGAGATTACAGGGAATTGATAGCAGTGCAAAATGGGGTGGACTGAAAGTTTGCAACAGAAAGTTTTATCAGGATGAAGGGGAAGGAGCGCAAACACGGCGCGCCTTTTCCGATGTTCGGAGAGATTCAGCTACGTGGGTATACATTTTGAGACTCGTGAACTTTCACTTAAATAAGAAAAATAAATTCATCAAGTAGCAAAATATTATTTTAGCTTTTCACGAAGTGCTGAAGATAGCTTTGTATGTAGAAATAGTATGTGCGACGAATCTTCATGGGGCGAAAAAAATCTCGGAGATAAAACAAAATGGCATCCTATTATTTTACATATGTGGTAAATTGAGAATATGAACAGAATAATTAAATATATGGTGGTCGAACCTAAGAGTACCATAACCTTCAGTATTGGAAAATAATATCCGTAAATGAGAGAAAATATATGTTCTACGGCTCAACTTCGTAGTAATTCATTGCCGAAGTATTTAAAAACATCGTAAATTACATTCTTGAATAAAGACACGATCGGATTTATCCACAAGGTAGTATCATCTGGTGATTGCACAGAATGCCTAAGTACTTTATGCTCTTCTTTTGGTGAAGCAAGAATTGTGTAAGGGAGTATCTCTCCCTTACACAATTCTTACTCTTACAAATACTCCATATCAAATATAATTTGAGAGGTCACCAGAGAGAGGTCACATATTTAAAAAAAAAAGGGGGAAGGGCGATGTCAAGGAAGGAAAAGGTGCCGAAAACATAATTTTATTTACAATATGACCTCGGGTTGAATTTTTATTTACCCTCTACTAGTTCAAAATGTCGAGATTCTTGCCTTTGTTCTCAATATGGTGGATGTTTGGGGTGAAATCACTCGTATGGCCCTCCTTACACAGGTGTACTGCGAGATTATCTCTGCGATTTTTACACGCATTGTTGCAAGCCAACCTAGATTACATACATGTGTTTTTTAAAGCGTGAAATATAAATGTTTTATATTCTTTTATGGTGAAAATATAAAATATGTGACGAGTATTAAATTGGATTATCGTTAGCTGGAATAAATTATTTACACCGAAAAATGCAAGACCCTTTTCTTTATCTACAAAGTTAGTCTCTCTTCGAAGGAAATAGCAAACCAAAAAGGCACGATTTATGAAATCTAGAATCCTAGAGGCTTGCCGTTGTACATAATTCAAAGACTTTGGTCCTCCACAACCCCCACTCCACACTGCTGAACTATGATGTTAGCCTGTTCACTCCACTTGAGCTAGAGCAGTACCTTGCGACGCGGGCTTTCTTTGTCACTTCCTGATGCATAAGTAATCAGGCCTAGTTCTTGAGAGGATTTCGGGTCCTCGAGAGGAGGAGTCGGAGCTGCAAGACGGGTCGGGAAACGGGACGGGAGAGAAAAAGAATGCTACCGTCTTGAGGAGACGTCGACGAGGTACGGCTGTAACATCTTGCGGGAGCATTACGAAAGGAGGGGTAGGGAGATAAACGAGCTGATATAGGAACCAGGGCGGAAGGGAAAGCAGATTGAGTCGTTTTCATAAGAGGTTACTTCGTACGTCAGGTATAACTTTCGCGTAGCAATTGAATTGGAAAACGTGCTGACGCTCCTTTCATCAATTTCTATTTCAAATCTTACTTCTTACATTATGATTATGATCGGTGCTAATATTTTGAATGTGTACAAAATTTAAGAGGAATTTCGAAAACATTGTTCAATAGAGTGGTAGTGAGGTCAATAAAGCTACGTCATGACAGCCCAAAGTTAGGTAAAGGGTTTGAATGGCACCTGGGACAGGGGTTAGCCTGAAGATTAGGCTCGGAATTAAGTTAGATTAGACGGATCAATATAAACTTATTAGTTGAAGCGCCTTAAATCTAATTCCACTTCCCAAAGCGCCAGTATGTTACCCTCTATTACATTACGATGCCATCAATATTTTACTCTGGGCATGATTGTTATTTGTTTTCTTCAGGTCAACAGCAAAAGAGCAATCCCCAAGGAGCTGTTAGAAAATGTTCCTTTCCCAGATATCTTCGTTATATCTCTTTGTTATAGTCCATGAAATATTTCAATTTCAGCTCCTTAATCCACTTTTCCTCATTGCTGGGGAAAAAAATCTTCGCTTAAATTTTTTGTTCTGCGCTTTCCTTAGAAGGGTGAATTTGAGTGGCATAATTTATTCGTTTTTCCGAAGATTCAGAGGTTATTTCCTTATTTTAACCGGTACTCAGTCAAGTTCAGAGTTAGTGTCTTTTCATTCAGGTTATTTACTTTTTCATTGACATCGTAGAGGTACAATAATAAGAGGTGGAATGCTCATTTTCACCTAATTATTCTTTCCTATTGTGTCACAAAACTGCGTTCCTCATAGCGGTTCCTACTAGTGATGGAAAAATGTCGGTCAAAATCGATTTTTGGAGCAATCGATTTTTAATCAAAATGAAAAGCTCGACTTTTCAGCAAAAATCGAAATTTGAATCAAAAGATCGATTAATAGAAAAAATCTACGGTTTATTTTTGAAAAAAATGCAGTTGGTGCAAAAATATGTTTATTATTCATTTGAAAAACGCTCATAATACATATTTGAATAATATAAAAAAATCCCTAAAAATGTACTTCGAAAACATTCTTGAATTATTAGTTGTAAAAATTTACAATTTACTTTAATGTGGGTCACCGCTTGGAACCATTCGGCTTCACTAACATTTTTAAGAAAGATCAACTGATCGAGATGCTATCTTGATGATCTAGGGCGTGCCTTTCCAATTTTACCGGCCTTAGAGAAAAGTCTTTCACATGGGACGGATGACGTTATCATACTCAGCACTCTGATCGCGAAACGGTACGTGTTGGGGTATTCACCCTTTATCTCCTCCCAGACTTTCAGAGGATTAGGGTTGACTTTCCTATCGACGGGTGGCCTGTTGGGGGATTGCCTAACTTCTACTGGCATCTACTTCTAACCTCAGTGGCAGTTCATTGAGGACCTCTACTGACTACTACGCGCTGCTGAAATCAAACGAAATGGTCAAGATCCAAGCTGAAAAATCGAGTTTAGATCGGAACTCGAAGATCATGGCTCGATCTCGATTTCCTCGATTTTCGATTTTAATCGAAATCGATTTTTCCATCACTAGTTCCTACCCGTATGTCATAACGGTTATTTTGATACAAATGAAGGCTCAATATTCCCATTTGCTACTCGCTCACTTTTTATAATAACATGAGTCTTTAGTGACTTTTGTTGTCCAACTTCCTGGACTAAAAACTATTGCTGTATCTGAAATTTGCAAATTTTGACTACTTATAACCCTTTGTTTAATCTTCTGTCATTAATAAATGTACTAATTTGTGAGCTACCTTTCCTCGCTTCCGATGTAAATTCTTTTCCATCGTTGGTGTGAGAATTTTCTCGTTTATTATCTCTACGAAGTGGTTTACTTCCCTGTCATGTCTCAATGTTTGATCCTGTCAAAGTTCAGCCTATCCATTTTCTGTTATCTGTCTCCTGATTTTGGATGTTATAACTACTTGAGCATGGGTTTGGCAGTGATTAAGAAATCTTTATTGATCTTGAGCCTCCAATCAGCTATGGGAACTTGCCACTGAAAAGCAAATTGATCTCTTGAACAGTTAGGGGAACAGTGATAAGATCCGATTAGCTACGTCGAAGTCCGTGAACACTATTCCCGGAAATCCTCTCTCCTTGCAAGCATTACATCTCAATTCTGAAGAAGGAACCGTTTTCGTTCTGTTGGAAACGACCTTTGAGGTTGACACCTGATACTTTTGCTCCACTCAATGATAATTAAAGGTAACTATCTGACTCCATATTATATATCCTCTCTCTCGTATCCCTAAATTGCTCCTAATCCTCCCCTAAAAAGGCGTACAATGACACTTGCAAGAGCGAGTCCCCAAGGAGAAGTAACACACGCAATCTCTAACTCATTTATCTGAGGTTTTATGGCGGGGAGGAGGAGGGGAGAAGGCTAGGTCTTGTGAGACAGAGAATCAATCTTCCAGGTGTCGGATATGGTCCAATTGCGATGCATGATAAATATCTAACCGTAATAGCTTCATTCTGCTATGAGTCAGTGTCAAATATTACAGAAGTTGGTAGAGAATGCTTAGAAGTTCATTCCATCGCAGAAATTTGAATGATCATTGTTGATGCGAGTGCAAAAATGTGTTTTGTCGACTTAACTCTCCTATTATAGGCTATTATAGGCACTTTTTTCAAACTTTTATTTCATTTTAATACACTCATTCGTAATTACGTACAAGTTTTTGAAAAAAATTTTAATCCAAAAAAAAACTTTGTTTCTCTTTCAATTTGGCTTTTACTAAATTTAAGTAGAAATTTAATGCAATAATTGACTGAAAAACCAATCCGTAGGAGTCTGTCTTTTGCAGTATTCATGTTTGCCAATTAAAAATCTTGCTTAATTCTTCATGAAAAGGTTTTATATCAATTTTGACCGTTTGGTACCAGCCTATAAGAATTACAATTGACATGGATCCTATGAAGATGTGACATAAATCTTTGCGTGATTTCAACACGTAATTTTCCATTTACGCTTTGAAATCACAATTATGCCATTTTCTTCTCTTCCCCAACGATGATGCAAGATAATGATGGCCTAAGATGGTGCAATGAATGGCATTCAGAAAATATTTTGACATAAAAAATATAAAATAAAACAAGAATTCCAGAGAAGAAGAATATTAGCTCAATACGAGTTTTTTTACTAATTTGATTTTATACATTGCCAAATTTAAATTTAAATTTTGGCAGCCAAATTGGGTTGTTGGGTTGCTATTTCATCTAATCATCCATTGTCAGATATTGCATTACTTCGATATTTAATTAATTTACAGGTAAAAACTCTTCTCTTTCTTTGACCATGTATTCCAACGGTATGCGTAATATCCCCTCGTAACATGGGATTCACAATACTTTTAGCCTCTTTGAGTATTTATACTTTTCTTGAATCAAGTGAGAAAACGTTTTGTATATTTTTCGGCATTATATTTCTTTTTTCATATTTTTTTTGATTTGGTTTCTGCACGTTAATTTTTGCGGTTGATATTCCCATTTCTGAGACAACATTGTTTATTAAATATTGCGCGCCGATCCTAAACATGTAACTTATTTAAGCCTTACCTGCGCAAGGTTGGCTCGAGAGCGTCGGTGGTAAACCAACAAATACGGAATTCATCTCTGTGATTTTAAAGAATAACTTTTTCTGCGGAATTATTTGTTGATATGTGTTTAAGAGAATGATGTTACCATCTTCTTACGGATCGCATGCTTCTGTTTTATAAATAAGTCTTATTTTTTATGAATTGTTTATAGGAGTGATATGGCAGATATTAGAACAGGAACAGAAATTTGAACAAAAAGGTAAGGATCAGGAGCGTTTTCGCATCAGAATATGTTTACGTTTCAGTAACTGAAATCAATTCTTACGCTGTGTGACCTCAAACGCTGGAGAATAATTCATGGTATAATTTCGCAGTAAACCCTCCTTATGCCTATGTAATCGGACTGCAACAATTCAGCGGTACTCCATTATGGCCTTGGAAGGCCTTGTCCTGTGAATTTTGGTCCCCTTAATGTTACCTGATAGCACATGATAGCGGTGACTTTTTCCTCAAATCTGTAATATTTATAGGTATGTACCTAAAATACACGTATTTCTTCATTTACCTTGGACGCAGCTTACTTTCATGAATTATTTGTTGGGAAGACTGATCCTGAGGACCTAATTAGTGTGCAGAATAGAGTACTTGCTTTTCACTCCAAGGGCGGACGATCAAAATTCCCGGCAGACATATTTATCGTTGCACACCGGTCCTTAGTTGAGTGTTGTGTGGAGAGTACATTAAGGAAGTTCTTCGTTCATCGTATGAGACGTTAAGCCATGAACCCCTGGGCGCCTTTCATTAAATGTACCCTCATTTATCCCCATCAAATATCGACTCTAAGTTTCTTCCCGCATATCCTCCATTTCCTGAAAAATCTTCCTGTTACACATTTACTCATTTATCCGAAGATATCATGTCCGTCAGTCGCCTCTCCCGATTAACTACTAGAAGAATGGTCACAGCGCAACTTTTTCTGCGCTAAATATTACGTCCAGTCGCAAGAGCTATAAGAGCATTGAAGTTTATTCTACCCCTCGGTCGATCGTACAGGAATGAGAAATTCCAGCATAAGCATGCTGTTTTTATGAATATTTAAACATTTTCGTCTCTGATAAACCTCCAAATTGGCTAATCTGCAGCCGAAAACTGGAGGTTTGTGTGAGCTGCTTATTTAGATCGTGGGCAAAAAAGCGAGGGAAATATTTCTCTCTCCCTCATTCTCTCTTCAAGGGATCTGAGTGTGTCACTCCGCGCGATGCTGGGATTTATTTATCGTCAGTACGCCTAGTGAGTTTCGCCCCCGTCACTTGCTTTAAACCAGCCATCCGGTTGATTGATGAGGGCAGTTTTTTTTAATGACAAAGATGATTGAACGCTTAAGTTGAAGTGGCAGCTCCTCGGCTCAAAGAAAATGCGGTCGCAAACAAAGGAGAGCTGGCAATTTGAATGCCTCAGGCTTGGGACACAGGATCGCTTGAATGTATAAACGGATCGCTGAGAAATAGATAAGCACCGCAGAGTACAGAAAATGGTCGACTATATTTTGACCTTAACTTTCAAGAACGAAAATGCCAAACGGACGTTTTTTAAGTAAATCACATAGGACTGAAGGCGTCACTTTGTGGAATTTAGTAGTATTCATAGTTACCAATAAAATAAAACCTTTAGTCAATTCCACAACACTTTTCAGAAACCGACCTAGGTTCAGACAACTTCTGTCATTCTTAAGGTGGAGCACCTTTGACCTTGAGAATGACAGCAATTGTCGAAACCTAGGTCGGTTCATTAAAAGTTATATGGAATTGACTAAAGGTTTTATGACAAATGAAGATTAAAATCCACAAAGCCGTAACCATAACGGGGCAAAGGAATAAAAAAGAGGGGAGATGGGGAAGGAAGGAGTATATACAAAGTAAGGGAGCTCTCAATCACACGTACAAAATAGTAAAACACGTAAAAAGGTTTTATTTTATTCGTTACTATGAATTTTTTTAGCAGGCCTGTGCGTTGCTATCATTTCACTTGCATTAATTAGCTCATTTATTGACGGAGTTGAAACTTGTTTTTTTACCCAAGGAAAATTGAGTATCAGATTGGTAATTCTATAAATATTTCCAGAAGATCTGCTCATAAACCTGACGAAAATTGCTGGAGACGAAAAAGTATTCATCTCCTCAAAGAGAGAAAATGTCACCCCTTGAGTTCCCACTTCCGTGAGTTGACGCCGAGCATGACCGTTGAAGATTGAGATATATCGTCAGGGAGAAAAGTGAAAGTGGAGTTTTACGCACGGCAATAAAAATGCCAAAGTACTTTCACCGTGGCCAAATTAAGAAAAAGGATATCTCTTGGCTCATCTCACCACTATTTATGCACCTCAGTCTCAGTGGGTATTATAGTGGAAATAAACGACAGGAGGCGATGAAGAAATTTGAAGCCTGAATCTAATATTTATAGCCAAGGGGAAATGTGTTTGCTTAACGGTAATGAATATCAATTTTAGATAGAGAGGGGGATCGGGTTCGTATGGTAGCTGAGTACTGGCCTCTGATCCCGAAGGTCCATGTTCGATACCCGCGGTGGGTGGCAGACACTTTTAATTGGCATAAGGGTCCCTTCTTGTACATACAGCTTTCATTGTTTCCTATTTTAATTGGTGTACCGATTGCAAGTGTTCAATGAAGAGCACTTTAGCACTAGAATGCCGAAGGGTGTCATTTTGACACCCTATACCTATATTTGTTTGCAGAGCTGCCCATGAAACTGTGTTGAAGAAAAAAATCTTTTGTGGCTTTTACTCATTTTAAGGGATTAACATGTCTACTGTGTGAGAGATGGCCCCCCCATCTTTTTTTCATCTTAAAAATTAAAATTTTCCGTGAATGCCGGAGTGTGTCATTTTGACACCCTGTTAATGTTAGCATTTCCTCCTTCGTTTTAGGCGTATCTTCGGAAGCGATTTGATTACTACTAGTCAAACGGGTATTTTCGAACAATACATCAAGTTTGCATTTACACAACTTTGTAGTTTGCCTATATATAAATTATACATGATTTTACGTAAACAGTAAATTATTAACCACTTATGTGCGCCCTCCAGCGTTTCAGCACAATATTCGACAAATACTGCGGTCGAAAGAAAATCTTTGCAGATAATAATTTGCTCTAATCGAGCCGCTTTCCAAAAATATATTTTTATTTGTAAAAAAACGGAAAAAAATACCAACGTTGCTACATTAACACAAGCAACCATAGAAAATAAAACAATCCGCACAATAACAACGCTAAGAACACATAAACAGATGGGTGTCAAAATGACACCCTCTCGGCATTCTCCTCGGGTCCAATATATCCGGCATTCTAGTGTTAGGTAAAGTACTATGTCCGTTGGCTGAGACTTAAAGGCGTGGACCCCTTGGTACATTTTCCTAAGAGCATGCTATCGCCGGGCTTCTCTTCACCCTTTCTCCGTTCCTTGAAATGATTCATATTACCCACATCTCCTACATAGAGCAAGCGGCTTTAGTTGCCAGTCCCCTCCCACCAAATAGCTACAAATATTACTGTTTTTTGCGAGAGAGCGGGTGCAATCCAGGGAATAGATTGCTGGACCACTTACTCAAGACCCCGGGTTCAAATCTTGAGAGGTATTTCAGGATGCGCCCAACTTAATCCAAACTGAGAGAATTTATTAGGAGCCCTTTTTGTGAGAAACCGCGGAAGTGGTAGAATCCACCTTCCACTGTACACTTCATATGTCTGATCCACTAACACATACCTGACTCTACTTCCACAAGGATCGGCATTATAATAGAAGTCACAGTCTGGATTTTATTAGGCAAGGGAATTAAATAATATGAGTGATTGAAGCTCACTTTGGGGAGTACCGTGAGGTTTGGTGGAAATTGTGCGATGTTATGTAGTAGATAAGCTTGTGATTTAAGCGTATAGTTAAGTGATGGAAAAGGGAAGGGACACTCAAAGGCTATTCAAAATATCATCACGCGCAAAAGAAAAACAGTGGTTTTTGGCGTATTAACCTTGATTACCTACTGTAGCAGCTAATACTTTTTGGATTTGTATAATGGATAGAAGTTTCCCACCAAAGTTCGAGTGATCGAAGCTCGAGAGTTAAGTTTTGGAGTTGTGATATTGCTGGGGAGAGAATTTCGGTGTCCCCACGTGCCATGTACAGCGACGCCTAGAGATCACACATTTCAGCGTCCAATATTACGGACGGCTCGATGAATACTTAATGGTTTCCCTTCCCACCAAACTTCTGTAGAGATTGTCAACGGGTCGGAAATCCATTCGGTCCCCCACGGTAACCCTCTGAAAAGGGAATGAACGATGAGGATGACGATCGCGTCTGTATTATGCGAAGTGCCCGACGGACAAGAGACTGCACTAACTCTCTGATAAACTTCTCGATGCCACAGTACACAGACTCAAAAGCATGTGTGAGTGCTAGGTAATAACTCGTGAATGGTGTTATTCACGTATAAATACTTTTTAGACCCGAATCAGACTATGCCATCTTCGCGGAATGTAGCGTTCAATGAATTTCTCGTATTTGGTAGCCAAAGGAATGGAATTTGCATGGAACGAATAATTTTGTATGAGTTTCTACACTGATGTGTTTTTAACCGGCAGTAGAAAGATTTCAACTCTCAAGTGCTTCAAACTCTCTTTCACACCGTAAACTGCTGCTTGTAGTATTTGTAGACACCCATAATGAGTCTGTTTTTACCCTACAAATTAGCATTTCTACGAGATAGCCTCATATTATGCCTCACCAATGGTGCCAATTCTTACCCACAGTAAAAGACGACTCGGACCTAGAGGATTAGGAATAGAAGCGAAAGTGGGAAGCGTAGAGAAATGCGTGGCGTCGGCATTAGTCTGCTCATTACGAAAGGTGCCAAGGGGTCTACAGTTTAACGTCCCATTCCACGGACCGAGTTCTGACATTGAAATATTTTCCAGATGACATCCAAGTACTGATACCTATTGAACTTTTACCGGGTTTCGAGCCCGGTCCTGATTGGTGAGTAGCCAGTATTCTGTTTGCCCACCATGTTAGATTCTCTTTTTGTCATAAACGTGAAAGGAAAATGAATTCGTCATATTCGTGCTAAATGGCGACCATAAACTTTATTCTGACAGTTCTCACGCGTTAAATGAACTAGCGAGTATCCGGAAATGTTGAACTAACTGACCTAATCCCACGAAGCGCTGAAACCTAGAAAAAATTGCTAATTTAAAAATCATTTTTTGATTCTTTGCTCCTGTCCCTCTGCTACGTTTGAATTTATTTCTCAGAAGCATTCTATGCTCCTTGTTTCTGCTCTTTGCCGGCAAAAACCTTAAATGTCATGTCCACACGGGAGGGGCGAGCAGCTTTTCAGCGATAATAGCACATCGACAGGCCAGCAACGGTCTTCGCCTGATTTATTCGGACGACATGCTCATCACCTGCGTCGTATCTGATTGTGAGATATATACCTCAATGATCAAGTTCTAGATCATTTGCAGTGGGAATAAGAGTTGAAAAATTATATTCTCACACCCACACGATTAACTGTTTTTTTTCACGCCCAGAGCTAAGGTTTTGCTATATAAATTTGCCCGCTTTAAATATGATCACCTAGCTAATCAAATTTTTACCGCTTGCCTTAGTATTCACTTTTTATCAAGAATATAATAAATTAACAAACAGACAGGAGAGCGTTTGATTTAATGGGCGAGGGCTCGCGTTTTATACAATCCATTGATTAACTGTTTTTTCTCAATTGTAGAAGTTTGGAATTGTAGAAATTCCAACCTTCTACAAAATCCTAAACATTTTTTTCAAATGCTATGTATATCTATATTTATATTTCATTTATAATATTGAATTCATATTGTAGTATAATCTTTCGATTACTCTTTTAGATTGGCCTTACTGGGTTTTCTTCCAACTTGCCGAGTACTTGGGTAAGTGACTGAATGAAATTCCATTACAACAGAAACTTATCATAAAAGAATAATTAATTTCGTAAATACTTATCTTCAATATATGAATATAGTAAGAGGTTGGTGAATGAAGGGCTTGATTTTTACCATAAACCGTTGTGATATGCATCCACTTATGATAAGAAGGGCACTTTTCCATATACCGTTTTTATTTCGAGAAGTGCTCATATAACCGGCGAATGGCATCGTTCTGACGTAAGGAAAATTTTACAGTGAGCCTTCGTTGGGATTTTGAATCCGGGTCCTTTAGTTCATTCACTATTGTTTCGCTAGTTGGGGTTTAAGACACTACGGTTTGCACTTCAATTTGAATTTGGTCAAGGGTAAAAAATATTCCAGAGGGCTTAAATTGCAGCATTTCTAGAATCTAAAACTCATTTTGTATCTAATATTGTTCTTCTACTAAGCGTATTAAAAAGCGAAGTGCTAAAATATCGTAATCTGGTCTCAGGGCTGTATTTTTGAGTGTAAAATCATTGATCAATAATTTTGTACACAAAACAAACTCCCTGAGTTGGAAAAAGACCCGCGCAAACTCAACACAAGGCTTCGTCACGTATTCTGAATTATGCACTCTATGTAATTGAGAAGAGCCTAAAATGATTTGTAATTTTTAACTATTATTATCATTATGTAAATCACTAAATCCGAAGGACTGAAGAGACATTAAAATTATTCATTAAGTTCTATTGCATTTGAATCTCTAAATTTTGTTTTTCGGATCGGATTTGTGGCCAAGTTTAGTTGGAAAATGACACGCCCTTCCGTTAGTCCGAATGTTAGATACGGGTTTATGTCCCACCATGGGTCCAGGTATTCCGTGAAGTCTGTCTTGAAAGTTAGCTAGTCCTCAATTTGATAATCAAATACGTAGAGTAATCACGTAGAGACATATTCACTTACTTTGACTCTGTGATTGTTTTTATCTATCTCCCCTGTTTATATTATCAATGAGAATTATCCATATCCTTTACCTTGTCAACGTTTGCTTTAGTACCTTTCTTGTTTTCACAGCCTTCAGCAACCGGTGGCTTATAATCAGCCGCACCATTCACATGCCTCATTTGATGGCATAATATTATGACTTATCCATTATGACATATTATAAACGAAAGGATGACTGGGAAGAATTGATGGTATTTTTCTATCCCACCATTACGAACTATCGCGAGCGCGATGAGTGTCGAACGAACTTGAACCAAAGCAGTTATTGAGTTTTAAATTCTTATTTTATCCCTTTTCCTTTCTTTCCCTCGGTATTATTTTTGATTTTTGGTCACGTAATCGCATGCTCCCGTCCACCACATCAAATCAGTACTGTCTAAATGTTCATGTGCCGATGCGAGAGTAAACAGTTAGGGTAGTACTTGAATATTCGGGAGTAGAAATCGGTGAGGAGGGCGCACTGACCTGAAGGCCGAAGACGTCCAACCCGACGACGCGCCTCATGCCGCCGCCCTGGCCGTCGCTCCACTCTCTCTTCGCCGGCCCTTGCGGCGATGATGCATCAGGGCCGACCCCGGGGCCCTCCTCAGCCTCCTCCTCCTCCGCCGCCCCTTTACCCTCGGCAGGTATTCTCCACGCCCGGGGTGGTGAGGGAGGACGGGATCCCCTCGGTTCCTCCGCCCGCACTTCGCCCCGCGAGCGGGCCGCCCCTTGTCCCCTGGTCGGCGCGGACAAAAGGGGTCAGGCCCCCCCTGGTAGGACAAGGGAGACCCCGCTCCTCCGAACCGCACACACGCTAGCACACGATGGGCACATCCAAGGAAGGCCAAGCGACGGCACGCCTCTTGTTTCCCGACCACTGAAATGCGATCTCCACTCGTCCGGTCTCGCGAGACTCTTTTTTTATATGAAAAAGGGCAAAGAACAACCTTCTCTCACTTCGGTTCTCGCGGACTCTTTCCTATCCCGGCACGTGTTGCCGATCCCGAGTACTCCTCCTCCTCTCGCAAAGCACACGATAGAGCGTTTAACAGGTAAACGGACGCTGCTTAGCACGTCGACGGAGCGGCGGAAGTCGGACGCCGAGCGAAGCCGAGATATCCTGGGCGCAGCGGAAGGTGAGCAGGCGGTTCCCAGTCGCTAGAATCGGAACGCGTTACTTTTCTGTTTATATTTGTAGTCTTCCTACCCGCCAAAGTATCCCTGGAACGTGGCTCAAAGTACCGAGCACGGTGGAATGATCCTGAGGAAGGTCTCCGAGATCGTATTTGCCCACTCTAAGAGGTCTGGAATCCCCGATTCAGTGACGAGGACGCCAAAGAGACCACATCCCCGCTCCAGTTCCCCTCGATCTCCCGCTCTCCACCCTTAAACACAACAGGGTTCAGCTGCGACCTCAACCCTTCCGACACCATCGCACCCACCACGCTTGTGATCTCGCTCGGTGTGCGAGCGTGCGGTGGTGTTGGTGCAGGGGTCTGCTCGCCTGTGTCGCCTCCGCCGGATGGGGAGATATCCCCAGCACCTCCGCTCCTCGCTACTGTGCACACCAGCGCGCAGCGCGTTTTGTGTCCGTGCAAAACTTGAACCCACACAAACTCACGCACACGAGACCGGGGGAGTGTTTGAGGCGGAGGAAAGGGGAGAGGAGAGAGTGTGTGTGTGTGTGTGTGTGTGCGCTCTGGGAGCCAGGGATATCTCTCGTCCGGGCCCCAACCAGCGCGCGCGCCGGTTGAGGCGGGGTGAGGATGGAGGGAGAGGGAGGCCTGGGGGTCGTTGGCGGCACTATTCCACGGCGGCGCAGGCGAGTCGTCTCTTCCATCAGGCAGAGCGATTCGAGAGGGGCTGGAGGGGGTGGGCGTGACGGGGGGGTGGGGGAGGAGGTGATTGGAAGGGGTGGCGGAGCTGAATGGAGTAGGGGTGGCAGGGCGGGGGTGGAGATCGACGTCCAGTCCGCGCCGAGACAGCGTAGCGGAGCGGTCGCCGTGGATACCGCCTGCGAGGCGCCGCTGTCAGCACCCGGAACCCTCATCTCGTCTTGATCTACATAATAACCTGCAAGACATCATAAAGGTGTGAGGCAAGAGGTGAATTGTCACCAAACATGCATTGCCTATCATGCTTAAAGAGGACGTTAATTGCCATGCGAAAAAATTCACCTGGAATAGAACCACGGACTGGTGATTGCTGGACGGTGTTGCTCTCCATTCTTCCCTCTTCCATTCCACCTACTTTAACTTCCCTGAAATTCCTCTTGGCAAACTTCCTTCACTGCCGATATTGTCACTCGAAATATTATCTTTTCATATTTATTGGGACGTTCTAAGTTCCATTCCGGGTGGGACCTTTGGAAGTCAACAGTATATAATACAAAATCAAAATCCCATCACTCATACGTAATGACATTTTTAGTGGCTTTACGGGCCACTGCGCAGACCTCTACGCTATCCAGGATTGGTAATTCACATAGAAATTTTACCGAGGGTCAAAGTACTAGATTTTTAGCCCTCGCGGTCCATCAAGGATGGCAACGCAAGGGAGAAAGGGCTTCAAAGAAGCCACGACCAATGGTGAACCTCATTCCAGCGCATAAAGCCGCGCAGGCGGTAAATGTAAAAAAAAATGCAAAAAAATATAATACCTTAAACCTCGGTAAAATTGCCATGTGAATTACTGATGCTGGATAGAAGAGTGGTCTGCACAGTGCCCCGGAAAGCCAAAGGTCCGTGGTTCTATTCCCGGTCATGGTGAATTTTTTCACATGGCAATTAATGTACATTTTCACCGTCGTTCACGCGGCAGGTTTGAAATATCCTACACATATACATACTTAAAGAGGATGAGTTGCTATATTTTAATCGAAATATAAAATTTAAAAGAAGTTTTAAAGAGCAAAGCCTGTATACATGTACATGCATAAGTACTAATGCATGCGTGCATAATTATGACTAATAAGTTGTGTGAGCTATAAGTCTTTATACCAACATGCAACTACTAGTCTATCAGTATATCAATCCTAAGATTGGTTAATTGTTGCTCTCCATTCTTCTCTATTCCATTCCACCTACTTTACTTCCCTGAAATTCCTCTTGGCAAACTTCCTTCACTGCCGATATTGTCACTCGAAATATTATCTTTTCATATTTATTGGGGCGTTCTAAGTTCCATTCCAGGTAGGACCTTTGGAAGTCTCCAGTATATAATACAAAATCAAAATCCCATCATTCATACGTAATGACATTTTTAGGAGCGAAATACTACTGAGAAACCAATTAGCTTTAGGTTTGTAAGTTGCAGTATATTTAGTGTTTAGGCCATCCCTTGCTGAAATCATTACGTATTATTTAACCTAAACTTAAATTCGAAGTTAACACGAAACTTATTCTGAAGGCGAGATTTTAATCCTGCAATTTTTAGAAGTCTGCCAGAAGTGCTTAATGAATTAAGGTATATATTTTTGGGATTGAAGAAAGCTCGGGCTCGGGTATGCTCGGGTAGATAGATAGCAATAGACATGCTCGCTCTCAAGGACCTTGCTAGGTCCTCTTCACCTCATCAAAGGACTGCTTGGAGTGTTTTTTTATTGCGTAAATTCATTTTGACCTGCCGAATGAGACTATAACTTATGTGTAAGTAATCTTTTAATCAACGGATCGGCATTCGGGTGGAAAACTCCGATATTAGTAGTAGTGCACCTGGGTTACAGGTTATCCAACCACTAATTAGGTATCGCACCGTCTAGCTTAAGCTCTCAATCTTACCATGCATGCAACAGCCATGCCCGAGGCGACATAGGAAACCCCCAACCATTGATTAAGTTGCCAGAGTTGTGGTTTACTAATCTAACTTTGGAAACCAGGAACACGGAGGTAGATTTTTCTCAGATTCACGTATCTCTCCTCACTTGTCAACCTCATCCATTCGTCCTTTCATTATGACTTAGACTTTTAGAGAAATGTCAACTCCATTCCACTCCTCACACCTTGTCTTTCAATGAAGGCTCGTCATCCCTATTATTAGCACACAGTGATTTCCATTTTATCTTTTGGCTGTCCTAAATTTTTATAAACTTACTTTCAGAACTGCCCTGGCAATATATCGTGGACTGGTTTGTTGAGTGGTGAAAAGCAATGGCTGATTAAAAGTCTATTATATTGTACTGAAACATGGACTTTTACGAAAGAAGATTAAAGCAGTCTTAAGGTTTTTGAGATGTTGGTATGGAGAAGGTAATGTGAGTGGGTAGAAATGCGAACAAGGAAGTGTAACAGATTTTGGGGGAGGAAAAATAAGTTGATTGAGGAAATTAGAAGACAAAAGAGACAGGGTGAATTGGGTAATAAGGGGCGAGGGTTTTAAGAGGAACGTAATAGAGGACATCATTTTGGATTAGCAGGGTAGAGGGAGGAAACTGGTAGTTAGGATAAAATAATGAGGGGTAGAAAGCATGCGAAGCTAAAGGACATCATATAAAATATGTACCTAAATGGGTCGCGGTAAGAGTTTTATATCCAACTGATAGATCGCTAATGATTATAATAATCCCTCTCTTCCAGTTATATACCATCTATCAGCGCTTTGCATCTTTTACTCCCTATCCCTCCATTCTTTTTCCTGTAAAATTCTAATTTCGTAACACTTCCCCTGTCCTTAATCCTTAAGAATTTGGGACTCCTGAATTTGGATTTCATTACTTCTCCTATTCTTCATTTTAACCACACTTGTTATGCGTTAATTAAAGAGTAGAGTTTGGTAAAGGGGGCTCAATATGCCTAGGTTATATCGCACCGTCTACCCTAATGACCAGCCTAATGCTAATGGGAGTACTTTATTGAGTAGAGCTGTCAATATCGTAGCCTATTGTCAATATTCTTAATGCTACGGGAAATTCTATGGCGATCACAAGTCACCTGCCTGGGATTCGGTCACCTAGGATTTGGTCTCGCGACATTAGCGTAGCCGGGTCGGCTCTTTATGCAGTGAAAACCGCAACAAGTCAATGGATTACAATTCTCCATTCATGTCCTAAAAATCCTGAGCTTGTTACATTATAACTCATGTTTTCAAACCATAATCTTTTTCAAATTATTATTCGCGTATTTTTAGCTCACTAATATAGACTATTCCCCACTCCTTATGGGCGTTTCTTCTGTGTTCACCCTCCTTTTCCAATTCGTCCGTAAAAACCCTAATTGCAATTAAAACAATACCAAAAAGGAGTCCAAACTAGCGTATTTTACGCTTCTGTCCTTTAATATTTAACGCAACCTCTTTCTGTCAGCGAATACGGATTAAGGGTAGTGGAATATGATGATATCGTATATATAAATCCTGCTACGATTACTTCTTCTCTTTCAATCTAGATTATTATTTTGCAATCCTAGGAATATTTAGCGTAATGACTTCAGTGGTATACCGGTTCCTATTTGAATTCAGAGTTGGGAGCACTCCAAGTTCAGAAATTCGTCCGTCTGATGGGACATTAAACTGTTAACCTCTGGGCGCCTTTCAATCTTACGTCCGAATATGATTATTTCGTCTTTATTTCAAGATTATTGTTTTATATTCCCGGAGTATTTAAGTTCACAACACCCTTATTTTTGATGAATTATCGGTATTTTGTGAAACAGTTTACCGTTTCTGGTCCCATTTAAGAGGGCGTCGTGACAAGAAGAATTATACCTAAGCCGTTTGAGAAGATTTCAGTTTGGAAAAGAAGCATTTGCGCAGATGAGGGAGGTGATGAAGAGTAAGTAGGTACACAAGAGGAGAGGCATTAAAATGAGAGGGAGCGCTTGAAAACGGAGCGCATTCCTAAATTGGCCTCTAAAGGAAAGGGAATGAGCGCATATCTGGGGAGCTTTAAGTTTCTCTCGTCGGGAAGACGGACGGAGAAATTTAAGGAGACCGAGGGAAAGGCTAACGAACGAATGTAAGGCGTGGCTCTGAAATTGTGAGACGTTTTGGGGAATTTTTCAGGGAAGCTAAAAAATTTGGGCAGAGATGAGGGAAAATACGGCCTTAGTGTTATGCTAATATGTCTACATTTGCATCTACAAGTTACCCTGCGAGTCGTGGTAAGGGAACGTGGCGTGGGGGAGTAGGTCACTAGTTATGAAAACGATATTTTGCAAAAAAAAAAAGAAACTTTCGGAAAAAATATGCTTGATATTCTCAGGCGCTCCTTAGTGGGACTGAATTTCAATAAATGAATGAAAAAAGTCGTAAAGACCACACATAATTTATGCCACAGTGACATTTCAAAATTTTTAATTACTCTTTCGTCACATTGAAATAATATTAATGCGTTATTCACGTTTACTTCGAAAGAAGTAGGATTTTTATTTCTATGGTACTGTATTGTACGTGGGGAAAATAAATTCTTGGGTCTCTCCGATCGGCAGGTACTCATAATTTGTAGCCTCCGTCTTTCCTTTAGATGTAGTGTGGAGACAAAACTATATTTTTGTTTCATCCAAAAGAAAGCCGAATTTGTCAAGTAACTTCCAACTTGCGTCCAACTGGCTTAACTCTTTAGTTCTCCAACCAATCCCTTCAAACAGCCAAAAGACGCATCAGAAAAGAAAGATGACACAAAACGCGCGGCATCCCTAAGGAGTGAATTACTGAGTTGAATTTTCTCAATCGAGAACATTCCAGTAACCCGTTTCATAAAACCCAATATCCTTAACACAGTGCCACAAATATTTCGAACACGATCCCTCCCTGATAAAATCAGATTAAATTTTTAAAAAGCATTACGCTACAATAAATATCTATTAATTAATCGTGATGTATTCTGCAAGGAGAGGCAATTCCTAAAGTAAAAGCTTAAAGGTTTTAGATCTTCATTTGATTAAAATGAGATGAAGACTTGGTGAAAGCGAGCGTTACTGTTGAAATGAAATCCGACAAGCACTTTGTGGGACATAGCAAACATTGAGAACCGCTGGAAGCTTACGTAGTAAGAGTAGTTTTGGGTTCTAGGCGCTGCAAGAGCCCAAGTCATATCTCACCATTTAACCTGAGATCTTAATTCCAGGGGTTCCAGGGCCAGTACTCTGTCAGAATACATGCCCTCGAACAAAGAGCCCCCGGATGAAAAAACTCGAGTAAAAACAATGATTTGATTGTAATGAGCGATTGAAACATGCCAAATTTGCGAAGCATTCGTGTTTGTATCAGGTGGCAACTTGGTTACCTATCAGGTATAACCCCGGCGGTTTCAAATACACACCCCCTGGATGAATTTTGAACTCGTGAACTTTGGGTTGTCGGGCTAGTTCGTTATCAAACAGTAAATATGTAGAAAAGAAGTCTACCTACACTGTAAAAAGTTGATCTGATTTTCAGTGCGATCTTAATTTAAGCGCTGTCTGGTTGTAAGGCAGGAACACGGATTTAAGGTACGGAAGAGGCAGGAACATGGATGGTTGGTACAGGAGCAGTTAAGCAGGAAGCAGAGGGAGCAGGATTCTGGATGGTCTGATTTTCAGTCGTTCACCTGCCTTATTTTTAGACAAGATATTACTGCTGAAATTCAACATACCCTGTCTTAAAATTGTTGCATCTGAAATTCAGATCGCTTTTGTACCTTAAAATCAGATCTACTTTTTACAGTGTATGCATAGGAAGAAATTAAACATGTTCTGGCGAAGGTTTTCGCGGCGTTCCTATGATTGTAGAAAGCTTTCGGGAGTCTTCCTGTCTTGCGGGCCCTCAAAAACAGACAAGGGGAGAAATCGGCCTTAGCAGAGAACGTTTCGATGGAACCCAACCGCTGCGTGGATTTAATGGAACCAAAAATCCTCGCGAGGGAAAAGCGCTATAAGGGAAGCAATTGAAATTTCCAAGAGGCCCAACAATATGTGTAGAGAGGATAGCTACCCACTCTCCCATACGTGGAAACGAGTATTCACACGAACATCAACAGTCAATCAGCGAGCAGCGGCCACCTCAGAAGACGAGTCAACTTTGAAACATTTTTACTTCAGCGTGGCCTGAGGACGCCCGCAGTAGAGTGGGTGAAACATTGCCATTTTATCAGAATGACAACGCGGAAGACTCCCGAAAGATTTCTACAAACAATTAAACATTTTATTTATTTTTGCAGCGTGTTTGATAATAATTAACAAGGCACTAGGTGTTTAAGAAGCTCACTGATATACCGAAAGAAGTAATGGTAGGAACTCTGAAATGGACGAAGTAAAAGAGTAGTAGTGTGCATGAGATGAATTTTTCCTTATCTGGTGCGGAAAAGTAGGCCTTAAAAAAAGGAGATGATAATAGAGAGAAAGTCATTGAAACATGGAATTGGAGACGGAATGAGGGGAAGAGAGGAAAAGATGAGGAAGCGATTGTAATGACAGGGTGGAAAAAAGTCCGAAGGGAGCTCGCAAGAAATGATAAGATAGAGGAAGTAATAAGGAGCAATGGGATAGCGAACGCCGGGTTGAATGGGAGATTGTTAGGTAATCGGAGAAGATGAGAGAAATTGATGGGGTTTTAAGCCGCTACGCTGCTAGCATATGGGATCCGTAAGAGGCATTTTTGTAAAGAAATCAGGACACACATAAGGTTGCGTGGTTAATGAAATGCCGCAATGATAGTCGTATTTGTGTCTCAAGCTGACTGCAAGACCTGAGACGGGAATCCTATGAGACGACGGGTTAAAATTAATATTGAATCTTTTAAATAAATTTTCATTCAATCTCTTTCCCGATGCTACAAATATTTTGAGCTCGGATTTTCTCAATCCAATCGTGAAAACAATTAAGATAGATTGAGAGCTGTAAGGATGGATTTAAAATATCTTTTCTTTTGTGGGGTAATAAGTGCACGCAATAGGCAACATAGTAACCGGATAGGTTGGGGATAAAATGCAGGTAATTTATTTCGTATTGAATTTGAAAAAGTTTCAAAGTCTACTTGCTCATTGGGATTGTAGCACTGCATGTCCACTGTGACTAATAATACGTAGTAAGAAACGCATTAAAATATTTGGCCATCATGTGCCACTTATCCTAAGATTGGTTTGATGTAGCTCTCCACTTGATTCTCCTCTCAGATTCTCCTTCATACCGACATAACTATTCTCTCACATCCTTAATAGCTTCCGCCATATATTTCATAGAATGCCTTCCTTTTCCATTCTTGCCATTCACACCTCTCTCGACAATCGTCTTCATCAGGCCATCATGACTCAAGATATGGCAGATAGTCGTCCCAGCTTCTTCTTAAAGTTTTCAGCAGACATCCATTTTCTCACTTCCTCAGAGGACCTTTTCGTTAATAACTCGGACGGTCCATTTGTTCTTAATGGAAGAGATGATCAACCCGTAAAAACATTGTATTCCTCCTTAGTTTTTAATAATGACTGGCACATTTTAAGTAAATGCCCAATGAACGCGTTTTTTCGTCACGTGAGAAAAGGACTTTTTGTTGTTACATTTCGTTATATATATTAAGATGGCATTGATTCGCCCCCTACTGCATACCTTTTGAGTTTATTTGAAGGATACTATATGCATGTATTTTAGATTAAGGGGAAAAGTCGTTCGGGGAAGGTGACCGAAAACTCATAAGGTCTCTTGTGTCATTTTTGAAAATAGAGTATTTGAGTAGAGGTAGGTGTTTTACCAGGGACCGGAGGAAGGGTACACAAAAACCCGATGTCGTCGCAATCCTTCTATCCCCTAGGGGTCCATTGCTTTACAGCCGATCCAACGGGTGAAGTTCTGAACTCAAAGTGCTCTCCACATGGTACCGGTTTGCCGGTAGGGACCAGAGTACCCGCGATAAATCTTTCTCACAACTGGAATTCGAACCTGGGCTCACGGGATGCGTAGCAATACAATGATATCTCGGATAATGTAGATAATTCGTGCTATTAATCGATAATTCTGCAATCACATTAGCTCGATTAAACATTCGTCGGTTGAAACGTGTTTTCTTTCATGAGATTGCTATAGGAAATTGTTTAATTCGCCCTGCATGCTGTAATCTATTTCAAGATAAGTTTTAAAAAAGAAAAAGGAATCCAAAAAGGGCAAAAAATCACCAAAAGCTGAGGTGGGCAGTGATCCAATTCGAGGAAGAATAAATGAAATTACAGTGTAAAACAGACGATCTTTACGTTATTATATGAAAATCATATCGTGCACTTTTCGCTATTAAACTTAAAATATGCACCTGATGTCTTCTCAATCCACCTCCCAAGTTCTCAAAGTTAATTCATCACGTTAGCGTGAACATCGGCCTAAACATTCATTGGCCGAGCGAGAAAACGAGTGAAAAAATCTTTTAAGCCGAAGCCGAAAAATTCGTAATAGCCTGGTTACTCTTTATCCAATCTATCCATGATATTCTAGCCATCGCGCCAACATAACCGACATAGGGTGCTGCGAATGAATATAGTACAACAATCACGTTAAGAGTAAAGTGGTAAGGGAAACTGTTGATAAATTTTGAACGGAGGAAATCACGCTAACGCTCTCTAAATTCTTTTTTAATCTACCCCACGTCTTTGAATGTACCGTGGTGATAAACGTCCGGGAAAATGGTTCACCCTTGCCCAACCAGTGAGAGTGTACGATGGCAGCTTTGAAGGACCAAATGGGCTTGTGGCTGTAGGGATTCGTCGCACGTCCAAGCGTCTCGGGGGAGTGAATCCAAACGGTAGATCTGGGACGCGCTTCGACACTCAATAGCATCAGGCTTCCGCATCTAACCCCTCCGTGGATTGGCGCTACACGTCGGAATCTGTGCCATCGGTGTTCTTCCTGCCGAGATTAATTAATCGACTGTTAAGCGAAGATGGAATTAGACGTAACGCATCTTGAAACATGATAGTCTCTAATGAGATACGTGGATCGAAGAGCGATTGATATAAAAGAAAAGACGTTAATATCAAGCGACTGGCCGATATCGAGCGCATGATCACGTTCAAACAATCTTAGGATTGATAACTGGTGATATTGATTAATAGTGTGTATTCTTCGGAAAACTTCCTTAAAAAGTATCATTTTCCAAAACTATACCTGAAATTATGAAAAAAATTAGGAAATATTCCGAAGGAGCATATTTATTCAATCATTCACTTAATGGAATGTTGTTAAACCATCCAACTTCAAAATTCCATGACGAAGTAAAATAACAATAAAGTGACATAGAAAGCTACAATTTTATTTTGAAATTATATTTTTCTTTGTTATTATAACTGGGCGATTCTGGCCCTCAGACTACTTATAGAGAAGAGAATAGAGAAGAACCTACTGACATTCGTGGCATTTTAGATTTGGAGAAGGCGTTTGACAATATGGATTGGAACTTGATGCTAAGGAATCTCAAAGAAATTGGCGTACCATAAAACGACCGAAGAGTTATCCACAGTTTGTATAAAAACCAGGTGGCTATAATCAAATCAGGACCTAGCAGTAAAGAGTCAAGCTTAAAGAAAGGAGTGAGACAATGTTGTGCACGGTCTTCCTTATTATTGAATGCCTACATCGAGAAAGCCATCCAAGAAGTCAAAGAAAAGTCTCCGGGAATGAATATCCACTGGGAGAAAATAAGATTGCAGCTATTCGCCGACGACATAGCAGCCATGTCAGAGACGGAAGGATATTTAAAAAAGACACTAGGAAATATGTAAAGGATAATGTCCAGATATCGCTTGAATATCAATAAAAGGAATGCTAAGGTATTAGTATGCAGTAGGAGAAAAGAAGCCAGGACAAATGTTAAACTAGGAAAACAAAAAATCGAGGGGGTGGAAGAGTTCTGTTACCTGGAATGCCAAGTAACTAGCGATGGACGAAGTAAAAGAGAAATTGCCAGTAAAATTTTTCAGGCAAAAAGGGCATTTTACCAAAAGAAGATTCTGCTTACAGCTGCAAATACATGCGTGGAAGTGAGGAAACATTTCATTAGAACATACATCTGAATCATTCTATTATATGGTAGCGAATCATGGACAATAACAGCAGCAGAGTAGTCAAGGCTGGAAGTGTTTGAAATGTTGTGCTACCGAATATTGATAAAGATAAAATGGATCGACCGAGTGTCAAACGAAGAAGTCTTAAGAGGAGTGGGAGAAAAGAGATGTCTACTTAAAACCCTAAAAAGAAGACCTGATAACTTAATCGGGCATATCTTAAGAGAGGATGGCCTGATGAAGACAATCACCGAGGGAAAAGTGAACGGTAAGAATGGAAAAGGCAGACCTAGTATGAGATGTATGGAACAAGTTTTGAAGGATGTAAAAGAGAAAAAATACGATGATATGAAGAGGCTGGCCCGCAGAAGAATGGAATGGAGGGCTGTGTCAAATGAATCCTAGTATTGTTGACCGGTGGTGATGATTATAATTTGGTGTAGCCAACTAAAGCCTTTTAGATAAGACTGATATTTTTGGAATAGGTAGTCTTCAATAGCCTTTACCGACACCTAGGAGAATCTGACAGTGATCAATAAGGGTTCATCATGCTAATAAAAATCAGCAACTGCAGGGGTTTGATCTCGATTCCGGATATTATGAGACCAGTGCTCTACTGGCCGATCCAATGGAATCCTTTACATTAAGTTCAGGCAATACAATTGAAAGTTATGTTCATTTCACTTTAATGTGTTATGTTATGTTCAATTTAATTTTTAGTTTTTTTTACCATTAGCATTCCAAGACACTAAAAGCTGATAAAAATGATTGGTCTATCAAGATTGAATTCGATTCGTCACTTCAGTGCATGAAGTATTTCAGTGTCCATGGTTTAAATTATATTAGCTGAAAATGAAAAAAAATTAACTTAGCAAATTGAATGAGCTATTAATAATCGCTAATATTTCTTTATATCACTATCATTCATGATTAAGAACAATTTTCCCCAATATCAAACTCTTGGGGAGTTAGAACCACTTGGAGATGAAAGCCTACCCTACCTGAAGGAAAATGAAATACATCTTTGAGAAATTTGAAGATAATCAAATTTGGGACTTGGGATTTTGTGATGCTTGTGCGTTGTAAAGGGAGGGAAAAGTGAGTGCAAAGTTAGCAAGGAGCTTTGAAAGTAAAATGTTACTATGTCTTCTTCAGAGAAACTAGGTGCTGTCGTGATTTATAAAATAAGTCATGGTTTTCTTTGATGAGGAGTGAATGAGGATGTTATATAGCGTTTTGCATTTTAATA
This sequence comes from Platycnemis pennipes, assembly GCA_933228895.1. Lineage (NCBI taxonomy): Eukaryota > Metazoa > Arthropoda > Insecta > Odonata > Platycnemididae > Platycnemis > Platycnemis pennipes. The sequence goes on from OW121851.1 coordinate 37,223,058, forward strand.
AATAATAATAAATTCATAAAGATATTTAGTCTTGGAATGATTATTACCTCATTATTTAAATTAGGTACCACGTAACTTCCTAGTAATGTAGAACCTTTACAGATAATAATTTTTTTGATTAATTTAGAAAAATATTTTTTTTTCGTTTAAAAATGGATTTGTTTCGTTAATTTATAATTCATTTTTCATAAAAAGTTACTTACGACCTCGTAAGAGTAAATTATTCATTCCCTTGTCATTCTCTGCATGACCGAAGTAGAGGAAATCACACAAAACGAGCAATAATAAAGTCAAGAGTCGTTGGTCAGTGGGAGCCACAGTTTTTATCACCGGTTCAAATTAAAGATAAAGAAAAGAGGTAAACTGAAAATGATTATTCAAAGGTTACGGCAGGGTGTTGTTTCCCGTTAGTGATCTCTGGGTGGGTGCCATATTAACCATAGGACGCCAGCCGAATGGCTGGGGAAACTGTCACCCAGAGACACTGAACGAGGAAAGCCTTCGTCATTAATGAAGATGATTATGTTATTCACAGCCTCAGTTCTCTTTTAGTCAATTCTAAAATTGTCTAGAAGTATTATCATAACCTCTTCCATGCTGTTTATTGCAACGCTCAACTAAACTACGTGGTTGACGATTGCTCCAGGGTGATAAGTTGAATTGTAACCTGTCTCACTTGGAGTCTGTTTATATTAGCTATCTGTTGCTTTCACAATACGTTGCTTACCAGAATCATTGATCAGTAAATATTTAATACTTTTACTTCCTTTTCTCTGCAAATTTGTACACTACGTGGTCCCTTACATCTTCCTTAATTGAGGCGCACGACATTCTCACTTACATTGATTAAGCTGACTTTCCTCTTAACTGGCTGAGATGAATTCACGTGGCCACCGAAGACTCATCTAGCGTCGGATAAAGGTAAAATTAAGCACCAATTTTGAAAACATCACTTGATGGCTCGGCGGCATAATAATCTCCTGTGAGTTTAAGTATGGAGATACTTTAATTACTAAAAATCATTACCGAACACAGTGAGCGTCTTGCTAGAGCAAACTCTTGTTATTGAGTTCTGAAAATTAATTTATTAATCCTATCGGTGCACGTATTAAAATTCACAAAAATGTGATTTTTTGTCCTTGTTAACAGTTAAACACATCTCGAGGTATAGCATACCTATGTCCTATGTTTAGAATAATGAAGTAATCTAACGAATTCAGTTAAAATACATGAGGTGAGGAAAGGAGTATCCACGGTGGATAAAACAGAGACACGGTGTGGAAAGAGAAAACGGGGATAACATATTAGCAGAATGGTAGCATAGCAGAACACAGTATTCAGGAATATGGAGCAACTGGCAGGATCTATCTGCATGTCTGCAAATTTTGGTAGAATATTTACGATAAAGTGGTTGTTATCAGGGGAGGTGACTGACGACTAATACAGCATTCAGTGTTAGGCGAGTATTTGGAAAGAGGTAGGGATTTAAGGAGTAGAGGAAATGTGGAGAGAAATCGGCGTCGGCATAAACCTGTTCCTAACGAAAGGTGCAAAGGGGTCCTCTGTTTTACTTCCCAGCTAATGGATGGAGAACTAAATTTTATAATATCTATACGTAAAACATATATCGAGACCGTTGTAACGTTGAAACTTAGGCCACAGCAGGGACTCGAACTCTTTGTGATGGAGTCAATACTCCGGTTACCACACCAGCACTATTTCCGCTAGATGAATGGTTCTTATTCATCGATTAATAGTTTTCTTTTGCTCCCGCAGTGAGAATAAATGGTAAATTATTCGTGGGAGAATAAACCAGTGGCATGCCCAGAATTTTTTATGGGGGTGGGCCGCCATCTGCCCGATCTTTGGAAAAGTGTATCCAAAATGTTATTTTAACCAGTAGGTATATTTTTAATGTTACAGCAGGCCGTATTGGCTATTATGTGTATGCATCCTATAAGTGCATAAGCTCTTGAGTATGTAAACTCCGCAGATGCCTAATTCTTGCAGGGGATCGGGTTGGTGAGGTGGCTAGAGTACTGGCCTCCCATTCCGAGGTCCCGAGTTCGAATCCCGGCAGTGGCGGATTTTTCAGTGGAAAACCGCTCTCCACTTGAGTGCCTAGTGGAGGGCATTTCAAGTGCAGTACTCCGTCCGTCGGATGGGACGTTAAGCCGTGGTCCCCTTGGCGCCTTTCGTTAAGAGTAAGTAGGCTTATGCCGACGCCGGGTTTCTCTCCACCCTTCCTCCGTTCCCTAAAAACTCCTACCATTACCCAATTACCCACCTATCCTATATGGCGCAAATGACCTCAGCTGTCGGTCGCCTCCCCTAAATAACCAACCAACCAACAACCAACCTAATTCTTGCGTTGAATTCGAAACAGTGCTTAATCAATGGATAGAAATTGAGCAGAGTGGTTTAAAGCTAAATTTATCTATTTTTTCCTAAAATGGATGCCCGAATGTTTCTCCCCTTTGGCATGTCTTGCTATTTCCTGTTGCAAAGTTTCCGTGCTGATTTGTTCCTTTTGCAAGGAATAATATGCTGTGAATGTCTCGAAAAAATACAAAGGCAAGGAATTTAAATTTCTCTCACTAAATTTGATGAATTAACCTTATTTTTTTCGTTTCATCTATGCTAGTGACTTATATTTATTTTTAATTTGAATTTTTTTACGTAGCCAATCTCATACTCATGTGCAGCTGGTGTGATATTTTTTCCATTCATAGTAAGTCATCCGAATGATCGAGCGGCTTTGTTCAGTGATCCACATTCCTAGCACATAAATCGCTCTCCATTGTAGATACCACCCGCTTCAATACCACAGGTTTGGCCACTAGCCAATTCCGGATCCACCCTCTCCTTTGCTACCATTGCCGTGGATGTTAAAACCGTACAGGTAAGCCAGCATGGTTTGAACTCCCTCACTCGAGAGTATCTTTGTGAGCTGGTCACCCTCCGGCTTTGGTTATTAAGTACCAACCGCGATGCTAAAGACATTCGTGAATTGCACAAATAGCCTATAAATGTCCCAAAAGTACCAGCCCCCAAATCACCCAGTATTTCTCGTTTCTTGCCAGCTTGCAAGCAGAATTCGCGCTTCAAAATATATCTCGCGGGGATTATGTATTCTGCGCCGACCGTAATAACTGAACACTGAGGTATGCTCGCCAATTGTACTACAAATTCGGATCCTAAGAGTTCTCAGAGCGATATTTCGTTCTGAGCCATCCGTAATTTATGAGCTATCACACTATTTGAAACTTTTCGCAATTCAAGGCTCGTTCCTGATATCCTATTTCAACGAAGTACACAAATAGTTACCGATAGAATGAGTGGTAGGGGGTGAATCCATCACAGACATTAACTTCTACTTATTATCTTGCAAACTAATTTAAGGGTTCGTGGCTTAGGGTCAACTCTCGCCAGGATACATTAAAGCTAATAGATCAAAACTTATGTTAGCACTTACTTTATTGATTCTAAGCTTAATCTAAAATTTAAAAATAAATGTGATTCTATCTAGGTATACATATTTTCTGACGCAATGGTGCAAATAATGAAATGATATCAGCCTCTGGAATGGATAATGCTCGGAATCAATCATTTTAATTTTATTGACTGTCATGTGCAAAAATGAATTAGACAACTTTTGAAAAAATGATTTATATTTAGTCTCAAGTGGGAATGCAAAAACAGGTAATAATCTACACTATCCCATCCTATTATCGTCCTGGTTTCTTCAATATAATCTAAGGCATGCAATATACCGTTGCGCACCCGATCCTTATGTTAGCATCTATGTTACCCTTTATATTGTCAAGTTAAGTAAACTCGCCCTGGTGGGGGGAAACAGGATAACATCTTAAAGGAATTTTTTTGTTTTCCCAGCTTTGACATCATCATGTACGAGAATAATTTTTATTCTTTGTCTTTGTCTATCTTCACTCTTCATAGGACGAGAAGTGAAAATCATTCTCATGCCTGAAAATATCGTACTACGGCTGGCGAAACCCGTCGTAATATTTTTTAAAGTATGTGATGTGTAAAAAATAAACTGCGTGTGCCTTTTCTTATTAGTTATCACATAAATATTTTAGTTCCAAAGGAAATTGGGATCGGAGTAGTGTAGTGACTAGAGGATTACTGTCTCCCATAATGTGGACACAAGTTCAAGTCTCGAAAATGGTTATTTTTCAGTAGCTTACCGGTCCCTACTTGAGTACGTTATGGATATTATTTTCAAGTTCAGTATTACCTCCGAGAAAGGAAACGTCAAAATGTTTTTGCATGGATACAATACCGCAAAATCGTTTGAAAGTAGGATTAAAAAGTGGATTAGTTATTTTAATTTCGGAGAAACAACCAGGACCTTAAATAAGTGACAAATTGGATTCAGCAAAAACAATGACTACACGGTCTAAAGGAAATCAAAGCGTTTCTTTAAAAAATTCAACCAATGTAGGGAAAAGTGTGACGTGGTTCTGATAGAGAAACTCTAGCGCCTCGTAAATTAAACGCTCGATTAAGAATTCTTGGAAATTTCAAATCCAAAGTATTCACCGATGATTCAGAATACAAAATCTTATCCCATTTTAATGTCATCAGATTTGTCAAAAGTGATAAAAATTAGAGGAATAGAATGTCAAACATAAAGTTGGCATTCAAGGATTAATTTTCCCTCGGGATACCTAAGACCACGCTACAGTGTGAATCAGGTCCTGGGCATGATGTTATTTTTATCTTAGGATTAATATCGTAGGTCAGATTGTGCGATAATATAGCCATTACTCTAGGTGTATGAACACTCTAGGTGTTCTCTACAATATTCTTGAATTGCAGCATTCAGTGCCGTGAAGTCCTAAAATAGAGAATGACGGACTCACTTCGTTAGACGATAACAATGGATGTTTATTCTTTTGTTATTTTCAATGCGGTGTGGTTATACTGAAAAGCCTTTTAGCAGAACACCGGAGCGGTAACCTAAATTTTTTGTCATTAAGTCACATAATAAGTACCTACTTAGTTATAACTTTAGGTGTATCTTTAAGGATGAGCATTTAATATACTCGTGCAGGATTCAGGTTCACATGAAAGGTTTCTGAGTCACAAAGAATTTACGATACCGATAACTCTGTGTAAAAGTTTTTGTTCATATTCCACATTCTTATAATATAGCATGGAGTGGAATTAGGTGCCTATTTATGCCTATCGTAAAGTTTAGTACTTATTTACGAACCATTCTAAGGTCCTTGTGAGGTGATCTGAGGAAAAATTGGTTTTGCATCATTCAGTATCCCTGGGTAACATTTGAGTTGTCAATTTACGGTTTTCTTATGTTTTCTTCATGATGTTTGATTGCCCTTTTTGTCTTAAGAATTGAACTTTGGACTAACAGCGTTTAATTTCTGGAAATTCCCCAACTTCTGATAGTCTCTGCATACCATTCATGTGTAACGCATTGTTTAGCTTAGGTGTTCCCCATTACCTTGTTGCCATCTTAAGTAGAATTGCTCTTTAAAGGCTTCCAATAAATCTTTTTATATTGGGAGCAGTATGCAAAGTTTGTGGTAAACTTCAACTCGACTGAAAATTATGACTTCGTGACCAAGTTCCAAGGTCAAATCCTCGTGAACAGATATTATGCAGAATTTTCATACTTAATAAGTCGTAATACCTTTTGTTGGCCAAACGTAGTCAATATACAGAATGTATAGATGACAAAAAATCTGCAGGAAATACTTTCTGTTCCAAGAGATAAATTTCTTACCCGATTTGGTGTTATACATATAATGATGTATTTGCGTACATACCCTTCACACACAATAATTTCCGGTAACTGCTTTGGTTTTTGTGAATGGTTAGTCAGATGGTTTTGTTAATGGTTTCAAATAAATAAATATGCTCCTTCCCGTGTACACTAATTCAATTGGCACGAAAAAGCACACATCATGCAAAAAATTCGGTCGGAATTGCAGGAGTATGGAAATAATAATTATTATTTTTATGCAAATTATACATGTATGCAAATTATGCAATTCATCCCAATGTGATATGCAAAATATCAAAATTTACCCGGAGTAAAAAATGATTCATCTTGACCGGTTTTCGAATCAGAATCCCTTGACTTCATTGTCTACGATGTCACCACATCTAATCCTTTAATGATATCAGTAAGCCATATGGGTAAATGACGCCTAAGTATGCATTATGAGGATCCGGATTCAAATCCAATTAAGTTGTAAGATTTCCTATCAGTGTAAATCCCATTGAGGTATATCGCAATGGCAAATCCTGTTGTTATTTTTTAGGTTACTCTGTGAAATGATTGGGAAAAAATAATGAATAATAATAAACTTTTTATTTTGGGTAAGATTAAGGCTCCATGGTTTCACCTTCCACCAAACCGCTTGTCAATAATAATTATAATATTTTGAGGAGAATAAAAATGTAAACAAATAAACGATTGAAATACAAATGACGATATAAAAATACCTCAATACTTACAACATTTGAAAGACAATAAGCTAAGAGTTAATGTCTATAACATAGGTAATACAAAATGAAGAGAATGCTGGCTTTGTTTTCTGCAATGAAATATGCTATATTTTGAAAGATATGACAAGTGTGGGAAATACGAAAGAATAAAGAAATATTTCTGATGGATAGACAGAGTAGGTGGATAGGGAATGCACTTGGGGAAAATTTTATGAAAAGTGATGGGATGCGAGGCGGAGAGAAAGGCTTAATTCAGTGATTGAAGGAGGAACTCTGGGTAGTCGAGAATGAGGAAGGAAAAGAAAAGGGTTGTGAAAATCATGAAGATGAGTAGCAAATTTAGCCGTGATAAATAATAGCCTTAGGTAGCCAACATGAAGAGAGAAATAGTGCAGGGAAAGAATCGATACATAAATTAAATGCAAAGAAGAGTTGGTTTATCCGTAAAAACTTATCCTTGCCTATAGAAGACTAGAAAATATATTCAGTTATATATCATTGAACATTATGCTTGCAAATTTTCTATGGGATAATTCTAATACGCCTTCATCATCTTGTTGCACACACACTGCATTGGGTGCTGTCTTTCCTTCTAATGTGCATTCGAGACCTCAAAACTTTTAGATGCGGACTCAACTGATAGCGGATTCACTTGTCTCGCTTGGGTCGGACACCATTGTCAACTTCAGAACTCGGAACTTTTGCTCTTTCTCTTCCTTTGGATGAAAATCCAATTAAAAATTCATCACAGAGAAAATCAACTTTATTTTCCTCTCATTTCTCTGGTCTCTTTATCCAAAGTTTGATGGAGATTAACCCCTTCGGTCTGCACTTGTTTAATGGCAGACCAAACAGTCGTGAAGAGCATGTTCAAGAAAAGGACAAGAAAAGAGAATTAATCGGGATCCCCATGGAGTAGATATTCAGTGGTGACCGACAGCTAAGGTCAATTGCGCTATTTAATAGTGGCGGGACTTGGGTTTATGCAGGATGGAGCAAAACCCAGCACTGGAGCACTAACCTTGCTCTAAACTAAAGGTGCAAAGGGGTCCACGGTTTAACCTACTTAACCGCTTAAAATGGCAACGCATTGTACTGGGTTCCCAGTAAGCAAAATGTAAATCAATGAATTTTTTTACCTTGAAAGATGTGAATCAAAATGAATAAGGAAGGGAGAAACAGGCCTAAAAGTTTTGTATCTGAGGACATTGAAGTTATGATATATTAGAGAGGATATACAATTTCATGCTCTGAGTATATCATTTGCAGTGGGATAGCGTTTATATTTCTTAGAGGCACACTTTGGTGGTTGACCCGTCGTGTGAGCCAGATTGGAAACGTTAGATTGTTTAAAGCTTGCTCTCGTGTACGTTAATATCCTCGTGAAACCATTTGGCAATCTAATATGAATATGAAACTCAGAGCAATCATTTAGGAACAGAAGATTTCTGAAAGTATCTAGAAATGCAGTTGTACTACCTCGACTTACGAACTGCTAAACCAGTAAACTTTCCGTGATAAAAACTTTATTCTTATTCCGCTTTGGCCTCTATACCAGAGATGAGAATGATAATACACTTCTAATTCGGCGTATCACAGATTACTAAATGTTAGTAACTGTTCATTAAATTTGTTCAAAGGAGCACTTCTAGCAAGTTGTTTATCTCACCGCGCTTATACATTTTCCGTTGCACACTTGAGGTGTCACTGTTAAAATCTTCCTCCGTGGTACACTTGAAATTACAGCACTAAACATTCTTTAATGAAATAATTATATGTGATACTTTGCTCTAATGTAATGAACGTAGAATGAGTTTTTTCATTAAATTAAAATAAGTGCAAAAGACAAAGCATCTAAAATGAAAGAACCCATAACGAAATATATGTAGTAATTGTACACAAATGTATATGATATTTTTTCCGGTATTTCTAAATCTTGGATTTGACTGATGGATTAATAAAGAGATGAAATGGAAAACTGGGTTTCGTGATACGAAGCCTGGATGTGAACGAAAGAATTAAAGTGTGGGGATCTCAATCTCACGAGGTTGTATTTTCTCCAATCGGGGCAAAGGAAAAATTTGCCATTTAATTGTCAGTATGTGACGGTCTTTGTCTTCAACTTCGCAGCAAACCTTGCTTCTTGTTTATATTCATTTGTCACTAGTGTTTTCATTGTTTATTTTATTACTGCAGATGTAAGGGAGTATTTATGAGAATAAAAAGGCGTTTCCCGATGAATGGTAGTATTTAAAATTGGTGGTAAAAGTCAAAATACCGTAATTTCATCGATAATATAATGTATGGAGATCAGTAAGTGAAACCACAATTTCATTTTCCAACTTTTCATTGGAATCGTGCCATAAATTAATTCGACGTGTTGCAAACTATTAGGATATACAGACATACTATCTAGAAATTCTTTTACTTGGTGTAGTAATACCTTTGTAGTTTTTGTTGTCAAATATATTTATGGCCCCTGAAAATAATTTTAATCTCTCTTCCGTCTTTATGAGGTTTGCTGACTCCTAGATCCTTGACTGACTTCTCAAAAATCATTCAAATTATTGCCGCACTCGTGACCTCAGTCAAGGTGGCTCTGAATCTCTCAGTCGATTAGGAGATAGAGTCGTTGAGCGGTTTGAGTGGCGACGGATGAAGTCGGGCGTCACTCAAAGGCAATCAAACCCACCCTACCTCCAGTGCACACACAAACGCGGCTACTTGGGCACACAACCGAGGAGGCGGCCACGCGATCGCTTTGACGGGGAATAGGAGAGGGGGCGGGATCCATAATCCCTCCCGCAATGCACTCTGGGTCGGCACATACTTCCCTCTCTCTCTCTCTCTCTCTCCACAAGCCTTGCCGAGGAGGATTCATAATGCATTTGCGGGATGCGGGAGTATTTTTTTTGAAGAGCTCGTTGCGCTAGGCATGGCGAGTATTTGTTTATATGTGTGTTATCAGTGCTTTGAAAGCAAGAGAAGGACGTATTTTTGTCTCGACCTAACACCCTTTATGCCAAAAGGGGAGGGAACCCTTGTATCTTAATGCACATCGCCCACAGCCAGGTGAACAACTCTTCAAAGAGGATGATGACGTTTTATTACGCATTCAGAGCGATCAGTAGACCATTTCATTCAAATAAAATTTAGAGAAATTTATCTTAAAGTGAGATCATTATTTGTAGCCATTAATGTCATGATCGATTTTGCGCTGCTCCCTAACCGACTCTTCCATAGCCGACCTCTTTATATTTTGACGTAATTCTTCTCTTTTACTCCCATTACTACTCAACATACATATCACATACGAGAACTTCCTTTGTCATTCTCTTCTACTTTTCCCTCGTCTACTATCCTATGTAAGCCATCATGTCTCAATGTGTGTCATAATTTGATTCAGATTTGTTTTTCCTGCTTTTCTTAGTACTCCAACTAGGTTACACATATAATACTGTTCAAATTTTCAGGCTTTACTTTGTGGAACCACTCGATTGGAAATGAAAATCCACTTTGTACGTTCCACACAAAGGTTTTATTGGTTTCAACCATGGTTGTCAACAACAATATGTCATCTTGATAATGACATGTATTGTCGAAATCATGGTTGAAACCAATAAAACCTTTGTGTGGAACGTTCAAAGTGGATTTTCATTTACACATATAATCTTCATCAAAAGTGTGCATCATGACAGGTTTTTGCCACGTTCTGTATTTTTAAAAGACAACATTTCTTCTGGAATTCCATTTGGCGTCTTCATATGAGAAAATGTTGTCTTTTTGCCATACATAACTCAGTGGAACTCGTTTTTCTGCACAATTTAGCCCATAAACACCACGGAAACTTACATTTGAACATATTTTTTTTACCATTCTGTTGCACCATACTTCAAATGCTCCCGTTCAAATTCATGCTGAGGCTGCTATTGCGAATACGTAACTGACGCACAGGAGTGTGCTCTAGATGTGAGCTGTTATGAAGTGTCGTCTTGATTCCTTGCTTGTATTTCTGGCTTCTAGACAATGCCCCTTTTGGTGGAAATCTTTGCATGATGGAACGTTTTAAATTGTTTACTCCGTTTACGCTTCATCCATTATGGCAATATTATCCTATTATCAATGCTGCTTTAGCTCTTCCAGATTGTTTCGCTCTTTTACTCTTACCTTATACTTCGCTACTACATGTCATTTACGTATTCACTTTCTTTAATTAGATTTGCTACTAACCTCCAGGGCATTCGTCAGCAGTATCACTTTACATTCTCCAATTTTGTGTCCTTCACCACATTCTTTATATTATATCTCATGTGCGGCCTTTCTATAACATCCTTCCACTTCGTTGTTCCCACAAGGATTGCCTTCATTAAATCATTCTCTCTTATATATGCAGTTGTAGGTTGTTTCCTGTCCTTTTAAAAGATTTAGCCGGACTTATTTTCTCTTTCACTTGGTGTACCGATTTATAATTAATAATTCCTCAAATTTTTTGAAAGCATAAACCTGAAAATATTTTTAAACTCTTTGCTTTTATGGGTCTAAAAGTTAATGAAATCAAATAATTTAGTTGTTCCATTGAACTGTAATTATCAGATTACAATAAGGAGGATACCATAATTGTAATAGGATAATGACAGGCAAGTGGTCCATTATTCATTGCCCTTTAGCTAATGCACAAGGAGACTGTGACTGCGGTTAACGTTGATATCAAAAATAGATGTCTAACTAATAATAGTTTTCCAGCACTGGTAATAGTTTTCAAACTCTGTTTTTGAAAATCTTCATGAATTAACGTCTGTTTTTTATACATATAATTCTTGGTTTTAAATGACGGAGTTTCCCCTGTGACATTGTCTGCTGATTGATGATCTGCCTCCATTCTAATTTGCTTCCATAATGTCCTTAATCCATTATATATCAAGTTGAGATTAGATTTCAAATTGGTATTTCTAAGTGGCAGTTTTTTCTAAGTATGGTAGATGAGTTAATTCATGTTTCCTAATCATATATTGATTCATACTATTTTATAAACAACAAGATTTCATTTCTTGCTTCTCTTTTGTTTATGGTGGTTGTGCTTCTTAAATAATTTACCACAGGACAACAAATGAGTGAACAAATTGAACTAGGATGGGAATTACCATCAGAACGAAGGTTAAAATTTAGATTTAACCTTGTAAGTAAATTCGAAACCGATTTGTTCACAGAGGACGTTAGATATATGTATATTAAGTACCCCTGCTTATTATGCTAGGCTTGAGCAGATTAAGAAGATTAGAGAGATAGATTGTCATACCGATAGATTTGAAGTGTCATTTTTCCCGCGTACCATAAGAGAACACAATAGGCAGTGTGGCAAAGGGATAGGTAGGTGAAATATTGTTAGTCTGTAGTGCATGACTCATGCAATGCCTCCATGTAGTATGTAGTAGTAGCATGTCTCCATGTAGTAGCCTAGTATGCATGTCAGCAGTGAATGTTTGGTGATCTTCACCTCCTGCCACACACCCTCGTGGTGGATCACAGGGTATTACGTAGACGTAGATGTAGAAATGATTTGCTTAACGGATTAGAAAGACGATTGAGTGAACGAAATGCCGTCCAGGTAACTCGTATGACTCTGTGGGCTCTGTGGATGTTAAAAAGACATTCATCGTGAAAGTTGCTGAGGTTATGCCTTTCATCATGACAGAACTAATTTTGCTTTTAGGATGCTCTTCACTAAATGTAATAGTTTGTATATTTTTCGAATGAAATTTTTCATTTTTTCGATTAAGTTTTAATTTTACTTCCACACGGTTGGCAGCTCGGAAGAAATTAGACGCATGACATGGAGGCGGATGGCGCTGTTATTTTTTTTGGAGCTCTCGCAACCAAGGTGAAAGCTGGATGAAATTCCATGGGATTGAATGACTGTGGGAGGTAGACAATTGCAAAAAAATGAAGAAAATTAGAGTCCGTTATACGTTGGACTCAGAAAAGAGGGCACCTGCGAGGCTGATTTTTTTTTCAGAGTAATGAAACCACGGGAGTTGCAGATTGGCCACTTGGCCAGTCAAGTCGACCACATGCGAGGAAAAAGTGTGATGATGGGGAAGTTCCCAGTCACCCGCAAAACGCTGTCACAATACAACTCTCTCTCTCTTTCTCTCCCCTCGTCCTCTTCTCGACGCCTGGAAGAGTAAAAGTGCTCTATCTATTTTTTTTCTCTCTCTTTCTCGCTTGCTTTTCCTCTCGCTCGCTTTTTTACTCGTCCCGTGCACTCCTTCCGAGAGACAAAACAGAGAGAGAAAAAAAAAGAAATCAGCTGCAGCGGAGTGAAACAATGAGTCAAGTGTGGTTATTTCTTTTTGTTACTCTGCGGGTTAAAAAGGAAGGTTTAGGTTGACGGGCGGGCGTTGTGTTGGGTGGTGTGGGAGTGACCAGGGTCGACGGAGAGGTCACCCGAGCCTCAAAATTGGTCAACAGCTGGACTTATCTTCCTCGCTTTCCCGGCACATTGCCCCACATTTTTCGGAACTTTTAATTTTTTAGCTTTTATATATCTCCCGTAGGTTTTATGACCAAGGTTCCGAATGCTGGGAGACCGCAACTCCGTGTTTGCGAAACTATTTTATCACCAGAATCAATAACCTCGAGCAAGGTGCAAAATTCATTTTCTGCGGTTATGAAAAATTTATAAAAATTTCTGAAGTATTTATTTCAACACGAATGGTTTATACGTCTGATAGGGTGGGTCATTGTGGGAAGAGTTGTTGTTTATCTCACTCTTTACTATGCAGAGAGTCAAGCGTTTTAAAAAAAAATATTTATGCATTTTTCCACTATTTACCTATTAAGCCTCAAGTTATGGTGGTTCCATGATTCATATTGGTACAGTATTACGCCGTGATGTCATCTAAGCTAAATTAAGGGAAGGATAAACAAGAAAAAATGACTACAATGTATATTGCGCTGCTAAATTACTACACTGCTACATTATTTTTGAGTATTCATATTTCTAAAGTGTGTAATTATACTGCACCTGTTAATGTTATTTATGCTCCCTGCATTATTGAGATTGATGGGGGAGTAATTATTTATTCTATTCTCACCGCAAAACGAGATAGCTATTTGTATTATTTTCTCATATCGTGTGCTTGTTGTGATTTTAGCAATAACTCTTTATTTGAGGGTTGAATCCGGCATCAGAATTGGACTAATTTTAACGAAAGACGCCAGAGAGTCCATGGTTCAACGTTCCACCCCACGGAAAGAGTACCGAACTTCCTTTCGCATGCTACCCTCAATTAACGACCGGCATACAAATTGAAATTTTATTCTACTCTTGGGATTCGAACCCAGCCACTTGAAATAAAAAGCCCCAATTCTAGTTACCACACCAGCACGAGTACCAAGGACCCATTCAACTTGGTACTTACCTGTGTTTTCAAGTCCGTACCCATACTTGAAGGCGCTTCAGACAGGGCGATTGGGGGCGTTTACTCGGAACCAAAATCGCCATTTTGTACACGAAATCGTTAGATGGAAACGAAAATCGAATTTTAGTGAAAAAATTAATCTACTAACCACAACCATTCACTCATAAATCAAAAATTAAAATTAGCATAAGTTTACGCCCACCGAAGAAGCTGCTTTGATATTATTGACGTCATTTTCCTTCCGTCCTTGACTGCTTTTAGGGGAAGGGAAAAGAGTGGAGGGGGATTCTCGGAAGGTCTGCTTGCACAGATCCTGTCGCAAAAGCTTCCATTGGCAGAGCCAGCTGTGTCTCCCCCATTGCGATAAGGCGAAGAAGCTTCGCGGGCTCAGTTGTGATTGGACGAAGTCGAATACATCAGAGGTTGCACCGCGCCCACTTTTCCGAAAGAGTTAAAAACATAGGTTTTTCGCCGCTTATAACTCGAGAAATAATTGACGGATCAAAAAACGGAAAAATACGCGTCTTTTCATTTTACAAACCATTATCAGATTCGGCAATAAAACATATGGCAAACGACCCCATTCCACAAGGATGGGAATGGAAGGGGTAGCAGAAAAGGTGGAGGGAAACCTGGCGTTGGAAATGGCCTGCTCTTGGCGAAGAACGCCAAGGGGACCCAGCTTAACATCCTATCCGACGAACGAATCCATTAGAGTACTGAACTCGAAAGCTCTTCACAAGGCACTTAATTAAGCAGGGGCCGGTTTACCAATTAAAAACACCTTGTGCTACCAGCATTCGAACTCGGGTTCTTCAGACTGGGCCTGAGGTTTCCGCGGCGTTTATCCTCAATGATAAGGGTTTTCGGGCATTCCTCCGCGTCAGGGCGTCTCAAGGTGACGACAGTTTCTCCAGCCGTCCTGCTGGCGTTATCAGACCAGAAATTGGCCGTCGAAATTGGCCGTCTTGGGCTTGGGGGTCGTAGAGTGGCTCTGTTTCGGCAAAATCGATCTTTTTGGTCGTAGACGATCTTCCTTTGGTCATCGACTCTGAAAATTCTTTTCCAGGTGTTTTCTAACTTGTAGCCGTCCTCTCTGTTGCAATTTCCCGGATGTTTACGCAAAACATCAGAAGGGGATCGGGCTGGTGTAGTGGCTAGAGTACTGGCCTCCCATTTCGAGGTCCCGGGTTCGATTCCCGGCAGTGGCAGATTTTTCATTAGAAAACTGGTCCCCACTTGAGTGCTTAGTGGAGGGCATTTCAAGTTCAAGCGCCATTCGTTAAGAGTAGACTAATGCCGACGCCGGGTTTCTCTCCACCCTTCCTCCGTTCCCTGAAAACTCCTACCATTACCCAATTAACCACCTATCCTAAATGGCGCAAATTACCTCAGCTGTCGGTCGCCTCCCTTAAATAACCAACCAACCAACCACCAATTGGAAACAACCTACGACCCCCAAGCCCCTATATAAGAGGGCCAAATTCGACGCATCGTCACTTCTGACCTGAAGACGCCAGCAGATTGGCTGGAGAAACTGTCGTCAACTTGAGACGCCCTGACGCGGAGGAAAGCCCGAAAGCCCATACCATTCCGGTTTTTCCAGGTGAGAGACCAGTACTGTAACCATTATATCCAACCCGACCCATTTTCGAGTTGTTACCAGCGTAATTGGATTGAAGATTTATTCTAATAACTATGTCACAGGTAGAACAATATTGCCCATTGTGCATTGCCTTGTTGGAGCTCTTCGGGACATTAAGCCCACAACTCGTATTGCCCTGGACTTGAAGTCAAAACTTGAGGAACAAATTGAAAAGAGGCTGATGCTCCTTGAACAAAATAAGTTACTATGTACAGCGTCATTGCTTGATCCCAGGTTTAAGAGGGTTTATGGCCTTGTTCCCACATGTCAAGCGTCAGTAATGACAACCTTATGCTCTCTGATCAATCAAGAGCGACGTAATTTGGGTTCTCTCTCTCTCTCCTCCAATTCCACCTCTGAGTATGGGTAATGATATTCCAAATAGTTCGTTATGGCAGCAGCATGAGGTCAGAGTCAACCAGGTAGGGAATAAGGAGCCTCAAGGTAATCTTCCTTCAGATTTAAAACTTTACTTGGATACCCCATGCTTTCCCCGGACACATGATCCAATTAAATACTGGACCAATACAAGCACCATGACACCAGTACTTTCCAGCATTGCGAAAAAATATTTAACGATAGTTGGGACATCAGTTCCATCGGAAAGAGTTGTATCTGCCATCAATAATTCAGTTCCAGAGAAGAGAAGCCGTACAACATCCAAGCATATAAAAGAAAGGGTATTCCTCTCTGCACTGCCAAGGGACTTATGGAACATGTCATAGAAGATGGCATCAAATATTTGTATTTCATCTCGTAAAATAAATATTTTTCCTTAAATATGTAATTATCATGTGTAATTATTTGTATTTACATGTTTGTTGTTGTGAATTGGTTTGCAGAATTCATGATTGAAAATTTTCATGCTATGTTAAGAGTAAATTTTATCAATTCTAAATTTTATACCGACTCGGCCATTCCTACTACAAGTTATATTCGATATATCTAATATTCGATATTTTTACTCCGATATATTGAGTGTGAATATAAATACTTTTAAAAATATCGGTATATTCATTATTCGATATTTTTTTTCGTTATGAGTAACACTATCTAGAAGTAATATCATAACCTCTTCCATGCTGTTTATTGCAACGCTCAACTAAACTACGTGGTTGACGATTTCTCCAGGGTGATAAGTGGAATTGTAAACTGTCTCACTTGGAGTCTTGTTTATATTACCTATCTTTTGCTTTCACAATACGTTGCTTACCAGAATCATTAATCAATAAATATTTAATACTTTTACTTCCTTTTCTCTGCAAATTTGTATACTACGTGGTCCCTAATATCTTCCTTAATTGAGACGCACGACATTCTCACTTACATTGAATAGGCTGACTTTCCTCTTAACTGGCTGAGATGAATTCACGTGGCCACCGAAGAGTCATCTAGCGTCGGATCAAGGTGAAATTAAGCACCAATTTTGAAAACATCACTTGATGGCTCGGCGACGTAATAATCTCCTGCGAGTTTAAGTATGGAGAAACTTTCATCATCATCATCATTGGTCAACAATCCTAGGATTGGTTTGACGCAGCTTTCAACTCGATTCTTCTATCGGCTAACCTTTTCATTGCGACGTAATTCTTCTCTTTTACATTCTTCACAACCTGTTCCATGTATCTCATACGAGGCCTGCCTTTTCCAATCTTCCCGTTCACTTTTCCCTCGACGATAGTCTTTATCAGGCCATCGTGTCTCAAGATATGACCGATTAAGTTTTCCCTTCTTCTTTTTAGAGTTGTCAGCAGACTTCCCTTCTCTCCTACTCTTCTTAGCACTTCCTCGTCACTTACTCGGTCGATCCATTTAATCTTCAGCATTCTTCTGTAGCACCACATTTCAAATGCTTCTACCCTTTTCTTCTCCGCTGCTGTCATCGTCCATGATTCACTGTCGTAAAGAAAAATGCTCCAGACGGAGAAACTTTTATTACCAAAAAGCATTACCGAACAAGGTGAGCGTCTTGCTAGAGTAAACTCTTGTTATTGAGTTCTGAAAATTAATTTATTCAATCGGCGCACGTATTAAAATTCACAAAAATGTGATTTTTTTTGTCCTTGTTAACAGTTAAATACATCTAGAGGTATAGCATACCTATGTCCTATGTTTAGAATAATGAGGTAATCTAACGAATTCAGTTAAAATACATGAGGTGGGGAAAGGAGTATCCACGGTGGATAAAACAGAGACACGGTGTGGAAAGAGAAAACGGGGATAACATAAGAGCAGAATAGCAGCATAACAGAACACAGTATTCAGGAATATGGAGCAACTGGCAGGATCTATCCGCATGTCTGCAAATTTTGGTAGAATATTTACGATAAAGTGGTTGTTATCAGGGGAGGTGACTGACGACTAATACAGCAATCAGTGTTAGGTGAGTATTTGGAAAGAGGTAGGGATTTAAGGAGTGGAGGAAATGTGGAGAGAAATCGGCGTCGGATAAAACCTGTTCCTAACGAGAGGTGCAAAGGGGTCCTCTGTTTTACTTCCCAGCTAATGGATGGAGAACTAAAATTTATAATATCTATACGTAAAACATATATCGAGACCGTTGTAACGTTGAAACTTTGGCCACAGCAGGGACTCGAACTCTTTGTGATGGAGTCAATACTCCGGTTACCACACCAGCACTATTTCCGCTAGATGAATGGTTCTTATTCATCGATTAATAGTTTTCTTTTACTCCCGCAGTGAGAATAAATGGTAAATTATTCGTGGGAGCATACCCAGAATTTTTTATGGGGGTGGGCCGCCATCTACCCGATCTTTTGAAAAGTGTATCCAAAATGTTATTTTAACCAGTAGGTATATTTTTAATGTTACAGTAGGCCATATTGGCTATTATATGTATGTATCCTATAAGTGCATATGCTCTTGAGTATGTAAACTCCGCAGATGCCTAGTTCTTGCAGGGGATCGGGTTGGTGTGGTGGCTAGAGTACTGGCCTCCCATCCCGAGGGCCCGGGTTCGAATCCCGGCGGATTTTTCAGTGGAAAACCGGTCCCCACTTGAGTGCCTAGTGGAGGGCATTTCAAGTACAGTACTCCGTCTGTCGGATGGGACGTTAAGCCGTGGTCCCCTTGGCGCCTTTCGTTAAAAGTAGACTAATGCCGACGCCGGGTTTCTCTCCACCCTTCCTCCGTTCCCTGAAAACTCCTACCATTACCCAATTAACCACCTATCCTAAATGGCGCAAATTACCTCAGCTGTCGGTCGCCTCCCTTAAATAACCAACCAACCAACCACCAATTGGAAACAACCTACGACCCCCAAGCCCCTATATAAGAGGGCCAAATTCGACGCATCGTCACTTCTGACCTGAAGACGCCAGCAGATTGGCTGGAGAAACTGTCGTCAACTTGAGACGCCCTGACGCGGAGGAACGCCCGAAAGCCCATACCATTCCGGTTTTTTCAGGTGAGAGACCAGTACTGTAACCATTATATCCAACCCGACCCATTTTCGAGTTGTTACCAGCGTAATTGGATTGAAGATTTATTCCATCGGGAAGAACAGTAGAAGTAACCATGCTTTGATGAATTGCATTCCGTAGGATATGGCACAAACAATAACCTAGAAAGATCACCGCCAGCACTTATGATTTATTGCCGAAATTTTTAATTCCTCATACTTTATCACGAGTGTCACGGGAGGTGAAACTATTCGCAACTTCACCGTTGAAATGGTTGATCTGTCACTCCCTTCTGAGCGCTCTATTGGCGTTTCGCAAGTTTCGGTGTCGATTCGTAATACCAATGAAAGAAAAACGTTGCAAATACAGGTCGGACGACGGACTGAGGGAAAATCATCAATACAATTACAAGTCTTAGAAATAATTTAATACCAAAGATACCGAAAAATTTGGTTGAATAAGCGATAGATGTATAATTGTATCCTAAGATGTTTCAATTAATTTAGTGCAACAGTTACCTAATATAAAAAATATTTGGAATAAACTTGGGAGTAAGGAAAAAATTCATTAAAACATAAATTTGGAGCATACTTTTTATTCCAGCAAAACGTGGGGAATAGCAGCAGCAGAGAACTCAAGTCTGGAAGCATTTGAAATGTGGTGCTACCAAAGAATGATGAAAATAAAATATATCTACCATGTGACGAAGTCTTAAAGAGAGTGAAAGAAAAGAGAAGTTTTCTGAAATGTCTAGAGTTTTCTATTTAAAAAAAGACGGGATAACTTAATCGGTCATATCTTAACACACGATGGCCTGGTGAAGACAATCGTCAAGGGAAAAGTGATCGAGGAGAGTAGAAAATGCAGGCCTCGGATGAGATATATGAGACAATTTGTAAAGGATGTAAAAGAGAAGGGTAATATCAATATTATGAGATTAGCTGGCCGGAGAATGAAGAGGAGAGATGCGTCAAACCAATTTTAGGATTGTTGACCGATGATGATGAATATTTAGGAAACTAACCCAAAATGTTTCAATCCGCTAAGCGGAAACGCGTTCAAATTGCACCGGTTGCTGGCTGCCATCTGCCCTTAAAAAAACATTGAAACAGATCCGCGCTGTGGTACGTCTTTGCTAGTATACGCGCTAGCAGACAGATATGGCGGCTGAAATAACAGATTTAGTTGAATCGGGAATACCGAATATCTGGAATGAACTCTCATTAACATAGGTACTGGATATAATTCGCCTTTTTGATGCTAGGGAGACAGTGATAAAGCCAACTTGAAAGTATTTTTAAGACAACCTCTCCATAACATCTTCGAAACTCAAGCTTTTGGGAATGTTATTGCAATCCCGGAGAATTATTATCCGAATATTTGCTGTGCCTTCTTTCGGGGATTGAGAATAATGTAAAGAAGGTGGTATCTGAGGTTAAATGTCGCCTTTAAAAGAACAATAGAGGATATTGCAACGTAGGTACTTTCAAAAATCAGGCACTACAATTTTTCCAGTAAATCGCATCAAATTACATCCTAACTGCATGCTGTATTGCTTTATGTATTACATCATAGTGAAAGGACAAATGTAGCCGTTGACCATACGTGAGCCGGCATGGTTCCGCCTACGAGGGAGAAAAGAATGCTCTTCCTATTTTAACTCTACATAAAACGCGTAAAGTTTTTGAACGTTGTAATAATGCTGATTATTGAAATGCGCATATAGATACGCCAGATTTAATTTCGTTAAGTGGGGGCATCGCAGTTACTCTTTATCCCACGAGCACAACTACTACCGTTTTTCCCTACTTTTCGAATTTTTTGGGAAACAAATAAAGTCGTTGTCTATTCTGGTACCATTATAGGTGATTAGCAAACTCTCACATCGCTTTAAAAGTAGTTAACGACCAATGGAAATCCATAGTAGAATGATATATGCCTTGGAAACAAATACGTAGAAAGTATTACGTCATGTCACATCCACTGTCACCGAATTCGTAGAATTACGGAGATACAGCATAGAACTGATGCTTTAATATGGAGAAGGACTTAGTCCTCGGCTTTATGATGGCGCAGCCCATTTAAACATTCACGAATTAAATTTAGGCTTACTCCTGCACGTTCCGTTTCATTCATTGAAGTTCGAGAGCTTTCAATTGCTCTACTCTGATTCAATCTGCCCCAATATCAACATTTTTGAGTGGTTGGCTTCATATTCACGATCGTACTCATATCAGCCCTGTCACGAGCAAGCAAACGCATCTCGCCTGAAGCCATCTCAAAGCATGTCCAATGCCATTTATTTTCAGTGTTTTTTTATGTAACCCTTCTCTCCTCTCAATCCCGTGAGCGTGCTCTATGAACCCATCTGTTACATGAGTTTTTTGCTAAAGTTTATGGGGTTGGACAGGTTTAATACCCTTTGACTTTTCTTGCCACACTATCACTTCTTTTCTTTTATGATGTAACAAGCTGACCCGGCCACGCGTTGCTGTGGCTCAATCTGGTTAAATGGAAAGCGCACGTTTATAGTATGTTTAATTTCACAATTCTTATGGGTATACAATATATCTCAGCTGATCGATTGTTTTGCAGCTGGACACGCATATTTGTATATAATTTTAACGTCTTCACATGTCGTCACAAAGTAGAATATTTCAGGCAAGCATTTATTTCATCCGCTAGTGTCAATCGAGGAATTACAGGTAATGTTTGCCTGAAATGTCGTGCAAGCAATATTAATGCGTTCTCAAATGGTCTCAGGATTCCACGAAAATCTTGCAATGATCGATCCAGAGCCTCGAGCGATGCTTTGTGCACCATTGTGCATTCATCCCAAGCAATAAGTTGGCATTTCTGAAATATTTGTCCCATGCCGGATGATTTGAATATGTTGCACGTGAGTGTTTCAATGAATTTCAAGTTCAATGGCATGCACATCCCGTCTCCAGTGTCGATATTGTATTCTCGATATTGTACAAACCTTCATGGAGTGAACAAAACAACTAACCAAAGCTTCATGGAAATTGGATGAATGTTGTGGTAATCCATGAAGTTATCAATATTGTATCGATACAGTATCGATATTGTAATGATACTTTATAAAACTTTGATAAAAAAACACCTAAATAATTTCACCTCATTTTTGTATCAGCAATGTATCGATGTATCCATATTTTATCGATATTATATCGATACAGTATCGACATTGAATTATCGATTTTGTAGAAACCTTCGCGGAGCGTACTCAATAACTTTCCAAAGTTTCATGGCGATCCGATGAATATTAATGCATAAAGGACAAACACATTATATACATTTGATACAGTATCGATATTGCAACGATACATTCCTTTTAAAAAACTAAATAATTTAACCTCAATTTTGTATCAATTATGTATCGATTTATCGATACTTTTGCGATATTATATCGATAAAGTATCGATATTGAAATATCAATTTCGTAGTCCTCTTTTCAGGAATGTACTCAAACAACTTCCCAAAGTTTCATGACGATCCGATGAATGGTGTAGTAATGCATAAAGGACAAACACATAATATACATTCGATACAGTATCGATATTGCAACGATACATTCCTTTTAAAAAACTAAATAATTTAACCTCAATTTTGTATCAATTATGTATCGATTTATCGATACTTTTGCGATATTATATCGATAAAGTATCGATATTGAAATATCAATTTCGTAGTCCTCTTTTCAGGAATGTACTCAACAACTTCCCAAAGTTTCATGACGATCCGATGAATGGTGTAGTAATGCATAAAGGACATACAGACACACACACACACATACATTCATTTTGATATATATAGATAATAATACCATATAGAAAAACCTGTGAATCAAATCATGACTGAAGGACACGACCGTTTCAATTTCAATCAATATACAATGACCCATTATGTGTTGACACAGATTTGGGTACAGTATGCCACTACTGGAAATGCAAGCGTAGAAGTAATGAAAGAATTCATTATGACGTACATCTGGAGCATGTTTCTTTACGGCAATGAGGCATGAATGATGACAGCGAAGGAGAAGAAAAGGGAGGAAGCATTTGAAATGTGGTGCTATCCAAGAATGATGAAGATAAAATGAATCGGCCGAGGGACAAACGATGAAGTCTTAAGAAGAGTGGGAGAAAAGAGAAGTCTGCTGAAAACTCTAAGAAGAAGACGGGACAACCTAATCGGCCATATCTTAAGACACGATGGCCTGATGAAGACAATCGTCAGGTAAAAGTGAACGAGAAGAATGGAAAAGTCTGGCCACGTATTAGATGTGTGGAACAGGTCGTGAAGGATAAGAAGTAGAGGAATTATGTTAATATAAAGAGGTTGGTCGATAGAAGAATTGAGTGGAGGTCTGCGTCAAACCAGTCCTAGGATTTTTGACCCATGATGATGATGATGATACCACAGTTCCGGAGAGATTGATTTTACACCATAAGGGACGGCCCATAGTGCTGAATCAGAAATGGTGAGCATATTTGGAGAGGAATCATTAAAATTCATTGTTTGCAATAATAATAATTTCAGGCACAATAACAATGACAGTGTGGTAGCTCAGCGGGTAGAGAGCAGTGCTTCTAACAGGAGGCTCCTGGTTTGAATTATTCCATATTCAAAGGGAGAGGCCTTCAAGGTATTTCAAGGGGAGGCCTTTCAGAGAGAGGTCTTTGAAAAAGTCCAGCAGCTGAATCCAAGTTTCTTATTGTTCCCTATGGGTCAGTTCTTCCTTGGAAATTACTGTTGTCACGGGGAAAGGATCTGCTGCCTTCTACCATGATGTGTGAATTTCACACGCCGCCGTTGAGCTAAGTACCTATTTGGTGAGCTCTACACTCGCCAATCTGACCAACTTTGTGTTTGTACCAGCACTACTTTTTGATGATGATGTCACTACGTAACAAGGGTTATTATCATTAATTTTATGATGAATCATGAATGAATTATGAAATACATTATTGGTATTGATGAAATAATACTACTGCCTGTTGGAATGAATGCTCACGAGAAGTGATGTAGACGAGGTATTCTTCCATATTTTCTTCTGTGTGTGATCATCTTGGTGGACAAAAAGTTTCATAGGCGTTCCAGTCTGCTTCCTTTGCCAATATTCTTAGCACCTTAGCTCTTTTTCTCATTTTACCTTCATCATCCCTCAGAGACCATGTTTCCTAATTTTTCGTTCCTGATTTTTCTGCGGCTACTACATTTTTCAACTTCCATAACCTTAGATACATGCTCTAAGTAAGTATTTTACCTGATTTCTGGCTAGTGTTCTTAGTTTTCATTCGTTTACCCTCTTGTTGTAAAGCTCTGCATGTCAGAGTTTGATAGGTTATTTCCTCTACGCTTCATACATTTCTGACTTTTTCTGAGTTTTGCTTCCGTTTGCTCCTCAATCTTTTCTCCCTCTCATTTAACATCGATCATTTAACTTCTCTTTTTCTCCACATCCTTTAACAAACCTTTAATCTCTCCTGTTGTCTACTGCATGCTCTTCTCATGTTTTGATTTTCTTGGCTATTCTTCCTGCCATATCTTGTCAGTATCATCTTTATGTCATCACGTGTCTTCCTTAGATTTCCTTTGGTCTCTGTCATGGTAGATATACTGCCAGAAAATCACAGTATGCTAGTTGTTTTAGGCTGTGTGGATAACTTTTCAGTTGTTATAGGGTAACCGCACTTAATTAATGATTTTAAACCTAGTATGCTATATGATTACGTCAAAAGTTTTCTCTATTCTAACCAATGCCACTCATGTTGTCATGTTCTTCTCCGTGATTTTCTCTTATTGATAGTCTAGGCGAAGGGTTGAAATACTTCTTTTACGCATTTGCTTTTCCTGAATCCTAATTGGTCTTAATCCATGAGCCTATCTGCTTTTCGGTCTGATTATTTGTAGATAATGCTTGTCTACATCTTGTCATAAGAGCTCAAGACTCCTTTTTCTGAGGCTCTCGCATATATACGTTCTCTTCCTTAGGTTCTTGTTGCTAAAGATAGTGCTTTAAGAATGGAGTGCTTCGTCTTTTCCCTTTTGCAGGTATTTATTTGCTTCTTGACGACATTGGTAGGTTGAAAATGTTGTGCGTCACGTCACCATATTCCTTGACTGAGTTCTCGGCACCAGACTATCTTCCAAAATATCTTTTTCTCCTAACATCCCCTTTCTGTCACTAATCATCCTCCTTCCATCTCGTTGTTCAGCACGTCATCCTCGTTAGTTGTTGAGCCTGACGGATATGAGGGAAGACCCCATTTGGGGTAAGAGGTGCCCATTTGGTAGCCCACCGACCGACAGCCGTGGCCCACGCTTATGGGCGAGGACCCGTGCACCAGCCCGGAAATTGTGCCCCTCCACACCCGTCCGCTCCCCCCGAGTCTGGGTGACTCCCCCGCGTGCATCCGCTCATTTGTTTGCCTGTACGTAAGGGGGTCCGCAAAGTGCTGTGTGTTTACCCACCTCGTGATTAGGCCGTTATTGCTTCCCCTCGAACAATCGATAGAGTGGAGGCTGCGGAATTTGGAGAAGGCCAAAGAGGAGAAACGGTGTACCGATCGGCATTTAATTGACGGACGAGTGAACATATGAAAATTTGTGTTTTCGGGACGCTAGCCTTATAATTGAACTCCTATATTGCTTACCGTGGTGATTTTTTTACTTGTTTTACTAGTTAACTGGTGTATTTTTTAGCTTGCATAACTTTTCCTACACCAGCTTTTTAGGCTCACTACATTATCCTTGTTCCAAATCTGTAGATAAGAATTAAATATTCCACATTTGCTCCTCTTTATATCTTTTCACGCTCCATTTTATTAATTTTCTATAGCTCCTCCTCTTCTTCTATACGCATGTCTCCATTTCGGATCGTATTTTTGAATTATTTCGTTAAGTTACTGATTTCACACCCTAAACCTTCATGCACTTCTCTCAAATTTTCTATTATACCCTTTTTCATATGCAATATTGTATTTTAACCGTGCTCCTTGTTCTCTAGCAGTTATAGATTTGGGTTTTTGGTGCGCCAAAGGCCAGCGTTATACGGCACTAACATATGCTGTTAAACCTAAGAGGAAAGTAACTTCTGCGCCCAACCCGAAGTTTAAACCCGATTTCTACATCGGATTCTATCTCTATAGTTATGTAATTTTCCTCCCATACTCTCTGTACTACTGGTCCATTATAAATCTTATACGCAGCCTTCATTTGCCATTCTTCCCATTCACTTAATTATCCTCATCAGACCATTGTGTTTTAAGATGTGGCCAATTCGGTTGCCCTGTCTTCTTTTTTATATTTCAGCAGATTTCTCTGTTCTACCACTCTTTTGATAACTCCTTCATTTGTCATCTAGGCCATTCAATTCATTTAAATAATCAGTATAAAAAAGCCATTTTGCACGAAGTAATGAATTTTTCACTTTGAATTAACATCAAATCTTGGGAACTGCCTGGATGACAAGGGCATGCATGTAGAACAAATGTAGTTTTTAGTGAAGTTTGGTGTGCACCAAGGAAGTTTTCCATGAGGCATTCTGATTAGCACTAAACAGTTTTGACTACTCAATGGCAAGCCCCAATGCAACAGTGAAACGGTTGAAAAACCTCAGTTTGATTATGTGTAGTATTCGCTACTCTGCGGTTGTTAACGGGCATGTCTCACTACATTATGAATGTATACTCCAGACGCAAATTCTAAGAAAGTGTTCCTTTACTTTCTATTCTGTATTTCCTGCTTAAACTAGATTCATCCTCATCTATAGCTCCCATTCTTCTGTTTCGTTCGTCGCTGATTATTTTGCTCCACAAGTAGTGATACTGTTTCAACCTCTTCATGCTTTTATTTTCCGAATTTGGCATTGATCTTCGACTCAGCTTTTCTACTCCTTCTCATTACCAATGTTTTTGTGTCCTATAGGTTAATTTCATTTCATAGTTATTGAAAAAAAGATCAGACAGGTAAGCAGTAAGTCGGTTGTCCTTGCTGATTCAAATTTTCGTTGTTTTCATATTTTAAAGAAAAACTACAGTTGGCTTTTCTTGTGTGAGGAAGAATGATGGAGATACAATTAGGGGGTGAACTGAAATATAGGCTGAATGAAGAATTAACGATAGAGATTGAAAGAAAAAATGGGAGACTTATTTTTATGTTTGAGGCCGATATTTTTTTGCTAATTCAGACTTAACAGATCATTTCCTAAGTTACGGAAAAAAGAATCAGGATAGGTAATGAAGTTTTAAACTATTTTTGTAAATTGGCATAAACGTTTGATCGTAAATGTTTGAGTGTAATTGTTCTTCAAATCTCTTTTATATTTCGCAAGAAACCAAATAGGTATATTTTTATAAGATTTGTTTAATGTTTGTCCACCATGATTTTAATTTAAGGAGGGATGGTATATTTCATCTATAATATCCATGTTTTCTTGTCGAGTTAGTTTTCAAGAGCGGAATCAGAAGAGTGAGCATTAGAAATATGATTGTTCAGTCTTTTCAACCATCGATAATGAAGGTCTCATATGGAGTCACTCCCTTCCGTACACCCTTGTGGTAATTTTCAGGGCACAATATACATCTATATGTGTCCTTACCATCCGCCGCAAGGGCGTATAGCAGGGGGTGGTACAACACCAACCATGAAGTATGGCGTGCAGTGTGCTTGAAAAAGTTATTATTCTTTGTTTGCATTGTAGTCGTGTATTGTGCGTGTGAAAAACAAATTTTTTATCCCCCGTCCCGGCGAATGATATCTCTAAATTTCTCACTTTTATTTGTCCTGTTGATATAGTGTGCGGGTAGAAATATGTCCGTTGCTTCAAATTTTAATTCATGTTATTTGAAATTTTCCATCAACTTTAATGTCGCGAACAACTTTCCGGTGCCTTAAGATCCCCAACGAAGATCTTTCAATAGCTCTCAGTATCTTGTTTCCTCGGTAGCTATCTTATTCAGTTCCCAAATCAAATCTTTATTCATTTAATCCTAAGTGCTTGATGCAACTCCATCCAGCAGAGGCCTTAGAAAGTTCGACGTGATGTAGTACATTATTTATTGCAACGAGCTTCACTCTGCTGAAGATTCTTTCGCCCCCTGAAGATACAACTGTGTAGCGAAGCTAGTCGCTATAAATAATATACTGAAAGAGGTGGAACGCTACAGTATTAATTTACTTACTTTCTTCGGGAAGGGAGGAGAAACTGAGAGATGAATTGCGTGCAGGAGGTTACGTTGGGGTGGCATGGGCTTTCTCACCATTCTTCCCTCAACAGCCGAGCCGGAGAAAGCCTTTAACTCTCTCCTCACAACGAGATCTTTCTCTCCAGTTCCTTTCTCTCTGGACTCGTGGAATAAAATCCCCGTTCTGCGCCCCTTATCTCCAAAATCGGTCCCGTCTACTAAAAATAAAAATAAAACAAGGATAGGAAGTATGGGAGTGGAGAAGGGCTGATTTCTCATTGTCGACGAAAATATCCACTCAACATTTTTTTCGACAAAAAAAAGGAGAAAAAATAATAATGATAATGCAATAAAATAAATAGAAATTACTGCGATCGTACGAGGCAGCATTCTTTCTCGTTGACCCCGTTTCAAAAGAGCGTGTTCACGAGGTCGAGGAGTCGATAGGTGCCGTGCATTATGGGGGAAACACACTCACGCGCTTGCACTTGCATACGTCACCGCGAGACAAAGCATGTCGGGCGTTCGAAAGGGAATGTTTTGGCATTGGAATCAGGATGGAGTGTATGTGTCTGACAAAAGGTGCAATGGAAAATCCCAGTATTTTGACAGATATCCCGAATTTCCGACATCAAGTGCGGAACTTTTTGCCAAAGAGTTGAGTATGAGGCGAAAATTTATATTCACTTGATGAGCTTAAGGTGACGTGTCAGTTAGTTATTTGCATGAGGTGACCGACAGGTATTTTGCACCATTTAGGAATGATGAGTAAATCATTTGGGGTGTGAATTTGTTGTGGAACGGAGGTAAGGTTGAAATAAATGGTTTATGTTCCATCCAAACGATGAAACTGAACTCGAAATGTCCGCCCATCAGCACACAATTAGGGGCTAATATAACGATAAAAAACCCCACCACTGCCGGGATTTGAATTCGGTGACTTCGGAATAGAAGGTCACTTCTCCGAACGCCACACCAACCCGGTCTTTGGCGACGTTTATGAAATTCATTTGATTTTGTGGATTTCCTGGTGTGGTGGCTGAAGTAACTGAGATAACTGACTATATAACTGGCCTAAAAATCCGAGGGTCTGGGTTTGAATCCCGATATTCGTAGAGCTTTCAATCGATTATCAATCCCAACTTGACTTATTATGGTGGGCACTTCAAGTTCAGCACTCCATCCTTCGGATGGGACGTTGAAACTTGGACCCCTTGGCACCTTTCGCCTGGCTTCTCTCCACCATTCATCCACTACCAAATTTGCACCACTCCCCACATACTCATATATCCTTAATATCGCAAATGACTTTAGTTCTTGGTCCCAATTATATTATCACAGTATGAGAATTGAATGAAAATTCATTAAACTTTCAACGGGGAATGTAGGGGCTACGACACAAGAAACATCGATTCTTCATTATAATTTTCTGTATGTTGTAGAATGGTCGCCATCGTTAAATTTTCACCCTGTACTTTCGAAATTATACTCGATGTTTCTTTACTCTGGTTGAGGCCTTGTTTTGTAAAACATCTTCAGACCCTTCAGACTCTAATCAGGCATAAAAGAGTATGGGCAGTCATCCAAACTAGTCACAGGAAAATTTTCAGGAGATGAAATATTTTTCAATATGTTTTTATGAGATGTAAAAGCATTTCGGACCCACATATTTGGTGACTCAAAGGGCAAGTGACCGTCATGGAATGTCTTTTATGCGACATGTCCTAGGTGATCGATAAGCCTTTATATGCATCTGTCAATGCTTGGTAATCATCTATGTTTCGGCATTGCCTCTATTGAGAGTTTGTGCTGTAAAAATGGATCATGAGCATTATCTATGCAGAAAACTAACTACGGCATAGTTGCCTGCGCAATGTCTTCAACATTCGGTATGAAAAATAATTACTCTCTGATAATTATCAAGGTATGTTTTCGTTCACTCATTGTGGACATGTCAATCAGCCTACTGAGATTCCTAATGCGTGAGATAGTAGTGATGGGTTTATATTTCATCTGCATGCATTTTCCAACTTGTAGAAGGCTACTGGGAGATATATCTGCTGCTACTAAATTTTCACTACCTACCTTATGTTGAAGAATAGTAGATATTTTTATGAAACAGGAGACAAAATGGTAACATCCTGCTAAGTCGAGACATTACAGAGCGAATATATTAGTTTTTTTTTACTTTCCGTCAAAACATTATTTTACCAAAATTTTTATGCTACATTATCAACTATTATTTTGTACCACGGTGTCAAAAATGAGTCCAATTAAAATACAAAACTGAATTATTTATTTTTTTCGAAACATTATTCACTGCAATTCGAAACATTATTCACATTACCCACTTCCCCGCAGGAATATAAAAATGCCATATTTTCACGAATTTAGGTCTGAGGCAGCGCCACACTTTTCGTCTCATTCTACCTTTTGTGATATAGTCATGGAAATCCTCTGTTAAGAGAGACTGTCATTTTGAAAAATTGCTGTATCTCAGCTGAGAAAAGTTATTTTATTTTCGTACAGCCCGCAAAATTACGTTTCCCCTCGGCAATGCGAACACTTCTTCCATTTTCTGTCAAAATCGGAGAGGTTAAGGGCCAACATCTGTCCGATGTAATCCATATATTTCTCTCTCTTCCCTCTCTTCTATTTGAACCCCTTTAGTTCGAATCATCCAGACTCTGCCTGAAACTTTCCTGTATAAAATATATACATTTATCGTGTTAAATGTCCACTCAACATCTTTATTCATGGCAGATGATTTTTACGAGACTGCTGGTCAATGATGCAATTTTTGTAATAATAATGCTAGACTTTGTCACCTTCAAATGCATTCGTGTGAGACTTTTTCATTCGCTGCCACTAGGGAAAGCACTCGATAATGAAGGTGATTTTCGCCTTTAAAAGAGGGTTTTTAGTTCGTAGATTATTAAAACACCAGGTCTTTTAAGAGGGGAGGCTGTGTACCGGAGCTTTAAGAGTTGTGGGTATGGATAAAATGAGAAAATAAATATGATAGAATGGAAGTTAAAAAAGGGTAATTGTAGCATTATATGATGCTTGTAGTAGCATAGGAAAAAATTGATCAGGTTAATGTACAAAAAACTTAAAATATCTTAGCGAAGTACCTACTAAAGATGTGGGATGTTTGATTGGTGCAATGTAAGGGTCAATAATGAGTGGAATAGAGTGAAGGTTACTTCTGTTTGTATAATTATCGTAGTTGATCGGAAGCTGAGACCTTTGCACCACAAACGTTTGATAGATATAATAAGGAATTTCGCGAGCAGAGGAACGGTAGAGAGAAACCCAGTGTCGGCATTTACCTGCAAAGCATAGAGCGCCATGCGGTGCACAAATTAATGTCCCATTCGAGTAATGAGTAATCTTAAATATTACCGGCGTTCAAACCTAAGTCCTTGCAATGGGAGGGCAGTTCTCCTTCCCAATTCACCAATGCATTCTAACGCGTTACTCAGGCTTGAAAATGTTCTGTAAGGTGTAGGAACTAGTGATGGAAAAATTTCGGTCAAAATCGATTTTTTGAGCAATCGATTTTTAATCGAAATGAAAAGCTCGACTTTTCAGCAAAATTCGCAATTTGAACCAAAAGACCGATTAATCGAAATCTACGGTTCATTTTTGAAAAAATGCAGTTGGTACAAAAACATGATTATTATTCATTTGAAAAACGCTCATAATACATATTTTAATGATATAAAACTCCCTAAAAATGTACTTAGAAAACATTCTTGAATTATTAGTCGTAAAAATTTACAATTTACTCTAATATGGATCACTGCTTGGAACCATTCGGCTTCACTAAAATTTTTAAGAAAGATCAACTGATTGAGATGCTTTCCTGATGATCTAGGGCGTGCCTTTCCAATTTTACCGGCCATAGAGAAAAGTCTTTCATATGGGACGGATGACGTTATCATACTTAGCACTGATCGCAAAACGGTACGTGTTGGGGTATTCACCCTTTATCTCCTCCCAGACTTCCAGAGGATTGGGGTACTCTTTCCTATCGACGGGTGGCCTGTTGAGGTATTGCCCAACTTCTACTGGCATCTACTTCTAACAAGAAGTGACCTCAGTGGCAGTTCATCGAGGACCTCTACTGACTACTGCGCGCTGCTGAGATCAAACGAAATGGTCACGATCGAAGTTGAAAAATCGAGTTTGGATCGGAACTCGAAGATCATGGCTCGATCTCGATTTCCTCGATCTTTGACTATTAAAACTCGATTTTCGATTTTAATCGAAATCGATTTTTCCATCACTAGTAGGAACATGCATATATAGCGAGTAAATGAATTTGGGATTCGGTTATGTTCTTCGTTTGTCGTCGATCGTATCACTCGCTTCGCGGAGCGTGGATGGAACCGAAAGTGATGGACGAGGCGTGGTTCATTTCTGCGCGGTTTAAGTCACATGTCGAACGACAGTATCGCAGCCTTTGTCAATGCGTGAGATATCATTGATGGAGCAGCAATGACGGCCTCAATTGTGTGTTTGTGTGTGTGCGTGTGTGTCTCCTGTCCCTTCCGTACCTGTCAGCATCTCTGTTGTCCACCGCCGAAAGGGCAATCACCGCTTCGGAGTTCGATTCGACCGATCGATGTCCCCGTATCAATGGATCGATCAATCACGTCCTCTCTTAGTGTATCCCTCCCTCCCTCTCTCGATCCGGCAGCCCGCAGCTCAATCAATCCTCTCACCCTTCGGTTCCCGCCCTAATCGTCTTTTCGGCTTTCGCGTCGGCAGCCGATGGGTGAGAGAGTCGGTGGCAGGTGAAGTTATGGGAATTGGACGGTGTGGTGGGGGGAGAGTCCCCATTAGAGGATATATTTCGATGTTTATTGGCAATATCGAAACATCGATGCAGGACAATCGATGTTCGACGTTTCCACTGTTTCACCATTAGATTCACATTCCGGAGTAGTCTATTCTAGATAGAATTGTGCTGGTGAAAACTTCGCATTAATGAAACCGCTAATGCAGGATTACCTCGTGTATATGTAATCTCTCGCTCATATTAAGCTCCAGTGCCCCCAATCTTTTAAAATTAAGATATTTAATTAATTTAAATAAAATTGTACTCGAAGAAATATAACAAACAGTATAATGTACTATTATCAACTACTTTATTCAACTAACATTGCTTTTGTAATCTGGATTTGACCCAAACCACGATGGGGTACTTACAATGCATAGCTTTCCGTGAGTACTTGTGTTTTCATCTCCTTTATTTTTTCAATTTTTTGTTTACAAGATTAAGAAATCTTGAAAAAATTGAATTAAAAATGAACGTTCATTAAAAAACCGTAATTATTTTCAGAAAAGGAGCAGAGCATTTATATCGTAAGATAGGGTCGGTTTGGTACCTTGCTTTCTACCCTTAGAGACGGGGTTTGAATCGCGAGAGTGGAAGAGATTTTCAAATGGTATGCGGGCAGTGAGAAGAGCACTTCATATGTTGTAGGTACTCCGACCGTTGGATGGGACGATAAAGAGAGGACTTCTTGTTGTCTTTCGTCAGGAGATCTAAGGGCAAAGGACGACTCCGTGTTTTTTCCACCCATCCATCACTCCTAACACCTTATTTACAATACATTTACATCTACATCTACTCAAATCCCTGTAAGCCACCGCGAGGGTGTGTGGCAGAGGGTGAATATCGCCAATACATCCAAGTAACCAGTTATTCCCTGCAACACATGACCATATGACTGCGATACATCTCATGCATATTGCTAACAGCAATAACAAAATCTTAGGGAAACTATGACTTCCGTCTGCCTATTCCCCTGAGTCCCACTTTCGACTCCATCATTTAAAATCCTATCTCTCCAGGTATTTCCCAAGTATATTGAAACTCTTTTTTCCAATAATTTTTTCTTCTCCCAGAAAATCTATTTTTTATCATCTATTCTCTTTGCCTTTTTTTCCTTAATTTTATTTCTCCACATGTCAAAAATCCCTATTACACTTTCCTTCATGGCTCAAATCATCTAATTTTGTAATCATATAGTCCTGTGATGCAGTATTTCAGCTAATTTTACTTCACTTCGTCCACTGACCAAAACTATGATCAATATTGCGATCATTGCAAATCCTTCTAAGGCTAAAGCTGCCATCTTGTAATGCCCCAATGCCCAACTGTATTTTATGCTAATGTATTTTTCTTTTGGAGTACTTCTAAAATAATGGATTTCTCCAGAGTACGCTTTTAAATATTGTCCACACTCTTATGTTCGCTTATTGCATTTATATGTGTGATGCCCATTGCGCATTAATTTCCATTTTTTCTCTCAGTTTATTTTCACATGTATCCCATGGTTGCTTATACTAAAAAGTAAAACACTTGTTACACAATCAGTAGGTTTTCACAGGTTTTGTGTGGATATTTTCCAGTAGTTATTGGTTTTTTTAAACGATTAAAGTAAAACAATTCTCGCTTTTTCCCCTCAAAAGTGCATACCCTACAACGCAATATATTAATATTGCTCTGATTTATTATAGGCTTCTTTCTATACTTGCTCATATGTATCTAACCTAGGTATGTACGTACGTCTATATGTCGTTTAAACATGCATTTTTAATACTCTAATCCACTCTCATCGACGCTCACATTTACATTCGTATGAAATAGCAAAAGGGATGTTATTTGTCTAAATCTTTCTCCCATTGAGGTATATTATTATTAATGCTATCATTGCTATTAATACTATTTTATTTCCCTGAAAATAATGTCAGGAATGAAAAATAAGGGAAAGGATTAATTGAGAAATTTTAATTTCCTTATTCATTTGCGGTACTTATGAAGCGTTACCTAAGAGAAAGCCAGCCAGAGACTTTCCCTAAGATTGGATGTCAGTTTCATTATATGATCAATGTCTTTATGCTCCAGTCTTCGTATGCGTCTCAATTTAATTATTATAAAAAATTTCTACCGTACCGGCCTCTCATATATAGGCACCGTCTGAAACAGAGAGGAAATGAAATTGTGAGAGATGGAGGTAAATGCGATAAATATCGTGTCATTATTGTGGAAAATGTGTGGCCGAGGGAAATGGTGTCATCTAACGTAATCGACGTAATAACCGTGTGGAATACTACGAAGATTATTCCATTTCGTGGTTAATCCAAGGTCCACAATGTGTCCTCATCGTCAATAGCCACTCTACAGGTTCCACTGTAATCGCATCTAAATTTGTCAAGCAGACACGCCATTCCTACTGCAATATAACGTCATACCTTTAACTAGCATCATGTGGGGCAGACAGCGAAGTTAAATTTATACGCAACATGCAAAGAGATGTCTAAAATAAAAATTAATCACATGCATTGTGCGGTTAGAGGTCTACCTATTGATTGATAGTATTATTCCGTGTAGGTGTTGATGGTGCGTCCCTCTCTTAATTGAATTTCATTCATTCATCGGCATTGATCCCTGTGCTATTTCTCTCTTCAAATCGGCAAATGTCCTACCCCCATTCATAATAGCTTTTCCCGTCCTTCCTCCCATTTGCTTAATATCAGAATTCTTCCTTCGATGACGAACTTCAACTTTCTATTGTACCTAAGTACTTTTTCACAACATTTTGCCTTGTTCCAATTTATGCCAGCAATCTTCTCTCCTCCCCAACCATGTTTAAAATCTCTATATGCCCACCTCTCCTTCTATCGCATTTTCTCCATTCCACTCCATGCCCACATTCCTGAGGCATCCAATTTTCTCTCGTCCTTCCCTTTGTCTTCATGTCTCAGATTTTATATAAAGCCGCACTCCTAATCAAGTTCTTCACTAACCTCCTCTTTACTTCCCTACTCATGGTTATCGTCTAAAGTACTTTTCTTTTGGTAAACGCGTACTTATCCAAAGCAATCCTTATCCAATTATCGTTACTACTACGCCCGTTAGTATGCTATCCAATCTCATCTCTACGCTCATTATGCAATCAGTTAAAATAACATATTCGACAAATAACTAAATTGACCGACGGGTAGTGTTTACAGATGGCAAAAACAATAAAAAATTAATGGAAAACTGAAAATCAATTAACAGGTAAGAGTAAATTAATATAAAGCAAGAGACTAGAAGCGAGGAACGTACTGAATGATGCCCTATATAAAATTATATAATTGATTAAAATGCTTTAAGCAAATCGTGTTACCTAATTGGGTATTTTAATGTTTGGATTTATTTGCTTAATGCTACAGTTCAACAAATCGAAGTAGTTATAATAACTGGTACCGTGTGCGTACTGAACCAATAACTCTGAGGCGGAGTTGAGGTGGTTCTTACACTGTTACATATCCTTCCACCTTATGTATACATGTATATGTATGGTTTAACTGATGCTCTCGTACCTTAATATTAAATTTTGCCTTCCTGTTTCTCGATAAGCTCATATTTTTTTATGTATAAAAGCAAAAAAGACATATTCACATCACTTATCCTAGTTATCTATCTTGTTATTTCGATGTTATCTATCACTAGCAGCTGGTTATGAGGCGGTTGAGTTTGTTTTTCTGGATGTGAAGTTCTGCCTGGCTTCATATTGTTCGTATTGTGGCCACATCGCCGTGGGAAGAACCAGAACCTTCTCGCAGTCCCCAGGAGAGCACTCTGTATTCACGCGACATGACTCTCCGGCCCGCTCAAGTCAAACTCCAAGCAAGGACGTGAAGTGAGTCATGGCCAACCGGGAATATCTTTGGGAAGACCAAGATCTCGAAGTGCTCTCTTGGGGATTGGGTTGGCGTGGCAGCTAATGTACTGGCTTTCTTTTCGAAGCAACTTGGCTGGATTACTGGGCTGAAGAAATGATTTTTCATTTGTATACCGGCATTAAGTTTAGCGCAGTTAGGTTAGTGCATTTTGGCAGTTTAGTGTAATTAGGTTAGTAAGTAGAGTTAGGTAGTTTGGTACAATTATGTTAGTTATTGCAGTTAGGCAGTTTAGTGCAGTTAATTAGTACTATGAGTGCAGTTCTCTGCTCGTGGGATGGGATGTTAAATCCTTGACCTCTATGCGTCTCTTGTTATGAGTAGGCTAATGTCGACGCTGGGTTTCTCTCTACCCATTATCCGTGCCTCGTACTCATATCAAAATATCCATGTATTGGAAATTGTAATAATAACAATTGCCCTCGGTCACTTCCTATATTTAAACATATAGTAATAAATAGAAGAATGACTTTTTTAATTATCCTGACAACTTGGTCTTTGATATGGAGACTTGATTAATGTTAAAATTTGGCTGTTCGCTGTCTACGTTAGCTAATTTTTTTTTCGGGGTGGAAACTCTTTGAATGAAACGTATGTCGTAACAGAAACAATTAGAATGCAGAGAGAATTGCCTTGCTGTCCATAATTGACCATATTCCCTTCTTTGAGTATTGGCCCCCCAGAACAGAAGGTTATTACTATGTTATGTTGTAACAGAAGATTGTTATTAGGTTGAACGGCGGCGGGAGCATGTCTCCTCCCTGGAAGTAGCTCATACACAGCTTGCTCCTAGCGAATTTCCGTGTCGGGTCGCTCCTTCTAATTGGTTCTCTTATGACATTATCCTAGGGATCGGTTGGTGTGTTGGCTAGAGTATTGGCCTACCTCCTCCAAGGTCCGGGCTCGGACCCGCCCAAGGCAAATTTTTCGATGGTATACCGATCTCTATTTGAGTGACTTGTAGTGGGCATCACGAGCCTAGTACTCTGTCCGTCGGATGAGACGTTATATCCCATTAAGATCATATTGATACCGACGTTGGGTTTCTCTATCCTTCTTCTAGTTTCAGAAAAATTCCGACCTTACCCCATTACCCACCTCCTTATCGTATATGACTTCAGTTGTCAGTCATCTCCCCCAAATAACTACCAATGGGCACTACATGTGTTCCTTTCCAACTCTTTCCGAAAACCCGAGGATGCTAATAAAATTAACGAAACTTAGGCACCAGAAAGCCTAGTTTTTGTTCCATTGACAAAGTCTGCAGATTCAAAGAAGGTGTAAGAATAGCAACTCCTCGCAGTGCTCTTCACACGGAACTCATCTCTGCCACTTCCGAGATTCGAACCAGTGTCCTAAAAATCACAATTATCCGATCCCGATCATAAATTTGATCGTAAATATTCTCTGGCCATGGTAGTTAGGCTGGTAATATACCAATATAACCTAAAGATCGTGGGCTCAAAGCTTCGAGTATGGAAGTTTTATTCGAATTGGAATCAAGTTCTTAGGATAAAGGGAGTAATAAAGAATTGGTCGTTGGAGTGTCTTATTTAATAAAGGTGTTTTATTCGATTGTGAAAGTAATCGATTGAGATCGATTAAACGTCACCTCGATGGTGGAATCGATGCTCGGCTCTGGCCGGTGCCCTCACTCGAGAATCCTTGTCCTCCCTCCTCATAGCCTTCCCTGCACTTTTCCTGCCTCCCCAAGCTTACCCCTCCCCCACCCCTCAGGGTAATCCCCTTCTCCATTCGCGCGACGGTTGAGGAAGGTTGGGGGACGAAGATTAATTGGCTCCTCCCTTCCTTCGGGTGGATTCAAAGGAGCGAGTGAGGACAAGTGGGCAGCGCTCCCGCCCCAACCATCCATCAAAACGTGGACCGCCTCTTCCTCCTCCCATCTCACGACACCCAAAGCACACACACAAGCTGTGCTCACAATGTCTGAAGCTGAGTATCCCGCGAATATTACGGCTGCCCACTCTCCACCATTCCCTTCCTTCCCATTCATAGCCTTAAGAAGCCCCTTAATAATACTACTCCCTATAGCATGGTTTCGCCACAAAGATAAATTGAGGTTGACCACAGTGGTTCAGTGGTTCATTAGGGAAGTCATCCAGATCCTTCTCTAACGGATTAATCGTATGATCACACGTTAGCCAGCAGTCTAAACCTTACATGGACGTAAGTTGGTTATTCAGGGGAGGCGGCCGACAGCCGAGGTCTTTTTGCGCCATGCAGGACAGGTGGGTAATTGGGTAATGGTAGGAGTTTTCAGGGAACGGAGGAAGGGTGGAGAGAAACCCGGTGTCGGCATTAGCCTACTCTTAGCGACAGACGCCAAGGGGACCACGGCTTAACGTCCCATCCGACGGACGGAGTACTGGACTTGAAATGCCCTCCACTAGGTACTCAAGTTGGGACTGGTTTGCCACTGAAAAATACACCACTGCCAGGAATCGAACAATGGCCTTCGGGATGGGAGGCGAGTACTCAATCCACCACACCAACCCAATCCCCTGGACATTACGTCTTCGATTCACGTAATCGTAAGTTCATTTTAGCCATGATCTTAATTTACTACGATAATTGATGTGCAAATGTTCGTATATCCAAGATTCGTATCTTATTCTGAGGTTGGGAAACATTAGTATGGTAATTGCTACTTAACTGGATTGCAATTAATCGGTATACCAACCTATTCTATGCCGAGTCTTACATTACTTGAGGAATCTCTCTATTCTTCTTTTTCTTCGCTTGATTTAGCTCTTTCTCTTCAGATTGACTTACTTATTAAATACATTTATCTATTTCCACGTTTTTAAATACCCAAATATGGTTTTTCAAGTTCTTTGTAGCTATAAAACTTTCCTACATGACTGCATTTTTTATGATACTATCTTCAACTGTTGCCCATTGCTTATTTTTGCTGCCTAATTATCATCTTTATTTCACTGCCTGAAATATTTTCGTACACCTTCTCGAAATTTCTTTATATCTTTCTTGTGAAACTTCTCATTCAAGGGAAGTGTATTTGCCCCTTTTATCTTTCTGAATGTTTGAATATCACTGAATTTGGTATTATTTAGGCGAAACCGAAAATTCAACCAATAATGATTTTATATTGGAATATAACTTTTTATGTTTTATTTTCGCTTTGGTTTTACTCGTAGGATATTAATACGGACTCAACGTATCTATTGATGGGTTCCTTTCCCATCTGGAAAATGTGTATAATAATTCCTTCCAATATCGGTTGTTATGTATGATTTTATACTTTCTCGGGGAATGATATTTATAAATAATTCTCTGGTTTCCAGCCGAGTAAGATTTTTCTTTGCTGACGTTTCGACGGAATACTCCTCCATCGTCCTCAGAACAATGAAGCTTGCAGGGTATTCCGCCTGCGCTTATGTAGCCGTCTCATCCGGGGAGAATTGTTGTCTCCTTTTTTCCGTTATTTTTCGAATTAAATGTTTCCATTCTCTGCTGAGGATGTATCCAGAGTCTAGATTTAATGTGTTATCTTCCAGCCTGATTTCTACGGCCTCTTTAAGGAGACGATCCCAATACCAATTTGCTTTGGAGACCCAGCGAGCCTCATCGAAATAGATGATGTGATCTTCCGATAAGCTATGTTCAGCCAAGGCAGATTTTTCCGGGTGGAACAACCTAATACACCTCCTGTGCTCTTTTATTCGGGTCTCTATCGTGCGACCTGTCTCTCCGATGTATATTTTTCCACACTGACATGGGATACGGTAAACTCCAGGTGTTTTGAGTCCCAATTCGTCCTTGACTCTCACTAAATCGCCACGCAGTTTTTCGGTGGTTTATGAATTGTTTCGATGTTCCATTTCGCTAGGATCCTAGAGATTTTTCCGGCAACGGTTGAAACATATAGCAGACAAGCTCTCGCAGTAGGTTTTTTCTCTTTGGGAGACATTTCAGGACTGAGGAGACTATCAACGCGGCTTTTCTTGTAATCGCGACTTGCTCTTTTTAGGCCCAGCGAAATCTCTCTCTCCGTATACCCTTTTTGGCGAAATGTTTCCCGTAGGTGTTTTATTTCCATTGGCAGGCTTTCCTTGTCTGCTACAGTGTCTGCACGATGCAGAAGCGTAGAGATGACAGGTCTTTTTTGGGACGGATGGTGGTGACTTTGGCCATTTAGATACAAGTTCGTGTGTGTAGGTTTTCGATACACCCGGTGACCCAGAGTAACGTCCTCCTTCCGTTTGTTGTTTGTTTACCATAGCACCATTTTTTGTTATGGTAATGTACTATCCCTAATCAAAATCGGTCTTGGTAGCAACTGTTGGGTGTAGCCGACAGCTGAATTCATTTCCAACAGTTAGGATGGATGTGTGATTGGACAGAGGTAGGAAAGCTTACAGGGAAAATAGGAAAGCCCGGCATCTATATTAATCGGCTCTAAATAAAAAATAACCTAGGTGTCCACTCTCTTTTGTCCCATACGACGGGCGGAGTCCTGAAATTCAAATACTCTCCGCACTACACGCCCTGGGGGCTGGTAAGCCGACGAAAAAGCTCTGTCACAACCGTAATTAAAACTTGGCTCCTTGGAATAGAGCGTGGCCAATACCGTAAGAGCAATACCGTGGCCAACAAAAAACTTGAGATTAAAATTTGGTTAGCGGAATGAATATTAAAAAATTAAGTGTCAGTCTATAAAACTGGACTAACGGTAGGACCATGCATGCTAATTTAAAATCGAAGAACGGGTCAATGTATTATTTAAGAATTGAAACTGTGAGGTGACGTAATTAAAAAGCCTATATTTATCACTTGTTAACATACGCTAATGCCAGATACATTTACTCATTTGTTGGTCTGAGTGGAAGTACGACTGATCGCAGCCGCATTGCTGGCGGGCATACGGCGCGATTAATCTTACTGCTACGCTGGATTACCACGTATTTGCCGGTGTTAATGTTTGTGAATTTCGTTCGATTTTAGTGCTATTTCGTATGCATAGGATAATGGATTAACTGATGATAGAGGATGATCTGAGGAACGAATAACGTACCGGGAGTATCCAGACTAAAACCTCGATCTTATTACATTTCTGTCATTCTCTACTGTCACACGTACATTTTAAATTCTAAATAAGTGAATATTTTCGTTAAATACTGAGTGTAAAATTGTGACAACGATTTCATTATGTACCTTCTAAAAGTCAATCTTTTACATGAATATCAAATTAAAAAAACTGGTTTTCTCCTTTTTATTCGCTATGAAACATTATGATTACAATTTTCTACAACTCGCCTAGTGATGGAACAATGTGGGTCAAAATCGATTTTTCGATCAATCGATTTTTAATCGAAAATAAAAGCTCGACTTTTCAGCAAAAATCGAAATTTGAACCAAAAGCTCGATTAATCGAAAAAATCTACGGTTCATTTTTGAAAAAAATGCAGTTGGTACAAAAGCATGTTTATTATTCAATTGAAAAACGCTCATAATACATATTTGAAAAATATAAAAAATCCCTAAAAATGTACTTAGAAAACATTCTTGAATAATTAGTCGTAAAAATTTACAATTTACTTTAATGTGGATCACCGCTTGGAACCATTCGACTTCACTAAAATTTTTAAGAAAGAGCAACTGATTGAGATGCTTTCTTGATGATCTAGGGCGTACCTTTCCAATTTTATTGGCCTTAGAGAAAAGTCTTTCACATGGGACGGATGACTCAGCACTCTGATCGCGAAACGGTACGTGTTGGGGTATTAACCCTTCATCTCCTCCCAGGCTTTCAGAGGATTGGGGTTGACTTTCCTATCGAAGAGTGGCCTGTTGAGGTATTGCTTAACTTCTATTGGCATCTACTTGTAACAAGAAGTGACCTCAGTGACAGTTCATCGAAGTCCTCTACTGACTACTAAGCGCTGCTGAGGTCAAACGAAATAGTCAAGATCGAAGTTGAAAAATCGAGTTTGGATCGAAACTCGTAGATCATGGCTCGATCTCGATTTCCTCGATCTTTGACTACCTATTAAAACTCGATTTTCGGTTTTAATCGAAATCGATTTTTCCATCACTAAACTCGCCGGCATAATATATAGGCCTATTATAAGCCAAATGATAATTAAATAGCCTTCGATATGAAAAGAGAAGTTGTTTTTAGCATGTCACATATTGATAACCAGCTTTCGTTGTCATGCTTACGCCTGCTGAATCAACTGGGGATGCAAATATCAAAATTAAGCCAGCTTTAATGTTAACCATATAGTATCCGGTAATCATCTTTTGTATTCAATATGAATACTCTGCTCTTAATTGTAAAATGGTTAACGATGAAATATTATGCCACACGCCTAGAATGATGAGGTCTTGCCCTGGAAATTTCATTGCTAAAGCATTTTACGGGTACTTCTTGAATCAAATTTGTTATGATAATGTTCAGAATTGCCTTGACCCGATTAAAATCCAATGTCTCTCATTGTGAAAGCGTATCATTTGCTTATTAGATCAATGTGCCATTGAAAATTTAATATTGCGAGTATTTAAAAGCAGGAGATACAACACTAGTATAGCATCGTAGAGTACCATATTCAGTCTTTAAGGAATTAAAAAAATTTTTTAACTCATTTGATTCTATCATCTCACCTTTTAATCATCACCTCATTTTTTTTACCTAATTTAAGAAGAAAAAGTTTACATTCTTTTAGTATGAACTTCTCTTTCAATCTGCTCATATTAAATCTACTTTCATTTTTACTCTATATATGGAGGAGGTAATCATTTCCAGTGTGTTGGCACTAAGTTGGTAGTGATCGCGGTTATCATTAACGAGATCAGTGTAAAAGTTCAGTCTTTATGTCATCGAGGTTTCCATTCATAGTTATCTCAAAATTTAAAACTTTTTAGCTGCTTATTATGCCCATAAAGAAACGTTATCTTCTAGATATCGAGCAATTCGTGAAGCAGCTCATCCTCCCCGCTGAGACCACGAATAGTTTTTATTCCCAACTCTTATCCATTTATCATTGGTTACGTAAATGTTGATGATTTTATGTCCTCGAGCTATCAAATACTACATTATAAGACTTTCCCCTGGCAAATACCAGGTTTGGATGTTAATATTTTTTCAGAATCGTTCTTCATTCCCCTGTTGCCCATTTATTCCCTATCATGTCATATTTCAACCCTAACCATATTCCATCTTTCAAAATATTGCGGGTGAACATTGTATTCAACTCATTATATTGTTTAATCCGTATCTTTACGGCTCGGAAAAGTTTCACTTGACGTCATGTTTACCGAAAGCCGTTTGGGGTCTCTTGTTTTTTTTTATAGTACTCCAATTTTGTTCATATCATTTTATATATATCAGACTTTTTCCCCGTAGAGCTTTGATATAAT
Source organism: Platycnemis pennipes (assembly GCA_933228895.1). NCBI lineage: Eukaryota > Metazoa > Arthropoda > Insecta > Odonata > Platycnemididae > Platycnemis > Platycnemis pennipes. Next base: position 37,267,402 of record OW121851.1, read on the forward strand.
CACATATTTAGTGTGCGTATACTAAAAATGCAAAGGAGCAAAAATAAAATTTGTTTCGGAAGCATTTTAATAGGCCTATTCTGTAAGTTGAGGGCGCTAAATTACGCCGTCGCTATTTCCCTTCGGGAATTACGCCTTTTCCGATTCTGCAAATACCGCCGCGCTATATTACGCCCTTCAATTGGGCGTAATATAGCGCTGTGGCGTAATCTCTCAAGAGTATGAGAACACTAGTAGGGCAGATTCCAAGCGGCCAATAGGAGGCAGCAGGAACAAACAATTTTAATTAAATCTGTATTATTTGGGAAGAATTTATTGAATTATGCCTCAAGAATTTCTTAAAACTTTAGTAAAAACTTAATTCTTGATATAAACTCTCAGAAATGAAATATACCTACGCAAAATATTGTTTGCGACTGGGACAAAATAGAAACAGTTGAATATCGGGAAGCAAATGTTAATGAAGCTTTTGTTCAGCGGGCGTCAGAATTCGGGTTAATGTTAATATTGTTTAATCGTGAGTTAGCGGTGTTGATGTGCTCAATTTTGAATTGTGAATGGTCTTGTATATTCATTTTGATAGTTTGACAAATGTTTCTGATGGTAAATATATTGAAACCCTTCATCATGCAGTTTAGTTGTTTACGGTCCGTTAAAATAATCGCATTCCATGAAGTAGCCCACTGAAACGTTGGTAATTAATCATTGAAGAGGGAATATTTTTTTTACTGAACCGATGATTGAAATACATGTTAAATTCCGTCAACATTTTCATGATAGTATGCGACAAATTGTATGGAATCCTAGGATGACAGGATGTAGAGAAGGGATTTAAAAAGGGACCTCCTGTAACTGAAAAGGATAGCGGCTGCAATGTTGCTGTACAGCATGCAACCAAAACATTTCCTAAGAGAAATAACCCCTTGATTGAGCTAAACAGCACGAAATGATTATCAGCTGCACAGCTTATAACTTTAAATCTTTATAAGTTTGATTGTCACCATGTCATTTAATAGCCTATTTTATATTTTCCTGTTTAACATTTCGCACCAGCTAATTATGCAAAAAATAATATTAATTCGTTTAACATATGGAGTAGATATTTAAAAAAATTGATTTTGTGTGCATTCTATCCAAATATATGTTTGGATATATATGTCACAATGTAAAAATGTATTAGCTATATTAGCAAGCAGCTCATCTCATAAATGTATTTATAGATGTTCATGATTGACGAATTTACGGCTTAGCTTCCGTATTATGTTTTGTAGGGTGACATAAAAATAATTCACATGCGAGTGTATGAAATCGCTTAGATACATGAAAATTTCTTTGGATACCTGATAAACATCGAATATGATACGTTTAACCAAATTAACGTCCTTTCTGAAGTTTGGGAATCAAATATGAACGCGAATACAATATTTGTTGGCTATTGCTACAGTAAAATCAACTACGGCATAGTTTACAAGTTCAGTAAAGTCATTGAAGGGGTCTCTCTATCTGAGATAACGCGAGCCATAGGCTGGCGTTATTTTTGGTGCTATATAGCGACCCCCAAGGGGCCGCTATTTAGCTTACAGAATCAGGAAAGCGTTATATTGCGCTGATCTCACCAAAATAACGCCCTACGTCATAATAGCGCCGGCGTAATATGTTACAGAATAACCCTATAAGTATCGTATATTCAAAACTAATTTAATAAACCCTTTCTATTGATGATTATATTATCACCTGATGATGCTGTAATACAGTGAAACCCGAGTCGTCGTAAATATTATTTTTATGAATTTTACTCGTATTTTCTTTCCATTTCATGGTTTTGCTTCCAGTCCATAATGCCGGGAACATCAGAATAAACTTTAGCACGTAACATTGATAAAATAGAGAAATATTTTAAAATAATAATAATTAGTTGAAACCGTCTGGCACTGAGTACTTGATTCGACAACTTCTGCCGCTACTGATAAGCCATTGCCTAAATCTTGTTTGAGCGTTATATAGATGTTGAATGAGGTCCGCTTGTTGCTTAAATGAGAACACTCAAACAAAATATCCAATGCATTTTCTGACTAATTGCACCATGATTACCTTAATGTTTTATCAATTATATTTCTATGACCATCTGAGGGAAATTTTGCGCTATTTTCGTGAGCATTGTGCCATAATATAGATTGATGATTTGTTGAATAGTCTAGATATTATCTGCCTCTTTTAACACTTGCAACACTTCATACATAAAGTATCGAAATTTAGTTATCGACGAAAATGTTTCGTCGATAACTAAATTTCGATGTATCCCATGTAAATGTATCCCATCTGTCGTTGTAAAACCCTGTTAATAAGGATACTATATGAGGCAGATGCTATAATGGTCACCCAACTCTTCCCAGCAGTTTATTCTTTGGTAATATGTATTTTGGTGTAAAATTTGAAGATTTGTTCGTAACAGATATAATTACAGGTTGACATTTAACTGTTGCGAATTACCCTGACACAAAATAGTTTCCCAAATTTCCCAAATCACATTTCAAATTTCATGTTTCCATTACGGGTAAAAGGAAAGTTAAAGGTGACATCTCCTTAAGAGATGCTGGGAAACCAAAGACTTCAATGAGAATGTGAGATGAGAACTTTTGCAATCGGGGTTTGCCGTATTTGTTGGAGGAGGTGACCAACTGCTGAGAACATTGCGCCAATGAGGATGGTTGGGTATTCGAATATAGATAGGGATTTCATTTGGGAACGTGGGAGAGTTAGAGAGAAACCCAGCATCGGAAAGAGTATTCTCAGCATACACCCCTCACCCTGGGTTCCAGTGTTAAACGCCCCATGCAACGGACGGAGAACTGAACTTGAGGAATTCTCCACATAGCACTAAAGTAATGATTGGTATGGCAGTGAAAATCCCTGCCTCTGCCGTGATTCAAACTGGGCCCCAGGATGTGGGTATTCAAAGGTATCTGGTTGCGATGGTGGATTTAACACTTGCTTCCCATTCCGCAGACTCGGGTTCGAATACCAGGAGTGGTAGAATTTCATTTTTATATCGGTCCCTACTTGAATGCTTCGTGAAGAGCACTTAGAGAGTGGTACATCATCCGTCGGATGAGACGTTAAACTGTGGATCCTTGGGCACCGTCTTCTGAGAACAAGTTGATACTGGCCCTGATATTCTTCACCCTTCCACCATTCAATGAGAAATCGGTACCCTTATCCAATTAGCCATATTTACTAGATGATGAAAATGGCTTTCTGTGTTGGATATCTCCCTCGAAGACCCCGGTTAAAATACCTTATAGGGCACGATTCTCGTATTTGTCTTAATATCAATTTAGGGAATGAGTTGGCATATGTGAAGCGATAAAAAATCAGCATTTGGAAAATATAAAATACCTATTCTAGTACTAATCCCCAGAATTATTAACTACCTCTTGAAAGTAACTAAACAAAACGCAAACCTGATTCCCTTAAGAACTTTCCACATAAAGACCTAATGATGGTAAGGATACAGTCGCTGAAATCAAGTACAATGTCGGCAATATTGTTGGCAAAATTCGATATACGACAGCTCTCAATCCTCCGAAGCCTTCCTACTTCAAGTCCGTTCGTTTGCATCTTTATCGCGTATGAAATGGTAAAGAAGGATCTTGTAGCTACCAACATCCCTTTTTACCATTTCCAGTGCCCGAGTAAGCTCTTGGCTCTCGGAGTCGGTTGAAGATGGGAGGGCAAACTTCCTGCCTCGATTTCCCGAAGAAATCGGTCGTCTCCTTTTTCATCCTTCGACTTTCCACGGACAGCCTTTCGGTCACGGAGTGAACGAAGAAGAGCGACGCCCGACTTCTTAATCATTAAGACTCCTTGGCTCTCAGGCAGCGAACAGACTTTCTTGGGCTGGAGACAAATTGCGCGGGCATGATCCGATGCGCACAGACAAGGTTTGTCGTGGTAAGGTGACGAGGTGATCGAGAGAGGGATTTATATTTTTGAAAATCCTTGGACACATGTCTCGAATACGTGTGCGGCATAAGACTTCGACATATGACTCGGATGCATAATACATGAGATTCTTCGACATAAGACTCGTAAATTAGTCTTGCACTCGTAAATCAGGTAAGAGGACATGCTGGTGCGGGTTTTATACCATAAACCTTTGAACTAGTATTTTCATGTGGACGTGAAGTTTTCTGCAAATGAATATCACCCGATAGCAACTTGCGATCGAAATATCTGATATTTCCACCTTTTATTCATCTACATCTACTAGTATCCTGCAAGCCACAAGGGTTGAAATAATAATATAATATGATTGAAGGCTAAAATAGTATTTAATACCGCCCATTTTAAAGTTTTTGGTAAATTTTTACAGAAAAAGTTTAGTATCATGTGATTTCTACCGGTTGGGGTGAATTATAAATAAGAATTCAGGTCAGTGCACTTGGCATTACACCAAAATCTGTTGTATGTACTAAGTTCCTAATGAATTGCTTGAGATTAAAGTGAATGTGATGGACAAACTTTCTCAGTTCAATCTTGTTTCCGTGCTTCAAGGGAAACTTGCAAAATTTGAAGTAAAGATTGTTATTTGCAAACATTTTCCCCTTAAATTTCTCAATTCCCTCGTTATGGAGATATGGCAAAGCATATATGCTATCGAGTACACTTTGCTGTTACCTCGTAAATGCCAAGTATCATTGGCATTCATGGATAGGGAAAAGCTAAAACTAGAGGTATCACCGATCGTTGCCTTTTCTGTTAACATATCAGCTTGCATTTTTCGATATTCAAGATGTCGCTGGTAACTCATTGTATTTTTGTTAGAAGCATTTATTTTTAAGTTAGCTTAAAAATCTCCAGAAGAAGCAAATCATGACAGCAAAGTAAAGTTTATATAGAAGTAATAATAATTCATTTTCTTATATATTACTTTTTCGTACTTTTTAATTTACAAAATAACTAGTTACTCACAAAATACTAACATGTCAGCAAAATGAGTAAGGGCTCCTTGGGAGAGCCCGAATGTTATTTTCTTATTGAAAAAGATATCTGTCCTTGGAAAACCATGTTACCTAGTTTAGAGGAAACTACAAAGTGGTGTAACTCCACTATGCATATTTTTCGCGAAGGGATTTATGGTACATAGGGATAAGGCCAAAACTAAGGTGGGTAAAAAAAGACGTTTGGTAAAAGAATTGATGAGGAATGAATCAAAGAGGAAAAAGCAGTCCGATTTGCCTTTTAAAAAATCCTTGTCTATATTTTGGGCTGCACACGATGTCAAAATTATTTTCTTACTAAAAAAATATGGCTGAAGATTAAAAATGCATTGAAAACAGGAAATTTTAAAGTTTTTTTAAATAATTACCGAAAAAGTTTAGTATCATGAGATTTTCACCGGTTGGGGTTAATTATAAAAAAGAATCTTAGGTATCTTCGACAATTTAATAGCAAAAAATATTACGTTGAGCACACGATTGCGATTGGGTTGAGCACGATTTGCGATGAAGTAATTACTGGAAGCATAAACTTAATAAAATTTCAATTCGATCAATGGATAATTAACTTGAGCTAACAACGAATATTGCCAGCATTACAGCTGCGCAAGGACTTGTTATCGCAGGCCGTGGAAACCGCAGCGGGGAAATTCTTGGTGAGCGATCTAATTATTCACGGCTTAGCGCTCGGGGAGATACACGAATGCGGTCCCTGTGACAGCGCAAAACTAGGACGTAGTCAAAATTAGGGAGTTAATGTAAATTTTTACCAATAAATTTTATTGCTAAGCGCAAAACAGTCACCCTATCTTGATTCATTTTTTTGCCTCTGACGATTCTCGTTGGTAATAGCTATCATTTGTTTTCGCAATTCTAGTGTTTCAAATAAATTTAGCCAATCCGCTTGCACCCAAAATGGCTGTTTTTACTCACGAGGGTTTTTTTCGTGCACGTACGTGAATTTCTACCGCAAGGAGCAGACCTGGGTGATAACCGCTCTTTCAAGCAGTTATTTGGTCGTTGGCATGGGAGAAAGCGCATTACGACAAGCGATAGCGACGGTGGAAATGGTGAAAACTCTTCCTTTTACTATGGCGAATGAAATTTCCCGAGTCGTAAAAGTGTGTCCGTATGGGTGAATGTACATCTCGTAGTCACCAGCGCTTTTCGATATATTCCTGGAGGAGGTGATTCAAGAAGCGGAGAGAAGAGAAATCGAGGTCATAAAATTAAAAGATGTAGAAATTAACATGTTCCGCTTTGCAGATAACGTTGCTATCTTGCATGTAAATTGAGACAATCCACAGACTTCATTACTTACGTTAGAGCCAGCACGTAAAGAATAAAACATGAATCTCAATGGAAAGAATAGCAACGTCATGGTTTACGGAAGAGAGACGTCAAAAGTAAACGTTATACTGAAAAGAGAGAGAGGCCAGTACAAGTGAAATCAAACACTTGGGAGATCAGGTTGTTATGGTGTTTAGAGTAGCCTCCGTTCGAAGGGCCTCGGTTTGAGTCCCGATAGTAGCAGAGATATTTTACTGACATACTGGCCTCCAATTAAAAGTATTGTGGAGAGCATTACGAGTTACCAAATGACCGATAAATAAAGTATTTTACGCCACTAAGGTAGTGGGTATTTAGGAAGATGTGCAAATTTAAAGAGAAGGTATATTGTGAAGAGACCCTAGCATCGGCATTAGCGTGCTGCAAACGCGATGTGCCAAGGAGTCCAAGTTTTAACGTCCCATCCGACGGACAAAGTACTAAGCATGAAGTGCTCACCAAAACATGCTCAAGTTGACCGAGATTCCACTGACAACTCTCTTTTCCACTTTGTCAATGTCAGGATTCGAACCCGGGCCTAAGGAGTGGGATGTCTCTTATGATACTCCTGAAGTACTCACTCTAGCCTCCACACCAACTAGATTCCATAAATCAAATGAACTGAAATGATTTTCATATTACCAGGGATTGGGTTTGTATGGTGGTTGGAGTATATCAGATAGGACTGAAGGCGTCACTTTGTGGAATTTAGTTATACTATTCATGGTAAAATAAAAACTTTTAGCCTATTCCACACAACGTTTTAATAACAGACCTAGGTTTCGCAAATTTTTTTAAATCAAGACCTTGAGAATGACAAAAATTTGTCGAAACCTAGGTCGGTTATTAAAAAGTTGTGTGGAATAGACTAAAAGTTTTTATTTTACCATGAATGGTGGTTAGAGTACTGGCCTGTCATTACGATAGGCCGTATTATAATCCGGGTAGAGGCTAATTACTAATCAAACCTGAGATTCGATGTCAGTATTGCCTCTCTGTTGCATAGGACCTATTAGTAGTAGTTCCTCTCAGAACTTGTAGCGGAACTTGAGAGACGGGAGAATTCCTGTTTTCTTGGCGGTGCATCTAAAATAGGTAAATCTCTCCACACTCACCAGTTATGCTAGACTTACCATAGGCGTAAGAATGAGGAGGCTCGAAGTTTTCAAAATCAGTAAAATGTTCGAATTTTTGGGAAAACCACCTTGCATATTGTTGGGAAACTCTAGTAATACACGCGTTCCAGAGAAGCGATATTTTGGATAGCGTAGACCGATGCACATCCGCTAAGGTCGTTAAAAAATTTGCGACATCTTTGCAAAATACTAAACAAATTCAAAATAGCATATTCACAAGCACTCTGCATTCGAGAAACAAAATATTTGAGCGCGTACAAGAGAAGTCACGTATTAAACAAAGGGTATCTGGGAAAGGATTATGGCCCTTGAAGATTATGCGGTCGGCTTATGACCGCGCTCGCTTCGATACCTATCTCTCTTCCAATGGTTGGAGGGGTTTCTGGTGAGAAGTACCGACAATTGAGAAAACAAAGCATCCAGGTGAGAACGAATAGCTGTAAGGGAAAACTAATCCACTCCGCAGTCATTCGCCTACTTCCCGCTTCGTACTGCTGACGGGTGACAGGCGGCCGCGACTAAACTTCCTCTTTCAAAATGCCCGTAAGAAGTCCAAAGGGCACTTATGAACAAACTTTGAATACTTATTATAAAAGATAAAATTTTCCGTAACTTCTGGAGTAAAAGTCAAGGAGATGGTGACTTAATTTGAAATTCATTCGAGCAACAACAAAATCAGGAAATTCCGCGGCTTATTATCGCGTCAAGAGGCTGCCCTACCGTCTTACACCTAACCCATTCTTAGTTGAGATAGTGAGAATTGGGGCAAGATTTATCTATTACAGCAGAAGTAGAGACTTAATTCGTTATTAAGGTTGAACATTTTTTATCGAGTCTGTCACCGGTGTAAAGATTTTTTTCCACTTTATGAAAAAGGGTAAAGAATAGAGAAGTTTTAAATGTTTGATAATAGGAGTAATGATCGTAAAAATTAATACTTTTTCAATAAAAGTCTTAAGATATACGTAAGAATTTAGCATTTATTCTTGAAAATCTTAAAACATTTCGAAATTTTAATAGCTTCTGCTGGGTCAAGGGATGCACCAAAGATTAAGGTAACTATAGGACACTAGAGATATTGTACTGTCAGAACGCAACATATTTGTACTAAAAAATACCAGCATTTTGAATATGGGTTACATTTTTATTTCTGCCCATTGCTTGTCGGCATTAGCCTACTCTTGGCGAAAGATGGCAATGAGACCTCGCTCTAACGTCCCATCCGACAGACGGAGTACTGAACTGAAACGCTCTCTACATGACCCTCAATTAGAGGGCCGAAATACCGGTGAAAATTTTCGGCCACAACCCGGATTAGAATAGGGGCTCTCGGGATGGAGGGCCGGTACTCTAATATAACTAATGGTGGTTAAAATTCTTGTAGAGTTGTTCATCATAGTTATAGATTGTGAACTAGACACAAAAACATTCAGTGAGTTACCCGTTGATTAGTATAAGTAGAAAAAAATCTAGTGTCCCGGTCAAGGTGATTGATTTTTTTCACTCTGGAAATACTTTAATGTTAATGTAATTTTCCAATATCACTCGAGAGCAGAGAAAATTTTCCCAAAGTAAGGTTTTAAATGAATCTTCAAATTTCCGCCGAATCAAAATTCTATAAAAGACTCTCCTGCCTTGGTGTGTATGGCAGTAGATATACTGGGAAACTTATCCCATGATTAATTATCCTTTGTTTTATAACACAACTTTTGCAGGAACTGCACGTGTGCACATGCAGTATGAGACACATGTGAATAAAGGATAAGAGCTTGTCGGAACGCATGAAACTAAATTAAAGACTGTCAGTCTAAGATCCAGTGCCAGGCTCTACTTCGCTGTATTTTAGTCATACGTAACATTGATCAGCTGGCATTTTGCTGTTCCACACTTTTCATTATGCACGGCCGATGTCGTAGCTGCGTTCCATATTCAATCTTTGGAAGATTGATCACAGTTACAAAACCGGTTGCGTGCAATAAAGAGAGGGGAAAAGCAAAATTTGTTGCTTTTCATTGTTTCATATGGTGCGTTTACAGTTATTCAGCATGGTAAAAACAATCAATCCATACTAATTTGCGGATCAATAAACTGTGAGGTGATTGATACTTTGAAACGTAACTCTAAAGTGGCCTACCTATTCAGTATTTATTTTTAAAAGTATTCATTTTAATTAACCAATCTAAAAATGCTACTCAAACATTGCTTGTGACATAAAATGTTTGCACAATCCAAGTATCTAGTATTGTTCTTTCTGAATTGTGCTCCCAAGTTGATATGAGTTAGTTACAGGAAAGAATGAACTAAAAGGATGGAGATAGCTATCAAAACCTTATGAAAGCAACACTCATTATTGTAGAAGTCAGTTGGGGATCAAGGGCCTGGATTTAGGGAGCAGTACAGAGGCATCATTGACTAAGTACCTTGATAACTCCAGATTTTAAACCTGATTTTTCGGGAGGTGACGTCAGGTGTAGTTTAATCGGAAGAAGAAGACAACTAACAACTGACGTCATTAACGCCATTTAGGATAGGTTGGTAATTTATTGGATATAGCTGGGAATTTTTCAAGGGATGAAGATTGGGTAGAGTGAAACCCGCGTTGGCAGTCGGCATGCTCCTAACAAAAAGCACCAAGGGGACCACAGTTTAACGTCCCATCCGACGGACTGAGTAGGTAATGAACTCGAAGTGTTATCAGTACAGCGTCCAAGTGGGACCTGTATACCGATTAAAAATCTGCCACAGCCGGGATTCAAACCCAGGCCCTCCATATGGGAAGCCAGTCCTCTAGGAACAATAACCCGATTCCAGTGAAGCCAGATTTTTTTCACTATCGACGATATCATATTTACCTCATTATGGCTCCAGTTCACTGAGATATCGTCATAAATTGAGCGATGCCCGCAGTCAAAAATGGTACATTTCACTTAAGCTAAAATAATAACACGCCCGTAATTCAGTCGCCCCTTCAATCTCTTTCTGAATATGCTCAATCTGTCAAGATTCAAAGTGAAAAAGTGAAATGACCTTGAGCTTTGCCTTACTAACTTCGCAGACTTTTCCGTGCGAGTTCGGTCGTTTGGACCATCTGTTTACCGGAGCTCTTAAGCAAAGTGAGCTAGCTGATCCTCCCATAATTTTTCTCGGCTACCCTTCCTTTGCTGATTCTCGACCGGTGTCCAACGAAAATAATCCTTCAACCTCAGCTAGCTAAAAACTTCTCTGTCCTCCCAGTCTTTCTTTTCTGCCCCGGGTGAAAAATGAAGGCTTTTATTCAGCCCTAAGAGCTATTTGCTGGTTGCTCGAGTTCTGTTTGCGACGGCACCTCTTCGCGTTGAAAGCAAGCGGCGTTTTGGGAGTGAACGGTGAACGTTAAAGTTTGAGTGAGTTCCAGGCAAAGGTTCCTTCACGGAATGAATGATTGTGTGCTTTCACTTCTTCCCATTTCTTAAGATTCACGAATGATAAAGTGGTTTGTGTACGATTCCTGGGGATTTATCGTAAATACTAATTCTCACAAAGGTATTTTTTTTAAACCCACTTTGAAAAAGGGTTAATAGGAGTTGCTACCTCAATCTCAGCTGTTTTTAATTTTGGTAAGTTTATTTTGGTTTTCTGCGATTAAACTTAACTTTTTCGGTTAGGTAGCAACAGTTTCGCCGTGCTATTCTGCCGACTTCGTCAGGCATTCTAAATCAACAATTAAAAATAAATAAGCAAACTTATACGGTATTATGTATAGTATGATTCATTAATGCTTTAGTTTTTCAAAAGTCTTTTCCACGTATAAGGAAGTTTGTAGCCATCTTCTCTGTTTAGGTTGTTAGGTCTTTTTTCTATTTCAATGGCTTCCCTGATGATCCGTGGATAATAGCTAATTTCTTTACATAAAACGTTCGCCCTCTTGATGTCAATACCTTCTAAAAGTGTGTGCTCATCCACCAAGTGATACCAATCTTTCTTCCAAATAGCCCGTTCGTGCTCCTTCAGTCTGCATTCTATGGCTCTCTTTGTCTGGCCAACATATGATTTTCCGCAACTAAAGAAAATTTCGTATATGCCTTCGAACATTGTGGGAGATAATGGGTCTTTAGCTCCTCTAAGATGATCATAAACTTTGGAGGTGGTGTTAAATCTTGTAATGATGTTATGCTTCTTCATGATTTTACCTATACGATCTGTCGTTCCCGCGATGTAAGTTAGCATAATATATCCGAAAGGCTTAGATGTCTCTTTCTCCTTAGGCTTCTGATTTCTAACACTTTCAATTAATTTATAGCTATAACTATTATCCTTTAGTGTCTCCTTTAAATGTTAACTGAACTGAATGTTAAATGAACTGCGAACATTTACGAAAAAAGCTCAGCTGTTTTTACTTGATTTTGACCGCATTTTTAGATTTTTTTGTTTCATTGGGATGATCAGTCAGTGCAGCCTATGGTGTATGGTGATATTGGAAGATTTTGTGCTGATTCGGTATTGAAATGGATGCTCTGGTATAGCATAGAAATAAATTTATTCTACGAACTTTAGCCAAATTTCAAGATAATAAAATTCCAAATTTTAATAAATTAAAAAGATGACCTCTAAAACCAAATTAATGCCATCACAGTTCATATTAAAAATAAAATTTCCTGCAAAAAAACAATTATGCGCAATAGCTTGGAGTATCTTTACCTATTCCACTGTGAAAGCCCAATCGAAAAATACTGGGACATCTCAATTAGATATTTTTGACGTAGTCTCATTGGAAAGATATTTTTTATCCAGACTACTAACTGAATTTGGGTGTTAATCTCCTTATATTGTATCCTATTGGGCTGGAAAGGGGTATACTTGTGAAATCTGAACACAATTATCCATGGATATTGTTACAGACAGTACGTGACAATATGTTTGAATCTGCATTTTAATCCTGAATGCCTGTACGCATATTCCGTAATAGCATCCATAGTTTTGGGTTTGGGTTGCTCCAATGACTAGAGTTATATCATGTACCGTCTATTTTTATTGTAAATCTAAGATAAACAAAACACCCATGCTCGATGTGGATTTCGAACCCATGACCTGGATTGCTGGCCGAAACGTTATTGTCCTTGCTGCCGCGGTTGGCGCACTGATTCTGTGTTTTATTCAACCTAAAGATATCATCTGACTGAAAAACAGGCACAACTAAAAAAATTTATGAAAATAACCTAACTTTTCACTCCTCATTCCGTTTCTCATGCTTAGTGATATATTCTCTTTAAAAGAATATCATATTTATGAACGTTTTTTGCGTGATAAACGTAAAAAAATATGTTAGATTAATTGCAGTGTGAAATATATGTATGTTTACATTTTATGTATAGCTTCTAATAGATAGAAAATCAGTCAAAGAACTGAAGTTCTGCCATTGTGGACCTTGATTTTTTTAAGCCATCAATCTAGTAGGCAATATTAAATCGGGATATTGTTCCTCTTTTGGCTGAAAAATGGCCTTTTAAATAATCAGTGAGTGTAATGCGGGGTAACGACAACTGATATCATTTGCGAAATTGAGATCTTGTGGGTGGTGAAACAGCCGTATTTTATCGAGAGTTGAAGAACGGTGGAAATAATCCCAAATTTGGCTTTTGCTTGCTCTGGACGAAAGTTGCCTAGGGGTACATGGTTTAACAGTTTACTCGACGGACGGAGTGCTAAACTTGGAGTACTTTCGTCTCAAGTTATCTTTTCCCATACGTCAAGGAGAAACCCATTTTTCTCTCTCTAATCTTTATCACTGCCGGGAATCTAACTAAAATCCCTGTGGTTGGAAGAAAGTGCTTCAGCTACTACCCAACTCTGATCCCCAAAATTGATTTTCTAATAGGATTTGATATGGAGCGTGGTTGCGTGGTCGGTAGCGCACCGATTAAGATACTTCGCCGACTAGTTACAAAACTGAAAACGGTGAGGACTGGTGAAATTTTTCATTGATTTCCATCACCAGTGACCTACATCACCTAAGTTACAGAAAAAGGCCTCAGGTTTGTTTTGGTAATTTTTTTTATTGTATTCATTTTTCGGTCTAAATGGAGGTCGGGAATTTTTCCTTTGCCTGACAGTTTATAAGAGATATTCGCAAAGGTAGGTCTCCATCTAGGATTTTTTGGGAAATGAAGGCCGCGTCCAGATTTTACTGTTTTAAAAGCTAAATCACCAGAGACGTATTTGGCTTTGAAGTCTTTCTCACAGTGAAAGACAGCATCTTGGACTTCCAGCATTTTCTTGCCCGCTTCTCTGCAATCTTTCATTTTCCTCGAAGTAGACCTCTTCGTTATTTTCAATGATAATGTATCTCTTTATCTAGCTCTGTCGTAATATACCTCGAGTGGTTTTTTTGCATGTTCTTCGCTTTTGGGCATTTTCATCCTGCACTCATAATTCAGGAATATGACCCACATTTATCCTTATAGTGTCATATTTTCAGTACTCTCTGTTTCCTCCGAATATTGTACTAAGATTCTACCAGCTTGATTTTCATATTTAATGCAAATTTTAGCAAAAATATGCGGAATATTTTTTTACCTTTAAAAAGTGCAATTTTATTTAGCTAAGATTCTACCTGCTTGATTTTCATATTTACTGCAAATTTTAGAAAAAAATGCGGAATATTTTCCTTTAAAAAGTGCAATTTATTGCTCTTTAGTTTGTGCCCTTTAGAAAGCTATTTATGCGTAGCCAGTTTTCAGAAAATTAAAATTACTGTTCAGGATGCCACCTGAAAAAGAGAAGAAGGAACTAAATTACATAATTCAGATTTGTATCATCTGTGTCCTACGGTGTTTTAATTTAACATAGACTTTTCCTATAACTATACTAGTATATCTTGTACTAACTGCAAGACTTCAGTCAAGTTGTGAATTGATTAACAATTTATATTGGAAGCCGGGTTGCACCTTGTCTTCACTTGACTAATGGCATTAAATAATGTTGTATCTAAATATTGACCCAGCTTTGCATTGGCGAATCAATACTTCTACGTAATATTTTGTAAGAAATTGAGAACCATTGTTAAATCCAGCTAACTGACGCATTTATTCTAATTTATTTCTTGAACATCTTTTTTTGCTGAATTTTATTCCTTGTGGAATATATCCTATTTTATTGCTAATATCAATACACCTCTTTCTTTGCTATTTTCTCATCATTAAATTTTAAGCCTCGTTATCGTAAGCTGGAGACGAATTTGATGGGTATAAAATTTAAAATATTCATTGTGTACCTTCTGGCAGGTTCATTTGCAGATTAATTTCTTTTTAAGGGACTATTCACGAAATGTTTCTTCTTGAGCCCAATTGGAACATTTTAAAATACCGTATGGTGTGATAAAATTCAGTTAGAGTATACGAAGACGAGGATTTTTATAACTTTGCTGAGAAAAGAGTTATCACGTTTGGGCTCTAAACTTTAAATGTGGAAGATATTAACACTTTTGGCCGGCTAAAACTCTCACTTCATGTTCAATGTACGGTCTTTTTGTTGTTAGCGCACGTAGTTGAAATATGCAGTGTAATACTCTCATTCCAAAAAAATGCCAAAAATACTACGAAAAGATATAGATAGTAGTTTCTTTTTCATCCTCTTCCCACCTTAATTTTGTAAGAGGCTTTGGAAACAAGATCCATTTGCTGGCTAATATAATTCGTCAGAACTAGTATTCTTTTGCAGAAATTTATCTTATTACGAATTAAAGCAATTTTTATTTTTTAAAAAGCGGTAAAACTTTTTCAAAGATATTGGTGCTAACATGATTGCTCTGTCCAATGTATAAAAGTGTCACTCAAACTCTACTGCGTGGCCTCATGGCTCACAATAAGTGCCAAGAAATTCAATTGAATTGGATTTAGTTTTGCCTAATAATGCTACCCGTAGAACCCGTTAGCCAATTTCCGAACTTGCTGCCCACTACAGTAACTCTCTGCTGAGCCTCAATCATGGATCTACAGCACGCGAATCCTCGCGCTATAGTTGTTTTTTAATTGATCCTCGGAAAGCGCAAAGGTGAATGAATACTATTCTGTAAATTTTGTCTGACACTTAACGTATCTCAATTAGCCGTGCGAGCTGTAAGGTAGTGAAAACGAAAAGTGTACTTTGCATCAGAGTTATTCAGTGGTTAAACTCACACCTTATGTTCAATGTATGGTCTAAATAAATTGCAATAATTTTTCAAATGATGAAGTAAACATGTAAAAAGTTGAATAAGTCGTCACAGTCGTCAATGCGTCGTCTCAGGTAACCGAATTGAACTAGTTGAAAGTGTATCAGTAAAAGCTCAGTGAATAGTAACATAGTTGTTATTGTCATTATTCATAATAGACTTCCACAAGGATATGCCTTAAAGGATAGAGCGTAATCCACTGCGTACAAATCAAGATGTTGCCTTAGGTTTCCAGCCAGGTGGACACTCGATAATGTTTCTTCATCAGTATTTGCCGGTAACACCTACAATCTTTCATCAATTGCGTACCGTCTCTATCGGTAGTAAAATATATACACATTGTCAAATATTCCTGAAATGTCAGCAAACATTTTGATGAGGATCCCCAACTTACGAGTTTATACTTAAGATGCTCCCACAAAAGCAAGACTCCAATGTAGCAATTAATACTTACAGCACACTATTGGCCAATTAAAGGCAGAAGTATGACTTTTAAATGCAGTGACGATTGTGATTGTTAGCCTTTGATTTTTATTCGCTTCTTCGCCCTCTAATTCCCCTTTGCTCCCTGAATCAATTACACGAACTTGCATGTACATCGATTCTCTTTATCCACAACTTCATCTCTCTTATCTCGTGAGACAAGTACATTTTTAGCGGCCTGATCAGAGGATCTGCTTGACTGATCTGGCAAAGAAGCCTAGGTAAGGAAAACAGATGGATATAGGGAGAGTAATATGAGGTATTTGATTTCCTGAAAGTCTGATGAAAGTACGGGATGCAGAATGGTTCAATAAAAATCAATCAAAAAATTCGAAGAGTTTCCTTTCCCAGGTTTCTGCCAGATTTCTTATCCAAGAATCGTCCAAACACTTAAAATAGATTGATATTTTGTTATTGTCGTCAAATTGGCATAAACATTGCGTACAGAATAAAATCTTAATCGTTTCATTTAATTTAGTGTTGTTACAACGCCATGCCATCATAAAACGTTTTAGAAGGTCATTTTTTCGGGGGAACGCGAAAAAAATACCATTCGGTGTGTGACGAACGACGATCAAACCAGGCACTTAATGTCAGACGAACGCTCAATCTGGTAACTAGTCAAAGGTTTAATTAAAATCTCTATTGATACGTATTTGACTACTATAAGCTCATTTCATACCGGATATTAAAGCTGTAATCCACGAGAAATAGTTTGAATCAACGCTTCCCACCTTTGATGTTTAACATCAACAGGGACCGTTAAATTCCATCTCTTATGGGAAAAGGCTTCGGTAAAGAGCCAGCAGCATATTGGTATTTCATAATTAAAAAATAGATCTTCCGCATCATATTGCTTCATAATTAGTTTTCAAAGTGTATTTTTATCATTTTACTTCATATTTTGGAACTTTGAAGCCGCAAAATATTAATAACACTAGAAAAACTCGATTCTTTCCAAAAGCTTTCCCCAAGCGAACACACACATTTTATTTATATTGCCACATGACGCTAGGGATATCATCGATGAGAACTGAGGATAAATGGAACCTGTTTGCTATATGTGTTTTGTATCTCTTGAGGAGTTATAACTATAGTGATGTCTATAAAGGACAATAATTTAGTGCCTAATCTAAATAAGGTCTAGATCTTTCTGACCTTTTTAACTCTTTCAGTAATTCTTTGCTAAAACTTTATTAGTAATGTTTGCAGTTTACTTATAAGTACTATCAAAATTTATTTTATTTTATAATTTTTTACCAATGTTAGTAGGTCTGAATGGACATTAATATCTTCTAACGACCCCTATATTTCACACAATCATCATCATCATCGGCCAACAATTCTAGGATTGGTTTGGCGCAGCCGTCCACTCGATTCTTCTATCGGCCAACCTCTTCATATTGACGTAGTTCCTCTCATTTACATCTTTCAACACTTGATCCACATACCTTATACGAGGCCTGATTTTTCCATTCTTCCCGTTCACTTTTCCCTCGACGATTGTCTTCATCAGGCCATCGATCTGGCCTATTAAGTTGTCCCGTCTTCTTTTTAAGGTTTTCAGTAGGCATCTCTTCTCTCCCACTCTTCTTAAGACTTCTTCGTTTGTCACTCAGTCGATCCATTTTATCTTCATCATTCTTCGGTAGCACCAAATTTCAAATGTTTACAGCCTGGACATCTCTGCTGCTGTTATTGTCCATGCTTCGCTGCCATATAGTAGAATGCTCCAGATGTATGTTCTAATAAAATTTTTCCTCGCTTCCACGCTTGTATTTGCAGCTACAAGCAGAATCTTCTGGTAAAACGCCGTTTTCGCTTGAGAAATTCTACTGGCAATTTTTCTTTTACTTCGTCCATCGCTGGTTACTCGACTTCCCAGGTAACAGAACTCTTCCACCTCCTCGATTTTTTTCTTTTCATAGTTTAACATTGGTCCTGGCTTCCTTTCTTCTACTGCGTACCAATACCTTAATTTTCTTTCTATTCATCTTCAGATGATATCTGGTCATTGTTCTTTCTATATTTCCTAGTGTCTTCCTTAAATCTCCTTCTGTTTCTGCCATAACTGCTATGTCATCGGATAATCGAAGCATGTAGATTTTATCCCCGTGAATATTCACTCCCGGTGACTTTTCTTCGACTTCTTAGATGGCTTTCTCGATGTAGGCATTGAATAAACCGGGAGACAGTGCACAGCCTTGTCTCACTCCTTTCTTAATGCTGATTCTGTACTGCTGGGTCCTGATTTGATTATGGCCACCTGTTTTCTATATTTCACAGGATGTCCGGCATATTTCCTGCCTACCTGTATTCTAGCCAGACTGCACATTCTTCTCCTCCCTCTATCTCGCTTATTCAAGTGCCATTAACTGAGTTTTCAGAGCCATTTGAAATTCTAAGACAGTGTACGTTGGAGATTGCTACTGCGTTGGAGATATTGGAGATAGAATTTAAAAGTATTTGACTGATATAAATGCTGCCCTTACTCATTCCCAGCGCCCCGATATTCTAATTCCGTTCCTCCTCAGCCTTTCATCTCAAGGCTCTTAAAAACTGACCTCCATTGTTATCTCCTAATTTTGAAACCCTCCCAAACTTACTTCTTTGTCCAGTCACATATGATTCATCCTACCTTGCTCATTTTATCTTTTTCTTTTCCCTGCCTGCTTTAGGTTGGATTTAAAAGAAATAACTTGAGATAATCATGCATCGTGCATTGAAAATGATGATGAAATGATGCAATTTAGATTTAAATTTGTATTAAACTATTATGGAATATATTACGTAGTAAAGACAATATATAACAGGAAAATTTTAACCGCGAATGATTTCGTTACATATCTATATCTAAAAAAACATAATATGCTCTGCTGGTTGTATACACTCGGATATTTTGGCGTGGTGAATTATTCCTATGAGTGACATGTAAATTTTACTGCATTAACGTAAATTTACAACGAATATAATCTATTTGCGGTTCTAGTTCCAAAATCTAGTTACAAAAAATGCATCAGCATGCGGATCGTGTATAGATGATATGAATTGCATTGAATGTGTTCAATCTTTTATACAGGCATTTCTGAGTGAGTTTCAAGATTTTACGATGCAAAAAGATTCGTGTGACGCAATTCTCTCTAGTGCTGCAACTTGATGCAGTGGAAATATGGACTAAATTTAAAACCTTGTTGGTCAAACGGCGTCGTCAGCGAATCTAGTAGTGTATTCATCATGGTAGGATAGTGATACCGAGCTGAAAAATACCCTGCAGGAACGTTGTCTAGGAGATTGGCGCGTCTCGGTATATTTCCCCGGGTCTCGCGAAATCGCCCAGAATTCATGTGGGACATGAATAGATTTCCTCCTTCCATCTTTTGAGGCGGAGGCCCCGTGCAATGATCAAAGATGGGCGGAAACGTAGCGGGGAAATTAATGTTTGTGTTTCGCCCTCCGGACCAGCCTCGATTCAGGGAGATAGATGGAAAAAGGGGTCGGTCCGCGAGCTCCTCGTGTCAGTGGGTCAGAATTCAGGCCCGGGAGTGACCCACAAACCACCGGCGAGTGTGTCGGGACCAGAATCTCACCTCAAGGGAGCAGTTCGTAAGGGAGGAGGGGCCTTTATTTCTCATTTTTCTTTTCTTTATTTTCTTCTCCCCTCTCTCTTCTCCGACGCGATAACTCGCGGTACTGCGGTTCGTGGGGACTGAATAATTAAATGTATCTCGCGCGGCGCTTCTTTTGATGAAGATGGCGAGACGGAAAATCCTTAACTCATTCCTTCGGATGAGGTAGAGGGAAACGATCCTCCTCCTCCTCCACCATCCTCACGGTTGTCAGATAACCGCTGGGTGGGTAATGGGGGCGTTTACTCGTAACCGAAATCGCAATTTTGTACACGAAATCGTTAGATGGAAATGAAAAATGAATTTTAGTGAAAAAATTAATCTTCTAACCACAACCAGCCACTCATAAATCAAAAATTTAAATAAGCAAAAGGTGACGCCCACCGAAGAAGCTGCTTTGATATCATTGACGTCATTTTCTTCCCGCCCTTGACTGCTTTTGGGGGAAGGGAAGGGAGTGGAGGGGGTTTCTCGGAAGGTCTGCTCGCACAGATCCTGTCGCAACCGCTCCATTGGCAGAGTCAGCTGTGTGTCCCCCCTTGCGATAAGGTGAATCAGCGGGCTCAGTTGTGATTGGGCAAAGTCGATGACGTAAGAGGTTGCACCACGCCCACTTTTCCGAAAGGATTAAAAACATCAGTTTTTCACCGCTTATAACTCGAAAAATAATTGACGGATTGAAAAACAGAAAAATGCGGGTCTTTTCATTTTACAAACTCTATCAGATTCGGCAGTAAAAAAAACATGGTAAACGACCGCATTCAGGAGTTTGGAGTTTTTCTTTCCCCTGCTCAAGGGATTTTGCTGTATTACGTCTGCATTTGTATCGTAAATTTAGATTTTTCCACCAAATGGGCATAGAATGTGATTAATTGGGGTAGGTGTGGATGGGGCAAATGCTACTCTTTTCTTTTCCTAAAATTTTGAGTTTTTTTAATATATTTTATTATTATGCATGAGAAATGGAAGTAATTTCTATTTATCATTATCAACTATGAACAATGGTGATAGCCTATAAACGGGACTACAATGGGAAAAGTGAGATGTACTCTGTTTATTAATTACTGTACTCTTAGGCACGCTTAAGAAATATGAACTTTTTGGGGACAATATGAACGAGTGATCCTACATTTAAATTAATGGACCCACCTCCAGGATAAGCCTTGCACACCATAAATAATCTTTCTCCTGGAAGGAACTAATTTGTTCCCTTCCGAGATTTGGATAGCAATATCATTTCTAGCAAAAAATGTTTTAGCCATGAGAGAAATTAGCCCGATATTTAGATAGATAACTGTCGACGTACAAATTTAAATTAATGCTGCTTAAAAATTTATTAAGGCCTGAGGAAGTGTACAACGAGACTTAATATTTGATTTTGCTTTGCATATGATCAGAAAAACTGAATGTATTAGGTTTAGAATTCAATCTATACCCGGATCATTAAAACGTTTTGCCAGCTCAGTTTTTCCTATCTTTTGAAATCTGCGGTCCTTTCAGCTTTCCCACCTTTTTTGTGTTTGTTCTTTTATGACTTACCTGCCTCCGTTCTACTCTCATTCCTTAGGTATATGTGTGAAAAATATATGAAAGTGTTCCTCTCTTTGAAATTTCTCATAAATTTGCACTCTCATCATTCAGTTAATTGTACTGCATAAGCGAGGCTATATGTCGTATGAGGCCGTGCGCCGTTTTGAGGAGATTATTCTTTGAGAAAGACAGCATTTCTTGATGGGAATTAGTATGCAAAGAAAATTGGTGCCAGCATGAGTCTTCTAAAATAAATAACGCCACTGAATGCCATGTTAATATTCTGTCCAATGGATGAAGAGGTGAGCGTGAAGATTTTTCAAGGAAAGATGTAGGAATAAAGGCTCTGAATCTCTGAAAATCAAGACTCCAAAATGATTCAGATTTAGGTCAATGGCTTGAGAATAATGCACCGGCAACTGCAAAAAAGTAATTAGCCTTATATTAGTTACTCATAGTCCTTCAAGCGTATTTTAAACAAGGCATCCATTCCTTCACAGAATGTAATTTCTGCCGTACTCATTTCATCATGTTCAAATGATGAATTGGAATTTTCAAAGCGGTCAGCGATGAAAGTATTTCATTTGGTAGCTTTTTTAAAGGAGAATTTGAGATGGACTAAATCCATGAAGGCCTTTAATTTGATATTTTATAAAAACTTTTGATTTTCTATCACCTTTCAAGAAGTAAGAAATGTAATCTTTTCTATACTTCGATACTTAAGAACCCGCTTATCAACCACCTCTTCTTTGTAAACGATTACTTATTCAGCGTCATCATTCCATATATTATGTCATCAAGTTGCAAATCCCATTTTCATGTTAAATGCTAACTAGATACGTGAAGCCTTTCTACAATGTCTCATTTACCTTTATTTCGTTGTATTCTTTAAGTTTGACTATATTTTTGTACTTTAATACAATCTCTCTATTTATACAAAACTCTCTATTTATGCAATTATTATTTTAGAAAATTAACAAATATTTATTTATGCAATCATATTCTCTATTTATACGATTTTTCGGCTTGTTTTATTTACTGTAGTCTCTTTTACCTTATTCCTTCTCTCTCCGATTGAGTTAACATAGAGTCTTGTAGTATTAAAGTATTCATCTACTATGCCCCGATTCGAACTTGAAAAATTGTGTTCATTCATCTTGTTCACTCTTGACCTCTCTAGTACTTCATGTTCACTTACTACCCTTATTTACCCTCGCCTGTAGATCCCAGGGATAAGGGTTTAAATCCCGCCCGTGCAGGATTTCCACTGCCCGGATCATGAAAGCTTGTGAAGTTCAATCTGTTCATTGTAAGAGAGGACTTCATAGTCCTAAATTCCTAGATTAAATGAAGACAAGTTTATATTTAATAATTTACTATTTAATTATACACTACTTAATTATTTAGGTGATCCGATCAACCTTGAGCTCTCCACTACAAAGACTCAAATAGCCACCGCCTCTCTTTATATTTAATCATGTACAGACCATGTTTCCATTTCAAGTTTGTAGTTTTCATGCTTCATTGCACTCATCACGGTCCCGAAATTGCTTGTACCTATTCTATTGCGGTGATCTCCCGAAGTTTCCGTTGCCCTCCTTGTCTCTGCCGCTATATATTCACGTGACGACAACCACGAATGCCTCATCTCGCTTGTTACTTGGCCGTAAACTCACCAAGGTGAGTAAATAATGGGTTCCAAGGAGGTTGTCACTGTTCAGAACTCTACTTCAGTCGTTCACTTCTGTCAATGGGGAGAATGGTTGGGAAAGTTTCCCGCTGCCCTACGCATTTACGTTTTTAATCTGGTGCTATCACTCAAATGATTTCTCCGCTGAGGCCAGACGCCACTTAAACATCCTTCTCACAGAGGCACAGGTGCTGTGTGGTCCTTTTTTTTTTAGCTCCTATCCTTAAGTCTACTTGGCCAAGGCAAACCTACAAGAAGCAAGAGTCATTACTTCCGTCATCATTCCTCCATGACTCATGCCATGGATGGAGCAAGGAGCAGGAGAATGCAAAATTTTCCGCTACGCCAATGTCTGTTAATATTTTAATACATCGTAAAGTCGCAGTAATTACTGCTCCATACCATTTGATTCTCATCTCCCTGAGCCCAATTTATATTCAGAATTGTAATAAATAAGCTCGCTCTTTGATTTCACAAGTATATGTTAAACATTGAAAGAATCTTCTTCTGTCGCGAATACATGTTGGTTTGGTTTTTCGTGGACATCAAAGACCGTCAAATGTTTATTATGTCCCTACAATGACATATTATTACGTAATAACGTGTTAATTCAATGAAAATGGGACGCGAGAATGAAGTACTTCAGGAGAAACAAGAAAAATAAGCACTCACTTGGGAGAATAATACCTAATGTTATACATTTGATAATTATTCACATTTAAAACTACACGGTGCCTAAAATATGATAAATGAAGAAGATTCGACGCTAATGGCAGGCATTAAATAATTAATTTATAAAATTATAACGCTATAAATGGATTACTTCGTTTTTTCCCAATTAAAATGTCAGCAGGCAGCGATAAATGCCTGCCTGAGTTTGTTCCGACTTTTAATATAAACACATGATTTCCGTAATTAATTTTAATGTGAACTGCATTCACATTTAATATTGCTTTACAAAAGAAGCTGTTTAATTCCATTTTTTGTATTTTATTCAATTTAGGAAAACATTTGACTACAACATAGTTAGAAAGTTTAGAGAGAGAAAATTTTGCAATCTGTCAGCTGAAACTTCAACTTAATGCAAGTACATGACGTAATTCTAATAAAGGCCATAGCCCAGGTGAGAAGTAAAAGAAAAGTAGGTAACTGTTCAACGGCAGAAACACTCATCGGCATAACAGACGTATTTCGAAACGATATATTAGTTAATTTACTCGCATATTAAGGGCTGAAGTTTGCTTTAAAATAAAATAATACTTAATTTCCTACATCTATGAAACATTGAAGGAGTGGTGATCAGGGATTTTGCTCTGAGGTGGTCAAGGAGAATAAGTACGTGGCCTGGAAAACTAACTTTTTTATGTTAAAAAAGTTCACAAAGAAGAGCGTGTTTTTTATAGACAGTTCAGTACTCTGGTCAAAGTCTGATCACAACATTCTTAAGACACGGGCTGGCAACTCTCACACCGAAATTAGCTCAAATTTCTCGTGAAGCGTATGATACTGTATTAAAATAACACTTGATGAGAAAACTTGAGAATTTACTAAAGATTTTTCAGAAGAGAGGGATTTTTCAAACATTGCACAGTGTCTGAAAGGTGGCCAAATGGGAAAATCTTGTTATATGTCAACAAAAATCGCTATGTAAGGGTTTTTGTGGTTGCTAGCGCCGAATCTGAAGTTATTTTTGCAAATTTTGTCCTTGAAACCAAGGTACAGCGTAGTGTGACTGTTAAGTGTAGACTACCCCGCAATACACGCAGTTAGTTGTCACAAGATATTGTTGTATTTTTTACTATCATGGAAATATAGTACTTATTGTTTTAGGAAATTTATAATAAATGTCTGGTTCAGATATTTATTTTCCTTTTTGCAACCTTTACTAACCGTTTTGCAACGAAAAAAACTTGATCTAAAAGAAAACGAGCAAAGTGGTCAAAAGAGGTAAACCTCATTGAGTGTTTACAGAAATGGCAATACATAGGTTTCTGGGATTACTAACGCCGAATCTGATTTCAGTTATATCAATGAAATTAATTATTTAGAGCAATCAAGTACATAGACTAGAGCATAGGTACTCAGAGACTTATCAAGAACCTTCCCGAGAAGGATTATTATCACCTCGCAAGGTTATAATCCGATCTGTTCATGACATATTACGAATACATATAAATTAATTTATTCATCAAATTTCCCTACAGAGTTATTAAGATAGATTTAAATTTATATATTGGTTATAAATTATAATATCTACCGTTGTGAATATATTTGATTTCATATATTTTACTGATGTCTATGCACCATGCAAGGTTGCTATTTAGTGCCTACATACATTTTAAAAACTATGAAAATGACATGCATCGCAAAAATATTATTTGTTAATGGAAAAATGTTTATGTACCAAACAACTATTTTAAGTTGTAATTTATTTATTCAAAATGACTATGCCTATTCTATACCGCTGAACAGATTTTATGGCACGTATGCGTGTCATTGGGTGAAACCTGGACGCGAAAGTGTTGGACTATTTTGTTTAAAAAAGTGGTTTTGCGCTGCTAAAGAGCAGAATATTTTTACATCAATCGATGCCTAAGATCTTTGACTACAGATTGATGTAACACATATTGGTAGGCAATATCCTGAAATACAACTTATTCATTTTTTCTTCAAAATTTTCTCGAAAAAATATTCATAAATACGCATGGTCAAAAAAAGTTACGTCACGTTAAATCACGGTGATAGTGATTGTCTTGTTCAGCCAATCTTCAGTAGAGTGAAAAAATCTTTTCTGCCCTTGACTGCTTTCCTGCCATTTCTTCCGGACTTCCCCACAGTATCCACGAACCGTCCTACGTACTGAATCTTTAGTTAAATTAGAGTCCTTCTTGTAAGCGAAGGACAATTCTAGGTGTTCCTCAACATGAGAATACACATGGTCATAGCGTTATGACCACCATCCTTAGATTTCTCGATGAGCAGAGTGTAAAGCATTCGCCTAGTTATTTTAAAAGACATAACTCTTGTAGAGAAGGTCCACCACTAGTCTTAGGGAAGCGCGGGAAAAGCGCTTATTCACCCGTCTTACCCCACCCAAAATTATTATGGCGCGGAAACTTTAATCCTCTCCCAATGGAAGTTTAAATACCTCAATTTGCTCTCCTTCTAAGTTGGCCTACACTGTCCGTCTTGCCCTACTATACTGAGGGCAATCTTTTGAGCCTTATATGATTCTGTTTTAGCTTGAAGCTGTTTATCTTCGCCAAGGCACGCACCTCTCTTAACTCCTCTGAGATGATGCAGAAGCTCATAATCTCTGTCACAGCACCCACAAAATCCTGAAGACCAAATGAGTCTTTGGGATAGCATATGATTACCAGCTAACTGCTCAAAGAAAATTCTGGAGTCATTTCAGAAGAGGGCTTGTTCGCGGGGAGGTGATGAGCCCTAGTTTCTTCAATGAATGAATGGGCACTTTGAGATATGAGAATAGAAGATGGAAACACCGCGCCTGCTATGGTTTGTTTAGGCAGCCAAAGCATCCTCTCTATCACGCAAGATAGCCGAAAATGGGTAACCAGCATTTGCTTGCGAAGGGCCTTATTTCGGTCACTCCACGCTTCCGCCTCCTTTAGGGGTCATATGTTTTTCTAAGAAAACACCCATTCCCATCTCACGCTCAGAGTGATGTGGCGCAAAAAAAGAAAAAAATCTTTTAGTCCGCCTGATCCTTTCTCATGCCTCTTCAGAGTGAGGCACTGAGTGATGGCTCCTTTGGTCATAAAACCTCCAGTTCTCTTGGCCTTTGAGGTCATAAGCGACAGGTGATAATGCACTCCGCTCTAAATGTGATTCATTGAATCACGAAGTTCCACGCTCCTTTTTTGGAGGAAAGGGGCTAAAGCACGATTTTCCCGTAGGATCGAATGAATTCGATTATTGGAATGCATGATAGGAGGTGAGGATTTTTTTCACAGAATAGTAGGAAATATTGATAAATACGCCAGCCATAAACCATAAGCTATCAACCTGGAGTTATGCCTATTAGTTTTGAAAATCTATTTTTAATGGAAATCTGTTATGAATTTCACGAAATGGTTTCGAAATTTGAGGATTATATTTAGAGAGGTAAACTTAGGAACACTGCTGGTGCCACTTGGGAATTAAAAGCTGGGGATACTGGGTATTTAAATTCGGCGAGAAGTCAAAGAAGGCCATACGGCCGGTTCCGGCCGACTTAGGAGGGAGAGGATTAAATTGTCACTGCTCCCAATGTCGCGTATTATAGCAGATGATTTGTAAATATATAACGGAAGACACACAAAGGAAGCATTTACGCTTTGAAAATGGCTCCGACCTCGTCAGACATTTTTTTAATATCAAGCCAGAAAACACGAAATTTTTTCGATGGTACCTCGTTTGATTGTCATCCTGTACACAGTATTCTATTGGTATTTGCTGTCTCAAAATTCATGGTAACAACCTTAAGACATCTCACTTTATTGACAATGATTTTCATTGTTCTCATTCCTAGACAATTGAGCAATCGAGTCAATGAAATAAAAGAGGCAATCACCTCTCTAAGAAAAGTGGCACAAAATTGATTTACATTCAATGCTCTCTAAAGACAACAGTGGCTTCATAGAACAAAAAAATTATACGAGTCTATGCCTAGGACATTTATTTACAAAATAAAAATAATTTCATCTCTAAATCGTTTATTTTATTTTTGTGATTTTGGCCAGCCAAACCGGGCTTTGGCCCCTCTGTGCGTTGGTGTAATTTTAGTGTTGATTTTTTCATGCATTTAGTATGAGGCAAGGGGCACTTCACTTGCCTTAGGGCCTCCTTTGAGGAACTTCACCACAGCAATAATCATCCAATGGGGAATGGGCAAAGTATCCTAGCAAGAATCCATATAATTTTTCCAGGCGGGACTTTTAGGACGTATCCTGGAGGTTATGTATACGTGTGGTACTTAACTGCGTTGCTAATACACATTATATTCAGGATGACTTTTAGATTCATCTTGAGGCCTCGCAGTTCGATGGAAATTATGCAGAATTTTAATTTTTGGTGTAGGTGCATGAATTTTCCGGACTGATTATCGTATTTAATAACACTATTTGAACTGAATGGTTGACCAAAAACAGCATTAAATCATAAAAAGTTTTAAAATTCGCAACTTATCCAGCCTCTTCCTCCATATAAGACTGACTGTGAGCAAGCCAATATTCATATGAGCTCACTCGGGGAGAAGTATCTCTTCATTTCTAAAATAAATGAAATGATAATTGATACATTATAAATGAAAATTTTGTCAAAAGAATCGCCAAATCTGTGTGAATTGTTTTAAAAAGCTGCATTTTTGGGTTTCAGTACTTCGAGCTATTGCAATTGACAACTATTTTGCACACATTCCACAGCTGTAACTGTGCTCTACTCCATCAAATAGGTAATGTGAATTGCAGAAATTCTGTCTTTACAGATTAGCATTACTGAAACGGGCAAGAACGACCCCTCAGAACACTTACTAGTACCCATTTTCTATTTTAACATTCCTGTAATCCCAAGAGCTTTGCTCGTCCTAAATTTCAATTTATAGTCGGCATTTTTGGATTGGTGTTCCTGGAACAAGTTTGGCATTCAGACAGACATGCGCTTATGGATTATGCTGTGCTTGTGGATAATGCTGCATAATTTATATAGGCATGGGAAAACACTAGGCTAGCAAATGTGGCATTTTATACAGGTGTTTCTTGTTGTGCAGTAGCTTTCTACATCAGATCTTTGTCAAGTGCAGCCTATTATAGTTAGCCATGGAAATCAATTTACTATTCTTATTACAATTATCTAGAACTTGACTTTGGCTGCATAATTATATTCTTCTTTACTTTCTGATATATATCTGCTTTCATTAGTCATTTTGCCATCATGATTAATGTAGTAAGAAGTGCTAAATTTACAGATACACAAATGTATTCTTTTTATTTCTATTATTTTTATCTAGGTTTGTAATCATGCAGTTTATCAATGAAAAAGGTTTTATTCAACATCAATTTACTTATCTTTTCTCATACTGTATTGATCTCTTCATCACGTGAACAACTCTGATTCAACTCTTTATCCTTTTGGTTTAGGCATTTTCTATGGTTGTTAGCATAATTTAAAATTACATATGTTCCCCTACTTTCATCACTATACACATAGACTCCTGAGCTGAGGCAATTGAATATCAAGAGTTATTATGTTGGAACAAGATCTCAGACCAGGGGTGTGTTACATAGCACAGATTTACATATCATTTACATATGAACCCATGTAAGTTTTTGAAAAAACTAAGGATTGAAGAGATTCAGAGAAAGCGTTCCATTCAATGAAGTTTCGTGATTTTTGCCATTTGGCCAATGTTGCTGTTTACTGGATGTCCTCTTCCTAATTGAGTATTCCTTTTAAAACTCTGAAAGGCATTAAAATTGTATGGTGAATCTTATCCAAAAGTAATTATATGGCTCAGTTTGTGATGTTTTTGTGACGGTCATGACCAAAATATCCAGGGTATTGAAATGGCAAGTTAGTTAGCCCTTCAATGGCAATACTACCTCCTCAATATGGTAACTTTTTAGTGTTCCACTTTGCAACTTCTCTGACAGTTACCATCAACCTCAATCCCCACCACCATTAGTGATATTCAACATGATATCAAATCCCGTACATCAATATGCACATTGCTGCAAATCCACAAAATGAATGGTATATGCACATGATTAGGTAACTTGGCTACCTACAGTGATTATCGAAATATTCCTACTGATTTTTACAGGTTTCTCTCCAACACATGCCGCCAAAATACTTAATTCATCCAGAAAGATACCCATCAACCAACCTTAGATTATTTTCTGACTTCTCCATATAATTTGCTAATTATATCCATATCCTTTACATATCATCTTTCTACAAATGTATCTGAACTGTGATTAAGTAACATTTCATTTTGGCAGTGCATTTTGGCCATAACACTAGTTTTGCAACTCTAGCACACAACTGAGGCAAAGAGAGAATTCTCATTCTCTTATTTTCTCTATAAAGGACATGATCCTGAATGTATCCACCATTGAAAGTCAAGATATTCTCTATTTTTGTGAGGAACCAATATGTATATCATTGATAGATTTAGACCCAGGAGATGTTAGATTGACATAGTTAGCAAAGCCTATGAAATGAGCTTCAAAATCTTGAAATCCCGACATTACCCTCAGAAATCCAGATTTTCCCAAGATTTATACAATATCTCTAATTCTTAGATGCTTGAGGTGCTGATATATCTGGAGTGGTCATTATCTTGATTGGATGTACGAACACATTTAAATTCAGCAGTCTACTCTACATGATTGATAACAATGGGAGTAAATTCTTTAAAGTTAATCTATTTTTTTGTATCAATCACTTTTGAACCTTTTCAAACAAAGTACATACTTCATGACAGCTCCACATATATTTTATCCAGTTTCGAAAAAATTTCAAAATTTATTTCCATTACTCTATATTCTAAGCACAATTGTTGGAAACTTTGCAGCATGACAACTGATAGACCACACTTGGCAAATATACTAATAGTCATGCAGCCACACTTGCATTATGTCCATGTCAGACCAAAATGTTTCAATTAACCCTTGTAACTCCTTTTGATGGGTGACTGGGCGATAATATGTGATACCACCTCACTAAGAGAGATGTGCAAAAGGGAGTTATTGAGTCAAACACTGTGATGTAATATTTCATGCTGCCTTTATGGGCTTTGTGATACCAAATTATGCATTTGCTTGTTTCCCTTTTCCTACAAATTACATGATTTTACTCAATTTCCAATAAAGATTTGAACCAGGAGCTGAGTGCCGCAATTTCCATCAAAGCTGAATTTTCCTCCAGATCGCAACTAATTGTCATGGTCATTTATAGCAATAACAAATTCTTAAGAAAAATATGTACATTTAATTTCACTATTCAAAACGTGCATTTATACATTCACACTCAATAACAATATATATTACATTAAAGAATAAAAGAAGAAAATATATGAAGAAATTTCTTATCAATCAATTCACTGTGAATCATTAAAATGAATAAAACCCCTTTTCTCACATGTGCACTTGAACATAAATATGGCCGGCCATTAAGCCAAGACAAAAATCTTCAATCCCATTTGAGAGAAGGTAGATAATGGTTGCCGTGAGTGGGTTCACTAAGCGATGGAACATATGAGAATCCCTGGAGAGGAACAAACAATGACTCATACTGTAAGCAGTGGATACGGGATATCACATCTCATAACAGCAGCTCAAATGGAATTCTTGCTCTCGCATTTGGCTGACACACTACCAAGTCTCACAACTGCATCTAGAGACATACAACGGCAAGTGCAACCTGTCACAGGACACTCAGCATGTAACCTGAAAAATAAAAAAAATTAATAATACAATAATATAAAATATTGGCTCCCTAATTTTCCTCTAAATACTCATGGAGTTGATATATTGGTTCAAAACAAAAATAGTTTTTTTTTCAAGCATTGTGTCATCAAAAACACTGATATTAAATTTACTCATAGAAAAATGTGTAAATCAAGCTGAAATGTTCAAACTTATAGGTCAAATTTTATGCTTTCTTTAAACGAAGTATTCATATTTTCAAGATTAAGCCATGAGCTTTCTGGGAGGGAAATTTAAATGCCACGAGAGTGAAAGTGTTTAATTTGGCTACTTTTTCAAAGTAAAAAACTGAAAATAACTGAAATGTGTACTTATTTTTGAAAACCATAAGAATTAACACTTACTTGAACCACTGTGACATATGCATTGCGTGACCTCCATGCCGGCATGTTTGGCACCAAGTGAACCATGACGAGAACTCAGAAAGCTTCTTCTCTTTCATGATGGTATTTCCCACCGTAGCCACGGCCACCTCACCCCCAAGCCTCTCATCTGAGAAGAGCCGCTGCTGCGTTAGGAACCCAGAGGGAGTTCCCATGTTGATGAGGCAGATGGCACAGCGGGGAAGTGGTTTGCGGCAGTTTGGGCACGATGAGATCTTCAAGTAAGAAATAATCAGATGACTACCACTGACGACACTACAAGTCGTGGCAGGGACACAAATCTAATAGTGTAAGCATATAACACAAAGAAAGAGTAATTATTCAATGATATTGAAATATGGATGCAATACAGAAATATTCATTTGACCAAAGTCACTAGCAAAAAATAAGCTTTCCAAAAACCATAGATGCTTATTCTTAAATTTAAACCTATTCATTGCAAATATTGACATATATTGTATGACTGTTTTAATATTCCACTGATCATTAATTTTATGAAAATAACAATATTTTTTTAGCAACCTATAATAAATAGTTCCAATTCTCTGAGGCATTGCCAGAATACAGAACAAACTAAAATATAATTGTATTGCACTATTGTCATTATTAGGGGATGTGAACAACTACGGTAATGTGCAGCATATGGGATTCAGTATTTGGTTAACATAAGATTTTCATTGGAAACAGATGAAGGGTAGAGAAAAGAAGCAATTGCATTTGCCAGCCCTTACTAAAAGTTACCAAAATGTCTAGTTTATAGTCCCATCTGATGTATGGAGTACTGAATCTGGTGTGGACTCACGGATGCATCTTTCGTGTTATCGCAATCTGTATCGATAATGCTTACTCCTAAAGTAGTGCAGGGTTAACAATAACCGTCTATAAAATTCGCTCCACTGATTGTGATAACAATTTGAAGTTCTGTGCGAGAAATGAAGAATGGAGATCACGTTCTCTCCGACATAAGTTAAATCAAAAAATAATGATAACGCTAGTGAACAACTTATGAAGATCCATGATCGAGTCCATGCAAATGCTCTTCATATAAATGGACTGGGATTCAAATGAAAAATCTGCTTGGACTAAAATCAGGAATGATTAACCAGGACTCTAGTTACCTCACCAACCCTTGTATTGCACTCTAGCGATATCAGTCAAATCTTAAAGTTTTCCAGGAGCAAAAGAAGTAGTGTAATCTAGAAGTACTCTTAAAAAATTCAACTATGCCTTCAGCATAAAAAATAACAGGAGGATATAGCATTAATACAGCATAAAGTCAGGGTGGGTCAAATCTGGGTTTTATTTCAAAATAATTGTAGGCACCGCTTGAGGTTATATGTACCTGGATGACTGCATTGAAATGGATTTGATATAAATGAATTAATTGGTGATGAATTGGGGCACTGCATAAGTGACTTGTATTCTCAAGGATTCACATTTGTAATGAAATTTAAGGTATTTGAGGATTCATAGACTTAGCAAAAGAGTATATATTCAAGGGAATCAAATATCCTATTCCTAGTTTGAAACCAAAAGGCTGTTTTACAAGAATCAATAAATTCTGCAACTAGAAGCAGCATCAAATCATAGAGACTACATAGAAACAGAACAAGGGGCATTTCTGCACAGTTATTCCATCAAGAATATGGTTTCCATTCATCCTGTTTTTCCTGAGACAGTCCAATTTTTTTATGAAAATTTCCTGAGTTAATTCATGAAGTTCCACTTTATTCTGATAGACTTTAGGAAAAAATTAACGAATAGATTTTTTTCTCATTTATTGTTCTTATTTATGCAAAAATGTTGATTACAATATAGACTGGTATTATAAATATTTTAAATAACAAATGGCTATGTTTTTCAAATTCGATATTTTGATGCATAACTTGGTGGCATTCACTCATAGAAATAAAAAGAGTAACTTTGTTTCCCACACTAGTTTCATTTGCTATGAACTGGTTTCTGTCATGACAATTCCCTGAAGATGTTGCAACATGACAAAACCCAGGTTCTAGCAAATAAAACTAATGTAATACACCAATTCACTCTTTTTATTTCATCTTTTTACATTATAATAGAATTAATATGACTGTTTTTATGGTAGTATTTAGCCCTGTAGCCCTGTACACTTTTACCGGTAGTATTTAAAGTGCAACATTCATGATATTTGTACTTTGGAAATATCCCATTTTTTTAAATGCCCTGGTTTTTTGAGTAAAAATTTCTAGATGCCTCGGATTTAAGCAAAACATTATGGTAGCCCTGTGCCAGAGGGAGGTTTTCCATGCAATACATTGCTTTACGTGTTTAGATCGCCACTGCATATCTCCACATGCATCACACTGTAGAATTACAAGAATTGCTTTCAATGGCCTTTAGACATGCCAAAAATTTAATGCTACCCAGAACAGGAACTGATCAGCACACATGAATGAACCCATAGGTTTGAGGAAGAGCAGCAACCAAGTAGCATCTTCTATAGTTTTAATTTTACCTTGTGTTTGTTTGATGTTCCTCCAAGACGGCCATACTGCCCACGATTCCTGTTGATGCCCTGCATATACATGGATACACTCTTGCCACAAAAATTACATGACAAAAACACTTGCTGGGGCGGCTTGTCTGCAGAATTGCGTGCACCCAATGCAACATCAAACTGAGCTCTTTGGTTCCACAATCTCCAACTATCTAGGAGGCTCCGGTAACTAATAAAAAGAAAACAAGAATTCACAGGCTAATAAGTTGAGTGCTCTAGTATTAATTCAAAACAAAGCATTAGCAATATTAAGTTCACTTATGTCTGGCAAGTAAACCTCCCTGTTCTATCAGAATATACTCATTCCCCATTAAGAAATGACATTATATTTTGAGATACAAAAGTGAGGAGTTATTTATTTCGCCCTTTAGGCCAAATAAATACCAATCCTGGAACATTACAGTAACTTTGATAAAAATATCTGATCTACAAAAAATAGATTTTTTTATTTCTTTGGTGCAATAAATTTTAATAATTTTTGTAGTAAAACCAACACACTACATGGATTTAAATTAGATAATTTTCTTATTAATAAGCAATGTTTCATTTACACCATACTACAAACTAAAAATAATAAAATTAGCCATACATAATTAGTAAAAAAACATTCATTTGCTTAATTTATTTTCTTTGCTATCTTGCCTGATTAAATTCTGCACAACAAAACTAGCAATCATAAGAAACAGTGGAACTTTCATTTCAAAATCAATGCAGGAAAAGTATATTAACTGAGTAGCAAGTATATAAAAATGGTTTGGTATCCATAAACTTGAAAAACTTTTAAGGTGACAAAACACATTTTTCATACCTCTCTAACCACTCCTGCACCTTCTGATTTTTTATGAGGTCAACAGAGAAAGCACAAATGGCCAGCACACTAACACTCTGTACATCTCCAGTCAGATCCACATATCTCTGCAGGAGATCAAGACCTTCCTCACTGGTTCCTATGAGGGATGAAATGTAGTTTACTCAATTAATGTTTCAATTTAGGAAAAGTTCCACTTCCTACCTTGAATCCTACAAATTTCATATGACAGTGGTGACTTTGCTTAAGCAAGGCAAGCGAAATGTCCATAATATATCTTAAAATAAGGTTTTTAACTTTTAAAAACTGCTAATTTAACTCAAAGTCATGACACACAAGTCTTTTTTCAGGTGATTGTCTTTTTGAATTAATTGAAGTTTATCTGTAGGCTATTTACATATTTTTTTCTTATCATCAAGATCATCAAGATTATAGACTCACTAAGTGACCATCAACTCAAGAATCAGCCATTGGTAGGGACACCGAAAAACGGTAAATAAAAATCATCAAAAGCGGTGTTTAAAATGACAAATGCGGTAAATAAAATCGTTTTAAAAAGGTGAAAGCTGTGTTTAATGTTGGGTAAAAGGAGTCTTAAAGGAAGGGTTTTTTTTTAAATATTATTAATAAAGACTTCATACCAATATGAACTAACAGTTAATAGTACATACATTTAAGATCCAATACAGAAGTTATGGCTACCCTACGCAACATAAAAAACACAGACAAAATTAAGTTAAAGGCAAATTAATGAGATAATGGTAATAACAATAACAGAGTGGAGTAGTGGACTGCAGGTAATGAAGTTCGATTCTTACGCTGTTTAAAATTTTTCTTTCAACCATTGAATAAAAAACTTTATCATCCTTCATTACCAACCTTTGTGTGTGGATACTGACTTTATTGTACTTCCATCGCTTCAACTAGATTTACAAATGCGTCACTCAAAAATACACTGTAAAGTTAACTAAATGATTCCACGATTTAATTCTGTAATATAAATTTTTTCCAATCATTTCCTTTCGCCTAATTTAATTATTTTTTTACTTATAATTTGGCATGAAATTTCTGATAATTTACTTTTTTTAACAGCCTACTAGCATTACCCTAGGAATACAGCACGGCTGTATTCCTAGGTAGTGTTAAGGATCGAACTCGCGACTGGCAGTACACTAGCCCTCATTTTTAACAACTACGCTCTCATAAGTTCACGGGAATCTGACGAATGTAGGCGACCCGCATGACATTCGGCTTAATTTTTTTTCTCGCACATCCGGGCCTTTGGAGAAAAAGGTCAATACGAGTATTTTTTTATTTTGTTTTCCTCGTTTGTGGCACGGAAAAAATCTTCTTCTCATTTCGTGACCCGAATTACTTAACCTCTCCTTGTTGGTATCTACCATACGTACATACCATTCGCGGGGAGCATCGGTCACGAGGCCGCGAGATGTTAAAATCTCCGATCCGGATCTGAATTTTTACTGTCTCTGGATATGATTTCAGTAGCGAATGAAATGAAAGACCCGTGGTTCTTTGGATCCGACGGAACCATCCTTAATTTATGAGTGGTTCATTTGTAAATCTAATTTAAACAACGAAGTCTAATAAAGTGAGTATTCAGATTAAATGGTTTGAAATTGAATATGATAACATTTTCGATGCAGTGACTGAAAGAAAAAATTAAACTGCGATTGGGATCGAACTTCGCACAGTACACTAGCTCTCGTTCACAGCTCTCGTTGTACGCCTGATCCCGGCGAATGTAGGCTACCCGCATGACATCCTACGTATTTTTTTTCCCCGCGATACCGGGGTAATGGGGGAAAAAAGTCAAATATCTTTATTTTGCTTCTAGTTGCACGGGAACGTTTTCATCTAATTACGTGACCTTAGTTACAAATCCTCTTCTTGTCAATATCTACCGCACGTACATTCCATTCACGGGGCACTTCGATCGTTAAACCGCCAAAATTTAAAATCTACGATCCGGATCCGATTTTACTCCGTGTCTTTGGATCCGAATCCGGAACCGAGAAAAATGAAAGATCCGATCCGGCCATCACTAAAGAAAATATTTCATGCTACAATAATTCGGCATTTGCAAAATATCTCAAATTTCGTTAAAAAATCGCGTTTCAAAGAATACACGGTTAATTTCGCGAATAAACCCTAAAGTCGCTTATTTCGTGAATCCTGTCGCAAAAAATGATTCGCGAAAATGTCATGTCCCTAGCCATTGGATATGAGTAAAGAGACAAATTATACGTATTACTGAGTAATAAATGAAAAAACCATGGCATAAGTAGCCAAAGAACTAATTTTTAAGAGCCTTAAAATTGTCAGGATATAAACTTAAAGACAGTCCCAATCCAACTGATCACCAAGTAAAAAGATTAACTGACATGACTCCTTAACATTACCTGTAAGCAAAATGCCACCAAGATCACCTTCTTCTATCAACTGGTGTGTGAGCCGCTCCAAGTATTCATTTAGTTTTGAGTCAGAGAGATACATGCAGGCAAAAGCAACCCTGTCTTCCACTGCCATGCCTGATTCATTCTGAAATTTAGAGTGAAAGCCTTCTTAATTCTCAATGACTGATTAAATATCTAATGATATTATCATTACGTCAACAAATAAAAATAAATGAGCACAAATTGCTTGATGTTAACATTAATTGACCTCACTTACAAGTACACAGTCGTAGTTGTCTCCATCAGCTGTCAAAAAGGCAAAAATGGCTCGCAGGTAAGGGTCCATTAGCTGGCCCCTTGACGCCAAACATAACTCCCTCCAGATGCTGCTCTTGTCTCCAGTGTAACCTGGGTAAAATGAAAAATTGTTGACAGAACATAAACATGCACAAATTCACCAAGAAAATCAAGATGTTAATTCTTACGCTGATAGCTATTCCAAGTGTTTTATGGAAAGTACATGTTATGCCCTTATATAGATGATGAGAGACAAAACAAGAGGAGGTGAACAGTGCATTACTTGAACTAAATATTGGACATGACAGAGGGTAGCTGAAGAATTTGATTTTAGGTATTCACACATACTCAGTTAACCCTTTGAGTGCCACCGATTTTTAGGTGGGTATTCCCAGAAGTGCCACGGGTATTTTGCTAATTTTGTAGGCCTTTATTCAAAAAATCATTATTTGTTTATTTGTTGCTATTTTTACATGATTTCTTCTGCATTTGAAAGTGAATACTTTCTTTCAAATTAATATGAAAAAAAATCGGCTGATTTTTTTCAATGACTTGCAATTGTTATAGTTTAATTTGGAATTTATAGCTTTGAATTATTTTATTTCTCAATTTTGACCAATAAATCGATATATAATATCAACTTTAAAGAAATAAGCCATCGATAAATATAAAAGATTATTATTTTTCTAGGAATTGATCATATAATATGCAAGGAATTTGCACGAATTTTCAATATATATTCGATTGAGAAACACAATGCAAATTGCATAAAATTCAGGGGAAATTATCAAAATGATTGGAGGTATATAATGTGAATATTTTCGCAGACAAGAGAATATTTGGAGGTGAAAACGTTACGAAACATGGTATCTGAATAATAATAACAAGAATTTAAGTCTGTTATTGCTTACAAAATGATAACAATTGCATTACAAATTATTGAAAATATATACTCATTCATACTTAGAAAACGATGACAACATTACAAACCCTATTCCAAATCAAATAACTAATTTTCATATTATTCATAAATGTGATGAGAGACACAAATTCCATGTAGACCTTATTTACATTTCATGCAGTTCTAGATCTATGGACAGGACCACGGCCTTTCCTACTGCATACAGCACACACTTTTTCCCTCCGTCCTGAAAGTTTCCTTATCCCATATATTCCTGGCGATACTGTCCTAGGAGTTGACTGACTGGGATTATTCCATCTAAGTAACTATTCACTCACAATGCTATCTATTATTTCTGAAAAAAACTGCACTCTTGATATTTTTTTCAGGATTGTTTGATTTGTAAGTATTATAAACATGTTCAGCACCATTTTAGAAATTACATTGCAGACCATTTTCTTCCAGTATATCAAATAATCTTCTCTAATCTAAATACACGTACAACATAATATCCGAAGAATAAATGCCTCCCATGTATCATTGTACTCATCGTACTGCTCAATGATTTGTGGACTTTCCTTTGGAAATTCTTGACCCTTGCGAATGACTGAATTGCTTTTGGCTATCGAGTTGGTGGAAAGTAATAAAACTGGATTTTTTTGTGATTTCTTTTCTCGATACCCAAGAATAAGAAGCTCTTC
Organism: Platycnemis pennipes; assembly: GCA_933228895.1. Classification (NCBI taxonomy): domain Eukaryota; kingdom Metazoa; phylum Arthropoda; class Insecta; order Odonata; family Platycnemididae; genus Platycnemis; species Platycnemis pennipes. The sequence goes on from OW121851.1 coordinate 37,306,910, forward strand.
ACTTCTAAAACACTTTTTCTTACCAACACTAAAGTTTTATTTGAGAGGTTGAGGTACCATGGTCCAGAACGCGTTGGTAAAAAGAGGTTGAAGTACAGGATTGGAGAAGATTTTGGTGGCGGAAGATGTTTGGGACCAGGAGTTTCCAGGAATTCAAAATGTGGAGGAGGGAGTGAATCACAATTGTCCTGAACCTCAATGAATTCTGCAGAATGATCACGGCTTCCACTTTCATGTTCATCAGAACTGACGCTATCATTGCTATACCCAATAATTGCCGGTCTCTTCTTAGGAAGGATTATCACGCTTTCATCTGAGTCTGATCACTTCCCCTTCACTAGTGTCTCGACGAAAATGGGTGCTGTCTTCACTTTCTACAGATTCGTCGTCATTACTTAGTGAATTTATGTATTCAGCTAATCTGTCATCGTCAACACCAGGTGAAAATTCATTTCTAGAAGTTGACACCATTTATTAGGTAAAAGATTTCACTTTCAAAAAGCCACTAGTGAAATTTCAATGTGTAAACAACAACAAGAGATGCACACATTGAATTTTTTATGCACAGCATCATCTTTCTATTACTACTGCCGCATCTACTATGATAACGAGGTTGACAATCGGAGCCACATTGCTGACTCAACACCCCAGCTGACTCAACGCGAGAGATAGCATGATAGGAGTTACGTAGTATCTTTTCGTCTGCCTTTCATAGCTAAAAATCAACGACTTGATCGCAGTGAAACAGCAACAAATTATCTCATCATAAGCGACATAGCAGAGATGTTTGAAGCCTAAAGTCTTTTTGCTATGTCATGAATCGTTCGCAAAACGAACGAGAATGCGATGTACTTCGCAGAGGATAAAATGTTTCTAAGCATATAAAAAAAATAAGAGCACGCCAAAAATAATATCTCCGACATAAATACAAAGTTCAAAATATTAGAAGAAAGTTAATTGGTTTTAGGCTAACAAACAATGTAGTTTCCAAAGTGTCGCACCAGAAGCAGTTTCGTAAGAACCAAATGAGGCGCTCGAAAAATTCAATCCGACATACAGTTATTTAAATTACCAACGCTGTTGATCATTTCCATTAACAATCAAAAATTAATGTTCCACGTAGTTATTAAAAGATGATTCTTGTATTATATACAATTTACAAGAGTTAAAGATTGAGAAAAACATTGTTTTAACAGGTCTCCTCATAGACGACGATATATCGTCGTTGGCACTTCTGGCACATTCTGCAAACGACGATATATCGTCGTGTGGCACTCAAAGGGTTAAATAATGATTCCAATCAAACGCTATCCTAAGACCAACACCAAATCCAAACCTAAGATGAGATTTGAACTTTAATTTTATAATTTGAAAGGTAAGAACAACACCTACCTACCTTAGCCTGACTGTGAATGTCAATAAACTCAAACTAGGAATATGAATGACAATACAGCAATAATGAGAAAAAATCTAAAATACTGTTCTGACTCATTGATTCATTTCTTGAATACACACACTCGATTCTAGCACTACTGTCCACAACTAGGTCACCGAATAATAGTAAATCCTGCCTTACATGTCTTTGAATTTCCAGCATAAGAACATAAATTACGTCATCTCAGACAATTTCAGAATAAAAACCTGCTACACATGACCTCCTACACTATGTGCACTCCTCCTGCTACACATGATTTTTACCACTGTTACACGCAACAATATACAGTGACACCTGCCTAAAATGAACTTCCATGTAATGAAATTTTAGGAAAACCTCCCGGTTACAAAGTATAGCCACGGTCCCGGACCTTCCCATACACAATACACGAAAAAAACCTCCTGTAATGGACCTCCATACTTACAAAACCTCCGTAGAATGAAGCCCATGCCTGGGCCCAAATTGGACCTGTGACCTCTATTTAAAGCATTTTCTGCATAAAAATTATTTTTCTCTGCATTTATAGGTCTTAATTATCGATATTTAAATACAGTTTGATGTTTTAGGTGATTTTTCCATAATTACTTCTGTCAGTAGATGAAAACTAGCTCCCCTTTGCAGAACTACGTCACAGTCCAAAGAAACTCTCTTACTGCCATGAGAAATCCCTAACAATGACCATGCCCCCTACCAGCCAAATACCTGATAATTCCTCTGATTTACAACAGTACTAGTCTTTCACACTGCTCCTAAATATATACCCAACCATAATGTAATCTAGTTGGTATTCCCTACGTCACCATGCATTTCAAGAGAGACATTTTGGTATTATTGAACAGTTTTAGTTGCAATGACAATTAAATTTTGTAAACTTGTCATTCAATAAACAAGACATTGGGTTGGCAAAATCAAGAACCATAGGGATATTCTTTTAAGAATAACTCTAAGAAAATTAAGCATAGCCTCAAATTACACTTGCATATGATTTACACTTTTTTCTCGTAGCCCACTAAAGTGTAAGTGAGGAGTTTTACTCTAATAGTCAGAGCTACATTTCAACAGAGAAAAAGACTCATGCACCCTGACCAGTGGATAATAATCTTGTCATTATGCTTATCAGCAAGTAACTCTGTTAAGTTTTTTCATGGCAAGTTAGCAATCTCTAAATTTGTTATTTTGTTATTATAGTGGTAGTTTTACAAATATGTTTCACCACAATGTCAAATGACAAGGAACCCTTGACATTCATGTTTGATTTAAATGTCTGCACAAAATTTCATGCGTGATAACCAAATTACATAATCGTTAAAATAAATGAGTGAAAGCAAATTTTTCCTAGCAGCAAAATTCCAGGCATTGCTTACCAGAGAGAGCCATTGCCACAATATTCAAATTGCTGCCTTCCACTAAAGCTTCTGCTGGACCATTCAATGCAACTGCATTGGCTGCAGCAACAGAAGCTCCTCCATTAAGTACCTACAAGTAAAAATCATGGCCTTATATTTTAAGAATTTTGAAGTATTGAATTTGAAAATAGGAACTTATTGAGCAAGAACCTTTTATAAAATTCTAGAGAATCAATGCAAAGAAAAAAAATGCCATGGGATTGATTGCCATGATTTTGCAATTTCTTTTTACATATTCGTTGATCAACCAAAGGCCTGGCCCACATCTTTGCTCATTAAATTAAATTTAATAGGGTGGTTGGTAAACAGACAGTAATGCATATTAATTAATATTACTAACATTTTTGTTTCAAAAGTTATACCAGCAAGCTAGTAAATTTACTTATAGCTTGAAAGATATACCTATGCTTTTCAGAATAAAGGAAAAGAAGTGGTTAGCTTCTATGGGATGGGTATTCAAGAGGTAATACAAAATATTTTGTAAAAGAATAGAGGCACTTAACATGGTTAAATATGATGAAAATACGAGAGTAAACTTTTAAAAAATCGCTCTTTCTACCAAGATTCCAAGGATGCGATACCATGCCAATGGATTAGGCTCAAAGCATGAGTGTCCTGCAATTGTTTGTGGATATATGTAGTACCTGAATGGCCAACCGAATCCGCAGGTTGAAAATGGCAATGGCAGCCACTCTTGTGTGGGATCCTTCTTCCTCAGCTTCAAGTCTGTCCAAGAAGGAGTTGAGACTGTTTCCCATGCCAACCATGCCACCAGCTGAGCCAGAGGACCCTTCCAGCCACCAGCGCTCAAAGCGCCAACCACACAGCTGCAGAGCCCTCTCTCTTTCCTCACTCCTTGGGTCACAAAACATTCAGTCAGCATGGGAATTGAGGAAGGAAATATAGCATTAGCAGCAACATGGGGAGAGGCAGAAAAATAATGAGATATTATTTATTACTATGTTCCTTGACATAATAATAATAATATTTATTGGTCCCAGGACTAGTTTTTTACAAGTATAGGACATGTCAAAATTACAAAAGTCTGATTACACTTCAGGTACAAGTATAAGACAGATCAAGTTGCATGAGGATTAAGGAGTTGAATCACACTTAGTCAATTTTCAATTTGCATGAACAAACAACATAAGAAAAAGACAAAAATTTATACATCAATAAACCATCAATAAAACATCAATAGGACTGAATGCATCAAATAAGCACTTCAAGTGAAAACTGCAAATTAAAATGTTTACTGACTGGCAGACTCCATCAAAAGTATTTCTTGAGTGGATAATAGCAGTGAACACTTGCTGAATACTGTATTTAAAACTAATTTTTTAAGACAACAATAGAAGTCTCCTAGAGTGAATGGGGCTTACAGCAAGAAAATCACTATAGCTCGCAATTTCTCCTCTTCAGTTGGCCCAGGGCACAGATCATACGAAGTTTTGTCAGATATAATGATTAGTTATTTCCATCATATGGCTATAACAAGTCCATTTGCAACTTTAATAAGCACTCATTATTGTGGAATTTATTGTATATTCAATTCCCTACAGCCAATTAGCAATACCTTACGATGTCAGCAGCATTACTAATGACATACAGCATGCCTAGAATTACATAAAGAATGAGCAAGACTTGGAGAGAGAGTCTATAATAGAAGTGGAGTAAGTGAATGAGGCTCACTCTTATCTTTATACCTAACTAGTAGAGAATGAACTCTAATGATTCTAAGACGACCCTTCATGTTGGAGTACTTTTGAAAAAAGTGATAAAATTAACATTATCACTGTAATAACTACGCCTTTTGTCAATACATATTTATTTCTTTGTCCACTTTTCTTGAAAATAATTACCTCAGCACAAAATTTGAAACCATTTCAAATACAACCATTTAGGTTTAAAAACGTTCAGTATAGGATAGCAAAACCTTGAATAACATATTAATGATATTGCCATGAACAAGTAATTGATCTTTTTGTTTAAGCGATCGCATATGCAAATTGTTTATTATTTTTTTTTTTGCTTTAGCTGTCATGCAATTTCTTACAAAGTGAAGTCCAATGCTGCGGTATGCCCATGGCATGCCATAGCAAAAAATTATATCACAGTAGCAGACCTGTTTAAGTACCACATCTAAATTCGAGTATTGATTTGTTGCATCCTCTACCAACTTTATGAGTTTTCTGAGTCGTGTTGTCCATTGCAACAGGCATACCAATCTGCCACTAAGTACGTACTAACTTTACCACTTCATGTTCTACTTCACAGAATCTGAGATTTAGACCACTGGATGACTTCCTTGTAGATGCAGTTTGCCCTATTTCGCCATTTACAGATTTATTTTTCTGTGCATACGTCTTAAATACAACTAACTTTCTCCTTGTGAATCATTACACTTTGACATGATGTATGAAAATAGGGTTAAAATTTGCATCGTAAGTCTTCTTCCTTTTAATAACTTGCCCTTTGCACTCACACCATACACATGTTATGCTTGTATTTTAACATGATCAGTCCTTTTTAAGTGCTAAGTAGGTAATACGTAAATCAACCTAGAATTCACCACTTAATAATAAACGTAAAAGCATCAAAACTGAAACCGTCAAGTCGTTTCAGCATTGATTTGTTTTTGTTTAAGTATGGTGTACTATGCACTAGATTGAAATCTTGAAATACTGTGCCCATAGATGATTGCTATCCACTGAAATAATTATTATTCCTGAGATAACAATATTTTGATAGTTACTATTGTTTAGTTTTTTCTTTATCTCGTGAAATGCATTCTTATGAATTACTTAATCAAATGTTACATATTCAGTTCCAAACATTGCTTAAACATGCAGGCATACTTTACATTCAAATCTAAGACAAGTTGTGATATATTCAATTGAAATTTTGTCAAAAAAGGTTGTCTTATACTCCACTGAATACTGTAATACCTAAATTGGCAGAGAATGTGATGAAAACTCCCCTTAGAATGGGATATTATGTTTCCTCAGACTTAAGGCCTCACCGATATATCCTCACAGCAGATTGACAAGATGGTCCTAGATCCGACCAGGGCACACAGTTCATTTCAGACTTTGGAAGAGTCCCATTGGTTTGGTATGGACCCATTTTGAGGATTGCCCTGAAAAAATAAAAGTAAAATACAAAATAGATCAATGGAAATACATAGAGAGAATGATTTTGAAGCTTAAAATATGTACGTAGAAAAATTAATTCTCCAAGCGAAGACTTTACATCAGGACACAACAGTGTAAAATTAGCACTCTGGGTGAGCAAAAAACTTAAGCATTTTTCCATGATTTTTGCATTTAAAAAACAAAATTGCATTGAGTGTACACCAGAAATGGCTTGGCAGGCCGAAACACATGTTGTGTCATTTTAATTGCTAAATATAAAAATTGCGGAAAAGTGCTAAAGTTTTTTTCTCATCCAGTATGTCTGGCTTTCCCTTCATGATGCTTGAAATGGTGAACCATTAACTAACAGTTAACACTATGATAAAGACTAGGCTCACCTCAGTTATGAGCTCAAAAGCCTTATTTCATATGCTACAGAATGTGAAATTCACACATTAAGATGGATGCTTTCATCTGATGTTGGTAGTTTCCCACAAAGATACAGCATCCAGAAAATAAGTGGCAGCTGATATACTGCAAGAGGTTTCTCCCATATTTGAGCCCAGGCTCCCACATGACTACCCTAACATGCCAACAACTGGACAAACAAACAGTGAAGAGGAAGATGTATTCGTCACTTCACACAATTTCACGAAATCCCCTTTTGTTGGAAATTCAATAGAAAGGAAAGTTGTGTTCAAACCATATTGTAGGCTCGGGTGATGAGGGTACGGCTCACCAAATACTAAGACTAACTGCATCTAAAATTTACATTTTAAGGCAAGCGGGACAGTTCCTTTCTGTTTTCCAGAAAGATCTGGTACCTATAAAATACAGTTTGCATTTGGCTGGACAAAGTTCTCCTCTGGATTCGAACCTGGGACCTCTGGTTCTGGGTTTTAGTCCAGAGAGGATGAGAGGATATGCGTGTTTAGCAAAGTATGCATTTTGCTGGCAAAACTAACTTATGTCAATTAAGGTCTTTAACAAAGGAGTATCTTTACTCGCAGCAATGTGACAAAAATCTTGAGCCACAATACGCTGCAGATGCAGCCAATTCCTGGAAAAACTGTCATTTACTTTCAAGTTAGACTTACCGGACTCCAGGATGCTTCACCACACGGCAGTTGACCTCCTCTCCCATCAACGCTTGATTGGTATTAAGCCAGCGCCAAAGTTTCTTCAAGGCCTCATCCTCTGCCACCAAATCAGCATTTTGCCACAGGTCTTGCTACAGAAAGAAATAAAGACACCATGTACATGGTTCCACTCTTACTTTGCCCATGCTTCCATGAGGGTAAAGTGGAGTTTATAGATGCTTAAAAAAACATTTTTTTAAGTTTTAGATTCCCGGAATATACCTACACTGACTCTTTTCATGACATCTTGATAATTTTAATTTTATGTAAGGTGAATGCATTAATAATGAGATCATTTCCAATTCAGTGCGATTGAGGAATTAATACATAAGTTAGGACTGTTGTATCAGTTAGCAGTTCAATCACCAATTCAATCACTCCAGACACTTTTCTGCCTTCATTACCCTGATAAGCTCTTGGATTAAATAATATTTCACCTTAACTACTGAATTTTGATTGTATGCAAATAATATGGAATATGACCTATATGATGGAATATAGGGAATACACCTTTTGTCACTACAGGTTCTATCATGTTAGTTCTGTGTTCCTATACCAATAATGTGGACTATGGTATTCTCCAGCCTTTCTCTTAATCCTGCCTCTTTTTGCCATAAGCTGAATAATAAAGTTTGTTCTTTAATAAATATATGTATTTAACCAATTAACATGCGTATTTATCAAGAATTTATTGGGTTATGTGTTAATATCGTAATTACAAAAGGCCTCTTCTATTAAGTATGTATCTTATTCCCCACTCTAACTCTGAGCATATGACTCTTGCCACTATATGACAAATTCTTGGTTCAGTTAATGTATTTTTAGCATTTCATAATGTCTGCGTAAAACTTTATTATCATTCTTCACAATATGAACTTCAGTACAGTTTAAATATACTCCCACAGCTGTTCCTAAATCATAAATTGCATTCTATACGCATTCATTTCATAGTACGAATCTTTTCCTGGAGAAAGGATCGCGAGTGTAAATATTTCATCTTACCGTCACTAGTGGAGCTGTGTACTGTCTCACTACGCCACTAAGTTCAAATTCTTCTGTAAAACGGAGTACATTACTGCTCTCTCTCTCTCGTGTTTTGAAGTGTATATGCACGAAATGAGGTAAAAAAAAGTGATTTATATAGACTGGTATGTGTGGCTAAATTTCATGGAAGGGAATTTTGTTTTTTAATCTATCGTATTCTGACCCGCATCTAACACAAACAGCGGGAAAATGGAAAAGTCATGGTGTAAATACAGGGTTCTACGTATGTTGGAGATACAGTCAAGTCCACTTATATCAAACCCGTATTTAATGAAGTCCCATTTCTAATGAAGTAAAGGCTATTCCCCGTCAAAGAGAGGCTAAGAAAAACTGGTCAACATATAATGAAGTTCGGTTATTACAAAGTAAATATTAGGCCACCTCAACTTCATTATAAACGGGCTTGACTGTACAGGAAATTTGATGGGCCCCAATAATAACGTTGTAAATTGTGGGAAAACATAAATTCCGATAACGCAAATACGAGGGGGAAGAAGAGCTGAGAAGGGATTTGTAGTTTAAAACAATATGGTTTTTTTCTGAAAGTAGGACTATGTTTCAAGTCTTCACTTCTTCCACTGCCCACTGATAATACATACCTGGAATAATATTTTCTATCAAATCAGTCTTGAATATTGTTAAATCAAGCAACCATTTCAATTAATTCTATTATTTGGGCTTAAAAGTAGTCCAATAATACACTGAGATAATACTAGTACCTTCAAACCATAGTCGTTTAGGGCCCTTTCCTTTATCTTTACAGAGATGTCATCTAAACAGGCATAAGCTGGATCAGTCTCATTCATATAACGCAAGGTCTGCCGTCCATAGGTCCATATTAACTTTGAAGATGGTGACCAATTCAGAGTTATCCTCTCAATGACTGTATAATCTGATATTTTACCTGTGAAAAAAAATGAGATATTACACACTGGGATTCACAGTGAAAGTAAAAGGCTTTGGGTATTTTATATTCACACTGTAATACTTTGCGATGTGATCACTAATAACTTACTATATTCACTGATTTAGTTAATTAAATGATATATATTTTTATAAAGTGATATGATAGATAAAGTACTAGGAAGACCTGAGAGGAATTCTTTTAACAATTACATTAGGAAAGCATATGCTCATGCTTCAGACAAACTTTAAATAATTTAAATCTATATTGTACCTCTTGATCATATCACTCCTAGATTATGGGTCAGTAATAACTTCCAGATTTCTTATTTTTCGCCACCATCCTTTTTTCAGGAAAAATGATAGGTAATTATGATATAACTTAGTACAAGATGGAATATTTAAGAAATAACGTAGACATGAAACTGATTCATGACAGTGCATAATCACTCTCCAACGCTTTCTGATGAGCAGTAATTTTCGGTAATTCTCTGAGAAAGCATTCTTTATAATCAGTACCACAATAGATTGATTACAAGACTACCACTATTACCGTATGGTAAGGTGCAGGCATTTAAATTCATAATTGCTTAAAAATTCAAGGTGAGGCCCCAAGACTATCACGGCAACTACACCACTGAACACTTAAATTCAAATTCCTACCTATATATTTATCATTGAAAAAATGAATACTGCCTGTTGACTGAATATTATTTGACTATTCAAGACATTAACTCAAGATTACAATACTAAATATGTCCACTTTCAAAAATCATAATAATAATAAGCTTCATTTTTCTCAGTCTTCAGGATTTATCTGCTTACAGTCTTATCTGTCATTTTTTTCAACATTCTGGTAGAGTTGTTCTCACTCAGAACTGATACATACATTGATAGCAATGAGTAATATGATAATTGTTCTCCTGGCACATAACTCCTAAATTTCAATCAGCTGTTCTTTAACATAACTGAATTTTCACAGAAAATATTTTTGGGTGGTACTTTTTCTTCACCAAAGACTCTTTGACCATTCACTTAACAATGTAGGAGAAGGCTTCAATTTATTAACCACTCTTTCATCTCATGCATACTATTAGAGAGTGATCACATCTTTGAGGATAACTATTATCATGTAGTATTTCCACTTCAAAGTAAAACCAGTCACAGAGAATGGAAAAATGGAGAAAATGTCGTAAGAGAATCCCTTTTTTAGCCTTTAATTATTTCATACCTCTGGATGTAATTGCAAGTAATCTATTTTCATGACTAGGGTGCCATGAAAACGAAGCAAGAATTGCTTGAGGCTCTGGGTTGACATTCCGTTCAATGGCAATGGCAGGTTCAGGACCATCAGAACCACCAACCACAGCATGCTGAATGTCATAAAGGTAGAGATAAGAACTATCCCTTGTCAAGGAGCCAAGAAGGTTGCGCCTTTGAGTGGAAAGAGACAATTAAAATAAATACCCTTCATAAGCCATATCAGAAAAGCAAACAAAGTTAATGAAATAATGTCATACACATTTGAATACAGATTTTTGTTTAAGCCTTTCAGTTTCATGAATATTTTAACAAGTATACCATATAGTGCCACAAGACTTTTCTGTGGTATTTTGCATCAGGTGCTTAATAAGTATAAATACATTATTTAAATTCTGTCCTCGGCTTTACTTTTAAAATTCTAACATAATACATGGCAAAAGAAACACAACCATTCCATTATTTTTTACCAATGATAATTCAATGAAATTGAATAATTAAAAATTAAATTAGTAATTTTTTGCTAAATAAGTGCAGACGAGTCCACCTGAGCCAATGGCTCAACATGTGTTGTCACAGATCCATTCACCAGGTGGGGAAAAACCCAGCCATGTGGGATTCAAATCTGAGACTCTATGGTTAGCTGATGAGGACTTTACTATGCAGCCATGGGGAACTATATCATGCATTTAATTTTTATATTTTATTTAATCCAAATAAATTAAATTATCCTTCACAATCTTTTTTTTCATGATGTTACCATGAATTGAAGTTTTTCTTACAATAATTTCTGCCATACACAATAATAATATATGTGAAGAGCATTTGAAAGCAAAAAAAAACATGGAATCACAGGAATGACTAGAAAATTACTTTAAATATAAATGAATATTGCTAACTACCTGTTAAGGCCGTTGTACACAGTGAAATTTGACCAAGAAATTGTACAAGAAGTTGGTTGACGTTCGTACGCGATCAAAGATTTTAATGCAATTTGTGTGCCAATAACATGCACAGAAATCGTTTTCTGTCGAACAGCTGAAATGCAATATCCGATGACCATAGTATTTTGAAAATACTGCCACAGTAACTGGGTTACAATGCTTTGCTACCATTAATCGTAGCATTAATAAAATTAAATTATACAATTGGTCGCTTGCACTCTTCCATCGGCTCATGAAACCCATCATTTATCCTCCAAATGTCATGTTTATGCACGCTGCTAATATTTCCTTTTTGGTTCAACAAGGTCGTCTTAATTTCATTGAGGCTTAATGTTTGTCAGAGATTTTCTCATCTCTTGTCTTTTGTCTTGTCTTTGTCTTGTCTCAACTCATCTTTTGAGAAATAGAACACTTCCAATGTGACCGATGAATATCACAATATGGAAGCAACAAAGATTATCATAATATGGAAGCAACAAAGAGTATCACGATATGTACCACAAAAATGGAAGTTTTTCCACGCTAATAGGAATAACAGTGATAGCAAACACAGAACACCAACCTTAAAAATACAAAACGAACACATCACTTCCGTTACATGTAATGCGCAGAAGCTACATAGTGGATCTTTGATGGTTTCATCCAATAATTTAGAGCATGATCTAATTTCTTGAACATGAAATTGTACGACAACCTCGTACACGATACAATTTGCACATTGAACAAGTTCTTGTACAACAAATTGTACTGTGTACAACAGCCTTCACAGACAACTATTCAAATGAAAAGCTCACATGCGCACAAATTGAAGTTTAAATAGCAAGACTTTAGTAAAATCGGCAATGCATTTGGAGCAAGTTTTTACTTAGAAAAATTTGCACAAATCATCTGTGCTCTGTGATCTTAAAAATCGATAAAAATCAATGTATTTGCACTAACATGAGATTTTCTGACATTTTTCTGCACAACAGTTCAAACATTATCACTTAACACAACTATGAAATAAACTACATCTTCATGCTAAGTCTTATTACATTTCACTCTCATAGCTTTTAATCTTAAGACAGCTCCTGTCTTTCCCATATCCATATTGCACAGACCTTTCCCCTCTCCTTAGGCAGCTCACTGACTTCAACCACAAATAATTACGTTTAAAATTGGCTTTTTGTTAAGACTAGGCTTTCCAAAGATGGTAATGACAACATTTGTTATTTTTACATTGGCTTTATGGATAGTGCAAGTAAGTGTTCCTATTTTGGTAACAGACGTTTTTATTTCTAGTTTGAAAACATTTAAGAAGCATCAAAAGAATGCTAAATGACTGTTCATGGTAACCAATTTGTCTTGTTTAACCCAGACATACCACGGATGGCAACAAGATGGGCCAGGACATTCGTCCTCACCGGTCTCTTTACTACTCATGTAAACTGAACCTTTGACAACTTTTCACCACTTATTTGCACCATTTATACAGAGTTTTAAGTACAGCTTTCATCAATGAGCTTCACTTCATGAAAGCACTGAATATGTATACATTTTAGATTAAAATAAGTTACTTTTTACCAAAGAATATTTATTTGTACAATTCACCATGAAGCCCATACTATCAATAACATTCAGTGTAAAAGTATGATTATGAAAACTGGCATCAATCATCTTCTGAATTAGCTTCTCATCTAAAACTACTTTTTTTATCCCAAAGAATTTACAGCTAGATGAAAAGATAATGTTAGGGAGAGTATTCAGTAAACAATACATCAGTCTGACAACCCAAAAATAGTGGATATGCACTTTAGGCATGGGTGTTGAATAGGTAAAGAATTAAATGAGCTTAAGCGCTATAACCTGAAATATGGTGAGATACAGTAGAAACTCGAAATTACGATCCTTGAAATTATGATACTTCGATATTACAAAGCAAAATCTTTGGTCCCGAAAATAAGGGTATCTAAATACATGTAACAGTACTTGACAATATGAAATAACGACATTTTGAAATTACAAACCTCGGGTCTCAGCCTCGACGTGAAAAAATTACTAGCTTTTACGAATAACGATAGATCATGGCAGTGTTTTTCAGATGCTCCTTGCCAGAATAAGGTTCCTAATCATTCATCGTTGGCATGCACATTATGCATTAGAATGAATTTGAATCATAGGCGAAGTAGTACGTAAAATATGTCACCATAGGACTAAAAATATATTCGGCTTGGCCAATGAGTCAAAAAAACTTAAATTTGTCAAGTACAGATATACATACTTGCCCGCGAGAAACTAATTGCTACAACCAGCATTTTCCTCTTATGATCCCTGCCATTTTTTGCTACTAGTTTTCCCCAAGTATAAATCCATGAGGGGTACTCCTAATACAGTATTCATTTACTGCATGCGTGCACTCAAAAACATTTTTTCAGGCATCGAGAGAGATACAATGGCGTTTGGGAGATACATTCAGTCATGCATATCACACATGGAATCGTTTTTCTCCCTATATATTTCAGACGAATTACCCATCCTTACTCCACGGCCTCATTATACCGGCTGACAATATTCATCATCAAAAGAATCAGGTTTCATTTACCGTTCTTATTGAGCATTTCGATGTAGTCATCGAGTCATGTCATATCTTCTACATAACTAAACATTGCCCTTCCCTTCTTCCGTCGCAAACAACCAAGAAAAAAATCCAAGTTTGCTTGGTTCATTCGATCATTTAGTTTGTCACATTAATTCTATATGATGTTTTGTTATGGGTGCATGCATAATCAGCGGTAAAAAACGTTCATATTCCCATACATATTTAGGTCATATAATATTATATATTTCTCGCCTTTCTCTCCTACCCAGCGATCGAAAAAATATCTTAAAAGATATCTTCTCAGCTGCAATCCTCTGAAGTGACAAGGAATCTGATAAGGATTTTGAAGGCTAATCCTTGTTAGAGATACAGATAAGACTACATAGATGAAAAGTAGAACCATCCCTTGAAAAACCCTAATTCACGTCGTCGGAGAAAGAGCAGACAGCCTTGTCAGAATCCTAGTCCAATCAGAGATACTTTCATCTCTCCCTTGCATTATCGGGTGATATGCCCCGGAGGACATCAGGGGTGGGAGTTAGTTGGTACCCAGCCAGTTAGGAAGCAGGACACGAATTGACCGGGATCTTTGAGTAGGGGTGTTGCTGCAAAAGGTTCAGAGTGTTAACACGGTCAAGGATGTGGAACCCTCTCAGTTAAAGAGAAAAGGATAATCGTTCATATGATATTTGATATTACAAATTGTCAATTTTTCCAGTCCCGTTGACTTCGTAATATCGAGTTTCTACTGCATAACCTCCATTGCTGGAAAACCTTAAAAATCTGATTTCATTACTTATAGAAAAATAAATGCATGAAGGGCCTTACCTTGTAGGAGACCAGCTTAATTTTGTGAATGGTTTACTTTGTGAAAGGTTGAGGATGGGCTTCTCAAAGTTCCTCAGATCCCAGATGGAAATCTGTCCTTCAACATATGATGCCAAATGGTGCTCACTATGAGGATTGGCAATCAGTCCAAACACAGCTTTGGTAGGGGTACTGTTCACAGGTTTCATTGTGTCTGATGAGAAAAAACAAAACCACCTTCCCTTATTAATCATTATGGATGGATGTGATGCCATCTCAAGCAAATGGAAATTCATGTTTATGACAACACTTCCATAATATCAGTTCTAATTCTTGAATCACCATGCGCAAAAATTGAAAATTGTGCAAACTCAGAGAAGACACAAAAAATGTCAGCCCCAATAACCATGAAAAATCATTTTGCTCTATATGTTTATCGCAGCTAATGGATGGATAGACATAAAATACTATGAGATCATACACCGTAAAAAACCCAGGTAAATTGTGGCATTAAGCCCCTGTACTATTATGGTAAACACTGTTAATTGATCTCTTTACTGTGAGTATGCTGTATCCACGGAAATATTGCATTGTTCTAGTGAGTGGGGGATCAGGTTGGTGTGGTGACTAGAGTACTGGCCCTGGTTCGAATCCAGGCACTGTAGGATTTTTCATTGATATACCATTCCTTACTTGAGTGCCTTGTGGAGACCACATGTTACTCTGCCCGTCCGATGGGATGTTAAGCTGTAGTCCCCTTGGTGCCTTTCGTAAGAGCTGATGCTAATGCTGATTCCAGGTTTCTCTCCACCCTTCCTACATTCCCTGAAAACTCCTACTTTTAAGGTGCAAGGAAACATAGAAACACCAAAAGGAGACACTCACAACAGTTTGGACATTTCCAAAGACATGCTGCCTTTTTCAACAGAAGAGGTTGACTGCTGTAGGCCACTGGCTGAGTCCTCTTCAAGAGTGAAAGAGTGGGGGGGGTAAGAATGGATGCAGGAGTGGGGTGGGAGACAGTGGCAGAGGTAAGGAAGTGGTGGCCTCTAGTGGAAACGATTCAAACCTGGCGTTAGATAAGCTCTTTCTAACCAGATATGGGCAGACTCACGAGATCCCATCTCAATACTTGTGGCATTTTCAGAAAGAACTTCTACTATGGCAAGTGAAAAACAATTGTTGAAAGTCTGATTGTGGTGGGCAGTATGTTTAGGGATAGGTTCAGAGAATGGAGGAATTTTGGTGGAATGCCGGTGGTTATTCATCCTGATAGCTAATGGTGTAGTGCACTCTCCAATGTAGAAGGAGGGGCAGAAATTGCAGGAGAGGCACATGGCACATGATTTCCACACTTCCCCCTTTCTTCCACCCCTCAAGATTACGGATTTGGGAAATTTCTTCTTCCCTATCGTGACAGCCATAGTAATGTTTTAACTCACAATTCAATATTGTTCCACGAAGAAAATTCAAGGATAAGCTCATTTAAGAACTCTTTTCCCTGAATACTTTTTACTTATCCTATGAGCATAAACTGAAAGCTATGAATAACCCTTTTCCCTTAACAGTTGGCAGCTACCTAATCAGTAGCTGAAAGTGTAAAATGACTACTCATATAAACTCATAACGCTCTACCCAATCATAAACGTACTTAGCTTTAAATAGAGAAATAGTACAATGTTCATACCAAATTTATCCCATGCAACCAAGTCATTGTCACTAACAAATGTTATGTTTGGAACCATCATGCCACTCTCACGCATTGATAAAAACTTCAAACAAAAGGGTTGGGCACAATGAGAGCTATTTATAGCATGATATTCATTAAATACCTACCTCGCAAGTCGAATAGCTTCAGGTGTTTATGATTCATTCCTAGAGCTAGGCTACGAGGAGTTTGTGGAATCCATGTTAGGGAGTGAGCAGTCTCCGAGAGGCCGAGTTCTTGAAGTGGTTTTGGGGTCAAGCCATCACCGCTGCTTCCACCCATTGGACCATTTACTACGTCCCAAAACAGCACCGAGTGATCGCCCCGATGCTTGTCCAACCCGACAGCCAGCAAACCAACCTCCGATGGACTCCACTGTAGAGCATTGCACTGCCTCGCGTGCTTGGGAGCTGAAATTCAGGAGATATATATTACTTGACATTTGTACGAAGTGAGCGCGAATACTAAGTCATATAGGCCACCAGAAGGAGCAGGAAACAAGCAAAAATTGCCAGGGTACTTACCAAACTCTTTTCCAATCAGACCCCTGGAATCAAATGATGTAGAGCCGAATGATGTGAGCACAACCTTTCCGTTGGCCTGACCGATTGCAAGAAGAATGTCGGTTTCAGGATGAGGATGAATGTCAATACATTTGACATAGTGCTGATTTGTGTTCGAGGCTAGTAGATGGGCGACTGTGTGCTCCGATATTCTCAAACCTTAGGAAAAACACAAGGAGTTAAGGTCAAAACTTCACTCTACTTACCTATTGCATACCATAACATACACTACATACATGAAGGTCTAAGTGGATCTTTGCACGGGGAAACTTCATATAAAAAAATATCATTTCCCCAAATAATGAATTTATCTTGATTCACAGGAGACCACTGGACTTCTAGCTTTATGCCACTCATTTTTGTCTATTTTGCGACTAAACGTCACGCACTAAAGGAGTGCTCGGGTTCCCGCATCGTCTATTGCTGTAATATAACTTATATTTTGCGGGGATCTTATCGAATGATAATCACAAATAGATTTCGTTCTAAACAATCAACAACACCTTTCAATTTAAACTTCCTCAGAATACTTAAGTTAGGTCAGGAAATAAATGACCTGGGAGTAACCTTACAAATTTAAATTGTATTTTCCTTTTAAAAGAGAATAATGTCGCTCCAAGGAAGAGGTAGCTTTTGAGTGAACTTCAGGTTACAGGCTTATTAGAAATCCGAGACAATTACGTTTTGTTTATTACAATAAACATTTTTCTACAGATTATACACTTTTGCGATGTGAAATAAACTTTGTCGCATGCATGGCGTATTTTTTTCATGCATGTACAATATCACTAAATTTCACGTTAATTTAAGTCAAAATTTGAATAATATGGCAGCCAGCATTGTTTTTTCATGATTTTTCTTAGAAAGAAAAACTTTTTTCGCTACTTTGGTTTTGCTTTAAATTTAAACTGTTGGCGATTCTGAATCTCAAATCGTAAACATTAGCGTCAAATCGGTCAATTCACTGCAAGCACCGCAATCTTGAACAAAGACGTGTGATGATGCGTGCTGTGTTACACTTACGGATATAACATGGATTTTAATGGGAAGCAAATTGATAAGAAAATTTTGCATGCGGGAGATACTGCTAAGCCGTACACAAATGGCACAAAAGTATACTTCACTTTGTTTGTTGTTACGTGCTATTTGCACATTGACATGTAGGAACAGTGTATGTAATTGATTATTTCCATCTGTCAACATTAGGTCTTCTTCCATTTTCAAACGAAGATTGTTGATGATGACAAAATTATTGACGACAGCCGAAAAATGGGGAAACCTATGGAGCTTGTCTTGGGAAAAAAATTCAAATTAGAAGTTTGGGAAGCCATCATTCAGACCATGAGCATTAACGAAGTATCGCGCTTTACTGTCGATAAGAGTGTAAGTATTGTTTGCGAATTGTCTCACACATTGTAAACTGAAGGATTGGCGATTATTTTATTGTGATCATTGCAAAATACTGTGATTGCGAAGTAGCCAAATCTCTCATGGCAGTGTGCCGGAGGTGATAATACTTCTATTGAGATAAATTGTTGAAACAAATATTCAGTTGTAAAATTAATTTCATATTACAGGCAAAAGATTTTCGCGTTGATATGGAGTGCTTGTTTATATCAACGCAAGTTCATCTTGCTTAAAGTCCTTGTCTTAAATGCTACTTGATGCCTGACATTGAGGCTAATCTTCATTCCTTCAAGACCATTATATATAATATGAGTGCTCTTATATAAGAGCACTCAGCCTCCATTGTTTCTTCATTCAATTATGTTTTTGTCACGTATCACTTTTATAAGTCCCTCAGACTGCTTATGAACCTGAAATTCACCATACCCTGCTGACATTCATGCACAATGTAGTAGTACCTCACATGATTCCTCCGTAGGGTGGGAAGGATTACTGTTACACACTCCTGCTTTGATTTATCTTGCTAACTTTTTTATTTACTTTGATTAGTGCCAACAACCATTTTGTCAATAACCCTTAACCAAGAACTTGCATTCTTTGACTTCTATTGATTTGAGCTGTTTTGAAACTCTATTGACCAGTGTTGACAGTGCACTGCTTTCGTAGAGTTAACATAAAAAATTACTGTGAACTGTAATGCAGTTTATATTCGTTACTAAACTGCTATTGATTCTACAATTGGTATGGCTCCTTGAAAGTTCGAAAAATGCACTGTTTAACTCTAAAACAAAAACTGAAATTGAAAATGTAAAATTGCCGTATTTTATTTTTCCCCTTTTGGTAGATAGGCTTTTACTTCATGCGACTGAATTTTGTTCACATAATTACGTCAGAATTTATGGTCTCGACTTGAGACACAACACCCAACTCGCAAACATTTGTCACTTAAATTGAGGTAGAGTGAGGAACCTCATCAGCTTCAAATATGAAATTATGTATATTTTGGTACCCAGTAAACATAAAAAGCTGCAGCAGCACTGCTCAAGGTTACAAGAGCAACCTTCTGTGAATGAAGTGCTGCCGTAGCATAGGTGTATGCAGCACTGTTTCAGAGCACGAGAGTTCATGAAGACTTCCGGCAACTCTTGTAGGGTGAAAGGATTCTATCCAGGTGAGGGGGAAGGACACAGTGGTGCATGGGGATTTTAATTTCCAGGGAACTTCGGCAGATCCAAACAAATTTTCATTTTCTTGCCAGTTGATTTCTGGAATAACAACACCAATTCAGTCACTCTATTCTATTGCACTGTCCGTAGGTTCTCATCATTAGCTTCTTCACCAAGAAAACTTGTATCTATCTCTTCTATCATTGAAAGAATATCAATTATGCATATTCACATTATCCATGCTTATTTTTATCCATGAAATGGATATCAAGGCAATAAATATTACAATAGTAGAGATCACAGTAGTAGTGGTAGCTTTATTCTCAGTAGGAAAAATACATTTGCATGGAGTCATCACAAAGGAAAACTTTACAAAACATAGCATTCAGTAGTATCAGCCTTTTAAAATTAGTTCTCGATATTACATATATTCAAGCAAAGAGCCTTATTTTAAGTGGCATGTTTGTTCAGCATGAGGTGACAGTTGGTAGGTAGGTATGTGTTAGTAGTTAAGTGGAATAATCATGAAGAAAGAATAGTAGGTAGAAATGATAATGCTTAATTTCTATAGCCATTAACATACTTAAATAACGTACAAAAATGTGCAATCTACTTGCCTCTACTTATATTGTACACTTTTAGCACCTTTTAAAAATGTGTTTAAAACTGATAAAAGCATTTATGCAACATTACAAATAATTTATTTTTAGCTAAAAGTGAGAACATTTTACACTATGTTTTTGGCACCACTAACTGGAAACTCATTTGCCACCATCATAAAAAAACAGTTGTCACAGTGTTGCCCGAACTGCCGTGCAGCTGTGTTGTATTCTTGTTTAAATATTCATCACAGTTTTATCATGTTTTCAACGCAGTCAAGACAACAATGTTTCAATTCAGTTTGAGATTCAGCCCATTGTAGAGAATTGTAATCATATTCTCTCCTGTGATAGTGATGGCCGGATTGGATCCAAAGATCTGCAGATCTTTCATTTTACTCGGTTCCGGATTCGGATCCAAAGACACGGGAGTAAAATCGGATCCGGATCGTAGATTTTAAATTTTCGTGGCTTATAGATCAAAGCACCCCGTGGATGGAATATAGGTATGGTAGATACTGGCAAGAAGGGAATGTGTAACTCAGGTGACGAAATTAGATGAAAATTTTCCCGTGCAACTGGAAGCAAAATAAAGAAATTAGACTTTTCCGCATCACCCCAGTATCGTGAGAAAAAAAAATACTTATGATGTCATGCGGGTAGCCTACATTTGCTGGGACCAGGCACATAATGAGAGCTGTTTAGTGTACTGCTCGAAGATCAATCCCTATCGCAGTTTAATTTTTTATTTCATTCATTGCGTCGAAAATGTTATCATCTTCAATTTCAAACATTACATCTGAATTCTCACTTTATTTCACTTTTGTTGTTTAAATTAGATTTACAAATGTACCACACCAAATTAGGTATATTAAGGATGGTCATGTCGGATCCAAAAATCTGCAGGTCTTTCATTTCATTCACTACTGAAATCATATTCGAAGACAGCATAAATTCAGATTCTGACCGGAGATGTTAAAATTTCCTGGATTAGTGATCGATGCACCCCACGAATGGAATGTAGGTATGGTAGATACTGACAAGGAGAGGTTGTGTAACTTGTGTCACGAAATGAGAAGAAGAATTTTTCTGTGCCACTAAAACAAAATAAAAAAATTCTCATCTTGACTTTTTTCTAGATTCCTGTGAATCTATGATAGTGTAGTTGTTCAAAATGAGGACTAGTGTAGGTACTGCCGGTCACGAGTTTGATCCTTAACATGGCCTAAGAATACAGGCCATGCTGTATTTCTAGGGTAATGCAAGTAGGCAGTTAAAAAAAAGTAGACTATCAGAAATTTCATGTCCATTTTTAAGTCAAAAAAATAATAAAATTTGGCTCTAATGATATGATTGGAAAAATATTTTATTACAGAATTAAATGGTGGAATCATTGCATTAAATTTACAATACAATTTTTGAGTGGCGCATTTGTAAATCTAGTTTAAGTGGTAGAAGTACAAAAAAGACAGTATCCACACTCAAAGGTTGGAAATGAAGGATGATAAAGTTTTTGATTCAATGGTTGAAAGAAAAATTTTAAACAGCGATAAGAATTGAAATTCATTACCTGCAGTCCATTGCCCCACTCTGCAATTTTAGGCTTACCTGAGTTTGGAGAATGCAGGCTCCCCACATGTCATTTTACTTTTTTTCTTGCAAACCTGGGCCAATGGAGAAAAAATCTGAGACATTTAAAAAATTTTTCTTCTAGTAGCATGAAAAAAGGCTAATCTCATTTCAAGATCAGAGTTACACAGCCTCTCCTTAGGAGAATAAAATTCTCAAATTTCATTTTAAAGGTTATTATTAATAAGACATCGCAAAATTACTAGTTTAGCAGGTTGAAATATTCTTTACTCTTTTTTCGTCTTAAAAATGGAATCCCTAGATTTTACATAAATGAAATCTCCTAACCGCATTAAAAAGTTTTTGCTTCTATAATAGAATTTGAAAGCATTCAAGGATTTGATTAAAATTGGAAAATAACTCCTTAAGTAATGAAAATTACCTTATAATGTTTCTTTTAACTGCACTCTAAAGAATACTTGTACAGGTTTTAAAAATGTATTTCTTGATGAGTATGTGATAAGGAAAGTGATATTTATATTATAAGTAATAAGTAGGGACATGACATTTTCGCGAAACGTTATTTGCGACAGGATTCACGAAATAAGCGACTTTTAGGGTTTAATCGCGAAATAACCGTGTCTTCTTTGAAACGCGATTTTTTTAAACGAAATTTGAGATATTGCGCAAATGCCGAATTTTTGTAGCATGAAATATTTTCTTTAGTGATGACCGGATCGGATCTTTCATTTTTCTCGGTTCCGGATTCGGATCCAAAGACACGGAGTAAAATCGGATCCGGATCGTAGATTTTAAATTTTCGCGGTTTAGCGATCGAAGTGCCCCGTGAATGGAAAGTAGGTACGGTAGATATTGACAAGAAGAGGATGTGTAACTAAGGTCACGTAATTTTCCCGTGCAACTAGAAGAAAAATAAAGATATATGACTTTTTTCCCCCATTACCCCGGTAACGCGGGAAAAAAATACGTAGGATGACATGCGGGTAGCCTACATTCGCCGGGATCAAGCATATAACGAGAGCCATGAACGAGAGCTAGTGTACTGTGCGAAGTTCGATCCCAATCGCAGTTTAATTTTTTCTTTCAGTCACTGCATCGAATATGTTATCATATTCAATTTCAAACCATTTAATCTGAATACTCACTTTATTAGACTTTGTTGTTTAAATTAGATTTACAAATGTACCACTCATAAATTAAGGATGGTCGGGTCGGATCCAAAGAACCACGTGTCTTTCATTTCATTCGGTACTGAAATCATATCCAGAGACAGTAAAAATTCAGATCCGGATCGGAGATTTTAACATCTCGCGGCCTCGTGATCGATGCGCCCCGCGAATGGAATGCACGTATGGTAGATACCAACAAGGAGAGTTAAGTAACTCGGGTCACGAAATGAGGAGAAGATTTTTTCCGTGCCACAAACGAGGAAAACAAAATAAAAAATACTCGTATTGACCTTTTTCTCCATAGGCTCGGATGTGCGAGAAAAAAATTAGGTCGAATGTCATGCGGGTCGCCTACATTCGCCATATTTCCCGTGAACCTATGAGAGCGTAGTTGTTAAAAATGAGGGCTAGTGTACTGCCAGTCGCGAGTTCGATCCTTAACACTACCTAAGAATACAGCCGTGCTGTATTCCTAGGGTAATGCTAGTAGGCTGTTAAAAAAAGTAAGTTATCAGAAATTTCATGCCAAATTATAAGTAAAAAAAATAATTAAATTAGGCGAAAGGGAATGATTGGAAAAAATTTATATTACAGAATTAAATCGTGGAATCATTACGTTAACTTTACAGTGTATTTTTGAGTGACGCATTCGTAAATCTAGTTGAAGCGATAGAAGTACAAAAAAGTCAGTATCCACACACAAAGGTTGGAAATGAAGGATGATAAAGTTTTTTATTCAATGGTTGAAAGAAAAATTTTAAACAGCATAAGAATCGAACTTCATTACCTGCAGTCCACTACTCCACTCTGTTATTGTTATTACCATTATCTCATTAATTTGCCTTTAACTTAATTTTGCCTACTGTGTTTTTTATATTGCGTAGGGTAGCCATAACTTCTGTATTGGACCTGAAATGTATGTAATTAACTGTTTGTTCACATTGGTATGAAGTATTTATTAATAATATTTAAAAAAACCCTTCCTTTAAGACTCCTTTTTCCCAACATTAAGCACAGTTTTCACCTTTTTAAAACGATTTTATTTACCGCATTTGTCATTTTATACACTGCTTTTGATGATTTTTATTTACCATTTTTCGGTGTCCCTAGTAATAAGATATAGTTATTGCATCCGTAAATCTTGTTCCAGGAAAATATTATCCACATAGATGATAGGAAGTTGATTTTTTCTTCAAAAAAATACTTGTTTTTTGGTAATTCTATTGTTGCTCTATTTATATATATTTATTAAAAATCTAGGATTAGAAAGGGAATGAAATTCAGAATTAAGTATTTGGAACTAAGGATCCGAAAGCAAGATAAAGATCCGGATCCGACAAAAAACCGGGATCCGTCTATCACTAATAAAAACTGTACATCAGTCATATAGGTACTTTTCAATCACACTTCTTAGATTTGCATCTTCTGCGGTGTGTTGCTTGTACCCTTGCTACCATTTGAATCCCAGTACCAACCACTTAATATAATTTGTCATACATGTGTGGTAAGAATTGAAATGATTCATACAAATTGATGAACTGGTAAGAATAAAACTCTGGAAATGTAATTGGAGAACTGCTGGCTGTGGTAATCAGCCAGGTTACCGCAGGAACTGTTTTATAATATATTTGTTTTATAATATATAATATATATAACTTATATAATATATTCTGTTTTATAATATATAACTCAGTGGGCTTGGTTGAGATTTTGTCAGATAGCATTTGACACCACAATGACCATGACCCATTCTGCTCTGCTTCATGCTATGCCTTGGAGTGTTTAATATGTTCTAAATTTCTCCTGACCAAATTTCCCTCATTATTCCTTATTACAAATGACCTTGGTGACTCATGTATTTGCAGTATGATCCTTGGTTCTTATGTCCTTATATTGCCTGCTTGTTCCACAATCCTATCACCTATATTAAATACTTCCTCTCTTTTCTTCGCTGTCTTGTCGTAATGCTGCTTCATTTGCATTTGCACCTTGTGTAACTGATCATAATAATCACAGACCAACTTGGGCTTAAGACCAGCTTTAGTTACTGGCAATTTAGTTTTAAGTTTCCTAGACATCTGTCTCTGAGCTGGTGATACTGTAAACTCAGCTAAAGGTGTATTCCTGTATTCCGTCAGAGAGTCCCTATGATCTGTTTGGTCTTCTATGCATTTTTTAAGAATACTTTTTGTTAAGCCTACATATCTTTCTGACATACCATTTGCTTTTGGATAGTGTGGGCTGGTAGTCACTATTTTGAAATTATTTTATGAAGCAAACTGCTGGAGTTCCCCTGAATTAAAAGGTACATTGTCCACTATTATTATTTATGGGAACTCATGCGTTGCTGTCCCATTTGTAAGGGCATCAATTATACTAGCTGAGGACTTATTTCTTATTGGACATATTTCCTGCCATTTAGGTTAAGTAATCCATTAAGACTAAATAACTTGCCCTCCAAATTCCATGATGTCAGCTCCTAATTTTTCAAAGGGGATTTCCGGTAATTCCTGAGCTAACATTTCTGACTTACAGTTTGCATTCGAAAATTTTTCACAGGTTCTGCACCGAGCAATATAGCTCTTAATGTCTTGGGCCATGTTTTTCCAATATAGTGCCTGCCTGGCCATTTGAATTGCTTTATCACAACCTATGTGACCCTCATGCAGTATCTCCAGTAAGTTCTGTTTTTCCCCCTCGGGAACAACCAACCTGTCTCCCAGATACACTAAATCGTCCTCTACACTCAAATCAGTCCTCAGATTCCAAAAAAATGCAATTTTATCTGACCCTAAAGGTTTCTTCCTTGGCCACTGACTCTCGCAAAACACTTTACTTTATTAAGGATAGGATCGTTAACTTGCCTCCTCTCGAAACCACTACTTCCTCTGTTCAGACATGGGTAAATTCTTCACCAATAAATGTACCATTTCATTCAGTTCGGGATCCTCCTGGACTTTATCCCTTGAATAAGCTCTGGACAACAGATATCTTCTATGAACATTTTATTACCCGGTAAATACCTAACTTCCTAAGAGTACTCTTTTAGCCTCATACGGTTTATTCTATTATTTGTGATTTTCCCAATTTCTTTCCTAAAAATTGATATCAAAGGTAAATGATCTATCTGAATGATAACTTTTTTCCCATAAATCAAATGGTGATACTTCTCACATGCTTCTGTTATGGCTAAGCATTATTTTTCAATTTGTGCCCACTGTTGCTGTTGTTCAGTCCAAGATCTAGAACTGAATACTAATGGTTTAATTTCCTCTTGGATGAGACATGACCCTACCCCTTTTTCACTTGCATCACATTGAATTATTAATGACTTGTTTGGGTTAAAACCTGATAATGCCGTATTTTCTGCTAATAAATATTTAAGTTGCTTCCATGCTTGGTTGTGGCAAGGTAGCCACTGAAACTTATCTTTTTTCAGTAATTCTCTGAGAGGAGCTGTAATGGTTGCCATATCTGGAATATGAGACCTAATGTAGTTGAACATCCCCAGCCTAGACTGTCATTCTTTCTTATTTTTGGGAGCTTCAATAGCCCATAATGCTCTTACTCGATCAGGATCACTTCTGACTCCCTCACTTGAAAATATCTGTCCCAGATATTTTACTTCCCTTTGCTTGTATTGCAATTTAAGTATCTGGATTGAATCGTACATTTTTTTCTCTAGCCCTTTGCATAATAATCGAATTTAATATATCCATCCCTTCCTTAGTGTCCGCCACCGCTATTAAGTCATCTATAAACATAAAGATATTTGGTATCCCTTCAAAATTTTTTCCACTGACTTATTGGAAAAATTGAGGAGCTGAGGACAGGCCAAATGGCATTCGTTTAAATCTATAACATCCAAATGGACTGGAAAATGTGCATTTCTTTTTTAACTTATCATCAAGGGATACTTGGTGAAACCTATCCTTCAAATCGAAAACTGTGTAGTATTTTTTATTGCCAATCATAGCTGCTATCTCACTTAATGTAGGGATCAAACATGGTTGGTTAACTGTTGCCTCTGTCGAATCTAAACACACCCTAAGATCTCCATTGGGTTTCTCTACAACTACTAAATTATCCACCCAGGTTTCCTCGTCAATCTGCTCCACATTTTCAATTATTTGCCTTGTTTCTAGGATGTTTAATATTTCTCTACGTTTATCTCTAATGGCAGTGGGCACCCGTTGTGGCATACTTATTACTGGTTTACAGTCCTTATTTGTTACTATATATTGTATGCCCTATGTTAAATTCCCCTAAGCCTTCAAATACATCCTTATTATTGTTTATAAAGTATTTCTTTTCACTCCCCGACAACATATTTACCCTTTGTATTAGATTTAATGTTACACAGGCTTCTAAACCCAACAATGATTTCACCTGCCTGTCAACATTAAAAAACCGAATACACGCTGTTATTTCTTTTTTTTTCGTATTTGTATCCAACACTTCCCCCTGGACTAAGTTTTGTTCCCCCGTATGCTTCCTGTGTAACATTCGTTTTCTGTAACCTTCCCCCAAGAGTATCGAAGATGTATCTCGGTATAATATTGGCTTCCGGCCCAGTATCTAGCTTAAATTCTATGTCCGTTGATTTAATCCTCATTAATTTCTTCCATTCTCTTATGGTGTCACTTGTACCCTTCTCACAACTATCGATTTTCAAATGCCAACATTATACAATACTCAACTCTGTACTTTCTTCCTCCGGTGTCCAACTTTCCTCCTCTTCAACTTCATCAGTCCTTCTCAGATGGCACTGCTTCTCACAGTGGTTCCATCTTCTAAATCTCGCTCACCAATTCCCATAAGCGGGACAGGCGAATTCTCTATGACTCTTACCACAATTACTACAGTTAAAATATCTGTCCCTTGGCTCTGATTCCCTGTCCTCTTTCCAACTTGCTTCCGTTCCTGGGCACTGTCTTCGATTTACATTTGTGTTTATACCTTGACCCCGTTGATACCGATCCCTAGTCTTCGGTTTCCACTCCTGTGGCTGGACAGGCCGTACACTTTGCTGCTGTGACCTTACCGCGTTCAGTGTGATGACCTCATCTGCATATTTTTCACCGTTAATATTTTTCACTTCAGCCTTGCTCCTTTCCACCGCTAGGCACAGTCTTCCATTAGGTCTTCTGTCACCAACAAAGCTTCCTGAACATCTCTTGAATTTAGGCCTCTCACTATCCGGTCTCTTAATATTGAAGATTCTAGCGACTGATAATTATATAGTTTGATTTTTCTTTTTAGATCTTTATAAAAACTATCGAATGGCTCTTCGTGTAATTGTCATCTATTTGCTAACTAAAATCTAGCCATCAACTCAATAACTTTCGGTCTGCTAAGGCTTTTCAGTAAAACTACTAAATTTGGTAGTTCTTTCAGTTTTTCTCTTGCAGCTTCATCCAGTTTGTCTACATGTTCTATGTATATTTTTTTTACAGGTGTCCCTATCAAGTTCAGTAGGTGAGCACACTTTATCTTGAACTTCGTCTTCTCCAATTGCAGTCTAGTAGTTTTGAAAGTCGAAGGAAAATAACTTCCAGTTCTCGTCTGCATCTCCTTCTGAAAATAAGGGCTCTGGTGCCCTCGCCGTGCTGTAGCTCATTTCTTTGTGCTTTGCTTCAATATCAACGTTAATCTTTAAAGAATTCTTTCTTCTACTGCTTCCTTGTATTCTTCTGCTTGGTTCGCTTACAACTGAGCCATGTTCTATAATCTCTTTTTAATAAGCTTTCATTTGTTAGACTTCCTGTTTACATTTATTCTCTCACTCTCCTTATTTATCTACTCTCTCCACAACAACCTCATTCTTGCCATCTCTAGGCATAACTACAACACAGCAGTAACCAGGTTGGTAACACACCAGCCTGGCAACACAGTTCATGGGATTGAATCTCACAGAGGGCATTATTGTTGTATTTTTGTATCAGGATTAACATCTTAGGTTAGAAGGTGGGATAAATGTGTTGTGGCACTTAAAACCAAAATCAAATATATACTGCCATATGGTTGGAGAACTATACATAACATACATTATACAATTTAAAAATTCAGGATAACAACCATATTGAACCATATTTACAGTAACATATTAGTTTAATTGTTTTACAGATAAATATGACAAAAAATATACCTTTAGTTTACCATTAGTGTATAAGATAACTGAGTGATACATGTTTCATTTGGTAATATGAACCTCTGCTGTAGTATTCATATTTTTACAGTTACTTTATCCTCTACTTTCTGGATTGTTATTACATTATTGGAGAAAGATTATGCTCTTTTTAAATAAATGGGGGCCCAAGTAGCATACAACATTGGGCCAACATTACCACTTTGGCCAAACATCGGACCTATATTGGCCCAATGTGGTATGATACCAGGGTTTATTCTTCTTACTGGCTTATTATCTTACCTTCAATTCACTCCATTCAAGTTTATCAAAAACTAAATGGAAATTAGTTGGTTTATGCTAGTTGGACTCTAGTCAGAATTCACTGCATCTACATTTACCATAAGTATCGCTCAAAGTGCAAGTGGTCTCTGCAAACATTTGTAAACCATGAATTGATTGTTTTGTAATATCTGTTCCATTGTTTCTTAGATGTAATTGGTTTACTTCTTGCGTTAAACTCAAGAATGATATTGGTTTCTTATTAATTGAATTCAACCAAAATTGAGTTAATTGTGGTGAGTCATTTTCATATTTGCAATTTTGGGAATAGTGTAAGCATGTGAGCAAGGCCTCAAAATGTGTTTTAGCATTGAAATGGAGTGATGATACTTTTGTTCTGAAGTAGTACTTTCAGTTATAATTATTTAAAAAATGATAAAATTAGACTATTTATCCAGTGATTCAACTGTAGACATTTTCTCTTGATAGTTTTTTTATTGCAGCTGGTTGCCTCCTATCCCTTTGTGTCAAAGACACTTAGAGAGGCTCATCTTCCCAAGGAAGCAAAAAGACATCATTGCTGTGGGGTTACCATCCAAAATGAAGGCATTGGCTACCATGATCTCAATGAACTCATCAAAGTGCCGAAAGACCTTGAGTTTACCATTGGTATGTTTCTTTTGGAATGCACACACTGCATGTTTGTGTTATTAGTGATCTTAAAAAAAAGAGTTCAATGAAGTATGCCAGTCAATGAAGGATAGATGTATTTTTTTAAATCCCCTCAACCTCGAATGAAATGTAATTCAACATCGCATGCTCAGTGGAGTCATTGACATGGTTGTTGACATTATTAGTCTGTTAAGATTTTTTTTAGGCTAGCAAAAACAGCTGTTTTCTTAAAGTCTGAGAGCAGTATGTATGATTATTAAGATCCTTATCTGCATGACTATGTAAGTCAGGATAACTCCTTATATCTTCAGGAAGTTTGGGACTCTTAATACATGTACTAGTAATTTCTAACGTAATTTGATTCCTTCTGTTCTTAGTAAAGCTGGCCTGCTCACAAAATGACGAAATTGTATGTTATGTGAGAAATTATTTTCATTGGTTTATTATTTTTAAGAATTCATGTGAATTTGATTAACACTATAATGCTGGATAGCATTTAGGTATTTAGCTCTGCACTAACTCAAAAATTAATTGTTGTATGAGATTGATATTAACTGACTTTTATTATTTTATGGTCTGAAAACTACCAGTAAAATATTACAAAAAAATAAATATGGTTGCCAGGTAACAGATGGCAACAGAAACGCAAGTATGTCACCGGCCTAACTGAACATCCGCGTAACTCCGGATCCGTTCAACTCGGATCCACAGAAGTCAAGGACTTACGATAATTGCTGGTTTTTAGTATTTAAATACTATGGTATGAAATGTTTATGCAGCATATTGTAAACTAATAATTCTTTTCCATACATGAATTCTTTGAAATTCCCCAATTTGAAAATTATACTAAAAACTTACTCTGAATTCTTCCAGAAATCAGTATTTTCAGAAAGAACCTTCAGTACTGCTGGAAATTTGGTTGATAAAAAAAGAAATCGATTACATTCTGACAGCGAAAATCTGCATTTTCTAAACAAAAACTTTTAATTTGTTTTCATTGAGTTTTCAATTTTATTGAAGAAAAAATAAACTTTGATTTACTTATGAAATTACCCAATTATATTTGCTCTCGAACATGCCCTTAATTTCAGTGAGTCGGGATTATATGACCATTATTCATTTATTATTTACTTTAAGAAATAAGATTCAGCTTCAATTGGGTTTATTTAGAGAATTCCCATGAAAGAAAGCATTATTTAATAATTTACAGATAAAAAGATTTGAATTTAATAAAATTGATATGGTTGAAAATGTCCAACATCCAACGAAATTTGGGATTAGGATTTGAGATTTGGATTCGATAAAAAAACGATTCGGATTTGGGATTTGGATTCTATCAAATTTTGGATTCGCCCCATCACTAGTATATAGCGTACCCTATGGAATGTATGTGTATTTACTTATGGAATGTATGTACTTATTTGACATATCGGTATTTGTGACTAAAAATGATATTTATTTCTCCAATTGTCCACAGTATTATGCATTGGTGAAAAGCATGGCAAGGTTAAGAGGGCAAATAAACACAGAATGATAGCATTCATGCTACCATCTCTTGATCATTGGGAAGAATATTTTATTGCAGAGGTTTTACTTTCGCCTCCCTGTAAAAAGAATTATTGCTGTTATTTACTGCCTAAATGACAGTTTTTTTGTCCACCCAGATTCATTTACGAGTAAAATATTATAAATATTCTTTAATATAAATGGGAAGGGAACAATGTGCTATGCTGAGTATAAAAAAAACATGCATGTTCTTTGCCTGACTAAACAGTCCAGTACTTACTTTCGCATTAGGTGTGTTATCACTGATGCAGCCAATCTCCAGTGACTTCTTTTATCGTTTCCTCTGCGATACTATTGCACAAAACAGTAATTGCTAACCTGTATGCCCAAAATGCACATGTTCATGCCTGTACACCTTGCTTTACCACAAACCAATGCTTACAGTTATGCTTTTGTTTTTCATTCATCTGCAGCCACATCAATGTACGAGCACTAGCAATTTCATTTCCCAAGTACACATCGAAGATATACCGGAGTTAGTGCATGGTACAATTACTGTGGGTGTACGGAGGGGATATGCTTGGATTGGAATCAGCCTCTGTCGCCCTTGTTAAGATTGCACAATGAAAGAATGCGATTCTACTCACATTGTCAGTGTGCAACACCTGTTGATTGAGTGCCAAAAATACCTCTCTATACGACAGAAGTTTTGGATTCACGGGGAACTTTCTAGTTACTTGTGCGATGAAGAAATAAAAATAAAAATCTTTTGAGTTTACTAATAGACGCGCGACTCCTTGATATTTTATAAATTATATAGGTAGGTGCTAAAAGCTGTAAAGCCAAACAATGCAATGTACACAATATCATTAAGAGTGAAAATAATCATCGCCGACGGTGCACCCTTAAACCTAAACTACTACAAAGGATTGGGTTTTCCGTTTTTCCTTCCACGTCTGCCCTGGTACCACAGCAAGGGATGGGAAAAGAAAGGAGTGGGGGAGCATTGCTCGAGTCAATAGATATATAACATTTTCAAGATCTATGCAATCTACACTGGATAGGAACACACATTTGTAGTTGTCTTTCCTGAATGTTAGTGGATTGATAGGAGTATGTTGGACGCCCAAAGAGCAAGAGGACATCAAAACACACTCTCTGGATTGTTAAAAATTATATTCTAATCATTGATAAACGATTCCTTCATGTGTACTGCAAAAATGACTCGATTGTCAGCAAGGGCTAAACAGATTTATCTAGTCAGCTTTATTATTTGACATGAATGCATACAATATGCACTTAATTTATTATACGTAGTTGTTGATGTTACTCACTTGTAGCAAACCTTCAAAGCAAGTGAATAGCCTCTCTAGTGCAAACTTTCAGCAGACTGGCATGGTGCTTTGCTGCAAACTTGCAGCACACCATCAAGGCTAATGAAAATCAAGCCTAGAGCAAACTTGCAGTAGATGTGCATGGTGACTTGCTGCACACTATCAAGACAAGTGAAAATCAAATCTTGTGCATACTTGCAGCACATGTGCAAGGTGGCTTGCAGCAAACTTGCAGCTCACTATCAAAACAAGGAAAATCTAGCAAGTGAAAATCAAGCCAGGTGCAAACTTTCATACTATCTGGGAAGAAATTTAACCACATTAGTGGACCCTGAATATTCCATAATATAGAAAAAGAATTGTATCATTATAAAGCTTCTCAAGGTCTTAGAATTATGATCTTAGTTTATATGATACTATGGAACCATAACCCTTGGAGCAATGAATTACCCTAGACTACGGCAACTGTAAAGTTTTACTGTCCCATTTTCATTCTAGAATAGTCCAGAATAAGCCCAGAAGCCTGACGGTCGGCGGGGGGTAAATCCCTTGCCTGTCAATCCAAGGTTCGCGGGTTCGAATACCACCCGGGGAGGTTTTTCACTAACCGGAGCATGGATGTCTGAGTTTGTGTAGTTGTTATTTGTTAAAGTACCCCATATACCACATGTTTTGTTTTCAGGTCAATGATAAAAAAATTAATTAATTAAGAACTTTTCAAAATTTACTCTCGAGTTGTCAGATTGTTGAGGTGAATCATGCGATAACTTTCATTTTCATGCTATTTATGTCAAGGTAGCCGAGAGTTCAGATTTTGTAAAGCACATCGGTCGGTTGCTGTGTGTGAGCAGTGACAGCATGCATAATTATCAGTGACTGCTGAAAATGTTAGAGAAGAAAATTATGAAATCGGGCCTAAATGTGTTCAATGCCAATGTTCACCCTGACCTTTACCGAATGAAAACAACTCATTTTCAATTGGCCAATTTGCCTGGCTACTGACATTCCACAGAGTGCACTCAGTCGATTTGTATTTTTATATGTATATATTTATTTTTGCATTTTAATTGCGTAATTCCTATATTTATGTCGAAGGAATACAAACTGAAGTTCTTTGTAATGCCAAACCGTGCCAACAACCTTGCTTCAATTTGTTATTTTCATTATAAGTCTCGATGGACGAACTCTCTCACAAATAGAGGAAGATTTAAATTCCCACCATAGTGCTTACTATAGTAATACTGTAATGGCCCAACTGTTGGCCCAACAGTTCTCAAACCGTTGGCCCAGCAGTAAGCCCCAGCATTCACCAGCAATCATATAACCATATATACACCAAGCTGCTGATTCCCCCTGGATGGGAGGGGGGAGTCAGCAGCTGAGATATAGCGGAAAGTTTGCTCCCACTCAATCGCTCAGTGAGTGCTACTCTGCACCCAATGTCAAATCGGACTTTTTAAACAAAAAAAAACAAGGAAGTCATGTCACAAATGCCAAAAACGTATGTTTGGTAAATGTCAAGGTGAAATAAGGGTTTGCAGGTAATGTGAGGAAACGTAAGAGTAAAAGATTTTACAAAAATCCAGATCTTAAACCTTTTTTTGTAAAACATATAACTTTACTATTTGTGTCATTTTAGCACTTCAGTTTTCTTTATGCCGTCAGCGTTATGTCATAATTATGTCTTTTAGGTCTTGTTTGTGTTAAAAAAATATGATATATATGTTTGTGTAAACAAAATATGCAAACCGCCAAAAGCAAGTGATCGCTAGTAAAGAGATAGAGAAGGAAATGCTTCTTTTTGTGCATGATTCTTTTTCGTTTTTTCTCTGAACAAAAAGTTAAGTAAGAGATTTCTTTTTAATTATTTTATGCTAATGAAAAAAAGCCGTCGAAAAAAAGGTGATAGTGTAATATTTACCGTAAAAGATGATTTTTGCACTCTCCTGCAAATTTGACTTGTTCCCCAGAACAACTGATTTTTTGTCATAAAGCGTTTTGTAAGCAGATTATTCTTCCCTCATACACTATGTTTTTGTATGATAAAAACTGTTTTTTACTTTGTTTTATGTCATTGTATTCAGTGAACCAGTATATCTTTGCTGTAGTGAAGTAGTTTTAAGATTGATAGTAATGTGTTATGACTTTCGTCTTGTACTACCTGGAAAAATGGAAATCCTTTAATAATTAAGGCCATAATCACTTTGGAAGACCATCAAGGGTCAAACTGAAGAGTTCAAAACACTTATAATATTCAAAAATATTAGTAAGCGACACCTAAATGCTTAGAGATCAAGACAAACCCCTAAATAATGCTAAGCGGTCAATTCACTGCTCACTGGCCTTTTCGGTAGGCAAGTTGTGGTGATTCGACTTTGTGGATTTCTACTTCTTTTTTTGCTGCAATTTGGACAACAGACAATATGGAGTAGATAATTAACTACACGTTGACTTACAAAGGTCAAACTATGCCAAAAAAAGACATTGATGCCAGATCAATCAGACTTTTTCACCATCACGATGATCAAATATCACCTATCAAACTATGTAATGTCTTAAACTAGAGTTGGCATTCCAAACACCCATAGTTTGGCATCATCCCTTGCGTGCTTAGCAATGAGTTGTGGGTCGTCACAGGGTTGAATCTGTCGCGGCAACAGAAACGCGGAGAAACGTAAGCATATCACCGGCCTAACGGAACATCGGCGTAACCTCGGATCCGTGTAACTCAGATCCACGTAAGTTGAGGACTCACTGTCGTTCTCCACCATTGGTACATAGAATCTGCACGACTGGTATATATCTTGATCTGGATAATATATCTTGATATTTTATTGGGGTGCGATATCGTGATATTTTATCGGGATGCAATATCATGATATTTTATCGAGATATTTATCGTGGTCACGATATCTATCGGGATGTTTATTGTGATATTTATCGTACCCCGATAGCGGGGCACGATAAGACGATATTTATTGTCACGATATGAGTTATCGTTATCGCCACTTTACGATATGCTAAAATTATCGTATCCTCCCCTGCCACTAATGAATGGGCCTAACAAAAGAAGAACGTAAAATGGGAGCGAGCAGAGCGTACTGAAGGCTGTGAATCGCTAGTTTGGACTGGCTTTAAGTGTTGTAGATTTGGCACACATCTTGTATTTTTAGTTTAATTAGCAGATAATACAAAACTAGAGGTGGGTCGAATCCACTTTTTCCTCGAATCTGAATCCCAAATCGAATCCAACTAAGATTTGAATCGAATCCCGAATCTACCTTTCCGTTTATGAACATTGTGATGACAGGCATGTTTCCTTTTCAAATAGTTATCATGCAGAGCAAAAGTGAATGCATGTGCAGTAAGTGTCTGTTATATCTGCAGTTTAATAAACAACATAACACTACAAAAAAATCTAAATCGAATCTGACCATATTATTAATATTTATTGCTGAAAAACCAAAACAAATTAACTCATTCAGGATACACTAATGTGTTTCCGACAAAATTATGCATTTTTTATTTTTTTCCAATTTACACATAGAACAAAAGAAATTTCACATGATTACTCAGTAGTTGAAGACTACATTTTAAAAAAAATTTTTTTCTTTAAGATAGTATACATTATTTACGTTTGACCTTCTTTAGCAGTAAAAAAAATTCTATATTATTTTAAAATATCGACCGTATTTACGCGTGTAAGCCGAGCACCTTTTTCCCCAAACGCCGGAGAAAAAATGGGGGTGCGCGGCTTATACGAATCCTCCAGATTTCGTGTTGGCCGCGAACCATTTTTCCTCAGATTCCTGTTGTTTTCTCTCCTAAGATTTGCATTCTGTCTAGTAGTAGTGGTATACTAGTCTTCGCAGCATGGTTTAGTAGTAAATCGTACATTGTAAAGTATTCTGAAATTTTGAAGTATGTAATTAAAAATATAAATCCGCGTTTAACAAAGTCTGAGCGTACAACGGTACTGGAAGAAACGCTAGATCAGAAACACCATTTGTCAAAGCAATAGATTTATCGTGTATAGATCGTAAGTAGAACAACTCATTGTAGCACTGATATGTATTTAAATATACTGTAAGCTGCCGCAAGGAGTTTTATGTTTTTTCAAAATCGTAAGCGGAGTTTGTTTTGGTATCACGTATCTGTAGCAACATTTTTACGTACTAATAGATAGCTCCTTTTGCGTACACATTAAAGCTACATTGCAAAGGCACAACAAAAAATTTGTTACCTGGTGGCAATAGTCGTATGCTCAGAGAATATACCTTCTTACTATCCGTGCTATCCGCTCCAAGCGTGAGAGTAGTAAACGCGTTCGAATCGATCATTTAGCATTTTAAAATAATTTGCTATTATCACCCTAAAATGAATTCTGATGTGAAATTTCAATAGTTTCCTGTGAGTATAAAGCTACATATTATAAATGATGCCGAAAAAATAGGAAATCGAGCTCCATGAAGGAAATATGGTGCATCTGAATCTAGCAGTGACGAAAACTAAGAATGAGAACTATTATGATATGAATATTCATTAGTGATTTATGATTATATTTCCGGGAATGTGTTTTTCTTTAGTTATATAAGAATTATAATTGTTATTACATTGAGCTTAGTTTTTTCCGTGTGTTCCCAAGACTTTTCGGTGTTGTTAAATCGTCCCAGTCCACAGCTACTACGCAGAGAGCAGACGAGATCACCGCTATCAGGTACGGATGGCGTTTGGCTTTTTTTTGTTGATATGCCAACGATTTCCGTAATAATAGAGTAATCACGGGTTGAAATTGTATATATTTTTGCAATTATTTCAGTTGGATGTTCTTTTGGACAAATGCCATTTTTATAGCTGGATGATGTGATCGTATGAAACTGTGATTACTGTGAGATGCTACGAGAAACAGATGCACAGTAAAAGAGGCCGTGCATTGATGACGATCGTGAAGCTAATAACACGTAATTCAATCAATTAATGAGAAAGACGTACACGTAATTTAGGCACAGCATTTCTATTAAAGAACGTGCATTCTTGTTATGACAAAATGATGCAGACTCAAGGGAAAAAATTTTTTTTTCGATAGAAACAATTTTTTCCTCACGAAACTGCCCGAAAATAGGGGTGCGCGGGATACACGAGGGCGCGGCTTACACAAGTAAATACGGTATCGTATTTTGGTAAACCCCGTATTAACACTAACGACTGCATTGTGCCTGCCATCTTACGGCAAATGGAGAGTTATCTCCGCCTACGAGTTCACGAGCGAAATTCCTCATGCATTTATCTACATCTAAATCACATTTTTATGATGAAAATTGCATCTTACGCTTTGATGCAGTAAAAATTGACGTGTTTAAGAGAGACAGTGAAAACGATGAATTATGTGGTTATGGCAATGAAGGTTACAGTAATATTCTTAAGAAAGCTTTAAAAAAGGTTTGATAAAATAAAATTGCTCTTTGGAATTCAAACTGGATTCGATCGAATCCAGCCAAAAATTTCAAATCCTCGAATCCAGTAAGATTCGGTGGATTCGGGGGGTTAGGTGGATTTGAGAACCCATCTCTATACAAAACACAATAGTTTATTTTTGGTAGGCGATGCATCGCCCTTGAGAGATATCTGTCGTAATACCGAGCGTATACCGTATTAGGAACTTTTTGGCCTCGCTATATCCGCTATATTTTACATGCAAAACATAGGCCTTTTGGCGGTACAAAGACAATCACTCGCTATAACGCGATTCTCACAATAAGTGGTACTAACTATCCTGGGCTTCTACTGTATTTGATAGGATTCGACCGAATCTTCGAATCCCTCCCCCAACCCTACTTTTATTGGTTACTTGCTGTGATTAAAAAATTGCATTATTTATGCATAGTAATTCTGTTAGTAAGATACTGTTTATTTTTAGCATAAACACATGCATAGTGAAAAAATATCAGAGTTGATATGAATAGCATATTGAAGCAAAGTAAATTTGTTAAATAATAATCGCGGATCAAATTAAAATAAATGTTTTGTTTTTCCATGGTTGTCATGGGGGAAATAGTTTGTTGATAACGAGGATTCGGGGCATAACGATATTGAACACGAAAGAGAATGGTTGTATCATTGATTGAATAAAAACTTAATCCAACAATTTGGTAGCAGAGCGTGGTTATAAGATACACGAGTGAAATTTCCAGGAGGTCAAGAAAAGTGACAAGGGAAAATGTCAGACTTTGGAGTTTCAAGAATCGAGCCTCTAACAAACAAGAATTATGGACTTTGGAGCATGAGATTGGTTGCAGTTCTTAAGGCGAAAGGATTGTATCAAGATATCATTTTCGGTGATGAACCAGAGAAGAATGGTGCTGATGCAGCGGCTGTGGCGAAGTGGGAAGCCTGGTCAAAGAAGAACGACGAGGTCAACATGCTGATCATTATGACACTTTCGGCGGAGCAGGCGTTAGCATGTCAAGGTATTTCCAATGCAAAAGAGTTGTGGCTTTTGTTAAAGAAACGTCATGACGGTGTTGAGAAACATAGAAAGACTCAGTTAATGATTGAATTGGCTAAATTAGAAAAATTAGAGAAAGAAAGCATTGACGGTTATTTAACTAGAGCTCAAACATTAGAGACTCAACTTAAGGAAATGGGTAATAATATTGAAGATTATGAATTAATTATGTACGTAATCGAGGGTCTACCAAAGAGTTTCAGTGAAGTTGCAACAGCGATTTCTTCCAATCCAACGGTGGATTTCGAATTCATGAGAGGAGCACTTTTGCGATATGAGGAGAAAAACAAGAAATCAACCAATGAAGGAGAGGTCAAGGCTTTTAAGGCGAAGGTGCAGACTAAGAAAAAATGTTTCTGTTGTGGCAAAATTGGACATTTTGCTCGTGATTGCTGGCACAAGGACAAGGAGAATTCAATTGAGACTAAAGAAAATTCAAAGGATTTTTACAAGAATAAGAGCAAATTCAAGGGAATTTTCAAAGGAGGCAAGAATCAACATGCATTTGAAGTGAGGGAGCATCACAAGATAAATGCAGAAAATGGAGTCACTTGGATGCTTGATTCGGCGTGCACATCTCACATGACTCATCAAGAGGAGTTATTGATTAATAAGAGGAAAGACAATGTGGAGATCGTGACGGCTGAAGCAGGCAGAAAGATTCACGCTGAATTTCGAGGAGAAATTGAAGGAACCAGCTATCTTGACGATGGTGAGGTAGCATTAACTATAAAAGACGTACTTTATGTTCCAGATTTAAACAGCAACTTGATGTCAGTTCCAAGTCTGGTCAAGATGGGCAAGAAAATAGTTATTGATGAAGATGGATTTGGAATTTATGACAAGAAAACAGGAGAATTAGTTGCACAGGGGATCTTTGAAGCAGATGCTTTTATGTTTCGAATGAGCACGGACAGCGATGAACGAGAGCTGAAGAAAGAAGTTTGCTTTAGCACAAGCGAAATAAATAGTAATTTATGGCACCAGAGGCTTGGTCACATTAACAATAATTATCTTTCTAGATTGGCGAAAGAGAATCTTGTCAGAGGACTCGAAAATGTGTCGATCAAGGACGACAACTGCGAGGATTGCATTCAAGGGAAACTGACGAGAGCACCATTCAAAGAAGTCGAAATCGAAGGTGCACAGCAGATCTTGGAAAGACTGCACGCGGATTTGTGTGGTCCAATGCAACAAGAATCAATTGGAGGGAGTAGGTACATGCTGACTATTGTGGACGAGTACAGCAGAAGATATTTCGTCGATTTTTTGAAGAGTAAAAGTGAAACTGCCGATAAACTGATCGAGTTTATTGAGAGAAAAGAGAACGAGACAGGACAAAAGGTCAAGAATTTTCGCTCAGACAATGGTACGGAATTTACCAACGACACATTGCAAGAATATTTCAAGAAGAAAGGCATCAAGCACGAGAGAACGACGATCTATTCTCCACAGAGCAACGGAATTGCTGAGAGAGCCAATCGAACGTTGGTGGAAATGGCTCGAACGTTACTCATTGCAGCTGGATTAACACTGATGTTTTGGGCAGAAGCCGTGTGGACTGCGAGCTACTTGCATGATCTTTCACCTACGAAGAAGAGGGATCAAGTTCCACTTGAGATTTGGAAAAACAAGAAACCATCGGTCAGACATCTCAGAGTTTTTGGCTGCAAGGTCTTCTACAGAAATGAAGATGTTCAAAAAAAGAAGCTTGACGTGAGATCAAAGGAAGCTGTGTTCGTGGGATACTCGAAGAACAGGAGAGCCTACCGAGTATTTGACTTGAGTGACAGGAAGATTCACGAGAGTCGAGACGTAAAGTTCATTGAAGAAAAAATGGGTTTTCAGAAGAAGGAAGAAGACGTTGGTTATGACGAGACTAACTACGTTTTTATCCCAATTGAGAGGCAAGAGAATCGAGACGAACGACACGAGGAAGAAAACAATTCAGGAATTATCCATGACGTTGTTGAAGATTTTCAAGGACAATTCGACAGTGATGATGATTCATCTCATAAAAATCCGTTGGTAATTGTTCAAGCTGGAGAGAGAAGAAGAGGGAGAAAAAAAGGTGACACGAACGATGTCCTGAAACAGAGACACCAAGAAGAATTAAAAGGAATAGAAGATGAATTAAGACAACAAGGAGTAAGAAGGTCAACGAGAGAGAAGAAGGAGCCCGATTGCATTGTCAATATGGTGCAAGAAATCAATCCAAGGAACTACAAAGAAGCAATCGAGTCCAAGGACAAGATCAAATGGATTGAAGCAATGAACAAGGAATTGAAAAATATGAAAAATTATCAGACTTGGGAAATTGTTAACAAGCCAAAAGAGGTAAAATTAATTCAAAGCAAATGGGTTTTCAAGAAAAAGGGAACCAAAGATGCAGAAGTATACAAGGCAAGACTGGTAGCTGATGGTTCACGACAGCGAATGGGAGTGGATTACAAAAGCTCTTACAGTCCAGTGATGAAGCAAGAGTCATTGAAGACACTGTTGGCAATTGCAGCGAAGAAAAATTACAAAGTGGAGTTCATTGACGTCGAAGCAGCGTACTTGAACGCAGAATTGGACAGGCATGTGTACATGAATCCACCAAAAGGAGTAAACATTGAAGAAGGGAAGATATTTAGACTAAAGAAGAGTTTATATGGACTTCCAGAAGCAGGAAGATGTTGGTTTAAGAAATTATCTGGAATTTTGAAGGAATTGGGATTGAAACCATGTAAAGCAGATCCATGTGTATTTGTCGAAGAGTCAAAGAAGGGATTTTTGGCAATTGGATGCTACGTGGATGACTGTATAATTGTTGGTGACAGTCAAAAGAAGATTGATCAACTGGTGGAAAAACTGAAAAAGCAATTGAAGATTAAGGTGTCAAAGGAGGATGAAGTGAAGTTCCTAGGAATAAAAATCAAAGAAGAAAAAGAAGGATTTATCATGGAACAATCAAGCTACATCGAAGAAGTTATTGAGAGATTCGGAATGGAGAATTGCAATGGAGTGAAGACACCAGCAGCAAGTGGAGTCAAACTTGACGATTACGAAGATTCGGAGAAAGCAAACAAGGATTTGTACCAAGAAATACTTGGATGTATTGGATATTTGGTGAGAGGGACGAGGCCGGACTTGGCATACACCTACAGCAAACTATCGCAGTACTCAAAAGATCCAAGGATGATTCATTACGAGGCGTTGAAGAGAGTTTTGAGATATTTGAAGGGGACCAAAGGGTATCGTTTGAAGATTGGCAGAGAAGTTGGAAGACTGGAGATTAGTTCAGATGCCAGTTGGTGTACCACTTTGGATTCGAAATCATTTGGCGGATATTCAGTGAAGATTGGAGACGCATTGATCAGTTGGAGAAGCGGAAAGCAGAAGATGGTAGCTTTATCAACTATGGAATCGGAGTTGGTGGCATTATGTGATGGAGTTTGTGAGGGCATCTGGTTGACAGAGTTGTTAGAAGAGCTGGGACAATTTGAAGTTGTTGAACGACCAATAAAAGTTCGAACTGACAGTCAATCAGCATTGAATTGGAATAACAATGAGAAGATCAACAAAGAAAACAAGCACATCAGAAGAATGTATCATTTTGTCAAGGATGAAATCAAAAATGGTGAGGTGGTTCTTCATCACGTGGGTTCAGCAGACTTGGAAACTGATGTTTTGACCAAGGACGTCAGCGAAGCATTAATGAAGAAGCACATTCCAAACTTGAGTTTAATTATTTAAAATTTGTCACGCGAAAGGAGGAATTTGAAGCAAAGTAAATTTGTTAAATAATAATCGCGGATCAAATTAAAATAAATGTTTTGTTTTTCCATGGTTGTCATGGGGGAAATAGTTTGTTGATAACGAGGATTCGGGGCATAACGATATTGAACACGAAAGAGAATGGTTGTATCATTGATTGAATAAAAACTTAATCCAACACATATTATTATGATTATTACTTACTTTTGACTTAACTGTGGCAGCAATTTGTATATTTTATCATTCATCCCAAATATGAAGAAATCCTGAAAGTGGAGTCCCCTGAGGAATATCAGAAGGAGTCGTGGCAGATGGATGAAGATGAGAAGGTGCAGAGGGTGAACCATTTGAAAACTGAAGGGAATGAGCTGTACAATGCCAAGAAGTATGATACTGCCATGGAGAAGTACTCGGAAGCCCTGGGGATGCTTGAACAGCTGATGCTGAAGTAAGATCACCTGGTCACGTCTCTGTTTGCCAGTTGTTAACTAGAAGTTACTCACCTTAGCTTATTTTTCTTTGTTCTTTATGGTAGCTAGCCACCCAGTGACTTGTCTGCCAACATCTTTAATTCATCTATATAATAGCTAGTTGTGCACAACTATTATGGCACGTGATTAAAATTCTTATCATCAACCATTAACCTGCCAACCTTGGTAGTGGAGGGGTAGATCTCTTGGCTGTCAAACTTGAGATTGTGAGTTTGAGTACTGCCTGGGGGGATGTTCACTTTCTGGAGAGAATTTATGCTTTTTGTGAAATTTAGTCAAGTTAATTGTAAGAGAGGACTTCATAATCCTAAATTCACTGAATAAATGAAGAGTCTTTTGGCTGAGCTTAAAGCCACCGAGTTCATCCACCGGGTTGCGGATGGTGGGTCGACCTCTAGATATAGGGGTTAGCTGCAAGATAAGCGAGTTAACTCATCAAATAAGCAGTCATGGACAAAAAGCGACGGCATTCCGAGGGGGTATTAGTGTATCCCTGGGTAAGGTAGACCTCTAAATAATATAGAACCTGTGAAGATGCCATAACTTGGTGATGGGAGGCCACCAACAATTACGCTTCTCATCACCCGGAGAAGAGGGCAGCAGCTCTTCTTCATATGAGTGAAGTTGGAGACCACAGTGGTCGGTAGAGCAACAC
This sequence comes from Platycnemis pennipes, assembly GCA_933228895.1. Classification (NCBI taxonomy): domain Eukaryota; kingdom Metazoa; phylum Arthropoda; class Insecta; order Odonata; family Platycnemididae; genus Platycnemis; species Platycnemis pennipes. The sequence goes on from OW121851.1 coordinate 37,351,093, forward strand.
TCATTTCACTACAGGCGTGGTAGCAGTTACTTTAACCGCTGTAATACTGTGATCTGGAAGGCAAGGGGAAACCACCACATTATTATCCCGAGGAGTCGGCTACTCCACTCTTTTCTTTCTTATCAAGACGTGATGGAACCCTCTCAAGTAAAATATTCCGGAAGTAAAATAGTCCCCCATTCGGATCTCCGGGCGGGGACTACTCGAGAGAGTACATCAGTCAAATGTGATAAACTTTTTAGGGTTAGGGACATGGAACGTGAGATCGCTTTGGACCTGTGGAAGACTGGAGAACCTGAAGTTGGAAATGCGAAGAATGGACCTCGGCGTATTAGGAATCAGCAAAATGAAGTGTCCCGCTGATGGAGACTTTTGGAGTGGAAGCTACAGGATTATGCATACGAGATCATTAAATGGTAATGCTGGAGTAGTGATCATACTCAGAAAGAGCACCGGAATGCGTGTGAAGAGCTTCCTGCAGTACAATGAAAGGATAATAATGGTGAAGATCGAGACCAAACCTGTAGATACCGTGGTGATGCAGGTTTACATGCCTACGACGGACTATGAAGATGAAGAAGTGGAAGATGCCTATGAAGATATCACGGAAGTTATAAAACAAGTAAGAGGAGAAGAAAACCTAATTATTATAGGAGACTGTAATGCCATCATCGGTCATGATAGAATAATAACTGGAATATACGGATTGGGAAACTGAAATGAAAGAGGAGAAAAACTGATGGAGTTCTGCACACAACATAAGTTAGTGGTAGCCAACACATTGTTTGACAATCACAACCGAAGAGGATACACATGGAAAATGCCAGGAGACAGAAGAAGATTTCAAATAGACTACATTTTAGTGAAGCAGAGATTTAGAAACCAAGTGAAGGACTGCAAAACATACCCTGGGGCAGACATCGACAGTGACCATAATTTAGTGATGTAGAATGCCATCTAAAATTCAAGAAATTGAAGAAAACAAAGAAGAATATATGACAAGTAGAAAAACTGAAGGAGGCTCAACAGCAGCTGGCATTTCAAAAAGCAGTGTTAAACAACATACCTAGGAGAGAACCTGAATGAAAAATCAGTGGAAGAGTGAGAAGAAGTGCCTACCTTTGCAGTTTCATTAATGGTTACTTTTTGATTTATATAAGGATAATGAAGTTATCCCCAGATGACAAGGAGGTTATTCTTGTGACTACCTGAAATGTTAGAATATTTCTTATTTCCTACTAATGTTAAAATGTATAATATAGAAAATTATTAAATATTTCATTATTTGCATTGATTTGCTTTATAATGCATTCATGGTGGTAAGACTAATTATTCTTACATTCAAATTGCTGGAGGAAATCCATTTAAATGATATCAGGCCATTCAGTCCTTGCAGGCAAGTAATTTGTGGGGATAAATAAGGCCTTTGTTAAATAATGGACCCTCGTACTGTGCATCAAATAAACAATTTGAAATCAAATTTATGAAAATTGTGTTATGATACATAACATTTATTGTGTTATGTACTGTATTTCATTTTATTCTCAAAACTTATTTGCAAATTCAATGTATTTATTGTGTGTCAAGCATCTGGCATTTTTTTACTCTCATTTGCTTTAATCTACGTAAACCTACGTAATACTCTGTGAGCCACCATGGGGTGTGTGGCAGGGGGCTTTATGTGGTTATGGTATTGGAATGATCCTTGAATTTACTTTTGCTATTTTATTAGAACTCCTCATTGGGATCAGAAGTTCAGAAATTTGTGAATGATGGCATGTACCTCTAGTATGGCTTCTTGGCTGTACTTCATGGCATTTAATGTTGTTCTTTTTTTCCTCACCAGGGAGAAGCCAGGGGATGAGGAATGGTTGGCCCTTCAGAAGATGAAAATTCCTTTGCTGCTCAATTTTTCACAATGTAAGCTTATCCAAAATGACTTCTACACTGTCATAGAACATTGTTCATCTGTTCTGAAAAGTGACCCTGGTGAGTTGATGTCAGATTCATGGAATTCTAATAGCAATATATTGTGTATTTAACTTTTAAGAACACCTGTATCATATGAATGTATAGTCTTGAGTTTTTAGAGAAAACTTTCCAGCGGAAAAGTAGAAGTCAATTTATTTTCAGAAGTAATACCGTATTTACTCGTGTAAGCCGCGCCCTCGTGTATCCCGCGCACCCCTATTTTCGGGAAGGCTCGTGAGGAAAAAAATTATTTGTCAGAAAATTATTTTTTTTGCTCTTGAATCTGCATCATTTTGTCATAACATGAATGCATGTTCTTTAAGAGAAATGCTGTGCCTATATTACATGTATGTCTTTCTCATTAATTCATTTAATTACGTGTTAATATCGTCACGATCGTCATCGCGTCGTGCATCGATGCACGGCCTCTTTTACTATGCATCTTTTTCTTGTAGCATCTCACAGTAATCACAGTTACATGCGACACATCATCCAACTATAAAAATGGCATCTTTTCAAAATAACATCTAACTGGAATAATTGCAGAAATATGTACAATTTCAACCCGTGATTACTTTATTATTACGGAAATCCGTTGGCATATCAACAAATAAAAGCAGAACGCCATCCGTACCATATAGCGGTGGTCTCGTCTGCTCTCTGCGCAGTAGCTGTGGACTTGGACGATTTAACAACACCAGAAAGTCTTGGGAACACACGGAAACAACTAAGCTCAATTTAATAACAATTATAATTCTTATAAAACTAAAGAAAAACATATTCGCGGAAATAGAATCGTAAATCACTAATGAACATTCATATCATAATAGTTCCCATTTTTAGTTTTCATCACTGCTAGATTCAGATACACCATATTTCCTTCCAGCAGCTCGATTTTCTACTTTTTCGGCATCGCTTATAATATGCTGTTTTGTACTCACGGGAAACGATCGCAATTTCACATGAGAATTCATTTTTAGGGTGATAATTGCAAATTATTTTATAATGCTAAATGATCGATTCGAACTCGTTTACTACACTCACGCACGGATAGTAAGAAGGTATAATCTCTCAGCATACGACTCTTGCCACTATGTAACAAATTCTTTGTCGTGTCTTTGCAATGTAGCTTTAATGTGTACACAAAAGGAGGTATCTATTGCGTAAAAATGTTGCTACATATACGTGATACTGAGACAAACTCCGCTTACGACTTTGAAAAGACATAAAGACGCCGCCCTCCTTGTGGCAGCTTACAGGATACAATGTACACTTAAATAAATATCAGTGCTACAAAGTGTTGTCCTAAGTACGATCTATACACGATAAATCTATTAATTTGTCAAGTGGTGTTTCGGATCTAGCGTTTCTTCAGATCTAGCGCTTTCAAATACCGTCATACGCTCAGACTTTTGGATTTTTATTACAAATTACTTCGAAATTTCAGAATACTTTACATTGTACGATTTACTACTAGACCATACTTACCAATTAACGTCGATATGTTTACAGAATGCGAAACTTAGGAGAAAAAAACAACAGGAATTTGAGGAAAAACAGTGCGTGGTTTACACGAAAATCTGGATGATTCGTGTAAGCCGCGCACCCCCATTTTTTCACCGGTGTTTCGGGAAAAAAGGTGCGCAGCTTACACGAGTAAATACGGTAGGTATGTATATGGGACCTGAAATTTTATGGATTAATTAAAGTATTTAGTGGACTCCACAGTAAGTTTTATTAGGATGACCTAATTTTCAGCACGTAGTGTCATCATTAGGTGACCTAGTCACCTGATGATGACACTACGTACTTGCTGTGGATTCCTCTAAATTCTTTCATTTATCCATAATGGAAAACTTACACCATATCTCACCGGAATTTTTTACCTCTACCTGAAATTTTGTCGAAAAATTCATAAATTTATTATAAAATTGATATTATTAACTTCTATTCTATAAAATTTAGTTTTTACTGAGTTAATTCGTCAGTTGCATCCTAAAGGATATCTGAAATGCATGGAGCAGTATGTGATACATATAATGAAATCAAGAAAAGTAAGAAAATGAGGTTTGAAGTCTTGAAGCAGAATCTTTTTGTTTTACATAAAAGGCCCCACCCATGAAGCGTAGCTTTTAACGATGAAAAGAAAAAAAAAACTATATAATACAGTAAAGTCTTTAAGGTTAAATTTATGGGACCCAAAATTTTTCCATTTCACTATATCGAAATTCATTATAAATGATACTAATGAAATGTTATATTATCATGAATATGCATTTATTAAACAAAATTCAATGATTAAAGTTTAGTTGAGAAATGGGGTTGGTTTAAGAACTTTATTTGATTACAATCAAGTTAGAAGTTAACAATTCTTGCTAACAAAATTGCTGTAGAATCTGAACTTTAGCATTTGTGGTGTGACTCATCAGTATTTAAATTTCAAATTGAGAATAATGCCTCTGTTTATTGGTTGTGACTTACTTGTTATTGGTAGCAGGCATAGCCACATTATAATTTTTTAGCTTGTCATTATTTACATTATGAATTAGTGTATTTATAAAGGTTGCTTTACACAATACAATTTTTTGTACGATTTATTGTACGAACGTTTGTATGAGGAAATTGTGCCGTGTAAAGCGGCAAATTGTGTGAATGCTTGTGCAAATGTCTGAATGACTGAACATGAAATTGAACCTGTTCTAATTCCATTCAGACAAACATACAATTTCGTTCAGATTATTCAAGCATTTGTTCAAGAATTGTACAAAAAATTGTGTCGTGTAAAGTGGCCTTAACAATCCTAATCATTCCTGTCCTATTAAATTTCCCTATTTTGTCAGGCAATGTGCTTATATCCAACTGTAATTCCTTTTTTGGAAAATGGTTGATGTAAGCTAGGCTTATTATGCTCATATAATGCTGGAAGCTTTTGGATGTTAATTTTCTTAAAATGTCAAGAATCCACACCCCTACTGGCAATCGGGAGTTTCATCTTATCTGTTCTTGATTGGTGTGCATATAGCACCACTGTAATTCTTATTTTGCTTCTTTTCCCTTCATGACATTTTTCGCCCTTCAAGCTAGGTGTTGAGTGTGGCAGTGCTGAAAAAAGGATGTCAAATTTATCGAATTTATATGTAACTTGTGGTGTGTAAGATTTCAACATAGGGTTCATTTTTTGTGCCATTCAGAGATACTCTCTACATCAACATCTTTCATTTCACCACACATTTTTGGAATATTTTAAAGAATCAGGTATTTGGAACTGATCAGCAATTGCCTTCAACTTTTCCTTTTCTTTAAGCAATCGCTTGCTTACTGAAACATTTTTTTCTTAATAATTACAAAAAATTTCAAGCAGATGAAATTTCATCGATGTACGAATATCTTATCCGATATCAATATAAAATTGTGTAAGCACATAGCTTTTACCCATCCGCTTCAAATTTATCTACAAAAAGTGGTCTTCTTGAAAAAGCATACTGCATTCACAATCTTGCAAGTTTTTTTGTAATTATTTCGGATGGTAATATTGCTAGTCGCTAAATGCACCATTGGGAAATCTTTTGTGCAACAAAACAATGAAAGATTTTAAAAGGTGGTAATATCAGATAACTAAAGCGACGCGTATGAAATATCTCGGATTTCTCTCAGAGATGTCTCTGAGACTTTTCAGATAGCTGAGCATGAGACCACTGCATTGGTCTCGCGGGTACCTCTCAGAGACGTCTCTGAGATGTTTCGGATAGCTATGCATGAGACCACTGCAGTAGTCTCGCAGGTACCTCTCAGAGACGTCTCTGAGATGTACCGAGACGTCAATGTCTCAAGAGACGTCAATGAGACGTACCGAGACGTCATTGTCTCAAGAGACGTCAATGAGACGTCTCTGAGACATGTGTTGCTATGTGGGATAGTCTTTCAGATGCAACTGTTGCAGCAGGAGTGCAAAGAAATTGCCTGCTTAACACTTGTAAGCTAGGGTAGGCCGTTGTATTCTTCCAGTATGCCAAAGACTCAATTTGAGGAGAGAGAAGTCCCTCTGTCAAGTAAGCTTTTAATTATTCCTCTTCTTTCAAGCATGTTGATAGACAAAACGGTCTCGGGCGTAACTCTGTGGAACTTCTCCATAAGTTTGAATGAAAAACACTGCGATTCCACATAAAATATTTATTACCTACGACGTAGCGAAACCTAGGTCGTAAGTAATAAATATTTTATGTGGAATCACAGTGTTTTTCATTCAACCTCATGTTGATAGAGATGAATGTTTCATAATTTTAGAGTAATGAGCCCACTTACAATCCTTACTAGCACTATCATTGGGCTCTCTCTCATACATTATCTGCTGAAAAAATAGCTCAATGAAATTTTTCAAGGAAAATAATAATTTACGTCACTAATGAACAATACCCGACTGCAGACTCTAAAAACTATGAATTTTTGAGGATATGCAAGATTAAAATTAGTTTTTAGAACAGAAGTTTGATAAAGAAATAAATTGAAAGAGGTATGATATCATTCCTTCCAACAATTAAGTACATGTTTAGTTTTTAGAATACCCACCTTATCATTTTGTTTTGTTGTTAATTGTTTCATTCTCTGCAGAAGTTTGGATTTGGCTTGGTTGAAATTATCAGTAGATTTGAAGCAGCTTCCCTTCAATCGAGGATCAAGAAGAGTAGAAGTAGTATATAACTCATTGGTTTCCAGAGCGCTGTATCTTATTTTCAGAGAAGATAGGAGTTTGTTTTTTAACCCTGATGCTTGCATGTAGTTTCCATTCCTAATACCTTCAACTGTGCTGTTCACCATAGGAATGATTTCCAAGGCTGTGACATGTTCACAACTCACAGTGTTTGTGGCCTCATTGAATATTTTCATCAGCTGTGCTTCTTCATTCATTAAATCCCACTGGGACTTTGTAAACGTAGATGGAAATTTAGTTTCAGCTGCAGCAAGCGTTACTACATTCCTTTGCTCCAGTAATCGATTGAATATGAAATAAGTGGAATTCCACCTTGTAGGTTCATCTTGTATGACTCGGTGAACTTTTATGCTCATATATTTCTTCCATTGTCGCGAACTACGAAAGACACTTTTTCAGCAATGCCCCATTCTTCTAGGGTTTTGATCAAAAAGTTCCTTATGTTATCCACATTATGTGAAACTTCTGGGAAAGGAACAACATCAAGGCAAAAATGTTTAAGTTCATACATGTCACTCACAAAATGTGCAGTTATGCTCAAATAACTGTCATTAGCAGTGGAAGTCCATAAGTCAGTAGTGATTGACACAGTATTGGCACAGTTCAAAAGAGTTAACCTCAAGCCTTGCTTCCTCATACAAGATAGGAATCACTGAAGTGGATAGATGCTTTCTAGAAGGATTAGTGTACCGAGGCTCAAGATAAGCAACTAACGCACGAAATCCTTTGTTCTCCACAATGAATGGCTGATTGTCCACACATATCAACTGTGCAATAAGTTTGGTAATCATTTCACCCCTGTGGTTCCCGGGTTTAAAGTTTTGGTAGCGGTAGAAAGCCTCTTTTAATGTTTCCTGTTTAGCATCACATTTTAATTTCTTAGCAACTTTTTGTTGCCTACAAAATGTAGTTTCGCTGTTTGGGGAATCTGGAGGGCTAACGTAACCGTTCGATGAGGAAGCAATTGGAGAACTTGCACAAGGGTCATCAACATCCTCTGCATTCAGTTCTTTACTGATATCGATTAGTGAGCTTTCAACATTGTTCTTCACTTGCCTCTGCCTTTCAATTAGACCAACATGTTGTTTTAAATGTTTCTTCATGGCTGTAGTTGTCACACTCTTGCCTCCTCTTGAAATACGTGATCCACAATGCACACATTTTGCATATGCTTTGTTGTCTTCACTGACAGTAAACTTTTTCCAAACCTCCGATATAACAATGTTGTTTCACAAAAATATCCTCGGACGTTTTATCACAGGCGTAACCACAACTCGTCCCAAGTTCTCGATTCTCTGCTGCAATGCGATGCGACCAGATACACGATCACCAACTTGAAGCAAGGCACAGATACCAATGCGGTGATTTAAATTACTATCTTTCAGATAAATATTCCAAATAATTCGACTAAATTTAAAAAAAATAACTTTTTCTCTAAGATATGGTACGTTATTTACGTTTGACCTTCTTTAGCAGTAAAAAAAAAAAATTCTATAGTATTCGAAAGTATCGTATGTTGGTAACCCGTATTAACACTAATGACTGCATTGTGCCTGCCATCTTAAGGCCAATGGAGAACTATCTCCACCTATGAGTTCACAAGCGAAATTCATCATGCTTTTATCTACATTTAAATCACATTTTTATGATGAAAATTGCTTCTTACGTTTTGATGCAGTAAAAATTGACGTGCATAAGAGAGACAGTGAAAATGATGAATTATGTGGTTATGACAATGAAGGTTACAATAATATTCTTAAGAAAGCTTCACAAAAGGTGTGGTAAAATAAAATTGCTCTTTTGAATTCAAACTGTATGCGGTTGAATCCAGCCAAAAATATCAAATCCTCGAATCAAGTAAGATTCAGTGGATTTGGGGGGGTAGGTGGATTTGAGAACCCATCTCTAAAAGAGACTTGACTGTACATTAAAATGTATACAATATGTTGTAGTGTTAAGGAAGGGCTCAATTGCATCACACATGTATATTAAGATATGATGTGACTTCATGCCTTTTAATTTGTATAATGAGTAAGAAACCTTGTGGTAAGAAAAATAAGCTCATAATTTGTTTAGTTGTTTCAAGTCATTCATTTTTGGAATTATCCATGCATAATTTTTTTTATTCTTCATAAAAATTTTCAGCTACATATGTGAACATTTTTGATGGCTTTAGGTTAAAATGTATTTACACAATATCCACTGAGTTTTGATGGCTGCTATTCGTAAACCATTGGCAATGAGAGGTGAACCATTAATTTTTGGAGGTTATAATTTGGTTTTGTGATCATAAAAAACCTAATCCTCCTCGGGTGCTTTGAAACATTCAAATTCATGATTGAAGTTTGCAAACAATGCATTCAAGGTGCTCAGAAGCTACTAGAATGTATTGCTCCTGTTGATAATGGAGATTAGAAAGATCTGTGGATGCCTCACCAGATTTATTAAATTGGTTCCCTATGAAATGTTTTCACAAAGTTAGTTTTTCACTTAAAAACAATGCAGCAGTTTGTTCCATGTTCATTCCCAACTGAGCATGAGCTTCAATGCTTAGGTACTTCAGCCATTGAATTGAGAACTTAGAATCTAGTAATGAATGGAAACTGCTGGCCCTAATTGCCATATCAATAACCTCTTGCATGGAAACCTGTGACGGTCAATGAATTTCTCAGATTCATCTCATCATAAGCCATGCATCTACAAATTCTCCAACTCAAGAATCATCTTTTTTCTGCAAATAAACTCACTTATATGGCTTCATAGACAATCACCATCAAGTGCATAAGATATGCTGTGATAATAATGGTGAAAATTGGTACTTCCAGATAAAAGATTTTCATTATGTTTATATTTCTCTAAAAATATGTATACAGAATGCTACTTTGTAATCTTATAGCTCTTCTTCTTTGAGTGTTTTGTTCTATGATAACATGATCTGAGGTTGCATCATGAGTAATTTTCATTCTTACATTTATAATAATAGATGTAATATTGATGAAGGATCTTGTTTTTTCACTGTGAATGATGCTCTTTAAATCTTCTTGGGCTCCATTGAGTTGTCATTGCTTTTAAATATTGTATACACAGTGGAAAAAGTCATCAGAGTGCATGGTTGGAATCAAATGCAATCTCACTTATCATTTTTATAGCATTTCAGTTGGATGGAACTTGATTCCTTTTTTCTATCACTATTTTTATTTTTCCCAAATTCTGAAGACAATGTGAAAGCACTATTTAGGCGTGGAAAGGCACACATTGGAGCGTGGAACCCTAGAGAGGCCAAAGAGGACTTGGAGAAGGCAGCCAAGCTGAACCCATGCCTCTCATCTGTCATCAATGAGGAACTGCGGAAACTTGAAAAGATGGAGAAGGAGAAGGACAAGGAAGATGCAAGCAAGCTCCGGGGGAAACTCTTGGCTTGAAGCTTGTTTCTAAGTGTTTGTGTGGGCCTGCTGATGGGGAAGGTGCCAGATATGAAGTGCATTTTGAGGGTGTTGAGTGAATGCTTTTAGCCAGAAAAAAATATGATTGAAGTTGAAGCCGAAACTAACAAATATAGGTGAGAGAACTGAGCATATTTATTATTTGTTGTGAGTTATGTGAGTGCTGATTGAATTGGCATTCATAATCAAATTTATTTAGTGATATTTGTTAAACTGTGATTAAATTTTAATATCAGATGTGTCATAAGACAGAGGTCCAGTCACAATAAACATAGGTGTAAGTAGATGGGGAAATCATAATTCTTTTTACTGGGAGGGATGTGTTTAAGTATCGTTTAATCTGAAATCATTTATTGTCCCAGAACTCGGAGATTTATGCATCCATTTCTTGGATGTGTGTTATCTTATATGTGTTTTATGCCATCTTGTGGTGTTCTGTGTTTGGTTAGTAAGTTTTGGTGCTGTGACGACTCCATATGTGTCCGCCTAGCTACATTGAGTTTCATTGAGTTGATTTTGATGGATGATGATATTTCATCAAAAATGCATGGTGATAGAAATTAATCAGTCCAGACAAACTTTTTTCTGTAAATGCTTCTGCTCGAACTATTGTTTTTTTTCCTCATGAACATTGCACATTTTATCTGTGAATAATCTGTTATATATGACAGGAATCACAGTATGGCCTTGGAGGAGGGGGGATAAAAACACACTGATCTCCCCACATAAAGGACTTAATTGTCTATCATGAGCAATACTCTATTTTCCCTGGGCACTTTATCATGATAGCCAGTTCTTCCCATTTCTATTCATTAATCCCCGTACTCATTTAGACCTACCTTTACTGGTGTATGACTTATAATAAACTTAAAATATGCACAGAAATCCTTTTATGCATATGGTATCCGTGACTTAGAAGGGAATTGTTGTCAGGCTACACAATAAGCATATTATTGCTCATACTTTTCCTTCCATGACTGTAAAAATCTGCTGTGGTTAAGTCCTTTGCACTTAAAAATGTTATGCGATCCTAGCTTTGAGCCATAATTTGTGTGTTATGTGTGGAAGTTCTTAGCCATCTCCATGTAGAGCCTCCATATAGGGTTGTGCACTACTTTATTTTTTGGAAAATCTGCCATCTATGAACATTGCCTTTCCTACAGTAAGGAGTTCAATTTTGCTGGAATGAAATTACTGTGCCACTCCTCCAACTATTGGGAACTATTGGGATTGAAATACGGCTCTAGGAGAATAATATCAATCAGAATTCAGTTAAAAGCTGAGCAATACTTGGAAATTCATCGTGAGAAGAATATTGGAGAAGAGGAAAAAGTGATCTCGAGACAGCCAATTGTAATAATACCTGATTGATGCCTGATTGTGTGGCACCTAGTAATCAGTCAACAATATTTACATAAAAACCAAATCTCACACACCTATCAGAATCTCATATGATGACCGAGGCTGACCTGGAAACATTGGCAGCAATACATTCATTGACCTGGTTGGAAACCCAAGAGCTTTTCTATAGGGGTCTATATATATTTTATTCATCCATTTGGAATTTTGGGTATAAAAATAGATAACAGCACTTACCACTGTTATTTTTTTAAGGAAATACTTCAGTCTAAAAAGTCTTTGAAAGAGGACAAAGTAATGATGTGCTGAAGAGCCTTACTGCCATGTTGGTAGTCATGTGATGTTACAAGGTAGTAAACAGACTATGTATCATGTTTACTGTGATTGCTGAGAGGATCAGCATAACTTCATTGACCACAAACTGGCTGCGAGAACCTTAACGACATTACCCACTGTTGCACAATAGCAAAAGTTCCACAGAGAAAAAATCATTCGTCTTGACCGGTATTCAAACCCTGATCCCCTGATTTCCGGCCAGGTGCTTTAACCAGTTAAGCTACCAAGGCATCATCTTTCCCGGCGGAATATTAGAGACCTTAAAGGAACTATGTTCTTGAACTGCTAGACATTGGCTGTCTAGCAGTTCGAAAACATTTAGTTTCTTTAAGGCCTTTAATATTCCACTGAGAAAGATGACCCCTCAGTAGCTTAACTGGTTAAATCACCTGGCTAGAAATTAGGGGATCTGGATTGGAATCTCGGTCAAGGCAAATGATTTTTTCTCTTTGGAACTTCTGCTATTGTGTAACTTAATAGCTTACTGTACTCAGTGAAACAATTGGAAATGTTGAACACCTAATACTGACAAACTATACATTCTTAATTGTATCAAAATTTGTTTCCCAATCAATCAGTACCCCAAAAAAATGCATATTTTGTTCCCTTGCCAAAAGCCAAAGAAAATGAATTGAGGCTGCTTGAGGTAAAACTATAGTTTCTTATTTGTTATTTATTATTTTGAGTACCACTATCGTATTATTTAATTACAATCCCTGTTTATGATCTTTCAGTAAATGCATCATTACTATGGCTACAAGGTACGATTATGAGTAAAATATGTATCTCCTTTGTAGATATTACAAATATACTATGAAGTAGATATTGATTTTATATTTAAACAAAGATATGATGAAATAATTAGCCAGAAAAGTATAAACTGAAGTTTTGATGTTAACTAAAATAGTATAGGTACTTAAATTTTTTTAATGATACCTAATATTAATTTTTTGAAGCTATAGTTAATATCTCCTACCTGGCCTGGAACTTATTTGCAAAAAGATCCCCTTCTCTATTCTGTTCTGTTTGTAGTTGAGGTGGAAATGAAAAATCTAGTGTGACTTTTAGTAACATATAATTTTGTCTTCCACTCTGGAATGAAGGCTTCAGCGTTCAACACGGAAGAGGAGAAGGTTACCTTATGGGAGTTAACTTAGTGCCTGCAATTTAAAGGTGCCTACTTGTGACTGCTGCTTCCTATTCTTTGAAATGTATCTCAAGTCACATACCCATACCCCTCTACCATTGAACATGGTGATCTTTTGAGAGAAATATGTGAATTGCTCATTGAATGTTCATCGAATTTTAATTCAGGGTCTACCTCAGAGTCAGAAGGAAGCACCGTGAGGAAAAAAAGTTGATATATCAAGTCATTACTGACTGATGATTGAATGATACAAAGCTCTACATAGATCTCCTTCAAGATTGGTATGGGATTTGGAGAAGTATACCTCTTCGTAAACGAAATGTTTATGGCTCTTTTGAGAGGCTAAGAAATCTCGGCATAACATCATTTTATGTTTGCTGCTTTGTGAATAAATAGAATTTATCTGTTTAACCTGTTTAATACTAAGTGTACATTGGTTTAGGTTGGTCTATAGTAGGCATAAACATGTATTACTTTTGATTTAGCACACTGAATGGATCACCAGATACTTTCTATGTTGTTATCAGGAAATGCTCCTATGTACTTGAAAATTTATGGAAAAAATTTCTTTACTGGTAATGTCACTTCCAACTTTCAGCACCTTAGTATCAGTAGTTTATAATTATTTATATTAGAAATATTAATCTCTATCATGTGGTGAAATTCGGGTTTCTTGTTTCTTAAACTTTGGCAATAAGCTACCACCAAGGGAAATTTCTGCTACATTATTATGACAGCTCTGACAAATTGTAGGGTTGAAGTGGTTAAACTATGGAAACAATAGTCATTTGATGATTTTCATGTCCTTCTTGCTTCATATGTTTGTCCTTTTTGCGTGGCTTGTTCTGCCATACCTTGCCTACACTACAGTTTAAACAGATATTCAGATTGTACCTACACTGCATTATCTGACCAATTTGTTATTGTTTGTGGCCCCAAAGAATGACCTACTCGGGCCTGCCATCTACACCATACCCTACATGTATGTTCCAGTATTCTGTACCCTACCCTAAATGCCTTGCCTTGTTCATATATTGGGCAACCAAATGGTTCTGGTACACCCGACTCGAACATTCTAGCAGCTTTAAATCTTTTGTCCTTTAAAAACCCAGTCACCATGAATATATAGATGTCAGGATTATTATTGAAGTTTGAATTTTCACTGTACCAATTTAGTTTACTTGATATGATTTTCCGAAGATCCATGTTCCTTCTTCTTATTCAGCTACATCATGAATATAAAATAAATGCATCTGTCATTACAGAACAGTATGACATGCACAGTATGCTGTACTACCTTTTGAAGTCATGGTGAATTTTTCAATATGGCTACCTGTTTTGGGGACCTGTTATTTTTATCTTTTTTTTGTGATGTACACTAGATCTAAAAAATAGCCTTTGAATTTTATATTGATAATTCAAATTGAAATTTTCAGCCATTACCCTAAGTATGAGGGTTGTTCAATAAGTCCTTAGAAAAAGGTAGGAAAACAAATTATTTTGGGTAGATTTTTTGTTTTTCAACATAGTCTCCTCTTATGTCTATACATTATTCCCAGCATTTCTCCAAATTATTTTAGCCATCCAAAAAATAGGTTTTTGGAAGGTCCTCAAAATATGAATCAGTTTGGGCGATGACCTCCTCGTTCGACATGAATTGTTTCCACCTAGCCATTTTCTCAAATTTTGAAATAAAAAGATGTCACTGGGGGCCAAATCTGGTAAATATGGTGGATGTTGTGTTAAATTGAATTTTAATTCCACGATTTTCGCCATCGAAGCTGCACAGGTGTGCATTCGTGCATTAACTTGATGGAAAAGAATTTTTTTCTTTGCCAAATGAGGACTTTTTTCTTGATTTCTTCACTCAATTGGTGCAGTAACAGCACATGATACTCTCAATTTATTGTTTGTCCTTTTTCCAAGTAATTTATGCAGATAATTCCATGTGCATCCCAAAAAGCCATTGCTATCACCTTACCGGCCGATTTCTCCGTCTTCACCTTCTTCAGAGCCGAATCACCTTTACAAACCCACTGTTTTGACTGTTCCTTTGTCTCTTGTGTGTAGTAATGTATCCATGTTTTGTCCAGAGTTATGTATCGATGCAGAAACTTGTCAGGGCTGCAATGGAAAAGCGCCAAACCAGCCTCAGAGTTGATCACACGATTGCGTTAATTCTCCATTGAGAGCATACCTGGCACCCATCTTACCGAGGTTTTGTTCGTACCCCATTTTTCATGCAAAATTGAAAACACTGTACCTTGTGATATGCCTGTGGTCTCAAATATTTTGTGTACATTGATTCGTCGACCACTCAAAATCATGTTGTGGATTTTTTCAATTTTTTCGGAGGAAGTCACTTCCACTGGACGTTCTGAACGATGGTCATCATTTGTGGATGTGTGGCCACATTTAAACTCATTTCCCCAAGAGTAAACAGTTGCAAACACAGGAGCAGATGTACCATGAACTTCATCCAATTTGATTTCGATATCTTTTGGTATTAAACCTTTTAAATAGAAGTGTTTCATCACCGCACCAAACTCACTTTTTTCCTTTTTTCTAAATAAACAAACGTTTGTTGCTACGATAGCAAAAAAATGTTTTTGCTAGAGAAACCGTGATGGATATGGCTGAAAATATTACAGCAGTCAAATGAGAGATGACCCGAACTAAAAGCAAACCTTTTGCGATTATATCATCGCCATCTATTGGATTTTCTAAGGACTTATTGAGCTACCCTCATATTTTTAAAAGTAGTGCACAACCCTATTCAGCCAAAATCTGAGTATCAATTTCCATGAGTTTGTGTATCATGATGATTCTTGTTGATGTTATCTCTTGTCTGCTCCACTAGTTGATGTAGTTATTCCTTGTGTGTATTCTATTCATAGCTCCATGGATGATATCTTTCCCTTTCAAGAACAATATTCACAGGCATATGATGTTAAATGTACAGCTGTAAAGTTTAGATGGATTGGTTCAGTTGTTTTGTTGTTATTCTTGGTAGTGACTACAGCTGAGGTAATCAATGCCACTAAGGGTACATAGGTGTTTTTAGGGAAGAATTTTGAATACAGGGACGAGAGAAAGGGAGGAGAAACTTTGCTTGGCCATTAGCCAGCTTGTAATGAAAGACACCAAGGCATCCACTGTATTATGTCCCATTGGATTGGCAGAGTTTTGAACTTGAAATGATCTATACACAGCACTCTAGTAGGAGTTGTAAACCATAGAAAAAATATTACCACTGGTATTCAAACCTGGGTCCACAGTATGGGAGGTCAGTACCCTAGCCTCCACAGCAATTATCCCAGTTTGGTTCAGTTCTCTATGTCTTGGTTCTAATTATTCTTGAGACCGGAAGGGGAACCAGAACAAAAAAGTGAATCTTGAACCTGATGCACAAAAGCTACTTTAATTAGCAATCTATTCATGAAAGCTGTGAATAGGGTAATGATTTCAGTGGAAGACATATATTGAGATAAAGTGAACCCTTTTATTTATTTACAATGTATTGGAACACAAGTTTTGCTCTCTAATAATAAGGCTGTTGCTGTGGCTGGTAATACACCTGGCTTTGCGCCTGCTGGTAATTTACTGGCTGGTAGTGAATGGGCTGGTATTGAACTGGCTGGTAATGTACTGGTCCATATGGCACTGGCTGGTACAACTGTTCAGAGGATGTTGAAGGATTCGGTGCTCTGGTTGACATAGATCAATCAGCAGCAGAGTCAGGTGAGATGGATAACCATTGAGGGGTGGACAACAAGCAGCAAAGCAGACATGCCATTACAGACAGGCAAAACAGCATGCAGGACAGCAGAGGGAGACATGCATGGATAAAAGCAAATGTTTATTAAAATGTAATGGAAATCATAGAGATAGACGGAGAAAGGGATTCAAGGTTTCAGTTGATTTTGGTCTACTGATCACTGCTACCAACACTATGAATGATCTCTGTCTCTTTCACTTCTCCATGAAAAAAGAATTACCTAACAAAAAGTGCTGGATCCTTTGATTGAATATGTGACAATAGTGCATCAAATTCAAATAAAATATCACAATATAATCCTGCAGAATATTATATTTTCCTCTGATTGCAAGAGACATGAGTAAATCAGAGTCCACCTTGAGGAAAACATACACTGAAGACTCATGGGATAAAGGCTTGTAATAAGAGGTGCAAAACATGTGAAATATTCTAATACATGTTTTTTTTGCAAATTTGGATTTTAAATCCATTGCCATAACCAAAGATAAGATAATTAAATTAGAAGATTCTTTCTCACAATTTAAATCTCGCCCTAATGACATTTCTCCATTTAGGAGTGAAATCAATTTTTTCAAAGAGTATCATCTCCAATTACTTCCAGTTAAAGTCATTCCAGTGTTTTTTAATCCTGGCTTAAGTCTACTTCATCCCACCAGTCAACTTTGGAGCCATTCTGAGACTAGGCTGATAAATTTGAACAGCAAGATTCACCGTTACAATAGCCATTTTAATAGTGGAAGTAATATATTTGAATATGCAACCATTACAGTAGTGTAAAACCAACCATTGGCTTTGGGAAGTTAAACTTGCTTTTTTAGAGCCACATTGCT
Organism: Platycnemis pennipes; assembly: GCA_933228895.1. NCBI lineage: Eukaryota > Metazoa > Arthropoda > Insecta > Odonata > Platycnemididae > Platycnemis > Platycnemis pennipes. The sequence continues at coordinate 37,368,665 of OW121851.1, forward strand.
CAGTTTCTTTGAGAAAATGTTTATAACAATGATTCCAGAGATTTATGTAGCTGCAGTTAAAATTTAAGAATAAGGTCTTAAGGTGTATTTTATTGTACATTTGACATCCACATTGGTAAAAAGGATGGAGGAAAAGTGGTGATGTTCTTGGTGTGCATAACAGTTATGAGACTTGAAATAAGCTTGTATCAGTGCTGATAATAAAGCAAGAAAAGCATTTGTGTGAAATTCAGAGCAATAAGTGAAAACTTTTGCAGAGAACTAGTTAAAAACTGAATCCTAGCCATAAACTTAGAACTAACACACTTCAGCTTGAAAGTTTATCAACAATTTTTAATCTGCCAATTGTATGCATTTCGATTACCTATTACATGTTCCTACTAAAGTACCCTCCAAATTAAAGAGCTTTTAAATTAGAATAGAGGATATATGATACACAAAATAGGTTATTCTATTTTTAAGAGGGATTTTTGTTAGAAATTGTAACTTTTTGATTAATTGAACACTGAACATTGATTTATTCAAACCTCAAGCAAATATTTTCGGCAGTTATCTTTTGCAAGGAAAGTGTCACCATTATTTCAAGTATCTTAAGTTGTTGAAATTTTGTGTTGGGTCAATGCATTTATTCTCTCTAGAATATATTTGGCATGTCACTTTTTGCTCAGTTTCCTTTAGTTCAGTTTGACATGTGCCTACTTTTTATATCATTCAATGTCCAATTTAAGGTTCATCTAGTTGAATCTGTAAAATATAGGCATCAATTCAATCAAACTCACTGTTGGTTATGTGTTTTGTATATAACGTCATTCCAAAGCTGCTGGACCAGAAATGGAAATTTTGGCATTTCAAAAGAAAATATATTACAGGGAGTCCAGAAAGTGCCTATTGCAGTTTACAAAATAGACTACAGAAGTTTTTTAATGCCTTGATTCCTTTCATTATTCTGGCTGTGGAAGCCACTAAATTATGGGGGTAGAATTAGTGATACAGGGTACTAAGCAATCAGGAATAGCGGTAATTGTATGGGATTTGTTTATTGGCCATAGTTATGTGTGAACTTTTGGCGAAAGCAGAAATTTTGTTTTAATACCCAAAGAAATATTCACTCTTGTGTTCTTTTAATGGCATAGCTGCAGACCAAGTACCTGAAAAGATGCTAATATGTGCCTATACTAAGTACCATATTCTTAGTGTCTGTATGCAAAAGAAGCAAACACAACCCACCAGCATAAATTATATTGTCTGCCAGTAAGCTTGTTGCATGATACTTGGGAAGTTGGATTTTGATAAGAAAATTTTGGCTTCATATTCGTCAGAAGACACCTTTAATTTATATGTTTTAATGTGATGTTTGAAGAGTTTCATTGTCATGCTATCAAAACAATTTTTGACAAAGTCTTTTAAACAGTGGATATTATAGTCGTAATGTATTATGGAACAGTTCCATTATCTTAAGCCTATTTGGTAGGTATAGAGATTTTGAAAGGCCTAGTAAATATTTGCCTTTAATGTTCGTAGCCTCATATTCATAGAAAAATGGTAAATTTTAAGATTTAACTGTAATTTTTGCATGCCATGCAAAAATTTTCAAACTGTAAGAGAATTTTCATTTTTTATGAAAAATATGTAGGAATATACAGACATTTCTTTGATCCATTAATCTAGAAACCCAAGTCACTTAATCTTCATGACCATTCATATGCTGAGTGTAGGTATCTGCCAAATGGAGTAACATGTCCTAGGCATTACTGGAATTTCCTTCCATATCACAATCCATCTCTGAACTATTTTTCTCATCTCGTGCTTCCTTATTTCATTCCTCTTCATGATATCCAGAATGCCTTTACCATTACTCCATCACCCCCTTTCCCTCCATATTTCTTCATTGCTTGCTCCCCTCTTTGCTCTCTAGCATTCTCCAAAATTTCATTTCAAAAATCTCCAATCGTTGGCTAAGTTGGCCTTTTATGCAGTGGATATTGCCCAGCCTCTTTTCTCAGTGATCAAATCTCACAACCATGTATTGCAGGACACATAATCATAGTTATAGAAATCTTTTCTTCAAGAAGTCCCTCTCACAAAGAGGGATTATAGCCCAGCTTTCCTAAGCCATTTACCCTAATTCCAAATATTCCTCATTGTATTAGTAATTTCCCTAATATTGACTTGCTAACTAAGACTCGGTCACATGGAAATCTGGCTGCATCAGCCTCTCACCTACTTTAATTTCCATTTCAATCTATTCATATGCCTCTTCAAACATTTCCCAAGAGCACATGCTAAGAAGAACTGTTGATTCTGAAAAGTTCTTCCCCACAGTCTTCCCAATCTAGCCTTCCCTTATTCTCCATTTGCTATTCATTCTTTAGCTGATTTTAAGGAAATGAGACACTGGGATATTTTTGCACTCAATAATAAGACTAAGGAATAAGAAACCATTTTAAAATAAAAGGAATAAGACACCATTTTATGCTAAATAATGTCTTAATCTGAAAATAGCTGGAGAATGAGATAACTGAACTTGTCGAGATGTAAAAACTTTATAGTATGAAATAGCTAAAATGCCTATTAATTGACAATACCTCTTAACAACCTTGTTTATTCATAATATTCTAATTGTAAAGTCAATTTTTGAATGGCCACCATGATAGTTGAACATTGTTTCCAAGGGCAAATTCTCAATTAATTGATAGTAAATGAATTAGTTTTTAAAAGTAAGATTCATTTTTTCCCAGGGGATGATATGCAGGATGTCTTTTTGGGTCTTCCAGCAGAATAATATATAATAGTTGCTGGTTTTTAAAGCCCAACTCAAAATCCATTCTCAAGGTAAATGATGCTGTATGAATTGAAATTAAGACACAGCATCACTTGCTGTGAGTATGGAGTTCGATTATGGCCGCAAAATGTTGGCAACTATTGAATATTTATCCTGGATGAATACCCAAAAAGACTTTATACAAATTAATTTTTTCTTTCAGACATCTTTCATGTTTTCTCCTATTTCACTTGTGTATTAACTTAGAATAACAAGTTCATCAAGAATAGCTGAAGCATATGCCTAATTTTTGAAAGTATTGCATTCATAATTATTTTCTTAATGGCTAACTTTGAATTTAATATTTTTTGGCTAAAATGATGAAATGGCACTCAATCAGGTAGAACTATGTTTTTATGGGCGTAGTACCTTGCTATGGTGAAGTCCCAATGTTCGAAATCTAGGCACGGGCAGTTCACGGATGAAAACTGGTCCTCATTACCCTAATTGGTTATCCTAACGTGCTATTGACTAGTATCAGTATTATTATTCTCTCATCTGCCAGGCTGTTCTGCAGGTTGATTGCTGGTTTTTGGGAGCTAGAGCTACAAGCTTTTTCTACTTTACATGAGAATTGGGCTGTTAATGGTTCTTAATATGCCCCAGAAGTTGAGAGCTGGTCCATTGTTGCTTAATGTTGATTCTTGCCACATAGTGTGAGGGTGTTTGTTGTTGTCTTTGTAAGTAATGGTTGAAGTAAAATACTCTTTCACTTCAGTTATGTAAGAAGATTTTTAGGGAATTAGTGACGTATTTTTTGTGCATATGTAATAAGAATTAATAAGAAGTGGAGTGTCTTATATGTACTTTTGATGACACACAATCTTTTTTCAGTTAGATGCTGTGATATTTTTCAAATTTTTGATGGTATGAGCTGGAATATTTACTAACGCTTCACCACAAGTCAGGCTTTAATCTAAAAACTGTGGTTTTGCCTGAAAGTACCTATGCCACCTCATGGGTTAGAATAAGCACTTTCATATGAATGTTAAGCTGATTTTGTTCATGGAGTGTTTTCTTGGACTTTCAGTCATTTGCCATTCACAGTGATGTTTTGTGAGATTGCTGTTAATTATAATGCACATTTAGCTTTTTTATCACAGAATGGCATTGGTCCATAATTCAACGTACGAAATGTGTTTTCATTCTGAAAACCTACCAGCCTGACTCATGCTACATTGGTATGCAAATATGATTTAATTGTGTGAAAGGAAAGGTCATGAATATGAGCAATACTAAAATGTACATAGTGTTTTAAAGTACGTATTGTCACTACTAGCTCTAGTGCCATCTTTAGGGTTACCTGTGAATTATCTTTCTTGTCCATTATTCAGAAGTTGAAGAATCCTATGACATTGTTTTGTAATAAAACTGTAAATTACACTTTGTTCATTACACCATGTAGACACTTTTTTGACTGTCAACGAAAAAAGATCTTGTGTTACTCTTTCATGCCTTTGTTCTTGTTTTTTTGATAAAGTTTGCTAAGTGCACATGTGCAGTTTACCTAAAGGTGACAGCTGTCCTATAGAACGGTAGAATGACACCATTGATGTACCAATAATACAATTGCCGTATGTATAATAGGGGATTGTTATTATTTTTATCTGTGTTCTGTCAATTAAAGGAAATTTATATGGACATAAAATTGTTCTAAATACTCCCATGTATTCAGACACATTGCTTTGTTCTTCACCTCCACATACGTGTGTATGTCACCAAACTCTCCATGCTCCCTTCTAACTCTTTCCCTTTTTTTTCTCCAGCACTTGCTTTCTTCCCCTATCATTCCCAGAATTTCTTCATTTGTCTTTTTTTCTTTCTGTCTTACCTTCTACATATTTCTCCTCTCATGCCCAAAAGTTACCAGCATATTTGTATCATCTGTCTTTAATACACTTGCTTGAGTACCATACCATGCTAGGCTCCATATCATTTTTTGGTAGTGTTCTCAGTAATATCTCCTTCACTAGTTCTCTTGTATTAGTTAATGCCTCTGTTGCTTTATCTGTTATTCTCTCTATTTCTTCATTTTCAAGTTTGGCCTATTGGAGACCTTGGGAAACAATTTGTTTATTGATTAGTCTTTCTTTCTCCCAAAATGTTCTATCAACTATCGCAGAAAACCAACATTTAGTCTTTTTTTTCTCTTGAAATTGCGTTAAAAAAATAAAATTTTTTGAACGAATTTTCACAAATACAAATATTAAAAATGAATATGTTTACCTTAATTTAACCTACTTCCCTAAGGAAAATATTAATAGTTTCATTCAGTGTCCTAAATTTCAGGTATTCAAGACCACAAAAATTGTTGATACGTAAGAACCTATTTAGGCGAAAATCGTCGGATTTATGCGGTGTTTAGTATCAAATTGAACAGAAAAATGCAATGAAAATTAATATCATATATTCAATTAACAATTCAGAAAATTTTAAAAAATTATTTCTGTAGTGTACAAATCCACCAATTTGCCCACACCACGCGGTCACCAGAGGCCGAACGAAAGGGCGAGAATAAAGGAATGGTAGCGAGAGGATTGGAAGGGTTCTTCTACCTGCTCAGCCCTTCCCGAACGAGGAGAAGGACAGTCTCGAGCCCCTTTTCCTCCGCACAGAGTGGTCGGCGAAAATTCTAGCTGCCGCAGCTGAAGGGTTAAATGCATCCTGGCCACTTATCCACAATAACATGAAGGTAGGGAAGGAGGAGTAGTCTACCTCTCAGGATGGACCCTAAGAATCTCCTTTTGTTCACAGCTCATGTGGAGTTTAGAATTGTTGACATCTCATATGCTATAAAATGCCTGAAGTTGTACTGTCGCATTATTGTTGTCACAAGCTTTTCGCAGAGGAAAATTGGTTGCTGTGCCTGAAATATTGGCCGACATGCTCTGAAAAAAATTTAGTTTCAAGAATTGAACAGTGGAGAAATATTTGACTGGAAAAATGAAGCACAGGTTTTTGAAACGTATCCGAACATCATCATCAATCTTACACAAGATTTTGGGAAGCCATTTCTTCCTACATTGAATGTGTCATTTAACCTACAGGTAAGAAAAATGCAGTGTGTGCCAATACAATGGAAAGAGTCTAATCTTGGCTTGAATGCAAAAGTGAAACCCCAATGATCATTTCTTGGAAGCAGATTATCAAACGGAATGGCCGTTAATATTGCTTGATGTAAATATATATCAGTTTAATGGATGAGGGTTGAACTTAACCTCAAGACCATATTATCTTTTCATTGGATGGCGAGCATGTTCCTCACTAACTTCTACCCGTAGTGGCCCCTCATTATGATATCCTGACTGGCACCATGAAGTTTTCATGTGTTTACAATCTTAAAGCTTTGCATGGATCTGAGTCATAGACTCTTCTGGCTGCATCTGATATGTTTCCATTGAGCTACCATGCTGATCTTAAAGGGTGCAGGTACATGTACATCCTAGATACCTGAATATTTCCTTTAAGAATTGGATATCTTCAATAGACTGTTGTTCCATGCATATCATATTAATACATCCAGAAAGTAAGATCTGTTTTTCATGGCTGTGCTTGTGTTACAATTTTGTTCTCACACTCCAGTGATTCTGACCTATTGGAAATGGATGGGAACCAAATTTGCGACTACCAATTATTGTTTTCTCTTTGTGTGTAGCGTTTACTGTCCCAGACAGCACGAAAATTTCTGTATCTAGATACAAAGGGCGACGAACAAGATAAAAGTCACACCACGTCGGGAATTTGTAAAAGGTGTATGCATGATATGTTACATAAATTAAAAAATGAAGTGTGCATAATTCAAGGTAGCGTTGGCACACTATCAGTAATACTGGGAGAGTTTAATCGATGCCCGTATTTTTTTAAGTAGAACTAAATAATTGCAAGAGATACGCTATATCTCCTTTGTCTCGGATACAAGTATCCCATTGGCACACAGCTTGAGATCTATTTTTTGTCCACCATGGAAGACCACCACGCAGGAAGGACACATGGAACGCTGAACCATGGAAAGTGAAGTGGACTAGGCAACTTTGTTTTCGGAATTCTGCTCATCACAGTGCTTCAAATTTATCACCTTGTTAGCAATACGATCTGTCGCGAATAAAAACCTATGTCGGGTGTCAATACTGGAGTGCTGTATCGGATACATTCTAAAGCTTGGCCGGCTCCACAGACTCGAAGTAATTTGTACTGGTCTTAACGCTGTCATGTGAGATAACTTTTATTGTCCTCTGTTTTGTTTGCCAGCTATATATTTGTATTTGTTTGACAACTATATTTAATTATTTTGTATATATTTATTTTTGTCTGCATATTTTTATGTGCCATATGCAATATATCATAACACTTGTCGCTTGGCAAATAAATGTTATTATTATTATTAAGCGAATTGCTCCAAGATGGTTCATTTACTGATTAGTGAAACAGTGCACTGTGAAAGGCTGGTTTGCGTGGCCCTCGGGAAATCATCTGATGTATCGCCTTACTTAATTTAACTATTATAATGGTAAGTTTTACAACGGAACGTAAGAGCCAACAAAAATATATATTTGAAAGTAGCATAGGAAACCTAGGCAGCAGCCACCATATTGTATTCCTGCACTTTCGTAACTCTTCGTACATTATTCGTAGACGAGGTTTGCATGGTCGATATCTTGTTCGTCCACAGCCAGCCAATGGATGGTATACGTTGGCGAAATGACCCTAGGTATACACGAATCTTTCTTGTCAATGGATACTATCCGGATATGAAAAGCATATGACTCTGTGCTATCTGGGGTGTTCAGGTGAACTGAAAATTCCTGCCCCATGCTGGGTCACAGTATTGTTGTCATTCATGACAATGCCCGTCCAAAGAGCCAATCCTCAAGGGTTTTCTTTGGCCTTGGTTGATTTTAACCATATCCTTACAGCCCATACCTACAGAAGTGGTTTTCAACTCCTTTTGCACTAAAATCTGTTTCTTTCTGGCCAGCTGTTCAACAAAGATAAGAACCTGAAAGAAGCTGCAATTACATGTTTTGCTTTCTTGGCACCATCCTTCAATAAAAAGAGGGTACAGAAAATGGTTCATGACTCTTAAATATGCATAAATAACTGTGGAAACTACATAGAAAATAAGATGTGAAGATAAAAAATAACCTAAAGATGCACCCTTTGAACATAAAAAATAAAACTAAAGTACTTTATTTTTTCGTCACGGAACTTATTTCTGGAATGTATGTATGTATATGGTAATAGATCACCCATATACATTGTACCATAATGGGTGGTTATCCTGCTGGATGCTTCCTGTTATTTTTTGCTTTCATGTGACCATGTGAAAATGTTTTCTAGGCTATATACTCTAGAAGTTGATTTTTTAAAGACTACTGTTATTGATTATTATTGTTAATACAAAACACTACATTCTGCTGAAAGTAAGATGTTATATTAATATGTTAGTGCTCCCAATTGCTAATATTGCACTACCCCAACTGCTAATAGCCATCACCACATGCAGAAGCAGTCAGTTTAAATGCAAATTGAAAAAAAAGCTGGCTGTATGTGATTAGTTAGGTGTAATAGTTAGCCTATATCCAAAAGGGAAACATTCCAAGACATGTGGGTCATTTAACCATATGGAGAAATTGTTTATATTTTTACTAGTGATTTTTAATTCACTGGTTTGCTAAGGTGGTTAAATTGATATGTAATGCAAAGTGAGCCCCATGAATTTAATGGATTAACCAATATGGCCTGGTTAAACATGTAGTTAATAATAATAATATTTATTGTTCCGTTGGTCAAGAAAATTTGACATAGAAAATGGTCATGAAAACATATAAAAATACAAAATACATTTATTGTTGTTTAGTTGAAATGCAGAGCAACATTATGTGATATCATGTCCATATTTTTTGTCTCTTAGCGAATTTTGCTGTCAATGTAACTGTAATAAATATTAAAGTAATTTGTTAAAACAGTGTAGATAAGTAAATGTTGTTCATTGGTGGGTGTGTACTGCATCCTAACATTGAATTGCTATGAAATGTTTCCTTATGAAATTTAATAAGCATTAAGTGATGGACTTGTAATTAGCGGATGTAATAATTTTAGGCTAATGCAAGGATATACTTGCACCTTAATGCTTTTGCTGTATTGGCATTTATGCTTTTCTTCTTTTCTTAAAAACATTTTTTGCAAGTCTAGCATTTGATCTAGAATTGAATGAATCAATAATTTTTAATGTATATTTGAAACATAATTCAGTGTAATTTAAAAACCTTTTAAATTAGCCAATTTAACATTTTTTAATAATCAGAGTGCTTTTAAAAATTAAAAAAAACATTTTTTCTTGAGGCAATGTATGAACTAATATCAAGGTACCTTGACCATGAAAGAATTAAAATGCATTCGGTAAATTCATTTTGAGTATAGCATAAGTATTCAGCACCATTAACATAGCCTTAGACTGCAAAATATACTTGGCGATGAGCATTGAGGGAGCTAGGGAAAATGAATTTCAAAAATAGTTTCTTTTTTTCAAGGTACCTAGTTGAGAAAGAAAGAGAACAGTGGCTTTGGGAAAGAAGGGAGAAGACTAAAAGAGAAGGACTGCATTGCAGAAGGACTATTCTTTACGTGAAATAACATCCATGCATTGCTTTGAGGACTCCATCATACAATAGCTTCATCAGTTTTTTCCTGTAAGTTAGCTTTTCTCATGAAAGGTACATCTCAATGACCCTTCCTAAATCTAATTTTTGCTCATTTCCTGGGTTACGCTCATGTAATACTTAGTTTCCACATGTTTGGAACAAGTTGTGCCAGCAGCTCTCCAAGAACCAGAAGTATTACTGAGCAATCTTTGTCAGGGTACAAATTTTTAGTCAGGAATGTTGGTGAAAAAGTTAATGATGTCAACGTAAGATGCAACTAAATATGGAAATTTAAAAACAATACTCCATATGTTAATAGACATGCCAAGAACATAGAAGCCATAAGTTAGAAGTTTGAGTCTTAAGTGAAGAAAAGTTTTGTGTTTATGAAAATACTACTGCATATGTATTCATTTTCATGATACAGGCATGCTTAAAAAGTTGTGGTTTGTGAAAGATGGGCGGAAACAAAAGGTAAGCAATAGAAGAGGTTAAGTTGAAGTTGTATTTTGATGTTTAGAATTTTTAAATGTCATTTAATTAATTTGAAGTCTAGGTCAGGAGAAATAAGGTATAATTTGAATGAATTTAGAAAATGGGTTAGGCAATGGTATTACTTATTTATACACCATCAATCCATTTCATCTGTAATTTAGGAGACTATTGTGGATTTTCATTAAGGCCACCTCCCACCAGATTTTCCCGTTGCTTCTATTGAACGTCTACAATCATTTTTTTAATGTGCTCCATATGAATATTCATTTAGTGTACCCAGAACTATACCTATTTAGTTTTTGAAGTTCTGAATGAATGATAATCACTGGTTAATGAATCCTTCTACTCCCAAAAGAAGTTTGAGCTATGTGAACCAAGATATTTTTTGTATAACAGTAGGTAATGCTACTCTTGATCATTTTGAATATAACTTTGACTCATAAGTGTAAATTGGTGACTCATTGTGGCTATCATGAACATTCACAGTAGACATTTGAAGTGGTAAGATTAATTTTCAAAATGGATTGAATGCTCCTATAATGGTACCATGTGTTGTGGTACATTTCTTCAATGATCAATAGTAAGGATGTTGCGTAGAAAAGCCACTCTCTTTCATGATATCAAAAATAGTATTTTAATGGAATTCAGTAGGCATGTGTTCTTAGGATAACTGTAAACATCTTGACCCGGAGTAGATATTTGGCAACAAACAAGAGGAAAAAGTAATAATATATAGTCATTTAGCTCTCTGAACATTACCGTTGGAATATATTTTTATAAAAATTCATAATTTTGAGTTATTTGCAAATTTTATTCCATAGTTCATTTTTTATCCAAAGAAATATTTACAATACAAATATATGCTAGTTTTGAGTAACATTTATTTGGATATATTTAACAAGTAATATCTTCTAATTCATGTATTCAAATATCAACTATATGAATAATTGTAACAGTCCTTACCACGTGTGGGATTGAACCAATGAATGCAGCATTCAAAATTTTTCATTTTTACACTCATATAAACAACTTCCTACAATACTAACTAAATGTTGTATAAATCATTTGATTTTGAGCCAGAAACCATTAAATCTTAGATATTCACTCTGCATACATACAGTAAAAATATAATTCAAATAATACATGTAGATTGATGCCCTAAAGCAGTGAATCTGCAGTTAGCTACCCCATGATGTTTAGGTGTTGCACTTTGTTCCTTTGTCTAACGGAAATCATATGTTTTAGCAGCAGCTGAACCGGCTTTGAAAAGTAAATGCTATTCTTGAATGCTTTTGCATTGTACTCTGTAACCCAGTACAAATGATAATAAATATGAAAAATAATACATTCTATATGAATAATTAAAATAAAATTATTTCCTTATCCTCTTTTGGTATGTGTTAAGTTCTGAATCAAGCCTGTTTTATCTCATAAATCCTTTACATTGTTTTGTGCAAATATCTGCATATTTGCTGTAAATACACTTTTCCATCAGAAACTTTCCTGAGGCATGTTTCTTTCTTTCAAATTCACCTTGCATACATTTTGCACAGCAATTAATTTGTTTTCAGTCTTCTCCAAGACAGGGTTGAGGGTGGGATATCAGAAAATGTTCTTTACAAAGTTTTAAATACCGTGCTATAAAACTAAGTGGACCAGCAAAAAGCATAGACTGAAACAATACTTAAATTAACCTTCACCATGTCCAGTGTCATCAATATGAGGAAATAATAAAATCACTATGCAATGACGTAATGCTATGACAAAAATATCAGAATTAAAAAAAAATATGCTTAAAGCAAAGATAATTGTACTTATCACTCACTTAAATCTTTAAGTCACTGGAATAAAGTAAAAATATACACTTGCACATTTATCTCCACATCTTTGGATAGCAGATTTGTCTTCACAGTTCCACAGATCCACAGTTTTGGAAATATTTATCATCAAGATGAATTATTGCCAAATTTCACTCTGTTCATAATAAAGGAGTATTTTTTTCCTTTTTCGGCATTTATAGAGAAAAATATCGTAGAAAATGGTTAAAGATGAATATTTCACTCTGTATTCACTTCTTTTGTGTTATGAACATTTCTAATGCCATTGTAAGGAAAATTTTTCATGGCAAATTCATCATTAAAATTGTTCTTTGATATTAGCTGTGAGCTGATGTGAATATTGATGTTTTATTACTATAGTGCGGGCAATCTTTCTCTCTGGAGACCCATGCAGCTCCTTACTTGATTAGTAGTTTGGAGGATATTAGAACTTAAAAATTACACCAAATTGGCACCAAATGAAGTCGATCACTTCATTAGGAACCTTAAGAAAGCAGGAATGAGGATTAGGAAGAGGCCAGAACCGCAATGAGACATTGCTAATGATGATGCTGACCCTGTCGTGTGTGACCTGAAATGACGATAACAAGTACCAGGGAGTGATTATCAAAATCAAATTTGACATCTTGGGTTAAAAAAAACCATTGCCCTTCTATTTGTTAATCAAATTGAATCTCTTAACGTGCATTTACTATCTCATTAATCAATTCTGCTCACTTGTTCATTCTACAGTAAGTTTTACTAAGGAGGGACAGTGAGTTAAATGTCATGTATCACATCAAAAATTTATTTAACACTTCTACTTTACTCCAGTTGATCTGTGAGCATATATTACAAGGTTTTAAGTCACCACGAACCATTTGTTAATGCTGAACCCAAATAAATATTTTGTACATGAATATATGAAAATGATATTGCAAGCATTCCTTCATATGTTATACCAGAATAGCTTTGAGGCCATATGATACAAGTATTAGTCACCATCCACCATTGATTAACTGTAAAACCAAATAACTATTATATTCATTAATTTTAGACAAGAGTTGGTAGTAGTAAAGGCAAAGAATAGCTGTCACAGAAATCCTAGCCAAAATCTTACATATGCTTGAACTTTAACCTTGAATAAGTTGGCATAGAATGAAAAAGCTGAATATGTAGATTTGGAGCCAGCCTACTTATCTATTCATCTCATTTTTGGTCAGGTTTTCTTACTGGCCAATATAGGTTTAAACTTTTATATGGTGCAAGTAGGTTTCAAAATGTCTATATTGTCTCTTTTGGGACCTTGTTAAAATTTAAAATAATGAGTTTTAAAAGAGCCCTCTATGTTTACAACATTTATTGCCAATCTCTGAGAGGTAAGGGAAATATGGCTATCTTCCTCCTGAGAACTGAATTTCACTAACGATGGTGAGTGAGCAATGCTTTTGCATACAAAAAGGAGAAAGATAAATTTTCCTTCCTTTAACAAGTAGCATGAATTACTAAGTGGGAAATCTTTAGACTGTCTGTTATTTGGGAAATTGAAGCTGAAAAATAAGTCCATTGCACTGAAATAGTTTGTACAAAAATGTCCAATAAATAGCATTGTTGGAAAACAAATTATGTTACTCTACCGATTTTTGAAAATGTCTTGGATTTAGTAATTGTAGTCTGAATCCAATCTGATGTTATCCTATCTGCATGCTTAGTATCAGTTGCACCTAATTAACTGACAAGGAAATAAAAGTTTAAAAAAATAAAAATGGCACACGATGAGAGTATTGGTATGCTCTTTATAATATTAAGCTGGGAAAATAGCAATTGACTTCTAACTGATGCACATTAGTGGCATGTGTACAGGAATAGTTTTTTTTTTAGATGTACATATTCATCTTTTCCATTAGGGTTGAACACTATAGCGGAAACAATACATACTGTTCATTTATAGAAGCTCCTGGATCTATGACTATATATACTTCAACCAGTTTCATTGATCTAACCTTCTTGATAGTAACAATAGTTTTAAAGAATAATTACATGTTTTGAGTTACTTGTTGATCATGGATAATTTTAATGATTACCAACTCTGAATAAGGCCAGTTCTTAATTTCTTAATAGGTTTTATGTGAAGCCTTTTGTTGGTATAATCAACATGTGGACAAGCCACACAGTTAATTAGCTCCTTTATAAGCAGTTAACTGACTATTAATTCTTAATATCCACTCTCAATTATGTTCTATTTTCTCTGGGTGGAGCAATATTGTAAACACATGTAAGATCCTATACTTTGCTGATGGTTTTCATTTCTATAGGTAGCTTATAGGTGAGGTGTATAAGAATGAGGTATTAACATTTAATCAAACCAACAGAAGTTAATTGATGGGTCATTTCTTATGCAAAGTATACATAGTATAATGTAACATTAGTTAGTCCACACATTTTTGCCAAATAACAAAAATATATACACTACATAGTTAGTAGCACAAATAATCTCAAAGGTAAGGTATTTTCCAATTAGGGAAAATAAACAGGTACTTTGATAATTCTACGGGTAGTATGTGAAGTACTTAGGAGAAGGTCAAGGGCTAGTCTTGGCACATCAGTATTGCTACAGACCCAATACACATATTTACATAATTACATACATTCCAATTCCTGCCTACATTACATCCACTCATATTTAGGTGCTGTCTTTTATGCATTATAATTTTTCTTTATTTATTTGGGATGGTGCCATCGCCTGAAATACCTCCTCACTAAAAAAGACCACCACAGCTGTTTTTCAGGAAGGGCAAGAATGTAAACAAATGTCTTATATATTAAATGAATTGCATATTTTTAGAAGACACCATGATGCTAAAGCTTAAGTGGGTCAGTATATGGTGGCATGACCAACTTGGCTACACAGCCTTGGAAAAACTCACTAATGAACAGAAAATATATATTCTACAATATAAAAATATAAGCCAAAAAGTGTCATGTGAAATTGCAGCAGCACTTGATTATTTTGAGAACGATAAGTTGCATGAACATTAAATTTGGTGAATCATTGTTTATTTTTCTGCATGTGATGTTTTTTTTTCTTTTTGATATTTAAATTAATATTTAGTAACCTTCAGACAACAGGAATGCACCAAAAGAAAAGATATGCCACAATTAATTTAATTCTTATGATGGAAATATAGTTTTCTGCTGCAAATAATGAAATCTTCCCTACAATAAACCAATACGTATTAGTGAATTCTTTCAGTTTCAAGAAACCTTCACCTTCACGGCCAAATGCATTTTCAAAGTTGACTCTCGTAAGAATTCATAATGAACAGGAATGAGTCAGCTACAAAAAATTGTAACTATGTAGCTACTTTTTAGCAATTTCCTCAAAAAAAGTAGCAGCTGCTGTATTAGCTAAAATAGTAGTTTGAACAAATTTTTAAACAAATGAGTTTAATTTAAGCTGTAAACCCTTAAGGTTCAAGAAATTAAATTTCATCTCGGTTTTATAGCTGACAATTACACAATAAATATTTTAGTTTTTATCCTAAGTTCTCTATCGCATATAAGAGGGAGGAGAAAAATGGGTAGTTTGGATAGACTTCTAGAATAAAGGAGGTACAAGGGGCTGAAGATGGGTATTGTGTGAACTGTAGGAGTGTGGAAACAATTTGTGTATTTAGACCCTCCTTCATTGGTAGAAAACTAATAATAATAATAATATTTATTGGATTGGAGCAGTATCAGAATTAAAAAATATTGCTCCTCCTTACCTTGTACATGAACAGAGCCATTCATCCTTGTCATATGTGTAATCCTGAAGGTTTAAGTTTCTACAAAAGGTAGATGCGCACATGGGGTTAACATCTCCACTCCTCAATGGAAAAAACCATTATGTAGGTACCTCAGGAAAAACTGAGAGTATTTGAGTAGAGGGCGCTTGAGTACTTAATAATTTAATATGCTTCTTTTTTTAGCAAAAAAACAGAACATTAAGTGCTGTTTGAAGGTAAGTTGCTTTTTTTAAATGAAAGAAAATTTAATGGGACTGAATGCATTAGTGCCATGTTATATTGGACTTATCATTACTTGAAGCCATAAAAATCATGGTAGGATAGGAATCATAACCATGGGGGCTCTTATGTGTAAAATACTGTTATGCATTTATTCATTGCCATGTTAAGAATGGATTTTCAAATTTTCCTTTTGGAGACATTCCTGCTACGGTTTGTAATGATATTCTATTATATTAAATGAGATTTATAACTTCAACAAGGGTACTGTGTTTCACAATAACTGTGTCAGTTAGTATTCAGCTGTAAGGAGGGTTTCTCTGGGGTAAAATGCCTCATTCTGATCCACTCAAAGCTTTGGCATAAGGTGCATTTGGATGGACTAATTTAAGATCTTAATTTGACTTAAGTAACTCTGCCTCAATTTAAAAAGGGTAGATATTTGTCATGGAAGACTCATTATTGCTTAATTTTGTTTCAGTTCACTACGCTAGGGAAGAAATTCCATAGAACATTGAATTAATGACTACGCCACCGGAAGCATAAAATGTTAACTACATGGACTGCCTGTGCAGCCTTGGATGTAAAGGGGAGGGGGAAATAAATTACATTATTCCAATGATGCCACAGGCAACCCTGGCGCCAGCATGGCCGGTAGTCAAAGAGTCGGAGTATCCTCCCAGACCATAGTCATCCTCGCCTGCATGAATCACAAGGGTCCTCCCAACGATGTTGTGTGGAGAGCTGGATTGGAGGCTGATGACAGAGTCAACCAATGTCACTGTTGCAGTTCCTTGGCTGTTAGCCTTGATGTTTCCCAGGTCACCGACATGCCTGACTGATGCAGATGGTCCACCATGGTTGACCTGTCAAGAAGAAGGGAATCAAGTAAGACACATAACAATTGTACTTGGTTCAATCTCTTTAAATCAGTCATTGCTTGTTTTATGTCCATTAAAATAATCATTTGATGGAAGGATCAGGTTTTAAAACAAATACTGTCATTTCTTTGAACTGAAAACAATCAAATGCAGGCAGCATTAAAGCTAGATTAGTATTTTAATGGTGATATTGGGATACTACAAAGGCTGAATTACAAAGAGCAATAAATTATGCAACTTGAAGTGGCATCAAATTATGGAAATTTCATAATTGAATGCATAGAAATAGAGCAGAGGATATTTCCAGCAAACTCATCCATGCGTTAGAGAAATTTTCCATGCCATGCTTTTTACATGGTGCAATATTCCCTGTGAATCACTGCATGGATCAGATCATGCAATAATGATCCTAATTAATTACAGCCTAGTACACTGCCTTGGCCTCTGCATCAGCTATGGACCTGTCAAGAACGAGGCAATTATTTAAGACACAAAAATTACTCTTCATTCAAGGTGAATGATTTTTTATCTGTGGATATTCTACTATTGTTCAAAGAATAATTGTGCTGGAAAAAGAGGCATTTGCTCATTGGTCAGAGCTTTTAACTAACCAGGTCATTGTGTAGGAACAAATAGAGTTTGGGCTTTTGAGATGTGGATCTGGAGAGAGATGGAGAAGAATTCATAGAAATGAGGATGAACGAGGAAGTGCTGGGGATGGTAGGGGAGGAAAGAAAGATGATTGAGAAAAACACGAGAAGGTATAGGGAGTAATGGAGTGGTAAAAAGGGGTGAGTGCTTTTTGAAGGACGTGATAGAGTGAAGGATGTTGAGTAATAAGATATAAGGAAGAGAAGGATTCTAGTGAGTATAGAAATAGTGGGAGTGGGAAGGTGTGCTTGTCTGAAGAAAGATATCACATATATGAAAGATAGAGTTTGGGGGTAAGAGTTTTATGCCCATCGAAGCCTACCTTAATCGGTAGATCACTATTAACTGATAACAATGATTGGGATGTTACAAGTATTAATGGCCTCTCACTATTTCCTGCTTTAGGCATGGTGTCAATGTCTGAAAATGACACTGACAAAATATTAAGTACCAATTTGTAGGCAAAAGAAAACAATAAGCTTCTCACACACATGAATACACACTTTTTTGCAAACAACCCCTGTGGAAATTAACACCAAATCCAATTCATTTTATTTCAAGAAACCATCCATGACCAAGATTGATTTATAGTCTCTCTTACCATGCCGGGGTTGAAGTGTCCACCAGAAGAGCCACAGCCACCACTAAGGTCTCCCTTCTCATGAACATGCATGCCATGGTACCCAGGCGACAGGCCCTGGATCACGCCTGTGAGCGTGACTGGCCCGCCTGATGCATCCTGCATGAACGTCACGTTCCCGCTCACCACCGATCCATGAACCGCCACAATCGCACGGATTTGCTGCAGCAAGAGTAAGGAGAGGAAGTGTTTTCAGTCATTGGATTCCAATATCCATTAGGGACTGTTACATGAATCACATAAGTCACGATTGTGAAAGTCAGCCTAGGTTACAGCTAGACAACATCATAGTCAAATTCTAGATCCAGATCGATTCCAGATTGAAATGAAATTTAAAATTGACATTGAAGGGGCATTCTGATACAAGATGGTCATCAAAATATAATTCAATTCAGATATTGCATACTCAACTATCTCAATTAATTGAAATGTTACATACCATCGCAGAAGGGACTGATGAAAGGAGGAGACACTCAAAGAAACGAAAATCACATAAGGATAGTTTTCTTTTAACGAATTTCATGAGCAAGATTGTTTCTATATCAATTCTTTTAATGTAATGGCGCCACAAAACATCACTTACTTTCAATCAATTTGACATAATTGTATTTCATAGAGTGCTTCATGCTGTGTTTTTCATTCTGTGAAAAAATCTTTCCACAGTCTTACCAGTAAACATCAATTCTTCTGCAACTTTAACGTTATTTAGAGTTACAGCTTAAAGTAGCATACTTTAGGAGCCTATAGGTACCATAGAACAACTGTAAGGCTTCTACAGTATGTACAGGTCAACTTTAAAAGTACTTTAACATGACGGTAAAATGTTTTAAAGTTAATGTAAGGGACTGTAAAATACTTTAAAGGCCTTTATATTAAATTTTCCCGAGGGAATTGATTTTTAATTGATTAAAAATTGATTTTTCCAGGCGTTTTTTTCTGATAACTCTAAGGTAACAATGAAGTTTTTGACAATGAGATAGACATACATGCGCATTTAATTTTTCAACGATGCCAAAGGTCTGTTCAAAGAAAGGGAGGGATTGATAAGGTCATGTAGAAAAAGCCTCACAGATGGGTGCAAAAAAAAACAGAATTTTCAAAGGCGAAGGTGAACCACACGAATTAAGGGAATGAAAGGTTAAGTCGCTGGTTTTTGCAGCGAACTAATCGCTCTGTTATTAGCGACAGTTACTCGTGCGATTAACTTCCTTCGACATTTGTGCGAATGTGTGAGAATTGAAAAAAAAATAATAAATTGAGCATTGCCAATGCGCTCAGATGAGGCGGAGAAGGCCGTTTTCCTTGTAGCTATTTTCTTCCATCCATGGAGGTGAAGTTGTATCACAAAGAGCCTGAGGTGCTCCGCTGTTCAGATCAAGGAAAATACAGATCGCATGAAGCATTCTTCACCTCAGAATCCGAGACTGCACTTATTGATCTGAAAATTAATTTCTAGAGAAAAGTAACGCTCTTGCTAAGTTTGGCCCTAGACTTTTGCCTTGGAGAAGTGGTCCATGGTTTACGATAGAAATTTCTCTCTCCCCTTCCTCCACTTCATAAAAATTTCCCTTTTCCCAAACGCCCTCCCACCTTTTGTAATGCAAATGAACTTAGCTGTGGGTCGTCTCCTCTAACAGCCACGGCTCCATTTTATTCGTTAATGGTTTATGGATATCTTTTGAGCCATTCAGTCCTGGTGGGTTGTTTATTGGATGAGGGTAAGCATTTTCAGGGAACGGAGGAAGGATGAAAGAAACCTGGCGTCGGCATAAGCCTGGTCTTAAAGAACGGAGTCCACAGGTCAGCGGTTGAGTCCAACCCGACGGACGCGCTCTGACTAGAAGCGCTCTTCACAAAGAACCCACGATGGGACCGGTATGCCTACCGATGAAAAATTACTTCCTTAGCAGAGATTTGAACCTGGGCCTTCGAGACCAGAGGTCATTACTCCATAAATATTTTTTTTCAAATAGGAAATATAATGTTAATGTGTAAAGTGCAGTAATGCGTCCGTCGGATGGAACGTTAAACCATGGCTCCCTTGGCGTATTTCGTTAAGAGCTGGATAATGCCGGCACCTATTTTCTCTCCACCCTTCCTTCGTTGCTAAAGGTCCTGACTCAACCTTACAAACCCCCTACATTTAATGGCGCAAATGACAGTAGTTGTGGGCCGCCTTCCCCGAATAAAAACTACGAGTTCATGGAAGCTTCCTTCTCTTCTCTTAGTGCTCGATTCGAACCTCAGCTAACGAAAAAACCATTCACTTCCTCCCAGGGAATTTTTTTCTTTCCTGCCTGAAACACTCCTCCGGCTTCGCCGACCGCGCAGTTTCTGCTGCGCGGCAATTGACATCGGCGCCAATACTTTTCTCCCCACTCTCCCGTCCTTTCCCTGGAACCAACCAGCTCCTTATCTCCTTTCTCATTATTCCCCATCTTTGGTTTTCCCCTCCTCGCAAAGCCTCTTCTGAGTTTCTTCATTTACAATATATTTTGCTATGGACCACTTAAACCTATTAATTCTGTTGCTGTTATTGAAAAGATGTGTTGTGTTGTTCTTGAGAAGATGGAGGCCCTTGCATTGAGACTTATTTTTCAATGTGCCGTTCCGCACACTTGTGCAGTGTACGAAAAAGATCTCTCGCAATCTCTTGGAGCTCACCCAGCGCGAATTCCTTTTTACATGAAAAAAATGAAACTCTCATTAAGCGAAAAATGAAAAAATATGTATGAAAAAAATATCACCAAAAGGCTACTCCTACGAAAGAATGCTGTTCAAAGCCTTAATGGTCTATATTCCCGGATACATCAATATTTTGGTATTCGTACTATTTACTCTACTTTTAGGTCCGCTGTACATGGACATTCTCGCCTTTGCATGGCTAAATTTTGTGTTTCTGCTTCACACCAACCTACACATGCACATGTCAACGGCACACAACCGCCAATGCACTCAATATTCATGACAGACAATCGTAAAGGGTGAGAAATGCTCACTGGCACGATACTCACCGGTTACCGGAGAGTAACATCTTGACATCACAAAGCACTCTCGTACACTCCACCGTGGTGTCAATGTTAGAGGACGAAGAAAATACAAGTATCTGGTTACCTGAATATCTGAATAACTATTATTCCCAGTCCTTTTTTGCGATTTATGCTTATGTTTTTCGGTGAAATGAAAACTCTATTCTTCTTTCGCTATTTTTTCCGTATGTCAGCGGTTGGCACCGTATATTATTCTATTCCAACTCTGTCCGTCCATTGAATCCTTCCTCGCTCTCTTCCTACTCAATTCTGCTTTTACTTCATCCCTCCACCTGATACGCTGCCTTCTTCTTTAATTATCAGTGGTTTCAAGTCCATACCCGCAATTATAAGGTGCTGGAGACCGGGTGGAAAGGAAGTCGAAAGACGAAGCTCCGATTTTGTGGAAGGATGCCATTGCGGCAATAAAATGTCTTAGTGACTTCCACACTTTTATTTAGGATTGTAGACCGGTTTCGGCAGTTACGCCATCATCACTGCACAGCCATCATCAGCATTGCATGTGATGATGGCGTAACTGCCGAAACCGGTCTACAATCCTAAATAAAAGTGTGGAAGTCACTAAGACATTTTATTGCCGGGTGGAAAGGTGCAAAGATAGGAATAGAACGGAGAGAGAGTGGAGAGAAACCCGGCGTCGGCATTAGACAGCTCTTAACGAAAGGAATCAGGGGGGGTCGTGTTTGAAACCCTCTGGATTGTCTCGAATAGGTAACCAAGGAGTCGCGTAGTATAATCACGAATGTTTCGAAATTTTGGTGTTAAAATCGCTGATTACAACCTCTTTCATTGTTTACACTTGTGTTTTATCTCATCTGTGGACACTGTAATTGAGACAGATGAGAAAAATTCAAGTGAAAACAATTAATGATATTGTAACGAGCGATTCAGACACTAAATTTGCAACCCTTTGTGTGTTTGTACCGCATGACTCCTTGGTTACCTATTCGAGGTAATCCCGACAGTTTCGAACACAACCCCCAAGGGATTCACGGCTTTACGTCCCATCTGGCGGACGGAGTATTGTACTCAAATGTTCTCCATAAAGTACTGAAGTAGGCTTCGTCTTACCAGTTAAAAATATTTGCCACCGTCGGGAATCGAACCTTGGCCGTCAGGATGAGAGGCCAGTACTTTAATCACTACACCAATCCGACCTTTTTTCAAGTTTACCTCTTCAACTCACAAATTCAACTTTCCTTTATCTGTGCTTTCCATAGGCTGTCTTAAGGGTTTGCTCTTTTTCCCTTCTCACCACATTTCCACTAGCTAATAATGTATTCATGATGAAGAGACCATAACTGAGCTCAAAGAGTATGCAATTAGATTAACGGAAGCATTATGAGAAAACATTCGTGAGAAGTGTGGAACTATATCGAACGTGCCCCTTCCATTGAAGTATGGTCCATGTATAGAGCCCCAATGGTTAACTATACCCGACAACCGTTTTCGTTTTCCACTTAACGCTCCAAGTTTTATCTGTCAATAATCAAGCTCTATTCCTTTTTATTCATCTTAACGGCAGGAACAATGATATTCAATTTTAATAACTTATTTACACAAAAACTCTAAAAAAATACAATGACTTCCAGTGGGAAGCGACATCTTTCAGCTATTTGACACATTTCAAGATGTCGTTACTATTTTTCCATAGTGCATGAAAGGGCAGTCTCCTAAGAAACGGGGAGCAAATATTTGTGGATGCAAAAGCGTATTAAGGCGAAGGTAACATCATGGTAGTGAACCTTATTTATAAAAAGATTTATTTTATAATCCGGAAGATAAATTATTTAACTTTAACATACTTCAGTACTTCCATGTAAAAATTCCGGTCAATCAAACGTGAATGTGACAATTTGGCGACATTCATATCCCTCGCTGATAGTGCATCTAACACAATATCGTGGGGTTAACGAATCAGTTGGTTTAGCGACAGTTACATATTTATTTCACGTGATGAATACGCGAAAAATCATTGAGTGAGCATTACTGCTAATAGTGAAGTGTTAATGTCTTTGTAAAGAAATTAATAGAACTACATGCACTATTATCTTAGCGATAATCCATTTTGAATGGACTGAGAGGAGTTGAGTGCTTTCTCGGCCACATCATGTGACGATGTATAATTCACGGTGTGATAACCATGCATCTTTGGGGTAATGGTTCATAGCTAAATGGCATAGATTTTCTCTGGGCCGCCGGGTTAGCATTGAGAAAAAGGAATATTGATGGAATATGAAACATAATGAGGTGTGCATCTACATTAGTCTGGTTCAATAGTAGAAAAAGAATAACGTCATTGTATGCATGACAATGCAGTATTTTAAATGAAGTTCTTGGAAAAAAATTAATTCACGCATGTTCTAAGAATTATACTCTGTAGAAAGGGAATATATATTCTGATATTATTGACTTTTATAATATTACGCGTTTGAATCCCACATAGAGCATGGGTATTATGTTAGTCATAGGATTAGGCTTAAGTTACGCTCAACGGAGCATTTAAACCATAGCATAGCACGCTCAAACCATAATTGGAGTAGCGTGAAATATAATAAAATTGACACCCTATAAGGAAAATTTATTATTTGTAAAGAATATTAAGCGTATTATCGTATTTTTTGTAACTGAATGAGAATGCATATAACTGGTAAAGGAAATATTATCTACTAAACATTTCTCAGCTTGATATGTACTACCTATGCATTTTGTATTCGCGTCGGCTCAGGTCATACCTTCATTTTCTGCATATAACTGGGAAAGGTAATTAGGTATGGGGTTTACTTATGCCAATGAATATGGTCATAGTTTCGTGCCATGCTTACCTCAGCTGCGGAGAAAGAAATGCAAACTGCAAATACCACTGCTATCCTCCCGAATGATGCCATTTTTGAACCTGTGGACGTAGAAAGAGATTAGATTAGTGCCATAATAATTCAGTCTCCATTATCTCTAAAGCATTTTCTAAGATGTCACGATTTAGCCATGTTACCGACGATAGAAAGAACAATTGTAGCCACCATTGATCCTTAGTTCACGTATATAACGGATTAAAATATTGTTAAAGAGGAATAATTGTTAATGTTTTGAGATAAATATGCGGAACGTTCGTTATGAGTAGATTTCGGGACTGGTTCGCCCCTCCCTCCCAATAAGGCCATTTCGATAATATTATTAATTAATTCACAATATTCCGGCCGCGGTAGCTGCTATTGGACAACTGATCTCAATGGCGGATTTTATCGCTCTAAATACTATCTTATTTCCACTGTCGATATTTTGATCACGAAGATTCACGTGGATGGCGGATGCATAACTGACAAGTTTTTCGAATAAAAAGAACCCTCAGAATACAAGACTACTCATATTGTGTGAGTGATCTTTTTATGTGCTCTGTATTTAATTTTTACACCCGTGTCCAGGATGTACATTCCAGTGGTACTTTTTAATAAGGCGTTATATGTGTACACATACATATTTTTGTTACTACAATAAGCCCCTTCCAGTGACCGCATCGATACTTAGTACGTAAAAAAAACTTAAGAGGAATGTCGCCAAACCACGTGAAATATACGAGTCATACTTAAGCTTCATCATGAAACATTGAAACATTTTTTTCTGTTTGATACGCTCCAGTTTCTTCTTCAAGTTCCGAAAAAATAATAATCGCCAGTTATTTTTAGTAACGGTTTTTGTGAACTCCCTAATGAAAAAGAAACTAGGTTATCGGTAGAAGTCACTCAGTCAATGGCTTACGGTCACTGACATATATGCGTCATTCTACGGATGGATACAACCGAAAAATCATGAGAGAAGGATGAGAGGAAAAAATCCTTGACAGCGACGGATGTGAACGAAGGCTATTCATCGTTTTATGACGTAAGATGAGCGGCTTTTTTCTAACTACCCACGCCTCTTAACATTCTCCTCGCGCTCTGAGCAAAGAGTACTCTGAATATCCTGCCAAATATTTTTTTCAGTTAAACAAGGGTTAATGGATCGCCGAAAATTACCCCAATGGCAGGATTTCGTAGTTGTTAATACAACCCCTATGAATACAATTGGGGAAAATACATGCATTCCCAATTAGGTTGGTAAAACAGCTCTCATAATTTGGCGAGGCAGTGTGTCAAAATTATTATAAATTTTAGGGTGGTAATCATTATTATATCCATAGCTTGAAGTACAAGCTACTTGTCCTAGTAATATTTAGGATGAATTTATATCAATTAGCCTAAGGGAATATATTTACATGAGTTATATCTATATATTTAATTAAAAACCCAATTGTAATATTGTAGTGTAGATCAATGTTAGTGCTGGATAAATTGACTTTGAGCCATATATTGAAAAAAATGGCTTGCGCTATAAAACAGAGTCAATATCCTATTGGGATTAGGAACTATCCATGTCCCATTAGCCGTGGAAGGCACCAAAATCATCGATGTTGGAAAAGCCCACAGGTACTGGCAGCTATGGTGATTAATGTTATCATTTGTTAAACTGAATAACAACGTTCGTTTTTCATGGTCGAATAATAGTCAATAATGTTGTCTATTTATATTGTTTTACAGTATTTAATTCGAATGTACGCACCGGAATATATAATTTTACACTGAAAAAAGGAATGAAGGGATTTGTTAGTAATTTCAAAAACGAACCCCAGAAAGTAGTCGGAAATGTTTTCAATACTCCTTTTGGATAAGATTACAACTGGAGATGCCTGCACTCGGCAGCTAAACTGATGCCACAAACGCACTACATCCTCTCGGCGAAAGCAGCAAGTATGTGGCGATTACAAGTTTGGAGTGCACCAGTGCATTTGGTGCGTGAAACTGAACCCATTCCAAGAACTGCATATTCTGAAAATACTTTGAAAAAAAAATATTTGCCGATTAGATTGTAACGTCAGTTTTCAACCTACAATCGGTCTGGTTTCTGAGGATTGACCTCACTTAGTAGGTACTATCAATAAGACTTTATCCATATATTGCGTAACGTTGACTTTCCTTTTCTTCAACCTCCTGTAACAATCCGTAATATTCCCTAGAATCCCCCCATAAAATACGTACCGCTGAAAATAAACCCTCCTTTTATGTGATTAATTCTTTACAATACCTTATTTATTATTTCTATGCTATCATTTATTCACTGATTATTGTTTAGCAGAAGAATTCATCTACTATGTGTCTATGTGTCGAAGTAATGGGAGGCTGGACACTGTCTCCCCCATCGATAATATATCATAGACATTAGCCCGAACCCACCTCTCTATAATTTTATGCAATACTTGATGGGCCCTAAGCCCAACGGCGGCGTGTGAATTCCACACATGGAGGAAGGGGGATCATTTCCTTTTAATCGGGACGTCTGTTGCTTCCCAGAAAGATCTTCTGCTCAGAAAATTATTCAGCTAGCATTCAGCTGGACGTGTCCGGAGTCCTAGGTCAGACTAGAACCCACCACCTCCGATTAGTGGCCTAGTACTCTACCGACCATTCACATCAGCCGCCAAAACTCAAATAGATAATTTTAGCGCGAGTTCTCCGTAGTGGAGTTAATGTCTGATGTGAAGTTAGACCATTTTTTTGACAGTCTTCTTGGGATCAGCGTTGTACGTCTTCTTGCCAGCTGTGGTAGCCTTAATGCGCCAGGCCAGCGCGTTACTAGCCTGGGGGTCATGGATTCGAGTCCCGCAGCAAGCATGGATAGTTGTTACTCTAAGTTTAAGATAAGGTTAGACGGTGCGATGTAACCTACGACGTTGGAGTTCTTAAAAAACTCAATTATAATCCTCCTTCTGTCTTCGGTGACAAGAAAAAGTGAACGGGTAGTGGTCACAGTAGTTGGTTGATTTTTGGTAAACCAAGCCAAATTTAGGAAATAATCTAGAAATATGAAACGGAATCTCCTGAATGACGGACTTATTAACTCATCAAACTATCTGTGCTATAAACGTAAAAGTTTGAGAAAATATCCCTATCATTGTGTAGGGACGCAATAAGAAATAAACTTTGCGTAAAAGCCATTTTTGGGATTATTTTTACCCCTTATAGTTAACTTTTACTCCCATAAGAAAAGTATTAAATCTGGTGAAGAAGTTTCTTTACTTGCTTTTTTAAATTAGTTACACTCAAGATATTGGATTGAAATTTTTTTATCAAACGGATAAAATAATGTAGTATTTCATATAATTGTTGGTGTAACCCTGAGAATCGAAATAACATAAATATAGCAATAGGTGTAACGTCAGATGTTTATTTTCTTTTCAAACCTCTTTATTCGTTCCAAATACAATGTTTTGTTGATGTATCCAGCATCCTTCCCCAAATCCTCCTTCTCAACAATCCCTTCCTTTTCTATCAACAACTCCCCAGCAACCCAGCATCCACAACACAATTCAAATCAAACGTTACATAGGGCTACACTAGTAAATGAGATGTAAGAGAAAGTCCCGCACCCATACCTTACATTAACCGCTGCATTTTTACAGCCCATAAGAAAAATCCGTGTGGTGAGCGGTATGGAAATAGAGGTTACCTTGGTTACGCGCGGCATCAACGAATAAGAGCAGGGTTGTTCTTTTTTCTCCTATCGGGCGACAAATGCTTTCTCTTCGCTGCTGCAAACTTCCAGGAAGGAGGAGAAAGCCAACCCGACTATCGCGAGCCTACACCCGTTTCTCCACGGTCCAGCGCCCGCCGTGACCTCGCAAGGGGTGGGTTCGCTAAGAGCGATAAAAAAATGGCGCGCCGGTCGAGAGGGGGAAGGAGAGAGGGGGACGCTTCCCGGATAAATGGTGGGCTACGCCAATTCTCCGCCAGGCTTGGCCATTGAAAGATGTATCTGATGTATGAATATTTGCTATAAATATGTCCCTTGATCATTTTGACGTCGGAATGGGGAATATGCATGAAACTTTTTTCTCGGGTATTGATGATGTACTTGATACGAAATTTTCTCACAAAAATCGACGAAAGTCACGTGACATGAAACGCCTTCTGACGTCACTGCACGGTAAAGGTTCAATATTGCTACGGAAACAGACGTTTATTTTGAAATAAAACGAAGCTAAAATATTGTTTTGAGGATTGTAGCCGTTTCTTGATCGGAACCATAACTGACATGGGATTTAAAAAAGCAGAATCCGACACTTTGCCTTTGGTTGACTCCCTTATGGTGGCTTTCTTCTAAAAAAACAACGATTGCTTTGTTGTAGTACAGACTCGGCGGGTGAAAGCAAACAGAACACCGTACAGTTATTATACATTTTATGGACGATATTCTCGTTACGATCCATACTTCTTAAATAAAAAATCTAAATACATTCGTTTATTGCATTAAAAAAATAAGATAAAAACATATGTTTTCACGAACTATTCATTAAACAACTTACATCTACGTATAAACAGATAAACATCGCCCATAGTGATACCGTGCCGTGACGTCATGCGATGACGTCGTGTTTTTAAGCTTCAAGTAACGTACAATTTTGAAAGAGTAATATCTTTGTACCACAGCTTAATTATTCTGCAAAATTTTCAACGGGTAAATTTAGGCCAATAAACTTCTAATTCAAAGAGTTATAAAAATAGTGCATGTTCCCCAATCAGTAATTTTAATTCAATATACCCGTCACTTTACTATTGTACTCCAACAAAAATGAATGTCATATAGAATAAAGCTGGGTTTTAAGGGAATGCACCCTGCTAACGACAGATTCAAGTAGTAGGCAGCAGTTATTCAGGGGTGGCAACTGAGACGTAAGATCATTTGCATCAATTAGAAGAGGTGGGCAGAATTGGTTATAGTTCAGAGAATGGGGGAAGGGTGGAGAGAAACCCGGCGTCAGAATTAGCCTACTCTCAACAAAATACTCCTAGTGGGCCACGGATTAACATCGCATCCGAAGGAAGGTGTACTGAACTCGAAGCATTCTCCACACAGCACTCAATTAGGGGCAGGTATACTACTGATATCTGCTACTGCAGTGATTCGAACCTGGACCTTCGAGATGAAAAGACACTACTCCAGCCAAAATACCAATCTTGACTTCTCCGATACACTCAGATATTCTTTCCTCTCTCGTACAATTCGGGACCATGCATAAAGACAAGATGAGTCATATTTAATAAACCTTCGTAGAAAAAATTTCCCTTCAAGTGACAATACAGTCGCGCACACTAGATATAATCACACTTAAAAATTATAAAAAGCTGGTGTCCTAGCACCCCCTGCCGTTCGCCATAATGTTTAATTATCAGGTGTAATATAGAGGTAGATAAATATGAATTCAGCTACTGAAAAAGTATTGAAGGATGGTGTTCTAGCACGCATTGACACATGTCATGAAGGCGAATTGCCGAGTGCGATGTAAATGCAAATAAATATGAACTCTTAAGTGACGCAGATATTCTTCATTCCAAGGCTAACAAATCCGCCTGATTAATAGATTTGTCTTATTTCGCAGTCGACCTTCCTTTCATCAGTGTGCATATATTTTTATTTGGGACTCAAGTTATCTTAAGGGCGGAATAATGCACCTCAAGATTCAAATATGTAATGTCGTATGAGGAAGCGTCTTTGAAAATGAGATGCATTTCACATGGCGTTTTGTAAGCTCCTTACAAGTGAGTGAAGTCTTCTAGTGCTTTCCTTACGGCAGTTTTACGTTACTGCCAACGTTTTGAGGACCGAATGGTGTCTTTTCATCGGGTCTTCTGATCAAGTTAACTGGTGGAAAACCAGCTAAAGCGTCATCCAGGTTATCATCATCCATTCCTATCCTATTTTATCAAGCAAGCTATTTTATCGCCCTGAAATTCTTCTAACGAACATCCCTTTTGTTTGGCCTTTGGTATATGCCCTTTGGTCTTCCTCGTTGTTTTCCTTTAATTTCCCCTCCATTATGTTATTTACATATTCATTGTGTCTCCAGGTGTTCCCAATCCCTTGTCCTCTTTCTTTCCGTATGATGTTCCGTGGAATCGTTTTTTATTTGGCTCTTCTCTTTGCTTCCTCATTTCTTAACCCTTTTCGTCCGCCTGATTTTTCAGCATTCATTTCCAGCACCAGGATTTGAAGGCTTCTCTTTTCTGCTCCACTTTTCCAATGGTCCATACTTCTGATAAGTAGAGAACCACTGTCCAAACGAGAGTTTTTTTATATTACTTCCTGGTTTCCAAAAGTATCTTCTTTGAGCATATAATCTGCCTTTTTATAATGATCGCCTCCTTAGCTTGAGATACTTCTCGCGTGATGCCTTTCGTGTTTCTCTCTTATCATGTAATGCTGCTCCCGAGGTCGGCGAATGTTTCCATCTGTCTTAGTTTCCCCTCATTGAAGAGCACATCTGTTTTCGTTTTCTCTTTTACGCATCCTGGCATCTTAGTGTTCTTTGGATAGATTTTCATATTATATTCTTTTAAATAATAATTAATATGTGAAGGGTCATCCGACCCATTCACATATTTATTTAACTTGAGAGATTTACTATTTATTCAGTAATGTGGATCATCAATGTTAGTTAGTTATTCAAGGGGGGCGACCGACAGCTGAGGTCATTTTTGCCATTTAGGATAGGTGGGTAATTGGGTAATGGTAGGAGTTTTCAGGGAACGGAGGAGGGGTGGAGAGAAACCCGGCGTCGGCATTATACTACTCTTAACTACAGGCGCCAAGGGGACCACGGCTTAACGTCCCATTCGACGGACGGAGTACTGAACCTGAAATGCCCTAAACTAGGCACTCAAGTAGGGGCCGGTTGCCACTGAAAAATCTGCCAATGCCGGGAATTGAACCTTGGACCTTGGGATGGGAGGCCAGTACTCTAGCCACCACACCATCCCGATCCCCGGACCATCAATGCCCCATGCGTTTTGAATCATTACATCATCTTTATTTCGCTATCGCTTCTCTTTATTTGAAATCCACAATTGGTGAGCATTGAAAAAAATATATTAATGCTTTAATCATGTCTAATACATTGCAATAAATAGAATTTCTGGTGGAAGACACAAAACAAGTGAAGAGTGCTAATTCGTGATGTGCTCTGGGAACATCACTTTATGCCGATCCTCATTTTACCACATGTGATATAAGTTTTTTTTTACAATTATTACAATGGTATATCAGGTGTTAACATGATTACACAGTCGGTTCAATAAGTTTAGGAACTAAATATTTGTCCGAGAAATAAGTGGTGCAATCTCTCAAACACTTGCAGAGCTACGTAGAATGTAGCTTCCTCTATAACCTATTTTTTGTGATAGCGGTAGGCGAGAGCCTGTCTCGTGTACACTTGATCTACAATAGTGTGTTGTACGCTTCTCATTGTTTACAAATTGGTGCCGCAGTAATTTTTTGTTTTAAAAACGGTAACATTGCGACTAAAACGTACAAAACGATGCAAAAACCGTATTGAAATGCTTGTATGAGTTGAGGTTAATTATTTTAATTGTTTTTGCATGAATATAAGTCCGTGGAAGACGATTTTTGTACTGGTAGACCGTTGACCAGCCGGAGAGATGAAAATGTGGAACGTGTCCGCACACTGTTTCGGGCTAACCAACGGACGAGAATAAAAAACAATGCAGGGGAACTCGATATTGATCTAGGCGCCGTGTGCAGTACCATTCATGACAATTATGCGTGTGGAAGGTGTGTGCGTAGCTTGTTCTGTACCCGTTGACAACCGAGAAAAAAGAGCAACGCATGCATGCGTCCGAGAACTTTGTTGAGGCGACCGATTTTTGACCAAAAAAGGGGATAAAAGTCCTCGAATATCTTCCATGTTCACCTGATTTAACCCCAGCAGACTTCATGCTCTTCCTCAAATTCCAATCTGTCATCAAGGGGAGCATTTTCAGGATGTGACATAGATTCGAGAAAATGTGATGGCAATTCTGAACAGCATTCTATTCATCGAATTCGCCAAGGCGTTCTAAAGCCTCTACCAACGGTCCCACAAGTGTGGCGAAGAGTTCACGCCGGGAGCGGGCGAAGCCAGCTTCTCGGCTGCTGCTTCCTCCTCAAGCTGAATGTCGCCACGGAATAGTGAGTGTGGAAAACTAACTTGATATTAATTTTATTGGCATCCTTACGCATTTTATTCCGAATTAGCTCTGGAACTTACTAAACTGACATCGTATACATGCTTCTCTGAATACAATAATCCAGTAACTTTTTAAAAACTTTTCCGGGCCCTGAGATTGATTCGGAGTATTATTTCTTTTGTTATTTCAAGTCCAAAGATGATCTTTCTTTTCAAAATCGGCCGGTGCTCATAAATTTCCTATTTTTATTCATTTCTATTGGTAGGTTATCATCGAGGCGCGTGAGCTTTTTTTAAGCTCATGATTTCATCGGTTTTTGTTCGACAGAATGTGATGTTTTTGCCGGATCGTTCAATAAATGGCAATTATCGTTAATCCACCTTCATCATCAATCGGCAATCCTGAGATTGGTTTGACGTATCGCTATTTACCACTCACGAATGGTCTATAGGGAACTTTGGCTGTGATTCTTTGCCATTGTTTGCTCTCGTGAGATGCTGTTTGAAAGTAATTCTTCCCTTTCCCACGCAGTTTTCTCTGCGTCTGATTTACGATCATAGCCTTACAGCCATCATATTTGTGTTTCCTATCCGTCCGATTGCGGTCATTTTTTATAGAGGTGATATAACGTATAAGACTTAGGAGTGGATTGACTTCGTGGAAGGTGCCTATTATTTCCGTTCTCGTGCAATCTTCCTCTGTCCTTATTGTTCTAAGAGTGAGCGTCATCCATCAACTTCCCTTCGAATGTTATCTTTGATCTTCCTCGGTTCCATCCGTCATATTTATTTGTTTATTTGCGTCATTTTTGGCAAATAGCCCGATTTCAGTCTTTTTCCTTTATCTTTATTTTCATCGGCCATATATATGCTATTTACACAATTTTAGAAATACCCTTTCTTACCGACACTGCAAGGCTGGTATTTCTGCTCCAGAGATGTGTTACTTCGTATCATTTTTGCAGCCAATATCTTGCCGGGAAGGTTTGGTTAACATGGAAGAGGACTTAAGTTTATTAGATACGGAAATTATTGACTGAAGAAAAGAGTGTACTCGAGTGTAAAGAGATACTACCAACACCAAGGGAATTATCTGTCCAAGAATTGATTTTGGTGATATAACGTAATCGATAATTCGACCTAATGCGGCTACATGTATCCCTTTTATTGAGCCAAGTTATGTGGATATGGTGTGTCGTATCATCTGAAAACAGTTGTCGGAAAATGTGTTGTGACACTTTTATATTTCACCATTGGAAGGTACCCGTTTGCGTTGACCTTGGTTGTGACCATATATAATGCTCCTGGGGGGCCTTCTGGGTCGAAAAGGGTTCATCAAATCCCGATTAAAATATATATATTCCAAATTTCCTTCAAAGCGTAACCGATGTGTTGGAGCTTACTTGTCGTCACGAAACTAGGAATCTGTGCAGTTTTTCATGTTGAAAAAATTTATTTCATGACAGTTTTCGATGTTTTACATCAATGTCTAAGTGCTTGGGAACTGAGTGAAGCCGCTTACGTGAAGTGTCGAAACCGGTCGAGTAACTAACTTTTAAGAACTGGAAAATTTCTGGACTGGAGTATTTTCTTCTGTGATATTTAAGTTCTCCCACATCGATCAAATAATTGGCAAATTCGGACATTTTGCATTCTATAATGAGAATGAAGGTCCGATAATTTATTCTCTAAGAGCCGATCCCGGTCTGGGTAGCCTAGTTGTTAACCCACCAGCTAGACAATCCAAAGTTCGTGGGTTCGAATTCCACTTTGGACATAAATTTTGTGTTTGTCATGTGAGCAACATTAGGATTAATTTAGGCTATAAAAATACGGCATAGGGCTCAAGCTGGTATGTTAGCTATACCACAGGCTTTCAATGTAAAAGGTCTTGGTTGGAATACAAGCGGTGTCAGAGATTTCCCATTGGCGCACCGATTCCCACTTGAGAGCACTTTGGAGAGCTTTTGAAGCTCAGAACTACGTCCAATGGATTATACGTAAAACCGTTGACCCCTTGGCGCCTTTCGTTAACAAAACTAGTGCCTGTGCCGGGTTTTCTCCATCTTTCCTCGTTTCCCTGAGAAATCCCTACCTACATCCAGCCACCCATCTATCCGAAATGGCGAAAATGACCTCTCGTTTTTGCCATTAATTTACGCAACAAGTGAACAAGTTTAGCAATAAGCTATAAATCCAATAGTACATCCTGAGATTGGTTTGACGCAGCTTTCCACCTGAATCTCCTATCCGCTAACCTCTTCATACGTATTTTCATAATTCTTCCGCTTCGCAATCTTCACTACTTGTTCCATATATCTCATGCGAGGCCTTTCTTTTCCAATCCTCCCGTTCACTTGTCCCTCGACTACTGTCTTCATCAGGCCATTATATCTCAACATATGGACAATTAAATTGCAACATCTTCTTTTTAGAGTTTTCAGCTGACTTCTCTTTTCTCCCACTCTTCTTAGGACTTCCTCGTTACTTAATTTAATAATCCATTTAATATTCATCATTCTTCTGTTGCTGCTCATTTGAAATACTTCCATTATTGACTCCTCTGATGCTGTTATCGTCCATGCATCAATTCCAAAAATAAAATGCTCCATAGTATATTAGTTCTAATGAAGTATTTTCTTACTTCCCTAGATTGTTCTTCCAGTCGTTAGTAAATTTCCTTCTTGCTTCGTCCATCGCTGGCTAATCTGTTTTCCAAAGACCAGTACTCTTTCACCTCCTCAATCTTTTGTGTCTCTAGTTTAACTTTGGCCTCGGCCTCTTCTCTCTTACTGCATACCATTACCTTAGTTTTCTTTATGTTTATCTTTATGTGTTATCAGGCCATTGTGTTTTCCATGTTCATAAGTCTTCTTCAAGCTTCATTCTGTATCTAAATATGCTCTTATCTCCATTATTTTTTCTAACTCCTTCTGGTACATAATTTTATCGTCTGCAGCGTCTTTCCCCGTTAGTCTTCAATGGTGGTGTACTTAATATTCTTACCGGCAACTGAAGAGTTTATGCGGTCATAATTTGAGTTTCCCCTCTTGTTCGTCTGGCTGGAGAGTATATGTAATGCTCTACCAAGCCAAGCGCGAAATATACAACACGTGAAATATAAGACAGCGATAATGGCACGCATTTCCATCAGTGCAAAGAGAAGCCTTCAGAACGTCAACCCGTTATTATTTCTTAATTTCTTCCTTTTTTTAAGGTAGCTGGCGGGAGATTTGTCGAACGTACTTACATAAAGTCGCCAACGGAGAAGATTTTTCCACGCTCCGTGGTTTTGACCTTAAATTCACTCTGCATTTCAAAAAAATAGTTTTGATTTTTATCCGGTGAACTTTCATCACTTAGCTAAATATGGGAAAGTTATTGCTTCAACACTAGTATATTCTAAAAAGCAGCATATATTTTTCTGTTTTCTACGAAGCCTTTTCTTTTGTAAGGCAATTCAGAGATAAATATAACTATTCTTTTTAGAAGGTGCGTCCGAGTTGTTTCGCCAATAATTTATGGATTATGGATATGGATCTATTTGATTTATTTTCGAATTACCAATAGCACTCGAAGCCATAAATTTACTGGATCATTCTTGTTGTTCTGGAAAAGACATCTCGCGAAACCAAACGAGTGAACTGACGCGATTATTAATCGGATTTTTCCAAATCTATTTTAGGGCGTACGACTTCCCACTGGACGAATGAAGCCTTGCCTCAACTATATAACTGTGCATGGCCAAGCAGTTGGACCGATTTGTAATATGTAAGTACTGGACAACGTTTATGATTTCTTCTCAATTCCCCATATTTTGGATACTTTCCCTTTCAGTGCGAGAGATTTGAAGGGCAATTATCTTATCAACACTAACATGAGCCTTTGTTTGCTGTCTTGTTCTTTTGAAGTCTGTTTCTCTTGATAGACCAGTGGGGAACACTAAGTGGCGTGAAGTTTACCATGGCCTGTGGAAAGGATCTGGGATGGGGATCTTAAAAATAATGGTGGAAATTACTAATTAAAGCTTATTTTAAGATCATCCAATGATTTACCTAAGAGTCCTTGTAATATAAAATACAAAAGTCGTGATATACACGTTGAATTAATAATAATAATATAATCAATTTCCACGACGTAAGGCATTGTTAGTGTTTCCTGATATACATTTTATATCCATTTATTATTTCTGTATATTTATAACCACGGTAGCGACATTGGTAATGCACTATCTTGGAAACCAGAAGGTTGTAGTTCCGAAGTCCGTCTTTGGCATGAATACAGTGTTGAAGAATATTGCAGGTTAGGCGGTGCGACATCACCTGAGCAGTTGGAATGCCCGAAAATTTAAAAATGCATACTCATTCATTTATCATGTACGTGCAAATTATACACGAGACTATCTGGAAATTTCGTCATCTCAGCCACTTTTTGCCATCAGGGTGAACCCATGTATCACGCCAGCCGTGGTAACCAGGTCAGTAACATGCTGTTTTTGTAACCCAAAGGTTACTGGTTCGAATTAGTGCCAGGGTATGGATGTTGCATTTGTTTTAAGATTAGAATATTAAGTTAGATGGTGTGAAATAACCTAAACCGTTTGAGCACCTAGGACTACTACCTATGATGTTGTTCTAAAACAATGGAGCTCTTTTTTTCAATCGCTCCATTTATATTCATTACCGAGAAGTCATCGAATGAATGCATAGTAATATTTGAGTGCATGCATTGCAGATGGTTTGTGATTGCAAAGACCATCACCATCATCGTATGGTTGCGATTTTGGAAATTTTAAAGTCGCCGCTCACCTCATCTGTACCTATAGATGTCCGCAATTATAGGCGTACTTAAGAACGGGAAGAAAGAATAGGGATGGAAGGCTAAGAAGGAGAAAGGTTGGAGAGAAATCTGGCCTCGGCATTGGCCGGCTCCTAAAGAAAGCCGCCGATGGGACAACGGCTTGACGTCCTTTCCGACGGACGGAGTATTGAACTCGGATGCGTTTCACAGTGCATTCTAGTAACGACCGTTTTACCAATTAAAATATCTTCCACTGCCGGGATCAGATCCCAAGCCCTCTGGGTCAGAGGCCATCACTCTAAACACTACACTTTCGCGGCCCCCTATTGTTACTGGTTAGTGTGCCCTAAGCAAGACTCGTTCTTTTCCTCGAGGAAGCCTCTCCTCTCCCCACTCCCTTCGCTTGGCCACTCCCGCTCACCGCTTCCTCCCTCCCGCTCATGCTCAGGTGCTCATGATGAGGGGAAAGGAAAGAATTGCCATTTTAGGTGGTTCGAATGAACGGAGAGAGAGCCGGAGGAAGAATGAAGCACTGGTGCTCACTGGTAAAACGTAAAATGCTCAATCGTTTTCTTCATCTTTTCCTCAAATAAACCATACTTAATATAGTTTCACGACAATAAACAGCACAAACAAGGTCTATTTAAGCGTAAATTACGTTTATTTCCCTCCAATTTGTTCCTTTGTTTCAAAATATTTTGAAGATGTAGTATGCACGTCTAGGTGCTTCCCATTGAAGACATCTCCTTTTATCACCGCCTATTGATGTCCACAGATATTTGCGTGTGCTACTTGAAAATGAGGGAAAATCATCGAAACTGGTGGTGAAGTAAAGCTACTCATGAAGTCGTAAACTGCCTAGAGTCATTTTTCGTTCGTAAGCGTTTCTACTTAAGTTGATTGTTCACATCAAAGATGGAACTGGAGTCTCATAAGTTTATACATTTATCTCACTATCTCATTTTCGATCAGGAAAAACAAAATGAGTCATCGTATGAGAAATTTCCGAATATGCGCATTATGAGCTTAGTTTTTTCAATATCAGAGGATTTAAATTAAATTATTTAACTTTAGCAAATATTCCACAGCGAAAAAATCATTCGCCTTGACCGGGACTCGTACCCGAACCCCCTGATTTCCGGCCAGATGCTATACCAGTTGAGCTAATAAGGCGTCCTCTTTCTCTGTGGAAATTATAAGGCTCTAAAGGAACAAGATGTTCACAGACTGCTAGACATATCAATGTCACAAGGCAGCCAAGTCGTGCAATTAGCGAATATTTGCTATTGTGCAATTTCAGCGGGTAACGCCGCTCAAGTTTTCACGGCTAGTTAGTGGTCTTTGAATTCGTAATAAATTATTAGCAGAACCAATAATTGTCATGGACGGTGTATGTATATGGCGGTATATTACGCCGAGAGCGTTTGAAGTTTGGTAAATGAGTTTCCTGTTTGCTCGAAACTTCAAAACCGCAAGGGATGCAGCACGCTCTTTTAGTTCCCTCCATTCTTGTCGGCTACGTTTGACCTTGAACTTCCCAGAGCTTTTATTTCGTTCGGAGTCTTACTATTTTTTCACTCTCTCTTCGCATCATGCTTTCTTCAGGAAAGATCTATCACTTTCCCCGTCTTTCGAGGCAAGAGGGGAGGTTTTGAAAATGTTGCGTATTCGAGTGCCCGGCCTTGAAGGCACTAGAGTCCTCGAACACCAAGCACCGTCCCCCTCCCCCTCCAGCACCACACCAATCGCCTTGCTCTCTCCATTTCCTCGTGTTTGCGGGACTCGTATCTTAAAGCGCGGGTGAAACCGCAGAAACCTCGTTCGTTATCAGTGAACGCACGTGTCTTCCTGCTTAATAGCTACGATCGTGCGCCGTGCACGACATGTCACTGACTCTCTGCTACTTTCTCAGAACCAGCATAATTCGATAATTATTGAATATAAGTAGTCGGTTGTAATTCGTGCATGTATGGTGATATTTCACCCCCAGCCACACATCCTCGCGGTGGTGTGCAGGGTATTACGTCAATATAGATGCACGAATTCACACACAGCGAAGATTTTAGTGTGGATTCATCATTATCAGGTGAAAAAAGTGATTATAAATGCCTCTTTACCTGATAATAATGTAGTGGCAAATAATAAAAGCGTAGAAATAAGGAAACAATGGGGGCGTTTAGCATATTTTTTATTGCCGGATCTGATAGAGTGTGTAAAATAAAAAAGACCCGTATTTTTCCGTTTTTTGATCCGTCAGTTGGTTCTCGAGTTATAAGCGGCGAAAAACTGATGTCTACCCTTTCGGAAAAGTGGGCGTGGTGCAACCTCTGACATCATTGACTTCGTCCAATCACAACTGATCCCGCGAAACTACTTCGCCTTATCGCAAAGGGAGCTGACTCTGCCAATAGGAGCGATTGCGACAGGGTCTGTGCGAGCAGACCTTCTGAGAACCCCCCTCCACTCCCTTCCCTTCCCCTAAAAGCAGTCAAGGACGGGAGGAATATGACGTCAATTTTATCACAGCAGTTTTTCGGTGGGCGTCACCTTTTGCTTATTTCAAATTTGATTTTTTAGTGAATGTTTGTGGTTAGAAGATTAATTTTATCACTAAAATTCGTTTTTCGTTTCCATCTAACGATTTTGTGTACAAAATTGCGATTTCGGTTCCGAGTAAACGCCCCCATTTTGCCCCAACGCTCAGGACGTACATCTGGAGTATGTTTCTTTACGGCAGTGAGGCATGGGCGATGACAGCAGCGGAGAAGAAAAGGGTGGAAGCATTCGAAATGTGGATTTACCGAAGAATGATGAAGATAAAATGGATCAACCGAGTGACAAACGAAGAAGCCCTAAGAGGAGTGGGAAAAAAGAGAAGTCTGCTGAAAATTCTAAGAAGAAGACAGGACATCGGCCGTATCTTATGACACGATGGCCTGACGAAGACAATCGTCGAGGGAAAAGTGAACGGGAAGATTGGAAAAGGCAGACCTCGTTAATGACATATATGGAACAGTTTGTGAAGGATGTAAAAGAGAGGAAATTCGTCAATATGAAGAGGTTGGCCGATAGAATAATCGAATGGAGGGCTGCGTCAAACCATTCCTAGGATTGTTGGCCGATGATGATATTGAAAATTCGTTTCAGGCCTAAGATTGGCCTGGTTGTTGAGGGTGATGCTGCTTCGAGCCAGAATATTGATCTGGTTGGTGAAAGTAGAGCTCACATAATCATTACATAACGGTGTGTGAAATTCTCACTCCAGGATTGAGGGTCAGTGCCGTCTGCA
The DNA here is from genome assembly GCA_933228895.1 of Platycnemis pennipes. Classification (NCBI taxonomy): domain Eukaryota; kingdom Metazoa; phylum Arthropoda; class Insecta; order Odonata; family Platycnemididae; genus Platycnemis; species Platycnemis pennipes. Next base: position 37,408,810 of record OW121851.1, read on the forward strand.
GTTCCCAGAATGATATCCAAGAAAAAAGCAAAGCTTGGGTTTTGCTTGATTTGTGAGATGAACTCCTAGATTTGAACCCGGGACCTCCGATTTGCAGTCCAATGCTCTACCAACTAGGCTAACATGCTGTCTTTTATGATAATGTAAAACACTCTGAGAAGTGGCTTATAGTCTCTTTTCAAATGTTGTATTCACATTGAAGTCTAGGTAATGAGTAAACGTTCTTCTTAGTAAGAAATTGCACACTCTTGTGTTAGCAATTATATTAAAGTCGACTCCAGTTTCACCAAACATTATATTCAGGTACAAATTATATTTATACAGGTGCCAATTATATTCCCTAAATAACTGATGCGATGTTGAATATGTATTTGGAGCTGCATTTACTTTGCCTTGGCGGATTTGCTCAAAAAATCCTACATTATGAAATAGACAAGATTGAAAGAGTTGCACTATTATTGAATTTATGTATTTAGAGTGAGGTAGGGATTACCTGGGAGTGGAGGAAAGGTCGAGAGAAACTCCGCGTCGGCTCTCATCTACTCTCAAAGAAAGGCACCAAGGGGTCCACCTTTTAGCGTCCAACCTTATGGACGGAATGTTGAACTTGAAAAGCCCTCTAAACAATAAGCAAGAGGAGACCATTCAAGCCACTTTAAAATTTGCCTGTCCAGAAATCGGAAGTCGTACCGTCAAGGTGGTAAGCCAGTACTATAGCTAACGTACTAAACCTATCCTCTCCCTCTTCTTTCTTAATACTATTTGCGTAGTCAAAGGAGATGATGTACATTCAGACCTAACAAGCATTTTTCATCCGTGACTGTTTACTTAGTCAAAAGTGACACTAATTAATCAATGACTACTGTTGCAAAATGGACTACATCCACACCGTTTTGAAGTATTGTAGTTCATATTATTTGCTCATCTAGCGTCTACTTTCATTGATGGACCGATATTGCTAATGGAAGGCAAAATTATAGAATTAGGGCTAATGTCGAGGCTGCCGCACTACAAAAACGTTTACCCAGGAATTTGACTTTGAAACAAATTTCACCTTGAAAAATATAACGGCAGAAATTGGGCCAAATAATTTCACTTTCACCTTGCTTGTGTAAAATCAGCTGTAAACAGAAAGCTCATGCTGTCGGTTTTTGAAGGTAGACGATTTTTCGGTCCATAGGAAGGCAACTTTGGGTGGGTACAAAACTGACTCCCTCCTCTTTACCTTGTTTGATGACGGCAAAATATGAGTTATTGGCAACCTTGAGCGGTGGGAAATCGGTGCGTGAAATTCCGCACCACTTACGAAGAAGACCCTCAGTCTAGACGTAAATGGTAAACAAAATTAAAAATACAGTTAGCTCGTATGCTTTCATCTGATTGTTTCTGAGAACTAGGGGAAAAAGCTTGACAAAATATGCTAGTCTTACCGAACTAATTATGACGCAAATTAAGATGGCTTTCTCCATGCAGAGGCAGCATCCAGGCTGCCTCTGCATGCTAGCTGCTAGCTAGCATGCTAGGCCAGCTAATAGACAAAGGCGGGGCAGAGAGAATTTATGTTATATCCATTGGTGGCACGATAACCGACAAGGAGATGAGAATGTATGGGAGGAGAAATCGCAGCTTATTTGAGAAGCCATCGGCCATCTACGTAAGTACGGACATACGGACTTACCACTCGAAATGCCCGCGGGGATGAAGTAGTTTTTGCATGCGGTAAAATTTAGAATAGTAAGGCGAATAATGGAATTAAATTTTAAAATTCGTCGATTAAACCAAGGAAAGTGTGCAACCGCGCAAAAAAGTGCGCAAATATGTAGATTAAATAGATTATTTCCGAACCAATTTTTGTGATAAAACTAATTCCCATGGGAATCAAATGCATCAACACCTCGCTTAAGGATATTAACTGACGCCACTGCGCTGAAATTTAGGTACGATTTCGTTGTTTTTTATGTTTTAATACACTGGAAGATTCCATACGAGGACGTAGCAAATGTAATATTATTTACGGAGTAGGTGAGGCCTAATCTTTCCCAAGCACCATTCACCAAGCACCATTCTTGCTCCATATATAACCCATAGGATAGAATGCCAATGCTCCTGTAGTCAATTCCTCATAGATTATCGCCTTTTACCTTGCTTGCGTCGGGCAGCCTTCATGTTTGTTGCCTCAGGTCGAGTGTTTGGACGGTTCCTCTGGCGGAATGCATGTATGTACGACGCCAGTCTACATGAAACCTATTCCTTGTAGCCGCCTCTATATCGCAACAAGCATTAAGACAGAGATAATTTTTCCTGGCATCGCTAGCAAGTCAATGGTCGGAGCAAAATGTCGGAAGTCTACACTTCCCCAGTCGCGCGGAACGTGCAGCTGGCTCGTCTTTAGTTTCCTTCTCTGCTCACGGGCGGGGCCACAGAGTGAGTTGAGTTACGACGCACCGAAGGACTCTGCCGTGAATGGCGTTTTGTCCATGAAATTAAAGGCGTCGACAAGTCTTCCTTTCCATTCTCACGATCCTCCTCGGAGACAATGCACAAAGAAAGATTAAGGAAAAGTGGATGTACGTGTTTCGTACACCTTTCTTGAGTTGGAAATCAGAGAGAGATTTTCGCCAAGTAGGTATAGGTAAATCGGGATGGACGATATAAATCCTTTTTAAAAACCACGTTGCTCTTGCTAGTAATATTTATTTACTGCATTTATTTCCTCGGGTGTTTTTTTCTTTTTTGGCGGGTTTCTCTTCCTACGAGCTTTTCTCCAATTCCCGAGATCTCAACTTACCCTTCATTCCCTTTCATATTACGACCTTCAGCGTAGATTATGCTTACAAGTGAGTATATCTACGCTAATAATATCAACTGTTTCTCTGTGCATGATGATAGCTGTAAGAATGTTGACCTGTTAATCAATAACGACTCATTTATCAAATACTGAAATACGGTTGTCCAGTCAGTATGTCAGGTATATTATGAATAACGGCGATAATATCAGCAGAAAAGTCAAGAATAAAAGTATTAAAAATGTGGTGAGGAAGAAGGATGGAGATAAAATGGATGGACCAATTTAAAAACGAAGTGCGAACAAGAATGGGAGAAAAGAGAAGTCTGATTCAAGCTCTAAAAAGAAAACAGGAAAATCCTATCGGTTATCTCTTGAGATATATGATGGCCTAATGAAGGCATACGTGGTGTGAAAAGTCAATTGGAAGATTGGTAAAGGAAGACGTCACATGAGATATTAGAAGGCAGATGAAGTAGCGAAGGATGCAATGGAGAAGAATTAGAAGAGGATATCCGATAGAAGAATTGAATGGAGAGCTGCTTAGAATCATCTCTGGACTGATGACAAGTGATATTGCTACGTGCGATTTATCGCCGTGGATATATGTTAATGTCTATAATAGAGATTGTAAAAAAATGATTTCCTAGCGTCTTGAACCTCATACAGTAATAGTGTCTCTGAATTGAAGCAATGGGCAGTGCGTTGTCTCATATTCTACTAATAGGTGTCTGCAAAATTAAATATTCTGCGGCTTATTTTGATTTAATTGTGAAGATTAAGCATTGGCTAAAGATACTGGAAAAATCCAAGTCGAATGAGAACTATATATGACGGAATTATAAAAAAAATATGTATAGGAATGTTATGAGTAAAGTACGAGTGAAGCACTCATTGTCCCACAAAAAATACGTGATTGCGTTAAAAAAATCGTGAGATAATACAAAGATAAATGTCCACCTTTCATTTCATTCCATCGAACAACATCGTGTTAAACAATTTTCCTCTTCTGCCCAACGTTAGGTGACCAAATCTCTCTGCCAGACACCTTATGGGGAAGTCGTTGGGTAATGAGTTATAGTAGATGTAGAGGTATGTAGAAAGACGAAGACTATAATTCATACGGCATTCGTTGCTGTAGAGGAGAAGTAACTGCACTCGTGAAATTTTATGAGTGGAGTGCTCTAAGATAATCCCCTGAGTCATAATATCCATAATTTCTTACGCTGAGAAGTTCCACTAATGCTTCGTCCTCGGGCATCGACTTAGCAAGGTCTTGACGCGTGCCAGACACTGAAATGACGGCAATAATTAAGTACCTGACCCAGTGGGTGACCCGAGAGGCATCTCTCTCATACGCTCGGAAAACACATTTCAAATAGGCATTTGTTTTCAAGTGATGAGTGTTTTCTTCTTATTTTACCGCGGCCGTGAATAACTCGAGGGAAAATCAAATCGCTGTATCTGTATGTTCAGAAGTTCATCGCTCACACATTGTTGCCTTTAACGAGTTACGCAGCAATTCTGCGTAAATAATGTCAAGTTAGGAGTGAAGAATAGTAGTATTTTTTAATACCTGGTGTATAGTAAAGGAATGAGGAAATTGTATAAGGAAATTGTATGAGGAAACACTTAAAGTTTTTTCTTGACAAACCAACACCACTCATACACCCTGAAATCGTTTTGACGTAACTCAACTTATTCTTCATCACCCTCTTCATCTGGTTCTTACAACTCAGTTCCCATCATAAGATGTTTCCTTCCGTCTCTTCGTATTACGTAGATGTCTCCATCCTTAAATTCTCCTGAGGCTTTTTTGTGGGATGCTATTCCCAATTATTATTCTATTTAAATTGCTCTTCAAAGATATTTATAATATTGAGGAATAGTATACTCCCATAAATATGTATAAAATTTATACAGCGCGTTTAAGTACATTGAAAATAAAATCAGAAGAAATAAGCCTATGTAAAAGAAAGAATGAATGAGCTTGGTCTCAGTTCTTCGCCTTTGAGTCGATTACTAGACCGTAATTAGGCTTTTTAAAAATCAGTTTGCTGCCTTAACAGGGGACGGCACGAAGAGTATTAACACTAACAAATTAAATTTTTTGTTCTAATAAGAAAGACTTTTTCATATTTAGATGGAAACGTACGTATGTATGAAGGAGAAAAGTACATATGTGATGTAGCCCTGCAGAGTTGAGTAAAAATCAGAGCCACCTGGTGTTGCACTCGCACATTTACACTCGTGTGTAACTTTCGAGGCAAGACGAATTGGGTTATTGGCTTTCATTTCGGTTCTCTATTTTTCTGAGAAGTGCTCACTATGATTTTTGAGAGAAAGGCGATCGTGGATTTCCCCTTAGTCATGCGAGGTGTGTATTTAAAAGGGTTCATTTCCTGTCCACGAGCGAAAAACTTTTGCTTGCAAGCCATCTCGTATTTTTTCCTTTTCTTTTTTACTTTTTAACTGCAGCTTAAGATTCACCTCCAGTTCAGCTATCGAGATACCATTAATGGCAGCTCACGTGCCGGAAATGAAAACGAATTGACTTTATGCACAGCCAGGAAAAGGAACTCAAACTCCGACCTTCCTCGACTTGGTAGGGCATACACGTATTACACCATAGAAAGTATTCATCTACATGTACACGATACCCAGCAAGCCACCGCGAGGGTGTGTGGCAGGGGGTGAAGATCACCAAGCATGCACTATAGACATGCAAACATGCTACTATAGGGTCTCAGGCAACTAGATTGTTGGTATCTACATAGTAATTAAGGGATTGGTTGTTAATACATGCATCATTCACTACAGACTACTTTAAAATATTTACCCTTTCTATCCCTTTGCTATGCTGCCTATTCTTTTCACTTATATTACGGGGTAAAATGCCATTTTGAATTTATCAGTACGGCAATCTATCTCTCTAATCTTATTCATCTGGTCGAAGTATGCGATATAACTGTCGCAGTTCACCTATTTGTTCAATAATTATGAATGCAAGTATGTGGTTAAACGTTCCTCGGATTTGATAGATCCATGTTTTGAAAGACTTGTGGTACAGTAGCGGTCCAACGCTGAGGATTTTCTCTGTGAATTTGATGGAATCGGTAAGAAATCAGTCCGATTTGTAACAAGGAAAAGGAATGAGCAAAGGGTATCATGTGGCTATTTGAGAACTCATGATTAATCTTGTACTCTCGATAGTAGCTCGTGATGTAATCATTCTAGGTCATTAAATCACTCGATTTCCGCATGAATGTCTGATCGTAGTGGAAAGTTGAAGGAAAAATGAATTTGAATCAGTCATAGATCCTAACCATTCACGGGAAACACAGGAGTTCTGTAATACGGGAAGTTTCTTTAGTGGGCTATAATATAGTGATAACTCTCGGTAAATATATTCGCGAAGACAAGCGTCCATTATCGGAAAAATGCAGCAATTTTTGTGCACTGACTGATGATTAAGTTTATCAACACAGTGATAGCTTAAAGACCTGGGTCTCATATCAGTTTTTCTCTAAGGAGGGAGGTCGCATTTGTATTACAGGTACGGGGGGGTCAGGTTAGTTCATGAAAAGTGGCATAGAATCACTGTTATTCTATGAATCCCGATATATTAACCAGATATATTAAGCTTCCCTGGAACGTTGAATTGAAGTATTTTAATATGAAGAACATACTCATCGTCTTCAGGATCACCACTTAGTCCTTTTATTTTCCTCTCATCAGTTTCTCTAACGTGTCTTTTGAAAAGCCTTCCTCTTCTTGTTTCTCTTCAAGTCAAAACTAACAGGGTTCAAGCGTGAATCAACAACCTGTATCATTCATTTACCGGTTCACTACCGATACCGGTTTTATTTGGTCATGCTATCGTAATGGAGGATGTGTATTTCTTTTCGGTACTCGCATTTCCATTCGTGTTTCTGAACTTCCTTCCTAATCCGTACTTCCTGTTTTTTTCTCTCTCGCGACGCTTCAAACGGAAAAAAAGGAGCTGCACCCGCTTCGGAAAGAAATTCTATGATTATCACGGACGACACAAAAGACTTCTGGAAAACGTTTTCTTTTCATTCTCAGTGGAGAACATTGAGGAAAAGGAAATGATGACGCAAGTGTGAGTCACTGTGCTTCTTCATTGCGCAAAAAATTCTGAAAGTCACGGAAATGACGTCAATAAAAAGATTATTTTGAATGAAGTGGTCATAGAGTATATTCTTGATCAATCATTATCTATAATCTTCCGCCTATTTTGTAAGTTTCGAATGTTGTTAGATTACCTGAGGGTATATTTGGAAACATTTTGCTCGCTGTGAAAAAGATGAATTTGTTAGATTATAAAAAGGAAGAGATCATTCCACTGAAATATGCTCTTATTGCACACTGTGTTAATATCTTCAGTGATCATTTGCTTCAGTGGTTTATGCAATGGTAGCTTCAGCTGAACAGTATAATCTCGCAAAATTATTAGCTCTTGGTGTGGAGTTTATTGGCCTGATAGTAAAGTGAACACTTGGCTCGCGACCACTGCTGAGGGAAAATAATTCAACTCTATGACCCCTTCATTCAGGGAAAACGGGCAAACTGCGTGGGCGTACGATTTGTAACACTTAATTAAAAAAATATTTCTAGCTGCGTTCGACGGTGGTATTAGTCAAAATATTTTTGACAAAATATTGAGTACTTAAATTACCATTATCAATGTTTCTGTAGCCCTAAAATTGGTAAACTCCTTCCATTCTTGGACTTATTTCCTAAAGACCTCGTTAATTGGCCCATGAACTTATGCCTTAGTTTACCACGCGGGGCCTTTCTTCACTACACACCTACCAGCCGTCACTCTTGATATTTGTTTTTATGCCACGTATGTCTTGGTTTCATATATTACTGTGGACTTGATTGCTGTATATAACGTCGTCACCGTCTTTTATATCCCTCAAGGGCCAGACCTCCTGTGGACGATATTCTGAGAGAGGTGAAAGTAACCCAGACCCGCGCGCGGCTGAATTACGCAATCAGATGCGGGCATCTGGACCCGTGTTTTCGTGAATTGTGCGAGCATCTCTCCGCTTGGGTGATATTGAGAAAGCGACGTGACTTTACGTCAACACGTGACAGATCTTTTGAGTCCTTCACATCGACCCAGAAAACGAGCCTTTCGGCATTCGATTCTTCATTTCCCCAGTGAAGTGGTCGTAGAGTGTAGATTTTTTTTCTTCCTCAACGTCGGAAAGTGAACTAGTCCGGCTGGCCTTGACTCATTTCGGGAGGCTAGGCATTGCGTGAATTGAGAATAGCGTTGTTGGATCTGACCTTCCTTTCTATATTTGTTTAACTGTCTTTAGCTTAAAGTCAACGCAAAATCATATCGTAAATTCTCAGAAATATTTTAGGGACACTTTTTGGTACTGACACTAAAAATTGAATTTGAATCTTAACTTCTTTGATATCAAGGAAAACAGGCAAACTGTGGGCGTATGATTTGTAATACTTAATTAGATTTATCACTTACACATTTGACCTGAAGGTGGTGTGTATTCCTTCGTTACACTCGAGTAAAAGCAGAGGTATTCATTTTTAGACATTAATCAAACTGAAAATGGCGATGAATTAAATATTTCTGGACAGGAACACAGTATTTGGAAGCGTTCGTCATCGAGTGTCAATCCCTCCCAGCGCGTATATGTGTTTGTCTAACAAGTAAGTAAGTTATAAGAGCTTAAGTAAGAGAGTGCGGTATAACCTTAGCTGTTGGAGCACTAAGAACCCAAGTTCATTTCTATGTAACTGGACATTCGTCTTTCTGATTCTCCTCTGAAAGCAAATGAACCTCTTAACTCATGGTCGTCGGTGTGGCCTTGGCTTAAATTCTCAATGCATTTGACGCAGTCTTTATTACCACCAGTTTCTTTTGAAACTGAAACGAAACACTGTAAGACGGAATGGTTCAGTCGTGACCTCTTTTTTCAGAAAATAACTTAAATGGGGTTGGCTTCTGGATGGACTCCGGTAGGTAGCATATTTCCCTCTTGATGAAATATTGGTCTTTGAGATAATTTTTCAATGAAAGTTAATTTCCGTAATGAGTTCGTGTAATTCTATGAGCATAATTCTACTGCTAGGCACAGAAATCTGTGCTATTACTATTGTGGTTAATTGGAGATGTGACCGACAATTATGGTCATTTGCTCCATGAGTGGGTGTTTGGAAAGAAATAGGAATTTAAGTTGTAGATTAAGGGTGGAGAGAAACCCGGCGTCAGCATTAGCCTATTGTTTACGAAAGAAACCCAGGGATCCACGGTTTAACGTCCCATACGGTGGACGGAGTACCGAGATTTAAGTAATCTCTACATCTTCTCGCCCAAGTTGTGACCGATATAACCAATGAAAAATCTCTGCCACCACTAGGGTACTATCCCGGGCCCTAACTGGGAAGACAGTACTTTTACCAACACAAACCCGAACATCTACGACACAATAACTTTCTGAAGTACCATGGATCAGTACATTTAGAGTGTTATCTGTTTTCTTTCCGTAATCCCGCCGGCTACTTGGTAGTACCGACTCGTTGAATATTAAATAAATATTTGTTTTGAGCGCATATACTTATAGAAGTTAGCGAATATATTTTTTTCCGAATGACGAGCAGAAATTAAAGTTTTTATTTATTTTTACAAGTATTATAACATTTTGCTTAGCTATCCTTGAATTATTTGATTCCCGTCTACACGTAAGGTATTTATGGCTTAACTTCTGATACTTGGTAAACATTCAAGGCGAGAGATCGTAATGGAAATATGATTCTATTACTTTTTGGCACTCACCTTTCAAAATTGGGATACTCAACTGGGCACTAGAATAGAGTGTAAGGGCTATAATGGTGAAGAAACCAGGACAGAGGCATTTGCAGAACTATGACGAACACACATTCTATCGGCCTGCTGCATGAGGAAGTTTCCTATAGGCCGAATCACCCTAGCGGTTGCCGGTTACGGTTGCCGTTGCTGGTTGCGGTTGGTGTAAACAGTTTAATGGGTGTTTTCAAGTCTGTTTCCGCACTAATAGGCGCTTCAGACCGGGAGGAAAGGTATAAGGATAGGAATGGAAGGGATGTTTGTGAAGGATATATTATAATAGCGTACATTTTATCGAGGTGGGATTAAATGTACTTAATTCCTTTGTATCTTGTATTTGAGGCATAAATCCTGCATTTGAGGCAGCATAGGAACAAAATGTAAACAGAAACAGCACATGACAGTGAGGCGAGATTCTATTGGCTGCGATTGCACAACCGGCCGGTTATATAAGCGGTCAGTGTGATTGGAACTGTTTACACCATTGGTCGACTGTACAACCGTAACCGGCAACCGCTAGTGTGATACGGCCTTATATAAAAACCATTTACATCATATAAAGTGACCTTATTCAGCGTATTTGGAGACAATCAAAAGTCAAAATTCGGCTGATGTCGTCCTTTCGGCAAAGTGACCGACCGGAAGCCAGAGAGCGCGGATTCGAATCCCGTTTCGGACAAAGGTTTTGTGTTTGCCCTCATATTGGACTTGGTTCAATGCAGCCTTAGTGATTGGAGCCATAAAATCTAATTCTTCGAGCGTCGACAGTAACTTATGTAGGATTTATTGCCCACAGAAACTGTTACTTGAAAGTAGTTTGTGACGCATGGACCCAAAGGACTAGGGCTACAAACTCAAGAGGTGGTATTTCTGAATTAGCCAGTTATCGCGTTGATTCTTTTACCTAATGCGTTCGTGGATAAAAACCAAGAGGCAACAGAACAAAAATATGTTTTAAGAGGAAAAAAAGAATGATAAATTTCACCTAGAGTTGACTGTAGGGTACGTTTGTCTAATTTCATTCCATTCCCGGCGATTTTAATAGACATTTCTCAATGCTAACTATAAGTACATAGCTATATTTATTTGTCACTACACCCTGAAATGAAGTTAACCCTTGAGTGGTTTCTCATGACTTCAATACCCTTAGCAACAAAGTAGGTTAAGGCTAATGATATGACAAGCATTTTTCTAGAAGTCGTCACAGGGACAGAGTGTTTTCATTTATCCTGTAATGGTGTGAAAATTAAATGGTATATAAATGATTTATGGCCCTCACGATGATAATAATCACAACGAGATGAGAACCAAAATGTACAGAGACGAAATGGATCACTGACCATCCACTGTGTTAGCCTATGGGCTCTATAACATATTAAAATCGAGTCGAATGAAAAGCTGCTACTTTTTTAAAAGCTGTCTTTGATGTTATGACCCATGGCGGCATGTGAAAGCCACCGATGGTAGGAGGGCCGACCTTGGCATGAATTGCTTACGAAAATACGGGTCGAAATTTGAAAAACGCTATGAACCGATATCACCTGTGGCGGTTTCATAGGAGGGATCCTGGGAACTCTAGAATAAACACGTTCTTTGAGAGAGAATTTTGCCACACGTTCTTTGATTACCGAGACGATGCCTAAAGCCAAATGACCATGGAGTCTTCTCCTGCACTTAATTTAACTTTCAAGTTGGTCCAGAATAAATGTCTCTCGCTAAATTATAAATTATATTTGGAAGAATATCTCTCGTCCAGAAATAAGTAAATGAATTCCATTTCCACGAAAAGTATGTTCAAGAATATTTATAACCAAGAAAATTAGGTCTGAAATGAACATTTTTTTGGAGCGCATATGTTAATCTTAGAATTTTTGCGCGAACGTTTATACTAGGGAAATTGTTTTAAGCATGGCAGAATCGTTAGAATTATAAAACGTATTTTTTTGTATAACTAATTCAGAGCTAGTCAAAATTAAGGATGGGGTAACACAAACCAGAAGGGTGGAAATATGAGTCCTCTCGAGGAGTAATAAGAATGTAAGTAAAAAAATTTCAGTATGAGGGATGTGATCGCTACACCTGAAATAGAGGTCGTAGGTATTGCCTAAGGACATTCCCTTGCTTCAAAGTATTATGTATACAAGAGCTTCCGTTCTACTATACGGTAGTTTAATACTTTAGTCATTTAATACTTTAGTCATTACGCATCCTTCTCAGCGTTAATTCGAAGTAAGAGTAATGCCCTGAGATTTGCTCTACTTGCATACCCCGCCAACATTATAAATTTGTGGTTTTTTCAACTTTTTTTCCTGCCAGAAGTGCATTATGGTGCATTTTTTTGGATTTGATTCCAGCCCCCTGCCGTGTGCCCTAGAATTAATTAAACCTTCTCTTGTATGTACGTGAACGTGTATATAATTGGTTTTAGAGGTTATGAGTACCCATTTTTTAATTTTTTTATTGGGTCATTGCTGGTCTAGTCCTTGAATATATCTACATGATTTTTTACTTAATTTATAATTATATTTAAGGAGTCGCAAGGGTTGACCTGGAAAACTTAATGTCACAAAAAAGGCTACTTGGGCTAAATTTTCATGATAACTGATTCAAAGGAATTGTAATCAAGGTTTTAGTAAGTCGTGAATGAATTTTGTGCCAAAGAAGCTAAGCAAATCAGTAAATGGTAATATGAAACTAATTAGGATTTTATGAGGAGCAAAATATTAAGGAAATTTTATACCATTGACCAATTAACGTGATTATGGGTTTGTTGTCTGAATAATTAAAACTAAATCTGTATTAATGAATTCCTAAAACAATTTTCTCCAAACAAGTAGCCGTATTTAATTGTAACGTTTTATAATGAAACGGTTGTGATTGGTTAAATTTGTGTTCGTTGAGCAAAATGAGATCTCCCACGAGAGAGTTCATCCCACGAGAAAAAGAATACTAATTTGTTCCAACTTTTTGCATGAGAAAATACGAGGCCCCTTTTTCATGTTTGGTCAAAGAAACAGTCGCTATTTCTTAAACATTTTGTTGGCAAATTTGATTTTTCGCGGAGAGATAATTGTGTTCCTCATTTTGGCATTGAAATAGATGACGTAAGTAGCAATTAATTACGTAAATCGATGTTCATGATTCGCGCAGCGCGTGACCGATCCAGGGTCAAGGTGGTTTTCTCCGAAAAGTGAGACCAGCGAAACTGCAGAGATGGTTTGCGCCGATATGAACCCAAGGTTAAAATTCACCGCAAGTGAAAAAAGAGACTATATAGAACACCATGACCTATTAATGGAAGAAATGCATTATAGCTCATGCCACTTGCTCTTAGGTATTATTTAAATCGTTAATTTATGAGTAAGAATTTTGTTTCGTTTGGCAAACATTTGTATCGTGTGTTTTTCGATCTCTCAGTAGAAATGCGTTCGTAGTTCAAGGAGTTACAATTTCCATTAAGCTTCTCCCCAAGCAATCACGAGAATTATATTTTTTTAATTATCTGCTCTTCACTCCAGTTTGTTTGAGAATGTGTGACTCATCGAATTTCCGTCATTTCCTCAGCACTAAAAATATACTGGTAGCACTTCAAATTAAGAACACTAGATATCTGTAAAAGTTATAATTCTGCTGGCGTGCCTACGAAATTTAGGAACTACTATGCCTCTTCTTTCTGCCATCATCTTGAAAGGCATCTTAATTTTATGAACGTTCAGCTTCGCTCTTACCTTTTTACCCACAATTTTTTCCCCAAAATATTTGCTACAGCAGTTCATGTTTCACTAAAAAATGCACACTCGCTCCAACGAGATCTCACGATCAGGTATAAAGTATTTCAACCCTTCGTCTCACCCTCCGTGCAGCTGATCGATTTTTGTGCACACCTCACATCTTGCTTTCACCGTCAACAGGTTTGACCACTCAACATCGCATTAATTCAGTTCTGAGACTCACGATGACCTCAACTGTCGAGAGAAACCGTTTCTTAGCGTACCTTAAAGAGAGCCGTTTCATCCTATAGATGGACTACACATACTTTAAGTTAAAAGTTTCGCTAAATCACCATTATGTGCGACATTCTCGTAAAGTCATCATCACAATAGATCGAACATAATTCGCTCTCGACTACATTCTTGCAAATTATCATATCATTAATACGAATGTGAATCATGTAGCTACGTTACCCCATATGCAACATAGCTCCTGCGCAGAGATATCTGTTTTAATTCGTTGAATTTAGTGCTTTGGCATGGTACAGTTCGTCTCCATTTAAAAAAGTTCTGTATATTTTGTTCTTACCATGCCAGTTCGTTCATCTCGATGATATTAACTCGTTTAGGTAGCACAAAACACAATTTTCCTAAAAATGCCCGAGAAAAATATTGCGATAGTCACACCCATTGACATTAACGGCTGCTGGCCTGACTTTTGAGTATTCACTCAATCTGAGATGTTGTAAGATGCTGTGAGAAATTCATACAAGAACGATGCGTGGATTACAAAGTGCCTACTGGTTAACCCAAGGAATTTAATTTATTTTGCCTTGTCCAAAGTCTTGAAGGCCAATTACCTATTATAAAACTAAAATGACGAAATATTCGAAGAAAATGAATGAATTGACGGGTAACGAGTAAAATAGGTGGACCAATGTTGTGGATTTGGTAGTATATTGAACGAAATTGGTGGTAGTGGCGATGATGTTAGAACGATTGCTTTGGCTATACTGGCAGAAGCAGGCGTATGAAAACAGAAGAATAACAATGAAAACTTTGAGAAAAGGTGTAAAGAAAAGTTTAGAGAAGAAAGCATGGCGTTGTATGGATCCGAAACCAGGGGAAATTCTAGGGGAAGGCGACGAGAAACAATTGGAAGGCCAACAAATGTGTCAAGTTGAATGCAAGTAGTTCTTGCATGGTGGTTTTTCACCTCCTGCCACACACTCTCACGGTGGCTAGCAGGGTATTGCGTAGCTGCTGATGAGATGTGGGTGTGGAGAAGAATGGAAAATTCGGCCGTGGCAGCCGGTTTAGCTACGCGCCGGTGTGGCAAGATAGAGGTCGTGAGTCGTAATCCGCCAATGGCATGGATGATATGTTTTAATTAGGTTAAATATCAAACTGTGTGATATAACCTAGGTAATTGGAACGTCTAAAAACTGGATTCCAATATTTACTGTGCATAAGAAAATGAATTTGGACGACATGAAGACGAATATTGGAGTGTTGAGTATGGAGACGGAGGAAAGAGGTTGGCACATCTACCCTACCCTACATCAATTACATCTACCCTACAAGCCATCACGAGGGTGCGTGAAATACGGTAAGAATTCACCGTACCACCTTCTTGCGCCGCAGTACCTTCCTGCAATTAAAATGTAGAATTTCACTATTTATGGAAATACGTGAGATATACATTCACGAAACAAGTGCAACTAAATGGTGGGTTCAGCCATGGTATATGGGTAGTTTTGTTGGTAGCAGAATGTTGGAAGCCTAGTTCCGGCAGTTAGTGAGAAAGGGATAGTCTAGGTCGTGATACAATTTAGAATACGGGGTAAAAGGAAAAGAAGCGGTGAGGTTAGTAAGGTAAAAAATACGCTATTTATATTGCATGAAGTCTTAGGGTAAAAAAATGCAAAGAGAAGGGACGCGTCATCAAAACGTAGTCCAACCGATAGAAAACTAACAGTAGGCTATAGGTCTGAATCTCTCTGTGTTCAGCGCAGTGGGATACCGAAGCGTGCGCTGAAAATGAATCCTGAGACGCCGTTGTGTGATGGAGACGCGAGATCCCGTTTCTTAGGGAGGATCTCTCTATCTTTCTCGGAATGTTCGAGACGAATTAACATCCAGTGGCTTTGTTCAGTACTGAGTCAAAATCCTCCCTCTCAGACATTGTCGAGTTTATGGCATCAGAAGCCTCGGCAATTAAAATAGTTTGCACACCAAAATTAGGACTTATCAAGCATGCTCCGTCAAATTTTTTCATTACCGCGGCCGATGGCGTTGTGTCCTTCCGAAGTAAAGCCGGCGAAGGGCAGTTACCCTTTTCGTGGACTTCGGAACATGACGACCTGTTCTTCGTTCAAGGATTCGTCACTTTTCTTTTCCATTGCCGCAAGAAACTAAATCACCTCGCTCTTTGACTCTCTTCGTCATGATCTGGTGCCAATCAACTTGGGGAGATTTTAACAGTTAAGAGAGATTCACTTTTAAGTATGAAGTAAAGAAAATAACACAGAGGAAGATATCAACTTCGTTCTTCCATAATCGAGAACTTCTTCCACTCTATCGCATTAGATTTGAGTGCAATCTATTTTATAGCCTAAAAACCAGGTCACCAATTATGCGCATCGCAGATTATATAAAAATTAAGCCAGAAATCGTTATTTTTTGATAAAATAAAGAGTAAACCTCATGCATGAATTCAATGCGGAAAGACTCTGAAGATGGTGGAAAACACCATCGTACTCTGGCAAGTTAGATCATGATGGTAAAAATACCGAGATAGATAGTGAATACCAGTGATGTAATTATGAAGTTACCAGGGATAGGTTACCAGGGGTAGGATGTGTATTGTAGATTTTAATTTGCTATTTTTGTATGCCCGAATGATACTGAATACAAATTTAATTTTTTCTCTTGCACGCCCAACAAAATATAAATATTTTTATATATGTGATGGCTTTCCACTGCAGTATTATGCGTAAAAATATTTTCTTTGTTAGATTTTCATTTCGTTATAAATGTCTTGAGTCAATAAAAAAACCCTTATTGCAGGTTACGTAGGATTTGAACTCATGGTTTATGTGCATGCCTGCTAATGGTTCACCCCCTAACATATCCTTGCAGCGCAGAGGCTGGAAGGGTATTATGTTGGTTTAGAAGAAATTATTTTTAGCTAAAAGTCAATTTGTTTTTCCACTTTAATTTTCTAAAGCATAGGGTACTTAGCATGTGACTATTAAATACTTTTATAATACACAATCGTGTGAAACGGTTTAAATGAAATATCACCACAAAAGCTTCAACAAATATTTCCATTTTTGTCTAG
This sequence comes from Platycnemis pennipes, assembly GCA_933228895.1. Classification (NCBI taxonomy): domain Eukaryota; kingdom Metazoa; phylum Arthropoda; class Insecta; order Odonata; family Platycnemididae; genus Platycnemis; species Platycnemis pennipes. The sequence continues at coordinate 37,425,510 of OW121851.1, forward strand.
AAACAAGGCCCGTGGGATTTTATTCAAATACGAAAACCGAAAATAAGGCCATTTTTAGCCTATATTTGGAAGGACTTCTGCTCGAAAAAAGCCGGAGAAAGCTATTTATCAGCGGAAAATGTCATAATGATAAATGACATCACGTTGAAATGTCCCCATTATATTCTGTGACATCCCCAATTTACCATTTTCGGTTTGTGAAAAGGTGTTATGACATATTTAACTGTGCGTCCAAATTTTTCTAAGAATTTAGTTTGGGAATCAATATCAGATCGTTGGTCGAAGTTCAGGCCAAATCTAAAACAGAAACTTGACGCGCATATCTTTTCTGAAGTTGCTATAATTATTTTGAACATCTCACCGTCTGTGAATACGTTGAATCGTTAAGATGAAATAAGATGAATAGATATTGGGAAAGAATAGTTTAAAATGTAATCGCACCCCTCACAATAAGGGACAATAATATATTAAATTAAAGTTAGCTGGAAAATGATTAATAATAGTTATTCGGGGGAGGTGACCCAGAGCTGAGGTCATTTGCGCTATTTAGGATGAGCGAATACTTGGGTACTGGTAGGCATTATTCAACAACGGGTGGATAGAAACCCGGCATCATCACTAGCGTACTCCTCATGAAAGGCGCGAAGCGTGAAACGTCCCATCCGACGGGCAATATACTGAACTTAAAGTGATGTCCACTCAGCACCCAAGTAGGGACCGGTATACTAATGAAATATCTACCTCAGCCGGGACTCAAACCCGAACGATTTTAATTAGTTCGTGGTCCATCTACATTATACCTGAAAGGCATCGCAAGGGTGTATGGCAGGTGGTAAACCATCGCCAGGCTGCATTTGAAATCAGAAATAACTAAATTTGCTCTATCATGCAGGAATACAAAAATACTAGTCCGCACATGCACTACTTGCATACTACTGAAAAATATAATGCTACTGATTTGTGAAAAATGTTAGATATGTTACATTCATGAGTAACGTGAAATGTTAGGTATAAATGTTACTAAATATTTAGTAGGCATGTACAAAGTAATGTAATAAATATTGATTAGTCAGGTATATCCACAAATTCATCAATCGGTTACCTTCTCTTTCCTAGAGCATTCTGGTTGGAGGGTGTATTGCCTGTGAAGTCGCGCCACATTCAGTCCGTTAATTCAAATGATTTAACATCAAAATTTAAAATATGATTACTATCAATGGTTTCTTTGCTCCATTGCTTCTTGCTTTCCTGATGTTGAGTCATCTCCCGCCCAATACCCTCATGGTGGCTAGAAGAGTACTGTTTAGATTCATACGTTGATGAGTTCCACTGTGAGTAATAAGTTATGCCCAGAAACGTGAGGTGAAAATCGTGATACCTTCGGCAGAGACTGAGGAAACGTGACGGAGATGAGAAGGAGATTATTTCAAAAATAGAAATAATTTCAAATACCAGGCATTGCATTAAAGTTTTCGGAGGGCCAGGCCTCATTAAATTCTCCTTCCACCACCAATGCATTCCTATCTTCGATCTCTATTAAGGGCTTAAACGAACGTTCCTAATCCTTTCTTTTAACCATTTAGCTCACACTTACCGAGAAAACAATAACACATATTGTGGGTGGTTTCTAAATGCATTTGTTAGGCGTATACGTCTACGTAATACCCTGCGAGCCACCATGAGAGTGTGTGGCAGGGGGTGAAGATCACCGAACATGCGCTATTGACATGACGTGGTTCTCTTCACGCTGTATTCCGACTTGTGATATATTCGCAATAATCTTAACGCGTAATATAGTGGCATTAACGTGCTTTCCCTTCCCTACTCTTTTAATAAACGATGAAAACTATGTAGAATTTTGAAGACTGAGTGAAGAACTACGTAAAACGACCAGTTTAATCCTATGATCAAAGTCATCGAAGTAAAAAAAAAAATAATATTATAACACGATGATATTTCAATTGAGCCTGGCTCTATAGCATTTATCACACTCTTTTTGTAAATTCATGTTTGTATGATATGTGAGACCGATACATGTTGAAAGAGTTTATAAAAGAATTAAAGAACGTCATCCTATAATTTTAGTCGCAGGTCTTTGGCAAATTGATGTTTATTTACTGTACATGGCCCGAGAAATTAAAAGTACATAGTCGTAGAACCATGTGTCTAAATGATATTTGCTATAATGTACCATCGAACCAAATCTGACCTTTAGCCTAATATAATTAAAAGAATCATCTCATCTACATCTACACGATACCCTGCAAGCCATCGTGAGGGTGTTTGGCAGGGGGTGAAGATCACCAAGCATGCACTACCGGCATGCAAGCAAGCAACTATAGGGTCTCATGCAACTAGATTGTTAGTATCTATAGTATTTAAGGGATTAATACATGCATCTTGCACTACAGACTACTCTAAAATATTTCCCCTACCTATCCCTTTGCTATGCTGCCTATTCAGTACTCTTATAGTACGGCGAAAAATGCTATTTTGAATCTATCAGTACGACAATCTATCTCGCTAATCTTATTTATCTGGTCGAATCCAGCATAATACGCTGGTGTTTTTAATATGTGTCTGATATCTTCAGTAAAGCTATCCGATTGAAATTTCTCTAATAGATTTAATCTGTACTTTAATCTACGCTCTGATAATGTCTCCCACCCTAATTCTTGTATTAATTCAAAAACACTACTCAACCTATCGTAACACCTTTTAACGAACCTAGCTGCTCTACGCTGCACACTGTCTAGTTCTCTGATCAAACCCAATTCATTCGGATCCCATACACTAGCTACATACTCAAAGTGGGGCCCAACTAGTGAAAAGTAACATCGCTCTTTTGTCTTCTCATCACATCTCCCAAGTTCTCTTTTTATAAATCCTAGCTGTGAAACTCTCATGCTACGGTGCTCACTTTGAAGCTCTCGTGCTACAATGAAAATTAGTAACTAACATAAACCACATCATTTCCTAGCTGGGTTGTCATTTTGGCGTGTTACTGACCTGGCTACCGCGGGTGGCTAATAAATTTAAATGAATTAAAATCTTTGAAAAATGATGCATTGAATGATCGGGAATTTGCGACTTTAACGGCCCCAATATTTGCCACTCCAATAAGCGTTCATAGGAGGATCTTTCCTTCATGTGATAATAAAATTGCTCGCACTATAAATAAGCACCTTAAAGGCTGATGTCTCAACCTCTCCTGCCACATGCACTCTGGAATCTTGTAGGATATGAGGTGAAATATTACTGTCTGTCTGTCGAAATACATTGAAGCCCTTCCACGTGTTCGACCACTTCCTGCGCAAGTGGAACCGCGGTTCGGTATGCAGCAATTCGGGTTTAACGCGGTTACTAATCACCGCCACAGGGCTCAGGCATCTTGCCCCTAATTGTGGTTGCCGAGTCCTAAAACCTGCTCCCTAATTAAGAGGCAACCAGCGCACATTTCATCGAAGGGTTCGAGTATCTTGAGTCCCATCCCATTGAGTCTTCCCATCTCTGGGACCCAGGTTTGAATCCCGGCGGTGGTAGAGATTTTTCAGTAGTGCACCTATCTCTACTCGAGTTACTTGTGAGATCTTCGAATACATTATTCCGTCCGTCGGAGTGGACGTAAAAACCATGAACCATTGGTGCCTTTTTTTTCACGCGCAGAGTGATGCCGACAACGGGTCCATCCACCTTCTGTTCCTTGAAAAATTCACTCATGTACCCAACTATTTTTAACGGTGCAAGTGTCCTCGGCTGTTAATCACCTCAACTACTAATAACATTTAATATTACATAATATACGTAAGTGCATGGGGATATGCAAACATTAATGATACATTTTCCGACGTTACTTTGTAGAACTGCATGTTTATAGAAATAAGTTCAGTACCTGGGTAAAGTCCACAATTCCAATTTGTTAACCAACCCGGGTTTCGACTTACACATTCATTTTCAAACCATAAACTAAAGTACAGATCGCTTAGCTGCCAGTGTATATAGCGACTGACTTTACCATGCTGCTGTACTTATTTCTATGTGAATATGTCTTGACATTCTTTTGAATTATGTGGGTTCAAAAAAAAAAAGGAACTCACCGAAGTGTCGATGTATTGAGGCTGTGTGGGTACCTACTTTGTGCATTGTGCTGGAAGTAGTGTGATAGGTCCACTCCTATTCCTTTTGTATATTAATGATATCCAAAAGGTGGTAAAAAGTAAGCTTCGTCTATTTGCCGATGACGCAGTAGTGTACAGGGAAATTCTATGCCCGAATGATAAAGAATATTTAAATATTGACCTACAAGCAATTGAAACTTGGTGTGATACATGGCAGTTAGAATTAAACTTTAAGAAATGTCTTGTAATGAATTTTTGGAAAAAGAATAGCTCTCCCCCTAGCACTTACAAAATAAGTAATAATGAATTAACAAACGTGGAATCCATTAAATATCTTGGAATAAGACTGACAAATGATCTTTCCTGGGGTAAACACATTCGTGAAATAATGGGTCAAGCGAATCGCAAACTGGGTTTCATTAAAAGAGTATTGGGTAAATGTGACGATCATGTACGAGAAATCAGCTACTTTTCCCTTGTTAGACCTCATTTGGAATATGCTGCCAGTGTATGGGATCCCTACGAAATCGGTCTAAGTAATGAACTTGAACGTGTTCAGCGAAGATCGGCAAGATTTGTAAAGGGACGATACGATAATTATATTAGCGTAACCAGTCTATTAAATGAATTGAAATGGGAATCATTGTCAGATCGTAGGTTGAAATTTAGACTTAATCTCTTCCACAAATTCCAAGGCAATATTTTCAGTGATGATGTTAAAAATATTTTACGAACCCCAACTTACTATGGCAGACTGGACCATAATCATAAAGTTAGAGAAATTGATTGCCGAACTGACCGATTCAAAATGTCCTTTTTCCCTCGCACAATAAGAGATACGAATAACGGTAAATATGTCCTATCGGAGAGTAGCAATGAATAGCATTGGTAGCTGCATGTTGGTATGAGTACTTAAAGCTAACCCTACTAACAGAATGTTTATGCATGCTTGCTTTGCAATTTCTATCTTTTTTAAATAGTGTAGTTCTGACTACTATATTAATACTATTCCTTTTTTATGCATGATATGTAGTGCATGTTTGGTGAGCAATCACCCCCTGCCACACACCCTTGTGGTGGCTTGCAGGGTATTATGTAGATGTAGATGTAGATAGAATACATGTGAAAAAAACTTTTAATACTCCGTCCATAGGATGGGACGTTAGACGATGAATCCTTTGGCGTCTTACGCCGAGAGCAGGCTAATGCTAATGCCGGGCTACTCTTCGCTACTTTCTCCACTCCTTAAAATTCCTAACTCTTTCAGAATACCCACTTATCCTTGATTGCGCAAATGGCTTTATCCGCCTCTAGCGGGCTTAATATCAAGATTCCACCGATCGTGTCCCGACGGGAGAATAATATTGAGAGGTGAGGTGGAGAATGAATTCCTTTCGCTTACCTTTCACAGGTGGTTTCGGTAGGAGATAACTTGAGATACTTCTTCAGCTACCTGTTGGTTTCCCGAGATTCGAAGGCCAATGATCTTTCGTGACGTTCTGTTTCGATCCAGTACGATACTCCTCGGGCGTATCTCTTTCTCTCTTCAGGCACCAGTTATTATGAAACGCTAAGAGCACACTCTCGCTGACTCTATTACCACCTGCTGAGACCGTGAGGTGAACTGAACTGAGTTGATCGTGCGTCGGAGAGGACGCGGCCCTTCGCTTGAGCGGCAACTTCCCCTCTTTCCCCCCTCCTCTATTCCTTTTCCTCTATTCCTTTTCCTCCCTCCCCTCCGAAGTCGTTCGAGGTTCGGTCGCTGTGGGCGGGAGAGGGGAGGGAGGCGTTGGCATTGCGTAACCTTAAGTAGAGTGAGTAGAGTGGCTCTCTTCCACGCGCATGCGCACTACTCCACACACTTGTACCGCTGGGAATACAGCGCGGTATAAGCGGTTACTGGGGTCAACCCGTACCCTCCACTTTCTCCAGTTTCTTTATTTCGAGGGCAATTCGTGCAACCTTTAAGCGTGTCCTTGTTGTCAAGTACTTAAGGCCGCGTCTTTTTTTTTCTCGATTTTAGGGATCATTGAAGAACTCTACATTCCACCTTTTAACGTAAACCTATACATGTTTTTTCATTTGTTTTCTCATTTTTTCATTTATCTTATTTCATTTATTCACCGTTTTAACTTTTTAAACAGTGAAGTTTAGACTAATATGTTCATACTAATACTTTAAAATGCATGATATGTAGATGTGACGATCATGTACGAGAAATCAGTTACTTTTCCCTTGTTAGACCTCATTTGGAATATACTGCCAGTGTATGGGATCCCTACGAAATCGGTCTAAATAATGAACTTGAACGTGTGAAGCGAAGATCGGCAAGATTTGTAAAGGGACGGTACGATAACCTTATTAGCGTAACCAGTCTACTAAATGAATTAAATTGGGAATCATTGTCAGATCGCAGGTTGAAATTTAGACTTAATCTCTTAAACAAATTCCAAGACCATATTTTCAGTGATGATGTTAAAAATATTTTGCGGACCCCAACTTACTATGGTAGACTGGACCATAATCACAAAATTAGAGAAATTGATTGCCGAACTGACAGATTCAAATGTCATTTTTTCCACGTCCAATAGGGTTATGAACAACGGTAAATATATTCAATACGAGTAGCTGCATGTTGGTATAAGGACTTGAAGCTAACCCAACTAACATCATGTTTTTGTATGTTTACTATGCTATTTATATCTTTTTTAAATAGTGAAGCAGAACAGTATATTAATACTAATCCTTTTTTATCCATGATATGTAGTGCATGTTTGGTGAGAATTCACCCCCCGCCACACACCTTTACGGTGGCTTGCGGGGTATTATGTAGATGTATATAGATGTAGATGTATTCTTACCTCTCCGCACAACTTATTCCCGCGACTTGTAAATTCATGCCGGGTAAGGTAGTCAACCGAAAACTCGCCAGCCTGATAACCCGAAGGCCTGGAGTTCAAATCCCTTCTCGGCCATGGGTGTTTCTCTTAAGATTTAACTTAGGATTAAATAAGGCAAGAACAAAGTTTCTCAACCCGGATTCCGCGAGGCATGATAATCTATCTAGATCTGTATAACACTTTACAAGCCACTGCAAGGGTGTGTTGTAGGGAATGAATGGTGAATCACCAGGAATGCATTTTAAATCAAAATGAAATAAAATTTACAGTTACCACCCTGATGGCCCTAGTCACTAGCAAAAATACTTGTACTAATGTCAAGTACGCAATTAATAACATAAAACACTGTCAATCACTCCAAAAATTGGCTCTGAAGGTTAAAACGAAGAACTCGACACTCTACCTGCATTTTACCGTGTCCGTATCCGGTCGATGTAAATACTCTACTAAATTCTAGATTTGCAACTCAAGAATCGTATTTTTCCGTTAAAATTCCAATTTATATACATCGAAACTGCATTGACTTCAAGCAATCTAATATCAACCATTTGCACGTGGAAAATATTTAGAGGCACCCAAAGAACCACGGTCATCATATACTTCCTTTAGGGAGTGAACTATGGATGGTGATATTTTGTCAGCTTCCACTGCCTTTCGAGCTGTTCTGGTGGAAAGATCTATTTCTACATCTACACATTACCCCGTAAGCCACCACTAGAGAGTATTGCAGGGGTTTGAACTATCACAAGGCATGCATATCAATCAGTGAGAATAAGGTTACACTTCCTCCTTCACAAGGAAAGTAAAACTTTGTATTTCCCACAAATGTCATATTCTGGCACGACCGGTTTCATCCGCTAGGGCATCAACAGGTACATCACTGTACCTGACCGGGTGAAACCGATCATGCCAGAGCATAATGTTTCTGAGGGAATACAAAGTTTTACTTTCCTTGTGAATACGTTGAACTTCCACAGAGTTACGCTTGAAACAGTTAATTTTAAGGTTACACTTGTTGATGTACAAGCATGCAAAAAATACTTCTCCTAAGAAGTCAAAAAATACTGCATAATTTAATTACATGAAACGAAGAGGTACAATTCTATCACCCCGAGGAAAATATTAAGCATGCAGTTACTAGAAACGTGAAATATTGGCTACAAGGCACACTAAATTGCCAGTTAGTTGCAAATTAATGTGATAGTGTATGATTATCAATTCATTCCAACAAATAAATTAAATTATTGCCTTACATTTCCTAAACCAGGTGTGAGAAAGTCTTGTTAAGCATTTATGCATTAAAATAAATTCTAAATTCTGTCGAAATTTAAAATACATATGTACTCTGATTTTCCCATGCACTGTCGCTGCTATCTATTACAGGAGCGGAGAGTAAAAATGTCAGTAGTGCATGATTGGTGATCTTCACCCCCTGACACACACCCTCGCGGTGGCTTGCAGGGTATCGTGTAAATATAGATGATTGTTTGACTCTCTCTGTCTTACTCTATATTTCTCTAATTTTATCTTCATGATCTTATCTGCCGTAAAACTATGGTCTTTTTAATATATTCGAAACATCTTCAGAGCCTGAACGTTTTAAATTTTATACCGAAGATGTAATCGGTCTAGTAACAAACAATCTGACAGTGATCCTTAACCTAATTCTTATAGTAATTTTGATACACTGCTAAACCTTTCGCAAACCCTTTAACAAGCCTAGCTGCTCTACGCTCCACACTGTCGAGTTTTCTAATCAAACCTAATTCACTTGGATCCTGTATACTCGATGCATATTTTTGGTGGGGCCAAACAAGTGAAAAGTAAAACAACGAGAGCCTTTATTCCGATCGCTACTCATTTGCGCAATACCCTGAAAGCCTCCGCGAGGATGTGTGGTAGGGGGTGAATATCACCAACCATGCACTATTGATATGCAACTAGGTTATTACATGAATACATATAGGATAATAGCAACATATATAGAATGTATATAGAATATATCAATATATAGAATATATCAATATATAGAATAATATCAACATCTACATCTACACGATACCCTGCAAGCCACCGTGAAGGGTGTGTGGCAGGGGGTGAAGATCACCAAGCATGCACTACCGACATGCAAACAAGAAACTATAGAGTCTCGTGCAACTAGATTGTTAGTATCTATAGTATTTACGGGATTAATACATGCATCATGCAATTCAGACTACCCTAAAATATTTCCCCTACCTATCCCTTTGCTATGCTGCCTATTCTGTTCTCTTCTAGTACGGGGGAAAAAATGCCATTTTGAATCTATCAGTACGACAATCTATCTCTCTAATCTTATTTATCTGGTCGAATCTAGCGTAAGACGCTGGTGTTTTTAGGGTCACCTGCAGTTAATTGATCATTATCTACTTAGTAATAAGGCGATTGGTTGATATTACATGCATAATGCACTACAGACCACTCTAATAATATTTCATCTACCGATCCATTTGCTATGCTGCCTATTGTGTTCCCTTATAGTACGAGGAAAAATGACATTTTGAATCTATCGGTACGGCAATCTATCTCTCTAATCTAATTTATCTGGTCAAATCTAGCATAATATGCAGGGTTTTTAATATATATCTCACATCTTCGGTAAATCTATTCGTTTCGGAGTTCTGAAATAGATATAATATGTACTTTAACCAAATCTATACTTTTACTCTAAACAGAGGGGTTGTTTGTTAGAAGACAAAAGGTAGGTGTAGGTTCCTCAATTATTACCCACCTTTAGTATGTAGCCAGTGTATGGGATCCGAATGAATAAGGTTTGATCAGAGAAATAGACAGTGTGAAGCATAGACCAGCTAGGTTCGTTAAAAGGTGTTACGTTAGGTTGAGTAGTGTATCAGAATTAATACAAGAATTAGGGCGGGAATCATTATCAGAGCGTAGGTTAAAGTATAGATTAAATCTATTACAGAAATTTAAATCAGATAGCTATGTTGAAGATATTAGGCATATATTGAAAGCACCAGCGCATTATGCTAGATTCGACCAGATAAATTAGATTAGACAGATAGATTGTCGTGCTAATAGATTCAAAACGGCATTTTTCAACCGTACTATAAGAGAACAGAATAGGCAGCATAGCAAAGGGATAGGTAGGGGAAATATAAGAGTAGTTTGTAGTGCATGATGAATTTATTAACAAATAATCCCTTAATTAAAACTGTGAAAAAAACTTAAAAGTAAAACATATAAAACTGTGTGGATAGTACAATGTCTGTTTCATTCACCATGTTTAACATCCCTTAATTACTACATAGCCATATATTTTGTTGTCCGCGTGGCGTCGTTGGCGGCGTGGTTAAGTCCTCGCCTCCTAACCTTTGGGTCGCGGGTTCGAGTCCTGCCCGAGTGGGTTTTTTCATCACTCAGAATATGAATGTGTGTGCTCGTCTGTTGTTAAATTGTACCTATTACCCTGATGTAAAGGCCACTTGCTGGTTGCGGTGGTAGTAGAAAATAAAGTAATGTAGATTCCGTGGCTACTAACAATCTAGTCGCATGAGAACCTGTTATGTAGTATGTCTCCATTTAGTAGCTTGTTTGCATGTCAACAGTTATTGCTTGGTGATTTTCACCACTTGCCACACACCCTCACGGTGGCTTCTCGGGTATTGTGTAGATATAGATAGATTTATTCACATGCAGTAATGTTAGATAGAGAATACCTACATGGATGTAAATCGTAACAACCATGACTCTCATCCCAGCTCACGGGGATGTGTCGTGGCGATCACGGGTGAGAAGGGCCTCCTAGGTCGTCAGAACGCTCAACCTTTGCTCAACAGCAATGACATAAGCAGCAGATAAGAATACTAAGTGAAGAGCAGAAACAGTTAGAATTGGAACGTGGAATTCCAGGACCACATGAGAGCGTGAAAGCCAGGAAATTAGAATTTTAATAAAATAAAAAGAGGAGAGTTAGGCGTGGTAGGAATATGCAAATTCCGGTAAAAAGGCAACGGTGAACTCTGGAGCGACGATTATGGGATAATTTACACCGGAGGTTAAACCCAGCGGGAACAGTTAAAATCAAAGGTGAGAAATTTGGCAGAATGATGGTAAAACTAGATTTCAAGAGGTGTAAAACACTGATATTTATAGTCAAAGTAGATACAAAAAATCTAGTGATGGAGAAGGCCTTTATGACGACGAGACGTCATAAGGACGGAGAAACTAAGGACACATTCAATCAACTTTAAGAAGTACTGGAATTTTTCGGGGAAGAATACGCTTTATATTGATGGAGGATGGGGACGGCGAAGGTCTCATCCACAACTACATGTTACGCTGCGAGCCGTCACTAGTGGGGTGGCAGGGGGTGGTACGTCAGCAGCCTTGAAGTTGAATCTGACTGAAAAAAATCTTTATTAATAATTAATTATGACGTTTAATGCTTGAAGTGTTCGTACTTCGTTTGCGCTGTAGCCATGCGTAGTTTTTGGGTAAAACGAATTCCTTGAATTGCTCGGTCCAACAGTTGAGCTCTCGCTTCTGTCCTGTTAATGGTTAAGGGTATAAATACGCCAGCTATGACATTCGAATTCGTGTGATTAGAATTTTTCAAATAACTTTAATCATACGGACAACCTTCCAGTCTCTAGGGCAGGTCGGGATGAACAAAAGGTTGGAAGGACCGAGCTCTGAATTAAAAAAGGCTCAGTGATTAATTAATCGAGTTTTTCTGTGCATGCCGTGACTTGGAAGCTTGCGATAACAAACACCTTTTTTTGACGATTCTCGCAGGCATTATTAAATGTAGGTAAAAACAATATAGCGGGTGACACTGAGTGATATCTTTATAGGTCATACAATCAATGTTTAGCCATATATTTAGACACAGTAATTGATGCTCGTAGATTTCCAGGTCCTGACGTTGCCCCGAACCAGCTGCAATTAAGGATAATAAGCAGGAGGCAAAACGACAAAAAAATACTTGCAATAAATGTTTTGATTAAAATTATTACTCGTTTTGACCCGTAAAAATATGGAAAAACTCGATCAAAGTAATGAGTTTTTAATTATTATTGGCGAAAATTAATGGCTAAATGGAGTATGTACGCCACTTGTAATATAATTTAAAAGCTTGAGGTTATTATTTGTTAATTTGGCGATGTTATATTTTGATGTACCCCCCTTTACAAAGTTTCTTTCTTTGGCATCGTAGGTTGTTTAGAAATATCAGTATAGCGTTTAAAGTAGTGAGAGAAGAACTGGCGCAGAACATTTCAGCCTTGAAAATTTGATGGGGAGAACACGCAATTGAGAAATTCAATGTAGTCGTGCTTCCAGTATCTTGAGAAGTGTAGTTAGGTGAAAGAGAGGGGGATAGGGCTCTATTTGTCCTCTCTCTATTTTTCGATCGCCTCTCTGCATATATCTTTCCTGGTGGCACTTCAGAGTTGAGCAAATCTCATTACGCAAATGGATTTCGCGTGCGCTCTCTTAAAGTTGCCCGAGGTGAACGCTTGTCTAAGAGGTTAGAGGTTTCCTCTCCTCTCACCTCTATCACTTCTCCCCCACCCTCTCTCTCAGCTAAACACTCTTCCCCTTCGCGCGAGCATAGTCCGCGACCTCGTAAAAAACGCATTCCGCGAGAAAGCATGCAAACAGAAGTTGTCGTTGGTGTGTGTGGCACCAAGATTACCATCAACCTCTGCATAATTCTCTGCAAGCCACACCATAACAGCGTAAAGAAAGATTCAAAGAGCACTGCAAGAATGCACAAAAGTGCTGTTAGTGGGTTAACCTTAAATCCTTGTGCCAGTATGCAACTACCTAAGCCATCCATTGATAGGTACACTACACTTTCATGTATACTATTGAATATATTCACAACTAATCATATCCCTAATTGTATGTGGAAAGAAAGACAATTTAAATCTGTCGGTTTGCACTCAATTCCCTTAATCTTATGTTCATGGTCACGTCTACCATGTGAAGTCGGGATTTGCAAATTTTTTACATCATCGGTAAAAATAGTCTTCGTGTTTGCTTAAGATTTGAAATCCTCATTTCAATCCACGATCTAATAGTGATTCCTATATGGTTCTTCAAATTAACATGCTACGGTAATATAATTATCATAACGTCCCTTTACAAATCTTGCCGATCTTCGATGCAGACGCTCCAGTTCTTTATTCAAGCCTATTTCGTAAGTATCCTATACATTGTCAGCGTATTCCAAATGAAGTCTAACAAGGGATAAGTGACTAATTTCTCGTACACGATCATAAAATTTGCCCATCACTCTTTTGATACATCCCAGTTTACGATTTCAATCCTCTCTTTCTCGCTCAGTAAGCCACATCTCCAGATCTCTCGGAGAGAGAAGCTGTCATGATAGTCTGTTTTTCGCCTTCAGATAATGACGGAATTGTAAAGAGACATTGAGATGATATTGCCACTCCCACGAGACTTGGATGTACTTGAGCATGGGTATTAATCACCAAAAACGGATGACTCCTATGTAGGAGAAGCCATACATGCCAATTTTGGATTATTTAAAATTCCGAAAGCATGTGAATCTCTTTCCGGGCTTTCTTTATTCTCCATTTACTAAGATTTAAAGGAAGTTTGAGGAAATGAACGTTAAAAAAAAGAATTTCATAGTAGTTCACGTTTGTTAAAGAAAACGAAAATTTTTTATACAATTAATACGATTCCCATTAGTCTATTTATGCTCATAATGCCCCATCAAGTGGCACCGATTAAGAATTAGACAGGAACGAACTAAGCAATGCTGAACATGCATAATAGACCTGAGAGTCACAACTACTACTAAACGTACATGGGGACCACACATAAGATGACTTTTTCGGTCCGCCTTAATAAATGTTGGCTTCATTATACGGGTCGTGGGGAAGTGCAGTATTGCAGCTAAGGAGTGGTGTCGCTTTGCGATAGTTTGCCGAAAAGTGATAAAAATTCGCAATAGTTAGGGCCTTTTTCCCACGGGAACAAAAAAAATTTTCTTAAAATGGAATCATCAGAATTCAGAGTAGATCTGCAGGATTTGTGAACTGTATAATTAAGGGATATGTGAGAGCGCATTGCTGGAGACATTGAGATGAAAGACCCTTCAAGTACGAATACAGCAATCTAGACTAAGGCTTCTGCGTAGTCGCTGAACAGACAAGACGTGCCAAGCCGAAACATAATAATAGTACTAGAAGGCCTGCTGCCTGATTTGCTGGCACTTTTCATAAGCATTTCGTATGCAGAGAGAAGGAAATGGTTATTTTATGTACAGAGAAATGTGTCCCATTCTAATTATCCTATGTTTTTGTATTTTTTTCTACACCATATTTTCATTATATGTTGTCTCCTACTCTCAGAAACCACGTTTTTGCATTTTTCTCTGCACCACAAACTGCTAAAAATCCAAAACTACTACCAAATCATATAGACAGAGAATCCACACTCAACACTCCAAACCTCACTCTTTTAGCTCAAAAATTGGGAGAGAGCAAAACAAAACGGATACAGAATAACTGACTGACTGACTGACACTCTACAAAATTAATATATATTCGAATCAACCTGCTGATTCAGCAACAAACATTAATACATAATAAACGTTTTATAACCTTCTTTCAACTATTAGAAAAGTACTACTTCAAAACGCCTAGCTTTGAAATTCACAATTCATACACAAGATCGGGGCTGGTAGGCAAAAATTGTTTTATTTCACCATCTGCACATCGAAAACGTCAATTAATATTTTCATACTTACAAAATTGATTGATGAAACTAATTCCACTTCCTTCAACTTGTGCAATTCAATTTTTGTCCCTTTACCAAAAACGTAAACTCATTTACTTAGCAAATAATACGAATTTGCATAGCAACTGATTTCCCATGCTAAAAGATAGGGAAAAAACAAAAGATTTTCTCTTGCTTTTTTCTCTACACCACAAACTGCTAAAACTCCAAAACTACTTCTAAATCATACAAACAGAGAATCCACACTCAACGCACTAAACCTCACTCTTTTGGCTCAAATATTAAGAGAGAACAAAACAAAACGGATACAGAATGACGGACTGACTGACACGCTTCAAAATTAGGACATATATAGATTGCACATAAGACACATCATCGTCATCAACATATGGGTCAACAATCCTAGGATTGGTTTGCCGCAGCCCTCCACTCGATTCTTTAATCGGCCAAATAAGACACATAACAGATCAATATAGATTAAGCAACAAGACTAGAGATAGGATTGCGATAAGGATAGTGAATTATTGATGATGAATTTTTATGAACATTCCCGTGTTTATCTAGAGTACTGGCATTCCAAATATATCAGGTAGTTTGCATCTCGCCAACTTCATGAGTGATCTATATAAGCGTTGATAAAAGACTGTTCAGTAGGAAATTCCTTTGACGAAAGGTATATTTTTGAGATTTAATAGATAATCTACAAGGTCTAGTCACAGTTTGGTGTATATAAAAGACAACTTAAGGATAGAGTGTGTGGTATATTATGTTTTTAAGCTGGATCTTGAATATATATGCTTCACATTATAAGAGCAGGAAAGAACAACGGAAGTAGCCTAGTCAGTAAGAAGCTTAAAAACATAGAATAAGGAGCGGTAGAGGAAGAAGTGTATTAGTCAGGGAGAGGGGTTCGATGAGAATATGATCTTGGAAAGGAGGCAACGCAGTGTTGAAGGACATTTTGGTTACGTAAGCTGGGAAGAGGAAGAAATAGAACTAGCATTTCGATGGTGTGGTATTCGCCGAGCAGAAGAATTATAGTGCCAGATAATTGTCCAAGTAAAATAATGAACTATGCTTTTGTAAATAATTTTCAAGGACCAACGTAACTTTTAACGAAGTTAGTTGAATACCCATGAAGTAAGTGAACTGAATCTACTTTTTCATTAAACCAAGCGTTTGCACGGGAAGTGCGAAATAAAAATGTTCTCATTCTTGGCTTTCCTTTTTAAGGACATTATTATAGGTGCAAACCGTGCAATTAAACGGGAATAGAAGAGAATTTAAGCTAAGAAATACTAAAATGGAAGGAGCTCTAAGATGGGTGATGTGACAGGACCAAATGTAATGGTGTTAAACGGAAGAAATAAGATGATTGGAGACCGTTGTTCATTGGATGGAACTTCGTGAATTATAGCGATTGATAGCCGTTGATAATGATGCTAAATATTTATATTCACTAGTTTAATGCCCTCGCAATTTTTTCCAACTCAAATATGAGGGGAAATTGGGTGATATATTTTTTTATTGGCTTTATGAAAAAATATTCCCATCATTTTTATATCGCATTGTAAAATTTATCATTTATATGCATTAATACCCTCCCCAATCACCACCCGTTAACTCCAGCTGTTCTTGCACAGAGTGCAAATATGTTTTTATGGCTGCCCATTTATATAATTTTATTTTCGGAGGCGCTCACATAAGTATTTAGTTTAAATCTGTTCCTATCATTGACCCATTGCCAATAAATCTCATTTTCTTCGTTTTATGACAGACATGCATAAAAAATAATGTGTCGCTGTTTTTGTGGGGCACAGGGGGTGATTTTTCCAACTCTAGTCGGTTTTTATGCTGTTCGGATTCAGGCTTTGCACGATCTCCATTCGATTTAGACAGCGGGCGATTTATTGGCGTTTGTTTGGTGCTTATAAAGTTGATCACAGGTTCCCATGAGTTGCCATACCTCTTGCTTTCGTGGGAACACGCACGATCTTAAGAAAAATATATGAATATCAAAGCCTTAGTTGAGTCACACCTACAGCTGCTGAATCTTTCTAGTCCCAAATTTAACATACGTAAAGGGAAAAATGTTTACCGGAATCAATACTGATCCCATGTTTTACCAAAATGGGCATGTAAGCCTGTGTTTGGGTGGTTTGATCTGGCTACATTCTTTTCATTTCCCGGCCAGCCTCTTCATTTCCCATCATTCTTTGCATAACCAATTGCATTGGTTTGAAAGCTATGGAGCAAGATTCTTGTTCTTAGTTTGTTAAGCTTGAACGCTCTCTGAAGTTCCCAATGAGCTTGTGTATGTCTACATCAACATCTATCTACATCTATATAAAACCCTGCAAGCTACCATAAAGGTATGTGGCAGGGGGTAAATTATCACCAAACATGCACTACATATCTTGCATAAAAAAGGAATAGTAGTAAAATACTAGTCTAAACTTCAATTTTTAAAGAGGATAAAAATAGCAAAGCAGGCAATATAATGCTGTTAGTTGGGTTACCTTAAAGTCCTTATACCTACATGAAACTAGCTATGCTATCTATTGATACACTCGTATTGGATATATTTACCGCTATTCATATCCCTAATTATTCGGGGAAAAATGGACATTTTGAATGTGTCAGTCCGGCAACCAATTTCTATAATTTGTGATTATGATCCAGTCTACCATAGTGTGTCAAAGTTTGCAAAATATTTTTAACGTCATCAGTAAACATTTCATTTAATAGATTAAGCCTAAATTTTAACCGACGATCTGACAATGATTACCATTTTAATTCATTTAATAGACTTGTTACGCTAATGTAGTCATCACATCGTCCCTTTACAAATCTTGGCGTGACACATGGCAGTTAGAATTAAATTTTAAAAAATGTGTGGTAGTGAATTTTTGGAAAAAGAATTGTTCTCCTCCTAGCAATTACAAAAAATGTAATGATGAATTAACAAACGTGGAATACATTCAATTTCTTGGAATAAGACTGGCACATGATCTGTCCTGGGGTTAAAACATGCGTGAATTAATGGGGCAATACAATCGTAAACTGGGATTCATCACAAGAGTATTGGGAAAATGAGACGATCATGTGCGAGAAATCAGCTACTTTTCCCATGTTAGACCTCATTTGGAATATGCTGCCAGTATATGGGATCCCTACGATATTGGTCTAAATAACGAACTTGAACGTGTGCAGCGAAGATCGGTAAGATTTACAAAGGGACGGTACGATTACTATATTTGTGTAACCAGTATATGAAATGAATTAAAATGGGAACCATTGCAATGGTGCAATGGGCATTACAATGCATTGTCAGATCGCAGGTTGAAATTTAGACAATCTCCTAAATAAATTCCAAGATAATATATTCAGTGATGATGTTAAAATATTTTGCAAACCCTTCTTCCGAATCTTCTTTTTTTATGCATGATATATAGTGCATGTTTGGTGAGAATTCACCCCCTACACACACCCTATGGTGGCTTACAGGGTATTATGTAGATGTAGATATAGATGTGGGGAGGTTAAAAAATGTGTTAATTTCGGACATATTTCTTGCAATTCCTTCTTCATTCCTGTATTTACTCTTTCCCGTGGTTCTATTATCCACTGTAAAGCCAACCACTCCATATCAAAATTTAGGTAGCTAATTTTTCCTCCTTCTATCTCCCACGATTTTGTAAGCTTGTCTATTGCAAAAAATTCTTCATCAGTCAAATTATCTATAAATCCTAAACTTTTCACGTGTAACCGTTTCTCGCTATATTTCTTTTTTCACTGGCTACAATAATTTCTCCGAGTCTTACCAAGAACATCAAACTCAGGCGTAAATTTTAAGTGTGAAGCGCTTGGTTATGTGTACGGAATTATTTCTTCTTATAATTATCAGTAATTTTTCATTTCCAAGCCCAGATTCCAGGGTGGTAATTTTCCGCTTTTCCTCTATTCACACAACTCTGGTTTGTTTTCCTCTCGTACATAGTGCAGCAGATAGTTGTTTTGTTTTCCTTAGCGATATCTCTATCTCCTTCGCTCCGTCTCTTTGTCTCTAGGTTGGAATGTTGAGGCAACCTATCACCCACGCTGGCGACACAAATTTACATCCGAATCCAGTAAACAGCCAGCCAACGGGTTGATTACGTGTCGCGTATTTGCTACGATAGAGAACAGAGACGAAATTGAACTTAATACTTCTATGTATGTTTACACAACGTAATAATGCGTTCTGATAAGTCATTTGTAAACATGGCGATGTTTATCTTCATTTATTTAAACTTTGTGAAACTTGCCACCCTCATGGTTTTAGCATACTTCTGTCCAATTTTAATTTTAATTTATAAATTTGAACAACTGAAAAATATTCTCCTCAGGTGATTGTTTACAATAGGACGCCTTACGTATAGCTACGATTGTTTGTACTATTGATGTTAGCTCTTAGCTAAATCACAATTTAATCGCAATTTGATGTGCACCTTATCGATTTTAATAATTCATTTTTTTATATATCCTATTGATTCTCTAGCCGTCATTTGCGTATTATTGTCTTCAGGAGATTTCAATAACTCAGCTCAAGATTCACGAGATTGCCTTTTATTTTGTTTATTCGTATTTCGCCTTTTCTTATTATAGTTATGTATTGTAAACGATTTATGTGCGTTTTTTGTTTGAAACATTATAGCTGTGCTCTAAATTTCAAGGATTCTCACATTTCTTGCGACATTTACTAGCAATAGTAGTCCTTAACCGTGCGCTGAAGAAATATTAGCCCCATGTTCACCTTTCTGTCACCAGCTTCCTTTCTCGCTAATTAATCTTGCCTTGTTTAAAACTCTTAATGGCTATTCCTTCCTTGTTTTACGTTTACTATATCATTCTGTCTTCTTTAGTCGTCGCTAATTTCACGTTCGAGTCAATAACAAATCATAACTCATTCAAGAATTTGCTATAATTTTATTATTCTTGCCATTTCCGCTGGAATTAATTCAGCAATGGTTTATTTGGCGCGTGTGATCTATATGCGGAGCTTGACAACTCATTTACTTGAATAGGGAACGCAATGGAGACTAGAGAAACGAAGCACGAATATTTCCTCTATTTGAAGGTCGGCTTCATGGGTGAGAAAAAGATTGTCTGGGATTGAGCCCCCAGCTAATAATTCATGAATCTACTGCAGGAAGACGTGTTTATTTACACATGCCAAGGAAGATCTGGCACTATAAATTGCAGTGTTCAGATTTAAATAGTATTCAAATGGTCAATGTACGGTGTTTGGACCAGTTTTTCTTTAATAAGCTATTGAAAAAGGCATAATCTACCCTTCATATCAAACGTAACTTTATCTATTTACTAAGCGTCCATTAACAGTGTTATGAATCTACATCTACGTAATAGCCTACTAGCCACTGTGAGGGTGTGTGGCAGGAGCTGAAGATCATCAAGCATGCACCATTTATATGCAACTAAAACCTTCCAAGACCTACTTGCATGCAACTGCCATCCTGTCATGCAACTAAGCATGTAACTAAGAGATACCGTGCAATGATAACCATGCAACTAAGAGC
Source organism: Platycnemis pennipes (assembly GCA_933228895.1). Lineage (NCBI taxonomy): Eukaryota > Metazoa > Arthropoda > Insecta > Odonata > Platycnemididae > Platycnemis > Platycnemis pennipes. The sequence goes on from OW121851.1 coordinate 37,445,883, forward strand.
TACCATTGCAGACTGCTCTAACAACATCGCCTAACTATCCCTTTGCTATGCTGCCTATTATGTACTCTAATGGTAGGCGGGAAAAATGACATTATAAATCTATCACTGTAGCAATCTATCTCTCTGATTTTATTCATCTGGTCAAATCTATCATAACACGCAGTTTTTCTTGCGTATCTAACGCCTTCAATAAACCTATCCGTTTCAAACTGTTGTCAAAGATTTAATCGGTACTTTAACCTATTATGATTATATGATAATGATTTCCAACCTAATTATTCTATAAACCTAAATAAATTTGATAAACTAATAAACCTTTCGTAACACATGTCATCAAACTTGCCTGATGTACGCTGCCCACTGTCTAGTTCTCCCATCAAACCTATGATATGATAATTATATCGTGAGAGCCTTGGAAAAATTTGCAAATATCGACAACATAAGAATAATCTTGTTAACCATCGAGTTATTCGTGAGTGCTTGATACTGTTGTGTCCAAATTCAACAGCTTCAAAACGTATCTATCAAACCATAATTGCTAGTATTATCCCTGGTCTTACCCAGGTATTTAAAAACACCCGGTTTTCAAAATAAACAATTTTCGGAGATAATATTTCACTAGTTTTAAATGAATTTGTATCCAAAACGCCAATAAGAGAATAACTAGATTCCTGTACCAGCATTTCGGCCATCTGGGCAACCATATATGGAGAGTAGAATTGGTGAAAGTGGATTATAGGTTTCATATTTCTATTTGGCATTTTGGAGCCATGTAATATCCGCAGCCTATTTACCTCCTTTAATAGATGCTTGTCAACAACTACAGACGTGAAAAAATGCTACCTGATACGCCGGAACAAGGAATGTATTTCCCCGCATAAGTTGGGAGCTAATTGTGCTTAAAAACGGTTAAAACAGAACCTCAGTACTCAAATGGCTTCATATTTTGGATGAGGGATTTCGTTCTACCACTGCTCGGTTGTGGTTATTCCATTCTTTTGGAAGACTAGGAATTGGAAATAATAATGTGACTACGTATATACTGGTTTCAAAACTTCTTGCGCAAGAGTTTTAGTCTAAATTAATTACGTCAATTCTAACAGGATATGAGCTAGTGCAGGGAAGTGAAGGAGAATGTTGACCCATGAGCTCACCTCGACCTCTTCGAAGTGGTCCGTAAATGGTTGTATTAACGAGGCTGAGGATAGGTCTCTCACTCACTTCTATTTGTTTACCTTAGACAGGGAACTGAAGGATCACAATCCTATAAGAATGTGGCATCTTGATGACCTAAGTTAAATATAAATGTAAAATAGAGTATTTTTAATCACCCAGGAAGAGAAAAACCTTCTAAAAGCAGCAATACGTAGTTATATTTAGCGAATAATCATACATAAATTCAAAGGTTTCTATTCGTAAGCGATTCTTCCATCAATTTAATAATAGCACATATACTCATATTCATCCTCTCAATTCGTTCCTCAAATCCTCGAAGAACAAGTTTTATTTTTTCTATGTCTTATTTATAGCTCAAAATCAAATCCCTATCGTAAAAAAAAATATTTTCGTCTACGAGTCTGGGATTTATACGTAGTCAAAAATGGGATAGTTACGTCTCCCCTAAAAGAAGCGGAGAAGCCTATACATTTCCTTCCTACTGTGAGAATGATGGTCCACCTTTATTTTGGCTTTCAGGGCATTATGTGGATGTAGATAGATGTACAGAGTGACCGTGTTACCGACATTTACTGAGTATCCTGTTTCTCTTCCCGCTTTCATGAACGAGCCCACCGCTGACCTACTAATTTGAATCGTAAATAGTATCGAACTTCAGTATTGCCGAGCTATGTTTATGGGCAAGAGAGCTTTTTTAATATCCTTGAATGCAGTGAATTTGTAGCATTCGAATAATTGTACCCATTAAACTACAATTTTCTATACACCCCTTTCAGAGGAGGTGCTACCACTTTTCAAAGATCACCTTATCCTCTGGTTTTGTACATTATCCCTCTTCTTTAACTATTGGTATTGCTTTGAGTGTCAGCTCAAGAAATGGGGCTTGAGAGTAAGACATATATCTGCCCATCAATGCTGCGCATATAATTAATCGTTCTCATTTGATGTGAGATAATTTCTCTGCACTTCTCTTCGGTTCATGCCAAGGTTGTCGTGATGGTGTTTGGTGAAATAAGCGCGGAGGAAAACGCAACAAATGCTTCGCTTGAAATAAATCTCTATCATTCTCTGTAAAGAAGATAATTCTCGTTGTGTTTAGTGTCCCCTGTGGCCTTTTGCATAAGCTATGGCCTAAGGGCGGTTGAGTGAAGGCGGAAATCGGGAGCTGAGGAAAGAGGCTTCGAGAAATGCTACGGCGAGTTGAATTATTTATGCCACTAACGGTAGAATACGGCTGCAATTAAGTGTGTTGTATTTTTTAAACTTACCTTCTTAAAAAATTGGTATATTCAATGGGTAACATTATTACTTGAGGGAATTTTCATTCATTTTACGTTGCGTGGAATAAATGGGTGTGTCCGCATCTCAATTTTTCAAGCAAAGCAGAATATGAAGGCATCGGATTGCTGCGGTAGATTGAGTACCTACTAATCTCCCATTCTCAGGCTCCGGGATCGAATCTGGTAAGCCTCTCTCGTAAGGCGAATGGAAGGTACGTGAATTGTGATATAGTAGATGACATTCTATAATTTAAGTGGTCTTCTCTTAAGGACACAACTTCCGAAGTGGGTTGGTGTGGCCTCATATCCCGAGGGCTCAGTTTGAATTTAAAAAAGGGGAAGAAAATTCAATAGAACGCATCTTTATCTGCACAATAGCTTGCAAGTGACTGCGAGGGTGTATTATTGGGCCCCATACAGGTCCCTAAATGCTGTGAATTTCCGCGTGTTTGGATTCAGGGAGTGGTAGTTTTTTTATTGGTATTCCCTTCCCCTTCCTGAGTGCTGTGAGTGGAAAACTTCAGCTGAGATACCAAGTCCGTCAAATGGGACGTTAAATCGTGGACCCCTTGGAGACTAACGTTAATCGTAAACTACTGGCGACTCTGGGTAGCCCTCCAACCTTTCTCCGTTTCTTGAAAAATTCCTTCCTGCCCCAAATTCCCAACTAGCCAAAATAGTGTATGTGAATTTAGCTGCCGATTCACCTCCTGAATAAATACCTCTAGCAAAATAAGCAGAAATCCTAGGTTTTCGAGTAATGAAATCAGCACGAGAGGCACAGGAAAGGGTTAACTATGCTTTTAATCGGTGAACTTGCATAACGTATAAGGCAACGGCTGATGCCATGAAGCAGTTAACATTGATTACTTATATTATGTCCATTGTATATACCATCCCTATTAATATTCATATTATTGCTACGGAAGTTTTGCTGAGATAAGCCTTCTAACGAACACCGCGTAGATCACCACCTGAAGAGGTAAAATTGTTCTTAGTAACTGGCAAAGTTTTCAAAATCTGCATCGACAATCTGCTTATATAAATAACCATCTAACGACTATTCCTGTCCGCATGAGGTAGAATTTCTTCGCCAATCACTAAACACTTAAATGGAAAGTATTGTTTTTCTGACATTCACTCTGATGCCGTAAGGAGCAATGATTTTTTTGTGCCACCGAGTAGTTATTACGTGCTATTACGAGCTAATTATTTGCCGTATTTAAACGCGTAGGCTTGTCATCATCCACGTAACGTATCATTTAAAAATTGTTTTGTTGAAAAAAAATGCAAGAGTTATGAAATGAGTCCAAGTTTTTACGGACGGATAGGGATCAGCTCTTCCAAAGCTAGAGAATATTGCTGAACGCTATAACTGCTTACCTGCGCGTGCCTGGTTGATGCGTAACTAACTCGTTACTCTTGTAACATGTTATACTGTAGTATCTAAAGCACTATTACCTATTGTTGCATACACGTAGTGTATTTTTGCGATTATTCAACCGATGTCAGACACACTTTAGGTAATATGGAGGGTAATTCGTAGATACTGATGAACGCATACAGCTGATCCCTGTTATGATATGCATGTGGCTGTGGATTACCAACTTAAACACGCTGAAGAAAACATGGTAAATTCATGTAGAAATTACGAAAAGTTCTTACATTTTTTAAAAATGGTCTTGACATATTAAAAAAAAAACGTTCTTCTTGTTAACTGCACATGTCATCACTTTTTATGTAAGTTGTTTCTTGTTGATTATTTATGCGAATTATGAATCGAGGAGTAATTATATAATTGTGTAGTAATTATATATGTGCATTATTTTGCATTTGGAAAAACTTATCTCTAATAATCTATGATTCAACGTATTATATTTACAAATTTAATGGATTAGAACTTATAATTAAACACACATACATTTCTGCATTGAGTAATTGCAACGGGGTTGGTAATAGTTTATGATAATTGAGGACAAGTAATGTAAAGCCTAGAAAATATAATAAATTAAGTGACGGACAGCATGTGTGATCAATTTTCATCAAGTCTCGTTTTCGAAGTCTCATAAAATTCTCCGCAGCAGTATATGCAAGAGCATCTTTATTTCTCTTCGTGTCTCGCGAATTCATATCTCGCATGTTTCCTTTAAGAAGTGGCATTTTACTCTATAGCATATAGGTCGTACATTGTAAATTGTAGAGTGTAATTAGTGCATGTACGGAATAGAATTTTTATTCGTCTGATCTGTAGTAATGAATGCGTGGTGATGGCTTACCCTCTTTCACACACCCTTTTAGTACCATGCAGGCAGGAACGTAGCCAGCAATGTTCTTCGGGGGGGGGGGCTAAGTCTTGTGTAACTTAAAACAAATCAGCCTTGCCCATTTGGTGCCGACATGTAACAAATCTCTTCCCTTAATTTTCAGTGCTTGGTATTTACTTTTACAGTGCCCATACGAATCTCTTCTCACTGGTAAAGTTCACTGCTGAAGTCAGAACAACAAAATTATTGGGAAAAAATTTTGGGGGGGGGGGCTGAAGCACCAGAAGCCCCCCCCCCCCCCCTGGCTACGTGCCTGCATGCAGGGTATGTGCAGACGTGGTTTAAAATGAAATAACCCCGGGGAAATTAGGATAGCTATTGTAGATTTTCAACTAATATTTTTGAAAGATACTGAATCTAAATTTAACTTTTTTGTGAATGTCGAAATAAATTTGTGTGTTGTTCCATCCGGAAGGTGATGACTTTTCGTTGGAAGCAATGTTGCGCATGAAGATATTCTTTTCATTGCTGAATTAGCCGAATTTAGCTGTATCAACCCGTACTGATTGATCAAAAATTTTCTCGCGTTGACCTGTTGGATATTTTGATGATATAGAGGAATGAAAGGAGAGCACCTATTGCGTTGACGGCTGTGTCTTGCGCAGGCTCAGTTGCGCCGGTCGCTCGGCGTTTCGGATTCCGCTTAAAACATTTCGGGCGTTCACTTTCCCATCTGCTGGCCCCGAGGCGAGCAGTTCAACGTCCGCGTCACCTGATTCACAGGCCAGGAGTGACTGGATTTCCCCCCAATAGCCTACCAGCCCCAGATGACGTCATGGCGAGCTATCCTATCCGTGCCCGGTGATGCAATTTGATCCAAGATACTCCTACTGTGTTCGCAGATGTTCTGCAGTGAAAATATGCAATGCGGTTTGAATATAGAACCTGCCAAGGATATTCAGTATTGGTTTCGCAAACCAAATCTAGCCGCACTGTAATATATATATATATTTCATCACCTTAGTAATACAGTTTCACGAACTTTAGACGATTAATTTATTATCCAGCTGAGTGCATCTATATCTACACGATACCCTGAGACTGACAAATGATCTTTCCTGGGGTAAACATATACGTGAAATAACGGGTCAAGCTAATCGTAAACTGGGTTTAATCAAAAGAGTATTGGGTAAATGTGACGATCATGTACGAGAAATCAGCTACTTTTCCCTTGTTAGACCTCATTTGGAATATGCTGCCAGTGGATGGGATCCCTACGAAATCGGTCTAAGTAATGAATTTGAACGTGTGCAGCGAAGATCGGCAAGATTTGTAAAGGGACGATACGATAATTATGTTAGCGTAACCATTCTATTAAATGAATTGAAATGGGAATCATTGTCAGATCGCAGGTTGAAATTTAGACTTAATCTCTTAAACAAATTCCAAGGCAATATTTTCAGTGATGAAGTTAAAAATATTTTACGAACCCCAACTTACTATGGCAGACTGGACCATATTCATAAAATTAGAGAAATTGATTGCCGAACTGATAGATTCAAAATGTCCTTCTCCCCTCGCACAATTAGAGATACGAATAACGGTAAATATGTCCCATCAGAGAGTAGCAATGAATAGCATTGGTAGCTGCATGTTGGTATGAGTACTTAAAGCTAACCCTACTAACAGAATGTTTTTGCATGTTTTCTTAGCAATTTGTATCTTTTTTAAATAGTGTTGTTCTGACTACTATATTAATACTATTCCTTTTTAATGCATGATATGTAGTGCATGTTTGGTGAGAAATCACCCCCTGCCACACACCCTCGTGGTGGCTTGCAGGGTATTATGTAGATGTAGATGTAGATGTACCCTGCAAGCCACCGCGAGGGTGTGTGGTAGGGAGGGAAGATCACCGATCATGCACTAATGACATGAAAACCAGCAACTATAGGGTCTCATGCAACTAGATTGTTAGTTTCTATAGTATTTAAGAGATTAATGCATTCATCATACACTACAGGCTACTCTAAAATATTTCCCCTACCTATCCCTTTGCTATGCTGCCTATTCTCTTCTCTTATAATACTGGGGAAAATGCCATTTTGAATTTATCAGAAAGACAATCTATCTCTCTAGTCTTATTTACCTGGTCGAATCTAGCATAATACGCTGGTGTTTTAATATGTGCCTAACATCTTCAGTAAAGTTATCCGATTTAAATTTCTCTAATAGATTTAATCTGTACTTTAACCTACGATCTGATAATGATTCCCACCCTAATTTTTGTATTAATTCTGAAACACTACTCAACCTATCGTAGCACGTTTTAACGAACCTAGCTGCTCTCACGCTACACACTGTCTAGTTCTCTGATCAACCCTTATTCATTAGGATCCCAGACACTGGCTGCATACTCAAGGTGGGGTCTAAATAGTAAAAAGTAACATCGCTCTTTTCTCTTCTCATCACATTTCCCAAGTACTCTTTTTATAAAACCTAGCTTTCTCTTCGATCGGCCGCATATTTCCCGGATGTGTCTTCCCCACGATAAATCTTTAGTGATTGTTACTCCTAAACATCTCATGGTGTCAACGTTTTCGATCTTCGTGTTACTAATTTTATAGGATCGCGCTATCGAATTATTTCTCCTACAAAAATTGATAGCTACACACTTTTTAAGGTTAAGTTCTAATGCCAGTTGTCGCACCACTCTTGAATTGCATCTGAATCCTGGCTAAGCGATTTCCTGTCTTCTTTTGATATACCCCTATACACTACCGCATCGTCTGCAAAAAGTCCAAGCTTACTACTAACTATGGTACCCAAATCGTTTATGCATAAAAGAAATAGAAGCGGACCTACTACGCTACCCTGGGGAACTCCCGATGTGACTTTGATTGTGTCCGACATGATACCATCTATGACAATCCTCTGCTCTCTCCCACTTAAGAATTCTTTTACGCATCATTCAACGTCTTTATTTATGCTAAAACTCTCTAACTTCATGATTAATTATCATGAGGAACTTTATCAAATGCCTTTTAAAAATCTAAAAATATCGCATCAACTTCAGTGCTGTTTTCGCCGTAGACTAATCCGTAGAATAGTAGAATAAATATGGTTAGGTAGAGAACAGCTTTCTCTATTATTATTATGGACTTATATTCTATTACTTTGCGACGCCTGGTATTCTTGCTATAATTTTTATTCCAATTGACATCATTACTTTACTGATTTAAGAAAATATAAATTGGTCAATTGTCAATAGTCAATTTTGACTATCAGAAAGTATACTAAAATTTATTATAAATTTAATTTAACCAATACTACAATTGTCACATGCATAAGATATAATTATTAATAAGAAGTTTAATTCATTTAAGTTCTCTTTAAAGTAGCGATCTGACAGTCTTGTGGGTACCCAGCATTTTCTCGCAAACTTAAAACCTATTTATACCATTTTTGGGGAAATTCACTGCCATGCACTCTACATCTACATCTAAATAATACCCTGCAAGCCACCATTAAGGTGTGTGGCAGGGGGTGAACTCTCACCAAACATGCACTACATATCATGCATAAAATTTGTAATTAAAAATTAAAATAGCAAAGCATACATGCGGAAACATGCTGTTAGTTTGGTTAGCTTTAAGTCCTTATACCAACATGCAGCTACCAATGTCATCCATTGCTACACTCGCACTGGATATATTTACCGTTATTCATATCCCTATTAGTACGAGGAAAAGAGGACATTTTGAATCTGTCAGTTCGGCAATCAAAGCGACATGATTTCCTTGCTAATGCTCTCGATTTTTTATAGTTTTGAACTAACTTATTTTTTTCCTCTACCGATAGACCCCGTCCTGCATTTTTCATCCTTGCGTGGTATACCCTTTGTCGCTTTAGTGGTTTCCTAACCTCCGCGTTATACCACCTTGGCTCTGTATTATCAGTAATGAATATACTTGGTATGTATTTATTAACTGCTTTAAGGGTGACCTCAAGAAATTCTCTCCACGAATTCTCTGTTTCTAATCCTTTGCTTTGTTCGCTAAATATATTAAAGGATTCCCTTAATTCCTCTTTCATACCGTCGTAATTAGCCTTGCCAAATAAATATACCCTCCTCCTTGGTTTATAATGTCTTTCAACGCCTACAATAAATTTCGCATGCACTATTTTATGATCACTAATTCCTGTGTCTGTAACTGTATTCCGAACTCTCTCGGGTATATTTGTTGCTAATAAGTCTAGAATGTTGTTTCTCGTGGTCGGTTCTTTTACTAGCTGTTGTAAAGAATGTGACGTAAAGGTGTTCAACAGAGATTCGCAGAGTTCCTTATCCTTACCTCCTGTTATAAAAATACACTTATTCCAGTCTATCGAAGGGAGATTGAAGTCTCCACCTACTATTATTTATATTTATTACTATTATTTATAAATTAATAATATATATTATTTACTATTAATTATATTAATTATAATGAGGTATAACTAGGGCTCTAGGTAAATGTGATAAGAGAAAACGAGAAAGGTGCTGCTTGTCTATTGTCAGGCCTCATTCACGAGAAAGCCTCGTCAAATCTGCCGGTGGTAAAGTATCCTACACACGAGGAAGGTATGATCAAAGATTTAAAGCGTGTACAAAGGAGATCAGCCAGATTAGTTAAAGACCGTAATGATAATTATATAAATGTTCGAGTTCAATAAAGGTTCTGGGATGGAAAATAATGTCAAAACGCAGGTTTAAATTTTGACTAAGCATTTTCAGTATTTTTGAAGCTGATATGTTTACTGATGACGTAAGATGTGTATTAAGAATGTCAGTATCAGTATGAGGATCTATCTCTCTAATCTTATTTATCTGGTCGAATCTAGAACAAACGCTGGTGTTTTAAATATATGCGTAACATCTTCAGTGAAGCTATTCGTGTCAAAATTTTGGCCGAAGATTTAATCTGTACTTTAATCTATGCTCTGATAATGATTCCCACCCTAATTCTTGTATTAATTCTGAAACAGTACTCAAACTATCGTAACACCTTTTGACGAACCTAGCTGCTCGACACTGCACACTGTCTAGTTCTCTGATCAAACCTAATTCATTCGGATCCCATACACGGGATACATACTCAAGGTGGGGCCTAACTGTGAATATCATGCGATACAGACACTACAAATTCTACCATTTCTTTAATCGGCAAGAGTGACTTGAAATCAAGGACATTCATGACGTTTCATTGGTGGAATGGGCGTAGCGTAATAAAATGGCTATTTTTGAGAGTAAATAGTATCATTTTATTGATGGCATGGTAACTTAGTGGATAGACCATTAAGCTATCTACTGGATAGTACGGAATTTAATTCCAAAAGAGTTGTGGATGTGTTCATCTATATGGACGCGTAGTTGTATTCGGGATACTATATCTTTAAGGAAAAGCGGTGGAGATATATGGGAAGGAACTGCTCACCTGCACTGGTGCGGTAATTCAGTTCATAGCTTAGAATTTCCTTGTCGAGGGAAAAGTGAACGGGAAGATTGGAAAATGCAGGCCTCGTATGAGATATATAGAACAGGTTGTGAGGGATGCAAAAGAGAGAAGTTACGTTAATATGAAGAGGCTGGCCCATAAAAGAATGGAGTGGAGTTATGCGTCGAACCAATCCTAGAATTGTTGACCGATGATGATGATTATTATTATGAGCTTAATTTATAGAGGAATGATTTATAAAGGATGTTTAAAAAAAGACAGTTGAGTAGAATGGAGAGCTGCGTCAAATCATTGTTAGGAACGATGACTAGTAAGGATAAATATTCAATTATAATAATTGAATTTTTTATGTGACCGTAGAGGTTTCTTGATTTTCTCTATGATACTACGGATATAATAAATATAATCTCTCTGTAACGTCGTAGTGCCATTCGATGTATTTGGGTAAATGTGACGAACATGTACGAGAAATCAGCTACTTTTCCCTTGTTAACCTTCATTTGGAATATGGTGCCAGTGTATGGGATCCCTACGAAATCGGTCTAAGTAATGAACTTGAACGTGTGCAGCAAATATCGGCAAGATTTGTAAAGGGACGGTACGATAATTATATTTGCGTAGCCAGTCTATTAAATGAATTAAATTGGGAATCATTGTCAGATCGTAGGTTGAAATTTAGACTAAATCTCCTAAATAAATTCCAAGATAATATTTTCAGTGATGACGTTAAAAATATTTTGCGAACCCCAACTTACTATGGTAGACTGGACCATAATGACAAAAAATTAGAGAAATTGTTTGCCAAACTGACCGATTCAAAATGTCCTTTTTTCCTCCTACAATTAGGGATATGAATAACGGTAAATATATCCAATGCGAGTGAATCAATCCATAGCATAGGTAGTTGCATGTTGTTTTAAGGAATTGAAGGTAACCCAACTAACAGCACGTTTTTGCATGCTTAGTTTGCTATTTTTATCTTTTTAAATATTGCAGTTTAGACTAATATATTAATACTTATCCTTTTAAATGCATGATATGTAGTGCATGTTTGGTGAGAATTCACCCCTTGTCACACACATTTGAGGTGGCTTCCAGGATATTATGTAGATGTAGATGTACTGAATTTCGTTCTATCATTGGCGCGGGAGTACTTAATTTGGTTGATGCGAATACAACCTCTTCATATCTTGCTTTCTTTTTCTCCTGAGGAGACCGGGTTTTAAATTGAAGTTTTTCTTCTTCTATGGAAACTTTGTTGCCTCTTTGATATTCCGGAGGGAGGCGCGAGGACGTGCTGGAGGTGAGTAATGACCCGAAGAACGTCCGAGGAAGAGAGCACTTTTTTCCGGAGCGGGAGTCATTCATTATCACCGCCCGGCCTTCGTTCTCGACTACCCTTTGACTATCAACAAACCTTTCAAAAGGTCGGAGAATTCGTAACGGGTGACGCACCGCCTTGGCAATTCCCAAGGCGTACACATCTCATGGGCCCTGGATGTAGGGGGGAGGGCGAGAAGTTTGGAGGAGTGGGTGGAGGTGAGTCATCTTGGAATATTACGTAAGCACGCGAACAGAAATGATTGGCAGCGTCGACAATGAGAAAAGTGGCCTCAATGATGATGCACGTTCGTGTCTTGAGATCGGCAAATAGGGCCAATACATAATTCAGAGTGACAAATGGATAACTGAGGACTACAGCCAGCAGGAGACAGTAAAATTAGAGAATTTTGGTCGAAAAAAGAGTTACAGTTGGAGAGACACTGAAAGGGGTTCATCTACATCTACATAATACCCTGCAAGCCACCACAAGGGTGTGTGGCAGGGGGTGATTCCTCACCAAACATGCACTACATAACATGCATAAAAAAGGAATAGTATTAATATAGTAGTCAAAACTACACTATTTAAAAAAGATAGAAATTGCAAAGAAAACATGCAAAAACATTCTGTTAGTAGGGTTAGCTTTAAGTACTCATACCAACATGCAGCTACCAATGCTATTCATTGCTACTCTCCGATAGGACATATTTACCGTTATTCGTATCTCTTATTGTGCGAGGGAAAAAGGACATTTTGAATCGGTCAGTTCGGCAATCAATTTCTCTAACTTTATGATTATAGTCCAGTCTGCCATAGTAAGTTGGGGTTCGTAAAATATTTTTAACATCATCACTGAAAATATTGCCTTGGAATTTGTTTAAGAGATAAAGTCTAAATTTCAACCTGCGATCTGACAATGATTCCCATTTCAATTCATTTAATAGACTGGTTACGCTAACATAATTATCGTATCGTCCCTTTACAAATCTTGCCGATCTTCGCTGAACACGTTCAAGTTCATTACTTAGACCGATTTCGTAGGGATCCCATACACAAAAGGGTTGTGGTGTTTGATAGGAAAAGAGGAACGGCAGAGGACAAATGCGCGGGATGGTCTTTTGAAATAATTTGAATTCGAGGAAGAGGGAATATTGGTGAGCAGGAAAAGAACATAAGACCCCATGAAGCTCACACCTTCGGAATACCCTGCAAGCAAGCCCTGAATTTATGGGCACTCAGTAGATATTGATAAAAAAGAAGAAAGTTGATTCATATCTACGTTACATTTTGCACTTTTTGGAAGTTAGGTACTGATCGACTAGTCCTATTAGAAACACACAATCGTAGTTCGTCAGCTGTTGTTTTTCTTTACTACCGATAAACAGTATCGATAATTTGTCGTCTTTAATTTGTACAGGACGAAATGTGATGGAATTGTAATGTTGTGAATTTTTCGAGGTAATTCACACATTACTTTCGGTTCGTAGCTACAGGATACAATTCACCTTCATTTACTCTTAAATTTCGACAAAAATGTCAAAGGCTAAATTTTACATTGATGCTCGAGACCCTTTTCTGGTGATATCTCATCTAGTTTCTTCGGGTATTAGCACACGTGGCCTTACTTTATGTCCGCGTGAGAAGGTGCGTTTGAAAATGAGGTCACCCTCCCACCTTTTTCTCTCCCACGCTAATGCGATTGACGCGGACATCCCCTCTGAAGCGTAAAGCGTAAAATAAACATGAGCCATCGGAATCAGACCAGAAACGAATCGTCGATATCGTTTTTGTCGAAGAAGTTCCATGCCGGGCAGCGTGTTGAACCCAAGGAGGTTCGAATGTACTGGAAGAGGCATCACATCTGATTTAAGAGGCAAGGTCAGCCATCTTGGTAGGCACAGACATATAGGCTTACTACTCACGATACTCACTGATGAAGTTGTTTCTGCATGCCATAAAACCTAAAATCGTCATCATCATCATCGGTCAACAATCCTAGGAATGATTTCACGCAGATCTCCACTCGATCCTCCTATCGGCCAACCTCTTCATGTGAACGTAATTCCTTTCTTTGACATCTACATCTACACGATACCCTACAAGCCACCGCGAGGGTGTGTGGGAGGGGGTGAAGATCACCAAGCATGCACTACCGACATGCAAACAAGCAACTATAGGGTCTCATGCAACTATATTGTTAGTATCTATAGTATTTCGGGGATTAATACATGTATTATGCACTACAGACTACTCTAAAATATTTCTCCTACATATTCCTTTGCTATGCTACTTATTCTGTTCTCTTTTAGTACAGGGGAAAAATGACATTTTGAATCTATCAGTACGACAATCTATCTCTCTAACCTTGTTTATCTGATCGAATCTAGCATAAAATGCTGTTGTCTTTAATATGTGCCTAGCATCTTCAGTAAAGCTATCCGATTGACATTTCTGTAATAGATTTAATCTGTACTTTAACCTACGCTCTGATAATGATTCCCACCCTAATTTTTGTATTAATTCTGAAACACTACTCAACCTATCCTAACACCTTATAACGAACCTAGATGCTCTACGCTGCACACTGTCTAGTTCTCTGATCATACCTAATTCATTCGGATCCCATACGCTGGCTGCGTACTCAAGGTGAGGCCTAACTAGTGAAAAATAACATCGCCCTTTTGTCTTCTCATCACATTTCCCAAGTACTCTTTTTATAAATCCTAGTTTCCTCTTCGCTCGGCCGCATACTTCCCGGATGTGTCTTCCCCAATATAAATCTTTAGTGAGAGTTACACCTAAAACCTTATGGTTTCAATGCTTTCGATCTTCGTGTTATTAATTTTATTGGATTGCTCTATGAAATTATTCCTCCTCCAAAAATTGATAGCTACACACTTGTTAAGGTTAAGTTCTAACTGCCATTTGTCGCACCACTCATGAATTGCATCTAAATCCTTGCTAAGCTATTTCTTGTATTCTTCTTTTGATATACCCATATATACTACGCAAAAAGTCTAAGCTTACTACTAACTACGGTACCTAAATCGTTTATGTATAAAAGAAATAGAAGCGGACCGACTACGCTACTCTGGGGAACTCATGATGTGACTTTGGTTTTGTCCGACATAAAACCATCTATGACAACCCTCTGCTCTCGCCTACTTAACAATTCTTTTACGCAACATACAATGTCGTTATTTATACCAAAACTCTCTAACTTCAAGATTAATTTATCATGAGGAACTTTATCGAATGTTTTTTTAATCAAAAATATCGTATCAACTTCAGTACTGTTTTCGCCGTAGACTAAAGTATCATGTACGATTAAAGGTAATTGTGTCTCGCAAGATCTACCTTTCCGGAACCCATGTTGGCTGACCCTGACTATCCGAATGCCCCATGATGGAACTGACTACAATGTGCTCAAATACCTTACAAGAGATTGACGTGAGTGACATGGGTCTGTAGTTACTAGGTTCTTCCCTATCACCGCTTTTAAAAATAGGTGTAATTTTAGCTAGGTACTTTCCAATCCTTGGGTACTGTGTGGTTTTTTAGTGTTTCATCCGTCACGACCTGTTCCATATATCTCATGCGAGACTTTCCTTGGTCATTCTTCCCGTTCACTTTTCCTCGACAATTGCCTTCATCAGACCATCGTGTCTTAAGATATGGCCGATGAAGTTGTCCTGTCTCATTTTTAGAGTCTTCAGCAGACTTTTATTTTCTTCCACTCTTCCTAAGTCTTCTTCGTTTGCTACTTAGTCGATCCATTTAATCTTCAACAATCTTTGGTAGCACCACATTTCGAACGCTTCCACCCTCTTCTTCTCCGCTTCTTTCATCCGCCATGCCTCTTTGCCGTAAAGAAACAAAACAAAATAAGTAGGAAGATAAAAAATGTAAAATATTTAAAGAATTTGTCAAATTGTAGTAAATGTGCAAACACGCAAACAAACTCTGAATAGGTAGTTTAAACTGGTGAAATTTGAATCAGTTTTACGGAATAGAATCAACTTCCAGTGAAATAAAATTGTTGAAAAAGGTTGAAAATTTGGCACAAATTCATCGTTATTTATGTTTTAATGCTGAGGCTTTTTTATATTTTTATGCATGTTAATATTTAAGTATGTTTATGTTATAATTTATATTTTTACACATATTGTTACATTGAGACTGCATGAATACTTTTTATGAGGAGGTGAGGCTAAAATCTTCCCAAGAACCCCCATTCTGGTTTCATTGTCACCCATAGGCTGGCGTAAATATGCTTTCTTATAGTACAGTCTAACCTCCTTGGTTCAACCGGTTCCCATAGATCCCTAAGGGATAGAAAAATTTAATCATAAAGTTTAATCTTCCGATTACCATGAGCAACAATCCTATAGATTAGTTTAACGCAGCTCTCCACTCGATTCTCCTACCAGCTAACCTTTTCATTTTTACATAGTTATTCTCTTTTACACCCTTAAAAAGTTGCTCCATATTTCTTATCAAGGCCTTCCTATCCCATTTTTTTGTCCACTTCTCCCCCAACGATTGTATACATTAGGCCATAGTGTCTTAAGATATGGTTGATCCAGATGTCCCGTTTACTTTTTAATAATTTTAGAAGACTTTTTCTATTTTCTATTCTCCCTGTCCTCATAGAAAATCATCGTTTGTCACTCGCTCCCTGCTCACTTTTCTTCCATTCTTCGTAATACTTTTTTTATAAGTATTTTACTTCTTAGGACATTTTGAATGCTTCCGGCATTAACCTCTCTGGTGCCGTTATCGTTCATGTTTCTCTGCCATACAGAAACGTGCTCCGGACGTATATTCTGATGAATCTTTTCTGAATTCGGAAATTTTGTTGAAATTTTTGATACGCTAGTTAATATCTGATACTTTTATATTCGGTCTGCTAACATAGAATGTATTTCACTAGTTCGTTACATTTGCATCCTATTCACCAATCCACAATGTCGCCAATCTCTCATGCTTTTACTTCCCTTTCTATACTTTTTTCTTTGTGGTTGTGAAGCACCATTGGTGACATCATCGGGGTCCCGGGCCTTAAATAACTTAAATTACAAGTATAACATAATGGCATAAAATATTGGTTCAAAAAATTTGGACTACTTTTGAACAGCCGGAATATACTATTATGTCTTCGTTATTTGAAAATTTCATGAACACAAAAGTTCCGTCACATAACGTAAATTTTTACACGATTTGGCTTTAACCAACGTGACTGTTGGAATGCACTACGCATTAAATTTTGAACAAATTAAAAAAAATAGCCATGGCTCGTTTCTAGAGATAGGATACGAATACTCTTCTTGAGAGTATGTTGGTTACTTCTCATCCAAGGTTGTACCAGTAAAAATACCTCCCCATAAATTTCCACTGTGGCATTGTTACTATCGGCAAGGAGCATTGCCCTTATTTCCTGTTTATTACTACTAGATATGCTTGCATAAATGGATGTCGTGCGTTGAAAGCAAGGATTTGTATTGCCCCAATGTGTATGGAAAATATAGTTGATTAGGGCTTGATTTAGGCAGTATTGCACGTCGGCCAGATGTTATTGGAGGATGGTAAGTTTAACGAGCCCATACGTTTGGAATATAATCATAATATTTGTGGAAATATCGTGCACCTGGTGCGCCAAAAGCAACTCTGAATAGTCAATTACCAATTCAATGTGATTGTCCTTCACCGTGATCTATCTCTCTGGCATTATTCATTTTATTGCCAAAGCGTTGAAGTTATCATGCAGATCAAAGAATATTAGCAGAAGTGTTTAAATCCCTCACAATGGCACTAAAGGACTCTCATTTGCTTTTATTGGTCCCTGGCATACTGTTCAAAATGTGTGTTGTAGAATATGATGAGTTAAATTTGGCCTAAATTTATGGAAAGTAAAAAATGATCTATTTGGCTGAAAACTCATCATGATGACAAAGGATTGCCTTTTAACAAGTTTTCAGCGCTAAATTACATCATTTAATACTGAGAGAAGTGAAGCAGTGACTGTTAAACTATTTTAATGGGAAAAAGGACACTCAAAGGCGACTCATTATATCAAATTCACAGTATTTTACACTGGCAGTAAACCTACATGTACGTAATATTCCTCAAGCCCCTGCAAGAGTGTGCGTGACAGGTGGTGAACCATAACCAGGCTTGCCTTTGGAATAAGAAATAACTAAATTTACACATGCTAACATACAGGCAAACAAAAATACTATGCTGTGCATGTACTAACATCTACATCTATACAATATCCTGCAAGCCAAGTACTGATCCTCTTTTTTATGCATGATATGTAGTGCATGTTTGGTGAGAGTTCACCCCCTGCCACACACTTTTATGGTGGCTTGCAGGGTATTATGTAGATGTAGATGAGAAGCCACCATAAAGGTGTGTGGCAGGGGGTGAACTCACACCAAATATGCATTATATAACATGCATAAATAGGATCAGTAATAATATACTACTCTAAACTTAAATTTAAAAAAAAGTTAAAAATAGCAAAGAAAGCATGCAATATCATGCTATTAGTCCCTATACCAACATGCAACTACCTATGCCATCCATTGATAAACTCGTATTGGATATATTTACCCCTGTTCATTAAAATTATGCGATGTTTTCTAGAATTTATGAACACTATTTGCATACTATGAGCGAGTAGCATGTAATTAAAATAAAATTTCTCTGCAAATTTAGGCTTCATAGTCTCCTCTTTTATTAGAAGATAGGTCGTCACAAACATCATTATCCCGAACATTGAAAATCCTCCCTGGGCAGGATTCGAACCCGCCACCCTGCGATCGACAGGCGAGGGATTTACCATACCGCCACTAGGGCCAACACAGCATGCAAATGAGAGGTATAATATGGCTTAGTGGAAAATGTTAGATACGCATTCATGAGGCTCGTAAAATGTTTGCTATAAATGATAATAAATTGCGTTAATATACAAAGTTATCTAATAATTATGGATTATTCATAATGCCATAATTGTTCATTAGTCAGTTATTTCACTAAATATTTTAATTTATATATATTCACAATAGAGTGCATGAGTTAGTAATACTAGTGCAAGAACATGTTAAAAATCACTGCGGAATATTCTTCTATAAGTAGATGTTGAATGCCTATTCTAATTTCCCCTGTTGTCTTCGCTGTATCTAATTAATTACCTACTGTAGGGACAGTCTGTGCGAGGCAAAAATGAATACTTGAATCTCTATGTCTAAAACTTTATCTCTCTGATTTACCTTCTTGATCTGACCTGTCATCATACGCTGTTGTTTTAATATATTTGCACCATTATATCTATATGCTACTATAGTATCTTTAGATATACATCTAACCTTTACCCCCTCTTTGTATTTATCTTTGTGATAAAACTACCATTTTACGCTGGAGTTTTTACTTGTATTGCAAACTTCTCCAGTAAAGGTATCCTACTTAAATTTCTATACACGATTTATGCTGTACTACAACATACGATCAGACAGTGGTTATTAACCGAAGCTGTAAGGAAGTGTCGTTTCAAATACAAAACTTTTGGAGGAGTGGAAGAAAAATGAAGAGCTACACTCGGTTTAAATGATTGAATCGCCGAGCTACTCGATTCCTCTCGTATCTATAAATTCTCCTTCTCTGGCATTCACTGCCACTGTGACCTTGAGACCGTATTTGTTCATTCCTCGCTCTCTAGAAATATAAAGGAGTCCAAGATCAGAGAGTTGCTCCGCACGCGTCATGTATCGTGCTGACTGAGTCTTGCGTTCTCCTGGTTTCAAGCGATGGAAAACTGGTCCGAACCTCAGATATGCTTCTCGATCTTCATGCGGAAAAATGTCAAGGGCCCCGTTACCGTCATAAACACAGTCATTGACGAAAGAATTAATTGTGGGAAACAAACGGGGTCAGGGGTAAAACGGTTATGCACCGGGTATAATATCAACAATAGAACCAGTTCTAACGTGAGTAGCATCATAGCCTTTACGGCAGTTTTCACAACACCCTTCCACAACTTCATAGTTATAAAACATAAGGTTTAATCTACGAGTATTATGTATTACTAGTAAAGGTGAGCGAAAGTTTCGTATATTCATTAGTTGTCAGCTTCCCTTTTTCACAATTAATACAAAGCCTATAGCTATGAATAAGTTATCAGTGGATAGAATCTATTTTACAGACTTTTGACGTCACAAATTTGGTTTACTTTAAAGTATTTTTGTTTATAATTTAAGTTATAATTATAATAAGTATATAATTAGCGTAACGAAACAAGAACATAAGGCGCGTCATCTCTATGTCTCTATTATGACGCGTCGTCAGTAAACAACGAAGAAGAAAGGATTATTGTGCCCTACGTTGCCATACATCAGAAATCATTCTCCAAAATGCCAAGGGGTTCACAGTTTAACGTCCTAACTGACGGGCGGAGTACTGAACTTGAAAGACTCACCACATCGTACCAAAATAGTATCCGTTGCACAGATAAAACTTACCGTCCCCCCAAAAAAAATGTGCTTTAGTGTTTATTGGCTTGTTCAAATGAAACAGTCAGGGAAGTATATGCACATAATGTCAAACCCAGCATATTAATACGACGTATTTAAAATTTCCATTATTTCTTAAAAGTTATTAATTTGCGCGATGAAAACCAGCGCATATATCTCCTGTTAGAGATAGTTTTTCCTTCTTCTTTGTTGATTCTGCTTAATGGGCGTGTTGTTGTTTCTTTACGCTAAATTTCCTTCAACATAAATTATTAACAAAATGTGTTTTAGCGTAAGCTTAAAATGTGCTGACAAACAGGTGTGGAATCACGGATGCATTTTTCGTGTTATCGCAATCCCCATCGATAACGCTTACCCCTAATGTAGCGCAGGGTTAACAATAACCGTCTATAAAATTCGATCCACTGATTGTGATAAGCAATTTGAAGAGCTGCGCGAAAACTGAATAATGGAGATCACATTCTCTCTGACATAAGTTAAATAAAAAAATATCGATAACGCTAGCTCACGCCATATGAAGATCCATGGTCCAAGCCCAGGTAAGAAAAAAGACAGCAGAAATTGTTAATATGATAATACGTTAAAAACGTAAATGCGAAAAGGAATGAGAACTCGTAGCTCCCTTTGCTGACGCCAAAAATACGTGACTCATACTGGCGGCCTTTGACGTCTAAATTTTCCTATTGTGCCGTAATTGGTACCTAACGAATTCAAATTTCCTTGAAAGAGAATGGGAGATGACTTCATCTTTTTGAAGGCGTGCATCATTTAGGCATCTTTTTCCAAGTCTGAAACTTCTTACATCTACAGACTAGGTATTCTGCAAGCCATCGCGTGGATATGTGGCAAGAGTCTACGTCATCGTCAGAACTACTTGCATGCAGTGTTTACACATACCACGTACTGGGAAATAACTATGCATATTATACGGGATGAACTATAAGTTTCCCTTTTCATCCGACTTGCATGAAATTATTTAACAAATACTACCAACACGGATACTAATGGTCCATGTACGTACTTTTAGATCGTCAGGGATTTAATACGCTCATTGTAATCTTCATTATTATTATCAATAGTCATCAATCCTCAGATTGGTTTGACGCAGCTTTCCACTGAGTTCTTCTATCGGCTAATCTCTTCATACTTACGTATTTCTTCTCTTTCACATCCTTTCTTACTTGTTCCATATATCTCATGCGAGGCCTTCCTTTGCCGTTATTCCCGTCCAATTGCCTTCATCAGGTCATCATGTCTCATGATGTGGCCGATTAAGTTGTCCCGTCTTCTTAGGGTATTCAGAAGACTTCTCTTTTCCCCACTCTTCTTAGGACTTCCTCGGTCGACCTATTTAATCTTCATCATACTTCTGCATCAATTTTTATCTTATCATTGATCTATTCACTCAATCCAGGTACATTAATTTATTACGTGTAATGCTGATATTGATATACTTGACCTGCTGAAGTTTTCATACGCAGCATTTGACAGTTTGAAATTTACCTTTTTTCATGTTGACTAACTGGGGCGGAACGAATAGGGAGCACCAGTGATGATGACTTGATGGTTATTCACCCATTGTCACTCCTTGAAGTGGCTCACAGGGTAATCTGTAGACGTAGTTGTTTAATATGTGTGATCGCATTTTCATACTATGAGAAGTTAATTTTTATTAAAGCATGATGATGTGCTGCTACCATAATCACGAATTGTGGTCTAAAGCTATATTTTTTTAAATTGTGAAGTATAGACTAGAATATAATTACTAATCCTTTTAATGTGTGATATGTATGCATGTTTGGTGCAAATTCACTCCCTCCCACACAACTTCTTGGTAGCTTGCAGGTTATTGTTTGGATGTAGATGTTATTTGATGATTGACCAATATTTGACAAAAATATACTGGTTTCTTTAATCTAAATTTTTACATGATCAATAAATAAGTGTTTGATTTCATGATAGCGTATGACGTTGACGAAAAAATTATTTCTGTCGAGAAGTTTTATGAATACTATGAAATTCATTCTGACGGTCAGTTAGGTGGATTCCTGTTTCCTTTGTAGTAGTTGGGTTCTTAATTGTGTATTGAATTTTAAACATGATGATAGAGTGCCAATCAGTGGACATATTCTGTATATTCTCATTTTGTGGACACAACAAATCTATCTCCAGATTATTTGGAATCATTTTATTAAAATTTCGGAATCGAAAAAAAATTGAGGCATTGGATATTGGATTGATTCAAAGCTGGTTTCCTAATATCCCTTTCAACTCTTCATATTGGCAGATTATGCGGTATACTATAAGTGTACATTATATGCATTGGAAGTCAAATTCATAGGCCACGATGGCAAAACCGTCGATCTCTATATGGAAGTTATAATGCAATGATTATCGAGGATTATGCTTTTAGAGTTGATGTTATTTCTATTGTACATTTCATTCCTCAGACTCAGTGACCTTTTATTACTCATTTCTTTCGAGAGTGTTTTCATATGACCCAATATAGGCTATTATCAGGTAGCTTACATAACACAAAATCTAATCCTTATGACTTCACGCTCTTGCTTTCTCGTTGGGGTGGAGTGCATTAACCTCAAGTTTCCCTCAAGTTTCTCGCTACCTCATAAAAATGGAATTTCTGACCAATGAAATATTTGCTGTGATTAAAATTCTTTTACCCTGGCGTAATCACACTGATAACTGTGTGTATTTTTTCAAAGCTTCATGGGTTACCCTGTGTAAGAAAATTCCTAGCCCTCTGTCTATGGAAGCATTTTCCTCATTTTAAAGGTTCGTGAAATTTACCCATTGATATGACGTAAAGTAACTGTAAAACTATTGAATCTCATTCCTTGAAGGAAATGAGAGGCATTTATTTGAGGTTATATTCGGAGATTATCTGACCTACAGTTTCCAATATCTATGCATTACTTTCAACATATATAAATTTGAGAAATCTTATTTATTCATGAACGTGTTATTTGCATGCACGTACAATTTACTCTTTTTAAAGTAGGCAATGGTTGCATTTTTCACAGTCGGGGATTACTCAAATACAGGCCTGCAGATTAATCCAATGCAAAACTCATATTGAATTCTTACAGTGCAACCTAACTATTTTCAACGTTGAAAATATGGTTAAAATATAACCCCTGATACTTCGGAACTTTGCATAGGTAAAATGACTCACTAAACATTAGTAAATGGACAAAATGTGCTTTATGCTGTAATATCTCAATGTGTAAATTTTCATAATACAGAGTTCCTTTATTTAAATAAATGAATGGTAGGTATGCTCTCTGCATACTTTCGGGTGATCGTCCGCGTCCGTTGGTTGGTAGACAACAGTTTCGCTGACTGTCCTGTCAGCGTCTTCAGGTCGAAGGGTAGGTATCTTATAACGTTTTTTTATTCAGTGATTCATGCTGCAATCATTCATGGCATCAAAGCGCAAAAACTATTATTTAATTTACACTGTTATCTTCCGATCGATAAGTGACGCTATTGTTTAACTCATTTTCTGTATTACTTTTGAAGTTTTGACTTTTACTGCACCCCCGAAGTGGCACGAGGAAGAAGCAGGGGCGACTTTTTGTTTTCGGTCCTCCAATGACTAAAGGTTTGTTCTACCGAGTAATCTAAATTAATAATTGCAGGAAAGCAATAGAATTAGATTTAGTAGCGTGATTAGCCCATGCAACCTCGATGGTAGGGAACTCATCGACGTAGTAGCTAAAATTTTTACTGAAATTACGTGGAAGAGCATTGCTGCTGAAGAGTTTTTGAGCGAATTGTTTTTTTTCCTTCATATGTTTCACAATAGTGGTGTTTCTTTTTTTTCTGCGAATGTAGAGTCGTCATTTAGTTTTTATCGTCCATGAAGTTTAGTGATATGTAGGTCAACTTTGTTGTTTTTTGAACGAAGCGTGGCTGCAATTTAATTTTCCCAACCGGGTGTTCATTTTCTTGCTGAGTACTTATCTTCCGATTGTGTGTCATTACCCATAGTAATCTCTTCCTCAATATGTCAGTGCCTTTGTTACGCTTCCTCGGAAAGAAAAATTGACGGGTATTTTTCTTAGTGAAGATAAAATTGATTGACCTGGTGACAAATTAAGTCATAGGAGGAGGGGGAGAAAAGAGAATTCTTCTGAAAACTTAAAAAAAAGACGGGACTTAATCAGCCATATCTTGAGATGTAATGAAATGAGGAAGACATTATAGGAGAGAAAATTGATTGTAAAGAATGGCGAAAGGAAAGCACGCTTGGCACATGTAGAGCAAGTGGTGATGGATACGAAAGAAAATAATTATATATACATACATGAAGAGCTTAGCTGGTAGAGGAATCGAGTGAAGTGCAGGGAATGTTTACCTCACCAATCTTATGGTTATAGGCTCATGATGATGATGATACGAAAAATAATTAAGGACGGAAATCTTTCGTAAAGATTAGTCGAATGCCGACGCCGGTTTTCTCTCCACCTTTCCTCAGTTCCCAAAAATTCCTACCTCTACCTCATTCCCTACCTATCCAATATGGCGAAAATGACCTCAGCTGTCGGTCGCTCCCCTGTATAAAGGAGGAGACATTATCAAAGTTAACGGGTGACGTCGGACGCGTAACGTAAAACTTGAATAGATGGCGCATTGGTCGGAGAACGGAAACGAACAAAAACGTGGTACGTGTACGTGAGAGATGGTCATCTCCCATCTCTCACGTTTCACGTACACGGATAACCAATGAAAACTGTCCCAGGAGTTGGCAATAAGGATCCATCTGTTGGGAGTAATTGGGTGCTTTCCAATCATCGACGCAAGTCGACACGAGTCAACTTGTGTCGCGTGTAGTGCTTTCCAATCAGTGTGTGTCGCTAGTGTGTCAAACGCGAGTCAACACACGGTGACACACCGATAATGGTGAGTTACTGAAAAAAGAAAGAAGGACGGCGCAAGCTCTAAATCACAATGCGTCTGCAAGAATCATATTGAAAATAACCGATAAATCAGAACAAATGTTTCAGTTAAGTATTTTCTTAATTAATCATCCTACAACTCATTTTTTTGGTTTATTCGTAACGATCTTGCTATAACAAGAAGGAAACATCTGTGGATTTAATTTCCTTCCCACAAAAACGCACCAATCACGAGTCCCCGTGAAAGTCCTTAGCGCATCAGCTACTGCGCATCTGAAACTCGCTTTCCATTCGCGAAGGCACAAGTCGACTTATGTTTCCGCGAGTTAACTCAAGACGACGCATGAGTCGCTTGAATGGAAAGCACCCATTGAAGTCACAAGTAGATGCATGCCTCTTCAGAAACTAATTTTAGTCTCAAGTATTGTAAAACTTATTTCTGTCTTGTATGTTAGCGTAGGGAATTCTTAGACTTTTTTGTAATGAGGGAAACAATGGATGAATAGTTATTTGAAGTTATTGTGTTTAAGTGAGATTTTATACCTATGGTAACTAATGACATGAAAAAGCTTGTTTGCCATTGTTGACATTGGAGATGGTGAACATGTCGTTAGGAAGGATTACACATGGTTTTCACGAATTCATTCTTGTGAACTATAAGAAACTTAAGCGATCTGGTAACTTCATCAACGGCAAGGAATACGTAAGTACCTCTACAGTCTTGAAAATTAATTGTTAGCTCTTTTTATATTCGCTACGAATTTCCTTTGCGCCTTCGTCAGGCAATGGGGAATATGCATGAAATTTGTTTCTCGAAGATTAATGATGTACCTACTTGATGCGAAATTTTCTCACCAATTTAAATATATACGCCAAATTTTTCTACGCCCACCACAAAGATATAGGTGTTTTTCTGGATCGCTATTTATTCATTAAAGAACATAGCTCTTTTACGGAATTTTGAATCGCGGAGTCACGGTGGAACCTCCTTAACTGTAACTACTACTTTGTTTTTTGTACGTGAGTAAATGTGATTCTGTTACAAGCATGTTTTTTTGTAAAAGTAATGGAGGGCGTAAATTTGGATGGCTTTTGGAGAGTTAAGCACTTGAAAGCAAACTTAACACTTAAATGCTTACAGGATTAAGACTAAATGATGGGCTTTAGTATTCGGTAATATCAACTGAAAACAGATGTCATTTGGCAGTATTAACATGGCGTTTAAGATGATTCGGTGATGTAAGAGAACCTTTCCTGTGTCTTTTTCACGTACTTTCTGGAACGAACGAATTTACTTTGGAGTTTTAGGGAAAAATACATCGGATAATAAACCAAGAATACGGCGTTTTTCGGTGAAAAATATGTAAATTTTATTATTTATACAATACGTAATTTATTGGTTTTACATGCTTGTTATTATAATACTTTGAACAGTTAGACTCTATGATTTTCTAAAGAACCGAAATGATTCATTAGGGTAATATTAGGGTTTATGGTCCTATATTAAGCATAGGGCTTCCGTAAAAAATCTTACCCAACCATTCTCAACAATATGATGCAAATGAAATGGTGGCTGCTCAACTATCTGGGAGCTTAAGAGCTACCTTCCGCTTATATAAAACAATAGAATGCTCTTTTGTTTTACGTAAGCTAACATAATATCTCTCATTCACCTCACATCTCGTTTCTAGCCTATTGCCTCTATACCTTCTGTAACAGTCTATTCGTATCTCATTGCCATTAATGACTTATTTCATGCTCATTGTTATGACCCCATCACCTCTTCCTTTTCTCTTATACCATATCTAGTACTGCTTTCCCTCAATTCGCCGTTCGAACATTCGCGGGTCATTGCGATTATAAGTAATAAAAAAAATTGTCTTGTGTTATCGCCGCGTCGATGGTGTGATAGTCCCTAAGTTTGCTGACCAGCATCATTTTTACTTGCGTTTGCTTTCCCTTCAGTTCTTTACATTCTCTTCAGCATTCTTTCGTTTTTAATTAAGTACACAATTCACTATGTGCTGCTCATCATCAGGTGACAAGGCACATGAGGGCTAACAAACTGGCATGAGTTTTGGGTATCAGTATGCCTGCCGGGTATCAACAGATTCTCAGACCTCAATGTTGGTAGGTATTAGTCAACTCTGCAGTTATGTTGAAGAAGATTAAAGACCTTCTGCAATTATAAAACAAACTTTAACCATGATTTGAAGCTCTTACCTCTTTTAAAACTGTTCTACATCTATCTACATCTACACGATACCCTGCAAGCCACCGCGAGGGTGTGTGGCTGTTTGTTTAAAACTAAAAAAAAGAGAAACCTTGGTATGCATTATCTCATGTGTACGGTTAGTTCCTGATCTTCCATGTCGGTAGTGCGTAGATATGAATAAGTCATGAGAGGGAGAGAGAGTAAAAACGAGACGATTGCGCGAAAACGCTGATTATGAAATATAGCAAATACGAATCGCTTAAGTTGCATGCTAGTTTTAAGGTCGAGATGCCCTTGTTATCTCTGCATGCGTGCTTTGACCAGCTGACGCTTATGCACTGGTTATAATTCCGCAGTTATTTCTCCTGGCTGTGGCCCCGATGAATACACAGGGTGCTGAAAAATCACGGCAGAATCCACCACTTTGAAAAATTAGCCGACTCCAAACGCAGCGGTCACGCCTTAAACTATTGAGTAGTTTCATTCGGTTCAATATAAATGAAGCCTTGGAGGATAAGGAAAGGTCGATTATTCCAACTCATAAGCTGGAAAAGAAACAAAACCCATCTGTTCATTTTTCTCTTAAATGGGGATTGATACCAGAGCACACTTCGGGAATAGAAAAGGTTCTTGGTTTACTCTGCAGCGCAATTATAATACATGAAATATATAGGGAGTTATTTATAATCACCTTTTAACAAGTGGCTAACCAATTAATAAGGAATAATAATTCATATGGTCGTAAATATACACAATATTATCAGATTGTCGGTTAAAATACAAAATTAATTATAGAAATTTAAGGAGGACAGGTTCCCTGAAGATGTGTTTCATGTATTATAAAGACCAACGTACTTTGACAGGTTAGATCAGGAGGATAATTTTAGAGATTGATGGTAAGGCAAAAAGGTTCAAGAACTTATTTTACCCGCGTACAATTGGAAATAGTACTAGATTGCAGCGAAGATACCTGGTGCAAATTAAAATTAATATTACCGATTTTGATGAAGAAGAGTAGTCTATGGTGAACGGTGCATATGTGCGAAAGCTAGTCATATTAATAATTAAATAAAATGATGAGAATTTTCAAATCGTTTTATGTTGCATGACATTGAATGACTCAAAGATGATTAATTAGTTTAATCATCACATCGAAAATTTTATTATCTATTGATAATTTTGCGTTTTGAACTGTTTTCTTAAAGAGCCGTACAACCCCATAATCTTCAGAATATTCATACAGTGCTGAGACGTAATTAGTAGACACACTTGGCGTCTGATATTTGAAATGCTTAAACTTAGGTAACTATCAATGCATGTATCTTAAAATGCTTATTTACTGCAAGCGAGTTAAAAAAATCTACGAAAAATTACGTGACTAATTGTTTCTCCACATTAATCATCTTGTTTCTTGACGTCAATTGTTTTAATTTCCGCTACTCAAGGGCATTTGACAGGCGAACGGGAAACAAATTCTAAGATTTTTTATCTCTTCATCACCCATGATATCTTTACGTAAATTACCCAGTTATATAACGTTAATAAACCGATCCAATATATCCTTGTGTAGGCTTCCGCGGGTTGCCTTACATGAAGATGCTTGTCTTTCGGGATTCCCTCCAATATATCTTTGGGTTGTAGTCAAGAAGTCGTGATCATTTCTTTCAAATCGAAGCGTCTCCAAATTCTTGGTCCACTTGTGAGTATCCTCCCCGTTTGTATATATATTTTGAACCATTTTTCAAAATTTTATTTCTTTGACTAAGCCATTATTTCAAACGAGTCTAGCCTCGAGGAGTTAAGTCAGATAATGTCAAGGACTCTTAAGCGTAATGAATAACTACCAAGAATTTGGGGCGGGCAAATGAATAGCGATTGCTGCATCGCCTTCGAATGATATGCCATCTATAGATTCGCGAGCATTGTACTTAAATCACGAGTGAGCAATAACAAGAGGAAATATTTGCGAACATGTACTCGTCTCAAGGGCCGTGACAGCGATGTCGATCGTGATGTTATCGCTGCATCTAATTATAAAATACGAGGAAGCTAGTTATTGGCAGGCTTTGCCTGTTTTCATATCCTATACCTGACTGTCAGCTTAGCTCCAAGATATCAACCTATCACCACAGTATGCACTGGACATTACATTGACTTTGGAAACAAGCAAAATTGGTAAATGAGAACGGATGTGAGAATTGATATAATTACGTTACTCGCTCTGCATTCTCATACAAGCTACGAAAATAATTATGCTTTGCTGTTTCAATGAAAATACTAGGTCGTCATTGAAGAGGGAAAGGGAGCTAATGCCCCTCTCACTTGGGGCTAGTATATTTGCATCAATTTAATGTGGATTGTAGGTAGAAAGGAAGTGAATACTAGAACCATGGGGCCTATAAATATATATTTTATAGGCTCCATGGCGTGAACCTTACTTTTTATTCCCTATTTTTCTTTTTCATGTCTTTACCAGCACTTTTAGGCGTTTCAAACCGGGATAAATCTACAAGGATGGGAATCAAAGGGTTATTTATTTAATCTTATTTAAATTGTGAAGTTTAGACTAGAATATTACTACTAATACTTTCTATGCATGAATTGTAATACATGGTTGGTGTAAATTCGCCCTCTGCCACACACCTTATGGTGACTTGCAGTGTATTATGTGGATGTAGATGTAAGGAGGAAAGATGGAGAGATCCCTGTGTCACCATTGTCCTCGTCTTAACGGATGGCTCCAAGGGGACCACGGCTTATCGTCCCATCCTACGGACAGAGTACTGGACTCGAATGATTTCCACTTTGCACTCAAGTAGGCACCGATCAATCGATAAAATATATCTTCCACTGTCGCGAGTTCAACCCGGGTTCTCTGGGCGAGACGACAGTAATGTTACCACTAAATAAACCCGACCCTTAATGGGTGTTTTCAAGTATGTTTCCGCACTAATGGGCGCTTCAGACCGGGAGGAAAGGTACAAGGATGGGAATGACAGGGAAAGGTATCTAATCCGCCACCGTTGATACATGCGTGTTTTCAAGTCTGTTTCCGAACTAATAGGCGCTTCAGGCCGGGAGGAAAGGTATAAGGATAGGAATGGAAGGGATGGGGTCCGCCGCTACCCTTGATATTTACTACTCATCTATGCTTTTAAGTCCGACCCGCACACGAAGGCGCTTCAGACCGGGTACAGATCCTATGGGGAGGAAAGGGGAACATACAACAATTTTCAAACCGGCCGCCCGCGCCGGTTGCAGGGCGGATGTTATCAAGTTCACATCTCTGCCTCATAGAGAGCGCTCGTGATGGCGCTTGGAGCATTGCAGGGAGCCGTTCCTTCAGATTCCTACGTGCGGGAGTCCTCTATCAATGATAATAGAAACTAACACTGCCTAATACTCTCTTCGTGTTCGCGCCACAGTCAAAAACAAATTGTGGCAGAGATTAATTAGTCAGGCCTAGGTTTCAAGGAAGGCTGTCAATTGCTTCCTTTACATGTATCTACGTATTTTACGCATATTGTAAATATATGTTAATGGATCTGGTGACCTTTCCCTTCAATTCCTATCCTTGTACCTTTCCTCCTGGTCTGAAGCATCTTATTAGCGCGGAAACGGATTTGAAAACACCCATCTACATCTGCGTAATACCCTGCGATCGACCACGAGGGTATGTGGCAGGGGTCAGGGGGACCATGTAATTAAAGGCTCTCTACTCTTCGGTACCTGTGACATATTAACATTCTTTTCTGCAACGTTTTAATTCCTCTATGACCTAAAGGTACAAATGAGAATTATTTCGGCCCGAACGTACTTTCAAGAATAACATGTCTGCAGTTACCTGTAATTGATCATCTGTCTATATCTATAATTAAAGGCTCTGTCTTTAGTTACCTGTAATTGATCATCTGTCTATATCTATAATTAAAGGCTCTGTCTGTAGTTACCTGTAATTGATCATCTGTCTATATCATTCCAATATGATATCCAAATTCTTCCCTCTTTCCTGGAAAATTTTCTTGAAAATATTGAGAATTCCAGATTTTTACACAGATTGGCCGACACTTTAGTAATTTGTCTGCGATTTTAAACAGTAATCTATGAAGAGCGATAACGAATTGGAGCAACCCTTTGTTATGTCCCTTTCAAACTTTAAGTTCATAGGAGATAATATATGTGATTTTTTCAAGGCCTTTATTCTTAGAGCATGCAGTCATCAATAACCATAATATACATTAGTGGTTTTCTGTGGGTAGGTATGGATAAAGCAATGCACAATTTTAATTTTACTTTACCCTAAACGCTTGGGAGAAACGCCGAAAACTAGAAAAATACGTAGCAACTCACAGATAAGACAGCTACTTTGCAGTCTTGAATTATTGCTATTTTTTTGGTCTCTAGTGACCGCTACTGCATGTGATTTGGATCCTTTTAAGGCACTGCAATCACGGACGGCATATACGGCCCCATAGCATATAGCACCCACGTGCTTACGGATCAAAGTTGGTGACGTATTAGTGTGCTTTGAGATCGATGCACGTCTTTGTAATGAAAAGAATGGAATACGTCACGTCCGTATTTCATCAACTCTTACATAACGACCTCAAATGTGTGTGGCAAGCTCCACGCGCCACAACAGGCATGCACTATCAACGAGATATTAGTAATTGTGGTAATGAACATTATACTCTTTTCAGACTGAATAAATAATGTACCGTGGGTAGTTTTTTCGTCATCTCATGCGATGCAATCATCTAACTCAAGCAAGCATGTTTCCGGACATATACAATATAAATCGAATACAAATATTTACGGTTAGATTAGTTGGTTATTCTTGGGAGGCGACCGACAGCTGATGTCATTGGCGCCATTTAGGGTAGGTGGGTAATTGCGTAATGGTAGGAGTTTTCAGGGAACGGAGGAAGGGTTGAGAGAAACCCGGCGTCGGCATTAGCCTACTCTTAACGACAGGCGCCAAGGGCACCACGGCTTAACGTCCCATCCGACAACGGAGTACTGAACTTGAAATGCCCTCCACTAAAAAATTAGCAAGGAAAAATAACTCCTACCATTCTCCAGTTACGCGCCCACTCTAAATGTCCGTCAGCCGGAGTACTGAACCTGAAATGAACCTGAACTAAAAAATTAGTTAAAGAGAATCCCTATGTAATAATAGCAACATATTTTAAAAAATATTCACCACAGGTTTTCTAGAGATGTGAGCAAAATAGATTCCCAGCTCATTCCTTTTTCTTGGACTCGTTCATGTTGTATGGGTAATCGTGCAAGGGAGTTTTATTTGAAGGCATGGAAACATTTCAAACAACCCCTTTCGTGATGGTGATATATAAAATTAACTGCTGAGATACGGTTTTTGATATCTTACCCCGTGCCTTGCGTAAAACTATCATGCTGGGTTGACTGATATCTATTTACTGGCAAAAGAAGTGCTGTTGCGGTTTTTATAGTATTTCCAACGGTATCACGCAAATATTTTCTGAAATCACCATTTTCTAATTTTAAATGCTGTTTATTTTTAGCAACTCTATTTGGCTACTTATAAATTCACTTGTGAACATAGAACTTGAAAATCACTCGTACTTATTGCTGTGAGGAAAATTAAACTCATGCTATGTACAGGATTTAGCAGAGTAAATGTAGAGTCTTTAACCTCGATAAAATATTTTTCATCTTTAAAATAACCTCTAGCTATTTTAGGCTCCTTTTCATAAACTTTCCTCTCCCTCACTTCAACGCATTCGGTTGTTTTTGCTAATAAAGACAGTCAGTGATCTTTCATGCGTGAGAAAATAGCAGATTTCGTGATTTTTTTTGCCTTATGTATTGAGCTTGCACCATACTTATAAGCATTATCTCAGGGAATAGTTACTTTTCTATATAAAGTGACTGATTCCCTGCATTTGCGTCTTCAATATCGTACTTGTATGAAGCAGGTATTAGTCTGAGAAGAGGAAGAAACGATGCTGCTTCATCCTATTTTCGATCACGAGTTCAGTATAGTCTTCGATGAATCATTAAAATTGCATCAATATTTATTTTTGATGCCTTATTCTAGACTAGAGGTCGACCCACTGCGGCTCGAGACTGTCATATGACGCATGGCACACCCAAAGAGCCGCATCTGCTTTACCAAGCTCGACGTTGTATTGGTATCAGTGTATGCAACATTATTAAGATATTAATCTTCAGGAAAATCTAACCTGAAGACTGACCTGTGTCGAGTTCTAGGTCGTATCAATATAAACAGAAAGTTAAGTTTACAAAGTCATTTCCATTTCTACTCGAAATTCTTTAACTTTACTCGCAGTTATTAAGAATTTAATTAAAATTAAATTAGGTTCTGATTTTCGTTTTCATAAATGCGCAATTGATACTCCTAGTAGCTATTATATTTCTTTGAATTGTCCTTATTAGTAAAATCTATTACTCCCAGTCATTAAACATAAAATTTAAGTTAGATACATTTGGTTCTGATTTTCGTATTAATCTTGAATAATTTTTAAATTGATGCGAGGGACAAATTTAGCTCCTCTTTATAAAATGACCTCATTCCGTGGTTCCTTGTCTCTATCATATCACGTAGGGTAATATTGTGAGATAAATCTCCGTTGGCATCTCAAATTGTGTTTCGAACGTGATGAATTCTGTAGACTTCATAGACCACCTTACTGGGGGAGAGACCTTTCGCTGGCATATGCTTTTTCAAACGATCTGACACTGGGGACCTGATTAAGGAAAATATTCGTTAATCGCGACAGTGTAGTTCTATGGGTTGTAGAAACACGCTCTTCCATTCCGGCACGCCAAGGTTTTATGTTATCCGTGAGGAGGAGACAGTTAAAAAAGGGACATTAATGTTGCGACCAAACTGAAGGTAGGAATCTAGGAAAATGTTAAATAAGAAATTATGTTGTGGTCTCCACACGTGATGCTCCTGTGTAAGATGGAAGGGCATTGGAAACTCCTGGAGTGATGGATATAGAATAGTATAAAGCAGAGGGACCAATATCAAGAGAGGAAGAGTTTTTTAATTAAATCAGGACATTAAGCAGAAGTGTAGCAAACATTAATTGATCACGTAATGGGATAAGGATTCAAAGACGGAACGATTCGACGTGGTTATCATGAATGTAGGTGAGTGGTCTCACGGTACTGAAGGTAGAAAATTTTAATGCTGTGATTGCGTTATTTGTGACCTGAAGTTAACCTCAGTGAGTTAAAATGCGTAGTGAATAAAGAGCGTGGAAAAGTTCGAGTGTTATTTAATTAAATAGTATCTACTTTTTGCTTGTGCAGGAAACTTGACGAAGGTTTTATTTTGTGGAAACACATAATGATAAATATTAAAAAGTGTAGTTTTTAACCTCCGGTTCTATTGCCATTATAAAGGTGTGTACAGAATATATCATCAAGATATTCCTTAAATTTTATGATTCGGCAATGAATCAAGCAACAAATAAGTGACTGCGAGTAATGAAGCGGAGTTAAAATTATACATTATTTTCGGCTCTTTATTAAGACTACTTTGCGTTAAAAGTATAAAGCATAGTTTTTCTTGCATTTAATCTCAGCAAAGATAAATGCAATCGACGTTGATCTTGTGGCTTAACTAGGCTTGTTTTATATACTTGAGTTTTTTAGTATATAAATTATAATCTGGCTATGAGTATTGATAGATAATAGATTAAAAAATATGTCAATTTTGATAAATCTCCCAAAAAATGTATGTGCGTACCTTTTGTAGAATTTTTTACGCGTTCGAGACAATACAAGTTATTATTCCCTTATTTCTTTTCTGTCGTATTTTGAGTATTGTCTCCCAAAATATATATATCATACCAAAGCCTCTGCTTTAACATTTTAATATTTTTTTACCCGCTGCTTTATTTCTGAGTATATTTTTATAATCAGGTGATTTTTCTCCGTTGATCTCTCTAGGTTTTGTGAGTATCTTGCTTAGTTTTTCGTTTGTCTTTTATGCTCGGTTATGCCATTGGATAGATCTAACATTTTTATTACCCTCTTATGGTACTAATAATGAGGTCTTCTTTTTGCCGCCTTGTAATTACTTCTTGATACTGGTCTTTACAATAAAAACCATGCCATCAAAATACTTGAGTCAATAAGAATTATAGACACAATACTGTCTACATCAATGCAATACACTGTAAGGGTACGACATGGAGGGTGTAAATAATTTAAAGGGAAAGTACAAGTGCGCTTAGAGCCTTATAGTGGAAATATTAAACAACAAAACAAGGCACGTGCAACTAGGTAGTCAATATCTACCAACCTGGAACGTGAAGAGAAGACATGGAACGCTTTCGAAATCTTCATCGAGCGAAATAGCTTGAGATTTGAGATAGTTTAACATAAACCAGGGAATTAAATTCAAATCCCAATATAACGTAATATCTCATTATGTATCCGTGGGTTGTTTATTAATGCCATTACAATGATGCTAAAAAGTTCGCCCAAAAGAGATGCCGTAAACTACGTTGCTCTATTCGTAAAGATATTGAACGTTATTAAAAAATATATTGCTGCTGATTCTTGAATCTACATTGGCTATTTCATCCGGAAAAATCATACGGGATAACTTTTGTGCTACTTCCGGATTAACTAGGTGTGCATTGGGTAAAACTAAAAGTATATAAATGACAGTTTCCTTGGGGTTCAAAAAGTTAATATTTTTTAGATTTATGCCGTATTCTGAAGTGGGCCGTTTTCAAAATTGTTGTATTTTGATACACAAGAACGAAATAAGAAACTTGTATGAAGTCTAACCAAAAATAGGAGTAGCAAGATGAAAAAAATTGTAATTTAGTGATACACCAAATATCTCGTAAAATGTGTGAACATAGGTACCGAGCGACAAGTACCTGATTTCATCATCATCATCGGTCAAAAATCCTATAATTGGTTAGACGCAGCTCTCCACTCTATTCTTCTATCCGCAAACCTCCTCATATTGACGTAACTTCTCTCTTTTACATCCTTCACTACTTGTTCCATGTATCTTACACGAGGCCTGCCTTTTCCATTCTTCTAAATCTGTGCTAGGTTATAAGAAAATAATTTAATCGAATTGGAATAAAAGGCATTGATACGTATCCGTAGGAAGTTCATTGACGCCACTGTTATGAAGTTGGAGGTTTGAGACAAACGTAACATACATGAAAGGCCAGGGAAAAACTTTTTTTCCGAATATTTGAGTCCTAATATTCCCAAAAACCCGAATCTGGCCTCATTGTCAACAATAGAATGGAGGTGCATACGAATTTACATTCGTATGCACCTCCCCTTCTAACCTCCTTTGTTTCATCTGGCCTGAAAGGTACTAAATAATATTCTTATTTTTGTAAAGGCCCAGGCATTAGTACAGGCATAATTATATGTTTACATTGGTTTAAATTATATTCATGGTTCAGGTACCGACTTGGAGCTAGCCATCTAGCTAGTTCCAAGTCGGTCATATAGCTATTATACCACACTAGGTCATTATACCATAGCAAAATTCTGACCTAATTTCTTCTCTTCCGCACATATTTCGCCCCGTCATGAAAAATGTTAACATTTCATAACACAATTTTTATTTATTGTATTTCTGCCTCCCGTTGAATTTCATCGGAAACCTTCAGCTAGTATTAGATAAAAATGACAATAAATTTTTGAAAAAATTGAAAATAAATCCATTGTAACACCTTTAAACAAACCTAGCCAGCATTGACTGCGCACTGTCTAATGCTTTAATCAATCCTAATTCATTTCGATTTTATATGCCCAGTTCATATTCAAGATATGGACTAACAAGTGGATAATAAGACCGATCTTTTGTCTTCTCGTCAAGTTACCCTAAATTATAGGATTATATTGAGTGGACCGCATACTTCCCGGATGTGCTTCCCCCCAATATATATGAATTATTACGGCTAAGTACTCTACGGATTCAATGCTAGTCACAATTATCGCAAAACAGATTGGCTTCAGGCTTGTTAAAATATTCAGTCAAAATTTTTAATTGCAGTCTAATAGCCACTTCTGGATGAGTTCTAGAAAACTTCTCGCACTGAAGCAATTATCATTGAAGATATTCTCAAATATCGCTGATATTCTCCGTATGTCTGATTTTGTGTTTAAATTCAAATTATAATTCTGTTATCAAACCTACCTCGTACGGATGATCCCACTTCCTAGAGGCTTATTTTAAACGGAGCCTGACAAGGGTTATAGAATCTTCCTCCTACGCTCTCATCAAATTTAGAGGCTTTTTTTCCTAGTTTTTTCCAAATGTAGAGGCTTTTTTAATTTTTCCTAGAGGCTTATTTTAAATGGAGCCTGACGAGGGTTATAGAATCTTCCTCCTACGTTCTCATCAAATTTAATCCCTATTTAAAAATCCGTATTCTGATCGGTGGCTTGCGAGGACAAATTTTCGCAGAATATGTTTCTCTCATGACATCACCTCTCAAATTGGTACCCCAAGGTTTATTATTACCTCAGGGTAGGCCTGGGCGATATAACGATATATCGTAAAATATCGCGATATTTTAATATATCGCGAATCCGATATTGAGTTTTCAAAATTGACGATATATCGTTGCTCGATAAATATCGTCTTATCGTGTCCCGATATTTTATCGGGGCGCGATAATTTATCGGGGCCCGATATTTTATCGGGGCACGATAATTTATCGGGGCCCGATATTTTATCGGAGCACGATAATTTATCGGGGCCCGATATTTTATCGGGGTACGATAAGATATCGGGGCACGATAATATATCGGGGCACGATAAATATCATGATATCGCGTCCCGATAAAATATCACGATATCGCGCCCCGATAAAATATCACGACATATTATCACGATAAATATCACGATAAAATATCGTGATATCGGAAAAAGCCGTTGAGTTGGCCTTCGCAAGTATGTTTGAAAACTTACTGTTCTGCTATCTGCTAATGCAAATTCTCAGCAGTTCTCTCTCGCTCTCTCTTTCAATTCCAGTGGTCTGATAGTTTAAAGGTGACATCATGTTCAAAATTTGAAAGGAACTGAAAACAACTGTTTGCTAATTAGTGTATGTATTGTCCGCTGATCGAAATATATCGAAACAAACTCATCAAGCAAACCATTCTACTTGCTAGAATAATGTGATCTTACTTTAGATGATTACCAAAAGTAACTTTCAGTAACATGCATTGTACTGATTGCTTTACACGTAGTACCTAATGCCCAAATATATTGCATGCCTAAATATATTATTGTCCATTTGATCTACATCGCCAATGCTGACGTCACCACCCGCTTTCAGCTGCCGGTCATTAAGACGATCAGGGTCATTATATTCCGAAGTGAATTCCTCATAGTCACCCTGTTTCATTTCCATCTTCCGGAGGATTTATGAAAATATTGATTTCATTCCTTGCGTATTTTAACCCAAATCTTATTTCTCGAGGAGGATTTTAGTAGAAGTCAGCAGTTTGAGACTAAATTAGGTAAATACATTAGTTTCATCAGCTCACGAAAAAAAGTTCTTTCTCTTTAGGAAATAACATATACATTTCGTCTGCGTATGGCTGCCTGCAGGTCTGAATTGCCGTGGGCGACCGCCCGCAGATAGTGTGCAGTCGAAATGATCAATGTGAGATGTGATGATGATCAGCACCCAATGTGAGTCTGGCTCGCCATCGACATTGTGCCTGTGTGCGGCTGGCCTGCGTTTAGTTTGCGGGCGCATGTCTGCGACACAGCCGACTTTTGCATGAGCTGCGATCGAAATCAATATGCTGTGCGTCTCTCTGTCGTTTAAAATTCGCCTGCACAAACAATGTGGCTAGTCTGATCACCAACCTGTTCCGGTCAGGCTGCTATGAAACAAGTCGCACACAGTTGGTTCGGGCCATACGGGACAGACATCACGTACCAGTTCTGTTAGCGTCGTATTCCGTAAATACCGTTGATCAACTGTGAAACCTCGCCGACGCTCGGTGAAAGGGTAATTTCTGTTAAATTAATTGGACTGATTGTAATTTTTACCGAAAAAATGATTAAATATATTTGGGCATTACTACGTGTAAAGCAATCAGAACAATGCATGTTACTGAAGGTTACTTTTGGTAATCATCTAAAGTAAGATCACATTATTCTAGCAAGCCGAATAGTTTGATTCGATATCTTTATATGAACGGACAATACATACACTAATTTACAAACAGCTGTTTACAGTTCCTTCCAAAATTAGGGCATGACGTCACCCATAAATTATCAGACCGCTTAAATTGAAAGAGAGAATTGAGAGAACTGTTGAGAATTTGAATTAGCAGATAGTAGAATAGTAAGTTTTCAAACGTACTTGCTCCAGCTGAAGCGAAGGCCAACCCAACAGCTTTTTCCGACACGATTAACCAGCGCAATATCACGATAGTTTATCGGGCGCGATTACGTGATATTTGAACGAGCGCCATATCACAATCTTTTATCGTGATATTTTATCGGGACGCGATATCATGATATTTTATTGCGATATTTATCGTGCCCCGATATCTTATCGTGCCCCGATATCTTATCGTGCCCCAAAATATCTATTCGTGCCCCAAAATATCTTATCGTGCCCCGATATTTTATCGTGCCCCGATATCTTATCGTGCCCCGATATCTTATCGTGCCCCGATAAAATATCGTGTCCCGATAAATTATCGTGCCCCGATAATTTATCGTGCCCCGATAAAATATCGTGCCCCGATAAAATATCGTGCCCCGATAAAATATCGTGTCCCGATAATTTATCGTGCCCCGATAAATTATCGTGCCCCGATAAATTATCGTGCCCCGATAAAATATCGTGCCCCGATATATTATCGTGCCCCGATAAAATATCGTGGCGATAATTTATCGATATTTATCGTCACGATATAATTTATCGTTATCGCCACCTTACGATATGCTAAAATTATCGTATCCCGATATTGAATTATCAATATCGCCCAGGCCTACCTCAGGGGGTTGATTTATTGAGTATCTCTTATAATATTCTTGTATAATTTAATTAACAAGTCAGTTTTGGTTTCCTTCAACTCCAATATTTCCAGGTTTCCAATTTTTTTTAAATTCCAATGATAAAGCAATGCTTTTTCTTAATCCGAGATCCATTACTCCAGATTAAAAATTGTACCTGAGTGTAATACGTGAGTTTTAATTTATAATGGCTTGATACCATGAACGTAGCATTTCTTGAAAACTGAATGATAGAAAAAAACAGTTCCGGACTGGGCTACCCGCAACGCTTCGACCGATTTCGAGACGATGGAAAAATCTTTTCTCCGAGGAATGAACTCTAGTTATCTCACAAAAAACTCGCCTTTTTTCTATATAACTGCATATACGTGTCGTCTTCATCATTATTTGGTTATCATGTGACAGTAAACAACATCTTCCTTTCTCGCAGGAAGCACCACCAGTGCATTTGTATTCAAGCATCCGGCCGGGCTCCTCATTTTCTCCACTTCCTGGTTTGTCCAATCTCGCCATGTGATTCGTAGGTTCCTGAGGCCATACATATGATCAGAAGATATCAGAGGAGAATGTAGGGGACCAAGTTACGAAACTGAGTTACATTTGTGATGAAATAATGGGTGAGTTAAATTTGTAAATATTTTATATATTGTTACATTTGCCACAGATGTACTCGCTTGTGAGTACAGTACTCGTTTCTGTTCGTGATCTTATCTTATATGGCTATTCTTTCTTTTATCGTGCGTAAAAGCCGATTATGCAAAGTAAAAAAATTATACAATTTGTAGCTGCGTTAAACATTATAAATTGCTTAGACGAATGCATGAAAATTAGGCCTCTCTCGCTCGCGAAATTTAGAGAGTTTCCGATGTAGCTAAATTCCTTGCGCGATGTAATTTTTACTGCGCATCTCTCCATTCATGTGACTGCACATTGGCAGGTATCCTGTGAAAGGATCTGAAAAGAGTTCGATTCTTTTCAGCATGCATTTAGTAAATAATGTGATTTTTTAAAACCTATATATTGTGTTTTGGCACATTATTGCCTTTGCTATTTTTTGTTATTATGTTACTGCACTGACTTGGTAACCAGAAATACATCCTGGGAGAATTTAGGACAAGAGTTCCTCGAGGTCAGTCTGTATTCAAGGTTGCGCTGCTGTAAATATCACTAATATCGAGGATGGTACACACTACCTCATTGATACATTCTGCTAGTGAAGGGAGACTTTGCGAGAATTTCTTGCGTCACTAGCAGGTGGAGTGATTGTTTGCCGAGCCTTTGCCTGACGAGAAATCAATTATTCCGCAAATAACTCCCCGTGAGCGAGTGCTCGACCGCTACCCCAAGCAATGCTTCTGTGCCTTAAGCCTTGTCTGCGTGTTGATTTGAATCTAGTGAGTCGGTCAGTGACGTAGGATTAATTTTCGCTTTAGACCGCCTTGCTGAATAAGTCCGATTAATTTTACTCTCACACGTGGCAGTAGAAATTCCACTGGGGCGAGTTAATAATCGGTAATGTAATTATTTCCTTCCGTTCGTAAAAGTCCATTTCTTTCCGAACAAAACACGGGTGAGTGAGAGGTTTCCCGCTTTAAAAATCAAATTTTCCTTTTTATTTTCCCCACCAACAAACACGTTTGAAATTTTGTGCCGGCTGAATTCATTCCATAAAAAATTGTTCCCCTTTCAT
The DNA here is from genome assembly GCA_933228895.1 of Platycnemis pennipes. NCBI lineage: Eukaryota > Metazoa > Arthropoda > Insecta > Odonata > Platycnemididae > Platycnemis > Platycnemis pennipes. The sequence continues at coordinate 37,487,824 of OW121851.1, forward strand.
ATTTTTACAGGTAATTTAAGGAAAACCCGTTAATCCTATTCTCTTGTCCTTTTTCCCGCGAGGCCGTTTAAGCATAAAACATGAAGGTGTGAGAATTAGAAGTACAACCTGTAACAGCAACACATTAGAAAGAAAGATGGAAGAACATGTGAAGCGCATGCCTCTGGAAAGGATTCCGTGAAAGGTCTTAGAGTATAATCTTTTAGGGAGATAAAGTGTTGGGAGACCGAGATTATGATGGCGAAGCCGGGACATGCTAATAGTCTAAACCTGGAAAGCAAGACGAAGAAGAAGAATTGAGGTAAGAGCATTTTATCGCAGCCTTAGGACCTTTTGTGCGTTCTCTCTTAGTATAAATTAGCCATATGTGCGATTATACTAGATTAAATTAGAGGTGCTCTGTGGTTAGCTATCATTTGTAATGAAGATTTTAGAGCTTTGATTGGATAAATCAATCAGATCTTATCACATGATTGGCTAGTAACCTTAACTATTTATAAGCAGTTAAGTTCCCTGCTCAAATTCCGGACGACACGCATTCACGACTGATATCCTCCCTCCAGTACTCCCCACCCGGATATCTGAATGCGGGATAATTTTTCTGGAAGTAGTCAAGTCGTGTATTAATAACTACAACGTTACATCTTCAATGGAGGTTGACGTGGTGGTTTTCCCTTACCTTCCACATCACACTACTGTACCGATTTCGAAATTCAGCTAGCTATAGAAATTTATCAGCTCTCGAATCTTTATTTTATATTAATTATTATAAGCTTTCGAATCAGATTTCGAAATTTAGCTGCTATAGAAATTGATATTGGACAGATCTTCTTCATCTGTGCCGTCAGTGAGTTCCGTATAATAAGACTGGGTCTCACCAGAGGTGGTGTGTAATTTTTAAAGACACTTGAATTTTCTCTCATTTCGTGAAAATAATAAGATGTCCTTTCGCTCTACAATTATGAGGATCAAGTTGGTGAGGGGGCTTGAATACTGGATTCCCGTCCCGAGTGTCCGCGCTCGAAACCCGCCAATCACAGAGATTTTTCATTAGTATACCGGTCCCTACTTGAGCGTGCTTACAGAGTATTCCGAGTTTATTTCTTTGCCCGTCGGCTGGGATGTTATACCGTAAACCCCTGGGCATCTATCGTTAACGGTAAGCGAAATACCGACGAAGAACTTGTCTCTACTTTTACCCTAACTCTTATTACCGAATGTAAACCCATTATTAAGTGAGCAAATATCTTAGTTGTAGTTATGCTCCAATGAAGACTCCGTAAATATATTTTCAAGAATGTTCCAACCATGGGACTCGAAGCATCGGCCCTCGAAATGAGAGTCGTCCACACTACGCTTTATGAGCCACCAGTTCTCCATTTGAAATTCACCCACCCACAATTCTGGTTGGAGTGCACCCGTGCTTAAATATGGGTCAGTGAGGTCATGAAGATAGAACTGCCAGTCTGTACGTTACGGTGGTGGTGGGAGAAAGGAGAAGTTAAATTAGCCCCAAAACTGCTTTCAATTTACCGTGCTATTCGTGCGCTTTAGGCATTCGGTCTATTTAGATTCGGGAATGATGTAGATTAACACTTGAGAGGCGTGGTCGTCGGAATGGTAAAATGCTGATTAGATACCGTGAGCCGGCGTTTTAACCATGGAAATGAGGAAGAGGGACTTCTGGGGTAATGTGTAAGGGAGAGTGGGATACCGAGTTGATGCAGTAGCTGCCACCACCCTCGTTTTGTTCCTACTCCCTATATCTACATATAAACTGCAATTCACCTCAAGGATGTGTGGCAGGGTGTGAATTGAATCCAAATATTCACTACATACATGCACCATAGTTTATCTATACTACCTACCAAAGTAGAGATGTCGACCTACCTGAATACCTACATGAATATCATGCAGGACACGCATTGCAAGTTATACTTTTCTTCCATCATGCAAAGAAGCATTTGAGAAGAATTGCAAACATGAAGTAATTCATCATGAAAAAACATGAAGCAACTCATCAGAACGTATATCTGGAGCATGTTTCTTTACGGCAGTGAGGCATGGACAATGACAGCAGCGAAGAAGAAAAGGGTGGAAGCATTCGGAATATGGTGCTACCGAAGAATGATGAAGATAAAATGGATCGACCGAGTGACAAATGAAGAAGTCCTAAGAAGAGTGGGAGAAAAGAGAAGTCTGCTGAAAACTATAAAAAGAAGACGGGACAATCTAATCGGCCATATCTTAAGACACGATGGCCTGATGAAGACAATCGACGAAGGAAAAATGGAATGGAAAAACAGGCGAAGAATGGAAAAACAGGCCTCGTATTAGTTACATAGAACATGTCGTAAAGGACATGAAAGAGAGGAGGTTGGCCATTAGAAGAATTGAGTGGAGGACTGCGTCAAACCAATCCTGGGATTGTTGACCCATGATGATGATGACAAACATGTATTATGCACATAATTATTTCATGCAGGTATGCTTAAATCCTAGAAAACCAGAATCTTAATTTCATTATTAATCCGTATTAATCTAATGGGGGAAACTTCATTTGCATGTTACGGTAAATTTATTTTATCAAGAAATCTTGGCGTGAGAAGTCTTAGAGGTGTCATGGCCACGAAGTATTCGAGGAAAGAACGAATATTTAAGTCTCTCTGTGGTACAGTGCATATCTCTTACCTTACCTATCCTATATTATCCCTAACCGTTTAATACGAAGAGTTGCCTCCTATGCATGAAGATAATGAAACGTATGTGATAATGTGTATAACTATTTTTCTCTCTAAATAGATATCTTTCTATCAATGAGATAAATAACCTTCAATGAGCTAAAATATTTTAATCTGCTAAAATTAGGCCTTGACGTCTTAATTTAGTAGGAACATAGTATGCCTACAGAGGGAGATGGTTCGCTTTTTTCAAGGACTCGTCGTTTTGCTGGATGACCTTTGGTACCTACTCAATTTTGAGAGCGGTGATGGTAGAAATGATTCACTTTGTACTTATTCCACGAATTGATTGTTAATCCAACCGGTTTCGACGTCAGCACGTCATCTTCAGGGATACAATCTCCAAGGTTTCTGGGAGTGCAAGTCACATATATATACAAAATTCCTGGGGGTGGGGGTTAGGTGAGAAGTGGTTGAGGGAGGGAAGAGCCACTGAATCGGCAATGTTGGGTCAAAAGGAGTTGACGTAGGGTAGTGGATTGGGGTGGTGGGGGAGAACGGGGACCGGGGAGGGGGGGGGAGAGAATAGGTGTGGGTATTGATAATCACCGATGGTCAAGGTGAAGAGGAAGGGGCTGCGGACGTTCATGGTGCAACCCGGAGGTAAAAGGAGTACCTTTAAATTCGGAAGAGTTATTTAAAACCAATACATTAGGAACACCTATTCCCCCCCGGTCCCCGTTCTCCCCCACTACCCCAATCCACTACCCTACGTCAACTCCTTTTGACCCAACATTACCGAGTCAGTGGCTCTTCCCTCCCTCAACCTCTTATATGTGACTTGCACTCCCAGAAACTTCGGAGATTGTACCCCTGATGATGACGTGATAACGCCGAAACCGGTTGGGTTAAAATAAATTCGTGGAATAAGTGCAAAGTGAATCATTTCTCCCATCATGCCGTCATTCCACAAAGTAGAGCCTGCAAACAGTTGAAGTTTTGAGAGCGGTGTCTGCAAAACGAACTTCCACTTTGCAGCAGCATGAGAGATATTTAACTTGTAGTTTATAATTACAAAACGCATGCAATTATTATTTTTGGATGCTACCAATGTCTATGTGGTATTTAATTTTGAAGCTGTCAACAATACCATACCATCGGTGCTATGGTAATCAACAATCAAAAGTAACCCTACACTCTGGATGGATCTATAGACAGTCTATTCCTCTCAAGAAACCTTTTCGGCAGAATCCGGAGCATTTCCTCCAGCGATACATTCCTTGCTGACAAAATCATTTTCCTCTTCAGCTTATATTACTTCTATTTCCATCTCCGATGCCAAAAATACCTTTCACTTCCTCGAATTTGTCATCATCTTTTCACTTTCCCTTCTATGTAAGCCTTCATCGCCCCTTTTTACTTTCTGTCTACGTTGCCCATGCTCTTTGTCGGTCTATGGATTCCTTGGGGTTATCAGCTTTCTGAATGAAAATGCATTTCTTAGGTGTATTTGCCATTCTACCTTATTTTAATTCTTTTCTATCCTCCTCGCCTCTTTTCTACAAGTTGTCATAAGCGCACTCTCTTTTTGATGGCAAACGTTCAATACCATTCAAACCTACGCTTGATAGTAAGAGTTAAACTAGAACTTTCTTAGCATTCTTTTACTCATGGGCTCAGTTACATCCTTTCTAATCCAGAACATTAATTCAATTTCAATTTTGTCATTTTTTTTCTTCTTTTTCTTCTTAATAAATCACTCCCTCTGCTGAATGTAGTATATAAGTCGGGACTTCGGAACATCGTCGCCCTTGTCCATCTACACCCTTTGTAGGTGTCTTTTGAGAGTGCCTGTCAACAGCATCCTTTACTTGCCATGTACTACCAGCTTTATATAAAGTTTGCCGTAGAAGTGGGTTAGTTAGTTATTCGAAGGAGATGACCGACAGCTGATGTCATTTGCGGCATTTAGGATAGGTGAGTGATTGAATATGGGAAGTAATATTTTCAAGTAGCGGAAACGCGTTGTCGGTTTTAATGTATTCTAAAGGTTCCAAGAAGACCATGGCTTAGGCCTGGGCGATATTGATAATTCAATATCGGGATACGATAATTTTAGCATATCGTAAGGTGGCGATAACGATAAATTATATCGTGACGATAAATATCGATAAATTATCGCCACGATATTTTATCGGGGCACGATAATATATCGGGGCACGATATTTTATCGGGGCACGATAATTTATCGGGGCACGATAATTTATCGGGGCACGATAAATTATCGGGACACGATATTTTATCGGGGCACGATATTTTATCGGGGCACGATATTTTATCGGGGCACGATAAATTATCGGGGCACGATAATTTATCGGGACACGATATTTTATCGGGGCACGATAAGATATCGGGGCACGATAAGATATCGGGGCACGATAAAATATCGGGGCACGATAAGATATTTTGGGGCACGAATAGATATTTTGGGGCACGATAAGATATCGGGGCACGATAAGATATCGGGGCACGATAAATATCGCAATAAAATATCATGATATCGCGTCCCGATAAAATATCACGATAAAAGATTGTGATATGGCGCTCGTTCAAATATCACGTAATCGCGCCCGATAAACTATCGTGATATTGCGCTGGTTAATCGTGTCGGAAAAAGCTGTTGGGTTGGCCTTCGCTTCAGCTGGAGCAAGTACGTTTGAAAACTTACTATTCTACTATCTGCTAATTCAAATTCTCAACAGTTCTCTCAATTCTCTCTTTCAATTTAAGCGGTCTGATAATTTATGGGTGACGTCATGCCCTAATTTTGGAAGGAACTGTAAACAGCTGTTTGTAAATTAGTGTATGTATTGTCCGTTCATATAAAGATATCGAATCAAACTATTCGGCTTGCTAGAATAATGTGATCTTACTTTAGATGATTACCAAAAGTAACCTTCAGTAACATGCATTGTTCTGATTGCTTTACACGTAGTAATGCCCAAATATATTTAATCATTTTTTCGGTAAAAATTACAATCAGTCCAATTAATTTAACAGAAATTACCCTTTCACCGAGCGTCGGCGAGGTTTCACAGTTGATCAACGGTATTTACGGAATACGACGCTAACAGAACTGGTACGTGATGTCTGTCCCGTATGGCCCGAACCAACTGTGTGCGACTTGTTTCATAGCAGCCTGACCGGAACAGGTTGGTGATCAGACTAGCCACATTGTTTGTGCAGGCGAATTTTAAACGACAGAGAGACGCACAGCATATTGATTTCGATCGCAGCTCATGCAAAAGTCGGCTGTGTCGCAGACATGCGCCCGCAAACTAAACGCAGGCCAGCCGCACACAGGCACAATGTCGATGGCGAGCCAGACTCACATTGGGTGCTGATCATCATCACATCTCACATTGATCATTTCGACTGCACACTATCTGCGGGCGGTCGCCCACGGCAATTCAGACCTGCAGGCAGCCATACGCAGACGAAATGTATATGTTATTTCCTAAAGAGAAAGAACTTTTTTTCGTGAGCTGATGAAACTAATGTATTTACCTAATTTAGTCTCAAACTGCTGACTTCTACTAAAATCCTCCTCGAGAAATAAGATTTGGGTTAAAATACGCAAGGAATGAAATCAATATTTTCATAAATCCTCCGGAAGATGGAAATGAAACAGGGTGACTATGAGGAATTCACTTCGGAATATAATGACCCTGATCGTCTTAATGACCGGCAGCTGAAAGCGGGTGGTGACGTCAGCATTGGCGATGTAGATCAAATGGACAATAATATATTTAGGCATGCAATATATTTGGGCATTAGGTACTACGTGTAAAGCAATCAGTACAATGCATGTTACTGAAAGTTACTTTTGGTAATCATCTAAAGTAAGATCACATTATTCTAGCAAGTAGAATGGTTTGCTTGATGAGTTTGTTTCGATATATTTCGATCAGCGGACAATACATACACTAATTAGCAAACAGTTGTTTTCAGTTCCTTTCAAATTTTGAACATGATGTCACCTTTAAACTATCAGACCACTGGAATTGAAAGAGAGAGCGAGAGAGAACTGCTGAGAATTTGCATTAGCAGATAGCAGAACAGTAAGTTTTCAAACATACTTGCGAAGGCCAACTCAACGGCTTTTTCCGATATCACGATATTTTATCGTGATATTTATCGTGATAATATGTCGTGATATTTTATCGGGGCGCGATATCGTGATATTTTATCGGGACGCGATATCATGATATTTATCGTGCCCCGATATATTATCGTGCCCCGATATCTTATCGTACCCCGATAAAATATCGGGCCCCGATAAATTATCGTGCTCCGATAAAATATCGGGCCCCGATAAATTATCGTGCCCCGATAAAATATCGGGCCCCGATAAATTATCGCGCCCCGATAAAATATCGGGACACGATAAGACGATATTTATCGAGCAACGATATATCGTCAATTTTGAAAACTCAATATCGGATTCGCGATATATTAAAATATCGCGATATTTTACGATATATCGTTATATCGCCCAGGCCTACCATGGCTGTCAATCCCATCTGACGGACGGAGTACTGAACTCAAATGTTCTCCAAAAAGCTTTCAAGTAGGAACCGGTTAACCAATGATAAATATATATCGAATGATCGGGCTTAACTTGGTGGAGCCAGATTGCGATAATGGAAATGATTTCACTTGGTAAAATTCCACAGAGTTTTATTAATTCCGACCCAGGTTTCGACTTACACACTCATTATCAAGGTGGTAATGGTTCACATCTACATCTATGCGATACCCTGTCACCGCGAGGGTGTGTGGCAGGGGGTGAATATCACCCAGCATGCACTATTAACATGCAAACAAGCTACTATAGGGCCTCATGCAACCAGGTTGTTAGTATCCACATAGTAACTAAGAGATTGGTTGTTAATACATGCATCATGCACTACAGACTGCTCTAAAATATTTCCCCATAAATATCCCTTTGCTATGCTGGCTATTGTGTTCTCATATAGTGCGGGGGAAAAACGACATTTTGAATCTATCAGTACGACAATCTATCTCTCTAATCTAATTTATGTGGTCGAATCTAGCATAATACGCTGGTGTTTTTAATATGTGCTTTACATCTTCAGTAAAGGTATCCGATTTAAAGTTCTGTAATAGATTTAATCTGTACTTTAAATACTCTCTGATAATGAATCCCACACTAATTATTGCATTCACACATTATTCTGGTTCAGCACAAGCCCCTTTGTTTTTGGAATACAATATGATTTCCAAGTTTTTCAAGATCCAGCTCGTTTTAATCCAGTTCGAGAACCTGAACATTATTTTGTATTCTAGATTATAAACCCTTACTCTGTATACAAATACAGAGTAAGGATTTTCAAGATAATCCAGCTCGAGAACGTGAAAATATTTTGTATTCTAGACTATAAACCCTTACTCTGTATATAAATACAGAGTAAGGATTTATAGGCTTGTATACAAAATAATTTTCAGGTTCTCGAGCTGGATTATCTTGAAAACCTGGAAATCATATTGTTTTCCAAAAACAAACATGTATGTGTGTTGAATGAAATGCTCCCATCCCTACTTCTCTCCAAACCTTAACCTTCCCCTCCTCCTCCCCCCCCCCCTGTAATGCAATTCCTCAACAACGAAAGCAGTCAATGATCAAGTCACCTTGTTAGCCTCCCATCCGACGGAGGAACTAAAATAAAAAGACTTTATACCTATGAGCGTCTATAATTTTCGAATTTGAACTAGTGCTGCAGCCAGTGAAAGGAACACGGTTTAGTTTCTCATATTCTCGAAGGTGATGATAGTGCTTATCCTACCAAAGGAAGCTAAGGGCCGCAATGGCTCTCAATGTGATGAGAGCAGCTAAAATGAGAAAAGATACAATTTACGTAATACAAAAATTAAAATGAAGAAAGGTACAAAATCCAGATATGATCAATCTTTGGTGGAATAATCGAATAAACGCCCAGCGGTGTGTCATCGTGTGTGGTACAATAATTAAAGCCAGTTTTCTTTTGGCTTTTCCCACATCCTGGCATGATTTTATTAATATATTCAGGAAGTTTAGTCCTTCGCCTCTAAAATGTCTAAAAGATATTTTTAAAACGTGGTAACTTCCCAGGCCAGGGTCCCGGCTTAATTCCCGGAAGCGGAATATTATTTATTGTTATAGGTACTGGTCTGCACTTGTGCTCCTTGTGGGAGCAACTAAAGTTCAGTACATCGTCCGCCGGATGAAACGTTGAATGATAGACTCCTCGAAGACTTTTGCTAAGCTTATCCACCCCTAATTCGTACCTTGAAAGATAACTACCATTCCCCACATACCCTGCTACTTATCTTGGTTAAAATTAATATATGTCTCCATATCCTCTACTCAAATACCTACTGAAATTGAACACCAGAATTCTAAAATGATACCGCATCACTAAGCGATCAATATGCATTTCCCGCACCAAATATCGCCTCCGGATAATATGTCTTTTGTTGGCAGCGTTGTATAGAAATATCATTGTGCATGGAAATTATAAGTCTGTTTGCCTTTCCCGGAGTTGATTTCCACCGGACAAAGGAAATAGTGGAAGGATTCCCTCCACGAGGGAGTTACTTGATGTAAACACGTGAGAAATTGGGTGAGTGGGTAAGGAAGAGTCTTCAGGAGGCGTGGGCAGAATTCAATTACCGATGACTTCCCATTGTCGGTGGTGAGATTCTTCGGCATTTTGGGCGCGCGTGTGTGTTGAAATTTCCGCGTCCGCATGCCAAAGAATGGGAAAAAAATAAGAATCTTCAAAAGAGGAGTTCATCCTCAGTGGGGAAATCTCGAAGAAAGAGAGGACTCTCACCTTTCAGAGGGAAACATGAGAGCGATACATGAATGAGGTGTCAACGACCACTTGCGTCTCCACCCCCTCCTGCGCCAACGCGAGAGAGAGATTCGAATTGCGTTCGTCGTTTGTTCGCTCTTTGCGGGCTTCCCCGATAGAGGGATGCGGAAGCGGCAACTCATCTCTCCTCCCTTTTGTACGTGCAAGTCACGAGCACTCCCCAATTCTTTTTATTTTCCCCTTTTTTTCCACCGTATTGGACGCGGGCGAGGGAAACCTTTTATTTCCCATTTCATCTGTTTGGCACCAGAAAGACCTCTATAGAGTATCGCACGTAGCAGGGCGCCATTCAACTAATTACGAGTGACGTTTAAAAGACAACTGCAACTATATGAATTCCAAGTTTGCAGGCCTATACGTATACAAAGACAGAAAACTATACGATCTTTTTATGAAGTCTCGCGATTGCACTCATGTATTATGCGAAATGTGACTGCGCATTCTACATCTCCACTACTACATGGAATATTGCTTCAAGAATATTATATGAGCATCGGTAAGAAGAAAACTAAAATCGTAGTGTGCAGAAGAGGGAAGCTGAGGGCAGATATCACAATTTGAGGAGTGACATTAAAACAAGTGGAGAACTTCACCTACCTCAGCAGCACTATAACTTGGGATGGAAGAAGCTCGACGGACATCAAGCGAAGAATAGTAAAAGGTAAGGAGTCGTTCATGAAGAAGAGATAACTATGCTCAATAACCTACGGGTGCTAGCAAGGAAGCACTTCATAAAAGCATTCGTATGGAGTGTGGCACTCTATGGATCAGAGACATGGAAAATTGCAAAAACAACAGCTAGGAATTGAAGCCTTCAAAACATGGTGCTGGAGAAGAATGTTGAAGATTGAATGAATAGATAAAGTGGGGAACTAAGTGGTATACAGAAGAACAGGCGTTGAAAGGACAGTATGGAGTACCCTACGGCAAAGAAGATTTGGAAGGTTTGGGCATACTTTTAGATGCAATGGAATAGTTAGAAATATAATAGAAGGGAAAATTGAAGGGAAGGTCCCGCAAGGAAGACCAAGGAACCAGTGCATAGGGCAAATAAAGGACGTGAAAGAGAAAATCTATCGGAGCTTGAGGGAATTAACACTGAATAGGGCAGAATGGAGGGTTGCAGTATGGGATTGAAATATTGACGATGATGATGGTATATATAGTAATACATATCTACAATAGAATACCTTTTCTTCATCATAACTAATTGTCAGTCCTAAGATTGGTATGACGCAGATCTCCACTCGATACGTCTACTTGATAATGTCTTCATATTGACATAATCCTTCCTATCACACGCTAAACTCTTTGCTCCATAAATTTCATGCGAGGCCTACTTTTTCATTCTACATAATCACTACACCCTCGACGACAGTCATCACCAGTTCATCATATCGCAGGATGCAGCTGATTATGTAAAGCGTTGTTTTATCTCAACCCTTCCTCCGCTTCCAGGAAATTCTTACCTCTAATCTTGTTGCCATGTATCTTAAATTAGCGCAAAAAATTTAGCTGCCGAGTCGGCTCCCCCGAAAATATACAGCTTGTTAAGAGAAGGCTAATACCAACGCTGTGATTTTCTCCACCAATATTTTTCCCCAGAAATTTTCACCCCTACCTGAATGCCCACTTATCCTTGATGGCCTAAATGACCTTATATCTCTGTCGCTTATTAATTGACCGCTACTCATACAGGACATTAATCTCGTTCTTTAAGAGCTCGATAATGCCGATCACGGGTTTTTCTCCACCCTTCCCCTGTTCCCTACATTCATATTTCTTGCCAATACCCATCTAACCCTGATGCCGAGAATAAACATAGCTCTTGCTCTCCCCCTAACCCCTCATTACAAACAACGTGTTCCTCTCCTTCCGCTAGGCACTTTCCTAGGCGCTGATGCAGGTGCCTGATTACAGATTTTACGAAAGCGCAGCGTAACTTGCACGCCTCCCAGAACGGAACTCGAATCGATTTCCCGAAAAAAAAAGAAACGTGCAACTTATGGTGAATCGTCCACTTTTCAATGCTCGGAAAAGGGTCGATCAGGATTAGTATTCACTCTTGCGGACCTCGGGGAGCATGTGAATGAACTGGACGGGAAAAGTTATTGGACTTTGCAATCCCGCGGAATAGTCGATGAAATGATGGTGGGAGGTGGGACGCAACCGATCGAGCCGGGCACTTAATTCGTCTCCCGTCCACTCTCGTGAAAACATCGCGGGGCCCTCACTAAAGTTCGCGAGAGATATCGGGTGGCGCGCGGGACCCATTAACCTATTGAGTAGGGCGGTGAATGGGAAAGCCCATTAACCTAGTGGTACACTCAATCGCCGCCCGAAGTGGCGCCCACCCTTCATCATCTTTCAATTCCTTTATTCGGCGAGGACCGATGAATTCCGAAAGTGTGTGAGAGGGGGTCGTTGCTCCGATGTATTTCTTGTCGAGGACGATTCACTGCCGTCCGGGATAGGAAAGTATATCTACGGCTTTGTTCGTGCCGCGCCACACGTTGTGTGCTCGATGTCCATTGTAAAGTGACCGTGGAGCGGCATTAAGCATCGTGGGGTTTTATGCGCGGCCCCACGGCGTGTTATCAAAGCCATGCTGTCATTAATTTCCTCATTATTCTTAAATTAAATACATCACAATCTGTTTTTTTTAATTTATCAACGTAATTTAACTCCACTTTTTTATTTCTCGCTATAATTACTGGTGACGTATAATGTGCCTTTGATTTGCTTTCAAATATTAGATTTAGCCACACAACAGTGGAAAATTGTGAAATATTATTGAAATAAATGATTTTTATTCCAATTATGAGCGTGATTTTGAGAGCTTTGAGACTTTGGTTTGGAAAAGGAAGCCGTAGTTGAGTTAATAATGGAGGGAAAGGAAGAGCTAGTACAGATATGTTATGAGAAGAGATCGCTTAAAGATGTAATAGATATAATCTTATCGGTTATAGCAACTTTACGCCTAAATGTAAGCAATTTTTAATCATGGAGATGCAAATCCCCTTTCCTCGTAATTTATTTTCACTGATCAAATGCTGATGGCACTGGTATAAAGGAAATCGGTGTCTATGTGTGACTGATAGTTGATTACTTAGTAATGGTAAACTAACAGGTTTGTTCATTTGCGCTATGTCAGTATTGATGGGTAATTGGGTAGAGATAGGAATATTTCAGGGAATGGAGGAAATGGGAATGGGAGGAGTGGGCTACATTTTTACGCCAATCCGACGGCCGGAGTGCTGAACTTGAAATGTTATCCACATAGAACTCAAGTGGGGACCGGTGCCAATGAAAAATCTCTACCAGTGCCGGAGTTTGAACCCAGGACCTGGATGTTGGACTACAACCACTCCAACCGCCACGCCGATCCGATCCCCTCGTTGCACTGACTCCTCACAAAATGGAGAAACTTGCCAAATGTATACCAAAGAGGGAACCCATGTGGTGTGGTTGGAGCTAAATACAGGAATAGTAGTGATTTAGATTTATGTATGGTCAAACTTAAGTTGGACAGGAGTTCTATGGGTCGGAGTGAGCTTTTAAACACGTAAAAAATCAAGGACGGTACATATGGGATTAAGAACAGTCATAAACAAATTTTGAAGGATGTTATTTTCGAAGGATGGAATGCCTAAACCAACCATTTCAATTTATATGGTGGAATCTAGCGTGGGTTTAGCATTGTAGACTTTTTGATTTTGGATGACAATGGGCGTTAGAGTTGTAGGAGAATTGCATTGGTAAAATATGTTATCGACAGGGGGTATGTACGACATGAACAAAATTGGCAAATAATTTAAGATTAGGTTGGTGAGAAGTTTTAACTGAATCGAAACTTGGAATGGTGGAGAAGAGTTAGACCTTGAAGGAAGAAAATGAATAATATTTTGGGGGCGGCATTTGAAATTTAGTGCCTGAAGAAGAATGAAAAAGAACGATGAATGGAAGTGAGTATTAGGATACCGGATGCAGTTGGATATGAGAGAAATTGCTTGGGGGTCGGGTTAGTGTAGTGTTCAGAGTACTGAACTCTTACACAGAGGGGCCAGGTCCGAATCCCGGAAGTGGAAGATATTTGTCATTGTTAACCCAACCCCCAGGGGGCTGTGTTTCATACGGTCGGGATTTACTCGAATAGGTAACCACGTGTCACATGGTACAAACAAAAATAATTCACGAATTTGGTACATTGGAATCGCACGTAATAATCTCAATCATTGGTTTTTACTGAATTTTTTCTCGTCCGTCATGAGCATAGAGCCCCCGGACGAGAAAAACTCAACTAAAAAGAATGATTAAGATTGCTAAGAGCGGTTACAACACGCCAAACCATCCGTTTTTGCATCACGTGATTCCTTGGTTACCTGTTCGAGATATCCCGACGGTTTCAAATTCACCCCCCTCCTGCTTGAGTGCTTTGTGAGAGCATTCCAGTTCAGTACTCCGTCCGTCGCATGGGATGTTGAGCCGTAGTACCCTTGGAGTCTTTCGTTAAGAGCAGGCTAATGCCGATAATGGTTTTCTCTCTACTATTCCTCCTTATCCTTTAATTTTCATCCTTATCCTTATATTCCGGTATTAAGAGCCAAATATGAGGGTACAGATTAGAGAAAACAGAGATAGATAGTTTTTCGAGGGAATAATTAGTTAAGGGGACAAGATAAAGTGATTAACGGCAAAGCTTTATTAAATTCCGTTTTAGAGGAATACTAGGGTAAAGAGGAAGAGTGATGGATAGAATTGGTTTTGTTGGCCGGAGAATAGACTTATTGATGATATATTCTAAACTCCGGAGTAACATTTCGTAGAAAGAAAGGTTTTAAAAGTGAGAATAGAGGATGGGAAAGCTCAATGAAAACATACACTGACCGTTGCAATGATATTTTTGATTATTGAGAAGACATTGACCAAGTTTTTATATAGAGCTCCCACTCATTGCCAGAGTGGCCGATTGACCCTCTCAAACCATATTATAATTATTAATTAACCAATAGCTATAATAGACACCTTGCTCTCAAACAGCAGCCATTGGCCGTTGACCTCACACCCACCAAGTTTCACTCAATAGCTATTTTCTATCTAGGAATTGAAATTCTTTCCATCAGGTGATCTGGCTGCAAATTTGTGTGCTGAACTGAAAACACTTATCTATCATTGTCCATGAAGGACCAAAATGCATTCTCACCTTTATCACTTTCTTAACAGAGTCTTGAAACAGTGCTTAATTTACAATTCAAATATTCATAACATCATAAATACTGGTTTTGAAATCAATAATCAAGTCATAACATATAAGATCAAGTAGTAGTGATAAAATATTTATCACCAAAGTACGAAGAAGTGGATTAATCGAATTCATTCTAGGAGTACCTATTGGATATCAGAACAGCATTGAATAAACAATCAAACAATTGAAAAGACATTTCTACGCATGGATGAAAAATATTTCAAACTTTTTCCATTAAAATAGCCTGCGATTTTCCAATAATATTGCAATGTAAACGTATACAGTTTTACTTGTCTCTAAAAATGATTGGGTGCAGAAATTTCCATGATGAAAAAATAACTAAGGAAATGCTGTTGTAATATTGATGTGTGTATCTTACTTTCACCGGGCATCAATCAAGGAACCTTGATTTCTTACACCTTTATATTCAGGAAGATCATGTGCATAACCTCCATATATTCAGCCTTGTTAATAAATACTGGCACCATTAATATTCGTGGGGCCATTCACTCTCCTCCCAGAGCACTGTTGTTCGTAAATAGCGTCGGAAAATTTAACCTCTCACAATGGAATATAAACCATCCGGCCAGGAGTTGAGGGAGAGTGTGGAGGAACTAGGCTGTGGCGCGACCCAAATCTGATATAATAGGCCCCCTTTATAGTATGGCGTCGGAATTTAATGCTTCCCATAACGCCCGTGTCGTCAAAAACCTCGTTTATTAGATTCCTGACGAATAAACCCCTCGGCGAAATCGCTTTACCGAGGCGTAGAGGGTGAGAGAAACGACGCTCCCGGTTCACGTGCTGAAAAGACGTCCTGTTTCCATGGCGACGTCCCAATAAACAACCTGCCCCTCCCTCGCGCAACGAAACTCAACCGATCGCCTGAATAATGCACTTATATTTCACCCTCTCCCGCTTCGAACTCTTGTTTTAATCGGCACTCGGAGACGTTTCGACAACTTTTTTCTTGACGGCCACCCGTTCTTCCCGCGACTGATGTGTATCTCCTCCATCTGCCGTCCCCCAGGCTGGCGTATGGGGGCCCATGTCTTCGATAGCCATTTGGGACCTGCTTTAAGTGTTCCCGGGACAAAACTTTATCCTTACGTCGATCACTTTTAATGGAAGACATCCCCTCTCCCACGATAATCCTATCCCAGCAAGCGTTGCTAATTAATTTCTTTTTGGTGCGCCCGGCAGTTTGCCGTTCAGTTGCAGCTTCTTCTGCTTTTGCGTGGAGCAAGTTTTATTGCGTCTTAAAAAGTTTCCTTCCTTAAATAAGGTAGTGATGAGGTTAAGAATGGTTTTCATGCTTATGGTGATTGATGGTTAATTACCAGCAGAGTGACTATAAATAGAGGAAACATTTTGGTACCACGAGATCAATATTTTGTGCTAACTAGCATCCTTCTTTTAATAATAATAATGGAAAATAGACTTAGAAGTATAGATTATAAAAAACTACCAACAAATTAATAGCATGATTATGGCAAATACTAAACTAGAAATAACATATTTGGCTGTAAGTTATGTTCGTGAACTGGGATTAATAAAGATGAACAACAATTTTAATTGTCTGTAAATAGGACTTGCAATCAAGTGTTGAGATTTTTGAGAAAAACTAAATTGTTGGTGAATATTGGTGGAAGGCGAAGTGGTTGTATGGAACGAGTAACTAAGGACTGAGGGATACTTAATGAAAGCTGTCATCGAAGGCAGTATGCTGGGTAAGCAAGGAGAAGAAGTACAAGAGAAGATGGTTTACGTTGTATGAAGAGGAAGAAGAAATATTTAAATTCAACAATAGACGAGTTCAATGACTAAATGAGTGTAGTTTTATTATACGTATGCTGATATGGGGAACTGTCACGTTTTTTTTTTGCCAAATGTATTTGACATACAGTACTAAAATGCAGTAGGAACCTTGCCGGCTGGAACGGAGAAAGTTGACTTACAAATTCATTAGTGAGGTATGAGTGATATTGAATTGATTCGTTTATGGATAATTATAAATCGTGGATTAAGCTGCCCAGACTAATGCATACTTTTTAGCGTTTTATTGGATGCCAATACAGAGCAAGGGATATCGAGTTTTACCTAAGGCCATATTGATATCGATTGTCTACATCAATAGTTTACGTATAAATGTCTATATCGATTGTTTGCGTATGCTTAGATAGTAGCGAAGCGATACAATCACGCTAGTGATTTCTTACTTTAACGAAGATTTTAGTTTTAAAGCCGTGCAAGATTATTCCAAAAACTCATATTTTGGACTACGTCTTATTTAATTGAAATTAATGAATCCTTGTCATTAAACTTGTCGAATTGGTCTGTTAAATTTAGGTATTCATTCCCTACTCCTTGAGATTTTGAGCTTCCATGTCTGCCGAGAAAACCCTTTTTTCCCCTGCTAGAGGAGCTGTGAGCAGCTGGCTTTGCTTAAACTCTGTCATAACTACGTGACTTTCAAACTCTCTCCATAGACCTGGGAGAAGATGGAAGCAGACTGGTTTCAGGCCGTCACATGAGAGAAATTCCATAATGCTGTTGAAGTCCCTGTTTGGAAAAAAATATAGATGATGGAGCTTAATTTTCTAAAAAGTTCCAATTCTGTAAATTGGAATATGATAATCATGAAGACGTAAAAATACTCAAACTATCCTTTAGTAACGAAGTCTCCAAGAATTTCTTAATAAAATTCCGGCTAAATTTTGAGAAATTATGATGTTGATGGTTAGAATACGGCATTGACAGCATATTTTACTCCTTAATCGATCAATTCAGCCTTGAACGTTAAAATTAGTGACCTCGCGAAAATAATCTCATTAGAATCACTCTATTTTACTCGATGTTGTGCTGTACTCTGAACAGTACCTACCTCTTGTGGGCTTGGTCGGACATTTTTTACAATTACGTGTGGAGGAACCTTTGCAAGCTTTGGAATCAGTTCCGATTAGTGCTGCAAAAATTAGTGCTTAATTGCCTATCCCTTTTTTGAATTTCACCTCAGTTACTAGATCCTACCGGCGTCAAAGTTATTAAATGGACGAGTTAATAATAGGCCTCAGACGTTATCAGATCAGACATTAGATGTCTCGAGCTTTCATGTGGTGCAATTAATCTTAGTCGTAGATGACATCAATGAACTTTTACCAATTCACCTTTTAAATAAACGTCAAATAAATTAATTTTTCCCGTAGGTTTTTGGAATTCGGCGATCTTTGAGGACAAGAAGGGTAGATAAAACAGGAAGACATATAATACTGTTAAATGTTTCAGATAACACGTAGTGTGAGGCATACTGCATGAGGAAAAATTCTTAAGCACTTGGCCGCTCATCGGGAGGACCCGGGTTTGATTTTCAGCAGTGGAAGATATTTTTCATAGGCACATCGACACCGACTTGATTGTTTTGTGGATAGAATTTAGGTTCAGTGCTCCGTCCGTTGGATGGGACGTAAAGTCGTGGTCCTCTTGGCGCCTTCCGTTAAGATCAGGCTTACGCCGTCGCTAAGTTCCTCTCCACCCTTCCTCCTTACCCTTCTATATTAATCGGAATTAATCTCTGTACCTTTTCCCCTTATTCAAAACGCCTATTAGTCCGAGTAGACACTTGAAAACACAGATCAGATGAGAACTTTCCCACAGTTTTTTGTGTTGGAGAATTATAAAATTACAAGACAAGTTTTGGCTTACCAAAACATCTTCACGTGTGCACTCACAATTTGTCCATGAAAGGCGGTGCAGGTTTTTACATGGTGCCGGATGCGTATAGAAGAAATAGGGAATGGAGTGGGAATGGCTAGATCGGAAGAGTGATGTGATATAGCTTGGTGAAGTGCCAATGATGTACGGGAAAGAGAGAGAACTCTAGGGAGCTGGTTCTTTTAGATTAATTGGTAGAGGGAAGTAGGCTGTTAGAAAAAGGAATAGAGAGCAGTGGGGAATGGATTTGAAAGAGTTGGTCATTCAGTAGCAGATTGCTTGTACTTCGTACAGGGTGCGGCAGCATAACTTCCTTTTTTCAAAACGTAACAAAACCCATTGTATGAATCAGAAATTTTTTATTTGTGTTTCTTAATGTAGGCAAATATCTAAAGTTCTGTTTTTCTCAGTTTTGAAAATCAAATCAGGTAGGTGACGTTCCCTCATTCTCCATACTCTGAGTAAACAGATTTCTGGCGTTTGTCATGACTCTTGCCAGCATAGCAGGGGTTATGTTGGCAATTTCTTCCTGGATGTTGGTCTTCAAAGCTTGTAGGGTCCTTGGACGGTTCACATAAACACGGGATTTCAAAAACCCCATAGGAAAAATCACAAGGGGCCAAATCGGGAGAGCGGGCCGGCCCCTCCAAATCGCCCCTAATTGAGATGAGGCGCTCTGGGAAGTGTTCCCTCTAAACAGCCATCGAAGCTCTTGAAGTGTGAGCCTTTGCACCGTCTTGTTGGAACCTAATGTCCCCTAAGTCCAACTCATCTAGCCGTGGAAAAATAAATTCCTGTAACATGTAATACATACCGGTCTGAATTTACTGTCACTGTGACTTCATTTTACTCAAAGAACCAGGGACCAATAATTCCAGCTGAGGAAATTACACACCACACTGTAACTTTAGGTGAATGCAAAGGCCTTCGATGCAATTCTTGAGGATTGGTGTCATCCCAGAAGCGCATGTTTTGTTTGTTTACGGATCCACACAAATGAAAATGGGCTTCATCACTAAACAAAACAATAGCGTCCTCAGGAACGATTTCGAGAAAACCCTCACACGTGTTCCTCCGAGAATTGAAGTCACGTTCAGAAAGTTCCTGCACAATCGCCGTCTTGTAAGGATGGTAATGAAGATCATCATGAAGATCTCTCCTCACAGAACGATCGGAAAGTTCAAGGGCAGACGCATGTTTGCGCGCCGAACGCCGTGGTGATTGCAAAATTGAAGATCTCACTGCCTCAATGTTCTCAAGGTGATCTAATGGGCCAGTGACTCCATTTTTTCGTCTTGTCGTATTTGTATACGTAGTGACCCATGTAACAATTGATTTCCGGTCCGGGACAGGGGCCAACGGGGTTAAATTAAAGCGATTCCGAAAGGCGCGCAGGGTTGCGATCACAGAACATCCGCTGGAAAAATAGGCCTCAACGGCAAACGCACGCTCCTCACTGTTTCAACGCATGATGGCAACTGAGCTTTGTGAGAACAAAGCTTAATTGTTACGCCACTTGAACGAGACTACTAGCGCTCCGCTACAACATCAACCGACTGAATGGTGCGCATTTAAGAAAAAGAAGTTATGTTGCCGCACCTTGTACAATTTCCTACTGCTCACACTTGTCTATACTTGGACCTTTACAGCAACAGTGAAGGATCTGGTGTTTTCCTGACGCATAATATGGGGAAGTTTTCTCTCACTTGATGGATTACCCGAGAGAACCTTACTCAAACAATAGTATGGTTTTATGTATGGCAGTTATTAATTTATGGTAGTTAGAATTAAATTTTTAAAAATGTGTAGTAATGAATTTTTGGAAAAAGAATAGTTCTCCTCCTAGCACATACAAAATAAGTAATAATGAAATAACAAACATGGAATCCATTAAATATCTTGGAATAAGACTGACACATGATCTTTCCTGGGGTAAACATATACGTGAAGTAATGCGCCAAGCTAATCGTAAACAGGGTTTCATTAAAGGAGTATTGGGTAAATGTGACGATTATGTACGAGAAATCAGCTACTTTCCCTTGTTAGACCTCATTTGGAATATGCTGCCAGTGTAAGGGATCCCTACGAAATCGGTCTAAGTAATGAACTTGAACGTGTGCAGCGAAGATCGGCAAGATTTGTAAAGGGACGATACGATAATTATATTAGCGTAACCAGTCTATTAAATGAATTGAAATGGGAATCATTGTCAGATCGCAGGTTGAAATTTAGACTTGATCTCTTAAACCAATTCCCAGGCAATATTTTCAGTGATGATGTTAAAAATATTTTACGAACCCCAACTTACTACGGCAGACTGGACCATAATCATAAAATTAGAGAAATTGATTGCCGAACTGACCGATTCAAAATGTCCTTTTTCCCTCGTACAATTAGAGATACGAATAACGGTAAATATGTCCTATCAGAGAGTAGCAATGAATAGCATTGGTAGCTGCATGTTGGTATGAGTACTTAAAGCTAACCCTACTAACAGAATGTTTTTGCATGTTTGCTTTGCATTTTATATCTTTTTTAAATAGTGTAGTTCTGACTACTATATTAATACTATTCCTCTTTTATGCATGATATGCAGTGCATGTTTGTTGAGAAATCACCCCCTGCCACACACCCTCGTGGTGGCTTTCAGGGTATTATGTAGATGTAGATGTAAATGATGGTTACCCCAAGGAGGTTAGAATGCACTGGAGGAGGCATCCAAGCGGATTTGAGAGGCCAGCGGTCATCTTGGAAGTGCTGCTCACGATACTCGTATGGATGAAGTTCTTTTTTTCACGCGGTAAAACCCAGGAGATGAATAATGGAATTTATTTATGAAATTCGTCTTCATCATCATCATCATCATCGGTCAAAAATCCTAGGATTGGTTTGACGCAACCCTTCACTCGATTCTTCATTTGGCCAACCTCTTCATCTTAGCGTAATTCCTCTCTTTCCCATCCTTCACTGCCTGTCCCATAGAACACTTACGAGGCCTGCCTTTTCCATTCTTCCCATTCACTTTTCCCTCGATGATTGTCATCAGGCCAAAGAAACAGAAATTGCAAAAACACGCAAACAAACGTCAATGATAAAATTTGGGCGCGATTTAATTTTTGTCTAATCTTTTTTGCACATACAATCTCTGTTAAGAGGCCGTACTTTACGCATTATTTGTATAATGTAGGTGAGTCCTTATTTACTCTAAGCACCACCATTCTGACTTCATTGTCATCTATATGCTAGGATGCCATTGCCTCCTCAGTATACTTATGACCTACTTTGATTGCTCTTTCCCTGAACCCGCCTGGGTTGTTTACATCACGTGATTTTGTGTTATGTTGTGTCATTAGTTCATTGTGAAGTAGTTAAATAATATCATCATTTTCATCATGGGTCAACAATCCTAAGATTGGCTTGAGGTATTTCTCCACTCGATTTGCCTGTTGGCTAACCTCTTCATATTTGCATAATTCTTTTCTTTCGCACCCTTAACAACTTGCTCCACATATATTATGCGAGACATTTCTCTTGCATTCTTCCCTTTGGCTTTTATTTTGACGATTGTCCTCATCAGGCCGTTATTTCTCAAGATATGACAAATTAAGTTGTACCGTCTCCTTTTTGATGATTTCAATCTATATTTGCCAGTACTAGGATTCGATTTTGGTCTCTTTTCATGTTTTTTTTATGAAAGTGATATTATTATGGATAGGGTAGGATGCTGATCAACTTTTTGGTTGAAAGTGGAGGTCCCGGTAAAGCATTACGTTGGGGTGTCAAAAATTAGAATTGTAATCTATAACAATTCAAATTAGCATTTTTAGTGAACGAGGATTCGCATCGAGAGGACTGATAGGTACCATTCAGAAGTGCTGTGCATTGCCTCACTGCGGAAATCGTGGTGCTTTAAAGAGGAAGCTGGACGGTTTTGGACCAAATTTTCCCTAAAAAATTTTCCCTTCTGCTGAGACTGCGTAGTATAAAATATCATATCTGAATCGCTACCTAATGCAACGATGCATTCACCCGCGGCGGCCACGAGTTTGTTAAGAATGGCACCTCGTGTGGTGCGAAACTTTTGGTCCGTATGTCGGCTGCCATTTTATCTTGAGCACACCGGGTTAGGTGTTGCTGATTGTAGTTATTTGTTGAAGGCGACCGACAACTGAGGCCATTTGCACCAAAGAGGAAAGAGTTGAGTACCTTTGGGTAAAGCTAGGAGGTTTTTAGGGAAGGAGGAGGATGGGTGATAGGAAAACCCGGCGTAATATATACAATTTATTGTAGTGATTGAGTTGAGGCCAACAAGTGAGTCGATAGCCAAGAGATCATTCTCTTCACATGAGTTGTGGAAGTAAACATTATTTTACTTTGAAGGCTCTGATGTAAACATTTAGGTACTTCATTTCATTACGAGAGATGGCACTTACGTTGATTTTAACAATTCTATTGTCGGGATTATGGAATAAACGTTTAATATGAATTTATTATGCAACAATTTTCTATATATTTTCAAAGAAATTACATTATGATAGCCAAGGTTGCCATAAAAGTAAGCCCTACAGAAATAATGTAATTTATCGGAGTTATCTCTTCACGATATTCGGCAGTGATATTTTTTCAGTTTCTTTTTATTCTCAAATTTTAGGGTTTGTTGTGTTGTTAGTGATAAATCAATGATAATCAAAGATTCCCTTATGACTCAATGTTTATAAATGGTCTTCAGTTGAAAGTTTGTAGACCAGAGTACTCTGGAGTTAGTAGGCTCATTATGTGAGTATTTCACCAGCGTAATGATAAGGCCTTTTTCTATTCTGTTTAATGATAAAATAACTTCTATTCCCTCTTTGAAAGGAGTGCAACCCAACGTACATTGCAAAACCTGACGTCTTATGTAACGCTGGTTAGATGGACATGTTCACATGCAGACGTCTCCTGTCTTTTCTCTCGAGGAAACTGTCATCGGCCTTCATATCTAGTTTTTTTTCGCTTGTGTTAGCTTCGATAACTTCCGTCTATCTACTATTATGCAATAGAATGAGCTCTTCTAGTTTTCCTCTATTACTTTTTAAATATTTCCTTTTGTTTTTTTCTCTCCCGTTGTTTGAAGGCCGCCTTCAATGTTCTTTTCCTATGCTCATCACATCTGTTCGTTATTCTATATTTCCTGCATTTCCTTCTCTCAAAATATTATTTAATCGCCTACTGTTTTCCTTTATCACAGATTTTAGGGAAGGGACGTAGAATTTTGGTTCAAACGTCATGATGATTCACATTCCTCATGTGTGTTTCAATTTATTTTCATACATTCATGATGAGGTTTTGTTGATGGTCTTTTTTTTTCACATGACCTTATAATAACCCCGTAATCTCATTGAAACACCACCTCAATACCCCAATGGTGAAAGACAGCAGTTTCACCATGAGACCCTGATGGCGCAGATCAAGTGGATCGGTCCGGCATCAGATGCCATAGCTGAAGGCGAGAGTATAGTAGGGATGCCACATCGGCTAAAAAACATCGAGTGGTCAATGTTTCGATGTTTATAAAAGTACTCACCACTCACTCATTATTCATCGACAAAAAACATCGATGTTTCGATGTATCGAGTTTTTATGCCTTCATATCCTAGGTTAGTTATTATCATAGAGGAATTATGCATCAGAAATTTTGCATCTTCTTAAAAATTTTGAAAATTATTCGGAAATCGGACCTTATTTAATAAAATATTGATAAATAATACGCAAATATTTTTCCATTGAATTTATTTTTAAACATAGAAAATATAGCACTGTTTCATAATGAAATAAAGATAAATAAACATAATACAACAAAAAACAAATATCACAATAAAGTGGGTGTACCTGTTCCCTGAAAATATTCTAAGCTTGGTAGTTTTTAAAAAAATGACCAAAATCAAATTGAAATACAGTGGGTTTAAAACGTTTAAACCTCCCATTATCGGTAAGGAACACTCTTTGCTTAATATGCAGCGACCCCAACCTACTCCTGTTATCTTGTACCACCAAGTTGAGAGCTGATGCAATCCTCTCAGAAGGAACTGATGTAGGCATGGCGGATCATGTTCTTGGAAGGCAACACTGGGTTGAAAACGTGAACGATTTTATACCTTCACTTGTTTCCCTACACGCGAACGATAAATGTCGTAATTAGGGACGGTTAGTTCGTATTCTTGAAGGGATTATGATAATCAGAAAAATGAATTATTGGTCAACCAAAAACATTAATTATACCGCTCGTTTCCTAAAACATCGCTGCGATGTGGAGTGTTTTGAAAACATCGAGTCGATGTTCCATCGATTGTCTTACCACTCGATGTTTTCGATGTATCGGCAAAAAAACATCGAGTAGTCCGATACATCGATGTCGATGTGACATCCCTAGAGTATAGTTCACGGAATCGGCTACAGTACTGCGATGTGGAAGGCAACGGGAAACCACCACATTATTCTCCCTAGAAGAAGCAGCCTTGCATTCAACATGACGTGATGGCATTCCTCCCGGTAAAATATTCCGGATGTTAAATAGTCCCCCAATCGGATCTCCGGGTGGGGACTACTGGGAGGGGAAAATCAGTGAAGAGAGAAAAATGCAGAATTGGAACGTGGAACGTAAGATCGCTAGGAGTGTGTGGAAAGTTGGAGAATGTTAAGATGGAGATGGAATGATTGGGGTTAGACATCATGGGAATGAGCGAAATGAAGTGGACTGGGGCCGACGACTTCTGGAGCGACGATTACAGGGTGATTTACTCAGGAGATGACCAGAATATAGCGGGAGTGGGATTCATACTGAAAAAAGACTGGCCAAGTAGATTGAAGTCCCACTGGCAATATAACGAAAGGAATCTGATGATCAAATTAGAAGGAGAACATACGGACTCAGTGATAGTGCGGGTGTACATGCCGACGTCGAGCCACTCTGAAAAAGAAATAGAAGAAATGTATGAGTAACTGGAAGAGGTCCTAGACTCAGTAAAAGGAAAGGAAAACCTAATAGGTATGGGAGATTGGAATGTAGTGGTCGGAGAGGGCCGAGAAGGCGAAGAAGATATTCATGGAAGATGCCGAGGGACAGAGGAAGATATCAGATAGACTACATCCTTGTCAGAACGAGATATAAGAACCAGGAGTTCGAAACAGGGAGTAACGAAGGTAACCTTTTGCCTATTCTCACGTTCATACGCCAGGAAAAGTTGCATTCATTGTTTTCTCCGGTTAGGCCACGTTTAAAGGAAATGTCTCTACTCAACTCTGCATTTATTACATCCATCATCTCCCTCGCTACTGTATTTATACCTCCAAATCGACATGTTAGTATGAGTATTTTTGACTAGAAGCAGAACTAATTCGCTTGTAGCTATTTTTTCATTTCAACTGGGTGCCTTTCCCTTTTTTATTATAAATAACTGGTGTTGATGGCCGTCTTCTCTGCTATAATTTTCCGGATGATTGGTGATCTTAATAGCCTGTCGGATCAGCCTATGGTAGTTGAGGCTTTCACTGCAAACGACTTTCGGTTTTTCGAAGTCTACCGTGAGGCCAGGCTCCGACCACGCGTGCTCCAAGACGGCGAAAATGCGGAACTACTTCTTTTTCGTAGTGTGTTCATGTTCTCGCATTTAATTGAACTTCCCGTCTGCCCTATGTACATACGATTTTCCACATGAGAATTGCAGCTGTTAGACTCCACGTTAGCTGGTAGAATCCACGACAACGTGCTAAAATCACCTGGAAATAAATTTTCAAAGTCCATGACCAAAAAAAAAATGATCAGAGCTAACCTACGACTCCCAAGCCCCTTATTAACACGGACAAATTTGGCGCATCACTTATGACCAGAGGACGCCCGTAGGATGGCTGGTGAAACTGTTGTCACCTTGAGGCTCCCTGACGCGGAGGATCGACCGAAAGGCGCAGCTCTATTGTAAATATGCTTGCAAGGAAATGCATATAGATTCCGTAGTCAGTATCATGCAAAATTTCTAATATTAGCTTATATTTAACGCCCGAGAGAATAAATTAAATAATATTGTTTGGCCAATTCCAAACTTAATTCACATTTCATCGTCTACTACCCAGTCTCAAGCGTGAATTTTTCTAAATGGCACTAATGATTGGCGTAATTTTGTAACCTACCTTTAATGTGTAATCTATGCTATGCCAAACATTCACAACCAAACACAAAACTATAACATACCATAAATATGTAATCTACATTATGCGAAACAAACACATATATATGCCAAATTATAAACAAATCAAATAAAGCACACCTGTGCAATTGATCTCACAATACTTTGCGAACATGCACCCCCGTGTCTCAGCGATCTTCCGGCCGCATATCCTTGCACCAGAACTCTCACCCACGGGATTCCCTGCGGAACACCCATTCACACCAATCTCCCCCAAAGCCAGCTCACTAGCAGGAGTCCCCGAGGAAGACTTTTCTCCCCGAGAAGTCCCCGAGGAAGACGTGCATTCTTGAGGTCTGGCGACATTGCTGCGTCAACAAAACGCTCAAGGCATTATTGGGGCGAGGCAGCGCGAACAGATCAGGCCATTGTCGGTTTATTGTTTCGTTAAAATTTATGTGTTTTGAAGAAATAGTTAGCCTTTATCTACTAGATACTTTAGGAAGAATCTGTCATCTGTGGAGTAGAATTAAATTATATTTACGAAACTGGGTTATAGTAGCACGGTAATATCAATTCATCAAAGGAAACAATTAAAAGTCACCTTGCTTGGTGCATGGTTCGAGGAATTATATTCTCTATTACAATAATATGGAACATGTAGATGGATTCAATGACAATATTTCCCGTTTCCGGAGGAAATCTCGTATCGCTTTTGAATATCTTTATGAAATAATCATCCTTGTGAACGTGATCACGGAGAAAAAAGAGGTAATTGACATTATCACGCGTTCGATTGTGTGAATTTAACGATCACAATGAAACCACGGGGGCCAGTAAAATCTTCTGCAATATCCTTTTCGGTCGGAATCACCGTAATACTAAGGCACCGTTGAAACGATTACGGCTATTGTCGGATAATTCGAAGTTCCTCGGAGCGAAACTACCCATTTCGGCCATTTATGCCGCAAAATTGGTTCTTCGTAATAGCCAGCGAGCCTTCAGTTATGTGGTAATTGCCATTATACATAATTTCCCTCAACTTCAATGCAAACTTTTAAATTAGAAGTAACACCCCTTGCAGTGAGAGCAACGTGACCTTTTTTTATTAACCTCCATTCGTGCTTAAGCTATGAAATTTGTTTCGATTTTCCATTTTTTCCTGCGGAAAACGATGAGTACCAGATGGCTGCAGAACAAGATTTGATACTAAATTTTATAAGCGTGGGGAATATGGTGAATACCATTGGCTAAGCAAGTGGAAAAATAATTTGTGCAAGGAATAATTGCACGGTAACTGCTGTCTATAGCATCGATGATTCATTTATCAGCACAAATCTCTATTAAGCCTGTTTTAGCTCTAATAGCAATTAGAAAGTGTCGATGATAACTATTTTCCACCATAAATATTGAGAGAAATGTATAACTTAGCAGAGTTGTCTCGGTAATAAAGGCTTGTGATGAATGCAACATGTCAGTCATTATGATAAGTATTATAGTGTCGTCGATGACGGTCACTCGGGTTCCCTACCGGGTGAGTGATGTCATGATGAACATGTAAGATATTTTGACGGCTAACTCCGTCGTCGTCCTCAAGGTGCAAAGTGTTTCAGAATTAATACAAGAATTAGGGTGGGAATCACTATCAGAGCATCGGTTGAAGTACAGATTAAATCTGTTAAAGAAATTTCAATCGGATAGCTTCACTGAATATGTTAGGCACATATTAAAAATACCAGCGTATTGTGCTAGATTCGACCAGATAAGTAAGATTAGAGAGATATATTGTCGTACTGATAGATTCAAAAAAACATTTTTCCCGCGTACCATAAGAGAGAACAATACGCAGCATAGCAAATGGATAGGTAGGGGAAATATTTTAGAGTATTCTGTAGTGCATGATGCATGTATTAATCCCTTAAATACTATAGATACTAAGAATCTAGTTGCATGAGACCCTATAGTTGCTTGTTTGCATGTCGGCAGTGCATGCTTGGTGATCTTCACCCCGTGCCGCACACCCTCGCGGTGGCTCGCAGGGTTTAGTGTAGATGTTGATGCAAGGTGATGAGTCTGTACATCCTGAGGACGACACGAAGTAAGCCGTCTAAACATGGAATCACTCCCCTGGATGGAAACCCGATATGCCCTCACCAACTCAATTCACCTAGAAAAAAACTGTAGTCATACATATTATAATTTCATTTACACCATCATCACACACATATTGACGAAGTGAATCAGTAAAATCCTTAAAGGTGGCAATTGAGCTTCTTAAAAATACAACATTAGAGGATAAATAAGGAAAATGGCCAGCGACAGAAGACAATGTCATACGAATTCTTTTATAATAACGCTGAGGTCAGGAGCCAATTAGAGACTACAAAAAATACACAGGAAGAATCTGGTCTAGCAATATTTGTGGGATTAAAAACGCTACATGGTCCCTGATGTTAACTAAGACTACTGCCACTACTTGTGATAATGGAGTTCCGAAATGTGTGCCAGAAATGGCATTAAATCAAGAAGATCATATGGTAAGTTGAACAATGACGAATGGAATAAAGCGTACACAACATAGTCAAAGGAAACTGGAGGACGATTTGGGTGATAATGTGAATTAAAACCCATACGGCAAGGGATGACAATATTTAAAATAGCTGATCACACTCTATGCAAGCTTGGTAGAAAGAAGGCTTTAAAGAAGAATTTGTGGATTATAAACATCTACATCTACCTACATCTACACGATACCCTGCAAGCCACCGCGAGGGTGTGTGGCAGGGGGTGAAGATCACCAAGCATGCAATATTGACATGCAAACAGCCAACTGAAGGGTCTCATGCAACTAGATTGTTAGTATCTATAGTATTTAAGGGATTGATATCATGCACTACAGACTACTCTAAAATATTTCACCTACCTATCCCTTTGCTATGCTGCCTATTCTGTTCTCTTATAGTGCGGGTGAAAAATGACATCAGTCTTTAGCTAAGGATTTAGATGCGATTGATGATTGGTGTGATATTTGGCAGCTACAATTAAATTTTCAGATGTGCTAAGTGTGTGAATGTAAATGCACCATTCTGAAATGGTTGTATTGAAATTGAACGTGTAAATTATATTAAGTATCTAGGTATCTACGTGGACCAAAATTGTAATTGGAAACATCATATAACCAAACTTAAATCAGAATTAATTTCTATGATCAGAAAATTTTACTTACTAAGATATGTATGTCCTGTGTCTGTCACAAGAATGGTATATTATGCACTTGTATATTCTATATTACAACATGATATCTCATGCTGGGGTGGTGCTTACTTCGCGAACATTAAACCTTTGGTTCTCATTTCAAGTGAGGCAGCCACTAGTTAAAAACGTGTGGAACCGATTAGAGGCTGAGAAAAGCTCAGCGTTTGCTAGCTAGAACAAACTAGGAATAACGCTGAGATTCAAAGTCGGATATTTTGTTTGAGAAAGACCTAGAATTTAGACGAAGTAACTTCTTCTTGGTCGTCTCGTCGGTTTCTCTCAACCCTTCCTCAGTTCCCAAAAACTATTCCTATCTTTACAATGGTGCAAATTGCCATAGCCTCCCTCCGAATAACTCCTTATACGACCAAAAAAACGTTATAAATCATCTAACATGCAGTATGTATTTAGTACTACAATAATTATAAGTTGAGGAAACGGTAATATCTCATCCACTATCCATATATAACTTAATTAATACTGTTTATGAAGAAATATAGTGCATATTAATGCTCTAGAATTTGTTAAAATCTTAAATATCAACATCAGTGACCAATTTAATTTTGGTTTGCGAGCTTTTATTAATCGAAATGTGATTAGTCTATTTCTTTGTCCAAAGACGTATCAAAATTGACCTGAGTCAACCTTTCCAGCGTGGGAAGGAATCATTTGAATTTACATCAGCATGCGCATAAAAAGCTTTCCTTGCGTCATGTTCGACCCGACGTGTATTCCGAGCCCGCTACGCCTCAGAGACTTGCCTTACACCGAACTATTTGGGTCGAAAAATGTGTGTGCGCGGTGCTAACTCCTGAGCGCCACTACACTCCACCGCGAGTAGCGGAGCCGTGGCCCTGACCTACTGGGTCACGCAGCACTGAATCCCAGCCGAGCGTCAACTGCTCGTCATGACTTTGAAGATTCCTCCCAAGCATCCGCGAGGAATTTCTAGAACGGTACTCCTCACATATTATCGTTCACGGGCCCCGAGCGATAGATAATGAATTCCTCGATTCTATGGGAACAATCAAGTACGGAATACCTCGTCATTGGTGTACTGAAAGCAATGGAAGGCACTTGGACGTGTTGTCCTTGAACTAACATATTACCTTCGGGAAATCTGGTTCAATGCACATCAACTATCACTAGGTGTGTCAACTCTATTCACCACCTAAATCTCCTTATGTCTTCTTCAAAAAATTTGCTCCTAAGAATTTATTATTCTTTTTTTTAACTTCTCCATTCTGGCCCAACATTAGTTTATTACAGCATTATAGAGCCCAGTGGTGTTTCAATAATTCTACAAACCTTTCCTCAACAAACATACAGTCTCCTCCACCAGCATGAATATCACACTTTTATTTCGTTGTTTTTCAGTCGAGACGACCGACAGCTAAGATAATTTGCTCTGTAAGCGTGTTTGAGTATCTTGGTAGGGTAAGAATTTTAGGTAATATAGAAAGGGTGGAGAGAAGAACTTGTTGCCAGCATTAACATTTTCTTAAAGAACGGCGCCGAAGGGTCCAGCGGGTTTAACGACGGAGTAGTGAATATTATGCCCTCTCCTAACATCACTCAAGTAGATAACGGTATACCAATGAAAGATCCTTGACTTGCTGCCCTACCTACCCCTACCCCTTGAAAAGGGAAACCAGTATTCTAGCTATTACACATATCAGATCGTCTATCACTTCTTTTATTCACCTTCGTCCCTATTTAACTGACCTTTTCCCCCTCCAAAGCTGAATTTCAAAAGCCTTTATTACTAGATACCTCTTATAAAGCTTAATATTCGTCCTCACTCCTATACAGTTAATTTTTACAGCCATATAATGTTTTGATAAGTATTGGAATGCATTTTTTCCCAAAATTATTGCTTTCTTAGCTAAAGCGAAATATTTTCCACAAAGCAGTAGTATTGCGCCTCTCATTTTTCTCATGCAGTGCATGCGTGGACAGTAATTCTGCATGAATTCATGATAGAAGTGTAATTTTAGTTATTTGGATAAAAAAGACATGACTGGTGATTATTAACCCCCTGAAACACATCTTTGAGGTGGCTTGCAAGGTATTATATAGATGTAGAGGAAAGATGACTCACTCCGTTTGGCTGTTATTAGATAATTTCGTACATACTTACGAAGATTTTTACTAAAGCTTTTTACTGAGGTGGATACATATGCATGGATATGCCCCCATTTAATATTCATATTTTCTTTTGCGCTACTACCATGCCATGGTAAAATACATGGAGATGTACCCACCTTTTTAATTACTCTAGCCAAGATCGTGTAAATAGATCGAACCGGCTTAAAGACAATGGAATGCTGACGGCCTCTACCGAAAGTAGAATTCTGTGGAAGCCTGAGCAAGGAAAATAGGGAACAAATGAAGAGGTGTTGAAAGCTTTGGGGAGGAGAGAGGATTGCTAGTAAAGGTCGTGAGAAGGCAAAGTAGGAGGATAGAAGCAGGTCTCGAAGACAGAAATAGGTAACATAGGGAGGGAGACGACATATGAATATATATCTCTTAATATTACCTGAATACCCTGAAAACCACCACTAGGGTGACTGGCAGAGAGTGAGTTATAACCAAATGGTGAGGGTAGAGTTCACCAAATTGTACCTTTCCATTCCTTTCCATAAATATTCTCTTAAATGTTTGATGAAAAGTTAACTTTGCCGTGTGTGACCCCTATGATATTCATAGTATTCTCCCCATCAGTACGAATAGCATATTTGCTGATAACTCATGGTTGAAAGCATGGTTAACAACGACATGGTTAGTATCATTGTTTTCTGATAGCAAATTTAGTGATGAATGAAATGGAACGAAGAGTAGGGACGCTCCATCAGAACTTATCCCAATCGGCAGAACACTTTCAAGGTATAGGAATAGATAGTTCAGTTGGGAATAACAAGCAATACTTTCCGGTGAGTTAAATGTCTTTCCAATCAGTTTTCCTTCGTTTTCGGGTGAAATAAATCCAGCCCATATCATTTGAAGGTGGGACTAAATTTAAAATATCCTTAAATATAGACTAATTATTATTAAGATGAATATTTTAACTGCCAAAATAGTAAAAAGACTTAGAATGATTTTACTTTTTTATGCCATACAGGCTGGATTATACCAGTGAGTGGTAGTTGCGTGCTCTCAAGAATTGCCCTTTCCTAAATGATGCTATTGTCAATGGAACTTGAAAATACGCCTACATTATTTTCTTGAGATGCTATACATCATATTATGTTTAGAGCCTTTTAGAATTTAGTGGACTGTATTAAAATTCACTTTCATTGATCATCGTCTTCAGATCCTACATACCTCTCATCAGAACGTATGGCAGTTTTTCGTAACCTCCTTGTTAATAAATTTTGGATGTACATTTTCTGGAAGGATTAGTGATAAGAATTAAACTATGTGGGCATCAAAGATGCGAAAAGCATAATTTTGAAAAAACTTTGAACATCTTCAATAAAGATATAATACCAAGAATCTCCCCATGAAGGTTATTTTAAACGTTTAGGTGGAAAAGCGTTCCATTCCTTCACTTAACTACGCACCAATGATGAGTTGAATAGTTAACTGTAGTTAGAGGGTCCTTAGGTAAGACAGGTTGTAATAGAAATTATTTGATGACGTTCATTATTTAAGTAACATTCTCTTGGATTATCTCGAGAATGATCATGGAAATTTGCATGGAAAAGAATTCGTAAAATAATCTTTTATCCAGGGAAACGGATTGATGAGGGCGGAAAATATATCATAAGCAAAAATTTTGTAAATATTTTATC
Source organism: Platycnemis pennipes (assembly GCA_933228895.1). NCBI lineage: Eukaryota > Metazoa > Arthropoda > Insecta > Odonata > Platycnemididae > Platycnemis > Platycnemis pennipes. Next base: position 37,521,607 of record OW121851.1, read on the forward strand.
CCGCCAGCGCTTCATAATTATCAATACATTGAGATAAGTTTTGCGGAAGGATCATCGTGGATTATGGATCGTACAGTTAGTGAAAAAAAATAACTATGATTAAAGATTTTGGGTGAGGAAATAAGGCTTTAGAAATTTATGTGTAGAGCACAAATTCCTCGTAAGAAATTGCTAATTAAGGGTATACGACGTGCGGAGCTGGCGGGAGAAATTCTGATATGAATTTCTTAGAAGAGAGAAAAGTTTTAGGTCAAATTTTCACACGAATGCATCTATTGAAAGGTGATTATTATGGAGAGCAATATCATGAATGGAATGTGGATCGCAGAACGCAAGTAATGGATGCAAAATTGTGGAGAAAGGAAGGCGAATGAAGAAATATTTTGAGCTAATTAATTTCAGTGCCTTTCACTCGTCTTTGTTAAAATATTTTGTACAATGAAATGAAAATAATTGAAGTCATTTGTAATGGAGAGTAGGTGAGAGGGATATGACTTATTTTATGGCTGGAATAGACGACTCCCATCCTGAGGGTTCGAGCTCATATCTCGGCTGTGGCAGAGGTTTTTTAGTGACGCGCTTCTTAATTGAGTATTGTGCAGAGAGCATAGTGAGTATAATACTCCATCTGACAAGTGGCATTGTGAACTACGGACCTCATGGTTCGTTTCATTGAGAACACGTTAATACAGACTCTGGATTTTTTCCATCCATCCTCTGCTTCCTTAATTCCTACATATTTGGAAATATCCGCGCATCTTATGACTTAATGATGCCTATGACCAGTTATCTCCCCTAATGAGAGCAGCAAAGACTCCGGAAAGAAATTTATCGGCAAATACTAAGAATCAATATTGAAATAATGAAATCTATGGCATAGATATGGAAAATGTATCGTATCGAAAAGAACATTTTAACGAAATTTAGAAATTCCCTGTTCTTATCAACCGTCTAGACAAACATGAAACGGCGGTACGTACGTAAAACATTTTTAGCTTTAAAAGACCAAGCAATGTATTTTCGAGATTTTCGTACCATCGTCATTTCGAGAAATCTGTTTTGAGGAGGATGAATGCTGATTTGAATTGACCTCCGTAGCACGCGAATGGAGTTTAGTTGTAAATTAATGTACACTGCTAAATGAATATTCCAGGGGTCAAGTGGTTGAGAGATATCAAATAGGGAAGCCTGGGACAGAGAGATGCATTAATATACCTATAGCTGTTCACCTGATTTGGGATATTCGGGATAATAAACTGCATTTATCTGCGTCTACATAGTACCATTCAAACTTCTGTAAGGTTATGTGAGCCATCACCGGGCAAGCACTTTTAATTGAAATAGAATAAAATTTACTCTAAATATCATACAGGCATGCAAAAATACGAGTTCAAGTAAGTACTGCGTACAAGAAACGAAGAGATACAGCTAAATTGTTAGTCTATGTAAAGTAATGTAACAAGTATTGCATTTGACAGGCATTTATTTTAATATAATAATTAAATCACATTTCCCAAGTCATACAAGAGTTATTTACGTTAAAATATGAGCGCATTAAAATAAGTCACTACTGACTTATCTTCTACATCAATACCTACAACGTATACTTTATATCCGGTAACTTCACGGTAATCCAAACCTGTCCCTTGTTGTCCGAGGAAAAAATAACATTTTAAAAATATCTATCTTACTACCTATTTCTCTTATTGTACTTGCATGATCTAACCTGTTTTATTACACTGATTTAAAAAAATATATTCGTAACATTTTCAGAGAACCTGACCGTTTGAAATATCTGCTGGGAATTTATTCTGTATTTTAACTTACGATCTGAATGTTTCCAAACCCATTTCTTCTGATAATTTGAATACCCTGCAGCCACTTTTCTTAACACCTTTATGATGTATGCTGCACATTGTATTGCTGTAATCAAATGTAATTCATTAAGATTATACCCCGTGTATAATTCAAGTTAGGATCTTACAAATGAACATAGATATCTTTATTAAATAATAATCTCAGTAAATTATTATTCCTAAGTATATTATTAATGCCTCTTGCCACACACCCTCGTGGTGGCTTGCATGGTATTGCGTAGATGTACAAGAGGTTACTGTGAGCTGGGAATTTTATACGATACTGAATGATTGTTAGCCTTACCAATCAATATATTGCCCTCCCTCTCCTTCTCTTGATCGAATTTGAGCCACACCTCAACTTACCCTACCTCCTAAAATATTTCCTCTATCCACGTATGCGTTTAATTGGGTCCTTAACCCACTTTATGCATAAACACACACTGACTCGCACACGTAAAACCATTGGGAGATGGCTCCCCTTGAGGCTGGGGCCATTCAGCCAATCAAACCTTAAGAGCGGTCTTAAGCATGGCAAGCTATCCCTCTATTCCTCCTCTTCCCCTCTTCGTCTCCCCACTGAGTGAAGCAAGGAACCCTCATCTCTCTTCCCTACCCTGGAATTAATGCAAGTGGCGGTGGTCGTGATGGGGATATTAATCCCGCGGCCTTAACCCTCGAAACCCCAGCGTCTATCCGACACATCTCTCGACGTTGGCCCTGCTTGAAATATTTTCTTCTAAATACTCATGGTGTACGCACTAAACCACTTCAGTTTACTCGCGAGAATAATGCTTTCACTGTTGTAAAACAAACTACAGCGTTGCTTTGTCAAAGGAGCGTTTATGTCCCCGAGTTTCAAAAAAAAGGGCTACAAATATGCAAATACGAACTAGGTATGTTTAATTCTGAGGGTGTCCTCAACCTTTTTTATCTTGTATCCTACTTTCCATCCTCAGAACCGTCAAGTCCCACCAAGATGCAAAGAGGAGTCTAAATTTTCTCAACTTAAGTATGAGTATGTTGGTAAATCCGTACGTTGTAGACGCACGTATAATGACGGGTGAGGAGAAAGGGCGGAGGGAAACCTGCCGTTGGGAATAGCCTGCTCTTATCGAAAAGCGCCAAGGAGACCAAGGCTTAACGTCCCATCCGACGGACGGAGTACTGAACTCGATTTTCCTCCACTAAGTACGTGAGGGTCTATTTTTACCTTTTGAAATCATCTTCTATCGCCAGCGTTATTTCATACCAGATTGGAACCCGGGCCCTCCAAGTGATAGGCCAGTACTCTAACCACTGCTACATTTCCCGAATTAAATAAATATTCTGTGAGATACGCTCGTCCAGGGGACAAAATTCTTTCCCAACTCGGGTGAGCAAGATGAGGTCAAATAGAACAAGAAACAAAAATTATGAATCTAACTATACCAAAAAATGTATTTCCGCGATAGACAAAGCAAGTAAAAACAAACGATTGAAATATTCTTCCCTTCACGGAAATCCCTAACCACTTGGAACAACAGCGAATAGCCACTAGGACACCCTTGAAAACGACGAAGTCTCAGAATACCTACTCGAAGCGGCGGCACACACGCAGGAAGTGAACTCCTTGCCGTCTCAACTTGAACATAGGAGGTATAAGGAGGGGGTGTTTTCTTCAAGGTGAAAGGTGGAGTGGGGAGTGAGCGTGGAATTAGTCGATTGGTAGATATTTGAGTGGAGGGAAAATGGTATGAGTAAAGTGGGCGAGGTGGAAGTTTATCATTGCAGCATCAGGAACTCCTTTTTGACTCCGAAAGGAGGACACCAACAACTGATGGCCTGTGTGATGGCCAAACCTCTGGTCTTCATCCGTATTCAGGCGGCTATATAAGTGATGGCACCTCTGGTGAGGTTACGGCGCGGACGACGACGGTGCAGTCCGGAATCGATGCATTTTGGAATCATAGGCATTGCTGGCGTCGCACTATGGGGTACAAAGGTAGCGCTCACTTTCGAAATCGTAGAACTTTTGAACAAATTGAGGTATCAGCATAATTGTTTTTAGTTTGAAAGCTAAAACCATAAGGAATAGAGGAAAAATATGTATCAAATGGAAAATAGCAATAAAAGTCTGAAGAAAGTGTGCGAATGCCGAAATTTTTTCCAATTATTTTTATTTTCATGTTTCCTAAAATGTTTTCCAACAACTTTCATGTGTCGCGACTCGATGTATTCAAAATCGATTTGTGAATAAACTATTTACTGCATGTAAAAAACACATCAATAATTTTTTGCTATTTCTCTTGAAGATTACAAATTTTTTAACATTTTTTTAACGTGAATACTTACCTCAATTATTTAATTTATTTAAAAAAAGTTGTTTCTAACAAAAAAAATATTTATTATTTCGACTTGGTTTAATCTCATTATCAATGAGTGTGATAAAATGTATATTTTTTTTCAAACATTTATTTTTCGTTGATTTATTTTAGTCTATGAAAATAATTGGAAAAAATTACGGTATTTTATTGCTATTTTTCATTCAATAGATATTTTTCCTCTATTCCTTATGGTTTTAGCTTTCAAACTAGAAAAAAATTATGCTGATATCTCAATTTGTTCAAAAGTTCTACGATTTTGAAAGTGAGCGATACCTCAGTACCCCATAGTGCGTCGTAGGCACCGACTGTCGTGAACGACAGGCATAGCTAAGTCCTTCGACTAAGTCCAGAGGGTAATTAGTCCGCCGAGGGTAATGTCCAAGGAGGGGGGTTCCAAAATGGCACACTACTAAACCCACTCCGAGTTGGAAAACCAGCATCTTCAGGTTAATTGTATGTTTTAGTAGATAAACCTGCTAATAAAATGAAAATAATCAATCATTACAGTAGCATATATTCCAGCCGAGGTGAAATAACCAGGTCGGTAATGCGGCGCGGCGGTTTGATAACCTAAATGTTACTGTTTTCTATTTTCACGTCAGATATGGCTGTTGTTCTTGACTCTGAGTTAGCCTTAGGATTATGTTACCTTAGGTGTTACCATATAAATTTAGCAGGTGAGGGATCTTAAAGCCTTATTCTACTATTGCAGGAAATGTTACTGTCCACACTCATGCATTTTTTTCACAGCACAAAGCACAAAAGGAAACTTTAAATACGGCGTGACTAATTAGAATGAATTAGAAGAAAATTTGAAGATTTATTTATGAGAGGATGTTTTGTTCCTTTTTGGACTGTAATTATTTATCCACAAGAACCAATGTAAAGAGTACATTGGTGTGTGAATCTGCTTTATGCTGGTTGTGACGAGAATCGAATAAGATACGTTCCATAGTATCAGGCTCAACTAGGTGGAAGTTGAATGTCGTAAATGAAATATCAACTTTGTTTCCTTCCACAGATTTATTTCCTTGGTACGACATGTTTCGATACATCAGTGTCATAATCAGGTACAAAATCAAATACAATTTGCTCATGTATATATACCATAAAGGGTTGTGGGTGTTCAGGAGGGGAAAAAACGGGGGTGGGGAGAGGTAAGGGGTGACGGTTGGAGTATGAGTCGATGGAAACCCGTGAGTGGGGGTGGCGAATCAGATGTATGGAAAAGTGGTAGTGGCAAATCAAAGGACTTAAAACACACCTATGGAATGGACATTGATGGTACAGAGGAAAATAAACGAGATAGGACAATAAAATGCTGCTATAAAATATATAATGATAATAATAAAAGGTCTTTATTGGGGCGAGATTGAGACGAAACTGTCCCTTCTGCCATATAATCCCTCGCCAAGATAAATATATAAATGAAATAGTGGTCAATACCTAAAACAATTACAATCTGAGGTTAAAACAAAAAATTAGTAAAGAATACACTTATAGGAATTAAAGAATGATAAATTAATACAAAAGAAATATATATACACAATATATCAATATTATATATCTAATAGTGTGTGAAAGAATTTACAACGTGCGAAAAACGTGAGGATTATTATGCTTACATCCTTTACAAAAACCCACTGAAGGAAAACACCCACACAAGAAGGGGGGTGTGAAAAACCTGCGAAATCCTACTGACAGTATAGCTAGTGTTTAAGAATAACTCAAATATAATAGCATGTACAATATAGGTAAAAAAAGGTGTATCTCTATAGAAATAACAGGGAATCTGAGAACTGATACAGTCTGCATCGCTTTTAATGGAATAGGGGATGCAGTAAACCTTTTGTGGGCTCATTGCCAAATTATTTCAAGAAAGCAAAAATGTGACTTCAGATAATGCCCCCGTATTTTTGGACCGTTACAACACAATTCACGCTTTAATCTCATGTAATCTCATTTCATGGCGCGCCAATGGACTTGTCGTGGGAGAGCATCCTCGTGGAAGAAAAAAGTATGCCGCTCACATCTGTTGCATTGGTGCTCCGTTCCACGTCGATATTCTGCCTTGTTCCCAGACCTCTCCCCTCTTCGTAATCCACTCTCCTCTCCCACCACGACCTCTCTCCTTCGACTATTTCTACTCTATTTGGGCATTATACTTCCACTTGGAGGCTTTTCCCTGTTCTCCCAGGGCAGCCTAACTCTTTGGCCATGTTTGTCAATTTGAAGATGCTTGTCTTTCGGGATTCCCTCCCGAGATTTCACAAGGATTTCATGTTTGTCAATGTTGTCCTTTCAACAGAATGCCGGCATATATTTCCCATTCATTTCTCATGGGTGTAACTTTCCTATGCACTCAACTTCGTCAAATTCAACAATGCCTTTAGCCAATGTGAAGGTTTTTCTGAGCAGTAACATGACCAAAAATATCGGAATGATTAATAAAAGTTTCCGTAATTTAGAACGTAAAAAATGACTTTCATGATAATGATTAGATTCTTTATCATTTCATTTCTTGTGTATTATTTATAGTAATAGTATGGCTAAAAAATAATAATTTAATTTCAGAAAAAAATTCTGAAAGCTGATAAACCGATTTAACGTGTATTCTTACTGGAAAACATAAAAGTGTAAAGTCCAACTCGGAGCTTTATACTTATCTTTTACTCTGCGGGTTGAGGAAGTGTAATGAACTGTCAAGTTTCAAATTTGAGCTACTTATAGTTCTAAAAAAAACGAGCGTTAGTACAAGAAAAGATTGCACAAAAACGTACACTGTAGCAGAATAGATTAATGGGGTGGTTAATAATTTAACGCCATCATACTAATATCCAGATACTCAAGAATATTTGTAAAGTCTATGGCAGATCTAATCAGAGCACTACAATTGAGCGAAATCTCATATCATTGGAAATGTATTTCTCCCTTAGTACCTTTTATTTCATCTCTTTGTGTTCGTATCTCCTTCCATCTGCTGTAGTGGAAAGTCGCAGAGGGACATGGATCTGGACCAGTTACTCTAAATCATCTACATACTTTTTCTCATGTCGCTGGGGCTAGATTTCTGAGCCGTAAAATGCAGTAATTTGTATTAGGTATTTTCCTAAGTTTTATTTCTCTCTAAGCTGAAGTTGTATTTCTCTCTAAGCTCTCGTAATTTTAACGAATCTTTCCTCTGTATTGAGCACGATTCCTTGCCTCAAAAAAATCTTCTAAAATCATTCAAATTAAAGTTCAATTAGTAATAAAAAGCATTTGTGCCTACAGCGTACTTAATTTAAAACTCAACTCTAATTCAAAAGTTATTTTGTTGTAGCACACGAATTTTTACCGGACAACTTCGCTCTTTGTACTGTGATGTAAAATGAAATGCTTTGTGCTTATATAACATATTTTTTAGCCTTGATTTGGAAGAATTGCTCCATTGTAATCATGTTCACCATTTTTCGCTCATTTTTAGAACATTTATTGATAGATAGTTGTGATAATATACAAAAAACCTTTAATTAGATTTGGTAGGCTACTGATGAAATTAAAAAAAAAATCCCGCAACTAATGGGCTATTATTGGGTGAGCGCAGCTTTGTCCTGCTAAATCGGTCGGCGTATTGAACAACTTCGCATATGTTTTTATTCGGACCAATTTACGGTTTATTACCGCCTACCTATAACCAATTTTTAGATCGTATGTAGGTTTGAAGCATTAACGTTGTGGAGATTCTGATCTCTCTGTATCTTTTTAATCCGATTCTAGCCTATTAGGTATTTTTTGCCCTGTTAGATAATATTTTTTCACACTTATTGCTTGGTTGACGGGGTAGCCCGATGCCCGGATGCCCTTTCCCTTAATCCGATCCACTGAACTACCCACGCAGCGATTCCCGTACTTCATTGTCCGACTACAATGGACTCGTGCGCACGAATTTCGGCTGAAATGACAGACTCAGAGGGACTAATAGAGATAATAATCTATTGTCACTTCTCTTCCCCACCCACGCTTCAGCTTCATTGGGTGTTTATCCGCCGTTTTCATGACGATGTACGGATAGCTACCCACTTGCCTTGATTGTTCTGAGCGCTTCCAGTCCGAAATTTTTCTCATCCAGATTTCGCTCACGAATGATCACCCTCGATCCTCCGATGTAATAATTCCATAAAAATACTTTCACCTCGTACAGCCACGTTTGTGGACATAAATTTAGCTCACAGTCACATCAGGTTTCAGATCATCAGGTTAGATTATTTATTAACAAGTTACGCAATTTTCACTTTTTTCATATGTTTCTCGAATACATCTTCATTGCTTCATAGGTACTGGTAAGGGATACATTAAAGAAAGCCTAACAAATCAATAATTATTATATTACTACTAATAGCTTAGTTGCACGTGCCTAGTGAATGCATATCCACCATCATCATCATGGGTCAAAAATCCTAGGATTGGTTTGACGCAGCTCTCCACTCGATTCTTATATCGGCTAACCTCCTCACATTAACGTAGTTCCTCTCTTTCACGTCCTTTACGACATGTTCTATGTAACTCATAAGAGGCCTGCCTTTTCCATTCTTCCCGTTCACTTTTCCTTCGACGATTGTCTTCATCAGGCCATCGTGTCTTGAGATATGGCCGATTAGGTTGTCCCGTCTTCTTTTTATAGTTTTCAGCAGACTTCTCTTTTCTTCCACTCTTCTTAAGACTTCTTTATTTGTCACTCGGTCGATCCATTTTATCTTCATCATTCTTCGGTTGCACCATATTTCGAATGCTTCCACCCTTTTCTTCTCCGCTGCTGTCATCGTACATGCCTCATTATCGTAAAGAAACATGCTCCAGATATACGTTCTAATGAGTTGCTTCCTTACTTCTAGGCTTGTGTTTCCAGCTGTAAGTAGATTCTTCTTTTGAAAGAATGATCACGTTTCTGTAAAGTGTGATATAGTATTGCACCTCTTATTTGTATATGTTGTTGAATGGGGATTTTTAATCCCTTGACACACATCTCTACGGACCACTATGCAATCCACCTCGTGGGTGTATTGTTGGGGGCAAGTTATCACCAAACACACACCATGTATGTGCACAATAATTTACTCATACTATGAAAACGAGGTTTCTAAGCATACCATATGGAACACTAAAAGTTTCACCTTAAATTCAACATGAAAAGAAATTACTGAAAAATCCTTTGAATATGCATTACATATAAAGTTATAGCTCATGCAGAAATACATAGATCATAAAAACTCTGAAGATTATTTATCTCCTACTATCTTAGATCAGATAATTCATTCTAAGAATGATAGTCAGTATTGGGGTTGATAATAGTATCATGAAAGGTTACCAAATCTATGCGAAGGTTAATTCTTTTATTCACATATTGGATTTGAAATGAGTTTTCAAGCAAAAAGTTGGTTAAAGCAGTACTGCTTTGCTATTGATTCTAAATCAGTTCTAGGGTAATATTTATTTTATCTTACGCTCTATTTATTTTTCGTAAGTAATTGTACGTTGATACTCCCAGTTGGATCTTACCGTCTCTTTTATTTTCTATAAGCTGTTTTAATGTTCATCAAGTCTCTGGAGCGTGCGACTTGTCAGGTTTTTTCATGCAATATAATCAATGCGTATGTTTTCTCTGCTCCACTGGGTTTCTTCTGTGAATAAAATAGGGAAATACAAGGCGGTGAGCATCGAAAGGTTTTTTTTTAACGGATGTCATCGGGAAAATTCCAAATATCAGTAGTTTTTACGCAATTGTTAAGCACGCAAATTATAGACATAACCTTTAAACCTATGTAAAATATAGACATAATTTGCATGCTTCGCGCTTTCTATCTCACTCTGTAGATGAGCGAATGAATAGATGCCGAGGATGGCTGTGAAGGAAGAAGATGGCAGGCGTAAATCAGGAGAAGGCAGTTGAGATGAATGGATCGTGGACGATGAAATGCTGAAGGCCGTTATAGAAGGTAAAACATTGGGTAAGCCAGGAGGAGGAAGAAATAATTATATAGGGAGTATAAATATTTGGAAATATGCCGATATGAAGAGAAAAATATGATAAAAATAAGATGGAAATGCAAAGTAGAGTAGAGAAACTTGATTGAAGCTTCTAACGGGTAGAAAATTATTTATCAAGCAAAGTTATCTTAATGCTCACCAATTATTATTCTGCGTAGTATATCAAAGTACTGTTTTTGAACCAAAATAAGCTATGTTAATACTAAGCTACAGGGGGAATAATGTGCCAGTGGAAAGAATTCGTTTTACATATCTCTATGATCGTATGCCATGCTTGCTTCAAATCAGCTAACTTTTCATTTAAAAACCATTACTAATCTTTCTCCGCATTATTTTCAATATCTTTTAATGTAATACGTGTGCGTTACCTCTCTCTAAGTAGTGGAGTGACTAAAATCAATTTGATTGCCTAATTAAAGGAAATGCATAATTGAACGGATAATTGAACAGCTATTAAATATGAAGCTTCCGGAGACACCGTCGACTTAACATTTTTACTTCTGCTCAAATCTTTAATGGATTTACTCACATGAATAACATAATTTCTAATTTGATCTATATTTTGCGATAATAATCATTCTCTGGTTTATATATTTTTTCCTCGTAAGCACTCATTGGTCAAATTCAACTAATAATCATCCCCTGGTTTATATATTTTTTCCTCGTAAACACTCATTGGTCAAATTTAAATAATAATCATCCCTAAGTAATACTAATATTAACACCACCTATTTTTTTCTTCATCTTTCTTACTTTTTATCATTCTTCTCTCTATAATTACTGCAGAATGTCGTTACCCGTGGTTCTGTTTCATATTCATCTGTATTGCTTATAGAATTACTTCAGCAATGTTAATTTTTCTTACACAATTAAAAGCGTTGTGTTGCTTTCACAATGCAACTTTACAACAATTTGTTGCATGATATATTTTGGTTCAAGGGAAAGTGCTAAAAGCTGGTTACAGGGGCGTGTAACTGGGCAAACGAATATTGCTAAAAAAACAGGGATGCAAATATAAGCTTAAAAAATAAAAACTGTATTATTTGATCAATAATTATATGATTGTTGAACGAATTCTATAGTAATCAATTGTCCTTCCACAAATTAACGATTAAAATTGCTTATTTTCAATTATTTCAGTAACCCAATCGTTTATCATTTATTTTCGATTCTGAAAAAACAAAATATGGTTTATAAAATAACTTAATATTATGTCTCTCGTCATTAGAGGTTATTGTTTTAAATCACTCTGCTTAATCTTTTCCGAGAACAGTTCCAGTAGAATTAGATGAGCCCAATTGATCTCAAGGTGGATACGCAAGTTCCTCCTGCTACTCATCTTTAGGCATGGTTTGTCGTATTCACACACATTATCAAATTCCCTGTGCCACCTCATCCAAATCTTCATTAACATTTATAGGATAGTATGAATACGGAGGTTCACTATTGGAGAGTATTTCCGTCACCTGGAGCAACTAATGATATGAGAGCACCTGTGCCAATCAAAGTGACGCGATATCTCTCTGGGTAGAGAATCAGGATATAATCTGGGAGAGGCCTGTATGCACGTTTCCTACCGAACCCAAACTGGAGATATTCTAGTCACCGGGATCCAACAAGGAAACATTTGGTGGCAGAGTGAAAGGAACCTGTTCCTTGTCCAAACGTACGAATATAACCCACCCGTTGACCTTGAATATGGTGAGGAATTATTTTACCGGATCTTTTAACTTTAGAATGGTGCAGAAAGATATGAAGATTTTGTTCTAAAATGGTTTTAGTGCTTGTGTTGCGGACTTATCATCTCATCTCTACTCGATTAAAATGGCTAATCTATCATCACAAGTATTGCTGAGGATGGCTTGACGTTGTGGCTGTAGAGCCATATTCTCATCCCGAGGGTCCGGGTTCAAATCCCGGATATGGCCGTGTTAGAAATGACGAAAATACACTTGCCCAGCAAACCAAAGGTCACGGGTTTGAATTTCGCCCTGGGAATGGTTCAGTTTGGCCTAGGATTAAGATATAAGGTAAGACGGTGCGATATAACGTCAACGGGTGGAGCATCTAAAAACTCGGTACTACCAGAACTTCAAAAACAAACAAAATATCCAGTTTTTTCAATTTCATTTTTTGAGTAAATTTTCATCAGTATCCTATCTTATACTATTAAGCGAGCATTGGGTAATTTTTATATTGAGAACGGCTCTAACGATCTTAGCAAATATTCATATTGTACTCGGGCTTTAGGGTGCCAGAATATAAGTATAATCGATGGTCGGCAGGTCATCATCAGGAGTCTCCTCCTGATGATGACCTGCCGTGACTTCCAAAATAAACCGTGGATTTAACTAAGTAGTTTCTTTTTTCGCAATGCCAGAATATGATTGCGTTAGGTTTTTTGTAAGTAAAAAATCGAATTAGGACTACAAAAGTAACGGGTTCAACTGCAGATGGCATCTGAACTCCCAAAATGCATGGAGAGTGCGTTTTTCTCCCTGGGGGCTTTATTTCTTTTAGAAAATTAAATTAGAAATCATGTTCCTATGAGTTAGAACCAAGTGCTTTTTTAAGGTTTAACATAAAATGGTTCTTATTCTGGTCAAGGATCATTGTTTTTGATTTCAAATTGCCATAAAATTTGTAAGACAAACGAACGCTTTGTAAATATTCCGTGTTTTTAGCAACCCATCGCCATGACGACATAATGCGATTGTTGGAACCGAACTACTCTATTTTCCTACTAGTAATTATTTTTACTGTTTGCGAAGACATAGAAGCAATAGAAAATCAATAACAATTGTAAATATAGACCAATATTTAATGTCCTATATTTTATTTTGATTTATATTTGTAAAATCTACGTTCAATGCCAAGGTTGGTCCGGTTAGTGAGAGTAGAGTTTACCATATACTTGACTTAAGGGTGTGTGAAAATCACAAGCTAAGGTGTTAGGGTGCACAGTTACTTTTCCAGTGCCTCCTGGACCCAATACCAAACAGGTAGATATGTCGTCGTTGACCTATGAACTGTAGTTTTTATGCATGGAACGTTTCGCGTTGTTTTTTCGAGTAAAATGAAATATTTATGGTGCTTTCGACAGCAGAAAATCTTTGGCATAAGCGCAATATACCTAGTATGTAAAGATATTGTTATTAAAATCGATGACAATCGTTATAAATTGCGAATGAATGCTGACGAAGATATTTTTTGAAAATACTGACGACATATATGCTTTTAATATCACCTTCTGAAGCATTATATCTGTTAATTTTAATTTAAAGACATTGGTAAGTCCCTCTTCATTATAGAGAATATTTTAACGTCTTTTAAACTTTTTTCTTTTTATTTAATTCTCTGAGAAATTTGGAATTTAGTTAAACTCTGATATAACGAGATCCAAGGGGCCAAATGCTTTTGCTCGTAATATCCGTTACGAGTAGCAACACGCACTGTCACTCATTGTCTTTCCCTCTTTCACGCACACACGCGCGCTCACACACATACTATTCTTATGCAGAGGTGATAAAATAACAAAACTATAAGATGATTGAAATTACAAAATGAGCAATTTATTCAGTAAACTATCCACATACATGCTAAATTTACAAGAAAATGTCCTTGGTACGACAGTACAGCCACTGCTCGTTCATTTCGACTAAAGATTTGCTCGTTATAACCGTAAGGATCTCTAATACAGTCTCGTTTTAATCGTTATATATTGCTGATAAAATGCATTATTTCCAAACAACCCTTCTCTCTTTCCTCGCAATAGCCGAGATCTCGTTTTATCCGTGTTCGTTATAAATGAGTTTGACTTTATTTGGACATTGGTTGATATAAGTATGGGCAACGTTCCTTGGAATGGGACTGTCCATCCTTTCCTGTTATATAGCATACTATCGGTGACATATAGAGGTGGGGTAAAGTCTATTTCTGGAGCCTTTTTCACCCTAACTGAACTTCTCGTATGTCACTTGTTTAATCTTCCTTACGAATGGCGTGATTCAATCTCGTCGGCGACGCATCGATACGCCGAAGGGCACAATGGTTCAGACGTACCACACACGTTCGCGCCCGCACAGACATACATAACCCCAACGCCTTTCGCCAAGTGGAGAACGGTAACTATTTACTAGGTTAAGTGCCCCACCCAGAACTCTCCGCGTCAGCTCCCCCCAACCTCCTCCTCCCTTTACGCCCTTTCTCGCTCACCAGGGAGCGATCCTTCGCCTCCATTGTTCGCTAGGGGCGTCTCTCTGGCAGTCAACACGTGTAAGGGACGACTTCGAAAGGAAACTGAATTAAGAGACCAGGAGGAGGAGGTGGAAAAAAAGTAAAACAAGAACGAAGCGGAAAGGGATCGTGCGAATTTCCTCGTGCCTCCTCGCTTCTCCTCGTATACGCGTGGTAATTCACCCTCTTTCCATCAGAGGAGTTTTATGAATCGCGACCTCTACTCTTTCCCCATCGTAAAATAAGGGAGGAGGGGTGAAATAAAGAACCGTTCCTTTCTCCCGGTTCCAATCGAGTTCGCGCAAAACCTTACCACCCTCAACCCCTCCTTCCATTCTCTCAATTCCCTCCGAGAGAACAAATATTCAAGTCCTTGACACCATTCTAAGTCCATCATTGGAAAAAATGTCACGGGGTGAGCACTCTATTAATTTCAGCGTAAAAAAGATACGAATCCCACATTTTATTGCATCGTACATCTCCAGATCTTATTTTCAAATAATTTTTCCTGGGATAGAATAATAGCGAAAAACTCGATAGAAAGAGTATTTTTTTCAAAATTGGCTTTATTTGTTTGTGTTCAATCCCTTTTGTGTGTTCCTATTAATTTATTTTGGGCAATTATTTTATTTTTTAACTTTTTCATGCCATTTCCGCGTATTTTTTTCTTACTCGGGCAGCTAACTTTATGTCTGCATGGGAAATATATCAAATGAAATACTCTTTTATTAATTCCCGACAGGTAGGATGTAGCCGGTAAGTAAACGATCAAGTTGTAAAATTGGAGACCAATCTAGGATTTGAGTCAGTATTATGTGTAATAGTGTAATGACGGCCAAATAAAATTGAACATACCTATGCGTAGTTATTTTTGTCCTGAAAATGTTACAGTTGCTTTAAGACGCGTTATAAAATAGTAAGTTTCCTTAAATATTAGTCTAATAAAAGGGCATTTAATGAGTTTTTAGGATGCAATAGATTATTTTACATGATAATTTCTTTAGATGATGACGGCATTTATTCTAGTTGTGAATCTTTAAATTCTGACGATTTTGTTTTCGTTGTGCCGATTTACTCCATGAATCTGGTGTTTTAGTTAAAAATCGCGAAGGCATAATTAATTTTACCGTAGGGTTTTTAGTCTTTAGGACACGTGTCCATGACATGGAGATTCATTTTCATACATTCACCTTCTTCCGACCTCCAAATATTCCGCCTCGGAGGAGAAAGATGAGAGATCCGGGGATATTGAATATTGCTATCCATTTGTTCCTGCTGGCCGGGAGGTGATGAGTAGGCGGATTTGCAATCAAAGATTTCCCTTCTCGGCTCGTCGGCCGTTCTCTCTCTATTCCCTCATTTCTCGAATCGAATCGGGTCCCACCCTCCCTCGTTCGGCCATTCTCATTCCCGCCCGTGGGCGGTGAGCTTCCAGATATTGGGTTAAGAAAGCTTCGTCTCCGGAGAGAAAAGGAATCCCATATCGTGCTCCGAATATTTTACACGCATATTTTTTATATTTCAAGCCATCGTGTCAAAAAAAAGTCTTATCCATACATAATCTTTTACTGTGAATAATAAATTAATTGTAGTTGTAAAGGCGTGGAAACTGGAAGCTGTGGTCAATGGGGTCGTTTACCAATTTTTTTAAATTTCCGAATGTAATAGAGTTTGTAAAATAAAAAGACCCGTATTTTTCCGTTTTTTGATCCGTCAATTATTTCCCGAGTTATAAGCGGCGAAAAACTGATGTTTTTAACCCTTTCGGAAAAATGGGTGTGGTGCAACCTCTGACGTATATCGAATTCGTCCAATCACAACTGAGCCCGCGAAGCTACTTTGCCTTATCGCAATGGGGGGACACAGCTGACTCGGCCAATCGGAGCTATTGCGACAGCATCTGTGCGAGCAGACCTTCCGCGAATCCCCCTCCACTCCCTCCCCTTCCCATAAGAGCAGTCAAGGACGGAAGGAAAGTGACGTCAATGTTATCACAGCAGCATTTTCGGTGGGCGTCACCTTTTGCTTATTTTAATTTTTGATCTATGAGTGAACGGTTGTGGTTAGAAGATTATTTTTTTCACTAAAATTCTTTTTTCGTTTCCATCTAACGATTTCGGGAACAAAATTGCGATTTCGGTTCCGAGTAAACGCCCCCATTGCACGATTGAATACAACTGGTGATAAGAAGTGCATTACAAATAATTATGAAAATACGGCATCATCTATATTTTGGAATAGATTCAGAAAAATTATTCATATAAATGTAGTTAAACACAAAATATAAATATGGATTCGGAAAAGTTACGAAAAAATTAAATAGACCCTTCTTCCGCCCCATGGCTACTCAAATGTATATCACAAAAACTCATCAAATGAGTTGATTCCTCATTTTTCTTATTACTCAATGGTATTCGATGGTATGAAGCTTTAGTTCACAACTTTATGAGCACGCTCTAAAAGGTATATGTAACTGTGGGAGAATCGCACGGATAAAAGACTCGTGCATAACAAATTACCCAAAAAATAAAAATATGTGTGAAAATCCTGCAAAATCCAATTTGAAATAGATAATGCTGCTTATTAAAAGATATAGACGCAATACAAGTTATTCACAGGTACACGAACCGTAGCAGGGCCATTGCGTAGGTATATGGCAGGTTTATCAGCAATTAAGTTTCTTGCATCAGACGTAAGTAGAACAAGTAGTAAGTAGACAAGGTAGAAAAATACTGCTCATTGCTGGCCAGGCACATCATTGATATCTAAGCGTTCAAACCATAATGTTTAGCAGAGCATCCTTGTAAATGATGCCTATTGTTGTGCTTTTCTTTCGTCCATTAAGATTATTTCATTTCATACAAGCAATAATAATAAATTATATTATGCAGAGTCTTATATGATCGTTATATTGCGAAAAATTGATAGATTTTAGTTTACTAGTGCTCGGAATGTGCATTTCATCCAGAACTCAGAAATTGTACATGAAGTATTGTGGGGTCTAGCTTTTCAGATCATGGTACAACGGGGTACACATTGAAATTAAGTAGACATCAAGTTTCATGTTTCAAGTTTTAGCCTGGAAAGTTATTGATGTGATTTTAAATTGAACGAGGGAATGCTGGAGATAGATCTGGCGTCGTAATAAACTCACTCTTAATGAAAGGCGGTAAGTAGTTCACGGTTTTTTTCCGATTCGATGGTTGGTATACTTGGTATGAAGTAATATCCACAGAGGTCACAAGAAGGGAGAGGTATACCTACCAATGTATTCTCTGTAGCCACTCCAACAATACTCAAACACTATAACAATGCACATAAAAATATACATAACAATACTCAAATACTCTAGCCACCACACCAATCACTGTGAAATATTTTCTGTGCACTTCTCGTGCAAAAGTGTAGTGCCTATATAACCAAAGTTTAAATTAGGAAAAGCATATTCTCTTTTTGATTGAAGGAAAAAACGGATTTATACTTCTAGGATCTCCTCGCTATTTCTTATTATAATAATCAAAGGATTAGCTGTTTGTGCAAAGGAATGCTAAGAAAAATTAAATCAAAGATAAAATAAGTAGACAGATGTAATCTCTGTAGCCACTCCAACAATACTCAAACACTATAACAATGCACATAACAATATACATAACAATACTCAAATACTCTAGCCACCACACCAATCACTGTGAAATATTTTCTGTGCAGTTCTCGTGCATAATTGTAGTGCCTATATAACCAAAGTTTAAATTAGGAAAAGCATATTCTCTTTTTGATTGAAGGAAAAAACGGATTTATGCTTCTAGGATCTCCTCGCTATTTCTTATTATAATAATCAAAGGATTAGCTGTTTGTGCAAAGGAATGCTTAGAAAAATTAAATCAAAGATAAAATAAGTAGACCAGTTAAATAAACTTAAGAAACAAGAACATAATAATTCCATTACTACTATGCTCATTCATACTCTTAAATCCGGAGGCCATTGAATTTTTTATAGAAGGGTTCTGTAAAATGTCTGCAGAAGCTAGTAAAAACTTGGGGGGCGTATTTTACGATAACACATTCATTTGTTCGGTTAGTTCTTATCCCTGTTTGCTGCTTAAAGTTATACTTATCGGCTATAAGTACTTATTTTGCCACAGATGAATGACGTAGCTTATTGTAATAAGTTTCTCAGGAATATAAAAATTAGATTTAGCTCTAGCAGATGCGTCTTGGGACTCCAAAAGAACGATATTTCTTTGGGACACAGCTCACGATTAGAAAGCAAAAATATTTTTTACGTCCACTATGTATTATCATATAACTTCATTCATTCCAAGTACTTGGTTAAATCATCTTAAAAGTCTGGATTTCTATACTGTAAATTCTTTTATCTCATATTCTTTTCTCGAGAATTGGGAAGTCTCTGGTTGTCGGAAATTAGTTTTCGAGGGAGACTTTCTTTTAGCAACTCCTGATTTATAACCTTATCGGTATTCTCGTATCTATTTGATTATTGTGTCTTCGTATTCCAATAAAGGGGGTTCAGAGTGAAGGCCAAATAAAATCAGCAGGTATTATGCCTCATAATAAATTCATTTTACGTCCTCTTACGGGTAAATATTAGTTCCGGAAGACTTTTATGTCATAGTACTTTGGAATAATTTAAAAAATGTGCAGCGTGAATAGGCATGAAACAAAACGATCTATTGACATTTTTTTATCAGTACCTAGTGTGAGACACTAATAAATATCTTGATTTCAAGTTTAATGCTGCCATGCTCTGAATATCTACCTCATCATCATTGCCAGCCCACAAATCGTAAGATAGACTTGATACCGCATCTTATAACCTCTCCCCGCTAGATAAGTCCTTAATACTCTGTTTTCTCAGTGGAAAATATATTCAAAGTATTTGTTAAATTTTGATTAAGAAACTAGAATTTGTTTAAGGAATTCTTCGAAAGTATTCTAGCGAAAGAGCGGTGGTATTTCACACTGGTAAGGTCTCTAACGGAATACGTGTCATTCCTGAAAGAAAGAAATTCGTGGAAGCATACGCATTGTAGATATAAGGGTAGCAAGGGAATTTTGATATCCGGAATATAATATAATTCCCTTGTAATTGCTTTGTAAAATATTTGTTACATTACGAAGAAGAAACGAGGATTTGATAAAACGGATGCGATAACGCCGTAGTATTTTAATGGATTTTAGGTGTTCAAACGGCTGAGGGAAAATGCTTCCTTAGTACAATGCTTTGAAATAATTAATGTCAAATTCAATTTCATTCAATAAACGATGACTATGGAAATTATTACGTTTCTTTGCACTCCACTTATTTTATGTGTACCTCAAGAGCTTTGCCTTGACCTCGTGACTTGCCTCCGCCCTGAGCTACGGTGCCACGCAGTTCAAATAAAAAGCGATGAAGATTGATTTAATTTCGAAGAAGAGGTGACCAATATATTTCTTTTTCTTTATTTTACAGGAGCGTATCGTATGGCGCGGAACTCGCTTTTGCGAAAAGCATTTTGCGAATTTACGCGCAAGGAAATCTTCTGAGTTCTGAATCGTATTAGAGGCGGGAGATGGAAAGGAGATGGCCACTGGGAAAGTGATAGATTGAATTATATATTTTGACGGAAATATCCACTGATATAATCCGACACTTTTTTTCCTCTTTTCTTGGAGAAAAGCCGCAAGATACCGCTATGAAATGAGTTTTGGATACTAGAATACCTTTCATCCCAGAAATAAGGTAATGCATGGAAACATATGCGACGTAGTCATAAGAGTGGTAAAGAAAGTTTGATATCATTGTTTTATATCGTTAATATCATTTCCTTCTCATTGATTTCTCAGTGGAATATGCATCCAAAATACTTCTTACATTGCGATGAAGAAACTAGGATTCGTTAAGGGAATTGTAAGCAAGTGTTCTAGCGAATGAGCAATGTTATTTCACACTAGTAAGGCCTCATCTGAAGTATGCATTGGATACGGAATTTTGGATCCAGTGTGAAAAGATATTCTTGGGAACTGAATAAGATGCATAAGGAAGCGGCATTTTGTAACAAACTCCTATGAACCAATTGAAAATTTCAAATACCTACAGACAGGCTTAGTTGGAAAATCCAAGAGAATGTAGGAATCGCTACAAGATTAAGGTTACTTAAACATTCAAATCAAACAAGTACGAGATTGACTCGTTAAGCATATTCCTAACAACAGTTTACATCTGCAGTGCAAATATGTACGTTAATTGAAGAGAGATTAACTACCCGACTGAGACATACAGGAATGTTTTGGCACTTTGCATAACACGAATGTAATGTAAAGAGAGCGTGATTCATGAAAGATATGAATCACGTTTAATAATTATTTTATTCAGTTTTTTTCTTCAATTATTTTTCAGTAATAGTCATTTTTAAGGCTGGAAATCTACCAACCCCTGCTATACAACCTTTCAGTGACTTGCAGGTAGCAGGTACACACATAATTCGGGTACATAATTCATGGAAGTTTTTTTTCAACATAATTTGATGCTGATGAAGAAGTGCTTTTTTACATCATGCCTATTCTCACGCAAAACTCTGAATTTTCAGTCACATGATATCCTAAACATCTTTTAGAAGATATGCAGTCTAATAGAAAGGCACACTCCTGTATGCCTAAAATAAATATCTGAATGGGAGAGAAAGAAATTTTTAAAGGCCAAAATATCGTAGGTAGAATTCTGGCGTTTGACTTGACAGAACCTATTCTGAAAAGTGTTGAAAAATACATTACGTTTCCGCAGTACCCCGAAAGACACCTTGAGGGTTTGTAGCAGAGTTAGAATCATCAGCAAAAAATTCAAAATTGTTTGCGTTCAAAGGCAAACTGGCTTTGGACATGCACTTGGAGAAAACAGTTAGAAACAGTAAAAAATTGCTTATTGTAGGCTTGACTTCATTACATTATTGGTGCTGTTTTATTCACTACCGAGTTCAGAACCTTTTTAGTAGTAATTATTCGGGGCAGGTGATGAACTGCTAAGTTCACATGCACCGTGTACAATATTTGCGTATTTGGAAATAAGTTAGGGGTACAGGGAGTCGAAGACGGCAGAGAGAAACCTGGCATCGTCAATTGCCTACACTTGACGAAAGATGCCAATGGTTTTACGGTTCAACATGTATGCCGAAGGACGAATTTATAAACTTAAGCTTTCCTCTCCGCACTCGTAGATATCCGAATAGCACTGAAAATAAGTTATTTTCGTGATTTAAAATTGAGCCTTCGAGATGAGTAAAACATTTTGTAGCCTCCAAATCAATTCGTTCACCAAAAAATTATCAATAATTTTGACCTAACTGGCTTCTAAGACGCCTATGATCTCTTATTGTTTACGGGACGAACTTCTTCCTAAGTCTATTCACTTAGCAATTTATCGATATAATATCTCTTAAAGATATAATTATCCGTATTATAGGTGAAGTCTTATAGCATAACAGACCTAATAAAGAGTCCGGCGTAGCATTGTGATAATATTTTATAGTCATGATGAATGATGGTAAAATAGCCGATTTCCACACCGTTTATTTTAGAATCCGACTAATTTTTTGGCATAAAAGACCATTATTACCAAGGTGAATCATCTTCGTAACGGTATTTCTTGCCAAAAAGAGGGTTGGATTGTAAAATAAACTGTGTAGAAATCGACATTGCAACTTCATTTACCATGAATATACTGAGCCTCATCCGGAACCTGATTATCTTCAAATAATCACAATATAATCATTCTAAAGAGCTACGTATGATTCCCTTCCATGTCATTCTCGTTCTCTAGTGCATCTACAGATAACACTGCAAGTGACCTATAGGGTCTGTGGCATGGGGTGAATATCGCCATCATACGCTATACCAATACAATGTAATTACATGCGCTAAGGAAAGTAAATTAGACCTAATAATGAAAACGTATTAGTTATACCTGCATCGGCAGCGTGCCACCCCTTCTTTAGAATATGCGAACGTTATCTACGAACGTAATCTACGATTTCTTATTAATTAGTCGGGCATTGTGCAACTCATCTGTGTTTTCAAGTATATAACCGCTCTAATAGGCACTTAAGACTAGGACAAAAGGTATAAGGTTGTGAATTCAAGGGAAAGGGGGAAGGGTGGAGAGAGACAGGCTGTCCGCATCAGCTTGCGTGAAATGCATTATGGGATCCGAAGATTAAGATCCCATTCGACAGACGGAGTACTGAAATCGAAGAACTCGCCACACTCAAGTATGGGCCGGTATACCGACGGAAAATATCTCCCTATTCCGGGATTCAAACCTTGTGAGTGCCAGTACTTCTTCACCACCAGTACTGGACCAACCCGACCCCAGGCACAGTGCTTCTGTATTAGATGTTCCATCGGAAGATTCGCGGAACGTGACTCAATCATGGTAGTGACCGTACGCGGTATGCTCGTTACCCGATCACCGCCAATCAAGTTACCCTTTCCATCGAATGCACGTATTCTCCCACTTGCGGGGCGACTGAATACCCTGGCGGTTTCCGCATTCTGCGTCCCATTCACGCCGGGTCCCTAGGCTCGCTGAACGGCGCGTGAGGCACAAGGCACTCCATCTTGCGATTGTCCCCACGTGAGCAGGCAGGCGATAACGGCGGACTGCATCGGCACGAAGTAGGTGACCGGACAGTTGAATCGATCAGTGTCCGTAAGGTAGAGCAGCCCTCCTAGGCACCCAATTTATACTCTGAAGATCCCCAGTGACCGCCACAATGGCGGTTACATCAGCGCTTGCTCTAGCCCCATATTACACCTGACTCGGTTTAATCAAGCTTCATATTGCGGTAAAATTCATAATCATCGTCAAGCTTCTATCTGCATAGTTTTTCTTTACTTCGCATTATCGGTCTTTTCCTCTGTTTATTTCTTTATGCACATCATTTATTTGTCCCCTGCAGTAAAAACTAGCATAAATTTCGAAGTTTTTTCACCCTCTACTTCTTATGTAGGTGTTCCTTCGCAATGGGTTTATTCGTGAAGGATTTAAGCATAACGATCCTCACATTTTCTTACAAATGTACATCATTTTGAAGAATTTAAAGCTAGATTTGTATTTTATAATGTATCATTTTGTACATACTCTAATACGTACGAGTTTAATGTACGACAGTCTATATCCTGTTGTTAACATTCGTTGTTTTACTTAACACTCTCACGTTTTATCATATGCGCTCATAAGTATGTATAACAAAGTTGACGAATGATTGACGACAGAATGGACAGTTTCAGAGACAGTTAATTCAACCTCGCCCCATTGAAATACTTAGATCTGTAGGTATTATTGTGGTGGGTTCCTGGATCAAGCCAGCCTGATCTATCTACTCTTTATTTCGTATTCACCATAGTTGGGATTAACGATTAAAATTAAACGTTAAAAATGTAGTTAAATATTTAATTTAATCGTGAATTTTTAGAAGTGTTAAATTTTAACTTTTAATCGTTAAAATTATACATTAAATGACACAAATGGCAAATTTTGACCTATTCGAATTTGGGCGCAAAGCTTGCCCAACAGACATATGGGAAAAAAAAACGGTATCTAAGAATGCAAGGGTAGTTGCAATGAATAGTCCGAGACGAATACATCCAAACAAAAGCGGAGTTGAGGGGAGTGACCGCCAAAGTTTAGGAACCCACCTTCAGACAAGAAAATACAAAACTACGTGAAGACAATGTCCGGAAGGGCTCGTATGCCTCGGCCAAATCATGTCGTCAATACTTCATAGCTGATGCCAAGAAAGAAGGGTCGCCTAAAAACCTGTGACGGATAACGAGAAGGAAGGGTTCATTCAAACTAACGTATCTGTGACCATGCGCCAATCAACGTGCGTCTTACTCGGCGACATGGCGTCGTCATTACATCAGCCCCCAATGAATTGCGAAAGAGGATGCGCAGGAACACCCCCATAATCTACTGTGACTCTATGTAACTAAGCCGTTTCCACTGCAATTTTACAATTGTGTAGGGATACTTCACATCGCAATGTGGGAATCGATATCAAAAACTAACCTTAAAGTACTTTCTACCGCTCAGAACAATATTTTGCGGCAAATTACAGGTGCACCATGGATCGTGAGATATTCTTACATTCACGACAACTTAAAATCACGGAAATGGAGCTCCACCTCAGAAATATCGCCGAATCCTTTCAGCAGAAACTAGGAAGCCTGACTATCAACACTCTGGACACTAAATGGAATTACAACGAAAATCCCCACTTCGAATATTTTAAAACAAATGGACACGGATGGAAGAAACCGCAATGATAGTTTTCAGTGTTTTCTTTGTTTGTCAAAACAAAAAACCATCAAGGCCTCTATCACCACAGCATCCAATTTGCCAAAGTAACTGAAAAAGTAACTTTTACCGTAAAAGTTACTTCTTTTAAACTTTAACTTTAATCAGTTAACTTTTCAGAAAAGTAACTTAAAACTTTAACTCGTTACTTTTTACAGAGCTTAACTTTAACTTACAATCAGTTAATATTTTTTGGTAACTTTCCCAACAATGGCTTTCACAAATATCACCTAACATTACTGCTACCCTTGGAGTTCTCTCAAGCTCTTCTATATTCACACGTCCTCTTTACATCTACATCTACATAATACCCTGCAAGCCACCATAAAGGTGTGTGGCAGGGGGTGAACTCTCACCAAACATGCACTTCATATCATGCATAAAATTTGTAATTAAAAATTAAAATAGCAAAGCATACATGCAAAAACATGCTGTTAGTTGGGTTAGCTTTAAGTCCTTCTTCAAACATGCAGCTACCAATGTTATCTATTACTACACTCGTACTGGATACATTTGCCGTTATTCATATCCCTAATAGTACGAGTAAAAAGGACATTTCCAAAGGACAAAGGAAATTGGACATGTAAAAGTGTTTCATGTCCAATTACATTCCTAGAGATTACATGTCCAATTACAGTTTCTTTTGGAGGAAAAGAACAATGGCCAAGATAATTTGCGTAAAGATGATAGTGGGTATTTCGTTAGAGATAGAATTGTTCTAAAGAACGGGAAAAGGATGGAGAGAAACCCAGCGTTAGTATTAGTGATGGCTCGGATTGCTCTTAGAAGAAAACGAGAAGGAGCAGTTTAGTGTCCATCTCGCCCAGTTAAAAGCCCTCTATTTGAAGGCCGTATTATTCACAGAATTACATCCCATCCAACGGAAGGTCACAGTACCAAATCAAAGTGCAGTACCCTCACCTCACAGCGCTTCAGGAGTTCACACAGGAGCTCCAGGAGGCAAGTATAGCATAGAAAATTTTCTGCCACTGCCTGGATTCATTCCTAGAGACTGGAAACTAGTACTCTATCCGCCACACTAACATGTTCCTTTCTCAATCCATCTTTCCTCCTCATCTTTACTTGTGGGTCCATGCAAAATCAGTCTTCTCCTAAAAATTGCGTATAAAATAAAGAAATTCAAAGATCACGTACTAGCCGTGAAAACTTTAGCGGCGTTACCCGCTGAAATTGCACAGTATAAAATAAATCTTTGGCCATCAATTTTTAGGAAAAAGTATTTCATTTCAGTGCACGTATTGTCGTGAACAATATCTACATTTCATTTCAATCAATTTTTTCTCTAGCATTGGAAATTTCAGAGGTATTCATCTTGGGTTTTAGGTGCTCAAACGGCTATGGTCATTTCGTACTGTCTAACCCAAATGAGCAATCTCGAGGATAAACTCGACGTCCATGTGGAGATCGGGTTGGAGCGGTGGCTAGAGTATTGGCCTTCAATTCCGACGGCCCGGGTTCGGATCTCAGCCTAGATAGATTTATTATTGGTATACCGGTCCCTACCTAGGTGCCTTGTGGAGAGCACTTTGGGTCCAGTACTCCGTCCGTCGGATGGGACGTTAGGCAGTGGTCCCCTTGGCACTTTTCGTGATGAGCAGGCTAATCCCGACGCCGGGTTTCTCTCCACCCTTTTTCCGTTCCCTGAAAACTCTTACATTTACCCAGTTACGCACCCTTCCTCTCTGGTGCAAATGACCTCAGTTGTCATTCACCTCCCCACAAATAGCCAACCAACATTAACTCCCTGGGTGAGATAGGAACCCATATCCTATGGGTAACCACACCAGCGCGTTACCGACCTTGCTACCGCTACCAGCTGGGTTTTGAAGGCAATGTTTTAATGATGATTTATCACTTGGCCATTTAACGATTTATTTAATAGTAGTTTTTTTATCGTACTCTTGTGTTCTTATCCCCGAAGCAATTAATTTACCCCACTGGGGCAGAATTAGGAGTGGAGAGACGAGATGATCAGACCAGGATTGCTCTAGAACAAATCATGAAACGTTGATGATGAGCATGGAATTTATGCATCTGAATAAAATATCCACATACTTTATATAATGTTGATAATGCAAAAAAATGCGGCCTAATTTTAAGCTGTATCTATTTTTGAATTTTATTTCTTGCCACTTAAAATTGAATACCCTTAGCTTACCATATCCTTTTACTCAATGGGTGCTCCTTCAGTGACCGATTCAGTTCTTATTATCTATTATTAATGCCCTATTGTGCCTATTTTTAGAGGTATGCGGATCGTGTAGCATTTATCTTTAGATACGTAAGTGGAGCATAGTGATGATAATATCTACTTATTTCATATATCCACCAGAAAGGGAAGCATTTCTGGTGAAAGTCTCAGATTCCTAGCATTCTGAGTGATTCTATTTATACCTCCAGGAAGCTGCTACGGAAATACTCCTCCATAATCATCCCTTCATCAACCTTCTATCCCTCAGCCAATATTGAAAATCTGGGTGATATAACTCGTGGAATTTGTTGATTGGGGTGAATATGGCAAACCCCTGGCTAGAGTTGTAGGGGAAACGTTAGACTACTCTTTGACTTTTGGTATAGTATATAGTGTGTTTAATCTGTTCTACGAATACTTCATACATATACAATTAAAAGTTTTAGCTTATGACAGATTATGGGTCGTCACAAATTTTAGTATTTGATCCTAATATCAAGACAAAAAATCTCCTAGGTTGGGAAGGTAAAGGAGATCGGGATGATATGATGGGTCGATTACTGACCCCCATCTTGATCCAGGATCAGAAAGGACAAACTAGTGCCAACGACGTGAATATTTACCCCCTTCCTTCGTACCTTAAAAAAAACATGATCTTAGAATTCTAATATTTTATGATCGTGAAAAAATCTATTCAATACCCGTTTGTCCTAAAATGGAGGAATGGAGTATTCAGTCATTTCCACTGATCAATTAAAGAACGTGACTCAGATAGGCATATATTTATTGATGAATTACGCCAAGTTAGTAATGGCTAACTGCTGACTCCATTCGAAATTTATCACATATAATATTTCAATCGCCAGATTATATAACGAAAGAAATCGATATGGAAGTATATTTTTGCATACCTGAAGAACGCGTTGCTCCGCCTGGTGAGTGGTTAGCGCTTTCCATCCAGAGAGGCCAGGTTTGAATCCCAGGAACATCAGGTACCATTTTGTGCAATAAATGCTGTCTAGTGAACTATTGAATTTTCATGAGGATTTAACCATCTTTGGTACGTTCGAAAAAATTTGAGCATCTTCATAGAATCAATCAAAATTACATTTCCTCGAGAAATTTGCACGCTCTTCAACTTGGCTAGGGCCTAGCCAAGTTAAATTATTGGTTTCCGTTAGGTGAAAGAAGTTAAGAAACGTTGGGCCCGGACGGATGTTGGATGACCCTCCTCCATACCTCCACCGTGGTGCTCTTGTCTCCTATCTGCAAGTGACGGGCAGGTGAAATGTGGGTTGGCACAATGGATCTAAAGTGGTCTAAGTGCCAGGGGGGCTCCAGAAGACCACCGCCCGCCCCCTCCAATTTATTTAAACATAAGAATTTTATATATTTTTATTTATATAAGAACTGAGGTACTAAGAGAAAATATTGTATATTCCCAAGCCTAAGTTTTCCAACAAAGACATTAGACTCGTCTCGTCTCCACTCTCGCCTTTTTCATTGGCTTCAGATCATCAAATCCGTAATTCAGCTAAGGCGTAGTACGTTATGAGCATTTAGAATGAAAATGGGGGTTAAGGTGAATAATTAGGAAATATGCTAGAAACATGCGGCTAAAAATGTCTCAGTATATGTTGCTCTGATGCTTGCTGGTGATATTTTAATGAAATGCTACAATGCTATTGGTATAATTGGCTTAGAGGCTTCGTAATTTCTAGACGATCCTCATTTATAGCATATTTTGCTTCGGTCACCTACCAAAAGTTCTTCCATGCTTTTGATTTTCCAATTGAAAAGTATTTTACCAACCATTCTGAAGTCCTTCCCTCGGTATTATATTCGGTTACGCATAGTTCTAGTTTAATGTGCAAAAAATCCTTAGAAGCTGAAAACTCATATAGATTCCACATCTTGATTGGCCCGTAGAAAACATGATAGTAACGTATCTGACTCTTTTCATTGGCTCGCTATCATAGGAAAGGGGAAATTTTATTTTTAATACACCGCCCCAAAAGGACGCGAAGCCTTGAATTCCTTTCTCGCGGCAAGAAGCGGCTTCTATTATTTCCTCGAGCGTCCTCGTCGAATATAGGTCGCCCCTAGCTCTTCTCTATTTCTCCCTCGGGGCGCGATTGTCGTTTTGCCTCCCCACGGCGGCACTTCGTTCAACTGAGGAGAATTCGTCTTCGTCCCCCATTACAACTGACTCTACTACAAAGGAGACAAAGGCCAATCTTCTTGTTATCGGCGAAATTGGCTACCTATGCAGCAGTGTGAGAATATCGGAGGGGCATTGAGCCGCAAAATGACGCAACAGCTACGCGCTCTGAAATCTTTCAACTCTTTTTCCGAGTGCTCTCCGTACTAATTTTCGTAAAAAGTCTGTTGTGAGCGTAGTTAAATTTGATGAAATATGTGATATAATGAAAGCAACTTACGAGATGACCTAGTGATAGAAAAATATCGCTCAAAATAGATTTTTCGAGCAATCGATTTATAATCGAAATGTAAAGCTCGACTTTTCAGCAAAAATCGAAATTTGAACCAAAAGATCGATTAATCGAAGATATCTATGGTCCACTTTTGAAAAAAATGCAGTTGGTACAAAAAAATGTTTATTATTCATTTGAAAAACGCTCATAATACATATTTGAATAATATAAAAAATCCCTAAAAATGTACTTAGAAAACATTCGTGAATTATTTGTCGTAAAAATTTACAATTTACTTTAATGTGGATCACCGCTTGGAACCATTTGGCTTCACTAAAATTTTTAAGAAAGATCAACTGATTGAGATGCTTTCTTGATGATCTAGGGCGTGCCTTTCCAAATTTACCGGCCTTAAGAGAAAGGCCTTTACATGGGGCGGATGACGTTATCATACTCAGCACTATGATCGCGAAATGGTACGTTTTGAGGTATTCACCCTTTATCTCCTCCCAGACTTTCAGAGGATTGGGGTTGACTTTCCTATCGACAGGTGGCCTGTTGAGGTATTTCCTAACTTCTACTGGCATCTACTTGTAACAAGAAGTGACCTCAGTGACAGTTCATCGAGGTCCTCTACTGACTACTAAGCGTTGCTGAGATCAAACGAAATGGTCAAGATCGAAGTTGAAAAATCGAGTTTGAATCGAAACTCGAAGATCATGGCTCGATCTCGATTTCCTCGATCTTTGACTATTAAAACTCGATTTCGATTTTAATCGAAATCGATTTTTCCATCACTAAGATGACCCCAGAGTTAATCAACCCCAACAGAGAAAAATCAGCAATTTGGACCTGGAGGAGCAAAAGTAAAGAGTGAGACAAGGCTATGAAATGTTCTCATTTATTTAACTCTTCACATCCAGAAAGTAATGAAATAAGCCTCACAGACGGCAACTGGATTAAATACGTGCGTGGAAAATTAATGAGACTTGAAAAGATAGGATAAATAGAGTGAGAAATGTTTTTCCCCATATATTATTTATTATCTTCATCAATAATCGATAAAATCAATGAAAGGAGTCAGAGATGTCTTAAGAGGTGAATAAACATAGAAGGAATTAGTATGTTGCCATTACACGATCACTTGGTGGTCAAAGATTAACGTGAAAGATAAATATTAAGTGACATTGGTGATATATCTCCTGAGGGTGGCATAAACGCAAAATGAGGGTAAAGTTATGCATTTGAAGAGTAGAGGGTACGATCAATATTTGTATTAGAGAAGCACACGCTTCAAAAGATGATAGCATATTACTATCTAAAAGGCAGTATAGTCTGCGATAGATGATGTAAGAGAGACATTATCTATTTAATGTAGAAAATAGGTGCAATAAAGAATTAACTTGCAGCTAAAAGTAAAAACTAGGGAGTAGGAAATCACATCATAGGAGTGACATCTAGAGGATACTCGTTTATGGGTGAATTGTAAGGACAATAATAGCCGAAGGGAATCCAAGGATGGAAACATCGAAATGTTAAACTTATGGAGAAATGATAAGCATAAAAATGATGACCAAGTAAGTAACAATGAAGTTCTAAGCTAGGTTGGAACGAGGAAGTATAATGTAGCCTTAAGAAAAAGAAGTTATAACCTAATTAGTTATATCCTAAGAAAAGCTGATGAGAAGGCAATCGCTGAGAGAAATTTGAATGTGGGGAATATGAAAAGGAGATTATAAGTGACACATGTGCTTGAGGAGCGGAAGAAAACTAAGTATGTAAAAGAATTAATGAATAGGATGAATTTAACCGGTTGGAGAATGAACGGTAGGACTCCATCAGACCGATATTAGGATTAATGTTTAGTGATGATGTAATTACCGTAAAATTTGAGACAATATAGATTTGTATTTAAAAAATAAAATCTAAGTACACGCCGTTAAGAAAAATGCTACAAATGTACGTTCTGATGAATTGTAAGGAAACAATTGTGACCAACACAATCGTCGATGGAAAAGCGAACGGGAAGAATGGAAAATGCAGGCTCGTATGAGGTCTCAATTATCACCAAGCATTTTAACTGGAAGGAAAATAAAATTTACACTTAATAACACGTAGGTTGGCGAGAATCAGTCACTGTCCCTTCATGCACTACTGACAACCAACGGAGAGGTACAGCTAAATTCCTAGTCTCTTAAAAGCAATGTAATAACAATTGGGTTAACTTCAATAAGCGTCGAAGTGTAAGCAAAAATAAAATAAACAGAAATATATGATCTCCAATGAATATCATATTGAAGTGTTTCAATATGTGCAAATACGTTATACATGCTGTTTTCTGCAGAAATGTACTTTTATTTTTCTTCTCGTTAAAAATGATTTTCTGGGACTCTGTTTGTCCATAAATCTTCTCTTTTAATCAATTTTTCTTGCGCAGTTACGATTCATCGGGGTCTATTGACTTTAAGTGTAAGTGGGTATACTAACAACTAAGTATATTCATATATCCATGCTAAAGTTAATACTGAATGTTGCCATAGAAAGTTATATATTTCTTATTTGCATCCTATGATCATTGTCGATTTTTGCCCAGCAAAGTATTTTACGTTTGCTATCTCTATTTCAGGTCCTTTGGATCAGTACTCTCCAGTGATTTCCATTTACGTGGATAGTTTGGTGCAATAGTTGGGGCCGGGAGTTTCGGAGGTGAGTCTTTTTTATTTTTGTCGATGGAAAATATTCCTCGAAACTTTTTTAAGGTTTCCATGAAAGCACATTCAGTCGCCGACCCAGTGACTAATTCGCTTTAAACCCCAAATCAGATTTTTTCATGGCTTTAATTCTTATCCAGGGTAAAATCCTCGCAATTTCAATTTCCAATCCATTTTTGGCCATACTCTGCAGTTTCTCTACTTTTTTTATTCGTGCAATCACGTGCGTGCTCAGAGTAGCATTTCATAAGTCAAGTATCAAAGTTTTAAGTAGGAGAGAACTGTGAAGGGGCAAAAAATAAACTCCGATGAGAACACACTTGAGCCTTCTGAAAACATTTCCGCCACATAAGTCGAACTGAATACAATAGAATGACGCTCACAATGAGTTTGCACCAACCACACGGTTCGAAACTTCAAAAGTTGAACTAGAAACAGAATAATTCAAATACAAATAGAGCGATTCAATTGAGTTTATTATGACCTAAATATCATTTTATATCTTTGCGTTTTTAATACTATTTCACAAATTTTTATTCTGCATTTTATTTTACACGGCCAACATCGTTTCATTGAAGAAATTAAATAAAATGCAAAAAATCTGTTGCATCAAATTGAGAGAAATAGCAAACGAATTACATTCTCTTCAATTGAATAACAAACTTTGTTTTTCTATTCAAGTTTTGAAATTTCTCTTTTCATGGAAATTGAAATAAAACTTTTAAGCATACATTTTTGCTTAGATTCGACAGCAAATATATTTTTCTCGAATATTTTATTCTTCAACCATTTTTGACGCGCATTTTTTATGAAATCCTAGTTACGCAAAGGAAAATATTTGGTAAAATTTTTTGAAGTTGCAGTTACTATGGATTGAAAACTGAAAACGACACAACTTTTCAGAATTCCAGCTGACACTTGTGATATTATCGCCTCCCCATGGCAAAAAAATTTCTTTATATCTTCAGGAGGGCAAGGGCCTAGCCACGTTGATGCACCGGTTCCCGTCAGATCACCGAAGTTAAGCAACGTTGGGCTCGGACGGAGGTTGAATGGGTAGCCCCCCTCCATACCTGTACCATGATGCTCTTTTCCCCTGTCTGCAAGTGGAGGGCAGGTTAAATTTGGGTTAGCACAATGGATCTAAAGAGGTCTATGTGCCAGGGGGGCTCCAGAAGGCCCCCGCCCACCCCTCCAATTTACATTTATTTCTTCAGGAAGTTTTGGAGTGATGAACCATTTATTCGTCTTGGTTTTTGTGGCATAGGTTTCCAATTTGAAACTTATAGTTGTATAATTTTCATAAATAAAAGCTGAGGACAACTTTTTGTTAGATTTTGACGAAAGAAGTTAAATTAAAAAAAATACTTTTTATATAAAACTTTTCTTTTTAACTGCAGTAACCATCATCGGTCAACAATCCTAGGATTGGTTTGACGCAGCCCTCCACTCGATTCTTCTATCGGCCAACCTCGTCATATTGACGTAGCTCTTCTCTTTACATCCCTCCCAACTTACTCCATATACCTTCTCCATATGTTTTCATCAGGTCACCTTGTCTCAAGATGTGGCCCATTAAATTTTCCCGTCTTTTTTTTTTTATTGTTTTCAGTAGACATCTCTACCACTCTTAAGACTTCTTCGTTTGTCAATCAATCGATCCATTTTATCTTCATCATTCTTCGGTAGCACCACATTTCAAATGTTTCCAGCCTGTACTTCTCTTCTGATGTTATTGTCCATGCTTCGCTGCCATATAGTAGAATGCTCCAGCTGTATGTTTTAATGAAATGTTTCCTCACTTCCACGCTAGTACTTGCAGCGCTAAGCAAAATCTTCTTCTGGTAAAATGCTCTTTTTGCGTGGGCAATTCTACTGGCAATTTCTCTTTTGCATCGTCCATTGCTGTTTACTCGGCTTCCCAGTTAGCAGAACTCTTCCACCTCCTCAATTTTTGGTTTTCCTAGTTTAACATTGTTCCTGGCTTCCTTTCTTCTACTGCATACCCATACCCTAGTTTTCTTTTTATTGATATTCAGATGATATCTGGTCATTGTTCTTTCCATATTTTCGAGTGTCTTCTTTAAATCTCCTTCTGTTTCTCCCATGACTGCTATATCATCGGCGAATCGCAGCATGCTGATTTTCTCCACGTGGATATTCAGTCCCGGAGACTTTTTAACTGCAGTAAAAATTATTTTACCGATTAACATCGTCCAGCGCTATGTTCTCGCATATTCGCTACGACGATTATGGAAATAATTTTACTGTCAGTTTTCCGATTAAAAATCACAGTCAATAAAATTTGCGTGTCTTATCTATGCATAATTGTGTTTAGCGACAGTGAGTTTGAATGACACATGTATTTATTCACGCGATTGGATCATTGTCGGGAAAAGTTTCAGCCTAATATTATCACCGGGACTGAAGTAGTCTGGAATGAAGGAAAATGCCCTATTCCGCCATTTGGGTCATAAAGTCATCATTGGTAATTGATAGAAGACTAAAAATATCTCATTTCTGAAGAAAACAGGGGAAGAGATTTCATATATGATGTAGGAAAGATATAGAAGTGTAAATATAGATTTATTTCATTTTTTTGCCAAGCATATGAAAGAAATAATCACGACTAACTCGCCAAAAATACAATAGATTCTCCAGTATTATAGGGGTTTTGTTCTTGGTTTTTTCTCTCTCTCCAGATACAGTGAATGCACGTCTGCGAGGGAGAATTTCCAACTTTTTCACAAAAGAAAGAAGTATCTACGAAAGCCTCATGAGGAAAAAAAGAGACCCAGCGTAATGGTGAATCGATGCCAATCAGTGCGAAAACAGGCATTCCACCCGATTGAAGAAACTGAACCTGAATAAAATTTCAAAGCTCCAATACATATTTTTTCCCTGTAGTTGAAATTAATCAGTTTCGTTCCGTCGGAAACGCGATTTCGCTCAGTCGTGTTGGAAAGGTGATCTATTTCTGGAATTGGAGATCTAAAAAGGGAAAAAACTTGCTCATAAGTCTCACTTAAGTCGCAGGTCAAGGATGAAATCCAGGTGTATATATGGATACACGACCACGTATATTATTAAAGGCTGGGACTTATATGAGTTAATGCATGTATGCTTTGTATGCTAATGTGTTTCTTGAAATCTGATAGAATATAATGAAGTTAAAATGGATACATCTGCATCTACGTATTACCCTGAAATCTACTGCAAGGATGTATAGCAGGGGATAAATTAACACCAGACATGCAGTAAAAGAAAGAATCTAAATATTATGATATTTAAAAAATTATAGGTCCTTTAATTAGTAAATAATCTCAAATAGACGGAATTCAAGGTAAAATTTCCGCCCAATAAACTACTGCTATACTGAAAAGCAATAACTCTAGGTCTGATACTTAACATAAGTCAATATGCGACATCTTTGGACAGATAAGATGCAAGAATCATCATCATCATCATTAGTGAACAATCCAAGGATTGGTTTGACGCAGCTTTCCACTCGATTCTTCTCTCGGCTAGCCCTTTCGTTGTGACATAATTCTTCTCTTTTACATCCTTCACAACATATTCCATGTATCTCATGCGAGGCTTGCCTTTTCCAATCTTCCCGTTCACTTTTCCCTGGATGATTGTCTTCAGCAGACCACCGTGTCTCAATATATGGCCGATTTAGTTGTCCCTTCTTTTTTTAAAGTTGTCACCAGACTTCTCTTTTCTCCCACTCTTCTTAGGACTTCCTCGTTGCTTCCTCGGTCGATCCATTTAATCTTCATCATTCCAATGTAGCACCACATTTCGAATGCTTCTACCCTTTTCTTCTCCGCTGCTATCATCGTCCATGATTCACTGCCGTAAAGAAACATGCTCCAGATGTATGTTCTGATAAACTGTTTCCTTACTACTACGCTTGTATTTCCAGCAGTAAGTAGATTATTCTTTTGATAGAATTCCATTTTTCCTGAGCTATTCTACTGACTATTTCTTTCTTGCTTCGACCATCGTTGGTTACTCGGCTTCCTAGGTAGCAGAACTCTTTCACCTCGTCAAGTCTTTGTTTTCCTAGTTTGACATTGGTTTTGGCCTCATATCTTGCTGCACACCAATATCTTAGTCTTCTTTTTATTTATCTTCAGCTGATATCTGGCCATTGTCCTTTACATGGTTACTAGAATCTTGTTCAGATCCCTCCCTGTCCTAGCTATGAGTGCTAGATGCAAGAATATTGGGTGAAAATCTTTCCCTCCGTTGAATGGTTTTTTGGCATTGGTTTAATAAGGACTTGTTTCCACTGATATGGGAACTGCTGTTGAGAAAGTGGTATTTCTAGCTGAAAGAAAAGCAATGGCAAGAATGTTAGGTATTACAGAATGCCTCATCAGCATAAAAATCGAGTTCAGGAAACCTCCATCCTTGATTTTCTTATGAAATATCAATAAATCATCTGTCTATCCCAAGGAAATTAATAATAATAAATTATTTGGTGTTTCCCCAACAGGAGTGGAAAATAACTTCTATATATCTAGCAATCAGTCCTAGGATTGCTCTGACGCCGCTAACTAATCAATTCACGTATCGGCGTGCCTCTGCATATTCACGTAATTATTCGCTTTAGCATGCTCTGCAAATTTAAATGTACTTAATATACTGCATACCTTCGTGAGTGTGTTTGGCAGGTGTTGCAGATCACCAAATGTGAACTACATACATGCAACTAAGAGCTATAATGCTAATACTTCGTGAAAAACTCTTAAAAAGAAGAGCCACGTGCAACGACATAGTAATACGTCTACATAGTAATGGAGTAATCATTGGTTATAAAGGCATTTCTCTAAATATATTTATTTATATTCCCTAACACTCATGGGTTAGTAATGTTAAACCATCTGTGGTGCACTACAGGGTGCTCCTATAGTAGTTCACCTACCTATCCCTTTACTATGTTCTCTATTATGGTCTTTTATAGTATGCGGGAAAAATTACATTTTAAATCAAACGTTACGGCAATCTATCTCTCTTATCTTGTTCATCTGATCAAATGTAGCATTATACGCAGGGTTTCTTAATACATGCCTAACATCTTCAGTGAATCGCCGTTTTGAAGTTCTTTCGGAGGTTTGATCATTACTTGATTTACCAAACTGCGAATAATGGCCATAGCACATTCCTTTTATGTTTCTCTTGGACAATTTGATGAATACTGCGTGGCATGATGCACTCAAAATCTTGGTTGCTAGTACTTTAAATTAATTTCTGAGAATATATGATGGAATCCTTACTCACATATACGTAATATCCTGTGAGCAATTGCAAGTATGTGAGGCCAGATGTGTAAAATCACCGTATGTGCCTTACCTACGTAGAACTAAGAGGGAAAATTCTGCTACTTAATGAAAAATATTAGAGAGACATTTGTCCATGCGTTATTTCAGTGCACCATCTCTATTAATTGTTCGTTTTGTCATTAAGTAGCTTCCTCTATCATAAATTAACCCATCTATAAGGACGCAAATGACAATTGCTGTCCGTCGGCACGCTCGACGTTTTCTCCCTACAACAACACAAAATTTCCTTCTTCTTCAACACAAATTTTCCTTCTTCTTCAACACAAAATTTCCTTCTTCTTCAACACAAAATTTCCTTCTTCTTCAACACAAAATTAGGGGCCGGTATCCAACGTAAAATCTAAGCCACGGTCAATATTCAAACTCGCGTCTTCAATTCATGACAGTCCAGTTCCCTAGTCATCACGGAAATATAATTCATTCTTTATTTACAACTATTTTTGGACACAGTAAAGCCATAAAGGGGATCGAACGCTAAACAAAAATTAGCAAGGCATTTTGTAAAAATTAATGATCTCTCCAGTAACCTATAGGAATCTGGATGTTTGCTGATAGAAATGGCTTCCATAAACGTGGTTAAAGATCAAAAGGAAAGCGCCTATGTTTTCTAGAGGTTTGCGTGAGGGAAAAGTTTCTAGCTATGATATAATACTTGGGGTGAGGTTCAATAAACTTTGAAACAATCATGTAATTGAAACGTATGTGGATTGAACACAGTTTTTTAATCACTAAAGAAAAATGTTGTTCCAGAGGAAATAGTTAAAATGTTAAGACAGTGTTTGATCAAAGTTCATAAATATTAAAAACAGGTATAAAACATTATATATGCAAAATTAATTCTTTAACCGGTGAAGTAAAGGATTAAATAAACTGTCTAAATACATTCTCTAGAAATCCATATTTTTATAAATAAATCGTAAGCCTTTTAAAGCTATTGCCTTGTAAAATGATCAGTATACCTTACAGTAGTTTTTACGCTCATGGATCGGCTTCGAACACTTTCCCTGTCGCCCAACTTTGGGTGGCTGCTCGGTATGACTTATGTTAATAGATTGCAAGATAATGATTAAAATTTTTAATCAGCATATCAGTTGTTTTTTTAACTTATTAACTACCTTAGTTCTCAAACTTAACAAGATTAGATAATATGTTAAACCTAAGATATTATCACATTTGAAACAATTTTATCCGTTGTGTTATTTCTCTTCTTCCTACGAGAAAAAAAATGCAAAATAGAATTTCAAATACAGCTTATGAGATGCTCAGGGCGACCGGGCTGGATTATTCTTCTCCGAAGGGGCTGGTTGCCGCATTCTTGGGGATGTACTGCCCATCAACTCTCCCAAGTCCTCCGGCGTACCTAAAAAGACTAATACGGTCTAGCAAAGTCCGAATAGTTTGTCCGCAGGTGTCAATTTCAGCACTGGGGGTATTGGACCTCAGATATAAATCGCTATAAAACCACTATAAAAATAAAGAAAAATCACTATCATGCACAAAATTATCGATAACTTGCACGATAAATTAAATTAATATTCAATAATATACTAAAAAATTACATCATAATGCAATCCTTTGATTAATTATTTACTTCCCACCCACCATTTATCCCTCAATTTCACCAAATGCATCCATCTGGTCCCATATTCCCATGTTATCTACTCATTATCATCGCAAGAGCTGACTAATCACTTCCAACAACTATCATTCACACTTCGGACACACACATTCAGCCAGTTCAATTTTGATCTGAGATCTTCTAAACATAATACCTATTTCAATTAATCACTTCCCAATTGTAAGAATTGTGAGAGCTTGAATGTTGCCACCAGGCAATCTCAATCAACACAAAGAACGTACAGATCTTGTCACTAGGCAACTGGAAGACTTACTTGGGGATTTCTCTATGCTAAGAGTCCGCTCAAAAGGTTAAAGTATGCCCTAAGCCTACTGTTTTCCTCTCTCTTTTTAAGCACATGAGTTCTAACATTAGTCATTCCTGAGAGTCAATATATATGTACTCAACCAGTTATCTTAGTTCTTTTACAATCTATTTGTACCTAAGTCTCTCGAAAATGAGTGACTGGCATTAAGTACCATACATTGATAGTCTCCAATAGATTATCACCATCTACTATGA
Source organism: Platycnemis pennipes (assembly GCA_933228895.1). NCBI lineage: Eukaryota > Metazoa > Arthropoda > Insecta > Odonata > Platycnemididae > Platycnemis > Platycnemis pennipes. Next base: position 37,561,295 of record OW121851.1, read on the forward strand.
TAAACATCTTTTTTATGCGTCCACCAGGTTTGTGTAACGTAAGTATTCGTATCTTGGATAGAGTTAAATTTTTTCATTGATTTAGTCCTTATGTGAATGTACTATGTTTAATAATGAAGGGAACTCCTAGAAGAAGCCACTCATCTTATAGCTCTACCAACAATATTGGAATTGCATTTGAAGAAGTGTATTTCTTTATGCCGCTCCATGTGGTGTCAAATAAAAATTATCGATAACACAAGCGCAAGTATCCTGAAGATTGCAACGGTATCCTAGCTACTGGTGCCAAACAACTCCTTGCCCCATTTGCGGAAACTCTTTTTCTGTGGGTATGACTTTTTCTCTCTTAGAATACATGCATACATAGTATTACAATCCTATTATTGGTATACTGCAGCCCTCCATTTCTCCATGTAATTGCTGTGTCTCATGGCATGGCCAACCCACTGTGTTCTTCTTTGTCGTATGGTGCTCCACAGTGCCCTTTCTTCTCCAGTTATTCTGTATACCTCCTTGTTTCTCACCCTATCCGTCCTTTTCATCTTCAGCATCCATCTCCAGGGCCATGTCTTGAAGGCTTTGATTCTTTTCTGGTCAGTTTTTCCAATGGTCCATGCTTCTGATCCGTAGAGTTCCACTGCCCATACGAATATTTTCACGTATTAGAGTAGAGTAGACTCTTAGAGTATGCAACTCATTAAAATCAATCCGAGGCCAAAATGCTCACTGACCTCTTTCCAAAGACCCAAAAATAGTACTGCATGTGAAAAATCCCTCCCTCGATTTTCCCATTTCTTGGAAGTCTCAAACTTTTTCCCGTTCAGTTTCCTTCCTCGCTCTTTGTCCTGCGCTCCGTGTAACTCATCTTATTGAAATGAACATGTCTCTCATATAATCCCATGAAGACGGAAATCTGTGCCGTCAGCACTAATAAAAATCAGGATACGGGCGAAATGAACAGAGTAGGCATTACATCCACTTGTCTTAATCTTCAGCTTCAGCCATCTCTTGCCTTATTACCCACAATTTTCCCCAAAAATATTTGCAAAAGTATTTCCCCTACATCTACATCTAGATGTAGACGTAGATGGAATACTTGTTTGCATGTTAGTAGTGCATGCTTGGTGATCTTTCCCCCCCTGCCACACACCCTCGTGGTGGCTTGCATGGTATCGTGTGGATGTAGATGTACTCTACCTCTTGCTATTTATACTCAGTGATGCAGGACATAAAATTAGCTAACCAGCTTTATAGTCCCTCGGAGCCATATAGATGAGGGTGAGGATCTAGTAATAATATGTTAAGAAATAATGGGAAGGAATCCAACACCTATTAAGGTAGTTAAAATACTTTTTAACTTAATCAAAATCTAATAGTTTATATTTTTCTTTTAATTTGACATTCATCATAAGCCCTTTAGATCTTCATTTTTCCGGATTTCTTATTGAACAATTACTTATTCGTGAAATATCAATTTTAGGGAAAAATGTTTTTAATCAGCTCCTTCAAAAAACTCCTCCAAGTCATAATTCATGAGCTTTATAATTTAATTGCAACCCAACGCCTTATCTCATTCATTTTCCTTTATCTCAACCTTATGGCTTTTGCAAATGTTCACAAGATGTTAATCGAGGGGTTCTTAAGCCGCTTTCTGTACTGGCTAGGTCAGCTTCATCCTTTCCATGTCTATTCTCATTGTTTCTCTTTCTTTTCATTAATATTTTCCCATCCTCTTCCACTATTCGTATCCACGATTCCTCTAATCAATTTTCATTCATTATCCGCTACATTCTATTGTCTGCCTTGTCCAAATGGCTAAAACATAACATTATGTTTACTGTACTTTCTTAACTCTAGATTAATGTCTATTTTACGATATTCTCTGCATTTTTCTCGGGATGCGTCCGCGTCGTTTGACAGTGAGACAACAGTTTTGCCAACCTTCCTGTTGGCGTCTTCAGTTCGAAGTGGTTGAGAAGTCGTTCTCGTCGTCCCTATATAGGCCTGGTCGTGTAGGTGCTGCCCTCTGGTTGGCCGGAATTTTTGATGACCCTCTTCCAAGCAGAATGCAACGGGTATCCGTCCTCTCTGTTCATGTTCCATGGTGTTTTAAGTATTTCTATCGCCTCTCTAATGACCCTCGGAAAATATTGTGCCTCCCTTGTTATGATTTTGGCGTCTTCAAATTGAATTACGTGACCTGGCTCGCTCCACGCATGTTCGGCGATGGCGGATAGATGGAATTGTTTTTTATTCGTCGCCGCTGGTGTTCTTTCATTCGCGTATTCATATATCTGCACGTCTCGCCCACGTAAGACTTCTCGCAGGAACACGGAACTTTGTACACTCCTTCATGTATCCCCGGAGGGAGTTTGTCCTTCTGTCCTGATAAAATATGGTGGATCTTGGTCGCACAGTTGAATCTCGTGACCACGTCGTGTTTCTTCAGGACTCTCGCAATTTTCTCCGAGATTCCCTTGATGAAAGGAATTTTATACGATACTTTCCTAATTGCCAACGACTTTATTTTCCCCTTAGCTGTATTTCCAGCAATATAGCCGTTTTATAAGACATAGCTTTTATGTAGATTGTGTAATTTCACACTATAAAATATCAAGGTTACTTGTGTGATTATTTTATCGAAAACACATTTTTAAGTCGCATGGTGTGTTAATCGACCTCAGCAGCCTATTCGGTAATGCTCCTGCTAATATGTATGGCACTACAAAAGTCCCGGTTTCAAATTCCTATCAGGGAATGGGTATTCTGCTAGTCTTAGAATAAAGATGCTAGGTTATACAGTGAAATATAACTTAAGCCGTTAGGAATCCAAATCTACTTCTAAAATATGCAAGTGTGTTCATGAATGGTTACCATTGAGTGATGAGCTATATTTTTAAAAAGAGGTGCTTAGTTTTTAGCATTTATAGATAAACTGCGAATCTGTAATTGCATTGCAATTTACATAAGGCAACAAATTCTCACCTGGCATATTCTACGCGCTACCATGTGCTGTACACTTGTACTGTCATGACAAAATAATAATTACTCCACAGCGTCGAATTATTTGTGCTCAAAATGATGATTAGTGCTTCAGTTTGACAACATTGTACTTGTTGTCGATGCATTTACATTTTAAAAGAGATTCAGTGAGATAAATATTCATTTCTGATAGAGATCAGTGAGTTTTCCACTGTCAACGTCGAAAATTGTAAAACATGTTTGCTATAATAATTATTTCATTTTGTTCATTTGGATTTGAAGTAATGATTTTTTGAGAGTACACTGTCATTCTTTTGAGCCAATTTACTTGATGCAATTCAATAAAACACATTCACGGCTCGAATGCACCCATACTGAAGTCCGAACACGTGCGCCGACATCGTACGCTGGATCAATTGAGTTTGTTTTTCGTGGGTAGCGGACACGAATGTGGTGGAACCCGCTCTAAACGCGTCGATCTCCTTGACGGGCGGGTGATGTCGGAGACCGTCCATGCCGAAGAGACGGCCGCCTCGGGGAGATATAACTCGAATCAAGGCGGGTTTTCTTTTATTCGCGGCGGATGAGGAAATTCATCAATCATGGGCACGGAAACGGGGGAAGACACTCCGTCCATCGAAACCATTTAACTGACAAAGTGGTTCCTCTCATACCCTTTTCTTCCCGTATCGAGGTCAAAGCCGAAGGGGGGAGGGAGGGAGACGGAGGAGATTTTATGGGGTAGGATCCGCTCTCCCTAGACTACCCCTTGGATCCGTTCCCTCCACTCCCACCCTTCCCAATGGCTGATGGATACCGTATCTAGGGTTTGAATGAGTGAGCAGTGGAGCAACTGAAGTGTGGGTGCCAAATAAAAGGGCGTCGTCGTTGCTTGTAGGAAGAGGGTAGCATGTGAATGGGAGCCAGGGGGGAATCCACCCGGGCGCCGGCCCTGTTTTGGTCGAGGGACTTCTTCTTCCGCCCCTGGAAGGCTGCCAATCAAGGGGCCCTTTATGCGAGAAATGGAGGGGGTTGAGGAGGGAAATAGAAGGTGGATATCGGTTGCACGATTGGTTGGGAAATGGGAGCACGTAATCACTACTCTCGGGTTACTTGTTTTTGTTTTTTACTTCGCTACTACCCGTCAGTTGTTCGAAATATCAACACGAACTCAAAATATCGCACTGCCGGGGTTCCCAATCTTTTAGCAACTGCGTACCACTTGCAAGTTTCAGAAATTTTGGCGTGCCAACAGTCCTATATTTTTTTAGAAACATATATTAATTGTCGGAAAGTGCCCAAGTGCTTGTTTTATTTTGATTAAATTGCTGACAAAACTTCATATTTTATTATGAATGCACTTGTAATTAGGGTGTTTCAACCCTTTATTAAGACAACAATAAATATATGTATAGATGTTTTGCGCCCTCTGCACCCGGCAGACGGGTTGTACAATAAAGTTTGCGTGCTCACGCACACAGAGGCTCTTACTAGCCTATCGCTCGCAATCACTCGTATCACCCACGCGTACCACCGGTTGGGAACCCCTACCTTAAACTAAAATAATATAAACACTTTAAGATAAAATTCACAGCTATCTATTGAGTGACTTTTAAGATTCCATTAATTTAAAAAAATTTTAATGCACCTATTTATTTTCCAAAAACACTTAAATTACAGGTTATGCTGCGGTGACATTACATTAATGGTGCTTATTGTGAATATAATGCTATAAAATTTTGAAAAACCGGTATTAAATGACTATGATTATGGTAAAAATACATGTTAAAATGAAATATGCAGTAATTTTGCAATGCCAAATACAGCATTAAATACTTCAGCATTATCGAATTTCATTGGCATCCATTGAACGTTTTTGTGCATTTATGGAGATAAAATACTACTTTTCAATGATAAATATCACTAACGCTTTTATAGTGGGCTTTTTAGGTGACTCTGAGATATTATATCTACATAGGTGGTGATGGAAAATGCTTTCCATACATTTTACTCTGTATTTCATACAGAGTACTTATATTACCTCGACAATGCTTGAAAAAATAATTTCAAAAGAAAATGTTGCTATCTTATTAATTTGATTTGGCATTATGATTATAGTGGTGGTGATAATTTTGGTTGCTAGATATCTAATGCTCTCGTTTTTCTATAGATAATATGTGATACCTTGATTATTTTGTGTAAAACTCGTGAATTATAGGCTAGACTCAAACCACGATGAAGGAGAGGGTTTCTTTCAAGAGAGCACTCTATTCACGGATCCGGGGCTGTGTGGGGTTCCTTCCTGAGAGTAATGAATACGCGGAAAAGCATTGGAGAAGAGAAATGGGAAAAACTAGTAACGAAATGCACTCTATGGTACCCGTTTAGTTCCCTTGAGCACTTCCATTAGTAGTTTATTCATACTCCGTTTCATGTAGGGATAATACATTATCCCCGTCTATCTCCCTACCTTCCTCCCGGCAGACGAATCGCCTGTCGGCTGCGATCACCAAGCTCTCCCGCTTGGCTGTCAACTCTTCTAGAATCCAATTTTCCTCCTCCTTTGAAAACATTTGATGGCTAGAGAAACATTAACGTTAATGTGATGTTCCATTAAAAGCTGCTTTGTGGTGACACATACACGCTGTTTGATACACCAAAATAACCTGTAGAGTAATGGGTCAAGGATGGAGTTGAAGATACATAAATCAACATATTACATCACTTTTCTTGTGCGCCTTTTGCAAATAAATTTCATGTAGCATTTAATGTAATATTGATGAATGTATTATATAAAGAACGCGCGGTTAAGAATAATGGGATGCTGAAGGCAATAATTGAATATAGGATGTTGATTACATGCGGAAGATATGAGAAAGGAAATGGTATTTTACCTAAGTGCGAATAGAGGTAGAAAATTTATTAAAATAAAGAGAGAAATACAGAAGCAATGGAGCCGTTGGGAGATGCTATCTAGAGGACTCTAGATGTGGCTACGTATTGAAGTTGGAGGGCACATTGGTTTGGGCAACTGGAACGATTTATGCAACTGGATAGTACATTATTTGGCACCGAGATGTGTGGCCAGGGCATTAAGTAAAAAAATATTACTACCTAAGGAAGAGTTTTCAAAGAGAAGGGTGTTGATTACTAAACTAAAGCTAGAATCTTGAGGGAAAGATGTAAATGTGCACTTTTACTTGCAATTTAGCTCTGTATTGTTATAAGCTTGTCCTTGAAGTTAATGATGGGCTTAGGTTTGAGAATATTTTAGAGTACGGCTTGGACGATATTGTTCTCTTCTGAGCAGAGACGAACAGATAAGAGCTAAGCATGGTGGGAGAAACCTTTGGAAGAAATTAATTAGAGGCAGGTAAATGATACTGTACTGAAAGGCAATAAAGTAAAGATACATTTCTTAAAGGGCAAAAGGATGAGTAGGAGTGACTGCAGCAGGACGGGAAATCGTATTTTGGATTATCGCTAGTGTTCCGGTGAAGACAAGGTTTCTTCGGTTCTCATTTCCACCTATGTCGTCACTGATTCCCTTTTGACCTGAAAACTGTCTATCCCAGTCTTTCGTATCTTCTTTGCATTTTATAGCTTATGGTAAAATACCCGCGCTACCATCTGGAGACATTTTGTCGTTTCTATCTGGTCTCTTAAGTGCATCAAATTATTGTTATCAGGGAATGAAACCAAGGAATTAAAAAAGGCAATTTATGAAATAAGGAATTGGTAGCTATTTGGGACGATTTAGCAACAAATTCAGGGAATAGAGGGCGAGAAACAAGCGGAGGAAAATTCGTCATCGTCACTCACCCATTCTGAACGATAGACGCTCAGGGATCATTACGTCCCATAAGACTGAAACAGTCCTGACTTTAATGCGCCTTGCACGCAGCGTAAACTAGCAGTAAGTACATCACTGAAAACTCGACTCGTTTTGGGATTCGAGAATGGACCTTTAGAATGGGAGTCTAGTACTCAATCCACCACGCCAGCCTGATCCTTCACGATCTTCTATTACGTGATCGTGATTTTTCTTCACCATTCGGATTCCCTTTATACTTATTTTTTAATTTTCATAATCTATTAGCTCAATCTCCTCTTTTTTATCCGTTAATTTTTTTCTAGTACCTACTGCTCTTCTTTTTCGATCATCTTCTTCCCGTTTTTGAAACGGAAAAGTCTTCCACTTGTTGCTGTGCTTTCCTCATTATGTCAAGTAAAAGTTTCCATTTGCTCCAGACTTCCGTTCTCCTCTTGCTATCGGTTTTACTAAGAGGAATTCGGATTGCAAAGGGAACACTTGCTCCCGGTTTCAGAGACATTGCTTCATATACACTTGCATAATATCGTGCAAGTTACCGTAAAGATGTGTGGCAGGTGGTGAATCTTCACCACTCATAAACTACCTATCATGCTTCAACGGGATGCGAAGGGTGGGGGACAGCACCAAGGTTCCGTGCGGCTCATCGATTTCGAATCATAGGCGTAGTTGGCTCAACTAGCGTAGGCTCACAAAGGCTCTCCTACCACGCTTCCTGGAACGACGGAGTGGTGTCTTAAGCAGTGGGAGTTTCTCACCCCCGAGAGCGTTGAACCACGCTTCTTTCATTTCCTTTTTATCTTGCGAAGCGCCACGTACTCATTCTTCTTATTGCCTCGATTCCGAACGCTTGTCACTTACCGGGGACATCTCAAAAGGACAGTATCTCAACGGCTATTTCTTTTCTCCTTTTCCATTTGATTCACTGCCCTGGATATTCGCTCCATGTCTCACGACGTGTAAGTCCGCGTTTCACGACGCTTATTCGCCGAGCAAAGGAATCAAAGTGAATGGAGAAGAAATCATCATGATACGCTTCGCTGATGATATCACTATCGTAGCAGGAAACGAGGAAGACCTACAGAACCCACTGAAAATAATTGAAAAAGTGTTCCAGGAATACAACATGAAAATCAATAAGAAGGAAGCCAAGATAATTGTGTGCGGAAGAGAGAAAACGGTGGTCGACGTCCGCCTCAAAGGAGAAAGATTGTAGCAAGTGGAATCATTCACCTACCACGGGAGCACCATCACCTGGGATGGAAGAAGCACGACATGCATCCAGCGTCGAATAGCTCAAGCTAAGACGCCATTCATGGCCAAAATGTCACTACTCTGATCGAAGAGCATAAGACTGGAGACAAGGAGATTTTTCACATGCAGTACTATTTTTGGGGCTTTGGAAAAAGTCAGTGAGCGTTTTGGCCTCGGATTGATTTTAATGAGTTGCATACTCTTTCTAGAGTCTACTCTACTCTAATACGTGAAAACATTCGTGTGGGCAGTGGCACTCTACGGATCAGAAGCAATGACCATTGGAAAAACTGACCAGAAAAGAATCGAAGCCTTCCAGACCTGGTGCTGGAGAAGGATGCTGAAGATCAAATGGACGGATAGGGTGAGAAACTAGGAGGCATACAGAAGAATTGGAGTAGAAAGGGCACTGTGGAGCACCATACGACAAAGAAGAACACGATGGGTTGGCCATGTCAGGAGACACAACAATTGCGTGGGAAGCATAATGGAGGGAAAAATTGAAGGGAAAGTCCCCAGAGGAAGACCAAGGGACAAGTACTAGGGGCAATCAAGAAGGATACGAGGAAGAAGAACCATAGGGAAATGAAGGAACTGGCACGGGATAGGGAGAAATGGAGGGATGCAGTATAACAATCCTAGGATTGTAATACTATGTATGCATGTACTCTAAGAGAAAAAAAGTCACACCCATAGAAAAAGAGTCCGCAAATGGGGCAAGGAGTTGTTTGGCACCGGTAGCTAGGATACCGTTGCAATCTTCAGAATACTTGCGCTCGTGTTATTGAAACTTTTTATTTGACCCAAACAGAGCGGCATAAATAAAAACACTTCTTCATTAGTTCACACAACATTAGTTCTTGCCCTAAGTGGTTAGAAGTGATAAGTACCTCATTATAATAGATTCGAAAATATAACTTTGAATTTATCAAGAAACGCCAACTTCCACCAAATACCACTAATAAAAACACACTCTCTCAAGACCTGGGTTTCGACCGAATTATCGTCAGCATTAGATGAAAAAACGTGGTACAAACTCACCATATATACAACCACCAGCAACCAGAGTGGTGTTGGGAAAATAAGGATGAAGGGGGTCGTTGAATCAGGGAGGACTATGGCTCAAGCTGGATGGTGAGTTGAAAGACGGGAGGTTCTAGGAAGGGAAGAAACTGCCTTCAGGATGGGAAAGGAGGCGGGAAGAAAATACTCGTTGATGAGTGTGACCCCAAGGACACTCATTCCGTTTAAAATTTTGAATCGCTCGTGGAATTAAGCTCTCATATATTATTGTACGATTATATCAAAATATTACATATTATCACACTAAAATAAATAAAATTTTAACATTAAAATCGCCATGATGGTCACTGCCAATTAGATGCTTAGCGAAACTATTCTACTTTTTACATTTGACAATAAAATCTTTAAAATGCTCCTTGGTCTTGCGTGCTAAAATTCCTTGATGCCTGTCCGGCGTAAACCCTGTCAGTGACCACACTTCAATCTGTACACAGCACTTTTGGTCATTGGGTCTATCTTGCCTTAGGATTTGACAAAAATTTTTTTAAGGGTCACAAGTGGTTTGAAAACCACTCGAAACTTTTCGTTTGGCAGTCTCTTAGAGATTGGTTGGTTATTTAGGGGAGGCGACCGACAGCTGAGGTCATTTGCGCCATATAGGATAGGTGGGTAATTGGGTAATGATGGGAGTTTTTAGGGAACGGAGGAAGGGTGGAGAGAAACCCGGCGTCGGCATTAGCCTACTCTTAACGAAAGGCGCCAAGGGGACCACGGTTTAATGTCCCATCCGACGGACGGAGTACTGTACTTGAAATGCCCTCCACTAGGCACTCGAGTGCGGACCGGTTTTCCACTGAAAAATCCGCCACTGCCGGGAATCGAACCCGGGCCCTCGGGACGGGACTCTTAGAGATTTTTTGAGACAGCTGCCCTAGAAATGTACTGGTGACCCATTACTTACCACTCCTGGGAACGCGTTCAGAGGCATACCTAGAATCATCGCCTGCCGTCCTTTGCTTTTTGCGTATAAATTTGTCGATTATTGCAGTTCGATAATAGTTTTCCCTGGCAATTTGTTTGAGTGTATCGACTTATTTTGCACAACTTTCCTTAAATATTGGTATATTTACGAGCAGAAAATCGCCCTGAACTATATTACTGTAATATTGTTCTGGCCGATAATTGTTCTCAATGTGTATCCTAATGTGAAGAGTTAATCTTCGAACTACCGCAGTAGCTGAGATCCTTGGATCACAGGACAGGCCTCAGAGTCAGTCTTAGAATCGCGCATTTACGTCACTTTGGGTTTAATTTTTCCATTGTGCATCTCTATGTTAAGCAAGATTCCAGTCAGTTATAATGCTAGGAGAGTAGACCAACAGTTAAGACTATTTTATCCGTGGAGAACAGTTAGGTATTTGGATATAGGTGTTTAGGAAATTTGGAAGCCGAGGAAGGGTGGGAAGAACCTCGGTGTTAACATTAGACTACTGCTAACAAAAGGTGCCGGGATGTGCACGTCAAACGTTTTATCCGACGGGTGGAGTACTTTCTCTACCGATGCTCTCTACCGATTTTTCAGTGAAATTATCTCTGCCACTGCCGCGATTTAACCCAGGCCTGGTGGGTTGAGTTTGATATCGTCGGGATTATATCATATAGGTAATCAAGGAGTCACGTGGTATAAACAAGAAGGGTTCGCAAATTTGCTGTGTTAAAACCGCTGATTACAACCTCATTCATTACTTAAACTTTCGTTATGTCTCTTCTGATGGCTCTATAGTCGAGACAGATGAGAAAAACTCAAGTGAAAACAGTTAATGATATTGTTACGAGCGATTCAGAAACAATAGATTTGCAAACAATTCGTATTTGAACCACGTGACTCCTTGGCTACCTATTCGAGATAATCCTGACGGTTTCAAACATAGCCCCCCTGGGATGAAAAGACAGTAGTCACACTCTAGCCAACTTCGATCACCTGATAGGCTGAGTGATCTTGCAGTTCTTACCTCAGTGTCATTGTAGTATGCAATTTTGTTTAGATACTACGGCAAGAAGAGTTGAAAGCAAGTATTTAATTTTGAAAAACAGAATGCGAATTTTGAAAATAAATTGAGGACTCAATTATTAGAAAACTTATCATTCGTGATGACCAGGGTTAGTGGATCCTTCCCTTGTGTTATCATTAGTGTAAACATTATAGATGGACTGATAATATATTAGGGAGATAGTGCTTTGAATATAAATATGAGACCGAAGAAATTAGTGTCCCTGGTAAAAATACTGATAACGGGAATGAAATAAATATATAAAATTCCCACAAATGTCAGCCCTATGGAGTGCACGTCATCAGCGAGCAGGGACGAGTTCCAAATAACTGATGCGGAAGCGTCAAATTCATAAGCTTCATTGAAATCCTCTTGCAATGGAACCAATTCGAAATCCAATGCTGAAAAAGTGGTGATGGGATTGAGGGAATCAGCAACGTCCTCCACCCGTCCTCGGCAAACAGCCCTTCACATCCGGCCCTTTCCGCTCCGAAGGGCCGACTCGCAGCCGGTTGCAGGGGCGGTTGGGAGAGTGCGGGGTCCACCCCATCAAGGGTTCACGTCACACGGTGCACCTACCATGCCCGCTCGAAATCCACTCGTTCCGACCATCCCTTAAAACCCTCTCCCGTTATTCCCCACATGACTCGCCCCACCGTTCGGTCGCTCCAGCCCCTTTTAGAAGATTCGGGGGGGATGGGGACGTGTTTCAGGGTTTACCGTGTCCCTGGGATAGTACACTGTCACAACCACACCTTCCGCTTCCCACGGCTCGAGTTATCCTGGTCCCGCCCGCCCGCCCACGCTCCCTTTCCACTCGACCCCTTGTGTTTCCTCCTCCGATCGGATATCCCCACTCCCACTCACTTCTCTGTGTCTATTATGCTTTTGCCGAATATCGGTGTCAAAGGCTCTATCTCCCCCATACACTCTTTCGGCATCGTCCTTAGGTAATTACATTGATGCCTCGGCTGTCACGTGACCCGGCTTATGAAATTTTTTTCAACTTTTTTAGGACTCAGGTATAAAATAATATGTATTTCATGAATACCTTAGAATATCTTAGTGAATATGCTCGCTAACGTAGAGATTTTACTTTAATAATCAGGGAGCATAAAAGTAAAAACATAGAGTATATAGTCTCAATTTTATGGAATTAAAGGCATGATATATTTTCAGTGAAGCCGTTTAAAAAAGCAGTTTTTTTTAATTCTCCTTACAATGCTACTTATCCTTTAATGAAAAGAAGAAGAATGGTAAGAAATAAATTACTTTAACATAATAAAGGTAGCCAATAAATGGAGAGGTTCGACAAATCAATCTCGAGATTGATGAGTGGTGATGATAATGATGAGGTAAATATTAATGGAGAGGAAAACATAGGCCTCAGGGTGGAAGAAGATGTTATGGAAAGTAAATAATTAATCTGAGACCAATTTTTCTTTTATAAAACTTTATTTATTTCTTAATATGTGTAAGATGCCAATTATTTTCAATTAAATATTAATATATGAAACTTTTACTATCATGTTACGGTGAGTTTTTAAAAGAAGTTATTTTAAGATATGTACAATAATAATACCTTTTAAGAGTGGTCAAAGGTGTAATATATGTTGCAAATAAGTTTTGCAATATTTTGAGTAAGCTATTTGCCGGAAACGTTTATTGCCATGATTTTATTGTCAGTTGGGGTAGGTTGCAGGTAACAATAAAACTATGCGGTGAGTAGTTATCTACCCCAAGTAACCAGCCTAAAATGTATTGAAATATATCGCAATTTTTTTAATTTAGGGGATTCTGGGAATGACTAATTATCATAATGTTCAACCCAACCAGTCACACAGTTCAACTTATTATTTCGAGAAGAGCGAGGATTATTTCGTTCACTTTTCAGCTTGGCTACTCTGTCTTTTTATTATAACAATATCGCATGCTTCTGTGGATAAATTCGTTGATGCAGTACTTAGATTCAGTAATGAATTTTGAAGAGTGATTGAATGAAGACATTGTAGATCAATGGCAAACTTCCAGGGACATTTATACAACCATATTTAAATATTTTATGATAAATTTACAAATAGGTAGCTGATCATGAATATCGAGATGTTCCTAAAAATTATTCACGCGGCTGAAAATCATCACGTGTGATAGTTGAGTGTATCTGGATTTGACAATTCGTTTGTCTTCGGAGTGTAAGAAGGAAATTGGTCGCTACCTTTGAGAATTTAGTAGGTATTAAATAAAGGTTCTTTAAGTAGACTATATTCTACCTATTTTTAGATCGACTCTTGCTGGGGTCAAAGGTCCTTTTTTGCACAGGGATTTTTCCCAGTATTGCTCATTCAAAGACGTAGGGAATGAAACGCTACATTTGTTTCAAAAGTGAAATCATATGACGCCCACATCGTCCCCGTGAATACCGTCAATCAATAAATTCCAGCACCGAGAACCGCGCTGTTTCTGTGCAAGAATTCCAAAAATTCATAAGGCATTCGTCGTCATTCCATCCGCAGCTCCCTGTCATCGAAAGCCAGGAATCCCACTCGGGCTCACAATGACTTATTCACTCACGGTGACCACAATTAATTCTTTGTTCAACCAATACCGTTTCTACTCCCCCGCTCTATCTTTTTCAAGTCTCCATATTTTAATTTTCCACCTACATTACTGTTGGTTATGGTGTTTCCTAAGTTAGTTGGCACATTTCCCTGTTTCTATGTTTAAAATACTTCGTCAGGGATAACACCATTTTTCGGTTGGTTTTGTGGCTTCGTTAGTGTTCGTCCTGTGAACGATGTAATTCCAATGGATTTAGATAAACGCAAAAATAAACCTATTTTTCTATTCCATTTTATTCTCTCCGTCTCTTTTTAGCGAGAAAGAATAGGAAAATTCGTCAATAGCTTCTCGTTGGAGCAATTAAAAGCAGTGTGTGCAAAAAGTCACGATTCACAACTTCCTGCTACTTTGTTTCCGTTTCATCAATTTTATTCTTGTCCGAAGCTAATAGTGTTTCTAAAGCCGTTCGTATCTTGCAATACTTCATTTCTTTTCAAATGGGCGTTAATACGCTATCTGAGTTGTCTAAAGATTATATTCAATAAGTTCTTTTTGTTCCTCTAATTAAAAACATGAAGGTCTTTGGAGTACTAATGCAATGATAGGGAAACCAATATGAAACATGATCTGTGAAATTTAGACTAAAAGATTATCAGCGTCAATATTTGTAATTCATAATAATATGTATTCACTTCAGTATTTATAAAACAAAATAGTAATATACGCATATGGCAAGATTGTTAATAACATGAGATGGATAAATTCGTTAGCGAATTGCCACAAACCTGGCTCTCCGGAGCTACATCTATCGGGCTTTAATCATATGCATCCCGTATTTAGGACATTTATTATCATCCATGATTTTTTTGTGGAGGTCTAGGTTTAAATTTATCTGATAGGCCTTACTCTGTACATATATTTTATTCATATTGATATCACCTTTGTCTAAAGAATTCTGATATGTAGACAGCATTGAAATTTAAAAAGATCTAATTTTTATTTGAAACAAAGGTAAAAAAAACCGCTTCATAATGCTGTAAATAGGTTCATACTTATTCAGAGATATCATATCGCTTAGGAAAAGACACGTTACTTAGGACACAAATAATAAAAGATATTATAGGGAGTTACGACTATAAAAGTTTTACGAGAATAAATTCAATTCCAGCTTAAAGAACATTTCCCTTTGTTGATGGGCTGGGACTGCTATCAGCATTTTTTCTAAATACCTATGATACCGATGCCTCTTGAAGAGATTAAATGTTAACTGCCGTCAACATATTCATTAGGAAAAAAAATTGTTCTGCGATCTATTAACGAGTGATCGATAACCTAATTTTATATTTATGAATGCAATCGACTAAATGTGCTTAAAACACAAGATATGGGCCATTTTTCTCATTTTCGTAACCGAAGGTTGCCTTTTTAAATAAATCGATGCAATGTTCCCAAAATAAACTAAATGATGAAAAGAGAAAGCAAGTAGCAAATAAAAATTTAGTTACTATATTTCTTCCAAAATCACTTCCCAATTTTCTAATATCTCAGGTATTATCGAATACATCCATAAGTTAATCTCACTCTAAGCTCCTTTCGGTAGATTTTTTTAAAATCGTAAGTGCAAATCTCTCTTTGCATTATAAGGAGGTTGCATAAATTGTGGTGATAAATGTCCTGTTTTTTATGCTTGTACAATTGGAAAGTAATGTAGGTAAATTTGATATATTCTGAAGTATTATTTGGAATAAAAATGCAAACATACTCTAAAAGACATGGAATATCCATAGATAAATAATTTATCTAAAGATAATTATTATATTAATATTACAAGTTCGGAAGATATCAAAGTTTTAGTTGTCAAATAAACTTGATTCTAGATACCATTGGTCCGCTATTTAAAAAAGTATGGGACATTTTCATTAGAAAATTTTATTAATTGCTATGTTTTTACTACAAAAATCGAAGAAAAGCAGCCACCGCGTGTTTTCATACAATTAAAAACAGGTATAAGCTATCTGTTAATTTCTTATGTTTATCCATTGTTTTGTTATCAATAATAGGAAAATTCATTAGCAATCCTTTCACGGTGTGGTGATATTCGGGATGTAGTGTAGGTACTGATGCGAAAGACGTCGATAAAATGGAGTATGACGTGGTATTGGGAATCCTCGTTATCTGGTGTTTTATGGGATTAGAGAGTAGGTCATGAATCGCCAATATTTGCGTTTGCTATTTTACGGTGATTCCTCTCTCGTCTGCCGAATGGAAAAGCGATCTATATACCTTTTCCTCTCTCCCGTAAACAACTGTTCCATGCGTTGCTTGCGAAGGCGTGAGTGAATTGGGTACTACTTTTTTGCATGATCGTTTCATTTATTCCGTACTTACACGTTGGTGTATGAAGGTGAACGAGAGATTTATGAACAGATATGACTGTTTTATCCCTTTTGAGTTTAAATTTAATTTTAAAATTGAATTTATTTGGGAGAAATATTAGTGAGATGGTATATTTCCTACCTTTACTCATCATATTGACACCTTCCAACGAACACACCCTGACGCAACTGGTTGACTTTTGGTATCAATCAGGGGTAAGGCGTCGTATATCACAGGCATTCTCCCATAGCGCGAGTGCTTAGGCGTTGATACGATGGATGACTACGCCAAGGGCTTCTTAAAAAAATGAGTGACATATCCAAATGCTTAAAAATTTAGGATATCCTGCCGCTTGACGATTTTCATGGCGAGTATATTCGAGTCAAATTATTAGTTCCGTGCAGGGCTTTATGTATCCAGCTATCCTGTACTCACTGTCACTGCTTGGTGGCTATTTTTGCCTTTTTATATTCCACGTTCTAAGAGACAGCAATATTACGTTGCCACTCTCAGACGCATACAGAAAGCTCACATCGGTGAAAAACTTTACTTTTTTGTCATTTGAAAATATTTCAATCACAAATGAATATAAAAATCTCCTCTCTTCTGTCATCATCTTACTAAGGTGATATTAACGATTAGTTATTTAACCCTCGCAAAGTTCATAACTTTTCTCTCGCCTCACTGTAAAACTATGTTCTCCTGATCATATTTCAAAAATATGCTAAAACTACTGCTCTTGAGCCATACATTCAAGGTGTAAGTGTTAATTGAAATAATTATGGGAATGCCTCATAGCGTTCCTCAGTTAAAAATTTCTACAGTGTGTTTGAAGGAAACACATAGAAAATGCTTGACACGAAAAATTCAGAAAACACGTAGTAGTGCAGGGATATGAGTTCAAATCCGGGGTGACCATCATATGACGTACAGAAATTACAGTACTTTCTCGCTTTTTTGTAAACAAATATGCGTACCTTTTACAGCAGTGTGTGCGATTATTTAAAATAAGTGTGAAACTTTTGGACCTTCTCCCAAACTGCCGAGCCAATTTAAATGAATATGTAAGTTTAGTTTAGTAAGAATTTTTACCCAAGAGGAGTTATGTAAGCATATTTTGACCTGTATTTGGAGTTCGGCCTCGAATTTACATTTATCCACAATTCAACAGAAATCTAAAATGTACATCGATCTGTATACAAAGTGGTAATGCATTAATACAATTTCATATCATGCTGCAGCCTTGACATCATTAAATTTTCTATCATAATTGTGCAAAATTGGAAAATATCTACATTTGCACTTAAGTCAAATGTTAATGTTCTTTTTATGCCTCATTTATTTATTTAGTCATTCAAACTATTTAATGTGAAGTTTGGTGACTGAAGGTTAAATAATCTATTTTCAAATCTATCCAGGAGAAAATACTCCAGTAGTGACCACGCACCGTACTTTCATTCCACAAACAAAATAATTATAAGCAGCATATGATCGAAATTATTACCGCACTAGCTCCTTGCACTGTATGACTTTAGGTTGTCAGTCCGTTATATTAAAAGTAAATTGGACCTCTGTCATTGAGGGCAAGGGCTCATAAGGATGAATTTGTCTTCAATTTAATTTATCCCCGTGTCGTGGTTTACGGGAAAGCTCTCTCAACACAGGCTGATATATATTTTAACCAACCCTTTTTGGATCACTTGTACCCTTGACAACGAATGACCCGAATTATTCTTCTCCTTTCTGGTAAAAATTGTTATAAAATGCTAGCTCGGAAGTCTTGACATAGTTTTGATACGTGCAAGCCCTTTTCTAACTGATTACTGGTAACTGATTTTATTTTGTTTTCCACAGTTTCTTTGTGTGCGAAATTTCTCATATTAGTTTAACCGCACTTTAATCCCCAGGGTTATATTAGAATCTATCTCTACGTTTTAGTCTCTCTCAAGTATCCAAAAATAAGTATATAACCCAAATATTTTGATTCTTTCTTCGTATCCCTTAGAAGCTCTTTTCGGTCATAATGGAAATCTCCTTGTAACCCAAGAAAGGTTAGGTCGGTAAACAGTGAGATGGCCGGTCTCTCCATTATTCTGTGGAGGTCAGAGGTCAAAGTATAACAAGATCAAAAGGTCCTGCTAGCTGCGGTTTTGTTAATAGATCAACGGTAAATATATCCCTTTTATAGTTTCCGCAGTGCTCTTTCGATACAAATTCTGTACACTGTTATTAGAAATTTCACCGTTAACCATTAAAAGTAAAAGTTGATTGTCGGCAAGTTAACTTGGTGGAATTCAGACATGCTAAAAATAAGAGTACTTGATTGATTCCACAATTTATTTAGATAGACCGTTTTCAACCTTTACAGGTCATCATCAGGAATAAAATTCTTAGAATGTATTTCAGTCGTAAAAATGTTAACTGCTGATTATGATCCATAAAGGTTGACACCAGTAGAGTCTATCTAAATAAATTGTGGAATCAACCAAGTAATCTTATTTTTATTAACCATTAAAAGCTTCCGTTGGAGCATATTCATAATAAAAAATGGCCATAGCTGAGAAAATGACAGCCTATAAATTTGAAGTCGAGCTTCAAATAATGATAAAGAGCGTAATGAGTAAAAGCGCTAAAATCTGACGATGAGATAGTGAATTTGGTGAACTTGCCGCAGATTCTGAGCATAGCATGCGAGGCAAAGTATGCTCAAAAGAAAACTAAAGTATAATTCGATTTAAAAGGAATGACAATCTAAGGTAAACCGTTGGGTAAATAGCCGTTGAATAGATCATGTGTAACAATTGGGTTACTTGATCTGCATAATGTACAAAGGGGCGCGAAGTATGGAAAGCATTAGGTGGAGAATCGTGTGGACCTAATAGTTATTCATGAGCGGGTGATAAAGAAGGAGGGTTATAATGTAGGTTATGGATATATCGTATATAAATGTGTCCTAAAAAGGATAATGATGGGTTTAATATAAAGCGCGTTTAAATATCAGAGTATTCCAGATGTACGTATCCAGAGCACATCTGGTTATAATGTAGGTTATGGATATATCGTATATAAATGTGTCCTAAAAAGGATAATGATGGGTTTAATATAAAGCGCGTTTAAATATCAGAGTATTCCAGATGTACGTATCCAGAGCACATCTGGAGTAAGCTTTTTTAATGACCGTGAAGCATAGACAATAATAACAGCAGCAGAGAGAGCAGAAAAGATAGGGCTGAAAGCATTGACAATGTGGTTTTGCTGAAGTAGGATGGAGACAAAACGAATAGATGGCGTGATAAACATTGGGTCGGAGGAAAGGGACATCTTGTGAAAACTACGAAGAAAAGACATCTTAATCAACCATATTATGAGAGACGTTGGCCTGATGGAGACAGTCGTTCGGGGATAAGTAAATGGGAATAATAATAAATAAAGACCTGGAATAAGGTAGTATGTAGAGCAAGTAGGGAAGGTTAAAAATTAGAAGAGTTGTACAAATATGAAGGTTGCTAAGGATCTGAAAGAGAAAATAATGCAAATATGAAGAAGTTAGATGAAGTTTTTCTCCTGTGGAGAAAAAGTTTTAATTATGCCCTTATTTATCTATTCCAAGCATATAATTTTATATTATGATATCTAAGAGCATACAAATTTTAGATTGGCACCAATGACTGATTCAGCGGCGCAAATATCTTGATAAAAAAGGCTCTTTGTAATTATTTGAATATACCAATCTTTTAGAGCTATTGTTTTTTAGGTATTCTTTATGAGTGTCGCAGTTTTGAATGTTTTTCAGTAAAAAAACTTCATGCGCATACTTCCTTGCAAATCGGGTGGCACTTTATCTACTTCTATAATTTTGTAATGCCCTTCAAGCTACGATGAGGTATGAAAAATGTCTTTATTAACTAAATTAGTTTCTTTCTTTGCATTAACGAATCTCCTTCTAATTTCATCCTTTGGAGGGCGTTAAAATGATAGTATCTTAAAGGTTGGAAAAGTAATTAAAAATGAACCTTCGAAGGTTTTTCCTGTATTTCATTGAATCTTGGTACATTTTCCGAATTAATAAGAGTAAACTTGATGCTATATTGTAATTATGTTCAATTGATAGCTACTGTTTATCGCTCTAAGAGATTAACTTGGGTATCAGTACTAAGGTGTATGACCAGCGCGTCCAATACCTTCTCTTTTTCGCTCACTATGTGCGCACTAAAGTTTTCCGATGTATGGGAAAACGTATGTAACATGATAATTATACCTTATTGAGGCTTTCGCTGAGTGTCTGGTTTGAGGATCCATTCGTTTCGGCATTTCTTCCGCGAGTGTCCATTCTGGGGTGACAACATTTCGCCAACGTTTCAGTTCACGTCTTCAGGTCTGAAGTGTTTCATAGCAGATTTTTACCGTCTTATATACCATTTACTTCTGCGCTCTGATTTTCAAGTGGGCGCATTTTCTTTGGCCGTTTGACTAGTTTTTTTCAATTAGGTGCTTACAAGTATGGGAGAGCTTATAGCTATCCTCTCTGTTAAAATTGTTGGGGTTTTTGGCCGTTTCGTTCGTTTACATTGGGCAAACATCGAGAGCCTTAAATACCCGTATTCAAGAACAAAGGAGAGCGACAAAAACAGACAACCGCGCCTCTCAGCCATCGCGGAGCTCTTTTGGGAAGGCCCGGCACATAACATCAATTTTGACGGAGACAAGCTGATCAAGACTGAGAAACGCTATTGCCCAAGGATCATACGCAAGGCGATCTAAACGGCCAAAGCTCCAAAAATTTTAACAGAGAGGATAGCTATAAGCTATAATGGATCCCTGATAATTATAACCTATGCTGGTCAGACGTTTAGTGACTTGAATCCTAAATTCATAAAAACCGAGCAATAGACTTTTGTTTTTCAAATTATCTAAAAGTATGCAGTGATTAACGACTCGTAATATCCATATGATGGTGTGTGTGATATAAAAGTTGGCTTATGTGGTTTTGCCTTCTATGTCAGTATATTTTTAAATCTGATCTCCAATTTCATTGAATCATTTGGTAGTAGAAGCATGAACTCACCGTGTTAGCTCACCTAATAGCCCTAATTGTGTTAACTGCACTCATTTCAATTGGAAAACTTACCTCTTTGCCTGGACCATGGAACCCTATAAAGTTGTACCCTATAAAATCTTAGAAGTAAACTAACTTGGATTGAAGTCTTTGGTGATATAAGGAATTGATATCCCTAATCTTGCGTTACTTACAACAATTGGTGTGGGCTCTTTTTGCAAATAATGTCGCAAGTATGGAGCTTACCCCTATGATTGAACGAAACTCATTGCTCGAACCGAGGATTGTGTGTTTGAGAGGCTATCATTTTCCACTGCTCCAAAAACAGTTACTTAACCAGATTGTTCTCAACCGTTTTTTTCCCAACCATTCTTCCGCCCATTTCCTCAGTCTCAGCTCTTTGCCGTAGACTTTCCATCCACTCGATTCGCTTCAGGAGAAGTTGCGATTGGCGTTGAAAAATTTTGTGGAAAACTGAGAAAAATGAGCGTCCGGAGGAAAGACAAAACAAATGAGAAGTGAAATTCGCTTCACTTACCGTCCCTGGTAGTGATCCTCTCCACTGAGTTGACTGAACAGGCATCCAGGGTGAAAAAATGTGCCAAGCCTTCACTACACATTGTGTATACGTAGAAAGTGAATGTTTGGGGAGATGTTTAGAAACTGAGGATTTTTTTCATGTTTGAGGATAGGTGGGCAGTAGGGATGATTTAAGAATTGAGGAGTTGAGGAAGGGTTAATTGGAATTTGTTGATCGTACCCTGATCCTAATGAAAGGAGCCAAGACTGTTTTATATCCAACTTGACGGACAGAGTTAAGTGATTTCCAGAAAACCTAAGCATGGACAGATAAAACACTGACAAATTCACCAATGCCGGTATTCGAGATCTGTAAGAAGCAATGTAGATCTCACCAGGTACCTTTTTGATTTTGATTTTTCCCTGTATTTGCATAATTATATATGCGCACCAAGACTTAGAATACTCTCAAATACTCCTGCTCTTTTTCAGTATGTTTTAAGACAGGATGAAAACAGTCCGGGATGGTATCGCTTAGTCAATGGTATCACAACGCTCAGTAATGAGGAAAAAGAGTTGGTATATTTACTATATACGTACCATCCGACGGATGCAGTACGGTACCTTATAAGCCCTTCACGCTGAAGCCAAGTATAGTCTGCGTATTATATCTTGGGAATGACGTCACGCCGCTTAGTAGTCAGATTATTTTGGGTGCTCTCTTCTTCGTTTTCTCTCGCACAGTTTGATGAACAATTGACTAACGTTTTCCGGTGTATAATCAAATTTTTTCTTTAATTAATATTCTACGAGCATATTTTTTTTGAAAGTTAAGTTATTTTCCGTTAGTATTCCGTGAACTCTGTCTGGAATTCAAGGCGTCCTCAATCTCTTATTTATAAAAGCGTATTCACAACGAGTTATGCAAGTGATCTCTCATAGGATATCGGAGTCATCATACCTGACTAAAAAGTTCAATTTCAATGAATCCAGCAGAAAAGTGTCAAACATTAAAGTTATTAGGATGGAGTGAGTTATGTCGAGGTACTTTGCAATCTTGGTAGTGTCTGTAATGGCAAAATTTGTACTAATATTGCTAAGTGTTAGCTCTGCTCTTGTGTGTAGTGTAATTTCTGCGGCTTCCTGAAGTTTTCTGCGGAGTATAGCAGTTATGAGCAATAATTCGAGTATTATAGTCATATTTAATACCTCCGCTGTTTACTTCGAGTGGATAGTGATGTTAAAATTAGAATTTTTCGATGTCCATGTGTAAATCTCTAAATGTCCATGTGTAATGGACTCGTGACGTGCTCTCATATTTTACTATTTTTCTCTGACAACTTACGAATAATGTGTAGTAAAGGTTTGTGATGTTAATGTAATGTGGGATAAATGGTAGGAAGTGGATTTGTTAGGATTTAGCATGAAGAACTAAAATTGTTTCGGTGACGTATCAATTCATGCTCGGCATGACGACAGGTATATCTCCGGTATCAAAGTACAGCTGATGCAGCCAAAGTTACAAAGATAGTGTGATAAGTCGTCGTGCATTATAAGTGAAAATTATAATCCGGCATTATAAGTGAAAAAGCATAAGCCATAGTGTTTTCCGTGAGATAAGTACGGTTCAAAAAACATTTACTGTGTCAATCAAATCCTCATTGTTGTTATGGTGTAAATGTTTTGGTGATTTTTGGTTTTGGATTTATTTTTTAAATAAAATGATAGTCAGTGTCATAAGTAAATATTTAAGTCGTTAGTTCATATGTGGTTGATACTCATGATGAATAGAATGTATTGAGTGTGAACGTGATTTTCTGGGGAATAACTGTGTTAATACAAAGTATAAGCGATGACTTCAGTTCAGCGTAGAGTTTCTGAGCAAATTAATTTAAAATTTAGAATCAGCATGATGAGTGAGGGAATTATTATAAGATGCAGACTAAAGCAATCTAAAGAGAAGGATGTAGGTCAACCGATTATTTTACTTATGGTCTAACACATTTTATTCTGTATATTTGACAATTTGGGTAAGTTATCACATTCATAGGGATCAAATTTTGAACCCAGTGTTAAGTGTGTATTTCAGTGTTAACTTCCTCAAGCCAGTTTTTCAATTCCAATAAAGTTGTCACAGGGAGTCTTGTAGAATAAGAGCTTTGATATCCTAATTGCTTTCCTCAGTAAGCTTGCTGTCACTTCTGCGCGTGCATAACCATATGTAAGGAGAGATAGCTGCTTTATTAATATGGCAAGAGGGAATAATCAGGGAGAGAGTTGAGGTTGTTGTAATAAGAGTACGTAGTTGAGTACTTGGTAAGAATTCCTTCAAGGCGTGGGACAATCACATTATTGTCTACCGTTGCCGTTAAAATCTTGCGCTGTAAACCATTAATAATGCATTACACTGTTATGGAAAAGAATTCTCTTTCAAACGACTTGATGTTCCCGCAAGTTAATTCGCTGCAGCGACAGTAAATTGTTTCCTACGTTGTAAGTTGGCAAAAAAACTTGACAACGTGCGTGATTTTTAGCTCCTCTCATAGGGGAAAATCGATGTGTCGTCATCAATTTCGATAGCGTCACTGCCATATAAGGCCCCACAGACTGGTGTACCAAGCAAAAAACCGCAAATGCCGGCATTCAAATCGGGTCCTTTGAATAGTCCGAGCTATAATGTATTGCAAGCTTCTATTTGAATACTGACAACTAAATCGAAATAGCGTGGTTTCATTATTAAAATCAGTTGAGTTTACCTGACGTTAAATATCAATAGTGAAAATGGCAAAAAATCTCTACAAACTCCTTTTTCGTATTGCGCTTAGGGTGAAAATATTTTATGCATTTTCTGTAATTGTTTCTTTATCATAAATATGTGAATATTTACCATTATTAAAATTTCTGCAAAGTTACCTAATGTGATTAAACTTCTAGGGTGTCTATACCATTACGGATGAAACTTGTATATTTATCAATACCTTATTATTGAAATCTTTGTGTTGAACTGTCTCCCATTTCTCATATCATAAGAATACGGTGCTTATTAAAAAAGTTTTTCCTCTCGCTAGCATATGTTAGGATGTATAATAAAATTTTAGATTTAAAGAACACAATTTTTACCCTTTTAAATATTTATAAAAAATCTTCTAGATATTCTCTTTCACTCTTTGTTTTAATCGTGGCATCAAAAACCTATTAAATTTTTGTTAATAGGTTTTTGATGGTTAATGCACGTAATCTTGAAGAGCATGTGAGATGGCTGTTTCAACTATTCCTCTGCAATTATCGTGGGTAAACGTTTTTGTATCCGGCCACTCGTTTACAAAGAAAGAGATGAACGAGGAAAGTGGGCTCTTTTTAATAACATTTATCGACGCAAACATGTAATTAAGTGCAATTATTTTATAACGTATGCCTCTTTCTAGTCCAGTATATTTCCATGAATTAGTAATTTGGAGGTGGTTTTCTGGCTCTTGGATTGAAATTATTGGAAACCGGGAAGAACTATTTGCTTTAAATCAGTCTATCCGTTTTTATCATGTTATTCTGGTCTTCCAGGACCCAAGCCATCATTTCTAAAATCATATTCAGTAGCCTGTTTCTCTAATCCAATAAAGAATAGTTCGATCACGAAAAATAAGGTGCCACAGAGAGCGAACAAGTCTGTTTGGACAGACCGTAATTGTACCACTAAGGTTTCAAATCTCTTTCTTTCACTTAGTTCTCGTCATTTACCTGAATAGAAAGCGTATCCGGTTGATAAAATTTGGTGAAACCTTTTTCAAACTTTAAATATCGTAAAATGAAAGCTCTGTGCAATTTTATCTATTGCATTACTCATTGCATTATAATGCACGTTTGGAGGTTTGAAGATTCATTTCTGGTAGACAACCATTTGCTGAAATTATGGAAATCTTATTTCAGTTATTTTTATCAACCCTATCATCAACTTAGTGTTCAACTCTAAGTCTGGTTTAAAGGTGTTTCCCACTCGGTTCTCGTACTAAAACAATCTCTTCATATTTCTATTTGGTCTAATAATTAGCAATACATTTTCATATATCTATAATTTATGCTACTGAAAAGTAAATTAGAACCTTTGTACTACCTACCGGTATTTCATAAATGTATTACTTACGTAGGAATAAATTCAGGAGTCCTTTACAAGAATCTGGAATATCATTGCTAATATCTCCCCAGCGTACTGTTGAATTTACCTGAATCCTTCCGCATCAAACATTTTACTACTTTGATCACGTAATTAGAAAATTTATTTTGTATCATCTCCCACAAAGTTTTACCAAAAGCCACTACATTTTAAATGCCTTATGAGTACTTTTGAGTGAAGTTATATACCATATATTATTAGTTCTCATAAATTTTCTTATTTTAAAAATCGAGTGCGTTTTATACTACCTCATTCCTGCAGGTAGTTTGCTCTTCTTTACTCTGATCTTACTTTTATGGCGTTGAATAAATTCTTCGTATCTATTTCACAATGACTTCTCGGTACACTTGTACGGTTTCCTCATTACCTATGCAGAGTGTTGGAAAAAGTCTGAAATAATCATTATGGAATATATTTAATAATTCTTTCACGACATTTTCAAAACAGCATTCTTCAATGAACGTCCATTCACGAAATAATTTGAGGGCATGGGCAAAAAAGAAAACGTGGAAAGTGAAAGTGTTTCGTTGTCATACTCCCAAAGAGATTTCAGCGTTTGTGGGTGACCATGGAAATTATTTTGTTTCTTCTCACGCAAATTAAATTTTATTTCCGTATTGAAAAGACAGTGCTTTCTGGTGAAAGGTGAATTGACTTTTTAGCGTTTTTTACGTTTGTTATTCCATTCATTTTTCCGTGAAATTATTTTCTCTTTCTCCTTTACGTCAAATTCAGTATTCAAAATGCGGCATACATATGATTAACATGATATTTGTCACTTCTCTGAATTCTATTTAAAATTACTTGAATTCATTTATCCTAGGCAAAGTGAATATGTGGCTTATTTCTGTTTGATTGAGTATTGTCTCAGTTTTCATCCATCTGTTTCTGTACCTCTAAAACAAACGTACCTCAAATTCACAAAAAGATGAAAATTCAGATGACCAACATTGTGTATATTTTTGTCAAGTCCCAAAACCCTCTTCTTTAATGCGCTATGAGTTACTGAAAAATTATATATTGTGTCCATGACATCAAACTCTAGACATATCCCACGTCTTTGTAAAGTTGCTTCACTGTCAACAGTTTCGGGTTTTTCCTGTTCTAGCCCAATTTTGGTTTGATGTGACGAGGGCTTAAGTGTCTGGACTCGAATGCTAAAGGTGAGATTCAAGTCACACAAAAAGTAGAGTTTGCTTGGACCAAAGATTGAAAATGAGGGTGTAAATATTCCTTCATATTGGGCTCTTAAGATAAGAGTGAGATCATTAGAGGAAAAGTGTTTCAAATATTTTGAGCCTTGGGCGTAACTGTCGCTCAATATTCGGAAGCTGGGTCCGGTAGCCTGGTTGGCAGCGTGGAAGCCCAATTGCCACACGTTCGAATCCTCCATAGGATATTGATAATGTGTTTGCCTCAGATGTAAGTTAGGTTAAGGGACGCTATGAAACATAAGCCGACGAGTATGTGTACAGAAGGTATTCTATATAAAATTTGTTTCAGTATTAAACCATAGAAAAATATAGTCCCTCATCGATTCACTAAACTGCTATTCACCGTAACGATCAAACCCGGACTAAGTACAGCCCTTTTTGACAGTAATTAAGTTCTTAAAGGTAACATTTTTTATGTTCAAACATTCCCTTCAATTTGAGAGGGTAAACTATTTAAAATGTCAATTAATTTCCATCCTTTGTCCACACTAATGGTTATTTAACTAATACCCGCGACTGCAGCTACCATTTTGCCCTCAGCCGTCTTATTTTCCAGAATAACAACTAATAATCACTATTTTCGCCATTTTTAAACGTAAATGCTAGTAAATATTATAAAAAATTACAATGTATAGCTTCTTTTAACAGTGATTTTGACTTCTGATTTTTATTACAGCGAAGGAGGAATAAATAATTACTCTTAGGGATTGTAAAGAATGAAACATCGCTGAAAAACGAAGTTGCTCTAGGGAAATGTCACCAAAGTAACATATAATGCAGAAAATATTAGAAAAAATATATAAATATGGAAATATTTATATTAAGCAATGCATAATTAAAGATATGATTGCTAATGCGAAACGCCGAAGTCATTAGAGATCACGTAAAAAGTTTTTAACTAATTTTGTATCACCTTATGATAATGAAACTTGCTCTGTAGAGCCATAATTAAGCATGAATAAACACAATTAAGCATAAATACGCATGATAATTAAGCATTTTGAGATGCTTTCAATGTTACAAGGATTTCATGGGAATGATATGCTAATTTAGAGAAATCTTAAATCCAAGCTGATAGATATATTCTCCTAATTTTAAGTGAAATTGTTTAAGTTTAACTGAAAACAATGAACTGGAAGAGTTTCTAATGAAACATGTTAATGCAAGAAAACTGCAGCAGCTTGTCTGAACTGTTATCAGTTCTAAATCATTTTATACTCGAAGGATGAAAGTGTCCCCTGGGGACGATTGGACCCTGGGTTTCCTGGGTTTTAACTATGGTGGACATTCCTTCCTTGTGCACTCTATTCTCTCTCCTCTGTTCCTCTCACTTCTTCCCTCACCCTCTAAAATTGGATTTCTGGAGCGATTGATTGAGTTAGCGCTGCAGAGAGTAGGACAGAGTAGAAAAGACTCCCGTTGTCAGTTTCCGACAAGACAGGAAATTAATGAAAAAAGAACTCCGAAATGGTGATCCGGATTTGGTAAGTTTTTTCTTGACAACCTCTATTCTATCCAGCAAGAATAAAAGTACGCTTGACCTTACTGGAATGCTGGACGCGTCTAAATCCGTGTTCTTTCCTCAGATTTAGAATCAAAGAGTGTTACGTATGTGAAATTCATATATTTACTGCAAATAAATAAACCTATATTGTTATTATTGCTATAGTGCTTATGGCTGGATTAGGTAGACAACAAAATTACCAGTACCTCCTCCTTTAATGCGATGTCCTTTTTCAGATAAAGTTATATATTCGTGAAATATGATGCGGAATACTAAGGCGAATAAACTTATGATGATCAACCGGAAGAATATTAAGAAACGTTGCCCTAAACTCTACGCGTAATCTCCTTTTTTAGCTAAAGGATGATCTTCTTTCATTATTCGGACGTTATTTGCAGCTTATTTCTTTGAAAGAAAACTGATTTGTATATTTGATTTTCCGTATGTTTTACAAGAACATTCATTTTCTCAATTCTCTACCGTCTGCTTCGGATTTTGTCCTTATGGATGAATGCCATCACAATCCCTTACGTGCTAGTTAAATTCCTCAACTTTTAAAATTATTTTGAATTCCTGAATATACCTGAACATTTATAAAACACTGACTTTTTTCCCTTAGTACTTCCCGCGTGCCCATCTCGTTCGCTGACCGCGGCACCCACCTCTGGTCCCGTATTTTATGCGGGTCGAGCTTAATACGCCAAGAATTCGGTGGAAGCGATTAGCGTGGGGATGGGGTGGGTGGTGGATTTTTTTTTCTCTCCACGAACTGAATGGGGAGCATGATTGACTGGATTCACTTCGGCGATTCAGAAAAGGAACGGTTCACTTGCCGGGCGAATAGGCGCCGAAGAGGATGCACTCGTGACCCAATGTGCTACCCCAGTCACTCTGCTCTGATGGCGCCTATTCCGTCCCCTCTCGGAGGGAGTGGAATAAGTGCACTCCTCTTATTTTTCATCCTTTTTTTCGCCCGACACTGGAACCAATTTATCCAACCATTCAGGGAATTTCAATCACGCGTTCATCGTGACGAATGGAAGGGTAAAGAAGTGCATTTTGTTGGGAGTCTGTGAGATCTCCGACATTTATTGTGTGGATACGAGAGGTTTTCAGATGTTGTACTCGTGAAAAATTATTGATAAACCCCAGAAATCTATAAAGATTTTCATGCGAATGGACGAAAGCTCGCCAATTGGTATGTGAAAAATTCTAAATGTTCAATAAATGTGGAATTAAGTACCTAATGCTACCCCATATTTGCACATTTTAGTCGGATAAAATATTATATTTAATAGTTAAATGAAATTTTCGCTTCCTTTGCTGGAAAAATATGCCGTCATTCACAACGGATGAACGCGGGGTACTCTTAAAAATTTGGATCTTTACTTGTAATAATACAGTGTTTTAATAATAATAATTGGTATACTTTTTTTAGTGAGCAAAAAACATAATTTAAGTGTTGCTCACAATACTTATGTAATGTTTACTTAATACTTAAGTTTTGAATCTGCTGGTTTGAGAAAGTTTCCCTGAAGTCAGTCTCCGGAGGGCACTATACTCTGATAATGTAAAAACCAAAAAAGAAGCATAAATAAGTAGAGGTGTGTGACAAGTTAGCCCAATACTTGCATAGCCTATGCAAAGAAGAATCTGTACTTGGAATGAAAGCAAAATGAGAGGTTTGATTAGGGTATTAATCATTCCTCTCATTTTGGATATTAATGACCAAGAAATTTATTGTATTCGATTTGCAGACGATATAGCTCTGGTAAGATATTCAGAAAAAGAACTGAATTTAATCCTTTAAATCCTGGATAACATTTTATTAAAACTTAAGCTTTAAATAAACACCAAGAAAACAAAAATTATGCTGGTAGAAAATAGAAAGTGGAAAAAAGGAAAGCATGTGTATAGGCGTAGTGAAGTTAGAGAAAGTAATGGAGTAGTTCTGCGTAGGCAAAACTCCAAAAACAATATGGTTTTGGAGATTAGTATCAAGAACTAGGTAGTACGATATAAAAGCACATGCGGAAGTGCTAAATCATGTTCATACGAAAAAAGAACTATTGGAAACTCTTAATGTAAGGAAAAAAACTCATCGGACACTCCGGCAAGACATCTTTATACAAAATATTATGGCATGACATGTAGCTCGTATTCTAGCATGAAGAGAATGGCTGAAGACAAATACATTTGGAGGTCGCTGCTAAGGTGAAAAGTCTCTATGCGTTTTAATTAAAACATTTAATTATAAATATTACGGTAGAATCAGAATAAAATTCTCCCTTGACCGTCAGAATGGCTTCAGTGCCACTATTGATTGATTCCAAGGGTACTTCCATGGTAATATATTATTTGGATTTTTTCCATTGGCATCTAGACCAATTTTAAGTTTAGGCACTTGAATTAAGAATTAGTTATAAACTTATAAAATGTAAGAGATATTCAATTAGTTATATATTCCAAGTGCTTCAGGTTCTGGGAAAGGACTAGTGGAATCAAAAATTTACGAAATATTTATTACTACTGTCGCTTGACCTGAGAGGCTTTTATTTATGCGTGCAATTTTTACTGTGCTCTAATAGCGTTTTATGTCCGCTCTCTTATAGTCTCGAATCTTTTGTTACGCATCGAATAAATATTGACGTTTTCGTCAGCAACGAAAAGTTCCATGTCTCGTAACGAGGTTCGATATGAAAGATTCATAGAGCGAGTCATTAAATTGTTCATTTATAATGCACCGAAAAACCTTCATTTCGTCCATACCGCCTTTTCTCCAGCGACATACGTGACGTAAACCAAAACTAAAACAAATGAGTACGCGCATGAAAAACATTTGGGATCTATTGGTTTGATTTGTTTCGTGATATTTAAATTGTTTGACTCTGACCTGTAATGACTCTGTTCATTAAGTAGAAACTATTTCTAACACCCATTTTACTTTCATTCTTAGTTTCCTAAAAATACTACTTTAATAGCAAAATAAATTATATATATATATATATATATATATATATATATATATATATATATATATATATATATATATATATATAATTAATTCGCACACTTTACTTAAGATGCTCCATTAACAATGCACACATGGTTCCGTGATTGGAGGTCAGTACTCTGCCACACTACACTCACCTGATCCCCGTTTCGTATCCGGGTTTTTGTAGCAAATTTTTTGGCACTGACCTAATCATCGTCACGACCTTCTCGCGCTTCCAATCTCTTCTTTGTACACGATCTATACTTCATAACCTGAGCTATTGGAGCTCGTTATTAAACCGAATTCTACTTTTTTGAATATATATACATGCTATGAAATGTTCTGGGTCTCAACGAGTCTAGCAGATTGAAGTTGTGGTGTAATATGAGCAGCGCGTCCTCATCCTCGGCGGAGTTACAATCCGGACACTTGAGGATTAAACGAGGGGAGGGAGAGAAGGACGTGGTAAGCAGGGAAGCCGTTCACGAAGCGTCCGTAATGAAAATACTGGAGGTCGGGCGGACGAAAGATGATTGTGGCTTTAATTAAACTTGGTTGTCTGTCGCAAAGATGCCTCCGTTCTCCTATGTAGCTCGCGCCGAGATTTCGACTCGCCTGTGCGTCTGAGGAGATGGGTCGCTTTTTTCTTTCTTACTCTCTCTCTCTCTCTTTCTATTTGATTCTTCTGCGCAGTTCGAGCACCTCCAAGGTCGTCATTTTTACCTAGAATTCGAAAATATCGCCCCAGAAACGGTGAGGTAAAAATTACCTGCGATATGAGTTTTTTTTCTGGAATCCACGCAGGCATCTTGCTACGCATACTACGTTTTTCTCAGCAAATACTGTCCTATAAATATTCGTTTGTACTGAGATATTCTCAAAATTAAATTTTGAGGAGGCAAGTTGGAGAACAATAATCCTTCTTTTGAAAGGTGAGACAACGTTCTCGCTGTACAAATATGGAGGGGAATAGGTGTGGTGGGAAAACACGGGTTTTAACGAAAGTTATCTATTACCGTGAAATTAAGAAACTAATACTTTTTCTGATACGGGATTAAACTAAGACTGTTCAGGCTGTTGAATGTTTTTTTCGAGGTCGCTGAGGTCCCAAATATATCAGTAGTAATGGGGTGTAAACGAAGGATTCACTCATTATAGCCGTTTTTTGGAGAAAGTACTGGCAGAAAATTATGACGGGAACTATGGGTAGATGAGAAAAAATGTTTGAGGATATTTTTGATAATAATACATTCTTAAAATATTAGCACAGTGTTACGACTACGATGACCTACCTATGAAGGTACTAGAGATCGAAAATTGATTTATGCACAACTTTTATAAACAACAAACAAATTGAAAGCTCTCTCATACCACCCGGACTTTGGTGACTAGCACTATGACCTGACATCTGATGATGCTGCTAAGCGCCGAAACCCGGGTCGTATGAGAGAGCTTTCAATTTTTTTGTGGTTTGTAAAAGTTGTGAATAAATTGATTTTCAACATGGAATCCCACATAGTTACCAGGGAACTAATTTTATTTGTACTAGAGGTTTGCAATATGCGATGGTAGAAATCGTAATGATTCATTTAAAATGAAAACTGAGGAATTCAATGCAAGGGAGGTGAGATACAAAAACAGGCAGAAAGTTCTCATTCAGATTCACTCACTCAAAAAGACTCATTCAGCAGCCGAGGGATCATTTTTTTCATTCATTTTTTTCATTTCACCATTTTCAACAGGCTCACATCCATCATCCCTTTACCATAGTCTGAATCTAGCCTCCTTCTACAGATTTGCGCAGCTATTTTCTAGCATTTGATTTCCAGGAAACCTGAATGTTTGATATAACAATCTATATACCACGATTATTCTGGCGAGGCTCTTATAAAATTGTCGTTCCAATAATAAGAAGAATACAAACTCTAAAAATTCAGTCGAACTGGAACATTAGAGGACTGGATTGTGGATGAAACATATCAGCGTTTGAGTCTCAGTCAGAATCCGTGTGAAATTATGCATTAATAACTTGGGTTATTAAGTTTGGGCATTGTCGTTTTATTAGCGTGACTTTTCTACTGGTCAGGGTATTTTGATGGAGCATCCTCTCTTTGCTTTAAATTCCATTTTCCGAATGACTCTTCCCCAAGAAGATTTCTCTCGTAAAATCATACTACATAACTCTCTCCGATCTTCCAATACATATGTCATTTCCTATCCTTCCACCGTCTTGCCTACCCAGCTTACCTCTAATAATGTATTTTATAGGTAAATTCTTAAATATATGTCATCATCATTGGTCATCAATCCTCAGA
This sequence comes from Platycnemis pennipes, assembly GCA_933228895.1. NCBI lineage: Eukaryota > Metazoa > Arthropoda > Insecta > Odonata > Platycnemididae > Platycnemis > Platycnemis pennipes. The sequence goes on from OW121851.1 coordinate 37,595,143, forward strand.
TTGGTTTGACGCAGCTCTCCACTAAGTTCTTCTATTGGCTAATCTCTTCATATTCACGTATTTCTTCTCTTTCACATCCTCAATCGCTTATTCCATGTGTCTCGCACATGGCCTTCCTTTGCCATTCTTCCCATCCACTTGTCCCTCGACGTATGTCTTCATCAGGTCATCTTGTCTCATGATGTAGGATATTTCAAGCCTGCCGCGTGAACGGCGGTGAAATTCACATTAATTGCCATGCGAAAAAATTCACCTGGACCGGGAATCGAACAACGGACCTCAGCCAAAGGTGAACCACGGACCTTTGGCTAAGGTCCATGGTTCGATTCCCGGTCCTGGTGCATTTTTTCGCATGGCAATTAATGTGAATGTCTCATGATGCTAAATATATATATAAATAACAATAAAACTGGTCACAGGCCATACCTTTGGTCAACGACCACTTTTAATCCGCGTTGGCTTAGTGAGAATTTTCGACGCTTTTCCGTAGCCTTTTTATAGGGATTTTTGTACTACATGTATTGATATAAATCCACAGGCGATACAGGAAATAAAACTTGGACAAGCTGTATAAATTTAAAATGATTTTGGTTGCTCTTTGGGCAGCTCTACACAAAAGTGTGCCCGATATTTCTACCTAAATACCATAATAAGTTTTGATAACATAACGATAAACAAAAGGCTCTTTTTGATATCATGGAAAAGTTTTATATCAATGTACAAGACAAACCATTATATTATTTTAGGTAAGGCCAAGATGGTGTGAGAATGATTCTTAAGAATATGTTTTCACCATGTGACTCGGTGATAATTCATTTCTGGGACAAATAATGTCGTATTTATTTCATTTTGGGAACTGAATTTATCATACGTTTTATGAGCATAAAGTCTTAGATATTATTTGCTGTACATCTGTGTCTTTCACCAATGACAAACATTACTACGCCCTTATCTTATTTTATCACTGACACCGTTGTTCCACCACATATGAGACTGCTCTAAAGCTTCTCTTTGTATGTACCTGAAATATATTAGTAGTCTTCCATGTAAAAGTAAAGGTGAAGGTGGATGGCTTAAGGCCAACTTTTATGTAACACTTTCAGCACGGTGTAGTCTTTCTGAACGGAAGAAATACGCAAGATAGTTTATTTTTTGCTCAATAACAGTGAATGAATAATAGGATGGAAGATTTAAATATATGAAACAATGTCAGCTTATCATAAATTGCATTGTATATTCACAAAAAAATAAATTGGTAGAGTTATGTGATTTGGGGGTCTTAGAGAATATTACAGAAGGTAATTCATCTGTGTTTTCAAGTCCGTATCTGCACTTACCTATAAGCGCTTCATTTTGGAAGGAAAGGTATAAAGGAGGAGGATATGGGAGGACGACGGGAGTGGAAGGGTAGAGAGAAACCTGGTGGCGAATTAGCGAGACTCGTTTGCTTTTTAAAAGCCAAGGGTACCACGGCTTAACGGTGTTATTTAGTGTATGAATGTCATCTGTAATAAAATATGGACACCAATTTTCAGCATTAGGAAACGATTACAATTACAGCTCTTCTCGTATGAACATCGGTCGTGAAACACCGACATAGGTGATGCTCGAAATTGCGTATCTCACGAGCAATTAGTTCCCTCACAAATCTCCACCTCCGTCGCTTCGCTGCTGCCATCTACTCGGCTTGCGCGATAAACTCCGCGCAGAGACCGTTAATATTCCCGCACGCCTGTCTCCTCTCATTTTTTTTAAAACTCGCTGCCGATTTTTAATCGCAGGTCACGTTGGGCGTCAGCCATAACCCGGTGACCTCTCAGCGATTATGTGCGCGCTGCCCACATTAGACGGAGGCACACAATACATTTTACGGCGGTGTTTTCCCGGAGGCGCGGATTTTATTTTTATGAGAAGGGGGTAGGAAGAGGTTTTCATGGAAACAAATATGGAACATTATCGCCATAAAGACTGGTGGGATGGGGAGGATGACGTGGAGATCGGGGTGAGGGGGTATGGGAGGTGGAAGGGGAAATTGGGATGACATTCTCTCCCGTCATATGCGGCGTTAAGTGGGTGTATGTGGGTAATTAGGACGAGTGGGAGGAGTGAGAATAAAATGAATAGGGCAAGTGCCAAAGGGTGGAACGAAAGATAAAGCTGAGGCAGGGGATAGCCCTACTCTAAAAAATTATGCCTGTCTGGGATGTCAGTGTTTTGAAAGCATGGTTCTTCGGGCAGCCTGAAATCTGACATATCGAGTGAAACATTCGAAAATTTCAATCCAGTTATCTAGATTTTTCAATCAAGATTCCTTAAATATAAATGTATCCTCTCATGCAATATTTCATAAGGACAATATTTGAGTGCCTTTTCAAGACATTAAATCACAAAGTATGCACTAATAAAGCCAATACTGTCGTTTAATTAAGTCAATGCTTCCAGTATCTCACACTAAATCCAGGTATAATGTGAACTTTTAAGTTACTCGAGTTTTGTATTCTTCAAAAAAATTCGTGAATTGCATCGACACGTATTAATGGCAGTTTTATGAAATTAACATTGCTTAAAAATATTTTCAGAAATATTCTCAAATAATTACCCACGTTTTTCACAAATAATAATGTTCTATCTATCTACAATCATCCAAATACTAAGCAAGTCTTAATTATACCAATGCCTCGGTTTCAATTAACCAACTAATGTTACCAATAGAGTAGATCCGTTTTTTGCTCTAACAGCAATTAGAACTGTATTATCAAAATTGATTTTTTGAGAAAATGGTAAAATTTTCACTCACTCAATGTGTCGGGTTTAATTGCATGAAATGGTATTTAACATAATGATTAAACTAGAATTAAATTCTTCCTAGAAAATTAGAATGGCTTCATTACTGGTACTATATCCATAGATTGATTTTCTACTTCACCGCTTATGTTGCTACTGAAATAATATCCTAATACGATTTAAAGAAATAAGTATAAGCGTAGAATCAGTGTTCTGCGTGAAAACATGTGGCAGTATTCACTCATGTTTGTATAAAAAAACGTTATTGCTGAAGACTAATACTCGAGGACATATAAGTGTTTTGTCATATTTAATTGGCCATGGGATCCAAGAAATGATGATAGATGAATGAAACTGAGTGTAAGATAATGAATAGTAATAATGGAATGTAAAGTAAAATAAGAGACAATAAATTCTTCTGATATAGTTAATAGGTGATATATTTAGTTTATGTTACTTTTATAGTATATTATCGTTGTCCTCGACAGTAGCAACAGTAAAAATATAGACCGTTACGTAGTGCCCTTATCAATTAACCTATAAACTTTGAAGCTATAGTCGTTAGTTCGAGTAATATCCACCCTTTCTGAGGATCGCAAGATAAAATGCATATTCATCAGGTGGGGTTAGTTATGATACCTTATGAACAGAGGAATTAAAGAATTTGATTAATAAATTATGCTGTGGGAATGAATAATTATATTAAAAATGTCTGCTCATTGGAGCGACAAGTTTTATATTTTATCTCAGCACTATTAAAAAATGTATTCCTCACTTTAAGCATCTTTTTATAAAATTTGCATTACTTAAGCAAAAATATTTCCAAAAATATTATCAAAAAAGCATCTACGTTTTTCACAAAGATTTAATAGAAAAATGTTTTGGGCTTTCTGTCAATCTACATTCATCAAATTACTAACAATGTCTTTATGACTCAAATACCTATGTTTTAGTTAACCAAACAATGTTACCATTTTACAAATTTTATAATTAACTCATCGCAATTTTTATTAAATTTAATTCTCATTTGAGCGTTTTCAATATTGTCATCAAATAAGTACTTATGAAATTTATCTGCTTTAAAAAATTTACAATTTTTTGAAAATTAAAATATTCACAATTTTTTGAAAATTTTCCTGGCGCCACTCGACTTGACTGCAGTAAAGAAGGAAAAAAATATAATGTGATCTTGAATTTATAAAACATAATGAATCATTTTGTGCGAATAATTTTATAATATTATGAAAATATATGCAAATCAAATCAAAACTTATCTATTGTTTTCTATGTACTGCAAAGGGAAGAACCTTTAATGGGTAGCAAAACCATCGCACCTACGTGAAAATTCCACCTGGCCTGGTAACCTTGGTCGATATCACGTGAACCTAGCCTCCTAAAAGACGTATGTTCGAATTTCACCCATTCATAGTTTACAGTATCTATAATCAGGATGTGAGAAATGTACCCCTTTCCTACTGCTAGTGGAATAATACATTGATATAATTATCTGTCTGGAGATACCCTCCGAGAGAAAACTTGTGGCAATTAGCAGGGCGTATTTCGAATGCAGTTATTGACACTATTTTTGGTTGGAGTAAATTAAAACAGAACTACTTGACCCATATTATTTCTATGTCATAATTGCTGCCTATGCGATGCACCATAAAAAGATACTTTTTCGCGTAATTATTCCTTTTATTAGTATCTTCTGCAGATTAGTCTTGATAATATGGAATAATAAATTTAGTGGGGGAAAATGGAGAGTGCTGTATTAGTAAACTAGGCTGAACTTCTCATTTCTCTCAAAATAGGACGCGGATTCAGAACAAAGGCCACGTTGGAGTAGTGCAGGGTCACACTTGTTGACGTTGACGCGCGTGAACGTAAGGGAGTGAGGAGCAGGGAGGAGGGAGATGCTTGGGTGAGAAATACGGGACAGGCCAGATATTACGTCTTCACGAGGGCAATAACGTGAGATGGTTGGCTGAGGGTCCACATTTTTATGACGCCGTACGGATGGGTGTGACGAGGATAAGGGGAAGAGAGAGAGGGGGAGAAAAAGCCGTTGCCGTGGGGAATGGGGAGGGGGAAAGAAGGGGAAGAATTAGGAAGAGGGGCGTTTGACAGGAATACCAACTTTAGAGCTGTGCGGTCGAGAGATGAAAGGATTTGCATCACCCCAAGACTTGCTTGTTGCTTCTGAAAGTTTTTGTACTCCTAGGAAATTGTACCAGGAAGACTGTGGTCGACGGCTCTCGATTCATCCTGTATTAATAACTAATTTCTACAATAGTGAACGTCAGTATTAAACTCAGATTCTGAATTTGTAGAGCTCGGATAACTCGTCCTTGGCTGTGCTATACTGAAATGCTTCTCGATATGAATCTTCATGCCACCCATGATTGCATCATTTTAATCGATCTCATGTGAATGAACATGTGATTTCAGTTCTTCAAATTCTGCATGGTCTTACAAATCACTAATATCACCGATAGAAGTAATCGGTAGGGATGTTTTATAGAGGAGAATCTCGCGTTATTGATAGTCAGTGTAACAAAGCGACAATATCCGTGATCTCGCGTATGATATATTAGCATCGGGAGAGGACACGACATCCAACACGATAACCTGTCATATCGCTCGATATCTTATGTAACGTGATATCCGATGCCGTGAAATATGCAACATGTCCTGATATGCAATATTCTACATCATGCGATGCGAGATATTATGCCGTATCATTAATTTAGCACATCGCGAAATCAACAATTTACCTCTTTGGTGAGAGCAAGTTAATTCGTTGCGTGATATTCATTTCCGAAGAGGCATTATTATAGTGGTTGTCTTTACTCATATGGCTTATCATATCGGAGGCGTAAGTTAGTCTATTCCAACATTTTACAACCATTTTTACTGCATTCTTCAGTATTTTCATTTGTTACTGATAAGCAAGACGATTTTCCTCGAGAAAATGCAATTGGAAGACTTTAAGAATGACATTTGGAGAAAGAGAAAGAAAATAAGTTGGGTATTTCGAGTGTAAAAGAATCTGAGTATGTGGTAAGGGAAATGGAGGGAGGCAGAAGGAAAATGTGAAGTACTTAAAGGGAGACAGTGGGATGTTCGTGGCTGATTGTGAATGGGAAGCATTGGATGAGAGAGGGAGATGGATGAATTAGACGTTTTTGACTTATTGTGCGGAATGGAAATATGAAAACTTGAATAGTAGGAGCATACAATGAAAGGGTAAGGTTTGAGGGGTCTATAAAATGACTTAGGAGTAATCGGTAAATAAATTTTATGTTAGTGTGAAATCAATTCTTTTTATGTTATGGTGCCCTCTGAAAGATGTTTATTAAGTATCAAACAAACCTAATCAAACTTGAATGAGATACTTCCCTTCAACCACTGAAATGGATGATTTATCTCGTTTTTGTAAGGAATATGGAAGTAGTTTAATATAGATCTATTATTTAATATATGACTTTATGTTTTTATTTACATGCTATTTTCACCTTTGTGGGCCAATACATTTTATGGAGAGGACTCATTCTCCTGTTTGAAGATGGCAAGGATTTATTTATTGATGTTAAGCAGCGTAGCTACATGAAAGAATGGTTAAATTCGGAGTTGTTGGCAGGAATATCACTGAGTAAACGTGAAATGAATATTTTGAAAATACTTTACGATGGTAGACTCGAATCCCGTCTGCCCACTGAAGAGAAAACATGGCATAGCAGTTTGGCTTCTGTATCACCCGGAATGCCTATTTACCTACATTCATTTGATAGCTTGAAGCGCGAAAAAGGCTTTAGTCCCTTCGGAATACCCTGTCTTTACGTGCTCGATAAGCAGCACGCTGAAAGACACTGTGCAAACGGAGGCTATAAATGATGGTTATTTTATGATGGATAACCTCAACAAGGTCGCGCTGGTGCGAATGTAGCCTAGATACGGAAATGCTTGCTAATTTTTATGACACCAGAATTGGTGTCAAGGCTAGATTAGTGAGTTGATCTAGAAAAAAATAATTGAAAGGTACTTTTTATTGCTCATCCTTTACTCATATAACGTAACTGCATCATTATCTCTGAAGCGTCAGTTATCCAGTTATCAGTATCCTATTCAAATATGATTGACGTTTGCTATCCCTTCAATTATCTGCCTTATGCTGTCCCATCTTTACGGGATTTCATGGAAAATGGTCGTTTTTCTTGAAAAGAATTTGATTGAAAAGAATTTAAATCAGTGCATAAAGAATGCATGACGCGATATTAATTGTTCGTTCAGATAATATTCATATTTTTAATTACGCGCCTGAGAGGATAGGAATTGAAATTTTAAATTATTAAAATAGGTAGATCCATGTTATTTTTAGTTCCATGTTGAACGTGCCTCAGCTCCAAAAATGTGATTTGTCCATCATCCTTATGTTCCAAAGTATATTCAATGTTATTTTCCTGCCACGAGAACGGCTGAGAGCTCCCGTAACCCTTTGGTATATTTTCAACCATTCTCAATAAAACTGATCCGAACTAGCCGTAAATCATCAATTTTGACTAGAATCCTGGCTTCCCATTAATGGTGAATAGCCGTAAAGAGGCCGTGACAGGCTATTGCCAATAGTAAATAGTAATTTGAGGGCCGTATTTTGAGCAATCTTAGTTATTATCTCCTCTCTGGTGAATGGAATGTTAAACCATGGGCCCCCATGCGCCTCTTTGTAGAAATATGGTGAAGCCGATGCCAAGTTTCATTCCTGCCTTCCTTGAATAATTCCAACCTTTAAACAAATCCTAAACCCACATCTATGTCACAAGTTAGCTATAATGTCAGTCGTCTCCCGGAATAGTGACTAGATTTTGGATAGTAAGAGTTAATAAGCAATAAAATAATCGATTTTCACTTATGAAATGTGTTTAAATTGTTTATAAAACCATTGCCTGATTTAGATTTGATTTGATCGTGGACCTGTATACCAGGTCGCATTAGTTGCAAAGACATTCACTAACTTAGGACTTTACTTTTCAAAACTATCTTTAATCGCTTTGCTTTGATTTCTTCAGTGCTGAATATATTTTAGTACATATGATTAAATGTAGATTTGCATGTTCAAATTTTTTTTTATTTGATTTAGTGGATAGTGGCCGTTAGGGATTCTCAACTTTTTCCAAGGCGCCAACCACAAACACCAAAGAATAAAAATCTCTACCAGCAACTAATAATACTTCTGTTGAAAGAATATATTTTTTTAGATTTATTCAGCAGTGGTTCTGTTCTATAAATTGCGAATATTTTAATTTCGTGCAAATTTCAAGTATAATAATCTTTGTCAAGATATTTTTAATAAATTTTCGAATAAAATCGTAATTTCTATATGAAGGCTTATGGATTGGTAGCTGCTTGTCTTCCGGGTGTCCTTCCATTTTTGTCCATTTTTCCAGAAAACAGTTTCACCTGCACAGGCATCTTCTGGTGAGTGAAGCCAGCAGAGAATGAAAAGTTCAGACAGAACACTCGGAAGACAAGCTTCTTAAATATCATAATTTGCTCTTATACATACACCACCAAAAATTTCTTCTAGTGCTATCAATGTGACGCCTACCACCGATTTAGATACTCAGTTACGTAGTAGTGCCTGAGGTTGGCAAATACTGGTAGTACGATTTGCTCTATTTTAGCTCGTACAGCTTTCATGAAATATTCACTAACTATTTTCTTTGGATCTGTTTAAAAAATATTTTGCGACTGCTTCACCCCCTATCACACAACCTTGCGGTGGCTCGCAGGTGGTATTACGTGGATGTAGATATTTCCATAGTAATGCCCTTGATTCGTCTGGCGAATCACTACGTACGTAAGTACTCAGCGTTTAACGTTCTTCACTGACCCAGATTGAGAGTTTTCCGTCGCGTCATTTGAGAAAGGAAATTATGGGAGAGCTTGAAATCCCTCGCTTCTTCTGTTTGGATTGGAAATGGGATCCTAGATCCTAGATCCTAGCCGTCCATCGTCGGCTAGTCGCACGTGTTAAGAGCCTAAGCGTTAATCGCCACCCGTCTCCTCTACGACTCCCTCGGTTGAGGATAATCCCCTAACGCCCTCGCCCAAGAAATATCTCGCACCCCGCCCCAACATTGGGTGTCGACAGAGGGTAGTAATGACTTTGACGAGAGAAGAGAACCCAGGAGGTAACTATGACGTTGATGGACCCCATTATTTGGTCTTGTCATAGAGGAGGGGCATAGTAGGAAATTCTGCCGTTGAAAGGGAACGATGCGCTTAATTATTAGAGGCTGATTTGAGACGACACTAACTTGGGATCTCTCTAACCGCTTGCCTATAAGGAAGATCGTAAAACATAGGTGGCTATGTCAGGGCACACTTGACGAGGCCACGCTATGAAGAAATCATTTGATTTGTCATTAGTCTATGATATTAATTAACAAACCATATTTTCAGCAAACAAGTGCTTTGACAACCTTGACAATAACCCCCTTTTGCTGAAATCATTGCTTTTAATAAACAGTGTGGACGACATACAATGGTATTGAATTCCATGATACAGAAAACATAAGATAATTCTTTGATACTACAATAACCAATTATTGAAAAATGCATTAATCATTATCATAAATGCAAAATCATATTCTATATTAGAGTGGCGCATAATTTTATCCTTATGAACTGTAAACGTGATTGATAAATCGGGTTGTCGTGGGTATGTGCTAAGAAAACTGGTTCCCCGTTCGGAGGGACCAAGTTCGATTTTATGCAGTTGCAGACACTCTCATTTTAAAACGGTATATACTTTGGTGTCATGTGGGGAGGACTCCAGGTTCAGTAATCCGTCCGCAAGATGGAACGTTAAACTGTGGACCCCTTGACGCCTTTCTTCCAGAATTTGCTAATTCCGAGGAAGGTTTTTGTACCACTCTTTGTCCGTCACATGCAAAGTACCACTCTCCTTATCCTTCGTACCTATTCAAAATGGTGAAAAAAGATCCAAGTTGCTGGTGATATTCATATAGTAATATTCCGTGGCAGTCACTACTAAAATTCTTGAGAATTCGGCAATATCGAAAACGATTAGCAAATTAAGAATTATGCACAGAGTATAACCATTTATTGCATCAAAGTTGATCCATATGACCCAGTCTTCCATTGGAAGTCTTATTTATACACACGAGTTGAAGAAAACATATCGATGCTATCATTGACATTTTTTTATTTACTTTTAGTATATTGAAGTGCAAACAATTCCGAAAAAGGTGTGTTTCTTATGATATCTTTGCCTTCAATTTTAAATAAATGCCATAGCTCATCAAATCTTTTTTAAGAAATAAATTTGTACTGCAATTTATAATGAGCAGGCGGTCACAAAAATTTATCTGTGGTCTTATTGTCAAGTTGAAGAAAATTAAATTATAAAGGAAGTCTCTTATTTTGGGCAAGTTGAAGGCTTAGGAGGGACATCGCAATTAAGGGAGTATTAACGTGAAACAATTGTTACATAATGAACGTTTTGTAAATAAAAATGGTGATATACTAGGATTTCATTATTTTACTGGCAGTTTTGAATAAGGAATTTTGAAAAAAGTAATTGTATTTGGATATTGTGCCAAAAAAATAACCACGGGTTTTTCAAGGAAAAATATCGTATTGCATGAGTAAAATAAGAAGTGAAAAACGTAAAAGTGTATTATTGATTATTATTAGTGTTCAGTAGTTTAATGCCCATCTATTGCTGCCTTAACCTACTGGTTTGAGTATAACTTACCGTCTAAATTCAAACTATCCACCGTCCCGCGATCGCTACCTACCTCTCACCATTCAATCTAAACTGCCCGTTTCAATCCTTACTCTGCCGAGCTTATTCAATGGCCTTCCCTCTATCACGTCATTCGACAAACACTTATTACTAGCGACATCTAGTCCCTATGCCTTTTTTTTATTTCTTAAATCATGTTTCATTTCTCTCTAGCCATTTTTACCTCTTTCTCCTACGTCTTCATATTTGCCCATCTTGCCGTTCCTATTCTCCTCCATGCCCATATCTTAAAATATTATTTACCTATAATTAGTAATTATATTTTCATCTTCTTTTCTTACGCTCCCCTTTTCGATGCCACGCAATGCCAGAAAAAACAGCATAGTTGATAAAATATCGCTAAGCCAATAATGATGTACGAACAGAGAGAAGAATCTTCAATTCACTCATAGGAGTCATGCCTAGTACTAATGATGTAGATTGGGTGAACAGTGGATCATTGAAGTACAAAAAATGCACATGAATAAATTCAATACTGTTGGATGATGAAATATTATTAGTTCGATCAGTTTATTACAAATGCTATTTAATCTATTTCCACTATTATTTGTCAGGAAAAGGCATTCAAATAGGTTAGCTTCTTTCAAAATAGATACGTATTTAGAAAATATTGCCCCACTTTCAATAAAGAACCCTGAAAAAGCCAGCGTCCTCTTTCAGTCGTGTCCGTTGGCCGACAAAGTCCAACAATTCGTGTGTCCAGCCAACCGAGAGTAGATATGCTCTCACATGTTCGTCCCGAATGAATTGTTCTCTTTTGTGATTCGGACCGAGTGAAATCGTACGAGGCTTCAATAGGCGACACGGTCCAGCCGCGACGCGGGGACTACTCCCTTCCATGTCGACAAGCTGTGCATCTTTTTTCGCCACCAGCTCTCATGTCCACGATAGCTAATTTCATGAGTAGTGGTACAATTGTAGTAGTAGAGGTGGAGATGCCGCATTAGGTTTCATTATTTCTTCAACTGCCCTTTTTTGCTTGTTTGCATGAATCTCTAAGTGTAAACACGTAAGTTTAATTGTATTTAATATATCGTTGCTAGCTTGATATTTAAAAGAAATATTTTATGAATAAAATGAAAAGTCGCTTCGTTAAATACATTGAATATATTATTAAAATTTCCCTGCTGTTGTCATTGCTTAGGTTTCAACCCATTTCAGTTATATCTCATGGTACTGTGACCTAAAGATGACACGATGTGTTAAAACAAGGGCCGTGTCAATAAAGTCAAGAGTAGAATTAACCAAGTGAATTTCCATTTATAATGGATGCCCCACAATGTCAAGTCTAAAACTATTTCCTCAGTAAAACATATATTTTTCAATATTCTTACATTACATGTGCGTTATAATGTTAATCTAGTTAAGAAGCTGTAATGCATGTTAAATCGTCGTGTTTCTTTGCTAAATTAGTTTGTCACAACAAAATAAGAGTATGGTCATTACGAAATTGAAAATGCATACCCAGTTCAGCATTGCCACTTGTCACAATGCCGCACACATAACATATCATTTGAGGTTTATGGCAGGAAGCTGTTGCTACTATGCTGCTGGGTGAAATTTAGGTGTTGAATTGCTTCTTGTTTGTTCCAAATACATCCGGTTACAATCTATGTTCTTCGCCGAGGGATGTTATCACTACTCAAGTTTTTAAATAATTTTATAATTTCTAATTTTTTTGTATATTTTGATACTTGACCAGAGTACCGTTTTAGGTGCTTCTACGGTAAGAGCTAAATTACATCATCTAACCTATACTTAAATCTTATGAAAGTACGATTACCGTACAGAAACGGTGTAATTGGTGTAACGGTGAGTTTATGGCACTATTAATATAAACAACCGACATCTAAGATCAACTATGCCTTGTAGAGAGCGTTTGATACCTTAATGATTAATGAAAATTGAGGGGATTGGAGTGGTGCGGAGGCTAGATTACTGGCTTCCCACCTGCAGGGCCCAGGTTTTAATCCCGACAGTGGCAGATTGTCCAGTGATAAACGGGTTGACTCTTCAGTCCTGTGTAGAGAGAATTTCAAGTTCAGTATTCCTTCCTTCCGTGTTAAAGATGAAAAATATGTAAAACTCCCTTTTCATCCCAAATTAACCAAAGGCCTTGGATATATTTTCAAAAAAACATAATTTTAAACCCAAAACCCAAACCCAAAGATCCCATAGAACAAGTCAGGTATATACCAAATCTCTTGCCCGGAATGCAACGCGTCATACATAGGCCAAACCTACTGGAACCTCAACATTAGATTCAAAGAGCATGCAGCCTGCTTTAGGTTAGGCCATTACCAACAATCATCAGTAGCCCAACATTTGCATTCTGAAGCACAATGCATCACTGTTGACTTTAGGTTAGGCCATTTCCAACAATCATCAGTAGCCCAATATATGCATTCTGAAGCACATTGCATCACTTTTGACAATATAAAACAAGTCGCAGACCATTTATTAGATGCATACAAAAGTATTCATACACAGAAGAGTTGCAAAAACATCATGAATAGCGACCAAAGGCCAATTTCCTCCTGCTTAATATCTCTTTGTGCCCTAAGTAACCAAGTGCCCCCCCTTCCCTCACCTAATACCCCCACACCTCTATTATCTGCCTCCTGATCACCCAATCAATCATAACTACTACCCGCTCCTTCTATTTCCCCTCTTGACTCTGCGTATTTCCTATTCCTCTCCCGGATTGACATTCTCCTCCTACGAGGCCTGCTTGGTGGGCTAAACACCCGGTATCACTTTTTGACGTTGGGCATCCTTTCCCCATCCATGCTCCTTTCCCTGTGTGTGTGACGGGTCACTGGCGAAGGAGTTTCCTCGTAAACCCCGATTGTGTGTGTGTGAATGTGATTCACGAAGGTGATTGTACTTTATGGATGTACAAACCCGAGTGCGTGATTGTCCCTGAGAAAGTGGAAAAAGTCCCTGACCCCTGCATGTATGTGTACGTGTGAATGAGAATCACGAGGGTGACTGTGAATCGTGTGCAAACCCACGTGAATGAGTGCTTAAAAGTTATTATCAATTTTATTTTATATACTTTATTTATTTAATCTTCCTTTTTATTCTATTCAATTTACTCTCCCCAAATTTTATTTTTATTTTTATCTTGCGTGTATGAAGTTTCACTGGCATTGGAGAAATCCTCGTAAACCCTGATTGTGTGTGTGATTGAACTCACGAAGCTGACTGTATTTTGCATACAAACCTGAGTGATTGTGTGAGTCACTGTTCGTTTTTATTTTTACCGTAATTCCCTTAATTTTGAGTTGTACGGTTGTTTCTAACATTATGAGTGTGCAAATGAGTCATTTACTGCCATTTAAATTACCTTGTACGCTCGATTTTGTACATGTGATTGAGAGTTCCCTTACTTTGTATATACTCCTTCCTTCCCTCTCTCCCCCTTTTTATTCCTCTCCCCCCTTTTGAGTACGGCTTTGGGGATATTTTTCTTCATGTGTTACCAATAAATTTTATTTTTAAAACTTAATAATTCACTTTTCCGTAGCGTGCTTGAGTTGTAATGTTAAAACATGCTTAATGTACTGCAGAGCAACAATATTTCACCTACCTTTCCTTTGCTTATTTTTTTCCCTTATGGTCATCAAACATAAACTGCTGACACGTATTAAGGTAAAACAGATGTTATTACTTCATGGCAACACGTTAGATATTCATCCACGGGTCAAATGCAACTAAATGGCTTATATCTGCATAGTGATCAAGATTGTTGATTAGTCAGGCATACATTTAAATATATTTATTTTTACTTCTGTAGCATACATCAACTAGTAATGCTAAAACATGCTTCATGCATATCAGACTAGTCCAACAATATTTCACATAACTATCCTTTTATTTTGTTGACTATTATTTTCTCTTAAGATGTGCGGTAAAAATGACGTTTTAAATCTATAGTACTACAACTCCTCAATGTTTTGTTTTTCTGGCCAAGTCTTGTGTGATACACAGCCGTTCTTAATATATTTTTAACGTCATTGGCTAGCATATTATCTTCGAATTTTTTAAAAGAGTTTTGTATAAATTTCAACCTGTATTATTATAGTTGTTTTTATTCTAGCTCTTCTTATCTCGCTAACTTAATAAATTATCCTTTTCTTCTTTTAATTATCTTTTTCTTCTTAATCTTTTAAATATCTAGCTTGGCTCCTTTGCACAAACTCTAATCATCATCCTCCCTCGCATCGTAAGATCATACCTCAATCGTATAGATCCCAAGTGGTAGGTTCATGTTTTAAATGACGTCTCTAGAATACCTATATTTGCCATGGAAAATTTCAGTGATTTCTATTGGAAATCTTGCCCAGGTATCACTATTGACATTGATGATCCCATCGAGCATACTTTACGGCAGAAAAAGATTGCGACTGCTGAAGCAGTAGCGGGTGATAGATAGTATTTCAAGGCCAAAACTGATGCAAGGCTCTAAAAATGAATACATTCAGTGATTCATTGAAATTGGTCTCGTAATCTGAGAACTCTATGCCTGAATTACCACACTCCAGCACGTTATCTGTGGAAATGGTAGTTGAGACCGTGACATTCAAGCAGACAACCAAGCGTAATAACGTAGTAAAGGCATTTTGCGGCTATTCAGGTAAATGGGTGGTACTTTCATGAGGCAAACAATGAAATATCCCTTTCCATTTGAATTTTAATTTAAAATTTCACGTTCAACAAAATATATCTTTTTATAAAATATTTTTCAGCTCGGATAGTCCGTGATTTTGCTCAAGAATTTGTTTACTTAGGCAATGAAAGCAATAAAAGGATATATTTCTGAAAAAGGTAAATTAATAACATTTAGACTACAACAAATAAATATTCTCCAATATTCCTTTCTTATTAGATTGGTGGGCATTTTTAATAGGTAAGATTTCTTCAAATGTTTATGACTGCTCTGACCCAACTTAAATTTACTAACATGGAAGGAGCACATATACCTTGGCGTTCTTAATATTTACACTATTTAGTTGATTGATTTTCAAATTGGAACTCAGAAATTGAAAGAGTTTTAGAACGAGATAAAAACATTATAAGTACAAATGAAATAATATTTGGATTGTATAAAATCTAAAGAATACATCAAAAGTGCATTTGTTTAAGCTTAAAGTCAACAGTGGAAGCATTCTATCATTTTATCTTATTTTTCCATTTTTACAATTACTAGGCTAAATTTTGTAAGTAATATTTAATAATATATTGTTGATAATTTTACTTAACTATTTAATATTTTTAGTATGAAATACAAGACTTATTTTATTTAAAAATTTGCGGTGAGCGATCTAGATTTTGACTTTTGACAGTAATTAAAATATGTACTCCATAATGCAAAGGATACATTATTATTTGCCATAATTTTTTGCGCTCGGTGAGATTGCCTTGGCTACAACTTAGGTCTGTTTATTGACTTCCTCGCCTTTGTGAGTGTACCAGATTGTTTCAGTCTATCGGACCATGTGCATCCTTCTTTTTGTGTGTCACAGGACCAAAGGCTGCCGAAAGGGGCTTCCCATGAGAAGGTACCGAGGAAACCTTTTGGGTCTGTATGTATAACGGTTGTTCACCTATTTTTCCCGACGGTTCCAAACTTGATTTTCGTTACCCAATGGCTGCACATCGGAGTTTGAATGCGGAAGAGAGCCATGGAGAGGGAAATCACTCGGAACTGGGAAATTCGGTGGATTCTAGCGCAGCTTTACCGTGAAATTTATTTCCGTCCCGGAGATCACAAGGGATCACCCCCCACCGTCCTAACCGTCTGGGTTTCCATAGCCTACCCATCTTATGCAAGGTCACCTTTTGTTCTGTAACTTACTCCTTTTCATATCCACTCCTCTCTACCCTCTACCTATTTCTGATATGTCGGAAGGGAAAGTTTTTTCGTCTCCAACCCCCAGACCGACTCATCCCCAGAATAGGAGACACACGTGGACCCATGGCCCTCAGTTTCCATAGCAACACAGAGTTTGATTAGTTCTTTCACCTCCCATATCTTCAATACCCTATGATATTACGCTTGGTTTCTACGAATCTTTTTTTTCATCACCTTTCGTGCTCCGTTTCGGAAAAAAAGCATTATTGACGTTTGGCCTACATTCCTGATTTTAGAGGGTAAATCTTTGGATATCAAGCTAGAGTGCCTGCGTAGTAAGGAATTTAAAAAAAAGTGATAATGCTGCTAACACGGAAATAGACCAACTTTGTTTTGAGTTCATAAGTAATATTCGTTCAATATCATGAGAAAGGTGATGAAAGGTAACCCCACGTTTATTATGATGTCTTGGTTGTTTACAAGGCAGTAGTTTTAGAATAAGGTGTTACGGTAGGTACTTAATCACATATTTGGCATTTCATCGCATGACTCGAGTTCAAGCCTAAACTACTGCGTGATAAAGCACGATATTTATGCCAGAGTGACTTTTTATTTTCCGGGAGTATTCACCAAAAATTCTACGATTTTCTTTTCTTAGACGGTGTTATTTCCTTAGGTTAATTAGAAGCTAATGATTTATTTATGAAAAATCTCAGACAACTCTGATGCAGCTTCACCGTACAATTGTGTAGGATTTAGCACTGCAGCAGTAGGAGCCATTAATTTGAGAGACGCAGTGAGAGAGAGATAGAGAGGCAGAGAGAGAGAGAGATGTTATGAGTTGTAATATTCCAAGTATATCAGGCAGCATGTACAAGTTTAATTGGAGAAAGGAAAACTTTACATTAATTAAGCCAAATTTAAATATTTTCCAACGATCGTTTGTATGCATGAGCCCAAAGGTTTATAATTTGTTGCCCGAGAAAATAAAAAATGCAAAAAATTGTAAAAACATTTTTAATTTAGCCAAGTCATGGATACTGGCTAATGATAATGTTGTAAGATTCTTTTGTCAGATTTCGTTTTTCTCCTTGTAAAAAAATTTACTCGTTGTTTTGTACTTATACTCATATTATTATTGATTCGGATGTTATTGGAATTTATTGTTTATTGTTAACTACTTAAACTTTTGTGTGAAAAATCGAAGCGTTAGCAATGCATATAAAATTATGAAGGTTGCTTCAACACAAGTTCTCCTTTGAGGCACCCCAGCTTTCTTATTCTCTTATCGTGATAAATTCAGTAATTTGTATTTGTTTTGTTCGAAGGCAATAAAATTTACTACTACTTACTATTTTACGCTTTGGCGAGAATCACAACTCCTGAAGAAGTGTAACAACTAATGAATTTGTTGCATGGAACGAAATTAGTTTTAAATAAAATCTTCTAAAAACGGAGGAAAAATCTGATCACAATTCACCATTTCCCAGTTCCACCTTCAACTGCAATCTTCCAAATCAGGATCGATGTAGTGGAGCTCAAAAGTCACAAAAGAAGTATCCTTTGCAGCTTTAAACTTAGTAAAGGTTGAATTAATGGATGAAGGCGATACTTTGCGGAAGTTGCAAACGTTAAACATTGCAAATGAAACAACTTTGTACTTTCAACTTTCAGCTTTATATGTTCCCCAATGGATTTCGACGACTCAGCGTCATTTTCAAGGGGCCTAAGAGTGGCCAACAGTTGGCCCCCCTTGAAAATGACGCTGAGTCGTCGAAATCGATCGGGGAACATATAAAGCTGAAAGTGGAAAGTACAAAGTTGTTTCATTTACAATGTTTAAAGTTATCAAAGGTTCATTGGATGATCGTTTATGATACTTTGCTGGCCTGGTGACGACAGTCATCGAGGGATAAGTGACCGGGAATAATGTTAAAGGGAGGCCTCCTATGAGATATATAAAGCAAGTAGTCTAGTATTCAAAAGAGTAGATTTATGTAAATGTGATGATGTTAGCTTATGGAAGGATCCAGAGAGCTAAATCAAACAATTCTAAGGATTGTTGACTGATAATAATAATGATTTAATTTTTACTTTCACTTGATTGCCTCCCATCTCATGATTTCTGGTTTGAATCCCTATATCAGCAGAATGTTATAAGGTATACTGATCCATAATTTGGTACCGTGAGTATAGTACTCCGTCCGTTTGTTGTACGATAAACTAAAAAAACCTTGGGGTATATTTGGAGAATAGTCCAATTATAATACCTAATTCTTATAATTCTCTTCACCCTTCCGAGGTTCTCGGAAAAATTTTATGAATTCACCAAGTGACATCGTTTCCTCTTCCGCAGTTATGGAACAATTACACATGGTTCAGCCCTGTGCAAATAATTTTGCTATTCAAAATGTTGGTTGAACTGAGAGTAAAGGTGGATGATGGATGAAATAAGTTGACCCCACAATAGAGGGTCAGAGTTGATTAAATTTCAGCGTAAGGATGTGTGCGTGGAGGTGGGGAAAATTCTCTCCGAGGGGAAACATGACTTTCACCTGCGATGTGAGATGACCGGATGGGCGGTAAAGAGGAAAAGGCATGGCTTTCCGGTGTATGAAAGAGAATCCATGACCCCTAGACTCATAAATGCCATCAACCCGCTTTATGAAATGTGCCCACCGCACGTGATGACCCATCCTACCCCATTCCTTAACCTTTTTTGCGAAAAAGGACCAGTTTTCAGCTTTCTCCTCCAAGGACGTTCTCGGCTGGATAAACTAAAGAATTCTCAAAGCTTTCCTTCGACGACGGTATTATAGCAGACAAAGGCGGTGGAACAGAGTATGGAAAAAATATATTCATCCATTACCTACAAAATTGCGAAAATTCAATTGGCAAAAAATTTTCAGAGCATTTCTATTATCAATTTTTATTCTTAATTCAATTTTGAAAGTGTGCTATATTTTTTTTCATGGGTGTTTTCAAGTCTGTTTCCGCACTAATAGGCGCTTCAGACCGGGAGGAAAGGTATAAAGATAGGAATGGAAGGGATAAATTACTTTATCATTATCATTAGTAATCAATCCTAAGATTGGTTTGACGTGGATCTCCGCTTGTTTTCTTGTCGGATTACCGCTCCATATTTATCTCATCTTTCTCATAGCTCTCTACTTGTACCAAATTAATAAACTACGTCTTTCTTTTCCATTAATTCGATTCAATTTTCTCTCAAAGACTGTTTTTATCAGGGCATCATGTCTTGAGCTATGGCCAATATGGCCAATTTGGTTATCCCGCCCTCTGTCTAACTTTTTCCCAACTATTTTCTTTCCTATCACTTTTTCAACTTCTTTATTTGTTCATCCATTCACGTCTTCATCATTCTGATCTTACACTATCTTCATCTTCTGTAATGCCACTTTTAAAATGCTCCCAGTGTAATATGTTCGAAGGCTGCCATCGTTCATACCACCCTGCGGAAAACAAGGGGGCATTTTCAGTTGTAACTAGATTCATTTTTGTTTCATTGCCGTCTTCACCTGTGCTAACCTGTTTTCTACTAAACTATTTTTTCTTCTGTAATTGATGGTATTTTTGCAGCCTAAAATTAATACAATTTATTTTATGAAGGTTTTTTTTCCTGATTCCAACAATGGTAATTGTCTTTGCTCTTACTCCTGAACTCTTAATGCGCCTTTATTTTTTGAACCTTTATTTGCCACATCATAAATGTCTGAGATAGCATGACTTAGTAGTGTCAAGAAGTTTCAATTGGAAGCATTAAGGATCTAATTTGCCGATGTTCTACCCACCAATATGATTATTTTTTCTTGCCTGTGTGATATCTTATTTTTCGCGGGAAGGAAGACGCTTGAAAAATATTCATATGGCAATCTAAATTTCTATTTAATCTTCCATCACAATAAAAAAAGTATCTCAAAACGTGGTTATTGTTAATGCATTACTATTTTCTACAAAATATTGCAGGTTATTGAAAAAAATACGTTGGTCGCTTCCATTGTGATTAAATAAAATACAAGTTGTGTTTTTTTCAATATGCTTGTCTCATTGTCCTGCAAAGTTATCACCGAACTCCATCAATTTCATATTTGATCTTGCCTACTTGCATTTTTTTAGCGTTTGCCTTATGAACTTCTTGTCGATGAGGGGAATAATTACTTTTTCACAGTTCTTATGGTTAATAAGTCGACCTAAAAATTGCGATCGAGCGTGATTTCTGCGTGATTTCTTTTACGCCGTAGTCAGTGAGACTTCTCCACCTACGTGTGAAGTGACATCCGGCGTGATATTTCTGGGAAAAGCGGCCTATGGAAGCGTGGTGGGCGCTTAAAACGCTCGAGAAATGAGAGAGGGGGAGGGGTTGGATAGATCGATAGGATGAAAGGGGAGCAATCGGCACATAAAAGTGGACGTGATACTTGGTGGATTCAAGGCAAATGGAGCGGACTCGTGAGCCGTATGCAAGCGCTTTCCATTGCGAAGTGGGGCAGACGGTGCGTTTTGAGGAGACAAGGGTGGGAAGCAGGGGACGGAGTGGACATTGGACCAGCCAGTGGAGCGGAAGGGAGAGAAATTAGGTTAAGAGGGGAACGAGGTGTTGTCCACGTAAATATGTACCCACTAACCCCTTGATGAAACGTAAAGAACTGAATAATTTTTTTTAAAGGTGGAATCACGATTCTCCAGTCATCATCATCATCATCCATGGTGACAGGAGACACACCTGACGGGTCGCTGAGTCATACTAATTGCAGACGGTCATTCACTAAATACCTCTTATGACCTTAAATTAAAGTGAACTATCTTCAATTGCGGAAAAAGGAGGAAGATCATTTTACTAGGAATAATATCATTCTGCTATGTCAATCGTTTCAAAAATCTGATCTAAGATTCTCCCGCTGCTTAAAAGGGTGAAAAATACAAACGATTATACCATGACCTAAAAAAGGGAAATTTTAATAGCATTTTCATACGATTCGAATGAGGATTCTATTGACTAGCTTACTCTCACCTAATAGAGTGATTACCATGATATACTGGCATAATATTAGTGGTCCTTAAGTATTTCAAGAGATTGTATTGTATTTAGCCCTGAGATTATTTGCATTTTGATTTTTCTGTCGATTAACCCCTTCATATTCGCAGGTATTTTTTCCCTTTAAGGTATATGCTTCAGATTTCAATAATATATGTCGTAAATATTTATTAGTACTTCTCCTAAAATCAAACAAACAACAATCTCTATTTTTCACAGTTTTGTTGCACTATGCATTTCAGCACACATAGTCATCTTCAGTGAAAACTCTCATTTGTATAGTTAGATGAATCCGGGGGTTGAAACACGAATTCCATTAAAATTTTTCATAGAGTGAAACTGTTGTTTGTTCGAGTATGTATTCCTTCCACTATATGAAGCCTGACCTTATTCAACGGTTCCGGCCCCATAATATTTTCTTTAAGGTTATACCATGCCATTATTTCCCTTCTATTTTCCCTAAATTACTGTCTTCATCGGACAACCACATTTTAAAATTAGCTTTTCGATGTTGTCCCACTTTTAATTGAAAGATTGATTGGACTTCTCTTTCCTCCCAATCTAATTAGATATACTTCTCGAGTGCCAGAGTCAATGAAGTGGAGTTATATGAACATGTCGATTGCCTCCAGCTTTGAGGAAATTTTCAGGTAAGCCTTATTCTTAAGTTTACTTATTAAATAACTTGTCTTGAAATCGGGTCAGAGATATAATTGCTTTTATTTTTACTGGGGGAAGAATAGTTACCTGCTCTATGATAAATGAAAATTGGCGTCAATAGTAAGATGTTAGGACATTTTGGTGAAATAATTAATGAATTTCAGAAATAATGTCCAAATAGTTATTTTGGTGAAAAATTACAATTCACTAAATAGCAAAAGGTAGAGGAATGCAAACATATATACATGAGTGAACACTGGATGAATCATTCATTGGCAATTATGTATGGCTACTTGTTTAAGGAATCAACTTGGAAACAATTGATTTGGTTAAATTGAGTTAAACCAGTTTAACTCAAATAGGAAAAATTAAAATACTTGGAAATGTAATTTATAAAAATCATATTGAAAATCATATTAAATCATGAATGAAGTGCATATTTTCAGTGGGGGTTGTAAATATTTTTCCTTGATTTGCGAAAGGTAACCATGCTAATTTTCTTCATCTACGTGGATTTTTAAGAAGAGTAGAGAGGTAAAGGGTGGTTAAGGGAATAGAGTAATTATGGAGAGAAACATTGCGTCAAATTCTGCTCCTTCTTCTTCTGCAAATTCTTCTCCTTCCTTCAACGAAAGGACCCTGAGGACCCCCAGTGTCCTGTTTTTACAATAAATTGGACAAAAGAGTGCTGAACTTGAACCCAGTGGCTTCATACAGCAGTAGTGTAGGGGCGAGTTAACGAAATAAAAATTGAACTATTCCCGGGATTGGAGTCTGGAACCTCAGATATAATACGTATACTCCAGTAAATGCATCTAATTGATTTCCTGGAAAAGTAAATGTTTCCCCGTATGATAAAGAAAATAATTGATGCATAAGTAAATAAGCAATAAAGAAGGAGTGGTACCGTAAGGGCACCTGAATAAAATGGTATCACGCGTAAATTTTTTGCTATGTTTTTGAAGCTATTGCCAATATTTAGGCACCAAATTATTTTGCCCAAGGGTGAGGTGCTATATTATATCCCAGAAATTAATTCAGCATATTTGGCAAATCACATAAGGAACATGTGTTCATTCGACCCATTCCACTGTCTTTGCCGTGTTCGTAACATTCTGCAAAATTCCCTTCCGTATGTGAAGCGAAATTCATCCGTCATCTCACTCGCCAGACGAGATTGAATAATAGGTTCCGTTCTCGTGATGCTATTTCCCCTGCCCTCTAAAGGTCAAGGGAAAGCCTGAATCGAGGCGTGAAATAGGTCGTGGTTGCTCGTGGACGATCGGAGTCTGTCGTCCGGAGGAAAATATAAATCAAGAGCACACTAGGAATCAATTGACTGCGTGAGCGACGAGGGGTCCAGCATCTCACTGGGTAAAGAGGTCGCCGGGGAGGCGGAGTCAGGGGAGTGGTTGAGGGGGAGCCAAGAAAGGGGGAAATATGAGCGAGGGAGAGGGAAAAGCAAATGCTAATCCAACAGCATGAAAAGGAGAAAGGTTGGAGGGCCTCTGGGTCCAGTGATAGACGGTCCTTCACCGAATCCTTCTTATAAACTTTTATTCTAGGCAATTTTATAATATCACTGAAAAATGGAAATTTAATCTCTAGCAATAATCATCTTACTATCAACTGAAATTTTATGCATTGAATTTTATCTACTACGGCCAGTAGATATCCCTCAAAAACGTAGTATTTGGTCCGGTTTAACGCTCGCTTATGTCACAGAATAGTGACTGTTATACTGGCATTCAATAAGCTCAGATAACATATGCACCTTTATTGTTAGTTTAACTTCACTTTATTAGTTATGTTAAAACTCTTGTTTCATATTTAAAAATATCTCCGCTCATTTTTTACGTCATTGTTTGAATATGTTTTATATCGTAAGAACAACAAAAAATGGAGGTCAAGTGTGAAGCATAATTATCCTCTCATATTATTTAACGTATTTATAAAAAATCTTCAGTGTGAGAAATCATATTTGCCGCGGTTGCTCGTGTAATTTGAGCCCATAAGTGTGGATGGAATATTAAAATGTTACGTTTCCATGTTTATAAGAAATTTACATTTCTTGTCTTTACTGCACACGAGCAAGACGAATACATAGATAATAATTGTGTAGCAAGTTTTAATTTACATCTTTATCCTTGACAGAATGAAAAAATATGCTATAATGTCCCAGAACAGTAAAAGTAATGAACGCTATATTTTTCCTTAAATTTTTCCATTACTGAGATCATTTAAGTTTTAGAAATTTGGAAAGTATGCTAAGTTTATCCCCACATGTTACTTTTCCACGAGGATTATAACATGGTCCAAGTTCTTTAAGGAGACTCAGCGCCTTAAAATATCCAATACTAAATGTTTAGCAAAGTTACTGCATAATATTGGCCACTAATTCTTGCTTAGAAATTGGTCCGTTTTATTTACCAATAGTTAAAATTAAATATAAAGTAAGAGTGTTTATGACGTGCCAATAAAACAATCATGAATAAGTATCTCAATATTAAGAGTTTTCCTTGGACTAATATGACATAAATTACTGCTTTACAGCAGTTGTTGATCAGCACATTAATGTGCCAACCTGCTGATAGTTTAAACCACACTTGTAGCATGAATGATTGTTTCTCTTTAGACTTAAGTCCAAATTAGACAGTATTGTTGTAATTAGAGTATTAGAACCTAAAACAAAATTTGTGTACTACTTCAAACAGTCTTAAAACTAGAGTAAATTCTCTAGAGAAATACAAAGTCAGGATTTGAAAAGAAAAAATTGATGTTTTGATTGACAATTGATTCGCTTGTAATGGCATAAACATTTAATGGCCCCATTAATCACAGGGCCACGAAAAAATATAAAATTGAGAAAAAATTAAGATATTTCCTATGCTTAAGGCTCCACATTTATAAGGGGAATGAAGGAAATAGATGATGTTGTGGAGAGAAATTAAAAAAATGAACTTATATAATTTGAAAATAGACATATTTAGATTATAATATCCGGAGAGAAATATCTGCTCCTCAACGTACGTATTAATGTACCCAAGAGTTGCCTTTCTCCAACATCCTCTCCACTTACCCTTCATCTTCCCCTCTCCTGAACTTGGAATGACGTCAACAGAGTGGCAGATGGACTTGGGAGTTTTTACCTCCCCTCCTTCTCACCCCTACCCCATCGACTCTTCTCTGTCCTGATTGTCCCTTGTGTATATGTCTGTCTCTGTGTGTGTTCGGTCGCCACAGGAATTGGATTCCTGACTTGAGCGGGTCAATTTGACTAACTAAACCGGGTCGGCCGCCTTTATTTTTTTCTCTCCTATCGTTCCCTTGCTTTCTTATTATGCCTAAACCCCCACGCTACGGCCGTCGGTCAAATGCTGGAAATGGATGCACCGTTCCCTTTTTAAAACCTTCCTATCTCGCGCTCCAGAACTCCATTTGCCCCCATTAGCTCCCACAATCCTCTCCTTCGGTATTTTTTTATCAGCTTCTCTTTTTTTGTTTTATCTTTTCGTAATGCAGTTTTTTTTGTTTCCTTTTTCGACTCTATCCCAGACTGGGATTACGGGAATGGATGGAAACGGCTACTTTAGGGTATGGATGCCGTTCGTTTTAACGTTCCGTATTTGTTTCCTCTGTCTCTTTCGACCTAAAGCCCAAGCAGCGATCCACTCTTCTTTTGGTTGGATTTCTTCGTCTGCTTTTGTGAATATATCAAATATCCCTCTTTATTGATCCCTACAATTTTATTTTTTAAATAAAGCGCTTCAAGATTTTGCGCGTAAACTTTGACTCTTTTGGTAAAGAGGCGGACCAACATGAATATCGTACCGTTAAAAGTTATCAAAAGTGTATGCTTTATGCAATTTTACAACATCTTGTCATCGTACTATCTGGTGCTAATTGGTGCTTAGAGAGTTCAACCGCGAAAGTTGCATCATTTAAGCAGCGGTTTGCAGAAAAAATTCCTAAATTGTTAGGTAACCATGCGAAAAATAATCTACAATTTTAAATATTATTATCTCCACAGTTCCCACCATTTTTGCGAATACACCGTTCATGTAAAAATACCCAGACGTAAGGAATGAATCAATACCAAACTCGTATTTGTGCCTAATAAGCAATCCTATGGTTGATAAATTTAACACTACTTTTGTGTAAGAGAAATTGAAAAATTGGTACTACTTTCAAGAAATTCTGTTAAATTAATCTAGGAATGAGGCAAATTCTCATGCCATGAAATTTGTAATTTCACATTTTATTATTATTATAAATATAGTTACAAATCAACCATTGGTCGGGTTATGTACCTAAATATTAAAATTCAATAAAAAAACAAGTTTCTAAGAAACGTTATCATAATAATAACATGAAAATATAAAAATCACAAAAACATTAACCTTATGAAGCAGAGAATTGTATAAGTGTTATGCAAATATTTATCCTTGCGTTTTATGCATGCAGGGAAATCGCTAAAATAGCTATATGCCTGCGTATAACCTGAAGATTTCCAGGTGAAAATATAAAAACCATAATATAGAAATTATATTTAAATTTTAAACCAAGGAGAAGTAAATAGTCATCTCAACGATAGCATTATTACGTCTGTTGTTTCCCTTCATTGCATTAGGAAAAATTATTTTTTTTAGCTTCCTTTACTTCCTAGCTAATTTAGTCAGTTTTAAAATATGAATAATTAAAGTCTCTCGAAGCCTAAAACTTTTTCTTTGACTTATTGAAAGAAAATTCTTGGATATTGAATCCAACTTCTTATACCTTAGTAACGACTTCCACTTATATTTTAATCCGGCTCTTTGTCGTTTTATCGATCAATCACTTTTCATTTCTGTTCTATTCATGTCATATATTTGTGTCACATGATCAGTTTTAGGGGATTTAATTTCTTGCAAAGCTATTTGCGAGGAACCTGGGCGAAAGGTAAACAAAGTTGATATAAATAGAGGACTCATTTGCTGCGTTTAATTGTTGCTCATTTCAAGCCAAGTGCTACATTTGTGGTTAATTAACATTGAATTAACCATTAGTTGTTAATAAAATTTAGAACGGTATCAATTTTATGTTCAGATCTGTGGTATAATATTTCCGTTCCCTCTAGAATTTTACATAAGTAACACTTTTGGGATTATATCTACGATGCGGTGAGGAATAGTTAACGCTCAGG
This sequence comes from Platycnemis pennipes, assembly GCA_933228895.1. Classification (NCBI taxonomy): domain Eukaryota; kingdom Metazoa; phylum Arthropoda; class Insecta; order Odonata; family Platycnemididae; genus Platycnemis; species Platycnemis pennipes. The sequence continues at coordinate 37,622,513 of OW121851.1, forward strand.
TTTCTTGAATTTTGAGAGCGTCAATGTAGGTGGGAAACTGACGGCATGTGTATCGAGAGATTTTTGACAACGTCAAAAAATAATTGTTTATTCAATAATTGATGAAACAGCTCAAAGTAAAATAATTTCTTCAATAAAAAGACTAACCTCATAGCATCCTTTCAAACCATCCCTTATACTAAAATAAAAATCGGATAAGGACAAACATTGGCGGTCTCAATTTCGGTTTAAACATTTTTGACGATGATTTCCGATCTAGCTGTTTAATTTTATTTTTTTAAACATGGATAGCGAGGAAGAAAAATGATGTAGGAGTGCTTTTCAAAGCTATTAGGTAGCTTTGCATGAAAGAATGGAAATAATTCCCTTAGCTATTTTATAGATGTATTTTAACTCCACAGTTTTTCCATGAAAATACTCAACGAATCATCGGATGCAACATGCGACCGTACAGCAGTAATGAAGATCGATGTCACGAAATTTTACGGTGAAATGGTATATTTGAGTGACAGTTTATCCTGGAAATTATCCATCTCGGCAACACGCATATCATTAAAGTGTCGAGGCAGTGTATATACATCAGGATGTTTTCATCCGAGGTCTCCGAGGTCTTTCCGTATGGGGTTAATCTTTCATTTCTTCATCACCAAATTTTTTTTCCCTTTAGGAAACCATTTATAGCGTGACATCCACTTTTCCGCAGCAATATTGAGGGATGTTTTCAAATATTTGATTTCAATATTTATAAGCCTTATTCAGTATTTACATCTACATCTACATAATACCCTGCAAGCCACCATAAAGGTGTGTGGCAGTGGGGATTCCTTAATTTCATTTATTTACATAAATGACTATCATTTATTTACATAAATGACTATCATTTATTTACATAAATGACTATCATTTATTTACATAAATGATATTAACGAATTATTTTATAAAGTAATTATGTGTTATATAACTTTTGCTATAGTACTATATTAGTAAGAATGAATGCATTTTTATTTCTTAAATGTTGTAAACATTTCTCAGTATGGAAATATTCAGTCTCTTTCTGACTCTTAACGTCAATACACTTGTCCATCGTTAAAATATTCGACTTTTGGCAAAGAATAAGGAACACTTGGAAGCCAGGTGATTTCATTCAAAAATTGAAATACTATGTGTGAATCGTAGCTGATGCAACCACTCAAACTACAGTTAAATGATATTTCAGTTATGTCCCCCACAGGTAAATTCAATTACAATATTCTGGCAGAAACAGTGTTAATCAAATCTTATATGGTACCTATGAATATCATTACTGTAATATTTTCATTGACGATATTCCTCATCATTATCTTTAAATTCTAAATTGGAAAATTGCATCCATTTACTATTCTCTATCATTTTCTAGCCAAGATCTAAATGCTTCTTCTATCTTAAATCCCACATTATTTGCCCCATGTACGTTTACATACATTGGTCATCCTTGATTTGTCTTTTCTTCAAAATTTTAGTCTATGAAGTTCTCTATTACTCGGTCCGATTCACTTGAATCTCACATACTGTAACTTGTTACCTGGTGAAATGCTCATCATATCTGAACAATCCTTACATTTTGACATTTTTAACGGTTTGACGTAGTTCTCCAATAGTATCTCCTGTCAGCTAACCGTTTCATATTTATATTATCCTGCCTACCCTTTCACATCCTTGACAACTTGTTCGATATATCTCATGTGGGGTTCACTTTTCCATTATTTTCTTTCGCTTTTCTCTTGGCTATAGTCTTTATAAGGCCATATTTCCTCATCATATGGCTCATTAAGTTGTCTCATCTTCTTTTCAAGGATAAAGCATTCTATTTTCTCCCATTTCTTCATAGGATTCTTAGTTTTCATGTCGTATGCTGACGCACGCTCTCCTTTCTAGACTTATGACTCATCTTCCTATTTTATGTATATCATATTCGTCATTATTACATCCAAGCCTTCCACCTCGATTGATTTTAATTTTCCCCTCCTTTGTTACATGCACCCCTAATCTGTGATATGTCTTATATACTCAAGATATACTATTTGTACCGTGATATTAACAGATGTATGTTGAAGCCATGATGGTGTTATCAGTCAAATTCAGTATGAAAACAGTAAAAAATGTCCTTTACCTACTTTTTATCAAAATATAAAATATTTACGTAACGTTACCCTATATCATTAATATAAGGCGTTGTATATTATTCACATGCTAGTAAGTGAAGCTACTTTGAGATTTTTAATGAATTTTTTAAACCGGCCACATCTGGGTAGTTTAAGCTGTGGCGCATACCTTGTCTAAATGTAAAATATTGCAGTATTATCTGTGATTTATCACGTGATCGAACGCACATTCACGCAAAGGAAGAATCGATGGATGTGGCATTTCTTTTTCGAAATGGCTTTTCATTCAACTAAATGGCTACGCAGGAGATGAACCACAGGAGAAGCCAGCGATGGAGGGAAATTGGGAAATGAGAGAGTGGGTGAGAGAGAGGGAAGAGCTAGTATGTTAACTCCCTCCTTAGTTGCTGTTTCGTTCGACCATTATTAGTAATTGGGACCCAATTATTCCACGTGAGTGAGCTGTGCGAGTTCAATTTTTATTACCGAGAACATGCAAAACAATATTTTTTCATCATATCACTCCTGCTCACCCAGTTACTCTTTTTCTTTGCCTCCATTAATATATTTTTTCTTCGAAATAATGGCCATGATATATTACTTTTTTTCTAACTGTAAGTGAAACAACAAACGCCTATTAGTTGAAGATTCCGGAATGAATTGCAGGTCAAATAAGATTGCTTTTCCTTGTGTAGATCACCGTCTAGTCATATTTTCTTTGATTTTCTTCCATATCCTTGTTTAATTAATGGAACTTTTTTGAGGGTTCCCACTGTTGATTTCATCCCCTTGATGTATGCATCAGAGGAAGAATAAAAGTTATGCTATTTTTTATAAATAAAATCAGTTCATTGCGACGGCGTTTATTTTTCTTCCAGAGCTTTGCAAATATCCCCTTTAAAGGTTTCGAGTTTTTACCCCTCTAACCTCGCGGTACCCGGGGAGGCCGCGTATTGTAAAGATCATTTGTTTAGTCATAGATATGGTGCTAAAAGGGAGGAATTATGAAAGTACACGGAGAAATTAAGAAACTCGTCGTCGATATAGCGCAATATTTAGTAGCGTTCTCTTGAAGTAATACACCAAGGGTCTCATGGTTTGACATCCCGTCTGAAGAATAAAATGCTGAACATGAATGTCTCATAACACACTCAAGTAAGGACTGGTATGCTACTGAAATGTCTACCACTTCTGCTATTCGGGCCAGAGATCACGACACAAGAAACCAATGGTCAAGTCATCGAGCAAACCCGATCCAAAAATGCATTTATCATTTAATTAAACCTTTATTTTCAGTGATATTATACCAAGAAATTACTCCATCTCTTAAAGATGAAATTATTAAATTATGCATCCATATTTTACCAAGTTAGCTATCATATTTAAATAAAATGTTGCATCTTGTATTGCGGGCACGGTGCTCTTCGTTTATCATGCTACCATTACCTTAGTTTTGGATTATTAAAACAATGAAGGATATAAACAATGAAGGATATAAACATCAAAGTTACGTAAAGAGGATGCTAATTGATTAAGAGTAACTTCATGGCAAAAAAATGTTGATGAAAATCCTGAATGAAATAGAAATGAAACTGCCAAAAAGTAGATAGCTCATTTTAAGCATTTAGATTTCAAATTATTTATTAAGTTGACGGTATGTAGCATATAGTCCAATGGAATCCTATTTAGGTGTATCGATAGATTTTTTCCGTATGGTACTTGGGCTCTATATAAACTTTGAGAAGGAGAAATTACGAGTTGCTATGGCTTAGGTTTAGACATGAGATTAATGGTGAGAAGAAAAAATATTTAATGTGAACTAATGTTACTCTATAACTTCAGGACTGTAGGCAAAATATATGGAATGAAAATATATAATCACGGGAATTGATGAAAATCTGAATTGTTCCTAATAAACTAAGTGTTAGTGTGAAAGAGTAGTGAAGACTAGTTAAAATAAAATTATCTCGTTTTTCATTCACAAAACTTTATATCGCATCCAAAAAAGCATACATTTTCTTAATAATTATGTTTTATAATACTGTTCCATTCATTTTATTTTCTAAAATGATCAAAGCGTAAAACATTTTAAAGGAAAAACTAATTGATACTTGTAAAGCCAATTTGCCCCATAGGGAAGATAATTTTGATTGCTGCTGGCAGTTTCATTAGTAGCTTCTTTTTTTTTCTTATGGCATTTCACCTTCACATAGTCAGGTTACACTGACTTGCTTAAATGAACTGAAATGCTTAAAGGAACACAGGTGCCAACACTGAGTGATAAAAATGCACTTCCACTAACGATCTAGCTGGCTGTGCAATGGTGCGTGGAATAAAATTCTTTTTGAAAGCCACACTTGGGCCGGTACTTTGGAGCACTTCAAGAATAAATTTCTGGTAACTTCTGCAAGTTGTTTTGCTATCTCGTTCTTTTTCGTTTAACGTACCCACTGCATTTTTATTTTTCGTTATAGCAGTCCATAATTGTCGGCCAGTCGTAATGGTGCTGAAAGTAAGCCAGGCATATCCATTCTCTCACGAAGGAACTTGTCATCGTAGATTGCATTTAGCTCCTTTTTGGTAATATCTTGCAAATGAAAACACAAGTGTGCTCATCCCAAAGGATTTTTTTTGCTGCATGGGTTCGTACCTGGTACCCTTTTCCCACATAATGTTGGTTTACGCCTCAGTTTTTTGTTATTTTTATCCCTAATAGTACTTTTTCTCACTTTTGTTTTGGGTTTCGCAGTTGCATAGGGTAAATGGAGAATCAGAAAAGCCTTATGCTATGACTAAAGCTTTAAAATGTTCCTTTTCGGAAAATTCCCAGCCCTAAAGCAGAGATATACCTGGAATTTACATTCGCACTCAAATAATCTCAGTCTTTTCCTATCCGAGTTGCTATGCTTATGTTATTTTAAGAGATGAATTTCAGTGTGTAGTTGCCTGATTTGGTGGCTGACCGGCTTCAAAAAAGAATATGTATTTTTGAAAATCTAGAGATAATTTTGCTGTTGAAAATGTTCACATTCCCGTAATCCTCTTGGCCAATGGAGCCAATAATTCTATTAGTTTCACATTTTAACGCAGTATTTATTTTTTCTCAGTAGAGCATAACGAGATGTGCCTGTTGCTGACAAGTTAAGTATCTAGGATCAAATGTAGAGAGAGATTGGTGCTGAACACCGAGACTTCTTATATATTCATGTATATGCTCAATGCTGTCTTTTCTTCACCTTTTTTGTCGTGATATAGCTGTGCTTTTGTACACAGTAGTTGTCCTCAGTTTATTTCCGACTAATACGCGTATTGCATATTATTATCTAATCCTCCTTGTTACTGTTACAGGATGATTCTGACATTTAAAAATCGATTGAAGTTTAGGGAAACCGACATGTGTTTTTATTTTTTGAATATGAATTAACGTTGCATTTCCAAGTCAATGTTTTTCTCTCAGCAGTAAGAATACACAATATTGGAACTGTAGGTAAACTTTCAGATTCTCTTCAAAAGTTGTGTGAAACAGTTTTGCCGAAGTAAAACAGTGAAAACAAAGAAAAATCGGCATCCTTTTAGAGAAATTTTGACCAATTATCTTTTTTGCACATCAAGCATTTCAAGAATATATTCCAATAAGAAGACGAATTTTTGCTAACTAGTTTCAGACAGGAGCTATTGGTACTACTAAACTCACTGCATTTCTGTCTTCAAAAGTTGATTACTACTTCATTCAACTATTAGCTGGTATGTAACGAAGGGGCTGCATTATGTAAATACTAGCTGATTACTGCATCATTTAGCCACTAGCTGGCGTATAACAAGAGTAGGCTTGTGAACCAATATGTGTAGCATTTTAATGGGAACCCTGAGATTTGGTCACACTTAATATGACCTGCGGCAGGCATGCTATTTCCGACCATTCATTATTAATTTAATGTTATAAAATGCCATTTTTGTTTTATTTAAGGTTCAGAACACTACAGGAATTACTAGCCAATAGTTTTAAAGAATGATTAATGAAGAAATTTATGTTTTCACCAGAATTGGAGTAAGACATTAATTTGTTCTTTATGTCCAATAAAAGAAATGTTGAAATTGGAAAGAAAAAATTGTACTGTGATATTTGGGTGACATTTTTCTTATAAATTCAATGATTTTCTTTTATAAAAGCTGTGCTGGGAACACATTTGGGCATATAAATGAGACGCAGATGGAGGAGAAGAAAGAGGACGCAGATGAGATAAAATAAACAGTATAGAGCACGCGTTTATAACGTGGGTAATTATGGTTTGAGAACGGAATGGAATACAATTTGTCCACAGTAAAATATTTATCTATTTCATATACGTTCAATTATCTAACGCGGTTCACAGTCCTATGGCCTGGGATTGAACCCCTTGGGTGGCTATGATTCATTGTTACACACCGGTCGATACCAGTTTTTTTGTTCATAATGGGCTCTGATTCCAACGCTGGGTCTCTCATCACTCTTTTCCTTTGTCCTGTATGTAGTACCCTTGCCTACCTAAACCTTCTCACTGATTACCAACCTATCCTTAGTGGTTATCGGTTACCTTCTTCAGGTAGCAAAAACTATTCTCAGTTTTTTGTTAATAATAGGTTGATTCCGACGCCGGATCTCTCAACACCATTTTCCTTTGCCCAGAAAAACTCATACCCTTGCCTGCCTCATTGTTCCTACATATTACCCATCTATGCTGAGTGGTTATTGGTTACCTTTCCCAGGCATAAAAAACTATCCTTATGCCTACACTCTGGTAGGTCATCAAATAGTACATAAATTAGGTTGAAATATGAGATCCTGGGTTGAAATCTTGAAGAGGCTTCTATGGTCGAATCCGGCTTAACCAAAGATGTGAAATTTTCAATTTACCAATTTCTTTTGGGAAACCATAGCTTAAAAGAAAGAACTATGACCTCTTTCCCTAGTATGTGAATTTATTGGAATAGTGAGTTACATTATAATAATAAATATAAATAATAGTTAGTATGATAGTTAGATAACTCTACCATCAAACATATCGAAAATATGTTTGAATACAGTGTTTTTGTATTTTCGCTTGAGGTATCTGGCGGTAACAGTCGTTGAGCAGAGGCCTGTCATAGCGCGGTCTGATGCACGTCAAGATACACAATATTTGTTACATCCTGTATATTGACATAATGGTATGGAGCGTAGCACTGTAGACCCAGAAACGTGATCTAAAAGGAGAGAGGATAAAATGGACAGTTGGAGACAGACATTTGAGATGTGGGCGTGAGTTTGATCTAGACGTTAACATGGGTGGAAAGGTTGACAAACGTGGAAGTGCTGCAAATTGGTAAGGTAAGTGAGGAAACTGATCGAGGAAGTCAGGGGGAGGTTTAATTGAGTGAGTGGATTGAGAAGGTATTGATGGGTGAAGGTAGTTTAAACTGTGTAGCGTCGCGATAGGGGAAAATATAAAGTAAGCGAGTTAGAAGGAGGAAGACGGGATTAGGAGATATTTATTAGATTTAGGAATCATGAGGAATTAGAGAGAGAATATAGTAAACCCTGTTGAATTAAATAGAAATTCCCCCGCAGAACACCGATAGCAGTATTTAAACCACGAATTGCACGGAAAATTTCCAAAGGTATACACTATTGCACAGAAAAATCTCATTACATTTCCAAGCTTTCATCCATACAATCATCTATGGTGTTTTTTGTCTTGTTTTCGACGGCTTTGACGCTTTGTACATCAAGATAGAACAGCACGCATGACTTAGAAATGCTTTAATTTGTACCAATACGCAGTACCATACATCATATGCGTTGTAAATCAACTGAATTACATGTCTGCAGAGTGACTTTCGAGGTTTCCTCTTCGATCGTATTAAGAGATCCAGGCTCCGTTTCCTTTCATCCTCCTACTTATTTTTGGCCTAATTTCCACCCTCAAGAAAAGGTGGAGGTCCACTGAACCATATATTGGACAAGAAAGGGGGACACCCTCCTATATTTTCGTTGAGGAAAGAACGAGACCTCTTGATTCTTACACACTCTTTTGGTTTCCCTTTCTTTCTTTCTTCTATTATTTTTCTCTCCCATTCCTCAACTTCCATTTGTCATCGATGGAAAAAATCCCCGTAAATAATCCAAAGGCACGGCCCTGTTAGAGACGCTGTAAGGCCACCATTAATCTTTTCGTTGACAGTTTTAACGTGAAGTCATAAGAGCTACTTTTATGTTGATAACGTATCGGAAAAATTGATTAGTAAGACTTATGGGAAGGGAACATTAGCTTGATGTAATTTCTTCAAGTTGCAATATATCTGCGATGAAGGAAAACCTATAGTTGTAAAGATTATTTTGGTCATTGTAGACAGCTTGGTAACGCACCTGTCTCACATCCCAAGGGTTTACGGGTTGGTATCCCCCTGGAGCATAGATATTGTGTTGTATGAATTTTAAGAGCTTTGGTTAAACGGATTATATAGCCTTAAAAGTTGGGCCACTTATAGCACAAGTTTACTTCTCCCTACAATTAGTAGAATCATTATTTTCTAAAAAGTCACACCTTAAAATTCCTCAACCTGGGGGAATGTGGACATGATCCTGTCTTCATCCTTGTGATTTCTCAACAAAAATAAAGAATATGTAGTGACTTTCCTTTTGAAGGCATTTTTCTTCCCTCTACTATAATACTGCTTTTGATAAATAATTTTATCGTTGGCTATTTGATTAACCTTCCGAATTTTTTCGGAAGGTTATTAAAATATTTCCCTATTTTTTATTCACTATACTGAAATGATGGACTCCAAATTGAAAATTCAACTAAAAAGGCATTGAATTTCTTCGGGGATAATTCCGTGTAGGTCCATATTGATCGAACCTAGCAATATGAATCTACACTGGAGATGTTCGTAGAGAAATTTCAATGCATTTTTTCACCGCGTAAGCCTTCATAATTATTTTTAACATGTAAATATCCTTGGAGAATCCTACTAACGGGGCCACAGAAATGTTTTATGTCATTTTTTTGCATTAAAATGAGAGTTACTCTGTCATTATTCATAAACGCTTTGTAGGTATGAGGTAGGTGGTATGATTCGCCAGTTCTTCCTCTTCATTATTGGTTGCAACACTGAAGGAATCTCATATACCCTACTCCACGCCTTAGTCTTATCCACCTTCTCCTCTCTGACCCCTTTATTCCTACTCCTCCTGTTTCTTCAACCTTGGTGCGTATTTTATTTCTCTCGTTCCCCTTGCGGAGACGTCATATCCAAAGGGACAGATGGCACTCCACGGATCGATGCAAAGTGGTCGTATATTTTCCCCTCTTGATATTTTTTTCCCAATGCTCTACTCCTTCGTCACAAAGGGAAGACTAGAAAAGGAAAGATGAAGCCAAATTTGCCAGTGGGAGGAGGGTAATCAGTGGAGCTAACAAAAATTTCCCTCCGGGCACGTAAACAAGCCTCCCCTTATTCGCATTCAGGCACAGGCACTCTCCGAGAATAAGAGGTCCTTGTCCGTTTCTGATAGACTTGTTTTGACGTTTTTCTTGAAAGATTCAAGAATAATGATTTTCCAATCTTCGTCGTGGGTTTATTATGATGATTGTATGATATGGAAAGCTGGGTTTTACGTCATTTATTAAGCAAGAAATGAATTTTTTTATCCTATTTTACCGAACTTGGAAGAGATAATACAAAGACTGAGGACTGATAACTTTATAAAAATAGGAGACAAAAATATATCATCGTTATGAGTCAAAAATCCTAGGATTGGTTTAGCGCAGACTTCCACTCAATTCTTCTATCGGCCAATATCTTCATATTGGCCTAACTCCTATCTTTTAGATCCTTCACAATTTGCTGCATATATCTCATGCGAAGCCTGCCATTCCCAATATTTTCGTTTCACTTTTCCCTCGACGATTGTCTCCATTAGACCATCTTGTCTTAAGATATGGCTGATTAAGTTCTTTTTAAGGGCTTTCAGTAGACATCTTATCCACCCACTCTTCTTAAGACTTCTTCGTTTGTCACTCCCACGCTAGTATTTGCAGCTGTAAGTAGAACCTTCTTTTGGTAAAATGTCCTTTTCACATGGGCATTTCTACTGAAAATTTCTCTTTTACATCGTCCATCGATGGTTACTTGGCATTCTAGGTAACAAAACTCTTCCGCCTTCTCAATTTTTTGTTTTCCTAGGTGAAAATTCGTCCTGGCTTCTTTTCTCCTGCTGCATACCAATACCTTCAAGTTAACTTAATGGATAACTCTTCGGTCGTTATATGATACTCAGTTTTCTTTGAGATTCCTTAGCATCAGCTTTCAATCCACGTCGTCAAACGCATTCCCCAAGTATGCCAATGCAAGTATAGATATTGATGTGACTATCAAAAAGTGAATTTAGAGTTACCTTCGCCATACATGGTAAATCTAAGCTTCAAAGTTTAGGTAAACTAGCAAAAACTAATGCATCGAAAGTTATCAACTTTAAAATAAATATTATACATTTTTCCACTTCATGCCACAACCTTTATGCATATCATGAATTAGTATTAACGGGATTGAAGAATGGGAGAAATTCGTTTATAGCCATTGCGTAAAAATGGCAGTGCTTGAGGCTAATGATGTTAATGTTAAAAAGCAACTCAGGATTGCACCCTCTTTTTTGCAGTTGAAAGGAGAAAATTTGCAGTGGATAAACGTTCAAGAAATCGTGTGAATGTTGCATTATAGAGGGTGTAGTGCAGTTTTCATGCATTCACCATTATTTAAGATTGCTCCTTATTTTTAAATAGACCAGTTAAATTATTGCCGATGGTAACTTAAAATTCTGTACATTTCGATAAGATCTAATGTTTAATTACCTGTCATTTTTGGGAATTAAATCATAGCCACTATGAAGGCATAATGTCAAAAACTTTAACTGCATCATGTCATTCAGTCCAATTTAAGGTAAATCATGGCTAAGGATGCGAAATTTTGACCCAGACTAAGGATAAAAGGGTTGAAACATTGGATGAATTCGTTTACGGCCTCTGCTTAAAGAAGGCACTGCTTGAAACAAATGATTTTGATGTGGTAACAAAGTGTATCAGTATATTGCTACCATCATTTTATTGTTGCAATTGATAGGAAATGACAGTTGTGAAATTGATTCACGGCCGAACCCAAACAATAAGGAGGCCTCTCTCTAAGAGGAATGATATTAAATGTAAACTAAAGTAATTAACTACATTACCTGAATAGTGACATCGTTTTAGAATGACATAGCAAATACAGTGTAGTGACTGGATAATAAAGTTTATGCTTTAGTGAAGAAAATACACTTTCATCTCCTTCGCGGTCCTTTTTAGGATCATGTCTCTTCCGTAGCCATTCTTTTGTTGAGTTCCCAACAGGTGTGATTTCTCTGCGGCCAGTGGGTCGGCGTCCGAAATTCAGTAGGCACTGTTTACCAGCGTAGCTACTAGTGAAGCTTTCTAAAAATTATGGTGACGCAAAGAAGTGTTTAAGTAACGATCCGTATGCGTCTTCTTTCTATATATTTCGTGGCTAAGTTTCCCGTCACGTCTTTTCTTCACCAAAACGTCCAAGAATGGTAGTTGATTGTCTTGTTCAGTCTCCATGTTGAATGTTATAGCTGGATGCTGGGAGTTGAGATGTTGGAGAAACGGGGCCAGCTCACAACCGAGGAAAGGCTTGAAACGGAAGACGAGAAGCCCAAAACGTACGCCAACACCCCCTTCGTAGCAGGAAGAACGGAGAGGATTGCCAGGGTCCTGAGAAAACATCAAGTCGGCACAAGGTACCATTGCTTGACTAAGATGGCCGATAGGCTTCAGACGCCCAAAGACAGAATCCCACAAAATATGAACGAAGGAGTTTACCAAGTTCCTCGCTCCTGTGTGAAGGCAAAACGTGCAGATAGGTTGCTGTAGGGCTGAAGGAACACCAGAGAGCTACGGATAAGAAACAGGACAACTTATCGCCGTCTCCGAGCATGCATGGAGCGAACCAGGGCATAAAATAGACTTCGAGAAAACGAGAGTATTAACTAAAGAGAAACGTTACTTCCCCAGATTGATAAGAGAGGTCATTGAGATAGTGAAAGCACCTAACAATTTCAATGTAGAGGACGGATATCCATTGCACAGTGCGTGGAAAAGGACCCTCCGCCATCCAACCAATCAGGAAGCAGGTACGAGACGAGACGTCTGTGAGACTGATGCTCTAACAGTTGAGCTACCAATACGTCCCTTTGTCTGTGGAAATTTGGTGTGGAAATATAAATCTTCGTATCCCGGTCAAGGCGAATGATTTTTTCTCTGTGGAATATCTGCTATCGTGCAATTTCAGCGGGTAACTCCGTTAAAGTTTTCGCGGCTAGTACGCGAACTTTGAATTTATTTGGGATTGAGTTATCGATTTCCTTCTAGTTGCAACACAAAGTTAATGTTCCTTCTAGTGGCAAAGAAATTTTCCGGCATGAAATCGGGTTTTATTTAAATATAGTTTAAGGTCCTCAATTAATGATTTTAAGTGCAAATTGATGCTGTTTTACGAGAAATTAATAACAGTGGAAGCAGAGTAAGTAGTGGAACATAAAATTTCGTGAATGATTTATAAAATTTGATAATGCGCAGTTTTCATCCAGCCAATGTTACACAAGATTGCTCATTTTTTAAGCTAGATCGGTTAAATTATTGCAGATGATGCCTTTCCTATGCATGATTAAAAAAATTTCCCCTCATTATTTATTAATTCAAAAATTTAATCTACCCATCCGAGATTGGTAGAGAATAATAATTGACATTGTAACATTTTGGGCAAACGTGACAACAATTGTTGTAGGGTGGAGAATGAATCATTCAAATGGAATCTTCTTTGCTCAAGAATAAATAATGGGAAACTATTGGCAGAATGCACATTTTAAACACTTTCCTCCTTTTAATTTCCGATTTATTTGGTAAAAAAAATACGCGTGTCGGCTGTGTCAATTGGGAAGAAAAAACAACTTTTTAAATTCTGCAGTGATTTGCCGCCAGTACAAGACTAAAAATATACGACTCGCTATTTATACTTGACTCGACACCAAGATAATTAAATCTTTCAGGCCCGTCTATAGTTATGTACCTTTTCACATAATAGATATTGTACGTACTGCTATTGTTTTAATTTGTCCCACTTAGATCGGGTGCATTAAGCATTGACTCATAATCATATTGACTCAAATAGACCAAGCAACCTCGCTCACCAATTGGGATTTGTAAAACTATCAGCCTACTCACGGAGCCTGGAGGAAATTGGCTGCTGGCCCAGCAGTTTCGTCCCCGCAATCAACTACCGGGTATATATGCATTCCTTTAGCGAATGGAGTGCAATAGTCTGATGGACCTTTGTGCACACGGATTGTACCGGGTGTGCATCTGATCGTATATCTCATGGGAGTGCAGCACGTCACCAGAAACGGACCAAACGAATAGCATTCTTCTCCCTCCCTCTCTCTCTGCGTGGACTTACCGCCAGTAAATCGATGGGGATGCACGTTTGGGATATCATCCATCGCCCAGGGGATTTTAATGGAGCGAATCCTTCTTAAAAAAAGAAAGGGGTCGTAAATAGTGACAAACCTTTCTCTCTCCACCTCACTTCGCATAGTTTAGACAGTTGGAAACAGTGGTAGTGGTCCGTTCCAAAGCGATGACGTTACGAAATGACATTTTTTCACCTGGAGATTCATTCATGAGCGAATATCGGTTTTCTTGATTCCTGCAGAAATGCGAATAGAACTGTGTTGGATATCCTGAAATGTATTCGCGTATCGCGTCAGGATACACACAAAAAATATTTTGATTACTTTGCTACTTTCCAATTACATGGATGTAAGTTGTTGTTAATTATATTACATAACTAGTAAACAGTAGGCTGGGAATTACGGTGACCTCTTATATATTGTATTTCAGCTACTATTTACCTCATTTATATAAATACAATAGAAAGTTTAATTTTTCGATTTTACTCCGAATGTTTTGATAAAATATTTGCATACTGACATAACTTTCATTGAAGCAAAAAAGAATGTGGAAACGCAAGTTCAGCTATACCTGTTTTTTAAAAGCCTTGATCTAGCTACTAATGCTTTCGAAAGTAAATGTTTGAAACCGTCAATGTTGTTTCAGATTTATCCCATAATAGCGTCAATCCAATTAACCCGGAGTGAATGCTTATTTGCTGCATTAACTTTGAATTCATCTTTTTTCAGAGGCAGGATTTTCATTTTTGAACGCAGAAATGAATAAGCGGCACGTCTCTTAATGGTTTAATACATTTGCTCGTTTGCGACTTTCACATGTTAGGAGACCGGAGGATGCTTAATGGGATTAATTATTTTTTTGCCTCAGATTTTCGGGTGGATGACATCACTCCTAGTATCGGTCGAACTAGCCTTTAGAGAATAGCGTATTTCTGTGAATTCAATATGGATTTATATTGGATTTATCTAAACATATTGAATTTATTTCTCGGTATTAGGGCAGCCATGGAGGAGAGATTGGTAACGAAATGGAGTAGCAAATTCAATGGTACTCTATTGTGTTTGGCCAAGATATTAGGTTATGTAATATAATATTAACCTCGACTGTCGAGGTGCCAAAAATCCAAAACTACCAATGCTAAGTAGTTAGGTTTATAGCAAGTATAAATTTTAAGCATTATAACACATGCATACAGCGTGCAATGACTTGAAATTGAGTTGTCCCTCCTGAAATGTTTAATTTGATCATTAGTAAGTCAGTGTCATTTATTGTTTGAATCGTCATACTCTCATTGTACTTATAAACTTTGAGATGCGTTGGCGTATCGGCTTATTTAACGCCAACAAACAACAAAAGATAAATGAAAGGTTTAAAATCAGCTAATTAGAAACCTTATGATATGTTTTTTCGAGGGAAATTCGTGTGTAAATTTTCCCATCGTTGCAGTTACTCTGGTTTAGTGTAACTTATAAGACTAATAGGAGACTGTATATATATACGATGGAATTGGATTTTGAGCACTGAGAGGGCATTAATGCGTGATGTTTAATGGCCACTCAACATGGTTCAGTCGTCGGTGGTATTAGTTGGATGACATTTCGTATCGGGGCTAATGGTATCTCGTTCGTTCTCGTGTTTCTAAAAATATCTGCGAGCATCAATCACTAAAATGATCCTGCCATCAGTGCTGAACCCAGCTTTTACTATCCAACGTGTTATTTTACTGCCAACTTAAAATATTTCACCGTGAAAGAAATCTCGCAATTAAATATTTCATTACTTTAATAAATAATTGAATTCCGTTAAATCTTCCTTCAGGCAAGCATCATGTGTTACTCGTCCTAATCAAAATGATGAATAAAGGGTAGCAGTTTTCAAGGTTTTGCCGTTGTGTATTTGTATCGCTAATATAATTTTTCAGAGTTTTACCGGAATTTCAATCACTTCTTCCTTGATATGCTAAAATACACTTCAAATTGCAGCGCATAAATATTTTCATATAAGCTCATGATAACAGAATTAGAATTGCTATGTAATATCCAGTGTGAATAATTGCATTAACCATAAATTTATAGTATAAATGAAGAAAATATGAAGGTGGAAATGCTAAAAACGGATCTTAACGCACTAGGAATCAGCAAAAAATAAGGTGGCTCGAAGGAGGAGACTTTTGGAGTGAAAGCTGTATTAGTATACGCGCAGAATCATTAAGTGGTAATGCTAAAGTATGCATGATGCTCAGAAAGAGTATCAAAAACCGTGTAAACAGCTGCCTGAAGAATAGCAAAAGTGTAGATACGGTAAAAATCGAGACAGAATCTGTATATACCGTGGTGGCGCAAGTTTATATGCCTACAACGGACGGTGAGAATGAAGGAGCGGACATCTATGATGATATCATGGCAGTAATAAAAAAGATGCAAGGAGAAAAAATTTAGTTATTTTAGTAGATTGGAACATCGTGGTTGGCAAAGTTCTATATGGAAGAATAACTGGAAAATATGGAATGGATTAGGAAAACGGAATGAAAGATGAAAAATACTAATATAATTCTGCACGCAACACAAGTTGGTGGAGGCAAACACATTGTTTAAAAACCGCCAACGGAGAATATATATCTGGAAAATGCCCGGGTAGATAATACTACCTTTCAGTGAAGCAAAAATTTAGGAACCTGGAATGGCTACCCTGGAACAGGTACCGACGATGAAAAAGATTTAATGACGATGAACTGCCCTCTGAAAATCAAGAAACTAGCGAAAACAATAGATAAAATATGGCAAGCAGAAAAACTGAAGGAACTGAAGTTCAACATCATCTAGACTTTCAAAATGTCGTGGAAAAAAACATGAATGAGGTCCTGACTGAGAGAAAAGTGATAGAGAGATGAGAAAAAATTAAAAGAGGACTACAGTAAATCCTAAAAGAAGTTCTTGGAAGAATAAAAGTTGCCAACAAAACGGCAAGAACTGAATAAATTTTAGACCTGATTGGATAAAGGAGAAAGTATCTACAAGAATGCGAAAACTGCAAAAGAGCAAATATTCTACAAAAGAATAAGGAGGCATGATGTATTGAGAGGGCATGAATGCATCATGCATGCTAAATGGCCACTGAACGTGGGATATATTCAGCGGTGTTAGTTGGATCGAATTTCACATCTGGGAAAGTGGTAACACGATCATTTTTGTGTGAAGACCTGTGGAGCCTGATGAAGACAATCGTTGGAGGAAAAGTGAACGGGAAAAATGGCAAAGGAAGGTGTCGGAAGAAATATGCATAAAACAAGTGTTAAAGGACGTGAAAGGGGAGACGTAAATGTAACGTAAATGACGTAAACACAAAAGAAGTTCCCTGGTTGGAGAATCGATTGGAGCTAGAGCTGCGTCAAACCAATAAACGGATACGGAAACGGATAAAAATACAAAATAGATACCATCCATAAGCCACCAGAGAAACTGAGGCATCCTCTCGTTCTAGTGAAGGACAAACTTGGGCTTAAACTCCCGGAGTGTATCGCATTCCTTGTGAATGCGGACAAGCATACATTGGAGAGACGGGCCGGACCATAGAAACGAGAATAATAGAACACGCACGATGCATTAGACTGGGATATCCCGAGAAATCAGCCATCACGGAGCACAGCATAACGCAAGACCACCGCATCCGTTTTGACGACACCAAACTGATGTGGAGGGCAAACGGATACTGGGACCGTTTGACCAAAGAAGCCATTGAGATCAGCTTGGAGGAGAGAAATCTGAATAGAGATGCAGGGTATGCCCTCAGCCAAACGTGGAGACCCATTATTCGAAAAATCAGAGAAGGGAGGAGGAAGAGGGAAAGCAGCCAATCAGGAGTCACATGACCCGACTGGGACCAGATATATAAGGGCGACTAATCTTATCCCGGCATCAAACGCCCTTAGGACGATGGCGGAGTGAGCCATTGAAACGTTGGCAACTGAACACTTAACCCGGTGGAAAACCCGAGAAGAATTCACAGCAATAAACGGATAGTTGATTGATGATGAATTTGTCGGATAATTTACAAAAAATACAAATGTTTTCCTGATGAGAGAAAAAATTTACGTATTTTTGTTTCGTAACTGCTTTGCTTTACGTTTGTCACATTATTTGTATACAGGCTATTATTAGTATTGTTTTTTATGGGTGTTTTCAAGTCTGTTTCCGCACTAATAGGCGCTTCAGACCGGGAGAAAAGGTATAAGGATAGGAATGGAAGGGATTGGGGGAATTGGAAATTCCCTCCTAATATTGTTTAAAGTAAAATTAAAAAATATTTATACCTACTGTAAACTAAATACATATTGCAATCAATCTTCTGCACCTTTTGAATAAAAGCACCTTCAGAAGGCTAATATATTTGTATAATTACCATACCCCAATTTAGCGGAAGATTATTTACTCCATGAATTTTATATGATGAATCGCCATTAATCCCTAACTAGGGAAACTGAATTTCCTATCGACTACTCTCGGAGTGCTTCTGGTGGTGACATCTTTTGCCCCTCTCTGTTACACTTAGTTTATCTACGGATGGGCGGAATTATTTAATGAACCATATCACTAGGTCTCCAATTCTTCTTCGGCCACCGTGGACCATTTGCGTATCAGCGGCATTGCCAAATCACAGAGATAAATGGGATATAGTTTTATGCCTATTGAATTCACGTCACGCTTTAATTTTTTTCCTCCTAATCACGACTATCCGTTTTATGCGCGTGGCGTTAATTGCATCGCGCCTTACTCAGGCTTCATAATTTCTCTCAACTCGCAGTTAATTTATTATTCACCTCCTAAGAAGTTTTAATTAACCTCAAAATGAGGTAAGGGCATGAAACCAACAAAAGAAAACTTGGAGCACTGGCATTCGTCTCGAATGCTCTCTCTATCTCTTTCCCTTCATATTAAATATTCCCTAATTGCTTCGGTCACTTGAAAGGAAATACACACTTCTCTTGCAGCCCTCAAGAGACGATGGGTTTTCCTACGATCGATCTATTCTTAAAACCAGTTCAACTGAGCTTAGCGGTGATTAAACTGGCCGAGAAAATTCCATTTGGCATTTTCAGTTTGCAAGGAAGAAAAGAAAATGGAATATCAATTCGTGGACTATAGTAATATAGCCGAACTGCGCACGCACTTCTGGGAAAGAGCTACGTATAATTTCTCGTCCACATCTACATATTACCACGGGAAACCTCCGCAAGAGTGTGTGGCAGGGGGTAAACCATCACCAGAGATGCACTTTAAATCAGAGAATATTAAATATACTCTTGCTACCATGCAGGCATGCAATGATAGTAGACCATACCTGCAAAAATTATATGTAATTCAGAATTATAATAGTTCTAAATTGCGAAATACGTTAAGCATTCATCCATGAGACACGTGTGGAAAAATCATTAGTACAAACAAAGTAAAGTAGTAATTATTTTTTATTCTGTTTCATTGAATTAAGATAATTAAATTAAGTAATTAACTGTTACCTCACAAAGTTTGCATAAATTAGAAGTGTTATAGCATGCTTATTAAATAATCTTTACAGACTACTCCTCTACATCAAAATGACTTATTTTAATTTCCCTACGCATCTTCGCTGTAACCATTTACCGTCCCTTTTCGTGCTCGGGAAGGAATAATTTTTGAAGTTCTCTTATTTACTATCTGTCTATATAGCTTTATCTCCACTGCTTAACCTGCCATAGTATGCTGGTGTCTTTAATATACATGTAACATCTTAAGAGAATCTGTCTTACAGAGATTTATTCTGTATTTGAACCTACTATTTGGTAGTCACTACCGACCTAATTCTTCTAATAATTTGATACCCCGCTACACCTGTGGTAATACATATTAGCAGATCTAAATTCTGCTATTCGCTGCAGGCTAATTACTACGGTAATCAAAGTTAATTCAGCTGAATCGCATGTACTCTCTGCATTTTCATGGTGGGACATAATAAGTGAAGGAAAACACCGCTCTTTCGTATTCTAGTCTCATTTCCTTATTGTTCTTTCATTAAATAGCCTAGCTCTCTCTTGGCCTTACCACCAAGCTGCCAAATTTGTCTTCCTCACGGTAAAACTTCAGTAATTTTAGCATCTAAGTACTTTTCCAATTCAATGTTTTCGATTTTTGTGTTACTGATGTCGTAGTATATCCTGGTGGAATTTTCCTCTTCCAAAAATGTATCTCTTGTTTCAAATTTTTTTATGTTTTGTTTCAACTACCATACATTGCTCAACATACGCATTGTACCTAAATCCCAACTAAGCAATTATCTTCTTCACTGGAAATATTCCTGTACACCGCCACGTAGTCAGCAAAAGTCAAAGGTTAGTAGTGACTCCTGTGACTGTATCATTATTGTGCAAAATAAATAGAAGGGAAACATAATGCTTTATTTGGTAGTGGAAAAATAGGTATTTGGAGAAATAGTGAGTGAAAAACGAAGAGGTGTCAAGAAGAGGAATAAACAAAACTGATCCCAAGTGTAAAAAATAGATGAGACGACCCACTTTTCTTTCTTTGCCATGTCTTTAGAGTGTGTCTGAGGAAAATGAATTGGAGGGAAAAATGAATCGGAGATGTGGCAAAGGAAAGCCTTAGATATCAGAGGCTTACTATTACTTGAACTCCAGCTAAGGTTTTTAAGAATAATATCGGCTCCAGAAGTACAAGGAGACAGTGATGAATGTACGTTTTCAGAATATTATAAGGCGATTATTATAAGAAAGAATATTATTGCATTATTATTAGAAGAAAAAAGTCTTGGATTTAGGGGGAAAAATATATAATACATGCTAGTGTTTTCCGTCATGGGATTTTGGTGGAAAGAGAACTTCGTCTAACCGATTTCGAGATTGATGACCTATAATGGTGAAATGACCATTACATATTACAGATTTTTTTAAAAGTTATTAAACGTAAGGACGTGTGGTAGTCTAGTAGTTTGAGCGTTGGGTTGATTACCGTGTTCTTGGTTTGAATTCTGGAGAAGCATCTGGAAACGTACATATATTCCCGTCTCTTTGTGTTTCTGGGACCCATATCATTCTTAAAAACCTCAGCTGTAGTTCAAGTATTGGTAATACTCAGACATGTAAATTTCAACATTGCAGCCCCTGGTACTTGATGAAATTTTCCGATCGGACGGATTGATCTTTGCATACAATACTTGGGCTTGTTAGGTGTTGGCAAAAGACGTATTCTTCACGATAGTAGTGAAATTATAGATGATTAGCATGGAAATAGCTGTATATAGTATATAGTCTATTCTATTATTTTAAAGCTTTTTGACCCAAGAATGAGCCGATATTGAATTATATTCTAGCGTTTCTGCACATCACATTGTCTCTTTCCTCTGCATAATTGCTATCGCATTCAATGATATGGAATTCTCAATTACGGATCCTCCGGGTTTTATAATTTGAAAATCGCTTGTTGAAATCATGGTCGAAATTTAAGAGTTGAATAAAATTTAGTTGCCTTTTTGGTAGGCAAATTTTTAACACGCTGGTCTGGCAGACCTAACCAGGAAAACCAGGTTTAAACCACCTTTCGCATCATATTGCTATATGAACGTGTGCAGTGCATGGGGTGATATTTTTTTTCTAAATTATTAAATGGCAATAGGCTACAAACTATCTATAAAATAATAATTACCTAATATGATGAAATTATAACACAAATTATGCCCTTATGAATATAATTGGAAATAGATTGGTCGTTTTGAATGTATTGGAATAAATTGGATAAATATATTGGAAATAAATTGGAAGACAGATTAAGCAGTATAGTATAATTTAAGCAGTTCAAGTACTAAATTTGCTACTTGATAAAATTTTCGCTAATACTATCATCAAAAACTAAACGATGATATGAGGGCACAGATTTAAAGATATTTCTTCATTCGGCTGTATAAGAGTATCAGATGCCTTATGATTCACCCAATACCGTCCATCTCTGTAATTACCTGTCGATTTCATCCTATCAGCCGAAGGCCAACAAAAGCGAGATTGCCGACACGTGACCTCTTATCCCATTTGCCTCTTCGACCTGCCTGACCTTAATGTAACAATGTGCCACTTGTGATTTCCTCTCTTCTCCATTCTGGCTCTCTGTCACTATTCTCCCGAAATGAGAGCGGAACCTTTTGTCGTCCTTCAGTCCCTCGTCAAGTCCACTTCATCATCACACACTCGGCTATCCCAAAAAAAAGAGAAAAATCCCGTCCCTTTCACTCAATCCATACCCTTCTGATCTTAAATGGAGCATTCCTCAATGGAGAAAAATGAGGAAAGAGGAGAGGGAATATTATGGTCATTTAGCAGGGGGAGAAATTTTGGGGGAAAACTGTTTGTTCCTGTAGGTTGGTTGACCTCTCATTTTTCTGTTATTGTTGTTATTCCATAGATGATTCTCTTTAGAGATTGCAATAGCATTATTTTTTTGTGACTTTCGTTTTACTTATTTAGGAAGGCAACTAACGCCTTTAGAAATTTGTGCCATGTACGTTACGCTGGTGAGTACGTTGGGTTGGGTTTAGAATAGATCGTATTGTTTAGAGGTGCACAGAAAATTTTCAAAGAACAGAGAAACTGTGGAGAGAAACCCAAAGTTCCACTAGTCTGCTCCCACTGAAACACACCAAGAGGTCCACGGTTTAACGTCTCGTTCGACGGACGGTGTACTGGACTCAAAGTACTCTCCGCTCAGTATCAACATAGGTTCCGGTAATCCTCGGAAAAGTCTTTGGTCCTGATGGGAATCCACCCATACCCTCTTTATGAGAGGCTACATCGAATCACCAAATCAACCCTATCCCTTCCTTAATTTATAAGCCGACATCATCTTCGGCGTGCACGGTCAAGTGACTAAAGTGAGCTGGGCTCGAATCTGGAGGAAAAATGAACGAAAATTGGCAAAAAATCTGACGAATGGCAATATTTCTTACAATAGTTCTTGTACAGAAATTTTTTCCATAAAAGGATCCCACGCTAAAGAAGGTGCTACATGACGAAGTTTTCTGGATCGTCTAAATGCTGTTATAAATATAACGATACAAATCTTAACATTTACATCGAGAAATTAAAAAGTTAATAAAGGATAATAATTGGGTCAATATTCTCGAGGTAATAATTGGTACGCTCTAGTTGAGTCCACGCTAGCTGAATCCACATTTGGGATGGATAGAGGTATAAAGAAGACTTCAGGCGTTATATAAAATACACTAGGCATATACCACCAAACATTTATGGGTTTTAAAAACGATGGTTGCCCGAAGAGGAGAGTAAGACTTAGGTTATCTAAATAGAAAAAGCTGGAGGAATACTGCAGTTTTGGAAACAATAGCCAGTGGTGGCTGAAGTAACAAACATATAATCTGTATAATGTTATAGCTGAACAGGGTATTTCAGCAGGAGAAAAGCATTCTTATTAGTTGACGAAAATTGAGTCTGGAATTCACCTCTTGTTTTGAACGCATGTACTCTAGGAATAAGTTCCTTTGTGGTAGTGAGTACCTACGCAGCCGCAAAAAGAAGGTGTGGGAAGCAGTGGAGTTATTGTGTTCTAGAAGAATGATGAAGGTAAAATGATGCCTCAAGTACCTGACGAAAAATTTCCAATAATTGTAAGAAAAGAGAAGTTTGAGGAAGGCACTAGCAAGAAGACAGGATGAAATTTTTGGACGATTCTTGATGGATGATTGTCCAAAGGAAGCAGTCATCCAATTATAAGTAAATAGCATGAATTGCAAAGAAATACCTCTTTGTAATTGATGGGATCAACCAACAGCTAAGATCAATAAGAATAGGAGGCTTTCTGGAAATATTTTTGCATTTTAAGCAATGGAGGAACGGTGGAAGGGATCTCATGGTCGACATTCACCCGTTGAGATACACATAAAAACGGTTTCAACTTCTAGGTGTCATAACTAGGCATAGCTAATGAGTTATTTGTCTGTTCTACGGTTTTATTTGCAATCTTATGGTCGTAGCAAGCTTATGGTACTTTCCAAACCACACTGAATGCGTACTGGCAGTTAAGTAAAAAATGTGGATCTGTCTGGAGTCGAACCTGTGCCCTCGAGATAGCTAGCTAGTACCCCAGGCATCTCATGAATACGATACCGGGAATGTTCAGTAAGGGATATTTGGAGCAAATAAAAGGATGTGGAAGTAATTAAAAGAAAGTGCCTACCAAAAGGAGCATTAAGTCTAGAGCTGCGATAAGATAATCTAAGTATTAATTTAGATTAGTGATTATAAAGGATTCATTGAGGTGGATTGGTGATTATGAAGGATTAACTGTAAAAAAGAGAGTAAATTTTGAAAAATGTTCATAGCTTAGTAATTAAGGGTTAAGGGACACGCTGCAATGAAGTCAGATCCCTCTCAGTTCACCTCTGTGATGCTCTTATGATAGTTTTCCCTTTGAAGTATGAATCTACTCATTTCCGACGGGAAAGGATACATGAGAGGCAGACTTTCGTAATTCTGAGTTGGCTCAACTTCCGCTACCCTTCCCATACCAAAAACGTTCCCGGTTAACTGGAAACAGCTTGATGGGAAGCTCTTCCTCGAAATCCTGCCATTGTGCCCAGACCATAAATCTTCCCTAAGGACTAATAAGAAAAGAAGGCCATGTCAAAGTAACTATTTTCAACCAGCCGATTTTTCTTTTTGGCATATTTTTTACATCAAATGTGGCTAATTGATGGTAAAACTGGACAGCTTTGTGTATGGATAGAAAAAACAGGGAAAAAACGATAACAAAGTACATGTTTGCCCCAAGGGGATAAAATTAACTTTTGTATTATTCTCTCCAAATGTAACTTAGATTTGTAATTGTAATAAATAGGCGGAAATGAAAAATTACCAAGCTTATTTTAACAAAAGGCGTAAGTCTAGATTGAATTCAAACGGTAGAATATTATAGCTTAGAAGAATAACATATTCTATGACGCTATTTATCCATTTTTTCCATTACGATACCACGATACTTTTAGGCCGGAGCAGTGTGCGGGAAATATATATCAGTCAAATACAAAACTTCACTGAAGATTTATGGAAATGGAGAAAATATCCTGCAATTTTTTCTTAAATTTATAGAATAAACCAAAAGTTAGGGCATTGAAATACATAACTATGAACTAATAATTTCTATCTTCCCTTAAACGTAATGTGCTCCTTATTTCATTTCATGTTTACGTAAAAGAGATTTAATTTGAAGAACATATTGCAAAAAATAAGGCCATAATCTCTGCAGAGTCATTGCTGCAACTGAAATAGAAGTGGTTATAAGAGAAAGCACCTGCACTTATTGTTAGAGAAAAAAAGTCGGAGTGAACTAGTTTGAAGCAAAGTCGATTCGGATTCCACAAGAAGAAAGGAAGAATGATAGTTGACTTTTGAACGTGTCCGGATTCAAGTTCTCCAAAGTCCTTCCTCCCGAAGCCATCCCGTGAGCGGCCTTCTGTGCGGAGAACGCCTCCTTGAATAACAATGAGCTAGGATCGAAGCGATATTTTGTGTGGCAACAGTTTGCCACTTCAAGGTGACAACCTAATGCATCAGTGATCAGTCCCAGTGGATAAACCTTGAAGATGTCTGCATTTTCTTCACAGTTTGGCAAGTAAAAAAAATGTATATAGTATTCTGAAATGAAAAAAATGGCTAAAGACTGTAATTGAATCACAAAATTATCAGTCAAGTATTACCGTCTTTGTCCTGAAAATTTCTGTCATTATTTTACTCAATATATAATTGAAATCTGTTAGGGTTTGGCCTTAGTTTGATCATCACTACTAATCAATCACAAGATAGGTTTGACGCAGCTCCCCTCTCCATTCTTCTATCTGATAATCTTTACATCATTTATATTTTAATAATTATTCTCTTTTATTTCCTTGCATCTCCTTTGCTATCCCATAGTTTTCAAACGACGCATGATTTGAAATTATTCTCCTTCACTTTTTCCTCTCTCCTTGCCTTAATTTTCTTGCTTGAAAATTATTTGGACCAACGTATTCAACCGTGTTTTCAAGTAACTAACTCGGTACCAACAACACTATTTTCTAATTCCTTAGAAAATATAAACTCAAATAAATCTCTCTTACTCTCATCACACCAGCGTATGACATTGTACTTTCGCAGTGTATAGAGTTTTTTCATGATTCCATACTTGTTTTTCGAAATTTTCATCCATGGAGTATCTTTGACTGTATTCACTAGCTATCAGTCTCAGCCCAAGGTTTCAGCCAACTCCCACCTCATGTGCAATTTATCAATCCGACTCTGCCAAGAGTGTCAGCAATTACATTATGATTTAATTACAGATCCTTTTTTATATTTTTAAGCATATTGTAATGGTTCAACGGCCCGCCCGGATGAAAATTTTTTTTTGGGCCGAAAGAAACATGTACAAAAAATAAAAAAAAATCTTCGCGAATCCTTCGCGAAGGGGTTCCCGACCCTGTGCAATTCCCTTTCTTTTACGCGCTCCCTGGCTTTACCGCCGGGGCGAAACGTATGAAGGGTATGGAAGGAATGTGGTGGGGATCGGGGTGATAGGGAGCCTCGCCTCCCGACCCGCGGAAGAAGACGACGCACACACCTTTTCATTCATCAACACACACCACCATTGGCCTCACGGCGACGACCACGTCCTGGAGCTCTCCGGTCGTCCGCGAACACCCTCCTCACCCTGTCCGGCCCGGTGACGGCGCAACTTCGCCCGTGGCTCACTTTTTGGTAATCTCCTCAACTCGTCCGCCCTTGCGACGGGCACAACTTCGCCCGTGGCTCACTTTTTTTGGGGAATCTCCTCTACTCGTCCGCCCTTGCGACGGGCACAACTTCGCCCGTGGCTCACCTTTTGGGGAATCTCCTCTACTCGTCCGCCCTTGCGACGGGCACAACTTCGCCCGTGGCTCACCTTTTGGGGAATCTCCTTTCGGGCGTTGCTGCTGCCGGCTTTTATATCCCCGGGGATGACGATGGGGTGGGGGGGGGTTCTCGATGTGGGTGGGGGTTGCACTGGGGTTATAGGCCACCGTGGCCACAGGCCCATATCACCTCACTTGATTTTGGTGACTCATTCACTCCCGCTTTCACTCAGTCTCACCCTCCTCCACGGGTCGAGTCTAGAGGGGGTGGGGTGAGGGTGTGAAGGGGGGGGGGAGGAATGCGGTCGGGCCAGGGAGCATTGTGTAATGGTCGTACCATTACATTGCCCCTCCCTAAACTGTGGATGCCGCTCTTCAAGAAGAGAAGGATCCGCAGTTTACTAACAAACAAAGAAAACAAACCCAAACGTTACGGCGACTCGCACGTAAACAAAACGAAATCTAACTTTTTGAAAACAAAAAAAAACCTCTTTACATTACATAGGTTCGTGATATACTTTTAAATTCCCGTAATTATAAATTCCGACTTCTTTTCCATCCCGATCAGACAGGTGACACGAGTTTGGCCCCGCCTGGCGAGAAATGCGAAAAGGGCCCGTATATAAATGAAAAAATTTGTGAAATAATTTTTGTTTTGAATCGGATGACCGAGGGGTTTTCAGGAGGACTTTTTCTCCCACCCTGAATTGATGTCCCTTGGCACTTTGCTGTTCTTTTCTTTTTCGACCTGCCAATTCTATATGAACTCTCGCGAGCTGCTGAATTTCTTCATTCGATTCTGGTTGCCGCGTTAGCAGTTTAACAATCTCATCTTCGCGCCTTGGTTTCCGACCAATTTGAAGTTCCTTTCCTCTGTTTGTGCAAATCAAAAAACTTTTGTGCAACGGCAATACCGCTATTTTCGGATTTAATTCTAGAGGCTTCTTGAATAATTCTTCCTCAATTGCGGAAACCTCGCTCCCGGTGTCAATCAATGCTAACGCCGTCTCTCCCATACAGTTGACTTTGATTTGGGGGCATTCCCTCCGCGGGAGAGCTGCCCCTTCTTCCGCCATAAGGTCATCTAATGGATTCCCTTCTAAAATGACGGTAGCCACTATCTCCACTGTCTCTTTCACTTCGGGATCCGCGCCGGCGAGACTATTCGACTCGGACCCTTCTAGTTTTCCCGTTCCGTGCTTTGTACTCGGCTCCTAACCTGGGGGTCAGTAATCGTTTCCTCCCTCGCGCCTGGGGATTGTGAATCATTTACTTGCTCCCTTATGGTATCCCTTACGTTATTCGCTTCCGACCTGTTTGTCCCTCTCCATCGACTGTTTCTCTGCCATTCTCTTCGACTGGTGTTTGCCCCTCCTGACCATTGCATTGCGTTTACACACGGTGGCCTTTCCCTTGGCGGCGGCCTAGCATTCTGCCCCTCCTCTACGCTTTCGTCGTAATATTCTAACAGAATGACTAGTTTCTCCAAGTCCATCGGCTCCGCGCTTCTTAAAAGGTTTCGCACCCATGGAGGGAATTGGCGTGTGAGAAAGAATTTAAGTTCCTCGTCACAAATCGGGGGCTCACAAGATCTAGCTGACGCAATCTTTTTCATCGCATGTTCACTCATTTTGCCGTCCCTCGCACGCGAATAGTACCCCGTCATTACTTTAGCTCGATATTCATACCGCGCATTCTCACCCCAATATCTCTGCAAAAACTTTTGTTTAAGTTCTTCGTATGTTCCAGGCACTGGAAATAAGACATTTCTCCACAATCGAGCATTTCCCTCCATCATACTTAGAAAAAGATATGGCCATTTAACAAGTGGGATAGCGAGCAGTTTCAAATACTCCTCTGCTTCACTCACGAATATTTGGGGGTTTTGATCCGCTCTACCTCTAAATATTGGTTTAATTAGGCCGATATTGGGCGGAGCAACCGCGGTGGTTATAACCTGGCTGCTGCCTATATGCTCCGTGCGCCCCACCCTGTCACTTAGCCTGTTCAACCTTTGAGCTAAATTTTCTTCGCGTCGGGCCGCCTCTACCTTCTCTGCGATAAATTCATCGGATATTTGACTTATTTGAGCCTTTAAACCCGTCTCCCTCGTTATGGCTTCCTGTTCCTTTACCTCAATGGTTTGCGTCAAATTCTCGCGAATACTCTCTACTTCCCCTTTAATTTCTGTTTTCGCGTTTTCTATCTTACCGTTCATCATTTGCAACATTTCCCTGAACTGTCGATCTCTTCTTTCTTCCTTCGCCTCTTCCTCCCTTCGCCTCTTCTCCTTCTCCCTCTGTCTCTTTTCCTCCTTCGCTTCTTCCTCCCTTCGCCTCTCCTCCTTCTCAGAAAATAAGTATCTTTTGAATTCTGACATAAGATCGTTCGAATCCGGTGAGGCCGGTAAGGACTTGAAACTAGTAGTCGACCAAGCGGCCGATTCATCCCCGACTACTCCTACCTCACTCGCCTCACCGTCCCCACTATTGTCCGAAACCTCCGTCTCATCGATCCTCCGTCCCTCCATATACTTCGTTTCCTTCTTTCTATTACTCATTTTACTGCCAGTCCAAATTCCCAAATAATGCGAAATAAAACTTCCTTCCGTCTTAACCCTCAATCATGCGTTTCCCGTGACTAAATGCCACTCACACACGTGAAAAATTAACGACAATAAACAACAATCGGGTCCCGGATTCGGGCGCCAGATGTAATGGTTCAACGGCCCGCCCGGATGAAAATTTTTTTTTGGGCCGAAAGAAACATGTACAAAAAATAAAAAAAATCTTCGCGAATCCTTCGCGAAGGGGTTCCCGACCCTGTGCAATTCCCTTTCTTTTACGCGCTCCCTGGCTTTACCGCCGGGGCGAAACGTATGAAGGGTATGGAAGGAATGTGGTGGGGATCGGGGTGATAGGGAGCCTCGCCTCCCGACCCGCGGAAGAAGACGACGCACACACCTTTTCATTCATCAACACACACCACCATTGGCCTCACGGCGACGACCACGTCCTGGAGCTCTCCGGTCGTCCGCGAACACCCTCCTCACCCTGTCCGGCCCGGTGACGGCGCAACTTCGCCCGTGGCTCACTTTTTGGCAATCTCCTCAACTCGTCCGCCCTTGCGACGGGCACAACTTCGCCCGTGGCTCACTTTTTTTGGGGAATCTCCTCTACTCGTCCGCCCTTGCGACGGGCACAACTTCGCCCGTGGCTCACCTTTTGGGGAATCTCCTCTACTCGTCCGCCCTTGCGACGGGCACAACTTCGCCCGTGGCTCACCTTTTGGGGAATCTCCTTTCGGGCGTTGCTGCTGCCGGCTTTTATATCCCCGGGGATGACGATGGGGTGGGGGGGGGTTCTCGATGTGGGTGGGGGTTGCACTGGGGTTATAGGCCACCGTGGCCACAGGCCCATATCACCTCACTTGATTTTGGTGACTCATTCACTCCCGCTTTCACTCAGTCTCACCCTCCTCCACGGGTCGAGTCTAGAGGGGGTGGGGTGAGGGTGTGAAGGGGGGGGGGAGGAATGCGGTCGGGCCAGGGAGCATTGTGTAATGGTCGTACCATTACAATATCGACATAAAGCAACCTAATAATTTCCATACTTGATTGATATTTCAACTGACCCTTAGTGCCAAAACTTGTACTCCACAGCAAAATAAATCATATTAATGCCTTTCATTGGAAATAAACAGTACAGATTTATCATGTAACATATTGGTCTTTCCTAATTCATTATCATTCATATTGCCTGATGTATTTCAAAACAACGTATTCTATCTACTTTCTTACTCATAAACTTAGATTTTTGTTGGGTTCTTAAAATATTTTATAGTTACACCATAAAACCTTAAATGCGCAGAGGGAGGAATAGGATGCGTTTTTTTCATGATAAAGGAATAAATTAAAAATAATAAAGTATCTAATCCATTCCTTGCAGCTTACATTTTAACTAGCTAAGTTGGGAAGTTGGCAACATGGTGATTCTTGGGGATAAAAGTTTTCCATTCTTAACGATCTTCGTGCTTTCTGCCTACAATATTATAATTCTTTATTTTTCAGCGAACATTTCTTACTCGAACTCCAGGGAAATGGGATTGGCTCAATGGCTTATGATAAAATACATCTGTAGAAAATATGGAAAAGTTGAAGGGATCGTTTTTCTTTGGATATTAGAGTTGGGTTATAATAAAGTAAATCTGTTGAAAAATGGAAAAGTTGAAGGGATCGTTTTTCCTTGAATATACGAGTAAGTGCTTACTATCCTGAGGTCCCTTATTATAGTTTCACCCGTGGCACATTTTTCAGAGGAATATCGCCCCCTTCTTGATTAATGACTCGTTCAGTACTCCCTGCATGGAATGGGAACCATTGTGTTGGATATTGTCAGAGATAAAGAACTGGAAATCAAGCATCGACTTTAGCTTGCCGTGCCGATATACAAGCCACCACGTTGACCAGGATATCAGGCACATATAGCATATTTTAGGAAAATCTAAAGGATCTAGGCATCCTTTGCCATTACGGTCCATCAAGGATAGATCCCATGAATTATTGTGAAGGACGATAAACCATTGCAGTAAGATTTTAGCTTGCCATTATGCAAAGAAAGTACATGTTGAAAATGAGCTTTTAGAAGCTAGAATTGACACCTAGCTTCTGTTGATCATCTAAAAACTTCCCTTTGAGATCTAAAATTCTAATTAGCGTAGTAGCTTACTCATTGGGCTGATCAAATAAAGGTCAGTTGTTTGATTCTTGGTCCAACCCAGAGGGTGCACTTGAATCGTTCGAGATTAATGTCGGTACGTAGCTAAGCATTCGCTTATATGGTGTTACGTTACATTCGTGATTATTTCGTACCGTAATAATTCTCGCATGATTAAAGCCCTCTCAACCTAGGGTTCAAGTACATCCTCATGAAACCTTTTTCCTTCGGCAACACACTTGTTTGCCGTGTATAGCGGCAAATTAACTTGGAACTCTTGGCATTTTCTGCTAAGAGTAGGCTTACATCGACTCCAGGTTCCTCTCCAGCCTTCCTCAATTCTCTAAATTCCTACCATTTCCGAAATCCCCGCCTATTATATCTATTGCGCAAATTGGCTTAGCTGCCGGTCGTGTCCTCTTATGGGAATAACAACTTTGCCTCTTCTCACTCTCCCTCTCCTACGCTTCTCAATCCTGTCGGATATAATGAACGACTATCGTCAATGGGCTCGTTCTTCTTGGGACCGCTAATGTGGTTTGGTGGTCTCGAGGCTCGGGGATTCTAACGATGCTTGCGAAGTTTCGGGGTGGGTGACAATGGATGATTTTGTCGAGAGGCATGGCATGGAGTGCAAAGCCCAAAACTTTCCGAGAAAGTTTTGGGTTCTGCACTGGAAAAGAGAATGGAGTACCTTTTGCCACGCAAACGTTTTCGTTCACCCGAGCATGTGTTTTGTGAGTGAGGGTGGCAAGTCTGTCACTCTATCAATCTCAGCCTCGGGATGGATTGGAAGGTCCTGTAAAGAGTGGCGTCCGACATGGGTGCGGCTCAGGAGTTGATGGGGAGTGGGTTAGACATTCTCTCATTGATTATGGGAGAATTAGTCCATGGCCCCTCGGGGCAGTCACGAGGAAATCATAGTATTTGCGGCTGATTATAGGAGTTGGCTCGTGTGATGTACTCACCGACCTTTGGCTCGTTTCAATCCAAAATACATACTACAGAGCAAGCTTTATAGATGCGATGTAAGGAATGAAATGCGTCGAGATTACCCCGGATTTATCTCCGTTGTGACATGAACCACGCAAGGTTGGAAAAAGTTGAAAGAAGAAGATTGTCGTCCCCTGCTCAAGCTCGCTAAACTATTAAATCTTTACGAAAACAAGAGTAGGTACCAACTATTAAGCATTCTAAGAGAAGAAGAAAAGGAGTACGAAGGATGAGAAAAATTTACCTCCACCTCACTTCCTGCCTTTCTTTATATTTCTTCCAAAATTTCATCCCAATATGAGGGTACTTTTAACTTATCTTAACTTAATCCCATGAGTTGCACAAATATATAAATTTCATGATACGAATTGTGGGACTCAGTGTTGCATCAGGTTATTGATAATTTACCTCAGGCTCTCGTATGAACCCAAATTAAAATAATTTACTAAAATAATGAGATATAGTCGTATTAAAATACGTATTTTTAGGGGAAAATACTCATAGTGATTTGAGAACTATGAATGTGGAAAAACACTCTTAGGAACTTGGTTAAAAACACGGTAGATTTTTACTCCATCCCCTTATTCATTTTGTGCAGAGTTGAATGTAATAATAACATTACTTCAGTCAGGTGGGATGTATAGCTATGATCCCTATGGCTTCTTTCATAAAGAATGTCTAGTACCAACGCCGGGTTCCTCTCAACCCTTAGTATTCTCTCTTCCATTCTCATCCTTATGGTTTTACACATGGACTTGAAACCACTATTTAGAAGAGCATTCATTCTTTGTATCATTGTGGGCACTACTTAGATTTTCACAATTGAAAACAACTTGAAATCAGTCCAAAACTTTCGATAAACAAATAATATAGATTACCGAACCTAATGAGCTTTTTAAAAGAGATCAGTGTTGTTCTCTTTTTCAATTACAGCTTTCTGATAAATAAGTGCGAATGAAATATTTTATGCCTAAATTAAGAGAAGGCAGGGCATTGAAATAGAAAATAGGGGTGACGTCATTGTTGAAGGAAGTGATAGATGGTGAGGAACAGAATGTTGGGTGATTAGGAGGAGAATAACTGATAATTTTGATAAAATTACTGTAGGTTTTGGAATATCGCGCTGAAAAAGTACGTCGTAGTAAACATAAGGGTAGGGGTAAGAATTCTTTATCTGCCTAAAACCACCTTTACCGATAGACCACTTCAAGTATTAAATAATCTACTCAGTACTGCGCGAGCCTCAAGTACGATATTTGGAATGCCTTCACTCCAGGCATGCATTACCATCTAAAAAGCAATCTTATTTCCAAACATATCAATAATAATACCAGTTTCGCTGAAGAGGCCTTATTCATAAGGAAACACGACTGACTGGAAAGTAATAGAGCTTTTTATTTCCAACTTCTATCATCAAGATTAGATACCGCCCGTATTTAACAGAAATAACACTGGTACATTCAAATCATGTAAAACTATTTACCGCGATTACAGTCATTCTTCATTCATTTTTAGCTTAGTGAAGTCATTAAGATGCCCAAAATACTCGTTAATATTTTAAACTATTTGCCCAATTATTTCATTTCATTATTATCCCTTTTTGCACACGAAAAACTGTCATCCCTTGGTTCATTTTGCTTTATCACCAATTTATCTTATTTCATCTTTATGATTTAACATCCCATGGAAAACTAAAGTTTTATGCTTTATATTTATCAGGACATTGTTAAAATACTACCTCGCTATAGTTTTTTGCCTATATATGACATGTTATTGCCTATTAATATACTTATATTTTTTCAAACCCAATGGAGTTAGCATTAATACGGGCCTTTAATTTCATCTTTTTCTAGAAAACACCATTTTATGTGCAATAATCTAAATTAATTGATTAAATATAATTAACTCAGGTATAAAAGCTGCGTGCTCATTCCTGCTTCTACCTCAAGTATGATATTCCCTTGATTATCTCCCACGAACTTAATTAATGAATTTAAAATTAAGCCTTAAGCGGAATTACATGCATCTTAATGAGGGGATACCTGTGGTCGGCGTTAGATGGCCGGGATGAATTGAGGCTATTCGAGCTTCGGACTGAACATTCAAGAATTGCTAATCCTCCCTCGGTAATTGTTCCCTTTCGGACAAATACCGTGTACTGGGGTGCAATAAAAACAAACACTGGATGAGGGGCATGCTGTTCATAGCTGGGTCGTTGCAGCGTATAATGGTTCCCCCTGCAGGGAAGTCGAGTTTCATTTGAGAGCCCGTACTATTCAGGGAAAGGGTGAAACTGGAAGGCCCGTGTGACGCTTGCTGCAGTGATCGTACTGTTGTTAATATGGATGATGCAATCGCAATAGGTGCTCCATAGCGTGAAGCAGAAGATATCCGTCGAACATCCACTTCCATATTTATGCTAATAGAATGCCCCGTAAGTCACTGGAATATGTAAGTGGCAGAAGCTTAGTATGGCAAACTGGACCATAAGCATCAATGTATTTAATTTGATTTTCAGACCGACTAATTTTTAATGTATTTCTTTCCTCGTAAACATCGGGTTGTGAATATATTCTATAGCATATAAGTGTATAAATACATAGCCTGAATAGCCCTAGTGTTGGAATATGGCCTTGAAGCTAACGCAACTAAGAGCATGTTTGTGCATGCTTACTTTTCTCTTCAAATCTTTCTTTAAATTGCTGTTTCTACTAGAATACAACCACTATTGTTCTTTAAGCATGATAACTCAAGCATGTTTGATGCAGATACACCCCCGCCACAAATTTATGTGTTCTGCTTGCAGGGTATTATGTAGATATAATTGAGGCATGCACTACCCTCCCGTGTGCAGTAGCTTATTTACTTGCAATATCATCCTCAAACTTTAAACCGCTATTCAATACTGACATTTAACATGCGTTTCACATTTTCTCAATTTATTCTCAAATCAAGGGGTGAGAAGGAGTTGGCGAAAGCTAAACGAAATTGGGTTTGGGAAGTATGAGTGAAAGATAGAGCATTGATTAGTCTAGAATGGTTACAATGCATCTATATGACAGTGTAAATAGCTGCGAGGTATTAAACCAGTAATCTTCGTGTGGAAAACATCATCTCAGACTTGTAGAAGGGATGAAACAGTCATAACGAGACTGAGAGTGGGCCACGCTGCTCTGACTCACTAGTACCTTTTCTCCATCCCCTGGCAACCCCATCCCCAATGTGAAGACTGCAACTGTTTGTTGACAATTAAACACATTCTGACGGAATGTCGTGAGTACGCAGATCTTAGAATAAAATGTAGATTAAGAGGAAACTTGGCATCAATTCTTGGGGAAAATCCGGCTATTTTGAACCGAGTGTTATCTTTTTTGAAAGAAGACGGCCTTTACAATCTAATTTAAACGGCCACTGACATCTACACGATACCCTGGAAGCCACCGCGAGGGTGTGTGGCAGGGGGTGAAGATCACCAAGCATGCACTATTTACATGCAAACAAGCAACTATAGGGTCTCATACAACTAGATTGTTAGTATCTATAGTATTTAAGGGGTTAATACGTGCATCATGCACTACAGAATACTCTAAAATATTTCCCCTACATATCCCTTTGCTACGCTGCCTATTCTGTTGTCTTATAGTACGGGGGAAATGTCATTTTGAATCTATCAGTAGGTACGAAAATCTATCTCTCTAATCTAATTTATCTGGTCGAATCTAGCATAATACGCTGGTGTTTTTAAAATGTGCCTGTTTGACAAGTTATGGATATGGGAATTTGAAAATCGGGGCGCTACCCTGTTTGGTATATAGGTCTGCATATTAAGAGGATTTATTATGATAATTATTATCTTTTATTGTATAGAACAGACGACTATAAGCAGACTACGTTGCTGGACGACCCTGGATGTCGAAGCACCATAAACAATAAATAACTAACTACAGTGTAAATACTTGGCATTCAGTTGCAAGTGGCTCCTATGCCTTACATGTCTCCATGAATTAGTAGCATTGTAGCTATCAGTCGCATGTAAGTAGTGAATGCATAGTGATCTTCCTCCCCCTGCCACACACACTCGCGACGGTTCGCAGAGTACTGCGTAGGTGTAGATATAATCTATGATATACCCTTAAATCAACACAATGGTGGGTGGCGTGGGGAGCTTTTTGCACGAGGCATTCATTATCGTCAACTATGCGGCCGAGCGAAGAGAAAGCTAGGATTTATAAAAGGAGTACTAGGGAAATGTGAAGAGAAAACAAAAGAGCGATGTTACTTTTCACTTGTTAGGACCCACCTTGAATATGCAGCCAGTGTATGGGATCCGAATGAATTAGGTTTGATCAGAGAACTAGAAAGTGTGCAGCGTAGAGCAGCCAGGTTCGTTAAAAGCTGTTACGATAGGTTGAGTAGCGTTTCAGAATTAATAAAAGAATTAGGGTGGAAATCATTATCAGAGCGTAGGTTAAAGTTCAGATTAAATCTATTAGAGAAATTTCAATCGGATAGCTTTACTGCAGATGTTAGGCACATAATAAAAAAACCAGCATATTATGCTAGATACGACAAGATAAATAAGATTAGAGAGATAGATTGTCGTACTGATAGATTCAAAATGGCTTTTTTCCCCGTACTATAAGAGAACAGAATAGGCAGCATAGCAAAGGGATAGGTTGGTGAAATATTTTAGAGTAGTCCGTAGTACCTACATGATGCATGTATTAATCTCTTAAATACTATAAATACTAACAATCTAGGTGCATGAGACCCTATAGTTGCTTGTTTGCATGTCGGTAGTGCATGCTTGGTGGTCTCCACCCCCTGCCACACACCCTTCCGGTGGCTTTCAGGGTATCGTGTAGATGTAGAAGTATACAAAAATATTTTAAGTCAATAAACTACCGATTATGCTAGAAAAAAAATAGTCATCAAGGGGTAACGGTGGGTTTCGGTGATTGTTTGCTTGTTGGAAAATTTATATCCTATTTTATAATTGGTTTGACGACGCAATTCAGAAACTTCATTTCCTATATTCCTGCATGCTTATTATGCACAGTTTAAAACTGCATATGTTTGTTAGATGAGGAGTAGCAATAAATAGTGAAAAATGCAATGAAAATATTTCTAATGACGTGCCAAACATGACAGAGAAGAAAAAAGGATCTGATGAGAAGGTACAAAACAATCACTTAAGTTCATTTACATTTAGATATTCATGCAGGTATTGAAAAAATACTGAATTATCCATCACATAACCTGATTAAATCCTCAGTCATATCGATACCATGCATTACTGCCTCCTTCTGTGTACGAATAGGATCACGTGGACTTACAAAAATACACAATATTCTTACTAATTATTATTGCGGTGACTTCGATCAGTGTAGTACTGTGGATCCTATCGTAAGGCAGAGGAATGACGACAGGATAAGGCAGGTGAGAATTAGGAATGAACCCACACTGTCGTACGAATATTAGTTGGACCGTTATGGTAATTATGTGTTATGAATAGCATATTGAACATTAATAAATATTTGTCACTTGGCGCAGTGGTGTATTGTAGATGAAACCTGTGTAAAGCGATCCGGTAGCGGGTCAACGAAAAAGCGTTTGAGGAAGAGGCCTTGAGTGAACATGATCGTAGAGCCAGAGGGGCTGGAGAAAGAGGGAAAAAACAGAGTTTAGGTCGCTGCTGTGGTGTGAAGAAGGGAAGGCATGTGACAAGAGGTGAAGGAGATGGATGACCGCCTTCCATCCGTCAGTCCGAGGTCGGGGAAGTAAGTGTTTGTCTGGGTGAGGGTCGCCCGAACTTCTAGATGCAATACGAGTTTCTTTCCAGCCCTCCGCTCCGACGACAGCGGCGGTGATTAACGGGCCGCCCGCTTTTGTCACCTCCCTCCCCTCTACCGAGACGAGAGGAGATTTGTGGAGAGCGTAGACAGAGGGGGTGAGGTAGAGTACATGAATTTTGGGGGGAGGGGGGGCAGTCGTGCGAGATAAAGGCGAGCGGTTAATAAAAGCGTATACGCTTGGAAGAGAGCGTTGGCCCCTTCTGAAGGACAGTGGGCTTATGGGAGAAAAATGTTTGGCTTGATGCGAGCAAATGGCTCTTTTCGAGCATTCATGAGCAGTGTGTGTTTTCTATCATTTATTAAGAACTTAAAGCCGTCATTTTTTAATTTGCAATGGTAAATCTTCCGGAAACTTCCGGGAATCTCCAAATATTACATTTTTTCCCTCGCCTCTTTAGTGTGAATCACCCATATGAAGTGATTTTATTTGCTTTGCATTCTATTTTCGTTTGCTTTCTTCATGTATATATACCTACATAATAATCTAACTACCTGTAAACAATTGCAAGGGCCTGGAGCGTGGGGTCAACTACCACCAGGCATGCATTATTAATTGGAATAAGTCTGCACTTATTACCATGCAGGAATGAAAAAAATGCAACTCCTTGCATGCACTACTTAAAGTGTATTAAGCGTAGTTATAGCTCAGGTTAAAAAACTTTAACAAACTTCATCCTTTCCTCCGTAAAGCCTCGGTCATCCACGGTGAGAATTATACCATAAGTCTGTACGAGTGTAGGTACCGGGGAATTTAAGGGAATAAGTCAGGTGAGGTTCCTGGATGCCAGGAGAAAATTCAAAGAGGGGGCAAAAGAATAACAAGGGGAAATTACCATATGCAAGGCAATTATAAAGAATCATCTCACTCATACTGTTAAGGAGTCGCTCTCCATTTAATAATTTTGCAAAGTTTAGAGGTGCTAAATTCTAATAACTGCAGTAAAATTAGGATAAATAGGTTAGATAATGGTCATTTATTGAAAATAGTGAGGAAATTTTTGGAAAACACTCACTATTCTAGATAACATTGTCACTATTTGTATGAGTGTCCTACGACTCTGTCTGGTATCCAGTATCCATTTTAACCTTTGGCGCTTCATGACCATCTTCATTTTCTGAGTGCCTCAAAGCTATTTCGAGGGTGTATAGTTGTTAACAGGATAAATATTTACAAATCATTCAAACATAGTTATAAAATTCCGTCATTAAAGATAAAGAGATCATGCGGGGAAACACTAAAAGGTTCACTTTTGCACAGCAATAAAAAGAAATCAAAGGAAACTACTTAGAAATTTATTTTTGCGCAATATATGGTGCTTTTGAGAGAATATTATTGTCTGAGATTTTATGACCTCTGGGTGCAGTTAAAGTTAGAATTGTGCCCTCATGGAATAAAGGTCAGCAGTGTGATATCTCCCGACGACCCAGGCTAAATCCAACTTGCGACATTTTCTTGGTGATATAAGTTCCTGAGATAACCAAGGGCTGGGCAAACACTATAGCTTGGTTTACTAGCTTAAGTGATGGAATGTCACACGGCCCTTGGCTTAGTATCAGGGGACTCATAACTGTCCGGCTTTAAGGCTGGAGGCTTGTGGTTTGGCATTTTGGGGAGCCCTATGAAATGCACAGAAATATTGCGGAAATTCCACGAAATAATTTCTGGCATGCTGGATGAAAGGATCAGAATTCTCCTCCTTCCCATGTAGCATAATCAGCTACTCAGAAGTGGGAAGCCGTCGCGTTAGTAACTCGGATATGGTGTTTGCCTACTTGGGTGTTTGAAATATTGTTGGTAGCTCTCTTTTGATACAGGAGCTATAGTAAGGAAGGAACAATTTTAATAGTGAAAAATGTTACTGGACTATAGTGAGACTAATCTGTTCCTTCTGGCTAATCCTAAAATATGGAGAATTCTTGATGGAGATATGGAGATTCTTAGCCATTCATTTTTACGTAGCGCTAAATTTCAACTTTGCCATCATTTACTTTCCCCTCTTTAACGCTGCGCAGCAATATAACCTCCATAACCCAAAATTATGAGACCCTGCTAAGACACTATTTTTTATTATGATACAGACATTTTTCATAGCCCCTTGTTTATTTTCGAACACAGATATTTATTGACTAAATTTGTATTAATTTTACTACTAAATACCACTATTATTTCAACAAAGAATACAATTCCAGAATGGTATCTTTCCCACTAAAGAACGGCAGACTTCCTCCCCTTCTCTGTCAATAGTCCGTTATAACTTCGAGCACAACATCGAAAATTTAAATTTTTACTTAGTGTCCCGATTTATATCCATCTCTCTAGGTAGGAACTATAAGTAAACATGCATTAGTGTATGTTCGCAGCACATGCCTGTTGAAACTCACCTTCTGCCTCAAAGTGGTTTGCAGGGTAGTTACTAAGTACTAGTTAGTGGGTGTCCCTGACAATTGGCCCGACCCCTTCTCGTATTTAGTGTTTAAATAATCTATGATTAGTACCTCATGTGTAATCTTACAAGAGAGGGAAACTTTTTTATTCGCCTCCCATCTCACAATTCGGATCTTATTTCAACGCCTAAATTTCCATCATTGACCACAACGTTTGTCAAAATATCAGGAAAATTAGCGTCCTCGTTTTTTGGGTAAACCCGCGTCACATTGTAAAAATGTCCAACCGTTTCGTCTCCGCTGCTGGAGACTTCCTCAGGATAGTGACATGCTTGGTTTGC
This sequence comes from Platycnemis pennipes, assembly GCA_933228895.1. Taxonomy (NCBI): domain Eukaryota; kingdom Metazoa; phylum Arthropoda; class Insecta; order Odonata; family Platycnemididae; genus Platycnemis; species Platycnemis pennipes. Next base: position 37,663,398 of record OW121851.1, read on the forward strand.
TCGTTGATTTACATTCTCACGGAGGTGGAGGGGGGGAGGCGATGAGGGTGAAGGTGGGGGTTCCTCGATTTTTCTTTTGGTTCTCGAAATAACTGGAAACCAGGATGAGCTTACCATTTGTCCTTGGTCACTATTGAAATTTCTTGTATGCTTCCTAATTTCGAGGGCTTCTCTTATTAACCTCGTCTTGTGATGTTTTTCTCTTCCTATAACTTCTGCGTTGGTCACGTCGATTTCGTGTCCTTGGGCGGTGTGTTCTGCGACCGCTGATTTTTCGAAGTGGCCCAGTCGAATAGCGGCTCAATGCTCTTTTATTCTTGTCCGTATCGTTCTGCCCGTCTCTCCTGCGTACACCTTATCACACGATCGGCAGCTCAATTTGTGAACTCCTTCCGTCTCCAATATATCTTTTTCTTTTACGCTGTGTACGAGGGAACGAGGGAAATTAGGTTTTTTTTAAACCAGTAAAAACGTCCTGCTCTGATCGCAGTTTGAACAAAAATTTACGCTAACGGAGATTCGTGCACATTGCTAGTGATTCCCGCACTGATACTTCTAGTAGTTTGAATGAGTTACTGAGCTTAATGCGAACCAAGAGTCATTACCTAGTGCTGCCTCAGTGAGCCGAGGAATGTGTTCCATAGACTTTGACGTGAGAAGGCTGAAATATGACCGGTAGATGTAATTGATGGACTCGCTCGCATTTGACCAAGAGATGGGAAAGGTTGACGTGTAATGTGGCAATCAGTGGCCAAGGCTGTGTTGCAATGCCTGATGCCTTGTCCATGTAAGTTTCAGAAGTTTGCTCTGAAATTTCCTCTCGTAGATAACATCTATTACTCTCCTGATTCGTGAAGCTATTATATGTTAGAAACAGAGCCACGTAGCCATGACTATAGGGATACCACCCGCTTTCTCCGTCCGGAGAAGTTACAATCACCCAAAACCGTCTAAGTCGTATTAATCATTACTGGCAAGTTCATGTCCTTCTAAAGCATTCAATAGCAGGAGACGGGAATTTCCGAGAAAGGGGTTATTGTGAGATATAATAATGCCTTCGTGCAGGACATTGAATCACTTAACAAGGTGTTTTTGAATGCGGATAACTTTGAGCTTGGGCGTATAGATAAGTTTGGTGTGGAACTTGGCTTTGTTTAGACCTGAGATATCTGGACTTTGGAAACATCATAAGGAGATATGGAATGTTTTGAAATCCGGGTGTGGAGCAGTGAGGCGGAAATGCGTTGGATGGCAAGGAAGACGGATGGGGGAGGGTGCTAGCGGAAATTGCACGGAGGCAGAGTAGATGGAGGAAACAGGTAATTAGAGAGTAGAAAATTAAAAAAATGATTTTCTTGGGGAGTATTCCTGGTAACCCAGAAAGTGGCAGGAAAGAAAATGTTAATAATATTTGAATTGGTATGAAGGGAAGAAGAAAATATTCTGACCTGAAGAAATGGTTAGCACAGGGACGATGTCCGTAGATAACAGTAGTGAAAAGAAGAGTAGGGACTCTATCAGAACTTTAACTAACCGGAAAAGAACTGCATCTACATTTAGGTAGTATCTTGCGAGTCACCGCAATAGTGTTTGTCAGAGATCGAAACATCCCAATCAATGCAACTTACCTACATGTTGCCAAGTGTGAATATACTACTAATTTAAAGGAACAAATTGAATTTACATGTTGAGTCGCACGAGTGCCATTAAAAATTGAAATTAAATGACGAGTTCCGTGGAACTAAAGTATTTACGTATTAATGCAGTAATTGTTGATTATTTAGGCATATTTTCAAATTCATCAATTTATATTTCCCAAATAGGCATGAATAGTTAAATTAAGGATAGTTGATGCGTTGGAAAACCTTTTTACCATATTTAACCTACCCCTTTCTGTACCGTGTGGCATAATATATTTGTTATGATTTGCGAGTAAACTGACTTTGCAAGAGGAAATGCAAAATATTGTTTCGTCATAAACTATAAAATATTATTTTAACGCCGATTTAAAAAAGATACCTTAGGGAAAGAAATAGGGTGCGAAAGGCGAGTATCAAAGTTTTGTTGGGATAAAAAATGGGAGGCATCAAGAATAAGCTGATGACCTTTTGAGCGTGAAAAGCAAACTGGAAAGTTTTGAAGAGAATAGGGAACTTTTTTGCTGTGTGATTTTGACAGCTGCTGAGAAGTGATTTGGAGTAATTAAAGACAGAAGGGAAAGAATTATTTTTGTTTGACTTGAGGTGAATAAGAAAATAGGAGAGTAAAGAAAATAGAAGCTCTAGAATACAACATTTAGGAGAATATTATGAAGCGAAACTAAAATCTTTGGCGAAAACCAAAAATAGGATGGAGTTATTGGAAAATATTAGTATTTGAAAAACTTTCTTAGGATTAGTTAAAGAGTCTATATGATAAATGTGGAGAATTCAGTGAAATGTTAATGATTGCATTAAATACGAGATTGTTTGATTTGTTAAAAGTTATCTGGGAGGGAAGACGGGAACTTTGAACGACATGGATTAAGTTATAATAAATGAGAGGAGTACCTACACTCTCTGGTGCTTAATAAGCTATGATTGAGGATAAAACGGTGATGGGTAATAATGGGGAGTTACAGGTGAGAGACACAGAAGAAACGTCCATAAATTTTTATTATACGGATAGCATTGATGATGTTGACTATTTTGCATATCCAGATCTAAATATTGCATTTTCTTATTTCGAAAGGTTTAATTTGTAATATAATTTGAAACTAATTTTAAGAAATAATTTTTCTCGCTGTAAATAATTATAATGGCGCACTAAGTCCTGATATTAGTCTTAGTGTTCCTGCAAATGCTTTAGGTTCATTATCTAAACATTACCCGGGCTTGAGCTAAAGAGGATGTTGACCCTAGTCCAACACTAGACATAAAAGGGACTCCCGAGGTCACATCGTCTTGCATCGTTTAAAGGGATGTGACATCTCCTTCCCCTTCACAAAAGGGCACATCCCAAGCTCACCTCCAACCCCGTCTTGTAAGCACCTGTCAAGCGTTATATTATCGGGCGTAAACTGGTGATCTCCTCTCATGACTTCTTCGGGAAGATTCCGCCTCCAGATTCCACGCGTGGCTTGCTGGAAGATGAGGGTTTGTGGGGTTGGCATGATAACGCTGGTGCCACGAGGAAAGTCGGGGGCACACGTGCTGATGGTGCGCTTCCGAGCGAGGGAGTTGGTGATGACCTCAGGGCTCTTTTTCGCTTTTCCGTTTTCCGGCGGGGCAGTTTCCTGCGAAAGGTTGAGGTCGCATTCCATCACTCCATCGGCTCTATGGTGCGGGTTGTAAAAAAAAAGTAAGGATTCTCTACTTTGGGACGTGGGGGGTAAGTGATAGCCCTGTCTCACCCTCCCATCTCGGTCAAAGGTCAGATCACTAATCACGTCATCCTCTCATGAAAGGAGCTTGGTGAAATTTACTCTGTTTCCCTTTTCACAGCACCCCATTCAATTTTTATACTGTCACAGTATCGCAATTTCCAGCGCAAGCCGGGAGTAAGACAACCCTCCGTCAAAACAATCTTGGGGTCGTTGGCCTTTTGGTAAGGTTATACATCTTGAAAGGGGTAGAAGTAATCCCTCATGGATCTGTCACCAAAGACTTTCTGTAGTTGTCTGGCCCTGATATGGAGAAAAATTATTCTCCTCCCCATTGGTTTAAGGGAGGTTGGTCCTTTTTTAGCTCACTATTAACTTAAGTGATGATTGCATGTCTATTAGCAGTAGATTTGGATATTGAAGTTATTCATGATCATAAGTAAATGCAAAATTATATACCGGAATAGACTGTTAAATGGTTGAATTCCTGGCGAGGAAGAGATCATAAAAGGAAGAGGGAATTAATGTATACAATGTATGTTTTATAAAATACATCAGATTCGTAATGCAAGTTTATTGTACTCAATTAAATTCAATCCGAGTCAAATATCATGGCAGTGAAATTCCTACATGTATAATTGTCAGGATTCCTCGTAATATATGCAACATTAATGGATTAAATCAAAGTTACTGGGAATAAAATTACGATAAGAAATGAATATTTCAATATTTTTTCATGTCTTAGGAGATTCTAAATGTAAAAAGCAGTGGGTTTAATTGTTTTTGACATCAGTGAGCGTGTGTCACCCAACCAAAATATTCGTATTAGAATAGTACATTCCCTCTCCAGCTGGATGTTAGTTTGCTCATGATTAGTTGTAGTTGTTAGTGTATTGTCAATAGTTGTATTGAAAGCTAACTCACCGTGAAGATTTGCTAAAATTGTTAGGCTATCAGTGAAACCGGTTGTGTTTTCAATAACAATATTATGGTTTACTCTCGATAATGTGTATTTGGTGTGAAGTTACCCACTCCCGCACAATTTCGTGGTGGTATTCAGAATACAATATATTGATGACGATGTTTAAGTAAGGGAGAAATGCCAATGGCCAGAAAAAAATAAGATTGAAAGAATTGGGTAAAATAATGTAAAGTGTTTTATCAAAATCCTGTATCTACTCCTGTTAAAGCCAGGTGAGTAACTAATTATTACTGCTTATTTCATCAACACCTATGTAATACCCTACAAGCCACCATAAAGGTGTGTGGCAGGGGATGCTTTACTTTCTCCAACCGTCTCCACACCCAACATTCAAAGCCTGAAGTGTATTTCCATCTTCTTCTGCAAAGACCACGTTACTGCAACATGTGGTGCCACGCTCCATATTAAACCTTTCACTAATATTTTATTCACTACTCTACTCAACGCCCCTCTCATTATTTCATTAGAAACTCTTTAAACCAATCTAATTTAAAATTTGATATACTTAAAATAAATGTGTTTCTCTGTTTCTCAGCAGTAGTGTTAAGAGCTATAAATAATTTTCTAAGCCCGAAGAAAAATTTCGATAATTTGATTGATTAAGTCGCACGAATGATTGAAAAGAGCTAACGATGAGAGACACGCGTTAAATTTAAATTAACCGGGAGCGAGCGCAGAAAGATTTAATATACTAATATTTAATGAAAAGTTTTTCACCTTCTTCTCGATTACGCCCACGTTTGCTCATGACAGCTGATTAATTAATGAGAGTCAAAAAATTGGCACCTTATTTCCTTAAGATACTTTACGTCTCAACCTTGAAAAAGCTCAAGCTTTGATGCCTAACAAACTTTCTGTAGTTGCTTTAGTTTACCTTATAATCCGGATCATCCGTGCAGGTTACCATGGTAACAGGCTGACCCAAATGGCTCAGAGTTCTCTCTCGTCACTACTTTGTCTCTCTACCCTCTTAAGCTATTATTCTTCTTGCTTGACACCGGGTGAATTTATTTACCAATGCTACGGAACAAAACACTTTGATTGTTTGGAGCATGTTGCAAAAATTGCATTTAATTATTAGTTATATAAAACTTGAATTGTGGTTCAAAATTGTGCTATCACGTATTGATTCAACAGAAAAGTAATGTAATAATTTAGGTCACCTATAATATAGATCACGAGTTACGCTGTTTGTGGATGCATCAGACTGAAATTAGTGTTGTTATTTTCATTATTCCCGTGGTATGGTACCAGTATTGAACTCGAGTATTGCAACATTAACTGCCAAAGTAATGCTTCAATTAGTTAAAATTTAACGGCTCAAAGGTTATTCGTATTATTAATTGGTTTCAGAAGCTTTTACGTCATAAATGTATATAAAGTCGGATATCATTAAATTCGATTCATTTGGTCGTAACTTCTAATACCATTAGTAAGTAAACTAATAGCTTTTATAACAGTGAATCCATTATATGCCATCAACTAATTCTCAGCGTTCTTAAATGAGCACTACAGTACGTTGAGAATATCGCTAATCAATGTACTGACAGTGATTCATATTGTAAAATATTAGGTCACTAGGCCTCTCTATTTTTTCACCGTGATCAGTATAGCCTAATTAGAAGAAAGAATAGTTAAGAGGTAATCGGCGTCGAATGGTATGATCGATGGTTCAAGATACAAACTTGGCATATCTTATTAACCTCTCTATAATAATTTAAATGTAAATCATTATCAGAACATAAATTAAAATATACATTTTGTCTCTTAAGTATACTCAATTCAAAATGTGGTGCTACAGAAGAATAATGGAGATAAAATGGATCGACCGAGTGGAAAACGAAGAAGTCTTAAGAAGAGTGAGAGAAAAGGGAAGTCTTCTGAATTCCCCAAGGTAAAGACGGGACAACTTGATCGGCCACATCATAAGACATGATGGCCTGATGAAGACCATCGTCGAGGGACAAGTTGAAGGGAAGAATGGCAAAGGAAGGTCTCGTGCAAGATATATGGAGCAAGTGATAAAGGATGTGAAAAAGAAGAATTACGTAGATATGAAGAGATTAGCCGATAGAAGAGCTTAGTGCAGAGCTGCGTCAAACCAATATGAGGATTGATGACTTAAGATGATGACGATGAAGTAAATTCAAAGACAATATTTATACTGATGTCGTTAAAACATTTTTGAACAACAACTTACTATGGTAAACTGGACCGTGAGTACTCATTATGGAAAATATATTCCCGAGCCAACAGATCTAGGATGTCTTTCTTTCCTCGAACAATTAGGGATCTGAATAGCCGTGAATATATTCCATAATATATGCATACATTAATCAGAAGATAGCTTGGGTAGGTGTATTTCTGTATTAATAATTTTAGCCAGCTCAACTGGCAGGACGTTAATGCATGTTGATCTGTGTTCAATGGTTTCAATTGTTATACTTTGAGTTAAGCATTGCTCCTAATCCTCTTTAAGCATTATGGGGTAGATGAATGAAAAGCAATTTCCATCTGGATTTTTTGGACTTGATTTTGATTTATTCAACCTAGAGTGGAACAGTTCCACCACATCGGCCGTGCCACATTGTTTTACACTCTTTAAGCATGATAAGTAGTGTTCATATGAACGCAATGGTATTACTCCACACGTAATTTTAATAGCCAAAACCAGAGTCGGCTATTAAAATTAAGTGTGGATTAATACCATTGTGTTTATTATGAATTTCACAAACGTCCACCAAGTCACGCCTGAAACGATAAGTAGTGCATGTTTGATGAAGATCCATCCCCTGCCACTCACATTTATGGTGGCTTGAAGGATGTTCCATAGATGTAGATCGAGTAAATGGGCAAAATTCGAAGAAGGTAGGATATCTTCCCCATGCGTAAAATGATAATTTTCTCTACCAGAATTCTTTTCTTGTAACTAGGATATGTGACCAGTCGAACAGCACTCGAAGTTTTCCAGTGTTTTTAATGCACCAGATGTTTCAGCCTATAGAGTCACCTTCAGGTATCAGGTGACTGTGAGTTGAAATGCGTTGTGAATTACAAGCTCTGTGAAAAAGTGTGTTGTTGGATTGACTATGTGTTCCTTCCGCTATACTAAGCCTGAATCTGTTCAACATAGGGATATGTGATATTGATTTCTACCAGTACCTGAGGAGACGCAAAATAATTTTAAAAAATTGCATTTTTTAATTATTTAAATATAATTGTAAAATTGAGTGTACTATATATATTTACCATTCCTTATATAACTCTTGTCATATCAGAAAATGGTATAATACCCGTATCAAACCTAAGGCATTACTAAGTTTGACTTCAGCTTCTGCTTGGAGGTTTCACATATTGAAGATTATTATTCATATTTATCATCCGAATAAATCAATAGCTAGCAAGGTAACCACGGAAGACAAAACTAATTAAATGGTATACCTTACAATGAAACAGTGAAACAAAATATTAAGCCTCTTTGGTTATGCAACAGTAACTTCTATGGCCGTCCTGGATAATATTCAAGAGGGATTGGGAGTAATTTGGAGCTAAATTCTAGGGAGTAATTTTAACGTAATATCTTTAGCCAAGATTTGAGTAAGCAGGCATAAATGAGATTAAAGGAAACTTTGAAAGTTAACTAAAAGTTTGAAGTAATACTTAATATTAAATGCGTAGTATAAAGGGTTAATATTTTACTACTTAACACTTTACTTTAAAATACTTAATACACATCTAATCTACATTGTAAATTTGTAAATTTTATTGATCAATTATATATTTATATACTATATGGGAAAAATATATATTGCTTTAGTAGATTGGTATCTTATCCAAGTCGCGAAATCAATGGTTAACATGAAACACTCCTCCACCGCACTTTTGGCGGTGACCAATGGGACTCAATCAGAGAAACCGAGGAAGCTTAACCCAAATTCTTTCTTCGAGTTTAATTTTGATGGAGTTGAGCTTACAAACCCTGTGGTCCTTTTTGGGCTTCCCAGAAAACATTACTGTTTTGCAACCGTTGTTATGTATCTTCTTGCGGTCTCTCGGTCGTACGTAAATTGGAACCACGGTGACTTCTGGGACTTTACGGTACGTGAGTGCATGTTGTATTTGAATTCAACTTCGTGGAAACCACTGCAGTTACCCATCCTTGTCTTTTTTTTCGTTTTTTAATGAATTCTTGCTCTTTATGAAAAGCTTTTCTATTTTTCCGTCTTTCTTTTTTGATGAGAATAAATCGCTACATCTTCGGTGATCGCTAAAGATACCGTCCTATTTTTCGTTGATTTTGGCCTATTTACCATAGAAAGATGCATTTTAAAGTCCGATCTCGTGTTTTGAGCCTCTGCAATGTGTGTTTTCATTGATTTTGATTTTCATTCATGAATACCCCTCCTACAATCACCTACTCATCTTGTTCATAGTTTGAAGAGCCTGAAGAGTATAGGTACTGCAAAATAATTTCCGTCTCCAAATTTGAGGCAGGATTGTTTTTTTCCCCAAACATAATGAAGCACTGACGAGTCTACGAGACATATCGGTGTTTGTTTTTTTCTGCAGTAGGTTTTGCTTTTAGAAATGCCTCATTTTCTGTTATTCGGTATAAACACTAAAAGAAATGATTTCCAATGGACCATTAAACATATCCTTAGCCGACGAGATATTGGAATTCCAGTTACCAATGACATTATTGATTAAATTGTAAAAAATCCTATCAGTAGGTTGTCTGTTAATTGACTCCGGCCGGCGACGAGTAGTGCACACTGTAGTGAAGTCCTTGACGAGCTCACATAGACAATAAGAGAAGACACTTCACATGATCTGGAGCCTGCAGAATTTTCCAAGTGATTAACAAAAGTCTATTCAGTAGACTTAGCCCAAATGGTCGTACGACCCCACGATTACAGTGCTCCCCTGTGGCATTAAGAGGTACCAAAGTTAGTCCGTACTTCTGAAACAGCTGTTTTTTGTGCTTCGTAATCAATTTAAAAATTTCAGTCGTTGTTTTTTGCTCCTTTATTGTTGTGCCATCATGAAACAAAATGAAAAACTACATATTACGCTGCATGCGACCGAAAGCTCATATGCAGTATATCAAAAAGGACACATTAGTTTAGATCGGTAACCTACCATCAGCCATATCTCAAACTTTCATGGTGACCACAGGCGTCAAAATTAGGTAAGGTATGGTAACTAAGCATTAAATTAAGCGAAATTTGACAAAAAAGGGTTTACAGGGGTATTAATGTATCATTGCCTTTGTTTATTCACACCTTTTCGGGAAAACAACTTGGCTCAATAGTATCACCTTGAGAAACTCTAGTCTTTGTGATTTATAATCATTCTGGCCTTTCTCAATGTTACGCCTAAGAGCAGCAATTCAATTCATTATTGCTGATTAACTCACGTAACTACCTGCAAATCTGCAAACTCATTCAGTATGATAGAAAAGTATATTCTCTCGATCAGATTGCATGTCATTCGCTGAAACACAAGACTTTTCAGAACTCTCTTTCATTCATAGCAAATCCAAGTTAACGGAATGGAAAAATTTAGGCAAGTGCATAAAGGATGTTAGCATGAAATAATGTTAGCTTCTAATTGGGCTTAATTGAAAATGTCCGAAGATTAGATTATCCTAGACTAGGAGATATTGTTTTTCCATAATTAAATTTGGCATTTGGATATTATAGTCTTCGGATATTTTCGATATAAGCATTGACAAATAAAAAAAGTTAACAAATAAACTAAATTAAAGTCCTTGGGCTGACAATCCATTTCATGGCCAAGGGAAACACTCTCACCATACAAAGATCTCTCATTGGAAAGTTCAGTGGTAAAGTGATTCATAATGTTTTCCTACAGCTGAAGAACGTAGAATGAAACCTCGTTGGAAAATATTTTTCAACAATGTCAAGTTTTTTTTTGCCGGACCCGGTGGCGGCGAGGTAAAGCTCCCGCCTGCTAATCCCAGAATCGCGGGTTCAAGTCCCGCCTGAGTGGTTATTTCTCCAACCAAGGCATGGATGTGTTTCAAACTCTGTTAGTTCAGCCCCTGGGAAACCTGAGGACAGGCCGATGCCTATTACAGGGGTAATGGACTAACAGAATAGTACGGATGCAAAAAATATTCGGCGTCCTTCAAAGATTTTGCAATTCAAATAGGGTATTGTGCTATACCTATAGGGTGACGGAGTATCAGAGAAGCCAATAAAACATTGTACCAGTTCTTAAATTCGGAGTGGCACGTGGGTATGACTTAATCATTGTTTTATAGTTGTTTTATCTATATTATATAAAAGACACCTAGTTGTGTGTTTAAATATTATGGTTTATTTCTAAAGTTGCCTTTTATTTGGATTGAAATTATGTGCTCTAGGGATTTTAGCATACCAAATCAAACGAACCAGATCCCATATTCGTAAATTTATGTAATAGGCTAAAAACATATCTTATTTGATTTTACACGGTATGTCCAGAAAATAAGTTGAATAAATCTGTAAAGAACAATTTATTGAAAATAAATGCACAGATGTTTAGTATTCTTCAAAATAGCACCCTTGGGCGTTAATTCACTTTTTCCAGCGACTATGACAGGTAGGCTTCCTGGAACATGTTAAGGGGAACCTGATTCAGACACCTTGTCGCGGCGGCTTTCACGGCGTCTACCGTCCCATAACGATGACCCTTTAAGCTTTTTTTTATTCAACAAAACAAAAAGAAGTCAGATGGTGCCTGATCGGGACTGTATCGTGGCTGGGGCACGTTGCACACCGCGCCTGGCCAGGAACTCGCTAACAATGAAGGCGGTATGAGACGCCACGTTGTCGTGATGGAGTCGCCAGTTTCCACCGATCTCCTTTCTGACGCGAGGCACCCGGTTTCGGAGCCTTTAAAGGACTTCCAAGTAAAATTGGCTTTTGACAATTTGTGACAGACAGACAGGCAGTGACAGACAGTCGGTCTGAGTCCAAAACTTCCTTCACTATCCGCACATTCTCGTCAACACGAGACGTGGACGGGCGTCCAGGATGTTGTTCATTGCCTACGTCCTCTCTCCCCTCCCGAAACATCTTGCGTCACCGGTAAATCATGTTTCCGGACATCGCATCACCTTCATAAGCTTCTTTAAGCATTGCGACGGTCTCGGAGCCTGATTTCCTTAACTTTAAACAAAATTTTAATGGCATGTCTCAATCGTGGCATTTTGATGTCGCGACGCGTCACTCGAACACAGGCACGGATTAATATATAGGATAGGAATGTCAACAAAGAAATTCGTACCCTTAGTGTACGGTTTCCTTCTTCCGCCGCAAGTTGTCGCTAGCATCTAGCGATGCTAGCTTTTGAGCGTTGCACTGAAATAATCTAATTTAAAGAGTTGCAGGAATGAAAATATGGATCCCAAAAATTTGAAACCCAAGCAAAGTACACCTTATCTACTCGTACTAATTTTTCAATTTCTATCCACCGCAAAAAAAATTAAATTTACGTGGCAACTGGGTGGAAAACGTGGGTGACAAGTGCACAAATCTCGCATCTATATTTGCATTTTTGGAACAAAACATTATGGTGGATTTGAAATTATCTCAGCTTATTTCGTCATAAGGCAGAGAAGCGTTTGAACATCGCTAAGTTTGTTTCTTATTCTCTCTAAGTTTCATATTGTTACGTATGATTAGGTCATAGGAGGCGCGCCAATTTTTTGTGACATTTATAGGTGCATAGGGGTTTGCGGAATCCTTAAAAATCAAAGTAAGTTTAACAGAGAGGCAAAGTGTTGTTAACAGGAGATAATATCAACGGAAGGACATTTTAGTATTTATATTTAATACCCCATCATCAGAATATTCAAGTAAAATAAGCATTTTTAACCAGTAAATTTCAATTATTTAAATTCGAACCTTTAAGGAAAAGTTGACACTCGCTAATTGCAATTTAAATTAAACCCTTTTAACGCCAATTATAAGTGTAGTATCTAATAAAAACATAAGCTTGAGTTTTGTCTTCAACATGCGTGATAGTCTTATAACATTACTTTGATAAAGAGTATCCTTTGATAAATTTAATAACGTCATACTTTGAGGCATATTTCCGCTTTACCTTCACAGCACTTTAACGACATTAAAAAACTATTCAAGCGTTGTGGCAATATTATATAAATTCAGAAGCAATTGTTAATAATGCAGTTAATGCAAGAATTATTAAAAATGCGCAAAAGAATTAACTCATTATGCTTATAACGTGCATTTTTACCATTTCAAGCTCACTCAACATATTCAGAAAATACCTACGTGATACAGAGAGATAAGATGAGACAAGAAAATCCATGATTCGGAGAAGATACTGATTTTATTTTATTGTCAAACAAAACATTTTCAAACACGTTGAATTTAAAATGCAAATCAAATTTTTAAATTTCATCATGTTTTATGAAAATGAGAGGATTTTTCGGTAGACTGATTTTTTAAAAATTAAGTCGGCATTTATTCTTTTATACTGCTACCTAAGTCTCATTAAAATGAAATAATGTAAAATATGTGTTATTATATCAGTCCCATGTGTTTCAAAGGGAAATGTAAAACATATATTGTCCAAACATAATTCTAGTGTTCTGGAATAGCAATCTGGAAACATTATATTGCTAATAAGGATATGCTCCACTTGCCTCAGCATAATGTAAAGGTTATTATGCTTTGTAATAGAACTCCTAGAATTCAACAATGCTAACATATTGACGTCACTTTTAGATTTTTATGAATCCAAAGAACTGGAACAATCAATGCAGTGTACAAATTTTCTGAATTTCCTACAGAGAAATCCAACCACATAATATGGGTGGATATCTGGATGATACAAGGTACCTACGCCATATTCCGACACGGGAATAATTCCGACACCCGGGTGCATTGCTAAAAGTACTGAAATTGGTGGACAGTTGTCATTAAATATGGGACTGGAGTCTATCAACGAGGAGACACAAAAAGTTACCTTGTCCCAGGTGTGGCGCTGGTTGTATTAGAGCAAATTTTGTGTTCTAGTGCGAAAGGCGTGCGTCTTGAGGTGTGATTTTAACCAATTTTCTGTGTTTCATTTTTAGAAAGTGATATATATTTTATATCGCTTAGCAGCCTATTGTTGCTGTTTAGTGCAGCATGCATAGTTAGGAGAAATAATGGATACACAGTGAGAATTTCAAGAATGAGTTAGAAAGATCGTGGATTCCCTAATTCCGACAGGTGTCGGAATAAGGACTAGCGGCTCTTAATTTTCGTTTAACTCGCACATAACAGTACCGGAGATCGTTGAATTATGTGCAACTTTTGTAAACAGCTATTGTGGTTTTTCAGAGATCTATGATTAGCTGTTTCCTTAAATAAAAATATTTAATGAGAAGAACAAAAATTCATTGAAATAGCAGTTGCAAGTTATGAACGAATTTTCTTAATTCAGAAAATAATATGATAAAAAAATATTGGTCGTCTGCTCCTTTGGTTTTTGATCAAGAGAAGGAATTATGCCGGAGAATTTTTTTTTCGGAGAGATAGGGATGCCGGTAACTGGTCGACTGAGAAGAAGGGTCTATGCCTACTGTGAAATCAATGGAATCACACATAATTTTGATGAAAACGCAGGATTAGCTGGTAGAAAGTTGATGAAGTTATTTTTGAATAGACGCATGGATATATCAAAGAGAAGGGCTCAGAGAATGAACCAAGGTAGAGCCATGAAATTAAAACGCATGCTCGTGAAATATTACTTTGAAAAGCTAAAAAGTATCGTGGTTGAACACTATGTTATGCAAATGCCAGGAAATAATTACAACATTGATGAAAAAGCATTCCGGAAAAAAGAAATCCTGAACTGGAGACGCAGGCAAGCCGGGTGCTAGTGAAATACTTTCCAATAAAAAAGAGCACCGGTATTTCACCATTTTCAGAGAGGACAGGGTGCCGATATTAGTCTGTTCAGCGTTTGCAAACAGTATGCCCATGAGGAATGTGCACATGCTAAATTTCGTAGAATTTTCTTCTGTCCTTAATGCTATGACTAGTAAAATATTTTCAAGTATTGTCATGAACGCTTTATTATGAAATTATTGCTTTCTTTTGCGTAAATAAAAATTATTTCATTACAGTTTCGTACTCATTTTTTGCTTTTTAGCTCTTAAACTTGCGAACCACACACTGTCGGAATTAGAAGCATATGTGTCGGAATTCGGGCCATGGGGTCCAAATTCCGACATTTTAACATATTTTATTCAAACTGTTGTAACTGTGAAAACAGTGCATATATTACCAAGCAAATCATTTTTGAGTATTGTGCACAGCACGGGCAAAATTTCGTACAAATATGGGTTTTTTACTAACTACAGTTTTTTTTTATTTTAATCTTAAAACCTTAGCGTGTCGCAATATAGATCAGTTATATTATAATAGAAATACGATGAATCGTTATTTATGGTTATATATACGTGAAATGCCACGAAAAAATATGGTTTTAATTCCTAATATAACGAGGCTGAAGATGAATGTGACAACAGTACACCACACTTCTTTAGGCATTGTCCTAGTTTTCTTTGACAAAGAACTCACAGTGGCAATAGCGCAAGAGTTGGAAATGTTTTCTTGCTGAAATAGCCACAAACTAAATTACGCTAACTGGCCACTAAATAATTAAACAATTCATTACTAACCGTTGTTTTCACATGCAAGCAATGCATCCAGAAAAAATCTAGCATCGCTAGGCAGTAGCGACAACTGGTGGCGAAACACTGAAACCGTACACGAATGGTACGCTTTCGCTATAGGGCGATAGCATTAAGCTTCAGGGGGCTGAACACAGGTAAAAACTATGCGCAATCCGCAATGGGCAACGGCGAGCAGGCAACTGGAGAGGAACGAGGAACGTGTTGCCTTCCCAAGACCCCCACTCACTTTTCCTCCATCAGTCGCAACACTACAGCCTTTCGGGTTGGCAGGAAAAAATCATTCAACTTATTTTCCGGACATATCTGTAGATGAAGCCCATACGAAATTCACGTTTTATCCCTTACAGGGCACATTTCTTTTACAAAATTAAATTTGTAATAATTATCCTATAATATCGTGACAAGTAGCACAAGATATTATATTTTAATGATCTTGCTTCCCTACTGCCTCCTTCCCAAGCTCACACCCTACTTTACGCCGATGACTGCAAACTCTTCAAGAAAATTCAAACGCCTTCTGATTGTTTTGAACTACAAGATGCCCTACGGCGGATATCAAATTGGTGCAATGTATGGAAGCTTAAATTAAACGCAGACAAATGTAGCGTGATGTCCATTTCCCTAAAAAAGGTCACCCATCAATTTAATTATACTGTTCTTAATCGCTCCCTAAAACGTGTCTCTACATCTAAGTACCTAGGTATTCTTACAGACAATAAATTAAATCATTCCCAACACATACAAACCATTAAGTCTAAAGCAATGTCCCTCTTAGGCCTTCTGTATCGTTTTACTGAAGTTAATGACCCACAAGCCCTTCGAACTCTCTTTTCTTCTATCGTTCTTACAATCCTTATCTATTCCTGCCTCATCTGGTCTATCCCTCCTCAAACTAATCTCTCATCTCTGGACTGCGTCTGCAATTTCTTTGCTAAAATAGTTAAAAATAGATTACTATATTTTCTTAACATGTCCACCAGTACATTCTCTCCTCCCTCTTCATCCCTAATCTTAGCACTCTTAGACTAACAGCACGCTTAAAACCAATTTATAATATTCTCAATTCCACCATCGACTGCCCCAATTTGCTCTCCTTTGTCAACTTCAAAGTTCCACCCCTCCCCACCCATTCTCATCCCTTATGCCCATTCCCAGACTTTCGATTACCAAACGATCTCTTTTCTTCCGTCGCTCCTCTCTATTGAACTCCCGCCCACAACACATTGATCCCTTTTCACTCCCAATTAAATCATTCATAAGCCTTTCTATTTCGCATCTGTCACCAGAATAGCCTTTCCCTTCTATTTGTTTCCTGTTACTTTTATTTTTCTTGTGTATGTTATAAAATTGATGTACTGTTATTAGCCACTATAAAATGGCATCATTTCTTCATGTGGTTTTCTTTCTTTAAAATAAAAAAATAAATAAAAATAAAAAAGAGGGAAGAATATATACATATTATTATTGTGGTTGTGGATCATTGTTTTCAAATCAAAAATGCGAGAATGATTGTAAATTACAGGAAAGGCTGGTAAATCTTTTGTGCTTTCAGCAATCCGCAACCTTAACGACCGACGTGGTTGTTGAAGCTAAAATAATGCACTTTGACATAACAATTCAATATGATTTTAGTCCCATGCAGAACTCATGGTGAGATAAATTGTGTACATTGCCAAGGTTGGTCTGGTTCAAGGACGTTAGAATGAACTGGTGGAGGCATTGACATTCCAACCTATGGGTGACAATTCATTCTTTCTACTACATTCATGGGTATTTGTATTTTTTCATGTGGGACTTGCTGGCAGACAAAGCTTTAATCGGTGAGTTTTGGTGGAAGAAAAGAATTAAAGGGTGATAAAAGGCGGATAGAAACCTACATTCAGCATTATTTCCACTCATAACGAATAATGCTCCGCGGTCCGTGGTTTTACATCCCATCCGACGGACGAAGTAATGAACTTGAGGTGCTCTCCACATGGTATCCTATAGTGGAGTGGGAGTGAAATAAAAGGCATGCTACTTCCGGGATTTGAACCTAGGATCTCAAGATTGCAAGAGTACTAAACATCACAGTTATTCGATACCCATATGAAATGGTTAAACCCATGGGAGAATCGTGTGGAGCTGCTTCAAGCCATTCATAAAGTTGATGACTCCAATCGTAGGTCAATTGGGTCACTCTTTCTGTGACCAATTGCTTTTATGACAGACATTTCTCTTTATTAAGTTGTTATTTAATGCTAAGATACCTTAATCTTATAATATTTTGGTTCTCTTCTTAATGACCACGATCGACGGTACTCCACCCACTTATAAGTAGACGTGGTTGCCGTCGTGTGCCCCCTTTGCATATCCATTATCGCCTGATGCGTCGTGTGTATGAGTAAAAGGCAACGGTGGTGCAGTATACGCACTTGCTTGAGAATGACGGAGTACGGAGATTGGGACCCTTGCCCGAAAATGGGTTGTAACCTGGGGCGAGCCTGGCTTTCTTGAGGCGGGAGGAGTGATATGCACTTATATTCTCGATGCGAACCGTAAACGCCATAGCGGCGGGAAAAAGACCCCATTTCCCCCTCAGTTGAATCTACGCTTCACCCTCGCACTGGATTTCGTGAATCGAGGTCACGGGGGTTAAAACGTGGACTTGGAATCTGCGCGTATGCAGTAAGGAATTTTTACAATGATAATAAGGCATTGCATTGAAAAATTTACACGCATAGCATTTCTCGTAATTTAAAATATCTGAGGCTTCGTGATGTAATTGTAAATAAATATATATAAAATATATATAAAATATATATAAAATATATATAAAATATATATAAAATATATATAAAATATATATAAAATATATATAAAATATATATATAATATATATAAAATAAATAATAAAATAGCAATGTTAAATTTGGTCGAAAATTTAACATTGAAGCACCATCTAGGTTTTTCATCACATTGCATTAATCTCAATATTTTTTGACGGGGCTCCTCACTCATTTTTTTCATCCCCGATTTAAGAAATATCTACACAAGTCAGTTCTCTCTGCATCTAATCTTTTACCCCACGCAAGGCCTTCCTTTGCCCTTTTTAGCGTTCTATATTCCGTAGACGACGGTCTTCTTCAGATCGTCATGCATCAAGATACGTCCGATAACATTCTCTCGTGTCTTTTTGAAACTTTTATATTACTTATTCTGTCTCACTCAAATTAGAACTTTGAAAACTGCTTGGTTACTCCATTTTTCCTTCTTTATTTCGGTATAGCCTCACAGTTCAAATGCATCCAGCATTGCATTTTATGTGGCTGTCATCAATAATTGTTTCCAGCCATAATAGACCATACTCCATTTGTAAGTTTCGATAACATTTTCTTATTTTACAAGCGTGCTTTTTCAGCTGTAAATAGATTCTTCTCTCAGTAGAATGTCTTCTTTGCTTGGGCAGTTTGACTCACAGCTTCCTGCATTGCTGATCACCCTTCCCATTAGATGTCAATATTGTTTCACCTATTATAGCTTTCATTATCCACGTTTAGCGTTAGTATTTGCACTAGAATAATTATTCACTCATCTAGTGTAATAACATGGTAACTACACGATAAACACATCCTTGTTGAAATTTTTGCGATCGCTCCACAGGTTAGATATTAAGAATTCGGTCACATATTCCTTCGAGAATGGAAACCTTTCAGGAGTTGGAGGTGATTATAGAAATAAATGGGTGGAAAAGGCCTTAATTAAGTAATATTGATCTATGTTCATCTTGCATAAAGGGTATTTAAGCTAAATGTAAATCTTTGCAGTGCTTCACAAGTACATAATGGAATATTTGGGCAATTTTTGGCTTATTTACTTCATGTATTTTTCCACTGGCGGCTAAGCTTGAAGCCACCGAGTGCGTCCACCGGGTTGCGGATAGTGGGTCGACCTCTAAATATAGAGGTTAGCTGCGAGATAAGCGAGTTTACTTGTCAAATAAGCAGTCGTGGAGAAAAAGCGACGGCATTCCCAGAGGGTATTGGTCTATCCCTGGGTAAGATAGGCCTCTAAATAATACAGAACCTGTGAAGATGCCGTGACTTGGCGACAGGAGGCCATCAACAATTACGCTTCTCATCACCCGGAGGAGAGGGCAGCAGCTCTTCTTCACATGAGTGAAGGTGGAGACCACAGTGGTCGGTACAGCGACGCTCATTTCACTACAGGCTTGGTAACATTTACTTTAACTGCGATGAGGAAGGCAAGGGGAAACCACCACATTATTATCCCGAGGAGTCGCAGCGGTTCCACTTTTTCTTTCAATCAAGACGTGATGGAACCCTCTCGAGTAAAATATTCCGGAGGTAAAATAGTCCCCATTCGGATCTCCGGGAGGGAACTACCCGAGAGAGTAGGTACATCAGACAAGTGTGATAATCATTTTAGGGTCAGAACATGGGACGTGAAATCTCTTCGGACCTGCGGAAAACTGGAAAACCTGAAGGTGGAAATCCGAAGAATGGACCTCAACGTATTAGGAATCAGCGAAATCAAGTGGCCCGAAGAAGGAGACTTCTGGAGCGGAAGCTATAGAATTATACACAAGAGATCTCTAAATGGTAATGCTGGGGTAGGCATAATGCTGAGGGAGAGCGCCGGAATGCGTGTGAAGAGCCTTCAGTACAATGAAAGAATATTAATGGTGAAGGTCGAGACTAAACCTGTGGATACCTTAGTGGTTCAGGTTTTTATGCCTACGACGGACTACGAAAATGAAGAAGTGGAAGATGTCTACGAAGATATCACAGAAGTTATAAAACATGTAACAGGTGAAGAAAACCTAATTATTTTAAGAGATTGGAACGTCGTCGTCGGCGAAGGTCAAGATGGAAGAATAATTGGAAAATATGGATTGGTTAATCGAAATGAAAGAGGAGAAGGACTACTGGAGTTCTCCACACAGCATAAGTTAGTGGTTGCCAAGACGTTGTTTAAAAACCATATCCGAAGAAGATGCACTTGTAAAATACTAGGAGACAAAAGAAGATTTCAAATAGACTACATTTTAGTGAATCAGAGATTTAGGATCCTGGTGAAGGACTGCAAAAGCTACCCTGTAGAAGATATTGACAGTGACCATAATTTAGCAATGATGAAATACCATATAAAGTTCAAGAAGTTGAAGAAAACAATGAAGAACGTGTGGCAAATAGATACACTTAAGGAGGCTTAACACCAGCAGGCATTTCAAAAAGCAGTGAGGAACAACATAGGAGAAGACCTGACTGAGAAATCAGTGGATTAGCGCTCGGAAAATATTAAATGTGGACTACAGGAAGCCGCAAAGGAAGGTTTTGGAAGAAGAAATGTTGCCAAGAAGAAGCCATGGATCACGAAAGAAGTATTAGACCTGATTGAAGAAAGAAGGAAGTACAAGAATGCGGAAACTGAAGAATGGCAGCTTTGATACTAAAGAATAAGGAACGAAATAAGTCACAAAGCCAAAGCCTAGAGAAACGGATAACGGAACGGTGGATGTGCAAAACAACCTTGCTCTTTGAAAGGTGGGAACTGACTATAGGATAGTAAGGAACCACTTCAAAGAACGGATTATGCAATGCCATAAGGGACAAGAATGGAGAACTTTTGGTTGAAAATGAAGACATAGCGAAGAGATGGAAAGAATACCTGGAAGTGTTATACAACGGAAAAAATCTCAGCACGAAATTGATCGAAGAGGAAAGCGAAGTAGAAGTGGATGATAGGGAAGCACCAATATTAAGATCAGAATCTGACGCTGCAGAAAAGGACCTTCACACGAATAAGGCTTCTGGAATTGATAGTATTCTTGCAGAACTAATAAAAATGCAGGAGAGAAGAGACTAACCCATGTTTACAAGACCATTTGTGACTTGTACTCAACAGGATAAATACCAAGGAACTTCGAGAAAAGCATCATCATTCCTATCCCCAAAAAGAAGAGAGCGGAGAAATGCGACAATTTTAGGACTATAAGTCTGATGACACATGCATCGAAGATACTGACCAGGATCATCTACAGACGAATAGAACGAAAACCAAAGGAGTTCCTGGATGAAGATCACTTAGGATTTAGGAAAAGTAAGGGTACAAGGGAAGCAATATTGGCCCTTAGGCTGCTCATAAAGAAGAGAATGGAGAAGAACAAACCGACGCTCATTGCATCTGTGGACCTAGAGAAGGCTTTTGACAAAGAGGATTAGAATTAAATTCTTGGACTTCTAAAAGGAATCGGAGTGTCCAACAATGACCGAAGAATTATCCACAGTCTGTAAAAAAACCAGGTAGCTGTGATTTAATCTGGACCCAGTTGTGAAAAGGCAAGAATAAGGAAAGGGTGAGACAAGGCTGTGCAGAGTCTCTAGTATTTTTTTAATGTGTACATCGAGCAAGCCATCAATGAAATCAAAGAGAAGTCTTCTGGGGAGAATATCCATGGAGAAAAAATTAGCATGCTGAGTTTTGCTGATGACGTAGCACTCATAGCAGAGACAGAGAGGGATCTGAATAAGATGCTGATAACCATGGAAAGGACAATGGTCAGATATCAGCTGAAGATCAATAAGATGAAGACTAAGATTCTGGTGTGCAGCAAGAGGGAAGAGGCCAAAACCAACGTTAAATTAGGAAAACAAAACCTGGGAGAGGTGAAAGAGTTCTGTTACCTAGAAAGCCGAGTAACCAACGACGGACAAAGCAAGAAAGAAATAGAAGAATAGCCCAGACGAAGAGGGCATTCTATCAAAACAAGAATCTACTTACCGCTGGAAATACAAGCGTAGAAGTAAGAAAACAATTCATTTGAACGTACATCTGGAGAGTGTTTCTTTATGGCAGCGAAGCATGGACAATGACAGCTGCGGAAAAGAAAAGGGTGGAAGCATTCGAAATGTGGTGCTGCCGAAGAATGATGAAGATTAAATGGATCGACTGAGTAAGTAACGAGGAAGTTCTAAGAATAGTGGGAGAAGAAAGAAGTCTTCTGAATACCCTAATTAAGAAGAAGACGGGACAACTTGATCGGCCACATCAAGAGACATTATTGCATGATGAAGACAATCGTCAAGGGACCAGTGAAAGGGAAGAATGGCAAAGGATGGCCTCGTGCATGATATATGGAACAAGTATTAAAGGATGTGAAATAGAAGAATTATGTAAATATGAAAAGATTAGCTTATAGAAGAAGTCAGTGGAGAGCTGCGTCAAATTAATCTGAGGATTGATGACTTATGATGTTGATATTTTTCCAACTCTGAGTATCAACTTAGATTCATATTTTGTGCCACGACTTATAAATAAAAAAGTAAATATTTATTTATTCCAAGGACCCGTTTTTAACGTCTTTCACACTTAGGATCATAAACCTCAAGTGCGAAATCTAACTTCTTGAGTGTGAAAGGCGGCGCCGCGAGAAATCTTATCGGCAGCAGTTTCTTTTCTTCCCCTTCTGTAAGGATTAAAGAGTTAAGAAACCCAAGTGGGAAGAATGAGAGCGAGCGGAATTGGCTGCGTTGCCTCGAGCAGAAGTGGAGAAGTGAGGAGAGGAAGGGGTAGGTAAAATCGCAAACAGAACGAAAAATAATTTAACCGTTGAAAAGAGAAAAAAAAGAGAGAGGTTGAGGCAAATGTACCAGAGGGATTACGGCCGAAGTGAAAGGCTTTCCTTCAAGCGGGAAAAATATAGATTGGAAAAAAATAAGCACGAAATTGGAAGGCAAGAAGGAATTGGATTCACAACGACTGAGAAAAATAAAATTCCAAGGGCGTCAAAGGTGTAGAAATCGAAAGATATGACGTTAAAAAAGCGCGCCCTCACTTAGTTAAAAAATGAAAAAATAGTCGGAGCGCAGTGGAACTTATTACGCACAAAGCATAGAGTGCCATTATTTCTGAAATATTTTAAGCGCTGAACGGTTTTCATCATCACCTCTGACTGAATCTTTTGATCTTCTTCATAACCAATTCCATACTTACCATGGATATCTAGTTTTGGCAATTTTCTAATTCATATTCTACGGTTTAAATCCTTGCAAAACTGATTAAAAAATTGAAACCAGAGGGAGAAAATAATATTTTTTCACCGGATACTTGCTGTATTGCAAAATTGTAGTAGTCTGCCATTTTAGATGGGTTATTTTAAGCTGCAGATTTGTTAATAGCATCATTTTTTTTACCTCGCCTTAATCTTATGTGTAATATTTTCAACAACCAGTTATCGCGAGAGAATTTAAGCGTGGTGAGAGAGCACTCTATTTTATTCGAACGGTGTAATTCTTTACGTTAGTAAAAGACTTGAGCTTTTTCCTTTTTAAGGTCACTATTACGACTGTTTTCACTGCACTGTACCATTATTAGGTATTACTTATATTTCAATAGTATTGCTATAAATTACCCTATAATGCTACATTGTAGTGAAAATACTCACAATAGTGTCATTAAAAAGGTGGAAAACTAAAATCTTTGGCTTACTTCTCCAATGAACTTCCACAATTTATCGGCCTCATTCAGTAAGTTCACGCAATTAGTTTTTCCTACCTAGCTGTTTCACTGTTATTTTCAAAGAAGTTGAAGCTGCAAATTAAAGGCACTTACTTTCGTAGTAATTCAATGGAAAAATGCACTTGGAATTTATATTTCTAACTAGCTGAAGGTGCACGTTAAAATTCAACGGTAGGGAGAAAACTTGTAAATACAGATGGCACTATGAAGTTTCGATACTTTCCGCAAAGAGATAAATCCGATCTTATACACTTTAGCTATCATTGGCTTAAATTCTGCATCGGAATTCTAAATGTAATTTATGGTTTTGTAAACTCATAAACTTTATTAATCACTCACTAAACACATTCCAGTACATTAATCGGGGCTTTTACAAAAACGGGGAATAGTTTACCGAACCTTTCAGGCTGCTCGAAACCAAGTAGCTTAAAAAAAACAAGAGCCGGCATATGCAGGGTAACGTGCGGGTGAAAATAAATCCAGAATGGGTGTACTTGGGAGGCTTAGTTCCCGCCTTCTGGGAATGAAATTATTTGTTTTATATGACCTAATATGGAGTTCAATGTGGAATAATGCCCAAAATTGATGACAGTGAGATCATATACGTCCTTCATAAAGAATATTTAAGGAAAATACACATATATTTCATTCCGTTATAAGGTGATTATGTTTCTAAAATTGGGCACAAACTTAACATTTTGACCACATGCGTTCGTTTCTTTGATTGTTTGCTCACTTTCAACTGTTGATTTGACTCAATTTAAAGTGCAGTTAATATTTACCTTACTATTGTTTTGGTATATATTTTTCACTATTCTTCCCGTGTTTACGCTTGTTGTGCATTCCATCATTCAAATTATTGCACTTAATTTTACCACGCGCAAAAACCACTAGTCATGTGAGTAGTGCGTGCAGCAAGCCCTCGTGTATGTGCCGAATAATATGGTTAGCTTTGTTCACGAATCAATTGTGACGCTGCCTCCAATACCTCCTAACATAATTTTCAAAACTCAATGCAGTTTACGGCATACCTCATAGACAAACTTTTAAAGCATTATTGATGTTTTTATTTGGAGGTAACAATGGCAATTCACCTGGCTATGTGCAGAACAATATCAGAAAAAGCAGTAAATATTTATATAAAGTACACATATAAAATAAGTCTAGATACAAACTAGTAAAATGATAGTATATCAAGAATTTTTGAAGTCTTGTTCGTTGAATGAAGAAAAACGTAAGTTATGAAATCTATTGACATTTAAGGATTAAACTGAGTGAAATAATAAAATCTTGCTCTCTCTTTAATTCATGTTATACATACTTAAACAAATGTAATTTCATAATGTCCTCAAGGAATCGAACCCCGGTCTAGTAGTATTAATGATAATAGTATTTCGCTTCTTTCAGGGTGCTAGAACAAATCGTTTCTGAGATGGAGTGGGTACAGACGCACTGACGGACGGACGGATGGGTGAACGTGATACAACATTCGGTAATTATTATTTTATGTTTTCAGTACCTATAGGATAGTACAATAATTAGACTCATTGTATTGCCAAAAATGACTGCGATATATATAATATTGAACGAGATTTTTTTTCTTTCCCTGGGCACCTCATGGAAAATCTTGCCTATTCATTTTTATTACTAAGCTATGCATGAGAATTAGGTGCTAATGTTCACACAATTTATTTTTAAAATTTTACCGGAGAGAATAAATTACCTACGGATCAATAATATCCATAGTTTCTACTTTCATGTTTTCAAAATGACAAAAATTATTAAAGCCGTTACAATGAAGAAGAAATCAGAGGAAATATGGAAAAGTCGTGGTATTGTCTTTCAGGGAAATTTTTAGAAAGCAGAAGTGAAAGGCAGTCCTAAGTGAGATTTAAAAAATTAAATTTTCTTTTTTTCATTTCTCATATAGCGAAAAGGGCTACATTCTCGCTTTTTCTCAACTTTCTCTGGGTTAATAAAGTCATTGCAGGGGCAGGGGCAGAAAAAAATTGTATTGTGTAATTTATGGCACTAAGCAACTTTTTTCTGGTTACAATTGATAACGGTTGGCATTAATCAAAACAAAATTGCATAAGAAAACCGTGTGCGTTCATAAATTTCCATGCTCTTATCAAATATCCCTTGACCTAGCTTTTGAAATGGTTCTTAAAGATTGGAGAGGAATTTTTGAGGAATTTACTGTTCCAAATGAGACGCTAGACATTTAGACTGAATCTTTTATTTAAATTTGAAGCCGGTCTGTTTTAAAACGCTACAGAAAATATTTTAAAAAATCCTCTGATTGCTATCGGTCCGATCAATAAATACGAATTGAGGGATTGGGTTAAGCATTGATATTCTCCTCCTTATTGAGGCTTCCGCGGAGTGTCTGATTTGAGGTTCCTTTTGTTTCGGGATTTCTTCCGTGTGTCTCCATTCTGGGGTGGCAACAGTTTCGCCAACGTTTCAGTTCGCGTCTTCAGGTCCGAAGTGTTTCTGAGCAGATTTTTACCGTCTTACATACCATTCAGTTCTGCCATATGCGCTCTGATGTTCAAGTAGGTGCATTTTCATTGGTCGTTTCACTATTTTTTTTTCAATTAGGTACTTCCAAGCATGGGAGAGCTTATAGCTATCCTCTCTGTTAAATTTGTTGGGGTTCTTGGCCGTTTCGATCGCCTCGCGTGTGAGCCTGGGGAAGCGTTTTTCGGTCTTGATCAGCTTGCCTCCGTCAAAATTGATGTTGCTTGTCTCTGGCCTTCCCAGAAGTGCTCCGAGATGGCTGAAAGGCGCGGCTGTCTGTTTTTATCACTCTCCTGCGTTCCTGAAACGAATGGAACCTCATTGATATTCTCCATCCAGTGAACGTAGAGTGATCATTATGGGCAACATAATATCCGAATATGTGGGCATAATGTAGGTAGCCTGTAGTACAACAGAAATAATTATTTCACACAACCAAATTATGATACATGCACCATCACAAACTAAATATAATTTGTAAATTAATGTATTTTAACAATATCCAAATAAATTAATAATAGTTAGAATTCTCCGTGGGCGCTTAGGCACACGTGCCTGATGAACGTATAGCAAACGCTGAACTCCGATGAAGTTGTTCTGAACCTGTAAGTTGCATGCGCGTACTCCATTTTTGGTAATTATTCACTCCCTGCCATAGACCCTCGAGGTAATTTTCAGTGTACTCTGTAGATGTAGATCAGCGTTAAAGAATTGGATTCTTTTTAATTTGACTTAAACTAATCTCTTTCATCCTGTCTTTTTACTTTTGTCTGGTCTTCCATTTCTTATTCATATCTTAAAATATTCTCTGCCAAGAAATGTGAACAAATAAAGAAGATAGAAAAGAGAATGAAAGTTTTAACGTCCTCGAGACTTGGTGTGTGCATGAGTTTAGTCATTGAAACACTATTGACGGCGGAGAGCATGCATCTTTGTGAAAGGGAGTCGTGCTCGCTCCGAGAGATGGAGAGTGTCGTTTGTATGGAGGGCGTGATGATGAGAACGTGATGATGGGGGGCAGGCCAAGGAACGGGAAAACAGGAAGCAGAAGTTGCGGCAGCTATAGGGTAAACAGGGGTGGGGTGGTCCGTTTTCCATTGTCCTGGGAAACTGCGACTTCTTCCGGCTCCTCCATAAAACCCTTTGCCGTATAATTCTCTGAAAGTGCAAGTCATGAAAACGATTGTCAGGAGCAGTCAGAACAAAAATGAAGTTGTAAAGGGTTATTCTGTAAGATTTTTGCCATCTCGTGCGTTGGGCACACTCAAGATAAAATCTCTGGAATTCCGTTTACTTGTCTCACTGTTTTTCTCGCATGGTTTGGCTGATGCGTTGGCCATTAAACAATGCAATCGAGAGCTTGGTTTTACTGTCTCTTACTCTATTTACGTTTCTCAATGGCTCAGCTAATGCATGCAGCTCGCTTTACGATATTCCTTACACTTACATCTCCACTTTCCACTCTCCAGTCACAAAATGCATCCCTTGTTTTAGTGCGTCAGAAGCCTTCCATTTCGCTTGCTATATTACTGTTTCATTTTAATTTTATTCAGCAATAAATAAATAAAATAAAAACGAAATATCTTCTTTTAGCTACTTAGCTGGCCTAAACTGATAAAATACATGGAACATTTTAACTAAACATTGTACCAAGCTTCTTCGTGGATAGACGTAAAATATTTAATATTTTTGATTATTTTTCGCGAAAATAATTATAAATAGTACACTTTGACAGTTACCGGAGTCAGAGTGCTAGTAATGAGGAAATATGGAAAAAGAAAACGAATTTTGGATTGTGTTAAAGGATGTTGCTGCTTTTAAGCGAGAAATTTCATCAGGGGACGTTCGGTAACATTAGATGTTATGTGCTAGTAGAGGAAGGGACTGGATACTAAAATCATTTGCGAGCCAAATTTAGAACACTTAACGCTAGCTTTTTTTCTCCTTAATGGCCTCTATGATGCTCTGTAACATTCTAAAATCCTCCCTCCTAAAGTTCGTAACACTATCAATGAACCCTCTCATTTTATAATTGATAAATCAGACATTCTCCCATATATACCAATTTTATTATCAATAATTTTATTTATTCACTAATAAAAATGTGTACCATTGTTATTATTTAACCAAAGAATACATCTGTAATTCTCCAAAACTAACTGAAGGCTGGATCACACTTTCCTGCCGATAATAGATCGTAGCAGTTAGACTAAACTCTCCCCTTATCGTCAGGTAATAATGGAAGGCCCCTCAGGGACAGGAGTGAAAATGGCACGCTTGAGAATGCAGTTAGAGGAGGTAGGGAGAAGATAAACCTGGTTTGGGAATTAGCGTACTCTTAACGTAAGGCGTTAAGGAGTTCTTGTATTAAGATCTCATCCGACGGACGGAGTGCTGAAGTGCTCTCCGCACCGCACACAATTAAGACTGGTATGTCACTGAGAATTTTGTCACTGTCGGAATATAAAACCAGACTCTTGAGTTTGCAGTACAACATTCCAGGCACAGTAGCCGACATGTGAAATCAACGCAAAGAAGCGTGGTGGTAGCCCAAAACAACCTATGCTAACCAATTGGATATCCGCAAATGTATAGTGATGCTCATTTGGAAATGCGAACTAAATAGTGCAACAGGTATTAGGATTAAATCTTTCCAATTTTCCCCAAATTCACCCTCTCTTCTCTATCAAACCTCACGTCAGATGATGTTTCGGTGCATCGAAGTAATTTAAGAACGCGGATAACGTGGAGCTAAGTGAGTTATCGAGCTAATCTAGCTCCCTGCATTTGAAGACGTGGTTTGCCTTCTCATGCGGCGCCATCGATACACGGTACGATAACGCTTGCATCTGAGGCGAGGGCATATAGGCACTGCGTATGCGTTGGATGAGTGGAATACTAGTGCCGGAAGGGCGGCTGGGAAGGCCTCTTCCCTCTCTCCAACCCTACCCCCCACTCCCCATGCCATTTCCACGCCGCGACGTCAATTTCCGCGAGGAAAACCTTCAAACGACCCGCTCCCGATCTGATTACGACCCCTCCCCCTCTCCCTTTTTCACCCCCTTTGACCTATTTTACGCCCTCTCGGCGGAAATACCTTCTCGGCATTACCCTCGACTCCTTTGCCTAGATGATTCCTGATTTTCCCTTCCAATAAATATAAATAATTTTTTTGCTATTCTTCGTTTCTCAAATCAGTCCCAGCACTTAAAGACTCACTTTATTCGGAAAGAAATAACCATGTATGAATTGGAGTACTTAAAACCGAAATTTACGACAAAGAGTAGTGAAAAACAATAATTTTTGTGAATGGTAAAACAGATACCCTTTATTTCTCAAAAAAATACTCTCTAAATTACAAATGTAATCCTTATTATTATTTGTATCATGGTTTTTAATTGGAACAAGGCAATAATTATACACGTATGTGTTTTTCTTCCAATATAACGAGGGATGAAACCACTTGTTCGTATCAATAGTGTATCAACAAGAGTGATCAATGCTATCGTTACTAATCGTGTAGCTGGTATAGCCGTTGGCCACAAGGAAATTAGAATGCACTATAAGGGGGAATTCGCATGTTAGCCTATGGGTGATGATGAAACCAGAATGAGGGTGTTTGGGAACGATTAATCAACTCCTAATCTGTAAAAAGCCATTGCGTTTTATAGGACCACTTAAATGGAGACTGCGTGTGTATTAAAACATAAATAACTGTGAAAAATACCAAAATTTCTACGCAGCTGTATCAGTCAATCTTTCAAAGGCTATTTAAAGGACGCATTAATGCATTTGATTTCCCTGGGAGTTAATTTTACTGCTGGAACTGGCCCGAATTAAAACTATATATTTGACGTTTGTTTGCGTTATTGCGTCCTTACATCTGTTTCTTTGGCGAATTTCAAAAATACATTCTATTAATCATCTTACCACTCTCAGTTTCACCACATGCAATAAGAACTTTATCCGCCCGAGGATTGCGAGGAGCATGCCTGTATAAATGTACCAAGATGGTTCCTAGCTTCTTAAATCAGCTAAGATGTCTAATTCAGTGCATTTTAATCTCCTTCTTTGGCTAAAACTCTCCTTCCTGTTTAAATTTACGTAACATATCGAACATCCGTTAGGTATATTTCTACCTGTTATTCTGTTAGAAGCAATGGTGGTTGAAGTTGATAAGTCAACTATCAAGAAAACGATCTACTTTAAAAAAATAGGGAAAATAAACACAATAGAAAATAATTTATCAAAAGCATGATTTGAAATCATTTCAAAGAGATGGACATCCGTATCCTCTAGTTAATAATGCTTTTGCGTTCATAGCGAGTCACGGTAGAGCACACTTTCTATCGAAAATCCAGAAATTTTATAAGTTAATGTGCTCTCTGGAACACTTTCATTACTATGCGTAGAAAAAAGTATTACAATACCGATTACATACGAAGATATACTTCATTACTCAAGACCGGTTTCACAAAAAGGTATCCTCAGAGCACATTTCGGCTGTCAAGTCATATCCCATGTCAACCGAGCAACAGAACCGCAATGCGATCCGTAAAAACCAGCAAGAACGGCAGTGAAATATATTTTGTGTGGAATTGCAGAAACATTTTTACAAGTCTGACCGAAAAGTTGCACCTGATTAACACGGTGACCAATTATTTAGCCTAGTAGAAGAAAATAATGCACATTTTTGGGCATGAAATATAATATTTCTTTTCTATCGGATCAGAAACAAAAATTTTCATTTTCTTTAGGCCTTGAAAGCACAAAATTTAAATTCTTTCCTAGGGTGAGTCATTGTATATTATAATAAATCATTTTGATTTCTCCAAAGTATTTCACGCCGTAGCAGTTTAGAAATTCATAAGTATTAGAATTTGCAGCCGTAAGTAGATTCTTATTTGTGTAGGATGCCTTCTTTGCCAGAACTATTCTACCAACTATTTTATTTCTGCACCACCCGTCGCTGATATCTAGGTTTTTAATGATAAAACTCTTTTTTGTACTCAAATTAACAAAAAAATCAAGACTCGTCAAGCTAAATGTCAAGAAATAAAGATTTATTGCCATCATTTTCTGGCAAAATGTGCCGTAATGGAACAAATAGCTTTTTCGGTTTATTTCCTAGAGGTTGAATAAAGAATATATTCTTGAATATTATTACATTAGGTATAGGTATCTAGGATAGGCCTTAGCGGCCGGGGTTATTTCCTTGCATCTTTATCCTGATGTTTTAGGATCTAATCTCATTCAGTTATATCACTTATTGTGGCATGATATTTATATTGTCCTAAGAAGAGTTGATTTATGGAACTTTCAGTCTGTATTCACTCAAAATGTCCCTTGATAAATTAATGTGGTTTATTATAAAATACGTGGTTAGAATTTTATAGCTATTTTAATAGAATTAATTTCTTTAATTCCTTAAAACTAATTTCTTAAAAGAACCAATTCATTGAATTACTTTTTTCAAGTGGCACATTGTATAGCTTATTTTTAGCAAAATGCCAAGAAACCAAACTACCCAAAAGTTTTGAATCAAAAAACCGTAAGCCAACCACCCTATATTTAGCACGAAGCGTAGACATGGCGATATCCGGAATCCTTGACTGCTCCTGTTGCGGTGACTGGATCAGGGGTTGAGAGTTGCTTCGGCGTCGCTGGTAGGGATCTTTTGACCTCCCCCCTAGCCCTGGCTTCCGCCATCATGAAAGGCCACCCTATTGCCTCTCAGGGTCTGGCGTGGGAGACTGTTTCAGGGTGAGATCCCGTCATAAACAAGCCCTCTCCCGAACCTCTCCACCAAGTCTGTAATTAACTCCGCATTTTGAGAACCGAGAGTAACGGAGTTAGTCGCCTCGGTACGCCCTTTCACTGAGAATCTCTTCTGCTTGCAGAACCACATCTTATCCTGGAGAGCAATAATTAGAGTTATTCAATGCTTAAAGGTAATTATTATTGTAAGGGCACTAAGGTACAAGGGCAATTATTTTTCTTATAGTTATTATTTACCTATAAACCTCCCGCAAAGATGCTTGGACATACTGAAAAATAGTAAAATAAAAAGCTTAATAAATTATTTTTTTTATTTTTTTTAACTTTAAAACATTGATTGAAGCATTTATTTAGGGCAAACAATAAGGAGAAATTTTATTTGGTAAGTTTTCCGACGCCTGTAACCTATAAAGTATTTTGAATCGAATGAAAAATACAACACATGAGAAGCAAACAAAATTCAATATTTTTATCTATGAATTTCCCTCCTTTATATAGGTAAAATATTCTGAAAGCAAAAATATGGCTTGGGAGTGTAGTTAGTTGCAGTCAAAGGGCAGATGAAAAGGAGATCAAGGGTAGCAGAGAAAAGATTATCCAGGAAATGCTTAGGGCAAGCGTGTACTTGCTCAGGGCTACAAAATACTTGACAACTCGGTGACCCTTACACTTTTTTAAAAGAAGTTTACGGCTATGGTAGTTCTGGAAAGGTGACTGATAGACATAATCAACAAGGAAAGTGGAGTATATCTGTATGACATGGGAATTTAGCGAGGAATGTGGAGGGAGACTCGTCACCGGTAATAGCCTTCTCCTCAAGAAAGGAGCCAGGAGCTAGAACCTAGATAAACGTCACATCAAGTCAAGCATCTAGTAGGGACGCAAATACTCGAGGAAAATCTATATATAAACGTCACATCAAGTCAAGCATCAAGTAGGGACGCAAATACTCGAGGAAAATCTATTTCACTACCTTTACTCTAGCCAAGGTAATCTGGACAGAACGCTTTCTAGACACTGCACCGGTCACTGTCATCGATCCATCGTTTACTTAGAATATCATTTTGTTAGAAGAGGGTTAAAATCACTGTAGGCGGGAGAATATATACTTCGTGAGGAATAATGGGTTCAGAATCGCAATCCCACCTGCTTCTATGGGTTAAGTCTAGAAATCGAGTCGTTAGATGAAAGAGGTTTGCGTTGCCTGAAATATGGGAAACTCAAGTTAACCTTGGGAGAAGTTGTTTGATTTAATATCTTTGTATCTTTGATTCCGTGGTAGCTGGTGCGTGTTGCTGTGGTTGCTGGCGCACCTTGAAACTACGTCATTGGAGCATCTAGAATCTTTATGAAGAACATGATTCTTGTCACGTGTGATAATCTTTGCGATTGGATTGGTTAAGAAGTGACACTACCTGTCTCTACATTACAGTTAATTTTGGAATAATTGCACTCCAAAAGTAGAATTGGTGAGATACCTATTAGAATAATTTATTGTGCGTTGGAAGCCAAATCTTGTATAACTTGCCATAGGGATAGTTTATAATCTATTCTCTCTTGTTATTCTAAGATATAAGTAAAAATCATACCCACTTTCAATATTAGGTCTGTTTCTTTAAAATATATTCTGAATAAGAATCTGTTATTAATCCAATCTAATAGAGTTTATGGGTATGTTTATTGAAAAAGTATGCTGTCTATTACCGCTAGCATGCTCTAAATAACCTAAATCTTCATGTTTCTGAACCACTTAGAATTAAACAGTGCTGGGAGATGGTTGTAGATTCATAAATCAACCGTGTTTACCGGTAAAAATGCTTTTAATACTATTTTACGAAATTATTTCTTTGTCATGCCTTAAACAGTGTTACATGTATTTTAGTAATTAGTTAGGAAAATTTACTTATTTTTTTGATCCACATCATTCTTCAGAGTGTACTGTACGTTAAATAAACCCCATTTACTTTTTCATCTTAAGTTGCAAGCCTTTAAAATAATACATCATATGTATTTAGTGTTTCATCCTGCCCAAGTACTGCAATTGGAGATATACTTTCCATTTCGTTGAGCTGTATTTCCATGACAAACTTAGTCAATATGAGGCTAAATCCTTGAGGCTTGAGGCAATGCGTAGAGTGGGCAACTAAGTAGTAGACTATTTTAAAGTTGTGTGGCGTATTTTTTGCCGGGGGAAATTTTGCAACCGATCTCTGAAGTGACATCCCAGATTTGTCAGTGCGCAATGCAGTAAGGTAGTCAGCCCTAAATTAGTGATTGGGTCTAGGAACTCGAAGCACTTTTATGCATCAGAAGCCAAAAACCGTAAATCTAATTTTAATTCGATTTTTGCGGTATCCCAGGTTGTGATATTACTTGATGATAGCAAAAACAAATCTTGATACTTTCTGCTAGACTTTCTTGCTCATTCTATTTGTAATTCATGAAACATTTTGCTCGACTTTATTTCTCGTTATTGCTTTTTTTCTGCCCTACTCCTCTAATATGGCGGTAGGAATTTTTTTGCAGCGTGTCTCTAGTTCATATGCTTTTACATGATATGCTAATTACATCGACTTACTGTGCATCCTTACACGTCTAAATTTTAGAATTGAGTGACACTACCACCATGATATCATGGGATTTTTAAAAGGAAATGCGCCGAATTTCTTCGCATTTTTTTCTATACCTAAAAATAAACATCGCACTTTATTATTTTAACGATCATTTATTCGTCCATAGTTCGGATTGATGAAGAAAAATGAAAAAAAATTCAAACTCATTCTTCTACTCTGTTCATTTGATTCTTCATCTCTAACTATGCCTATAAAAGTGATCATCATCTCCCTGTAAGCATTCCGAAACGGTTTATGGTGGGGATTCAGATGATAAAAATCCTGCGTAGCGTGTTCCCAGGAAAGAAAATTCCAGAGAACAGGTGTACATTTAGATAATGTAATTGAAAAAATCGCCCAATTGATTTCACCAGCTTGAGTCAAATGTTTTTGTGCTCAAGCTCTCGTTTACACTCTCTCGCGCCCTCTTCAACCTCTCCGACTTGACCCAATTGTGGGAATAGCGCCCTCTTTCCAATTCCTCACTCTCCTCTTCAATGCTCCATTCAGTCACCTCTTTTCTCTTTCCTCGTTCGTGTTTACGCCTCTTTCTCGCCCCTCCCTCTCTCTCTCCTTCCTTCTGAACACACATCATGCGTCACTAGTCCCTTTGTTCTCGGCCTATTTTTTTCGGCAAACTCCCACCACAGCCGTTCGCTGCCTCGTACACCCCCCTCCTTCGGCCCCAAGGGGCAAACCAGCACCCATCCACCCCCGTTGCCCCACCCTTTAAGTCCCGCCCCCCTTGTGCACATCACTCCTCTTTGCTGCCTCCACTCCACGCCGTCCCCATTCAATCCCTGTTCGACAACCGAAAACTGGGAGGCGGGAAAACGACAAAGAGAACGACCAATTCGATTCATTCACGACACTTCCACAAGTTCCGCCCCATTCGCTCAAACATTTCGACCGTGTTTTTTTCTTATCTCTCTCACTCTTTCTATTCCTTTCCTCTCCAATTCGCACACCTAATCCTTGCGCTTTCTTCTCTTTTGAGTACCCTCCCAACTCGAGCCCAATTTTGGAAAAAAAAGAAAAGATATCTCGCCAAACCGAGGAAACTGCTTTTATCTTCGTTCCTGCCTGAATTGGAGGGAAATTTTTCATCTACGCCGGTCACAGAGATAAATCGGGAAAGAGACTAAATCCGAATCCCCCTCTCACTCCTTCCCATCTCCAACTGGAGTGGAGTGAATGTTCATTCAAGATCTTCCAAGGAGTGTCATTGACGGTGTAGTCATTTCAGTCACCCACACTCTCTCTGTCTTTGCCTTTGGAAATACGACCAATATGTTGTTTTATTCTCGCGTGTTCGTTGTCAAATATTTGTACTTGGAACTAAACCATAAAAGAGATGACTTTTCTCATTCCATTCAAAGTCCTTCATTTTCCTGAAGTAGTGGCGGTTAATTGACCAAAATGTTTAAGGTGTATAAAAGGAATTTGAAATATAATACAAGTCAGTTTTACAGTGAGAAAGATGAGGGCGGGCGTAATATACCACGCGTGGAAAAAACTAATGCGAACTGAGTCTAGGTACCTTTGTGATGGTATTAGTATAATTCTTTCCCGATTAAGAGTTCACCGTTACATCGAACTAATGTAGTGTTTGGGAACCTTCAAAATTTGGAAGGGAAACATTCATTCCAGAATAATACATCCAGGCTTCATTCTGCGTTGTGGTTCACGTACATACTGGTACCTCACGTAGTAGAGTTTTATGATATATATTGTCGGAGTTTCCGAATTATTCCACGATATCAAGAAAAAAAATAAAAAATACCCATCAGTCAATGTTAGATTTCACTCTTCCATGTGCACTGAAAGGCATGTAAGGCCTTGCTTCATTACCCATAGGTCATGTGCAGCAATGCCATAATAGGTCACAAAATTCCTACACCGGCCGCCTTGAGCGTGCAGGTTCTCCACCCCGGGACTAGTGCTTGCAATATTCTACGCGCTGCAACCGGCTTGGGACCAGTCGATATATTTAACATATTAACAGATGCTTAAGCCATCGCGATACAATTTTACCACTGTAAAGAAATGACTACTCTATATTTTAATTGATTTGTAGCGTAACTTCATCAATTGGATCCATGCCCTTCTCCCATTAGAGCACTGTAGCTGAAATGAATATTCTTATTCTTTTATTTTTTCCTGAGACTATACGTCCCACTTATTTTTGTAAATATTTAGTCTGGGAGATATTAATACATACAATAAAGATTTTATTTGACATTGAGGAATTAGCAGCATCATCATTATCATCGGTCAACAGTCTTAGTATTGGTTTGACGCAGCCCTCCACTCGATTCTTCTGTCGACCACCCTCTTCATAATGGCGTAATTCCTCTAGAATTAGCACGAGAGACATTTTATAAATTCCGAAACATCCATAAAGAGAGACAAGAATTGGTTAAGATACAATTGAGCGGGCACTGAAAAATTCTCGGTGGGCTGTGGATCGGTGCTAGTTCAGCATCCTTCGTCATCATCATTGGTCAACAATCCTAGGATTGGTTTGACGCACCTTTCCACTCAATTCTTCTATTGGCCAACCTTTTCATTGTAACGTAATTCTTCTCTTTTAGATACCTCACTATCTGTTCCATGCATCTCATACGAGGCCTGCCTTTTCCAATCTAACTGTTCACTTTTCCCTCGACGATTGTCTTCATCAGGCCATTTTGTCTTAAGATATGGCCGAGTAAATTGTACCTTCTTTTTAGAGTTGTCAGCAGACTTCTCATTTCTCCCACTGTTCTTAGGACTTCCTTGTTGCTTACTCGGTTGATCCATTTAATCTTCATCGTTCTTCTGTAGAACCATTTTGAATGCTTATACGCTTTTCTTCTCCGCTACGCTTTCCATGCCTCACTGTCGTAAAGAAACATGCTCAAGATATACGTTCTGATGAGTTGCTTCCATACTTCTACGCTTGTATTTCCAGCTGTAATTAGATTATTTTTTTGAAAGAATGGCCTCTTTGCCTGGGATATTCTACTGACTATTTTCGTTGGTTACTTGGCCTCCCAGGTAACAGAACTCTTTCACCTCTTCCAGTTTTGATTCACTAATTTAACATTGATTTTAGCCTCTTCTCTCTTGCTGCACACCATAGGTAGCTTCCACCTTTCCAAGTGCAAGGTTTTAGTTTTCGCATTCTTGTATTTTCTTCTTTCTTAAATCAAGTCCAAGTCTTCCTCCGTAATCCATGGCTTCTTCTTGGCAACATTTCTTCTTCCAAGAACTTATTTTTCCGCTTTCTGTAGTCCACATTTAATGTTTTCCCAACGCTTTTCCACTGATTTCTCATTCGGGTCCTTTCCTATGTTGTTTCCCACTGCTTTCTGAAATGCCAGCTGATCTTGATTCTCCTTCAGTATTTCTACTTGCCATATATTCTTCGTTGTTTTCTTCAATTTCTTGAATTTTAGATGGCATTTCATTGTCACTAAATTATGGTAACTATCGATATCTGCCCCAGATTAGCTTTTTCAGTCTTTCACTTGGTTTTTTAAATCTCTGCTTCACTAAAATTTAGTCTATTTGACATCTTCTTCTTTCTCCTGGCATTTTCCACGTGTATCTTCTTCAGCTGTGATTTTTCAACGATGTGTTAGCGACCACTAACTTATGTTGTGTGCAGAACTCCAGCAGTCTTTCTACTATATTGTATCGGTTTTCCAATCTGTATTTTCCAGTTATTCTTCCATCTTGACCTTCGCCGATGGCGTTCCAGTCTTCTTGGATAATTAGGTTTTCTTCTCCTTTCGCCTGCTCGATCTTCACCATTATTATCCTTTCATTGTACTACAGGAAGCTCTTTACACGCATTTCGGTGCTCTTTCTGAGAATGATCCCAATTCCAGCATTACCATTTAATGATCCGGTGCGAATAATTCTATAACTTCCACTCCAGAAGTCTCCTTCTTCGGGTCTTGTCATTTCAGTGATTCCTAATATGTCGAGGTCCATTCTTCGCATTTCCACCTTCAGGTTCTCCAGTCTTCCACAGGTCCGAAGCGATCTCACCTTCCATG
The DNA here is from genome assembly GCA_933228895.1 of Platycnemis pennipes. Lineage (NCBI taxonomy): Eukaryota > Metazoa > Arthropoda > Insecta > Odonata > Platycnemididae > Platycnemis > Platycnemis pennipes. The sequence goes on from OW121851.1 coordinate 37,701,940, forward strand.
TTCCCACCCTAAAATGTTTATCACATTTGACTGATGTACTCTCTCGGGTAGTTCCCACCCGGAGTACGAATGGATGACTATTTTACGTCCAGAATATTTTACTCGTGAGGGCTCCATCACGTTTTGATAAGAAAGAAAAGAGTTGAGTAGCATCGACTCCTCAGGATAATAATGTAGTGGTTTTTTCTTACCTTCCACATCGCAGTACTACAGCCGTTAAAGTAAATGTTACCAAGCTAGTAGTGAAATGAGTGTCGCTGTACCGACCACTGCGGTCTCCACCCACACTCATGTGAAGAAGAGCTGCTGCATTCTCCGGGTGCTAGGAAGCATAATTGTTGGCGGACTCCCAAATCACAACTTCTTCACAGGTTCTGTATTATTTAGAGGCCTACCTTACCCAGGGATAGACCAATACCCCCTCGGAATGGCGTCGCTTTTTGTCCACGACTGCTTATTTGACAAGTAAACTCGCTTATCTCGCAGCTAACCTCTATATCTAGAGGTCGACCTACCATCCGCAACCCGGTGAACTCACTCGGTGGCTTTAAGCTCAGCCTCGAGAGCATCCTTCGTGAGTGTTAATATTTTGACTCAATTCGTGTTCTTGTAACTTGCTAACAATGAAAAAGCCGAGAATATTGTACTGTATTAGTGGATGGAGATTGCGTTTGTTGTCCCATTTGAAATTCAAATAAAACAAATCATAAGTTTCATTTTGACGGACTTGTAGCACATTTTCAAGGGATTCCCTAATATTGTCCCCATAGAGCTCTGTATCTGAATTGTATGTAGAAATGTCTGCGTATGGTGAAAATTTCAGCGTCTTTTGGAGCAAATGATATTCAATGTTGTCAGATTTAGAATGGAATAAAGTTTTTTTTTGCGCTACGGCCTGGCGCCATCATATCAAGGGAAGTTCAAGTGAGCGGATAGCGACGCAATTAGAATATTGCATTATTCGAAATTTCCAAGTAATAAGGCGAAAATAATAATGAAAAATTGAAAGGCATTTACTAATATAAATAGACACAGTTGAACTGATATCAATCCCACTCCAAAACCCCATGTATCCGCTATATTCAGGCAAAAATGTTTACATTTGAGAGAAAAGACTGAATTTTTTTACTAAGTATAGGGAAAAGCTTGGCAAAACATTTATTTTTCATTTTTAGATCCTACCCAAAGGCAAAATTCAAAATAATTTTAAGCGATTTCAAAGGAGATCAACTTTTACGGTAGGCGTGAACATTACAAATGTGAAAGCACATTAAACTCTGTTGACGGCTTTGGTCATGTAAAAACCTAACACCCATTGAAAATAAAATATTACGGATCGGACAATATTCATGACAGCACTATATTCCAATTGGTGTCTGAAAGATGAAATGGAGTGGCCGTGGCTAAGTGGCTTTGCGTTCACTACGAGTCACGTAAGCATGAAACATTTGGCAAGACGAGCTCATCCTTTCAAATGATCACCATCATATACTAATTTGTTCAATATGATTCATGATACCGAAACGGAACTGCTAATTTCTGGAACTAATTCGTGATTTCATTAAACTGGTTTCCTCGCGCATTCGAAAAAAACAAAACAGATACCAGGAAATCATTTATTCCCCTACAATTACCTCAACGTTCAGTTTATCAGAGGGAAAGAAATGAGAAAAACTCGTATCATCGCAACTTTGGTGAAGATGAGAGGAACGTTCTCAATTAAAGGTTTTGATGACCAACGAGTTTGCAAATGGTAATCTTAAACTTAAGGTACACCAAAAAATTCAAATTGCATGTCCAAATGTATTGAGTAATCTACGAACTACTATTGGGAATGAATTCAGCATCTGGAATACATCACTGTCACGCTAAAAATCATATTGTTAGTAACAACACAATTGAACTCGATGGTAACTGACATAAGTTGAGCTCTCGGAGGAAGTAGAGCAGCTCCACATAGAATACCTCCATATTAATATGTAATTACTAATGATTACTACTTAAGAGCAGACCAAGCAAATATAATACATACATGCAGTCATATTTTGCTCATCCTAGGATATAAAGCTTTATTAGGAAATATTAATAAGTAATTAACAACTTTAAATCCCTTAGGCGTGATGTTCTTCAATAATGCTTACGTTTCACCCAGCCCTGAAGACAACTTGGGCATTGAAACGCTGGCGAAAATGAAAAACTTGACCCCTATGGAAATCCTTAGTAACCTTCAGGTTCATACACTTATTATACATCCGTGGGTTTAGGTGAATTCCGGAACTGTTACAGGACTTACACAACGAAATACACAGTGGAATAAATATGGCGCGACTCTAGTTCGTTGCCTTTCAGATCGACCGTGACCCATTTTATCCACCCTTACCGCATTTTCGTCTCCGATATCGTCAACACGGGAGGCGTTGCCCATTCCCTTAAGGAAACCGGGCGTTGGGTGAGGCATTTGTTGCCCATCTTTATTCCTTTGCCTTTCACTTTGACGTCCTTTCCGGGTGCGGCAGGCTTTTGATCTCAGGTTCTTTTATCCCTCTCCCCCCCCGAATTCCTCCCTCCTTCCCAACTTTGGATCTCAATGCTGTTCTCACCAGGGAATTTCCTCGGTTGGGTCACGCTTACAGGATGCTGGGGAGGTCAAGGACACCGTTGATGGAAACACTGTCAAGGGCCGGCACGTGCCTTGCTGTGAAATTTTTATTTTCTGGAGCTGGAGGTGAATCTGAGGCTGGTGCAGTATTACCTGCATCGACATAAAACCCTGCAAGCCACCACAAGGGTTCGTGGCATGGGGTTAACCATTAACATACATACACCTTGTGATAACTAAATTTATACTTGCTATCATGTAGGCATGCATGCCATACAAGCAAATGAGAGGCACACCTAAATCTTCAGTCCATATAAATTAATGTATTAATTGTTGATTGGTAGGTAATTTCTTAAATGTTCTTAAGAAATATATAATTTCCAACAACGTGAGTTAGCAATGTTAAAATATGAACATGTCATAAATCGATACAGACGCTACAGACTACTCTTTAAACTCTTTATCTACATTACCTATTTTAGTTTCTCGTGGTATCGGTATTAACCTTTGTAATCAGCTATTTGTGATCTCGATCCTCGATGTAAGTGCAGGAGGTGACTCTAAACCATCATTACCAATGTAATAATCTCTAATCATTGATTCAAATATTCGTTCGTCGCAGCTGTCCTCTTGATTCCCCTATATTCTCACCTCTTCATATTGATGTAATTCTAATCTTTTATATCCTTCCATGTATCTTATGCAGGGTCTTCTTTTGCCATTCTTCCCATTCTATTTTCCTTCAACGATTGCTTTCATCAGGTCATTATGTCTCAAAATATGGCCAATTAAGTTGCCCCGTATTCTTTTTAAGATTTTCAGGATACTTATATTTTTACCGCTCCTTTTGCCCTATTTTTTTTATTAGTCACTTGGTCGATCCATTTTATCTTTACCAATCTTCTGTAGCAACGTATTTCATATTCTTCTAGCCTTGACTTGTCCGCTGCTGTTATCGTCCATTCCACACTGACATACATTTACATGTACTTTTACATGTACTTTCAGCCGTAATTAAACTTTTCTTTCAATAGAATGCCCGCTTTGCCTGAACTATTCCACTGACTATTTCCTTCTAATGACTGACTATTCATCCCTGATTACTTTAGACATCGCAGTTACTCTACTTCCAAGTAATCAATACTCTTTCACCTCTTCTACCTTTTGTTTTCCTAGTTTAGCATTGAATTCATTATAAACTATGAATTTCTGCTCTTCTTTGGAATTAATTTCTAGGTACATCCAGTATTCTCGTTCTGGAATAAAAAGTATAAAAACAAAAAAAGAGAAATCCATGTAACCACCGTTTTACGGAAAAATATTTTTTCGCTTCGCTGGCCAAAGGAACTCATTACGAGTTCTGCCTAAGTGACTTGGTCATCAAGATAGCTGAGTTCGCTTCTGCCCTGTGAGTTTTTATCGGGATGATTGGCAGCAGTCTCAATGGAGGGAGTCCGTTCGCCTTTTCACCCGAAATTAAGACTTTCGGCGATCAATCAAGTTCCCTCAACTATCTACTGTCGTTCCCCAGGCCTTTCCATCGTGGTTCTTATGCTGTCCAGCTAGGGATACCAACTCCAAAAGAGTTGATTCTGGAAGTCTGAGGAATAAATCCCGGTATTTGTAAGTTTAGCCCATGACATCCCCTTACAGAATAATGTGAAATTATTTGTATAGGAGCATCTTAAAAGTGCAGATTTATAATAATTGATCAAGGTCTACCTACGAGTCTAACATTGAATGATTTAGCATATTTTCATAGTAGTGGATGGATGACGGGTGGTGGAAATCAGATGAATGTTGAGAGGATCGTTTAAAACCCTTCTCTGCGTAGCTCCGTCTATATTTTCCTTCTCTTGAAGAGCAACTCCACATAATAATGATGTAATATACCACTTTATTTATGACTTTGTTATGCTGTGAAAGTGGGTGACAAAACCGGGCCGTTTGGGAATTTATTGGTTACTGCACGATTCCAGGAGGTCCAGGAGGAAAATATGAGAAGCACTTGTTTAAATTTATCTTGAATACCTTTTTGCAATCTGCGCAAAAAGTGATTTTTTTAGTGCTTTCCCGTTCGATATTTATAGTACTTTCTGAAAGAAAAGTATTATAGCTATTAGTTCTGTACGTAGTGTATGTTTTGTGACTACTTACCACCTTACTCGCACACTCAAGTTAGCTAAAATTAAAAGTAATTAGATGTACATCTCAATCTATATGTTACCCTACAAGACGCCGGAAGGACCCGTGGAAAGATTGGTTACCAGCCATTGAAATGACATTAGGCTGAGAAATAATTGAATTAATGTCGAAGTTTGATTCTTTATCCTTAAGAAATAATATTGATTTGTTATATCTATATGTTTACTGACTACACTGCGAGACACCTCGAGGGAATGTGACAGAAGGTTAGTTATCACCATTCATGTACTACACACGTGTACTAAAATTTATGTACATACCTACCTAATGAAGGAGCATTCCTAATATCTTACTGGAAAAAACCTAAAAATTACCTTTCTTATTCAAAATGCAAGGAAGCACCTAAAATATGTTAAAACACGCATTAAATATATAACGAGTTAATTCAGACGCTTAGATTGTCAAAAATTAAAAAAGTGGTGTTATCTCTGATTTTTTTGCTTGATCTATATTGATTCAATGCGTGCGATTAGATGTTCATATTGGAAGTGGAAATACAATGGAAATTTTTTTTTGTGATGACATCATGCTGTGTGAATTCTTAATGTTCTTATGGTCACCAGTCGTTGGAGAAAAGAGGGAAAAATTGAACCTATCTATTTTACAGTTTATTTCTCTAATCTTTTGGAATTATTTTTGTTGCATTCGTGTTTCATGCGTGGGAAAAACAAATTCTGGTATCATGAAGCCAAAGATGTTTACCGCTGAAACCCGGAATGTTGGCAACCCTTTTTCCCACTCTTTCTACCCCAAAGGGGAGAAGTCGGTGGAACTTCCGGTTCCTCCCTCCCCCTCCATTTCCCGCTGTTGACTGACCCCCTCTCCTTCTTCCTCTCGCAACCCCTGCGCTCCATTGCCCCACTTTATCTCCCTCTTCATTTCCCTCCTTTTCAGTTCGCCGCTAACCCGTTAGAGGGTGCAGAGGCGCGGCATGCTCATTCTCTTTTGGACGCAAAAAACGTTTCCCGCGCCCTTCCCTGTCCTTAATTCGCCATCTTCCCCTGGAGCCATGTCCCTCTCCTCCCTGCCCTACTTCCTCTCCCCTCGTCATGACCCTAACCTTCACCTGAAGTCGTAAAAGGAAAAGAAAAGCATGCAATTTGACTTGGTGGCAGACTTGAGTGCCAGATTAATGAGAGCGGCCTTTTTCCGGACTATTCATTAAACTTTCTATTTAAGCACCGAGCGACACCGTCAAATAGATACGCCTTTTTAGCAAAATCAACTGTATCAGGCTTCAACCTTGTGGAATTGTTTCAAAGCCGCGCAGTATAAATTCAATCATTAAGTACATTTCAATTGTGAATTTCATAAATTGAAGGACTGCGAACAATCCCGGTCAAGGCGAATGATTTTTTTCTGTGAAATTTTGCTATAGTGCGAATTTCATATTTAAAGATGTTTACCACCTGATAATGACTAAGGTTTCTAGGAACCCGTCGTTAAATAAACATTTTAAAATTGAATTTTTAAAAGTAAATTAACATGTGTAGTCTGAATATTTGAAAGCTGTGTAGTTTTATTTGAAGAAATTGACTTAATTTTTTTTGCGATATTATACCTATGCTAATAAAAATTCAAAACGTATTGATCCAGTGATTGCATCTATATATTTAAAAAAATATTGTATTCTCCTACATATCTCGGCTATGTACTGTGAAAAAATGTATTTACAAAGTAACTATTTAAGTAAAATGAGCTTTTTGAGCGATAATTTTTGGGGAAAGTTTTACCAAATTATAAATTACTTCGAACACACAAAAGGTGTCCCTCGGTCATTAGAAGATGTTGGATAAAAAAAATTCATTTTCCGTCACATCCCAAATCCTACGTTCACGTAGCGGACGCTTAATCGTATAAGCCTAGGCAAGGTTGCCCATAGGGAAATAGTGTTGAATAATTTATAATCATTCCTATCTTTCTTTTGTTGCTTCGTAAGGGAGGGATCATTTCAGATATTTGTGGTCATTACGATTTTGTCATATTTAGTAGTATAAATCTTTCCTTTACTGCTACATTTTTTTTTGTTTTTCTTATACTATTTGAATAATTGTCTTTTTTGTGTAGCAGTAAATTTTTTCAAATAAGTTAAATGAGGAATATTTTACCTGTAACTTTTTAATGAAATTTTCTGTAAAAGATATCTAGCATGGTAATCTCCCATAAAAACAACATTAAGTTTAATTTGTTGCCTCATAAAGGTGAAGAATTTTACTGCTTACATCTATATAATTCCTTTCCTCGGCTAACATTCCTAGCCCTTCATCGTAATACATCTTTCTTTTCGACCCACCTACCTTCTCCATACCTACTCTTACTTCGTATGCCTTAAGTCCATTTTCGTCCAAAGGTTTGTAATCATGAGGAATTGAGGATGCTTCCTTCTTGAAATCCATATTATTTTTTTCACTGCTCTATTTTTCTACTTTACAGTTTCACATCATTTTATTATAAGATACGCGGTGTATAGTACAAAAAGCTTAAATTATTTTCCTTTCCCGTAAGTTTTTTTACACTTCTTGTACTATTCCCCATTTTGATCTATACCGTGAACCCGGTTGTTGAGAAAATTAGGTTCCTTCTTGCAAAAACCAGAAACTGTTTCTTAACCTTGTCTTCCTTGATTATCTTATATATTTTTCCTGTATTTTGGTCAATACACACAATACATCTCATTAACAAGCTGCTAATGGGGAATATTGCTGGTGACGCCTATTTTTCATTCTAGGTTGCGCTTAATGCATAAAAATGCTTACTTTATATTTCAGTACTCAGTTTAAGACTTAATACTTTATGGAAATCAGTGATCTCAAAATGGCTAGTTCCTAAATAAGTGCATGGGGTGTGTTAAATATTTTTTATATTCTCCTAATCCTAATGCCTAATTTCAGCTTGACATAAACGATATTTATTGTGAAATCAGTGGTTTATTCAATCCAAATCTTCATATTCCTGTTTCTCACATATGCTTTTCAAATTCACGTGGCATGATATTATTTACGCAGAGAAAGTCTTATCCCTAGATTTGTCGATACATCCGACTCACAGGCCTTCAATTAAGCTAAAGTCTATTGTATCGGGTGAAAGGGTTTTCGTTTGTTTCTAGTTAATGAAAAATCCCCTTACGGTGGAGTTTTATTTATTATAAATAGGCTTTTTGCTTGGTTCGTATGCGTAACTTTCATTCGATGTAAATTTGAGAACAAACACCAAGAAATTAATTAAAGGTTCTAAGATGAAAATGTATTCAATCAAGACCTTCTTGGAAAATATCATTTAAATAGTATTTTTCATTCCGGATATTTATTTACACTTGGATATCCTTTGTAATGAAATATATTAATCAGATCCTTTCATAGCGAAATAAACATTCTTTTTAGTCACGATAGAATTTTCAGCCATGGCAAATGCCCAATTTTTTCACTCCTTACCTTTATTTTATTTGATCTTTTTATTAATGCTACTTCTTATTCCTTTAAATTTTAAGTCATTGCAATATAAGTAACCTAATTTGTGTGGTGAGAGCATTTTCCGAAAGAAATGTCGCTAAAATCGATATAACAATACATGATTATGTTAATGAGAGCCATATTATACGAGAAACGTATTTACGCTATCGAGTAAAGTACACACCAATGTATTTAGGTGATGCAGGCTATAATCCATGATGCTGCAGTAAATTTATGAATTGTGTAAAGTTTGACCACGTATTTTTTCCACCAGAATTACCATTAGAGAAATTAATTTTAGTGATATCTCGGGTGTAGCTTGACCCCCACGGTCGAAAATTTGTTTCTTAAAGAATCCAGTTTAATCACCCTAGAGATCTACAATGCGCCTTGGATTATTAGACACCAAATGAATGTTAATTTATTGATGCACTTAATCACAATTAAGTGCATCAATAAAATTATCGTATGGCCTCTACTCCTTTAGTATCTTTTGTGAGAATTGTTTTAACTATTCCCCGTGATGATTTTGAACAACGCGATAATGGCAATGTAGCATTTTGATTTATATTTGGACAAGTTTTTATGAATATTGAGTAATATCATTGCATATTCGTTCTTGGAAAGTGACACACGGTTCGATTAGCAAGTGTCGCAGTCTTCAAAGGATAAGACTTTCTCTCATTTTAGAACGAGGAGATGTCGACAGACATATAAGCCAGCGGCCAGCTTGGTAACGTGTCGGCGTGACAATACAAAGTTCGTGGGTTCTAACTTTTGTATTAGTGTGAAGATATTAGATTAGATGGTGTGATGGTAGCCTAAGGAGTGTAAGCGCCATCAAACTGAATTCTACCACTCATACGTGCATACATATATAGATAATTGGAATCGTTTATCGTGATAGAAATCCGGGTTTAGTATTATTAAAACTTATTATCATATAATTTAAAATATGAAAGGAAATTCATGGAGGAATACTTTGATAGTTATCTGGGCAAGGTGGTTGACAACGTCATTTGGGATGGGACAGTAATTAGAACAGGTAGAGGTGAACAATTTTAGGGAAAGTTTGAAATCTGAAGAGAAACGCGGGATCAGCATTAGCCAGATCTCAACGTAAGGGGCCAAGGGGTCTGCGGTTTAGCACCCCATCCGACGGACGTTGTGCTGAATTTTAATTGCTCTCCACTCAGTCCTCAGGTGGGACCAGAATGACAGTGAAGAATCTCTGTCACTGTCGGTACTCAAACTCTGACCCTCGGGATTGGATTCCATTGCTGTAGCCAACACACCAACTCAGTGACCAATGTTAACTAAATATCATAATAGTTTAGGAGGAAAAACATAAGCGGAGGGAGGCTTCGTTCTAGACGAAATATCGAAACGTGTTAGTTTTAGAATGGATACCAAGATACACTCATCATCATCATTGGTCAACAATCCTAGGATTGGTGTGACGCAGCTTTCCACTCGACTCTTCTATCGGCCAACCTTTTCATTGTGACGTAATTCTTCTCTTTTACATCCTTCACAACCTGCTCCATGTATCTCATACGAGGCCTGCCTTTTCCAATCTTCCCGTTCACTTTTCCCTCGACGATAGTCTTCATCAGCCCATCATGTCTGATGATATGGCCGATTAAGTTGTCCCTTCTTCTTTTTAGAGTTTTCATCAGACTTCTCTTTTCTTCCACTCTTCTTAGGACTTCCTCGTTAATTACTCTGTCGATCCATTTAATCTTCAGCATTCTTCTGTAGCACCACATTTGGAATGCTTCCACCCTTTTCTTCTCCGCTGCTGTCATCGTCCATGCCTCACTGCCGTAAAGAAACATGTTCCAGATGTATGTTCTGATGAACTCTTTCCTTACTTCTACGCTTGTATTTCCAGCTGTAAGTAGATTCTTATTTTGATAGAATGCCCTCTTTGCCTGGGCTATTCTACTCACTATTTCTTTCTTCCTTTGTCCATCGTTGGTTACGCGGCTTCCTAGGTAACAGAACTCTTTAATCTCTTCAAGTTTTTGTTTTCCTAGTTTGACATTGGTTTTGGCATCTTCTTTCTTGCCGCACACCATTACCATAAGGTTACTAAGTAGTCTTCTTCTTATTTATCTTCAGCTGATATCTGGCCATTGTCCTTTCCATGGTTACTAGAATATTGTTCAGATTCCTCTCTGTCTCTGCTATGAGTGCTCCGTCATCAGTGAATCGCAGCATGCTTATTTTTTTCTCCGTGGATTCTCACTCACTCCAGAACACTTTTCTTTGATTTCATTGATGGCTCTCTCGATGTAAACATTGAAAATTACAGGAGATAGTGCACATCCTTGTGCTACTCCTTTCCTTATTCTTGCCTCTTCACAGCTGGTTCCAGATTTAATAACAGCTACTTGGTTTTTATACAAACTGTCGATAATTCTTCGGTAATTGTACGACACTCCAATTATCTTCAGAATTTCAAGTATTAAATCCCAATTCACGTTGTCAAAAGCCTTCTCTAAATCCACAAATGCAATGAACGTCGGCTTGTTCTTCTCCATTCTCTTCTCTATGAGCAGTCTAAGGCCCAATATTGCTTCCCTTTTACCCTTACTTTTCCTAAATCCGATTCGATCTTCATCCAGAAACTCCTCTGCTTTTCGTTCTATTCTTCTGTAGATGATCCTGGTTGGTATCTTCGATGCAGGTGTCGTCAGGCTTATAGTCTTAAATTTTCTCATTTCTCCGCCCTCCTCTTCTTGGGAATAGGAATGATGATTTTTTTTCGATGTCCTTTGGAATTTCTCCTGTTGAGTACATGCAACTTACACTATAATGTTAAAATACATCAAGGATAGTTAATCTCTTTCTTCCTGAGAGTGAAATTCGACCTTTCGTAAAGGTATTTTATGCTAGAAACTAATCATTTCCTATACGACTCAGAATAACAACCGTATCGCAGAACAAATGTTACTCTCGTGAGAGAAACTTTTGGCTCTGCCTAATAAAAGTTTAATATCTTGCCATTTCAGCCTGTCGAAGCTACCTGAGCCTGAATGACCCAGGGTGATGCCATCCTAGCATGTCCTAACTTAAGAACCTCCTCCTTAAGTGCAACTGTTCTTCAGAGCTAAGGAAAATGGCGTTTTATACCTCATCAGTCTTTCGCCTCATAAATTTACAGTTCATTGGTTCCAGGACATCCGAGATCAAAAAAGAGACGAAGCGGAAAGGTCAAGAGGCACACGACCGAGTCAAGTGTGGCGATTATTTTTATCTTAAAAAAGTCTCATCAATTATATGAGTCGCTCGAGTGGAAGAGGATTCTTGAAATTGCCTCTGTTAAGTGATAAAAGCCGACGCTTCCATTTTAATCCACTTTCCTTGCCGAGAATTTATCGTCTGTACGAATATTAGAATTGCTGGCTCAGTCACAGGCTTTAAATTTTTATGATTTTGCAAACAACAATTAGTCAGCAGATCAGCTATGTTCATTACTTTTCCGATTTTCAATTCCGATTTTTGACTATTACCTCTTTAATTTTTACTTTTTTATCTTTTTTTAAGTTAAGTTAATTTTTTTCTTCCGATAATCTTTCCCGAGCCAATTATCTCCGAAGTTTTCTCAGTGAATCTTATCTGGTTTAAAAACTATTGGAGTTTGAAGATGCCCCCATAAAATTACAGATTATTCCAATAGCATCAATATTTGTCGTTCTTATCTCAATGTAGTCACTCTTGAACTCTTACAGAAAATCATAAAGAGGTAAAATACCATTCCTTTCGTTGAATCATGACAGTGAGGAATAGACGATAACAGCAACAGTATATTGAACATTGGAATCTTTTTAAAGGTGGCATTATGCAAAAATGGCGAGAAATAACGCTAGTTTACAATTATTTTTCTTCTTCACCTCTCATACCTATTTATCCAATGTAACGTAATTTTTTCCGCAGAAAGCATGTTCATGAAACTTTACAAGCCTAACTTCCAAAATCATATTTTTGGATAAATGTTTCGTCGCTCCATTGGCCATCAAAAAAGTATTAGGTACTGTTCTTTTTAAAATTTGTTGCTTTCATTTGTGACATCTCTTTTCATTTTCAACGTTTTTCCTAAATATTTCTACCAGAGTGCTTTATCTCATCGCATAAAATTAGAATCGAAGGAATAAATGTTCACCTACTACTTTCTTTGAGCTTGCTCTGTTTTCACTTCCGAAAATTCCCTCCCGGGATGTTCCCACTCGGAGTTAGCTGACCCTTCCCTTTCAACAGGTGTCCTGTTAACACAATGTCCCTCACTCCTTAACTCCTTCCACTTCCCGTAAACGGATTACGCACTCAGTTCTCTCCCACTTCCTAACCATTCCATTCCGTCTCTTACCACCTGTCCACTCCTATAAATAGAGAGGTCTGTATCAATTCCTAGCCACGGAAGCCTTCCATTCATCTTAGTCCTATCGGTACATATAAACCTAAGACAAGAGCCTGGGAGAGCAAGCAAGCCCTGGTTAGGGGTGTCGGTCATGTGTAAGCCTGTAAACTCAAAAGGTCACGGGTTTAGATTCTGGATCACAAACCATTACTGACGCTATTAGGAACCAAACCCATTAGCGAACTTTCCGCCCGGGTACAGCGTTTTGTCATGCGCCTCATGCGTTTTGACTGTGAAGTTTTTCATATTTCAGAGAATCTGCTATTTAAGCCCGATATGCTCTCGAGATCACCGATCCCCAAAACCCCGAGTGAGAGAGAGCGGCATTCTCAGTGACGAAAGGGTGGAGCTGTATGTGAGAGAAATAATCGCGGAGACACCTATGTGTGACAAACTACTCAAGGATGTATGGTAGGCGCAACAACGAGATGAAAAAACGTGTGTAAAATACGTGCTAGAATGTTGACCTCGTAAGGAGAAGGTGCGCCTGGAAGAAACGATTTTTTTCCATGAACGAGCGTATCTCTCCCTCCTTGACGGCCTTCTGGTCAAGGGCACGAGGATACACATCCCGGAATCGTTGAGGAGAGATATGTTGGGTCGACTTCATGCTGGGCACCTGGGAATCAACAAATGTAGGAGTAGGATGCGAGCGTCCGTGTGGTGGCCAGGTATCTCCCAGCAAATGCAGGAATTAATCAGTAGATGCCTGGAGTGTCTAGAACGTATAACCTCGAGAGTGGAGCCACTAAGGCCGACGGAGACACCGGCGCGGCCCTGGCAGGTCTTTGGAGTTGATGTTTTCATTAGCAGAAACCGAAAATACCTAGTCGTGCTTGACTGCTTTTCAAAATACCCGGAGGTGTCTCGTTTGGAAAGTACAAGGGCACTTCATGTAATTTGATAGCTTAAACCCATCTTCGCGCGGCACTGAATTCCAGAAGTCGTCCGATCAGAGAATGGGCCACCGTTCGAGTTCCGAGAGTTCGCGCGGAGGTTTTGTTTTGAACTCTTAACAAGCAGTCCACATCATCATCATCAAGGGTCAATAATCCTAGGATTGGTTAGACGCAGCCTTCCACTCGATTCTCCTATCGCCCAACCTCTTCATTATAACGTAGTTCCTCTCTTTTCCGTCGTTTACGACCTGTTCTATGTAACTTATACAGGGCCTGCCTTTTCCATTTTTCCCGTTCACTCTTCCTTCGACGATTTTCTCCATCAGGCCATCGTGTCTTAAGATATGGCCGATTAAGTTGTCCAGTCTTCTTTTTGTAATTTTCAGCAGACTTCTATTTTCTCCCACCCTTCTTAGGACTTCTTCGTCACTCGGTTGATCCATTTAATCTTCATCATTCTTCGATAGCACCATATTTCGGAAAGCAGTCCACATTACCCGAAAAGCAACGGCCAAGCGGAAGCGGCAGTTAAAATTTCGAAAAATCGCTTCGCTAAAGAATTAGACCCATGCTTAGGACTGCTGGCATACCGTTCGTTCAGTTTGGAGTCGGGGTATTCACCTTCGGAGATACTAAAGGGTCGAAAGCTGAGGACAAATGTTCCATTGAACCCCAGGGGGTTAGCCCCGAAATTGCCCAACCTTGAAGCCCACCGGAACAGGAGCAACTTCCTTGGAGAGGGAGCCAAGAGGAATTACGACCGATGGCACCGCGCCAAAGAGCCGCCCCGGTTGAATCCGGGAGACTGGATTTAGTTGAGAGACCATCGGGAGTACGGAACGATTGTCGGAAAGTCGGGTCACCCCCGATCTTATCTCATAGGGAAGAGCACCGGAGTCGTCCGGAGAAATCGGGCAGCTTTGACTCTGGATAGACGGATACCAAGGGAAATAGAAAAAGAAATCGGTCCGAGGTACGCGGGTTCGTTCCTAGACTCCCGTGAACCTCGGATCGAGAAAAGTAGCAAGATGAAAAACAATTGCAATACGTATAGTTATACGTCAAATGTACAGTAGAAGGTGTGAATATAAGGTGTGAATATGCGCAACCGAGGGACAAGTACCTGGTTTAAATCTGTACTAGGCAATAAGAATATAATTTACTCTGATTTAATAAAATGATTTAATACGTATCCGTAAGAAGTTCATTGACGCGACTTTCATGAAGTTGGAGAATTGAGACAAACATAACATACATAAAAGGCCAGAGAAAATTTTGAGGTGGATGTGATCATTCCCAAAAAACCAATTCTGGTCTCATTTTCATCAATAGATAGACATTCGTATGCACCTCCCTAACCTCCATTGTTTCTTCTGGCCTGAAAGTTTCTAAATATAATTCTTATTTTTTTAAAGGTTCAGAAATAAGTCCAGGCAGTAATTAGAGAGTTTATATTGGTTTATATTATATTTATGGTTCGGATAGTGCCTTGGAGCAACAGCTAGCTCCGTAACACAAGTTTATTTTCACCGTTTCATGAAAAATGCTAAAACTTCTTAATATAATTTTTAATTATTATAAAAATATCTTATTATTTTATAATAAATACATTTCAGGAAGTTTCCTGAGAGTATATAGAGTCCTGAATAATGTAAATCTTTCCCATAGCACAAGTTTATTTTCACCCTTTCATGAAAAATGCTGAAATTTCTTAATAGAGTTTGTATTTATTATATTTCTCCCTCCCGTTGAATTTCAACGGGCACCTTCAGTTAGTGAGGGATAAAATCATTGAATGTTATTGTTACGAAATACTCATTCTCGCCTTCGGTTATTTTTTGAAAAGATAGTCTAAAAGTCCAACAACCCAGCACATACTTTGCTGCTAATATTCCGCGGCTGCGACATTCGGGGTCCAAAGATCTCAAAGGCAAAAGCTGTGCTTTAGATGAATAGAATCCATCTCTCTGTGTGATAGATAACGAAGAAGACATTGAAATATGAATCCCTCTTGGATTGTCCCTGCAATATGTTAAAGCTTAATAGTTTAGTGTTTTTTAACCTAATATTAGATCCCGTATGATATAAGTATGTAAGATACTTTAAAGGACGCTATTCACAACTATATGGCGTTAAACCTAAGTCAATCTTGTTCGCGCACATACAAGTGCATACTCCAATGCAAATACTAACACGTCACGCTCTTAATAATTTTATAAAGTTACTGTTCTCTGGTGTTTCTGACGAAGTTATCTGATAAAGACGAAGTTTAATCACTAACTCCGTGTCAATCTTTGTTTCTATAACGTAATACACAGATTAGATTTAAAAATTAATGTAAACGGGGAATTAATTCCGTTTGTGTTTGTTATAAGAATTAGACTGGAAATGCTTACTGTGAGACCATTGGTTAATTTTTTAGACTGTATCTTTGGAAGTCTCCGTAAGGATGAGTCGTCATGTGTAACAATTCAGGGATATTTGTCATTTACCCTTCATGTTGGACAGCGTTGAGGATTGATAACTTTGCGGCCCTTTTCCTTGATTCAGAAAAGGATCTTGATCCCAAAATCTCAAAAATATGTGGATTATTTCGGATTAATAAATGTTATTCAAACTATCAATCATGGATCCTGACCTCGACTCCTGAAAAATAATTTTTCTTCTGTGTATCAATAATTAAATCATGGTAAAATTTATAGGAGGTGATGTATTCTTGTAAAATTTTGGCTATTACTATATTGAATGGAAATGTTTACCTTCCTGGGGTAGTGGACTATAGATTAAGGTTTGAAAAAATGTAGAGGAGTCAATGACAAGAAGATAACATCGGCAAATAATACGTATTCCATAATCCCCATTATAATTCGTAACTCTCCAGTTTGGTCTAATATTACAAAAGACGTCGCAAAAGACGCCGCAAAAGACGCTGCAAAAGACGCTTTTCTTTCCTTCAATTTTCTCACTTATTTTATTTGAACTTCTTTAAGCAATATGTATCTTCTCCGCTTGCATATTGGATCTGTTTGGTATAGATTTCGTTGCTTAGAGCGTGTACTGAGATGAGATAAGAACCCAAATTAGTGAAAAATTTTCTAACAAATAACTTAACAACTTATAAAAACTATACTCAATATGTACCAATAATTATGTTGCTCTTGATAATTGCATGCACGAATAACATGCTCCTCTTAAAGTAAAGACACATTACAGAATTGTACTAGAATTTAATATCGTTGGTAGTGAGGGTAGAGATCCCCCATTAATAAGCCCAACCGACGTGTGAAAATTTCACATCAGGTTTAGGGAGGGGGTAGTCCATTTGCCTGTGTAATCTGTCGGTTCCTCAGTGTCCTTATTTTACAATAGATATCTACCAATGGTAACCTGTAGCAAAATTGCTTTTTGCGTCTAGTAACCCCCTACCACTCATACTAGATGTGACGCGTAACATATTCAATTGATGTAAATATGTACCTTCGTGTAACTTGGAAAGCTTTTCGTGCGATGTTTACCTTGATACAAATGGACGATAGTAGAACTGCCCTTAACCCGGTCCGCTACTATCAGGACCTCCAACAGGCTAGCATCACTTTTCAAATTCTATAGCTTGCCTACCGCAAGCACAATAGCAGTGAGAGGTGAAGACCCAACCGTGGTATTCGAGGGCGATTCTCGAAAGTGCCCAAAAATCCTTGAGTCCGAAGGACAGCGCAGTTATCTCGTGTGCAGTGAGGGAAAAGAAAGTTTGGAATCCTCCAGAGAGGTGGATATTAAAGGAATGCTACTCAAGAAGCACTCAGAACTGCTTGACGTTTTTCCAACCCTTGGTGATTCTTCTCCGTTGACTAAGGTTGCAAATACCATTTCCATATACTGATTGAATTAAAGGTAAATTCCCCTTTAAAGTCATCGAAATCATTATAAATTAATTCATTTTGGATGAAGAACACTTGAGGACACACCGATAAAATGAGAAAGAATAAGGTTTACGCAATATATCCGCTGCAAATTAAATTTCAAGGCTGTAAGTAAAATATTGGGCTTCGCATAATATTATTGGATAAAATTGCGTCAAATAAAGCTTTTTTTCGATTCAAAGGTTGAAAGCACACAGGAACCTTCATTTTTTATTTATCCACAACTTTTTAACGCTTAAACTAATATTGGTTTTTTTCGGTATTTAAAGTTATTTCCGTGCAAATGGTGAGAACTCACAAATATTTTCCATTGCAATTTTTCCACTACCTCAAGACTTGAAATATTTTAGACTCAAATTGATTGAATTATCTACAAGTTAGGGAAAGTTTTGATACAACCTTTCTACTATTCATTGGATTTCATTGATCCAAGTGCTCCTGTACCTTGCCTTTTTATTGCTTTAGATTAGCGTATTTTCTAACTCACTTGATGTTACTGGAAATACCTTTTTCCTCGTTTCCCTCAATTAATCAAGATTCTACCTTAATAATGGGCTTAGTAAAATATATTTTTTTAAATTTACAATTGCCATATTATTATCTGTGATAACTTGTTCCATTAGATTGATAGTATCCTCCAAATTTCTGACAGCAATCTTAATTACACCGGCTCAATATCAGGAATTTTTCCTTTGTCTTTCTTTTCTCGTCCGTCACGCTTTTCCGATCTCCTCCTTATCCAATTATCTAAAGCTCTGCTTTTCCGTAATATTTTCATCGAGTTATAATCTCAGATCCATGCAAAGGGACGCTTTGTATTAAGCTGTTCACATGACTTTTTTTCTCATTCCGGTCCAAGGTTCCCGTCAGAAGTTATCTTCTGATGGAAAAATGCTTGCTAATCCATAGCAGTATACCTCAATGAACGATTACTAATACTCCCACCTTCGACTAATATGCTGTAAATTAAGTATATTCCAGCTGTCTTAAACTTTATCATTCTATGGAATTGATAAGGCTTTGCTTTACTACATTTTATCTATAAAAGTACATTATTTATGTTTTATACATCATGATTATGATTATTTTCAAATCTATCATAAAGAAACCTCTTGTGAATCAACCTGTTGATATTCTTGCTCATAAAAATCCAACAAATTGAACTGCTTATGACGAAATTTCAACGGAATCAAAATCATCAAACATATTTTACCGGAACCCTAACCCAAATTTCTCAAATTCGTGTGCCAAGCTGCCCTTAACTTGTAAAGAAGCTATATGATATAAAATCCTTAAATTTAGACTTCTACCATTAGACATAGGTCCAAGAAGCTTATGGACTTTGGGCGAGTTCTAATACGCAGTAGAATGTGTTTTAGAGTCCGTCAGCGATTTCCAATTAGTTACCGGCGTCAGGAAGGAATTAACCTAGTAAAATGGGGTCGTTTACCGTATTTTTTTTATTGCCGAATCTGATAGAGATTGTAAAATGAAAAGACGCGTTTTTTCCCGTTTTTTGAACCGTCAACTATTTCTCGAGTGATAAGTGGCGAAAAACGTGTTTTTAACCCTTTCGGAAAAGTGTGTGTGGTGCAACCTCTGACGTATATCGACTTCGTCCAATCACAACTGAGCCCGCCAAGCTACTTCGCCTTATCGCAATGGGGGGGGACACAGCTGACTCTGCCAATAGGAGCCATTGCTACAGCATCTGTGTGAGCAGACCTTCCGAGAACCCTCCTCCACTCCCTTCCCTTCCCCTAAAAGCAGTCAAGGACGGGAGGAAAATGACGTCAATGATATCAAACCAGCTTATTCTGTGGGCGTCACCTACCGCTTATTTTATTTCTTAATTTATGAGTGAATGGTTGTGGTTAGAAGATTAAGTTTTTCACTAAAGTTCGTTAAATTTCCATCTAACGATTTAGTGTACAAAATTGCGATATTGTTCCGAGTAAACGCCCCCATTTCCCGCGATATTCAGGTCACTAGTGCTGCAGCCTGATAATCCAAAGGTCTCTGATGGAAATCCCACCTCGGGCAGGTAAAGATGATGCATTTTTATTGAAATAAGTGTAGGCAACATGCAAATAATGCCATTCTCACGATTAATGGGATATTGGCGTTTTCAAAGATGTTAATGTTTTGGGTGAATTTACACTAAAAATATACGATAATTCCATTCGTATAATTTTTTAACTTTACGTTTATGTGATCTGCGATATAGACTTCCCCAATCAGGCTCCAATACGACAGTATTTTAATGCTTGCATGACTTGATAGTGACGGAAATCAAGGCAATACTGCTTGGTCTGAATTATGTTGATGCTTATCGTTGGTTTTGAATTCATAACTGAGTATTGTAAAAATAAATGAAAGGACCTCATTCCTAGTTCCTAATTCTATTACGTTTTCTCATTTGTCAAGTGTGACAAATTAATCGGTAATAGAGAAGCTCTTCGGATATTATGTGTTGAAACGGGCAACGAAAAGGTTGACTCAGCATAAAATCGCCTCGCAAGTAATCCTGGCATTTTCCCCTCTGCAGTACCTATAGGTGATCTCAAGGCTGCTTTATGTAGCGTATCAATGAAAAAGAAAAGGATTTATGAACATGGCAGATGTTCAAATGGCAGTAAACTCCGCGTGATAAAACGTGTAACTTCAGAATGTCCCACTTCCGTCAGTAACACTCGTAGAGAAGAGGTCGCCGGCACTCGGTTTAGAATATAATATTGTGCCCTTACATCTGCGCATTTCTGTTAGGAAGGGAAAACCCGGCCCTCATGTGGTGTTTGCGACTCTATCCTCGCTGTAAGACATTTCTTGACGAAGTGTGATAGGATCTACGTGAGAAGTTGGCCATCCAAGACACGTAGGAAAATGCCCTAGATAATAACCCATGGAGGATAAGTTAAGCTATATTTTTAAGTGTACAAGCCTTACTAAAATACTTATAATTATTATAATACTTCAGTAGCTTTTAAAGAGATTCGTCCCTATAAATTTTGGTCTTTTATGAAATATGTGAGTTATGCAGTATGTGACTATGTGCAGAAGGACCGTACTTGAAAACTTAATACATAGAAATAATTAACGAAAAAATAATAACACATTTTATTGTTTAGTACCTTTTTCAATAAGCTTGCCTTCATTTTGTGTCTTAGCTATATGTACAGTAGATACATACTTTCTATATGAACAAAATGGTGAAAATAGTAAAAAATGAAATTATTAAAAAAAAATTGGGGAGTGCCTGTGAAACGGGTGAAACCTTAAAAAAAGGGTGATAGATCAACAAAATTTGCAATTCCCGATAAAAGGGGTAGTCTCCATAGAGCAAAATAATAGAAATCGTCAAAGTTATTCTACTCAAACATCTTTGTTCACGAAATAATTTCAAAATGAACGAGACCTTACCCGATTTATGATAAAAACTGTAATAATGGTGAATAATGTCAAAGCTTCCGAAAAAAGTGGAAGGTGCCCGAGAAAAGGGCAAAATATCTAAAAAAGCGTGTTACTCGAAGGAGTGCTCGTTATCCGGAAGAAAATATAAATCGGAAAAGTTTTTTGCAATAATTTTTGCTCATGCACCGACCATCTCCCCATTAGGTCAGATAGAGAGAAGCTATAATTTTATCCTTAATTATCCTATATGTACAGTATTTTTATCGTTTTATGGAAAGAAAATGATGGGACCGAAAATGCCTTGGTTTCTTGCAATAACTTTTATCGTACAAAATCCATTACGTGAAGTAGGCCCCCTTATGTCAGCCTTAATGAGCCGTATTTGTAAGGACAGTGTTGATCTTTGTTCAAGATTGATTCAATTACTATTACGTCCGTACTTATCCTTCCTTGTCCGGTAAGACAAAGGCATAATAAACCTAATTGTACCACGGATATTCTCGTACAATGTTTATTATTTTCAACTTTTCACCAACATCTCATCTACAGTGTACCTATTATCCTACATCAACCTCGAAGGCATATAGCAGGGGTCAGTCTACACCCCATATAATTCAACACTTTAACGTAAAAATAAAATAAAAATACTTTGTATTTTCCACGCAATTAAATTTTAACCCACCGCCCGTACTCCGCCTCCTCCGTTTCGCCTACTTTGTAGACATTTTCAGGGATTTTTCATTTTACGCCTGAAACTGTGCAATACCTACTTTAATGTGCTATGAGATTAATATAGCTAATTCAGACAATCCTGTTGATTTTCCATTTTTCTGGTACGTGGAAGTAAACGATTAGCAGTTACAGAAGAATATGGTTTTAACTAGTGCTTGGGTATATAAATATAGACTGCATGATGCGCTTTATGTCATTGGAAATAGGCAACAGAAGAATACGTTTTGTGGATGATTCTAGTGACTAGGTTGAATATCACCACACATTTAGTCAACGGAAGAACACATTATCTATTTTCCTGGCCGGATTCAAACCAACCGGGATCTGACCTGCATTTTAAACATCCTGTTCTACGGTCTATTTCGGGATATAACACAGTTTCAATATTGTGTTGGGGTTTTACCTTTTATTGATTCTCTCCTTAGTTCTCGTGACTGCCTTGTGACCTTGGCATGGCAGTATAATATGTGCGTCCTTTTGTTGATCACACCAATCAATGCGGTCATCGCTTTAATTTTCTGTTTAAACACGCCTTGTTTATGATACATCCAATTAAAGTGTTTCAGGTTATCTCACCAACAGGAAGTGAAAAACTGTTACAGAAAATTATTTATTTGTTCTTTATGAGCTAATTAGCATCATTATGATTCGGAATGTTGCGCAAGAAGACGGACCTCGTCTTCACCTTCTAATATAGTGATACCGGTAAAGAGGCCATCTTGGGTCGGTTCACATTCATGCACATTAATTGCCATGTGAAAAAATTCACCTGGACCGGTAAT
The DNA here is from genome assembly GCA_933228895.1 of Platycnemis pennipes. Lineage (NCBI taxonomy): Eukaryota > Metazoa > Arthropoda > Insecta > Odonata > Platycnemididae > Platycnemis > Platycnemis pennipes. Next base: position 37,724,360 of record OW121851.1, read on the forward strand.
CGAACCACGGACCTTTGGCTTTCCGGGGCTTCGGTAGTGGCTTCTTTGAAGCCCTTTCTCCCTTGCGTTGCCATCCTTGATGGACCGCGAGGGCTCAAAATCTAGTACCTTGAACCTCGGTAAAATTGCCATGCGAATTAGGGATTCTGGGTAGCGTAGTGGTCTGCACAGTGGCCCGGAAAGCTAAAGGCCCGGGTTCGATTCCCGGTCCAGGTGAATTTTTTCGCAAGGAAATTAATGTGAATTTCACCGCCGTTCACGCGGCAGGATTGAAATATCCTACACCCATATTCATGGCCTAATCGTTAATTTTTAATTGCACATAAAACACCGAGAAAGTGATTTCTCTTTGTTAAATTTTGAGTCGAATCTCACGGTAGAAATAAAATTTCGTTTAGTAAGTCCTTATGACGATCTATGTGACAATACGCTTCTAGAAGCGTTCGCGTTATTGAGGATGGTAACGAAAACGCGAAGGGAGGATCGATGATGCCTTGCTTGGGCGGTTGTGTTTAAAGCCACCAAAAGTATATCTGGAATATGTAATGAGGGAATCACATTGTACAAACAAAAATGGCATGAAAATTCTGTGAGCTTGAATCGCTCATTGCAGTCTCATTCGTTTTTTTAACTGCGGGGAATTCTCGTCTGGGGACGCAATGCACGAGATGGATGAGTAAAGCTGAAAATCATGAGTGAGATTTTAATTAACGATTGAAATACAAGGAATTTGCGAATCACTTCTCTTTTTACATCGTGACTCCTTAAAACACCGATAAAGTGTTTCCTATTTGTTTAATATTTCGTGGAATCTCCAGGCAGGAATGTTATTTGAATTAGTAACTCCATATTAGACTTTAGTCCTATAGTTAGAATTTGTCCCGTTGTGAGAAATACACTTCCTGAAGGTTACCAATTTGAGGCAATCCCGACGGTTTCAAAAACACGCCCTTAAGCTACGCTTAGGATCAAGTTGGGCTTGACGGAGCGATAAAACCTTAGCAGCTGGAGCATACAAAGACCCAATTATAGCACTGCAGTTTCATCTGTTCAGCTTCTGCGGGGTTTATCTAACTTAATACGGCGCGCGATAAATGCGACACCACGCTCTGCTGTCCAATTTCTGCGTTCGCGTACGTTCACGGTCGACACGCGCGAAGGAGTAGTGGATTATGAAGGCGTGGGGAAGGAAGGTTCGCTGGCGGAGTATGGAAAGTGAATTGGCGAGGCGGGGGTGGGAACGCTAGTGAGTACATTGGAGAGAGTGTCTCCGCGCAGGGAGGGGGTGAACAGTACCCCTCTCGCGAAAATAGGTCTCTACAGAGCGTGGGGCTAAAGAAACGGAGTGAGGAGAGGTTCCGCTTGAGGAGGGAGAATCAGTATTGCATACAAGGGGGGAGGGAAGCATTAATCGGGCGTATCCGGCCGCGCTCGGCTCCCTACGCCGAATGCGAGCGGAGGGGAAGGGCGGCGGTTCGTGTGGAAGGGGTAGGAGTTTTGTGGCGATCCGTATTGTGACGGCGTCAAATAAAAAAAATACAAAGGAGGGATGGGATAAGGGATGGAGGGTAGGAGATTCGCATAGTTTCCCCCTGTAGGTGGCGTGGGTCGGATTGGGAACGAACGTATTTCCGCGCGGGTTGAAGGGAGGAAGTTTGTTGGTGCAAAAGAAGGAAAAAGTTGAATGTGCCGAAAAAAATGAATGCCGGAGCGCGTGAGGACTTTGCGTGAGCGCGGTGCGAAATGATGCGGGGGAGGGAGGAGTCGAGAAAAGGGATTGGGGTGGGGAGGGAGAGAGAGGGGGAGGGTGGCGGAGGGGGTAAAGGAACCAAAACACGTCGAGGGTGATTCTGTTCTCTCTCCCCTTCCGCCGGCTTCTCCTCCTGTTGCGCTCATATAAGCGCCGGCGCCTCGATCGGCACTTCAGTCTCGCGGCGGTCTCTCGACCATACGCATCGCGCTACCCTTACGAAGGGAAGTTTGGCGAGAGAGCCGGTCTCCGGCATTTAATCACGTCAATTAGCCTCTCCCTACCGAAAGTGATCTCGTCTGGCCGTCCCATTCAACCGCTAATCTTCGTCGCCGCGGACATGCTTGAAAGAAGTTATCAAAATAAGCTTGCTGCCCATCTGCCTTTGTGAACTTGTGTGACATCGACGAGAGGCCTAATGCAAGGGACGATCGGTGCGTTGGCATAGTTGGCACCAACTCGTGGTGGTTCTACGCTGGAATTCCCATGGGTGATTTAATCAACGGTTGACGGACGAATATTTCCTTGTGTCTCCCTTATGGAAGAAAAACTGATCCACTACGTAACTGAAACTGACATTTGGAACAATACTTGAGCAACCAGTTGCAGCCATTACTCCCGTGCCATCTCCGTGAGTGGGAAAAAGTGTCGTGTGATATAAACAGTCTCATATGTCAGTCTAGTTTCCTTTTCCTCCACCAGAAATTTATCCTCCATGAATGTAAAATAAAACAAAACTGTGGACGTGTCTTTCAAAGTCGCTCGCCAAGTGACCCCATAGCTAATGGTCCAAATGGCAAACTAAGACAATTGACAACGGTGATTAGTGAATTATTGTCTTCAATCTGTGTTGCCCTGACGTGCATCCATTTCTGCCGTTCGAACTTTGGTGAGCGTTAAGCGCAGCAATCCTCGCAGGTAGACGATTTTCCGCGGTTTAACTCTCCAACCAATCCAAACCTGTTCGCCTGGAAAGGCTGTTGTTTTCACTGTCGTGAATAGGAGGGAGGTTTTCTGCGTCACCTTCAACATTTCCCCAAATTAACGAATCCTTTTGACATTGCACGTCATATCCGCAAACCCCATTCTTGGGGAATTTTTTTCGCGTGAAAAATACCTTTCAAATATTTATCCACGATTTCCGCTTCGTTGGCAAAACTTTGGAAAGTAAGAAGGAAAGCAAGCTGAACCGGGGCGTGTCGGATTTGTGTTTGGACGGTGTCGTATGGTCCCGGCGCGTAGTCATGACAACAGGATGAAGCTGTGAATTAGAGCATTTCGGGGATTACCAGGCCGGGTGTGTTGTAGCTGGGAAAATATATAGAACACGAAGCCGAGGGTGGCTATTTTTGCTGAAGATATATTTTGGTAAAATATATATATTTGAATTTTAGGAAGGCATGCTTTTCCTTTTTGAAACGTTTGTCGTATAACAGTTTTGAAATTTGCTCTGTTATAGTAATTTCTCTTTTTTTCTTGGCAAACATCAAAGGATTTTAGACAAATATTAGCGGAAGTGTTAAAAGATAGCCGTTAGAAGGAGACGTCTCTTGTGAATCTGATTGATATGAATAAGTCACATTGTTCAAAACCTCTTCAAGGTATTCTTTTGGAGTCGTGTGTGTAAACGTTGATGCGATCCTTAGCATTTGGCGAAGTGCGAGAGAATATTTGTGCTGAAGCACGCTCGCATAACCCATGTGTCGACCGGGGAAATGCGATTATGCCGCGATGGCTGTTCGCTGCCGGCCGTGGACAGAACTTTGACGACGCGAGGACTACCCGAATGATTAGAGGAGATTTAAACTTACTTAAGTCCTCAACAGTTCCTTCGTATCCACACTAAAGGAGTTAAGGTGGTAAAACGTGTGTGGCCCTTTCAATTGACTCGAGTGGGACCTTCAGTTCGACTTAACCACTTTGACACCCAGTGAAACTGCACCGAGGAGAAGGGTTTAACCACCATCCTTCCTCGATAGACTTACCCCTCCCAGAAAAACCTCTCCCTTTCTTTCCCTGTCACGGTCTTGGTCGAGAGCCTCCTCCACCGGGAGTCAAAAAGAGATCAAGGTTTATAGACTCGTGAATCCACCGTAAGACGTGCACGCTATACGGACGTTGCTGTTCCACTGACGTGCTCGTTACCAAAAGGCGTGCGGCCGTCAAAACACGGGCGCTTGGTGGGAGAAATTCATTAATTCTTAGCGAAAACTTAGTGACATTCGTGTAAACAACTTGCGATAAAATTTGTTTTCGCCCGCCATAAGCCGTCCAAAATCAACCAAATACATTAGACTGGAAATTAGTCAATTATTACGACATAAACGCCGATAATTTCGGGTATCGAAAAATTGCAGGTGGCGTAATATACATTTTGAACTAACGTTGTGTCTAATTGATGCTTTAACGCGTGAGCAAATTCGTAATAATCACAGCCACAGTATTGAGTGTTGCGCTGCGTGGTAGAGATCGCGGCAGAGTAGATCTCCCTGAGACCTTGTTTGTGATCGTTTCCATAGCAACGCGCGCATCGCCATGGACATCCTGTTCCCGCGGAACGACGAGCCCCTGCGACTGTGCAACTTCATCGTGCGGGCCATGAACGCTTCGCTGGCCGACACAACCGCGACGGACGCCGGCGTCGACCCGACCACCTCCACGCTCTCCCCCACGGACGCCCTCCTGCTCGAACACGCCAAGCACCACTCGCACCACGGCCACGCAGTGCACCACTCGCACCACGGCCACGCCTCGCACCACGGGACGGAGCAGCACCACTCCGGAGGGGAGCACCACGCCGAACACCACCACGAATCGTTCGTGGCTCGGCAGCTGGCGGCGGCTCGGGCCGAGGAAGGCGACGGGGACGGAGTTGGTGCCCTTGGGGCCCTCGGGGACTTCGTCGGGGGGCTGGCCGGGGGCCTCGGGGACGAGGTGGACATCGGCGAGGAGGAGGACCCGCGCACCGTGGCCCTCAAACACTACGCCTACGGAGTGGCGCTGCCCGTTATCTGCTGTCTCGGCATCGTGGGCAACATCCTCAACCTGGTCGTGCTGACGCGGAGGAACATGAAGGGCACGGCCTACATCTACATGAGAGGTGAGTACACCTATTAGACATAAAAACACACGGGCGTCGTTGTCAGGTTGGTTACGCATCAGTTAGATGTTGTGTTGAATTAATGTTTTTCGGGTTTAGTAATCATTAGAACCCTAAGACGGTAGCTGGAATGCGCCCGAAACTGTCGTCTGCAAAATGAACATACTCGGCATAAACCCGAAAAACATTCATCTATATCTACATCTACACGATACCCTGCAAGCCAACGCGAAGGGTGTGTGGCAGGGTGTAAAGATCACCAAGCATGCACTACTGACATGCAAACAAGCAACTATAGGGTCTCATGCAACTAGATTGTTAGTATCTATAGTATTTAAGGGGTTACCACATGTATCATTCACTACAGACTGCTCTAAAATATTTCACCTACCTATCCCTTTGCTATTCTGTCTATTCTACATCTACATGAGAGGTGAGTACACCTATTATTTCATTTAATCACCACAGAATCCTCCGTACCAAATAGATGTTGTGCTATTTCGATTTCGGGGAAGCGACCGAAAACTTAGACTAATGGCGCCAAAAGATAGGTAACTGGGTAGAGGCTTCCAGGGAAATGAGGAATGGTGGCGACAAACCCTGCGTCTGCATTACCCTTGTATTCACGATAGTCGCCAAGGTGACCACGTCCCATCCAACGGGAGGAGTACTGGACTCGAATTGTTCCTCACAAGACACTAGTATGGGTTTGCTTGCGAATAAAAAATCCCCCTTGGCCGGGATTTTATCGCGGCTCTCTGAATAGGAGCCCAGTACTCTTGTCACCACACCAACTCGATCCGCGGTAACGCATTAGAATGACTAACAAAGTTGGTTGCAGTTTAATATCCCGCCTCTGGTAAGAGGGCTGTTTTAGTCGTAGGATTGATTGATAGTGTTCCACTGGTTAGAATAGATTTTTATAGACTGTCCTTGCCGTTTTATATGCATCATTCATCCTCATGAACTCCTTCTTTGTGGTGTTTCTTTCTTTAAAGCAATTTATTTCCTACCCCTCTTCATGCTTTCCATAACATGTTTGCTATTTCGTCCTCATTAACCGATCATTTCTTTCTTAAGGTTTAGGTGATATGATAAGAAATAGCACAGTGGATGAGGCATCCAAAAATTGACTTAAACATTTACAAAATAATAAGAATTATCGTTAGAGTAGCAAAATGATAGGTTTCCCTATGGTTTACGCGCTTCCTGAAGGCCTCGGATGGGTGATTGCTAAAAAAACAATCTTGATTAATGTTCGCATTAGTTGTCTAAGGTTTTCTAGGATCCAACTCCTGGGGTTACATGATAACACAGAAAGAAAAACACGAGCCAAATCCACAAAAATATTTTTGTTTTGTTTTTAAGTATTTTTGTGGATTTGGCTCGTGTTTTTCTTTCTGTGCTATCATGTTTCGCTTCCACTCCATATCGCCTGAATCTTCAGAATTTGTTCCTGGGGTTACATTGCACCATATTTTAACCTAATATCTTTATCCTGGAGCTAACGCGTCATCCATTATCGTCAAGGGCTGCCACGACCGGCCATTCGTGAATAAGAACTATCTGTCTCAGCCATAAAATGAGCTCTGGAGAGGATTAAAAATTGGCCTCAATTTCCGTGTAATTGGTCTTCCATTAATTTGTGCTGTTTGCTCCATGTTCAATGTGTTGCATTATTTTTTCATCACATTACTTTTTTAACGTATAAATTTGTATTATCCCCCAGCCAATTTCAACCTTTTAGCGTCAGTAACAAGGTTTACACCGACCGTTAGTATTAAGGCCAGCAACGTGCAGATTCAAACGTTGCCAGTTCGAATCCCGTCAGTTTCAGGTTTTCAGGTTTAAGAATAAGGTAGAGGGTGTGATAAAAATCAAGCAGCTGGAAAACCTGACCGAATTATCCTGCTACTAACAATGGTCACAGCGGGTTTTTCATTACAAATAACACTTTTTATTGAGATAATTTTATTTTTATTTGATGTTGTTTCTCGAGAAATTCCAAATATAAGACGCTAGACCGGAGTCGAAAAAGACCGAACGCCTTCACCCGGAAGTCTAAAGGGGCCCCACCCCTCCTTCCAACTGTGTCCACCTCCTATCCCCCCACCCGTTTGCAAGACGAGCATCCCCCAACGGTTTTCCCAACTTCGCCTACCCTGATACCATTTTTTGCGCACTCTGCTCATACTCGCATGACTGGACTCTTTTTGAGTGCCATAGCGTGTTTCACGTCCATGCTAAGAAAGCTAAACTTCTCGAATCCATTCTCACAGTTACTTATTCGCCATGGTGGCACGGTAGCTCAGAGGGTAGAGTGCTGATCTACTGACAGCAGGTTAAGGGTAGTGGGAGAAGAATTAAGTTTCCAGGCGCCCCTAATCCTAATTTCATGTCGCAGCATCTTCATCTACATCGAAACGATACCCTGCAAGCCACCGCGAGGGTGTGTGGCAGGGGGTGAAGAACACCAAGCATGCACTACCGATATGCAAACAAGCAACTATAGAGTCTCATGCAACTACATTGTTAGTATCTATAGTATTTAAGGATTAATACATGCATCATGCACTACAGTTTACTCTAAAATATTTCCCCTACCTCTCCCTTTGCTATGCTGCCTATTCAGTTCTAGTACGGGGAAAATGCCATTTTGAATCTATCAGTATGACAATCTATCTCTCTAATCTTATTTATCTGGTCGAACCTAGTATAATGCCCTGGTGTTTTTAATTAGTGCCTAGCATCTTCAGTAAAGCTATCCGATTGAAATGTCTCAATAGATTTAATCTGTACCTTAATCTATGCTCTGATAATGACTCCCACCCTAATTCTTGTATTAATTCTGAAACACTACTCAACCTATCGTAACACGTTTTAACGAACCTAGCTACTCTACGCTGCACACTGTCTAGTTCTCTGATCAAACGTAATTCATCCGATCCCATACAATGGCTGCATACTCAAGGTGGGGCCTAACTAGTGAAAAGTAACATCGCTCTTTTGTCTTCTCATCACATTTCCCAAGTATTCTTTTTTTAAATCCTAGAACCTAACATAACCTAATCCTAAGGCAAACACAAAAGCCGTGACCAAGATAGGATTCGAACCTACCACCATTGGATCTCAGTGGCCCAATTGAAACCTGACGGGGCCTGAGGATTCACCCGGCCTGAATGAGGGCCTGGGCTGCGTGATTGTCTGTGCACCAGATTTTCCTGAAAAACCACATACGAATCAAGGAAATGAACCAAATGAAAGGGAGTTGACTGTAAAGATAACCCGTAAATACTAAGCATAACTTGCGTGATCACTGGATTTTATTCAAAGGTTAAGATGATGAATTAAGTTTTGGAAAGAGAATGGCGATCACTCAAAAATGTTCAAAGGTCAGCAAATATTTGAAGGAACGCTAATTGAAATCAAAGCCAACCTAAGTGACGGCGTGCATTTCCATCAAAATTGCCCCTTTGTGCCCCCGGTATCCCTGTAAACGTACACCTTGGTGTTGTTGCTGAAGGAGTAGTTGTCTCATGATTTGGTTTTCAGACCTTTTAGCTGAATTCGAGAAAGACAATATTCATGTGAGTTGTAGAAGAATTATTCGTCTTCGGAGAAGTAAAATTAGACTTTAAGGCACTAAAACTGCTAAGGTTATATTCTACTGTCTTACGTAAAATCAGCCCTGAATCTAATCATGTAATCAATGCAGAACCTATGTTCTAGTTCGGATTCAAATCTTGGCCGGTGCGATACCAACTTGACTCCCGTGGCTAGCGATTTATTCTCATGTTATATTTTACTGCAGTTAAACGCAAAGGCAATGCTGTGTTTTACAATTGAAAATAAAAAAAAACTTGCGGAATAAAATTTGCAGAATAAGTACGAAAAAATTTCACATAGCCCAAACATAGAATTCACCATAGTTGCACCATAAATTTTTAACATAATCATTATGAAAGGGATTGTATTTTCACGAAGAATATCCCGAAATTTCCTCCTCTGAGTTTCGCATCTCTGATGCCCTGACCTGTGTCTATCAAGTAAAAATGAATAAAGTTTTTGCTGCTTAGATGCACTTTCTAGATGTTCCAAATTTGGCAGCAGTACATGTGGGAGGTGACTGTAACAGCCGTGAGAAGTGAGAGAAGAGCAAAAGCACGTGGAAATAATTCAAAACAAGCGTTTCTGTTTTGACTTTGCTGACTCTTGGCTGTACTGGCAGCTTGGAAAAAACTTAGTTCGATTTAATATACTGCCGAGACTATTTTTAAGGAAGCTTGGAAATTTATGAACAACATCTATTCCTGGCATTGAGCCGGGAGATTTAAATCATAAATATTAATGAAAATGACCGTCTTGTGGTGTATCCGAAGTGGCTCCATTAACTACTTCCCTATTCTTATCACAAACCTCCTCCTCCCTCCAGCACACTCGGATCCATTGCTTGAAATAGCTCGCCACACTCCCCCATCAACTTCCCTCAATGGGTTCCCGCAATTTCCTCCCCTGAGCTTCGCATCTCTGATGCCCTGACCAGTTGCTTCCAATCGAGGTGGGCGAGTGGCGTTGGCCGCGCGCCGATTCGCTTTTGTTCATTCGCCGTGATGGACGAGAACGAAGTTGGATTAAGCACTCAAAGCAGGAAACTGGTTCACCACGGAGTTGTGGATTGAGAACCGAGGAGTATTGATTGAATAGAGTTACGTATCGTTTCATATTTTATTGGAATTTACTGTGCGAAAAATTTTGTTCCATCATTAATCACAATTACTACGTAATTTATCTAAATAACTGCTGTTTGCTGTAGATATTTGGGAGGGCGGCCGTAAAATTTAATAGCATTTATGTTATTAAGGATGGGTGAGTGGCTGAGTAGTGGTAGGGTTCTTATGAGGGTTTCCAAGATCTATCCAGAAAGAATCAGCAAAATATCTCTCAAGACTTATTCATATGATGGAGGATAAGACAGTTTCAAATTTATGCGATTCAAATAAATGTAATAATTTTCAAAAAATCACGAACTACGATGCTAGCTGTACGTTAAGGTACGTTATTAACGTAAGGAATGAGAAAATGTGATTATTTGCAAGCAATCAATATTTATGTGCTTGAAATTTTTAACTTGTTTTGCTGTTGGTGAAATCTACAACAATGCAAAAAATAGGAAATCGACAAACCATCCAGTAATATCCAAAAGCGTCACAAAGTTCGTTAAAGCTTCGTTAAAGATTAACCTGCACAATTTATAAGCTAAAGAGCTGTCCTCTATTACAAGGCATTTAATCCTTTGTAAATCCACCCTGAGTTTCTCATTCGCACATATATATTTGAAAAATACTTTGGTTTACTTGTCATTTTAGTCAGGTAAATACGCCTGTCTCTTTCCCGCCTTGGGAATGAAATCATTTTTCTCTTAGGATTCAGCGTAGGACTGGTGCTGAGAAAAAAATCCAACAGTTGAGACACTTGAAATTAGAATCTAGGCTGAAAATTCATTATCTTTGTTGGCATTGGAAAACCCTACTAATCTTAACTTACAATTGTTTATCATCTAGTTTCATTGACTACTATCTTCGTCTACCATCTCTTGGCCATATGCTAGTACCTTATCTTTGCCATAAGTCGCTGATAGTCCAGTATAATAATATTTCCAGAAATACACGTATATAACTTATGCCACTACACCCTGTCAAAAGTTCTTTCTGGGTCAACGACCCTCGCAAAAAAAATGTTATGTTTTTTATCCATTTCCTAATTCATTTCTATTATTGCTCTCCTTCAGTTAGTGGCCCCACTATTGTCATTCCCCCTTAGTGCGTCTAAGATAGTTATAGATGGTTATAATATATGTCCTCTTCATTACCCTTATCACCCATTATTTCAGCCATTTCAGTGTTATTTTTAGAACAAACTTTCTCGTATATAAAATAAAACCTAAAGCCCTACAATTTTATATTTTGGGATGAAAACATCATTTTTTCCTTGGCTTTTTCGTGCTTAAGTTTACCTTTCTACATCATTTTAGCTTCTTAGAAAAGGCTGTAGTATGGAGTATCCATATTTTCCTACATGCATCGCAGTTGTACAACGGTTTATGTAATTTGTTACCACTATCTATTAGCCACTAAATGAGTTGTCCGTTTAAATTTAACGCGAGAGAGTTAAAACATAAATACTAATTGTAATAAGAAATTTTGGCATTTCCCAATTAGAATCAAAACAAAATTTTGTTCTGAAGCTTCCTGTTGCTTAAACTCCATATCGGTTTTCGAAACTAAATTTTATAACAACTGCTAGGCACAAACCCTGGACATTTACAAAAATGGAAATAGTTCTTGAGACCTGTCTGGCAAATAAAAACCAAGGAGGTTTCATAAACCTAAACGCCTACGGGTGGCAATGTGGGATATAAATTTAATCTATTTTAAATACATCCCCCCCGAGGAGCCAAAATACACAATTATTTTCATGACCTTTTAAAATGCAACATTGCAATCTGCAAGTTACCCATATTAAAAGCATGGCGATCTTAAACCCACACCGCAGTGCCAAATAGTCTTCCCTCTGACTTGTCTATCGTGATGGAAAAAAAGCAAGTGTCACTGGTAGATGAAGTAAAAGGCAGATCTGTCTGAAGAAGGTGTATCCGCGAAATAAAAGCTTTCATCCTTTCCTGTCAATATCCTTACCTGTATCGCATTGGTCAACGTCTTCTTTACGTGCAGCCTTGCCCATTGTATAGTTTGGTTGGTCGAGGTTTCTTAATAAGCTAATGGGGACAGCCAAATTTAAGTGCTCGACGATGTGATGAAAATCCAGCCAGGTTGACAGAGTTCAGGAATGCAGGTGGAAAATTGACTGCCTCATCAGTAACCGCTGCGGTATGGAAAGATGCAGTGATGGTGCCTGGTAAAATAGCAATTATGAAACTATATATTTCGTGGACGTCTTCGTTCTTGGTAGCAAGGATAGTCCACTGAAACACCAGTTAAGATCGAGATAGCTGTTTGAAAAATTATGCTATACTGCATCTATTGGCTCTGGGACGGAGAATATAAGTACCCAAATTGATGTTGCCCGAAGGTTCTACCGTTAGGCCCAACTGAAGTAACGTTTTATTGTTAATGGTCATACACTTGTCCTCAAGAGTTATCAATTCGTTGTTGAAAATTTCAGGGCAAACGCAATTCAAACGCAAATTTTGGGCTTTCCCTCCAGTCTTCGGTAGGTATGTCCTCACTCAATGCTTCCCTATATTTTTTCCATAGTGTTAGGATTTAAAGGGCTGCAAGTTGCGAGTATTATAGGAAATGGTCTTCTGAGCTTCTCTCGGAAAGAAATCAATTCGGCTCCTCTCAATGTATTATCCTGTGCTAGTTTCCTTCAAGCATACCAAGATTCTGAAAGGCCTCTATATATGTTTGGTACCTACTCTTCGCCATTTATTGCTCTTAGCGCTGCGAAAGAGATGGTTCTCAAACTGAACGAAGTAGCTTTCTCAGAAAAAAAGGATTCGGCGTTGTTGGGGTGAACTGTGTACTCTCGACCCAAGGTGTCACTTGCAAATACATCATGTCCAGGGACTTTCCTGTTTTTCTCCAGCACAAAAATTTCCTCGATGCATTCCATGCAGTATGAGGAACTTCAGTATAAAGCAAAGTTCTCGAAAAAGGAACTTTTTGACATAGCTGGCATAAATAATGCAGTCAAAGTTGTGTTTGGTGGCTCTGGGCGCTCTCGGTTGCTGCATAAACTGGCCGTTTTCTGGATGGACACTGAGGTCAACAACCGTCGGATATCTTTCCTGAATCGACAATCTGAGATGCGGTAAACGGATTCATTGCTACTAATATATCTTTCCAACTCATTCTGGATCACTTCATAGTTTGTTTTCTGATTGGTGACATCTATAACAGCCATATAACTACTTTTGTTTATATACTTGCACACGTGCTTTATCGATTTTAGACTGTTACAGTCATCATTACCGGTCAACAATCCTACGTAAGATTGGTTTGACGCAGCCCTCCACTCGATTCTTCTATCGGCCAACCTCTTCACATTGACATAACTATATCCTCCCTTTACATCCTTCACAACTTTCTCCATCTCTTAAGAGGCCTGCCTTTTCCATTCTTCCCGTTCACTTTTCCCTCGACAATTGACTGTTACAGTACCTACTCGACCATAATGTGTGTTTGTAAATTTTTAGAAACCGGGGGAGAAAATGACACAACTCGCTTGCTGTCAATTTCTATGTCAGAGTTGCCGCGTATCTTTAGTTTAGCCGAGAATCGCCCAATTTCTGGATTGCAATCTGTATCGAGAATAGGCATCATCTCCAGTTTGTGTGTCTCAGTAATGAATTCCCTTGGATACTTCTTGCTGCATTTACCGTCCTTCATGCATGGTGCATTGTGATTGAGATTTCCATATAGTCATCACATTTTTGCTAACCATAGGGAAAAGATCGGGGTCTTCTCTTGGGTCAGGAATCTCAGCAGATTTAACTTCATCGACTTGTGTGGGCTTTATTTTATCAGCCAACCAGATTATGTATTGCGAACGTGACAATCCACGCTTTTGGTAGCCAATTGTACTTACACATCCTTCTTGGCGAGCATCTTGGCGCTCCGAACGCAGGGCCCTGAACATGCAAAAATGTTTTTCACATTTCCGCTCCAGAGCTGTATTGGATGATGGTTTAGGCTTGAAATATATATTATAAGATTTTTTAACTTATAATATAACGTAGCTTTTCTGCTCTTCTCATTGGGAGTAGTGGAGAACACAGTAAAACCGCAAATACTCGTAATTAACTTAAAAAGGGAACATGTTTTCGAAGATTTTTGAAAGATTCGCCAAAAGCCTTCAAATTTCGAAAATGTATAGAAGTTTCCAAAACGTTCCATAAGATTTGAGGGATATGTCAAGAAAAAGCTGTATAATTAGGGATACTAAGCAGGATGAAAGAAAAAGAAGAAAAGGGAAGATTATGTCTTCCGGGTACAATGTCTAAACATCTGAAATATTCCTATAGGGGAAGGCAAAGGGGAAAACATCCCATTTATTTCCTTCGTTGATGATAGAATTCATCGAAAAAACGTAGGCCATTGCTTTTTCATGCTCATTAACCGTGATTAAACATCTTCACAGACAAACAGATAATAGTATCAATAGTTCTTGTTTTTATTATATGTTAGTTGTCGCAAGATAAAAAATTCTTCAGTTCATTTCATACAACACAATATTGAGAACAATGGTTGTGGGCTCGAGAGAATATCAGGGCATAACCCTAACTTCTGAACTTCAGGACTTTATTATGGTTTAAAAGGTATATAGACTTAGAGTTAATTTTCTTGGACCACCTGATAGCTCATCGAGGGGCTCTTAAGGCCTTAGCATCATTTCCCGTTCCATTGTGTAGAAAGATGCATAATTTCTAAAACACCTGATCATAAGATCGATCGTTACAGAGTAACATATAAAGGATCGGGCAAAATTCATTTACTCTGTAGTAGACGTTCACCACACATGACAAGTTTGGGGTGAAAAATGTCGAAATGACAATCTCAATATAATTCTTTATATTGCTTATATTTAGTTTCGCAGGCGTAACTTAACATTTTAAGCCTATCTGCAGTTTATAAGTAAACAAAATATTTTATCATCGAATCAGTGCCAAAATTTAATACTTTCTTGCAATAAATGCGAATTTTAGGATATATCGAAGCGTATTTGAAAATAAATGCAAGAAATTAAAACTTTGTTTTTTAGCCAATTGATGGTAAATATTTGATACCTATATCATGAATGTTAGTAATGTAAAAAATCAAACAAAGAAACCTCCGTTTCATTGAAACCGAATCCTAATACAAATACTAATTAGTAAAAAAGGCCCACCTAGAGGCGCCCTTATTAACGTAGTCTATGTTTGTCACACGGCAATCATGCGATGGAGTTAAACATGTAAAGAAAATCTCTCCCGTCTTTTGGACGAGATAATATAATCAGTTATATAAAAATTACCTACCAAGTACTCGTTTTGATATCTATATCAAGTGTTAACGGACCCAGGCCACGGATCTTAAATTGTTCACACTAATTGTAATGTGAAAAAATTCACCTTGACCGGGAATTGAACCAAAGGAATTTTGGCTTTCCGGGCCACTGCGCAGACCACTACGCTAACCAGGCTCCATAATTCACATGGCAAATTTACCGTGGTCAAAATATAGTACCAAAGCAGTAGCGATGCAGTGTGCCACGAACGAAAAAAGTTTGAGAACCCCTGGACTAGAGTCTTTTCCAAATCATAATAATCACATTCCTGGGATAAATCTAATTTAGTTAAGTCTTATGGTATTAATAAAAGCATGCATGTCTGTCTGCATGCCATGGTCATTGAAATATCTCCTTTTGAGTAGTTTCAACCGGTATGGACTTGAAAGGTTAATGGATCTAACATAAACCTTTGTTTTCAAGTTTCAAGATTTTTCAAGATTCAAGTTCGAAAAAATGTCTCGCAATTAATTTTACTGACCACCCATATGTCACGTGATGCTCATTTCCTGCCTTTTTGGCCTCTCATTTCTCCTCACAACTCTCGGTAACATTCTCTAAGAATTTCTTAAATTAAATTAACTCTCCCAATTTGTGATTGGTAAAACAGACATTTATTATCCGTGCCTAATTTATTACCCAACAATATTATATATTTACTAATTTTTATCTGTAACAACATCAATTTCTGACAAGAAGTAAATTTTTGTTGAGCTTATCTTCCAATATAACTGAAGGCTGGAAGTCCTCTCCGTTGTTAAAGTTGGCATGACGCCCACCGCCTCTTTAGCGTTACGTTAATTTATGGACGACATCTTAGAGGTCATAAACACGAGTGCCATAAGTAGAAAAGTCTTTTGAGGGATGGAGGGAATACCTTCATATTGCCATGAAAGTGAACGGTCAACCACGTTATCTATTACTTATGATAGATAACGGGTATATATCTATTAGTGGAGTACCATATTTGTTATATATACTTTGCTTACCTTTATGAAGATCGTTGTGGAGCCGTTTAAACTTTTACATTCGTCGTTAGTTGTCGGTTGCACAAATGCGTACAATAAATCACTCTCTCTCTTAACTGAAGGAATGGCTTTAAAGCATTTAACCACTCTACAAAATGCATCACAATATAATCAAAGTTACAATTTGCATGCTGACAGCGAAAAATGTTAAATGAGGTAATATTTCCATTTAGGTTTAGTTTTGTAATAAATGAATATCTCAAATAGCTCTCATGCGTATCCCCAAAACAACTACTTGTTCACTTGAAAGCTTTGAATTGATTGTAACTAAAATTATTGATGTGATAGTAACAAACTCCCTGTCTTTCTAGCGCTTCCAAATCTCGAATCCATGCTAAGCTATCATCTTTTAGTGACGAAGTACTATTCTAACAAGCACTGTCATCGTTGTCAAGTAATCTTCGCCCTCTGCAGAACCCTAACCAAAAGCCAATTCCCACTAATATTGTTACTCCGGCTGGTGCCATTACTTACCGGCTGTGATGAGAAATTGCTCACGTTTACCCTCCAATTCTGGATTGGTGGGGGTAAGGGGGAGGGTATAGGCTAGTTTATGTCACCCTGGAACTCCGTGGATTTCACCGTCCTCATCAGAAACTATGCTCGAAAATGGGTCGCCCCGTCTCACAGAGCGAGTGAGTAAGAAACAATCCCTCGGTATCCAACTTCGTCCGACAACCAACTCGCCCGTAGAAGACGAAGCGGGGGTGTGATATGTTTGTCCCCGTGTAGTCAGGGAACAGCAGGTGCCCGCGGGTGACTGTTGGGGGTGAGTTGGGGAAAGGAGAGAGAGAGAGAGGGAGGAGTATCCGTCCGTCCGTCTTGGACGCAAAGGAGTTCCTTGATGGGAGGGGGAGTAGGAGATTTGTTTGCGACTAGTAGCGCAGCGCTCCGTGTATCCACGCCCCAAAGCCGAGGGAGTGTGAGGAGGGGTAGGGTGCCACTTCAAAGCGACGATGGTGGAATGACATCCAAGCCTGTCTCTATTTCTCCTCGTCACCGTATTGCAGCGTGTGTTTGTGCGTCGCTTACCAACTCTTCATCCCCGAGAGGCCGAGGGCTACACCAGCTGGTCGAAAAGCGCGAAGGGGTTATGGTCATTAGTAATCTCTTCTCTCTGTAGGCTACAGAACATGGCCACATGCGAAAATTCTCCTTCAAGCAAGTTCACCAAAGAGAGTGAATTTTTTATTATTTAAATTTTCGAGTCCATCATTTTCATTACATGTGCGCATTAGTTGAAATTCAGAACCATTTTTGTAAAATCTTCCCGGGCTCTCTAGCGATTTAAATTAGGATTTTTAGGCTATAATGCCTAATTTAAACCGGTGAAAAATCAGGGGATATTTTACCAATATTATTCTCCGGAGTAAGGATCTTTTCCGTCTTCTTTGCCATATTAATTAGCACTATATATTATCAATTTTCCCACCTTATCGATTACCAGCAACATTCAGGAATAATGTTCTATCATTGGTAACCTAAGGGCGATAGCCTGTAAGAATATTTTTCAAAAGGCCTCAGTGGCAGATGATTGGCCATATCATGAAAACGAAACATGATAAAGGGAAAATTCCTTGAGTAACGAGATTCATTTTTCCAATTAACTGTTCGGAACTGTTTATTGAGCCATAGGGCGTTACGAGACGTGTCAGATTGATAAATTAGTGTGGATTAGAGCTGAGTTTTTTTATCTCTACTAATTTTTAATACATTTTCGCAAAAAAAGGTGAAGGAGATGTGCTGGTTGAAAGGGGATGTCTTTCGTAGTTTTCCTCGTAATGATACGAATTTAATTGTCTTGGCTCTGCATCTACTACTTGTAAGCCAGTGTGACTAAGTATTTCGGTAAAAGTTTGACTTTTTCCAAAAGTAGGGAGAGGAGTTTGGAATGAATTCATATTAGTCTCAGTGAAATGGTTATGGCTAGATGTAAAACAAAAACTAATGTGAATATGGTGTAATATTTTCCTTATTACCTGCCCTTTTATTTCGTTCCCTGAATACCAGTATTCTTATTCCTTCTTCTCCTAAATCGTATTTTATACTTTATATATACGAAATCTATATTATTATTAATAAATTGTAATTGCTATATTTTCGGAAAAACTTTTTAATTATGGCTGACTTCAATCAAATAAGAAGGGAGTTTGTGCGTATACCGTATGCGTTTCTACCGATATATGTTCTTAGATACATGAAAACTGACGTAATGCGTATTTTTTTTGTATTTCAAATATGATTTTGCAAAAGAAGAGAAAAAAGATTTCGCTCAAATTTGCTTGCTTTAAGAAGTGGAATCCGTCCTATTTTGCTACCCTCCCTTCCGCTGCCCGGAACCTAAACCTTACCGATGCCGAGGGTGAATTTTTATGTGGAATTCCGATCCGTTCTCTCCACTTTCAAATAGAAGAAGGCCAAAGCAACAGAGATTGAATACGCTTCTAATCCGGCGTATTATGATTCAATATATATGATCCGTTTTACTGGTAACTGGTGATCATTCCAGGCATCGTAATTTTTTCTATAGGGTGGACGGAGGGAAATATTATTTTTTTTGTTAACTCCATCTGCTAGCCAGTGGAAACTCGATAAGCTGGGGATTTGTATTTCAACCAGTAAACCTTGTCTGCGAATAGGCTTTCAGATACCATCTGATGCTTGTAGTTGCTATCAAGTGAGTTTTAAACTCAGAGGCGTTATTTCATCTATGTGATCCGTGGTTTTGAAATCGCTACCCGAAATCCTTAACACAACAAGATGTAGAAAAACTGTGGCTGAATCTGAAAAAAAATGTTGGGAAAAATTTATCAGAAACTCGATCGATATCGTTCTATTTCTCATAGGGCATTACAAGTTTCATTCTCGAAACCAATTATTCTGAATCATATTTTGGGCTACATAGTTTTTTATTGCATACCAACTATTTTGAATACATTAATAACCGTAACTGACAACTTCTCTGATTTTTCAAACGTCCGTTGGGGTTATCCACTGCGTTTTCTTCATATTTCGGTCAAGCAAATTTTATGACTGCAATAGAATGTGATAAGTTTCCAGGGTATTAACATAGAAGAAACAAGAATAATATGGATAAATAATATATATGGATAGATAATATTCGATAGAAGAAGAAATGGAAAACTGTGACAGTGAATTAAATCTCTGCAATTGGTTTCACACAGCTTTTATTCGATTCGCTTGCCAGTTAATTTTTTTAACTAAAATCATTCTTCGCTGTAACGTCCTTCACTGCTGGCTCTAGATACATCGCCATCGATACGAGGCCTTCTTTATACATTATTCCGATTTACTGAGTTCTCGACGGCTGTATTCATCAATAGGTAATTATGCTCATTTATGCTCAAGGGCTACCTTTACAGTTTCACAGCAAATACTGACCAGAATGTTTGAACTTCTCATCTTGTCTTCAATACAATTGTTATGTAAATGCCAATCATTGACATGTGAAACAGTGAAAGCTGTTGGAATGAGACGAATCCTTTGAAATAACGAGAAAGCCATTATTTACGAATGACGTGTTTTCGCATAGCTTTATAATTTCCTAAAAGAAAATATCAATTTTAAAAATTATAATTTAAAAAAATAACATTTGCTAAAGAAAACTGATTTAATCAATTTGAAACATATTTTGGTCAATAGAAGCAATATATAACACGTATGGGAAGCCATTTCAACCTATTCTCTTCAATACATTAGTCATAATTTTCTTTTGCTATCATGTTGTGCTTGCTTAGAATGTATCCAGTTGATGATAGTTAAATATGAACTGCACATATCAGAATGCAATCTTGAATTAGCGATGTGTAGAGAGAATCTTTACCCGGCACTCCAATATGAAAATGTCAAGTGGAGACCGTTATTAGTCGTGGTAATTATGTCTCTGAGTAGCAAGCAAGGAAGGTGAACAGCTCCGCACTTAAAGGTCACCGTTACGGGAGGTCTTTGCACGTTCATGATTCATCCGCGCTACATTCAATGACTCCCTCAGGGGCAACTTTCACTTAGTTACCATCTTGCATTCCCTACTTACCTGGATGGCATTTGTCTTTAAATCATAGCCTCTGCTCGCCATGTTATATCAGCTCTACTCATGCGGTAAGACAACGCACTTATCCAGGGACAAATTTATTTTCATAAAGATCGAATATTAAAAATTATACCCTATGCATTGTTTCCCTTATATATGCTTCTGTTTTTATGATGATTTTGATCTACAGTGCTAGGTAAAAGGGAAAAAAACTAAGGAAGACATCAAATATAAAATTAAATCACGATATCTCTTTTTATTTTAGGTATCAACACAGAGCTATACTACATTTTGGATTATAGTTCGATAGGATTTAAGATGAATGTTAGAATTTGCATTGTACCAACTATAATAAGTTTTGAATTCTTCACATCAATTTTCATAATTTAATTTTACAATGATTTATTTCAAAATTAAATGAAGTATTTTTGATTGCAAAATTTAGCACATAAAGAAACTTTCAGATTGTGCTCAGTTATGTATTTAAAATTTTAAGTGGGCTTCTATAAATATTATTCTTCGTTGCAATATCATTCTAATATTCTACACAAAATATCAATTCTAATTTCTATATATTATACTAATTAGTTGATTGGGTGGAAATAATTCGAGTACTTAGGCAAATATAAGTCTGAGCTCCATGTTCTGGACTTGTCTATAAGTTATTCTTGAACACAGCTTGCTATACACGTCACGTTAACGCATCTTATATCTGACGGTGCACAAATGTAAAAAATGCTTATTAGAAATGCATGCCTGGTTCATCCATTGCACTTACGGTAGCTGGAAGATATTATGTAGAAGTGTAGAATTCTCAATGAAGAGCATTCCGCAAAGCATCTGACAGTTGATGACCTAGTTAAAATTTTATCAAAATACTTACTAAATACATCTGTACATAGATTCCTAAACTCTCTCTTCAACAAAAATTAAACCATTATGAATTGATTAAATTTTTTCCGCCAGGCTGGGTGAATTTGGATTGAGTGTTCTACTAATCATCGTATTTTTATTTTTTCCTAACACTCCTTCCAATGATATCTCTCTTATTAGATTTGCATGTTTCCTATCTCTCCTAATTCAATTCCAAGAACATTTTCATTTTAGCTCTTCTCTTACCCAGCGTTCTGTCTTTGATAATGACCATAAGTACCTCATACTTCCTCATAGTTTATTCCTTCTCTCTAATCTGCCTTCTTTCAATTTAATCGGGTAAGTCTTTTCCTCTCTCATCACGTTCAATACAGTATTTTTCGTCTACTTTATTCAAAAATTTTTAATGAAAAATCATTAAAATTTTACGCAAGTTACGAGAAACTCTTATTTTCAAACGGCACAATCATTTTCACCAACTTCATTTTTATAGGTTCTCTGGACCAGGAATTGGACCCGAACCTATGTCGGTCTGGGCCCAATATATATTTAGGACCTGCACTGAAGACAATAATCAGGAATATTAATAAAATCGCTCTGGGTAGCGTAGTGGTCTGCATAATGGATCGGAAGACCGAAGGTCTGTTGTTCGATTTTAGAAAACTTTCCCCTCCTACAGTTTGAAAGCTACTTTTTCTGTTCAGATAGAGCTTCAAATAGAGTATCTTGCAACTCGCTTTCATGTAAAAGAATCATTTGGTGAAAGCAAAAGACCCTGTCCCCGGTGTAAACATTTTTGTTGCCGTTTTTCCCTCCATGCCTTGCTATTTTCCAATCTACAAGGAAATCAATACTTCCTTCAAAGTTTATAATTTGCTTCTAATACCATAGTACCTCACTAGGGTACTTCACTCAATCATTTTACCCTCGAATTAATTACGAAAGTATTTGCGCTACTGGGAAACATATTAATTCAAGCTCCAGATTCATTACATTTGATGAAGACAATCGTCGAGGGAAAAGTGAACGGGAAGAATGGAAAAGGCAGGCCTCGCATGAGATATATGAAGCAAGTAGTGAAGGATGTAAAAGAGAAAAATTACGTCAATAGGAAGAGGCTAGCCGATAGAAGAAGCGAGTGGTGGGCTGCGTCAAACCAATACTAGGATAATTGACCGATGATGATGATGAAAAAGTAGGTCACATTTAATCTAATAAAACTACGCATTTGGGCTTCGTTTTTAAGTTAAAGTAATTTCCGTCTATAAAAATTTCATTGCATAGTTGGAAAAAACTCTACTTGAATACTCCAGTGCGAGTAGGTGCATGATGAATGGCAATATATTTGCATCTTCACTCTCACTTTGTTTCTCAGAGCCCCATATTGCGATGTGCTGTGTCGAAACTTTAAAATACTTCCGCGAACGAGAGCGAAATCTCATACCAAAAAGAGTAGCACTCTAAAACTCCTCTCCCAAAGATTTCAACTGAGGATGTCGTGTACGAGAACTCCGTCTCGGGGTCGTGAGTAATCGTGACGCGTGAGGTCATGTAGCAGGATTGTTGCCATGCGACATGAGCTTTCGGTTGCAGCATCTCCGTCTTCCTTCCCCTTTCGCCTTACCTCCACCGTAATCGAAGCCCCATACACCTTTTTAGCTCTCTGCTCACCTCCTTAATTATTCATTCCTCACACAGTCTCACTCTCTGCGCCTCTCGTAACCTCACGTTTTGCATCCTTCACTTTGTTTTCTCCCTCCAGCTCTTGCCATACCCTTTTCTCATTCTCCTCTTTCTTTTACATCCTGCTACCCTTTAAGTCTTCCTGCTCTTCGCCCTTAACCTACCTTACTCCCCCACATTCGTCCTCCTTTGTCATCTCTAATCCATTTCCGCAAGTATTCTTTCCATCTTCCGTCACCCTGCTTACGTTTGTAGGTTCTTTCTGCGAGATTCTAAAGAATTTTATTTTTACTCTTACGATTCTGTCGTTCTGTAATTCTCTCTCCCCTTACCTCATTTCGTAGTATGTGAGTGTTATATATTTTTTTCCATGTCCTGTTCCACTATCGTTAACACTCCCCACTACAAACCCAACGGGATATTTTACAGCTAAAGATTCTTTCAAGATGGAGGGTAACCTGATGTGCTTCACTTTTTCTAATTGGTTTCCTACTGAAGTTTGCGTTGTTTAAATTTGAAATTGATAGAATTTTCAGATATTTACTATGCACATTCTGCCAGTGTATGTATCATTTGATGAGACAATTGTCATTGGTATTGCTAAGATTTACTGAAAAAAAATTTGCATTAAATGTTTTGCAAATATTTTATCACGAAGCAATTTCATAAGGATACTGATGATTCTAATTATTTTATATTGCTAAGATTTATTTTACACTTCCTTGAATTTACCACTTCCAACTTGAGTGGTGTGTGGAGAGTACGTCAAGTTCAATACGTTCTACACGTAGATTTAGTTGCAAAAGGAGCGTGTGCTGTGGACGTGGTGATTTTGCTTTCAGTAGACTAATTAGTATGTCAGCATGCTCTCCATTATCCTTTCAATCATTAAATTTCCTGTTTAATTTCCGTTTATTATTCTCAAGTACGTACTTATATTTTACGACGGAAATGACCTTGGTTTCCTGGTTTTCTCCCCAAATAAATGCAGCTATTCCAGTTTTCTGATTTAATTATGGTAGGTGGAGGTTTTAGCGTTTCTGCAAAATATAAATCTCTGAGCGACGTAGGAAATTAGTTAATAACCCACAAAACATGCGGCAATAGTCATCTAGCTGAAATAAGATATTTGTCCTTAATAGAAATATGCTACAAAATGATGGCTTATGTACTAGAACTATGCTCTATGGTTATAGAGTGGCATGGTTCATTGACGATTTGTGAGTGCAGTGTTAATTTTGTGCAAGTCATGAATTATGGTGATTGCTGGTCTCCATTACGACACGGTAAAGTCATCATCTGCTATTCCTAGGTTTTAGTACTGCCCGAATTGGTTTTAATTACCCAAGGCATGGTTTTATGAATGTGCTTTTGCTATTGGCTTGAGTTCTCGATGTAACTGTCCTTCTGTGCGATTTTTAGTCGTTGAGAGATGTACAAACTAAAATAAATATGAATTTAAAATGTCAAAAATTGATAACTTGGAATATATGAAATAAATGTAGTGAGATAATTCGTTTTTGTCAGTCTTGTTCTCCAGTTTGGTAATAGTAACCACGTTACGACCGCATGCAAACCCAAACATAGGTTCATAGGTTCATAGGACATAGGTTCGTATCCCTCCCAGGGCATGAATTTTTTGTTTAGGATTCAGATCAAAGGCTAGATGGTGCGATGACACGCCTTAGCTGTTGGAGTAACTGAAACTCATACTCTACCACTCTCAATTGTTTTACTGAAAAGTAAAACTGCCATTAGACATTGAGGTGTTTACACCTACTAATTTTAATATTCTGTACGAGTAAGATTTTTTACCTTCATCTTTTTTTGGGATAGAAATCTGCACAAGAGATTATCACAGTTCGATAGGAAAGCGCCAAGACTTAAATATCTTCAGCGTTTCTTTTGAAACTTTTTGGTACCTGTTTCTTTAAGGAAAGTTGAAAGAACAGGAGGTGATTAGTAATTGGTTTACCCTTTTTGTAAAAAAAATAATATGATAATTTATGCCTTTTTGGAGTAAAAAAGCTTCAAAATCCCTCCGGTTGGCTTTTCCGAAATGGCAACGTCACTTTCTTATGGCGGCAATGGATTTGACTCCCAAAACTGAGGAAATTGAATTTGACATTTCGTCGATGAAGGCGTTCATTTTTATTTGCTCGGAGGGAAAGCAATTTTGCAAGCTTAAAGTTTGGGTGTCTCTTTCTAAGCTATGGTTTAATTTCCCTCCATTAATTTCTCTCTCTCTTTGAGATTTAATTACTTAATGAATAGCTACCCCACTCGCTTCATTATTTTAATTCCTTCAAGTTTTCAGGTAATGCTTTTATCCTTCACCCTTCTGTGGGTTTTCAAGAGAATAAAGCATGACGTTTAGCATCATTCTTGATTTAATAAGGCATGATACATTAAATACCTCATGCTACGTATCGAGAGGATATTTAGAGAGGAAAGAGGATGCGATCATGGTTTCGTTACGAGTAAAACTGAAGAAGTGCAGGTAATGTGAGGAAAAGGGATCAAGTATTAAGGGGGATGATAGGAGTTTGGGTCATCCTTAGCTCTTAAGTATCGTGTGACTTGTAATACGTACATATTAGTGTGGTTTTTATCATGTTTATCAACTTTGTACCAAGCCAGCCATCTCTAAGGTGTATGACAGAAGATTAATCATTGCTAGACATACACTCCGTATATAAAATATTAGATACAATACCCATTAATAAGAGAAATAAGTTATCTTTGCATACGTACATATTACTACACGATTTGTGAGTGATTTGTTTTTTTCACGATGCATTCTCTATAGGTATAATGACTCTCCAATATGATAGATACTATGCTGCCAAAGAAACGTTTATCAGTGAAATAGCTAACTTGGTGGAAAGCTCGCGAAATTATATGACACATTACTATTTATAAAGGAATAACATTGTCGATTATCGGGTTATTGTGGTGGCAAAGGTTTTGACCTTCTATCCAGAGGGCCCAGTATCGAATCCCGGTAGTGGTAGAAAGTTTTCATTAGTGTACGGGTCAAATAAAAAGAGTCGTTTCAGGCGTTATATGGTGAAATAACATAATAAATAAGTTTGGCTATTTTCCACAAAGAAATCTTTACTTCGACCGGTTTCGATGTGATACATCATCATCAGGTGACCAAATCTCAACAAAGTCCAGTATATATACAAATGAGGGGAGGGACCAGGGGAAAAAAGGAGTGAGGGAAGAGGAGGGGAGGAGGGCCTAAAACAAGGGTAACAAAGGAAAAAAGGGTGGAGAGGAGGGAGAAATGATGCTAGGGGTGGGAGTTGGAAAAACCACACATAGAGCGGGGACACCCTAGCCGTTGAGGAGAACCAAGGCAGAACGTACACCTTCAAGTTCAAGAGAGGCCATGTGTGTTTTGCTAAATAATTCTACCGTTTTTGTACTTTGAATATTTTAACATTGAAAGCCCATAAGGCAAAATTTGGATTTTAGGTTGGACCCTATTTCTGGGGTCAAAAGGTCATATTTTTAATATTTTGCGTAGACTCAACAAAACTTACAATCTTTTTCTAGCCAGGTACCAAATTTCATCCATATGGCTCAAAAGGAAGTGCCTAAAATTACAGGTCAGAAATGACACACTGTCAATGGGACACTCTGTACATTAGCATTTTGTCAGCCCCTATGTAGCAGCTTATTCATAAGAAAGTATTCGTGTCTACAGAATAGGTTCACGGAGATGGCAATGTGGAGATTACTTGAAAAACATTGAAATGATCTGATGCGTGTTATTCTGAATTTCTGCTTGATGGTATCAGAATTGCGTAAGAAATAACAGTAACAAACGGGAAGGCTTAATAACTTTTTACTAAGAGTAAAGAAAGGGAGAAAAAAGGAATAATGAAAACTAAAGATTGATCGAACATAATTTAAATTTTTGCCCGTTCGCTTGAGAGGGTGAGTTAGACATAGTATTTAACGGTATTTTACGACATTGTTTTTAAATGCCACGTACAATTCTTGATAAATATCATAATTGACTAGAATATGTCCAAATTACAACGCAATGCTTTTGTCCTATCTCTTTAATGTAGCCAAAGCATTGAAATCCCCCTGAGTTTTGATTGAATCGGGAATATTTTCGACGAGTGGATCAGTTAAGGAGAAAGCTTCAGAATAAATTCACAATTGACGTGACCTCTGTCATAGCCTTTGCATCATGAGAAAAATTGGAATTTTCTAGCAGATTCTCTGTCATTAATGTTGGTTATCAATAAGCCAGCTCTCGCTATCCTAACTTTGCCATCACTTGAAAAATTAAAATTAAACAGGTCGTAACGACAAGCCAATCGAGCGATGTTCTCATTGACAGTTGAAAAAGATTAAAACTATATTATGCAGCACAGTTTTCTTAAAACTCTCAAGGTTACGCAACGTCGTGATATGACTAGCGTACAGAAATGAGACGGAATTGGGTCGCGGCAGCTAATCCCTTCAGACTTTGCAGAAAAAAAGATGGCTTGGGTGACTGCATGGATGGGATCCGTATTCTACTGCCTTTTGTACTTCCTTCTTTCTAATTTTGGGAGAATGGACGTCGAGATTTGGAGATGAAATCGGTCGACAGTTGCGCTAACGAAGAAGATAAGCGATGAACAGGCAAAAAAAAGGGTAGCCCATGGGGAAATTCTACCGAGTATAGGGAAAGGAAGGCTGGTTAAGTGTTTTTGCGTGCGTTGAGGCACTATATATTCTTCGTCATATGAAGTTCAATCTGTGAGACAGTCCTACAGAATCGGCACAAAAATAGTTTGTCACAGATTATTCATACAATGCCTCCTAAGTTTATGAAACAAGGGTCCAAAATCTCTAGAAATTCAATTATTGATGTACGAAATAACCGTATATCCAAATGTGATATCTTTTAATTTATGAGTATCATTACATGACGATTTACGTCATGTGATCGTACATTTCGATAAACGTTTTCATTACATATAATCTATTTGCATTATTGGATAAATTCCTCTTCACTTTCCATTTTTCTAATTCTCAAACCTAATTACTTTCTTAATGCTTCAATGCGCGCGTTACAAATTCATTCCATGTTAACTTTTAGCTTTTTTCTGATTCCAAATATAAATAAAATACTTGGTAAGTATGCCTTAGTTACTTTATATCACTCTTTACTTCATCCTTGTCCGCATTTTCCACTAAAATTACTGCAGCTGAAATAATGATTGGAAAAAATTAACATTGTTATATCCCACAAAACTTTTTATTGACGACCGGTTTCGACCTTTTTAGGTCATCATTAGGGGTCAGCATCAGGGTTTTTCCAATAATGAATTCATTCCACAAAGTGAACTCGCCAACCATCGATTTCAGCTGAAACAATTCCTATCAATTGCTAAACCCATTAGATCTTGAAATAAATTTGGTTTGAACGCGTATCTATTACGAGCTACTTTACTCTTTCTCCAATTATATAGTTATTCCAAGTTTTATAGTGCCTATAAATTCTAACGATATCAGGAGAATACGATATTGAATTAATATGCGGTTAGTTAAAAATCTATTGCTAGACATTTTGACGATTAAACCAGCACAGATTAGGAAAATATTGTCGTCCAGTAAGAATTTATCCCCTGGAGTTTGGAATCAAGAACATGAGACATCTTATCTCGTTCCCATATTTTTCTGAACGATCTTTAGAGGGTACACTGTTCCATAATGTTAGGGCTCTTCCTTGAAGCTGCTTAAACTTGTAACTTTCGCCTGAGCAGAGATAGGGGACTCGAAGCACATTTTTTCGCAACCAATGGAGAAACATGTCGCAGAGTAGGTACAGCCTGTTCTGGTGGCCGTGAGTGATAATTCGATGAGGAAATGAATGAGGAGTCGACATGAGTGGATAAGAGGCATACTTAAGGAAAAGAAAAGCTCTTCACTCACACGGGTACGGAGAGTACAAGAAGAAAATGCCCCCGGTGAGGTAGTTTTGCTCAAGAGATCGCGAGATTTGCACGGGCGAATAAAGGTAAGGGGGTTGTCGTAGAGTTGAGAGAGCAGGGGAATAGAAACGAGGGATGAAGGGGACCGGTGGTAATTCCTTGAGAAAGAGGAAAGTAAAACTCTGAAAAGTTGTCGTAGTTTTGGTGTGAAGAGTTGACAGGGGTGAAGACAAGAGGGGAAAGAAAGGAGTAGGGCTCTCCTCCGGGGTTATGCTTCGATTAGATGAGGCGAGGAAAAAGGCAGAGCTGAAGGAAGTGAAAGTGGAAGGGTTATTCAGGAGGCGTAGGAAGTTAAGGCCCTGAGGTGGGGGAAGAAATATAGGGGAGTAGAGGGCTAACCTGTCCCTTCCCGCATCGCTTTTCCCCGTTTGTTTGGGCAGGGCACACAAGGATGGCGGAGATCAGGGGTGCCACCACACGAGATATCTAGCTCCGTGATCCCCGAGGCTCTCTCCCCGCCGGTGGAAAAGGGTTACGGGCTTCCCAGGGTTTTAAGGGTGATGGGAAACGCTTTCTCTGGGCTTCGACACCCTTTCTCTTCCCATGGTAGGATTGCGTCAATACTGCGGACGCCCACGTAAACGTTTTTCCGCTTCCTGGAACCTTCCCTGGTGCTCACATATACTGGAAAGAGTTCATCTCTGGCGGGGGGTGGGAAGTTCAGCTGTTGAACTATAATTTTATTTCGAGAAATTCAATGGCAGCCACTAATAGCATTTTTTTGTGGGAGGAAAGAGTAATAGTAATTATAGATGACCGTCATCGAAGGTTATTTGTACCATTGAATATAGTTTGGAATCATGAGTGGGGTATGAATCATGCCAGAAACGATGAAAGGTTGGAGGAAAACCCGGCGTCAACCATGGCCCACTCATAGCGAAAAGTGCCCAAGTGTCCATGGTTTAACGTCCTATCCAACGGTGGGAACCTGAGCTCGAAGTTCTTTCTACACATCCATTAAATAAGGCTCAACATGTCAATAAAAAATTGCTTTCTTTTCCGAAATTTACCCACTGACCACTGAAAAGTAAGGCCAGTATTCTAATCACCACACCAAACCAATTCTCCAGGAAGAATGAACTGCAGCAAGTGGTAGGGTTGTATGTCTTCAAGGTTTTTTATCCACTGACAGCCAGAATAATTAAACCCTGCCCATCCTGACTATAGTATTTCAGTCAACTGTTATCAAGAAAAGGATTTCCTCCTTTATCAACCCGTAGTGTTAATTTTTAGGCTGATTTTTTACGTGTCTAAACGTTGGAGTTGAAGATGAAAAGAAGTAAAATTTATGACTGACTTATTCCATTTACAAAAGAAGCATTTTATCATGGAACGAAAAAAGGAGGAATTATAGAGAATACATGTAAATTAGACTGAGTATATGTCATTGTGTATAAAGGAAGATGACGAAGATTTTGTCAATAAGATGTACGTAGGATGATTTCACATAGGGATAAATACGCAGGGAATGAAGATATACATTTACAAGCTGGCCTGAATGAAGATGCAATATCATCTAAGCCCTAAGATCATCTACAACCCTATGATCCATTTATTGCTTTACATCCTTCACTACTTGATCATACATCTCCGTTAAGATACCTCTTTATAATTGCATGTCTTTTCTTTCACGTCCTTCAATAATTTATCCATATATCTCATAAGGGGTCTTTCCTTCACCATTTTTCCCAATAACATTTCAAGAATTTTTAAATATTTTCACGTCTTCTTATTAATTTTATAACAATTACCAGATTTCTCTATTCTCCCACTATTCTTAGGGCTGGTTATATTGATGAGCGTCACGAAAGCCACGGTGGAGTATGTATTTTTATTTTAAAGAGCATATTTTAAACTACATATTATTAAGGTGATATTTACATTGTACCGTCATGTAACGTAACCACGTTCCTGTAATTCATTCAAATACTTGCAGTGCCCTAAGTTTTACATCTTAAATAAATATTTTCTCAATTTTTTACCTTCATTGACGCTCCCAAGGAAGTCAGTTCAGTTGGAAAAGTCTTGTTATTTGAGCCAAATGAAGTTTTAACAATTAATTTTTCAGGTAGATCAATGGGAAGCATAAAGTCACTTAAATTCATACGGTTCGGTTTCATAATTTTTCTCTTTGCGGTAATAAAACGGGATTCAGGTTTTCAGACAGCAGTCTCTGGAGAGCGCAGTGGCTTTAAGTGGCCGAAAAGGATGCCGTCCAACGGAGTGGGATGGGAAAGGAATGAGTGAGAGTGGGATGAGACCGTACCGACTCATGTGGGACTAGGTGGTGGTATTAAAAATACCGGCGTAGCATTCATTCCTTTGCTGCGATAAATAAAAGCAGAGAATAAAATGTGGTGGTTCTCTCGGAATGAAAAAAGTACGAGGAAATGTAGGTACGTCCCTTCCAGCAGCACTCTTCTAAAACCGGACGCTTGTTGCATTCCCGTGACTCAAGTCTTTCCCTGTGACCCTCCGTTCACACCCCTGAGTGCCTCTATTACCTTGCGACACTAGAACCCTTTTTTCCTGCGTGTCTCGGCCACCCTTTTGGTATTTTCTCCAGCGAAGCATGCTAGCCAAGTGAAGCTTTTTCCCGAATGTTGATCGTTGATGTTTATAAGAATTTCATGCCAACCCCATGAAAATAAACTAAAAAAAATATAAACCTCCTTATCCTCAATTCACATATTTATTATAACCATTATGTAAAAGAAAATATCTTGGTTACAACAGTATGTACATCCTTTTATTATTGCAAGCGATACTGTTTTTCGGTCTTTTCCGCCATTTTGGATGCATAGAAACCCTGGGAATTGTTTGGATAATTGGCAGTGGAGAAAAGGCGAAGAGAAATCCAGTGTCGGTATTATCTTGCTCTACAAGATGCCTCAATGGGCTACATGCCTCATTATTCCTTCAGATGGATGGCTAATCATCATCATCGTCGGTCAATAATCCTAGGACTGGTTTTACGCAGCCCTGGTCGAACAGATCGAATGGTTTTGACGAATATTTGATGAATATTATACCCAAAGCGATGCAAAGGTTAGTGTAATATATTTCTGGAATCGCCTCGGTAGGTTTATTTTAGAATTGGTTTTTTCAGCTTTTGGAAATAATTTAGGTGAAAGACTTGCTTGTCGACTGTGTAAAATATAGGATGGAACGCGAACACCACAAAATACTTGGGGATCTGAGCAAGGTATTGGGTGACAATTTCAAACGTGTCAATTGCGTTCTAAAATTTCTTCATGAAGTGAATTCACTTCCCAAAATTTAAGACGCAATTTAATCTGCCCAACAGCTCTACTTGCAACTCTTTTTCCATATGACCAATACACAGTCGAGCCTATGATGTGCACTCATAGTTTACACTATTTCTCAGTAATACTTATGTACTATTCTACATACTTACCAAGTACTGCTTTTCTAACACATGTTTTTAATCTGGATGGAACTTATTTGATGTGCGAAATGACCTTAGTAGCCACAGGACCATAAGATAATTATATCTATCTTTTAGGTGGAGATACAAGTGAATGTTTTATTTTAAGTTGATAAAAAACGGAATGGTTTGGGCGTAGGACAGTAATTGATAATTTTAAAATGATGGGTGTTATTTAGAACTTTAGCAACGAACATTAATGCATAATAAACGTTTTATAACCTTCTGTCAACAATTAGAAAAGTACTTCAAAACCATCAGCTTTGAAATTCACATTTCATGCACAATATTGGGGCCGGTAGGTAAAAATTGTTTTATTTCACCATCTGCACATCGAAAACGTCAATTAATATTTTCATACTTTGAAAATTGATTGATGAAACTAATTCCACTTTCGTCAACTTCTTCAATCCAATTTTTGTCCCTTTACCAAAAACGTAAACACATTTACTTAGCAACGTAAACAATATTGCAACTGGTCTCCCATGTTAAAAGATATGGAAAAAACATTTTTGCAACCTTGCATTTTTCTTTGCACCACAAACTACTAAAAATCCATAAATTCTACCAAACCATATAGACAGAGAATCCACACTCAACGCATCAAACCTCACTCTTTTAGCTCAAAATTTGGGAGAGAACGAAACAAAATGGGTAAAGAATGACGGAGTGACTGACACGCTGCAAAATTAATATGTATAGATAGATAAGAAATAGATTTTTAATGCCCATTCCTGAAAATGAGTCCTCTAGGTCCAATATAAGTATTTTAAGTTGGCGTGACGAGAAAGTTATCGATGGTTGAATAACTGGTACCTAATTATCAATAATCAATTGGGTTGTATGAGTGGAGTTAGGTTTTAGATGCGGCAACGGCTATAGCTGTCTTCACGATCGAGTTGAATCTCTTCAATCCTAGCCAACACGGCATCAATGCCTGGGATGGGAATCGAACCTGGGAGCTTTAGCTAGAGCTCGGTGTGTCTTGGCTTCTGCGGCCTGCTCTCAAAACTTTCAGTGTGGAGTTGCTTTTAGATGTTTGCTTAGGTGAGTATTAAGTAACGAAATTTTAATGCCTAATTAAATGAATACTGATAAAACTTAGCAGTAACGGAGGTAACAAAAACAGCCGAAAGTTGTAAAATTTGTTGAAGAAGGAAATGTTTTAGCGTTATTATGTCCCTACTGTTCCCACTTCTGCTTTGTAAGTGAAAAATTGTACTGGCAGCTCGTCAAAGTTTGGAATCAAGGCAAGATATTTGAACAGTGCTCAATCATTAACCGTCTGATAATTAATTCCCTAGTCTCCTGGTGTCCGTAATCTTTTTTCCTATTTACTGTGACTGTCACCTTTTGGCTGCAGATTTATTATTAAGGCTCCAAATCCGTGGTATTGAGGATTTTTATTTTTTTCGCCTTACTTCCCCTTGAGTGATCCTACAGCTCTTTGCCTACTTGGAAGTGCAAGTGAATTTTGCCTTCAAAGGCTTCATTTCTGGATAAGAAAAAAATCAAATGAATACGTAACTTAATTGTAAGTTGAAAGTAAGTGATGAGAATAAAATATTATTCTCGTATTAATTTACCGCAAGGTTTTTGTTTCACTTGCTACGCTGGCGATATAAATTTCTCTAATTAACTGCAATGCCTGCAACAGAAATGCGTATAAAATTTTGCACGGTTAACAAGTGGTTGCGTAATACCACTTGTGAAATATTTCTACCTTCATTCCGAACTGGGTTTGAAAGATATGGGTGCACCGTGAAAATGTCACAGACACACTCTGTTTTCTATTCGCATGAGGCGAATAACTTTTGCTCGTTTTCTCATGGTTGGGTAATTGGCTAACTCGGATAATTGGAGCTCTGCGGCTGACGAGAGCCGTCTCATTCCCTAGTGGAAAGGGGAGTGGAAAACCCGTTCAGGGTCTCATAGGATTCATTGAAACGGGAAATTGCAGCAACCGAAACCATTATAAGCATGCAAATGACTATTTCCATTTTTTTCCTCCGAGGATTTATCATTGAAGATTCAGAAAAATTGCCCATACTTTCTCCTCAGAGATTGCTTGATTAATATCATATACAATTGAATATGGTGATAAACATATGTGATATAAATGCATGAAAGAGATCGTAAAAAATGGAAAAACCTAGTGAAATTGTCGTTAATATTGATACTCTAACAGCAGCTCTAATTCCACCAAATCCTCTAATTTTAATCTTTCAATAGCACGTGCAGTGTGCGCTTTCATAATTGACTTCTTGTTATCATCCGTATAACCTGCTTTTTATAGTCTCACTGGGAGGAACAGGAACAAAATCGATTAATATAGACAATATTGAAAGATAAACCAAAATAATAGAGTTATTAATCACATTAATTTAGAATGGATGATGATTAGCGTTATTTAAATTGCCAAATTTTGTAAAATATTAATGATCTTAACAAGAAATGATTTTCATTTTATGAAAATGCACCACAGTCTATAAATATATACTTGCAAAATTCTTTTCGGTCGCTTTTCTGTGATTACTCATTGCAAGGGATGGACGGTCATAAAAAATAATAGATATTTTGTAATTCGATTAATTGCAAGCAGCCGATTAATCACGCCCGCTTCATTGTTTCATTAATCGATGCATCGATTAATCGATTCGATTATGATACGTACAAAACATAGATTCCGAGGTTATGGTTCCTATATAAATAAAGTAAAATAATTTGTTTAACATTTTATAAGGTTACCTAATGTTATGATGACTACGATTTGTAAAATCTAGGTAAACCTCCAGAAGGCGAGTCAGGAAACAGAGTTGGGAAACATTTTTTGTTAATTGAATTTAAATATTGGACGATTGTCAGAAGTTTTGAGGAAGTGAAACTAAGAATTTAAAATTTGATAGTTCTGGTAAAGCGGCTTCTCAGGTCAGATTGAATTAGTCTCATCTCTGTGTGAAGATCTCTCGGGTTTCACACCGGGTCAGGTCCTCCATATCTTCCTCCGACGTTTCGATGGGCGAGTCGCGCATCGAAACGTCGGAGGAAGATATGGAGGACCTGACCCGGTGTGAAACCCGAGAGATCTTCACACATATTATTCGCCGGGAAAACACCAGCTCTTACATTAGCCTCATCTCGGTCTCTCAAAAGAGTCTCTGATTGAACTGATATTGCTGCTCCTGGCAGGTACTTACTGGCTACCTGAGGGTAAGTGTAAGTGTAATGTAAGTGAGGATATTCAGTTTTCATTGACCCCCACACTGAAAAAGGATTCAAATGGCGGTCAAGGACGAATCGGTTGATGATTTTCCGCAACTCAAATCGACTCATGCTACTCTAATACGTCAATGGCGTCGTGGCGCGCAATTCAGCCACGGTCTAATTTTAGAACTTAAGACGAACGTGACCCGCTCTGCTCATCACAGTTCACCAGACACGAAATTCCGTAATAATCGGTGAAAATTATCGGCTTTAAATATAGATACGAGATAGATATAGATACTTATCGTATAATCTTGCAATAATCGATTCCAAAGTTTCGTTTAATGACAAAAGTAATCGAGCATTCATTAATCAATATCGTAATCACCCATCCCTACTCATTTCTATACACTCAAGATCAGAACTCTAGCTGATAAAATATGTCACATTTGAAAATTGTTTGTAGTTTTATTTTAAATATAATGGAATGAGGGAGACAATGCGAGGTTTTATGGATTTTCCTCTTTTTACAATGAAGTAGTGGGACTATGGAAAATCATCGTCCTGTGCTGTCATATTTGTGTCCTTAATGTTTTATTAATAATCACATTGATAATGATTTGTTAAATTGCTGGCAGAGTTGGCTAGATTTGAAAGTAGTTGATATAGGAGCCTATTGCTGGTCTGAATTCCGTCTTAGGCAAGGCTGTTTTGTTAAACTTAGCATTAAGTTTCACGTTAAGATACAAAATTACCCTTAGAGCACCATAGGTGAAGTTTACTACCTCTAGGTTGCAAAGTTTTATGAATTTTGAAGATAATCATAATATTTTGAAGTAAAGGAATATTATTTGGCGCTGGCGTTCACTTTTCTACTCATCAGTTTTCTCAGAGCTTACTTTCTTCGCCTTCTCGAATATCTCTTGGATTTACGTATTTTTGAAACATCAAGCCAAGTTAAAAGGAGCCTGTTTTTGAAACATTTCTTTGATTTTGGGTTTCTCTCCCTCCTTCCCTTTGCTTTTCGGATTGAAGTTTTGCAACCAAACCGCAGCTGTGAGCCACAACTCCCTTCCCTTTGCTACGGATCAAGTTTTCCGTAAGCTCCCTTAATTGCGTTTTCCCGTCTTCTTTTTTTTCTTATTTTAATTTTTGAGTCGTCGGATTGTGGTTCAGGTGTGCGTTTGAGCGAGGCGGACTCACTTCGAAAGCACTTACCCGGAAGGGGTCCGAGGTAGAACAATCTTCTGCCGTTCGACTTCGACCTTTCACCACGTGGCGAAAACGACGCCCCACGCTCGCCATTTGTTCCGTCTCTTGTTTTTCAAATTGCCAATTTCAAAACCGGGCACAAACGTGAAGGGAAAAGAAATCATCTTGGTGGAGAGGAAATAGGGACACGTTTTCAGTCTTGATTCGTATGTATTCGTTACCCAACCTAATTCGATTGCTAACTTGCCACGGTCACTCTTTTTGCCACTGAAGCGAGGAAAATAGATGGAATTCTCGCTGGATGTGGTTGACGTAGGTGTCGAGTATTCCCTCTTTCCCTCGTCACACATTTCCCGGAAACGCTTCGTCTTGCAAGGGTAAGGAGTTGGGAGCGAGGATGTGTGAGGGAAGGGGCGGGTGCGGACGTGGTTCAGGTCTAAATGTCAGAATTACGTGGGCGGCGTAGAAGTGTTGGCGATGGTTTTTGGAGCGACTGCACTCTAAACACTTGAGACTCTATCGGAAGCCCTAGAACGGTGCGGATTTCTGCTTAACTTTGTTTGCAGGGTGACGCAAACCTAAGTACGAATTGTTGCAAGAAAATAGTGAGACTTTTTTTATTTAAATTTTTTAGATTGTGGTTGCTTTTTAAATTCTCGAAATCTACAGACTTTTAGGAGTGTTCGGGGTTTACATCTTAGGTGGTGATACTTCACCCACTGTAGTGTAGGTGTCTTCAAGTCATCTCTGCCTGAAAAACCTACAGATCAGAATTCAGCCTGGCCTGAGCTCGCGTACAACACATTGGGTGTAATTCCGTCAGTTAAGATGCCAAAGCTGATGACGTCGGAAAGCCTGTAGATTTCTTCAGGACGCCGCGAAAACCATCGGTAGAAATTTTAAGTTCTTGCTTTAAAATGCTGTAAGTCATGATTTTTATCTGATTGGTACCACAGTGTCCCGCTGAACACGTATGTTCAGAGTAATGCACAAAAATAATTTGAATTAAACTTAACATCGGTCTAAAGAAATAGAATATTTCCCATGTTTTACTGAAAAATCTTTACAGATATTGAAATGCCTGAAACATTTCTACAGGGACATGGAGTACTCACTTTCATACGCATGTTAAAGGCTAATAAAAAATTCAAATGGGAACGGTCTTCATTTTTGCAAACTGTAAACCTGGTCCCGTAGAAGGAGGTAATCATTATTTCCTGGAAAAGCCAGCGGAACAATCGGAGGAAGCTCACTCTTTATCAAAAATGATGAATCAGTGTTACCAAAAACAAAACAGAAATTTAAAATGACACATTATACTGAAAACGTTCATGAAAATCTTTATTAAAAAAATAATAAGTTAATGGTACCTAAAACAAAGTAATCATTTGCATGGAGACTGAAATTGCATAATTTTAAGCTAAAAAAGAATTCATTTCATGTTTATTCCCTTAAAATTGTTTTCCAGCTAAATCCGTACGCTGTAAAGATTTGGCTCCTTTTTATTGCAGCTTTGTGGAATGTACTTAATCAATAGTTCCCTCATTTTGTGCATTTTTTGTTTTGAAATGTCGTCAAATGCTGCGAGATGACGTATCTTCAGGCTGATTTTCTGTAGGAGGACATAAAGTATTTGATATTTTCCGAACCACGTATAAGTGCAGAACCAAGCAGGTATTGGATCGCTAAGCTGAATTTGGCAAACTGTGGGGAAATTATAGCACCACTATCTAATATTGGCGAGAAAACGCTTAAATATATCTTTTCTTTTCCATAACCGAATTCTTTCCACCATCTGATGGATAATGACATCGAGGCGATTCACTATCTGGGAAAAGAAATCATCTGGCTTAAATAGTGTGAACAGAAACCTATAGAAACATGAGAAACCTCTGTAATTTTCCTATTGTCAAAATAGGAATCTGTTATTCTTATTCTATTTTCGTATTTATAGCAAATTAGAATATATTCTCTTATTA
Organism: Platycnemis pennipes; assembly: GCA_933228895.1. Lineage (NCBI taxonomy): Eukaryota > Metazoa > Arthropoda > Insecta > Odonata > Platycnemididae > Platycnemis > Platycnemis pennipes. The sequence goes on from OW121851.1 coordinate 37,762,761, forward strand.
TATAGCAAATGACTAACCATTGAGTTCTCCAGGTTATTGAGAAAATGTTTTTCAGGTTAGTGAGGAAAGTACTGACTAGAGGGTCATAGTTGATTAAGGCTTGCGTAATTCACACATTAGGGTAATAAATAGTTTTTTAGCCCCAGTTTTAGTGTTTCATAATGATCTGTAGCCTATTATTCACACAACTTGGCTTTGACAAGACGTGTCCATTAGCGTATTGGAACTTGGTCCTCCGGCCAGTAACCAGCACGCGGCTCTCTAACCAGTGAACTACCAACCCATACCCATCTCAGTGAATACTTCAGCAGCTCCTCTTGTGTGTCTGTTTTTTATCATAATCGTACTTGTTGCATCAGGAGTTTTGAAAATATGGGAAATTTCCCTTCATCTTCAACTTTATGTTTCCGCTTTCCCTTCTCGTCTTTCCCTTAGTTTTTATTCTCATTGCTCCCCACTGTATCCTCCTACATCATATCTTCTTTACACTCCAGTACTCAAATCGGTCAACAAGTGGGCGTTTCTCTCTTCGTCTTTACGGCAGACCGTAAGGGATTTTGTCACCCTAAGTGTGGCTCATGTTTCGATAATCCACACCTTAAGACATCATTTCTTTCCTTCTTCAAATTTGCCATTTAAATTGGCATAATGATGCTTTAGCAAGGTTTCATAGAGTTCATCTATACAGTTGGATATCTTGAAAGAAATCGTAGGCATGATGCATATTCCGACTCCTTAATTGACCTCGTCACGTTCATCATTTCTCAATTGAACTTCGGAGATGCATTTACTCTATTTATGTAGCCGGAGAAGACATAATTAGAAATGCTCTGCTGATTTCACAGGAAAATAATGAACGCCATAAAATGCTCCAAGTGCTGTTACATGTGAGGTCGTTAAAGCTAAAGAGATATCTCGCAGTCTTGGAGGCTGAGTTGTACCTTATGAAAATTTAAGCCCATGATGATACGATGAAGTGCTTTTCAGCTCTTTCCCTCGGATTTCGGTGGTTTCAAGTGCGTTCCGCTCAAGAGAGGGAGAAAAGGCATAAAATAGCTATGGAAGGCAGTAGATGAAATGTGTTTAAAAGGCATTAGTTTGTTCAAAAGAAAAGACGCCAAAGGGATCATTATTTATGTCCCATCCTAGAAATGGAGTACTGATTGGAAACGCCATCCACGCCACTCAATTAGGGACCGGATTTCCACTGAATATCTGCAACTTTCTATATTTGCACCCAGGGTCTCGGAATGGGGAAGATGATCCAGTTGGTTGGCTCGCGACTGCTAGAGCCAAGTTGTCTAAGGAATCTTATTAATAAAAGTATATGCCTGCTAAGTGATGCTTACTTCACAAATAAAATTACCTAAGCTATTGAAAGTCATAAGTATCACAAGAAATACAATGGAAAGTCGAAGGATTTATTTTTTATGATAATTTTAATCAGCTCGGCGATGGAGTCAATTCAGCATTTACGTTAGTGAAATAAATTCATGTACTCAATGAATTTACTAATGTATAACACCAGAATATTACTATCAAACGTTATGTTATAATATTTTTCTGAAATATTGTTTAATATCTCATTAGTAATGATATTATTCATACGCCACACATTTTGGCTAGAGCGACCGCAGCGCCACTTGAAGTCAACTAACGCATTTCGTCTGCTATAAGCGCATACATTGGTGGATTTAGCGAAAAATACGGTGGGTTGATACCTTTTTTTTCGTGTAATTTTATTCCTTGTGAAATTACGCATTAAATATCAGTGTTTTGCAAAAATTACATGTCACTATGGTATTTGTAAATGTTATATTCCCATGTGATGGCCATTCTCACCGTTAATTGTATGTAATTTCAAATTCAATTAGTGCAAAAAGGAGTATGGTTTGATATAATTATCTTTACTTTATTAGATAGAGTAACTTCAGTTCTATAAGTGCTGAAAATATAAAAAAATGACATGACTTTCACTTTTCGGATCAACGTCCTTAAATGGATAAAAAATTTGAGGAAGTAGATACAAATTCATATCCCTCTTCATCTACACGTCAACATGCCAGGAAAGGTATGGTACGGAGTGATGTGTCACAGCCGTTAAAATAACGTAGTTGTGATAAATATTTTTTCGTTATTTCTAAATATTTTTTTGAGTTTTTTGAGTTGGTTGGAAAAGATGAATAGTGGCATATGATAAATTTCTACAAGGGTAATAATCTGGCCAAAATTTTTAGCAGTGAGCACTAATCCTGACCAAAAGGTATCTAGATTTCCTCCTGAAGGATAACACACACAGAGCTGGTGGTCTGTTTGTGGGGTCGCTGGGAATTCCCGGAAATTTATCTCTGGGCGCGATCGCTCCCCGGCTTCCTTCTTTGGTGGCTTTCCTACCTTGGTAGCCGACCCCAAAGGAGCTTTGCCCGGCAAGCTGTGGCATACTTAGTTGCCTACATTGCGGCCTTGGATTCCATCCGTGGGATGTCTCTCTACCCATAGACACTGGAAATATTCCTGGAGCTGGTTAAGGGGGCTCTTATAGAGTGGAGATATGAAACATAAGCATCCTCAAATAAGAGCCTCTAGCAATTGTGGTTAAATATAATTACTCGAATAATGCATGAAAATTAGTCATAATCATCACAATTAATCAAATGCTTAGATTAATTTGAAGCAGTTAGAATCTTTTATCAATTGAGTTCTTAATAGTTAGACATTTCTTCTGTTTGTTTATACTTTATGTGCCTTACTTTGCTTCATTCCCCTGTCTTTTTTCCTCCACGTTTGACTTCGTGAAGGGCATAATGCCTTAAGATTCATTCGACAACTGTGTCTGGTTTTCCTTTATGAGCCTTATCAGGTTTCTGACCCATTTTACTCTTCTTAGAACTTCTTTCTCTTACCTAGGTTTCCATTAAGAGTACATTTTGAAAAATTCAAAACAAATGTGTTCGAGGCCGACAAAATCGTACATGAACATACTCTAATTACGACTAGATATTTCCAAACACTTTCGGTTCAGTGAAGAAATGTTTCTCAGGCCTGGCACCGGGTTACCTACCTGGCACCGGCACCTGGCACCGGTTAATAGGCTCCATTACTACCTTATGATGTGAACATTTCTTCATAGTATTCGCCGGGAAAACACTAGATCTTATATTACTTTCGGTTCAGTTGGCAACAGAGCAATCAAATGACAGCTAGGCGGTTATACCCATCGTCTCTCACGCCAAGTGTTATTTGTTCACCTTGTCATCCTAAGGTATGGCCAAAATCCACACAATATGTTCTTCTGGGTGTATTTTAAGAAGCAATTATAGGGGGGGAGGAAGAGGAACTGGGGTGGAAGAGAGGTCCTTCTGAGAGAGTATGCCTAATTTTTGATAAGGATAACATAGGAAAATGCAGTTTTTAGAAAGGGTGTTCAAAGTGTAAGTGAAATATTCATGGCTGGAAATTACTCTTTGAAAGAAATGGGCTATCTAGGGAACTTTTCCGCTGATTCAACCTCCTTTTAATCGTAGGCTCATAATATTTTTTTCGCCTCCTAATTTTTGTCCAATACTTTACCTAACTATTCTGGAACCCTTTACATATCCTGGGTCTCTGATGAAAAAGCAATATCACTGTTCATTTTTTTCTCATCTCAGAGCCTTTTCAATGCTTTTCCGTACTTTTATTTTTTCCAATATATGCTATTTATTTCCGTGTATCGTAATTTAAGTGAAAGAAATATTACCCAATGGGTGTTTAATACTGTTTCAAATATGTCTCATTACCGTTTTTACGGAAGGTCACCTGCCTTGAACTATTTTAATTTTCTTTTTGAAGCTTTAAAACTTGTTGCCTTAAAACCAGATGATTGGCCATTTTTTGTTCACCATTATTCTCTCAAAAATAAGACTTTCTGAGTTTTAACTATTTTTCGGTGCTTCCTGGAACAAACAGTACCAATCAAGATATTTGATCAATAAATATTGGCTTTTTACAACTGAAAATGCTAAAATACATACGAATTTTTTCCATTACCATCAAATCTTAGACTACTTTACCCTTGCAACATTTTTGTTCGAATTGTTTGCTTGTTAAACTTCCTCTTCTTTGCTTACCATATCTAATCTCGTTAAAAGCGGGGATTAAAAAGGTAAATAGGAAGTCTACTTTGTCCCAGGTGTTTGGGCGTAATTATTTCACAAGCTGATTATAATCCATGCCCTGGAAGGTACTAAAACGGTAGATCCAAAAGAAACTAAGTTTGCAATAAACATTCAAGGATACACGCATGAATTTGAGGCAGAAGTGAAAGTTTTAATAAATTTGTTCAGCCGTCAGTAGCTGGGGGTGAATAGAAGTGTTGATCAACAAACTTGAAGAGTAGGGCCTAGGAAGTATGTGTTTGCAATCATTAAGTGAGTCGGAACTCCGGAATGAGGATGAAGACGGAGACGGAGCTGCCGTGGTATGTGATGGAAACAAGGAAAGGAGGAAATGGGATTTGAGTCACTCTGTGAGTTTGGGGCTGCTAAGGCCTTCAGGGTACGATGGATCAACGGCCATGCCTGTCTGAATAGTTTCAGGTTCCCTGTGCAACATTGTTTCCGTTGATCACCCAAGTTAAGTTCAACATCTCGTATGTGTTGTGCTTTGATTGTGAAAAGAGGACTTTGTGTTGATCTAACTTATTTGCCTGTTGCTCCAAAGTGCATGCATTCGAAGAATTTGCTATTCGTTTGACGGATTTTATTTTCAACTTTTGGATAAACTCTTATAAACTCTCTTAAGGAAATAATGAAAATGATATCATCAGTTAATAATCGTTAGTAGATCATTATTTCTTCATTTAATTGTGCTCCAACGTCTCGAAAGTAAATCTGCGAACTATCTCCCTAATATTTTCTTGCATTGGTAGTAGTTTTGATAGCATTAGTAACTATAAACTCTATGAAAACAATTTTGTTTACTCGGCATCAGCTTTTCCGCCGGTAGACAAGCAAAACTTTGGCAACTAGAGATATTATTTATCATCGTAAGGAAAACAACCTCAGGATAGAAGATGTGTATGCATGACCTTTGAAGGAAGGAAATTGCCTCAGGTATCAGTTCACATTTTGCGTCCTTTTCTCTTATAAACGTAAATCAGTTAAACTGTAGTTCGATATAAACTTGTATGTTACTTTAACCATATCATTTCATTGCTCGTTACATCACCAGAATCATTTGTGGTGCACACATGCTTAATTGAAAATATGCCACGTTTCCCTATGTTACTATAAACTAACCTTCATCGTGACGTCGACACAAAATGAAACTGATGGGGTCTATGGCATAAGGATGTTAAAAATATTTTGCGAACCCCAACTTACTATGGTAGACTGGACCATAATCACAAAATTAGATAAATAGATTGCCGAACTGACAGATTTAAAATGTCCTTTCTTCCTCGTACTATTAGGGATATGAATAACGGTAAATGTATCCAGTACGAGTGTAGCAATAAATAACATTGGTAACTGCATGTTGGTATAAGGACTTAAAGCTAACCCAACTAACAGCATGTTTTTGCGTGTATGCTTTGCTATTTTAATTTTTAATTACAAATTTTATGCATGATATGTAGTGCATGTTTGGTGAGAGTTCACCCCCTGGCACACACCTTTATGGTGGCTTGCAGGGTATTATGTAGATGTAGATATAGATGTAGACGTCAGTGGCACCAAATAATAACGCAGGTATTTCGACCAGAATTACTTTGCAATATATTTCATAATAGATACTGTGTAATACGTGTATATAAATAACTGTAGTATAAATCAAGCCCGTTGACAGTCTACCGTGATACATGAGCCGTTTCTTCTATCTACCCGTCGTGACTCCGTGGTGTTCTCGGTATCATAGATAGATAAGCGTCTTAGTTGTCGCGATATTGAGACTAAAAGTCATAGAGAGAGAGAGAGCGTGAAGCTGGCAGCCCAGCGGCTAGGGATGACTCGGAGGTGAGGTTTGATACACGAAGTAGTGCGATTTCCTGACCGCCCGAGGAAAACAGCTGATTGGCCCTGGTAAAATCTCTTCGGGCTTTCCACCGGATCAATTTCTTGAAGCATGTCCACGTTTCGATGCTCGTCTCGCCCATCAACCACAAGGCCGAATCTTAAACATTGAGGATGATGTGCGACACGTGTATCGAAACGTTGGCAGACTTCGAGGACCCAACCAGGTGGGAAGCCCGAACAGACTAAACTATTTAAATTCGACGAGGAAGACTTAGGGTGGATTAGACTGTTTGTATGGCCTTCTAGCGCCGGATTGGGACTATTTCTGTAGATGTCAGGATCTACAGCCTTTCCGTAGAACAAATGTATTTTGTTTATGGTATAACTGTGCCTCTCACTAAATGGATCTCGCGGAAAATGGACTTCGCACGAAATTTCTGTCGTGGACCATCTACTTGGCAGTTTTACTGAGGCAGTTCTTCACTAAGCGTATTTCTAAACTCTAATGCTCGGTCACGGAATGGCGGTGCAGAAGGGCCGCTCCCTGTGCCCTTAAGTTGTGACACTGTGCGGAATGTATTTACGACTATCAACTATTTCAATTACTCATTTTCCAAATATTTCGCTTAAAGTTTTAATTCTTAATCTTCATTACTGTTTATAAAAGTTTACACAGTTGAAAGTCTCAACTGAAGACTAAATGAAAATACTCTTCTTGGAAGCCACACACTTTCTATAATGCTGACTTAAATGAGGGGTACAGCAGTCAAAATAAACCTCTGGAAAACCTCTGCACTTGAAAAAAGCCCTACTCTTAGATTTAATGGATCGATGAGTTACTCCTAGCATTGTAAAGCTATGAGTTTCACCCACGCAGCGTTTTTAATAATTATGATGATTTCGTAGTTGATAATACAGAGTTCACTTTCTATGTGAGTCCAGTCATAAAGTGACTGGTCGCGATTACTTTTCAACTTATTGTGCTTTCATTTATCTCAATTACCACTTAATTTTAGTAGCAGATTCTCATATTGCTTCCAAAATTAACTCTGTTTACAATCTTAATAACTTATACTCGGTGCTTCAAATTTATTTTTAAAGTCTATCCTCTCTTGGGATTTTATAAATATATTCATGAAGGAAAAGCAATTTTAAAATCAAAGGCAGTGATCTAATATTTATGTTCCACCGATCTTGACCTGCATATTATACAATATATCATCTCTATCTCGTCTGGGTAGACATGGCGTCTGCCGAGCTAAGATGAAAAATCTCCATCCTCAAGCCCTAACGTTGACGCCACCCACTTGTATGGGAAGAAAATTATTATAATTTTATCTCCCTCCTTGTTTCGTTTTGCTCGGCATCGTCTCCATGGTGACCCAGATGGTTTTGTGCGTGGGCGGATATTGGAGGGGGGTGTGTTCGGAAAGGCTTCGGGAAGAAACGGAGAGAGAAAGAGGGAGCAGATGAAATCCACTGCTGGAACACAAGAAAGGCAAAAGAGGCGGTTCCTGATTTTGACGTTGCTGAGGACAGAGTGAGCGGTCCGCGATCAAGGTCTCTCATCTACAAACGTGGGCGGGAGAGGGTTGTAGGGCTTAAACGTGAGAGGAGGAGGAATGAAGGCGGACTTTATGGACCAGAATGGCGCGGGGGAGTAGTAGACGGCGAATTTGAATGGTCCTCGTTCCAATTTTAGGTATGCGGCTCCCACGCGCTCTTTGCTCAGACCGATGATCTTCTGTTTTTATCAGGGCTCTGATTGAAACATCATTAATGACAACTGTCATGAACGGTATGGCCTTGGTATCCAGCTTCAAAAATATTTTTAGGCCTATGCTTGCCTTTACATTTTTAATTGAGTTTCATCGATTTTGGTTTTAATGTAATTTTTATCTGCCGACAGAGTTCTCAGCTTTTTTTGGAATAGGAGTGTGTTCAGTCTATGGAGGCTACCGATATTTAGGACATTTATGACATTTGAAATGGATAGCTGATTGAAGGTAGGAATTCTTCTAGGAACGGGGGTGGGGAGGAGAGAAATACGGCGTGGCGTCGGCATTAGCCTTGTCTTGGAAAAAACATCAAGTAATTACGTAATCGGATGGTGTAATGCACGGAAACTGAACCCTCCACACAGTATTCAAGTTGGAAGTCGTATAACAATGTAATATAAACCCCGATGGGATGAATACCCGGGTTCTCGGAATGGGATGTGATTATTTTCGCTGCAACACCAACTCTATCACTACCATACCTGCCCCTTCTATTCGGAGCTAGTAAAGATGGAGACGGGCAACTCGGAACATTCACGCCTTTAGGATAGTTTACCTTGTAATTTTATTCATATGATGGGTACACATTTAAAGATATAAATTAATTATTGATGAGTGGGTGTTTGGCTATAGGTAGGTTAAGGTATTTTTGTCAGTGGGTATTTAAAAGACCCCGAAATACGAGGTCCTCTTATATGACAGATTAAAAAAAATATGATTGAAATTTATATGATGATCGCTTCTTTAAACTGAATTCATAGGCCGCTGATAGTTTTGGGGGTCATCTTTTAGGGCAGATATATGCTTAAAGTATAAAAATTTGACGAAAATTTACACCTTGTCTTATCTCAAGGTCTTCTTATCTGCGGAAATATACTAGGTATTTTTGGCAATCCAGCATTACCTGCTCTCAAATAAAGGTTGCAAGGAGTCCATGTTAATATGAAGAGGTTAGCCGATAGAAGAATCGAGAGGAGGGCTGCGTCAAACCGATCCTAGGATTGTTGACCAATGATGATGATGATGAAGGGGTGCATGGTTTGTGCACCCCATCTAGTGGCCACAGTACTGGACTTGTGTTCTTCATTTTAAACTCAAGAAATGTTCTGCTAAAAATCTTCCACTGCATGGATAGGAAATGGAAGGTATTTATCTAACTACCAGTTTTGCGCCCAATCGTAATGTTTCACATAATATTCAGCATATTTTAATTTGACTGCAGTAGAATACATGGATCCTTATTGGAAATCTCTACATTTTATCCTGCAAGCGGCCGCAAGGTCTAGTGGCAGGGATTAGGTTACCGAGAAGTTTGAGTTGTACCTCAAAAATTATATTTGCTTCATTTGGTTGGCATATTTGAATTTTAACATTTGAATAACCAATTCCAGTGTTTCAGTAACTATAGAAGAGCCACAAGGGTAGAGTTCATGACAATATCAGACTTGAAATAGTAACGTGAAAAATAGAGCTTTCTTACCCAAAGTGGGATTGGATTCCATGGCCTGCGGGTTGCCAGACCGTCCGGTTGATTACCAATCAAGCTAACAGAGCTGATTTTATTAGCACTCCATAATCACTATATATAATGCATGTTACTTTGTCACGTGCACCAATGTACGAGACAAAGTCATTCTTTAGCTCATCTTTTACCACAATAATCTTCATTACCCTTCAAGAGTGTGTATGAAACACATTTTTCAGCATCCAGGCAGGCTTCATTCGTTGATTTGGATATTACTTCTCCGTCGCAAAGTCTTCTTTGCATGAGGACTTACAATTCCATTTGTGGAGATATGATTTCTCGGCCTCTTATTTTCCTATTCGCTGACCTTCTTCGCCATTACAAAAATGGTACACAGATCAGCGTATTTTCTTGCGTAAATGTAACGATATCTGCTTTGACTACGAAGCATTCCTTGATTTTATTCTTTGTTATGATCTAATTAATACCATTCTCTACATATAGTAATTTTCATATGGTGATATCAAAGTCGGGTAACAAGTGTAAAGATAAATTCTCGCTTTACGGCTCAAATTGTATCGTCATGTAATAATGCAGCTTTTATTACTTGCTTCAAATGCGAATTACTAACGTCCTATTTACGTTTTACACATGAATTACGTAGGCATAACTCAGCACGAATGTATAATTATAAATTTCAACTAGCGTAGACAAGGGAACGAAGGGGAGTAGATCCTAGGTTTATCATCATTTTCAAAGTTTCCTGGGATAATATTTGTATAGGGATCTTCGTATTTCAATTCAAATCACTATTATCTTTAAGGGAAGAGGCAATTTTTTATTTAAATTTATAAAATTCGTGCGTACAAATCTTCAATGAAACTCAAATTATCGCAATGAGAGTCTGATATTCGTATGAAAAAGTTTAATTCTATTTTTTTCTGTTAAATGGGGAACTTGCATGGGTCGACGATTGCTATAAAAACTATTTTGAACAGGTAAAACTGAAATATTAGCTAGCAAAAATACCTACATTTTCTCCATTCGTCGTTAGAAGAAATAAAAAATTGACTTAAAAAATCCAGCAAAATTTCTCTGAGCCGACCACCGCGCGAAGACACCCGAGCTCCGCCGAGGCCAGGTGTGACGTCATCTGTGCCTAATTTGCCGTCCGAGTCGGGAAATACATCAACGCATGCTGTAAACCTTGTTTTGGTGGAGGATTTAGTCGCTCATCGTCACTTGTTCATGTGCTGTTATTCTTGGGTAAGTTTTCCTATTCTTCTTGTGCCACGATTATTACTTGGGATATTAAAAATGTACTTTCGGGATGATAAAATACAGACTTTTTACCTCTAATATTTCAGGTTTCAGAAAAATGGATGATTATGTTGCCGCTCGTTCGGATAACATTCCTGAAATTGATGCCATGACCCTCATGAAATTTGTTATGACAAATGACAACCTGTTTCTCTGATTCTTGTCCTAAGTAGTGGCGAAATGTGTGTTAATATTCACAGTATGTGTTTCGTAGTGTATCTACAAGCGCGTCTTGTTTACATTCTTAGCCGAAGGTCTATGAGTGTGATTGTTTAGTATGAACGCTATTATTGCCTCTGGATACCACCTTTGGCATTTGTTAATACAATAGGCAGTAAGAGAGCATCTACGATTAAGTGAATATATTAATGAAAAGTGGCATCGTCAGTATTTGCGGAAATTGTGGCGCACTAGAGATTGCCCTCGTTATTTATTGTTTATGGAGATGGATTTAGAGTTTGTGCAAATGTATTATTCGTTAGCATATTATGAGGTGGGGGACAAGAATAGAGTAGAACTGTGTTGAACTCCATTGTTCCTAAGGCAGGGGCTTCTGACCCTGTTGAAACCATCCTGAAATCTGTGTAGATCTCTCTTGAAATACCGTCTTCAACTGGCTTGTTTTCAGAATGCGTTGGAACTGCCTTGATCATTGGTTGAAACTCACTTGATCTAACTTGTTTATGTCTGTTGGTTGGTTGGTTGTAACATAGAAATCATCAATGTGCAAATGGTGTACATAACGATATTACTTATAATGTGTTAAGAGGCACAAGGCTAATGTTTCTATAGGTGTTTCCATTATTTAAGACTGAAGAAGCTCCAGTATGCTTTAGGTATCAATCAATTTTCTGCATCTAACCAGCGTACTTAGTAATACATATTAGACAAGGATCATCAGCCCACCTTGGTCACAAGAGAAACTCGGGAAGTACTCATCAAGCGAAACTTTTGCTTAGTAAGCGAAATGTGGGCGTTTTTCATAATTACATGTGTTACTTAACACATCACATAGTAGACTTTAATCCTTTGAAATTAGACTTAATTCCGGTTATCTTGGAAAAGAGATAAAAAATGATAAGGGATTACGGGATCATCATGTACAGGTAAGTCAAATCGATATCAAGCATAACAATAAAATTTGCTAAAATTATTCATCCTTCTAAAATGCACCTCATTTACCTATATTTAGATAGTGAAGAAGCTCCTCTCAGATGCCAACACATGATCCTCGGTGCTGACGATGGATATGCATACCTGTCCCTGTACTAAATGCATACGCACTTGAGCATAATAATTCTCTCATTCAAGATAATTCGTTATTTGCATTTTTCTACTCTCATTTCATAAATGTACCTCAAAATATCAAAAATTTTATTTCATTATTAATCGAAAATCAACTGACAGCATTTCGAAAGAGAGCAACACAGATTTCAGGATGGTTTCAACTGGGTCAGAAGCCCCTGCCTTAGGAACGACGGAGTTCAACATATTTCTAGGCAGTTTCAAGTCTTTTTTATGTGTTTCATCAGTTTCAACAGATGTTCAAGAGACTTACAACACAAATCCTCTAACATGGGAGCGGTCACGATAGCGAATTTACTTCGCTAGTTTAGGTTAATACGATTCAGAAATGTGGGTTACTCAAAAATTTGCAAGCAAATTTTAAGTCTTTCCCACAAGACTGAACTTGCCGGCTCAGAGAAAATTCCACCAATCCGGGCGCCAACTCGCGCGTTAAAAAGTCATTTTAACAATACCAAGTAAATCCGTAGTATATTTAACAACATATCCCTAGTTGGACGGCTTATCATTTTATTTGAGTAGATTTCAATACTTGCGTTGAAATGATCTTCACAGATGAATCCCACTGTTTTCTTCGAAATATCCCCCGGATTTCTGCGAATGGCTCTTAGCCACAGGCTTCTCCTTCTTGCGTTTGTAGGCAACCTAATAAATAGTTTATTAGGCACCTTGGTTGAGGTATTTTTACAGCCAGGTGTTAAACAATACGTACACCTCGAACTCATATCGCTGGCTAATTACAATGCTAGGGAGTTGGGTCGATGTATGGAGCGGGCACTGCAAAAGTAAGATGAACTTTCGAGATTTAAACTATCTTGCCTGAATATTACTCATTATTGACCAGAAATATCAAGTGTATACCATTAAATGATTACCTACTCAATTAAAAATCAGTGGTGGGCTCATTTGTGGGTTGAATATGCTCGCTTGAATCACCCGTGTTGGTGCGCTGTTAGCCCAGCTGCTTCGGGCGATTGTTCGGCACTGTTGACGTCATCGGGGATTCTTTCGCAGTGGCTTCGGGGGGAGGGAGTTTTCGGCGCGCTTTAAAATGTCGCTATATTTAGCATTCAATATCTCGCGAAGGAAAACTCAGATTTACATGCAGTTTTCTTTGTTGAATCGAGAAAATAATTTTCTGTCCGCCTCTTAAATAAAAAAAATTCATGCAAGTTCCCCATTGCATAAAAATCATTTGAGCAAAATTTTATGTTAAAATTACTCACTCAAAATGGTAGGGGTTACTCTGAAGTAGTGTTTATTTGAAAAAAATTGCATTCTAAAAATCATTTTAAATATTTTTTCGCGGCTTGTTTTAAACTTGGATTCCCCTGGAAAAATTCGTGGTGTGTAAATTTCTAGGAACCAGATCTTATCCGGAATTTTGATGGTTGCAGAATGGAAAGCTAATATTAACATTTGAGTACGCATGGATAAAATTAATATCAACACCGCACTTAGAAGGTTAAATTTTTAAGCATATCCCTAGTAGGTAATACTCTTTCTAATTCATCTTCGTTAATCCCTGAATATTTTTCCGCGGTGTCCAATGACTCCTCGTTAATCTCTATGAAAACCGTTCTGAGAACAACTTTTTTAGGACCGGCTAACACTGACATTCATGTTTTTTTAATTAAACCAGCACCGTTACAAAGCACGCTAAGATAAATTGCTATCCCACGAGAAATATTTTCTCATATTTCAATTTAATTAATCTCCCATTAAAAAAACTTACTGGTGTTACCCTTTTAAATTATACACTTATCATTCTGGTTAATTTGGTATGTCCGTTTTCATTTCAGTGGAATTTGCAGTGCTCCACGTGACCCCGTAGTCACATGGGTATTTGACGTGTTATTCCAGAAGGAAATCGAATTAGAGGAGGAATGAAGTTAGGATCATATTTTCCCGTTATCTGGGTCACCCATCCAAGGGGCAATGTCCAGTCAGCATCGGATGTTCGCGAGACGGAGAATTAGCGACTTCCTGACCGTCTCTATCCTCTCTTGAAGCGGCGGGTGCCAATTGGCATGGTCCAGACGCTCTCTTCCCCTTCCACCGGCTACTGCACAACCAGAGCCTTGATTCCAAATCCAAACACGCGCAAGATTTTTTTACACTTCAATTTCCAAGTGCGAATGTGTTTTGTTACTAGCTGTGGTAATTTAATTTGACAGAGAGGATTGCGGTGGAGTTAGTAGGCATCGCGTCACATACCACACTTCACCGTTTTTTTAGTACGTTGCTTGATGGAAGAAGACAATCGCTTGCAGTGTTTTTATATTTCCAAAATTAACTCATTAACTTCTCATTCCAGACCAAGCCAAATATTGGCGCCTAGTATAAATATTTTTTTCCTTAAGCTATGGTTGAAAAATAGGAACAAATAAATTTTATGGTAATCTAGGCGTCTAGAAGGCTTAAGACTAAGATATATCCGGTATTTGAATGAATAGAGGACGTTATGATAAACATAGATAATTATATTCATACATATACATTTATCTCATATGTGTTTAAAATTCCTGTACATTCTGGCCGCTGTGCTTGACTTTTAGCCCTCAATGAAAACTATTAACTTGAATCACTCATTTGATAAAGCTGACAGCTAACATTATTCATCCCTATATATTGGTTTATTTTTACGTTTATCTGCTATATACTTGGCTTGACGATTAACATGATTTTACTGTTTATTTCCTCCTTTGCACAACAAAAATTTAACTTATTCTCGGAAAAATCATTTTTTCATCCCTAAATAATTAAATCATACAATCCATGGTTTCTGAAAAGTAGATTGTCGCAGGACTCAATCTGTATTTCCACTGTTTTGCTAGCATTGCATAGTGCATTTTGAGAAAGAACTGTTAGGATTAGGAGTAAAATTGTAGCAGTCCCCTATTGTTTTCAAATTCATTTTTTTGGCTTACATTAATTACGTTTCGTTTTTATCCACATTAGGTTCATCGCTTTTCTCCACTCTGTACAAGTTTAAGTTTAATTACAAAAGTGACAAGCAGGAGTCATTGTTTGTATTTGCGTTGCTGATATTCTCCCATTATGTCTCTCAATATCACGCTCCTGGTGTCGTTCCGTAGACGTTGAGTTTTGAATACGAGGTGCATAAATCTCCGACTCTATTGCTTTTGAAGGAACATCTTTCCCATCTGCCGTCCGCTTTGCGTCTCCAGAGATGTGAAGTGGTGCTAATCACCCCAAAATATCTGTCGCCCGTTTCATCTAAAATTCACGTGGCAGTGAGAGGAGCATTTTGGAGGGGGGACGTACGATTCGCCCAGGGAGTCCAGGAATTTAGGACAGTCACGGGAAATCGGGTCCAGATTTCCCAGAAATCTTATCGGCCCTGACAAATGATTTCCCCCGTTGCCGGGTAACAATTCAGTACCAGTGAAATAACTAGTCGAGTAATCGATACGAGGGTGAGTTTCGACACGTTTCATCATCCCTAGCTATTCTGCAACTGTTGTACAAACTCAAAATTTAGGCTGATGAATATGAACATTCCTAATTGTTGACATTATAAACTCCATGCAGCTTTTGTGAAAAAAGCTTAAGTGGCATTAGTTTTTCTCATTGACATGTAACTATTTATTACTGATTCTCTTTGCGTATTATCGTAGCGTATTCTTCATCTAATGTGAGAATAAAGATAAAAATTATATGTTAAATACGTACGTCATTCATTTTATCTGCAGAAAGATCCATTTGATTTTCTATTATTTGCACATTTTATTTGAATATTTTGTTGGAGATTTGTTGTGTATTAATTAGGTGATTTTTAGATTTAGGTTTTTAGATTTTTAGATTTAGGTGACCAAGTTTTAATTGGGCATACGATGGAATTTGATTATTATTCGGTTAACTTTGCCGCTGAAGTATTTACTGAAATCGTTGTGAACCAAGCTTATCACATATTAGAGAATTTATATTGATTTTATCTCTTTTCTGGTAATAGTATATTAGGTGTAAGGAATTTTTAAGTTTGCATAGTAAACCCACGAGTAAGATTTTAAGTATTTCATCACGTGATACCAGTCGTTTATTCTACATGCAGTCCATGTTTTATCCTATTAAATACTTTTCGTTCCCTCCCTCATATTTCATTTGTACTGCTCTACACTTATTGAAGGCTTTCAGTATCCTAGCTTCCCCTCATTATTCGCTACAACCCCTCGATCAGCCCACTAAAGTTTTGATCCAATAATTTTCTTTCTTTCCAATCTTATGCCCGATCTTCTGCGTTCTTCGCTTCTTCTACACATCCTACCAACCCTCATCATTTGTCATTAGGATCCAGAGGTCGAAAACCCGTCCACAATCCAGATCCATACCCTACCGAGAATTGTTTAATGGTTTCCAGAAAATATTCACTTATAAGTTTTTCCTGGAAAAAAGATTATATAAGGCATTTCTTATTGTCATTCGACACTTACGCTCGTTTCCATCCACAATACTCCCAATTAACTCATTCATTCGACCTGTTGTAGCTTAGTAAATTTATGATTTACAGCATCGTGTTTTTTATCCTTAACTATCATTAATATAGGCATATTTATAAATAATCCTCGTCACTAATCGCGCTGTTCTTCCTTCAATCTCAAGACTTCCCTTTGACCTACTGTCCTAGTAATTGAAGCTTGGTTAACCAAGAACCTTGCCTTCTGTATTTGCTCTCCTATTCTGAAAAATTCTTAAGCGAGCGCTTCTTTCGCCTTTCTTAATTCATCCTGCTTTGTTGTGGAACATCAAATGCTCTGTGTTTACGTATTTTGTGTGTATATATAGGCAGCAAAAGAGCAGTGGAGGCTATTGATCTCTCTAAGGAAAGTTTTCAAGTATGGTTTAACGCTGGAGTCTAAGTACAGAGTTTATATAGTATTTTGAAAAATATTCATTCCTCGTTGTAACACTGCAAGAACGGCAAAAGATACTATATCAGTACTCCAGAACTGTAGCGTACAAATGGGGGAGGGGGGGGGGGGGGGCGCCAAAATTGAAAAACGCGTAAAATTACCCGTAGAAAAAATATTTTTTTTTTACAGGGGGCGGCTACCATCTAGTTAGCCTCGGGTGCCAAGGTACGCCAAGGTAGCCTTGGTACTCTACTGCTCCAGAATCATCATTTAATTTCTTTTTGTTTGATATTTTAAGCAATTTTATTGACAAAATTAATACTGCATCCATTTTTGAGCAGATAGTGGTATTATGTACTCGTACATGATTATTTTGTGCTCTCTATGCTATGATTTTTTCTAACTTTGAAGGTTTCACTGGGTGAAATATTATCGCATAGTATAAAAGTAAGTCATAGAGCACTGGAATGTTATTTTGAGGGTCCTCACATGCTTGACTTATGTCTCAAAATCTTCCTCGTTGAAACCAAAAGTATGTACTTCATACTATCAAAATTTAATAATACTACTTTCTTTATTGCCCTGTTAATTGTTGTCGAAATAACTTTTTGAGTTCAACCACCATGTGTTTAAGTCAATGCAATTTAATGCTGGTAAGGTACAGAATCACGCGGAAGAATTATTTGTAAACTACATTGAGTTTTGAGTGTGCTTTTGATACTATCTCTTAATTTTTTATTTAATTTAAATTAGGTATGGGTCGGTTCCACTTTTTTTCGGTTCCGGTTCCGGTTCGGTTCTTAACTTCGGTTATCGGTTCCGATTCTCGGTTCCGGTTCTTAATTTACCACTTACTTTTCATTGCTCAATGGTAAGATAAGGTAATCAATAATCATTTTCAGAGACTGAATTAGAATAATTCGCGACTTTGAAGCATCTAAGTACACTATTTCACCAGGTTTTAATGTAAAGCCTCCACTTTCGGAGTGTGAGTAGGTTTCAAACTGGTTTTCACGCCAATTATTTCGGTACCGATTATTTTCGGCCTCGGTTCCGGTTCGAAGCTCAAGAACCGGTGGAACCGAGAACCGAAGAACCGAACCGACCCATCCCTAATTTAAATTAAAAATGGAAACAGTGACTTTTTGAAAACTTTTTTCTGCAAATTTTCCGAAGTTTACAGTAATAGTTCTAAACCATTTTCTGGTCGCGCGCCTCTTTCACCAAAAATAAAAAAAATCTCTACGGCCTATGCATAATATCCCTGTTAATAGGAAAATCCAAGAATGATCCAATATTACAAATTATCCTTGTAGTGTCATAAATAATTCACGGATGATAATTTTTATTTTTTGTGTTTTCAATGGCAACTATTATTAATATTCAAATCAGGTGCCACGATTTTATTTTATTGCTCAAGGGCCTGAATGTGCAGGAGCAGGCATGTGTACATACCTCTGTTTCATAGATAACGTATTTTTAAATTTGGCAAAAACATTCACAAGCCCTGTAAAAGCGTTGGAGAAAAGGAAATATTTTATATATCGGTCCACCATTAAAGCCTCTCGTGATCCTTCACTTCTGTCTGTCCAACTAACGTAGTTCGGGGTAAAAATATGTTTGCAGTTTCAGTCTCCAAATCAGACAGCTGATACCGTAAAAACAGCCAATTTCAGGTTCTTTATCATCTAAAAATACCAAGTTACATCCTAAAAATATTTATAACGACTCTAATCGCATTGTTTACCGTTTATTTCTGTGAAAAATAAGTATTTTGCCCTGTTCGCTCTGCAATGAAGATATGATCCCAGAAGAATCTAGTTTACCGTAACATTCCGAGATAGGATCTTGAATAATTATGTCTTTGACTACGACATGATAGAAAACTATGGGAAAACATCTCTGAACATGAAGATCTCCTGAAGTACCTTGTGGAAAAATGGTGACAATTGACAAATCGGGTGGCAGAGATAGGACTTTTCGCCCATCCTTCCGTTTAAATCTCTCCTCGTCATTTCAGCTTCGTTGGTCCATATTAACAGACCATCCGTCTCCATTGCCGCACAAGACACTCCCAGCCTGATGAAAGGCTAGATGGGAAAAAAGTAGAACTGAATGAAGGCAGGCAATAGTAGAAGGCAAAGAAGCACAAGTAGTCGGAATAGAGAGAAAATTGCTTAATTGAATCCTTTACAGCTCGTCTTCCCTTATGTATATTTTTTTTCTGATGCCAGACATGAATCTTTGACCCACATCCTCCACGGTCGTCCTCTTTTTCCTTTGAAGATCGGAAAACGCGCGCGCCTTCGACCCATATCCGCCCGGGGAATGGGCGCGGAAAACATTTCTTATCTACAATACGCAGCATCCTCCTGCGTTTCATCTCTTGGCATGTATGCCAGGAGGAATCTCCTGCTGTAGTAACTAGCTCCAAACATTCTTCGAAATATGATGGTATTAAAATATATCCTTTAGAGGAATCTACATCTACATAATACCCTGCAAGCCACCATAAAGGTGTGTGGCAGGGGGTGAATTCCCACCGAACATGCACTACACATCATGCATAAAAAAGGATTAGTATTTATACACTTTTCTAAAGTACGCTATTTAAGAAAAGATAAAAATACCCAAGCAAACATGCAAAAACAAGCTGTTAGTTTGGATATCTTGAAGTCCTTATACCAACATGCAGCAACCAATGTTATCCATTGCTACACTCGTACTGGATACATTTGCCATTATTCATATCCCTAATTGTACGAGGAAAAAAGGACATTTTGAATCTTTCAGTTCGTCAATCAATTTCTCTAATTTTGTGATTATTGACCAGTCTAGAATAGTAAGTTGGGGTTTGCAATATATTTTTAACATCATCACTGAAATTATGGTCTTGGAATTTGTTTAAATTTCAAGTCTAAATTTCAATCTGTGATCTGACAATGATTCCCAATTTAATTCATTTAATAGACTATTTACGCTAACAATCAACAGAATCAACCTGTTAGGTGATTAAATAAAGTTTGGGTGCCTTAGAGGGAACCATGCATGTAATGCGTGGCACTAAATGATGGGAGGTATGGGGCCAGCTATTAAATTGCATTCTCAACAGGAAAGACTAGGCAGATACTTTTTAAATACAATCTTTTTCAAATAATAGTGAAGAAGCCGTTACTGATTGCAGAATGAGCAATAGCGCAGAGGAAGATGTATTTAGGCATATGATTATCTTATGATTCTTATGATTAACATAATGGAAGTGGTCATTTGCGGAGTTTCGTAATTAAGGAAGGGTGGTTTTAGAGAGAGTTATGGATTGCCATAGAAGCGGAGATGTTTTAATGAACAATTCGAAAATCAGCGTTATGCAATATGTTGATTATCCTCGTGGAGGTGATGTTTAATCAAAAACTATAGTGTTATTTTTGCTAAGAGATAGAGTTAAGTACACCTACACCGTTGTTTTTGTTCATGTTTTTCATAGAACACACACATGAATACTTGTTTACTCCACCTTGTCTATTGTCATATCTTTAATTTCATTCTTCTTCCACAATTTTCTGGCATTCTCCTTTCAATCGTAGCCTAGTGCTGCTATTTATATGCATACATGCATCTTTTTGAAGGATTTCAGACATACCTGGCATTTGCTATAGTTAAAGATTTTCTAAGAACTCTAATAGGTCATTGAAACTGCAAATAATAAATATTTCAGGGTTAAACCAGCTGTCATCTCCATAAAAATTATGTTATCTATCCTGTTAAAATATTATGGAACCTAGTTCCATTGAGGTTCATATTGAAGGCGATGTCAGATATCATTTTCGCAGTAAACCGATATATTTAGGCATCGGAAAGCACGGCAAATTTAAAGATATCTTTCTTAGTCATTGCCCATGTTTATCTAAAATATTAAGTCGCCAATATGAGCTATACCAGATTAAGATATTCGTTGAGGTACTCGTACGTTATAGCATACGATTATTTACCCATTGAAATTTTGCTAGTGATTTATCGGCGTTTATGAATGCAAGAAACGAAGACAACAGTGGAACCATCCGAGTGGATAGTCATAATTCTGTGTGTGCACTGCAGCTACGATCTTAGAATCCGTTTTTTTGTGAATCTGGCGCAATAATATATTAGAAAATTTCAAAATTGTGCTACAATCATTTGCATTGTTATGGAGCAGTATGAATGCATTAGGAGCTATGCATCCTAATTAACTATATTATGCCAATATATAATTACAGACATTGAATATACTTATATTTATGGTGATTCGAACTTATTACGGAAAATAATAGTAGAGTTTTGTAGTTTATTAATGTAGTTTAGTAGAGGTAAATTTACCAATTACCTTATTTTGCTTTTCAGAATGTATTAAGTTTTTATGTTTATTCACTCACTATTTTTTTCGATAAATTGGTGCAGCAGTATGGATACAAAAGGGGCGGCATTATTTTATGAAAATCGTAAGAAAATACTATTACATACACTGCATCGTATAAATATCGTATCGTAAAATCGTATAAATAAATCCCTGCATAAGGTTTGATGATTTTTCATCAAATTAGCTTTGAAGGAAAACGAATGAATTTTGAATGAAAACGAATAATTTTTAATGAAAAAGGCAATAAATTCATTTTATAGCTTTCTTAAGGCCTATTCTGTTCGAACGGACTGAACTGACGTTGATTTAAGGACAACAGTAAATAAATTAAAGTCATTTACATAAACTGATGATTAATGCTTGTCTTCTGTGATATCTGGAAAGTATCTGACATCTCACGGCATTCAATATTAGAGAATGGCCGACTTTGCGTAGTATTCCACGTCTCCAGTAGTAGCTAGTTTGCATTTAATTACGAAACTGACCTTTATTTGAAATTAAGGGTGATTTAACTGCAGCATTTCATTGTAACTCCAGATGTAAGGTATTTTTCCACCAGTTACATCACTGTTACCACCAGGTTAGCCTTTAGCATTTAGACAAAATGGAATCGATTGAGGAATATAGGTTGACATTGATGAAAATTGCATTCCTTTTTGCAATGCTCGTCCTTTTTACCTGGTTAAGTGTTCAAAGTTACGTCTTGATATTACTTCACTGTAAGTATAACACATCGTTTTTCTGCTATCTTTAACGGTCACTATCATATAGCCAGGTGGCCATTTCTGAACGTTCCCTGTGAGCATGTGTTATGGTCGTATTTCAATAACTTTGCCTCAAGGCGGGAGGTAATGTTGAGTACAACCAACGGCTTATTCCAACCTCATAACTTGGTATAGAAGGCATGACGTTCATGTGTTTGAAGTTACCCATGCAAAGTCGTCGACAAAGCGTTAGAAATGCTCCCTCAGATGTTATTTTCTCAGACGAGGGTATGAGAGTGGCCTTGTACTTTTCGTGGTGCGGCCATGATTTTTTTTTTAGAATTTCGTGGGCGTACACACTCCTTTCTCAGCGCGTCGCTCGTCAATGTATGTAAAAAAAAAGAAAAATAAAGGCGTGGCTTTGTTGGAGAGAGGGCACTCATTCAAAGCCGATTTTCATATCAAGTGGTGGAAAGATGGAGCTATAAGCGTTAAAAAAAATGAACTAGCCAATTCACCGGAGTCGCTGATGGAAGAACTCTCGGATGTGACGTCAGAAGTGCTTTTTTTTAAGTCCTTCCATTCATGCCGAAGGTATTTTTATTTTTTTGAATATATCGACTTAAACGATCTGCGTCGTTTTCATGCATCAATATCTCGTAAAGGAGCTCTCAACCGGAGGAGAATAACTCGTTCCCACCAGTCAATATCAGATTGTGTGGCGCCAAGGGAACACTTTTGCATGCACTGCAAAGCTATAGAGGTAATTGAGTGTTGAAGTACTGCGTAACGGTGCCTATTGACGGCAATCGAGGGCTATCATAGGCTTACGTGGTCCATTTATTCGCAGTATCTTGGGATAACATCCGATGGTATTCGAGTAAACAGCAATGACACATCAAAGGTATAATCCGTTATTTCGACAGGGTTAATTAGCAAATGTTAGTTCCTGGTACATAATTGTGAACATATCCATGAGTTAATAATATGAATTACAATTCTGTACATTTGTATGATATTTCATAATCAGGGAGTTTTTAAAATTTTATCGCAATTTAATATTTTTTTTACAAATTTGCCCCATCAGATAACTAATAGAATAAAATTTCGTGTTGAAAAGGTAGCTTCCAGGGAAATAACTTCTTGATATTATGCGAGAGATATCAATTATGATTGGAGAAAGTTATTTTGAAAGTGTTTATATTATTATCGTGGCGTGCTAATATAATTTTCAACGATGCATTTCGATTATTATCATGTAGTAATACGGTGTGATGATGCGATTTTTTATTACACGTCTGTAAATTCATTTTCATAATCTATTCATTCCAGTAAGTTCTGCGAAAGTGTTATTAGCCATATCCATATTGACATTTTTGCCTACACAAACCTGAAATAGAACTTTTTTGGCTAATGGAAGGTAATTTTGTGAAGATATAAAATCAAATCCATCCCATCCAATTTTCATCACTTTTATATCATTTTCATCATTCATAAATTGTATCGTTTGCAGATAAGTTTTACACTAAATTAACAATTGTCATTCTCATAGATTAATTGGAGAGTGCTACAACATTCATTTCCAACAATTTCGAAAGATTCGGGGATGGTTTTCATGCAAGGTATTTATCCTTAGAATTCCCTTCCAAAAATGAAAGGAACATAGTAAATAATTAAATTGTAATTAACTTTTTATAACACTAATTTGAGCTCATGCAATCGCGTTTAATAATTTTTTCCTGGTGAGTGTGCGTATCACAGTAAATATTTGCAAACATTACCAAATGCGTATTTTTTATTTTTACCTATTTAGATTTGTGTCTTATATAATTAGTCATATACGCAAAGATGTCCTTTTTCAATGTTTTGATCATTAGTTTATTTTCAATTAAAAGAGTAATGAAATAGCAAATGCTACTCCGCTGTTATTTAAGTGGCTGTGACGAAAATAGTCTGGTAATGTGCGACTTATTGAAGATACAGAAGTTTTTTATACTCTTGGTGTTTATTGTTTTGAAACAATTGTGTTGTATCACTTTGATAACTGAAAAATTTTAAATATGATAAATAAAAAAATATAATTTTCATATATAATTTTAATGGCGCAAAATTGGCCTGGAACTGTGTTATTTTTCTTACCTGATAGGACTAATGCTTCCCATGGATTTAGTCGGTGTACTTTAGAATACTTAATGGATATTATTGAACTAATATTGTACATGAGTTCTTCTTTTTGCAGATAAAGCACTACCAGCTCTGTAGAATGAGCTGAATTGTTTTTCTAATGCCTGTAAAAAAAAAAGGGTACCATAATCTTTTCATACGAGGCGTTAATTTGATTTTCACCATCTAGTTGGTCGAATGAATCTTCCATAAGTAATACTGGCCCTATCCATATTGACATTTCCCATGGGCGTTCAATCGAGGAGAAAGGAGCAAGAATCTCCCCGGAAAATATTTGTAAAATGTTTCCCTCACCCTGAACCCCGTATCATATTCAAACACGAGCACATGTGAATCTTATTTCATCTGTTTTACCATAGCAACCGGGTGTTTGCCAAGACAGTTATTTTTAAGCAAACAATGCAATGTGTGCTTAACTGTGTAAAAGAATAAAAATAACCGGATATCGTTACTTACACGGAAAGTAATATTTTGTTTCCTGCAGATCTCTCTGTCATCAATGCTGGTTAATCCGTGCATTTCTCTCTTCAAAAACTCAAGTTTTGATTTCTGGTATGCTTTACCTTAAAGAGAGACGTATCAAAAAGAGGACGAACTTAACATCAGTTTCCATAATACTGGAACAAATTCTTTACTGAATTAAGAGATCGTAATTCTTTACTGAGATTGTTTAGGCTCATTCAGAAAATTTAATGCCATCTTTTTATGTTTCAAGTCAGGCGTATTGCTATAAGTGAATTTAAAACGCATAAAGCTATCGCCTAAAATATTCAAAGAGAATTGATGAGAAAAATTAATTAAATAATTTCAGGCAATTTGTACCGCATTTTCAGATACACTGTGATGATATTCCAGAAGGGGTAATCAGCTGGAAAATGAACCATCATTGCAATTAAATTTGTTTGCGTTCCAGGTTAAAGGGATATGATCACGAAAAGGCGAATATATTTAATATAAGTATATTATTATTAAATGTCTCGATGTACGATGTCTCGCATAAGGTCATATTGTAGGCCACAAATAAACGCTACAGAGACACACTCACTCTTTTGATGTGTATTCATGATTGCCTTTTCAATGTCGGAGAATACGGACAAGAGGTAGTCAAATATATAAAATATGCTGTTCACTTTTGTACCTTCTACGGTAATTGGTGCCAAAATATCGCGGATGAATCTCTCCCTTCCACCTCCTACCTTCTCTGGAGTCTTTCTTCACACCGTGGGTAATAATGTACTTTACCTTGCACAAGTAAAAATTTTAATAATTTTTTATTCTAATAACTTTCTCCAGCGTTTTATAATTAAAAGGAAACAGGAGTATTGACTTGGATTAGTTCAAGTGCAAGAAAACGAGAACAAAATTTTTAATACCTTACGGTGATAATTTCTATGACTTTATTAGAGTAATTTAAAAATAAGTATTGAACTCCAATTAACTTTGAAATAAACAGATTTTACCCGTTTTAGTTATATTTGGGATATTTTAATTACTAGCGGGGTTAGCGGAAGCTTTACCAAATATCAAAATCCTTTGTAAGGTTATGGTATAGTAACTCAATTGTAGATGCATAATTTTGTTTGTTTAAACATCTCATTGTATGATTTATTTGGGTGAATCTTACTTTATGGTGCGTTTTTTGTTTCGTTTCATAACCGTAGTTATGATGAGACGATATTTCATTTGCAATGAATGATGTGAAAATTAAGTTAAGGTATTTAGTATCAGGTTTTTGTAATTCTTAAGAAAAAGTTTACTTTTTCAACAGAATGGCCATGGTTGTAAAGGGATTCTTTTCAATTAGGTTTAAAATTTAAATCCAATTCATTGTGATAAATTTATGTAATGGTAATTTTTTCTGTCAATGGGTGATTGTTATAGAACTGTCCTATGTAAAAAAACTGTTGAGAGTTTCAGCAGTAAATTGGGCCAACAATTGAATCAAATAGTAACTGTTGACATTTTCTATAGCACTTGGACCAACTGTTGAAATCCACTAGATTTTTTTCGCAGAGTGAGGCTTAAATTTTACGGGGTATTATTCGAGCTAGATATTTTTTTAGCAACGTGGTTGTACAAAAGAACACATTTTGTAGTCTTTATGTTTCTCATTACTTCAGAGACTGGGTTTAATCTGAATGGGGCCCAAAATGAGAACTATCGACGTTTTTAATCTCCTTATTTGGTTTCCCATTTCCTTAACCGATTATTTGATGTTAGTGAGATTGGAAATTCGTCGTGGTTGATGAGTGAGAACAATTCCATTAAAATTCCGTGGGAATAGTTTTACTTTCACGGGGAAGGGAGAAAGTTGGGCATGGGAATTGGTGAAATTGTATCAACGCCACGATTTGAAGGGAACTTTTCATTTCCCTTAAGAAGTTGTGAGGATAGCGTTTTCATTTCATTTAACCCACAAGAATCAAAAGAAAGGCACGCCAACTTTTAAAGCTTCTTAATGGATTACAGCTACGGATTCCATCTAAGATCTCCTACAAAGAAAAAGTTGTATGCATTCTTCGGCTAATTCGGTTTCTGAATGGCCAGTGGGTGGTTAGTTGGTAAAAAGGATTTTAATTCCATTTAAGGGCATCACAACATCCGTTTAAGAGGGAAGTTATGAAGAGGGGCTTCTTGAAAGTTAAAGTAGCGTGATTTCTTATGGAGCACTGGTGTTCTGCGACATCAAATTAGGTGGTAATAGCTAGATATATAGACCGTATTTATTTAAATAGATGTGATAGATGACATTTACTGAAATAGTAGTCGTCTGTAATTTTTATATTTTCCAATGGCTGAGGTTATATCGGACAGTCTAACCTTATGTAACAGTCTAGCCTTAATCCAAGGTTAATCCTACAAACATTACATCCATGACCTGGATGGAAATCTAACCAATGACCTTTGAGTTTCCAATACAGCTCGTTACTGACCTTGCTATTGAACCCGACTGTATTTACATAAGTGTATTATGAATGAAAATATCAGAATGATAAAATAGGGACATGAAAAAACAAATATAAATACTCGTTGTGGCATTTGTTCATGAAAGGCAACCGAAGCATTAAGAACATGGTGCAGCTATGAGTAAACTGAAGAATATCCCAAACAGCACCGGAGTCATGGAGAGAAATTTCTGTCATTGTCAACGTTTGAACCCGGACCTTAGGGATAGTAGACCAGTAATCTAGCCACCGCAGTTACTCGATTCTATGGACTCCTAAAAGAAAAAGCACATTAAAAGAAGCTTTATTTGATATAGTTGGCAAACTTAAGGACCACTCCGTAGTACCATAGTAGCTGTCTTCAGAAACTTGAGGTATATTGATAAAATTCTTAATTCTTGTTATTTATAATACCTTATCTACATCTGCATAATACCCTGCAATCCACCATAAAGGTGTTTGGCAGCGGGTGAATTCACACAAAAAATGCGTTAAATAATATTATAAATTTACTATAGCAGTACCGGTAAGGTGGTCATTCTCATTAGAACATAGCTCGGAGTATCGAGATGGTATGATAGTCGATGTTGTGTTCCAGTCTCGGAATCGGCATATATATTTCATTGCTATACAAATTTCTAGTGGATTGAGGCTGCGTGGGAAACTTCAAAGACAGTGCTTTGTCCGTTGGTTAGACGATAAACCGTAGACCCTTGTCACCTATCGGTATGAGCTGGCTAAAATCGAGGCAGAGTTTCTCCACCCGTCATGTACTCTTACTTTTAGATCGACATGTATCAACACACATTACCTTCCTTTATACCTCATTTGTGTAGAGTTGTATCTTATTATATTTATGGAATGGTATTTAACTAAATGCTTTATGTAATCAATGTTTGTTATTTATTATCTGAAGAAACCCACTGAATTATACGGAAATATTTATGCATTTGGCCGATAATGCAAACTTCCCATGGCTACGCTGGAAACTGGTTTCACTGGTGTATTTAATTTGCATATGTATAATTTTTTATTTGGCCTGAAGGATTGAGATTGAGTTATACGAAATATAGGGTGTGAATTGAAAATAATTTGGTAGAAATAGTAATTACAGAGCTCTAACATATGAAAAATGGGGCTGGTTTAAGCAATGTCGCCTTGAGTTAAATTTCTAACGGTAAAGTCATGTAAATATTCAAATTGTCAGGGCTATGGAAACTATGACTGATTCATCTTGACTAAAGGGCATGTGCGGGAAGTTAGGTAAATTAAATAGACTAGTGCTTCAAACATACATTCTCAGCCACGTTTCCTCATTATTAACCTATTCACGGGGAGTGACACGATTTATTTGTTATGCATATTGTGTGTATGGTAAAATATAAATGTTAAAGTTTAAATGGAACCAAAACTAGAAAATAATAATCTGTTGTAAAACATTTATATGTCGATTTAAATTGCATCTCTTTTTACATTCTATTTTTGTTTTAAAGACCAAATACAAAGACGGGGGAGCAGCATAACGTCTTGAATAGCGAAATATAGTGTTTATAATTTTTCGAATAATGTTTATCACCATCAACTACGAAGATATTATGGATACTTTTAGCTTTAAGTAAATGCGAACTTATTTCATCAAATTACGAAAGCCTGCTTTTTAAAGGGATACATTATTGAATTCCAAAGAACCTGTTCTTCACACACTGTGAAACAAGATTCATTTTATTAGCTTGTTTTTCAATCTTATCAATTTGATCAATTTAAACCGTACTAAAGCCAAAAAACAAATTCAATACTTTCTACGCCAAACCTAAAATCATTTAATGCCTGATTATAACTGAAATTATAGAGAGTTAATGTTATTTTAATAAATAAAAAATAAACAAATGTTAGGTCGATGAAACAAACTAATGCGTCAAGTACGTGCCAGTGAATATCAAGAAGTTTTAGTTACCCAATGCAAAAAGATGATTAGGATATTTGACGCAGTAATTAACCTTTGTGTGACTAAATAGCAGGTGGCATCTCCTCGACCTTTCGTGCTTTCACCAAGCATAACTGTATCATTTGCTCGTCAAACACTGAGGGTTATAAAACCACTTAGAACATTCTTTATTCTATTGGTCAGCAATCTCATTGGATAAAGGTCTCGCATTAATAAAATTAAAAACTCTGAAGTTACAGAACAATATATGGAATTAAACAGACAAAGCTGTGACACATCTCTCTAGTTTCTGGGTCTTAGCTATAGTAATAGTTATTCGAAGGAGGTTGTCAAAATCTAAAGTCATTCTAATGCACAACCCACTAAGCATTTGTGTTGTTCGGTGAAAACGGGAGGGTATACGCCTCAATCTGGGAGACGAGAGTTTTTCAAGCGTGTTATCAAGTTTCGGAGCCCATAGAGAAATACCGGGAGATGTGGAAACCATTATCTATACCATCCTGTATTCACTCCCTCCTCTCGATTCACTGCTGGTCTCTCTCTTTCCCTTTTCTTAGCCGCATTAGCAGTAGGAGGAAGGCAAACGACAGTTAAGGTTTTCTGCGCTGTTTAGAATGAGCGGATATTTTGGTAGATTTAGTGCTCTTTCAAAGGGTGATAGAAGAGTGCAGGGATGCTTGGCGTCACCTTGTTCTTTAAGAGGGTTACCGGGGTGTCTGCAGTTTAACATCCTATCTGTCCGACGGAGTTTTGAACTCTAACTGATGTTTTCAACGCATTCAATTTAGACCATTAAAACCAATGAAATCTGCCACTACTAAGATTTGAACATGGTCCTAGAGGTTGCAAACCAGTACTCTGGCCAACCACCAAACTCCTATTGATTTCATTGGGAAAATAATTAGCAATTTATCGTGTACAATTACAGCATCAATCTCGTTGTCTTCTTCATACTCTTTAAGTCTTTTAACGCGATGATATTGGAAATAAATTAGTATATGTTTCAAGTTACCCAAAATAACTGGAAAATCTAAGAGTATTAGCGTTGGAAAAGAATTGAATTCATTTTTAAAATTACTGCAAATGTTATTTTTTTCTGAATTTCCACAACCCTGAACCACATTAATGACCGCTAACCTTTTGCGATTTTTTAACGGTTTAGTATTCCATCCAATGCACAGAGTAAGTACTGCAATTAAAATGTCTTTCCCTTGGCATCAAATTGGCATTTCCTTTAGAATGCCGGGATGTTAACGTAAACCTGAAGGGAAGAAGGCACTTGATTTTCTTCTTTTACTGCGCACTCCTCTAATTCTAGTAAGCGTCTCGTCTGCACCCTTGCGATTGGACGTCAGTCGCTTGTTTGTATTAGATGCAAAAGCATTGGTGCAGCAATGTTTTTAGTGTTTTTGCTAATGCGTGAGGAGCTAAAATTTTTATTACTTCCTCATTTTAGCACTTTTCACACCAGATATATCTCATTCTCAATTTATCTTATTATTTTGATTATTCTTTTCTTCAATTTTTGCAACGAATTCCTTAATTCATATCAAAATTAGCCACGATAGATTTTGCTATTTCAAATGCAAATGACTGAAAGACGTAGATCCAGCCATAAAGTTTTACCTTGAGAAGATAACTCGTGGAGAGTCCATGTTTGAACCCAAAATATCTTCTTCTTGCCGATCTTTTATTTGCTGGTGTCACTTCTATCTTTTCCCAGGGTTAGCAGAACATGAATCAAATCTCTTTCCGTAATGTTTCATTGCTTTTTTTTCACATTCCGGGTGTTTTAATTCCAATGACTACACGAATCTCGCTCCATTCTCACTCTACGCCTACCCTATTTCCAGCCTCGAACGTACGTTCACCACTAGTCTTCAGCTATTACTTCAGCCACTCTATCTCCATATATAACGCAATGCCCACTGAATGAACCGTGGTACATCTTCAAAACAGCTATGGAGTTAACGTTGGCCTCAACATTTATTCCATATACCACCCCAGAGGCACACACTGAAGCAAAGATATCTCTTGAAATCAATAAATATTTCAACGATACCATTTTTTCTATTTTTTATTCTTTTTTTTGGAGTTTATATGAGAATGAAATACACATAATTTTTCAATGGGAGGCATGTTTGGTAGCATTAATCTAATCAATGCAATCGAATGCACTGATGCAATTTTATCAAGTTTCTTGATCTACATAGTATTGCATTTGTAAATTTCTTAAGCAATATTACGAGTCTATTGGGCTTGCTTTCTTTATACTAGCTGCATTATTGCTTTTGTGCTTTTTTATGCTAACTTCATCATGTATTCATGTAGATTGATGCAGATTTTCTTTTGGTGTTAGTTTAATGTTTTAAAATGGAAATATTTAATAAAAATATTCCGCATATTGATATCATTATCATTTTTGTGCGTATTATACGCAAATACGGATCATTTTTATGCATCTTTTTCTGAATAAAGTGTTAAGCAAAAAATTCGTGTTCGAGAGTTGTAATTAATAAGGGTTGCTCGAGCGGATGATATTTCCAATCACTTTCTGTCGGTCTGAGACTCAGCCTTGATTATTGGAATATCGAAATCATTCCGCATGAAAATCACAAAATAAAGCAACCTGGAAGATATTGCCATTGGAAACCAATATAAAGACCTATTCAATAGCTTACTAGTGAAAACGTATAATGACGTCCATTTCAAATGGAAAACACTTGTAATTTTGCAAACTCAATATTTTTCAACCGCTAAACCGACCATGGTTTCAGCAAGTAGTGCCATTATCAAGGACCTTGATAATGGTACTACTTGCTGAAACCATGGTCGGTTGAGCCGTTGAAATATATTGAGTGTGGAAATTACAAGCGTTTTCCATTTGAAATGGACGTCATGTATTTCCACAAAGTTCAGCCTGATACACTTTTATTCGTACGTATAACGAGTATTGGAATTCTGGTTTAACCTTACCAAAATCATCGGTATCATATTAAGTGCTTAAACTAGTTGCACTGACAAATAGTAATTGTTTGTTATTGAAACTATATCAGAGGTTAAAGGAGTGAGATCTTTACGTGAATATTTGCTTTAAATGCCAGTAGTAAAGGCTAGTAAGATAAATAGTAGAATCTATTTTTAAAATTCGTAAAAGAAACAAAAAAAGTGGGAAAACACGCAATGAAAGCGCCAAAGGTGTAATAACCGTAGGGCGATTTACTGACACCTCTGCGATGAAATTTGGTTGTGATTTTTTATTTTTATATATGTTAAATGCATATGCAGTCTCGATAACATGCCGTATAAAACTCAATGATTTGTATGGAGTAGGCGGGGGTCTTATGGGGCGGGTGGGTCTTATCATTCCCACGCAACCACATTTTGCCATCTTTGTAACCCTTAAGCTAGCTTATCAATGTCTCCTTCAGTGTATTATAATCTCCTTGGTTACAGCAATAGTCTAGTCGCTATACCCCTCTACCCGCCTGGTTTATTTCTATAACGTGATCTCGAGACGTTTTACATCCATCCCTCCATTGATGAGAGGAGGATAAAAGCTGGGGCAAGTACTACCCTTACATGTGCGTCATAATCCTAAACTTGGAATAATAATAACTTTACCGAAAGACGCCAGCTGTTAAAAGGTTTAACGTAACATCCGAGCTTGAACCGACCTAAAATTAAATTTGAAGTCCACTCTATACAAAATTGTAACACAGGCTGGAAAGTATTAGAATAAATATATCAGGACTTAGATTTGAACTCATCTCAAATATGTATTCATCTCCTCCAAAGACATAGGTGTTCAGTTACCTGCTCCGGTAACCTAAAAGTTAGTTTCCGGTAATTTTCTGCTTTCATTGTTTATTTCGTCACCATAGAAACGTACAAAATCTTTTTTTTTTTAAAGTAGGTTTTTTATGTTTTATGCTCCACAAATTTTCAAGAAGTAAAAACTTGATAGAAGAAGAGCTTCTTCATTGAATAGGTAACATCAAAACGCACTTCCTCGTCTATAATTCACTCTCGTAAATACCGCAGTCTTTAATGTTAAGGAAATATCAATATTAAATAACTCATTTTCATGAGCTGAAACTTTCACTTTTGTTGCTGTTGACCAACTTTTGTCTCTCTCGGTTTTGTTTGACCTTTCTAAATGTTGAAAGCTATTAATGACTGTTTATAATTCCTCTTTTTTACTACTACTACCCTTTTAAAATGTATTGAATTTAAAGTTACAATTTTATTTCAGAAGATCTTGCAAAAAATCACGGATTTCGGTTTTTTTCTGTCACTTTCAGTGGTGAGATTTTGCTGCTGCAATGCATAGCAGTATTTGCGCACAGCAAAATAAGATGAGTGACATTTCGTATTCATCTCTCTTATTCAACTCTTGCGGGCTGTGTGCAAAAAAAAATGTGTACTGTCTAAAGAGAGTGTTTTTGTGCTTTTTTTATAGATTGCGTATTAATGAGATTACCTTCTTAAAAATTACCTCCGATAATTATGGTGGAAAGAGCTGCGCCACAAAATTTATAATTACTATATATTTTGTTCATGCAGTGCTCTGTTTTGGAAGGGAGAAAACAAGAAAATACAAAGAATTTTTGATTACATAGCCTTCCCTCCCGTTACCCAGCAACGTTATTTTACGGTAGCTAAAGTATCATTAGCATGAATATGTTTTCCGTTTATGGACACCTTCCGTTAATGTGCCTTCATCTGCGGATTTTCCTATCTCCTGAATAATGGTTGTTTTTACTAATGCTGTTCCATTTACTTTGAAATAGCTTACATTAGTCATCAAGCCACTAGGGCACGTAAAAATATTTCTGAGGGAAGTTATTCTATGTGTTCTCCATAAAAATTGCAGCCTGTTTAAGTAGGCTGCATTTTAATTTAAAAGAAATTATTTTCTGTAGAGAATATCATTTTTTGTATTTTTGCCAGTAGTTACTCACTCAGTAGTCTGATACAATACCATTAACGTATTTAAAAAATAGAAAACGTGTATTTAGGATCAGCTGATTTGCACTGCTTAATAGCTGGTGGGCATTAAGAACACTTTTAGGTAAAACGGAATTCTACTTGTCTTGTATGAACTGAAATTCTTTGCTGCCAGTGTAGGAAGGCTTGATAAGATAGTGGGGCAAAAACCTTATTTCACGAATGGCCCCAATACCGAAGGTCTCCTCTTCGTCTGGGATTTAGAGGAAGCAAAGCTTGGGAGGTATTACCCGTGATTTCTAATTCCCCGCTAATTAGGCATCCCACTTCTAATTACCTTGCCTGTCATCTGCGACGGCCTACTTCTCTATACCTTACCCTATCCAACTTCAAGGTGTCACTTAGAGTCAGATAATAGAATCACTATTGCGTTTCACGTGATTGGGAAATGAGATTATATTAATACATATTTTGAGATACTAGCTAAAAGTTAAAAGAGCATTGAATTAGTGTATTAGGCTAGATGATCCATGACAGAATCTAAAGACTTAAATGTACATAAGCTGTTTTAAGGACAATGGACAGAACTTCTCCTATTATCCTGGAAAAGGGACATGAAAATGTACTAATATACCTTTTAAAAACTTTGATTTTAAGGAAATGACAGTTTTCATTTTTAAATGTTGATGTTAAAAATACATCTCATTACAATTATATAAAAATAAAATAAAGAAGATATTGCGTGAGAAGACAAGTTTCGATATATATTTACACGTTTCTGAAACCTTGATTCTCCTATTATTAAATCATATAGTCCATCATTGGCATAATGAATTATCTGAAGTGCAGTTTAAGCCAATGGTAGAGCTCTTGTTTTAGATGTTCGACTGTATCTGTGAAAATATGTTGAGATAGAGTCATTTTAAATAAACTTCTGTGGTCTCTATGATGAAAAATTAACTATGGTTTAGAGTGGAGTATAGAGTATATATCAAATTAACCGTCGTTTTTCTTGGGAAACGCAATCAATCAGGTCTCGCTGAAATGTACAAATGAAATTGTCACAGGTTAGAACGAGGTTCCTAGAAAAACCTTGCCCTCTGAAGTGAGAGAAGATGAATCCAAAATAGAACTGCGGCAAGAATGAAACCTTCCAGAAAATATCCATCATAATATGGAGAAATCATTTTTTTGTAATAAAACAAAATAGCTCTTTTTCCACAAATTTTATGTCGGTACGACGCGTTTCAACCGCTAGGTCATCATTAGGTACATACTATAATGCTTAGGTATGCACCTGATGATGGCCTAACGGTTGAAACGCATCGAACCGACATAAAAATTGTGGAAAAAGTGCTATCTATGTTTTATTACAAACATGTATATTTTCCACTACATCTCGCCTGCCTCAGTCAATTTTAAATCATATTTACTTGACGTTTTTGGCTCAAAAAACCAATGCAATACTAAAAATGTGCAATCCAACACTTTCTTGGGAGTATTGAAGAAAATATCTAAAGTTTTGTTCTGATGTGGATGAAAAATTATTTTAAGATTCTGTCATACCAAGTGAGAAGGTTGATAGTTAGCTCAATATCGTTAACCTATTCTTGCATGTACTATCTATAGGTATTCAAATACCTTATTGAAGATCATTGACTCCAGCTGAGAAAGTTACACCCGATTATAATTATTTGGTAATTATTTAGCTTAACGGTAGTTTACTGTTATGCATAGGAAATTTTTGTCATTCTTGCAGATATAAACTGTTGACACAAGTTATATTAATCTTCTCCGTATTTTGTGAAGAACTTGACTAATATTTTCCATAACCATCTTTCGTTGTTACTCCCCCACTACTTTTGACGTCATTATCTAAGCTGAATCATCTTTAAATAAAGACAAGAAATGGATAAGTTGTCTGGTGTTGTTTGGTCGTTAAGAGAAACACCAATTTTCGCCAACGTTTCGCCTCTTTATTGCGGCTTCATCAGGGCTATTTTATGCACAATGTAAGTTTTTACATTTTCATTAATTTTTTACAGACTTAGATCAAAATTTAAAGAGAGGAAAAAAATGATTAAAGAGCAATCTTGTTACATACCTTTTGGTGATCCATTTCTACATAAACAAAGTGGTCGATAACATACTTCATTATCTATATATATAAAAATGAATGTATGTGTGTGTGTGTGTGTGTCCTTTATGCATTACTACACCATTCATCGGATCGCCATGAAACTTTGGGAAGTTGTTGAGTACATTCCCGAAAAGAGGACTACGAAATCGATATTTCAATATCGATACTTTATCGATATAATATCGCTAAAGTATCGATTAATTGATACATTATTGATACAAAATTGAGGTGAAATTATTTAGTTTTTTAAAAGAAATGTATCGTTGCAATATCGATACTGTATCGAATGTATATAATGTGTTTGTCCTTTATGCATTACTACACCATTCATCGGATCGCCATGAAACTTTGGAAAGTTATTGAGTACGCTCCGCGAAGGTTTCTACAAAATCGATAATTCAATGTCGATACTGTATCGATATAATATCGATAAAATATGGATACATCGATACATTGTTGATACGAAATTAAGGTGAAATTATTTAGGTGTTTTTATCAAAGTTTTATAAAGTTTCATTACAATATTGATACTGTATCGATACAATATTGATAACTTCATGCATTACATTCATCCAATTTCCATGAAGCTTTGGTTAGTTGTTTTGTTCACTCCATGAAGGTTTGTACAATATCGAGAATACAATATCGACACTGGAGACGGGATGTGCATCCCACTGAACTTGCAATTCATTGAAACACTCTCGTGCAACATATTCAAATCATCCGGCATGGGACAAATATTTCAGAAATGCCAACTTATTGCTTGGGATGAATGCACAATGGTGCACAAAGCATCGCTCGAGGCTCTGGATCGATCATTGCAAGATTTCCGTTGAATCCTGAATCCATTTGAGAACGCATTTATATTGCTTGCACGACATTTCAGGCAAACATTACCTGTAATTCCTCTATTGACACTAGCGGATGAAATAAATGCTTGCCTGAAATATTCTACTTTGTGACGACATGTAAAGACGTTAAAATTATATACAAATATGCGTTTCAGCTGCAAAACAATCGATCAGCTGAGATATATTGTATACCCATAAGAATTGTGAAATTAAACATACTATAAACGTGCGCTTTCCATTTAACCAGATTGAGCCACAGCAACGCGTGGCCGGGTCAGCTTGTAAGAAATAAAGACAAGTTTCACTTTATTTTACTGCACGAGGTGCATTTTTCATTTTCTCCATGTTACCAGGACTGTTCTCTTAGTATTGGTTTTACCCATAGTCTACTATCTATCTGCGTATTCGTGGCCATACGATTCAGAGGATGGACCCCTAACCTTCCCCGCTTCTCTCGTGCGCTGCCAGTTATACATCTGTCTTCATCATTCCGTCCCCTCGCCCCAATAATCCCATTCATTCGCCGCGCTTCCAAATGTTCATAACTGCTCTCGCGCGTGCATTAAACGGGGCGTGCGATGCGGTTGGCAGCCGATTGACGGAGTCCGCAGGGCGAGCTGGTCCACACCGACGGTTGAACGACGGCGGGAAAGGATGAAAAGAGGGGAGACATGGATGCAAATGTGGTGCGGGAGCGGAAATAATGAAGCCGCTGATGAAGCTGTTGGCGCGATTGGTTTTCGAGGTTCGGAGAAACTCTTGCGGTGGACTCGGTGAAAAACAAACAATGGAGCGCTCAAAATGACACACTCCACCCACACTCGAATGAGAGATCAGGGAGCGCGATGACAAAAATCACTAAGGCAGAAAATGTGCGGGTTTACCGAGTAATATTTCGATACTCTTCGGCCGTTTAAAAGCGGGTCGTATCTCGGTGACCTATTACCGAGGGCATGTAACAAAAAGACTTTTTAATTCAATATGTTTGTCGCTTTGACGACGGAAAAATAATGCTTTTCCCAGAGATAGCCGATTTTTCCAATAGATGAAAAGAGTGGGGACGTAGGAAAAGGAGAAAAATCTATTCTCAGCTTTCAGATTTAGAGAAAAGATTCTTTTTGCAATGCATATTTCGTTGTCGATGTCTCCTTCACTTACGTTTGTTCCTCGCAAAATATAAATACTGACGAAGAGGTACTAAGGAGAGTGAAAGAAAAGAAAATTCACAAAAGCAGAAATTCCACAGAGAAAAATATCATTTTCCTAGACCGGGACTCCCACCGAGAGCACCTGATTTACCACCAGGTGCTGTGACCAAGACGTTCTCTTTCCTTGTGGATATTTAGTGGACAAAGCCACCTGGACGGAAAACAGTGGATCCAGGTTCGAGTCCCGGTGAAGGCAGATGATTTTTTTTTCATTGTGGAATTTTCTGATGTGTAATTTAAGCAGGTTGCCCTTTAGGTTATACGGCAAGTTCTCGACCCTTCAGATTTCGGAAAGAGAATTGTTTTGGAAACCTTAAAGTAAAAGACGAAATAACTTAATCGGCCACATTTTGAGGCAGTATGGTATATGAAGACAACCGTCGAGGAACAGGGAAACTGGAAGAATCCAAAAGTGAGACCTTACATGAAATATATATCGCAATTCGTGAGAAGAATTATATAAGTACAAAGAGGTTAGCTAATGGGAAAATTGGCTGAAGAGCTGTCTCAAACGAGTCTTAAGGCCGTATCATACTAGCGGTTGCCGGTTGCGGTTGTAAAGTCGACCAATCAGCGCCTACCAGCTCTTAATGGTTGGATTAAAGTAGCGCGTCTATTTCCAACCTCACGGTTGCGCAAACGTGGTCAATAGGAGCTCGTCTCGCGGTCACGTGCTGTTTGTGTTTACATTTCATGATAATTTCATTGTTACCATTCTACTACGTCCTAAACCTTAAAAATATTCAGAACAAAATTTAAACAGCATTTAACTCTCTTGTATTCTCTATTTTTTGTGAAAGATATATTATAATAGCATGCGTTTTATCGAGGTGAGATTAAATGCACTTAATTCATTTGTATCTTGTATTTGAGGCATAAGTCCTGCATTTGAGGCAGCATAGGAACAAAATGTAAACTGAAACAGCACGTGACCGTGAGGCGAGATCCTATTGGCTACGATTGTACAACCGGCCGGTTATATAAGCGGTCAGTGTGATTGGAACTGTTTTCACCAACCGTAACAGCAACGACAACTGTAACTGGCAACCGCTAGTGTGATACCTATGTCATTTAGGATTGTTGGCTCATGGTGGTGATGAAGTACTCTGGAAATAATAGTGTCAGTAGCTATTCTGGAGAGACAACCGACAGCTATGGCCAGCTACGTTATGAATTATACGTGGGCAGGGTTTGGAATTTTTCAATTAAAAACAGGGAGGTTGAAGTCAAACTCGACGTTGGCATCGGCCTACTCGTAATGGATGACACAAAAGGGCCACGGTTAGACGTTTCATTCGTCAGGCGGAGTACTGAACATTAAAGAGTTCTCTTCATCCGGCACGCAAATGGAGTCAATTAGGATTCCAGAGGAAAATCTGTCACAGCCTGGACTCAAACATTGGCCTACGGGATGTCGTGCTTCCCCAAGCCAAAGAGATCCCCATATATTGATTGCGAGGCATTCTATGAATCAGGAATGCACGTCAAATAGGTAGAGCAGAAGAAGAAAAGGTAGAAATTACCATCTGAAATAGAGTGAAAATGAAATAATTTTTTGATAAACAATTTATATTGAACAAGGTGATTAAACCTAAAGTCAACAGAGGAAAAGGTCCCTCTGTGCGTCTAACTTAAATGCACATACTTATAGAATTGAACCGCGTAACGGATGAACGGTTTTATATCTTATGAGAGATTTTAATTACTTAAAACATGTATCTACGTTTACAATGAAATCGTGATAAGTGCATCGATTATTGATTAATTTGTTGAGTTTATTTTGCTGCAGACTTAATAGTGTAGCATGAAGTCCGAAGAGAAATGAGTCATAGTTGTCACACTATAATTTCACCCAGTTTGGCCTCTGTTAAAAATTGTGGTAAAAATGTTCTACCTTTCCTTATGATACATGATATTATTTTTAATTTCAGGTTCAGTGACTTCAAATGTCCAAAATCTTTTTTTAACTTATTTCAGCTATATTTCCTTGTACCTCTTCCTTTTTTCCCTAATGATCTCCTGCCATTCTTCTTGTCTGTCTTTTTCCCTTTTTTGCATCTTTCACATTTATTTAATTTTATGGAACTGTATTGTAAACTTCAAAATATGTCTTTAGTTAATCAGGATATCCAGTCGTCCATTCGAATATAAATATTTTTCCCTGTTTTTCCATATTATGTTCAATAAGGAAGATCAAACCAATTTATTTTCAACGCACATAAGCTCCATCCAATGGCATTCATGAAGTTTATTCCCTCATTCCTTCTCATTTTCTGCGCGGTGTAATTTTTATCCTCTCTCCTTTTTCTGCTGCATTTTCTGCATTCCTATGCTCTCACATCCTTCTCTTCAGAAATTCATTAAAGTACCGAGTTTCCATTTCACTATAAAATATTCTTACTCGTTCCCGATGTGGAAAACGGGTTATTATTATCATGGAATACCAATCCTCGTGCAAAGCACGTGCACCCACTCACTCTCAGCCGGTATTAGCCGAGAGAATTCCACTCCGTTGAACAGGAAAGCACCGTGTCCGCTAATGAGACGGGAATCGCTTCGTGGCTTGATTGCCTCCAGCACGAAGTTTGCGGGCGCTATTGCAACGGGTATTTATTAAAGAGACCGTGGGTTCTCTGAAATTAATTCGAAAAACATTTAATAAAGGTTTTTATATCATTTTGATAAATATTTTTATTTTTTATTTCGATGTCAGTGACTTCAATCGTCCAAAGTTTTCAACTTTTTTTAGTTTACCATGCTCGAATATGCACTCTTCGATTCCAAAGTTACAATATTAATTATTTATGCCTAATTTGCTGTGAGGGCATGTCTTTCTTTAGTGATGCATAGTTCTTTAAATGGCAAATGCATAAAATGCATTTATAATTGTACTGCCATAGATTTTTAATTTGTTAGTTTTCTACCTTTAATAATAGGTTTTAATAAATGTTCTCGTCTTTGCTTGTCGGTTCCCGAGTTACATATTTCCCATTCTGTTTCTCTCTTAGATTGGTAGAATATATATCTTCGCATGATCCAAAGTGCCTATTAGTTTTAACCTTTTAACTTGCTTATCCTCGTTCAATTTACGTAAATATAAAAAATCGCTGTTTTGGTATTGTATTCCAGCGGCATGTTACCCACCCATGTAGATCACATGCCAAAAAGTGCAGAGAGGTGAAATTTGAGTAGTTGCGAGTATTTGAGCTTACTCTCATGCTAATAACAACTCGTAAACCTAATAATAGCTTTCTATTTTTTCTCTTCATATTGTCATAATAGTAATAATACTTCAGCGTACAAATTATTGAACTCAATCAGTTGAAGGCCATTCACTATAATGGATAATGTATCCTTATATACAGGGTTAGCCTATGTGTGTTTTGACAGTGATTGAGTGGGATTTCATCATTTCCTCAAGCCATTCATTTTTACCATTTTAATTTTCATGTTATATCTTGATTCATTATTTCTACCGCATTTATTATCTAAAATGCATGTCACTCATTAACCTGTTAAGAGGCATTCTTTACTTTATTATTCACAAGCTGACCCGGCCACGCGTTGCTGTGGCTCAATCTGGTTAAATGGAAAGCGCACGTTTATAGTATGTTTAATTTCACAATTCTTATGGGTATACAATATATCTCAGCTGACCGATTGTTTTGCAACTGGACACGCATATTAGTATATAATTTTAACGTCTTTACATGTCGTCACAAAGTAGAATATTTCAGGCAAGCATTTATTTCATCCGCTAGTGTCAATCGAGGAATTACAGGTAATGTTTGCCTGAAATGTCGTGCAAGCAATATTAATGCGTTCTCAAATGGTCTCAGGATTCAACGGAAATCTTGCAATGATCGATCCAGAGCCTCGAGCGATGCTTTGTGCACCATTGTGCATTCATCCCAAGCAATAAGTTGGCATTTCTGAAATATTTGTCCCATGCCGGATGATTTGAATATGTTGCACGTGAGTGTTTCAATGAATTGCAAGTTCAATGGGATGCACATCCCGTCTCCAGTGTCGATATTGTATTCTCGATATTGTACAAACGTTCATGGAGTGAACAAAACAACTAACCAAAGCTTCATGGAAATTGGATGAATGTTGTGGTAATGCATGAAGTTATCAATATTGTATCGATACAGTATCGATATTGTAATGATACTTTATAAAACTTTGATAAAAAACACCAAAATATTTTCACCTCAATTTTGTATCAACAATGTATCGATGTATCCATATTTTATCGATATTATATCGATACAGTATCGCCATTGAATTATCGATTTTGTAGAAACCTTCGCGGAGCGTACTCAATAACTTTCCATAGTTTCATGGCGATCCGATGAATGGTGTAGTAATGCATAAAGGACAAACACATTATATACATTTGATACAGTATCGATATTGCAACGATACATTCCTTTTAAAAAACTAAATAATTTCACATCAATTTTGTATCAATAATGTATCGATTTATCGATACTTTAGCGATATTATATCAATAAAGTATCGATATTGAAATATCGATTCCGTAGTCCTCTTTTCGGGAAAGTACTCAACAACTTCCCAAAGTTTCATGGCGATCCGATGAATGGTGTAGTAATGCATAAAGGACACACACACACACACACATACATTCATTTTTATATATATAGATTAGAGAGTCACTCTCCATGCACTTGAAAAAGAGAATATTACGAGGGTCGTTCAATAAGTCCTTAGAAAATCCAAGAGATTGCGCTCGTAGATTGGAAAATGAATTTTTCCCAGTAAGCAGCACTCCTAACTAGTCAGATGTTAGTGTTTCAGCTGTATCAATCACTTAGTTTCATTGTTGTTGTTGATTGTAGTCAACAACTTTTGCTTATTTATAAAAATGGAAAAAATCGAATTTCGCGCGGTGATAAAACATTTTTATTTAAATGG
This sequence comes from Platycnemis pennipes, assembly GCA_933228895.1. NCBI lineage: Eukaryota > Metazoa > Arthropoda > Insecta > Odonata > Platycnemididae > Platycnemis > Platycnemis pennipes. The sequence continues at coordinate 37,805,754 of OW121851.1, forward strand.
GTTAACGCCGAAAGAAATCAAAGCTGAGTTGGACGAAGTTTATGGCACATTTGTGTCTATGTTTGCAACTGTTTACAATTGGGTGAATGAGTTTGAACGTGTCCGTACATCCACAAAATATGAACAACGTTCCGGACGCCCTGTGGAAGTGTCTACCCCCAAAATGATTGACAAAACCCACGATATTGTTTTAAGTGATCGACAAATCAAAGTGCGAGAAATAGTTGAGTCCTCAGGCATATCGCAAAGCACAGTCGCTTCAATTTTGCACGAAAAATTAGGTGTGAAAAAAATCTCGGCAAGATGGGTGCCGCGTTCGCTCACAGTGGAGAATAAACGGAATCGTGTGGTCGACTCTGACGCTGTTTTGGCGCTTTTCCGTCGCAATTCTGAAGAGTTTCTGCGTCGATACATAACTGTTGATGAAACGTGGATACATTACTACACTCCAGAGACAAAAAACAGTCAAAACAATGGATTTTCAATGGCGAACGTGCTCCGAAGAGGGCAAAGATGGTGAAATCGGCCGGCAAGGTTATGGACACGGTCTTTTGGGATGCACGCGTAATCATCTACTTCGATTACTTGGAAAAGGGTAAAGCGATAACAGGAGAGAGTATCATGCGTAGTCATTGGACCGGCTGAGCGAAGAAATCAAGGAAAACGTCCTCATTTGAAACGGACAAAGATCCTCTTTCATCAAGACAATGCACGGTTGCACACCTGCGCAGTTGCGATGGTCAAAATTACGGAATTGAAGTTCCAATTATTACAACATCCACCGTATTCACCAGATTTGGCCCCCAGTGACTTTTTCTTATTTCCTAACTTGAATAAATGGCTTGGCGGACAAAGGTTTACGTCTAACGAAGAGGTCATCGCCCAAAGCAACCCTATTCTGAGGAGCTTCCGAAATCCTACTGTTTGGAGGGCTTAAAAATTTGGAATAACGCTTAGAAAAATATATGAAACTGAAGGGAGATTATGTTGAAAAATTAAAAGAAATCTACCCAAAAAAATTTTTTTTCCTACTATTTTCTAAAGACTTATTGAACGACCCTCGTATTGGAGACTAATAATGTGCAGGCAAGAAATGGGAAAGATTGGAAGGATAAGGGGAACAAAGGTGGAATGATCCTTGTAAGGAGAAAAAATAAAACTGAATGAGGAGTCTCCAAGAAGTTAGTAAGATTGGACGGAGGGGCTTCAATAATATACTAGGTTATGGAAGTCTTTGTATGGGAGAATAAAGGATAAGAGGATGAGTTAAAGAAATTAATTTATAAGCATCGTCGAGAAGTGGGATCAATGATAGATGATCAAGATTGAGGCAGAATTAATAAAAATCTTTCCCTTGTTTCGCTATTGTCGAAAATGTCGCATCAAGTACATCATTAATCTTCGAGAAACATTCATGCATATTCCCCATTGCACGATGTATGAACATGATCGTCAAAGGCAGTCACAGCCTTTATATCTGCAGTTACAATTATGAGTGCTAGTGACTAAGACTTTTAAATGCTGTCTCCAATGGACAAATAGCGTAAATCTTGCATTCTTCTCGAGTTGTTCAAAATCACGTGGCTGTAATGAGGTCAGGACATAACCGAGGAAGTAATGAGTGACGAGTGCGAGGTGACCATGCTCTTTTTCTTCCTTCCGCTGAAGGGAGACGAGATTGTGAGACGCCCATTGCACTCTGTCTATCGATCTGTGGGAGAGAGAAAGGAATAAACCCCTCAGGGTTGGCCTTAGATAAGTAGGAAGGAGGGTCGAGACCCAGAAAGAGGTAGCTGAGAGGAATTAGCTCGGAACCCAGAGGCAAACTGAGCAATATGCTTACTTGCTTCAACAACTGGAAAATAATTTGATTGCAGTAAGCCTTAAGTATAGTAGTAAAGCAAAATTATCATTCTGTAACTCCACGTTTGGTAGTGTAACTATCAGTTTTTAAATAATAATGATGAAGTTAAATGGGTGTTGCCTACAACAAAAGAAGACGCTCAATGATGAGTGGAAGAAAAGAGACGCTGGATGAACATTAAAAAAGAAGGCTCGAAAACATTATCTGGCATATATGTATGCACTTTTGGTAAGAATTCCAAAAGGAAATCAACGGGGTCGTCAACCATATTTTTGCCGAATCTGATAGAGTTTTTAAAATAAAAAGACCCGTATTTTACCGGTCTTCGATCCGTCAAGTAGCAGGTACTAGTGTTATAAGTAGAGAAAACTGATGTTTTTAACCCTTTCGGAAAAGTAGGCGTGCAAAGGACATGTGCGTCATCCACTGCGTCCAATCACAACTGAGACTGCGAAGCTCTTTCACCTTATCAAAATGGGGGACACACAGCTGACTCCGCCAATGGGAGTGGTTGCGACGGAATCTGTTTGAGTAGACCAACCGCCCCCACCTCCGCTCCCCTCTTCCTCAATATAGTCAAGGATGGTAGGTGGATGACGTAGTTATCCTTAACGCAACTGAATGGGTTGGAGTCAAGTTTTGCTTATTTTAATTTTTGATTTATGTATGATTGGCTTTGTTACAGGATTAATTTTTTCACTAAAATTCATATTTTTGTTTCCATCTAATGATTTCTTGTACAAAATAGTGATTTTGGTTCAGAGTAAACGCCACCATTCTCCTCATCTTTCTTCAAACATACTATTAATGGTGGTGGAGAAATACATTTTTTAATTTTAGCAAAGAATCAAGATCATAGTTAAGTGTTACGTAACAATAATGTACCATGATTACACATAATCATCATAATTTATTACCAATGGCAATATTGGTTCGTCGAAGTTCTCCATTTCATTATTCAATCGGATGCGTCTTTATAGAACCTCAGTTATTCATTTTACACCTTTCACTTCTTGTTTCATACAGCTCTGACAAATCTTTCTTCGGCTATTATTTACATTTAATTTTTCTCCGACAATTACCTTCATTTCTCAGTATGTATTTATAGAAAAGCGTGCGATATATCTTCACACATGTAATTTGCTTATGAAATGAAAATGACAGGGAAAACGAAATTATTTGGAAGATCGATTGAATGGAATGTGGGTCAATAAGATACTGAAACACAATTGTGGTGAAGTAAATACCCAAACAAACAGTGCGTCATGACTAGCCGTTATAGTATATCATCGTTATGACTGTGATTGAAGTAAAAACTATTCTGTTTTATTAGTTTATTTGGGGATTACACAAAAATTAAGGTATTAGTTACTAACTAACGACATATTTTTGAAACTTGACTTATTTAGGGAGAATATCGGGGTATTGGGTCTATGTTACTCTTATTTATTTAAAAAAATTCAAGCAATGTTAATAAAGTGAAGAAAGGAATGATGCTTGTTACCCATTCCCTAAGAATAAATATTTTCACTAATGATTTGATGCAAAGATCAGTTACTGACAAATGAAAAAAAAATTCACATTTTGGATTGAATAACAATACAATACGGCAAAATCGATCATCCTTTGATGTTACCGTACTCCTCCTCCTCCGTCCTCCGTAGGTTGTGAATCTGAGACCCCTTCGTTATTTTTTCCCAGGAAGTTCTCTGGTTTCTCTGTTTTAAAAATAGACCCGTAGCCATTTGGTAACATTACCTTAATATTCAATGGCAAAAATATAAGTTGGATGCAAGAAGCAATCATGGTATCAGTATAAACTTGATCTGATTACAAATGGTTTCCACCTCTATTGATTCAAACGGAAATAAATATTCTCATTCTTGCGGTATTACGGGAACTCATTAGAAAGGCTCTTGCTTTAGTAGCTCATAAGTGCTGATATTTGAATTGGAAATCGATATCAGTAGGAGATGCAGTATTTTTGGCCATATTATGGAAATGCTTCCCTGCTTTGCGAAATATTTCAGTAAATTTATTTTGCGTAAAACACGGGGTAAGACAATATCTATTGAAAAGATATGCGAATAAGAATCACAAAAAGAGCTTACTGGTTGAATAAGAATTACAAAAGCAGCTTGCTGGTTGCTATAACCGCTAGAGTCATGTGGTGTTATTTGAGAAGGTTCAACCCACTAGAGCGACTTTACTGACGTTGAGAATTTTTGTCTATAAAAAGTAGGAAAAATGTGAAAATTTCAAAATTAAATCCATTACTCATCTTAAGTAACAGCATGCGAGGCCTACTCAAAGGTTATTTCAGCCTGATATAAATACTGAAGCAGGAGAAAATCCCGTGGGATGTTTTGTCTACTGTTTTTTCGCCAATTTTGTTACAAATTGGCGGCGGAAGAACCGTGGGAAGATGTTTGAAGGGGGCACTTCTGGATTGGCGTGGGGAATTGGCTGTTTTCGGCGTGCCTGAGAGAATGGGAAACGTGGGGATGGAAGTGGAGAGATAGAGGGAGTTGACGAGTCGGAGTGACTGCTGTGTTTATGCCTTTGGTCCTCAGCTAGTCTTCCGCGCAGTCTTTTGTCTCCGCCTGTGACGGACGTGAGTGGAGTGGCGGCGGGTGTGATCCTCGAAAGCTTCACCTCAACAGTGTTTGCTCCCCTCTTCCATGAGACGGCGTCGGTCCCAAGGACGAGAGGCCCTCCTTCCTCTTCAGGCCCCCTTCTTCCGCGGCTCCAGATGCCGTCCTCCCTCTGCGGCCTCGAAGAGGAGCTCCTCTTTACCCCGAAGGCACGAGGGTCCTTGCGGCTATGGGCACTGAACGGAGACGGCTTCGACTGAGGGAAGATGAGTGTCGGGAGTGGAGAAGGATTCCAAACCGTTGATGCCTCTCCTCGTTATATTTTAGCGTACGTTGGCGATCGGTGACAAATTCAATGGGCTATCACTTCGGCGGTAAATATTATGGGATTATTCGGGTGTGCACGGGTTTGAATTCACTGAGGACGAAATTGTCGGTAGCCAGATAACTTTAGAAACTATCACTCAAAAACAAGGAATCCCATCCTAAAAAACAGAACACATTCTTCTACATTGATAATTATCATCATACACCAACAATCTCGAGGGGGTCGGGTGGGTGTAGAGGTTAAAGCTCTGGACTCTCACCCAGGGGGCCCGAGGGTCTGAAGATGGTCCGAATCCTGGCAGTGAGAGTTATTTTTCATTGGTAATCCTACTTGAGCGCTTTGTGGATAGTATTTGAGTTCAGTACTCCGTCCGTCAAATAGGACGTTAAGCTATAGACCCCTTGTTTCCTTAGCTTCAACTTGGTTTTCTACACTTTTCCATCTCCATCTTTCTAATTGTTCTCCCGGTCCGAAGTGCCTATAAGTGCGGGTTCAAGCTTGAAAACCACAGATAAATAGATTGATTTGTTGCGTATCTCCACTAGATTGCTCTCTCCTCTTTCTCCTTCATTATTTACACAATTCTTTTTTATTAGATCCTTCATTCACACTTCGTTTGCATCATTTGGGGCTTTCCTTTGACATTTTGTCCATTCCCTTTTCCATTTAAGGTTACCTTCATTAGCCTTTCAAAAATCAAAGTATGACATCTTCTCGTTAAAATGTGTTCCAAACTTCTCTTTATCCCACTATTCTTTGGAGTTTAGTCTTTCTTACTCCATCGATCCATTTTAGCATCAATATTATTCAGCTAAAACCACATTTCATTGCTTTTTACTTGTTTTCCTGTGGCTATAATTATCCATGCCTCACTGTTGTAATGGAGCATGCTTCATGCATAAATAATAAAGAGTTTAGAGCAATGATAGAACGCAGTATAGGTACTCCAACTACTAAGGATATATCTTACCGTCTAATATTAACATAAACTCGCTCCGAAGCAAATACATACCGGAGGTGGGATACAAACCCGCGACCATTAGAAAACCTGGCCAGCACGCTCATTTGAATATTTGAAAAAAATTAATTACTAATTGGCTATTCCTATACTTTATTATTTCTTTGGTTCATCACTCTGCAGTTGTCGTAATAACATTACGTTTATTATCTGATAGTTCTTTGGCACCAGCCTTATTCAGTTTGCCCCATTTATGAAAAATATTTGACCGCACTTGAAGTGATTTTTGCCATTTATTTATGCCTAACTTTATTGAAGAACTTTAGTTTATCACTAACATTGACTGTTAATCAAATCACCGTACATGACTATCGTATAGATAAATAAAGGTTAATGTCATGGTAAGCCACCTCATTATTGGCAGTGTACTTTCAATTCTTTCTTTAAATATTTTTGGAAAGTCGAGTCTCTCATATAACGATAATATATTTGTGGACCGATAAGTTCATATCTTCCCTAAAGAGTTCTCTTCCTCAGTTCTTGACCACAAACTCCTTCCGTACCCCTGACCTATGTTCTCCACCGAAGTTCCTTGTTTGACCCACTCCCCATCTCAGTAGGCTTCACTCGGAGGAGTGTTTGAATAAAGCAAGGATTACGAAGATTTGTAAAGATAGTGTAATCAATTCCAAATTAGGAATCTAACGTTAATACCATCCAATTCAATAACGAGAAGTTGAGTAGTTATTAGTGGTATTCCTTAAAAAAAAGAATATCTAGGTATGCACTTTTAAACATATTTTTTAGAGACCAGTTGGGAAGAATTACAAATCGATGGTTACATACTTAAATATGGCCATATCATTAGGACCACTTTTTCCTACATAAGTGACTTTTTGGTGCTTCGGACCATTCTAAGTATCCAAATAAGGATGGTAGTCTCTCTACCCTCATATATAACTTCTTAAAAGATTCGCGATATTGATTTTTTTAGCTGAGAAAAATCATTACAAAACTATCGATGAGCCATTACGAGAAAATTGCATGAATGCTGTATCTCTAAGAAGATAAAATATAGTTTTCAGCTTAATGAATTCCTTAGTCTTGAGGACGAAGTTGTTATCCAGAATCTGATATCCTGTCTCTCCACCTTTCCTTAATTAGCTATTTCGCTTCAATGCTTCTTCCATCCCATACATTTTTCCTCCCTTTTCCCAGTATATCTACCTTTTTAGCTTTTGCCATCCTCGCTTATTTCTCGGCCAAAATATTGCTCTCAAAACTTTTTGATCACATATTTAATAATTTATATTATTACCGTATATTATGCCTGCATACTTACTCGGTAATTTTAAGATATTCAAAATTTTAATAAAATTTTGAAAGAGATAATAAGGATTGTAACAAAGAATGATAAAAATGCTAAAGCATTGACTGTGAGAGGCGATTCGATCCTTCTCTAACGTATCGCTCTACATAAAATAAACTCACCCATATCAAATGTGGATGAGCATTTTTCGAATGGTATGGTATGTTATTGAGAGATACAATAATAAAATAGTAAAACTGGAGAGTTTTCCTAAATAAGGAAAAACTGCTGGTACACAGATATAGCAATAAATGACATTTAAAACGACATTGTTTTAATGTATGGCAGTGAATATGGCCTGGTAGGATACGCACTCATTGGTATGCTCAAATTGCTGGAGATTACAACTTTATCTTGTGAGTATATACTTGGTAACCCTTCCTCTGGCATGGTAGGGTGCAAGTCACGGAAAAGGAGGTGAAGTATTTCAATTTTTCTTATGTCGACAGTAAACGGCCGATACATCAATTAACGCTAACATCCACATTTCCTACATACTTTCACATATAATATTTTTTCGCCATCGTACATCGGCGCCTTAGGATCACATAATTGTAGACATCATTTGCAATTCATAAACTAGGGTATATTCCAAGAAGATTCAGGTATGTGAGTTATGGAAATGACAAACGAAAGACTTGCTGAATACTGAATGAAGGCCCGGGATAGTGAGCGAAAATGTATTCTGAGTGATGAGAGAGAGAAATTATGTAAATAATCGGAATCTATTGGAAGCGTTATGCGAGGGTGTTACTCTCATATTCACACTAATTCACCTTTCCAATCAAATTCCATGGAAGCGAAAACGAACGTTTCAATAACCATTTTATAATTTATTCTAGAGCCGCCAGCATAAACAATGCATCATTTTTAGGTGGTCAGCAAGGCTCTTGTGGCTGTTATAGAATTAAAGTTTCAGTAAAAATGTATAATCACTGCCTTTCAACTACTTTTGGTACACGGGATGAATTAGGGAGCAAAAAATGAAGTTCCCGTTAAAAGTTATGCAGCCACATCTATATACGTTGATAAAACTTTGAAATTAGAAGCAAATCCGATTTTTGATCTAAATAAATGCATTGTCAGAGTAAGATTTTTTTGTTTGCCATGCAATACTGCAATTGATGATCAGTGCCCTTATTAATTCTTGCCGAGTGCATAGTTATTTCTTTAATGAATTTCTTTAATCTTTAATATTTAATTTCCTCGATGCCATATTTTTTTGAATAACTGCCTAGAAATTAGACAACAATATTAATCCTTTGTTATTTTATTTACATATATTCTTATACTATTCGTCTCTTTAATGCCTAGGTATTTTGAGCCTTTATGATGCTCCAAGTTATGAAAAAATTGTCATTAAATATGCTAATTGAAGCGTTGCTTTTCCTCATTTGATGGATTGATTAGCTAGCACATGACGTAATTGGTCCTGTTTTTTTCAAAGAGTATTTTTGCTTGAATTAACCGTGGCAACCCCAAAATCGTCCGAGTTTCACTTAGAGAGTGGATAAAAATGGTAAACTCTGTACGATTTGGAATGAGAATCAAGCTATTAGTTTCATTTTGGTTTGAAAACTGTAGTAGTCCAAGCATCATATTTGAAAAAAATGGTGTAGCCCTCAATAGCCATTAATTACCCTTGCTTTCAGCCTTCCACCAACTTTTTCGACTTTTCATAATTCATTGTTCCATTTTACTCTCTGCTCAACGGCTGTATTCATTAAGCCATTATTTTTCAGAATATAGCTGATCAGATTTTTTTTCTTTTTGAGATTAATATAAACTTTTCATTTCTCCCACTCTACTTAGACCTTCTTCAATTCTCCCACAGTCAAGTCATTTATCTTTATCACTCTTCGGTAGCACCACGTTTCGAATGTTTCCTTCCTCATTTTCCCTGCTGCTATTATCATCCATGCCACTCTTCCATGGAGAAGAATGCTCCAGATGTAAGTTTTATTTAACTGTTTCTTTACTTCTAAGCTTGTATTTCGAGCCGCAAGTGTATTCGCTTTCAGTAGTATACCCTCTTCACATGGTCTATTCAACTATTTTCTTATATTCAACTGAATATTTGCATCGTCAATCATTGGTTACTTGACGAAATTAAAACTGGAAACGCATAAATGATTTTAAGTTGTTCATTTACAGTAATTATAGTTTATGTATACATATATATAATTATAATAACTATACTTGATCACATTAATTATAATAAGACGCCAAATTTTAGTTAGCTTGTCCTGTCAACCTTCATTTAAACCCCGAGCTAAATTTTATCCTCAACAAAATTGTACTTGCTCCTAGGGAAACCACTTTAGAATTCCCGACTCTGTAGCAGCAAGAACTGGCATTATAAAAGACAGCCACAAAAATAAAAAAAATGCTATTTACAAGCCTTGAAGCACTGCTTTCACGAGGACTTCTTTTTCCATAGTACTTTTGTATAATGTGCTGTATGAATTACGGTGGGTCCAAGGTGTCTCTGGTCCAAGGTAGGGTGTCCCTGCACTATAGCACTCTATAGTGCAGGGGCACGAATATTACGATATTGTCAGAAATAAGGTTTTAGGGAAGAATAAGAATAGTGGTGAACTAAGATGACAGACTGAAGATAGAGCGTATAAAAATGAATGACAATTTTGAAAAGTTTTAGAAAAAGAGAGATTAACCTGGTTCTCTTCGCATAAAAAAATATTTTTCTCTGACAAGGGCCATTGAATAAATGATGGGTAGAAGAAGAATTTTGCGAATGGATAAGCATCAGTCTGATGGATGATAACAAAGGTGGTGGAAACTAACTTAAGGTAAGTAGTGTGGCTGAAGGCCTGGAAGATCCATGAATGAGGATAGACCTGCCTAGGAGACAGATGCACGGATGTAGTTGATGAAAGACATAAGAATGGAGAAAAAGGTTAGGTCTGAGTAATGATATGCCAAGATATGCTATCCCACTCATGAACTTGGGGGGGATAAATTTGCAAATCGTCATCATCGGTCAACAATCCTATTATTGGTTTGACGCAGACCTCCACTCGATTCTTCTATCGGCCAACCTCTTCATATTAACATAGTTCCTCTCTTTCACATCCTTCATGACCTGTTCCACATACCTCATACGAGGCCATCCTTTGCCGTTCTTCTCGTTCACTTTTCCCTCGACCTTATATTAGCAAACGGCCCAGCAAGCATGCTTATATTAAATTAAAAAGGAAATATAAGAAAAGGAGTTAATGGGGGTGTGTGAGAACTTAAAAGGATTTAGGAAGTAAGTATTGAATAGCAATTTATACCTTTTCGGGTTTTATTCCTAATTTGCACAACAATGCATTCACGTCCATGTGCGGTAATTCAACTTGAAAATACCATCCGCTCATACTGGGAGCCGAGTGCAAATTCACAGAAATCTGAAACTGAAAGAAAATAAGATGCATATGTAGCTTTTTTGGTGAAAACAACGTACGCTGTAAGATGTAATGCACAAAAGACGTATGCATCGTCGTCATTTTTCGTGTTAAGGCCGTTGTACACGGTACAATTTCTTGCACAAGAACTTGTACAATGCGCAAATTGTATCGTGTACGAGGGGTTCATACAATTTCTTGTACAAGAAATTAGATCATGCTCTATATTATTGGATGAAACCGTCCAAGATCCACTCAGTAGCTTCTGCGCATGACATGTGACGGTAGTGATGCGTTCGTTTTGTATTCGTAAGGTTGGTGTTCTGTTTGCGATCACTTTTATTCCTAAAAGCATGGCGAAACTTCCATTTTTGTTGTACATATCGTGATATTCTTTGTTGATTCCATATTATGATATTCTTTGTTGCTCCCATTTTGTGATATTCGTCGGTCGCGTCGGAAGTGTTCTATTTCTCAAAAGATGAGTAGGATACACTGGAAAACATTAAACCTCAATGAAATTAAGATGACGTTATTGAACCAAAAATAAATAAATGCAACGTGCGAAAACATGCTGTTTGGACGATAAATGATGGGTTTCATAAGCCGATGAAAGAGTGCAAGTACCCAATCGTAAAATTTCATTTTATTAATGCTAGGATTAATGGTAGCAAATCATTGTAACCCATGGCAGTATTTTCAAAATGCTATCGTCATCGGATATCGCGATTCAGCTGTTGGACAGAAAACGATATCTGCGCATGTTATTCCTGCGCATCTTGGTCCAATCTCGCCGTTCAATTTATTGTGCAAGTTCTTGTACAACAAATTGTACCGTGTACAACGGCCTTCATGCCATCAGGAGTGCTCGGAAAGAGGGCGTGGGAATGTCTTATTCGCAAAAACTTTTGTCATGATATTTATGTGCAGACCTCGTAAAAGCAAGAAACAAATCTGACTTGAATGATGATAAATATGTTTAAAGTTGTTTATCGCCGAGCAAGAGCCCTTTGTAAATTGACGCATCACGCAAGGGTAAATATTTGAAGCGGGAATCCCTAATTTCAATGGATTTAAAGGGCAGCTATTAAGGGTTGGGGGGAAGCGGTGGCATGCCTGAGGATACACAAGGGCGGATTACGAAGGTTGTCCAGTGGGGGGGTGAAGGAGGTGGAGGAAGAAGGAGATGAGGAGAGGGGAGGTTGGTGGAGGAACGCCTTGGATAAAGTTGCTGGAGTGAAAGTGTTGCCGAAATGAGGGAGATTTAGGGAAGAGGGGAGAAAGTGCTTAAGAGAGGAAAGGGTCAGGCTGGGACTAATGGAAGATCTGGGGTTCGGAGGGTAGATAGAGTGAGGGACTGTCGTGTGTTCCTTCACTCCTTTATACAGGAGCCCATGATGTGTCGTCCAATTTTCCCACGCCAGGAGGAAGGTTAAGCCGATTTGATACACGCTTTATCATATGTGATGCACGATCATTTGTAAAATATATGTACTTATCCATCAGGAGCCTCATCTGGAGGTGATCCGTCTTTGATCCCAATAAGCCCATTTATTCCTCAATGCCTAATATCATAACCGATTTTATTTCCGTCCTTGGAATGATATAATGGAGATAAAGTTTTTAAAATGCATAGTAGCGGTAAGGTACTGTTAATCTCACTGAAATCGGAAAAAAACTCCAGCATTTTCTCCCATTCAAGATTAAGACGTTATTGTTAGGTGCTGGATTTCAGCAGCATCAGTAGGAGAATTCATGGACCTATGGACTGGATTTGAATGGAAAGTAATTATTTTACAGCTGAAAATAACCGTAAAGTATTTGAACCTAGAGGGCATTTTAAGCAGATTTGCCTCTCTGAATGGGGAATTTCAACGAATTAAAATTATCCTATGAAGGAACAACTTTCACTCCTCAGGTTTCTTTTAATAAGAGTATTGCTAGGTATGAATGGATGAAACCAAATTACATAGATGCATGACTCACTTTCTAATCCTTTGCAAAAATATTTATAAAACTAACGTTTTTGAGGGTAAAAATATTAAATTACTTGAGGACTTTGTGGAGAGTATACTAGTACAGTAATCCGGCCGTCGGATGGAGCATAGAGCCATGTTCCCCTTAGCGCAATTTGTAAAGACGCCGGGTATATTTTCAACCTTCCTTCTCACCCTTGGAAAATCTGGGATAGCGAAAGAAATTGCACCAGAGAAGTGTATGTACAATCAGTGATACGTCCAGAGTGTCTCCATTTGAATTTCTATCATCGTTAGGGCACGTTCAAATCAGTGAGAGGGAAGATAGTCTTCATTCAGTTGAATGTGTGCAGTTGTGACGAAGGCATTATTACGCAGTAGGTGCGCTAGTAGCATGAAAAGTATTTTTTGAGAGTTGACGGTAATGAAGCGAGAGGGTGAGAGTTGGAGTATGGGGTGGCGAGGCCGCAGTCGTAATTATGTTTTGAGCGAAGGAACTCGGTGTGCGAGGAGCTGCTAATGAAGTGTTTGCGAGTGGTGGTACATTGCCTTGGAGTTGGATTGGGAGGAAAGCAACGAAAGACTCGAGAAAGAGAGGGAGAGGAGAAAGGCGAGGTGGATAATTACTGGAGGAAGAGAGGAGGGTAATGGTACGAGACTAGCGTATGCCAGCTTGCGCTTTGCAAAGGAGCTACCGCCGATGTGGGTTACGTGACGCACGGGAAGCGAGTGCCGGAAATCACCATTCATATGCCTTCTGGTGAACAGTCATTTGTTTTGAGAATACGTGGGACAGAGGAAATTAGTGCGAGGACTGGAATAGTGTCTGCAAAAGCGAGTCTGTTGGCTACTGATTTTACTTTCCCCAGCCACATGGGATCGGGAGCCGCAGCCGCTCACTCAGGAATCCTATTTCACATTTCTTATATTCACTAAAATATAAATGATTAAAATTATTTCACACCATATGTTGTCCGCATACTTGTTTGTTTAAATAACTGACAGTAATCATAATTACCTTTTCTCTGCTTTTCCCCACTCATAAAGCCTCTTTCCTGAATCACCTTCACACTGCGGTACAAAAGTAAAATACCTTTTCACTTCTCTGGACGATTAAGATCTAAACTCTGTCTTTTGGGATTAATTTTTTGGATTCATTAATGATTATCCACTTCGAGGGTCTGGATACGAGTCCTGGTTGTGGCGGGAATTTTTCATCGATACACCGGTCCATGATTGGGGGCTGTACGGAGAGAACTTTAGGTCAGAACTCAATCCATTTGACTCCATCACTCCAACTTTCAACCGCTCCCTGATAAATTCCTTACCCTCCCAATTACTCACTTTCCATCAATAGCATAAATAACTGTAGCTGTCGGTCACCCTCCAAGAATGTCTGAATTATTTATCCAAAGCAAATCATCTAATATAGTTCTGTTTTTTTTTTGTAATTTTAAGAATGATTTTAAATGCAAATATGGAGCTGAAAAAATCATTCAGCCAGTCAACTTGTCGAATGATTTATTACACAAGAAATTTAAAAAAATTTGTATTGGTGAGCTGGTGTTGAAAATATATCCAAAAATTGGCTAAATGTAAATTGGAGGGGTGGGCTGGGGCCTTCTGGAGCCCCTCTGGCACTTAGATCTCTTTAGATCCATTGTGCCAACCCACGTTTAACCTGCCCGCCACTCGCAGACAGGGAACAAGAGCACCGCAGTAGATCTATGGATGGGTCACCCATCTAATCTCCGTCCCGGCCCAACGTTGCTTAACTTCGGTAATATTACGGGAACCGGTGTGTCAACTTGGCTAGGCCCTTGCCCTAATGATTGACTACATAGGTAGTTACAATTTTGCATTAATTTGCAATTATATCATTATTGCGTCTTTTATGTGGTGAACGACATCAGAACGCTTATTTTCAGGGGAATAAAGTGATGGAACGGATTTTGTGCTGGAATATAATCTTTAAAAAAATCATATAATATGAATAATACTTAATAGGTGGTGGCCAAAATACTTGCAGTGCATATGATGAATTATCTTATTCACGGATGATTTCATGAAATCTGTTTGCATAGACTCATTCCCTATGTCATTATTTCTTGAGGTATTATAATAATAATGTATACTATAATAATGTATCGGTATTGAACATGCGGTAGAAAACGTATGATCTTTAAATCTTTCTCTCTCCGCTTGTTCCCGTTAACTCTCCGTAGTGAGGAACAGTGTGCATGAATATGGATTCTCAACACAGCTCCCTCTGACGGACTCTCATTCCTCCTTGCCATGCGGCATCCGTCATCGGCTGCTGGGAATAGTTGCTTTATTTCCAACGGGTCCACGGATGCTGGACGAAGGGGGAAGTAACTGGCACACGAAACATCCTTTCAGCGAATCACCGCCCATATTTTATGAAACGTGAATTCATAGACCGTAAATGCCATTTTCTCTGTTTATCCTGGCGCAAAACCTCCGGCCATATCTCCGCGCTGACTTTATGAGCAGTATGTGCCAATATTTGTGGCCGCGAATTGCGAAACGTTAGGTCTTATTTATGTCACGAATATATTACGAGAGAGTCAGAGGCACACGCTTTTTTGCACATTTTTTTGGCTATGCTGTTCCCATTCTGGACATATTGATGGCTTTGATGGAATGTGTTGCAAGGAGTGCAAATTCCATGGTCAGTTAGAAATTGTATGTAGTAGCCGAGGGCTGTAGTGGTGTATACGAGTAAAGTCGATCTGTCAACTAAATTCCTCCATATCAGTTATGGCTACGGCTAACAATTGGGCACTCGACAATCCCATTACCATGATGTACAATAGCGTTTTCAGTGCCACAGAAGGAACGCATAGGGTTTTTGATTAATAATCTTCTGGATTCTTACCCGAAAGTAAATGATGTTCTGGGATTGTGGTTGTTGATAAAGAGCCATGCATTACTTAAGAATGCGAAGATAATTCGTTTTAACGTTGGTAAACAATTCCAATAGCAGTATTTAATTGTTTAATATCGATCAAGCAGTTTAAAACTGATTGATTGACTATAATTTACGAAATATTATTGAATAAAATATAATACTTAAGGTGAAAGTCGTGAAATGAAGTGATTTGCAACATAAAAGTCAATTTTTAATTTTTGATCTCTCTTAAAAGCTTTTAAAATCGAAATAATTTGACAAATCTGTTTCTTAATTAAAATTACTATGAAAGTTCTCGAGTATTGGAAAATGTGTAATATTGAGCGTGCTTCTACGTTTTTTCAGTCGTCACCACGCCGTGGGTATTTATATTTCAACAATTACATTTACACTTGCATTCAACTTCAATCATAAGTCTTGTAGCTACATTATTACAAACGTTATAAAATTTTTGTACATCAGCGCCTGATATTGGCATATCTATATAGTCATCGACATTACATTGCGAACATCATTTCATTGCCAAATTATTCGTGCCCCCTTTCGAAATTGCAAACAAGAACTCCTGCCCCGAAGTAATTTATTCGCATGCTGCTGAGCATGGTGTTGCCGAAGGATTTGGACGACAAGTCTCGGTGATTCAGAGAAGGCTTTTACCCTATTCAGTCCGCTCACCCAGCGTATTGAACGGTAATGGACTCACACACTTGATAAATTAAGATCCTGCAGACGCTTTCCTTCCGTCGTATTTCACTGAGTGATGTCAGAGGCTCGCAAGAGGCGAAGGAGGAGCAGCGGTCTTCGTCACACTTCCATTCATCGTCGGGGCAGGCATATCCTTGGAAACTGGAGCACTGGGGCTTGCTTTTATCCACGTGGGAAGAAGGAAGGCCGCCTCTGCAAGTGAAGACCAAAGGGACTCCGTGAATTTACTAGGGGGAAGACTTTGCGGGCTCCCATGATCCTCTTGCAAAGGGTATTTCGACACCCAAGGACGATCAATCAGATGGCGCTTAGCATTCTCAACTCCTTAGGATTGGAAAAAGTGCGGAGATGACAGCCATCGCTTATGGTGTGGTTGTGGGAAATACAGTGTCTTAGCTTGTAATGTTATACATAAATTCAGTTACTGGATTCTGTTTGTAGTACTTGCGAATATTCTACGTGAAAACCCTCTGCTTGTATTTTATGGCATTGTTAAATGCAGATAGCTGCGGTAGTCAGGTTGGTGAGAAGATGACTTTGCTTGGTTAACTGAATATCGTGGGTTCAGATCCCGGGCGGGTATGGATTCTTTCTTATTCGACAGAATAAAAATAGGAAAAGTTAATGATAGACATAGCAATAAAACCTAACAGTTGGAGTAACTTAAAATCTAATGGTAGGTATCCCTCATTATTCCCAAAATGATGCATTTGAAAAAAAAAATAATTTACAGAAAAAATACGTTGTTCAGCTCATTTTGAAGGAACTTATTATTTTTTTTATTTTAAGAGGAGGAAACATTTCTGCATGCTATTCCCTTGTTGTTGTTTCTCCAACTTTTCAGCAAAAATATGATAGCCAACATTTTCGTTTTGGACTCGGATCTCACACTAAAGCTACTCACGCAGTGTAGATTGCTCATACAAGAGATACCTTTCCACATTTTCAATCGAGACTCATTTAGCTGTCAAGTAGTAGTAATGAAATAAATTCGTTCATGCTACTGCAAATTATAAGTTAATATTGCCCATTCAAACTTATCCAGAAGCAGTATCAACTCGGCATTCGTTGTCTTAATTAATCAAATTAAAACCCGCAATCACGGCTGGCCGTGTGAAATCACGTAGGAAAAAATTAATTTAGCAGTATGAAACTATATATTCACATAGAAAGCTCCAATTAAACGAATATCCCAAAGAATTAATAGTCGGACAATACCTCTCACATTTGAAAACTGGTCAAATCTGCTTTGCAACATTCGGCCTTTTGTGATGCATTCTTCAGTACCTGGGTTAATTTATGGAGACATTGAAAAAGACATTAAAAAAGTGGTCAATAACCATCCAAAGAAGTTATTAAACATGGAGAAAGTAGTTGATATACCGAAAAGTGCAACTGTAAGTGATAACAGCAATTTTTACTCATATTTACGTGAAAAGTGTGGTCAAGATGCAGTTAAAGTGTCCAATGTTATTGCAAAACAGATCAGAAGATTGGCCAGCAAGAGAAACCAACAAATTTTTTTATTGAGGTGCAAAGATGAAAATGTATTCCCTTCACATATTGTCAACAACATCCGTTGTACCTTTACGTTGTTAAATCATCAACATCCATTTATCAAGGATGTTGAACACACAATTTTACGTTTTAAAAAGAATGTCCTTAACATAGAGCTAAAAATTTGTCTATGGGAAATAAGAAAGAGTGAAAAGACCCTCAAAGATGCAAAACATAATCTCAAAACAACTGTACCTCATAATTTATATGAATCATTTATAAGAAGACAAACCCAATTTTATGATCGCTATTTTGAAGAAGTCAAAAAACGACAAATATCTAAATTAATTAAACTCTTACCGAAAAGCAAGGACCGTGGTAATTATGAATGGGTAACAAATCTCACAAATATTACTATTCCAAATACTATAACAAATTTCCTTAGTTTAGGCCCCAAATATAACATTCCGTATTCAAATCAAGATTTACCCGTCACTCAATTACTAGCTGATGTTGACAGCATAATTTCAGAAATAAATGGACAGACTAAACAAGATAAAATACGTGCATAATGCACCGATATTATCACAAATTATATTCACAAACAAAAACAATCAGTTCTTAAAACAGATCCTATAAATAGAATATTACTACAAACAAAAAAATTCTTCAGTACCTTCCTTTAGATATTACCCAATCAGTCCACATAACATCAACTCCTAAGTTAAGAGAAGTAACATGCATAATTGTCGATGTAAACAGAATCAGATGATGTTGGAATTCTGTGAATGGCGATTGGAACTGCAAGCAAACAAAATTTAAGATATCAACAATTTTACAATACAGTTTCAATGTAAAGAATGATCGATCGATATATTGCTGCGTATCAGTGGCGTCGGAATTGGGGGGATAGTGAGGGCATCCGCCCCTCCCTCCAGAATTTGCCCCGGGCCCTTGAGAAATGAGTTTTTATAATAAAAACTAAATTTAAATTGTTTCCAGCTTGTTTTTTCTCTTCTGACGCATATTCTACCACCTTCATATGCACTTTTATCGGAATTCTAGTCTCGACTCCCTCCTATCCGCAAAAAATGCGGGCCTTTTCATAGGAGCCGGGCCCTTTTCTTAAGAGCCGGGCCCTTTTCAAGGTTGGCCCCTCCCAGCGAAAATAGTTCCGATGACCCTGCTACGTATTATAAGAAAAGTAAATGTTTATTTAGTATCTACAAAATTTATCTATTTCCAACACAGCATACACCTCTCTGGATTCTAGATGCTAAAGTAAGGTAATTACCGCTGATATTTACTCAGAAAATATCCTTTCACAACACACACTGCGCTACGCGAACTCATGTACGATACTTATTGATTTGGAGCGTTTATAAATTTGAAGTGCTGGAATTTAACGGAAATAAACTGGGCATTTTTCCAGTGTGGTGGCTATATTACTGGTTGAAAACCCAGAGGGTCTGGATTTGAATTTTGGACGTTGAAATTTATTTTTTTCGGTTATACTGATCCTTTCTCGAGTGCTATGTGCATAGGTACTCGGTCCGACAGATGAAGCGGTATAAAGTGGAAGAGTTACCACCGTTCGTAGAGAGTTGACTGTTGTTGACACCGGTTTCTCTCCACCTTTTCCCTTCCTATTCCGGCCCTACTAATTCTCATTCTTGTTTGAGGTGCGTTTAAGAGCGGAGAAGACTTGAAAGCCACCGACGGCGAAACGTGAAAGGTGTACTCTCCTCTTCGTCACTCACGTTCTCGCTCCCCCTCACCTTCCCCGCATCTCAACACAAGACTCTCGTCTACCTCTGACGAGTCATTCCTCTTCCTCGCGCGCCCACGGCTCGCCTTAATTAATGGAGAAGGAATGTGTCCGTACCGTTTGACGGCGCCGGACCCAGGAGCAGAAAATACATGGATTACCGTCAGTGTCACCGGAGTGGTGACGCATTTCTGGAATTATTCAGAAAATAAGTGTTCTTTCCCAGATACCTGTGCATTGCGAACTCTTAAGCGATAATTTAAGCCCCGCTGTGTGCCTTGGACTCCAGTTTATTGCATTACATATCTACATCTTCATTCAGTGACTGCTCTGCAAGTCAGCTCGAATGTACCTATGTGTTAGGAGGTGATTTATCACCACAAATACGCTGCGTACACGCTCTCATGTTTACTCATACTACTGAATGAGAGACTACTCTGAACATCTTATATATCTCATCTCATATCTTTCGGCAGGGGGTGAATTCACACCACACATGCATTACATATCATGCTTAAAAAAGGAATAGTATTTATATACTACCTCAAACGTCATAATTTACAAATAAAGGTAAAAATGGCAAAGTAAACATCCACAAAACATGCTGTTAGTCGGGTTAGCTTAAATTCATCATGACATATGTCACGCATTTCACTTTTAACCCAACATGCGAGGTAATATTTAAGAAATACAGCAAACATATCTGCATTATATGCGAAAGTATATTTTAGTGATTCAACCAAATATGATTCATCTATATCTACATAATATCCTGCTACCCCAGCATAAAGGTGTGTGGCAGGGGGTGAATTTACACCACACATGCATTACATATCATGCCTAAAAAAGGATTAGTAATTATATACTACCCTAAACTTCATAATTTACAAAAAATAAATATGGCAAAGTAAACATCCACAAAACATGCTGTTAGTTGGGTTCGCTGAAATTCATCATGCAGCTATCTATGCTATCCACTAATATACTCGTATTTATGCTATTTGATATAATTACCTACAGTTTTTCACATCAGTAGTTGTACGAGGAAAGAAAGGATTTGAATATGTCAGTTCGGCAAACAATATCTATAATTTTGTGATTATGGTCCAATCTACCACAGTAAGCTGGAGTTCGCAAAATATTTTTTACGTTATCGGTGAAAATATTATCTTGGAGTTTATTTAAGAGATTAGGTTTAAATTTCAACCTACGATCTGACAAAGATTGCAATGTTATCTCATTTAATAGACTGGTTACGCTAATACAGTTATCGTACCGTTCCTTTACAAATCTTTCCCATCATCGCTGCATACGTTCAAGTTCATTATTTAGGCATATTTCGTATGGATCCCGTATAATGGCAGTGTATCCCAAATGAGGTCTAGCAAGGGAAAAGTAGCTACTTTCTCGTACATGATCGTCACATTTACCCAGTACACATTTGAGGAATCCCAGTTTACGACTACCTTGACTCATTATGTCACGAATTTGTTTACCCCAAGAATGCTTAGGAGCAACACATTCGTGCCAGTCTTATTCCAAGGTTTTTAATAGCTTCCAAGTTTGTTAATTTATTTTTCTTTGTGTTGTAAGTGCTAAGAGGAGAACTATTCTTTTTCAAAAACTAGTATCACCATGTTTCACAAAGTTATTTTTAAGAAGACATCTTGGATTGGCATGTCTTGATACTTCCTTACCATTTTCCGAAATAATAGATTTCATTTCAACGTCCAGGTTCAATGCATGGCCGAAGACACCTTCACCAATTCTTTGCCTTGAAGGAAAGTTTTCTCGGTGTTTAAATTTAATAAACTATCAATTTATCGCTCCCGAACCAAACTGGATGAATGATTGATGGTCAATATCAGTTTTATTGAGGTTTTCCTTTAATAAACGGCAGGGTTATAATGCACAATCTTCGACCATTTGTTATACTTGTTTCGAAGCCAAGTACAACGAATGGCTAAAGATTGTTAATATGAAATGTTGCGTCTCATTTCATAAAAGGATCTGACTTTCACATTCTAGTGGTACGCTACGTGGAAACACTCACATGGGAAAAACTCTGATAAGTTGACTGGAAATAAATTGTAACCGCATCTTATTTAATTTATGTGGTTGTATTTTTTAATTTACTTTAATCTGGTAAATATTTTCTCACTGATGAAGCTCTGATATTTATGTTTCTTAGTTTTAATATCAGTACTATGTCAATTGCCCCTGTTTTTAGATAAATTGATAGGTTCGATTTTTGTCTGGAAAATTATATATTCGTCCATATTTGATGGAAAAGGAAAGGATAGTATAGCATGTTACATAAATTAATTAAGGCATCTTCAATTGGCATGTCTTAATATTTCATTCCCATTCTACGAAATAAGAGATTTTATTTTTATGTCAAGGTTCAATGCATGGCTAGTTGATAAAATTAAAATGTATTTGTGTCCAGTTCGCACTTCAAATATTTGAAACAAAATGAGTAACGTAATAGGCCACACTATGATACACGATTGTGTGTTGAAGAGACATTGATAGAGGGAAAAGAGGATGACAGTAAGAGCGAAGGAATTCATAGTATGATATATATGGAGAAAGTAGTGAGGAATGTGAAGGAAGAACAGTTGGTAAGTATGTAAAAGGATTACTTAACGGATAACCAAGAGCACACGTTTCATTGTTTCCAGTAGTTGAAATTCGCTGTAATACTTCATCTCAAGGAAGCCGGTTGAATTAAATCTTCTTCCTTAGGCTTAAGTTAAGAATGTTACGTTATCATTACCAAATATCATTGGAAGTTGATTTTGGCCTCAGAAAACCTTTCAGCCAACTTACATTTAGATATAAGAAGCCGTTTGTTGTGATGCATGTGAATGAAAGTTAAACTGTTATTATAGTACATAATTTGTGCTTGAAGCAAGCATGAGCATTATTATTGAGGCCTTGCTCATTGCTTAGATGAAATTGATGCTCTGGAGAAAGCTTATATAGTGAAAGTTCCCATATCATCCATAAATTCCGATATTATTTCTCCTTGCCACCGTTAATTTCCTGTATTTGATTGGTATCTTGCTTATAACTTCGCTTTCCATGAGCAGTTGACACTTATTTTATTGCGTATACGTGCCAAGGCATAACATTTCATGCATTTACTAAAATCCTACTGTCATTTGATGTTTAAATGCGCTTGAGAGAAATCGGGTCGTAAGCTCTTTGAATGTCGAATAAAATTGAGCTTGCTTATTAAGCACACGAATAAAACTTCTTGGAACCATTTTAAATAAATGTGAGTTCCTTTCGTTCCCACGAGTTTTCAAGGCACAATAAAAAAACTAATTTTATTCGTTGACGGCAGAATTAAAAGTTTATGACATTTTTATTTTAAGGGAAAGTGGCCCCTACTTTGAAAATAGGCTCATTACGGAATGAGATATTGACCGTTAGTCGTTTTTCGGCGAGAAGGGGCAATGACTTCTCCCTGCATTTGTTATGCTGAGTAGACGGTGGTAAATATCTCAGCTCCGCACGTCACCTCGTAGGTATAGGTTACAGCATTCCTATAAATAATGCATCGAATAAGGGATTAGACTGGACTTTTCTCATCCGTCTCGAAGGGACTTTCTCTTCAGTCTTTCACCGTCGTCCACCACTTTCTCCCCCTCCACCCTTAGCGCCGTCGATTGACTGGGGTAGCCGTTCCTCCCCCGCTCGTTTATGGGCCTCGCTTGAAGTACTTTTCACCCTCTCCCCCCTCGCAACCCCCAGGGTAACGTCTGAAGTGGAGTCGCTGCTCGTTTTGGGGGAAGGGACAGTTTCCAGCTTCTAACGCCGCACTCGTTCCGTCGTCCATGGCAACGGTTGTTTCATCCACCTCCGCAGCCAAAGGAAGCCTCTCATTTTGCAACGTTTCCGTTTGAAGACTGTTCCACTGTCGAAAGATTTTTTTCTTAACTCAAGAGATATGTTTAGCTCGGACACGTCAGTTGCAACCCACATGCTTATCATAACTTCGTACGAGTCATTTTTGACTATATTTGGGAAGATGTAGTGTAGTGAGAGTTTAGAGATGTGATGTCAGAGAAGAACTTGTTTGTTCGGGCTGGTAGTATTTTGACAATATTTTGCCGGCGCTACTGCTGGCTTCAGAAGGAGTGCTGATGAAACCTTCTCAATAATGTCTACAAACGTGGTGAAAATACCGAGAAAACATATACTACTTCAAGAGAATATCAGAAGTCTTCGTATAGATAATAATCCTGTTTTTGATTTAATAACTTCATAAATGTGTATCAGATATACACCATTTTAGTCAAAATTTGCTCTACGGTTAAAAGAAGTTTTATTAAGTCTCTTAGATATTTGTTTTTTTGCGGTTACTTTATTTTCAATGCTTTAAATCAACAGATTCACAACCTGGACGGATTTTACCTAAAGTTAGTGAGAACGGAGAAATTGCTTAGTTCAATGTATGAAATAACTCACGTAAACAAAGTGTGTTTGTACGCGCTTGAGGGTCTTAGTTCTCTTACCGCTTGCAGTTAAATAGGTTTTTAACTTAAAATATATCTGTCTTTTAGATACAAAAGTGAGAGAAAGGAGAAATACGAACTATCTACCTTTAAGATGTGTGAAGAGTATGTTAAAATTATTGGTGAATTATTTAATCTTCCATGAAGAGTACGCTAATCGCAATAGAAACTCATAATCAAATCGTCATGTTCCCGTGGTAAATTAGTGTATAACAGTGAATTCAATGATTATATGATAGAATTGTCGTTGATGATGCGTATCGCGAATGAAGTTTCCCTGTGCCTCACACCCTTGTTGTGGCTTAGAGAGTACAATTTCTAAGTGAGGCAAATTCTCATTTTAATGACCTTGAAGTTTCAATGCCTAATGGTCACAGCTATGATATTATCAAGATATTTTTCTTTATTAAGAAAAAATCAAGGACAATGAAGGGTAAATTGTAGATATATAAAATGTACATAAAGTCACTCTCAGATGTGTAGGTACTCTGGTCCTTAAGGGATTTTCTGCGAAGGGATGAAATATTATTCACGCTGAAATTTTAGTATTTCCGTTTAGGAGAAATGCTTTACTGCAGAAATAAAATAAATATCTTCAGTAGCAATTTATCTTGTAAATAAATATGATTCTCGAACTTTATACTATCGTAATAAATACCTACCGTCTCTTTGTTTTATCTTGGACGCCTTCCGCGCGTTTGGTGGCCATGAATAGCGTGCTGGATATGCCGTGAGCCATCCCCTTTAATATTATACGACTCTGCCTGATTTTCCGTATTTTTCGTAACATCAAGAGGGCGTAATATCTTTGAGCAGTTGCAAAAATGTATCATAGTTCGGTATATTATTTCATAAAAAATCAATCCATAAGTGAATCCCTGGGGCGTTGTTTGGCTGTAAATTTACACTGTTTTGAAACCACCCGAATTTCCCATTAATAGCATCTTATATTGGTCTCGCACACATAATTATAGGGACTATTATACCACCTTGAACGGTACCGTATAAAAGTTTTAAATTTTCCATTTAAATATCAATAAAAATGGATTTAGTCAAGAGAGCAAATTAATAAAATGAACCTCCATATTCGTCTGCTCTAAAATTCTCTGTGAAAAACTCTCGTAATTTTGGCTCTTGGATTTTCCCTGTATTCCTCAAAATATTTTCATGATACTTGTGGGATGAGAACACGATTTTGTAAGAGCAACAATTAATTATAAATAGGCTTGAAAAAGAAACAGATCTCTACAATTTTGCATCTTGCATTGACCGTTTTTTTCTGAGCTTTCAAAGTACGAGTTCTCGTCATTTCAGTCTTGACAGTGCGTTGTCATTTATAGAAACGGCTGCTATATTTATTTTTAGTTTTCTCAAACGCATTCCTTCTGTGCTCTTTTGAGGGTACTTAATCCATCATTGTTTACTCGTAGCACAAAATCTCTTGCAAACTTTCTCTTCTCATAGGCAAACGTGAGCACTCAGCACATTAAGATTTAATCACATTTACCTGCACGTATTCTGGGAATACCCCTTTTGGTCGCATAAGGTCATAGGCTATAAGTCTGTTTAAGAGAAGTATAGTGGGTGAACTTCTATCTATTCTTATATCTGGGATATTACATTCTAAGCCTTCCAACGTTTCAGTATGTCTGATGTTTTAACCTGAAGATATCTGCTTCAAGGCAAGCGAAGCAGTTTCTTCGGTTAAACAGGTATGATTCTACACCATATAGATGAAAATTAAATCTATTTTGGGCACTTTTATATGACCCAGGAGGTTGTTTGG
Organism: Platycnemis pennipes; assembly: GCA_933228895.1. Classification (NCBI taxonomy): domain Eukaryota; kingdom Metazoa; phylum Arthropoda; class Insecta; order Odonata; family Platycnemididae; genus Platycnemis; species Platycnemis pennipes. The sequence continues at coordinate 37,831,464 of OW121851.1, forward strand.
AATCACAGATAATGGATCATGGTTTGAGGCTGCTTCCTGTGTGGGCGGTGAATCGTGGACTTAGGGTTTTTGGGATTTTTAGTGATAGATACTTCTTTGGATCCTGAAACGGAAATCCTGATCATATATACGTATTACCCTTCAATGCAACATTATTTTTAATATCAGGGAAATTGCTGGAAATTATTAAGGGCGTAAAAACATATTTAGCCACAGACATATTTACATATTTCTTTAAAAAAATTGTTTTTTTATGGGAGATCGCCCAAGCAATTTTGCACACAGTCCATTTCAATTGGCTATCGTTTTATTCAGATATTTATTTTTTTACGTTATTCCTTTGAGGCCGCGCGTTTGTCTTGTATTGGCGATCAAATAATACAATGAATTTGGTTTTCCACACCTTTTTAAGCATTTTTCATTCTTTTCCCTTCCTAAACAAGTGCACCATCCCGCAGTGTCGGAATCTTCTAATACCTTTCAGCTCGGTACATTTAGCATGCCAGTCACACTCTCCGTCCTACGCACGGACGGAATGAAAGGAAGAAAATTGCAGCCGGTGAAGAGGAAGTTGCGGGCTGAGAACGAGGGTGTTGAAGAACGATGAGGATAGAGAGTGGGGCGAAGGGGGCTTTGGCGTGAATTATGGAAGGCTCGTGGGATAAAGAACTTTTGCGGTCCAGAGATCGAACTCGCATCCATAAGGGATTTGGAACGATCTGGAGGAAAAAAAAACTCTTTCTCTCTCTAGTCTCTCGAATCCTTTCCACCCCTAATATTCCAACCCCAGACTCAAAGGGTACGGATATATAGCTGAGAAGAGTCATCCTCGCTCTCTGTGAGAGGAAAAGAAAACCATTAAGGGTGAACCGTAACGAAAAGGGATGTTGAAAGGGAAGGGGAAACGCATGAATAGATACTTCATCTCCTCATCGTGGCTATTCGATTTGAATGTTGGTGAATGAGCACTCAGTCAGTAGCGGCTTGAAAAGTACTATCAATTTCATACTGAACCACAAAAGTCAATTTTTTATCTACAATCTTCATCTCCATCCGCTTCTGCGTCATATGTAAGGTGCATTGTAATAGTTCAAACCGTTTGTTCCATCTCATAATATGTCCGAGGCAGTTTTCCTGATTTTATTGTTAGGAATAATCCTCTCTTCTTACTCATTTTTTTCAGAAAGATAAATCGACCATCTTTTCTTTGCATTGAATTCATAAAATAAATCAAAGTAGTCTTCATTCAAATTCTTCAAGTTTTTTCAATGTAGTATCTAGCAACGTCCTAAATTCAGCGCTGTTTGTGATGCAGCTTGTACTACACTATGTCTTGGCTGTCTCTATTCGGCATCTTTTCTCTAATGACTAATCTTATATTTCGTTTCTTTTCTTGCAATACATGCATAGATTTGGTCCATTTGAATACATATATGCAAACACTAAATAAATAAAGTGTCCGCATAAATGCATTTAGCATTTGAGAGTTTTACCGCAAGAAATTCTTGTCACTGCACAGCCATCAGGTCACTGTCACGCCGGCCTGACAATCAAGTGGGTGTATTTTCCTTAGGATCTAGGTATGCTCTGCGGCTCAATATAATCTAGACCACTGCTTGGCAAACCTCTGAAACCGCAACCCAAACCTTCCCATTACAGCAATTAAAATAATCGTTAACCACTAAAATATTCTCATGAACCATGAAAAATGTGATGTGACACTAATCACTGTAACTGTTTTCAATACGTAATTTGAAATGAAACGTGAAATACTCAAGTTTATGAAATAGTGCTCATGTTAGTTAGAATAAGTGAGGGCCAATTGCTTGGCTTTCCCAAGAAATCGTTTGATTTCAGGTTTCATCATCATCATCATCGGTCAATAATCCTAGGATTGGTTTGACGCAGCCCTCCACTCGATTCTTCTATCGGCCAACCTCTTCATGTTGACGTAGCTCCTCTCTTTTACATCCTTCACAACTTGCTCCGTATACCTCATACGAGGCCTACCTTGTCCATTCTTCCCGTTCACTTTTCCATCGACTATTGTCGTCATCAAGCCATCGTGTCTTAAGATGTGACCTATTAAGTTATCCCGTCTTCTTCTTAAGGTTTTCAGTAAAAATCTCTTCTCTCCCACTCTTCTTAAGACTTCTTCGTTTGTCACTCGACCGATCCATTTTTCTTCATCATTTTTCAGTAGCACCCCATTTGAAATCCTTCCAGCCCGAACTTCTCTGCTGCTGTTAATGTCCATGCTTCGCTGCCATATAGTAGAATGCTCCAGATGTATGTTCTAATGATTTCAGGTTTACAAATTTGTATTTTATGCTTTTATCCCAAATTTGATTCTGTAGCTAAGTTCGTTTTTATTTTCATTTCTCAGTTTCTCTGTTATTTCTCAGTCTGAATATTAACTCCATAATGCTCTTGTATGTAGATGTGACGTTCAACAAAATGTGTTACGTCATCTGTTTATTTGAAATCATCTCCTGTTCAGTATACGTCTTATAATACGTTATAGCTGGCAGACCGGATGCCTTTATAGATTAATATCGTTATGGGGTTGGTGAGGTAGAAAGGACCTCGGCCAATTTCGTTATTTTTTTAGTGATTTGTCGTTCTCTATTATTGTGCGTTATAAAGAGTCCTTCAATTCCTGTACTCGGCCTGTCAAACGGGACCTTAAGCCGTGTTCCACCGTCAAGTTACTCTTCAAATTCTCCAAATACTCTTTCTTTTCCAATTCTTCTTTTCTCTTCTATAATACCTAGCCGAAAACAAAACAAATGCCGTCTGTTGTGTGGTTGGGCGTGTTGATTTCGTCACGTGTGTGTTCCTGGAAAGAAAAAGGAAAAGCTCGTTCTATCTTCTGTAGGGAGGCGAGATAATCTTTTGAGGAAAAGTATGTCGGTCTGATCCTTTTGATCCGAAATCGAATTGAGGGTCAAAGGGGGCGTGGACTCCTCTACGTTGACCACGTGATGATGAAAGAGATGGAACGGCACCATATTCTCTTCCCAGACTAGACGGTCTCCTTCTCCGGACACCACCTCTCGTTCCAAATTATTCTCTCCCTGGTAGCCCGCCTCTACGTCTGGCTCAATTTCGGGAAAACGCAGGAACAATAACTCAATCAATGAAGCAATTCCCAGTGCTTCCAGTTACATGTCATCCTAGCTCTACGTTGCCACCGAATTGACAGAAATGGTGTTGGAGCATCTGCTCGTAATCACCATTTTTCTGAGCCACTTTCCAAAACATACCTGCGAGAGACATGTTTCCTGTTATTTTCAGCTTCGCAAATCTTTTACAGTGGCATAAATTGATCAAGAGAGTACCTAGTACTTTTTCAGTATATAATTTAAAATGCGTGCGAAATATTGATGAATTTCAATTGACAAATGAAACATTTTCGAAGTATTAACGAAAAGGAATTCTGGTGAAAATGATTTAAAGGAAACAGGATAACCTAACTGTTCATGTATTGACACTCAACGTTTTGAGAAGGACATTTCTCGAGAGAAAAGTAAATGAGAAGAATTACAAAGGAATATATTTAATGATGTGTAGGAAAAATTTAGTGGTTGATGTTGTTGGTTTGTGAAAGGGGTACGACTAAGCAATTCCTCGTGTTGTGTTTTCGTTGCACTTTTGATTTCTTTTCATATATGTATAGGGTTGTCATGGTCCCTGGCCATTGTCATCTGTTGATGTTTTTTTTGGTTCCTATGTACTCTATTGATGGAGAAGTATGTCTCTTGTACCGTACTATGTGAATACATTGTTCTATTTCCACTGGGTTATTTTCATTGAATATTATTTAATTAACTAACTACCTAACAAAAGGTTATGGGCCCAGGAAAGCGCATTAGTAAACGAAAGTGACGAAAAACCGACACTTAGACGAAGTATTCATGGCGGTACTCAAATCCTACGCTGGAATTGATAAACTGAAGGGGAGAGAGAATTATCGTGAATGGAGCTTTGACGTGGAAAACATTCTCGTCATGGAAGGCATCTGGTCCGCAATCGAAGGCTACTCCGAGGGAGACGCAACGCCGAAAGCACAACGTGTTGTCCAAGACAAGAAGGCGAGGGCCATCATTTGCCTGACTCTTGAACCTAATGTTAAGGTTTATGTGGTTCAAACAAAGACTGCCAAGGAAGCCTGGGACGCTCTGGCCAACACCTTCAAGGATCAAGGAGTTAACAGCTGGATAAGTATTCTACAAGATCTGTGTTCTGTCAAATTAGAGGACTATCAGTCTATGCAGCAATATGTAAATGCATTTATGACTTTAAATTTGAGGTTAACATCAATTGGAAAAAATATTGATGATGAATTATTAGCTGCTCTCATGCTAAAAGGATTGACTAAAGAATACCTTCCTATGAGGATGGCTTTAGAAAATTCTAATGTTGTAATAACCAGCGAGTTGATAAGATCAAAGTTATTGCAAGACACTGAATATGGAACTGGTAAACAAAGTGTTTCAGATTCTGCGCTCTTGTCAAAAACTAATGATAGAATGCAAAAACCCAAATGTAATTATTGTGGCAAATTAGGTCATTATTCTGATAAATGCTGGTTTAAAAATGGAAAAAAAAATCAACACCAAGGTAAAGTCTCTGGTTCTAGTGGTTTTAAAGGTATTAGTTCTGAACAATTATCCAAACAAGATGTTAAATCTGAGTCCTCAAAAAGAAAAAATAAAGTTTTCTTAGCTACTGCATTTGAAGCTAATGTAGCTAATCCATGTTGGTATGTAGATTCAGGTGCTTCACACCACATGACAAGCAACAAGCTATGGTTAACAAACTATAATGAAAATACAACAGATGCTCATGAAATCTCTTTAGCAAATGGGAAAAAACTTTTAAGCACAGGTATGGGAAATGTGCCTGTTAATGTTAAAGGAGAAAATGTTACTTCTATATCCAATGTCTTATATGTGCCTAATTTAAAAGCAAATTTACTGTCAGTAAGTACAACAGTGCAGAATGGTATGACTATTGTTTTTTCAAAAGAAGGATGTCACATATATGATGCTGAGGATTGTGTTGTAACAGGTACAGTTAATGCTATAGCTCATCACATAAATGGAGTTTATTGTTTAGATGCTACTATTAAACCTAGTATGTGTGCAAATGCTAGGTGTCATGTAAATAGGCAGGATGCTAACACTGTTACTCATCATTTAAATGTTGCTAATTCTCCAATCACAAGTCAATTGATATGGCATAGGAGGTTAGGACACTTAAACAGAATTAGTATGAGGTTACTAAAAAATGGATTGGCTTTTGGTGTAAATTTTGCAGAAGACCCCACCATAAAACAGGACTGTATTCCATGTCTAGAAGGAAAGATGATAAAGAAACCGTTTCCCCCATCAAAATGTAAAAGGTCTAAAGAGAAACTGGAATTAATACACCTAGATGTGGTTGGGCCATTTCAGATTCCCTCACTTGGTGGTGCCAGGTATTTTCTCACAATTGTGGATGATCACACTAGAAAGATTTTCATTAGATTCTTAGAAAAGAAAAGTGACGTTCATCCCTTTTTTGAAGAATTTATGAAGGGAGTGGAGAATGAAACAAATCTGTCCATTAAATCAATTCGTACTGACAATGGTGGTGAATTTTGTGGTAAGGCATTTGAAAATATGCTTAAACAAAAAGGTATTAAACATGAACTATCTGTACCATACTGTCCTCAACAGAATGGCACAGCCGAAAGAGCTAACCGCAGTATATTGGAAAAGATGAGGTGCATGCTTTTTGACTCAGGATGCGATAAAAGATTCTGGGCCGAAGCAGCTAATACGGCAGTTTATCTTCTAAATAGATCGCCTCATAAAAAATTAAAAGGTAAAACTCCAGAAGAAATGTGGTCAGGTCGGAAAGTTAACTTGTCTCATTTAAGGATCTTTGGATGCCCTGTGAGAATTCCGGATGAAAAACGTAAAAAATTAGATGTCACTAGTATGAGATGCATTTTTGTTGGGTATTCAGAAGAAAGCAAGGCATACAGGCTGGTTGATTTAAATAATCCTGATAGAATTATTCGTTCGAGGGATGTAGAATTTTTAGAAAGTGAAATTCTGTCTACATTACATGGAAATGGGCAAATGGAGTCAACAAATAAATTTTACTTGTCTGATTTCCTACAAGATTCTTCCAAATATATATTTGAAGATTCAGAGCATGTAAAAAATAATCAGTTACTAAATATTGAGGTAGAAAGAGAGGTACCAGTCACAGAACAGGTGGAAGTACTGGATCATCAGGAAAAAGTTGATGAAGGAGAAAGACGATATCCTCTTCGTGAAAGAAAGAGAACAGAGTTTCCTGATCATATATTATGTCAGGCTATAGCCATTAATATAGCAGAACCCTCTTCTTATGCTGAAGCTATATCATGCCCAGAAAGCAAAGAATGGGAGAAAGCCATGGAAAGCGAGTTAAATTCATTTAAAGAAAATAATGCTTGGATCTTAGTAGATAAGCCCTCAAATAGAGCGGTGATTAAAAGTAAATGGGTTTATAAAATTAAAAGGGATGCTAGTGATCAGGTTGTTCGTTATAAAGCTAGACTTGTAGCCAAAGGATGTAGTCAGCATTATGGAATAGACTACAATGAAACTTTCTCTCCAGTCGTTAGACACTCTTCACTCCGAATATTGTTTGCTCTAGCTGCTGAAAGAGAATTGGAAGTAGACCATTTAGATGTTTGTACGGCTTTTTTAAATGGGGATCTTAATGAGGAGATTTATATGTCTCTTCCTGATGGATTTTGTGCAGGAGATGGACAAAGTTCAAAAGTCTGTCTTTTAAGGCGTGCAATTTATGGACTTAAGCAGGCTGCTAGGCAGTGGAACAAGAAGGCTCATGAGGCACTCTTAGACTTAGATTATAATCAGTCAAATAATGAACCATGTGTTTATTTCAAGAAGAAAGGTGATGGAAAGGTAGTATACATAGCATTATATGTTGATGATTTTTTCTTGTTTTATAATGATTTTGAGGAAGCGCAAAAGTTAAAAGATGCTCTCAAATCCAAATTTAAAATGAAAGATTTAGGTCCAGTTTCACATTGTCTAGGGATGAAGGTTGAAAGAGATAGAACTGAAGGTACAATCAAACTCAGCCAAACTCAATATTTGTTAAATGTGTTAGATACGTTTCAGATGTCAAAATGTAAACCTGTTAATACTCCTTTAGAACCTAAGGTTAAACTAGAGGATTGTAAACCCGAAGAAAGCATTGATGTTCCATATCAAAACATTATTGGTTCGTTGATGTATCTTTGTGTAACAACGAGACCGGATATTGCACATGCTGTATCAATTCTTAGCCAGTTCAATGTGAATCATTCAAAAGAACATTGGCAAGCTTTAAAGAGAGTTCTAAGGTATTTAAAAGGAACTGTACACAAAGGCCTAGTTTTTTGTAAAGGTAAATGTAAACTTACTGGGTATTCTGATGCTGATTGGGCAAACAACGTGACAGACAGGAAATCATATACTGGGTATGTTTTTATGTATGCAGGTGCATCAGTTTCTTGGGTAAGCCAGAAACAGAAAACAGTTGCTAAATCATCATGTGAAGCTGAATATATTGCTTGTTCAGAAGCGGCAATGGAATGTGTATATCTTAAAAATTTCTTATCTCAATTGATTGGTAATCAGAATGCTGTTATATTGTATTGTGATAATCAGAGTGCCGGTAAAATTGCAGAAAACCCAGTTCTGCATAAGCGCACCAAACATATAGATGTCGCATATCATTATATAAGAGAACTGATTGCAAATGGTATAATTGATTTACAATATTTACCCACAGAGGATATGGTGGCAGATATTTGTACTAAAGGTTTGCATGGCCCAAAGCACTTAAAATTTTCAAAAGGATTGGGTCTAACTTAAACTTGTATGAAAAAGTAAACCTAATGGTATATAACTATGTATTTCATTACCATGAGTATATATACATATTTGTTATAGTTAAATCTAGAGTAATTGTTTAAGGGGGAGTGTTGGTTTGTGAAAGGGGTACGACTAAGCAATTCCTCGTGTTGTGTTTTCGTTGCACTTTTGATTTCTTTTCATATATGTATAGGGTTGTCATGGTCCCTGGCCATTGTCATCTGTTGATGTTTTTTTTGGTTCCTATGTACTCTATTGATGGAGAAGTATGTCTCTTGTACCGTACTATGTGAATACATTGTTCTATTTCCACTGGGTTATTTTCATTGAATATTATTTAATTAACTAACTACCTAACAGATGTAATAGAGTATTATATAAAAACCTAGCTGCTAACTAAAACTAACTGCGTTGCAATGCCTCTTTTTCTTTCCAAGTAGGCACACATATACAAAGCAGACACATTTACGCGTAGAAAATAAACGAAAGATGTTTTTTTATGTGTCAAATTAAATTTTAACAAATTTAGTCGAGTGCTTTGGGATATACAATATTGTTTTAATTAACAACTATTTAGTTTTGATCTTACCACTCTATGCAAGCTAATACATTTTTTGGCTATTCCACTCATGAGCATGCAACATTTAATAGATAAGATTGTAATGCACGTGGCATGTAACTTGTAAACGATCTGTCTCGTTGCTTGTTTGAGAAGATCGCGTATCTATTTGTTGAAACGACTCGCGCTCTACCTATTGGGCAATGGATTTAATAATTCAGAAACCTTAGCGGGTGTGCACATATCTCACTAAATTTTCATCGTAAGTTTCATACGTTTACCTGGAATGGAAATTCAATGGAAGTGAGAAAAATTAAACTTACACATAGTTTCATGAAGTTTTAAGATTTATTGTTAAGGGACAAATCCCAACTTCATCGATGTTTTCATTTGGAGGCGACAAAAACAATGGCATTGGCAACGCCTGGACAAGAACCGAAAAAACGAATACATTTCGACACACATTACACATTTTAGAGAAACTTGTCTTGCAAAGCGTAAATCAGTTGATAGAATAAAAAAAATTAAACCGTTGTCCATTAAATACAGAAAGATTAAAAGAATTGATCAACTTAAGTTATTTTACTGAACGGAAGAAAAAAGTATTGCACTTTCATAAATTGGTAAACTTAATTTTAACCGATGTAAACACAAAATTACTGCCTGGAATCGATCCTGGGCCTTTAAGAGGGATTTAGTGATTCAGAAACCTTTTCGAGTGCACGCACAACAACCCACCAAAGTTTCATCTTAATCTGATGAATGGTATTGAAGCGCATGCATTTACCCTTAAGGACGTACAAACAGACAAACATTCATTTTTATATGTAATCCTAGCAGACCTGCTGCCTGCTTTGCAGGCAGTCTCTGTCTGGTGGAGAAAACATTTTGCATGCGTGATCCTAATATCAGTACACAACTTTCCCGCATAGGGCAAATTTGATCCGAAAAAAAAACTTTTTTCAGCCCACCCTAATATACATCACTCACTCAGTGATTCAACCCGAAGGTTGGTTTTAATACGTGAGGGTGGAGCTCACCCCGTACTAAGTAACAGGCGTATGCATTTCACACATTCAGGGTAGAGGTTCAGTTCCTTTCCCTGGGCCACCTCGCTCGGGGGCGTCCTAAGACTTTACCCGGATTTGAACCTGGAATCCTTCGATCAGTAGCAAAGCGCTCTACCCACTAAGCTACCACGCTCGTCCTCTAATATACATTCCCTTAACGATTTAATCAAGCTATTCTAAAAAGGGTAGCCAAGCTATCACCAATCTATTTGCGGCATGGGAATTACGGGAGCTACACCAAATATTTTTATCCAATAAGAGAGCTACTTTGATAGTTTGAAAGAATATTTTGAACCGAATATTAATAAAACATAATTTGAAGGTGATTTAGGTTACACATTACAAAATATTTCGCTCGCGGCCTTTCCCATATGAACCGAGATATTTCGTAGCCACTGTAACGCGAGAGAGAGCATTCATATCATCCTATTTGCACGGCATGATTCCAGCCACGCTTCTTCACCAGTCGGAGCATAAATGACATGCTGAAATACCAGAAATAGTATCAAAAAGGAGACGGCACTAGAACGAGGGTATTTTTTATGCCATCCTTATCAATATTGTTCGATTTCTCTCGCCCCTCTTCTACCAATATTCCGCGCTTTTCATACCGTTCTGATTCTGAATTATCATCAGCCACCAGCATCTTTCAAATATTCTCCATTTTCTCTCTCAGTTTGAAAGCCTGTGTGAGAGCCGTCTATTTCCAATCCCTCGCAGTACAGAGGAGAGAAAGTCCCTCTGTGGAAGGCTTTTGGACTGACCCCCTTGTACACGTCCGATCCCTTTTGGGCGGTGCCAGAGAAATGAAAGGGACACGAGGTTGACCAAACCCTAGAAGAATATCCTTTTTCATCCCCTTTGCGATAGGGAATACACATCCACGCGTTTTTATGAGAATTTATTTCATCACCACCAGTCAAGCCAATTCTAAGATTAGTTTCACACAGCTCTCCACTCAGTTCTCTTTTCTGCCAGCATCTCCATATAATAGGTATGTTTTTTGCATCCCTCACGTCATGCTGCATAAATCTCACGCAGATTCTTCCTCCCCCACTCATCCTCTATTACTGCCTTAATCACATCGTCATACTTCTAGAAATGGCTAATTGAGTAGTCCCATCTTAATGCAAGCTTTTTATTGCCATAATTTCATTTCGCTATTATTAAGTCATAATTGCTTACTCCGTTAATTCATTTCATCTTAATTTTTCTTCTGTAACAATACATTTCAAGTTCTCTCTGTCATGACTTTTCAGGGATTGTTACCATCCATAACCCACTGACAAAGAGAAACATGCTCCAAGTGTTAGTTCAAACAAAGAGTTTCCGTATTACCAACCTTGTACTTCCAGCCAATTGTAAATATAATCTTCTTCTGTGAATTCTTGCTTGGGCTATTCTACTGGCTATTTCAGCCAACACTGGTTATTTGACTTCCTTGGTAGCAATATTCATTCACCTCTTCTAGCTTTTGTTCACGAAGTTTGATCTAAGTTCTTAACCCTGAAACCGACCTTAACCAAGAGGACACCAATACAACCTCTTGGTAAGGATTTATTTATGGATGCTACAAGGGAGAGATGCACTTAAGTTTATGATGATAACGGAGGTCAGTGACCTCTTGGCCACAGACAATGATTGTTAAGTCCTATATTTATTTATAAATGCGACAGAATCTCTCATCCCAATCCCTCTCCGCCTCTTTTTCTTTCTTCCGAACAATAATGCAAGTCCTCCACCCGGATACCGAACTGAATGAAGTGGAGAGACCCCACTTAATCATGGAAACAAGGAATACGCTTTAATCTTTTCTTTCCCATCTCTTTCTTTGGGATTCCGTTTTCGGCCATAGTCCCTATTCCACTTCCCCATATAAAGTCCGAAGATCCACATATTTCTCCTCTCTTGATAGAATTGTTTGCTTTCTAACTCCTTAGTTGATATGATATTAATTCTTCCATTTCCTCTTGCTGATTTTGGAGTGGGCACGCATAAACCTCACCCCATCCCACTTTGTCCATTTTCGTCTTTCACATTCTTCAACCATATAACGGAAGTATGACATTGAAGAAAAAAGAATAAGGATGGATGTTTTTTGCTCTCTTTTGTGTAATGAAGTCATTGATGCATTCTTGTAATGCATAAACTGCGATATATCATCCTTGGAAGCTTAGTCTTCACGCCGTTTTTTTACAGTACAAATAGCCCCTTGATTCAATGCTGAGTTTACGGCGCTAGAAAGGGAGGTCGTTACGGACAAGTAATACATAAACTCACGAAAACAAATTACGTGGAGAAGATAAAATCAATCCTGATCAGCAGAAAAAATATTTGACTCAGCCGGGATTTGAACCACGAGCCTACAACTTTCCGGCCCGGTGTGCCTCTTACGCATCTACTAATCACCCTAGCAAGAGATTTATGGCCAACTTTAAAGCATATCGCAGTATGTATTATTAATAAGAATATTGCAAAGGGTGTATAAGAGAAAATGTTACCAAATGAACAGGTTGGCAAAAAATAATCTAAATTGTAGCTGCATCAAATTGATATCAGGTTTGATGACTAGTCATTTTGTTGAGGAATGAAACTGCTGGTGAAATCTCAGAAAAAAGCTAGCCCTCTGCATATATGCAAACCACCTCTGGGGTATTAGATACTGTCTGTGACTCTGCTTTGTCAAATTGCCTTATTTTAATCTAGAGAAGAGCAGCAAATTTTGTTATCCTGCAATTTTTCATTTATTTTTCACCTATTTTTGATTTTTTCCACGTCTAAGGTGTTTTTTACTTCCCCTATGAACAAATATTGTGGTTACAATTTGACTGAAGCATTTTTACGCACTCAAACTAACAAATTGTGAAAAAATAGCGAGGTTTCCAAAAAAGCGCCACCTTTGTGAGTCCACGAGAGGCCAACGGAAGGCAAGACGCGTAATTTAGCCATGATTTAGCATGGCGTCATTCATATTTGTGGAAGGGGTTGTATATTGAAAATGGGCGGTCATTTTATATAGAGCGTGTCCCATGCGCTGCGTTCTGGCCAGCCAATTAGACCCGCACTATCGCGAAGGTCATTATGGTCCGTTTCGTTATTCGCCACATGAGTGCACTCACCTTAGCGTTTTCCTCGTTCCACTCCGGCAGCTCTTCTCCCTCCAAAATACATTATATTGCCTCCAGAGAAAGCAAGGCAGGCAGAGGGGCGTTGGAAGAGTGAAGGATTCAAATGAGATGGTCACTTTTGAGGAGGAGAGATGTCGTGGGTTTAGTGAGGCGAGGCGACTGGGCCGAGGCCGGCAGTTCGGCGTGCCTATTAAGTGTATATATCGCTTCTTTTCCATCCCATCCCTCTAATCTACCTCGAGGAGGACTTCAAAGGCTTTCGTTCTGTTGGAGAGGGTGTGGTCAGGAGGGTGAATCACCATGGCGACGGGCGCCGGGCGTGGGTTGGTGAACAGTGGCGCCATCAAGCAAGGACGGGTGCTTGCGTATACTTCATTTAAAAGTGCCTCTGCTCGTGACGAGAGCGGACCAGAAAAAAAATTGGGCAGAGGAGGCGTGGGTTTACACATGGAGTTTTTGATTGGATGAAAGATGCTTCTGGTTACCACCTCCATTTCCCAGTTCTTTCCATGAAATATAGCAATAGACACGCTTTACTGTAGGTATAGGATTACTCTTTATCAAATTTATTTCACCGATATTTCCGAACGCGTAATCCGCATTGGGCAATCTTCGGTTTATTTCTATCTCCAACGGAAAGGTTTGAAAACGTTTTCTTATGTAACGTCAGCATTGTGATACTAATTATCCGTGATCATTTTCAAATTGGCCAAATACCAAGGTATTACTTCGATTATGGCACCAAATGAATGCAATAATGAAGGCTGAGTAGGGTTCAATGATGGTCATTCAGGGGATGCGACCGACAGCTGAGGTCATTTGCGCCATTTAGGATAGGTGGGTAATTGGGTAATGTTAGGAGATTTCTGGGAGATGTGAGGGTGAGGGAGTTTCTGAGAGAAGAAGGGTGGAGAGAAACTCGGCGTCGGCATTAGCCTACTCTTAACGGAAGGCACCAAGGGGACCACGGCTTAACGTCCCATCCGACGGACCGACTACTAAACTTGAAATGCCCTCCACTAGGCACTCAAATGGGGACCGGTTTTCTACTGAATAATCCGCCACTTCCGGGAATCTAACCCGGGCCCTCGGGATGGAAGGCTCTAGCCACCACACCAACCCGATCCTTAGCATTCAATGAATCCACGAATGTTATCATATAGTATCGTGCTAAATTGCTAAGATTTTAAGCAAGCCAATTTTGTATTCTCGGTCTTCATTTACGCTAATCAGGCTTTTTTTATATTTTTTAATTACTCTCCACTGCTTTAATCTTATCAGGGCAGTTAGTTTTGCTATTTTAAATCTTTTTTTCAATGTAGAATACTCCTAAGGGTGTCAATGTATTGTGAATTAGGGAAAGAAGAACAATTTTAGGACGGTAGGTGGAAGCCTTGTAGCAATCAATTGGAATTTTTTCCATTATAAATTATTCATCAGTTACTTTAGTCATGCCTTAATAAGAAAGTGTCCTTATTGTGTGGGCTCTCCTTAATAACGTATCTGTCGTGAATTTTGGACGAAAAAATGTTTAGCTGAGTTCGTTTATGTAACTAAAGCTCTGTAACCAACATATATGCCTCAATTCGAAATTAAAGTTCTTCAAACTTATTATACCTAGTAAATTATTCACTATACATTCAAAAAACACCAATCCTCATGGATTCAATCCTTACAGGCATAACTTTCTGGAAGTCAATTATGAATAATGACAATAAGAAACTATCTTTTGATCCACAGAGTTTTTTACTGGTACTACAAGTTTCATGTCTCCTCAACCATCAGGTATGATGATCATGCCGTGGTGTTGAAATTAGTAGTACCTACCAGTAAAAAAACTGTGTGGATTAAAACATAGTTTGTTATTGTCATTAACCAATCCTCACATTCAACAAGAGAACAATAAACTACTCTGTTCTCTTAACCTGATAGGAATCACGATATAAAGTCAATATAAACGCCAAGTTTCCGATTGTATTATATAAATACGTTAGTTAATAAATAGGTTAGTCGATAGGAAAATCGATTGGAGAATTGCGTAAAACCAACCTTAGGGTTGTTGAAATATGATGATGACACCCTTAAGAACTCCTGACCATCCAATTTGCATGATACATATACTTACGATGTCTAGAAATCTACACTTGTAATAATGAAACACAAATAGTAGGTGGCTAAATTATTAAAAAGTTACGAATATTCTACTCTACTAATCATTGCTTTGTGTGCAATATGCTTTGATGAGAAAATCAGCTTTCCAAGCAATAATTATGGTTTACTTTTCTTTTTGTTTAATGAAAGAACAGTATTAACCTATCTTTCACTTTTAATCCTTTTTTCCCGTTTTCATCAGATGACAACACTTCTAATACTAACTAATAACTACAATAATGCATGATTCCCAACAAGAAATTGGCATAGCGCAAGGGAAAATCCAATCGCTATGAATCGTTTTATTTCTGCTATGTTGAACTTTCTACTTTTAGGCATACTTTAGGCAGCACGTTGAAAACTAGCAATAAGGATTTTAGGAATTTCTACTAAAAAAATTCCATCAGTCTGTTTCGAGCTAATAAAATCGTATTTCTCTGTGGTTCACTTGAGAGTAACTGGAGAAAGCTATTAATTAACACCCTATTGATATAATTTTCAATATTAAATATTATCAGTAATTAAGATGATATTATGAATTCCATCTTTTATTCCCAGGAGTATTTTCCCTGATGGCATCGTTAATGTTTTACTATATTGCGATGTATTATAACTTAAATTGCTCTATTGTTTTTTTTATCTTTACTTGTTTCAGCTTTACATATGTCTTGAGATGCAGCCTTTAATCATACTAATGATAATTTCTACACAGCAGTTGTATGAGTCATTTTTACTTCCGTTAAATTAAATGGAAACCGAGGCTTATCAAAAACCTTTTTCTCATATTTTTTTTTGTTGCATTACTATTTCTTTGGTAATCAGGGTTTTTTTGAGGCGATTTTCAAGTAAATATTTTCTGAAATTTCCCATAAAGTTCTCATGAGTTGACAGATCCGTCTCAATTATTTTTAACAATTTGCGTTAATAATTGACTTCAATCTCTTTAAAAATGGATGAAATGCCTTAGACAAATCAGATTATGATTTGAGTCTATTTAGAAAAAACTTTATTCATACATTTTACTATAGCTAAGGAACTGATGATCAGAGATATATTTACTCTAATTGACATTCTTTTTCCTTGCAGGTGAGTGCATTCATGATGTACCATTTCGTGGAAGCAAACGTTTTTTCTTTATGGTAAGTGATTTAAATACTGAAAGTACAATTAGTTTTTACAACCCACACGCATAATTTATGAGCGTAAACTTTTGCATCAATGTAGCAATATTGTGCGTGTGATAAACAAGTTTTTTTATCAATTGAGTATAGATGGATAACCTTTTCATTCACGAAAATGAGTGTAAATTTTCTTGATCTATTTTAAAACTACTCCTGGGTAATCATAAAATAATTTTAATGAGACAAGATTCCCCAAGACCCACAAAAATCCCAGCTTTGGAGAATTTTTGGCTTACAACTATTTAAATCAGGTGATGCCAATTTATTCCTAAAGTACAATGATCTCCTCGTTGCAGTTACACTATTTCTATCTCTATTTACCCCTCATTGCGTTTTTGTCGTATTGACGTGTGTTGATCAAAGTGAACACTGCCATCCAAAGGATAGAAACAAAGTGTAGTGATTTCGAGTCATGTAATGTCAGTAATTATCTTTGTGGTAATATACATATAACTCCGAGTCTGAGCACTGAGTGAAAAGCCCTTACATTTCTCTTTTGGAAATAAAACCCTTTACCAATTATTTAGATTGGCATAATGTATCATAGCATTACCAACTTTTTTGGGAAGAACCTTCAGGAGGAATATTTTGATATCCATCATTGTAATACAAAACTGAATCGGTGAAAAATGTAAGTGTAATAAAATAATTTTCCTTAAATTAAGTCGTTAGATAAGCTGATTGTTTGCTATTGGCCTTCATTTGTTGCCCAAAGTAAGAAGCTTTAATAGGCGTTTAGGAAATACGATTCAGAAAAAGCCCTTTTAGAGAGGTATAAGCACGGTTATCTTAAATTACATCTTCCTGGAGACATAAATAATACAAAAAACTTCATTGAAAGCATGATAAAGCATGTAATACATGGAAGCCATCTTTTGACTTCAAGCGTCTAGTTTCTGCTTATGTCAAGCAGAAGCTCAGGTAATAATATATTCTGAATGCCTATGGCCGTATTGAATGCGACAGAAGCGTATTTATTGCCTCGAATAGAACTTATAGCTTGAAAATCTTTCAGGAAATACATGTCTCTCTCCTTCCAACTTGAAGTAACACATGGAGGGTGATTTACTTCAGCAAAATCATCGATTGGTTCAGGTATTTGTGAGATTACTTCTCCATCACACTTCCATCTTTACGTTAAAGAGCATGAATGTAGAGCTTCCTAATTTCACTCCAACGAAATACTCGTCGATTGGGTGGAGAGCTATTCCTACATTTTCCGTGGGATTACGTTGATTGGATGTGAAGTTGTGGATGTTCCCGATGAGACTAGAAGCAAGGTATTTGCAATTCAAACGTAAACCCGTGCATAAGAACACTGCAAATGACATTAGGTATTCAGTTTCATTCGAAGATGGGAACTTGAAGCATTCGAGAAATAGGATGTTCAGGGACGCATAATTTTCTGAAAAAAGAACATATACACTATTTTCCTACTTCTCTAACAACTTTACAGTTGTCACTTGTCAATTGATAGAATATTTATAAGGATGCATTTCATTGTTCAATTAAAAAAAATATTTTCTAGCAGTTTAAAGTTGTCAGACCAGAATAATTCTTGCAGAGTACTCTAATTTGCATCGTTACTGCTATTTACTAAATACATTTGCCATCTCCTAAATGAGTGTTTTGAGGAAAGCGAAGTCTTCTTTAAGTAGCCTTCCAAATAAAGGGTAAGATACGTGTTCCTTATAATCTTTATGTTGCCCCATATTTTAATTTTATGAATCAATAGTTGCTTATTCTTGACTGGATATTTTACCTGACGTTTTAAATAGAAAGCGCTTTTTCCATTCGTGGATGCACTTATGGAACTCACGTTTGGGTATAGAGTCCAGCCCCTTCAGCAATTATTTTTATCTGATCAGTGGTAGCAAAACGTCGTCCTTTCATGGTTTTCTTGAGCCTGGGGAATAGATAGAAGTCACTGTAAAGGCGATTACGGTGGCTGAGGCAAAATTAGAGTTTGTTTTCTAACAGCAAATCACGAATAAGCCCTAATATGTGAACGGTGGCATTACCGTGGTGCAGTTTTCACGAGTTTTCTTGCAACAATTCTGGTCGTTTTCGTCGGATTGCTTCTCCCAAACGGCGGATAACTTCCATGTAGTATTTCTTGTTAATCATACGACCATATGGCAGGAACTTATGATGAACTGCGCCATTAAAAACGAAGAAAACTGTGATAAGTCATTCCCGTTATTTTTTATCACATGACGTAAATTAAATACTCTCTGTATAAACTTGTATTTTTGGTTTAAAATCTCTACCCTTCTTACAGCTAGCTGCTATTTAGATGATAACTCTGTCGTAAGAATAGTGTATGGATTTAAAATTTGAAAATCAATTGTAAATAACTCAGTATTTTAGGTGTGATGGATTAGACTGTTAGATGATAGACTCGCCTTCAATCCTAAGGATCCGGGTTTGAATATTAGCATTAAAAGGGATTTTTCAGTTTTCTATACAAGTTCTTATGTTGAACGCTCGGCGGAGAGCTTTCTTACGTTCAGTACTCCATCCGTCAGATTGGACGTTTTATCCTGGACCTTTGGGTGATTTTTTTAAAAGAAGGATAATTCCAAAGCCATATTTTGCTTCACTCTTTTTTCCTCTCCTATAAAAACCCTACCATTACCCAAAAACTCACCTCTTCTGAATTCAGCTAATAATCTAATCTAATAGCTCCTCGGTGTAACTAGTTAACTTACAATAGATTGCTTGCCAGTAAAATATTGAATAATACATTTTTACAGTACAAATTGGATAAAATAATTTGAATACATTACCAGAAATAAGTTCAAGTGTGTGCAAACTGTAGTGCGGAGATTGCAGTACAATCTACATCAGACAAACGGGTAGGAGTTTTAATATAAGGAAAAAGGAACATATCCGTTCCTACTCATACAACCAGCCCGACAGGTCACACTTCGCTAAACATCTAATTGACGCAGGGAATTGGAGTGATTTCCAAGTCACTCCACTCCACTTCCAAAGAAAAGGGTGAAGGTTAGATGCCCTTGAACACTTGCAAATCCTCGCCCACGGAAAGACACACAACCTGGCGAATGAAGTGCTCCCCTTCCCATTTTAGAAGCGATTGCACGTTTCGCCCCACCGAATTCAACATCACACAAAAGTGTCAGCCCCCCTCTCATCCATTCCTATTCCTCCCCTTCCCCTCCCCACTCCCCTAACCCAACGTGAGGGTAAATATACTTGTAGTTATCTGTATTTTATGCACCTGATGATGATCTAGCGGGTGAAACCGGTCGTGTCTTCATCAAAAAGTTTTTATGTGGAAATACAAAGTTTTTTTCTTCCTTGTGAAATATGAATTTCCATCAAGTTACCGCCGAAACTGTCAATTTTATTGAATACATTACTATGCGTGGAATTCCAAGAAAAGTAGAAAAAATATTATTTTTAGCAATGATACCTGGAATTTTACTAACCTCTCTGTGAGCATGTTGTGGCGAGGAAAATGAAACTAACGGTCGTGAATTTTTTCAGTTATTACTTGAATGCGTAGAAGGATCCTAGATCTAATTCAGTGACAGATTCGGGTGGTATTTGACGAAAAAATAGATCGATAGTGTAGGTTTATTGAGACCCAAATTCAAGGCTTGGTATGCTATGCTTGGTTCCAAAGCCTTTTCTTTTTCTTCGATAAGAGAGTTCTCCAAGAATCCATTCTGAGGAGCTCTGAAGAGAGAATCCACTCTAGGCAACAATTTGGGATCTCATCCACACCGATCACCACCATTACCACTTTAGCAGCATCGACTGGCGTGGAGAAACTATTCACCTGTATTCTTGTTTCCTTTATCGCCCGGAGTATCTAAAAGCGTTGACACATGCTAGATTGGTATTCTTTCCTCAAAACTTTCTCCTTGGAAAAGAAAACAATGGCTCCACACCCGTCCCCTTCACCGCCAGCCTCTTTCAAACTCTCCCAATCCCCCCTTCATCGATTGATTTGTTCAGAAGCAAAAGGGGGCAAATAGCGAGCAGCAACGCTGAACAGGAATGTCTCCCAGAGCACACAAAAGCGGGAAATATGGGAGTATTCCCCGATTAATATCCCTGTCACCCAGCAAGTGAATTCATGAGAATCAGAATTTGGAATTTTGTAATTTTCCTGATTAGTTCAGTATTTGGGTAACCCTACTAAATAGTCTTTTATTTGTGTACTAATTTATTGTTCCTCCGTTTAGTTTATTATTCTAATCAATAATACTATGCACTATAGCCAATATTCCACAGAGAAAAAATCATTCGCCTTGACCGGGACTCGAACCCGGACCCCTAATTACCGGCCAGGTTCTCTACCAGTTGAGCTACTGGTAGAGCACCTGGCCGGAAATCAGGGGGTCCGGGTTCGAGTCTCGGTCAAGGTGAATGATTTTTTTCTCTGTGGAATATTTGCTGTGGTGTAATTTCAGCGGTTTAAGCCGCTAAAGTTTTCACGGCTAGTAGGTGATCTTTGAATTCGTAATAATACTATGCTTGGGTTATTTCATTGATCGAATTTCATGTACTTTGTGCAGCATGAATTGTTATAGTAATTTGATACCAATGTTTGGATTGAAGATATGTGTAGTATATTGGATGTCCATGAAATATATATCAGAATGACTCTGAATGATTCTGCTTATCGCGGTGATTTCTAAGTCACTGATCTGCATACTTTAGGCGATTAGAAAATATCCATTGAATTAATCCACTGCAAAATTATTTCAAATCAACATCTACATAATACCCTGCACGTCTTACCCCTTATAATAACCCTAATAATAACCCATAATATCTCTTACCGCACACCAAAGAGTGTACGGTAAGAGTGAACCACAAGCAGTCAGATATTCTCAGTCAGAGAGAACACTAAATACCATCCAGACATGCAAAAAGAAAACTAACCTGTTTAAACATTACTAATCTTCTAAACCAAGAGTCACAATATTAAGACCTTGAGGATAATGCTAAGCATGCATTCACGAGAAACGTTTAATGATAGCTAAAGATGAAAATTAATTGTCAGTTAATACAACGTAATATGATAGATCTCAATTATTTAGTAATTTTTATAAATAAATTTAATTTTGACCTTATATTTCATAGAATATGTATGAGGTAGCCGTGTTAAAACACCTACACGTTTTTTTTAATCAATGTATTCTAATTTTTTATGGCAAAATCTAAAATTCCTATTCTGAGTTCCTGTAGTACCTTCTATGTAATCACTTACTGTTCCTAATTCTTCCCGGAAATAATGAATTCTTGAACCTCTCCATCTTAGTATCTATATGCCTAATTGTATTAACAAAATTAGCAACCGACGTCTTTCTTTTCGAGGATGACGCAATCTCTTTTGATAATGTCACGTACAAACGGTTCCCGAATATCAGATATTTGTGTGAAATAGTACCAAGTACATTAATTTCTGTATGCACTGCAAAGTATAGTCGTATTCCATCCAAGATAAACGTCATTCCCTCCAACTTCTTTCCCCTGGACCCGCTTAGCCTCCTTCAACCCCTCATTCTATGTCTTCTGCCTCAGGCTTACCTCTCCCCACCTCTAATTATCCTTAAATGCTGCATCTACTGTCCCCTAAATACTTATAAGGCTGTATGGAATTATATCCGTTTGCTTAATGATGCCGTAAGTGGAGAAATCGATAGTAAAACGCTCAAAGATGTGGAACTGTACAAAGTACTGGTGTTAATTTTTCCTAATATGCAATGGTTCCATTAATTGATGCTTAAGAAATCTCTGCTTCTCAGAATACTTACCGTATTTATTTTTATTAACTTTGAGTCATGCGGTTGGCTTTTTTTTGAATAAAATTGTATTCTTCATAATATTTCGAAGCAATTTCATGGTCGATAACAGTTTTTAAATCCAGTACTCAACAGCAACTTACACTGTTTAACCTTATTAGATGATGCAAACTTTCAAAAATTTAACCTTGGTTAGCATTAGAACTTAGTTTTAAGTTTTTTGATCCTCCAATGACTAAGGTTATATCGCGCTGTCTGACTTTAGGTCTATATCCTAAGACAAAACACAAGATCCATACCCTGCGTGGGATTTGAGCACGTGACCAGAACCCGGTTACTACTCCGACGACACTATCCTATGTAACATGAAATCGTCTAAATGACAGAAAAATTGATAGCATAAATAATGTTACTACAAAAAATATATAATCCAGACCCCTATACATTTTATATTTATATTCAGGCCGTTGGTATCAATTTATTCCTGTCGAAGAATTAGAAATATATTGCAGTTTAAAAGGTGCGAACGTGGGGTTCGGCGAAAAAGTTGGCGCATCTCGAGGGGATCAGAAAAAAATCTTAAAGAAATGATTGGCCGCAGCTTTTCTCAGTTCCAAAAACGGCGTCGCAGTGCGATGTAGGTTCTCCGAACGAATGAGGAACACGGTGCGTAAAGCATGAAGAGAGGTCTTTCATGTATCTTCCATTCATGCAAATATACTTCCTCTAAAATTCAATTGGCTTTTTGTTATCATTTTTATGACAGATTCCCACTTGAGACATTATTAGAAATTAGTATATTTCATGAACCAAGCCATGGACGGCAATGTAAATCCGTGCGATACGTCGTCGGGTGAAAACATGCCATTAGGTGCACCCCCTGGATCTTCCATTATTTCCATTGGCTCTACTTCCAAGGATGTTAATGCTCTGACTTTCTCGATTATGGAAAAAAGTTTTGGTTGTTTCTCCGGGACATTACACCTACTAGGATTGCCATACAACCAATGTTATTGTTTTTTGCAAATGTTAATAAATCTTCGTGATACCGTGGAACTTACCGCAGACTTAAACTTATCAGTTTTCGCATGGCGGTAACTGAGGAAAGTTTTCATGCTAGGGAAATGAATCAATGTCTACCGAAGAAAAAACGAAAATTCCGTTGCCTTATACGCATATATAATAAGAATTTTGTGAGTAAAACGTATATTTTTATTTATTAAAAAGGAGTATATCGGGGTTTTAAACTTTTTAAGATGATTTACTATATGTTTCCGTCGAGACATGATAAAAATTACTGTAATTCGGATTATGAGCTATTGCTTCCGCAAATTGAAGCACCCCTTACGTTAAGCATCAAAAGTCCGTTTTAAACGTTATTTTCTTCCAGTTCAAGGGTTAATATGCTAGTCCTTACTTGATACTAAACACAGATTACTAGGTTTCACGCGATCATTGAACTTACACTTACTACCTACGAAGCGATGTTTCAAAATAATATGAAAAACAGAAGATCACACATCGTTTGTAACGTGATGTGATTGGTTGACGAACACTCGGTCCTACTGGAAGCTAGTAGCCAACTAATACCGCTTGAAGTATGAAATCAAGCGTATAAGCGAGTATGAAAGCGATTATGCTAGTTAGCCAGGATACTTGTTCTACATCACATGATACTGGAAAGCTATCATAGGAGCAAGTATCTTTGACCTTGTTCTGGATCAAGTGGTATGTGAAACGGGCTTAAGTGAGGTAGTGGTAACATAATTATGTGCTGTAGGTAAAATAATTGGGTGCACAAGTTTTGACTGTTACCTCACAAAGGTTTTTAGAGTTCAGCAAGATTGATATTGTAAATCTCGGCAGAAGCTTTGAACCTTGGAACTTTAAGATGTTGTTTTTCTTAATCTCCATGCTAGCAAATAAATTTGGAAGAAGTAGACATTTTACCCTTAGTATATCATAAATATATTCCAAAAAATATACTGGGAATGGAGAGGGCATTTGGATGAATATGTTTTCTTCTACACTAGAATATTACCTTAGGTAATGAGTGGTATTTCCATTCGAACAATTTGAGTTAGATTACTCATATAAATATTCTCATTGAAGTTTTCGAAGGACGTCAGAAATCGCAGAACTTGACAATGGCCTATTTACAGCAACTCTTGCATACATTGATGTAACTTAATAGTCTATCTATTATCTATCGTTTCTTATTATCACTCCAGAACTTGGATCGAATTTATTATTTTCCTTTTTTCAAATAATAAACATTACACTCTAATTGCAGTTCTATTTTACTCTATGCTGTATTCTAATGGAATACGGTGAAGTTTCTAATACGTTTTCAATGTAGAATATGCCATGATAGCTTCATAGTACTTACTTTATACTTTAACATACTGTGTTCTAGGTACAAAACAATTATGATTAATTATTAATTATATAGAGCTAAAAAATCATTTTCTGGCAATACAAATTGTTAACCATTCAAGACATTAGTTTACTCTGTATTTTGTTATCTTTCATTTAACTTTTTTGTGAATATTGGCTTTCATTTTTATCGTTATTGGACTGGGATTAGAAGCGACCTATGCATTAAGTATTGAAATATCCTCATATTCGAGTCAAAAATTTTTTGTGTGTAAACTAGCGTGTAAAATGCATACTCTGTTAAATAAAATTATCCTTTTTCAGTCAACGTCCAATAAGGTCCAGAAAAATCATATTTGATGATTGGAAGGCCATTCTGTATCATTACCTACATTGTAATATTTAAATTTTCTCTGCGGAAAATATATCAAATATGTTTTGGCAATAGTGATCTCAAATGATGCACGCAAAATTTTATTTTATTTTGTGTGTAGTATTGGAACAATTTTGAACTCAAATTGCAGCCAAAAATATATTTACGCCTCAATTAAGTACATCCCCGAAAGCGTTAAAGAAAAGTTGATAATGCTTTAGAATATTTAGTCCAATCGTGTCCACAAAGAGAGTGCTGGAGATGATAACCCTGTATATTCAAAATGTATTCTGTATATACTGTGTAATTGATGTATATTCAAAATGTAGTTCAAAATCCATAGTTTCTTGTACTCGTTAATTTAATAGTTATTTATATTTTTTCCTCTCATAGGTATTTATAACTTTTCCCCTACATTTAGGTAGTAAGATATTTTGATGAAAACTCTGGGTCAGCTGTATTTTATGGCAGCTAGATAAGGAGAACTTATAAAAGGGGATTTTTTTCTTCCCTCAATAGGAATGAATGAGAGAAACCTACAAAGGATTCTCAAAAATGTCTCGCTTTGAATTATTTCTATTTCCGCTGGCTTGGCCTCCTATTTTTGAAGCGCATTTATTTCCATGGTTTCCTTTTTATCGAACTTCCTTTTACCAAAACAATGCAAAGTACCACGAAAGCTTTCCGTAAAACCTTTCTGCTTTGGCCTTGAATCTTTGCTCCAGATTATCGCCAGTTACACCTGAGTCTGAGTTCATGCTCAATATTGTGAATTTTTGGGTTCATCTCCTCTATTCCTGGCATTTCAGTTTCTGGATTATTCATCAAACTGCTGTAATATGTTACTACATATCCACAGATGCACGAAAACAAAAGATTTGTCGAATATTAGAAAAATTACTTCTTCATTTCGGACATATTTCCCTGAAAAGCGAGTAGGGGAAGTGCATTAAAAATATTGTGGCTCGCTCCAGTAATATATCTGTGGGAAATATTAACAGAGGAGAAACTGGTTACCAGATTCAACCACTCCAGACCGGGTTGTAACGAAAACCAAGCATTCAACTTCTACGGCTAATTATTGTTCAATTAAGTTTTGTATCCCAAATAATGATAGTTTTAAATGATGAGTATAATATTAATGCGTCGTTTTTGAAGCGATCGATGCGTTTACTTAATCTATAGCAGAAGGGTGAATAATGTTTTTCTAAATCTTGTGCATAAGATCGATACATAGGGATTAACCTATCAGAATACGATGCAACAAGTAAGTCCAGGGATTCAAAATTATTTTCTTCATTTGTATCGTAAAATACCTCTTATTAATTTCAATAGCTATAATTTTTCACAGAAATATTCTTCCTCAATTTAGGTTATTAATCCATTTTTTGTACGTGAATGCTTCATGTAAAACGGAAGGAAAAAAAGGGCTTTTGTGTTAAAATATCTAATCCAGCCGAACGAAAAAGAATAAAATTCTTCCAAAAGATTGCTTTCACAACGTTCCAATGCGCTGTTTACAGGTTGGTGGATACGTTATAATTCAATTATCAAATAATCGGCTTATTTTGCATAATTTTGCACATCTGAATATTTTCTTGATATTTCTTGATATTTCTTTCTTAAATAAAATGTACAGCAGTACCTACTTTGTAGGTATGAATTTAAATTCAGATTTGATATTGATGAGTGATTTTTTGGGTAAAAATACGTTTCAATCCTTACTTATAGGCTAATTATCTTGCTGTATTTAATCCCTGCTATGAACACATTTTTCTCACAAAAAATTATGATTTACGATATAATTGACTTTAATTCATCACTATAATTTTTACCCTTGTTTATGATTAATTTATTACATGTACGAAATTACTTGTTATGCAAAACAGCATAGATAAAACCACCGTAATTTAATATATTTATAAAGTTTAAATTCATATGACTTGCGCCTAATGGACTCAATGTTCAAATTTTACCATAATTTTTTTTAAGTAACGCCATTGTCATAGATATTACCTAATTTTAAAAAAGTTGCCATATAATTTTTACAATACCTATGATAATCTTAATGTACTTCCATGTCAAACAGCTGATTTTTCTTTTAAAAATGACGAAAAAACTAATAGCCCCAAAGAATCCTTGTGAGAACCTCCTTCCATTCCCATCCTTCTATCTTTCCTCCCGGTCTGAAGCGCCTATTAGTTCGGATACAGACTTGAAAACACCCATAAAAAACATACGATGACAGACCTTATCCTATTAAGAATAAAAAAATTCGTGTCTGCTGATATTTTACGCGACACTCAGTGAAAATCTTGATACTCTACTTATATTTGGACGGAACTAGGTTCGGACTCTAATATCATTTTCCTTCATTCTGTAAAATTATATGTAGATGTAGTATGTATGAATTCAACGTTAATTTGATTCCTCTCCGTCAACTGTTGACAGGATTTTATTAGTTAAGGAGCCGTCTTGAAAACAAGCTTAGCTCACCTTGTGAGAGATACTAATGCAATTAATTTTTCTAATTTTTGTTGAATGCCAAAAAACTGGCTCCATTAAACTATTTGTAGATTAATTTTGATTTAAAGCGGCCGTTTGTTCTTTGGAGGTGAGTTATGAGCCCTTCAGGGCAGCATTTGTGAGCCACCTTACGGGTTAAACGCTCATCATGGATTTTTAAGTAGTAATGGACCAGCTGGGCTTCGCCTCGTCCATCTTCTGCGTGGCTGCGCGGAAATCCCTTAACAGCACATCGTCTCGGCTTTCTCCTGAGTGGCAAAAGGTCTTGCCTTTGGCTGCCAGTGGTGCCTCGCCTTTGGCTAGCTGTGCTCCATATATGCCTCACCTGTTTTCGTCAGCACCCCTTTTCATTTTCCGCCTCTGGTAGGTGTACATCTACATCTACATAATACCCTACAAGCCACCATAAAGGTGTGTGGCAGGTGGTGAACTCTCACCAAACATGCACTACATATCATGCATAAAATTTGTAATTAAAAATTAAAATAGCAAAGCATACATGCAAAAACATGCTGTTAGTTGGGTTAGCTTTAAGTCCTTATACCAACATGCAGCTACCAATGTTATCCATTGCTACACTCGTACTGGATACATTTACCGTTATTCATATCCCTAATAGTACGAGGAAAAAAGGGCATTTTGAATCTGTCAGTTCGGCAATCTATTTCCTAATTTTGTGATTATGGTCCAGTCTAACATAGTAAGTTGGGGTCCGCAAAATATTTTTAACATCATCACTGAAAATATGGTCTTGGAATTTATTCAAGAGATTAAGTCAAAATTTCAACCTGAGATCTGACAATGATTCCCAATTTAATTCATTTAATAGACTGGTTGCCCTAATAAGGTTATCGTACCGTCCCTTTACAAATCTTGCCGATCTTTAAAGAGTGTAGGAGAAAGGGGAAAAATAAATTGCTTCCGTCCCCTTTCTACCGCAGTAAAATCAGAAACAACACATTAATGTACATGAACAAATGAATATGAAGAAATTGTTAACAAATAATGTACAACTATTTCCTTACTTTCTGTATTTATAGTAAATACACATACTTAATATAACTTTAACATAGAATAAGTCCGTAAATACTGCCAGTGTAACGACGATAAATAACAGTAATATTATCAGTCATAGTTTTATCCGTAGGTCACAAATTAGGCACGGAAATTTTTTTCACCCTCGAAGCGCGACTATTACGTTTTTATATTAACAATAAGAGTGGTGTTTATAAATTTATTTACATGGCACCCAATGTGCCAGTTGGCAGTTGGTCCTAGCTCTGGCCAGTTGGTACTAGCGGCCCCAGTTAAGTTTCGTATGGAAAGCACTTGGGAGTTCAGTGTTTCGTCCATCATATCCGGCGTTAAGCTGTGCCCCTCCCGGTGCCTTCCGTTAAGAGCAGGCTAATGAAAACGCCAGGTTTCGCTGAACCATTTCTCCGTTCCCTGAAAAATTTCTGCCTCGGCTCAAAATTCCACTGATCCCAAATGTAACAAATTACCTTAGCTGTCGGGTCCCCTTCCCCAGTGAGATTAGCTGCATAAAAATATTAAAGTTGAACTTTTGAAGTAGATTGTGGGGCAGTGTCCTCTCCCCACCAAATGCCCGGCGAGCGAGTCGCTTCTGCCGGAATTCCGGGAGGGCTTCCTCCCACCTCTCGAGGCAGGGATGGCCGGAGGTGGTGGTGGGTTACCAGGGCGAGAAACTGTAAAGCGACGCTTCGTCGGACGAGGCGAGCGGTCTGCGTGGCTGTTCCAAGTCGAGGTCCTCCTTTTCGTTTTCCCTCTCTGCCCTTATCTTTGCCGGCATGACGCCGCTGCCACTGGATCCGTGTACCGGCCGCTCTTTCCGCTGCTTCGAAAACTCTCTCCACCAATGTGTGGTCGAATGCATTAAATGGTTGGCAAAAAGCAAAACTTGCACGTATAATTGCCTAAAAATAAAATAAAACATTAGCTTTAAGCACCTTGAATACGAGTCTACGTGTTGACTTTATTATTGAATTGAGCTTATCTAATTACACTTACATTTAGACACAATAATAACATGATTTTTGAAAAATGAAATGAATTCATGAATTGCAATTTTCTTCTAAACGGGGCTAATTTTCAAGTTGAATCTGTAGCAAAGTCAAAAACACGTTCAATTTCTCTTCAAATATTTCAAAATCACTTTCGTCCGTTCAAGTTTATTGATAAATATGAGTCAAGACAAGGTAAATGGATCATGAACTTTTTGGGGCATCCATGACGTCAAACATTTTTGCAGTATTGTAAACTATACTGATAGTGCGAACATAAAAAACTACGAGTCAGCATTAACTGTAATTATTTGAATCTAACGTAAAAAATTTAAAATCGCTGATATTCTGACGTTATAATGCTGTTGTTGATATATCATTGCACGCCATTGCATGCAGTATATATTCTCCACTTGTGTAGGCATCGTGGAGCTTAAAATAAGGCTCGATTTATTGATGGAGTGGGAAATGCCTTTAATTCTGAAAGCGTGACTCCTTGGCCATCATGCCATTGATTTTGAGTTCAGGGCCGTATATAACTTCACAATAATTAATGTTCCACAAAAATAAGGCCAATATAACTTGCATATGTTGCTGAATTAAGGATATTTAAAGTTTCAACAAATTAACTGATATTCATCGGTTTTTTTGATGGCTGCTGCAAATGTGACAGAGCCGAACTATAAGATCAGAAAGAAGTTTTGATGTACACTCCTGGGAATACTGATTTGAATTAGAGTTTTATCTTAAATCTCACTCTCCTGAGATGATTTTCTTGTGAAATTGCCCTGCGGTCATAGGTTGAAATATGCATATCTTATAATGAATAATGGCAATGTAAATACTTAAACTTAGTTCTATATCACCGATTTAGAATGCTTTCCACCACGCCGTCTAAAATCTTTGTAGGGAGGTATACTAAGGCGTATTTTATAATCTTAAATAGGTGTTCATAGAATATAATCGAAAAAGTTCATGATCCAATTTACATCATTAGTTTGCTATTACTTAAATAAGACTTGTTAAATCAATGTGAAATGCAAGGCCTAGTTCTCAAAAGTCTCTTCCACTCCCACATATATCTCCCCACATTGATGATCTCTTTGATACATACACGCCAATCACTGCAATTCTTATTTTATTTTGTTAATTAAAAAATATTTTAATATGAACTACACTGGAATCCATTGGGAGCAAAGTTGATTATGTGTTTAGTTGATTAAGCTCCTTTCAGAATCCAAATCAGGGATTTTAAGTGATTTTTCCCTTGGAAACCTCTATTGTTCCCTCACTTCATATTTATCAAACGAGATACTTATTAAATATTCTTCTTAAATACGTTTCCTTCAATAAGAGCTTCTCTGCAAAAAAAGGGGTGATTCTGAGACTCGGTGATCTAGAAATCACGACAGCGTTTGTAGAATAGGTAGTTTAAAATGACCATTATTTTGTGAAATTTGATGTTATCACGAAGGCAATCACTGAAAAATTATTCAAGAGAAAAATGCAATAAAATTATCGAAGGAGAAAAACACATAAGTGATAGTAATACGCAGATGATAAAAATATGAAGATAACGTGGGTGAAAGCTATATTTCAATTGTTGATGACAATTCCATGTATTTTGCCCGTATTGGTAACATAAATGGAAATGTTGTTAACACCATATTTCTACAGTAGCTTTAAATTTATTTGGATGAAATGTTACGGGAGGAATGGAATGGTAAATTATTTACTACGTGCGTAAACATTAGTGAGGTATAGTAGCAGTTATTAATATGGAATACAGCATCCGGGAAACGAACAATTAGACTTCACCTCCGGCTCCCCAGCTGAACGCGCAACAACGTGTATTGATTTTTGCTTACGTCTCAAGGGTTTGTGATTTCCATCATACTGTCGCATTCTCATGCATTTATTCATTCAATCTCCAATCCCTCTTCCCCATTTTCTCATGGATGCAGGCCGGAGCAAAAGTGATCGATCTGAATCGCTTCTTCTTTCTCCTTATCCACGTACCTTATTTGGGGTCATTTCATTGGACCTAAAAACAACCATGGTCTTCCATAACCCTGACGTCCATTTTTTGTAACCTTCTGTCTACTTTTTTGACGCTACTGAAGTGAATATCATTTCGTCTTTCTTGCCCACACTGGCTACCAATACACTGTTTGATGTTGTATCTACGTTTTTATTTAACTCCGACTTTCTTAACGTCAAGGGAAAACATCTAAACCATCAGAATTGTTATTCGATTGTTAAAGTTAATTGTATTTAATGTCTGAATGTTTCAATTTGCCTTCAGCATTACATCAATTAATTACATCGATAAAATGAATATATATGGGTTAGGGAAAAATCTGTTGGCTTTAAAGTGTTTGTAGAAATATGGGTCACATAGATGTACTCATGTATGCCCAAATCCTTTTAGGCCATTAGTATTTTCTGCTCCTCTTTTCAAAAATTGCACCACGAAAATATCTTAGACTTTTTTTTCTATTTTCATAGTCTTTCCCGTGATGGCCAGTTAATCATGACTATGTTTTGTTTAATCGGAATAATAAAATGGATGGAAGATTTATGACCAAGTTTGCATTGCTCATTTGATTATCCTGCCAATAAAAATTATAAAGCCTTTTTGATGTCTCATTTATTAAAACTTTTGGCACGTACATGCATTTATTGTACTGATATGACGAGTTGGCAATTAATTTGCAGTGTAGTTTGCACATAACGTCACCCCTCTAAGCTAAAATAAAAAACAACTTTTTGTATTCCTGCCTCAATAAAATGAGCTCTATTTGCAGTGGAAGTAAATGTCTTGTTGAATCAGTTCATGGACAGTAGGTAGTTGACTTATGCTAGGAAAATTCCACTTCCATGAATATGTCCATGGGTCATTCCACGTCAATTCGATCAGAAAATCGCCAAAAATGACCCTTAGGGTAACCGATTTTGACCAAACTAGTAAATGTCACCACTTAATAGGAAAATAAAAACGCCAAAGCCGTTTTGCAAAACACGCAACCGTTTACGTGAAATTGCAACGTTGCAAAATTCGAATTTTGCAAAAGTTACTGCACATTTTAAAGTATAACGCCGAGACTATTGAAGCTATAGATTTACAAATAGTCTTATTTTAAAGGTCTTCAATTGGACTACTATAATAATATAAGACTATATTATTAAATGTAAACAATTTTATAAAGTTTATAACAAATGTAAAGCATAAAATCGATTTTTGACGTTGTACCTCTGCCCTCGATTCTGCTCATGTTTTGATATGTTGTAGAGACAAACCTCCTCTGCAAATTAAAAAAATTTTCCAGAGTTAATATTTCATTTAAGAAAAAAATTTTGAGTGTAGTTGATGATTGAGTGAAGGCGTAACGCAGCCGGTCGCCGCGGTGGCCGAATAGCGGCCGCCACTAGAGTTCCATAGCACGGTATGGTACTCTAGTGTCTTCAGAGCCCTGTAACTTTCTCTTTTATCTTCTTCTCACCTATTTTAACCGTAAACTGCCCTTAAACAACCTTTCCCGTGTCATTCGCCAATTGCTTCCTGTACATGTGACCACCATCCGAGAATACAGGAGGGCTGAACCAGGCCTTACAGCAGCCGGCCTCAGAGAGCAATAGACAGACGTCATCTCACCTTCGGTTTCCAATGCTACTGGCAGTTTCAATTTTTTTAAACTGATATTTACTTACTTAACTATGGACTCTATTTATCAGTAGCATGTGTTGATTCTACTATTTAAAAGTCTCGTTCAAGCGTTTTTCCTGGTAATACTGACTCCCAGTTTTCTACTCTTGGTTCCTTCAGTCCCGCTCTATTTCACGGTATTCTGTGACCTTTCACGCGTATTTGCTGATGTAAGGCCGTGTAAAACTCCAGCTGTATCATATTATGCAAGCTGTGGACAACTCTTTGGTTATTGAACGATACTCCAATATCTTTCAGAATTTTAGCACCATGTTCCAATCCACGTTGTCAAATGCCTTTTCCAAATCTACAAATGCAACAAACATCGGTAGATTCTTCTCTATTCTCTTCTCTATAAGTAGCCTGAGGGTGAAAATCGCTTCTCTTGTGTTCTTGTTTCATCTGAACCCGAATTGGTCCTCATCCAGGAACTCCCCAACATTTCGTTCTATCCTTTTATAGATTATTCTCGTCAATATCTTCGAGGAATGTGTCGTCAGACTTATGGTCCTAAAATGTTCACAGTTGTCAGCCCTCTTCTTTTTGGCAACAGGGATGATGATGTTCTTCTCAAAGTCCCCGGGTATCTTTCCTGTAGAGTACATGTCACAGATTTTGTACAGCTGAGTTAATGTCTTCTCTTCGGCGTTTTTATTAGTTCGGCAGGAATATCATCTATTCCCGAAGCCTTATTCATCCTCAGATCCCTTACAGCTGCGTCAAATTCTGACCTTAAGATTAGGGCTCCCAAGCATTGTACATTGTCCCATTGTACAACTCTTCCAAGTATTCCTTCCATCTCTTCACTTTATCCTCAAGTTCAATTAAGAGTTCATTTATTTTTGTCCCTGATGATGTTATATCCTGGAGCCCGTTCCTTGAAGTGATTTCTCACCATACTGTAGGCAACTTCCACGTTTCCATTTGCTTTTTACATCTTCGCATGTATTCTTCACCCAAATTTCCCTTGCTTTTCTCGCTTTACGGTTTATCTCATTCCTGATTCCTTTGTAGCGAAGTTGCCCTTCTTCGGTCTCCACATTTTTATATTTTCTTCTCTCTTTGATCAGTTCAAAGACTTCTTCTGTAATCCATGGCTTCTTCTTGACAACTTTTCTTTTCCCCAGAGCTTCTTTTGCGGCTTCATTAGCCCGATTATGATGTTCTCCCATCTCTTTTCCACTGATTTCACGATCAAATGCTCTTCCATTTTGTTTTCCACTGCCTTCTGAAAGGCCAACCGTATTTGAGGTTCCTTTAGTTTCTCTACTTGCCATACATTCTTTATTGATTTCTTCAATTTCTTGAGTTTTAAGTGGAATTTCATCATCGCTAAGTTGTGGTCACAGGTATATCTCCTCCGTTGGTGGTTTCTAAAGACTATGTTTGCCACCACCAGCTTGTGTTTTGTGCAGAATTCTATAAGTTTTTCTCCTCTCTCATTTCGATTTCCCAAGCCATATTTTCCTGTTATCTTTTTCCATCATTACCTTCACCAACGACAGCGTTCCAATCTAATGAAACAATTACGTTTTCTTCTCCTTTTACGTGGATTATTACATCGGTGATATCCTCATAGACGCCTTCCACTTCTTCATCTTCTTAGTCCGACGCAGGTATGTAAACCATTACCCATAAACCGTTACCATTCAGTGATCCAGTGTGAATAATTCTATAAATTCCACTAGAAAAGTCTCCTTTTTTGAGCCATCTCATTTCACTGATTCCTAATACATCGAGGTCCATTCTCCGCATTTCTATCTTCAGGTTCTCTCGTCTTCCGCAGGTCCGAAGTGACCGCACGTTCTACGTTCCTTCCCTAAAATGACTATCACACTTGACTGATGTACTCTCTCGGATAGCTCCCGCCCGGATATCCGAATGGGGGACTGTTTTACCTCCAAAGTATTTTACTCTAGAGGGTTCCATCGCGTCATGATAAAAGTGGAGTAGCTGCAACTCCTCGGGATAATAATGTGGTGGTTTCCCCTTGCCTTCCACATCGCAGTATCACAGCCGTTTAAGTAAATGTTACCACGCCTGTAGTGAAATGAGTGTCGCTGTACCGAACACTGTAGTCTCCACCTCCACTCATATGCAGAAGAGCTGCTGTCTTCTCATCCGGATGCTAGGAAACATAATTGTTGGCGGCCTCCAATTACCAAGTCACTGCATCGTTACAGGCTTCTGTAGGTACCTATATTTTAAAGCCCTATCTTACACAATGATAGACCAATACCACCTCCGGGTGCCGCCGCTTTTTGTCCACAACTGCTTATTCGACCAGTGAACTCGCTTATGTTGCACCTAATCTCTATATCTAGAGGTCGACCCACCATCCACAACGCGGTGGACGCAATCGGTGATTTAAAGCTCAGTCCCGAGCGCATCAAGCAAGAGTATGTATACCGTTAAAATTGATGAGAAGAAGATAAAAGAGAAAGTTACTGGGCTCTTAAAACACTAGAGTACCATACGGTTGGCAGCTATTCGGGCTCCGCCGCGGCGACCAGCGGGTGTTACGCCTTCACTTAAAATTTTTTTCTTTCTTAAATGATACATCTGACAAACATTTTTAGTTTGTAGAGGACGTTTTCATTTACGACATATAAAAAAATGAGCAAAATCAAGGATAAACATGCATCGTCAAAAATTGATTTGAAACTTTAAAATTGTTTTAAACTTTATAAAATTATTTATATTTTATAATATAGTCCTATATTATAGTTTTTCATCCAAGACCTTTAAAATAATTCATTTGCAAATCTATAACTTTAATATTCCCGGAGTTAAACCCTAAAATGTGCAGTAAATTTTGCAAAATTTGAATTTTGCAATGTTGCGATTTCTCTTAAGCAGTTGCGTGTCTTGCAAAACGGCTTTGGTGTTTTTATGTTCCTCTTAAATGGTGACGTTTTGCGTATTTTGGTCAAAATCGGTTACCCTAAGGGCAATCACCTGCTCGAATTGTCATCGAATGACTCCTACGTAAATGGAAAATGCGAGGCTCTTTGCCCATTAAAATTGCTCCCGATATTCGTTTTCTGCCGAAATGAGACGTTGCATGCGTAGCATTTTCACCCAAATATAGTTTTTTTTTGGAATCCCTCCTTTTCTTTTGGCACTATTTGTTGAGTATATAACAAATCCCTCTTCAAATTAATGAAAAGAAAAGGCTATCGTGTAGGAATTCGCTCCACGCCATGTGTCTAGGCGATCCGTCACCACGAGCATTTTTACCAGCGACGTTTATTGACGTGCCCTCTCGTAATAGCAATATATCGCCTATCATTCTTTTGAATTTCATAAGGTCTCCTTATTCTACTTTGCGGCGTAACTGCAATAAACTAATCCATAACGTTTTAGGAAAGGATATGTTTAATTATCAGGGATATTGATTCATTTTCCGTGTCCAAGTACTACGGCAGAGTGATCGTAGATGGAATTGAGTCTTTTTAAGATCCCTGAAAGCACGTTCTTTTTAACCTGATATCAGGAATTCCACTGGATGAGGTCGGAAACCATTGTCTACAAATATGATTAAATAACATGGGGGTGTAATAATAAGGCGTGATTCGTATAAAAATAACTACAAAAGAAATTGATACAATTTTAAGTTGATGTAGGTAATTTTAGGACGGCTACCCATATCAGATTCTTCACACTGTAGATAATGATAGTTAGTGTCTTGATTGTTCTAGAAGGTCGCCTCCGACTCGGTTCATTTGTCTTGGAGAGAGCGTAGACGTCTTGGTGCTGTGAGCCAATATGCTAGTTTTTG
Organism: Platycnemis pennipes; assembly: GCA_933228895.1. NCBI lineage: Eukaryota > Metazoa > Arthropoda > Insecta > Odonata > Platycnemididae > Platycnemis > Platycnemis pennipes. Next base: position 37,868,047 of record OW121851.1, read on the forward strand.
CTTAAAGGGGAAACGTTGCAACTGCTCTCGCTTATCACGTCACGTGTGCTATCGCGCTGAAAAAAAACAATTGTTTCTTATGATTATGCCGCGATATTTCCAGTTTTGCAAGAAGCTAGGCACACTTCTTATAACCAGTTAGTATCAAGTGTTTTTTTTTAGAATTCCCAATATATATTCACGTATTGGAATTTAGAGTACTTTATCGTAAATGATACGAGTAGCTTAATAACTGTAACAGCTTTCAAGTTGCTACAATCCTTGTGAGCTTTGATGAAATGTTTCTAAAAATTAGTGCCACAAAAAGGGTTTAGATCAAGTATTGGATTAGAAAGTGCGTTCTATCCCAATCAGTTGGAGCACCTGAAGTCGTGAATCAACTAAAATGAATTTCACAAAAGGAGCAGAATCATTTGCATTTTTTTCACTTTTTACTAAATTACATCTTACGTTACATCATTATCAAGTTGTGTATGATACATATGTAGATAAAAATGGGTCGTGGATTAAGAAATTATAAAATAAAAAGTGGAAAACTGCGAAGGGTTCTGCTTTTTCGTAAAGTTTAAGTACCTCTGTATCGTTCCTGAAACGATAAGGCTAATTCATAATGAATATCGTTAAAAATTATTGAATTGTAACGGAGACATTGATTATTATTTCCCCCAATAAACTTTAGTTTCGCTCTGCATGTTAATGAGGCTGTATTGAAAGATTATATTTATTTCCCATAATATTCACCGCAGGGATTTCTTATCAATCCCTTTTCAATATCAGCATTTAACCCGTTACTTTCACTTTCTCTGACCTTACCCATACATTTCCCGTTTCGCATAAATCTCTCTCCTGTCCACCATCTTCCCGCTCTCTGGTTTGCTATTCCACCCATCTCCACCAGTGCAGCGCGGAAGACGATCGTATCTCTTCCCGGAGTTTTCAAAAACTTACTTGGAAAAGATTTGGAAAATGAATTTCCGTGGCCTATTTGAGGAAAAATTCATCGAGGATCATCCGTCTGCCCACATTTTAACCTTCGGAGAACCATAGTAATCTATTACAAACAGATAAAGAGGTGGACTGGGTTTGAGACGAGATAGGTTTTCTATGCAGAGAATATTTCGACCCTAATTATTTCTGAGAAAGTGAGTGAAGTCAAAATCGGAATTCACGCTCCGAGGTGGCATAATCGATGCACATTATTGGTCATTAAACTAACCACCTTTCTCCATCTATACGCCTGCTGCAAGAATAATGGTCAAAAGTCCTCCACTGCTGGGTTTTTAACCTTGCCCTTATTCACTGGGATGCATGATTTGCGTATGTGTAGGGTTAGTATTTTTATTAGGATGAAGAAACGAAAGTGAAAGATTGGTATATTATGGATACTTAAAGAAGGAAATTTGCAGCTATCACCTTGACGTCCAATGGAATGCCAGTTTCAATCAAAATTAGTAGTATTTTATTGATTAAATTTTGAACCCATGCCTATAGCTTATTACAATAAATTATCTCGCATTTTATCGGTGTAAAACCTGAGTTGATTCTTTACGAGTATTCCTCCGAGTCGGGAGATGCAGTGTCAATTTTTCGTTGGTTGACTGTGCCGTTGACCTCAGGGCTCTTATTGGGAGCCCAATTACAAGACTAAATAGAAAAGCACTAAACATTTCACTGTAATTATTAAACATTTACAATTTAATTAAATCATAGCCTGATTTAAGCTGAATTTAAACTTGAAAGACAGGGAAGAAAATTAAGTAAAAGTACTGGATTCAAACTAATTTCGCGTTCCTATTAACATTTAGTTTAAAATTCAACTTAGATTCCATATTGAGAGCGTTCCAAGTTCACTCCTCCGCCTGATAAGGACGTAAATATTAGATGGCTCGGTGTCATTTGCTAGAAGCAGATGGAAGTCGTCGAGTTTCCCTACATTATCTCTCATTCTCCTCCTGTTCCATCGTTATAGCTTTCCTTATATGTGAAACCTTTTTAGGATTGAACTCACTAAAAGTATATCTATTAAAGGTCATGCCTCTAAAAGGCATGTAAAATGAAGACACTGTATCCTGAAAGTATTAAATTGTCAATCACAACCTAATCTTTTGCAACCTAATTGATATTGCATTGAGGTTTACTCGTGAAAACGGAAATAATTTCCAAGTGCTCTCGCCTCCTGTCCGTAAGTGGCAGACAGATAAAATGTGGGTGGCACAATGGATTCAAAGAAGTTTAAGTGACAGAGAGGCTCCAACCCTTCTCTTCAATGTGCATTTAATCCTTGGGACTATCACAGAATCTGTTTTACACCTGATGATGACCTGTAAAGGTTGAAACCGGTAGATTATATCTAAAAAAAATTGTGGAATCAACCAAGTACTTTTTTCTTTACTAAGTTATTTTTTATGAAAGATCTCCTATCGATGAATTATTCGAAGAGGTATTTAAAAGGGACTTGATCTCAAAATTCAAGAGTTTATGGTTGAACATCGAAAACAGATCTTTATCCCCTAGGGTAATTAGACAGAAGTTTGAATGGTTCGCGCTGATATGAACCTAACAATATCTAGAGCAAATGTCAACATTAAGCATTCCCTGTGAAAAAAGGCTCATGACTTGGGAGCCGAACTTTACACTTTCTCTTTGGCTAACTGGCTTATCTTGCCATTACATAGGTGATTACGGCACTAAGGATTCCTGATTCTAAAGGCAGGTTTAGGAGGAAATATAGGAGTCTCGCACATCTTAATGTTCCATCAAGGATGGCTTTCGAGAAAACCACAGTCCATGAGAATAAACCCTATAATCTCGCTTAAATCGCGGTAAACAAGCCACTTTGGGAGATATGCTGTGCACAGAGTGTATAGTTCGTTTGTTGTTGGAAGAAAAAATAAATACCTATCCGCTGCGAATTTCAAATGCTCTTCGTTGATGGGTGTAGCAAATGTAGCGCCTATATGTAGCATGCAATGTGACAGAAATATTATCATTTCCAGGAATGATAATTTTAAACTATTGATAGCAAGATCCTGTCGATTATTCCTTAATGCATCATTTCCTTAGTTAACGGGCGAAGCAGTACCTACTGACTAACCTTTAAATGGTCCACTTCTCACGTGAGGAGCTTAAAACTTCCTTATTTACATCACGCTCACGTAATGAGCGCTCCACGCCTTAACTTCACCTCAATTCTCCCACCCGGCTCCTTTTTAAATTCATGAGTTGTGTCCACACCTTGAAAATGGGCGCTTGCTCCTGAATGAATTTACGACAGGGTCGTGACCGTAACACAAAACTTCCAGCTGGAAACTGGCTATATAAAGTCTTTTATATGAATCCCTGTGTGAAGTGAACGGGGAAACTCGTGTAAAATCTTCTACAAGCGAAAGCACCACCCTTGTAGCCAGTTAATATAAGTAGAAATTTGGCTGGTACAAATATTTTTTGGATTAAATGGTAAAGTTTCTATATTTGCTGTATTTGGGTGATATTATCTATGAATCCAAGTAATTTAAATACTTTTGTCGAAAAAAGCAGAAGACTTTTGACGACGACGTAATGACGTAATTTCAATTCCCTGGTATAAACATGGTCAGCTGTTACGCTCATCATGGATTTTCAACTTACGCTTAGTTGTATGTAATTTGGCAACAGAATGAATCATTCATAATTTGATGCCGGTGACTCAAATACCTGCTTACGAATAGGAACGTAATCCGTCCATCGCGCAGTGAGATCATGGTCCCTTTTTTTCTATTCAATCTTTGCTATCGGAATTGTCATAGGTGACCTTGATTAATAAATTGGTAAAGTTTTATTTTCTCCCAACCATGAGTGATATGTCTTTGTTTAACTTTTTTATCAACTACCGTTTTGTATTCTTCATCTGATATCAACGTAAGTTATGCCAACTTTTGTACAGACCCATTCCATCCCAAAAAGTACTACCACTCCTTCGTATGGTTTTATGATTAATAATTCTTCATTGGTTGCATTATCTACACATACCTACTGCCCTACAGGTTACCTTGAGGGACTGTGGTAGGGGGTCAGGTATCACCAAACGTGAACCACGTTAATGCACTAATGTTTACTTATCCTACCTACTTAACAAACCCTGAATATCTACACTACAAAATTCCAGTTTTCATCCATCATGCAAGAATACTTTTGAGATATACTACAACCATGCATTAAAGATACTAAGTGTTCACGCAGGAATACTTAGATACTGAATATCCAACGTCGCAATCTTATCTCTGTTTGCAAAATCTGAATTAATGAAATGTGAGAGGTCATATTTTCATGTGTCGGGATATTTATTTCATTAAGGCAACATATTGTGAGGATTTCGTCTTCCTGGAATATAATTTGTGTTCAATTTTCCTGGGAAATCCACAACGTGAGTGTATTTATGTCATTACAGCATTTTGGTGTCAAAAAAATAGCAGATCCCGAGCGCCTCATAAGGCGTAAATACCGACGGCTATATCATGTTTTAGAGTAATAATTAAATGAAAACTAACTATTATTATGGCAGAAGATTATCCCTAGGGCAGTGATTGAATCTGACGCCAAAATATTGGCGTTCAATTAACCTGGTGGATTGCTCGCAAACAGACCTTATTTGGACACGATCACGATTATTTTTTGGGGAAGGAAGGAATATTTAAATCAATTTTTGATACAGCTATTTTCTCCAACCTTATCTGAGTGATCCAACCTACCAATTACCCATCTCTAAATTTTCTGTTTTCATCATTATAACTATTTCACTCTCCTCAGTCTTTCTCCGGCCCTATTTCTTCCCTCCCTTTCACCGCGCGTGGTCGTCGACCCGGGAAACGTCGAGGCCACCTTCCTCATCCAGGTCCTTCGTTGAACTTTGGCGAAAAAAATGTTCCCTCATCCCGAGAGCGAGGGCGGGCCTTCCGAAAAAAAAGGACAAGATCGTCTGGGCGTCTCTGGAAGTGCGGCGTCGATTTTTCACTCAGCCCCCGCGAAGAGGGTGATTAATGGAGGGATGCGGGGAACGAGAGGCTTAGGTACGGGTGTGCGGGTGGTGTTGGCCCACACGTACCGATTCGCATGCTGGAATTTTGGGTCGCGGGTGATCCCGTGGGCGAAAAATATTTCGGTGATATGCTCCGCTGAATTTCAGGTAAAATTCAAAACTGCTTCACCTGTTAAGACTTTTAATAAGGATAGGAATATGGTTGAAAATACTACATTTATTACTAAATCAAACTGCTTTTGGTGCTCGAAAAAAAAACGTTTGAATTCTCGGAAATTATATCATAGGTCTCTCGTTGGTCTCTCGTTAACGATCCTTTGCCTTAAGTGGGCTAAGTAGTTGAAATTACTTTGGTTACTGAGGTCAAAAATATTTTCAGGGATTACGAGCTAGCCCAAAACACATTAGAGTAGTTACCCGCTGATGTGCCCAGCAAGGTATATTTTCACATAAAAAATTATCATCCAACTTGACGGGGAATCAAACCCGGAACTCCTTCGCTTCCTGACGCTCAAATAGTGGACTGTAATGGCATTGAGAAATCTTAACCACTGCTGCAATTTGAATACGGGCACTCAGATTACTAACCCAATATCTTCTGAAAGTTCCACGACTGGAAAGATTTTTAAAATATAAATTATGCTAAATATGAAAATGAAATTGGCAGGATTCTCAACCGTATCATAATATGCATAGTTTTTTGCGTTCAAAATCTACTAATGACCAAACAAGTCTCCACTTCTTCATATATTCTCAGTGAAATCTTTTAGGAATATTCTTGAGGATAGAATAATACTGATTCATTTATATCCACGGCTTTTGGGTTCAGAGTATTTGTATGTAGACTATGCTGGTAACATTATAGGAGGTAAGGTCGCCCAGAAACCGCGAGTGAGCAACACGTGCACACTAGCCTTTCCCGGTGGCTTCCTTTCGAAAGAAAGATGAAAAATCGGAGTTAGAATGCTTAAGTTATTTTTGAGCTGGAGAAAATAGGTACCACAACGTATTTGAAAATACTGTTTTGGTAATACTCCACTAGTGGTATTTGACATTGCACCATATGTTTCTGTGCTAGTGACTTTCTATCGTCGAATATCTTTACTATTTGTAGCTCATATTGGGAACTCAATATGACCAAAAATTTCAAAATTCAATGTTTACCTTGATCTGAGGCTGGTATGGTAAACGTTTTATCCACGTCGTATAGTTCTGCCGGCGCGGCCATATCATTTCCGCTCCAAATACCTGAGTTACTGCCATCTTAAAATTGCATCTGCGGTAATATTTGGAAAATAGACTCAAGGAATAAGTCGTTTTCATCTGCCCGTCGTATACAAATGTGCTTTGGAAATATTTCCTATAAACGCTTGCCTACATTGCTCTACTCCAAGATTATTTGGAGTACTTGAAGGATATCTAAGCTGGTGTGCGCCATAAAGGACGGGCTGGCAACTGGGAGAAGGTAGACATTTTACCGGGAATGGAGGAAGGGTCGAGAGGAAGCCGGTGGCGGCATTAGTCTACTACTATCAAAACACGCCAGATCATAGTTTATCACGCCACCTGACGGACGAAGCATCGCATAATTCATACTAGGTTTCCAACATGACCCCTCGGAATGGGAAGCCAGGGATTACACAATAACACTTCCGGTCCCCGCAGTTGAATATTACCGGTATCAGAAAGAAGACAAAATTTGCAATTTACCACATAAAAACTTTATTCCGACCCGGGTTTCGTTGGCACTGCAACATCGTCAGGTGAAAAATAACATCTATAGTGCGCTATATATAATATGCGGGGATGTAGAGGAGAAATCCTAAAACGGGGATAGGCCAGTGTTGTTATTATTTTGTGTTGTTATTATTTTGTTGTTGTTGTTATATATAAATTCTATGTATTGTTATAACTGGCCAATAAACGCATGTTGACTTGACTTGACTTGACTTGAGAAGTGGGGAAGTGGTAGGCAGGAGAAGGGGGGGGCGAGCGGTGGAAAGCCTATTGGCGGGCAGAGGAAAGACACGTGAATGGGAGGGCAAGGGTGCCGGGGTTAGGGTATGAGGCGGAGCCGAGGGAAGGGGGGGTCATAAACACATCAACTGGTGGAAACACAGAATTTTGAGAAGTCTCATAGTGGAAAGGGCTTCCACACTTAGGATCCTGGAAGCATTGTCACGGCTTCAACTAAGGTGCCACGTGGTGCGACTTGTTGTCACAGGGGAAAGAAAGGGTCGAGGTCCCGGGGCTGGAAGGGACCTCATCACTGACCATGGTCGATCTGTTGCCGCATATGGTCTCCGTGTGGGCGGAACCCTGGTCGGAATAAAGTTTTTATGTGGTAAATTGCAAATTTTGTCTTCTTTCTGATATGTTCGAATACCACGCAATATCGCCAGAATCTACGGATTACCGGTATCGTTTTTCAGCATCTCTTCAACATCCTCGACTGTCAACAACTGTTCACACTCGTCATTAAACGTTAGAATAGCCCCTAAAATGCCCTTTAAACTGAAAAAATATATGTTTATACCATTGTCTTAGGCTTAAGTAATGATTGATGTATTTGTAGGGATGAAATTATATTTTTTCTATCCTCTTTTAATGGAGCTGTGCCACGTGAGTTGAATTTGCTTTTCAAATCATTCCCCAGGGCTTTTCAAACTGTGGCAGGTTTTGAAATGGGAGGGAGGAAGAACTCTAATTAGCCTAATTTTAGGGAACTCACGTCCTCTCTGATATCCTGGACACCATCACTTGAATGATAAATAGGAAGTGGATCAAGTTGAAAAATATTTCTTTGTTCCCCTAAAAATGTCCTTGCCTGCGTTTTACCTACGTTGCCTACGTTTGCCTGCATTGAATATTCAGAGTGTAAACGAAAGAGTGAGTGGTAACGAATTTATACTTAAAATTCATCTACATCTACATAATACCCTGCAAGCCACAAAAAAGGTGTATGGCTGAGGGCAAATTCTCACCAATCATACACTACGTCATCATCATCGGTCAAAAATCCTTGGATTGGTTTGACTCAGCCCTCCACTCGATTGTTCTATCGGCTAACTTCTTCATATTGACGGCTCCTCTCTTTTACATCCTACATAACTTGCTCCATATACCTCATACGAGGCCTGCCTTTTTAATTCTTCCCGTTCACTTTTCCCTCGATGACTGTCTTCATCAAGCCATCGTGTGTTAATATGTGGACTATTAAGTATTCCTTCCATCTCTTCACTTTATCCTCATGCTCAGTTAAAAATTCTCCATTCATGTTCCGGATGCTGTTACATCTTGCAGCCCATTCCTTGAAGTGATTTCTCACCATCCTGTAGGCAACTTCCACATTTCCATTTGCTTTGTACATCTTCGCATGCATCCTTCATCCAAATTTCCCGTGCTTTTCTCGCTTTACGGTTTATCTCATTCCTGATTCTTTTGTAGCGAAGTTGCCCTTCTTCAGTTTCCACATTTTTATATTTTCCTATCTTCAATCGATTATAAGACTTCTTCTGTAATACATGGCTTCTTCTTGACAACTTTTCTTCTCCCCAGAACTTCTTTTGCTGATTCCTGTAGGCTGATTTTGATTTTCTCCCATCTCTCTTCTACTGATTTCACGGTCAAATCCTCTTCTATTTTGTTTTCCACTGCCTTCTCGAAGGCCAGCCATTGTTGAGGTTCCTTTAGTTTCTCTACTTACCATGCTTTCTTCATTGATTTCTCCAATTTCTTGAATTTTAAGACGCATTTCATCATCACTAAGTTGTGGTCACTGTCGATATCTGCACCCGGGTAATTATTGCAGTTCTTCGCCTGGTTTCTGAACCTCTGCTTCAAAAAAATGTAGTCAATTTGAAATCTTCTTCCGTCTCCGGGAATTTTCCAGGTATATCTCTTCCGTCGCTGGTTTCTAAAGAATGTGTTTGCCACCACCAACTTGTGTTTTGTGCAGAATTCTATAAGTCTTTCTCCTCTCTCATTTCGATTTCCCAAGCCATGTTTTTCTGTTATTCTTCCATCTTTACCTTCGCCAACGACATCGTTCCAACCTCCTAAAATAATTAATTTTTCTTCTCCTTTTACGTGCTTTACTACTCCCGTGATATCCTCATAGACGTTCTTCACTTCTTCATCTTCGTGGTCCGACCTAGGCATGTAAACTTGTACCACAATGGTATCTGTAAGCTTGGTCTCAATCTTCACCATTATAATCATCTCACTGTACTGCAGGATGCTCTTCACGCGCAGTCCAGCATTTTTCCTGAGCATTATGCCTACTCCCGCGTTACCATTCAGTGATCCGGTGTGAATAATTCTACAACTTTCACTCCATAAGTCTCCTTCTTCGAGCCATCTCATTTCACTGATTCCTAATACGTCGAGGTCCATTCTATGCATTTCCATCATCAGGTTCTCTTGTCTTCCGCAGGTCCGAAGTGATCGCACGTTCCACGTTCCTACCCTAAAATCATATAACGCTTGACTGATGTACTCTCTTGGATTGTCCCCGCCCGGAGATCCGAATGGGGGACTATTTTACCTCCGGAATATTTTACTCAAGAGGGTTCCATCACGTCATGATTAGGAGATAAGGAGTGGAGTACCTGCGACTCCTCAGGATACAAATGTGGTGGTTTCCCCTTGCCTTCCACTTTGCAGTATCACAGCCGGAAAAGTAAATGTTACCACGCCTGTAGTGAATTGAGTGTCGCTGTACCGACCACTGCTGTCCGGGTCCGGGTGCTAGGAAGCATAATTGTTGGCGGCTCCAATCGCCAAGTCACTGCATAGTCACAGGCTTCTCCATTAAATAAAATTATCTCACCCAATGATAGACCATTTACCCAATGAAAAAAATCTTACCCAATGATAGACCAATACCACCTCGGAGTACCACCGCTTTATGTCCACGACTGCTTATTCGACGAGTTAACTCGCTTATCTCGCAGATGAACTCCATATCTAGAGGTCAACCCACCATCCGCAACCCGGAGGACGCACTCGGTGGCTCTAAGCTTATCCCCGAGATATACTACATATCATGCATAAAAAATTAGTAATAATGTATTAGTCTACAATGTATTTCTTTTTAAAAGATAAAAATAGCAAAGCAAGCATGCAAAGTGATGCTGTTATTTGGGTTAGCTTCAAGTCCTTATACCAACATGCAACTACATATCCTATCAATTGGTACACTCGTGTTGAATATGTTTACCGCTACTCATATCCCTAATTGCACGAGGAAAGAAGGACATTTTGAAGCATAAGAAAGAAGCATATTCCATTTGCTAATGACGCATAGAGTTTTATTCTTACATCAAAATGAGACTCGATTAATGTGAGCATTCACCGTGATCATGAAATGAAATGTAAAGCAGCTCTATAATGTGTTCATAAATGAGGAAATATAAAGAAATATCCTTCCGATTTAAATTTAATCTCTCTCTCATTTTCGCATGAACACATGATACGTAACTTATTTATTATCTGCGAAATTGTGATCATCACTTTGTATAATTGTCTATAATTGGTGATGTGCAAAATCGTATTTTATATTCATAGGTTCCTCGCCTATTCAAGTCGGTTGCTCGAGAAAAGTTCCAAAATGTATTCCTTTACATAACCATATGTTCGATAGTTGAATTCCCTGGAGGCGAGCTCGAGTCATCTGAAATATATTCCGTCCCTCATATCAAAACTCGACAGCTGAAAACTCTTTTTTTTTACCGTGACAAACAAATCGAAGGTTATGACTGAGATTTTTTTACCGTGACGAACAAATCGAAGGTTATGACTGAGATGGGAAGATAAGGAGGTTAACAGGAATTTTTTCTCAAGGATTTAGGAGAGGAAGGCAAGATGCAAGTGGAAGGAAGAGACCCTAAGGAGTGCTGTGGGTGGCAGGCCGAGAAGTGAAGTCACAAAATGTCTTCCAAGGGGAAGAGATGTTCGCCATCTGTTCCTTAGGAGGCAGAAAGGGATCGGTTAGGGCAGAGGGTAAATAAAAGGGTTTGAGAGTGGGAGTGATATGTATGGAGGGAAGGATAGATCGATGGAATAGATGGGATGAGGGCATGGAGCTGATGCTGACGGCGGTGGCAAGAAAAAAAAGAGGACAAAAGTGTGTAGGGCAGCTATCACTCTTTTCCCCGGACAAACGGACCCAAGGAAATCGCGGCATGTCAAAGTTTCCGAACGCCCTTGATCATTCTCACTGCCTATTGTACGATTCGTATAATTCTAATTCAAATTACCTATTTGCTACCAGAATACTTATCTAGCAAAAATACCTATCTAATTGTTTAAATCAATACCATGCTAGAGTATTTTTTAAAAGATTTTTCTGAGCCCATGCTGTCAGTGTTAGGTCGGTGTCACAACGACTTTAATCAAAAGTCATGGGTTTAACTACTGCATTAGGTCTTGATTGTGTTTAATTGGCCTTCGGATTAAGACCGTAGGTTGTACGATCCGATATAACCTTAGCCATAGGAATATCTAAAACCGAAGTCTACCTCTAAATTAGCTAGTCCGTTTCGCGTTGAAAAATCCAAAGAAATAGTTACACAACCGTACCATTAACCACCATCGATATGAAATATAAAGAGGCACGTGAGCTTTATAAATGCAGTAAACTCAGATAAAATGAATGGCAAGATAAGGAAAGAAAATTCCCGTACGGATAGGATCAAGAGATCAACTCGGGAAATATGTGAAAGAGAAGAAAAACACTAATATTAAATGGTAATCAGATTAAATAATCGAGTGAGAATCAGTATATTAAAGACACGTTATAAAATGACTAATTGAATTTCGCCATTTCAAATATTTCTGATACACTCCACTGTCTAAAATGCCTAATCCAAAATAATCGTTATGTAAGTACCTACTATATAACGCATACTAAAGAAGATATGTCACAATTTAAATTGTCATTGAAATGCTCCTGGCTTCGAAGGAGAAATAGGGGCGTGTATGAATAATTCAGTATATTTTTCATAGATTAATACGCTCAAGGATCTCCTTTATCTGCTATGGCAATAATATTTACTTTTAATCGGCTGTGGTATCTTTAGGATCCGTTTCTGAGGGCATAGACAGAGGCCTTCTTAAAATGCCTACTTTCTCTTGGAGCCAAACGACGCCATTCCATATTCATCGCCGGAACTAATGCTGAATTTTCCGTATATATTTGTGAATATCAATGCTATGAAAAAAGAGACCCGAAACCAGGTAAAGAGACAACATATACTGTGGAATTATTACTACTTTAATACTATCCTGCTTTTTCCTCTGTAGAAAATATCTGAGTATCAATGATGCATTATTTTTTTTTCCAACTGCTGTATCTGTAGGTGAGATTATTTATTATCGTGAAAATACTAAATAGCAGCTTTCCCTGCCATTTAAAATTATCTACTTTTAATGTTCCTATTTATATTTTATTAATGTTGTTAATTTTTTGCTGTCATTATCAGCTGTTTCATGCAACAGTTTGGAGTTAAAATTTTATATACCACTTCCTTTAATATATTTTGGTTCATTGTTCTAATGCAATTAAAATTATATTTTATTGCCACTACAGTAAACGTGAATTAGTTTATCGATCTCAAATTACCTAAGAGTTAATTACCTTAGTTAAATGTTAAAGTTAAATATGTGATAATATGATAGTTCTGTGTACTAGGATTAACTGATCGAAGAGTATATGAAGTACATACTTATGCATTTACTCACGGTAAGTTGAGCATCAGCCTTTCGCATCCTCTCGTATTACGACACATGCTCCTCTTTACATAAGTTAAGGCACACCTGAGATTTATAATGCCTTCTGTTTTTTCATGTCCTCCATACCGTTTTTATAGTTCACCCTCGGCCCGGAATGGCACAGATTTGAAAAAAGTAAGGAAAGGCTTTCACTTCCCCTTCCTTGATATATATATATTCTTAAAGGCAATTACGTACAGTAAAACATCTCAGTCTACGCTGAGGGAAGTAAATTAGTACGTTTAATGTACCCAATTAATTTTCTATTTTTGAATAAAATTTTAGCTTTTCGCATTCAAGGTAATGAGAAATATATTCTTTTAGGCAATAAATACTGTAATTGGGTGAAATAACATTTGGTATTCTTTAAAAAAAGACATTTTTAGCTGATTGGTCATCTAAAAGGTACAGGAATGATCAGCCTACAAATCAAAGAGCTAGATCAACACATATTTACATTATCATTTAGAATCACAGAATTTAGTATAGGGATGACATAATAAAAGATTTACCTTGCCTATTCTATGGAAACAGAGACTTACCATTTGGAAATACTTGTGGAATCATAAGATAAACTTTCACGTATAGTTGGTAGTAAGTATATTACTTTCACAGATATTTATATTTCCCATTAAGCTCCAATGACCTCTCATTTTCAGTATGAGAAATGCATCACATATATTTAAACTCTAGTTTTCCTGATTATGCATATAATCTGAAAGCTTGTGGCAAATATGGATACCTTACAATTTCAAGTATTACAGAAAAAAGAGCATAGAATAAGCTCTGAAAAGTTACGAAATGAGCAACTTCTTTTAAGTTATAATAATATGTTATAACAAAATGTATGCAAAATATTCGTATCAAATCGCATTAATGTAAATTAAAATGGAAAATTTTGATTATTATCCACATTTGGTGTTTCCTTGTTGATTACTTGAATAAAGTTGCATGACAATAATTTAATTCAAAAATAATCATCATTGAAGATACCTTGATATTACTCCAAAGAACAAATTCATACTTTTGGTAAATAGTATATGTTTAGGTTATGATCATTATTTTAACTTTTTTACGCCAATAATTATTTCTCTCAGCAAAAATAACACTCATTAAAGCTAAAGTACAACTTTTACTGTGCAGTATGTAACTACAATTCTCATTGCATAATTGGCGGGCTGAAACCTAATTATCATACTAAAATTTATCTGGGTGTCACATTGACACTGTCACAATCTAATTTTAGTAATACCGAGAAAAACCGTTCAATACGCATTTCTCATCAAGGAATTTGCCTCGAATAGTATCCAATTCTAAGCAAATAAATAAAATTCAAGGTTTAAAACCTGTTTCAAGTTAATTAAAGTACTTTTGTAACAAAAATTTCTAGCTTTTTGTATTACTTTGAAAGTTAATGGCTCATTGCTTTGAGTGTCATGTGGTCTTTCAGTTAAGGTGGTACACGAGAAAACAGAAAACATTTCTTGGAAGCTTTTATGGCCTTATTATATTTTTTGGCCTTAAGCTTTTAACAGAAAAGACCCAAAGGAAAGTATAAATGTATAATTAGTTCCTCCAGTTTACGTGATTTAGAAAGTGGCAATGCGTAATTTTATTTCGAGAATGTTAATGAAAGTTGAAGGCAATTGGAAGTTTCAAATGAAAAGGAGGAAAAAGTAATATAATATAAAAAAGGCTTCTGCTAATGCATGAAAATGAAAATATAGTATGTCGTACTAGTAGGAGAAAGAAAAAGTTTGTTCAGGAGGAAATTTGTAAATGAAAGTTTGGTTGAACAGTAAAGGCTAGTATCGATTAGTTGTAGCATTAGGTTCTTTAGGTACTCCAGCTAAGGTTATGTCACATCATGTAACCTTTGTGTACTATAAAGGTAATCAAAGTATTTTTACCCGCGACTATTAGGCTGATAGGGTGGCGCGTTATTGACCTGGCAATGAGTTTTTTGAGTGATAAAGACTGCAATGTAAGAGAGAATGGTGTTTGAATAGAGCAAATATTTGAAAACGGTAGTCATTCGCTTCAGAATGAAGATAGGCAGGCAGTATTTGGAATTGTAAAATGGAAAAAAATAATTGCTTTTAGCTTGGAAGACAGATGCATTTAGCTTAGATGCATAGATTTCATTTATCGATTACATCACTGCATATTATAGAGCAATTAGTATTGGATGGTATTTTTATAAATAATTTTGCTCTAATTTTTTCGGAAATATCTAAGTTATATATTCACTAAAATCAATGATTTTTTTTTGTTTTTTGGATTTTTTTGTTTTTGAGTATGCAAAAGATATATTTAATCGCCATCATTCTTACAATTTTTTTCGAGGAAGTAAATTAATATTATTAGAACGCCCGTAAAAATAGGTTTCCGCTCGAGAAAGCAATTTTAAATTCGTAGCGCGAGGGGGAGTAACAAATTTCATTTTGAAAGAATACCCTTTAAGATGTTTGACATCATGGTATGTTCCCTGGGAATCTATGGCCTTTGTTGCAAGCGGGTGGGGAAGCCCCCGACCGAATAGCGCGTCCAAGAGGAGAAAGACGGGAAAGGGACTCGTCCTTGGGGATTTGGGAATTTCGGGCGCATTTTCATATTGGGTATGTGCGAGGGTGCTTGGGGAAGGAATGGCAGCTTACGGTCGTAAAAACCGTCCCTGGTGTGCGCAAAACATACACTATCGGGTGGATTTGTAGTGTTCCTCGACATTGGAGTTCCGTATTTCCTATATTTTCTCTTTAAGGTTTCTTATGCGATATACTTTAGCACCGCTGTGGAATCATGTGGAAGTATTATTGAAGAGCGTGGTGTCAGGTTTCAGTAAAATCATATTGTGAACTAAAATTGATAGGGGCAAATATATTTTTATTTGCATTTTTTACAATTATTGAGTTTCAGGACACGGGAGAAAATATAGTAGTGATAACCCTCTTCTCTCACTCAATATGGCCGAATATACTCTCCATATTTGCGAATTAGATTTTGTGAGTACAACTATATTACTATGCAAAGTTCTTTATAACTCTCAAGTGATGATTACTTCCTAATTAAGCGTTGTGTGATGGTGAACAAAAGTTTGGTTCGTTGGAGCAGCTTCATTTGTGTATTCTATTATGCAGTACGTCTGCTTTACTGGGCTGGTTTACCAATCTGCTACCAATCTGCTGGCTGTCTGGTTTACCAATCTGCTACGTACTATTGGACCTTTAATTATCTGCTTTACTGCGTTGGAGACTCTGCCCTCTGTGGTTCCAAATACATTACCATTATCATTAGCCATTAATCCGAAGGTCGGTTTGACATAAACCTCCACTCCGTTCTCATATCGCCTAACTTCTTCATATTTACGGAGTTCTTCTCTTTTAATTACGAGTTCCTACCCGCGTCACCTATCTCATGAGAGGCCTTCCTTTGACATACTTCCCAATCATTTTTCCATTATCATATGTTCAATCGTGTCTTAAGATATGGTTAAGTTTGTTCCGCTTCTTGTTAAAAATTACATCAGACTTCTTTCCTCCCCCTATTCTTCCAACTTCATCGTTCGGTTCTCGATCTATCCACTTTATCTTCATCATCATTTTGTAGCATCATATTTTAAATTCAAGTATTTCCTTTAATTTGGGCATGATCACCCATTTCATGCTTCTATCAAGAAGCATTCTCCATTTATCAGTTTTCAGGGTGTTTTTTCTTCCTTCATTGCTTATACTTCCAGCTGGTTGTTCTTTTTTTTGCAAGTGGAATGACCTCTTCCTCTGAGCTATCCTGCTGCCTATGTTAGGTACCAAAACGTGTAGGGAGATGGTAGCCGTTAGCGTAGTTTTCTTGCCATATCACTTTGTAGAATATAGAGTAAATATTTACAAAAGCAAAATTTGGAGTAGCTTTTTTCCTCTGTGAACTCCAGGGACAATTGATATTATGTGAAAAGAAATCAAGCAAATGGAAATACTTGTTTGGAATGACTTTGATGTAAGAGTTCACCAGGCCGAACCGTCGGGTGAATAAACTGCGGTGAGTGTGCTAACAAAAAACTCAGGTGGTTCGAACCAATGGTCCGTGAAGAGATATGAAACACTTATGTGATTTTTAAGATGCAGAATAAAGAAGATGGGGAATAATTACTTTACTTTTGAATCTACTGACAAAAACACCTCGGAACCGTAAAGGGTTGAAGTGAAAAAGTAATCATAGGTCCAACCTAGGTGAAATATCTTAGCCTGCCATTCAATACATCGCTATGTTAATCTCAAGAATAACAAACACACACATAATGCTACTCACAATGATACTCCTGACATAATGAGTGGAATGAGTGTCCATTTCTGTTTCTACTACATCTTATCGGTGCTAAAACATCTGCTTTGTATTGCCCAGTCAGTATGTTACCTATACTAAAATTATTACTTTGTTCGTTAAATATCCTGACTTCAACCAAAATATCCATCTGATATATAACCTTAGTAAAATGCTAAATTTCACCTCGTGGGAAAATTTCTTCTTGTTGCAGTCGGGATTGACGGACTCCCATTAAAAATGTTATTTTGGTTGCCTACTTCTATAATTTTTATCGATGTAAATAAAAGGTTCATTTTTTTTCTTTCGGTGGTTTAAATTGCTGCATGAGAGTATCCATGCTATAAACTTAACTTTTTTCTTCATCTGAAATGCTAGTCTCTTGGATTTAAAATTATGTTCCATGTTCTTTTCCCCCGAAAATCTTCAGATTCCGGCTTATAAAATGGAAATCCCTATTATGAATAACTCCAGATAAACAAAAATTCCTCTTATGTCTCTTTTCTTAGATCAGGCGGAGTGGAAAACAAATTTCGGAAAGAGATTCCGGGACGATGCGAGAACGAAAACAAGGGTCGTCAGGCTCACATCCGGCTACAGTCCGAGCTTTCTCCAGGACTTGGGCAATTTCAGATTAGATGCGGGGAAGAAACGGTTTTCTTAAGCCTTGGACGAGAATGACGAGAGTAAAGGGTCGGACTGGAGTAGGGAGGGAGTCGATGGACAGAATACGAAATGCGGCGGTTACGAGGGAGGCGGGATTTTGCGAGAGGAGATGGCTTCTGCGAGAAAAGGGAAAACGGGTGGAAGGACCCCTCACCTCTTTATCTGCTTCTCTCCCGGAATTCTTCCACAACTCTTCGCTCTAGACTCCTAAGCAGTTGACTAAAACTTTTAGTGACGGCATCTACATTTACGGATTGCTCTGCAAATCACCTCGAGGGTTTGTGGCAGAGGTTGAATAATTAATACGCATGCAAATGAGAAATGCATTACTACTATTTGTTTCGGGAAAAGTTATAGATGTCGGCGTTAAATCGAAGGCTCCCGCTGCGGCGTGAATCGTCTGCTTTCCTTCTTACGGTGCTGCTGCGTGGATCAGCGTGGAGTGACGTAATTTTATCCCCTGTTACAGGAGTTGTCTTCAAGTCAAAGATTCCACCTGATGACGCCTCCTATAACAAGAGAGAAACTTTTGTCTCTCAGAGCTTACGCGAGCAGCAGCGCTTGAAGAATGGATGCAGTTTAGATATTAATTTACATTTTCCAAGTCATGCAAGTGTGCCATTAACATTAGGATGAATTCGGAGCGTTAAGCGTCTCTAACTCCATGTGACTTTCCTGTTAAGTCTTAAACATTTATGTATTGATCATCATGCTTCACCCTGGCTGTATGACACTGAAGATGTGGCTCTCAACCTTAGTTGACCTAACCGAAGCTGCTGACACCTCTTGAATTTTTTATTTATTCTCCCACCTCCTCGCAAAAGATCAAATTTATATTCATTGTGGATAAGAAAATTTGTGCTTTCTTCACTAATCATGTAATTGAATACCTTTTGGTGGCTACAATTATAAATTATACTGCATATTTTTGCTGTGAGATACAGGTTAGTGAGGTAGCATCCTGAGGATCTTAAATCCACTCGGTGGCAGAGATTTTGTATCCATATACACCAGTGCTGTGTGGAGATAACTTAAGTGTCCAATAACCAGTGCGTTGAGTGGGACGTTGTATTCGTGGATCCTTGGCGCATTTCGTTAAGAGCTGGGTAATGCTGACTCCTAGTTTCTCTCCTAGGCCCTCTTTAATCACTCTCAGTTAAAATCCCGTCTCTAACTGCCTATCGACACGTCTTGCGTAGTACAAATGGCCTAGGCTGTTGATTGCCTCCCCCATAAAATAAACTCCGTCATCGCACCCCTCGTTAAAAAACCAGTGTACTAGAAAGTAGTCAAAGATTTCCAATACTTCTTTAAAAACCCAACATATTGAGATTATTAGGGAAAAGGCGCATTTATTACTACTTAAATGCAATTTTTAATATCCCAATATAATCCGGACATAATTATATAGTTGATAAATATTTTTGTCTTATAATAATGGCTTAAAATATGAAAATACTGTCATCTCTATCGGGAAATCATAGGATTTAGCAGAGCAAACATTCTTAATCGAAATATTGACATCGCATTTGCATCGTAGGATGCTTTATTTCTAGGCGTCCGGGGTAGAAACACTAGTTATATCTCAAATCTTTGGGGTTGTGAGTGTGAGCAGGTTTATTTTTACTCTAGAGAAAATTAAAGTAAAAATTATCAAGTTTTATTATAGGGAATAAAGATACTCTTTTATAATCCATTTTTCAGCACTTACGCATATCTAGGCACCACCGCGTGTTCACTCATTTACATAAACGTTAAAGGTAATAAGTAAAGTAGATGCCGAGTAATTCCCTGCTTTAAGTCGACATTTTCCGCGTTTGAGAACTTAATGCGTTGGATTTAGCATGATATGAAGTGAAGCGGTGTAACATTCTCAAGCCACAGCTGTTATGGTATATTGTGGTTGTATTCAAAATTTTTCTCTCCGCAGAGAGAGTCAAAATTTTCAGGCTAACCCGCCGTACTTGCAGAAGAGAATACGGTTTTTACTACCAGGATTTTCATGTGGTTGACAAAAGAAACCAGCCATTCGTAAGCTATGCACATCCTAAATAACAAAAGGTTTATGAGTAAGTCAACAACGTGTCAGACAGTGATAGCTTTTTTTATACATTGGACATAAATTTCAAGAGCGCATTCTTGGTGACGGGAGGAAGAGGTTGCGAATGAGAACTCAAGATGATCTCTCGGAATTATGTCACGTTTGTCTTTGTCGCTTGTTTTTGGTGTTTGCCACTTGAGGAAAGTAGATTCCGAGTTGACAATTGTACTTAGGAACTCGCGGGGCGTGAACGGAGGATATCTATTCGCTTGGTCACGAAAAATATATGTAATTTCCTGCTTTTTAGTCAATGCATATTTGTTTTAGAAAAGCTATAGAAATCTTTGGACCTAATTTTAATCCCTCAATTGCATCTCATCGTCGCGTCCGCGCCACATATAGGCACATGGCTTTTAGATTCAAGTGTGTTCACCATAATATTTGTGCCGTAGTAAAAATGGGAACATATCTTCCCCTTCAAAAGTTACAAATCTATATCAAAACTCCTGAGATTCAGCTGGTATTAAATTATGAAAGAATCCGAATCTAACCTTCCGGCGAAGAAACGGTAGTAGTTGATTTTCTCCTAGCTTCTTGGCAATCAGTTAGCCCATAGGTACCACAGGGGATAACAACATCTTTAGTAATATATTAACTAATTTTCTCGGGAAGCACATGCTTAAACTAAATAATATATTTCTTTTACAAAACTGAAGCTCTGTGTCCGGATTACGTTGCTGCACGCAAACTACTTTGAAAAGCCCTGATATCCAACCCGTACCCATTGACCCAAATGTAGTACATGATAATAATTGTATGGGGTGTACTTAGAAGAGGCATTTATACGTATGTTTACTATTTTATGTAGATATGACATGCAGTTTAAATTCTGTATTACCTTTCCTTAAATTAAAAATTCAAATCAAATTTCCTTACTGTTACTTATGTAACGTGGTGAAAGCAAACAAAATTGACTAATTCGTTCATTATAATTGGCTGATGTCGTATGCAATCGGCCTGAACGGTGCAATATAGCATTACGTGTGGAAAAAAGGCTTTCAGAGACTGGGTTGATGTGATAGCTACTTTTCTGTCCTCCCGACTCAAGAGTCCGGGTTCAAGTTCCGCCCTTGGCAGAGATTTTTCATTGCGTACATTCCCTATTTATAACAAACTGTCTATAATAAACATATTGTTGTAGCAAAAGAAAATCTGAGCATATTAGTCCCTACCTACGAGAACTTGGGTGGCTAACAGTCACTCTTAGGAGAAAATATTTCCTGGGATTGTTTATTTTTAAATTATTACGTAATCATAAGCCATCCTACCTGCTTTATATGTTTCCTAAAACAACTGCATGACCCTTAAAAATTAGACAACAAACTTATTTTTACTACCCACAACACAAGAGCAGTGTATATGAAAAATCTTTTGTTGTTAATGCCATAAAAATATGAAATTCCCTACCCACGAGCCTAACCTGTACGCAATCTATACTTGCTTTTAAAGAAAAATACTGGGAATGTCTATTTAAAACTTTGTATAACTAGGTCTTTCCCACCTTTGTATATACTTGCAAAATATAATATGTAATATGGAACATTTTCACTTATGTATATATAATACTTTATGTAATTGCTTATTGTCATATTAAATGCCAACTGGTGTACTAGTTTAATTTGTATTGTTTTTTTGGTGGCATTACCACAGAAAACATATAAAATGTATTATTATTATTATTATCTAAGCACATAATGGAGTGCAGTTAAAGTGCAGTAATCTATCTGGGGGTTGGGACGCTAAGCCATGTACTCCTTGATGGCTTCTCCATTCCATGAAAGGTACCAACTTATTTCAAATACCTACCTATTCTCAATGGCAATTATGACGGTAGTAAACGATCGACTCCCCAGGATAAATAAGAGCTAAGTAGGCTTTTGGCATTAAATGATTGAGTTCAAGATGCTCTCGAAATGTTCAGCAAAATCAATTTCCGACCCTTCTTATTTGAACTCATTGTTGAGTTACCCATTTATTGTCTCAATCCGGAGTATGGATGGAAAACAGTCGTCGCGACCATGCGTAAGAGCACAAGCAAGGCATTGCCGATGACACGAATGACGACGGCGAAAGGGGTAACGAAAAATCTTTGTGACCGTCGTCAGCCGGATATCACATTTGAGTGAAAAGGAGAGGAGATGAGTAGGGAAAGGGGGGTGAGAAAGGATCGGGGAAATAGGATTTCGGGTCGGAAATGCCAGCCATATGGGAGAGAGAGAGTGAGGCTCTGGCGGGAATGACTCTGAGGAGGGAGTTGTAGCGAGAGGAGTTTGGGGGAAAGGGTGGTAGGATTCAGGGTGGCATTTCGTGGTTAGGATAAGGGACTCCGGAATCCAAAGGAGCGTACGGACGGTGAGGGGGTAGGTTGTAGCCAGGGTGGGTGGGTCGGAGTCTAACATAAGACAAGGGATTCTTCCGGTCGGAATTACTTTTTCCGGGAGATACGTGCGAGAGAGAGAGGGAGAGAAATGGATGGGCAAGCCTCGGGGTGGGTTTTAAGGGTGGGCGTGGCCGAGGGGGATAAATGGAGTAACGTTGTCCCCTGCGTCATCTCCCCTTTTCTTCTTCATCCCTCCTTTCCTCCCTTCTTTCTCTCCTACTTTTCTCCTCTCTTTCCTCTCAACCTACGCACGAGAAGCTATTTGCTCATTTGCTTCGATGCGAAGTCCCAATTTCACTCACCGAATGCGACTAGCGTTAATGACATCGAAGGATGGAAAAAGATTTTCATTGCCTCTGCAATCGCATTACGTTGTCTACCAACATTTCTTGTCTTATAGAAAGACCCTGCCTTCCATATCCACTCTTCTGCTGTTCTCTAACCTATAACTTTTTCTGCATTTAAATAGTATTTAAAAGCCTCTTTTAGGAATGTGAATTATTTTTAGGCATGCATTATGTATCAAAATAGCATTTCTACCATTGACCCGTGAACGACTCCTATTTTTGTTCCAAAATTACTCAAAATACTTTGACAACCACCATTGATTGTCAAAGTATTTTGAGTCCAATTAAATTCTATTACCAACACTATTCTATTTCCTTACTAATTAACAGCTGAAAGCTAATAAAATTAGTTTTCAGCTTTTCTATTAACTTAGACGTATAGATTTAAGCAATATGAATCAATGACAATAAAAATCTTTGCGCAAAAAAATCATTCTTCCCCCACTTGGGGGCCTCTCCTGGCCTGCACGTTACTTACTGGATACCTCGGCAACCTTATGTACTTTAAGTTTTAGAAGCATGTTTCTTTTATTACCATAGCATGCTTTGATGTTCATACCTTTTTTCTCCAATTACTTCGTCAACTGCTCTTAAACTCACGTCAGAGCACTCCTCAACCATTGCTCCTGCTAATTTTACAGTAAGATTATATTTCAAACTAAATTAGATTTCCTCCATTAAAATTATGAAATTTTCTTTTTACACATTTACCTCAGAGTATTCCTCATCTATATGAACTCTTCTCGTAACTAATTCCTTGGGAATTATGTCTTTCCTTCAAAATTATCGAATGTTCGGATTCCGACTAGAGCATAAATATTTTGCTTGTGTGGGTGAGTAAAAAAATTGTAGCACTTTTTCACAACTATATTTTTTAATTTTAAAAGTACACTACACGTGTTTCGGTTTACTAAGCCATCTTCATGTATACACTCATAAACTTTCCGTGACAGCAGTGCATTACATACGGAACGGGAATGGGATGGGGATAGTAGAAAGTGGATAGGGGGGGCGAGGAGGGAATGATCAACTGTTCGAATCCATTCTCCATTGCTTGCTATTCCTTTTCCAAATAACCTACCACTTCCCTAATCCCGTTCCAAGGGCAAACTCCTTAGAGTTTTCTGCATATGTCTTTCTTTTCCATAATTCTCTCCTCGTCACCGCCCCCCGCCCACTCAGCATCTAGTCATTCCCTCCTCCCTCCCCTATCCTCTTTCTCATATCCCCACCCCCTTCCATTATTTTTCATATATAATGAATGCACTGCTGTCACGGAAAGTTTTTGAGTGTACACCCGAAGATGGCTTTGCAAGCCGAAACGCGTGTAGTGTAATTTTAAATAAATAAAAAATATAATGGGGTCGTTTACTATTTTTTTTAATTGCCTAATCTGATTGAGTTTGTAAAATAAAAAGACCAGTGTTTTCCCGTTTTTTGATCCGTCAATTATTTCTCGAGTTATAAGCGGCGAAAAACTGATGTTTTTTCAACCCTTTCGGAAAAGTGGGCGTGGTGCAACCTCGACGTCATCGACTCCGTCCAATCACAACTGAGCTCGCGAAGCTACTTCGCCTTATCGCAATGGGGGGTAAGGGGGACAGCTGACTCTGCCAATGGGAGCAGTTGCGACAGCATCTGTGCGAGCAGATCTTCCGAGAACTCCCCTCCACTCCCTTCCCTTCCCCTAAAATCAGTCAAGGACGGGAGGAAAATGACGTCAGTGATATCAAAGCAGCTTCTTCGGTGGAGGTCACCTTTTGCTTATTTAAATTTTTCATTTATGAATGAATGGTTGTGGCTAGAAGATTAATTTTACCACTAAAATTCTTTTTTTCGTTTCCATCTAACGATTTCGTGTACAAAATTGCGATTTCGGTTCCGAGTAGATTTTTTGTGGAAAAGTGGTACAGTTTTTTACCCACCCAGTATGCCTCACTTCCACTATGTGATGCCTGAAACATTGGGCAGTTTTTGATTTAGGTTTATTGATCAGTTAGACGATGTAATGTAAGAATTTGAAGTCCCCAAACACTGAACTGGACCTCTGCTATTTATTTGATGAGGACACTGAAAATTTACTTTTTTCCTCGGGATGAATGCTTTGAAGCTGAGAATAGGTTTTCCAATCGGCTTCTCTTTCGTAAAGAGAAGCATACGCGTAGGAAGGAAAATAGGATGAGAACTGGCTGGCTTTCCGGCTTGGATATTTAACCGAGTCATTGAATTTATCCCAGCAGAAATGTGTAGAACGTCCTTAGAGCTGAAATAAAATTTAAAAAAACGCTTACAATATGTAGCAGCACAAAAGATTTTATTTATTTAGGTGTTTGAACGTCTGGGGCAACGCCCGATTGAAGTGTCAAATAAGAGTATATTTATAGATATGATTTTGTATTTTTAACACTCTTACAAAAAGGATAAAAATAGTGCTTTACGACGCAAAGCTCGCAATTCCTCCTTTTATTTCGCTGAAAGAAATTCGCTCAACTGGTTGTGTTAGTTGCCACGCCCTTGGAGGAAGAGCGTGTCAGAATAATTCCACGGGGTGAAAACTCCGTAGTGAAAGGAGTTATTTTTGATAAAAGTGGAAATTCATCCCGAGAAAATCTTAACAATATATTGCCTCGAAGCAAGTTTTTAAAATAATTATCTTCTCTTCCTCAAAGCGTATCTTGCTATCACTCACCGTTCTTTTGGATATTTTGTCGTTCGTTTATTTGAATTTTAACTTTACTGGTTTTCAAGGAGTCACTTGTGTTGTCACTGAATCCTATCATATTTCAAAGGGTCATCGATCATTTTTTACTCTATTACCAAGGATCGCTCATGAGGTCATTTAAGTTTATTAAGCTTAATTTGAGCGCATGAAAATTTCAAAACCGAAATGAAATGAATGATTGTCTTCTCGAATTTATTGTTTGTTATCAAAATGTTTTTCTAATGAGCAAAAATAGGACATAGTTTAAAGTGAGTACATGCAGTCACTGTTTCTTAACTGTGTACCGATATTTACCATTCACAGAAGTTATTTGTCATATCCAATGTTTGTTAGGTTTGATTTAAAGAAACGAAAACTCCAGCAGCTGAATTTGTATCGGATCCCGTATTCTAACTTAATCTTAATCCTGTGATAAAGCCGAATCAAAGGTGGGATTTGTGCCCACCACCTTGTACTTGCCTCACCGGCCTAGCCATCGTTTTACTTACACGACTACTGCTCTAAGCGTTTTCATTTCATTTAAAGAAGTTAATAATGGATAATATTTATCTTGTTTAAATCAATATTTTTATTTTAGGGACTAATTTTAGATGCATTTCAATTCATTTTGACATACACTAGGTGGTATTCAATTCTTTGCTTGATTTGGTCTTGTGGAACAACAAATTAAAACAGTAAATTTTTCTTGATTCATCTGTTGAATTTGGTATCGTTTTCGTAATGGCGAAATAGGCTATAGCCTATACAATTATGTATCATGAAAATAGAAGGAAGAGCTTGGTGGTGTGGGTGTTTTATTAGCTCACGGGTTCATATTGGAAGGAATGAAAAAGCTATTATAGCTTTGCAGAGTATTGCACCTCTCGATTGGAATTATTTATTCTGACCAGGCCGATAATACATGGCACGGAGTGACTAATTGTCAGTTTTAATGTTCGCAGTTCTAGGCTAGTAGTGGCTGTTTCTACGGTCATAGCCACAAAGGAAAATCTCCCATGTACATAGCGAATATGAGTGGCAAATCAGACATTTTACTAACTACGGCTTTTGATCCTGCCACTCTTTCATAAACATTTTAGTTTTAATGTAGAATATGTATTCTTTTCTCATTGTCATGTATATATGGAATCGTTGGGCAGGTATAAGCGTTTCCAATTACGGTGTTGATAAATTTGATGATATATTTGAAGTTCTCTAGAAAGTACTTAGCTTTCCACATCATACGTTAACGTTAGGCTATATTAGCTCTCCATCCTGTAGGTAAATTTCTCTCTTTCTTACAGATATCGCTCTTCTCAGACAGATTTTTAGTGCTAATGAAATAATTGTACGACTTTTTGAGGATTTTGGCGCTCATCGTTGAGTGATGGAAAGTTGGAGTTTACCACGCTTAAAATGGCAGTGGAGATAAAAGAGGCGCATAGCGAAAAATGTGAAAAAAGGGAATTAAGATCAGAGGAAATGAAAAAAGCAGAAGACATGAGATACACTCATAGAGTCCGACGACATCGCTTTGATATAGGTAATTTAATTAGTTTATGAATGAACGGAGAATTATGTAGTTAACCTCGGGAAAAACCATAAGTTTAAATTTAAGTAAACTCAGTTTAAATTTAAGTAAATGAGGTATTCATTACATGAATTTTGCAACACCCTTTTTTACATGAAAAAAAATATAATGGTAACTATATTGCTCAAAGGGCTTAGAGTACATTAATTCTCCTGCCTGTTTGTAATAATTTTCCAGGTGTTATCATATTGATATAATTTCACGAATTTTGCTTATTTTTGCCTAATGTTTTGATCAAAAAGTAAATATAGTCTTTAGCTAGTATCACTGATAGAAGAGGCATTTTTGGAAAACGTATTTGCTCAGTAAATTAAAGGACAGTAATCTGGGTAAATAATATCTGCACCTTATACATATGCTTGCAACCCACTTTGCTTTAAAATTGTCAATGGTTTGTGTAATTGTACAAGTGTAACGTATTTGCATGCACTCGAGATATCAAAACTGTTTGGCCGGACTTCAACTCATTATATTTTCCATCAATACTGAATTAATTATCAGTACCTTTGCGTCTGATTCAGCTATGCCCGGAAAGGTTCCCAAGCCGCTTCTAGACGCCAATTAGGGTCACGCTATTTTGTTAGAAGCCTCAAATCCCCTCCGTATTCGGCAGAACGCGACGCAGATGGCAATAACTGTGTTTGCTTTACTTTCTCCGGAGGAAGGGAAAGCTGCCGAATGGTCTCATAATGGGGGAAGTGTTGAATTCGTACGTTTCGGGAAAGGAAACACTTTCGATAAAAATTTTGAGA
Organism: Platycnemis pennipes; assembly: GCA_933228895.1. Taxonomy (NCBI): domain Eukaryota; kingdom Metazoa; phylum Arthropoda; class Insecta; order Odonata; family Platycnemididae; genus Platycnemis; species Platycnemis pennipes. The sequence goes on from OW121851.1 coordinate 37,895,689, forward strand.
AGAGGCGCAAGCCCCTGTGAGCGATTTCATATTCCGTTTTCCATTCCCATCGTCCGTGCTTCGCATTACGGATTTGGGAAAAAGCGACAAGCTGTAAATAATAATAAATAAATAATACATTTTATATATTTTCTGTGGCAATGTCACCTTAGAAAAACAATACAAATTAAACATATACACCAGTCGGCATTTAACATGACAATAAGCAATTACATGAAGTATTATATATACATAAGTCAAAATGTTCTGTATTACATATTATATTTTAAAATTATATGCAAAGGTGGGAAAGACTTAGTTATACAATGTTTTAAATAGATATTCCCAGTATTTATCTTTAAAAGAAAGTATGGATTGAGTACTCTTTACTACTACTTTAGCTCTTCAGTAATGTCATAATAAACTAGGCAGCAGTAATCCATATGTGGAAAAATCAACGAGGAAATAAATTTCTTTCTGGTGTCTATAGAAGTAAATATTTATGAATTTTCAGCTGATATAGAGTGGAATTTATTCTGTTTGAAATTTGAGATACATTATCTGCCCAGGAAATATTGTTACTAATAGTGACACCTAGATTACGAGCATAATTGGAATAGAGGATTTCGTGTTGATCAACCTTTATTTTTGGTATTAGGTCTATATCAATACGCTGAAGAATGCGTGTGCCTTCCATAATTAGAGCTTTAGTTTTGGCACCATTTAAGATTAAGTTGTTTGATACAGCCCATGAATACAATGTCTGCACGTCATAGTTAACTTTGCTTACGGCCTCTGCTATATCTTGGGGTTTACAGTGATAGTAAATCTGTAAATCGTCTGCATAGAGCATGTATCTACAATATTTCACCTGTAAGAAGTGAGGCAGGACTTTTTAAAGAGAGCATTTCAGCGGAAGACACCTGATTCTCCATTATATATATTTAGGATGTCAGAAACATCCTTGCGCCGATTCAATAGGGCTTTGAGAGTAATCAAGGTTCCCTTGATAGGATCACGGCTTGGCAAAATAAAAGAGAAAACTTTCTGAGGGTGCAAGGATGAGTAAAGAGAAATTCTGTCGGAAATCGGAAATACATTGCTAAAAACGGGCGGTCATCACCCTCACTGAAAGTCGCTCACCCGAAAAAAATATGATTCTGAAAATAATAATAAAAGGTCCTTATTGGGGCGAGGCTAAGATAAAACTGTCCCCTGTGCCATCTAACCCCTATACCCTTAAAATAGGGAGGGAAATAAATGAGCAGAGGTTTATTTGTTAATTAAAGCATATTTGGTTTTGGGAATATAGTCGCTCAAAGCCCAAAGTGAAGAACGCAGGTTATATCCGGGGATCTCGTGGTTCGGAATTGTAAAAAGGTTGGAGCTCTGCCCTCTTACCTAGAGGGTTCGAGTTTGAATTCTGAAAGAGCATTATTTTCATTGGTAATCTGGTCCCTACTAAAGTGCATTGTGGTACAGTACTCCATCTGTCGGATGGGACGTTAGGACATGGTCCCCTTGGCACCTTTTCTTTGAGAGCAGGATAATTTCTGACGCAGGGTTTCTCTCCACCCTTCCTCCTTTCACTTCCATTCCCATAATTATACCTTTCTTCCCAGTCTGAAGTACTTATTAATGCGGGTACATGCTTGAAAACTCATATGCAACTTCTACTAGTGGCCAAGCTCAAATGGCTAAAGGCAACCCAGGCTAATGGGAGTGGGGAATTTATATAGAAATCGTAGGAGTGATTTGTTTGGTGATCTTGACATCCTGCCACACACCCTCGTGGTGGCTTGCAGGGTATCGCCTAGAAGTAGATGTAGGAGTATTTTAAGTAGGAGGAAGCATTTACTCTTATAATCAGAGGGTGGGCATGCCAAGGGTCTGAACGCAGTAAAATTTTATGCACCGCCAAAGAATGGGTTTTCATGTAAGAAGTGTGTAATCATTCAAAATGCATTACATATTACTCATTCTCTAATATATTATTCCAAATTTGTAATCTATTATCTTAGTGTCTGCAATCTGCAAAACAAAAGCTATTAAATGCATATTACTTAACAGAAAAATGTTGGAAGTATTCATGCACTAGGCATATTCAACGACATAAGTAGTATCCAGAAAGAATAAATATTTATACTAAGTACCCACTGGTTTGGTCATTTTGATTGAATTTCTTCGATGTGTATTCCAAAACAGGCATAAAATTGGTAAAGTGACAATGGACTAGCAGCTTTAAGTACTTTTTCCAGATGCACTACAGATTACCAGTAAAAACTTCCTTGTCGGTCGCCTTGCTGTCTTTTATGACTTCCTATAGTACTCTGATAAAAAGATTTCGGATGTTTATCTTATCATCTGTAGTATTCGTAAACTAATAGTCTTGCAGTGTCGTTACCAAAGTATTTTATTCGGTTTGTTTGAATATAAAAATTTGTCTCGCAATTTTCTACACGGTCCTTATCTAGGAATATATTTTTAGATATTTTTGTGACCACGAATACGTGTTCACACGTGTATATACGTACATCAAAATTAAAAGGTACGTGAAGGCCACATTCTGCTATCTAATTACAAACCTTCCACAAATTTTACTGCATACCACGATAGGACTGCATTCTCGGAAATAAAAACAGAGGATGATGAACTTCATGAGCAACAAATAATGGATCGTGATACCACTGACTAGAATGATGTTGACCAAGAAAACGAAAATCATTGCCTCATCGTGGTCCGTCCACCAAGTCTTAAACAACCTGATTGGCTGCTCTTCTCAATCCTTATTTTTAGTCGCATGCAAAATGATAATTTAATATCCGCTAATAAACCCAGACTCATTCCTCCAAAACTTTTAGGAAGGATTTGTTTATTTGAATGATTTCCAACCCCAAGGTTTGTAATAATATGAAAGTAGTAAAGCAACTGCATTACGCGGCGCTTGTCACGTGAAATTCTAATGTCTTAGGAACTGCCTGCTCATTTTATGAACTGCATTTCCTTTCAAACCTCACACGCCAAGACCAATCTAAGTGCGTGATTTTAATCGGTCTTTAACTGTCTTTAATATATCCGTTTGAGTAGAATTTTTCTAAAAAAAACCGTCTTAGGTACTATAAGGAAAATCCGTAGGTATTGGCTTATGCGTACGTTCACATGTCAACAGATCAGTTCCTGGCTTCTATGCCTCGTAATGTTCCGTAGATAAAATGAGTTCAACTCTCTCCAGAGAGAAGAAAATATGATATGGGACATAACCTATTTTATTAGCATTATTGATTATACCTAATCGAGTGTTCATGCAAACGACGCTTCAATGCGGCACGATAAAGCAGTTCTGAGGCAGGTGGAGCATATCTTTTTCATTAAAAGAGCACCATTGAATGAAGTAATATGGAAAGTTTTATACAGTTTCACAGGTAAATACAACAAATAATTTAATCCACCCCCTCTCTATATGAAGTAATCACCTTGTTGGTTATAACTTGCCTTGGAGGAAGAAAAATTATGGATATAGTTTAATGTATCGTAAGGATGAGACCACGCTAAGGTGTTGAACGTAAGAATTTTAGCTTTAAAATGTCCAATCAGTCCAAATGAAGGCAAACCATATATTAAAGTAGGAACGATATGAATATTTTTATCGTTAAAATGAATAACATCTGTCGCTTTTTTAAGACGACTTATGATTTACAAAGGAATACATCTTGCGGAAGCGAAGAATTAAATTAGATGTGTTTTGGTGTTGGCCGTCGAGACATCTCATCAAATTGAGCCGATTCTTTGGCTATTGAATAGTTTATACTAATAGAAGAAACGGTAGTCTGTGGCAATGGACAATAGTACTTATTTTGTTGGTCAAATTTTTAGACATAATATTGGAGTGATAAAACTTCATCCTGTAGCAACAAAACGCTAACTTATCGAGGCGTTTTAGCTAAGAATCATATGTTTCCTCAAGGAAAAGTGACGGAAAGTTTCCCAAGGTAAAGATACTAGGCTCTCACAGTCTTACTAATAGATTAGTAGTCGGTTTCCTTACACCTTCGAAATCTTGGCCAAACAAGTAGGCTTTACATATCCATACTAAATAATAATTAATCCATAGTAAATAGTTAGTTGTTAATTTTTCAAAATGCCTTTAATGCGTAATTCAGAACATCATAGTGGATCCATCGCAGATCTCAAAGGTTCGTAGCAAAGCGATTTATTGAGCGCAAGAGCGTGGTAGGAAGTTGGTCTGGAGTACACTCAACGAAGTTTGAGTGATTCCTTGTCACGTGCAAAGGAAGTATTTCAAGTTGAGAGGAAGTCCTCAAAGGTGGGTTAACTTCCCAGTGCTTGGAAAGCTCCGGGCTCCGTGTCTAGGTCTTCGTACTTGGCTTAGAGACGGATGGGGGATCGAGAGGCGTCCTCCGTCATCTTGTGGCACATGGTTAAGATTTCTCGTCCAACTTTGATCCCCGAGGAATTATTTAGCTTCTCTAAAGCCTTACGCTAGTCACCTCTCATCAGAGGGAGGATCAGGGAGGCAAGGCACTTAGGAGACAAGAGACTTCCACTGGGGAAACATTCGTCCTGACCAATGCAAGTGAGTTAGGAATTTAAAACAAACTTCACCTAAAATTTGTTTATGCACATATGAAAAGGCATGAAAGTATTATTAAGATATTTCCCCAGTTGTGGAAATTAATTACCTATCGTAGTTTTCGGTGGTTTGGTTTTATTTCATACAATAAACCAAGTTATTTTTACACTAAGCATGATCAATGCTATCTCACCGGTTTACTGTATAATTCATAAACATTTGTCTTCAGTTTAGAAATTGTCTTCATTTTATCCAAGCAAGATATGAGTTCTTACATATTTAGCCATAGAAATAAAGTTCTGCGTTGTCATTTATTTTATAGAGATGAAAACTTTTACGTATTTACCAAGGAACGACTTCAAGATGTTGAAAAATCAAGTATTTACATCTTAATGAACCAATTTTTTTTCAAATATTCTTATTTATCTCTCGTATTCTGCTTTAATTGATAATTTAAATTATGGTATAATCAATTTTCTGGCTTTTAAATAATTGCAATGGGATCTGAGCTTTGAATGGCTAAAAATGTTATGTGAAAGAATAAATTAAAAACAATACCAAAATAAGTGCATATTATTATTAAAACGCATTTGTTTTTTTTCATTGCCATTATGGATCATTTATGAATGCTCTGCACTGTACATAATTCTTTATGCTAATAGTGCTCTGGCCATGATAAGGAGGAAAAATAGGGAATATTATGATTCTTCATGTAATCCGGGATACATTTGTTTCCCCTCCACACTTGTTTTTGTTACACAACGCACACGTTCTACTAGGGTATACAACTCTTCTCCATTATTTTTCTTTGATATCCCATTCATGAGGAAATGTGTTAATGTGTGGGGCGTGATAATACCCCCGCAAAAGAAAATAACATAGAAAAAATCCAGTATAGTGTAGCGCTCCTCACAGCGTATCTATAGATTGTTCAACGTTCCGTCGTGTTATTAACGCTCACGTACGCAAAACCGTCTCTTTCTCTTAATTCTCTTTCACTTTTGCTCAAACTGAATTGTCCGTATCAATTAATTGCTTGTTACTTGTTTTAATCTGAGATATCTAGGTAATTATATGAGTTATTTCAGTTGAGTTATCTTACCGGGGAATATTACGAAAATGAAAGGCCATTCATAATTTTTACTTTCTCACTAGATATTTCTACTAGATATATGACAATGCAGAGAAAATCGGGGGAAATGGTTCTTTCATTTCTTTCCCTTATTATCGTGTCAGACTCCACCTACAGTGACCTACACCAGGTCAACTTCCTCAGATGTTTTCTACTGATTACGTGTTACCACTGTCAATCAGACACGTAATTCATTATATGGAACCCTGGTGTTTCTTTACAATTATTCATAATTATTTTAGCCGATAAAACTTCATTGTTCTTCACCTAAAGTGAGAAGGAAGAGGGAACACTTGTGGAAAATACGTGGAAAATTTTTTAAAGAAGTTAAAGGGAAAAGCATGCAACTGCGAAGTGACAGGAAGATGGAGTGGAGAGTTGACTCAAAGCAATATCCGGATTGTTGCCCCAATATGTTGATTAGTCACCTTAATAATTATTAGTATAATGACGATAAAAAACTGTGTAACTACTTTTCGCTGAATTTATTTCAAATATCAATATGCGTTTCAAATTAATTTAGTCGGGAATAATAAGTTTTTACTATCATTATGGTTGGTCATATCGACCAGCCGGTATCAGGCGGAAGTCGAGTGCTAGTGCCCTAAAGGAAATTCGATCCCCATTTCTGTTTCATATTTTCTTTCAGTCATTTCATCAAAAATTTTATCATTCAATTTAAAACCCTTACATTTGAGTGCTCACTTTTTTATACTTTTATTGCTTAAATTAAATTTAAGGAATGTATCACTCAAAAATTAGGTATGGTCGGGTCGGATCCAAAGACCCATGGATCTTTCATTTCATTCGCTACTGAAATCAGATCGAAGGCTATAAAATCGTATCAGGATTGGAGATTTTTAAATTTCGCGGCCTAGTGATCGATGCACCCCGCGATCGCAATACTGACGGTAGATACTGACAAGGAGAGGATTTGTAACTCGGGTCACGAAGTGAGTTGAAAATTTTTCCGTGCTACAAGAGTGAAATAAAGAAATACATGTCTTGGCTTTTTTCTCCATAGGCCGGGATGCGCGGGAAAAAAAATTAAGCAGAATGTCACGTGGGTAGCCTACATTCTCTGGACTCGCATGAACCGATTATAGCGTAGTTTTTAAAAATGAGAGCTAGTGTACTGCCGGTTCCTCAACACTGCCTAGGAATACAGTCCATGCTGTATTCGTAGGGTAAGGCAAGCAGGCAGTTAAAAAGTAGATTATCAGAAATTTCATGTTCATATATAAGTCAGCAAATTAAACAAAAATAATTAAATTTGGCAGTAATTAAAGTGATTGGGACAGTGCGAAATTTCTACTCCGATTGGCCAAATTCGAATCCTTTTGGAGACAGAGATATGTAACTTTTCTATTTGAGTTCAGTTTTCACATCACGAACCATATCGACGCATTTACTAAGGGTTTGCCGGCGTTGAGTTTTTCTTCGCCCTACCTCTTTGTGGAGTTATTGGGCAGCCTAATAGGTAGGGTATTGATATATGGTATATAGAGAGATAATCGAGGGCTTTTGCAAGAAAAACGTCCCTGTATTGTCAAAACTCAACCTCTAATGTTTATTTGAAGAGAATTTTAATCACTGCCATTGATAAGTGGAAATGCATGTATAAAATTGATATGTTATTTAACTGCGAAGTAGTTAGCTACTGTAAACATATTTGTTGTTTTTCTCCAATGGCCAAATAAAGAAAAGTCAATTTAGTTTACTCTACAGGAATAAAGTGTGCAGTTAACGGATCGTATTCGTTACTAGCTAGGTACAAGTTTATTTTGCATAGATAGAGCATGTCAATTAGGTTCGCATCCTTGACCTAAAATGCAATAATGTTATCGGTTGAAAAGTTTCCAAAAACATTTTCCAAGGTTGAATAATGAATATATAATTATGCATGTGACAGAAAGCTTTTGTAAAAGTTTGAAAACTTACAAAAAAAACAGAAAAGAGGCTCAAACCCATATTGGGAATGATATATGAACGACCTTTTAAGTGGTGATTTTACGCCAGCCCCTATATAAAAGAAAATATGCAAAACTCTTTGCGGAAAGAGGGAATAAATAACCAAAACCTTAATTGGAGGATTCGGTCATTTTCGTCCCTTAACACGTTTTTATTTATTCATTGCGTTTCCTGTTTGTGAAAATAACGATAAACGACCGTTGGAGGCAGTGCGGTCACTTTTTGTCCTCGTGCAAAAATGGCGAAATTTGAAATTATTTTCTCCTATCTTCCCTCTGTGGCAAACACCTTCTATATTGTTATGCCGGAAATACAGGTTGGTTGTCGACGAATCCTGCACTCATTTCATGAATAAAGAAGGTTATGTTTGCCATCTGATGGCCTCACTTAGTTCCTTTTCTAACGATATGATGACTCTTAGCCTAATGGCTTGGTAGATGCACAGCTATCATTTTACGAAAGAGGAAAAAATGACTTTCTTGGTTTAAAAAGATTGATAGTCATTAGCATATTCTTGACTTCACGACGGTCTACTCCAATATGCTCGAGCCTATCGCTGCCACTTTGGGAGTAAAATTTAGATTGAACATTCACCTACTGAAATTTCTCATGGCGATTTAAGGCCCTCAATCGCCATGTAAACGCAACGCTACAAGGCTATTATTAAACGTGTTGTATTATGTCGTCTTCATTACATTTTAATTCCCCTGCCATAGTCTAAATTTCAAGTAGACGTTTATTTTGGTCTTATAATACAAATTTTCTTTCACACCACTAAACCTTAGGGTTAAACCCTATGGTAAATTGTCTAATTTATTTCCATTGGCAAACCATGGGCTAATTTCTTATTGGTATACTTAGTAAAATCGCAGTCCTTAAGACACCTCAGTTAGGGCGTCATCAGGCATTTTGCTTTCGTGCAACTTATTATATCCCTGGTCCCACTTTGAATAACCTCCGTCTAGAATGCCTTGAAACACCGTTTGAATTTCCTTTACGTACCATCAACTATAGACACTCGCCTTCTTCTCCAAATTTATTTCCAGAACTCGAATTCCTACCTCCATTTTTAACACGACTAACACTCGTACTTTTTCCATCTCTCTTTTAAATTGATTTTTTAAAATTATTTTACGCTGCAACTGTGGATCATGACGTCACTGTATCTGCAAGTCATGATTGCGAAAAAGGTATATGTACTTCTATTTTGAACTGAATTTTAAATTAATGCCTAGTAGTTGCAAACAAACAAACAAATGTCAAAACATCTTATCTGCAATGGAATAGAAAATTAAATAATGAATTATACTAAATGGTTTAAATGTTATTTGGTAAATAGTCTTTATGCTGTCTATTTACAAAGATTTACATCACTCGAATCTAAAAACTCTTTGGAGAATCCCGTTCTTATCTATTATCTCGTCTTTGGGAACATTACACCTCACCATAGCCTCTATCTTTCTCTTCCTCTCTCTCTACATTTATTCCCGGATCCGTCGGGAATAAGGGAGAACCGTTGTTAGACTCCAAGCCTTCTCAAGCTATTACGCTTCCAATTTGGTTTTCTTCCCTTCTCACCTGCCTTATGCTTGTTGTCCATTTTGTATGGCTTTGTAAAGGCTACGAGTCTCTTTCACCTGGAGGGAGAGTTATTTGCACGCAACTAGGTGGAAAAAGTTGGAAGAGTCACATAATTAGCGGTAAAGTTGCAGGGCGTGACTCATCCCCCTGTCTATTCTATGCAAATACGGCAAGCATGCGGAAAATAATATACTGACCATTAAATCAAGAAGCATAGAATTAATTTTGTGCTGATAAAACATAGCTGCGTTACAGTATTCGCCACAACCTACATCGGAAGCCCCTTACAAGCAGTAAAGAATGATATTTGTGTGCCATATAGTCGATAAACTAATATATTGTTTAAATGTGGACTTTTAAAACATGGCTGCGTTAAAAAAAGGCAGCATAACTTACATCAAAATGGGAGTGTATGGCGTTAGTAAAAATGGACCGAAAATTTAATATTCACATTTATCACTGCTGGTGATGGACGAGTCAACAGTTGAAACGATGTATGCTTTTCATTTTTTGACCTAGTGGAGTGCGAGTTGTTTACCGTTGAGCGATAATGCCTTGGCTTCTCTCGAATTCTTTTGACTCGGTTTCCTTTGATGCTAATATATTTATTTTTTCGGAAGTTCTTCCTTGCAGTCCCATTAGACAAGATTCTCCCGAGGACGAATTTGAGAGCGGATCTAAGGGGAGCATTTCAAGGTTTTGGCCTCGGGCAGGATGAACTCGAGGCTTCGCGAAACACGTACAACTCGCCCGGGGGAGTGGTTGCCACCGCAGGCGGAGAAGGAAGTTGAGCCCTTTATCGTTCGGACGGGGAATTACTACGGACGAGGATAAGGAAAGGTGGGGAGTGAGGGGAAGGAAAAGGAGGAGGATAGGATGTGATAGGAGGGGGTGGAAAATTGATAAGGGACGTGGTGCGTGGGGCAGTTTTTGAATGAGTTATGAGACAGTGGAGGGGGGAAGTCGAAAGTTGTGGGTCGACCGGAGTGCTGGATGAGGTTCCTAAAGGGAACGTGAGGAAGGGTTGATTAAGATGCCAAAGCTTTCTCACTTCCAATTATATTTCGTTTTGTGGCACAGGGTGGTTTCTTCTTCGATGAAATCGGCTTTCGGGCGTCTGGGTGTCTCATGACGACAACAGTTTCTCCAGCCATCCTGCTGGCGTCTTCAGGTCAGAAGTGACGTTGCATCAAGTCAAGTCAAAAGGTGTTTATTTGACCAATATTTACAATACAATATGAAAAGCGTTAAAAAATATTACATAAAAATAGGTATCAACATGGTCTCCCTGTTTTAAGCATTGGACTCTTCGGGGTAGCGTTCAATTATACAGAATAATAAATTGATTTGGAGTATATGAAGTGTTAATGGAGCAGATAGCTGGAACTCTTTTCCCCCGGGGATGGCTTAATGGCTCGGCATTCACCCGAGACGTGAGGGAAACCGGCAAAACCTCACGCGAGCCGCCTTACAAAATAATAAGTGACTTTATACAATGGTGGGTTTTCTTCTTAGATAGGTCCAGAGTCCAGCGTTGGAAGATCGAGTCGATGTAGGCAGATGGATGAAGGCGATGATGGTTATGCAGATCCTTCCGTGATGATCCCAGCTGATGATTTCCTGGTTCATTTGGTCTCTTGCGGTTGTGGCGTCCTTCTGCTAGTGCAGGCTTCTTTTGTCCCAGTCCAGCGACGATCCTCGGCGTATTCTATTGAATATGAATGTGAAGAAAAGTATCAGTATTATTATGGTAGGAGCGATGCCTAATGCAGACAGTTTGATTATTTGAGTAACAGAGCAATTGGTTGAACAGCATGTTGAAGGCGTCCGGGGGGGACGATGCAATAACATTGTCCTTCTTATATAGGGGGCTAGGAGCCCTGGGCCGTCTCTGATTGGCTGCTGGTTCATCCAATTGGAATACCCTCTTCCAAGCGTTTGAGAGTTTGTATCCGACCTCCCGGTTGCAGTTTTACTAGCTTTTCTCGATTTCTATCGCCTCCCGGATCAGTCTTGGATAGTATCTGCGGCCACATATGCTGCGGAGAAACCCGCAGCATATGTGGCCTTACCATATGTTGCCGGTACAACAGAAAGATTCGTGAGAGTCTTGTCGAAACGAAATGAGAAAACCAGATTCCCTTTCTGCAAGAAAACAGGAGATCACTTTCCCAAACCGAAGGACAAGATTCCTCGTACTCATTATGAAGGGGTCTACGAGCTAGAATGTACGTGCGGAAAGTCATACATCGGGAAAACGGGGCGGTCCATTAAATGCAGAGTGCGTGAACATCAACGCGCCTCAGAGAAAAAGCAATTCCGCCTCTCCGCCGTCTCGGAGCACGTGTGGTCGGGACCCGGCCATCAAGTGGACTTTGAGAAACCAAAAGTCGTTTGCAATGAGCGCAGATGCTATCCAAGAATGATCCGGAAGGTGATATAAATCGAGAAAAAGCAGGAAAACTGCTACCGGGAGGACGGATACACACTCTCTAACGCTTGGAAGAAGGTATTCCAATTGAATGAACCAGCAGCCAATCAGAGACGGCCCAGGGCTCCTAGCCCCCTATATAAGACGGGCAAGTTTTCTATAACCACCACTAAGAGCTTCTTATAGTTTTCATGTACATATCTTCAATAATCAACCCTGAAGAGGCTACATTTGCCTAAACCAGGGTGGCCTCGTTGTGGATCTATTAACCATTGTAATTTAATATTTATCATTGTATTGTACTGCACAACGTTGGCTGAATAAACACCTTTTTGAATTGAATTGGTGCATCGTCACTTCCGACCTGAAGACGCCGGCAGGATGGCTGGAGTTGTCGCAATGAGACACCCAGACGCGGAGGAAAGCCCGAAAGCCGTTTACATCGACAAGGGACGGCGCGGAAACCTTAGATCAAATGTGTTTTCTTCTCTATGTGATGAATCAAAATCAGCCAGTCACCTCCACCTTCAAATATTTACCGTTATAATTCAGTGTTTCGACGTGGAAAGTGCCTATATGCATGTATGTGTATGCTCTGAGAGTAGGAAGGCTGGGAATTGTATGTTTGAAACCGTTGGGAGTTTCTTGAATGGGTAGCCAAGGAGTCACGTGGTAAAAAACACGAATGGTTCGTGAATTGGGCGTTTGAATCGCTCACTAAAAATCTCACTTATTGTTTCCACTAGAGAGTGATTGTAGTGAACCATTCAAACACACTAATTTTGCGAACCATTCGTGTTCGTACCATGTGACTCATTGGTTACCTATTCGAGGCAATATCGGCGGTTTCAAACACACACCCCCGGCTAATTCAGGTTGAGAATACGGCGGCTTGGTAACTAAAGGGTCATAATAACGGCATGGATGTTGCAATTGCCCTAGGGATAATATTTTTAAGGAGTACGTTTGACGGAGCGACCTTTGCAGTGGTAGAATCCTGAACCCCACCAATTTTTACCACCCTATGTAGATAACTGCCAAATTAAAATCTATTATATTATTCTTTGTATTAATTAACCGTTTAATTCCACTTAAAGCTAATATCTCACGCGTCTCATGAAAGCATGCTTATCATTTTTCTCAGGGTGGTATTAATGTGAATTTTGGTCTGAAATCAGCTTTTTTGCATGTCAACGGCAGTAAATGTCCTCTGTGATTGAAAATGCAGTCCTGGTGAAGGCTCACCCCTGCCACTTACGCCTGCTGTGGTTTCCAGGGTATTATGTAGATGCAGATATTTAAAGGCACGGTGTACCATTGTGTGTTGAGTACTGGAAGAGTGACTGAACGTCCTACGCTAAAATTTAAGGTCAGTCCTCATCAGCTGCTTAACTGATCTTATGCTGATAGATATTTTAGGCGCCAGATCTTTCTGGGAAACCACAGGTTGCACAGAAATGGAATTAGATTTACACGTCTTTGGGCGATTACTTTATGACCCCTACCTCCAACAACTAAACAGACCATATGAGCGAATACTGGGTTTTATTCAGGCGATAAAGAAATATACTGGGCCAAAATGACTAATCAGGGATAAATGTGAAGTTAACTGACAACATTAACCCGTGCGGCGACAATTGCAGTCAATGGTTCTTCTACAGGATCTGAATGATAGGTATTACTTCAGTATTATTGTCAAAATCAATTTCGACTACCAAAGAAAACAATTAGCTACTAGACATGGAACGGTGCTATTTAGATGCTTGTTTCCCATCCCTATGGTCTAGTTTTTAAACCTATGAATTTTTCCTCTTGATGAAGGTCTCCACTCATTATTATGGTGAAAAATCTCAATAGTGGTTTTTCAAACGCCAAATTGTGCGTTATCTCAGCAATTCTTGACGCCTTTTGCAACTAGGAGGAACATGAAGATGTTACCTCCACACAACATACTGGAGTGTAACGATCCCCGTACCACCATCGCATATTTCCATGCATAGTCAATTCTTTCCTTGTATATCTCAGCAGCCACTGCCTCATTAACTTCTGCTGTATTGCCATAGCTAATCCAAAAGTGTACAAAAAATTGCATTTCTTTAAAAATTCCAATTAATTTACTTATTCTATTGATTTATTCAGCCGTGGTAAAATTGCTTTCGTCTTGGTCTCCGTGATGACCTTTTTGATCTTGGCCATTATTATAGTTCCTATAATGGTTTAATGCTCACTGTTTAAAGATGTATTGTTGAGTCATTGAATAAGTAAATACTTCTCTGGAAAAATTAGTACAACTTTGAAGATTTATGGGGAATTAATAGACATATGTAGCATTGTCTGTTATTTTCGCAAATTTCCACATGCTTGATATATTTATTTCCTTAACATTAATTTTAAATTTATATGTTTTAATTTATCTGTTGCATGTTAAATTCTGTTGTCATTTGATGATTGTTATCTATCCTGGTATAGTATTTCACCTATGTATATTATTTATTTCAGGTGAGTCTAATGTGAACTGCTCTTATTACATCCCAAAAAACAATGTTGATTGAAATTACCACAACTGGGTGAGTACACTGACACTTGTTTGAATTTTATTTTACGAATAAAAATGTTATATATTTGCGTATTATAAGGAGTCTTGTCAACAAGAACATCAACTAAAAATAAATTCAACTTCAACAACAATCATTACACAACTGCCGCTCTAAGTTATCTTTCATCTAAGAAACTCATCTGGATTTTAATTTCTTGATATACTATAGCAATTCTGTGACATTTCACATGCTTAGCTTTACATTATTGCTTCGAGCAGTGTGAAGAAAAATCAATTTTTGTGATTTATCGTCAATTTTTTTATATACCTTCATCATTGAATTATTTCATTCGTGTCACAGGCATTCTGAAATACAAGAAAGCACCAAAGAAGTAAATGTAATTAATATTCAGCATTTTATCCTAGCCTTGAGATAGGCTTCCAGAGGTGCTGTTATATTCGCGTAACTCTTTGTTTTCTTCCGGGAAATTTAACCTCAGATTGGAAGGCCGATCATAGCGTTTTGCTTAACTTGTGAACCGCAGTGTTTATGAAAAGATTTTCGTTTGGGGCAAAGCAGAAAATTATTCGGTTACTCTAACCCGATTTTAATCAAGAGGTCTATTGAGCAAATATTTGCAGGCCATTCGATATTTTCCATTCACGCTGCTCCGTAGGTATGTTTTTAATATTTTTCAGGGCTGTAACCCGGGGAAGTGATTTTTCCTAATTATTGTTGATTTTTTCTACAAATATCCCCTGGCTACCCCAATGCTCAGATAAATATTTTCTCCGATGGACCGGGAATTTATAGTTTGTAGTTTGTAGCTTGTTTTACTTTGAGGGAATAGTTAAAGGCAAACAATACTTTGTCTTCGATTTGTCTTCCTTCCTATTATTAGCAATTACTCATTTTAAGTGGTGTGGATTGTGGATAAGTAAAGCCGGATACACTTGCTGCCAAATTTATTTAAAATTGTTGATAGGAAGACTGGAAGGTTTTCTTTGCGAAGGTAACTGAATGGTTAACGTTTTTGCCGTAGGTATGACTTCATATACAATTTACGGCTTGCTAAAATGCATGCTACAATCCAGGGGAACCATTGCTGATAGAAAAGACATTTATTGGACTTTTTAGATGATGGATGCACAAATATTTGAAACTCTGCTCAGTTTACGGAAGATGTACGCTTTTTTGTGGGTTTAGAATATTTTAATGAAAAAAAATTTAATCAGTAGAGAAGAGTTGATAGAGAAGAGATTTATCACGATTGGTTTGATGAAGCTCTCCATTCGAGTCTCCTCTGAGAAAACCTCTTCATACATATAGAACCCTTCTCTTTTACACTCTTAACTGTCTTATTCATATTTACGAGGCTTTCCTTGCCATTCTTCCCATTTACTTGTTCCCCGATGAGGCTAAGGCACAAAAATGATTTTTCTTGTGACACAATTTAACATAATAATGAATAGGATAAGTACATTATTATTTTTACGCTTCTTAGCCCAGGTTTCGGATAAATTGCGACAGCTAACATAAATAAAGAATTTTTTATATACGCAAAATAGAGATTTTTATGGAACATCTGGAAGAATGAAATATTATCTCGATATTCAGCTTGTTTAATACTTTTCGTGAAAGAATACTGTAAGTTAAGTTTAAGCTATCTTGTATCATCTATACACTTTTTAATCTCAAGATGTCCTGTACACAATCAACACCACAATAATGGTTTATAAAAGGATGGGCGAGCTTTTCTGCATAGTCATTAAGTTAAAAATTCCACGGAGATCAAAACCAAAATCCCATTTGAAACGACGATTTCGCTTTCACTGCGGTGGAGTTCAAAAGCGTTTTTGAGATTCAGGCAGCCAGAGTTCAACCGTGTCTGGGAGCATGTGACCTTATTGTCCAGTTCTCAAGCAATCGACGCTGCTCCTAGAATAATTCAATCCAATTATTGGACTGCTATGGGTTGGTAATATTCGCACCCGTAGTAGCTTGGAATAAAATATCTTACACTATTTCTGACAACTCTTTCGCTCTGCGGATGGAAGTTCTAAAAAAAAATGTGCTTTTTCTTTACGTGCTTATGCTATGAGATTTTTTTCTCCCTTATTCCTGAATAGGTCACACCTGACCTGAATAGGTCACACTTCGTAGCCCTTGCGCGAGCGCGTGTATTTCAAGTCACGCGACGATTACTCGTGCTGTGGAAAGGCTCTTCATGATTGCGCCACCTGCCACCACGTAATAGTGAGCGAATGTAACGAAGCATTATTCAGTGAAAAGCGAGAAAAGTGGGAAGTTCAGGTGCTTACGCATTAATGTCTTTCTTGTTTGTACGATAATTTTATCGGCTATAGTTGTGGCAGTTAGCACTGATAACCACCTCCCCCGCTACCCATAAGTTCGTCTATGGCATAGTTTCTTCATAAATAAGCTAAGGAATGATTAAGGCTAGATGATATGAAATAGCCTAAATATTTTAAGCACGTGAAAGCGTAATTCTGGTATTATTTATAAGATAAAATCAAGGTTCGCTATTAAAAGGTTTCAAAGGTATCTAAATTAATTTTAATTTCAAATACGTTCATATACTGGGTAAGTAGTGGAGTTTTCCACGCGTAAATGCGGTCAAAAATTCCCGAGACCCAGTCATAACTTATATCTGGAAGCTGAGCCCTCGCCGAAACCCCTTCCTGGTTCAGGGAATGGAATTACCCAATAATACAGCACTTGTAACTCGTCGGTGAATGAAATTGTAAGAATTCTCAACCTTGCTGCATTTACTATACAATTAGTCTTTTCAAAGTTGTGATAATTGTTCCTCAATTGTAAATTGCGAAGATTATCCCTGCTATTGGCATTCTGACATTTATCTTACGTAACTAGGTATATCTCAGAAATCATCTTAACGTCCTCCTTTTAAGCGAATTTAATTTAATTCTAATGAAGGAAGTATATATCATGCAACGCTTTTGGACGCTTGAAAATAAGAAGTAACTTTAGAATATTCTTTGCCATGAAAATTGTCAATATTTGACCATTAGAGTCCTAAAGTATGTGATCCCATTCCCAATGGGGGCGTTTACTCGGAACCGAAATCGCAATTTTGTGCACGAAATCGTTAGATGGAAACAAAAAAAGAATTCTTCTGAAATTTCTGTTCTGAATTCTGAAAAAAGTAATCTTCTAACCACAGCCATTCACTCATAAATAAAAAATTAAAATAAGCAAGAGGTGACGCCCTCCGAAAAAGCTGCTGTGATAACATTGACGTCATTTTTCTCCCGTCCTTGACTGCTCAGGGGACTGAGGGGAGGGAAGGGAATGGAGGACGGTTCTCGGAAGGTTTGCTCGCACAGATCCTGTCGAAAATCGCTCCCATTGGGAGTGCCAGATGTATCCCCCCATTGCGATAAGGTGAAGTAGCTTCGCGGGCTCAGTTGTGATTGGACGAAGTCGATATACGTCAGAGGTTGCACCACGCCCACTTTTGGGTTAAAAACATCAGTATTTCGCCGCTTATAACTCGAGAAATAATTGACGGATCAAAAATACGGGTCTTTTTATTTTACAAACTCAATAAGATTCGGCAATAAAAAAACATGGTAAACGACCCCATTATTTACTATTGAAACTAAAATTTCGTGGCTCAAAACCGGTAGGATAGTATTTAAAAATACTCTAGTAAGATTCAAAATTATTTTTATTTATCAGTCGATGCGATCTCAAAACTTGCCGACGTTACCTGAAATTATAAGGTCGATTAAATTATTTTCAGTGGGTGATTTTCATGAATTATTTGCTCAATTAGACCTTTTAACATCTACTATCATTCCGTGTTTTTTTCACTTTTGGTATGCAAAAACGTACGTTTTATGAATGTCATCCGATATCTCACACTGAAGGTTTTACCCTCACAATTAGTGATTCAGCATATTCTGTGGCAGGGGAACAGATGAAATTAACTCTCGACTTACTTATCTTTTGTCATTCTCATAATACGATGGCAGAATCTGTTTTATAGCTCCTAAACATTCTGGAAATAACATTTTTGAGAGCTGGAGGCTCGTTTTGGTGATCTGACAATGGTGGGCATTATTGAGTAATGGATCTCCGGATTAACTTCAGCAATTGAATTTAGCTCTAAGATGCTCCATTTTTTTAAATAAAATTTAATATGAAAACTAATACATACCCATGGTCCATGCCAGAGGAAGGTTTCAACCATGCCAAATTTTGGTTACAAAGATGAAGATTTACCACCTTGTTACCACGACCGGAGGGAATTAATGGATGCGAGATGTAAAGTTTTACGTCGTGACCACAGAAGCAGCAGTATGGGGTAGGTGGAAAATAGGACGAATATGGCTACGTGATTCTTGGTTGAAACTTTTGCCGATGTATTGCAAGAAGAAATACATCCGAATTTGTGAGAAGAAATATATTGGCGAAACCAGACGCTCCGTTAAAACCCGCTTAGAAGAACACCAGCGGGCTATGTGACTGAGATAACACTTAAAATCAGCATTAGCGGAACATGCAGCCTCGGGACACGTGATTGACCTCAAACAAAAAGATAATCGCGAAAGTAAAAGCTTCAAGCCCCGGCTGATCCGCTAAGCATTGGAAATAAGAAAATTCCAGCAAAATTACAATAGGGACTCTCACCTCCAAATCAGCCACACGTGGGACCCTGCTTTGAACCTTAATAAAAATGCTATGACTATTCCTTCCACTCCTCCCCTTCCCATCCTTTACCCACCATGAAACCCCTATATAAACTCCACCAACTCAACAGATACCTCATTTCATTTGATAAAGTGACCAGCAACGGCCACGAAATCACACCTGGTAATAGTACGCGAGGTACACCTGAGCAACAAATATATACATCGAATATATACGTATACACCGAAAAAATATATACGTCTTCCCCTCCAACCCCCTTGAAGTTTTGTAATTCATAAAGCTGATAGGACGAGCGAGAGACAATGCAATCCCTAGCAAATTAATGCTGCTTAAGCCAGCCATACATAGGTCAGTATCCGTCAGCTGCGGGGCGTTTGCAACAACATCGGTCGAAACTCATTAAGGAAATGGTACCTCGGGTGAATTAACGCCCTCGGGATAGTGGCAAGAGGTCCCTAGAATCACTCTAAGAAAGTGATTCAAGGTGGGCTTATGCAAGATGTTCGTTTTGGTGCCTACTCAGAAGCCTTTGGTGAGGAATCTCATTGCATGAGTAATACTGAGCTAATATCTTTGAGAGACATTTTCTGAAAGCTTTCATAACATCTTTGTACTGAAAAGAACATTTTGCATTCACGGCCAGATTCTGCATTTCAGAATGATAACTCATCCATGAATGTGTATATGCAATAAATCATAATCCTTGTTAACTTTACATTGTTAATTAACACGCTGGAAATATTGTTAAGAATTTTTATCAAGTTTAAATTGCTTATTAAATTGTATTTATCAAAATTTCGCTTTTCCACCAGTTGAAAGATGAAAATTATAAGTGACATTGGGAAAATGCTGGTATCTATGCCACTGGTTCATTATTTCAAATTGATTTCTCACTCACGTTTTGCAAACTGATTGTTATTTTATTTACGTTGTGAATGATCGGCAGGTTTCATTTCCTTACAACGTATGATAGAAGTGCAAGTTTATCAAAATGCTAATTTGAAACTGATTCCACATCATAAAAAATATTATATTTCGTAAAGTTTTAATGCATTGTAGGTATTGGAGTTGTGTTAATTAAAGTAAACTTGTCATAAAATGCATAGTTTTTTAATGAAAAAATTCCTTTTCTATGATATCAAAAAATTTTAAACGTTTCGTTTAATGCGTGTACTAAAATTCAACTGCTTGAATAAATTACGCTAAAAAGAGAGCTACAAAAAATGAGCACATTTCCCAAGCAAATATAGGCATTTTAGGCGCTTTTCCATCAATATAATTTGTGAATTGATGACACGCCCCTTGAAAGCAATTTACAAAAGAACCAGTGTTACGCAAACGACTGTTCGTTATTTTGGAAATACATTATTAAATACTGCGATTGAAATTTGAGATTTATGACAGAAATGAAACGACAATTTGAATAAAGTTAAATGCAACCTCGTTGAATGGAATTCCCATTTATCGTGAAAATCTTGTGTTTCGAATTTGGTTTTGCTAACGGTTTGGTTATTTGAATGGCGGTGGCTCAACTTAGTGTGATTAAAACCTGATGTACGGTAAATGAATATTTGGTAATCTGTTGATTAACGTTTAATTCTCTTTTCTCACCCACGCGTACATTTTAATCCCATTCCAATGATTCTGTGACATATATTAATTATTGAACTTACTGCTATTACTGCTATTAAAATAATAAGTTGTATTTAGTTTTTCTCTCCGTTGGTACGGAGGTCTTACTTCAATGTACAATTTGTGTTCTACTCTAGTAATAACAAGCGTAGAGGTTGAAAGTTGTATCAGCATCACGGTCATTATGCTTTACTTGTCAAGCAAATAGAAAATTTTTGTTCTTAACTATCGTTGAAATTCATGATTGCTTGAAGTTTCTGCATTCCTGCGAGAAGTTTGTAAACCCAGTGCGATAATCATTAAGTTCGAGTCAATCCTGTTTGGCGTTATAAAAAAAAAAGTTGCTTTGAGCTAATACAGTCATGCAGAAGTGTTAAAATTTGTCTGTTGAGTATAATTCCTTAGCTTATCGGTGGCTATTCATCAGCTTTATATGTGTATCTTTCACGGTCATACAAGAGTGTCATATATGATGGACGCATTATACTCATGTAGTCCATAAATTGCTTCATTCAGCTGATTTCTTACGCAGAATAGTCTAAATGAACTTATTTATACATGCGCTCAATCTGTTCACATGGTCGCAACTTTTTTAAACGTAGCTCTTCAGGATATTTAATTCGAATTCCAAATTGATGTCTCGAAAAATGTATTCTCGGTCTTTATTTTGGTATTAAATGTAGCCTTGGGAGCCCATGCGGCTCTAATAATATTGGATAGTCTAGCCTTAGATCTCAATCCTTGTACAAACACAACATCCAAGCCATAGGCGAGATTTGAATTCAATTATATCATGCATGACGATGCATTAAACTTGTTTACAATAGATATATAATTAAAGGTACCAATTCAATATTACTCGTCTTGTCATGGCAGGTTTTAAAAAGCAGGCGACTGAAGAATGTTCAGCTGAAAAAATATTTTGCAAGTTATTGACCGAGAAGTGAAAATTAGGAATGTATTGCGGTTGTGCCGGACGTTGTTTTTTTATAATTTTCCTAGAAGGAGATATAGTTTGTTATGGATTACGCTGCCAATTTGCTCAAGGTATGAGTATTTGCTAATTATTGCGGCGCGTCCGGGCCAAGGACCTCGGTCAAGTTCCAATGATTAAAAATTATGGAGTAGATAAATACGCAAAACCGTAATGAGATACACTACATCTTTATTTCCATTTTAATAGATACACGTAGGGTCAATTTATCAGAACCTCTTTTGAAGGGCGAATCCTGTCTTTGAACTCAGTCGATTGGTTTTCGATGTATGGGTTGAATTTATCCTAAAACTCCAGCAGATAAAAATGATTTCTAGTTTAAAAAATATAGTAGGTATGTTTATTTCAGATAACTTTTACGATGGCCAATGCGTGCTTATTTATTATGTCCTACCTTGATTTTCGCTCAAATCGGTTAACAGGATTACCTTTGGCCTGGGAGGCAATAAATGATTCAGCTTCATGCAATATCTGGTAATTTGGGCATTAAAATGCATGCCCGAGCAGGAGGCGCAAAATTATTCCTTTAGATTTTCCTAACCCATAGTCCACTATGCTGTAGCCCACTTTCAGGAGCCAATAAAACGTCTGGGGATTGCCCTGCTAACAAGGATTTACACGATAGGCAATCCTAGTTCCTGCGGTGTCCCATTTTTTAACTCTGGGAGCCATTGGCCGTCTGGAGGGGCAGGTTGTAGCCCTTGTATGTTTGTGTAAGCGTTTCCAGAGGGGAGAGAATGGAAACGAGCCAAGGCCAGGGATGGATATTGCCATCGTTTACGTGAGAAGAAGTGTAGGGTAAGGTTCCTGCCCAGTTGGAAAGGGAAAGAGGAAAGGAAGAACGGATGGAGGGAATGTTCTATAGTGCGATAAAACATGTTACTCCATCACTATTTTTCCGACAGTTGTTATTTAAATAATCATGGTAAGTTAATTAGAGAGTTAAAATATAGGACGTGTACTGTAAATTGAGTTGAAATAATGCTTAGTACTTTAATGAATTAGGATCACCATATCTCTGAAAGATACGCCGCCCACCTCCCTCCCAGGCCTATTTCATTGTTGTGCAGTGGAAAATAATTGATTAAATATATGCAGGGGCTTTAATTGTTATTAAGGTTGCGTTAATCCAGATTACTAATCAGAATTAATTCTACTCACATTAAGAACTAATTTATTCCTATAAATGTACTTGCGATTAATATAATCTTGTACTAATAGATGTAATAATCCTTACACGATTAAGTATTTTGTCAATTTTCCTAAATGTGCGTGCCCTAAATTTGATGAGTATACGAGCACTATTTGGAAATGTATACTAAGGTAAAAGCTTTTGCTTTTATTCAGGTTAGATGTATACACACTTTAAATAATTTTGAGGGCCAGTGACATCTTAAATGGCAAAATCCCTTTTACTGGTATCTGAAAAAATGACTTGCCTTATTTTGTACTGTTCCAATTTTTTTATCATTGAACTCCAAAATCACGAGTAACATAAATATTTTATACAAATCGTGTTGTGGAAATACGAGTAGTTAGTCATTATCAACTGTAACTTGAGGTTATAAAAGTAATGGAAAATGTCAAGCTGGGTGTCGATGAATCATTTTTCAGCATATGTTGCTCCCTACAAAGGCCATTTGCAAGCACGTTGGAAGTGTATTCTTGAAGGCAAAAATAATACTGTGCCAAGCTTGAGATGGTACAGATGCTCTGGGTTATGATTGCAATTACTATCTACAACTTTTGTAAAATGAGCGGTTTATAGGAATCCAGTATTCTCTTGAATAATAACGAATTCTCTGAATGAATTAACAAACTAGATATCCAGAAAATCGTAGTATTCGCGAGATCCATCAGTTCAATTCGGTCCGAAAGTTATTATTTCCTCTAAAGTTCTAAGTAGAAGAAAAAAAACGATACATGTCCTTGGCAGTAAAAGTTGTCTAAAAAATTGAAAACCATGCAGTAATTATTTGTCTCTGCTTTTCCGCGTGTTGTATTGCTATACATCCTTACAGCAGGCGTCGACTGAAATTTGATTTTTAGAATGTGAAGCAATTTCCCTTTCTTGCAATATATAGTGTTTATCCTTAAATTGCCCCTCCTAGGACAGCAAGGGTGTAATTCTTCTATGGTTGAGAGTCTTTCTGTGGTTATTATTAAATATTTTTGGTTCTTTATCAACAAATTTTTGATAAAATAATTCGTAAAAACATAATTGTCCCTTTTTGCACTTACTTTCCTACTCGCATCGCCAAGAAGTCAAGAATAGACAATATTTCATTTAATATAACCTCCAACCTAACAATATTTGTACTCTCCAGCAAGGAACGAAACATAATGTTAAAATATAAAGCTACATAACCTCTAGCCTTAATATCTACTTTCGCGCATGAGCTGGAACTCCTGGATTATTTTCAGTCTGCAGTTTCGGGATAGTGATAATAAACAGATTAAAAAGGTTTTTACTTCTTTATTTACATTAGGAAAGTTTGCATTTTCATTTGATTTTCATTATATCGTAAGTAATTTGATCGATTGATAGTAATACTATCATTATTACACGTATTGGTCAGATTTTTTATGGATATGGATAAAGATTGATCTTCAGCAATCCGCCATAAAAAGCCAAATCTAGCCATCCTAATCAATCACCATTCCCTATGTTAAGAAACTATTCACATTTTTAGCCAGCTTTAGTGCCACATAGACGTCGATCCTTTTCCTTCTTATTCCATGGTTTATCTTCCAGACCACTCTTTCCAACTTGCCATTCTCCTTTAGCCACCATCTATCTATTTTGCTTGTTTTGGATGGAGTCCAATTGCATAAGTATCCAGAATGAAGATAAATGACCTTTGGAAGAGAACATGTGAGGTCCTTACATTGTTCTCTTCCTGCATGACCTACATGAGAACATGTAGGTATTTTTGAGCAGATGAACGGTGGGCTATGATCGAAAGAAAAGAGACTCAGTGATTCATAGTATATTTGATTGGGTATCCCTGTAAAGCGTCTAGCACAGTGCTCAAATTTCAGAATACTTAATTACAATGGGGTCGTTTACCATATTTTTTATTGCCGGATCTGATAGAATTTGTAAAATAAAAAGACCCGTATTTTTCCTTTTTTTGATCCATCAATTATTTCTCGAGTTATAAGCGGCGAAAAACTGATGTTTTTAACCCTTTCGGAAAAGTGGGCGTGGTGCAACCTCTGACTTATATCGACTTCGTCCAATCACAACTGAGCCCGCGAAGCTACTTTGCCTTATCGCAATGGGGGACACATATCTGAATCTGCTAATAGGAGCAGTTGCGACAGCATCTGTTCGAGCAGACCTTCCGAGAACCCCCCTCCACTCCCTTCCCTTCCTCTAAAAGCAGTCAAGGTTGGCTTGAAATTAGCTATGTATATTCAAGCTCGTGGCCCATTACATCCATATGCACGTAATACTCTACAAGCTATCGTGGGAAAGTGTGGAATTGGGTAAAAGAGCTCGTTCAGACGGAACTTTCATGCTGATAAGAGGAACAATGTTTCATTTAGTGTTATTGTTAAAATTTACGACGAATGAAACATTTCTTGCATACCAGGGAATGTCATGGGAAAGGTTACGTTAAAGGGTGCAAATTTCATTTTAATTTGGGCTAATAATGTGGGATCTCAAGATATGGTGGCTGTATAAGAAGTTCATTGACCTAATGAGCATGTAATATATCCTTCATTAATCAAAATTTTTCCGCTTATGGAAAAAGTGAAGCAATTGAAATGAATGCCGGCCGTATATGGCGTGTTTTATTCGCAAAAGCTTCCTCACCGCTTCTTTAGGAATGGAAGGCAACTCGCATCACTCAATTATGTGTTTTGGTGCTTATTTTTCTTAACCATTAAATCCCAACAAACGTGAATGTACTCAGAATGCCTTTCTTTTCTATTAGAGCATTAATTATGGCGGTAAAATTTAGTTCTAAGCAAGACTCTGAGCACTTGTGCTTGAAGTATGGGTATATGGACCGCCCTACTCCATACTTGACTTTGCTTAATCGGGCATAGATTTTATTATTTTATTAACATAGCCGTGATTTCTATGTTTTTATTGAATGCAAAGAACATATTTAGTGTATTAATTATTGATTGCAACTGTGATTATGTTCGATCGACTTTCATGCCGTAATCGTGGAAATATGTCGGTATATTCTCCTGCTAATGATTCTTATTCTCACTCAAACGTCTAGGATTCTTTAGGGGCAATTTTTTTAAAGACAATGAATTCATGCAAGAAATAAATTCAAAATTCCATCTTGATTATGGAGGCAACGTAGAAGGTAAAATTTGAAAGATACTTAATTTATGTCAAAAATTTTATCACGTCATTTAATATTGTTTCACTATTTAAATGATACTAGTTGTTCAGGTTCATTCATAAAATAAGATTATAATTTACAGAGTTAACTTCGAACATTTTTTTATCTTGTATGGGCTACCTGTGAATGGACATTATGGGCAGATTCAGCAATGGATATCTTATAATTTGGAAATAATTACTGAAATATTTCAAATTATATTTTAATCACATGAATCCACAGCATGTATCTTGTCAAGGTTTTATTCTTAGCTCTGTAGTCATTACCCAGAGAGACTTTGGCACCAATGATCACAATATTGTTTTATTAATATTGGTTGTTTCGCAGAAAAATATCGTGTTATAACATACTTGAATTTTCTAACTTCAAACATGGCCATATGGCTAGGTATCATTAGTGGTAAATTAGTTTTATGTGCTTTGACGTTTAAGGCATATAGCTAGAGGAAATAATAATTGAATTATCTTACTACGCCAGGTGGAAGCACATAAAAGTACATCACTCAATTATGCGTTTTTTTACAATTCCATTGGTTAAATAATGTACTTTAAAATTTCTTAAATTTTCTCAAAATTGGCCATTCACTGAAGTCATACTACACGTATTTAGCCATAAATTAAACACAATATATATGCCAAAGGCGGAATTCTATCCCTCGCACATTGAATTAGATGGCCGGATGTTTTCCAATCTGGCTGTCACGACCAAGTCCTCGAAATACTTAGCTAACTTCAATAGGTATGTCAGAATAATGAGAATGGCCATTTTACCTTTAATTTTCCGGAATAGGCTCATTAAGATGGATTCCTCTAATTTGGGTCAGTAGACCGGTAACGCAACGAAGATAAGAGATTATTGGTTTATCGAACCAACTCTACCCTCTTTAGGAACTTTCACAGCGGAAAATCAGTCCCAAAGCCCTTAAGAGAATAAATGTAGGTTCTATAATCTTTGTTGGGTTGGCAATATCATTCGGTTGCCGCTTAATCTTTTCCGTGCTCGCATGCTTCAAGGTTCCCAGGGACCCGATACATCAAGTCCCTTCCGCGAAAGGGAAGTCCTTGCGTGGCCTTCATTGGCCTTGGTAGATTGGCGAGAAAGTGGAATTCGGGTCACTCTGTCAACTCGGTCGGTATTCCTAGATATTAAATCGGAGAATCTAGATATTAGGATGTTTATGGTTGGAATCTAGATACCTCTTTCCCAAGTTGACAATACATCCTCACTTTCGTTTTTACCCAACACCTCCATTTATTCGTGAATAAATTGAAATTCTTCAAATATTTTGCAGTTTCTTATTCATCTTCACATTTCCGTTTTATCACGTATGGGCAAAATGTATCCAAGTAGTGCCCTGGAAAGAGAGTAAGATAAACAGTTGTACCATTTACTTGATCATTGATATTACTACGGGCGGTGGCAGATATCTGAGGTCACTTGCAGCATTAATTATGAGAGGGTGTTAGGAAATAGGTATTTAGGAAATGGAGAAGAACCCGGAGTCGGCAGTATTCCTCATCTTAACGAAAGGCGCCAACGGGTCGAAGGCTTAACGGATGCAGAACTGAGCTTTAATTTAACTCTGTACTCGAGAAGGGACCGGTACATCACGGAAATATCTGTTACTTGTGGAATTCAAACCCTGGCCTTAGAGATGCAAAGGCAGTTGTCTAGACAACTCTAGAGTCCGATGCTCCCATTGTCTTAGCCTTGCTGTATTTACAAGTCTGATTTCATGTTCTCAAATATTTAACAGAATAATGGACTATTCTCTTTTGCATCAAGTACACGGTTTTGTTTTACCCCTATGACAGGACGTAAAAGCCTCGCATTCTAATTAAGATTTTTCAGACAAATATACTTTAATATACCGTCTCTTTGTTGTCAGTCTTTGCAGCCCTGTCTATTTGTATAAATATGTACGACAATTACGCTTCGAAAGATATTACCGAAGATAATGATGATGGTAACTTAACTTGAGTTACGTACACTAATGATCTAATGATAAAAAAAATCGGTCGATCGTTATGATAATAAAAAAATAGGGTACTCTGGTTGGCAACTGAATAGAATTTGAAATGTATCTCTAGTATTAATGTGCGTGCATGATTACACACACAACACGGATTTGTTGCCTCTACAGACTAAAGTACAACGAGTTGTAAGGAAATTAATTCATTGATAATAAAACATGATGGCACTTTATCCACAAGTTTTATGTAGGTACGACGCGTTTCAACCGTCAGGTCCAGATTACATTGTATTACATCGAAACCAGTCAGTTTAAATTAAAGTTTTTGTGGAAAATTGCCAATCTTCTTTAATTAAGCAAGAAATGTAGTTAAAACATCAACCTACGATATGATAGTGATACAAGAATCAGGTCATCATCAGGTCAACATACCTGATGATGACCTGATAGTGTGTACCTGATGATGCCTTGACGGTTGAAACGCGTCGTACCGACATAAAACCTGTGGAAAAAGTTCCATATATTTTTATTATCGATATGTATACTTTCCACTACATCTCGCCTGCCTCAGTCAATTTTATTCGAAATTACTTCGCTTGAATTGCACCCAGTAATTTTAAGATTTGAGAAGATTTGAGGGTGTTTCGACTATTTAAGCCATAGTACTATGGGTTAAATAGTCGAAAGACTGATAGAAAAATTGATGATGATCCACTAGGTAAAGATCTTTTCATTCTATTATCTACCAATCAATGACTTTGAAATAATCTAGACTAAGTACTGCACCATCTAACCTAAACGATTACTAAGTCAAAATTTAAGGCAAACAGATAATCTATATTCTGGTTTGGATTCAAGCCGCGACTTATAGATTAACAGGGTGGCTTTTTACCGCATACGGTACCTTAAAAACCGAATCGTATTGTAAATTGAAGTGTGAAATTAGAGGCAGCATTGTTATTAAGATTGGTCAATCATCATTCTCACACGTTATCCTAAGTAAGCAAGGGAAGTAATTTAAGGAAAAAAGAAGATTGAAAAACCGATAGTAGTGGAGGAAATCTCCCGGAGGAGAAGACGATTACAACCTTAGAAGGGATGGTGGCATTTTTCGGCATGGGGCCTTGAGGATGGTGGACGTAAATGGGACTGGAAGCTTTTGAGTGCTCTCGAGTGTGTTCGAAGGGTGAGGGGGGAGAGTAAATTGGATAGGAAAGGAAAATAAACGGAAAGGAGTGTTGGAGTTGGCGAGAGGTGGGGTGAATGTTTGGAAATGAAATTTGAAGATGGGACAGAAAAATGTCGCCATTCCCATCATAGGTTGGGAATCCTCGTAGAAGATTAAATCAGCACTTCTGTTTCATTAGATTCCGTCACTTGCTTCTCGCACCTAATCCGTGGTCTTTCACTTCAC
This sequence comes from Platycnemis pennipes, assembly GCA_933228895.1. NCBI lineage: Eukaryota > Metazoa > Arthropoda > Insecta > Odonata > Platycnemididae > Platycnemis > Platycnemis pennipes. The sequence goes on from OW121851.1 coordinate 37,924,991, forward strand.
TCTTTTGTTCCGAAGAGCCTAATTCTAGCTAAAATCCGGGCAAATGTTGATTAGGTATATCGGGAAAAAATATGTTGATTATAATTAAAAATTAGGGGTCATGGTTGCCTGGTGGGTACGCTGACCTACGCTGAAGGGTCCCAGGTTCAACCAAGGATTAATACACTTTTCACACAACATGTTTGGAGTTGTGTGCATAATATTATGCGAAATTATTTTACATTTAAAAACTCATGTAGACTGTCATATAAATCCTAATACATTAGTTATCTTTATCATTCCCCTTTGATTTTATTTAAAAAGTCTCTAGCTTTGTAAACTAAGTGTCATTTAAAACATCTTTGTCTTACTATATGCCCATCTAATTTTATCCGTGCAGTCCCCATACCACAGTTATATAGTTCTCTAATACGTTTAAAATGTTAAGTGATGAAATTCTTCTTAATTTATGCAAGAAATGTATGAAAAGAGTTATTTTTGGCGTGATGTGGTGGAATAAGATAATTGAAGAAGATTGGCAATTTTCCACGAAAAAACATTGAACTGACCGGTTTAGATGTATTTCACCTGATGATGATGTATTACATCGAAACCGGTCAGTTTAAATTAAAGTTTTTGTGGAAAATTGCCAATCTTCTTCAATTTCGCAAGAAATGTAGTTAGAACATCAACCTACGATATAATAGTGGTACAAAATAAATTGTTTTTAGTTTGGATACACTGATAAACCAATATAATTTAACCTTCCTGCATCCTTAGCTGCTCTTTGTTATACACTACCTTATTCCATAATCAAACCTTTTTCAGTTTTCTACTGTTTCTGAGATTGTCTTCTTTATACGATGTAGTGAAATATATACGTAGCTATCTCCCTAACCAATGATTGTCCCAATATGCGTGAAACGCTTCCTGAAATTGAAACTCTCTTGTCACATTACAGCCAAAAGGATATTTACATATATTATTTTATATTATATTTATATTTGTCATCCGTCACAAGTGTGATTGACAGAGAGCGTTAATTATTTGCCATTTTAAGTGGTTGGAGAGGAAAAATGAATTCGAGAAAGTTGACGGATAAAAAAAGGAAATGTAATTATCCCATGTTAAGCCCGGCTCGTATTTCAGTCGTGGACGGAGCGTGGGAGGAACGAATTATTTTTATCCTTCCTGACCGTCCCTTTCATATTTTCACTTCCGTCAGGGCTTGTGATGTTGAGTGAGGATAGAAATATTTCTTCAGCGAGTTCGTGTGATTTTAATTTTTCTAACAACTCAATTATGAATTGTCACTTTCAAGTGTCCCGAATAATTCCATAAGCCAAGTGACCTTTACCGAAGATTTAGAATGATTATGTTAACGCTTTAAATTTTTTGCACGATGGCGAGTGAATTAAATATTTCTTTCTTCGCTCATGCCTACCTTCCGTACCTCAGGTACGATTTGAAACCAACAATATGCAGTGGTTTTAACCCTCTTAGTACTAACCCTCTTCCTGGGGTACTAACGCCACTGCATATTGTCGGTTTGAAACCAACAATATGCAGTGGTTTTAACCCTCTTAGCACTAACCTTCTTCCTGGAGTACTAGCGAGAGATGCGAAGGGTTATTTTAATAAAATGTAGCACATTAGTGAAAAAACATTAGGAAGCTATTTCTAATGTATATCCAAATGCGGTTTTTTTACATTACTTACGTTAAACTAACTAATAATGACACGATATGTTTTACATAGACTGAAAAATAAATTTTATTTTTTTAGTGCCATAAAGTTAAACGGTATATTTATATTGGGCCGATATATCGGCTAGCCGTACTAAAAGGGCTAATAGATATTTCATCAATAAATCATTGTAATATCAAGAACATTATAATGTAAAAATGCTGTATTACTTTGCAACTTCGTAAATGAACGAGGATGGCTGGATAAACAATGAATTTTCTGTCACAAAATATTGAATATGCACGAATGATATCCATCATGCTTGGTGCTGACAGCAAAACGGACAATCCTACTCTATCTACAAAAAAATGGTTTGGCCTAAAGTTCCACGATGAGCAACATTGTATTTCTAAAATTCATAGTATGCCATTCCCGTTTTATTTTATGAATTTCGGGCACAATTATATCCTTCCTAGGATTTGAGTATGAGTTTTCCTTTATTGGCAATACAAGTTTTTATTCTTCCTTGCCTAAATCACTAAATATGTACATTTTTTCTTTGTTGACAGTCTGAACATTGTTTTTCTATGGTATTAAATTGTTTACAGCAACTAATTCTAGTTTCTCGGAAGGTATTCTAGATTTTTAAAACTTATTGGGTGCGAGCAATTACATTTCTTATGGAATAAGTCCCATGTCTTGAAAGCTACCAGATTGGCGTCGCAAAATGCCTCAGACTGCAGAAAAACGTCGACGTGCATTTTCGCGGTTAACCCAAGATCTCTTAGTGAGGGTGTAGTGTGAGTGCGGTGAACAATCCCAGGTTCAATTAAGGGAATGCCCGAGTCATCCTGTCACCCGGGATTGCGTAACCTTAATGAGGCCAAAGGCATAAGACGACACCCTCACCGTTTCCTCTCTATTCCGCTATCCTCCGGTTGTGAATTCAGAACCTGGGGTACCAACCCATCTCCTCCCCCGTCTCCGCAATTCGATCCGAAGCCTCTTTGGCTTGTCGCTGGGGAGGAAACGTTTTAGAGGCCTTTATGTGTACCCCCTCCAAAATCCTCCGAATGGGTTCTCCAGGATTTTACTATCGAGATAAGGGAGGGTGAAATCGTGTGCAGTGCGGAGACTAAATTCACTATCGGGTCGATAATTTGCTTGAAAGGTGCTGGAAAACAACTTCTTTGCAGTTACCCTTATCCGGTGTTGTTGGCACGCTTTATATGCATTTATACTGATAGCAATAGCCGAGTAAATGGGACTCGAGCATGATACACATTGGAGAAATGGAACATTTTAGACAGCCCATTCCATCATTTGAAACTTCCCTGCTTCAACTTCTTCGAGGCTAAATGAGTTTTACGAAGATTTGACTTGAATTTTGAATTTCACGGAGAAGCTACTCTCAATGGCATATGATTTCAACTTGCGAATATACATTGGTTAAATGCTTAACAAGACTATTCTTGATATCCTATCGATTTACATTTATTCTACAATCCATATGAAAGATGAAATGCATGTCAATGTTAGCATGTCTCAATCAACTAGTTAAGTCATAAAAAATTATTATAAATAATATTAAATAACAGAAAACATTATTATTATTATTATTGGATAGTAATCAAGGCAGCATTAGGCCTTGAAGGCATTTTATCCAAATATCTATTTCACGCTTCATATCCGATTGAGCATTTTTGAATATCTATTGTAAACTTACACCTAATTTTTTTTATAATTTGGCATCTCAAACGCATAAAGCTTCGTATAACGATGCCTGCATTGCTAGTAGCATCTTACATCGAGAATCATTTTTAAATTTGTTTAAAATAGTAATTAATATTGAAGGCATCTTTTAACTGGCAGGTATTATGTTAAACAATAAAGGGCAACAAGTATTGGAATGAAAAGTATTATTTTATTATACAACGACTTTTTAGCACTATACATGACCTAGGTTGACAATGCGCTGTTAGTTGATGAAACAATTTAAGAAATTAGAAGAATTTTTTCAAATGTCCATACACCATTGATTCAGAAATTACGTGTTGAGAAAGAATGTTAGGACTAATAATCGAGAGAGACATCGAGTTATCGAGATGTCTAAGACGATGCGCTGGCTACTACCTTACTCAGTATTCTTAATTCTTAAGAACATTTTCACTGAGCCAACACGATGCTTTCATTGTATCTCACATTGCTCTACATTTTCTTCCTCAATTGGCTATTTTCACGCATACCAAGTCTATTCTATAGACATTTATGAAAATACCCGTATTTTTACCTGGAGTATCTGATCCTTAACCTTTGGGTTCAGGAGCCTTAGGTAGCCCAGTGATCCGGTCTTGCATCTGGCGAGCCATCCATAGTTTGCTGGCTGGACAAAGGGTTATTTTTCCTTTGTTAGTGCTCAACATACTGATTAGCTTGTCAAGGTTCTGCATAGCTGCTCAAAAACTTTCTTTGGCTTACGCTCCATTGAGTAATTTTATCAATTTGACAATTTATCATTTACCTTCTTCCGTAGAAATATTTTCGTTGAGAAAAAAATACCCAGTACAATCTGGATTTGATCCCAGAATGCTTGATTTCCAACCAGGCGATTTGGCGAGTTGATGTTCCTAGGCGTTCTTCCAAGATCCTGGATTTGGGCCAAGGAAGAAGATCTTATTTTCTTTCGGAAAATATTGATAAGTGCGCATCAGCGTGCATGTCACCTGAGTTATTTTTCGTAATGTTGGCAATATTCGACCTTACATTGCTATGTTCGGTAATCATCTAAAATATTAATGTTTTTAAATAAGTTTTATGGAAAAATACACCCCTCGAGTAAGCCCAATAAATATGTGCATGGGTCAAATGAAGAATTGTAAGCTGTAGCAAAATAATCTTAGGATAAGTAAGCAATGAATTTTTGTCCAATAGTCATTGTTAAAGTAAATGGTTATTATTCGTGGGAGAGAAATAACAACCAGGATATTTGCGCCACTTGAGATAGGTGAGTAATGAAAAAGAAGTCACCGCTTTTCAGGTATTGGAGAAAGGGTGAAGAGAAACCTGGCATCGGCATTAGAATTCTCTCAACGAGAGACGTTAATGATTTAGCATCCCATCCGATGGACGAAATACAAAACTTGAAGATCTTTCCATAAGGCACTAATTATGGAGATTAATGGCAATTAAATGCCGGGATTTTATCCCGGGTTCTCAAAATGGAAGTCTATCACTCTATTCATCACACCAACCTGATACCCTGGGCTCTTTCTCAAGTGCAAGTTATGAAGGTAAATATCCTTTGTAAGTCGGTCACTTAGTTTCCACGAAAGCCGTTCCCGACAGGCACACTGACACCCCGCTGATTTTCCCCTATGCCGCCGGTTGCATTTCAATCGCCAGCATTTAATTTTCCCCAAATACCGAATGGCTACGACCATTCTATTTGAGTCAATCCGTACTGTCAAAAACGTAGCGGAATCCAAAAAGTTTCATCCCTCCCCAGATTTTGGAATCGTTTCCTTTCAGCCAAGTATTCTTCCCTCGTCCAAATGGTTATTAGTAGTAGATATCACCACATCACGCGAAGGAGCTCAAGTGCTTCCTTCCGCTTCAAGGCATTTCACCTCACGGATGAACGAAGTTGAAGTTTAATTCCCCTTTTTAATTAGAGTGAAATCCCCAGCAAGTTCCTCCTACCAAAAGATTACGAAACTAGTTAAATTCGGAGAGAAAGGATCAAAAATCGGAAATAGGGATTTAAGTAATTTGGCCAAAGTTCCTACTAATGAATATTTCCGTGATTACCAATTCATTTTTATCTGACCTGATTGGAATTTGCATGTAGATTCATTTGTATGGGAAGGAAAACTTTTTGAGTCCTTTAGCCAGTCTCGAAAAACTAATACAGGAAATTTAACGTGGTAATTTAAGATTGGTTCAAAACGTGACTACGAAGTGAAAAATAATTGGATGCTTCAGGGTGTAGCCAAGGTAATCACAAATATGTGACGGTAAATACAGTTCACTGAGCTCATTTTCACTAAAATGTATCCAAATAATTAAAGTATTGTTGTTGAAAAACGCTAGGGCACTCAGATTAAAGATACTGAGGGTGTGTTACTAGTAATTCTATTTGAGCAAATTATGAAAGATGGGCACTTTCTGAATTCAGTACGAGAAGTTATTTGGGGAAGTTAACCAACAGCTAGTGTGATTTGCGCCATGAATATTGGCAGATAATTTATTTGGAGGCCGGATTTTTTTCATGTAACAGAGTTGCGACGAAACCCGGCGTAAATCTGCATACTTAATGAAAGCCATTATTTAACTTCCCATTCAATCGATGAAATTGCTGAAATGTAATGTTCCCAAACCTTATGCATAAGATAGCATCTTTCCCGGGTTCAACCAAAACAATTAGATGGGAAAATAGTACCTACTTAAGCCACTACACTGACACGATCTCCTTTTATGCTTTTCTCAAATGACTTAGCCTCAATATTCCTCAACTATTTTAAAAATACTTTTATGTTGGGTCATAGAGAAGCAGCTTGAATATTGAAAGAACTGTACGTGATAGCTCACAATATTGAGTGCCCAAGCCTAGATTAAGGTCTGACAGAGATATTTATGCGGAATGTGTGCCCTTACTTGAGTTTTCCAATTAAAGCAATTGAAGTATACCTTTCATTAGACGGGAAAAACTTAAGATATCACTTGAATATTCTTGGGAAAGAGGTGGATCTCAAAGATGGATGTTTCTCCGAATGTTCTCCATTGCCAAGCCGCCTCACTTAATTCTTTTGTCTCGGATCCTTCCCAAAAGTAGCAAACTCAAGTTCCTATTGCCTCCACGATGCTTACTGTCATCGATAATAACAACAGGAAGAAAGTATCGATCCCTTTTTTTGATCGCAAACACATGCTAGGTTTTGTTTTCTCTCTTTGTTTGGTCAATTACCTTATGCATGAATTTACTGGATTGACGGAGTACCTAGTATTTCAGGGAGGAGAGCGTTTAGGCCCACTAACCAGAGGTCCTAGTAAGTTACCTAGTGAGACCTTCTGGTGTGTTCATCAAGATGTGTATTTTTCTGGACCAGTCATTTTTCAGGAAAAACCTAGAAGACACACGAAAAGGGTCTGAAGCCTGTGAGTATTTCGCTCACCGCCAGGGTTAGCCCTAGTTGTGTTCGACCCTCACCAACCAGGCTGATCTTTGGTTTGATCACACATTTTTTGTATCGAATAACTGACAATTCCAAGCCACCACAACGTGTATTTTCCTTGTACAAAATTTGGGAGCCCTCAAAGTGTATTCATGAAAAAATCACTTCGAAAATCAACATTGTCTCCTATCTGTAAAACTGACCGAATTACATCCAGAAAGCGTTGTTCAGCTTCATTGTTTGGAACCTTTCACGACCGCCTTTGTTGACAATTTTTATTTTTTCGGCATGAAAATTAGGCATGAGATTTTTGGCACCGCTTCACTATGCTCACAGATGGCCCATGTGGACGCATGTTTTGATTGAGGAGCGGTTCTGAGCTGGAGCCGGCGGAGGACATTCAGGGCTTGTCCCATTTCGCGAGCAGCAATCCCGATACGGACCTGTGTTACGTTCATGAGACGAAGCTCGTTCCGCTCTCCGGAATTGTCACCGTGTGACGACATTCTACATAAAAAATTCTGCACAGATTGCTCAAATGTTACCAGTTCATTGAAGATTAAACCTTGATATAACACTAAAGGCAGCAGAGAATGCATATACCAGAATAAATGAGAATAAAAAATTAAGAGCACCGGTATACCGTGCAAAATTCGGTGACAAAAGATTCTTTAGGGTTATTGTAGTGTAAAACACCTAGCTCTGCTCCTCAACGCGGGAATTCCAAAACTTCATGCTTTAAATAAATTAAATTTAATAAATCAAGTAAAACTTTGAGTTTGTGTTGACAGTACGTTTTCAATTACAGATATATCAATGTCTTAATGTACGTACTGCTGCTACTAAGATGATATCCGACCATCTAGGTAATCAATTTAAATTAATTATCATACAAGGGAATCAAGTTCGTTTTACAGCAAGAGTACTGGCTTTCTATCCCGATGGTCTGGGTTCAGATTGGGAGAGTAACAGAGACTTTTCATTGGTTTTTCGTTCCATACATTAGTGCTGTCTATAGGGTTTCAGTACTCTCTTCATCAGATGAGACATCAAATTTTAAATCCCCTGGCGCCTTCCGTTAAGAGTAAGCTAATGCCGATAAGATTTCTCTTCACCCTTTCTAAGTGTACGTTGAAATGCAAATTTTTGAGCGGGGATAGAAAGATTGCGTGGGCGAAAGTTTTCAATAAGTTTACTGATATTATGAAAAGCATAAGAGTTTCCCATGGCTCAGGAAAGCGTATCAAAATGATACCTACCTACGAGGAAATAAGAATTTTAATTAGCAAGTATAATACATTTATAAGATACGCTGCAGGATACTCTACCCTTATTGAACCTTCACTTCTGGTTTCTATCATGGCCTCTCATTAGACCTCTTATTGTCCGTGGAAAGAAGGATATGTCAAAATATATTAGCTCCTTAAAATACGAAGCTGCTTCGTAGAGAAGTTGATTTAAAAATGTTAAATATAAAAATTCATATTCTGAAGAGGCTACGTTCTCAAATTTGAAATTATTTGAATATTGAATTATTGAAATATGAAATTGAAATTGAATGAAATTCCAAGTCATTGATTGGTAGATAATAGAATGAAAAGATCTCTCCCTAGTGGACCATCATCAATTTTTCTATCAGTTTCGGCAAAAATAGCTTGATTCCCCGTGATTTCCAGTTTTATTTATTCAACGCCTATATGACTACTAAATTTTAGACCTGCCAACGCTGCTGAATGATTTAGTGGTTCGGCTGTTTACTGTTCTACGCCGTACATTGAGGCTCAATGATGCGTTTGATTTCTCACAAATACGCGAAACATATCGAAAAGAACAAAAAATGTATTCTGGTGAATGGATTGAGCCAGGGAACGCCCTTTATCTTCATTTCTTCGGTTAAAGGGGACCTGCCGCTCGGAATCGAACCTTTCCATTCTGGGGTAAGGGGTGAGAGGAGGGTTTCTATGGTGACGGATTTCACTTGGTCTTCCCCCCCCCCCTCCACCGTATGCCCCTCTACATTGGTCCACCCTGCCCTGACTTTTTATCCTTTTTGAAATGATTCTGATGACAAGTCATTATTTTTAGCTATTCACGTCTCCTCTCTTTTCAGCTATGCATGACTCCTAGTTATAGCCGAAAAGGCAATTTCAAGCATTTCAGTTTGATCAAATTGTTTCCGCAATTGAGAATGCTCGAAATATCGTTTTCGTATGGATTTCCCGTTATTGGGAAGATTATTAGGTACTCATGATTCTGATGAAACCTCTGTATAAATTAAAATAGGCTTATAAAAATAAACGAAGCTCGAAGGCACATGACCGATATTTTTAAAATCAAATTTTTACATCTTGTAAATCTAAGGGAAAATGATGATGAAATAAAAATATTTCTATGCTCACCTCATTCCTTCCTTTACATTTGGAAGAAAATGTGGTGAAAAAGGATGAGCATGTTTTAGGGTCAGCTAATATCGTCATAAGCTCGTAATAAACTCCTTTCAGTTGCTGGTATCATTTTGAAATTCCGTTCAATAGTTATAATTTTGCATTTAATATTGCTTAAAATTTGCATTGAACATTCTAAGAGCTCCATGATACAGTGAAATTACTATAGAAAATATTCCACATAGAAATTATCATTCGCCTTGACCGGGACTCGAACTCGGAACCCCTGATTTCCGGCCAGGTGCTCTACCAGTTGAGCTACCAAGGCGTCCTTTTTCTCTGCGGATATTTTTTTGAATCCAGTGAACGTACGTCTCTATCTACGATATCTACTAGGTATCCTGTAAGGCACCTTAAAGATGTGCGTCAGGTTTTGAAGAATCACCAAATAATCACTACGTGCCTGTACAAATGGGATATACCTGTTAAGGATCTTTTTTTAATTCCATAATAACTACTCCACGTACACTTCCACACTGAAGTCCATATATGTTACATATATTTCCCATATATATATCCCATTTATAGGCTTCAGTGTGGGCTATTACATACCCATTAGATTATTGTATTGACTTTTAGATTTTTAAGGTACTTTTTACCGATTATGGTACCTTTTCCGAGAGTAAAGGAAATAGATAACAAGAATAGTCTCTCTAAGGTTCTCCATTGTAAGATTATTACTGTATGAGAGACCATGAACATACACATATCGATTTGGATAGGATTTCCAAAGACTGAATCAAAATTTATTGAATTGTATGTTTTTGATATGTCTGTGTAATACGGAAATCACTTTTTTTCGACAGCATATTTGTAGAAACATTGCAATGGGCCGTTATACATATAGATATTTAATTGTGTTATTGTTATCATTGCCATAAATATAAAATGTGTTCCCATACAGTCGTGAACTATGAACGCGCTTGCGCGCTCCTATTCTTTCCCGCACTTGTAGTAACGTCAGGTAGAAAATGGAGTTTCATTCAGCGAGGGTGCAAGGACCATGGGAGCCCTTGACTGGCGTCCTATGAAAACACCTTTCCCTCTCTCCTCCTGTCCTATCCACTCAAACTCCGCCCTCCTGACCCCCAAGTCTCATTCACCCGCCCCCCATCTCCTCTCCTTGACCTCCCATGACCTCGGTCATACCAGTCCGGGCTCCGTCGTGACCTCCTCCGCTCGACTGGTAACCAGCGGCCATTGGTCGGTCATCTCAGGCGACTGGAGCCGCCATGTCGTTAGATCATTCCCCCAGCGAAAAGGGAATTGAGAGCGGATTTGTGAATGAGAGAAAGGTTTTGACCGTGGATTTGACCACTTACCATGTCTATTTTCAATAATTTCATTCTCTCTGCACTGTTTTTCCTTTACCGTTGTAAATTTAAGCTAATTTAACCTTAGAATTAAACTGATAACCTCGTACCAATTGCCATATTAACAATGAAAGTCAATATTAAGAGTGAAACTTCTAAGCTTGTTGAAAGGAAGTATACGGCAGGAGTTTGGCCGACAAAGACTTAGAGATAGGCTGCAATAACATTGGTTTGAAATGTAGCAAATCATGATGCGGAATAGTATAAAATGACAGTCGCCCCATAATTTAATCATTGTTCCATTAAAAGATCCACAAATGAAAAAATTACGTATTCAAATTATGAAGCGATTCAATATGCCTAAAATAATTAATAATATTTCAACAATAGGAAAAATTATAATTTCTCACGTCAAAAGCGTACGAGAACTACTGCTACTATCATGATTTGCCACGCAGTATAGAATAGTTAACCCAGCAATTATTTAAACACCATTACCAACCCATCAAGATATTAGAGGCAATTTCTTTCTCCATCGAATCAAACTGCGCAATTAAGGAATAACATTCCCACATTCATGGAAGCACCAATGTTTTAGAATCCGTACATCGGTTTACAATGATGAGTCATAAGCTGTAATTATTATTATCGAATCCGTACGATAAAATGTATCATACTTAACCGTAAATATTTCATTAAGCGCGATAACAATTTTCTCATCCTACTCATAAAACATTGAAGTAGGCATAATTTCATTTAAGAATGAGAGACTAAAATTATTATCTCCTCATCTCCGGTTCTCTTGAGTTTTTCTATGAAATTTTTAAAAGCAACAGTTTGTATTCAGAGTGTGCGCTTAAATAAGTAATGTGTTATGTTACCAAAATTATGTCTGCTTAATGTGAGAGTAAAATTGGTATGACTTGGCTTGGTTGTGCTGGAGGTAGGCGCAATTACAACGACCACGCAATCTCAATCAAGATTTTCTCATTCACTAGTTACAAAGAAGTGTTTTATACATTTTCGTAAGTTAACTTGAATTATCTCCACGTTTACTTATGATGTGCGTAACCTAAAAGGCTGTTTTCAAGATTGACTTCCACATAACAGCTGGGTGTGTTCTCAATTGTCCTTATTGACCCATTTCAACTTATTTCAAACGTTTCTGAAGGGGTATAAACCGACACCAAAACTTGTTGCTGTATATTCTGGGATTTCCGCCATTATAGCCCCTGTAGTTAAATGCTAAATTGGCCGCAGCAAGAGACTGCTATCATCAACGAGTGTTTCCGATTCGTCGGCGCAGGAGTTAGTCCCGCGGAACGATTTAGCCGTCAATATTTTTCGGACTCGACAATTCGGGTTCCCTTTAATTTGAGAGGCTCTAAACGTTACCGGCACTTTTACGAGTGCTTGGCTTGTGAAGATTTCCCTTTTTCAAACGCCCGTGGATTTACGTTTTATGGGGGTCCCGTTCACGGCAGAGGGTATTTCCCAAACCTTCATAAAACTCCTCCTGCCGTAACCTCCTCCAATTCCCCTCTTCAAACAGTTTTCGCTGGCAAGTAGGGCCGCGGGGATGATCAGTTAAAGTGAGAAAGAATCCTTCATCCTAGATTGCCTCGGCTATTTCATTCTCTGCCTTCTTGTTTGCCTCCTTTCTTTGATGTCTTTTTTGGTTTTCGGATGCAATCAAAATTTTCTGATTTAATTCGTTTGGTTCCAAAAACGTAGTTTTGAAGAGTTTTTCGGTAGTAAAGAGGGTTTTTAATGTGTAAACATTTTTTTTAAATCTAACAGTGAAAATAATTCGAAAAGTATATCTTGTTACATTGTCTTTATTGAAGGTACCTAAATTATTTTTATGGTTTATTGTCACATTTTGAAGAAATAGGCCTTCTTTATTGAACATGAGATTAGGTAGAGTTTTTAATATGTTAATCTTCTTTGCTAAATTCAGACCGAAAATTTGAGTGGTATGCATTAAATCACGCAATAGCGTTGCATTTTGCTAATTACCTAGGCTGTCTATCCAACTTAGCCTCAAATCCTATTTATAGCATAGAAAAATAAACATAGCTGCCCTAAAAACAATATCAATTGAGCCTTACTGTTGAAAAATAATCCAAAAGTAATAAACCCAGCTCCTTGAGGGATATTTTATCTTTACTGTTATAATTTAAGTTCTTTCTTAATGCCTACGTAAAAACTTTGAATGTGAAAAACAAAAGTATAGTACTGTTTTATCAAAAACAATCAGGACTCCGTTCAGCCACGATTGAAAGAGGAAGTAATTTTTTAAACTGATTATTTATTGGAAAGGGAGAAAAATTAATGAATCAGGATTAAGCATGGCTGCTCAACCTATGTTACCTAAATTTCGGAGGCGCAGAAGCCTTTTGTGAGATAAAAGTAGCTCAACGCTACGCTACGCATGTAATTGTTGGCTGACTTTTAAAGCAAAGCACTTAGTAGCATTATTCGTAAATTTTAAAGATTATATGCTAAAAGATAGATTTTATAAAAAGAATAACCTGTTAGTGTCGGATTTTAAAGAACTTAACTGAGGAAACCCTAAAAGGTAATGCTACACAAGGCGGAGCAAGGACATGTGAGACATGAATGGATTTAAGGCAGATATACATTGATGTACCTATGTAGTTATGTAATGCAGTAAAATATTAGGATTAGGTATCTCCGTATACAACCTCGCTTACACATTTTTTTCAAGGTTCTCAATTTATTAATTTATCCCGATGAGTTGAAAAGCTTATAAATTATAATTGGAGCATGAGATTGATGCACCTTTATGAGTGAGCGTTTTTTCTTGTGATATGCGTGTTTTTGAGTAACGAAAGGTGAGGTAATATCCAGCATCGATTCCACCTGGTAAATTGAAATTAGTTTCGCAACTTGAGCAAGGGTTGGGTGATACATCAATGGACGGGCAGCGCTGGCCGTGATTGGATCGTCCATTATGAAAGAGGGAACGACTTTTGAGGCTGGCTTGTAACGTTCTCGGCCGGGACATAATGCATGCGGAGCTGACCGTGTGTTCCTGTAGGTGAGCGAAAATGAAACGTATGCCGGATATATGTATATAGTGAGAGAGGGCGTGGCAAATTGGCACACGCAGTACTGCGTGGTTTGAAGTGGGAACGTCTGGCGCTGACGGTATCAAAATGCCCACGCGCTTTCGTGACCAATGATGTCACAAATTCGTTGCGAGAGTTGGGAACAAGGTGAGCCCAGTTATTCTCAGTGAATAATTTATTTTCTCAACCAACATTTTCCCTTTTAGCTGGAAATAGCCTCATGCTTACTTCAGTCATCGTCTGATATTTAAAAAAACGTACCGGAGACGGAGATCATGACGACCACATTATCAGCAAAATTAATTAAAAACTTCGTTCACTGTTCTTCGATTCTACAACTATTTTTATGCCATTTAGCATGTTCAGGGGAAGTAACCACTTTCGGTACCCAACAAGTGGTGGATATTTGAATTCCTCCATCATATACCCATTCCCTCTCTCGTTTGCTAGTCCATTTTAATAGATTCCACGCGCATCCGATGCATTATGGCCCATATTATTAAATCATTATTATCTTCGTGATTTCTTACTTTGATTTGTTCAGCTTTTCAATGTGTCCTCCCCTTACCTTGCTCATTTTGCACTGAGCAAAAGTTTTGAATATCTTTTTTTCTAAATGTATCCTCCATCCCCATTTATCCTCTTAAATTCAAATTCTCATGACTTATTTCCTTTAATATATTGCACCACTATCTCCTTGCTAATTTTATTCATTCTTCGTGTGCATGGCGTAGAGCTTTGTGTCAGCACTCTATATTCACAATGTTGACATTTTAGAACTATAAATATGATACGCCTTATGTAATAACCAACGGGAGAATACATGTCTCCCCTACCGTTGTCGCTCCATGTAACCATTCAACCCGCTCAGGTCTTCTCCTACCATGACATGTTTGAGATCCGTTAGGAGAGAGATATCATAGCCTGCAGGTTTCTTTCTAGGATTCTCTAGTTACTCGCTTATTTTGTGATTGCGTGTGAACCTTAAAGGACCTTCCAACGATTACAGTTTGCATTAGAAAGGGTGTATTGTAATGTGAAATTGAAAATGCTTCGAAAAGAAATGGGGTCGTTTACCATATTTTTTTTATTGCCGAATCTGATAGAGTTAGTAAAATAAAAAGACCCGTATTTTTCCGTTTTTTGATCCTCCAATTATTTCCCGAGTTATAAGCGGCGAAAAACTGATGTTTTTAACCCTTTCGGAAAAGTGGGTGTGGTGCAACCTCTGACGTATATTGACTTCGTCCAATCGCAACTGAGCCCGCGAAGCTACTTTGCCTTATCGCAATGGGGGGGAAACAGCTGACTCGGCCAATCGGAACGACTGCGACAGATTCTGTGCGAGCAGACCTTCCGAGAATCCCCCTCCACTCCCTTCCTCTCCCCTGAAAGCAGCCAAGGACGGGGGGAAAGTGACTTCAATGTTATCGCAGTGGCATTTTCGGAGGGCGTCACCTTTTGCTTATTTTCATAAATTATTTATGAGTGAATGGTTGTGGTTAGAAGATTAATTTTTTCACTAAATTTCTTTTTTCGTTTCCATTTAACGATTTTGTGTACAAAATTACGATTTCGGTTCCGAGTAAACGCCCCCATTATACTGATTAAGGGAAATTTTCGCATATGAGTATGGTAGCGTGATTGAATTTAAAACAATCTATTATATGATGGCCGCTATCAAAGCCGTATAGAAGAAGAAATGTTTCCCTTCATTTAATTTCTTAATATTTATAATCATCCACCTCGGCCCTCCTTAATGATAGATTCCACGGCTCAGAAAGTAGTCAGTGGTGAATTACTGATTTTAAATGTTTTGGTGATTAACTTATCTACAATAATCACATGATATTTGCAAATGATACAACCACACCAGCCCTAGTGGCATTGTGGTTCTCCTCGTCACCCAGCTGTAGAGCCACGGGTTCGAATCCCGCCCGGGTTTTACGACCATCCTGATGGATGTTTGTATAGTGCCTCGTGTCAAGTTATGAGCGCAGGATGTGCTCTTAAAAAACAACTATTAAATTCTTGTGTAAGAGCGTGCGAGAGAAGTATTGTCGGATATTTGTCATTTATCTTTGTAATTGATTTTCAGTCCAAGTCCTGATACGATGCCAGAAATAAAAGGACGTGAACGTAGAAGTCCGTGACGTAGAGGAGTATGGTAGGAATTCAGGGGAGTGGTGGGAGTCAAGTAATAATGTGGACGACATCAATAAAGGCAGAAGATATGAGGCGCAGTAAATTAAATTAATTTAGTGGTGTCGCGTTAGCGGAGAGCTGTACAATAGAAAGTGATATGGATGCCTCTAAAGGCCGGATTTATATTTAGATGGGGGCCGTTCCAAATTTCATCCAGAAAATTATTGCAAAATGTGTACCTAGAAATGATGTGTCAGTACCGCTGGTCAACTGGCATGAGAGTATGGTTGCATAGAAGATACTGGAAGAAGAATGCTAATTTGTTGTTTACCATGCTATGATGGTCAATTGTAAGAAATATTTCTGAAAAACTGTTGACCGTTGGTTTTCAATTCATTTCTTTTCTGTTGTTTTGTAGATATTACAGTTCCTGTAGAAAAAAGTAGCTGTTGATTTAGGACACATATTTTATATAAATGCACTTTGTAACATGAATCGCAAAAATGATGGTTTAAAAACTACTACATCCAAAAGCTTTTATTCTTATTCAATTTTTCACCCTAGCACATCCATTTTCTCCTTTAGATGCATCTTCAGCGCTAAATTAAATTATCAGTAAAAATTTAAATATTATGTAGGTACTTTTGATTAGTATAATATGTATTATTGGCAAAGAACCGTGTTCAATAATAGTTTAGAAAAAATAAGTTAGCATGACGCAATCCTCAGTGAACCTTGTATGATTACTCCATGGGGAGGATATCCATGGAGTCTTTATTAATTCCATGGATTACCAATTGAAGAGGACAACATTTTCCTATCATTTTGAGCATTAGGTATTTTTTGTCAGGCAGTTTGTTTTTCGTTCGCAAGGGGAGGATAAGTTGCTCTGTTTTTGGTGCAATGTATGTGCATTATTACGGGATGTTCGCTGGGTGGTATTTTCCCTCTGACCCACTTTCAGTGGACATCGTCGCACTCCCTTCAACTCCCCCGCCACATTTGTTTTACAGAGTCCCGCATACCGAAGTGTGCCGCGAAGTCTGTTTTTGAATGTCCCGCATCGGTTTCTTTTGTTTTTTTTCTGCACTCCCGCTCCCTTGGGGTTTCACGAGTTGTTGTGCTCGGCTTGTTCTCATCTATCCAGAACTGCAAAAGGGGTGGCGAGCAGGTGGTTTCTATCTGTTCGCTCTAGAGGTGCCTGAGGGTCTGCCCTTCGTGGGCGTTGGACAATAGGATGACCGATCTTGGGGTGAAGGTTGTGGTTGTCCATGCCTGGCGATATAGGCCAGAAACTATGATTAACGGTAGGACAACGATTGGAAGTTTGTTGTACTCTCGCAAATGGATACAGGATTTTTTCTCATTTGTGTTTTCATCAATGTTGTCCCATTTAAAGGCGATTCAGACGGGGAGGAAAGGTATACATAAAGATAGGAATGGAAGGGTAAGGAGGAATGATGGAAAGAAACCCAGTATCGGCATTAGCCCACTCTTAATCAAAGGTGCCAAGAGAATCACTGTTTTACGTCACATTCAACGGACGCAGTACTGAACTCGAGTGCTAAGCACTCAAGTAGGGGCCGGTTTAGCAATGAAAAATGTCTTGCCAGGATTCGAATGCAGGCCCTGTGGGAGAAAGGCCAGTTCTCTAAGCGCTACACCGACCCGACCCACCTATCCTTCAAATCACTCCTCTGCCCATATTGCACATTTATTGCACATTTATTGCACGTTTTTCTACTTCAGGAAAGTCTCCGAACACAGTTCCAGATTTTAAAATAGCCCTTGCGTCGACTTTTGTTTTTTTTTTCAATAGCCTCAAACGGCCTCATTTTTACCTTTGGTTTAAGTTTCGTGGGAATAAAAATTGGCGGGGGTATATTCAAATTAATAAAGTAACTTTAAAGCCACAGGAGTCGTTTCTTTTGGATACAACTCGCTTAATTTGATGGTTAAATGAATGAAAGTTGCTGAAAAAACGTGAACTGCCTCCTGAAAATTTTTCGTCTTCCGCTTTTTAATTATTTTCTCTGGGATATTTCAGAACTCTATACAGTAGTTTTAAATTGCAATATAATGTAATTTAATAAGGTATCACACGCCTCCGCCTATTTTTTGGCTCTTATTCCTCAATTAGAATGCAAAAATGCTACCCTGGTCCACATGATTATCATTTGAAGGTCTTCCATTTGGTGGATCATCTGCAAAGGTTTTCGGTCATTTATTATACGCAAATGCCGCTCAAAATACCCAAAATACCTTTTTTATTTCATTAGGGCTTCCTTTAAAAGCCATTATACACGTTGCAGAAGTTTCTTTGGCCTTTTTTCAAGTGTCAATACAAGACTGTCTCGAGCAAACCCTGTCAGTGAGACTGTTCAACATTATTATTTGCCACCACGGAAAAAGATAAAATAATGATAACATAGGAAGAAAACACGGGCGAAATCCACAAAAATGTTTGTGGAATTGGTTCGTGTTTTCTATGTTATCATATTTCGCTTCCACTCCTTATCGCCAGAATCTTCAGACTAAGATAAAATACTTTAAGCTACCTCCTAAGTGTAATTATTTAATTGCTCACATAAGATGGTCACCTACCCACTACGTTATATTTTGTTGTGTATTTTGGCTACGTCATGTATAATGTGCATGTTACACTTTTAATAAGATATTTCATTTAATAACAGAATTCTGTCATGTTTTATTGTGCCAGGAGCGAACGACGTAAGTAAGTTCTCAATGCATGAAAAACCTTAGGAGTGCAGATTTAAAGGTACTTCCATGTACATACATGTATATGCTAGGCAATAAAGTGTATCGAAAAGTGAGGTAGAAATACCTTTCATTATATTCTTTTTTTTTAAGAGAAGATCAACGTTTAGTTAAAATTTAGACTTTGTCATCTCAGTAAATGTTAAGCATACGTCGTTGCAGGCGATGTTGTATTGTGTGCGGTGAAATGATTTTATATTGTGCGCGGTGAAATGATTTTATATTGTGTATGGTTAAATATACTATGTACCCGCGCGTATTACACGCAGAAAGATCAAGAAAACAGATTGGGCTTAGAGACTGCCGCACGTATTAATTTAAAATTTCTATCCTCCCAGGAACGAGATAATAGTTCACATTAGGCAACATATCTATAAACCGGATAGATAGGTTTCATGTAGAGAATTTATTAGTGGACCTTAATTATGGTATTTTTTTAATTGTAGTTAAAGAGTACTTTGGTAGTCTGAACGTGGGTGTTTCTTAGATGCTATCACAGTGTTGACAAAGTTTTTAATATACGAGGGCAAACTTAAAAATAAGGTCTCCTATGTCATTGCGTCGCCGCGTGAAGAGCTAGGTGCAATCCGGTAACACCGGCGTGTTCCTTGGTTTCCCCACTACCACTCTGCTGCCACAAAGCATTGTCGACAGCTCAGTGTTGGCATAGTGGCAGTCCGCGATGGAGCTTCCACTCGCGTCTCCGTCCAGGTGTGAAATTCAGTCTGTCATACGATTTTTGACCGCGAAAAAGGTGGCACCTATAGACATTCATCGCCAATTGGTTGAAATTTACGGTGAAAAATGTATGGATGTTAAAAATGTTCGTAAGTGGTGCCGCGAGTTCCTTTCCGGCCGCGCAAACGTCCATGACGAGGAAAGAAGTGGCAGACCATCGCACTCAGATGAGACAGTGCAAGCAGTGGAGGCGGAAATGCTGAAAAACCGCCGGGTAACGGTGAAGGGGTTGGAAGAGGAGTTGGATGCCCCGGGGAACCACTATCAATCAGGAAAGATACTGCCACACAATACAAAATCTTCGGCGCGCCATCAAGAACAAACGTCCAGGAATGCTGACGAAGGGGGTCTCATTTCATCATGAAAACGCGTGCCCTCATACGGCTAATCAGACGCAGGAACTGATCTCGAAGTTTGGGTGGAAAGTGATCGGGCACCCTGCGTACAGCCACGACCTCGCACCCAGTGGTTTTCACATGTTCCTTGCCCTGAAGAAACACCTAGGAGGGATGAAGTTCGCGACGGACGACGAGGTGCAAGAGGAGGTCAACGCCTATATTCGCAACGCGGACGGAAGCTGGTATGACGACGGGATGCAAAAGTTCGTCTTGTGGATGAGAAAAGTCATCGACCGCCAGGTTGACTACATCGAAAAATAGCTGAAGCTATGACCTTTCCAACGATGTATCCAACAATATGAATGAATTTCATTTTCTATGAAAAAATAAATTGGAGACCTTATTTTTAAGTTTGCCCTCGTTATTACAGCATACACATCCAATAAATATAAATCTGAGATGAAATATATATTTGCTGAAATACAGCAAATATAAAACTTTTTTATAATGGATATATCAAAATTCAAATATGAAACGTTAATAAACCGAAAACAACTTTTTCGTAAGAACCACCAGTGCCTACTTTGTTCCTTTGCTTGGACTTCATGCAAATACTTGTTATAGAAAGCATACATTCTCGGATTAGATTTTTTCAATGACGAACTAGTTATATTACTAGATATGCCAACATGTAGTATGAAAAATAATATTTATATCATGTATAAAGTTATATTGGAGCCACACAAAATTAGCGGGGAATAGTTAATAAGTTAGTAGGGAGCAAGTCTTTGAAATGCATTCATTTTATTTATAATGACAGAGAAAGTGTAACTCTTTAATTCCGCGAAAATTTCATGTAAACACGACGAAATTTTTGGTTGAATTCAACCGTGTCAGGTGAGATTTGGCTGAAGAGCATGATCGTAAATAAATTAAGTAAAACTTTTTCGGATATAATACTGTCCACAAATTTATTTGAAACAAGTCTACACGTTTTTAAAAAAAATTGTGGACAGTGCTATATCCGAAAAAGCAAGTTTTGGTGTAAAATCGTTAAGTTCAGGTAAAAAGAATATATGCATACCTATAAACGAGAATGCATTGCAACTTAGTGAGAAAAAATGTTTATCGCGTGAATGGTAACCTCGGTTGAGAGTTGGTGGTGTACGACAACAAGAATAGAGTTAATTAGATTGGTGAAACTTATGTCATAAGCGAGTCATCCTAAATATCAATTTTCAGACACGTTTCAAACTTTAAACAACGGATATCGGTTGATGATCAACCTATAACGGAGAACTCAAGAGCGGAAATTTTAATATGGAACATTGGGTATATCAGGTGTTTAATTAAGTGGGTAGCATATAACAGGAAAACTGAGATTGTTCCAATAATACGATAAGGTAATTCCTTAGGCGTTTATTTATAGAACAGGTATGATTTCAGAGAACTTCATGGGTGTTAATAAAAAGCAACTAGGAAGATACATGATATGGAGCTTTACCATGTATATTTGGGCATTAAGGATTAGGTCGAAAAATAGACCAAGAACGTACTTTGTGTGAGTAGGAAATTATGGAGGAAAAAGAATGGTTTGAACACGAAAAGGGACAATCTTGACATAATTTAGGACTACACTCATAGAAAACATTTAATAATAGGGAAAAAATAGCAGTAATTTATTGGACAGAAAAATCTGATTCCTAACTTGATTACAGATGAATTTGACCGTTCAGTAGTAGTAGATACGTATTTCTCTGTTTTCGCATGTTTCCGCTATTCATAATGTCCTCACCTCACCAAAGACATCAAACCTCATTATGAGAAATTTGCTATACAGTCCTAGGCTTTTAAATATACCCTGCCTGGTATTCCCTAACCATGTAATTTATCTCTCGGATCTAGCCCAATTTTTCTGTGATATACCCTCCTTAATTATTTGTACCCTCTGCCTGTTTTCATGTTATCCAAAAAATATCTAATAGTTGAAGTAAATCACACTAAACAAACGCGTTTGCTGATGACGTTATACACATATTAAGAACGCTAGTATATGACGCTAAGGTAGACCTTGAGTACAATATGATGAGATAAAAGGTATTTCTTACTTTGATAAAATATATCAAATGGACAGTAGTATCCACGAAAGATCAACGAACTATATCCAGGTTTCATCTATCTACATCTACATAATACCCTGCAAGCCACCATAAAGATGTGTGGCAGGGGGTGAACTCTCACCAAAAACATGCCGTTAGTTGGGTTAGCTATAAGTCCTTATACCAACATGCAGCTACCAATGTTATCCATTGCTACACTCGTACTGGATATATTTACCGTTATTCATATCCCTAATAGTACGAGGAAAAAAGGAAATTTTGAATCTGTCAGTTCGGCAATCTATTTCTCTAATTTTATGATTATGGTCCAGTCTACCATAGTAAGTTGGGGTCCGCAAAATATTTTTAACATCATCACCTATAATACGGTCTTGGAATTTGTTTAAGAGATAAAGTCTAAATTTCAACCTGTGATCTGACTATGATTCCCAATTTAATTCATTTAATAGACTGGTTACGCTAGTAAGGTTATCATATCGTTCCTTTACAAATCTTGCCGATCTTCGCTGCACACGTTCAAGTTCGTTATTTAGACCGATTTCGTAGGGATCCCATACACTGGCAGCATATTCCAAATGAGGTCTTACAAGGGAAAAGTAGCTGATTTCTCGTACATGATCGTCACATTTACTCAGTACTCTTTTGACGAATCCCAGTTTACGATTCGCTTGACCCATTATTTCTCGAATGTGTTTACCCCAGGAAAGATCATTTGTCAGTCTTATTCCAAGATATTTAATGGATTCCACGTTTGTTAATTCATTATTACTTATTTTGTAAGTTTCCCTGTTATTCCTATCCCTCTATTTCCCTGTACAGTACTGCGTCATCGGCAAATAGACGAAGCTTACTTTTTACCACCTTATGGATATCATTTATGTACAAAAGGAATAGGAGTGGACCTATCACACTACCTTGTGGGACACCCGAAGTGACTTTAATTGCCGGTGAGGAAACACCGTCTAAAACAACCCTTTGAACCCGATCATGCAGAAAATCATTAATCCATGATATAATGTTAATGTCTAACTCATAAGATTTTAATTTCAAAATTAGTTTGCTATGAGAAACCTTGTCAAATGCTTTCTTGAAGTGTAGAAATATAGCACCCACTGGAGTATTATTTTCGGCAGAAACTAAAATATCGTGGGAAAAGAGAGCAAGTTGAGCAGTTTGAGGTGGCTTGAAAATTACTCTGTAGATAGGCATAAATATTTATGGTTCCCATTCCTATTTTTCGTTTACCTTAAAATACACTATAAATAAATTAACTCTTACTGTGCGACCTAATGTTTAATGTCCAAAATTTATTGTTGCATCGTTCCCTTACGTAATATTTATCCGGAATTGTTGTATAAGGGGACACAACACTGCGTCTGTAGTTGATCATCTTTGCCAAGAAATATAACTCAAAATATTCACAAATTTTTCATTTTCTTACGCGTGATCTACTTTTTTTCCTCGCCAAATTGTCATCACATCACTTAACACTTCTTACTGCTTCATCTTTGCATTCATATTCAAATTCATATTCATTCATTCTCTGGCATCTCACATATTTTATCACTTTCTCCCGTCCATCCTAATGCTCATTCTTCCATTATTTCTTTTGCGTATATCTTTATTTGCTTTATTCCTTCTCTCTATCCACAGGAGTGACTCTCCTCGAAACTCTGAAGCTTTTCTTGCCTTCTTAAATATCCACCCAGACATCTCGTGATATAGCTATAAAGGTTGTAAATCCCAAGTATGCCCACGATAGTTTAACATAAGCTCCAAAACTTCTTGCCAAAACTCGAATTCGACGTACATTTCAGGCAGTTTGTATGCCAATTAATTGTATGTATTTTGTGCCTGTATTGTTGTATGCCATTGTACGTCCATTGTGAAACTGTTATTTACCGATTCATAATCAAAGTATCTACACTCGCAATAGTAAGTTCAAAATCGTTGCGCTATTTGAGGCAGAATTTAGCTCAATTTATGTTATTACCTACATTTACGCTATTCTAGCTTCAAATAATTTCATTTATCATCGTACATACTGCTTTATATATGATATGTTTTAGTTCAATGAGTAAAGATTAAACTGAAGAATTCTTAAACAAAGTAATTTAAATCGAGGAAATGTATTTATTTCATTTCTCAATGAGAATAAGAATCAAATAATGCATCGCTGAAAGGGTAGAAATCCAAGTGTTATCCGGCTATTTTTATGATAAATTATTAGTTAATAACTTTGATTTGAATCAAAATATTTCACATTACATATTCATTACATTAATTATGCACCACAAGCCCCATATCTTTTTTTTCATACACATGATCGAAGTAAGGAAATAATCGTTTACGTATATTTAGGAAATAAACGGGCAATGATTGCAAAACAAACTACGTACGTCGGAAAATTAAGTAACATTTACGAATGATTTTCCGTCAATGCTTTTAATAAAAAAATAATTTTCCTCGATTGAAAATTATATCTATTCTAGAAGTCCTCATTTTTATTCCTTAATTTTTCTAACTACAAAATGTAATACTCCAAGCAGCAGATACAATAATTAATGAAATTCATTAAAGCAATAGATCTGAAGAGGGTAAATGCAATGACATAAATTGATCTTCATACGTGTTTTGAATTTAATTCAACAAAGGCATCAAAAGAAATAAATGCCAAAATATGATTTATTTTCGAATTCCCCCCTTTGGAGGAAATGATGTTAAATCGTGGAATTTTTATAACGCTTTACCTCGTAGCCCCACACCTTTTCCTTTCTATTTTCGGTCTGTAAGGAAAACGCTTTCTCTTCCTTGACGTTATTCATTTCTCACGTATTACCCGATGGCTTCTGAATGGAAAGCCTATCCTATTTCACTCTGATGTTCCGTTTATCTCCGCTGATGCCTATAAATGCCATGAAAGATGAATACTTTAATGTATGACTTTTTCGTTTATTAGGAATATTTTGCCTACGATGGTGCAAACAAATAATTTCTTTAAGAATATCAGGTACACTTCCATCGCTTTCTAAGTTATAATGTTTGATGGTTTGTCTCATCAGAAACGTACACCTCTTTATCTTTTATTTCCATTCCTCTGATTTGAATCAGCGATAAAGAAAAAATTACATAATAAGCTTACAAAAAGTCAAATGTCTTCCTGAGACAATATTTGATTTCTCAGAGGATATATTACAGGAGGCTATGTTGATCAGGGATCCTGTAGGCAAAAGAAGTGTGAATAAAAAGGAAAATCTTTTCGTAAATATTAAGTATTCCGTCGCTGTACATCCACCTTGTTATATTATATACTTTTGAATTTTATATATGACTTTATAAGTTATAAGATGTTTGACAAATATGTTAACATATGTTATTATGTTTGTCAATAAAAAAGCTTTTAAGTATAAAGCAAAGAAAAAATATACTTATGATCAATTGCACACAAAGAATAATGTTTTGCATAAAATACAAAAATTGCAAAATTTGTTTGCCTTTTATCCGTTTTTGAGATACTTTACTCATCCTTTTCGATAACCAAGGAATGTATTTGCCCTAAAATCTAATATTCGGTCAATTACCAGTCACCGATATTTTTCAAGTGCGGCATTAAGTTTGTTGAGTTTTATATTACTGTTTTTATTGGTGAA
This sequence comes from Platycnemis pennipes, assembly GCA_933228895.1. Lineage (NCBI taxonomy): Eukaryota > Metazoa > Arthropoda > Insecta > Odonata > Platycnemididae > Platycnemis > Platycnemis pennipes. The sequence continues at coordinate 37,950,448 of OW121851.1, forward strand.
CACTTTATATAAGGCAGAGTGTTAGGCATGATAGAAACTATTCGTGTTACGTTTGTTAGCGGAAAATATAGCAAAGCGGAGAGATTGTTTTTTCTTTTCCTTATAATAATATCTGACTCAAAAGCTCGAGTTAGCATATTTTTTGGGTATCGACTTACTTTTATCCATAGGAGCGCTAAATGGCCAGGCTTACTCTATTCACAAGGTATGTTATACAAACGGGAAAACACTCTTCGCAAAAGAAGTTCAATGAAAACTGGAAGAATTCTTAAAAAGTGTGGGTTATTGGAAAAAATTATCTAATGATGTTATTAGCAGAGCGTGTATTAGCTGCCTAGCAGCCATTTTTCAGGGATTGTCTATATATTACTAGAATTTTTCCCTATGTCGACTATTTGACCTGCCTGGCCAATCGTTTTAGTCTCTTAACCTGGATAGCGGGCGGCGATACTTAGCCTTGTTGTCGTATTTTGATCCCAGAAGGTCTTTAATTATATCAATGTCTGATGTTTTGATTTTTTTCAATATAATTATTTTGGACGTTCGTAATCGACTGCTTTAATGGTTTTATCCCAGATATTTTATATACGTTGGCATTTCTCGTGCTATGTCTTATATTGAATATTGACCTTATTAATTTCCTTTCTAGTATTTTATATTTGTCGGTGGACGTAATTGACATGAGTCCTCCCCATGCTGGGATGGCATACATTATTTTTGGGCGAATAAATAATCTCATAGATTTTCTTTTTGATTATTTCCGGCGTGGCGTTGTTTTTAGTATCGGAGAGAGCGATGCTCTCATCCCGAAAGCTTTTGCCGCGATCTTTTTGACGTGTTCGTCCATGTATAATTTTTGGTCGATGCGGACACCTAAGTAGTCGACATGTTGCGACCATGGGATAGGTTTATGTTTTATTCTAAGGCACGAGAATGCCGGCGTGTGATGTTATTATGTTTGTCAAAAAAAGCTTTTAAGTATTAAAAGCTTTCCCTGTACTATGGAGTAAAAATCATAATTTTAACTATTTTTTAGTTATTTTACTACCTGACATCGCTAACTTGGTTGTGCAGTTGCGGATATAATGTGGAATTAAGGGGAACGGTGGGAAGGGCAGAGGGATGACGTCACAGCTGCCAAAATCTGCTAAAAAATGGTGCAATAAGGTCAAGTGGCTTAACTCGAGTGCTTAGCCTACAGGACCGATCTTAGAGGACACTTCAGCCCCTAGGAATAGGTAATTGATTGGCGTCTAGTAAACGGTGGATGGACGGGGGCTTAAGGTATAGAGGGCGGACGGGGAGAGACCCCCTGTCAGCATTAGCCCGCCGCGTTAGCGAAATGCGTCTTTGCCCGGCGTGCCCCATTAATGTGCTTTCCACTTGGTTCCCTTAAAGCAGGGCTCCAAGGGTCCCTGAAAATCGGCCAAAGGAATTTGAACCGTTGTCCACTGACCCGAATTTAAGTTCAAGTGGACAGGTTCTTTTGTTCCCATTGGTAGAAATGCGGCTGGATAACCTATCTCCATACAGGCTCGACTCCGGTCATTGTGGCTATGGCTGTACCTATAAATCTTCTCATGCCTTTTTATATCAGAGGGAGCTCATATTGTGTAATTCAACACAACTAACTTAATTCTGGCTAATTAATGCAGGTGCAAGATTGACCTGTATATTTTATAAGGTTTTATTCATAAATAACATTTTATATGGCTATATTTATGCACAACGTGCTCCTCCGAGTAAAAATAACGGCAAAACGGGGTAAAAATACAGATTTTTTTTACTTTTGAAAACTGATGGGTTATCAGGAGTATCGTGGTTATTCTCACATCCATCCCCTCGTGGTGTTACCTGCAGTGTTTCATTAATACCTTTGGTCTAGGATTACCAAATACTCAACTTGAAATGACATTGAAGGAAATAGAGAATACAAGGTAAACCAAAATTTAGACATATAAAGTTATTTTGATTTGATAGAGCTAATTCAAGGAACGCGAATTAGCCGCAAATTTCTTAGTGGAGTTACCCGCTGAAAATGCACAATAGATGATTTGCACAAAGAAAAAATCCACCTCGACCGGGATTCAAACCCGGAGCCCCTAATTTTCGGTTAGGTACTTTTCTAGAGATTTCTAGAGTTCCATTGTGGAGAATAAAGCCTCGGTAGCTTTACTGATATAGTGAAATCAGGGCGTCTGGGTTCGAATCCTGGTTGATGTGGTTTTTTTCCTTGTGGAAATCATCTATTGTGATAGAGCTATTTTAATTTGAGATAGGAAAGTGGATATCTCAGTTAATTCTGGTATTCCGTAATTACGTTTCCTTAAAAATCATATTTACAAAAATTCCACGAAGTGGTGAATCTCCGTAGCGGCCAATAATTAAAATCTCCATAGAAATTAGAGGGAACGATTTAACATTTTTGATCTCGTATATTTTCCTTTTTTAAAACATAATGAGAAGGAATAAATTTCTGGTTTTGTCACATTCATGTGGATTTTTCCTTTTTCAATCAGAAGAACGCAACGGGCGTCCAATAAATCATTTCGATTGGCTCTTTCGGGGAATGATTAATTATATCTGCATTTCGCTTCAATCGTTGCTCAGTTGAATTAACGGGTGGGGTATGTTTTAATTTCAGTTGTGATGCAGCGCTTATTTATCATCGCCAGAAAATAAATCGCGCGTGTGTAGAAGCACTCATTGGTGTGGCGTGCCGTTATAATTTAGAGTGACAGGCGAGGAATGGAAAAGAATACAGTGTAATTGTGAAGTGGGGAATAATAGGCGTAGGGTGAGGAAGGTGATGATTGGAATACGTAATTATTCCCCGGCGGCCCTCTGCGAGGGATAGGCTTCCGTCATTATTTACGACCGCTTCATTACACCGGGGAACGTGGAAAGGGTGTTCAAGGTGTAGATTTTGGTCTGTTCTCTTTAACTGACTCAATTCAGAAAAAGCTGCCTGGATGTTTCCCCTCAATTGAAACCATTTAAATTGGTTCCCTCCGATGGCTGATACAACTACTGCCAATTTAGCCAAACAAGCGTCTACCGACTTGTGTAAAACGTGTAATTGGCCTAAAAAAAATTGAATGCACTCAAGCACACTTCGAGTTTTAAATGGTTCACAAAGGTCGTTAAAGGCTAGTGAAATATATCAAAATCCTAAATTAATAAGTATAGTGAACAGAGAATAATATAATGTTCCTCGAAAATCATTAGATATTGGCCAAAAAATACCAGGTAAGTTTGAACTATTTCAATATCTATTTAATGAAAGGATTTTACACACAACTATGTATTTTACACTGATGGTGAGTCGTCTTCTTCTTCATCAGTACACAGAAGATATTTTTACAATAATTTCTTCTTTCACAATTTCCTTTTTTAATGATTCCTTGTCTAGGAAAGTAGATGCTTAACTATAAAAAACAGGTGCAAATACGTAATATTCAAGGCTTTGACATATTTTAGGGTAATTAGCAAGTTAAATCTAATTAGTATCATGGGTATTATTGGCAATAAATACCCTTATCTTGCGGATTTCTCGAGAAAATTCCTTATCTATCATACGATAGAAAAAAAGCAATCCCTTCATACAATTATTTCTTGTATATTAGCTATTACGCAATTAATATTCAAGCTAAAAGTAATTTCAAACTAATGTATTTGGAATGAGGTTGTAATTATTGCGTACTTAGGCTTTCCATTAGGCTAAGCAAATAAATAATAAAATTCAAGAGCAATTAAATTTTTAATCTTTATATATTTAAATGAAACTCAACTTCAGCATCAAAAACCTTGTGTTGAGAGCCTCATGAGTGCGCCAGAAGTTCAGTGAGTGTACTGACTTTTTTGATACGCGACTCCTCAAAAATTCCTCTCCATTTAAATCGACTAACCTCATCCGTATTGCCTAATTAATTAATTCTTGTTTTCCTCTCATTACCTCATCCATTTATTTCAACCGCCGTCATTTTACTTCACCTTCGGTGGCTATAATTTTGGGGCCGTATTGTTGAAGGTTTATCCTACCTTTATTTGTATGTTTAGTATTGTAATTTGGTTACAGCAGCCTCAAGCATATTTTGCAATAATCTGTTCCTTCCTATTCTCATTGTAGAGATTGAGATTGAATCATTTGGAAAGATTCCATTATACTGCTACGACAATCATATGCAATTAAGTTTTTATTCTGATTTTTTTCCGTTGCCCCTTCTTAATATAGCAAATCCATCAACAAATTTTTTAAGGTAGTGACTAAATCATACACTCTTTTCGTACTACATCATTGCTGCTGTGGACATCATATTAAGCCATCATAGTTTTTTAATGGTTACGTATAATATTACTTGAGTACTTTAAAGTACACTACAAAGGGTTGTTTTGCATTAATGGCTCATGTTTACACTCATAGGCAATCCGATTTTGGAATTAGCATATAATTCACGTAAAATAATTACTAAACCACTAATAAATACTATATTAATTCGTAGATACTTATCGTTCAGTAGCCTGTGCCTAGCGCATAGGTAATTCACACATTTGTCTTGTTAAGTAGTGTATACCTGACAGCAGTGTACCTAATAGTAGATGCAGTGCATGCTTAGCTACTTTTGCCTCCTGAACCACATCCTCAATCTGGGTTTTAGGGTATAGTTTTAGATTTAAATTTGGGGCCAGAATTTCAATATTTAAATGTACATACATAGACTAGTTTCATACCAAGAAATTATGGTCATTAGGTTTAATGTTAGCAAATAGAGCACGTGAGCTTGGAAAATATGGGATAAAGTGGAGTATGATGATATCGAGTTGAGAATGATGTAGATGCACTATTGATATTTTTCAATTGCAGATGAATTGTACCTGGGAACTAACAATTGGCTTCCCAATAAGTTGGGCGTGCCCAATATGCCCCTCTTTTCAGTATAGAATCAATAAAGTATCTCAGTTCAACAGAAGCAGCATGAAAATCTTTTCATCATATTGCCATAATGGCTACTGAAGTAAATCCTTCGTATAAAAAGCATCTTTAGGGTTAGTAGCTATTATTTACCATTTATAATAGAATATTTTCTCAGCGCTATGAAAAAGCTTCTGTTGGCTCTTGAATTTCAAATTCGTGTTATTCTTACTAATCATCGTAACAATTGAAGTATTTGGAGTAATTTTCGGAGATCTGGGTTCGAGCCCAAGTTAAGGTTAATTATTTTTCTTATGCGAAAATACAGTAACGAATTCTTTAATCTTTTCAGTGAAATAATTGATATTCTGATTTTAGAAGATCTCTAGTGAGATAAAAGTTAAGTCAAAATAATATATCTTCGAGGTTAATGAAGCCTTAAAATTAAACAAAATAAATCTTTAGGTAGCTTACTCGTAGACTTGAATCAATGTAATTTTGTCCTCCCGCAAACCTTCCATTCCCTTACTGAACACTAAACCTACAAAATCAATGCTAAAGGCTCGTCGGTAAATTCAATAGCATACTGATTCAATATTTTATCCATCTTCGTAATTCCTCTTGTTTTCAATTCTCTCACACCATTCAGCGTGCAATAATCATTAAACATGACGTTCAAGCGCACTGAAGCGTTATTACTTCTTCCGGAATGTCATATACACATGGGAGCCCCTCATTGCATGCACCGAACTTTCAAAGGTCTTGGCCTGGGCAACACATTAGTACAGTGTGCCTTGGGGGATAGATTGATAGTTGTCCCTACATCCCTGTTAGAGAAAGAGGAGAACCGAGATAACGTAGCGTTGGCGAGAATATTTACCAGTCAAGGAAAATCGGTCAATTGGACTATTTGAGAATTAATGATGAGATTTCAAAAGGGCACCTTCCAATGGGGAATAAATGCATGACATTGCATGGAAATATGCATGAAATTTCTTTCTCGTATACCATTGATGTACATACTTGATACTCAATTTCCTTGCAAATTTAAATATATATAATCAAAAATTATTTATGCCAACCACAAGTATTATTAAATGCTATTACAATTTTCCCGAAAATGGATAAAAGTCACGTGACCTGAAACGACTCCTGACGTCACTGTACGGTGTAGGTTACATGTTGATACGGGAACAGACGTTTATTTTAGAGGAAAACGAAGTTAATATTTTGCACAATATTTTTTTGAGGATTTTAGTCGTTCCTTGATTGAAACCATTATTGAAAAGAGATATAAAAAAGCAAAATCGGACAAATTGCCTTTGGTTGACACCCTAATGGTGGAATCCTTAAAATAAAACAGCAATTGCTTTGTCATAGCAGAGATTCTTGGACTGAAAACAAACAGGGCACTATGCAGGTATTATACAATGTATGGACGATTTGTTCGTTGCGATCCAAACTAATTAAATAAAAAATCGATATACATTCGTTTATTGCATTAAACAAATGAGATACATACACGAGTAGTTGCCAAGTATTAATTTAACAACTTACCTCCATGCCCATACAACAGATAAACAACTCCAATAGTGATACCATTAGTGACACCGTGCCGTGACATCATCCGATGATGTCATGTTTTTGATCTGCCGAAAACGAACAATTTTCAAAGAGTAAAATATTTGTAACACAACTTAATTCTTCAGCTTAATTTTCACCAAGTATATTTTAGCTAATAAACTTCACATTTAAAGAACTATTAAAAAAAACGCATGTTCCTCGTTTAAATTCAATTTTATTTCAACTGAGGACAAATTTTTGTGTAAACTATTTTAGTAGTACATTTTCAATCGTTGCCTCCACTACTCTAATTTCTTTGTCTCATAGTTTTTTGGTTACCTCTATGAGCTGCGGAGGCTCAACAATTCTGAAGCTCTCATCAAATTTGCCATAATTCCAAATCATGTAGCCCGTGATGGCCTAATCTTATTGAAAAGCGCCAACGGGACCACAGCTTAACGACGGACAGTCCCATCCGACGGACTGAACTTGAAATGCCCTCCACTACGCACTCAAGTGGGGACCGGTTTTCCAAAATGCGCAACTGCCGGGACTCGAACCCGGGTCCTCGGAATGGGAGGCCACCACACCAACCCGATCCCCCAATTACTCATATGACGTGGATGAAATTAACGACGGTGAAGAGCATATTTATTCCTGAATGTCGATTTGGCTTTGTTGGAATCAAATATGATGTACCGTGAATTATTATGAGTAGTTAAAGTGTGTCATGCAAAGGTAAAAATATCAGCTTTGGGTCGAAAATCATTTCCGCAGTGAAAACTGCTTTTGCCCTAAATATTCAGTGAAATCAAAAATACGGTTGGTGCTGCTGCTCAGTATTTTTAACCGGAAACGTAAGATGAACTTCCTAGTAAACAATACTTTGGCTTAGGTACCGAACGCATATAAAATGCCGATGAGAAAGAAAAAAAATATCCAATACTGGCACCCAAACTCGTATGGAAACAATCATACGTGAGCCTATATTCGTATCTCGTCGGTCAAATTGGGAAGCCATATGAGTTATGGCTATTAACAAACGACTTTCATCGCAGATGGCGTAAATTTTAGCTCTCAAATATGGCTTCTTCGATGCTGAGAAAACTTCATGTTAACTTCGGTAGGAAATTATTTCTCAAGAGGACAATTTGTGCCTCGTGAATCCGTAATGTGTTAGGAAATATATATTTTTAGAGCTGAAGTTTCAATTTTGATTACGCAAAGAGTTAATCCTCTCGTACTCAACATTTTTGTCGTTGATGCCTGTTGGATGCCTGTTGGACGTGAACGTTTGATTCCTGTTTTTTATTGAAATGGATGTTTTTTTAATGAAAATTTGGCTACATTTAGGGTTAAACGATGAAGACGCAGTTTTTGCTGGAGGAATAATGATAGAATATATATTCTATGATTGATGATATAAATGCAGTACTCGCATATTTGTAATAAGATTCTCGTAATGATTCATCAAACTCATTTGATTTTCATATTTATCCATGGCTAACTTGTAGCCATACTAGCCAACTAACTAACAAGTAGATTCTAATGTTATGTTCCTGAGAAGGTATCCATGATTTTGAAATGTCGTTGTGTGTATTTATTAACACACACCTTTTTGAACACTGTCATAAGCGTTTCTTAAATATAATTTAAAATATTCAAATAGAATCCTAACATAAAGTTCTTCATAATAAGAAACCTGAATATTTTGAGTACTTAAGTCATGTAGTAAAGTAGTAAATTTAAATTTGATCACATATTTTACTTTCTATTTGTATAGTTTATTTAGGGATAAAGGTAGACAACTGTATATTTATGTCTGAAATTAAGCTTAATAATACGCAATCCAAGGCAATTTATTAACGGGTTTTTGGTTAATGTGACGTGAGCAGTACTGGTTTACCATCCCGTGGGCTCAGGTTTGAATCCTGGCAGTAGCAGAAATATTTTTATCAAGGTATTTGTTCCGTTTTCAAAGCTGCGTGTAGTCCACTTCTATTCCGGCACTCCGTTCCCGGATAGTAAGTCAAACGGTGGTGTCCTTGGTGTCTTAAGTTTAAGTACTCGAAGTTTACTACTTAACACCAGGTTACATTTCACCCAATCAATTTTCAGTCACCCGCGAACCCTAATATAAATTATAATAACTTTCGTCTGTCCTAATTTCGACGTTTTAAGTGACCCAAAGGTATTGCTGGGAAAATGCCGAAAATAAATCCAAACAACTTCTGACCCCTAAATTGCTTGTACCTTTAACCCACATACCCGTGTTACCCTACATTTCGTATTGATTGCAAGCACTCGGCTATCTTTAAACCTAGTCAATAGCCTTCTTTTCTTAGGCTACTAAAATATCCATTAATAACTCCAATCTAGAATACCGAAAACGAACTATTCTTCTTTCACATTCGCGTTGGGATTAATATTATTTATTGTTTTCTCTATTTCTACATCTATAGTAATTCCGGGTAAGGTAGTTTAACTGGAGTGTCCCGAACTAGCTTTTTCTTTCATTTGCCTGTTGATTCTATTCTTACTCTACGTACTATATATTTGACCTAGCCATTCATGATCCAAAGATAGAGCTAGATATTCTTGAATGTGAGTGATATTCAGCTCCTCAATTGACTTATTTTTCTTACATTTAATTCGCGCATTTATATGCGAATTCGCGAAATTGTGTCCACTTTATCTAATTAATAAAATAGAAAATGCCATCCTGGTCACTGTTGGTTTTCAGATTTATTGAGAATATATTAGGTATTATTCAAAACAGTGGAATCATTTTTGCAGCACCCGCACGATTCATGTATGATGAGATATAAAAATATGTCGAATAGTGTTTGTTGATATTAATTCCTGAGGAAAGAAAAATTAAAATATCAGGTAAAGTATACCTATGTGGAAAAAAAGATGAACACACTGTTTAATGCCACGAAAGATTCTCACATCATTACAATAATTGTCTCTGATTTTGAAAGTACTGATTCCAGCTACATTCAGCCAAGCTACCGAGCAAATATTTTAGTGCGCTCGGCTCCTCAGGTCCTATTTGAAGAATTACTTCACTTAAAATGAGGGGAAGATACTAGGAAAATCACATAAATAAAGGGTTAATTCCTTTTTTGGACCCACCTTATGGTGCATAATATGCATGCAATATTATGTACTATGGTTTCCCTATTATTTCTACGTAAATTAAGTTAGTTTTAATCCCCTTGATATCATTCTCCTGTTTTTTTATTCGGGAGGTAATACGATCGACAGTCGTAATTAAAGTTGAAGTTCATATTTGCATCTCTAAAAAAATTGTCTTAGTTGGCACTATTTTATGCCTGAGCTATGGGGAATGGAGGAATCCGGGGTGCAGCGGAGAAATTTGCTTTTTGCATGAAATAAAAGTAACAAAGAGGCCATTTGATGACGGTTAGCGTGGTGGTAGGATTCACATTTCTCTCTTTTTGCTACTTCGAAGAATACTCTTCGAAACTCTTGAAGTAGAACGGCAGTTTCCATACAAATCCTATGCGTTGTCGCAGTTTTCCCTCGGGGCGTATTCAACTCCTGGGTCACCCAGCCAAATTTTTTTAGAGTTTTTAAGCAACTCTAGTCACGCGTCGAACTCACGTCGTCATACGGAAAGTCATTTTATGCGAAGTGGAGAAAGGCGAAAGACAGCATGAGCCTCTTGGGGAAGAGGGCATCCCAGAAGGGCAACTGGGGGCCTGAAACTTGTGAAATGGTGTGCGCGAACAATTGAGCGCTGGAGGGCTGGAGAACGCGACCGTGGGCAAGGGGCACTGATCCTCCTGAGTATTTGATGACGCTTGCGTCGGCGGAAGGGTTCGAAATAAAAACCCTTCCACCCCTTCCTCCTCACACTTCGGCTCCGTTTCTATCTCTGTCCCTTCCGATTACTTCCCCTTCCTAAATGCCTGATGTGCTTTCCATGACGTGCTTTATTGCATTCATAGTTTCTCGGTGAAACTTTTATGAAAATTAATTAAAAAATAGAAAATTCTCTACGGTAGTGTTTTCAAAACATTTCTCCGCGGAGCCCTTGGGGCTCTGTTTTCGGGAGTCAAGAAGGTGACAAAAATTAAATTGCTAACTTCGTCTGGTGGGAAGAACGAAACTACTTCCATCAAACCTAGCTTCTCGAATATTAATTTGGTTTCTCTGGATAGATGGTTGTAGTAATAATAGATAGCTGTAATAGTCACAGGAAATATCTCGATCTTTCTTGATCGCTGAATAAAACGAACTCAAGGATTACGAAATCTCTTTCAATAGTCAATAAATAATATTGTCTCCAGTCATTTACCACTATTAAGGCCGTTTTACACGGTCATTGATACTGCGCAGGCTGTTGCGAGAACACTTGCGCAAGAAATATTGCACCGTGTAAAGCGACGACTTGCGAGGACAGGCAGCGCCACTGCGCGAAAGCTTGCGAGCAAATTAGAACATGCCCTAATCTGATGCATGTGATCGCGCAAGTTTGAAGATTATTTCTCTTACTAGATGGTGCAGATGTAGCGGCAACAAGCTGCCTGGGGAATTCTAGAAATTAAATAAGTTTGGTACGATTGAATATTTTTGTTTGCACTCAACTCCTTAGGTAGTGAATAAAGTGCAATAATGATGAGCTGGGCGATTAATCACGTGGAAGCTTAAATTTCGTGCGCAAAGGAAGAACCTGTTGCCTTGGCCCAAATCCGCTCGTTCGTGCTGCAAATTTTGGGCTAAGTATACGGAACTAGGGTCTCCACTATTATGTTTAGACTATGGCTTAAAACATATTTTAAAGTGGTGGTAATTTATCGCATCTTTTACGTGCAAAAATTGCTACTTAACAGATCTTGACGTTATGCGATATATTAACGGTATTACCTCTACTGAATGGTATATTGTCAATGACATAATGCACCGACGATTGCACCGTGTAAAGCTATCAAGCAAGCGTCCTCACAATTTTCTACGTCACGGACTTTCGCAGACGGCTGCTCAAACGGAATCAACATCAACTTGCGCAGTTTCAATGACCGTGTAAAACAGTCTTTATATTATCTAAATCTTACTTCATTAATAGCCGGGTAGGTGTAGTGGCCAGAGTACCGGCCTCATTGGGCTGGAGAGCATTCAAGTAGTCCGTCGGATGGGACGTAAAACCGTGGTGCTCTTGGTGCCTTTCGTTAAGTACAGGCTAATGCCGACGCCGTGTTTCTCTCCACCCTTCCCCCTCCTTGCCATTAAATTCACATCCTTGTACCTATCCTCCCGGTCTTTAAGCGCCTAGTAGTGCCGATACAGACTTTGTTGCGAAAACTGTTTTACTCTGAGGAAGTTATGTTACAGTCAGTAGAGCAGAATCTATGATGGTATTCTATGATATGAATCTACGATTCCTCTTTTTGGTTGCGAAAACCGTTTTTCCAACCAATCGAAAAGTTTTTGGTAAATGTTCAATCGTAAACTTTATATCGCGTGCTGTAATATTTCGAATCATCTCTCCGTAATTGTTGTTATCATTGTGTTGGGGCAAATATTAAAGACATTTTCCTCTGAGGTTAATGAATTATTTTACATGCATATATTTTCCTCTATTTCTGTCATTTTTCATTATTAGTGATTTTATGTGTATTATTTATTTATGTTCCTTGTTATTAATTAAAACTAGCAACAAAATATTGAAGTACATTGTGAATGCGGGAAATTACCACGGTCCTCTAGTATTAGTATTGTCTATTATTATCTTATACAAGATACATATTTTGTTATATTGAAGTTGTAGAGAAATTAGAGCTCAGTTAGTGTTGACTGTAGGCGGAAATGAGCTCGATCTCAGAGTTAGAAACAAACATAGGGAAAAAATTTGTTTTGTGGAAGTGAATCATTTTTTTTTTTTTCGTTTTACGCTCGAAGCATATTTTTTCGTTTGCCAGTCCTCATGAATACGATTATAACTGTGGTGGTGTATCTGGTCTGAAAAGTTATCTTAGAGCCAATAGAGGAGAATCTATGGTAGTACACTTTGATATAAATCTACGATTCCACTTCTTTGTTACTTTACTCCTGAATTCATGTAATTTTCTCATACTTCGGCGTAAAAGCAGAGGAAATGTCTTCGATGGTAGTAAATATTAAATGGTAACTTTTCTCATAGCTTAGTATCCAAATATATTCCGAGTTTTCATGTTTTCGTTTTTTTGAAATTCCTCTTTTGTATTTTTTGGTTACGGAGTTTTTGCAGATAATCTGTCTTTAAGTCCCAAATATTGGTACAGTTTCACCAAATCCACCACCAATATTCACCGTATTGAGACTTAGAGATTTCCTAAATGGCTGGAGAACTGGAGGCTGATTTTCTCTCGGGAAGCAGGACACTTACTTACCTGAGAATATTTTATGAAATGGTACTCTTTTGCTTTTGTTGAGGACCTAGGGTTTTGTCTCTTCGATTTCAAGAAATAGTCGTTGCCAAACAAACTGACACAATCCGAATCCCACAGTCATTCTTATAACAGCCTCGAGCTAAGTATAATGCTCTTCCGATATCTTTGTGATTTACCAGTTGATTACGCTACGATAACCAAACTAAAGGGTGTGTGTTGAAGAAAAGGAAAAAGTGTTTTTATTTCCATTTGATTTACAGTCCGTGTAAGCGGAATTTTCAAAACTTCTTGAACCAACAAAATCAACAAAAAAGCGGAATGGTCTTCAAAACTTCTTGCCTAAGACAACAGCTAAGTTATCTCACAGATGTAATATTTCGCGTTCCTTTTTTGTAAACCTCAAATTTTACATTGAATTACATCAAAATAGCAACAATAAGTCTTTTTAGAGAAGGTGTGCGTGTTATAAAACTAGTGTTTTTTTTAATTTGTAGAAGTACAAATTAATCTAACTATAAGTTATTTTCATTTTTCTTTTTATTTTAAGTTAGATCCGTGATGACGTTGATTTGACTGTGCATGTTTTTTTAATGGCCATAAGGATCCTACGGCATTAAGTGAATGCTGTTATCATTTTTTGCAAGATCGTTAGTTTAACATAAATATAAATGGTGTCAAGTGGCTCCAGTTCTCTCCCTGGGTAGAAATTTCACTTTTTTAATGAATTTACATCATTCCTTAGAGGTCATGCTGATTATGGATATGAAAGTTTCACAGACAAAATTCCCTTTTTGTGCATTCATTAAATAAACTTAGAGGTCACGCTCGTTAGGGATATTAAACTTTCTCATTTCCTTTAAAATTCCCTTTTCTTGTGTTCATTAAATTCGTAAAATCAACCCTATACTTTTACCAAGTGGATGAGTCCGGATGCGAGTCAGAAGTGGTGCTTTTGTAGCTTGAGAGAAAAGATGAAGGCAAAAGTACTCGCTTCCCGAAGTCAACTTTCTACTCTGCTCAGCTTTTTTGCCGAGGATTTTTCTTTCAGCTTCCGCGGACTTCTGGAGGACTTACATGTGAAGAAGGAGTAGGAAATAAAGGAATTTTTTGCGCCGACGTGCTCAGCAACGGTAGGAAGCTTCTCTTCGTACGATAAGGCGATTCTATTCACCATCCATCCTCCTGCTTTCATTCCGTCAAGCACTCCTCTTTCCTCTTGATGCGGTCGTCGTCTGTCCTTTGTTTTCTGAGGCCATTTTTATTTATTCTGTTTTCCTAGTCTTCCGCTCCCTTCCCGGTTTTAGAGAAGGGGTTGAAATCTTGCGAAGTCGAATGAACTCACTTCGAAGAAACGCAACACATCCGCGTTTTCTTTCCTTTTTTTTAAATTTGCAGAAATTTCTTTTAATGGCATCCTCCGTGCTATGCACTTTTCCCTTTGTGACTTGTTACCTTTTTTTTCTTTGATGCTCCGTCCAATTCTTTTTTTTTAACGTTCGCCCTTAAGGTTCTCACTTTATGCAAGTGCTGGTGTTGGAAAAATAAACGAAAAGTTGAAATAAAAATTATTCATTCATTACCACACGATGTATCGTTCATCGTCTTTTTGATCTTGGCCTTTTTAGCATATGATTTTTAATTTTTTGTCTACCAATGAGATTCCAGAACACGCACTATGTGGAGATGAGAGAGGGAAGATGTTATTTTCATCTCGGTACACACACGAGCTCGGTCGCTCTTCCTTTCGCGTTTTTATTCGCCCGAGTGAATCTCAAAAGTGGGTATCGTGCACCGGAGACAAAGGATTAAGTGAAAATGCCGTTGCATTCATTAAAAAGGGATGCGTGTGCATGAAAACCTTTGATCTGGGAGTTTCTCCGACCAACGGCGCAGTCATAAAAGGGTACAAAAAATAACCTCCGCCCGTCCTCCGCTGCAAATACTCAATAATTTGCACCCCAGTAAAGGACGACAATTTTCGAGGGAGAGGAAACGCATCTTCTCATTTTGGTACAACCGGCGAAACGGATTTTCGTCTCATGAGACTCTTTTGTGATCAAAGAGGTATAGAGAATCCGAATATAAATTTTAACGAAGGTTCGCCTTAGGTGAATAGAAGTGCTTGTTAAAAAAATTAAAATATTATGCTCATAAATATCCCTTCAAATGGAGCGTCCACATATCACTCAGTGGGATTTATCTCTTTTTTCGCCCCTTTTTCCCATCATAATCTCCATTTCATTCTCCAAGTACCCTTACCTTCTAAATTACATAACACTGCAAAGGAGCCGTTTGCTTTTTATGAATAAAACCAATCAGTCTCATTAATACTTCCTATATTTTTCAGCACTATTATGCATCCGCTAATCATTTTATGTACCATTATTATGGCCGGCAGACAAAATTAGAGAAATATGAAATATTAAATTTATACTAGGTGTAAGCTAGGCATACAGAAATACTGGTCAAAAATCTAAAACACCCACTTTAATTTACCCTAGTTTCGGTTTTGTGCAACAATAGTGAAGACAAATTGTTTTTTAAGAAGTAATATTAATATGTGCGTAGTAGAATTAGCTTCTTAATCGCTTCAGCTACGAAGGTTATATCACACGGTGTAACTTTGCTAAATGCTCTACTCTATCCTGAGTAAAACATGTCCAAATGAATCCGATCCGACACCTCACGGTTGGTTGGTAAACGCGCAATCAACTTATGACCCTGCCATGTTCAGTACGAAGTAGATTTATGTTACATCTTCCCAATGTATTCTCTCCCACTAATTCTTAGTTTTAACGTTTCACCATGTGACCTTCATGACTCATGCTGGCGTACGAAGGAACCGCGTTTTCAGCAAGGGCGCGTTAAATCGTCTCTATTCGAGCCATGCTCCATCCCACAATCTCCGCAGCTACGATATGCCTACCTAGCGAATCTAACCACTTCCGTTTTCGCTCTCCGAGTCCAATTTAACCGGGGATGACCAAAAGGGAATCAGGAGGAGATGTACGACTGTCGTCGTCAACAGATGCAGCAGGCCAAACTTGGTCCCGGGCAAACTGATTGCGTGTGCCAATGTCAATCCATTGCACTTAAAGAAAGTCATGTATCGATATGGCAGGATAGATGTCGAATAATACTTCTTTCATGTTTTCCGTAGCTTCTTTTGCGTTTTAATGATTAATGGTACGGACTAGTAGTAATAGTTTTAATGACTAGTGGCTAATGATATCGATTTATATAATTTCTCCTATGAGAAAAAACAGTGACGTCGAAAATATTAGAGTGGACGGCCCATGAACGGAGGAATAGGGAGAGAAATTGTTATGACCGGGCGTGGGCGTAATAACTACTGTAAATTTTGGTGAAGTCTTCTCGGAATTTCCACTGGGTTAAATATTTATATCACACCAACTTTTCCACGGACGATTCGTCCATCGTCTTCAGGGTGAATGAGTTAATTAAAGAGATACAACATAGATACGGTCGATAAACCAGTCAGTAAACTGAAAGACCAACTAGTCAAGGTGAAGGACCCCGTAGGCCTAATGACCCCTGGTGTCTACCAGATCTCTTGCGAACGTGGCCAAGTCTACGTGGGGAAGACTGGTAGAATGATAGCCACCAGGCTTAAGGAGCATTGGAGGCTTTTTAGACTTGGACAACCTCACAAGTCTGCTGTGGCTGAGCATAGTATCACTCGGGACCACAGGATAAAATGGGATAGCGTAAAATTAATCTGCCGTTCCAACAACTTCTGGGACAGGCTTGCTAAGGAGGACATTGAGATCCGGCTAAACAAAAATAATTTTAATCGAGACACGGGTTATAATCTTATAAATTCGTGGAATCCCATTTTATCCCATTATGACACATGATCTTTCCTGGGGTAAACACATACGTGAAATAATGGGTCAAGCGAATCGTAAACTGGGATTGGTCAAAAGAGTACTGGGTAAATGTGACGATCATGTACGAGAAATCAGCTACTTTTCCCTTGTTAGACCTCATTTGGAATATGCTGCCAGTGTATGGAATCCCTACTAAATCGGTCTAAATAATAAACTTGATTGTGTGCAACGAAGATCGGCAAGAATTGTAAAGGGACGGTACGATAACCTTATTAGAGTAACCAATCTATTAAACGAATTACATTGGGAATCATTGTCAGATTACAGGTTGAAATTAAGACTTAATCTCTTAAACAAATTCCAAGACCATATTTTCAGTGATGATGTTAAAAATATTTTGCGGACCCCAACATACTATGGTAGACTGGACCATGATCACAAATTAGAGAAATTGATTGCCGAAATGACAGATTCAAAATGTCCTTTTTTCCTCGTACTATTAGGGATATGATAACGGTAAATATATCCAGTACGAGTGTAGCAATGGATAACATTGGTAGCTGCATGTTGGTATAAGGACTTACAGCTAACCCAACTAACAGCATGTTTTTGCATGCATGCTTTGCTATTTTTATCTTTTTTTAAATAGCGTAGTTTTGAACAGTACCTATACAAGTACTAATCTTCTTTATGCATGATATGTAGTGCTTTTTTGGTGAGATTTTGCCTCCTGCCACACACCTTATGGTGGCTTGCAGGGTATTATGCAGGCGTAGACGTTTATATAAAATAAAAAACGATAGAACTCCTCCTTTTTATCCAAATTTCGAAGATCCTTCCGGCCAATCAGGAGTAACCTGATTGTTGCAACCGTTTATAGATAAGACTCAACGGCTTTAATTAACTCACTCACCCTGAAGACGATGGTCGAGACGTCCGTGGGAACGATGGTGTTGTATAAATATTTAACCCGTTGGAAATCCCAAGAAGAGGTCACCAAAGTAATTCGCCGGGAAAGAATTTAATCATATTTTACTACTGTAAATTCTTCATCAAGATGTTTTGTCATTTCTAAAGACTTCCATTACGTACCTACATTGTTTTTCAAAATTTCATGGAATCTACGTTTTCTGCTTATGCATTTTATCATTTTCTATTAATATCTTTGCATCTTTCCTACTATTTAATGCGAATAGTGATAGACAGGATTTATAGACAATATATGAAGGATACAGAGAAACTTGATGTTTCAACAATACTAACATATGCATTCTCTCGGAAAAACGTTAAAAATTTAATTTTTTTATTGCAAGGGCTGAGTAATCCATAACTTTTACCTTACTTTGTATGAACTAACAATGTAGAGCAATGAATAGCCAACATTAGATATACATGTCTCGTTATTGCCGGTCTACCATTTTTCTCGATATGGTAACATAGTGCCTATTGGCTTCATGTAAGTGACGGCATGTGACTCTATTATCTAACATGTTTCCATGTAGTAAACTAGTTCCATGTCAAGAGTGCATGTTTGGTGAGCTTCGCCTTCTGCCACACACCCTCACGTTGGTTTGCAGTGTATTGCGTGAATGTAGATGTAGAAGAAGTAGAGTATTCACGTTGTAGTGATCTTACTTGCATGAGAATTAGTAAACAGAGTCATAATGCGTCTAGTTGTGGTCAACTCTGCCATACACCTTGCAGGGTATTATGTAGACGAAACCTGCGATTTTTATTAAGGTACCTTTAGCCAAAGACTTCAAGATAACATTACTAGAATTCGGTCATAGGTATTTTACGTCCCTACGCTTTATCGCTCCCTTCATTCTAGACTCAACCTATTTATCCCAAAAGTAACTGAACAAATGACTTCCTTGTGAAGCTACCATGATGTGTTCAATTTAATGACAAAGAGTTTAAGGATAGACTTAACGAGCTATTTCAACAGTAAGTGAAATTCTTTGGCATCTACATCGGCATAATACCCTAAAAGGCACCACAAAGCTGTGTGGCAGGGGGGGCGATTTCACACCAAACAGTATACATATATCATGCTTAAAAGGATTAGGAACTTGTCTAAACTTAGCAGTTAAAAAAGCAAGATTGAAATGGCAATGCACAACTTATAGCAGATTAATGCATGTTGTGATCAGTGAAAATATTGTCTTGGAATTTAGTCAAGATATTAAGTCTACATTTCAACCTACGGTCTGATAGATAATAGTTCTCATTTTAGTTCATCTAATACACTGGCTACACTAAAATGGTTATCCTACTGTACCTTCACAAAGCTTGCCGATCTTTATTCCACACTCTTCAGTTCGTTTATTAAGCCTATTTCATAAGGATCCCATATACTGGCAGCGGATTCCAAATGATGTCTAACAAACGATAAATAGCTAATTTCTCGTACATGATCGGAGTTTAGTGCCCACTTGAAAAGTATCTCCCCGTTTAATTCATCAATAAGTTATCATACTTTAACCCTGGTATGTATGAGAATTTATTTTATCGACCCCACATGCCTTAATAGTGAAGTTATTTCTAGTTTTAAGGATTTCTAAGAGGTGGAGTTGCATCTGGAATTGGAATTGACTCACTGGTTTTCCCAGACGGTGTAATTGCATATATCCATTGTAATAATTGCGTTGTTGCATATATTTTATAAATTGGCTCTCTCTTTGCCTAAACATGTTGCATAATATTTGTACTCTTCAAGTGTTCAATATGTATGTAACGTAATGAAGAAGGTGAAGTTTGTTTATTCTGGTCCAGATATATAATGTATTAAATCCATATTTGCATTACACAAACTATTTAGGTTTTAAAAGTCATGTTCAATATCAGAAGTTATACCTAACATGTTAAATGTAGTTACCTCACGATAGTGATGCCACATCGGCAAAAAAACATCGAGTGGTCAATGTTTCGATGTTTATAAAAGTACTCACCACTCACTCATTATTCATCGACAAAAAACATCGATCTTTAGATGTATCGAGTTTTTATGCCTTTATATCCGAGGTTAGGCATTATCATAGTGGTATTATGTATTAGGTATTATCCATCAGAAATTTTGCATCTTCTTAAAAACTTGCAATTTTGAAAATTATTCGGAAATCGGACCTTATTTAGTAAAATATTGATAAATAATACGCAAATATTTTTCCATTGAATTTATTTTTAAACATAGAATGCATATCAATGTTTCATAATGAAATAAAGATAAATAAACATAATACAACAAAAAACAAATAACACAATAAAGTGGGTGTACCTCTTCCCTACAAATATTCTAAGCTTGGTAGTATAAAAATAATCAAATTGAAAAACAGTGGGTTTTAAACGTTTAAACCTCCCAGTATCGGTAAGGAGCACTCTTTGCCTAATATGCAGCGACCCCAACCTACTCCTGTTATCTTGTAGCACCAAGTTGAGAGCTGATACAATCCTCTCCGAAGGTACTGATGTAGGCATGGCGGATCATGTTCTTGGAAGGCAACACTGGGATTCAAACATAAACGATTTTATACCTTCACTTGTTTCCCTACACGCAAACGATAGATGGCGTAATTAGGAAAGGTTCGTTCGTATTCTTAAAAGGTTTATGATAATCAGAAAAATGAATTATTGGTCAACCAAAAACATTTATTATACCGCTCGTTTCCTAAAACATCGCTGCGATGTTGAGTGTTTTGAAAACATCGAGTCGATGTTCCATCGATTGTCTTACCACTCGATGTTTTCGATGTATTGGCAAAAAACATCGAGTAGTCCGATACATCGATGTCGATGTGA
The DNA here is from genome assembly GCA_933228895.1 of Platycnemis pennipes. Classification (NCBI taxonomy): domain Eukaryota; kingdom Metazoa; phylum Arthropoda; class Insecta; order Odonata; family Platycnemididae; genus Platycnemis; species Platycnemis pennipes. The sequence goes on from OW121851.1 coordinate 37,970,970, forward strand.
CATCCCTACTTCACGCATTCTTCAGTAAATCTTTTAAGCCAGAGATGTTAAATCTTGTAAGGAAAATTCGCAGCCATTAATACCCAGTCCTAATCAACTTTTTGTTTGCGGGATTCATTCTCACAAACTTTGGAAGCATGGTTTTGGTTGGAGGGATGGAGTTGGAACGGATGGATAGGTTGACGTGAGGAGACCGTGAGTCAGTCTGAGAAGGGTTGAACCGGATAGCATTCCCGAGCGGGAGAAGGCGGCTTGCCCCGAAGCACATTGTGGGAGGTGTTAGAGAGCGGATTAGGATCCCCGCGGCGCGCGGCCCTGACCCACAAGGGGACAGTTTCGTGGAAACCAGGCCAGGGACACCCTTGGACGGATTAACTTCTGAACTCTTCTCCTGACAAACGAAAGGACTTCCTATTCGAAACCGAGTAGAATTTTTTTACCAGCACTAAAGTGATTACCGAAGCTGGATTCGAGCGTTTTTGAATTTAGAGCAAAAAATCAAAATGTTCCCACCGAGGAAATAACCTCGGGCTTCCCACAACAAAAGCTTTGATATTAATAGAAATCAATATTTGCATATGAACAACCTGAAACAATGATAGTTATATTACATGTTGTTAGCATTAATTACGATGGAACCTTTAAGAGTTTCCTCAAGCATTCTTAATTTGAGTTCTTAACATGATGTCGTAACTTTCCATATACTTTCATTCTCTCTCAACAATTCTGATTGTAATATTAGTCCTTAGTTTAATTGCTCAATGCTAATGTTATACATCGCCGTTTGTCCTACATGATAACACCCAGCAAGCCACAGAAATTGTGTGTGGCAAGGGGTGAACTATTATCTGGTATGCATATAAATCATTAGATGGAATCCTATGTTAGTTGCTACGATATGAGTTTTTATTAGTCCGAAATATGTATAATGAAATGTATATTTACTATGAAATATTTTTTTCGATTGAAATACTGTGGGGAAAGCCACTTGGCTGAATTTGGCATAGATTATAAACAATTATTCATTTATTTTTTTAATAAAGTTAAAAACAATATATAGGTAACGTAGTTACCTATATATATCAATATGCAACTTGTGTATAACTTGTATATAATTAGCTTTAACATAGTTACCTCTTTATTGAGTAGTAAAAAGAAATAAAATCCTTTTATTAACATATTAATTAGGAATGCATGGATTATTTAACTTCTGTCATTATTATACGAAATGGAACTATTTTCCCACAAATGCAATATGTCCGATATTCATGACTATTCTACAAACTTTAATGGTTAAGGGACTTATTTCCAATGCTTTCGTTAATTCCTCTCTGGATTTTGTTCAAAAACATTACCAAAGCTTCGACTACAGGACTTTCTTTAATCCTCAGTGGCCCAATCCTGATTAGGCTTTTGTTCATTTTGAGCCCTATTTCAAAATAACGTCTTCATCACGGTTTTTTTAATACCCTCCCCCTTCCACCCTTCCTCACCAACGAATGAATGGATACTCACCATATGTTCAAACTCAGCCGTCACGGTATTAGTAGTCCCCACTAGAGATAGAGAGATTGTGCTGGGGAAGATTAGAGAAAGGGTTGAGATATTTTCTGCTCTTAAATCCTCGCGGGAAAAGTAAAGCTGTTTTTTTTTATTTTCTCTTCCGCGCTCCCTACAGTGGTCGATTTCCGAGCTCGAAACTTCTAAAAGCCCCAAGACACGAAAGTCTTACACTCTATCAACTACGTCGTGCCCGAAGGGCAACCAATCAAGAAGCTTTAAGTTTTTCTATTAATATCTACATTTCGAAATGCGCATTGGTTTTTTTTTGCTAGATGAAGAATGGCCTATTGGCAAATCGAGGTGACGGAAAAAAATGGAGAGGTGTTAAAATAGCCATTTTATGATATGAAAATTCAGCTTGGAATGCAGAAAGGGGGTCATGTATAGTGAGATTCTGGGCTACATTTAGGAGGAAAGAATAAAAAATCTGTCATAATATGTACCCAAGCAATATGGTCAATTTGGCTGAGTATTTTCCAAATTGCTAAATATCTACGACTTGGAGAGTGTCGTAGTAGGAGTAATCATTTGAAAGAGTTTTTGACTCGAGAAAAGCTTGACTATTGTGAACAGTTTTTCCCTTACACACAGGATTGTTTTGCAAATAGTAACAAGCAAGTAAACGAGATGAATGTTGAATAAGCTGAGTGATATAAACCCTAGTTTTATGCAAGTTCAATTTATCCTGTCAAATTTCGGTTTGGAAATTCTTCACGTCTTACTAATGCATTAGGTACGCTCCATAGGGGTTAATTCGTATCGGTTGGCTACTCATATTCTTCCCTATGATGTCTCTGTAACGAATAGAAGACAGTTGTTGGGTGAAAACATATCTATTGTTGGTTTTAGTCCATGAATTTTTATGGTGAAAGTGACATTTTTATAAAGCGTACTTATATGACTTCCTCATACTACTTTCATTTCACATATAGCTACGTTTGTGTTATGTTTTTTGTTCATGCCTTCACTGCCGCTGAAATAAAGTGTATCAACAATACGCCATGGAAAATTACCCCATCGTATATACCAATGAGCCGTCTCTTTCGTTTTCCTCACAAGCCGGTTCTATTACGTTGCATGATTTCCAAACAAGGTTTGGCCAAATCGTTCTGTACTTTCAATAACCACATGCGGGATGAAGATTTAAAGTGAAATACGTGATACATGTCTTCTCTGCTGAAGCTAAAACAGCATGCGCATTAAATCAATGAAATGAATTAGTTGAAAATAATGATAAAATATGATACATGATGTGTCATTCTCAAACGCATTACATTAAATGAACAATATGTCATTTTTTCATGCCAAAGATGTTCCCATCGGTAAGTAATTTCCGTCTCTAAGTTTCTCGTCAAGGTAAGCCAGGCTCCTCTCACTCCTTCTCTCAGTTAGCTTCCCTCTTCTCTTTGCACTTCAAAGGAAATGGAAATGTTGCCATTCCTTGATCTCCCTGATTAGGTCCCCAGGGCCACGCCAAGGAAACCGGAAGTAACCAAAGACGAGAGACAGCGAACGTTGATAGCACAATTGTTTAAGCGCTGGTATTGAGATAGCATCCCAAATTCAACTGCTATGGTATTCTATTGAAAGTCCCGAGGATGTATCCACATAATAAGAGCTATCGCACTCTATTTACGAGTCTAAATAGTGCATCTTGGACTAATATAGTTTTTATTGACAAGTCAAGCCCCTGGTTATAGTCTTGTAGTTAGGAGTATCAAGACAAGAATGGTATTCATATTATATATTCTAATGAATATGATATTCTTATTTCTCATGATAACTATATAAGTGCGGGTTATAAGAGTGGATAATTTAACAACCAATTCCTTCAACATTTCAGCATTTTCCTCCCTCTATCGGCTCTTCTTATATGTCTAAAGAAATGGTTGAATTTTAGGCTAAGTTTTCACCTCGGAATAATTCATTAATTTAATTACTATTCCCATGCCTTTAACTCATATCTCCTGAAGTTAGTTGAGATTTCTTGCTTGGTAAAAGATGATATCACATTACATTTTATTTTAATTATTAATATTTTAGAATTTTCAACTGAAAAATACATTTTCGTTTACGTAATGAACCTATGATCTAGAATCGAAATGCTAGTATTTTCCATTTTATCTCGTTAAGACTTTAACAAAAAACTCCATCTTTGTAACTATTTCCATGAACCGTTGAAATCAGAGGATATTTGATGCAGTATTCAGGGCACCTGTGTGGTTTTATTTGGAAATCATCTTGTAAAACTGCCGAGGTAGGAAAGTCGGGTTCGTGAAGTTACAGGGTCTTGTCTTCCTGGTGGTTTCACGCTGAGTGCGTGATGCTTGGATCTTAAGAAGTCAGATTAAAATTCTCTGACAGAATGTATTATCCGTATTTTAAATGTGGAAACGTTTTCAAAATGAGTCCGCCTCTGAAGAAATGTGCCGTTTTGCTGAAATATGTTAATTTTTTTCCCGGGATAGTTGTATTTAGATTTTGATTTTTCTACAACCACCGTTGAATATAAAGGAATATTTTCGAAATAATACAGGTTCAATGGAAAATTAAGAATACAGTCATAAAATATTCACATCTAAATCTGGCATAGTGTAAAGCGCAAAATTTCAAATCAGCCGATTGGTGAACTAATTGTTTTGGGCGTACTAGCAATGATCATTCGCGCGTTGCAGGAGATGCAAGGACACATTGATATAATGACTGAGAGAGAATTACACTCCGGTTGTAGATTGAGGCTCAGAGTGTATCTATCTTTGGCACAGGTGGTGGAGAACCTTTCTGAATATACCTAGAAGAACTTTCACAGAGAAAAGAATCATTCGCCTACACCAGGGCTCGAGCCTCGGAATCCCCCACTTTCAAGTCAGGTACTTTAATGAGTTGAGTCGACAAAGCGACCTTTCCTGAGGATTTCGAGTTTGATTTCCGGTCAAGATGAATATATTTTTTCTCTGTGATAATCCTGCTATTGTACATGCCGATGGTTAACTCCGTTGAAGGATTTCAGAGCTATTTCTTGACCTTGAATTATACCTTAAGATGTTATTGATGAAATATATACCAGTGTAATAAGGTATATCAGATTTTTATGATAAAATAAGGGAGGTGGAAAGAGAGGTATAGGTATAGGCGTTCGTAGTCAAGAGGAAATGACTAGGAGGTATAATAGGCAATGCAACACCTTATGAAACTAAAAATGTACAGGGCTTGATTTAAATTATTTAAGACAACTATGTTTGATTGTCTTGTAACTGCCAACTCAGTTGCTTAGTATATCCAATATCTCTCACGTGATGATGGCTATAAGTGGAACTCTATGTTGCATGTGAAGTCGTGCGTTCCTTGGCAAATTATTGCCAGTAAAGAAACTGGTACATAGTGACTAACAGTTTTATCGTTTACTCGTCAATATTGCTGTCCTGTTGTACTTGTCACCCCTAGGCACCCCATGTTAGATTGCAGGGTACAATGGAGATGTAGATTTATGGTAAGAGTGCCAAGTAATTTTCCATTTTTAATAGCCGGCAGTGCGAACTCGTCGTTGCGAATATTTCGGGAAGCCACAAAAACATTTCTCATTAATCACAATATTTATGTAAAAAATAAATTTCATCATATTGTCTATTTCCATTTTTTCTCCTTTTTACTTTCAATTTAAACATGCAATTAACGTTTTATTGGAACGAATTGTGGGTTGTAATAATCTTGACTATTTTCAACTTCTATCAATGGCTCTAAGACTTGGAGATCTCTATTCTGTTGATTTGAAACTTTTTGACACATTATTAACAATTATCATTCAAATTTGGAGTAGTAATTCGTTATGGTCAGGAATAAGTATCTAAAGAATGGCTGTGGATGAGCACAATTATATGACTCTACCATTGTGAAAATAAACGCCACAGTTGGTACGCCAAGTTTGGCGCCATATAAGTTTTAAGTTCGCCGTTCGCTCTGCTATTTGACGGTCGGTGAACTCAAAAGTGATTGTACTACACGCCCTACTAAAGTGGGAATCGGATTTCTGGCGGATCCTTTCTCTGGTAACTTATCCCAGGAAGTCTGCGCTGAAAGCCATTAACATAACGCTGCTTTTAAAGACCGCGGGAATGTCGTTCCCTCGGCTGGTCTTTCGCATTCAAATTCAAGTCCACCCTTCCCTCCGATGGAAATTAAGCCAACCTTACTCTCACACTGATTCAGCCTTTATTTAACAGCATGTTTATATAATGAATAAGAGGATGTATTTAGCAACGGCTGAGGCCAAAATTTAAATATCAAATTCATAGCGTAGTTTCTTTGCACAGCTTCAGAGAGAGAGACCGATTTATTGAATTAAACATCTTGTTACGTGGTGAAGATACTGTACGATTATCAGGCGCTAAAGTTGGGAAAAAGAGAACAAAAGCTTATAATTAATTGAAACTGCTAAACTTATTTGGATTTCCAAGAAGATTGGATAATATTAAAAATGTTGCCTAGGTCTTCGTTTTTACTTTTGAAGCTCAGTGTCTAGTGGAGTATATCTATTCATAATAGTTGCATATTCATGTATAATCAAAGAGTAGTTTAGATTTTTAAATTAAAACATATAGATGTGCAAGTGCGGTTATTTTTTACAGGCAAGGAAAATGTTCCTTTTTTGTACTGGAAACACTACCAAGCAACTCATCATTGATTACTTCGGATTTATATCAAAATAGCGGATTCAGCTTCGGCTAATTCGAAGGATGAGAGAAACATTAACCATAAATGTACTAATTAATGTAACTAATTAATTAACTAATGTTAGCTGCTTTTGCTTTCCTACGAATAGTTCCAAAAATATACGTACTATTTGTTTCGTTTCCCTTTTGGGATCCGGGCTTTCCCACGAATTTTAGAATTGAAAATTTCAACAATCTATGCCTTTTGGCTTGGAATATATTACCATTTGAATTACTTCAAATCCTCGTATAAAAAAATATGATGTATGAAAAATATCTGCTATTTTTCAAATTTCCTTTGGGAATGCTTTCAACTAATCATTTAAGGGTTTTCACCAATATTTAATGATAATTACAGTGTGAATTTCCTGAATATCCAGGGACTTTCAGAAAAACATCATCATTCCTATCCCAAAAAATAAGACAGAACTGTGAAAATTTTAGGAGCAAAAGCTGCATGACGACACATACATCGAAGATATTAACAAGGATCATCTACAGAAGAATAGAACGAAAAGCAGAGAAGTTCCTGGATGAAGATCAATTCGGAGTCAGAAGAAGTGAGTGTAAAAAGGAATATTGGACCTTAGGCTGCTCATAGACAAGAAAATGGGGGAGAAAAAGGCAGCTTTCTTTGCATTTTTGGATTTAGAGAAGGGTTTTGATGGCATGGATTGAAATTCGATGCTTGGAATCAAGAAATGTATTGGAGTATCCTACAATGACCAAAGAGTTATCCAGTCTTTATAAAAACCAAGTAGATGTAATAAACTCTGAACCCAGCTGTAAAGAAACTAGAATAAGGAAAGTAGTGAGACAATGTTATCTCCCGTAATTTTTTTTTAACCTTTACATCGAGAGAGCCATCAATGAAATCCAAGCGAAGTCTTCTGGGATGTATATACACGAAGAAAAAATTAACATGTTGCGATTCGCCGATGACATAGCACTCATAGAAGAGACAGAGAGGGATATGATTAAGATTCTAATAACCATGGAAAGGACAATAACCAGTTATTAGCTGAAAATTGATAAAAAGAAGACTACGTACGATATCGGTGTGCAGCGAGAGAGAAGAGGCCAATACCAACGTTAAACTAGGAAGACAAAAACTTAAGAGGTGAAAGAGTTCCGTTACCTGAGAAGCCAAGTAACCAAAGATGGCGGAAGCAAGATATAAATAGTCAGTATAATATTTCATGCAAAGAGGAAATTCTACCAAAAGGAGAATTTACTCATAACTGGAAATAATAGGGTATAAGGTATTTATCTTCCCGCGTTATGTATGGAAAATTACTTCGTAATGTAGATGGACATTAATTAATTAATGGTTCTCAAGGAATGCAGCATTAATAAAAACAGAGGTATAATCAATAGCTCTTGGGTAATTGAAAAAAGCTAGGGTTTGCAGTAAACATTATTAGAGAAAGTTTTATACGGAGTGCCGTCCTCAGCTGGCGCATAGAAAACTTATCCGTTGCCGAGAAAAAATAATATCATGTAGCTGTGCATAAATTCGCGGAAGAGGAGGAAGTTCTGAGATTTCCCACTCGTCTGCACTAGAGGATAATGGACTTCCGTTACCATGGTGATGTGGGCAGTTCCTTCCTTCCCCCCGGCCCCTTTTTACTACCCCGCCGGGGATAACACTTGAACATCGGGTGGGGTGTGGGATAGAGTGAATGACGTTGTGGGCCACGGTAAGGTGATAAGGTGGTATTGCCTACAGCAATCCCTGTGCATGATGGGAAGCTTCGGAGATGTCGGCCTTCGGCTGCCAATCAGGTTCTCATCTCGTATCATCTTGCCCGCGTGCTAGCTTTTCCCATTTGGCGAGAGGTCACCAGAATCCGAGACATCTATTGCAGCGAGTGAAATACAGGCGAGAGTACGTCCTCACGCATGCAGCAAGTCATGGTTTTTAGTTAGGTTGCATTAAGCGATGAGGTTACTTTCTGATCAGGCGAAGGCAGGAGTTGTACTCTCTTTTCAGAGCCATGCGATACACCATTTCAATTTATTTTAGGCCACTGTACCATCGTAGTAATTCAGGGTTGAAGATGTGCCATAATTTTGACACACTTTTATTTACAATACAATCTCATGGTATGATTTATAATTTTACGTGTCTGAATTAGGGATGCCACATCGACATCGATGTATCGGACTACTCGATGTTTTTTTGCCGATACATCGAAAACATCGAGTGGTAAGACAATCGATGGAACATCGACTCGATGTTTTCAAAGCACTCAACATCGCAGCGATGTTTTAGGAAACGAGCGGTATAATAAATATGTTTGGTTGACCAATAATTCATTTTTCTGATTGTCATGTCTTTTAAGAATTCGAACGAACCTTCCCTTATTACGCCATCTATCGTGCGCGTGTAGGGAAACAAGTGAAGGTATAAAATCGTTTACGTTTTCATCCCATTGTTGCCTTTCAAGAACATGATCCGCCATGCCTACATCAGTTCCTTCTGAGAGGATTGCATCAGCTCTCAACTTGGTGGTACAAGATAACAGGAGTAGGTTGGGATCGCTGCATATTAAGCAAAGAGTGTTCCTTACCGATACTGGGAGGTTTAAACGTTTTAAACCCACTGTTTTTCAATTTGATTTTTTTATACTACCAAGCTTAGAATATTTTTAGGGAAGAGGTACACCCACTTTATTGTGTTATTTGTTTTTTGTTGCATTATGTTTATTTATCTTTGTTTCATTGTGAAACATTGATATGTTTTCTATGTTTAAAAATAAATTCAATGGAAAAATATTTGCGTATTATTTATCAATATTTTACTAAATAAGGTCCGATTTCCGAATAATTTTCAAAATTGCAAGTTTTTAAGAAGATGCAAAATTTCTGATGCATAATATCTAATACATAATACCTCTATGATAATACCTAACCTCGGATATGAACGCATAAAAACTCGATACATCGAAACATCGATGTTTTTTTTGATGAATAATGAATGAGTGGGGGGAACGGGTTGGTGTGGTGGCTAGAGTACTGCCCTTCCAACCCGAGCGCCTGGGTTCGATTCCCGGCGGTAGCGGATTTTTCAGTGGAAAACCGATCCCCACTTGGGTGTCTAGTGGAGAGCATTTCAAGTTCAGTACTCCGTCCGTCGGATGGGACGTTAAGCCGTGGTCCCCTTGGCGCCTTTCGCTAAGAGTAGGCTAATGCCGACGCCGGGTTTCTCTCCACCCTTCCTCCGGTCCCTGAAAACTCCTACCATTACCCAATTACCCACCTATCCTAAATGGCGCAAATGACCTCAGCTGTCGGTCGCCTTCCCTGAATAACCAACCAACCATGAATGAGTGGTGAGTACTTTTATAAACATCGAAACATTGACCACTCGATGTTTTTAAGCCGATGTGGCATCCCTAGTCTGAATATGCCAATACGTAAAATAGGAGGCATGAGTGATAGCAGTTACAAATTATTTTCCTCTTGTATGAATCTTTTATAATTGTTCATTATTGCTTTACTCTATACAGAGATAATCCTTGGCCAATTTAAATTCTAGTTATATTCTTGGATATATTTGTAGCTCAGATAAAATACTCACTAACGTTTCAGCCATTAAATACGAAGTGTTTTCACGTCAGGAAAAAGAATAAAGAGAGATAGTAATCCAAGGTATCATTGCAAGAGTATCATAGAGTGAAATACAGGCGGGAGTACACCTTCAAGCATGGAGCAAATGATGTCTTTTAGCTAGGTTATATTAAGCGACGAGGTTATTTTCTGTGTGTAAATATCTACAGGCTCTGGTGGAGTCCAGCCTAAATTGATTTTAAGTGTTTATAGGTATGTTGTGACCTTTGCCTGCTTGAAACCAATCTATGATTTTGGAGCAGGATATTAAGAACATATATGTAGTTGCATGGCCATATTTGTTGTAATGAAGGTAAGAGGAAATTTTACTCCTTGTATTGAAAAAATAAGTTCTTTTCTTAAAAAATGAATTTCCTGAGCGGAATCACTCAAGGAGAGGCATTTTCCTATCACGCCCCTCTGGTGCATGGAACAACAAACGCATGGTGCTTTGAATTATTTTCGGTAAACAGTTACTGATCAATGCCTTCACGATTTCCTCTAAAATGGCGAGTGCGCCTTCCAACTAGACATGCGAGTCCATGACACTATCGCGTAACTAATGCAATTCGTTTGGAGTAATTGATATCGGAAAGTCTAATTTCGCAGCAGCGGTGCACTTAGGGTAATCGGGTTCCGCGCCCTGATTGGGTCGTTCCTTCGGGAATACGTTACTCGAGCCGGTGTGTGGAATTTCAACTCAGGGGTCCGGGATGCGCCGCGCCAAATAAATTGGAGCTCGCCCGAAGTGACCTGCATTTTAAGTACGTCTCGGGACCGGATGTAGTGACTGATCATCGTCGTCTCGATGAATCGGATCTCGTCGGGAGGCAAGAATTGCTGATTGCATTGGATTTGATCTGTTTTATGCTTGATTACTCATCACCTTCAAGGTCGTCGATCCTCTGTCTACTCAAATCGTGCCCGCATAGCAAAAATTATCTCTCAAATCAAGTTTAGAAACATGGTCTTGCGCACGAAGCCATTTTAATGAATAAATTATTTAGACCCCGGGTTGACCAAGATTCATAATCAATTGGTAGTGAGACAGCACATTTTATATCCATCCTTTTATTTCATGGATTTTGGAATTTATCCTATCACATAATAGCAACAGTGGTGGTTGAAATACAAGCTTTTGTGAAAGGATTTTCTGTTCCTCTTCTAAGTCTTTTGAAAATTCAGAAACTATATTTTTTCCAATAAAGGCGTAAATGTATGCAGATTATTTCCTTACTCTATAAATATCAATGGGATCTAATGCACCACTCATGCCATCTACTCTTTTGAAGCTTCCTCGATAAAATTATATCCTGGATCACCGTTAGTGTTCTAAATATGTCTGCAGGACCCTATCTGTTGCACTTTTCCTTCTAGCGATATATTGGCTGAAGTCATCGTTATGAACGTGGAAGCTTAATTTAATGAGCGTTGAAAAGATGTTATTTTTATGCCAGACTCATTGCAGTGTTGCAGATCGTAAGTTTTCCTACCTGCCTTTAAAATCCAAGTATTGAGAGAAAGCCTTTTCTATACATTTTAAAATGGATCGTTCAGGAGTGATTTTAGTATCGCTGATGACCTATACTTCACTTTAAATACCTAATAAACTAGAATTACTTTGGCTCAGTGATTTTATTTTCCTTTTTTATATTTTAGATCCTTATTTTCCTCACAGTTTCAAGTGTCTTTGCATGTGAGCTATGTCGTCCATATGGGCATCATTTAGGATTTTGCAGCTAAAAACAATGATATATCTTTGTAGCCCTGGGTAGATTCCCTCCTTACCTCTGTCCACTAATATTGGTAGCTCTGCGTAAAATGGTGTCCCTTTACTTAGCAATCCAATCCTTAGATCAGGTATCCATAGATGTCATATATCTTATATCGCACATTTGTCGTCCATACATCCTCTTGGCTATTGGGAGAACATCCACTAAGAAATTAAGTATTTAAAATTTTTACTAATATTACCTGAGGGAAGGCTCATTCAGAAACAAGGTGATGAGCCTGTTAGAGCGGGTAAGATTAAATAGACGAGGGGTATGGGATATGTATATTCATTACGTCTTAAGTAAGATATGATTCTCTTGAAGAATGAAACTCTTTTAGGCAGTGTATTTTTTTTCGCCACCAAATGCTCTCAGAAATAAATCATCCCAGTATCACTCCAAATAATTCGTGTCAGACATTCGGCGTTATGATGTTGCATTACTGTAATTCACGTGTTGATGCCCATTCCCACAAAGTATTCTTCTCACCAACCTATTTCATCCAGGAAGGGTTTTACCGCTGTGTACGAGATTACACCCCACGGAAATTATGAAGATTCTCGCTCTTAAAAGGTCTTCCGCGGAAGGAACACTGGAGGAAAACCTCTGTCTTGCGGTAAACGCATCTTATTCCACTCCTTTATTAAGATCAATGATTTAACACTACTTGTTTCGAGGAACTTTCTTCTGCAGCTCCTTTAAGGGGAGAATTCCCCTCTTTAAAAAAGCTCACATTCGTTTGCGATGCAAAAAAAAATAGACTTTTCTGAGTTTCTGAAATATTGCATTGGAATGATTTGATAGCTGTGGTTTAAGTATTGCCTGAATATTCTTGGCAATTGCTCCTTTTTAGCTCTCAACATTTTTATTGATTTGGTTTTTCATTCGTGTATAGAGAACTTTTTGGTTGAAATATATTTTTTTAATTTGGCTGATAGAATTAGACAGTTTTTAAACAAATATTATAATATTTCAAACGACGCACAATAGAAATTATATTAGAGCACGTTTCGTTGGAATTCACCTTCTAGAGAATCCTATACATGGGTATGTGTGCCTGCGTTTGCTTGTAGTTGTGGAAATTCAGTTTTTTACTGATACCTAACTAGTGGGATTGGTCAGTAATGGTTGAAGTTCATTATCGGTCTAAATTCAAATGTTGTGAGAATGCTAAATTCGAGACTAGGAAGGGCAAAGGTGGGATTTCGGTACATCAAGGGTGAAAATAACTCTAAAAAATACTAGCATAAGACATTCCTTGAGTGTGATCGTAGACAGGTCGTGAGAATTAACTAACTATCTCGTATAAAATACAAATATACATATCTTATCACTGTATAGTTTTTCGAAAACTAAAATTGTTTTCGAGTTTACGCAAAAATCTCGAAATGTAAAATCGAAAACTTTTTTACCATCAAAATAAATTGCATTGAATTTATGAATGCATTAGCAAATATGTAATCAATACGGTCTTCAATAAATATATTGTATTTTAGTGAACATAAACCGTTAAAAAAGTAAACATCTGCTCATAAATCCGTCATCGGTAATTATTTATATTTTCCCGGCATCAATAACTTTCATGAATAGGAGCAGTAGCATGGTAGGCCAAATGCTTATTTTTCATTTTCTCAAATATTTGACTATTCTACCAACGAAAAGACATTGTATCAGCTAAATTTCCAATGCCTGTGGGTTATGGAATATTGAGGGTGGCTCGTTTCCACAGAGATTATTATCTATTCTTAGGAAATTCAGCTTAAAAAATATGTTGGCATTAGACCGAGCCCACTTATTTTCAAAGTTTTAAGCCACTTATTTTTCCTTTCGTCTGTCATTATAGGGTGAATGGAGTAAGCTTTCTCTTCATACTCCCTGTGCATTACACCGTATGTTCCTACGTGATTGCTTTCAATGAAAACGGCTTCCGGAGTAGGCACTCATCGAATTTTTCTTTTTTCATTTCTTCACTAGCCCTTGACAAGTTGTTGCAGGCGTTATGTATATCCGGTGAGTTAATACCTTCAACTTTCATGTTTGAACCACGGAATTATTATGCAATTTCAATTCCTGGAGACACTTCCAAATTGACAAAAAATTTGTCCAGAATTTCACTGCTACATTTTGGATCTATATGCCGTATTGTACGATCAATGAAACTGAGCAGCATGTTACAAGATCACTGCCGCAAAACAAACTGAAAGGTGACGACGTGCGAGGACAAATTTGCGCAAATGCGTGAAAGCTTGTGCGCAAATTGGTACATATTTCATTCTGGCACATTCATCCACGCTATGTTCACGATTTCGTCCATCTAGGTAACCAAAGAAAGTGTCAACGAACCGCCACCGGGGTTCTGACAAATGAAATTGATTTCGATAATGAGATGGATGTTTTCTTTAGTATTTACGTAAATCTTTCGGTGGTGCATCAAGTGCAATAATCAAGAGCTGGCCGATTAATAATGTGGAAGCTTTCATTTCCCACGTGAGAGAAACACCCCAATATCATTACTTGGTCCACAAACATGCGCTTGGGCACATCTGTGAGAGATGTAGGCTACTATGGAACTAGAGGATCCGTTTCTAATAAAAATAATGTTAATTAAGGAAACTCAGTTAAAAAATGTGTTCTCCTTATTTACTTATATCATTCGCCTTATTTTTCAATTTTGATCCACGAAAAGCAAATTGATTGCCTAATTAAGATCAATATAAGAACTCCCTCTCCCCCTCCCAATTCTCCCGTCCTAACCCCTCTAAATCCTTGGCCGCCAACAAAGCCATCTCATCACCCGAAAGGAGCGGATTGCCTCAGATCAATATAATATCAATAGATCAGTCAATGAAAGATCAATATAGTATCAATAAGAGAACAGAATAGGCAGCATAGCAAAGGGATAGGTAGTGGAAATATTTTAGTGTATTCTGTAGTGCATGATGCATGTATTAACCCCTTAAATACTATAGATACTAACAATAAGTTGCATGAGACATTATAGTTGCTTGTTTGCATGTTAGTAGTGCATGCTTGGTGATCTTCACCCCCTGCCACACACCCTCGCGGTGGCTTGTAGATGTAGATGAATATTTGAAACATTGTTTAATTTTTCCGCTACTCTGCCCTTCCCTCAATGGCATCATTTTCATCCCTTAATGATTAGGTCAGAGTGTTGGGTTTTCTTAGTGAATCCAAGGACCCGTATAAATTTTATTTTGAACCGAGCCTCCATCCCGTAAAGTGAAGCTATTTGGTGAAGAAACATGCGCCGAGGACTCGCGAATATTGGATATCGACCATAACGGTAAATTCAGAAACTGTTCTCCCTTCTTTCTCCCCGTTTCCGAAAACTTCCAAGGATTTAAACTCATGTTTGTAATACTTAATCGGATTGAAAAATTGTATGCGGAACTCTTGTGCCCGATTTACGTGAGGCAATCCGCTCCTTTCGGGTGACGAGATGGATTTGTTGGCGGTCAAGGATTTAGAGGGGTTAGGACGGGAGAATTAGGAGGAGGAGAGGAAATATTTGGAGCAGAGTGGTCCTTGTCCCTCGAGAGAGGCTTTCACTTGTCCGGAAACAAATCCTTCTAAACTAATTTCCTTAGCCTTTCTCCAGGGGGCGTATCCCCAAAGAGAGACGGAGCGTAAGTGTAAATACTCCCACGCATCCGATCCACTCCAAACCTGTATTTCCCAACTTCTCCCGTCCTCCATACTTCCACTCACTTCATTACCGCACGGTCGGAAGGCCGCGGACGGATTTGGCAATCCTTCAAGTTTCCCGATTCCCTTTCTTCCTAAAGGTAGCTAATTTTATGCCTAGCTTTGCCAATTTTTATCCCTACAAACAGCCACTGGCCTCTACACCCGCGCTCCCCTTTAAAGTCTGTGGTAGTGGCTGACTGGCATCAAAACCCTGGGAGCGTGAATTGAAAACAAAAGGGCTGACGGGTGAATTGTACTGTACGCTTCCAAACAAGTGCTAAACTCAAAAATAAACTTTGCCGGGTGAACTGAAAGGCACCAGATTGTTTCTTTTGTTGATGGGGGAGACGGTCGAAAGCTGCAAATTAGAAATTTAATGCCATTATGGTAGCCTATGAGTAAACAGAATGAAATTTAATGAGGAATTGATGTGTGTGTAGGCGATAATAACTAGCTTTGACATTAATTCAATCAACAATAACTAGCAAATGACATTAATTTCCCATGCAGAGAGTTAGAGTCTGGAGTCGAAGTTGAAACCAGGCTGGAACAGAGGTTTTTCAGGTGAATACCAACCCTTACTTGAAGGGCGTGTGGAGGGCGCTTTGGTATCAGTATATGTAGGATTAAGTGAGACAATAAATCGTGGTTCACATGTCGCCTTACGTTACGAGTAGACTAATGTTGAGCAGCCTTTCTCCACCGTACTTTCTCTCAAGAGATTCTTCTATTTTCTCAAATAGCCACTAACCCTTTATTGTTTAAACGACATTGAGTGAAGTTTTTCTTCCTCAGATAATTACTAACTTAGATCTACTTTATCTAATTGGGTCATCAACGCATCAACCGAGGAGACATTGACCGATGCAATTTGGGATCATATTCTTAACATGGGATTGGTTGGGATCAATTTACTAATATTATGTTATTTACCATCCAAATTATTTCTCATAACCATTAACGAGAATAATTTAACGTAAATCGGAATGCACGTACCAGTACGCATTGAAATTAACCGTAAATTCTTATGAATGTGGCGATAACTTTGCCACAATCAATTGCACAATGGTTAAAAGTAAATTTTATAAGTACGCTTAGAACTTCTATATTGATGTAACCTGGAAGCCTGCCCATAGAAGATTTTTTGACAGTAAATAAGTGGTGTGGGTGAGGAGTACCAATTATTAGCACACTAATAATTAAGTAGAAGAATTTCTCAGAAAAAATACAAAGAATATACATTCTTTGCATTTACATTTACAGCATTCCTTCACTTTTTGAGGTATATTCGCACTCCGGTGTAATATCCAGAGTAAATTTCATAAATGTTGCAAAGGACGTGTAATGTAACATAGCATATAACTACTTTTGGTATGGAATTTCATGCACTGCATTGTAATGAAATATGTAACGATCATGGTTCCTAAATCTAGGGACTGTGATAACGATTAATCACTGATGAATTACTACAGTCGATGAGTACAGGTGTCCGCGCTCATTTTTTTGAATGTGATTAATTTTGAGTTCATTCCACCGTTTACTTTCAATCTGTTCTGTATTTTTTTTAATTTTTATAAACATTCAACTGCTCATCATGCCTAAACAGGAGTAGAAATTTAATGGTTCATGTAATCCATATGTATTACTTTAATGTTTTTAACATGCGTAGTCTATCATGTATCGCATTTTTATGGAGTCAGTAAATATTTTTGTCCTAAGGGCGTTTCCACCCTTGATAAGGCAACGCACTCTGCCCTTGGGAAGTAGTAACCACTAGTTCTCTGTACTCTTGTCTTTCATGAAATGAAGGACGTAGAAGCGAGTTTCAATGCCAAGACAGCCACCGGTATAGTAAATGGATTCAAAATGCATCGTTCCTTGGCATTTTCACAGGATAAAGGTGGTATTTCTGTGGTCAAGACCGGTTGCGCGTTATTAACTTTGGACCATGGACCTACAGATATTTCCAATGGTCGAGGAAGATATTATCCCATATATATGCACGTTCATCTGAAGACAGTTCAGCAGATGCTAGAACTTAAACCGTAGATTACAGAAAACATTTTCTTTTCTTCTACGTAGTACATAGTACACATAAAACAACGCAAGGTTGTGTTGCAGCGAGTTGCTTAACTTCAGGCATTTATTATGGACAGTATAGATCATATTGCTAGTGGCTATACTAACGATATTTCTGGTAAAAACCTATTTGCCAATAGAACACGATGTCATCACGTGCAATACAGCCTCATAAATCAATTTACCACATAGTAGAGAAAATCTCACGCCAATGTTATGTAAATATGTTTGAAAATTTTTCACTTTTAATGTGATAATAATCCGCTAATTTTCTTTGTGAAAATTTCTTAACAGTTATTAAATAGCAGGTGAAATTATTTTTATATACCTAGCTAGCAATACCTTTACCAAAGATATTTTGGAAACTTTAATTTCAAGCAAAATCTATGCAAGTGACGGTCATTGGAGTGAAAAAGGGAAATTACGAAAGAGAATGATAAAAAGTGGAAGAACACTCCCTTTCCAATGCTCTTAAGACATAAATAAAATTGCCGTAATTTTATTCGCGCCCTTTTTTTCCAATCCTTGGCTTGAGTAAGTGTATTTGGAGATAAATTCTTTCCTTTACATCCTCTTAGCCTTCTTTCCTTTCAATCTCCCCCCAACGATACTTCGAAGAACTATCGGTTTCCATGGAAACCGAAATCCTCCGTTTCGCCTGCTATCAAGTGAGTCGGAATCCCAGAAAACCAAAGCGGATGGATGTGGAATGGCTCATCCCCCACTTCATATATATATATATATATCCATTGCTCCCCCTGCAGCTATGAAAGTGGAGAGACTTTTAGAACTAAAGTGCGGGATAAGTGAGTGGAAGGTGGTGATATATTGAGTGTTATTTTCGTGCTGACAGCCATTTTTTTCTTTTCCTTTTTTCGCCAGAGTAGGAATATTTGTTTACGCCCACTCATCGTTTCTCTTCCCACGTTTTCTTCACCCATCCTCTCTCTCTCTCTCTCGCTGTCCTCAAACACGTATGTATAATGTGCAGTGGCCTTTCAAGCCAGGTGACGAAAATCTGATTATGTTCATCGGATAGCCTTTCAAAAGCACACATGGTTGCTTCTTGGTAGCTTCAAACCTTTCATTCCACTCGTGCTCGCTGTTGTAATTATAACGATTGGCGTCGTATCAATGATTCACCTCATTTGATTAAATTCTCTTGCTTCAATGCTGGCAATTATGTCTGCTGAAATCTCCAACTGTTTGGCTCCATGAAAGGAACCTTAGCCATATACGTTTTTCTTTAATTCGTAGTTATGACGTAAAAGAGTTGCATTGTGGCGTTCCATCAAACTGTCACAGAAGTGGTCTCTTCTATGTAAATTTACCTAAAGAACATAAACGGTGTAACATACGGGACGGCGATGAACTCTACCATCAAGAAACCAAGCTGTTAAGGTGAAGGTGACCAGTGAAGTCACTCTTTATAAATATAATGCATTCCAAATGCCTTATTTCTCTAATTTTTCTTAGTGCCTCTCTTTCTAGTAGAGTGTCAATTTTAAGAAATTTAGCAAACGAATTCAAGTGCAAAAGTCTTGAGGTCCTCTTTTCTCTAGTATATCCATAATACTGGAAATTATGGCGTACATGTTGGTCGTATGAATCTTCAGATGCTTTGCACTATATATAGTTTTTCTGTAGTTAAATGGAGGATAGTATGTTATTTTTTCAGCGTAAAAAGCATTATAAATCCGTAATTTGAAGGAAATAAAACATGATAATGGTGATAACAATTATTTTTTTATCCATTACTTTTTCTTTCACTTGTCAATGAGATGCGTTAATTTAGGTAGAAGAAGGTTTGGTTCCCTCTTTCGTGGAGAAGATATGTAGTACCCTTCCTCTTTTCAATAATACATTCCTTCTGTATAATTAGCCTATGTTAATACCGGTTTGGGACAGGAAAAAAATGAGAATCTCGGTATCCACTACTGCTGGTTTCTCTTTGTACAGTCTTTGTCATTGCGTTTTACTCGATTTTCAATGCACAGTGTTGTTATTGCTAGATTATTTAGGGTGTATTTACGTCAAAATAAGACGAAAATACGAATATATCAGGAAAGGTGTTAGAAAAAATAATATGAGATATGAGTGCATGGCTTTATATATTTGGATAACGTTATGGGCCATAAAATAATGAAAATAAATACTTGTAGGGCAGTTGTTCAGGTCTATGACATATTATTCGTAATGGTTATACTGTAGTAGAGCTCTTACTAGGTACCTTAAGGGATGACATAAAAAAAGCATCCTGCAAGTCTTACTTGGGCTGTGGTGTTTAACTTTCTCGATAATGCATTTCAAAGAAGCAGAATGAGGGTAAGTCGGAGGCTTTTAAGATGTATCTTTAAGAGAAAAAGATGGACTATATAAGTTAGACGGGAAAAATATATAAGTAGTGTTCTTGGAAGTGTAAAGGAAGAGATAAACCTCAATTAATTTTCAGAAAGCAGAGAATGAAAAAGTTATTGAGCAGAGGTGGAAAATGGTAACTACGGAAGTAATTTGAATAGTTCAATATTTATTAATTCTGCTCCACCTGTTACTTATGATGAAGCTCAAAGAACTAAATTTCGCTTTTAAAAATAAGTAAATGTAAGTGACAAAAAAGGAATATAGTAACAATACATAAGTACTATATGGTCATTAAGTGAAAGAGAAGAGTGAAAGGGAAGAATAGAAAAGGAAGACCTCGCATGAGATTAATGGAATAAGTTGTATAGGGTTTTAAAGAATTTCAATGTGAATGTGAAGATCTTATCCGACAAGTGAATTGAGTGGAGAGCAAACCAATCTTAGAATTATTGACTGTGGTGATGTCGATACATTTCCCAGGAGAAGTGTGGCCTAAATTTGAACATGTCATAGGTGATTTTTAGAAAAAGTCTCTAGGCATTTCACTATCGATAATGCTATGGTATCAATGGTGGAGAAGATCAGTGTGGTTGTTAGCATTTTATGGGTGGAGGTTGAGAGATGTTTTTGAAGCTTAAGTTGATGAAGGGTTATATTTACATTATCACTGATTTCAATAAACTGTTGGTTTCGAGACACAGAGCTAGTGAGAATAAGCCCAAAGTTTCGAATGGAGTTGCTGTTCGGTATTTGATGAATTACGGTGGAGAACTTGAAGTGATGCGTCATGGGAGGGGAAGTAGTGGAAAAAGGTTGATTTTTAATTTACGTGAGGATAAGTGGTTTTTTAACAATGCTTTTGCATTCTTGCTGCTGGCAAAATTTCTATCGGGAAAACCATCCACCCTGAACAGGATATGAAATTAATCACCTTCAAGTTGGTTGGTTGGTTATTCAGGGGAGGCGACCGACAGCTGAGGTCATTTGCGCCATTTAGGATAGGTGGGATATTGGGTAATGGTAGAAGGGTTCAGGAAAGGGAGGAAGGGTGGAGAGAAACCCGGTGTCGGCATTAACGAAAGGCGCACGGCTTTACGTCCTATCTGGCGGACGAAGTACTGAACTTGAAATGCCATCCACTAGGCATTCATGTGGGGACCGGTTTTCCACTGAAAAAATCCCCCACTGCCGTGAATCGAACCCGGGCCCTCGGGTTCGATGGGAGGCCAGTACTCTAGCCACCACACGATCCCGATCACCTTCACATCCGGCCAAGTAATTTAGCCAGTTGATATATCAAGGCATACTTTTTCATGGTGAAATTCTGGAGGATTTTAAGATGCAAGATGTTGTGACTGACTGCCATGCATACCGTGTGGCAAAAAAAGCCGTAATTGTGCGAATTTCGTCACCGCCAACATTGTACAAAAAGGCACGCTGGACAGATTCAAGGATTGCAAGCGCCGGGGAAAAACACTAGCTGCTATATGAAATTGCTACGTAAAAAATCACAGGATAAAACCTTTTCAAAGCCTTTATACAACCAAGGGCAAAAAGGAAGCTCAACTGTCTGAAGTACCTGCGATCAGGGAGATCCATATTCGGTCACGGAATTTATTCTCTGTGGAAATATTGCTGCTGTGCATATCTTCGTTTAAGTCTCATAAGGTTTTTTGCTTTTAGTTCGCAACCCTTGAAGTTTTGGGAAATGTGAAAAGAAAAGATTCAAAACTTTAGAGAAGTGGTTAGAGATAAGAAAAATTGCTTCGGGCGTAAAGAAGGGCGAATGAATAAGTACGGAGAATGAATGGGGAGAAAGGAAGTTGTTATAGGAAATTGATAGGGGGTATAATAGGTTATTAAATAGCTTATTAGGGGAAATGGAATACTGACTGGCCGTACTAAGGTAGAGTGCTAGTTACGCTAGGAAGGGGAGGGAAAGGAAATGTTATTTTGGCTTGTGCAAAGAAAGTTAGGAAACACTGATCTGAAAAATACAATCGAGCAATAATGAAGGCTTGCATTAAAAAATGGACCTAACCACGAGAAAACTATTGATAAAATATATTCAAACATGTATAAGTAGGTGCATTAATTCTTTAACGGCAAGTAACAAAAATGAGCATTTAAGTGATTTTGTGGTGAATATAACTTTCCGATTGATTTATAATTTGATTGATAATATTTTTATTGAAGTTCCTAAATCTTAAATCAATTTTTTTAACCACATTGCCAAGAATATTTTGTATACATTACTTACGGCGGCATTCGTTTATTAAAAAATTCATGAAAAATAAAAAATATCATATGTGCAGCCGGAAGCAGACAGATGAAAGAAAGATTTTTTGCCACCTGAGAAAAGATGCGGATTTTGTTTCACACGCTACTCACAGTCGCGAGTGATGCTCGCGAGCGCTGACGCCTTCCTCTCTTATCGCTTTGAAGGGGTGTCATTCTCAGACACTCGGCACAAACTCGAGATCTCTTTTTACTCATTTGATCGTCCGCTTGACGGCGGCACCATCGCCCGAAGCGTCACAAGCGGGAAAGGTTTTCGTCTCCCTGCCGTGAATTCTCAAGCTCTCTCCAAAGGCCGGAGTGTTTCTGATTACCGTTTTCACTTGAATTGTATGTTTTCCTGCGCTTTCAACATCCTTCTCGAGCAGAAGTTTCTCGTATACAAATTTGCCACTACTTATTCAAATAATGGAAATGAAATTTAAACCCTATATGGGGGAAATCAGGTTTGTGTAATGGCTTGAGCATAATGCTCATAGCCCAAAGTCCCGGTGTCCAATCTTGAAAGTTTTTTTTTCGCTTTACAAAATTTTAGTGGTGTATGAATCACTATTGGCGTTTGGGGAATTTAAAGGACAGTGCTACGTCCGTCGGATGAATATAAAATGGTCAATCTTGGGGGCTCTGGTTAAGGGTACACTATCCGACGCCAGTTTTTTCCAATAAGCATACTTGAAGGCATATTTTGCAAAGTCCACTTAAAAATGGCGTAATTCATGGAAATCTACCGCGCAATTAGACTTATGCACAAGTAAAAAAACTGCAAGAGTTCTTTTCTCGTGATATATGTATATGATTGGAATATGAATGATTGCATTATTGAAAGGCATGTAAATTTCTGATTGGCCTGCATGTTAAAGTTTGTTTCCCCGACTAACGTTAATAAAGCAGGATAAATGAGGCCCCAGTAATGTTCAATCCAGTCAGTTTAATCCAGAGATAAGCGAAAAAATGATTGGCAATAAATAATAGTCAGGTAAGTGTTCCTACAATGATGTCGTGATTTCATTTGCGAGAAAGCACTTAAATGTTCCGTTAGTTGCGCAGTTTATTGCGCAAAATTATTCAATGTGTAGTTTTTACTATACTAGTCTCTCCTATTTTACGTATTATATTCAAAAAACAAACGGCTACATAGTTTCGTTCATATTTTTTTAAAATTTACATTGTTCTCGAATATATTGTATCCATTTCACAATGGCATGCTATTATTTGATACATGCTGTGCATTTATTTGATGTTTTTGCACGAAAAAAATTTGAATAGGTGCTGCTTAATAAAGAATTATTATTAAATCCGTTATAACCTAAAACTGCTGATATATGGATTATTAAACACGTGATGATTGCAATGGTATATGGTAACTGCCGCCAAAAATGGTTAGGCATGCGATGGTAAAATGCCCTCTCGAAAAATCGGATCCAGGTTGTTGAGATGCTTTTTCGTCACATGCTAATTTTAGGGCTATGTATGAGAGCATTAATCGGTTATATTTGCCCCTTTCTGGACAATGATTCAACCTAGTGGTCTCATAAGCATTGCTTATTTTGTTGCTCAAATTCATTTCTTAACCCAAGAGTTCTGAGCGGAGCTACGGCATTTGTAGAGAAGCAAGATTTCTTACTTTGAGCACCGGATCGTATCGTGGCATTTCGGTGGTCACGGCTGCTTGATGCAGGACACTGCAATAGGCTCCCACATAAAGAGTTTCAGGGGTGGATATAACGTTTCCAGGGAATATTTCACAAAGGGTTATCTTTCAACTCAGTCGGAGTTTATACTTCTGAACCTAAAAAAAACATGCATCTCCGAAAGGCAGTAAGTGTCATTACCTAGCCTCAAAACATCTTTTGTGAGTCAAATTGCTTGGGAGGGAATAAGAGATCTTTGCTAGCAAAATCTTTATTCTTTATCTTTTCAACGTCGGCATCTTTTTGTCGTGGCATTTCCGAGAGCAAGTGAGTGCCAACAGATTGAATACAAGAATTTTATATTCCCGTTTAATGGAATAAGACAATGAAACTAATAAATCCGTGAAGAATCATGAATTTCACTCACTGATCGATCATGAAAATTACATGCTAACCAGAAAATCAGCGTTGTAATATACCTCGTGTTCCTTTTTTCAAAAGTTTAAGGATTTAAAAATGAGGAATTGAAACTTTGCGACGATATTTTCTTCTTAAACCAAAATTTTCTCATCATTAATAGCTAGCAGTTGGATTTCATATTAGACGTTAATGTGCCAGTTATCACCTTCAATGAATCCAAAAGTTGACCGGGCTTCTTTTTTTGTCGTCCAATCGTATCAACAGATTTAAATCATATCCATGCTTATTTCATGCGTCTCACCCCTGTCCTTAAAATCAATTCCTTTTGTGTTCACCTCTAACCTTAGGTCTTTATTACATTTTCGTATCTCAAAATATATTACGTACATTTATTATGTAGATGTAGGAGTAGTTGCACATGGCTATTACATCTTACAAGTTTCAATGAAGTATTGGAGTTGTTGTTGCTAGTTTCATGCAATAACTGCAAATAGGTTGACTTTTCATACCCTGCCACACAACCTCGAGGTGACTAGCAAGGAATTACGTAGATGTGGATGAGCTTTTTTTCTTTTCATTATTGATAATTTTTAATTTAAAATGAGCATATAAAATTATGCTCAATATTTCTCGTTTTTCTCTCGTTCTCTTTAAGCTTCGCCGCATTTAAACCCTCTTAGCCTTTTATTTATGAACTTCTTTGAATAATGAGAAAATGGTTTTACGAAAATGAATTCCCTTGGTGCTTACTTTTGGCCTCTCCCTGCTACAATTTCAATGAATGTTCTCCCTCTCAATGCGAATAATCATGGGAATTCTCCCCATCATACGAGAGTGTAGCAGGTAAAATAAGCCGATGATCAGAGAACATTTTCCGTCGATTGAATAAAACATTCCAGTCTCCTGTTGAGTGGAAGATTTAAACGGAGGGCGCAGTTGAAAGGTCATTTTATTTAACCAAGTTGAATAAATCCATCTTCATTGAGGTTAAAGGCTGTTTGTGTTGGAATTTATACCGATGTGGCCCATTCATCTTAAAGAAGAATGGGAAGTCGGCAATGAAATAGAAGGATTGGAATGAAGGAAGTAACAACGAAGTGAAAGTCTGTTTTCGGAAAGAACTCATTTACGCCCTTATGCCTCTGTGCAGCAAGCAAAGGTTTATAACGTCTTGTCAAGAGGAGCGCTGTTTTACATTCGTTTGAATAACGTTAAATTTACTCTCTCAAAGGCAACCAAAATTTAGTAGCCTCTGGGCTTACTAAGATGTTCAGGACTGTATAAGGCTAAGTTTAATTCTCTAGGATCCATTTTTCCACGTTGAGGGTAATATTATATTTTATTTTTATGATTTTCAAAACTTCCGAAACTGTTGATGACTGCTAGTGAGAGCAAGATAATCCGATAACCATCAATTTCTATAATAAACCTTCTATCTAAAGTTAGGGCTATATTTATTGAATGCTTAACAAATTTCCAATTCGTCTGTTTACAAATCATCATCAATAAGCATTGCATGAGAACTGACAAAAATTACTTTGGGTAATAAAAATAATATGGAAAAGATAATCATCTGGTACTTTACTCTTTGTTTTTGTAATGCCGATATTTTGAATATCGTTACTATTCCTAGGAATTTAGTGCATTCTTTAAAACTAAGAAAACATTTCATAGAGGAAAAACAATTTCTCACGGATGCATGTGGTGGAATTCATCCCAATGTCTTAGAGGCCCCACAAAGGATGTTGCCAACTCGAGGTTTGAGGCTCCTAACTAATTAGATGAGACATTAGGCCTAGTGAGTATAAAAAATAAAGTCTACGGCAGCAGTGGGCCATTTCTCTCATAAAAATATATATAACCATGGATTTTATAACCAATAGCAGGAGGTTTTGATTTACTGGATCAAAGTGCTGAAAGTTGTAGTGCATTTAATAATCAAAACTATTGAACATATTTAACATTATCATTCGTAACAAGACCAGCATTCGGATGAGAATGTTCTGCATCCGCGAAATTTTTAAACAGTTTTTTTATATTTATTTTATATTTAATATTTATTACGTTTAAACTGGAAATATATTCTAATTTAGTATCCGAAAGTTATTTTGGGACCATTACGTTGACATTTTTGTGATTTTCAAAGAGGCTTAGAATATGCTGCCATTAAGGCTATGATCGATATTTCCGCATTTATATCCCATTTTGTGCACCTTCAATGTCATTGTTATGGTTTTAAAAATCGTATCCTATTTTAGCACGGCCATCCCACGCAAGTTACCTTATCATATTTGATATTTGAGGCGCTCGGGGCTAGATTTAGGTGTTGTGTCTTGGTGCAGTACATAACAACAAGGTGTGTGCTGTCATCTCTTGGTTTCTTTAAATAATACTCCACCAGTGGCTTCCCATCGTCTAGCAGATAAGAAAGGCGTACAGATCTCAATATTTTTCAGTGTGTGGTTTACTATTATCTAGCCCCGAGCGCCTCATTTGAACATGAGACTTCAATTTTACGGGATTTAACTCTGAGAGTGATTTTATGGGTGAAAATTTAGTAGAAAAAATTGTATCTACCTACATCTACTGAATGCCCTGTAACCCATCTCTCGGATGTTTGGCTAGGGGAGAGTTATTGCCATACATACACTTCTGAATTGCTCTATAGATCACTATTACTACAAATGTAATGAGATATTAGTGTAAATAACTAGTGCGATACACACTACACATTATACTGATCATCTAAAAATGCAAAGAAATATGTGAGAATGCTACGAATGTGTATTATACATATTAGTATATCATCCTTACATGTTTAAGTTCTCAAAAATTCACCATTTTAATCTTAACACTGTTTTCTTGGCTTTCATTAATCGGTGTTAATATAATGTGTATAATTGATACGAAGGAAGGGTAGAGTGAAACCCGGTGTTGAAATTAGTCTGCTCTTAGCGAAAGGCGCTAAGGGCACCACAGCTAAACGGATTGATACAGTATTTAATTGTATGTACCTTCCGCCCGGAACCTAAGTAGAGTCCGTTATTCTACTGAGTAATATCCACCACTTCTGAGAATGGAACCTTGGATCTTGGAATGGGATAATTCTAATCACTACACCAGCCCTACCTTTGGCTGTTGTGGCTACCATCCCGACCTTTGGCTTTCCCCATCCGTGGCTCTAATCGGGCTGTTCACGTCCCTTGCGGCATCATCCAGTCTCCTCACCTTTGTCTCCCCTCCCATGACTCACCGTGGATGGTGTCCGGAGGCACCGAAGCACCCGAAGTGACCAGTCACCGAGGGGAGTGCTCGGGCACGATGGGTCTCGTCGTTCTGTTGTTGCGGCTGGAAATCAATGCCAGCAGCCGGCCGGGTGCATGTGACGCGACATTTTGTGGGCGGACAGGATCATGTCATGGGGAACTCTCCACTCCAGTAAAAACGCCCCATGCCTGCTTGGATCTCTGCTTTCTGAGCTACTCACGAGCAGTGCTTTGTGCAAAACGTTTTCAAATTTAAATTTCCATTTTGATTTAAAGTCTATTTTAAAAAAAAATCTCTACTCAGGGCTATTTCATTAGAACTACATCAACATATCAACCTAATAAAAGCATCTCACATGAAATAGCTGCTATACAGATTGCAGATCTGCAGGGAACGAGCATTGTATTTACATATTCCTCCACTCTTTCAAGTGATCTTGTTATAGCATCTACGCGTCTCTTGGATGAAGATAACAAAAGAAAATACTGGAATTCAACAAATAAATTTTTATTGTGCGACCCGCGTTTCGCCTCAGTGCAGTATCATCACAGGGCTGCATCATCAACACCTGATGATGCTGCTCTGCGGCAAAAACCGTCGTACAATTAAAATGTATGCGTGGAATAGCAGATTTTCTTTTCTAATATACATGATGGATAAATTCCACAGAGTTACGCCAGGAACTGTGGCGTCTGTTGGAGATAAAGAAAAGTAATTACATTCCTTTAGAACCCTAATAAATGTACATCTACACATTACCCTGCTATCCAACGCAATTGTAATTGGCAGGTGATTGCTTAGCACCTCTTCCTTACCGTTCAGTAAACTTTTCTAATCTTTATTATTACATGATGATCAGTTCCAAAATTATTCTTACGATGCTCATAAATCTAGATTTCCATCGCCTTAATCATATAAATATTATGTTTTACATCCTTCTTAACGTCCTTCATATATCTAATGGGAGATATTCCTTGCTATTTTCCGATTTACATTTCCTTGCACAGTAGGATCTCCATTGTATCATGGAGCCTCAAGATGGTCGATCATGACCGTCAGAATTTTCAAATGATCTCCTTTTTCTTAGAACTTCTCCGTTAGTCTCTCGGCATGTCCATTTTTTCTTCATCATTCTACTGTGATAACACATTCGAATGGTTTCATTCTTTTTCGTGGCTGTTTTCGTCCATAACTCTCTGCAAAAAAGGAAGAATATACTCTAGATATAGGTATATTCGAATGAAGTTTTTCCTTTAACCCAAGTCAGTGTTTCCCACAGTAATTCTTTATTATCAATATCAATTAGAATATTCTAATTTCCTCAGTATTAAGATCCAGACTCCCCTTGATTCATTATTTATTCATCCTCCTTCGGCCTTTGTAACATACTTTATCATGTCTTCGGGGGAGGAAAGACATTTATGCTTGGTTCCCTTTTTTCCATTTATATCTTTACAACAAATAGGCCGTTTATTTATTTAGTTCTTAATATTCCTTCGGAAAGCAGGTCATATATAATTTATAATAAAAAATCCAGCTTTTTATTTTATTGCTACACTTAATGGTGCTGGCTCTAAATTAATCCCAAACCCAATGAGTTTCCCATAGGGATCGGGTTGGCGTTTTAGTAAGCGGGCCTTTAATTCCAAAGCTCGGGTTCAAACATGGAATTCAAGGTAACACCCGTTCCTGCAAAAGTGCTCTGTGGAGAGCATCCCAAGCTCATTACTTTTTCCGTCATGACCGGCGAATGGTGACCACTTGGTACTTTTCCTCTCCACCCTTCCTTATTTCCCTGAAAAATACCTACCACTTCTCAATCGTCCACCTATCTTAAATGTCTCATATGATCGCTGCCGTCAGATGCGCCCCCTCTGAAAAACTATTGTTATAATTCACCAGGGATTTTGTTCCTTCGTCTCTGTCAAAATGCCATCCCATCCCTTGTGTCTCCTAACCGCACCCATCGTCTTTGAAAGCATCTGGAGCCTTGAAACATTCGTTTCTTGGTTCTCTCCTCACTTGGGTCTGCATCTGTTCTATCCGCGTTTTCTTCCTCAGTATATCGAACGTAAAATTGCCTATAGGGTGTTTTTTGGCTGTCTCTCGGATGCTGCCGTTACTCATGATTTTGCAGCACTACTTAAATATTTGTTCCTTTCACTCGTAATAAATTCTATCCTTTTTGGTCTCATAGAGTGAAGTAATGTCCTTTTCTTCCATATATTTTTCGAGAAGGTAAAGTGAACGTCTTTTGACTTAGGAGTCCAAAATAATTTATTCTGGTAAAAATTATTATTTACTTTACTTTCTGTCTCCGTAGTACTAGTACTTTTTGTCTCCGAGATATCCTTATTATGTCATATCCTCTGGCTCCTTCATTTTAGAAGTAAAATGTTCCTTGAACACATCTGGCGAGTGTGCAATGAGAAAAAATGAACTATTAAAATTCAAGGGATCCGTTTTATCAAGAAACGATCGTTAAACGTATTAAGCATTTATTTATTCCTTATGGGCCTGACATGACTGCGCTGCGAATAAATGCAAATGCACTTTCGTGGTTGAATCTTCAATGAGCATACACCTGTTGTAAAGTAATCAGAGTCGCCATTTTCAGTGTTTTGTACAAGCTAGACCTCAGGCTAATTTCAATGTAAATGATAGTGTATGCAATAAGTATTTAAGAATCAAAACAATTGATTTTCATTTATGATTTTGAAGAAAAGATAATGTGGTGACGCCAAAACCGAATCGTGCGAAATACGTATGTCTAAAAACGTTAGAAAAGTGTTTTAATTTAAATGTTTCCTAATACTATATTTTATCAAATTGAAGGATCGCGAACTAGCCGCGAGGACCTTAACGGCGTTACCCGCTGAAATTGCACAATAGCAGAAATTCCACAGAGAAAAAATCATTCGCCTTGACCGGGATTCGAATCCGGATCCCCTGATTTCCGGCCAGGTGCTTTACCAGTTAAGCTACCGAGGCGTCATTTTTCCCTGTGGAATATTAGAGGCCTTAAAGGAGCTAGATGTTCTCGAACTGCTAGGCATATTATGCCACAAAGCAGTCGAAGTCGTGCGCATAGCGCCACCGTCCAAGAGGTTAAGGCCGAACTTTAAACACTAAGGTGCTTACTGTATAACAAATTGAAGGATCGCGAACTAGCCGCGAGGGCCTTAACGGCGTTACCCGCTGAAATTGCACAATAGCAGAAATATTTTATATTTTTTATTTTGATTAACCATACATAAAACGGGATGCTATCTATAAAACTTACATTGTACCTGAATTAATTTTTTATGTGCCCTTGATAGCATACTGCCCAAATGTACTCTCGTGTTATCACTCAACACAACCATTCATTAGCTTTTATTCATAGTAATACGCTTATTTATCATGGTAAAATTAAGAATACGTTTCAATTCACCTAATTAATGGTTCAGTATTAATTATTAATTAGCCTATTAGAACTTATTTAATGTTTGGTTTATAAAAGATCGGTTTTTATGTGACTCCATTTGCGTACTCAAATCTGGCTGTACCTAGGATGCTGGGAGCGTTGGCACTTCAGTCTAAAGTTAAGATGTTGAATAATTTATAGCTTTTGGAATTCAAGTGGGCCTTGAAATTTAATACGTCATATATAAGTAAAAATTAGGCTCCATGCCTATTTCCTATAGATGCATGGTGAACGTTTCATGACACGTTCAATTATCGTAGGTTTCCGGAATTATTAATTCTTATATAATCAATGTTTTGTGAGCTTACTTTGTGGAAGTTCGTGCTCGAAAGTAAAATGGTGTGAAAGAGGCGGTGTGGAATATCAAGGTTTATTAATTCTTATTAAATATTTACATTATTCCTCCTATTGATTCACTTCTATTAATGGACATCAGCAATGATGAGTAAATTTGCAAGTTGAAGTTGGTTTTCAATTTTCGTAATAAATTCTAATTCTGCTGTGCCACCCTAATCAATCAAGGACGTTACATTCCTTTTTTTCCTACTATTAGCCCTAGTATACCATCCCGGAACTTCTAGTTGTTGCATTTTAGGCACATGCGACAAAATTATTTTCAGCCTACGCTACCGTGCACTTACTAGCAACTTTATTCTTCCCGACTAAACTACGCACAGACCTAATAAGAGAGTCGTTATAAGCCGGATCGTTATAAGTAAACTTCTAAGAAGAATACCTTGCCGGCTGCCTTTTTACCTTCCCATTTTTCGTGCTTTTCTTCAGGAAGGCAAAGATAACGTCATTATTACCCAACATCAGACACCGCTTTTTGCATCGTCTCCCTTACCCTCATCAGTGGGGGTGTGTCTTCTAGCGTGCCCAACTGACGAATTGCTTTTTCTTCAAGTCACCCAATGTCCCGCACAATGAACCAAGCACGAACGGACAACGTAAGCCCAGCATATCCAGCCGTCACGGATTCCCGCATCTCAGGGAAACACGACAAAAAACCTTTTGAAATTCGAATTCAGCCAGTGGACTCCTGTTCTCATTTCATCGATCCGTCTTCCCCTCCCTTGATTTTTCCCTCCCTCCATGAATGGTGTTAGAACGCTTTATTTTTCTTCTTTTACCTGTTGGCCGTGTTGCCCAGATATTTGGAGGAAACTGTTGCTGCCGTTGCGAAACATTGGCTTGACAGGATTCCATTTGTATCATCAATTGCTTCTGCCGGGTCTTGAGGCCTAAGGGAGGGAAGAATTACTCCAATACCTCCCTTCCATGTGAAAATTGCACTCCATACACTGTCAGACGGTACGTCTACATGATCAAAATGTCAAACAAAGCACCGCAAGGGTGTATGGCAAGGGATCAGGAGTAATGATTACTAATCGTCAGTTACTGTCAATAATCAATATTTATTTAGCTGCTAATTTGATATAGAAGTGTTTATCAGATTTACTCATCCTTTTTAACTACAATAAAGCCACCTTGTGTCATGATCTTTTTAAAATACAAGTAAGTATTCAACAGCATTATTGCAATTTCCCATAATACGTCTGTGGACCTAGCATTTGATATTTTAAATGAAGTATTCTGATTCATTTATGAATCATCTTAAAATGCAATTCGGATTTCAAAGGTTTAGCATTTTAAAAATAGAAGTGTTCATACACAATGATGTAGCTTCTTAAAATGATAGTGTTCCACAGATGTAGTCCTTTTTAAAAAATACATGTTTTCAACAGCATTTTTACATCTACTTAGAATACAAATGTTCCAACGAACACTGATATTTAAAAAATAAATACTCAGCATTATTAATGTATTTCCTTAAAATTCAAGTGAGTCACGTGGGTTATGATCTTTTGAAAATGGAATTGAGAATCAGTCACGTATTTTCTTAAAATTAAGGTGAAATCCAGGAATTGTGAATTTTTAAATAACCAAGTATTCACGAGCTATAATACATCGTTTTAAAATAGGTTTGTGTCCCAGTAAGTGGTAATGGTTGTTTAGTTCGGAGTATTAAAGTAATCAGCATGATTCATGAACCCTCTTGCAATACTTGTGTTCCAATTGTGGTTGCGATATTTTTAAATAAATATATGCATCTTCTAAAAACACAAGTTCGCCCGCGGGGGTTTTGACTTTTTTATAAGAAAGTGAACATCAGCATAAATAGTTCTTCTATGATCACAAATGTACCCTCAAAAGTTGTATTGTTTTTTAAATAGAATTATGTAGGTGAATTAATATATCATTTGAAAATACAAGTCACCACAAATCACAAATTATCCCAGGGTACCCACAAATTATAACTTTCATTTAGAAGTATTCTGCATGATTTATGTTTTAACAAACAAGCGTGCCCTTGAGAACTGTAAACGTTTTAGCATAGAATTGTTTTTGATATAACATGTATCTTCTTCAAATACTATATGCGTGTCCCCGTAAATGTGATCTTCTTTTAAAATTAAAGTATTCAGCAGCATAAACACATCTTCATAAAATATAGTTGCTCCCCTTGAGGTCTCCGGAAAAGCGCAGTAACCACGAGCGTTTTTGCTCCTTCTTTTAATATAATGTTGCCTCCGTGTGTTATATTTTTTCAAAATAAAAGTATTCAGCTACATTTATGCTTCTTTTTAAAATGCAAGTGAGCCAAAAGCTGTTGTGGTTTAAAAAAAATAGTTCAGTATTTTAAGCAATTATGATTCTTCTTTTGCTATGTGTGCCCGAGGGGTTATGATCTTCTGAAGGGATCTAATTTTAAATTCTTTAATGAATGAAATTGGTAACGCTTTATCATTTACAACCGTCTCTGATTGGTGGCATCCAAGAATCAGCGATATCGTATCGAGAAAGCTATAATTGGTTGTAAATCATAATTTATTAAATTGATTTGATGTGCTACACTACTCGATTCTTCTATTGGATTACTTTTACGCAATGACTCTTTCTTTAATATCTTACATCACTGGCTCAAACCTCTCATGTGAATATTCACCTAGCATTATTTTTTATCCTTCTCTTATCAACTGTCTTTATCGAACTTTCACACCTATCAAATATGACCGATTAGGTCCTCAATGTTTTAACGTTTAACGTCTTGCGTATTTTTTTCTTCCAATATCCTCGAATTCTACGTTCGTTAATTGGCTACTCCATTTTAATTTCACCAGTGTTTTGTAGCTCAAGTTTTTAATGCTTCCAGCCTCGAAAATCTGTGCCTGTAGTATAAGAGCTTGTATCAATATGTAAGTTCTATTCGAGTGTTCCTTACATTCAAGTTAGCATTTCCAGCTGCAAAATACGGAATTCTATTTTTCATGAAAAAGAAAGTAAAACAATAATTTTTATTTATACAAATGCTTTGTGATGCTGCAAAACAAAAGTAATTTTAAATTTAACATGGTTGGTAGACATTTGATACCTGCTGCTGTCTCTGTCGTGATTCTCAAAACTATTTCGAACTTTTACTCTAAAAATCTAGGGCATATTTCTCGCCCTAAAATTTTGGTACTAATGATATTTCTGGAAGATGAACCACAAATCCATTTCTATTATATATTTTTCACGTAGAGAACCCTTCCTTTAGAAATATATTTCGCAATTCCGCGATTCACCAGTCCGCAACCACTACGTCATATTTGATCCCAGCGCAAAACGGTCTTTTTTATCTTGCTAACTTTACTGTTTTTTACCGAGCTCTCATCCCAAAAGAATTGCCTAGTTATCATCACAAATGGAAAAAAAGAAAATTTTCCTATCGTTTTGAAGTAAATGGAAACTCTGGACCGACTTAACAAAGAACTGAAATGTGACTGTGAGATTCTGGAATGACTGCGGAGCTTTGCAGACTCAAATTATATACGGAAGAGATTATGCACCCAATATTTTTGATAAATTTAAAAACTGCTTGAGTGGCGAGTTGGCTCTCAATGTATATTCCTAATCTATAAGCATCACATGGTATGTTGGTGATCATTCACACTCCCTGAAACTGGATCGCAGGGTAGGAACTATTTTGGCATAGACTGTCGACGAAACAAGTGTTCTCCTTAGCTCCAAACCGAAGCACCATCGACCATCTATCGTTCGAGCAATGTTAGGGATGCTATTATTTTTACAATCCAAATTGAGGCCTTCCAATAGGGTCGAAGACGTACGCGGCTTATTTCACTGCACTATACGGTAAATGCGTGTCTCAAGAGATTTTACGCCGCGGAACAGACGAGATAGATGGTGGGAAATGGAGCGAGGCAACCTCAACGTCCCTGATGTTTTCAGCTCGCGCCTCTGCCGCGGGATATGTGCAACACAATGGACTCGGTTGTCGCTGCTGCCGCGAGTAATACCAAACGGGGTGGGCCATCTCCAGAGCCCTTTGTTCCGTCAAAAGGCTCGTGGGCTCTGTGTACACTCTTTTCCGAATGCGCTTTAGGTATTGTTGCTGTTTCGCCCTGCTGCATGCGTTCCACCCCCAACCCCCCTTCAACCATTAAACACACCGCCACTAATAGTAATGGACGTAGGGAGAGCAGGGGTGTATGGAGGGGGCTGTGTTGATTGAAAAAGAAAAGAAAATTCCACCACTCGTCCAAGTGCGATGAATGCTCAACAATGGGCCGTGCTCTTCTCCATCGCTCACGGGAGACAGCCCATTTTCTTACTCACCCTCGCAACCGGAAGGGTAGTTGACGCCTCCCTTGGTTTGGACGATAAACTACCTCTCCTGAGCCTCCTTTGTTCTCACGACTCGAGATGATAGCATGAAGCAGCTCCCAAGTTCTGGGAAGGAAGCACTTTTTCCCCTGGAGAGAATGATGGACGCATATTTTCTTCTTATAATGGACCGTAATAGTGGCCATTAACTCGGATAATGTGCATTGATTTTTTAATGAAGTTGGATTTAATTAATTGTCGTTATTTTAGCTTCCTCTTTGGAATGAATTATCACTGTAGTCTCCAAAAGAGCATCTTTTCCCAGCATCATATTTTCTGAACTTTTCTTTTGTTCTGCAATTTTTAATTATGATGAGCATATTACTCACCTCCATTTAATGCAAAGTTGAGAGTTCCTTTTATTTTTCTACATCTTCCTCATGTTTGCATGGTTCTTCCTCCAATATGGTTCAATAACTCTTGCACTTTGAAAATCATAGGGATAGGTAGGGAAAATATTTTAGAATAGTCTCTAGTGCATGATGCATGTATTAAGTCCTTAAATACTATAGATACTAACAATATAGTTGCATGAGACCCTATAGTTGCTCGTTTCCATTTCAATAGTGCATGCTTGGTGATAGTCACCCCCTGCCACACACCCTCGGTGTGTGGCAGGGGGTGCAGGGTATCGTATAGATATAGAACTCTATTTCATCTCCCTTAATTGCACTCTCCCTTCACTTATGTTACCTTCAAATATTCCTTTTTCTTCCACTTTGTTCCACACTTCATCCTTCATGTTTCTTTCGGTTCATCGTATTTTTTTTCGTTCTTCTCCATATCTATATCTTAAAAACATCCATTTTATTCTCATAGTCACTCTTTAAAGCTCGGAGGTTGGACTACTAAGTGTTTTTTAGCGTTGTCTCTGTAGTGTTCAGTGGCGCAATCTAAGCCAAAGCGTACAGTTCGCCGTAACCTTCCTAATGATTTTCTTAACCTACTGAGATTAAATATTTGAAGCTTCGTGAAAAATATGTACCATTGGTGCACTATTTTCCCTTTTTCAAGGTGTGATTAAACATAACGCGGCCACACGAGTTATAAAGACCCGTGATCGGTTCCAAGTCTCGGATCAATACAACTCCGCGCTAAGCATCAATCTCAATTGTATTCATTTGTTCAGCATTAGAAGTAGAATACCTTTGGGTAGGAGCCTTCTTAGTATAAGTAATCTATTTCCTAAATTATGATGAGACGCCACTGGATTGTCTTTTCAAGGAAAAAAGGTATTAGTGCATACTATTGCATTTCGCAACTCTGCGAAACTTTTCACGATTCCATCTAGAGCTTTGCTTCCATAAACACACAAAATCCAACTAGTACTTTGGTTTCCCTGCTAGCTTCTGCTATTGTACTTTTCTTTTGAAATATTTGCTAGCGTACTTACTTTCAAATAGCAATCGTAGTGCTTGTGATTGAAAAGCTTAAGCAAGCAAGCATACAAGCCGTAATTAAAATTTCGCTTCAGTATAGTTCTTAAGGGCTATGCAGTCGATAATTTGTGATCAATATTTGTATTCCTCCAATTGCAATGGAAGCCTTGATAACCACATTTCATTTCGAAACGCCATTTGTCAAACTGTGATTTACCGCTTCTTCTCTGGCTGTCCTCCATAAACCACACGATCGACCATATATTCGCATCAAGATTCACCACTGTTGATTAATTAATCCTCCACTTCCGCTCACGCCATTTTCATGCAGTCATCATCTCTCCACCAGTCCACATGACCCGGGAGCCAATCTGTCTGCCACTGCCAAAGTGTAAACTATTATTTTAAACGATTAGCATTGCTCACGAGTTGCGCGAGAATTTTATTCTTGGTGATATGATGAAAGAATAACCTCCCAAATAATATTTCTCAGTGAATTTAGACGTAGATCTCCTCTGCCTATTATGGGAGAGTTTTGAAAGTCATTATTTTTATAGTACGACTTGCTGGTATAGTGCTGACAATGGGGAAGGGTTAAGTACGATAGCGTCTCTAAGCAATCAGAATAAAATTAATAATAAATGCTCTAGTAACAACCCACTGTAATTTCCGCCATCGATGATCTGCCAATTTTTCGTTCCTCATCCAGCGAATTTTATTTCTGCTTACGCACAGTGAAGCCCTGAGCAGGGATGAAAAGCAAAGAGGTGATGAGCTGAAATATGGAGTGCGGCTTTGTGTTGACGTGAACGTGAAAACTAATAAGAGGTGACGATTAAACATTGGAGGTTTTATAAATATCAGGGGGTAGGATTCAAAATGTACACTCGAAGGAAAGGGGGACGAGCGAAAAATGTTTACAAGGATAAGTGAAGAATGACTGCTGTTAACATAAGTGAGAAAGAAAAGTGTATGAAAGATACAAGAAGAAGGAATGGTTACTAATGGCGGTTATTGTAGGCAGAATAGAGGGCTATCGATTGAAAGGAGTGAAAATGTATTATGTAATCAAAATGTATTTTATAATATGGTTTGGTTAACAAGAGGTAGGAAACTGATTTAATTGCACAGAAAGGAAGCCATTACTAATTTAAATTGCGCAGGAAAGAAGCCATTACCTATTTTCTTATTTAAATCGCCAAGGAAAGAAGCCATTTGATTGAAATCAATGCAAATAAGAGCAGAAAATCTTCATAAAATATACTCTTGACAAGTGGAATACTGTCAATCAAGAAAATTGACTGATAAACATATATTCATGCAAGCAGTATAATAGCAGCAGTACATATAGGTTTTTGGTGCTTCAACTAGTAAGGTTACAAAGGTA
Organism: Platycnemis pennipes; assembly: GCA_933228895.1. Taxonomy (NCBI): domain Eukaryota; kingdom Metazoa; phylum Arthropoda; class Insecta; order Odonata; family Platycnemididae; genus Platycnemis; species Platycnemis pennipes. The sequence continues at coordinate 38,009,350 of OW121851.1, forward strand.
TCTAAAAACAAAATACATGATGTCATAGCAAATAATATGCATATCAGGAATATTTTTGTGTGGTTTTAATGTAATCTGCCAATTTTCAGCCATAAATGAATGATAATATCCCTGTATGATTGCCAAAGATACGGGAAGTAATAGGCGATGGAAATGGGGAAAACGGATTTTAGATTGAGATCACTGGCTTGAATTTTATTCATTATTTTTCGAGGCATCTTTAGTTTTACCCTTAGCCAATCCTACTTTTCGTTGACTTCGCGATATATGCTATCATGAAACATTCTCGACTTGAACTTGGGACACCGAAATTCTACGGTGCATCAACAATACGGTGCGTTCAAATAATATGCTAGGTGAAGCACATCCGCTCTGTTCCATTCTAGACTTCACTGTGACCCAGCAAAATAACATAAGCAACCGTGCTATGGGAAAAAAATCATTTGTATCTAATAAACGCGTCGTAAATGCAAAGTGAACTCTCATGCAGTCTACTCTCGCAAACAGTGACAATCATATCGCCCTCCCTATTTTTACATCCTACTCTGCTTTTGATAGAAAAATGATCACTCCCTTCCTCCTTTTGATAAAATATTTCCCTTTGGAAGAATCTGAATTCGTACGCATTGACAGAAATATGTCTTGTGCACCTCCGAATAGAATAATCTTCGAAACTCTAGGCTTTAGTCGTCCAATATGGGTGTTTTATGCTCGAAACCATGCCTTTGAAATTGTTAATAAATATGAATTTTACACATTGCATTAGTTTTATGAAATGTTTTCATTATGGCGTGGTATAACTTTAGCAGTTGTATCACGCTAAAATCTAAATTCTTAATTTAATATTTAGATTGAAAAAATATTGAAACGGAGACTCATTTTGGAATTGCCATTTATGGTGGCAGTGGAATACTGGAATACATTTCCAGTGGAATACTGTCTTATTTTCATTAAATATACACTTTAAGCTAAATATTGACATGAATTTAGTTGGTCTAGTTTAATAATGCATCATATATAAATGACGGCGTTAGATATGATTTACTTGGTATATTCTACCGTTGATACTTTAGAAAATAATTGCGTATTCAAATGAAAATCAAATTGTATGTATGAGTAAACTATGGCAGAATTTCCACAGAGAAGAAAATCTACCTTTAGGGGGATCGGAAATATCGGGATATCCCCGTCTTCCAGATGGGGATATACAGTGAATAAGGAAGCTTTGGTAGCTCAATTGGTAGAGCACCTGACCAGATGTCAGGGGGTTGTGGGTTAGAAGCTCAGTTAAGAGTTAGAGTATTTTTCTCTGTGAAAATTCCGCTATTGTGCATTTCAGCCGGTAATTTTGCTAAGATATACGCGGCTAGTTCGCAACCTTTGAATTTCCGAGTAACCAGTATTTCCTGTGTAATGCAACGAGTTTCAATACAGTACCAGGCCTCTCATGGTAATATTCCTTTAACGTATTCGTCCATTCCCACCCTGAATCTTCCATTTTATCTGAGCGTTGCCGGAAGGGATAACTTCCAATATGTTGCCAACGAGCTGGATTATGACACTTAATTTCCCCTTAAGGAGATGTCAAATATTCACCCAGAGTAAGGAAGTCTCCGAACAGTTGTTAAAAGTACCAATCTAACTAAATAGTAAACATTCAAATCTAATGTGTAAATGCCGAAGCTAATTAGTAATAATGTGACTATCATAACTTTCGTGTGGAGTGTCCGGAACTATGGATAAGACACACGGGCCTTTGTAATAGATGAGCTGTGATGAATAGAGGCTTTAGATACCTGTTGTTGGCGTAGGATACCAGAAATTAAATGGACGAATATATTATATTTTTTTAGAAAAGTCAACAAGTATATGGAAACATAAAAGTACTCAGAAGAACCGAGAAAGGTCAATCCTAGTGTGACAGAGAATAGCGAGGTGGTTGGGATTCACCCCCACATGATAGATTATGCCACATCTAAACTAAGGGAAATTAGGAGAAAAGAACGCCTAGAAGGTGTTCAGGTTGTGACGATAAAACCGTATAAAGAATGGATGAATGTTATGATATTCTGATGAAACAAACTCAAATGCCTACCGCTAAAGAGTATTTGGAATCAATAGAATACGGGAGGATGTTTCTTCTGGATGTTAAAGAACGTTGGTGGTGTAGCACTATGACATACGATAAAGTAATTCATTTCAAGCCAAATTAAATCGAGAAGAACTTAAGTCGTCTGGAATAAAATCATGTGACAGTATTGCGACAGTCATTTATTTAAAATGTCAGATAATCGATAATATCCATTTAGTGCCTTATGATTACGTTCGAGTCAAAATAATTCAGTATGCACTGTGTTAGCATCTCCATTCTAATCGATATGTCTCATTATTTGTTTGTTCCTAACCTCTCATGATGATGCTTCCTTTCACTTGTCTATCAAATAATCTTCGGTCTTTTGTCTCAAATTTATGCCTTCCACGTGTTCTTCCAAGAAAGTATACTAAACTGCCATTCCTCAGTTTTTTCCGGTGACTCGATATCGAGTTCTCCTTTTTTAATTTCCTTCGTGATTCTAGGATTTCTTTTCTGATTATTCCTATTGATGCTGCATGAAGGCCCAAAATACAATGCTGTATGGTGTGTTTAGCACCTATGACTCCTGGAGAATTAATTTAGCGTAACTTTATCGATAACAATACAATGGTGTTTGAGACGTTAGTGCATGGCTGGTGTAGTATCTTACCAAGTATCCAGCCACCCTTCCATTGGCTTGAAAAATTCTCTGTACATGTAGTCGTTCATTTGGTTATAAGTCATCGTCAAGTTAAGTTCTTACAAAATATCCGTTTGCTCAATTTGCCGTGATCTTTTTAATAAATCTGGTGCAATTTCCTTGCTTCCGTACAGTCCCAATTTTTATTCTGCCAAACAGACATTTTTTTTCGGAATCGAGAGAGAGAGAGAGAAAGATAGAGATGGCGATATATCATTTTCCTTCCTCCTTTCTTAATTTCACGCTCGCTTGGCATCCCCCTTCTCTCACCCTGATCCCTTTTTATTCCAATATTCTTTTCGCACCTTGAGCCATTAGTTATTTCTCCCGTATTGGGTCGAAACCAATCCCCTCACACCGAGTCGCTTTCTTCAGGGATTCCTTTTGCCATTGAACCTTAAAAATTTGAGTGAGTCATTGCTCGCGGCTGTCAATTTTCACCTGAAAAATTACGTAAATGGCTTCCTGTCCGCCGTTCACGTCAGTTATATTTTCAAGTGCCTACCGAACCTTATCGATTAACCATTGGCACCCACATCCGTTCTTGGCAAACGTATCATTTCGAGTTCCTTTTTTTTGGAGATATGTATCGAGCAGGAAAACGCGCGGTCTTGAGAAAGATATAAAACTACATATTACCGAATACAGCTAGGCGGACAATGAGACCGTATGGCAACCTATGGGCTATGGGTTCGAATCTCACTCAGAGCATTTTGTATTGCTATTCATTAAATTCGGCCAAGGATTTAGTTGGGGTAGAATACGCGAAAACACGTTAATGAAGTTTAAAGAAAACGAATTTGTATTTTATACTTTGCTCATGATCTGATTCCGTTATTTTCATGAATATAATTTGGACCAATAATATGTTTTCTAAGACTCACCTATTCCATGTACCCATTCTTACTTTTCCCCTGTGCCTCATTAGATTTCGTCATGTACTATAACACGCTGTCTCAAAGTCAACGAAATGCCAAAAAAACATTGCACTCCGTACCCCTGCCAATTAACGTTCCCATCTAAAATATCGCATTAAGGATTGACCATCCTTTTCTAAGCCATAATTCATCTTTTCCAAAGAACCCGTTTGGACCTTCCTGAAACTTTTGAATAATGGCAACTTTAAATAATTCAGTATTTAGGCAATGACAAAATGTTTGCGTGAAATCAATCTTATCGTTCCGTGTGCTAATATTGATAGATTTTCTCTATTTATGAATGGGATTAAAGCTTATTTTGTGAGATTGATTGACCAAACTCTTTCATCACACACCCTGCTCGTAAGCTCAAATGGGCAGCGGTTTGGTACAGCTAATTCCATGGCCGTTTCCGATGGTTTCTGATCCCGGATGAAACTGACAAGTTTTTATTTTTTCGCCATTTTCTGCTCAGATGCTGCGTGGAGGGCTCATCGAGTGCAATACTCAGTATAATAACAATTACAATAACAATTTTTCCCCTCCCATCCGTGCCTTTTGGGAAGAGTACGCTAAAGCCAACACCGGGTTTTGTCCTAGCCTCCCCCATTCCCCATAAAATTCCCACTTCTTTCCAGCTCCCAATCTGGTGCTCTAAATATTCAACTAACTAAATGGAGAAAATGATCTTAGTTTTCGGTCACCTCCAGCGGCGTCGGAAGTGGGGGGCAGGATGGGCATTCGGCTCCATCCCAGAATTTGCCCCGGGCCTTAAAGAAATGAGTCTTCCTTAATAAAAATGAAATTTCACTTGTTTCCAGCTTGCCTTTTCCCTTCTGACGCTTATTCTACCACCTTCACATGCACTTTTAGTGGAATTATAGTCTCACCCCCTCCTATCCGCAGAAAAATGCGGGCCCTTTTCATGGGAGCCGGGCCCTTTTCATAAGAGCCGGGCCACCCAAGGACTTTTAAGGTTGGCCCCTCCCAGCGAAAATAGTTCCGACGCCTCTGGTCAGCTCCACTAAATAATAAATATCGTGCTCGTATAATCTCGTTTATAAATCTCGTTGAGGTCCCATTGGCACCCGAGCTAATATCGAATTGTTTTTTTTGTTTCACAAAACTCTTATCATCGCTGCGTTGCCTTAGAAGTTTGCCAATAATGATTTTCTCTTATTTTTGTTAATTAGACCGTAAGTGGCATACAAGCTTTCTCCTTGAGTGACTTTTTGTCTTCTAAATGAAAATTTTCCTCATTCATTGGCTTCTCCCTTGTCCTAATGAGCTAAAATACTGCTGTTGAAACTATAACAAAAAGTATTTAAAAACTGCACTCCTATTTTTTCTGGGCAGTTATTGTAATATTAGAATACCGAGCATAATGTTTCTAGCAATTACTACTTATGTGATTATATGCTGTAGAAAAGGTTACCGTTGTTTGGCTCTAAACTGGCTATTAGCACTTGGATTCTACCTCAGAAACTTTTGCACGCCAAGCAGGACAAAGTTAAAATATTATTATCTAGATGTAAAGAAAAATATACTCTTCCTTTGTTTTTCCCGTGGTTTTCAGTATTAGATAACGCAACAAATTATAGTTTTTTCACTTTTTTCTAATGCTGATTCTTTTCTCTATTTATTTCAGGTAAGAACATGATTCGAGTTCTATCAGCATTGTACGCATATGAGTGAATACAAGTGAGTATTGTTTTTATCCGATTTCTTTAAAACTTTCTTGGAATTTATTTTCCAATATCCACAATATATTTAGAAAAGGGGTATTATAGTATCCCTACTTTATCAATAGCATTAAGACATTTGCCGTTGAAGTAAAACTCATTGTGAATTTCAAGTACTTATTTGCTAATTATTCAATAGTAACTCATAAAAATATTTGTTTGTCAATTAACTCTGCCCAAGTCTTTAGAAAAAATATTGTTTGAACAACTCGTTGATTCGTACGCTACCCTGACATTAACTAAAATAAATAACTACTGTGATAAATTTCGTTTTCACATAGCATTCATATCTTGGCTAAACGATTTTGAAATATAATCTGACTCGATTTATGACCGAAAAATACAAGAAGTTAGCTAAAAGTATCAATGGTATAAGACATACTAATTAAAACTTCTAACTTGCTTACGTATTTTCTGTATTTGCTAGTCTGAAGATAATAGTAGTTCTATTTTAAGACTATTTTCCCAACCGTATTCGTTTTGTAATAATAACTTTAGAGATCCATAGAATAGATCATAGTTCTTAAATGCAGTACACCTAAAAGTTTATTCAATAAAATTATCATAACGGTTTCGCACTGCAATATGAGGCTTATAGTCATCTGCAATACACTTGCATTGTAATGGATGTGGTTGGGAGGTAGGCGCTGATTACCACAAAAAAATTCTATTGCGTTTTCGAAAACCATGTGGTATTGAGGATTACTGCAATGTTATGAGATATTTTCTCTTCTCTGTTTACCACATTTACAAACCTTTAGTAGGAGAGCTGTTAGCCAATCGGAAATTGTGCATAAATTACCATCCGAAACAAGTTATTCATGAAACGATTGATTAGTTTCGTGCATCCCTGCGCAAACACATTGGCGTGAAACTCAAAACCGTTGCCGCTCGTTGCATCGCTGCGTTCTATGAAACTAAGTCTCGCATGAAATTATTGCACAAGCATGGATGGATTGCAGAAGCACTGAAATATTTTTAAAGCATCTTAATGATCTTGTCATTGCTTTGAATTTTCCAGAATCAGTAAGACATAAATGTCACGGGGTTTCACATTTACTTGCTTCAAGTCTAATTTTTAATTCGATTTTAAAAATGTTTTCTTTCTGTTTTAATGCTATGTCTAAGCCCAAGTTTAAATTAGATTATCACGGTCTACTTTCATTATTATTAGCATCATATTAGTTGCAGCAATCATCGTCATGGGTCTTGTATGATAGAGATATTATGAGTCTTTCATCATTTTTATGACTGTATCGCGTGCTTTGGCATGTGATGACAATGTTTCTCTGATGTTCCAATCCTTGGCCTTATTTCGTGAGCGTGTGGTTTGTATGAGATGGATCGGGGAATACTTTCAATCTGAAAATGCTATTCGTAACAGTAGTGAAGCAAATGCCATCCCAAATTAATATGTACAGTAAAGTACCATAAGGCATTAGGAGTTTAAGAAAATTGTTTACTAAAATATCGATCATGAAGTTTTTTTTAAGCATGCATAATTTTCCTATGACCCCCGACGGTTGCTTGGCGTTGTACTCTCTGCCTAATACGCATGAGTACACCATGATATAAAATATTTTTGCAGCATGAATTTGATGCATTTTCTCTACAAACAAACATACGCGTGTATTTTCGTTATGAAATAACTGTCTCCTAAAATATAGTTTTGATGTTAATGAAAGGATAACAGTGCATCAATAGTAGCTTCATTACTATTCTTCGTTTTGTTCAATGCGTTATACTCATCGAAAGAACAATAAAAGTAGCTCAAATATCATGCTAATCTTCAATCATTGTCAATTCCACCAGAAAGTGTTCATAAAAAATCTGCTGTTCATAATCAGCCTAACTTATCATCCTTTTTTACGAAAATTATCAAAACAGCCTTTCCTTGAGCTGAGGCTAACTCTTACGCTCCTAATTTTTTAGGAGCGTTAGAGTTACTAATTTTGTGATCCCCTCTCTTATGTTTGTACTATTCACGTTACTCATGTTTATTGTGCTGACACTAATATAAGCCGGCAGTTCAAGTTGCGTAACTCTACAGAGTCCCTGTGGTATGTTTTTAAATGAAACTTATGAATAGGGATATGAGGTGGCTAGTGTCACTTGTATTCTTTTTGGCGAGAAACATGCGTTGCGGGTGACGGATGGCCAATTAGGACACTGGAAGGCATTTCTACCCTTGAATTCCTTTCCTTGATGGCGTCTGGTTGGAATTCAATTTTGCGCCAGGAGTACGTCCGTCGCCGCAGGGAGTCAGACACCCATTACGTGGCTGCTTTTTCACCCCGACGTTTTTCTTTTCCAAGTCCAAAAAATATTTCAAATGCCTGGTGCTATCAAAATGAATTTTATCTCTTGAGTTAATATAAAAAACATCATAAGGTAATAAGGGTTTCCAGGAATTTCTGCACCATATACCACTCTAAAAACCGTTCTACGGTAATTTTTCACAAAATTTATTACTAAAGTTATAATTCGTCATAATTATGCGTTAAATATGTGCGTCACATATCCTCAGGGATGATTATTTTACTAACTTACATGGAATATTGTTTCATTAGAAGTCATTTAGAATCATATCGCATAAACAATGGTATAGTAACTATAATAGTGATTATTGTACTTGATTTGATCAGCTTATCTGATTCTCCGATTATTCGAAAAAAATAATTTTCTTGCGATAGGGTTCCTAATAATGACACACTTATTCATAATACACATCACGATTAAAAATACTAGATGATGAGTAGGAAATTTCTATCATTAAAAGCCATAGTTAAAAATTTAATCATATACCTCGTATTCTGCATATACCAGTTGAACCTGGATAATATATTAACATAATAAGGTAAATACTCTGTATGAGCAATTAAACGAGCACGACATTAAACTCTAGCGGAAAATACTTAAAAACCCCCCGGTCATTGATCACATGTTCTGGAGTTATTGACATGAGTACCTCGAAGGCATGGAAAAATTCGAATAGCAAGTATATTTGTAACGGATTTTAATAATGCTTTTATCAAGCTAGAGAAATGAATTTTATGAATAATTCAAGTATTTCGTCCTTAATTTTTAATATTGGTATTAATATTGCGTATTCCGTTATTTATTACCCAGGTTATTTTCTATGGAGAGTATAATTTTTTGGTACACCAATAAAGGCACCAATTCTTTGTTACACCAATATAATATTTGATAATTAATTCCCATACTAATCCTCTTTATACTGTCACTATACCCATCGTCTAATACAATTTATGTCCTGTACTATTCATAACTTTTTACTTCCCTATTGTCATTCAAAAACGTTATAACGTAATTTCTATACATTCCCCACCTTGATACCCATTACTTTCCCTATATCATAGTGTTCAGCAGTGCGAGAACTTTCAGTTTTTGCTCATCCAATTTTTCGGCCTAGGTCAACTGCCACCAAACAGATTTCTTTCCTTGTCCACCATGCATGCCTAACAATTCTTCATTTGCTTCCTTGCTCTGTTTTGCAGATCCTATAACACCACAAACTTTAAATAAATTTGCTTTTCTTCACATATGAACTTTGACAGACGATTTGCCCTTGGGAAGGAAAACTTTCTAATCAAATCACTTTTTTTGAGTCAACACTCAATGTTATATGTGAGATATTGCCTCGGTAGTACCCTAATAATAGACGATAAAATACGAGCACTTTGTTAGGTACGCGTATTTGAAGCTGCGTTTAAATGTTAATTAGATTCGGTAGATGTGCGTTGTCAGAGGAATTAGACATGTTTTCAACCTGACTAAAACCCCCTATTTCGCTCTCCAAATCCGACGTTATCCATGGAGACAATGCTCCTCGTAATTCTTCTTTATTGTAGGCACGTATACGCAGAAAGAGAGAACAAAAAGTATTTTAACAGCGTTTTTTTTTATTTTTTCATTAAGGCACATGCATACGTCCAATTTCCTACGTGTTTTTTATTTCCTTACGTTTTCAGGAATATCCGTTTGGTCTGTTATTTTTAGAACAGTTTCATCCCACTTTCTGTGGACCTTAACAGGTCTTTTGACGATTAATTAGAGGAATTCGTCGTTAGACCATTGTTGTGCCAGAATCGTGGTTAAACCAGGACTTATTTTGACAATTTTCCTTTCACTTCTCTTCGGGAAACTTTATGAATGTGTCAATGAACCCCGTGTTCACATAGAGCGCCACTTGCTGACTAAAGCGAATTTTGACTCTTGTTCTGACGCTTTGACACTACAAAAAATTATTCCATGAGGATATGTTTTGACTCCGTCAGAAACATTTGACACCATTTTGACCATAGGTGGTCTTTACCACCTGTGGGTTGAAACAGTCTATGTGACAGAGATTCCCTGAAGTATGTGAAGCCATTAATTTGACGTCGCTAAAACCATAAGAGCGATTCCTGTGATTTCATTTATACTGACGTAATGTTAAATGTCTATTGTCTTCCTCGTCCTCTCACACCTATCCCTATCACGGTGTGATGTAGCTTTAGGAGCTGGGAAGCAGGGTCTGTTATTTTTAGAACCGTTTCATCCCACTTTTTGTGGACCTTAACAGGTCTTTTGATGATGAATTAGAGGAATTCGTCGTTAGACTATTGTTTTTCCAGTATTGTGTTTAAACCAGGAATTATTTTGACAATTTTCCTTTCACTTCCGTTCGGGAAACGTTGTGAAAGTGTCCATGAACCCCATGTTCACGTTCTAAATAGAGCGCCACTTGCTCATTAAAGCGAATTTTGACTCTTATTATGACGCTTTGTCAATACAAAAAATTATTCCATGAGAATATGCTTTGACTCCGTCAGATACTTTTAACACCATTTTGACCATAGGTGATCTTTACCTCCTGTGGGTTGAAATAGTCGATTTGACAGAGATTCCCAGAAGGATGTGAAAGCATTAATGTGACGTGACTGAAACCACAAGAGTGATTCCTGCGTTTTCATTTATATTGATGTAATATTAAATGCCTATTGTATTGTGATGTAGCTATCAATTCCATGTATTCTTCTATCTTTCACATCCGACCGTTAGGTATTGTCAAATCATACCGAATTATATCACACCAACCGTCACGTACTCTCCACCAATCTTCCCCCACAACCAACGAGCTTTTGTTGAATAGGTATATCTTCTCAGCTTAAGTCAGTAACAACAAAATCTAATTTTGGCTGCTGCCGATAGAGTTGCAGGGAGTGATCACGCAATTGTCCGCAGTTTATCAACTGAGGGATCTACAGCTTCATCATTTTTATTTCGTAAATCTGCTTCGGGTGAATTGGAAGTCATGGTCCGTTGGAGTGATATGTGGCCCTATTAAGGCAATAGTAGTGCGTTTAAAGTCACAAAATTTTGGAACGTGACAGCGCCCTAGGATTTCTGTATTTTTTTTATTTTTTTTTAAATAAAAAACCGCATACAGCAATGATGCCATTTTATAGTGGCCAATAACAGTACGTAAATTTTATAACATATAAAAAAATAAAAGTAACAGGAAACAGATAGAAGTGAAATGCTATTCTGGTGACAGATGCGAAATAGAAAAGCTTGTGAATGATTTAATTGGGAGTGCAAAGGGATCAATGTTTTGTGGGAGGGAGTTCAATAGAGAGGAGAGACGGAAGAAAAGAGAACATTTGGTAATCGAAAGTCTGGGAATGGGCATATGGAGTAAAGGATGAGAATGGGTGGGGTGGGATGGAACTTTGAAGTTGACGAAGGAGAGCAATTCAGGGTAGTCGATGGTGGAATTGAGAATATTATAAATTAGTTTTAAGTTTGCTGTGAGTCTAAGGGTGCTAAGATTAGGGATGGAGAGGGAGGAGAGCTTTGGTGGACATATTACGAAAATATGGTTATCTATTTTTAACTATTTTAGCAAAGAAATTGCAGACCCAGTCCACAGATGAGAGATTAGTTTGAGGAGAGATAGACCAGATGGGGCAGAAATAGGTAAGAATTGGAAGAACGATAGAAGAAAAGAAGGTACGAAGGGCTTGTGGGTCATTAACTTCAGTGAAATGATAGAGAAGGCTCAAGAGGGACATTGCTTTGGACTTAATGGTTTGTATGTGTTGGGAATAATTTAATTTATTGTCTGTAAGAATACCTAGGTCCTTAGATGTAGAGACACGTTTTAGGGAGCGATTAAGATTAAGCGATTGATTGCGCAATTCTTTTCACTATCATTGAATTATTATTTTTTTATTCTTCCGTTTCCAAATAGCCAAAAATAAATGTAAAATCGTACTTTCCCTCTCTTTTGCTCCATCTTCACCAGGTCAATGACCGAAGATAGATGGCTTTCCTTCAAACGCAGGTTTATTAGCTTTATACGTTTCAGTTCGAGGACAATGCACTGTGGGGGATCTCCGTCAGCATTCTGGATAAAAATTAGACGCCAAGTCATTCAAATGTCTCGTACAAAAGAAATAATCTTCTTGGAACCAGGACTTATTATGACAATTTCCCTTTCTCTTCCATTCGGATGCCGTATGAATGAGTCAATGAACCCAAGCTCACACTTTTAATAGAGCGCCACTTGCTCATTAAGTCCAATTTTGACGCATTGTCGTTACAAAAAAATGTTTGCATTGGAATGAATATATTTTTACTCTATTAGATAGGTTTGACACTTATTATTAAATTTCTCACCAAATATTATGGAGCGACAATAAAAAATTCATTATCAATAAATTCGTTTCCAACATATTTTTAAGGAATTTTTTTACGCTACCACTAGATAGATATGATTTAAATCAATAGCTTTGAAGCAAATATAGTGATTTAAGTTTGTCAGCGAATATTTATGTTTTAAACGGTCATTGAAGCTTATCTGATGAAAATATTACAAATAATTTCAACGTAATAGTCCGATTTTTATAGGCTGAGAATAACAAATGTGGATTTGAAATAAAATTTCGAACAAATAATCACACTGAGTTTTTTTAAGGAATTCCTGAGCCCGTCCATTCCTATTGTTTCTCTTACAAATAGGAAATCAATTACACTTAATTGATTTAGTATCAGGCGTTGCTTGAGCGTCAAAAAATGGGACGAATATAGCCAAAATTGTAATTGAATTCATATCCCTGAAGCATTTATCACCAATTTCAATTAATCAAAATCGACATAACCTGAGTTAATGGATAATTCGTTTCCGACCATTTCTACGTTCTCTTTCCCTAGCTAGCCTCACCATTTCTTTTGAAGTGCCCATTGCGTTGATGAGCTCGATTTAGTAAGAGGCTTTCTTCTTGTTTAACTTTTTTTTTAATTTAAACAATTTTTTCACCATCAGTTCATTTCAAACATATTGCTTTCAACTTGAATTATGATACCTTCTCTTTTAGCCACTTGTAATTAATAATTCGCGTAATAACGTCTCGATATATCCACATTGGGTGCTTCATGTACCTGCCGAATTTTCTTCCTAAAAAAAGAACCTAGTCAATACGAAATGAATACTAGGATATCGTTGAAAAAATTATCAAGGGGGCCAAGAGTGAAGCACTTTAGCATTCTGCCCGGCAAACGGAGCAGTGACTTTGATGTTGTCACCTCAGAGAACTCAATTAGCGAACGGGAATCTTCAAAAAATTATTTGCCGTGGTGGTACTCAAAGTATTCCAAGTGACCAAGACCGGACTCAAAGTGTAGCTAGCCGTAATTCTAGCCACTAATTCCTCCTAGAGATCTGGCAGCACTTTCTCCTGATGCATATTATATTTTGATGTATTTTAATTGGATGACTGATGATCATTTGGCGAAGTCTGTTGTGCGTAACGCCAGCAATAAGCTGGATTTTTCGTGTTCATCTTTGATCTTCTTTTACCTCATCCGTTTAGCACCTGATATAGGTACTTCTCTAAGAATTTCGCTTTGACGTATCTATAAGCTGTCGTCTATGATTGTGTGCGTGACATTTCTCCTTACGCTACCACACCCATCGACTTTGGCGTCATATAGAGTCTTTGATTGCGGTGGTTACAGTACCTACTATTCTTAATTCCCGAAAGCTCAACTTTGAATCCTGGTAACGTTAGGGACTATTCATCAGAAAGTTTTGCCAGGTTAGTTAGCACCTTAAGTTTTCATTCTCCGTCCGTTAAATGAAAAGTTAAACCATGGATACTTTGCCACCTTTCGTGAAGTTGGAAAAACGCAGGCTTACCACAACAGCAGGTTTCGGGTTTTCTCTGGTCATTTTTTTTTTTGGAAATTCCTACATTTTCCCAGGACCGTCATCCAAATAGCGGCCCTACTTGAGTGCAAGAAAATGTGTTCTGAGCACAAAAGCAATTGTGTGCGAGATTTTGAGAGCAAATTCTTCTTCTAACACTTACCTACTTCATAGCATATTGGAAATAAAAAATAATTTAACTAGAGAAAATACAGCCAGAATCACCCATATTTTGGGGAGGTGTCCTTGGAGATGAGAGAAAGCATGAATCCATTTATACCTTTATGACCTAGAATAATTTTTTGCTTGAAGTCACACTACTTTTTGCTTAAGTCTCATATAGAGTCACAGCAGTCAGGTAAATCGTCAAATATGTTCTGCTTCTTATTTGCAGTACCTTCACCATTGCAGGACTGTCTCGGTTGGACGGTCTTCCGATTCCGTCGAGTTTTGTACAAAGGGTCATCTTTTTAGCACCGAATAATGAAAACTATCATCATAATTAGTCATCATTCCTCAGATTGTTTTGACTGAGCTCTCCACTGAGTTCGTCTATCGTCTAATCTCTTCATAATTACAATGAAAAGTAATGAGAACGTATCAACTTCACCACAGAGGATGTAGTGACGAAAAAACCGAAGCCAAATGGTTCGCAAAAATGGTGTGTCTGAATCGCTCGTTACCACATCATTAATTGCTTTCACCTGAGTTTTTCTTATCTGTCTCGGCTGTAGGGCCCCGAGATGAGATAAAACACTAGTGTAAACAATGAATAAGGTTATAATCAGAGGTTTTAACGCACAAAAGTTCGCGAACCATTCGTGTTTATACCACGTGACCCCTTAGTTCGAGATAATCCCGAAGGTTTCAAACACAACCCCCCTGGAAAAGCATTTTTACCCGAGGTATACCCACCCACCTCAATTTTTGACTTCAGACAGGAGAAATTTTCACGTCGGTCGGTCTCTGCTGTTGTTTCAACATGGCTGCGTCCACTTCGTTCATTTTTGTTAACCGAAAGTGCTCCGTCCTCATCCTGTCTCGGTCCCTACCACGTCAACGCTCACATTCAAATCAATCCCGTCGCTTTCCAAGCCCCGTGCACCGCCTCGTCTCCATTCCCGGACGTCACCTTGCTCGTTTGTCGCTATTTTTAGCCCCCCGATGCATGTGGGACGGCCGTCTGGATCCCTCCTTTGGGATGCTCAAAGCTGACCCTTTCATTTGTTTTTTAGTTGCGACTTCATCCAAAAGGGGTCTCGTATCCCTTGTGTCTCGAAAGCGGCCCGAGGGTGAGACGCGAGTGCTTCTGAAAGAGGTAATTGCGACCGGGGGTGGCGGCACGCTGCCCGACACCCCTTTTCACCACAGGAAAATACTCTCGGTGAGGGTGGGAACCCTGGCAGGGCGAGGCGGAGCGTGTGGATCGGAACGGTGACCTAAAACGGAGTCTGTCCCTCATTCCACTCGTTCAGTATGAAATTCCCTCGCAAATGTGTGATGGCAATCGAGGTCAGTCATTTTAATCTGCATATAAGTAGGAACCAGAAAGCTTACTCGTGGGTGAAGTGCATGTGTGAATGCTGCAAAAATAACCGCTTGGATGCACCAATAAGTAAAACTACTTAACTGTAGGATAATACTTGTTATGAACCTACCAGCACGTTACATAAAGTCATAGATTATCGTCGATGGAATATACCTATCTAGTCTTTGTTTACTACTTCGTATCTTTTAAAATTAATTAATTAATAGCGCAGTATGTCATTATTAGTCTAGGTAGTATTTCATGGAATATCCCTATTAGGCTGTGCATTTTCCAACCTGTTTATTCCCCACATTATTTCTCTCACCAGATAAGTTGGCATATTTTACCCCACTCCTGCTACCCAAAATTCCATTTATTTTCTTATTTGACTTGGTAAACATAAGATCGTGAGCTCGGTTACGATTACCGGATTGGATGCTGTGATTGTGTTTGACTCACGGTTAGGTTAGGTTAGACAGTATAATACTATGTACTAGCGGTTTGAATAACTTTAAACCTAATGCTATGATTAATTTTCTTCTCCTAGTTTATTATATTGCAATCTACTTTCGTTGTCTATTTCCTGTATCCTAATATCCGTAATCGCTTGTTCTATCCGCTCTCCTTGAAATTCTCCGGGCAATAAAATGATCTTCTGGCAATGTTAATAAAAGAATGTATAGATATTATATATTTTTACATTTCTCTCCATAATCAATAGAGTAAAGTTAAAGAGATCAAAGTTTCTTTGTTGCGCTACTTCTTTGTGAAGTCTGGGACTCACTTTAATTATGTACTAATATTACCTAAGTTGGTGCCCTCTTTCGGAATTCTCCGTACCGTATCCTTTGAACTTCTTAGGAAGTTTTAAACTCTAAGAAGACATACAGAGTATTCATTAGACCCTTGCTGTATCCACCACCAGTTACCTCTTTCTTTTTGTCTTACACTCCTCCATCTGTGAATAGCGCCGTAACATCTAGAGTGCATAATTTACGTAAGTGGAAAATGAACTCTCTCCTATGATAGCTCTTACCTCTATAAACTAGGTATTGGATTCCTAGAGTTTATAATTGAATAAACATATCTAATAATCTTAAAACATAATATTCCTTGCAGGAGATAGTAATTGGAGTTAAGCTGTCTACAAAAATAATGGTAGTTTGATGAACGCGGTATCATTTAAACCTGTAGAAAGCCGCCAAACTACATCACATTCCTCCATATGCAGGTAACGTTGCTTCAAAATGTAATATAACTGATGGATGCATAATAAGTGCCACCTGAGCATACCTAAAAATTCTTTCCGTAAGAAATAAAAGTAGCATATTAAATATATGTGGGGATGTTACGTAGGTACTCTAGTCATCAATATCTACATCTAGAAAACGTTTTCATCCAAACTGACAAATATTTATGGCACGCATTATGTGGAATGAAATTTATACCTTCTGAAATTTGTGTAAATGCGTAATGCAATCGATTATTGTCAGACGGTGCTTACTGGAGCAAATGCATACAATTGAAAGAAATCCACCGGTGAACGGAGGATTTTCTGTCCGATTCCTAATTTAACAATGAAACATGCATGCCTTCGCAGTAACGAATCAATTTCACGTTCAAAGCGTTTTGTTATTATTATAATAATAGCAAAAATGATAAGAAACAGAACTTGAACAAGATTGATTAAATTGAAAGAAAGCCCAGTACTTAGCAACGTTGCCATATTCAACGCAACTTGCCAGCTCCTTGCTCAGAAGAAAACCGGAAGTATGTTATTTAAAGTTAATTACTACTAACCTTAAATCTCCAATGACATGCGATGAAAAAATATATTATGTGCTTTAATATCTCGTGGAAGTTTTCCTAGATTTTTAACGAATTCGCTTGGGCCAAAATTGAGATAAAAATTGTTATGTGAAGGAAGGTCATAATACGCCCATAAGAACAACGCATTTCAACGTGAAAACCCATTGTATTCAAATTCGTATATCTTGGTTAAATGGTGGATGACATAGCAGTATTTTTACACCATTCCATAGGGAACACGATGAACTATAATATATGTCAAAATCAGGGTAGTTTATTGGGTATGCCTAAAATGATGGTTCCTCCTTAAAACTTTTTTTCTTTTTGCGTAGTAACGTTCATTATTGTATGTACAGTTGATGTCAAGTCGTGATTAGTCTCCTCAGAGAGAGCCTCAAGATGGCTCTTTGGGTAATATTAATGCATGAAGACATAGACTTAGAGACCCTAATGTTGTCACACCTAAAGGAGAGAAAGACTTTGACACATAATGATTAGAAGTGAGAAATGGAACTAGGAGAGCCGTAATTCAGACTTCACACATCCGTGAGGACAGTCGAAAATATTCGCATTGATTTTTTGCTGTATTACTCTTTCTTAACGAAATAAGCTATACCATACTTCATTATTAAGGCCAAGCCGGGTTAAAATTTATCCAACTGTCTTGAAAAGTCTGTCACCTACAGGGCCAACAATTCATGGTTAAATGTGCAAATTGCAAAATTATTTGCTTACCTTGCTAAACCTGGATTTCTTGCACAATGGTAAGTGCTCGTCGGTCATGCTGTCCCGGCTCCATCTGCCGAGTAATTCACATGGACCTCATGGAAATGACTTTGCATCCGCCATTTATGCATCCTTTAGTGAGTCTCCCGAAATACCCTGCAGTTAACTACTCAGTTTTTTCCCTTTGCTGCCATTCCCCTCGCCTTACCTGACCGTCTTTGAGACATAAATCATAACAATGTGTATCGCCATCAACTAAAATTCAGGCGATGTTTTGGTCTTGAGGCTAGTGAATGCGATTCTCTTAGGGTGATTTATTCTATAAGATTGTTTTTACAAATGAGAAGTAAACCATTTATGATACTGCGAAGGAGTTAAGTAACATCAGTAAAAAGAAATTCGTTCTGGTGTAAAATAATCAACTGATCATTGATTTACTAGCTATTACGAAACTACTTGATGACCTACTTAATGGAAGAGAAAAAAATATTTTGTAAATTGTTTCCGGAGCGTACACATTTCCGGTATTTTTACAACAGTACCGATTTAAACTAGCCTCTCTTGTTTTTTACGGAACTTGATCATATTTTATAAGAAGGATATAGTACTCTGGATGTCTGGTTCGTAAATAAAAAAACTAGGTGTGCTGCTGGAGTTCATCTTCACGTATTCTAGAATATGCATAAACAATACAGCCGCTGGGAGCACGTGGTATATCCACTGACGGGAATAGAGGAGGTAAATGTAAAAAGCATTTGAGCCAATCCTCATCACTCTTCCCTCCGCATATGCCATCTGCCAACTTATCTCTCCTCCTTTCTCCAAGACGTGGGCGTAAAAAACACGCCACATGTCTCCCTCTCCTTATCCTCTCAGCTCCTTCGACATCACCCCTCCTTGACCCAGCTCGTATATCCTTCAAACGTCTTCGTCGGCTACGTACTCCTCTGGAAAAAAGCGTTCCATAATCAAGGTACTTTTTCCGGTGGTTCCCCAACGCCCTCTGCGCCTTATCTCTTGTCAGCTCCGTTCAACTTATCTCCTGCCTCCGTGAGGGTGAAATGTTGGAGCACGAGGATAAATTTGCAGGAATCAGAAGGAGAATATATTCCTATTCGAGGCGCAATTCTATTTAAAATATATTACTATCACCATCATTAAAACGTTTTTATCCGTTATTTTCGGTGCGGTGTCACTTTACAGACCAATATCGTTTTCCACCTTCATTCATAAGGCAAGGAGTTGCCACCTTTTCACACAAGTAATGACATATACAAGTATTATCGTCCTCCCCTTAAAAATTCTCTCTATTTTTGTAAGTGTCAGTATCATAGCTGGACTTATATGAGATATTTTTAGATATATTGGAAGCTAAACTGCACTCCGTAAGAAAGATGGAATATGGCCTCCCAAAGGTGAGTTTGGTCTCGTAAAGCTATAATTCCATTATTTCAACTTCAATATTAAAAATATATTCATTTAATCACGGTGCGGCTTTGACCTACTAGTTTTAGCTAAAATAATTTGAAAAGACATGCTCGTTTCATGATGTTTTGCGTATGTATTGGCAAACACTTTTAATTTTTTTCCACGTGCAAGTCTAAAAAAACTACCACACGCTGCCTTTGGGGTTTCCAAGAGCGTTAGATTATTCGATGGCTGTCCGCTTTCTCTTGTCTGATTCTCTGATCAGTAAAGGCTCAATCCGTACCATTGATTGTAAATATAGATTTGCCCGAATAGGTCCTTTCTCTCGTGAATCTTTTATCTGGGCGTATAGAGCTGGTTAACTCTCTGGTATTGCTATTAACTCGCCTCAGAGGGCAGTGGTTGAACTTCTCCTCCATTATGGAGGGCAATAGTAAGCTACGAAAAATCGTGTGCTTGAAACAGGTTTTGTTTGATTTTGTGAAAAAAGCATTTGTCTCTGCTCTGGAGGATAAGAGAGGCATTTTAGCAAAGCTTTACTCGTCGTATGATAATTTCAAAAATGTCTGACAGGCAATGAAATAAGATATATTTTTATAACTCAATGCTTTTTAGGAGGTAATAGAGCATTGATGAAAGTGGATGCAAGAGAAAACGCTAGATAAATCTAAATATGCAATTACCAACCCTTTTAATTTCTATTTAAACACTCTAATGCATGACCCTTCTTTTGAAATACATAATCACTCCGCAGAATGAAGGTTGAATGTAACGATACTGAAACCCACTAAAAAAACCCACTAAATGGCATTTATAGCCTTGAAGAAGGAAAAATATATTTTCCGAAACGTCGGCAAAAGTTGAATAGTTTTCATTTTTAACGAAAGACCTAAACTCCTGAAAAACCATCCATATTATTTATAATAAAGAGGTCTAGAATACAACTTACCAATTAAAATAATTTATTAATACGTCGGAGCAATTTTATTGCAATAGTCTCAGATAGTATTGCCTGAAAAAGTTTTGTCCGCAAGTAACCCATGGTTGCTAAACTAATAGTTTTTGCTCACTTCCTAATTCGATTAGCATGCATATTTAGACAGTAGATGCCAGCAGAGTCATCCTTGGAGGCATAGGCATTTCAAAGTTCTCTTGCAATAGCACTGTAATACTAGCAGTCTGATAAACTAAAACTCCATATGCAGCCTTCATAATTTTCAATTTATACTAAAAATGCGTGGAATATGGCACTCTGCATTGGTGTTCTTTCATCGGTGAATTATATAAACCAACCAACCAAACAATATTATGAGAAAAGAAAAATCACTTCGTATTCCATGTGTTATATCTTGGAGTATATTTTTGGCAAGTATTTCACTTTCCATTTTAATTGATTTCTCAATTGTAATATCCGTCAAGCTACCACCATGTTTCTTATGTAACAAAATGTTTTACCGCGGTGTCATTTAAAAAGCTTCAGCTCATTTTAAGGCCAGAGTCAACTGCCGAAAGAAACGAGAGAGCCGTGTCCTTTGTTTCAGCGGCATTGGTCGAAGATGTTGAATAGTGGGGCGAGCGAGCAAAGAAGGGTCGATTGTCTTAAGGCCTCATTCCTCATCCCTCTCATAATCTCTGCGTTCCTCAATTCAGAAGTTCTTTTTTCAAGCATTGAGTCGAGGGCTCTTCCAAGTTTTTTTCTTAATTTGCGACAAGGAGAGTGTGGAAAGAGTCGAGGTCGATTCCGCAGAGAATGCAGGCGGCGATAAAGTGTGTGGTGGCGAGTGCTGAGTCCTCAGAATAATCCCCGAATTATCCCTCGAAGGCTTGACAGCTGCTTTCTTGATGGCTGAACGGGGAGTGGGAAAACATTGCCGCGACTTCAACTCACTAATATCGGCTCAAGACGAGATGTCTTTTGTTTCTCGAGCCGCTTTTGTTTCGCAATTACGGACTGCGTCGTTGTTTGAGTACTGCATTGACGCATGAGTTCGAGGTCAGGCAATTGCGGCAAGACCGTCTCGCCGTCTCGAAGTCCCAAGTTCGATTCCAAGTCTCAGCTACATTTCAAGATATTTAAGACCTAATCAGTGACCGCTGTTAAGGCCTGGTGCCGTGGTCACATGCACGGGAAGCGATTGGCGAATGGCACGGGAAAAAGGGATATAAGTATATGTACTCGGTTGAATTTGAAGATAAAAGGGACAGTGTGCTGAGATCTGAAGACACCATGGTACCGTATGGTTGACCGTGAGCCTGGCGGGCGTTACGACTGCACTCAAAAATATTTAATATGAAATATTACCGCTAGCAAACTTTTTTAATTTGTAGAGGAGAGTTGTATGTACAACATTAAAAAAATGAGCCAAATTGAGGTCATACATACATCGTCAAAAATAGATTTGAAAATTTAAAATTGTTATAAACTTCGCAACATTGTTCATATTTTACAGTATAACCCCTTATTATATTTATCCTATTCAAGACCTTTGTAATAAGTTCCTTTAAACATCTGTAGTTTTAATAGTATCGGAGATAAACCGCAAAATGTGAAGTCACTTTTGCAAAATTCAAATTTTGAAACGCTGAAATATTTCGTAAACGGTTGCATGTTTTGCGAACGGCTTTAGGGTTTTTATTTTCTATCAAATGGTGACGATTTGCCAAGTTTGGTCAAAATCGGTTACCCTAAGGCGGGGGTGGCGAACCTATGGCACGCGTGCCCAAAGTGGAGCAATTATTTCGGCACCCGGAGCTGGGAAGGCGCTCGATCGAAACCTCCATCTCACTCGATGGGATGGCACGCGAGTCGAGCGAGTGTACTCTTATTTCATAAACTTTGGCACTCAATCGCCAAAAGATTCGCCACCCCTGCCCTAAGGGCAATCACATGGTCGAATTGACATGGACTGATCCAATGCATTTTTGGTAGCATAAGGAATGGTTGGAAATAGAAGATATTTTTATTGATATTATGTGGGACGCACATGACTAGTTCCACTTTCATTCAACATTCGGAGAAGAATTTAAGGATGCTTCAGTCATGCATTGCACATATTAGTATTTTATGCATAGATAAACGAGGAAGAGACGTTCCATCAGCACCTTCCAAAGCCGCTGAAATATCATTAATATTATAATTATTTTGAATTACTTTAATGTCTCCCCTCAGTGCATGTATATGTAGCATTTGGTTCACCTGTAGCATTTGGTTCTTGGCATGGCGTTTGCCTTCCACGGGATGGCATTCCAAGTGAGGTAATTCTCATGATCCGCAGCCAAGTTTGACATCGGAATAGAGAATCTGTATAAAATACCCCGGAAAACTTTAGCGAAGGTAGGATGTTGGTAGGAAAGATTACTCCGCCTGAGGAACATGAATTGTCAACATTTGACGGGAGTTGAAGAGACAGAATGAGGTGTAGGTGTTTGTGGAAAATGTTGTAGCCACGAAAAAAATTTTTAAAGTCGCCGTCCGGCCATCTGTCTACCCCCATTGACTTTCAACTATTACGAAAATGTTTTTTTTAACATAAAGAGAATACGGTTAGCGGTCGTGAAGTTCTTAACCTATTCTATGGGAATATTTGTCATTTATTGGAGCAAGAGTTCCGTAGGTTTCTAAATGTTACTAGTAAATCTAATATTGATTTTGTTAGTTATGGCACACCATCAAGTAAATGCAAGAGGAATTTTAATTGTTTTGCCCAAGATACATCATTTCTGAGTCACCATTCTGCGTAACAACTGATTACTAATCCTCTCTAAGGCTTACGCCTAATAAGGATTCATCCTCTTTGATAATGCATCAATTACAATTTTTGTACTTGTTTTTATATTTAAATAATTAGATAACGTTTTATTGAAATGGATCATGAAGTATTGTTGATTAGAAGGCCTTCGTAATGTCCCGTAAAAACCTTTTCCAAGTCGTAACTATCTCTACGGCAGTGATTGCATAATATTGCATTTGTGAAGCATATTTGGGATAATAAAAGCTAAAATTAAGTAAAGGTGATTTATTTCATTTAGGCGCTATTAAACTTCGTTAATTTCATTCAGTTAAATACGTTCATAAAAATCCGTTAAAAATAATTATATCATCAATCAGTTCTATGACAAAATTTCAGTCACATCAAAATCTGATAAAATATTGATGTCATCCAGCTCAGTTCGATAACCCGATTAAAGCGTTGATTCGCAGAAATGTGATACTTTTGCCGTTCTTTATCGTTTAAATATATTCACCCCAAACTTCAATAAGGAGATAAAGTTTGAACAGAAAAGGCAAGAAAAGAAGGATGAGAGACGGGAGCGTACAGATGTCATAATTTGGGAAAAGTTGGGTGGAAACCCGTGGAAATCTGCTCAATCACTGCGAATAATACCTCATTGTTTCCGTCGCAGAGCCACGCTGAATAGATCGCCCAATGCCAATAAGTTCCGGCGAAAATGGGAAATTAATCCGAGTTTGGGAACGGGAAAGGTTTGACTCATTTTTTTCTTCCCCTGCCCGAAAATAGCCTCCCTCTCATGGAATTGGGGAGGGAAAGGGGAAGTGGAGTTTTGCGGATGCCGATAAATAGAACCGGTTAGATCGGCGAGAGGCGATTGGTCTCTTCGGGTAGGATGGGGAGAGAGAGGTCATCCATCTGCGTCTCTCCGGCTCCCCTTTCCATCTCCGACCGAGCACAGCCAGCACCTGTCCGTCCCATAAAAGCCCGCATCAAAGGCCTATCGGCCCCAATTCCTCGTTCACCCCTCCCCACTCAACTCTCCCCCCTTTACACCCACCCACACCTCCACCCCCTTCTCTTTTCAGTGGGGGGGGGGCTGCCTAAGGACCACCAACCCCTAACCGTGCCCACACCTAAGACTCCTCTAACACAATCCTCCCTTTAGCAATCCACCCACCCCTACCTCCTGCCAAACACCCCCCCTCTCTCTCTACCTCTCTTACCCAATCCATCAGCGATCGCTCTCTCGCCCCAATTAAAAGGAACCGTTTCCCGGAAATCCGCAGGGTCCGCGAATGAGGGGAGGGCACCCATCGCAGCAATTGTGAGCGTGCGTACCTACCCTACTTCCGTCGTCGTTAACTTTTCGGTAGTGTGTCACAAGCGTCATCCATCAGTGATGACTCTTCGTTCGCTAGAATTGGTGTTTCGCGCTGAAACGGGAAAAGCGTGAGTGTGTTAGGAGTATGAGTTGTCTAAAATAAGCTTGCAAGGAGAGGATGAATTGGAAACCTTTCGCTGAAGGGAATTTTAAGGAAAAAAAGAGAGATTTTTTATGGTGAGAACCTTCATTATCATCACGTAGACATCATTCGTATGATTTCTTTGACGCAGCTCTTCGCTCCATGCTTCTCTAAGCTTTTAAGCACTGTGAGCATACATCAATAAGCTTCTAAGCACTAAGCATTTTTCTCTAAGCTTCTTCTTTTTTGTGTGTTTAACCAACTGCTATTTCCTCCTTCTTCTTAGGAGCTCCATAAGTACCTACCTACTTGGTATTTCCATTTTACCTTTGTAACATGTCATTTACAAGCCATGTCTTGCCTATTGGGAATCTTTATTCATGGGATTCAATGGGCCGCCATCTTCAAATTTGTTCATAGATTTTATACAGAGACATAGGAAAATATGGCGCCTGGCTTTACAATGGGTGATTATGGTATTGAGCGCGGTGATCAAGACATTAGCGAATTGCCATACTCAACAAATAAATTGTAACTAATTATATTGTTAGTCGTCGCGGCAAGAAACGCAAGTGAGTTATTTTTAGCCGAACGTAAACAATGGGAGAGTTCGCTATATAACGGGGAGAATAGAGCGACACGGGGCCAACAATCTGTCCGGGGGAGTTGAATCCACGTCGGGTGGTTTACTGAAAGATATTCTAAGGCCATCGAGGTCTACAATCTGTCCGTGGGGAGCTGAATCCACGTCGGGTGATTATCTGACGGGATTGCGGAATTGCAGCCGAATAGGGACGCGGTGCTGGTCTTCAACCACCTATGCGGAGAAATCTGGGTTGCAGACGGAGGCGGCGATCTCAACGTGAAGGATACAGCGAGGACTCCCCAGAGCGCACTCGCGGAATTTAGTGGTCTACTCCTCAATAAACATTGCATGTACTGAATTTTAAGAGGGTATTTGATTGTATTTGAGTGTCAAGTGAACAGTGAAGTGGCTCTGAAATATAGGTATAGTGTCCTATGGCCAGTCTGTTTAAAGTGAGAGCCTGAAGAAGGAATTCACTTATTTTCTTAATTTTTCTCGTATTTTGTGTTGTGATTTTGAATTATTGTGAATGACATCAGAAAGGAGGTGACGTAAGGTAAACAGTGTAATATCTATATGTATTCAATTGAGCTAGCCAGGGGAATTAAATTACTCTTGATAATTTCAGAGGAAACGAGTTTAATTACCAGCAACCGGGCGGTAATAACATTAACTAACAATTAACAAAAATAAATATAAGTGATATAGGTGTTACACCTTCATCATTCTTGTATTGCAACAAGCTCCAAATCTAATAAGTCCTGATTTCAAAGTGGCAGTTATTTTCTATGATCCACCACCATAAATTATGTCACTCGAGGTTTAAATTCTAATGGATTTGATCTTAGTTATTACAAAGTATTTCCAGCTCTTAGTAGATTCTTCTTCTAGCAGAATGTTTTCTTACCTTGGCCGATCTAACTGATTTATACCTGGCTCGTACATCACGGGTTGCTCCGCTTACCACATTTTTTTATCTGTAATGATTTTCTTTTCCGTGTCATCTAATTACCTCCTCGGCTTTTGTACAGCATACGATTATATAATTTTGCTTATATTAATATTCAGGTGATATCTCACAAATTTTATCAAGTGAACCATATTATTACTTCTATTTTATTTTTTCTATCACGACAGATCCTATGCAGTCGGAGCATCTCAGCATACGCTTTTTATAATGTAAATTAATCAGCAAAGCCTTCATTTTGATTTATCCTGCGGCTTTCTCGATGCATACATTAAAATTCAATAGATTCCTCCCCAGAAGGGATGGCGCAAATCCTTGACTCTATCCAGCTTTATCTTTCCCTCTTCTTACTGACTCCCGATTTCCTCGGGGCCACGTGATTGCTACACCAATTTAGATTATTCGCTTATTGTTCAACAACACCCAAATTATATTTTTTATTTTGCCGGAATGCCGTCGCCTTTTGTCCACGACTGCTTATTCAACGAGTAAACTCGCTTGTCTCGCAGCTAACCTCTATATCTAGAGGTTGACCAACCATCCGCAACCAGGTGGACGAACTTGGTGGCTTTAAGCCCAGCCCCGAGAACATAATTTTAAAGCCAGCAAATGCGTAGTAAGCTTGTGAGCGATATCTGTAGACGGTCCCGTAGACAAGAACAAAGAGTTTGAGCAATGCAGGGGTACGGGTTGACATGGAACCGTCAATCGATGTAAGATCTATTCAGACATTATTTGTTGTATTTTATATTTTCTATCGTGACAGATCCTAGGCTGTCGGCAAATATCAGTATGGTAAGTTTATGTAGTGTAAATTAATCAGCAAAGCCTTCTTAGGAATACAAAGGATTTACACGTAAAAGAGGTAACCTTCACAAGACAATGAAAATGAAAGGCATTAAAGATAATATTGATATTGTACTTGAGGTAATATTTGTATCCAAGAAGAATGTATTATTCTTATTTTATTGCTACATAGCAGCTACTTACACTGTTTTTTCTAAAGATACAGTTTATCATAAAATGCAGGAATGTTTGATATATTATGATCACTGTTAGTAAAGATATAATATTTTTTAAGATGATTTTGTCTCTGCGGAGGCTAACTATGAGATAGTAATTTCCAACTTCATCCATAGTTCGCTTACTTTGTGGGAGTTCTATTCGAGGGTAATATCAAGGAAACTTTGTAAATCCACGCGGTTTATTAGGTACGCCTGTTTACACGTTCTGACAAGTTTAAACACTTTCGTGTCATTCACAAGGGACAATTATATTTTTTGTATTGTCTCCTGAGAATGACTCGAAAGTGCTGAAACTGGTCTGGATGTACCTAATAAACAGTGTATCTACAAAATTTACTTAATTTTACTTTACATACTTTTATTCAGTACCTTTTTGACATACTGCTAAACTAAACATATTACCTGCTAACAAACCTACCTTTCCCCCGTTAAACACTATCTAATAACAAAATCAAATCTACCTAGCCTGCGTTTCATTTATTAACAGTAAGCTCCAGGTAGGTCCTAATAAGTGAAAAGTAGCATCACTATTTCTTCTTTTAATGTCGTTTTCTTGGTGAACTACCGTGCGTTTTCCCTCATTCTCTTGTATTACGTCGAATCTCGGTGGTTGAGTTAATTCAGAGTCCTTCAGAGTGATCTATGTCATAGCGAAAGGGATATATGGTCATGTAAAGAGTAACTTCATGCGGTGTAAGTAGTGTTAACTCCGTGACTTAATTGGCCATGTGCAGAGGATGAAAAAATATACTCAGTATTAAATATTCATACTGTGAGAATCGGTAAATCTCCAGCGCAATCTTCAAAAAGATTTACACTGCCATCGTCAAAATATATTGTCATCGATCGATATTTTTCTTCAGAGCGAAACAGATTTGGAAAGGTAATTCTTAGGATTCCTTCGAGGGTTGTATCAGTAAATTATAGCAAAATAAAGGTATTCAAACAAGATAAATCCTCGTGGCTCTTGCTTGAAAAGAAAAGTTTTTCAAAGAGGTAGAAGAAGAGATCTCAGCCAGATAAAATGGAAATCTGTTCTTCTCTTTTCCCTCAGAAACTTTGGCTGAAAGGAACTACCAGTCATTCTTCCTAAGTTTATGCATTGTTATAATTTTATTTTAGTTTAATTTTTTAATTTAATTTAAATTCATTAGCACAGTCCTTTACTGTCTCAGTTTTCACTAATAATGGTCGTTCCTCTCAGCTACATCGACTTCATAAAAATTGTTTTATGACGCAGCATCTTAAAAGCGGGCTCTGAGTGGACGGTTTTCAATTAAGCTCAGCCAGTTGTGTTCTCGTATTCCTGAAATGTGTCAAAAAGGTGTCTTTTGAGCTTCAAACATTCTCCCAAAGGGGAGGGGGATAAGTGCGCAAAAACAATGATGAAGGGGAGGTATATCTATAGCAGCCGTCAGTGGGTTTGGGAAAAGAGGCTCTCCCAAGACTCCCATTGAATGTGTGCGGTAGTGAATATCAAAAGAAATACGCTTGTGTACCTCTGAAATGCTCAAGTTTTAAAAGCCGGAAATCTGCCATTTTTGGCTTTGGTAAGCCATTCGTTCTCCGTTGTGGTCTATAATGAAAGAATATAATGCCTCGAAGGTTCCCTAAACGGTTTCTTCTGCCGTTATGAATCAAAACGATTCCATGGAGGATTGTGACAGAAATACATGCTAGTAGCCCCTAAAATTTGCCTTATTGAAGCATTCAATTACATAGCACTGGAAGAGTTATGATAGTGAAGCAAAATCATACCTATTTAAATTAAATAAGTTTGGCAATTTATATTATGTTATTCCACCATATAACGCCTGAAACGTCTCTTTTTAAAATCATACCTGTTATTTCTGTTGCTAATATCCCCTTTACTTAACTAATAGAAAGCCTACTGATACCTAACTCATAGACGTGAATTAGGTACCAGTAGTTAGAATTTAGTTCCAAAAACTGACATAGTGCACTCAGTTTCCATTGAAACAAATTGTTTGCTTATAATTCAATTTGGAATAAAAACTTTTATTTCAAAAATATGCCAATGAAGTGAGAACATAAAGGAATGTCATACGGGACCCTCATGGATCTTTTTTTCTATCCTAACTGATAAGTACACAACCTCTAATATTGTTCTTATATGCCATCTCTCTCTTTCAATTAAACTAATTAAAATAATTCTGACACATTTCGACTTCTCAAAATGTGTTTTAGTCCTCACCCACAAAACTGTCGACTTTTTATTACCTATGGAGAAGTCAGTATTGACTTCCACAACAGTTAATATATAAATTCTTTCGGTTAGTATCAATATTTTTGAGTAATTCAGTGTATTTAAATAATCCCAAAGACTGCAAAATAAGTTATCGGGTCCTTGTAGGTTTCTGCAACAATATAATGGATATTTTTTGTGACGTGCTGCACTCCTTGAAGAAGCCCCCTGCATTTTTAGTGGTGTGTGCATCCATGGCAAAACCCCTAATTTATGCGTTGGCTCTTATTAATTTATTTGTGAAATTGTGACTCGTTACGGCTGAAGCTTAATGTTACTTAGAAGACCGTAAGTCCTTTTTTTCCCTAGATTACACTTTCAGCCGTGATGCAAGCGAGAAAGGGAGGTAGGTAAAAGGGGAGCATGCACAGAAAAAGAAAGAGGATGTGAGATAACTGCGTGCCCTACTTGTGATTCCTGGAAGCCTTTAAAAAAGTACTTACATTCTGTCTCTCCTGAAATTATGAATGTTCCTGGAAGTTTGAGTGGTTGTCCTTCCTGCCCGCACATGTCATTCATATTTCTCTTGTTTTGTGTTTATTCATATTTAGCGCAAATATTATTTTATGGATCTGTGCAAGCCCCTTCTCCTCATAAGTATGGAGGAGCAAAGTTTATATGAAATTTTATACGGGTGTCGCTTGTTCAAACATAATACCGTTCATGACGAATATTATATTTTGCATTCATGAACAGTAGCCTGGTATATACGTTCTTTTCAAGGGCTTGGGTGTAAGATACTGTGGCTACCATGAATATCTATGATATAAAAGAAGATATTTTTCTTTCACCCGTGTAATGTACCTTTAGGGTCCTTCAATAAAACAATTGTAAAAATCTGTCTTCCGTAGGCATATAACACTATTTCTAGTGTAAAAAACCTAATTACCTCAAGTCTTGGTAACTTTATTTCTCATTGCATAATAAATTCTTTTAGCTACGTTTTTCAGTTTCCAGCCATCAGATGAAATTTTGGAATATGTGGTATAATAATTGATATTTAACTTGAATAGATAACCACCGTTTAGTATAGTTAGAACTTAAATGAGTTTTATTGTGTTTAAGGTGTTTAGGTATCAAATTCTCACGCTTAATATTTATTTACAAAATTCTCCTTTGTAGCGCTATTTTATTCTTAGAATCAGCTCATATCCAGAACATTTCATTCTCGAAAAGACATCCACTTTCACATGTATATCCATTGAGTATCCCGAAAACTCACCTCGAGGGTGTGTGGCACAAGGTATATAATCAGCGAACATGAATTTATTGCAACGCAATTGTTTCAATACTACTGAAGTATGCATTGATGTTAACGTCTTTCCCTTTACCATGTACAAAATTCGCCATTTTACACAATTTGGAAGAAGATATTTTTAGGATTTATTACGCATATGCCTTATTCCTTTATTGACTGATGACGACATACAGAAATATATTTTCTTTGCTCTCATCTCCCTCGCTTACTTTACCTTTGATAATACCACTGTCCCAAACTATATATTGCATTCTACTACACCTACCTAATATCTAACAAATCCTTTTAGAAAAAAAAACAAGATGTGTAAATGGAAATATTGAGCTAAATAAGAAAATAAGGCATATTGATCCTTGATAAAAGATAAAAAGAAAGAACAATGATAAGGAGCTATCTTAGCTCCACCTCAACTTTTCCCTTTCTTTTTGATTTCATATCACATCACACTCATTTCTTTGAGATTATCTTTTGCTTTTTGTTTCCCGAGTTGTTCAAATATAAATATTACGCAATCCAACGGTAAATAAAATGACAATGGTTACAGCATAGATAACAACCTTTTCTCTTAATTCTTTTCTTGCCTTATCATGAAAAGATCTGTTAAGATCTTTTCATGATAAGGCAAATTAGGCAAAACGTAGTTCCGACAATCTTGTAGATGCCTTACACGCACAGTACGCCGATTAAGAAACCATAAAAAAGAAAGTCCTACGGTAGATTTTCTTGCGAGTGGAAATTATATTTTTACATCATACCATTCAACTGACACGATGACCTGATGAAGACAATCGTAGAGGAAAAAGTGAACGGGAAGATTGGAAAAGGCAGGCCTCGTATGAGATACATGGAACATGGAAGGGTGTAGAAGAGGAGAATTGCGTCAATATGAAGAGGTTGGCCGATAGAAGAATCGAGTGGAGGGCTGCGTCAAACCAATCCTAGGATTGTTGACCGATGATGATTAACATTCAACTGTGGTGTTGCAGAGGAATGAAAAAGTTAAAATGGATTGACTGGGAGATTAACGAATAATTCCTAAAGAGAGGGAAATAAACTGAAAGTCTGAAAAGATGTCTTAAAAGAAAAGTCTAAGAAGATGGCGGGACAACATAGTCTGCTATATTGTACTATATGATGGTCCGTTAAGGCTGTCATACAGGGAAAGTTTGCATGGAAAAGAGCGATCTCGAGTTAGTTACATAAGCAGAATTAATAATTAATGTAGAAGAGGAGAATTGCATAAATATGACGAAGCCAGGCTATTTATGAATCGAGGATAATGCTGCGACAAACTAATCCTAGTGTTATTGGCTAGTGATATGTATCTAATGAGAATTAAATTGAGAGAAAGAGTGACAAAGAAAGAAGACTAAGGTAAATAGAATAAAAAATAGATACGCTGGAAACGTTAAAAATCAGTCTTTAAATCTCTTCAGCTCTATATTGAGAGATGATTGTCTGGCGAAGGTAATCTTAACGTGAAAAGTGAATTTGAATACTGGCCAAGGATAATCTAGTATAAGATAACTGTCATAAATGGTAAAGGGTGTAATAATTCTATCTGCATTGTGATGTTAGCCGATGACAGAGTTGAATAGAGGTCTGCATCAAAGAAAACCTATTAATGGAGATAAGAGAAAATGACGATAATAAGAGTATATGAAATTGTGATTAAAGCTGTAGCACTAACTCCAATGAATTTTCTAATTTTACTAAAACCTGTACTCCAGTCTATGTAAATTGACGAGTCGTAAACAAATAGTGGACTGTAAATGAGATGGTGAAGATGGATTCAAAGGAAAAACTTGGGTTGCAGATGGAAGAGACAATGACGATAATAAGAGTACATGAAATTATCATTAAAGCTGTAGCACAAACTTCAATGAATTTTCTAATTTTACTAAAACCTGTGCTTCAGTCTATGCAAATTGACGAGTTGTAAACAAATAGCGGACTGTAAATGTGATGGTGAATATGGATTCGAAGGAAAAAAGTGGGTAGCACATGGAAGAGACAATGACGATAATAAGAGTATATGAAATTGTCATTAAAGCTCTAGCACAAACTTCAATGAATTTTCTAATTTTACTAAAACCTGTGCTTCAGTCTATGTAAATTGGCGAGTTGTAAACAAATCGCGGACTGTAAATGTGATGGTGAAGATGGATTCGAAGGGAAAAAGTGGGTAGCACATGGAAGAGACAATGACGATAATAAGAGTATATGAAATTGTCATTAAAGCTCTAGCACAAACTTCAATGAATTTTCTAATTTTACTAAAACCTGTGCTTCAGTCTATGTAAATTGACGAGTTGTAAACAAATAGCGGACTGTAAATGTGATGGTGAAGATGGATTCAAAGGAAAAAAGTGGGTAGCACATGGAAGAGACAATGACGATAATAAGAGTATATGAAATTGTCATTAAAGCTCTAGCACAAACTTCAATGAATTTTCTAATTTTACTAAAACCTGTGCTTCAGTCTATGTAAATTGGCGAGTTGTAAAGAAATCGGGGACTGTAAATGTGATGGTGAATATGGATTTGAAGGAAAAAAGTGGGTAGCACATGGAAGAGACAATGACGATAATAAGAGTATATGAAATTGTCATTAAAGCTGTAGCACAAACTTCAATGAATTTTCTAATTTTACTAAAACCTGTGCTTCAGTCTATGTAAATTGACGAGTTGTAAACAAATCGCGGACTGTAAATGAATATGGACTGTAAAGGAATATGGTGAATATGGATTCGAAGGAAAAAAGTGGGTAGCACATGGAAGAGATTTTCCCCGTAACTCCCAATGCCATCACCTGCTTTCAATTCTCGGGCGAGCGAGCGAGGATTTTACCTTGAAACTCAGAAAGCCGTAACTCGGCCACCGGGACACGACTCCGGATTTCCCGGAACGCGAAGCATTAGCAGCGGAAAGAACTAAGAGTGAACCGGGGCACGTTTTGACTCGGAGTGGAGTGGAGGCACCTCTGTCGCGTGGAACGATTTCATTTCGAAACTCTTCCTTCCCTTTCTTTCGCCTGGCTGTCTCACGGTAACGTGCGTGACGCTTGGCGTAGCGTGTCGCACCGAACAGAACTGTGGAGAGGCCTGCTCTCACCGCGTGATGTTGGCAGACGGGCGGCATTTGTCGGGGCGAGGCATTTTAAAGAGATTGATGCGGTGGGCGTCAATGCACTAGGTGTGGAACTGGTGTTCCCAGAATGATATAGGGATGATATTGTTATTCGGGGAAGGTCTCCGAGGTTATATGCACCGCTATAAATTTGGTAAATTATTTAATAGGATATTTTAAGGTAATGAAGGAAGAGTGGAAAGAAAGCCATCGTCTTATCGTCTTAATCAGTCTGATCTCATCAAAAGGCGCTAAAAGGTCAACGATGTAGCGTCTGGTGAACGAAGCATTGAACTAAAATTACTCTGCACACAACATCAAAGTCACGATCACTGTTCTACTAGAAAATTTCTTCCGCTGCCAAGGTGTATTTCCGTGCCCCTGGAGATTGGAGACCCGTACCTACTCTATTCACCTCACCAGCGCGATTTCCAGAATAAAGTGGTACCACCCGAGACAACTCTCCGCAGGAGAAGAATCCTTGATGCAATTAAAACACCCTCTACCCCAACGTGAAAAAGTGTATTATGCAGTTATAGGCAAGTTCGCAATCCCTGAATCTGAGTCAAATCTACTCAGTATGCCCAAATTATCACCGTAGTAACTTCGATTCCATCTATTAATATCCCTTATGCCATGCGAACGTTAATTTTGTATATCTCTTTTTTTAAAGCTTTATATTTCATTACAGGCATTGAATGCGAAGTAAAATTATTTTCCCTAGTTATTAACGGAAAATATCTCACTTTATTATCAGTTGCCCTTAAGATACCATGAAACCATTGTTAAAACTTTCTATCTAAGTGATTGAATATCTGGAATTAACTCATCACCCCGCTATATTTGAATCGCTTCGTAATACACATAGTTTATATAATATTAGACCCATCACATGTATCATCCCGAGCGAAAGTGGAAATAAAATTGCCTCTTTACAAATATTTGAACTGTAACTCTGTATACATTTCTTCTCTGTTGCTCAGAAGCCTCTTTTTTAACCTCTCATAAGTTCCTGGGTATAGTCATAGTGATAACATTCTTTGTACTCATTTTGGGAATTTTATGCTGTTATTGTTTTAGTATATACTTATTTGAATTGGTTCTATAGTCAAATTTTTTTGTACAAATGGCATTAAATATCCAAATCTATTTCGCTCGAATTATTTCCTCAAGACACCAAGGTAATCAATAGTCAACATCATATATTTGTCTTTTGAATGAGCTCTCTACCATTTATTTACATTTTCATGCGAAAAATATAATGCAATTATTGCAATTATGCAAAACACCATTAATTGAAGGAGAATAAAATAAAAGGCCCGAAAAGGAAGACCAAGGTGTTCTTTGGGCCTAATAAAGATTTAAAAAACTAGACAACAGAATATTAGGATGCAACTGTGCTAACAATTATTATTGAAGGTTGAAGAGCTGCCGTAAAAAAACTTAATGCTGAATAACAATGATGGTGATGTATGATTAAGGATGTACCATTGGTTGGAAAGTACCAAAGTACTTCCCGACTAAGTACCAAAGTACTCGGGCTTGGTCGTTGTAGGACTATTTTGTCAATTGTTATCCCACTTTAATTTGATCGTCCATTGATCTATTAAAAAGGCTTACCTAATAAATGCTTCAACTTATCTAGAATGTAATCCTTTACATAGGTTTTAAATCCTTTTCACTACTCCCAAACGGGATATTCGTGTCGTTGGTGCATTTCATAAAAGTGCCCCCGGTTATCAAGGGAAACGGCTCGTTAGCGGAGTCACGGAAATTTTTTGTCCCCCTGATACGAATCCGATGAAACTTTTATGGGTCTCGTTATTCCATGTTCCCCAGTCCCACCCTTTTGCTTGGTTTTTATAGCTAAGGGGTGATCGGGGTGAGAGAAGGGAAGCGGTTGGCCTTCCAAGTCAATTGCGACAGAGCACTCGTCCTTTTCTTGTGCGCCATCCAGCCACGGCTGTATTGAAATGAGCGAGACCAAAAAGTTTTAATTTCTCCTCTCGAAAAACCTCACGCTCCTGATTTCTAAGCGAAATTTATTGAAAAAATCTATGAAGGCGTGAAATTCTGAAGCGCGGGATAGTCCTGGAACAATAGGACGACGTGAATAATTTTGCCTTTTCCTCGTCCTCACTTTTAGTATTATTATATTTTTTGCTAAGGGATGAAATTTGAATGGCACGTTAGTGGTTGGGTGAAATTTAAGTTAGCGGTCGACATCGGATTTTCTTCGGCTCTGGTCAACCCGGTTTTCCGTCTCGAAATTGGGGCAAATTTTCAGAAATGCGGAAAGTTTTGATACAAAAAACGAGAATCGCTTTTTATGAAAATTTTGATGGAAAAATATCTAAGAGTATTATTTTATCATTCCTATGGTTTTTAGTCCACGCGGAGGGTAGTTCCTTACTCCTTATAATATCATGATAGATGAAATTACCTTGTTAAATATCCAAGAGCGTTTTTTCATAAGGGTTTTAGCTAGGAAATTGGTGGATAAACCCAATTAGATTTTAATTCCTTTGTATGAACCCTTCTAAGATAAAATCAAAGTGTCAATAGAGTGCTATTTTGAAGCGTTATTGTATAAGTCCTTTGGAAAACACCCGGATGATTTTTAGCCAGCGACGAAAGTCAACCTGCAGTTACGATGAGAGGTATCAGGAGCTCCTATATAACTTTTCTTATTTGGGTTCCAGGGGAAGTATATCAAAAGCAACGGAAGTTTTTGAGTTATGTATTCTCAATGAAAAGAAATAATGAGCTCAGCTAGTATAAATGAAAAGCAATCGATGTGAAAAGTATTTGACCAAACTGCAGATAAACGTACTAATGAGATGCTTAGACTAGGTTAGGAGAAGATGATTGAATTGTAGGTCAACATGAAGACAAAAAGAAAGGTAGAGATATTGTCAATAATAGAATTTTTAAGAATATTACCTACATTGGCTGTTGTAAATTACGGTAGTTGTTACAGTATGACTTTGATAAGCCATGTCTTTCCAGTTTGTCTTTCGCATGGCATCGAATTGCTTATGTGAATATTCTTTCTAGTCTCCCAACTCGAGGGTTCAGGTTTGAAACCCGTTAGTGACAAATATTGTTCAGCGATATACCGTTCCCAATTGAGTTCTATGCGGAAAGCATTTCAATTTTAACACTCCATGTACTGATCGGGCGTGAAATCGAGGACTCCTTGGCGCCTTTCGCTAAGTGTAAGCTAATGGTGACGCTGCATTCCTTTCCACCCTTTGTCCCCTTAAAAAAATCCTAATTCTACTCAATCCGTTCCAACTGGCATAAATAATCTCACCTCCCGTTTTCCTCCGCGGGTAATAAATATTACAGATTATTCATTCACCCACCGTCGACAGATCTTTCTCTTTCCGATTGAAGTTAAAATATTAGCGGTTTAAACTGGTTTTGTCGCAGCATTAAATGAAAGCTGTACGCCATTATGTCAGTATCTCAAAACTTTAAACAGTTCATTTTTATTTTCGTCATTCAATCCAATTTCACTCAGGAGCCGTGAATCTCATCACTCTGAAACTTTCATTGAACATCCATCTTAACAGAAGCAGCAGAGTACTAGTTAGCCTAAGGATTCAGTACTGGTACACGGGCTAGTCAAAACAGCCAAGTCATATATTTTATTGTGGATAGGATCATTTAATTTGGCGTAAACAATCTCTAATTGCGCGTGAAATGACTAAGCATTAACGTCTTTGATGTAATATATGCGATAAGCAGCAGGAAAAGAGGCGTTTGGATGTAATAAAATTTGTCAAAACCTTTTGGACTGTCCAAATACTACTAACATCAGTCTTCATTCATATGATCTGTTTTCAAGACGTGTTATTTTTATCTATTTTTTAATAAAATACCAAAAACTTGAAGCCCTGAAGATGGATGCATAAATATCCGAAAGGTCGGCATTAAGTTTTGACCCTTTTATTATATTGACCTAAATGGCTTATTCAAACATATATATATATATATATATATATATATATACATATAAAAATAAGAGGTTAAGAAAAAAGGTCAGTCTTAGTTTGCAGAAGGTTAGAGGTTTCCGCTCACTCATGTCAGAAGATTAGTAGAGCCAAAATGAATTGAACAAACTGCTGATATATCAAAGTGTGAGGTTGCAGGATCCTTAAATGATATTTTCGCAAGCATTCAATCGTTTAGTCACTATTTGAATCTTCTTGCGAACTGTATCGGGGAGAAGTGCTCTATTATGAATTCGAGTCAGCCCTCGTGAGTCAAGCTGTGGGCAAGTGATCAGGACGTGTGTGTGGTTGAGGCCGCGTATTTAGGGAAATGGGTGCTGCGTCTGTCCATACAGATCGCGGGACTAGAGGAGTTGGAGAGGACGGAATGCGAGGCATTATGGGAAGGGTGCGGGGCGAACGAGGACTGGCACAGTCCTTGACCGCAGCAGGAGAGAGCTGCATTTTGATACTGCGGAATGCATTGTGCACGGCGGCATTTCGTGCAAACACTGGTGTACTCCCTAACTGGACCTTAAGAGTGGAGGGACTATGCTTGCTTAAGCCTGAATCACACGATCATTATTTATGTCCCTTTTCAGGGGTAGCTCAAATTATAGCTCAAATAATAGCTTAAAAATGATCGTCTGACTTGATCACTTCACGGATGGCGGAAATGATAGGGATCGCTGTCCCTTTTTTCGTCATTTGAGCACGTCCTTTTTTCCGTCCCTCGGGCCTGTCATTCACCCAATCAGAGTTCACGTTCTGAAAGAAACGTTTGGCTGCAGCCAAAAGCTGTCGACGACGATGTAAATCATCCGTAGTTACGAAGTTGTTTACCGTATGTCGAGAACAGAAATGATACGAGAGGGGACGGTAAAAATCATAGTGTGAGCGGCGAAACGATAGCTTGAGCTATCATTTTTGCGGTCCATGAAAGCTATAGCTCAAATGATCCCTTTAAAGGGACGAAAAAAATGATCGTGTGATTCGGGCTTTACTTTGGGCTTCACGATCGATATGGACGAGAAACGAGATGTCCTCGCTCAAATTCCATTCATGCGAGCTCGCAGGGTTTCCAGATCAACTGTCTTTACTCCGTGGTTAGGTCAGGGTGGTCAATATATATTGTATTACATATACATAGTACTCAGCAAACCACCACAAGGGGTGGGGTTGAATCCAAACCAAGGAAATTACTAAATCCATACATTTAAAGTATTCATAGTAATTTATTTTCCTATTATATAGTTATACTAAGTAAGAACTGGTGGTAATACAGCTTAGCATTAAATAATGCGTCATCTTCATGCGTGAAAAAAACTGCCGAGTTTTGAATAAATAGTTGTCACTGTGCCAATCATACAAGGAAATGCCTTCAGTAATTATTTCTAAGCGTTGCTAATTTCAAGTCTCAAGCTGTTCGCTAATGAATTTTTCTTCAGTTTGAAATTCAACCTGTTGTGTACCTTAAGTTAGTTTCCCTTAATTATGTTAACTTTACATTAGGGAAGAAAATTCATATGTCTATGCATAGGAAATTGAGGTATTTTTTCACTTTATTCGCGCATAGAATATTAAATAATATTAAATTGGTAATATCACCGAGGTTAGTAGGTACATGAAAAACGCGTTAAATGCAGTCTTTGAGCTTTCTTTGCCTATAAATCAAAATGAGCGTGTCTAACTCTTTAGAGCATTAATATTGTACATGTTTTACATTGATCTTCAATTTTTATTTCAACTATGGAAGTTCAAACTATGTTTCTTATCAGAGATGAGATTTTGCTTTGCCGAATGAAATGATACGCATCGTTCACGGAGAACTGGGCCAAAAATCAAATCAGACTGTCTATGGGATCATGCTAAATCACAAATAGAGTGGATGACAAAGGAGAGAGAATGGAAAGGAGGAATGTGCTCCTTGTTAATGGGATCCAGCCTTTGTGTTGCAGGCTCGTATGGAATCCCTTACCTTCCAATTCGAGACCTCCTTCTGCGCATGCTATGCTCTCCATTATCTAGTAAACGGTGCTTGTATTCTGCTAGTGCGTCTCTGGACGTAAGAATTGGGATGGGTTGAATGAGACCACAGTGGACATCATGGCGATCCTCCTTCAGTATGGATAGAAAAGCCGATTTTTCTTCTAGGCGCACTTGGTGGATGCGTGGATATCTACGACCTAAAGGTTCAAGGGTTCCCATAGTAGGGAAGCGGGCAGCCCAAGAAGAGGCAAGCGCATTTCGATTCAATTTCCTCTCAAGGGAGCGAACGGATTTCTCCAATTTCAGTGATCCTGCTGAATACGGTGCATATGCCGTGATGAAATGAGGTCACGGAGAATAAAACCTGAGGTGTGGATAAATAGCAAGGGTCACCAAAACATGGAAGGCCCATGATTTCATGGCACCTTTATTGTCAATGACAGGGATATACTTCTAGTATATTTCAATGACTCTAATATGTAGTTTACAATTGTAATGTTAATGTATTAAAAATTGGAGCACATTAACACAGAATTCGGTTAATGAAAGTTCTTCGTTTAAAAAATTAGTTTTCCAAATCTTATACTATGTCAATAATGTAATTCTTTCGTTATGAAATATTTTCATCCAGCGGACGGAGAATGGAATACAAACGATTTCCAAAAGATAAGAAACTTAGGGGAAGAGTTACAAGTCGTTATATCTTCCACTGCCGGAATTCGAACCCGGATCCTCTGTGTAAAAGGTTAGTACTCTAACCACTTCACCAATCTGATTTCCTTTTATTGGTACAAATTGACCTCCCAACAGACATAAGTACTTGGTCGAAATACGCCATTATCGATCATCAATCCAAAAGCCTTATTTTCTATAGTCAAAAGAATCACAACAAAAAAACCTGCTTATCTTGAAAAAAAATTAGAGTCTTTTTGGGTAATGAAAACAGCTCCAAGGGCGATGCTGTTTTAGTAAAAAAAAATACCCCTAGGCGGCTCAACGATTCTATTCGAAGCAGTACTGCTCTCTACCGAATTGGTTTTGATTGAGGCTGGTGTATGAAGGTGTACTGGTCA
Organism: Platycnemis pennipes; assembly: GCA_933228895.1. Classification (NCBI taxonomy): domain Eukaryota; kingdom Metazoa; phylum Arthropoda; class Insecta; order Odonata; family Platycnemididae; genus Platycnemis; species Platycnemis pennipes. Next base: position 38,049,974 of record OW121851.1, read on the forward strand.
CTCTTGTTATTCTTACATTTTGTCATTTTATTTCGTATTGCATAATATCCAACTTTATTGTTCCCAGTAGTGCTTGTCAAGTGAACACGAATGCGAATGAAAAACATGGATGGGGAAGGGAAAGAAAAGGCATCATGGATAGCATTGTTAGGGATAGATGATGTGTAGATCTGAAGATGGGAGCAGAGCAGAGAATGTGTGCTAGATGAAAGCAGCTTAAAGAAGAGCAGGGTCACTACATCAGAACCTACACCAACAGTGTAAAACTAGCAATCAATAGAAAAACTTATCTCCTGCGAAGTGATCTAATAGACAGGAAGTCTTCCCAGATCTTTCACTAGGATAAATAATTGATAGTTCCCATCGTTTCGTAGGCCGACTCAAACTTTATCCTCAAGGCAAGTAATCGTTTAACTTGAGATAAGAGTTTGAAAGACCTGAAAAGACTTACTGCGTACTATTTACCGAGAACACGTAATACCTTACTGATTTTGATGCTGATGATGATCTTATTGATCTTGATGTCATAAAGCTCTCTTCTTAAAATTATATTACTATTATTGTGATCTTCCTATATTATCAATAAATAGTACTCCGTACTGTTATGATATTCTTTAGGCGAGTATCTTTCAGTTTAGGCCATATTTTTGTCCCAAAATTAAAATAAAATCTCTTTCACAATCGCATCTGTCCTAATATTTCTTTCTAAAAAATACGAAAACTATTTTCCTGCCTCACGCCTCTTAGACCATTGTAGAGTTTTGTTGCCTCTCTAAGTTTGACCGTTTCAACTGATGTCCAATTCCAAGGCATGACGTGTGCCAATTTCTGCCCCACGTACGCTACCCTTACACTGGACGTGACGTGGAGCAACTCCATGAACTAGACCCGTACCATAGTGCGTCATGTTCAGTTCCTGTTTATTGATCGCTAGGCACTTGGAAGGGAAGTGTTTGGGGACCTTAACCCAATTTTTCCTTCTGAAAGCAAAGTCATTGCTGCTCACTCACAGGGAGCATTACTCGGTTCTTAATATTTTATGCGTGAAGTCATTCATGAACAGGTCTTCTTCATTTAAGGGTATTCAGATACCGCAAACTAACAAAATGGGTATGGACTAAATACGAAAGGTAAAAATACATTTATTTGATTTCGTTGAGGCAGTGATTTGTTTTACCAAAATGTACGTAATTATTTAATGATTAGGAAATTTTTCCTAGATGTAAAATCAATGGAATGAATCTGAGTTTTCATTTAAATATTCTTGGTCAGTATCTCCTAATACCATTATAACTCTGACGCTGAAATCTAGAAAGACACTTGAGATATTATTTCTGACTATGTGATGTCTGTTACTATCCTCCCACAGAAATCCTGTATTAATCAAGCTCCTCTGACGAACCTTACCTTGTTTACACTTCGGGTAGGGTACCCGGGATATCCTTCTCATCACATTGTAAATTTACATGAAGTGCTTCCGATGTCTTCCTCTAAACATGCTGCCTCGTTTGAGTTAGTGGAAATTTGTATTCACTAATGAAACGATGAGGCGCATTACATGCCCAAATGGAATATAAGCCAATATATCCTTGGTAATTGCGACTTCTAGTTTGGACATTCAAATATTTTTCCTCTTACTTTTCTCCTGACATCAATCTGCAGCAAAGTGAGTACAGTTAAGGAGAGAGAGAAGGTAAATTTCACCACAGATACAAGCCTCTGACTTGACTTACCATGATAATAGCTTAAAATTTGAGGTAGCGACGATCTGGTTATGAATTCCCAATGCACGTTTCCCATGCCGGTTTTAGAGTCAGTAGGCAGGGTACACGTGAAGCAAATATAGCATGGCTTTGAATTCGCAAGCCACCTCTCTCTCATGATCCATTGTTCCCGGAATGTGCCCTCAATAATCATCAAATCCCGACGTGCTGCATGGCAGTGATCTCAATGTGGTCGAAACTAGCTGGCCTGAGTGTGACAATTCCATCTGTACCTCGCGCAGAGAACCTGTGGCATATATGAGACAGAAATCGATGCAGGTAAAATAATACACTAATTTTAACATTGACTGTTACGCATAATAGATACTGACAAGCGTTTTCAATATTGATAATGATGTAGGTGTGAGAATTGTGAGAATATGTTCACTAACCTTCTTTCCCAGATGTAGTAATGCTATTGGTCGTCCATCGCGCGTATTATATATACATGTATTACATGCCAAAACTATACCTATCAGAAGGTTTTCCTTTCAAAAATTGAACTTCAAATCATGTTTACAATTATGTTACCCTCTTTTGATATCTGACTTAAGTTAAAAAAACGTTTATTTGATTGCTATATGACCCAAGTTTCTGGGATATATAACATGCTAATAAGCATCTGCTAAACTGTACCTACAACTTGTAAATAAATTAGTCCTGCAACAGTAAAATCATAATGTTTTAATTTACAGATCTCTCTGCCGCTATCTTATTTGCCTGTATTTTTTATACTCAAGTAATTTTCTCCGAAGTTTCGATAAAAATATCTGAATCAGGTGAATAGCTTGAGGAACATTCATTTTCAAAATGTGATCATTTAGCCTAGTCAATCTCTTGATATTTTTTGCATTTTATCCTAAATGTATATTGTTTGCTCTCATTTTAGTGATCTTCACGATCATGGATATTTTATTAAAGTTAGGCCAAAAGTTAATAAAGTATTTCCTTAAATTTCATTTCAACTTCTGTGTCCCTTTTGTAGGTATAGGCATTCCAATTCTATAAGTTATTAATATTTTTCCGAATATAGAGTTGAAATTTAGTAAAATTGTGAGAATATTTTCACTAACCTTCTTTCCCAGATATAGAATTTCCTAATAATCTATACTGTTATTCCTGCGATTTAACTTTCTCCGACATAAAATCCGCAGTTGGAGTAACCTACTACATAAATCAACGACTGCTACCGTTTCAGTTCTTTCGTGTCTAACCTGAAAAGAGATAGCCTTCATGCTTTCATTTCCCTTTGCCTTCAACCCGATCCCTCACACCGTAACTATTCCTAGGCCTTTGCTCAACCTTTGTTTCCATAGCAACGCCATTCGTACAAGACAACAACACCCCCGCGGCCCTGGAAATAATGATCCGAGTACTACTCTCGCGAAAAGGGGAGCGAGTATTCCGAGGCGTATTCCGTGCGGCACCTGTTACGACGTCGACTCTGTTCACATGGGCTATTCAAAATTGAACGGCAATAGGAGAATGTTTTGACTTGGAGAAGTGGCATCTTTCAACGTCCCATCCTGATAGACTGACAATTGCATCATATCCATTGGAGGGCGCACCATTATTTGTCATTATAGTCTCTCAGTACTGACTCTATCGGGTTTCACATCCTTGAGCCGTCATGCTTCCAAGGATTTCTATTTTTTGTCCACATTTTCCTGTTATATCACCCTCAACGTACCTATCCATTTTTGCCATTATTGTAATAAGCAAAGAAATATCTGCTGTGAAATACATTTGCTACTTAAAAAAATACGCAGCATTAGTTTTAGTTTGTAAGGTACACCAACTGCATGGGTTACATCACACAGTCTAGCCCTTATGCACTCGTTTTGTAACTTATCTATATCCCATCAAGTTCTCTCTTTTCTCGGCCGTCATCATTCATCTTCTCATCTCCGGTCTCAGTGAGTCTTTCTCCAGAAAATTCAGTCTTCTTTTCTTTGGCCATACTTGTCCTCTTTCTTGCTTCCCGTAGTCTTAGTAAAACATTTCTCCGGAGCAGATGTTTTCGGTATTCTCTGTTTTCTTCCGTTTTTTTCCGATCTGATTCTACTTTTTTATATTTTATTTGAAAAATCATCATTCCATTATTGCCATTTGAAATTGAGTGTATCTTAGAATTACCATCCTCTATGACAATTCAACGGGACGCCTATTCTGATACCTAAGAATAATAAATTTTTATCTGACACCGATAGCTTTAAAAAAAATTATACTTAGGGCCAGTTTCACTAACGAAGATAATCGTTTTAACTTGGTTACTTTGGAGATTAACTGAGTTTATGTGACTTTTCTGTTTCACTAGTATTATTAACTCAGTTTTGGGGCATTATCTCGTTTAATATTTTTACCCGAGGTTACCGCCAGGTAAACGCTTATTATCCGAGATAATGCTATAGAAACAATAAGGCGCGCAGACGATTTCGTGAACTACTTTTGGATATTAGTGACATTGACGAGACATTTAAGCTCAATTACCGTTATTTAAGGCAGTCACTAGATGAATTAGAGAACGAGGTAATTGATTTGAACCCAAAAGCTGAGATTTTATTAATCCTGAATTAATATACGCAACGGAACAAGTATAGCAACAATTTTTTCTAGTTGATTTTATTGTGTTTATTTTCTCATAACTGCGAATCCTTTAGATAGTAGGGCGAATTGGTGAATGTCTCGAACATCCTTATTCTTGGAGCCTAAATATTTTAGGTAAATCTCATTATTTCTCCTGCCGAAAGATACTACATTGCCTAGATGTTCTGTAATTAGCTATATGCATGGAGTTTGTAGCCACACTTATAAGTAGTGCCCGACATTATATTACCATGAGATAGTAAACTGTTGAATCAACTACAGGGAATTTATGCTCTTGGTTGCATTTATTATATTACTCGATTTGTATCTTGCGTCATTAATTTTTCAGCGTAATCAAATAAAAAAATGTAGTCAGGGGAGGGATAATAGCCATAAGTGTAAGGGTATCCATGAACAAAGCGGCCGAAAATATTTATTTGGTGGTGGGAAAAAAGTCTTCGCTCTAACACCAATGACAACGGAGAAGGAAATGTTTTTGGCTAAACGAAATAATTTTTGACTAAACGAAAGGTATTATAGCAGTTACTGTAAGTTTTCGAGACGCTGTAAATAAAGGCAGTGCCATTAAAATTCAAACCATTATTGTATTTCCGTATCTTCTGAAAGTAACAGTAAAGTGATATGTAATGGAAGATGTTTAGTAGAAATAGGAAAATTGGCATTGAAATATGTAAACGTATAGATGATATTTACAAGTTTTAATTTATTTTTTCTACATATACATAGAAGATAATGTAGATATTTCGTGGACGTTTAGTTAATATTTGTGCTTCATGGGTCCATTGAAAATGCCTTTTGTTACAATAAGTACGAAGTTAAATCAACTGAATTACAAATCGGTTAGGCGCTTTTATTTGTTTGTTGCCGTCAGGAGTATGAGAAATTTACTAACCTGAACGTCCTCAGAGAAATCTCGGTTAAAACCGAGATAATAATAACAGTGGTGGAACGCAAACGAGAGGTAATGGAGATAATAATTTTTTCGGAGATAATGTAAACTGCGATAACGGGAAATTTTACCGTCGTTGGTGAAACTGGCCCTTAGAGAGTCATCACCAGTAAATGGTTTTCCGCCATAATTCTTTTTTATGAATAATCCATCAGATTCATTTATACCTCAGAGAAAGTACGCGCTGATTAAATCATCTTGAACCATGACTGCAATTATTTGGACGATACAATACACAAAATAGCTTTGTGGCGTGATTTTGAATGAAGGAAACAAATATATGTGATTTATTAGAGATTTTTACCAATTTATTAATCAATATTAAAGACGCTGAGTTATGGAGACTAAATCACGCATGGCTTAGAGCTTTGGTAAGATTACAACGCTGTGAGCACGTATATTTAGCGGTAAACAAAAGAGGGATAAAATTAAACTCCTACTGTGCACTCAAAACGCATGGATGAGGACGTCAAGCTCTCTATTGCTTCATAATCGTCGATTCGATAGAGGAAGAGGAAAAAAATTGACGACTCTTCTTTTTGAAGATATCTGCCCTCTTTGATGCTTCATTGGCTTGGTAGAGAAGGGCAGATGAAGGTCGAAATGAGAGTATATTCTCTCCCTCTATGCGGATTGGAAAAGGAATCGCGGAAATAGAGGGCGACCTTTGAAGCAAGGAGACGTTTAATGTGCCGCATATCGTACACACACACCCCCTGCTGTTTACAAGAGTGGTGACAACCTTACCGTCTGGCATACAAGAACCCAATTCCTTCTCCACCGCAGCCTAAACGGAGAGTTGTGATTGGAGGAAGAATATTAGTGACGTTGCGCAACTGCTTATCTACTACGCATTCTCAAATTGGTTGCACAAATTGGAGCTATAGGCTCTGTGGATATTGCGACTTAAGATTTTTCTCAAATTTAATTCAACTGACTATCGTAAATCGTACCGAATAAATTAAATTTACCTACTTTCATACCCTAATGTTAAATGCGCATGTGAGCCAAGCAAAATATCACAAGTCAAGAAGTAATGTCACATAGTATAATCTAGTTTTTAACTTGAATCGTTGGAAATGTTTTACCTACGATTTCGAGAAAATTTCATCAGAAAGAAATGAAAAGAGAGAAATATGCACTTACGCTGCCATTACATGTGTCAACTCAATAATGATAATGTTCGGCCAAATAAGCTTTTATTTCGTTTTTTTACGAATGCTAAGCACCAAAAATCTTGCTCCAAAACCTGTATTATATATAATATTCTTACATAATCAGTTAATGCAATAATAATAATTTTAATGGCAGCCTTATTATACAAGATCTTTACCTGTCTGTATAATAGCTTTGCATATTTGTCTATATTTATGCGAGTCGCGTATTTGATTGCCATGTTCAGTGAAGTAAATTTGATAGTAACTTCAGTCAATGAAATCTACATAAATGTTTTTAGCGTGATACGTAATTCGTCATATTAGTGTGTTTATGACTGTAATTTAACGGATATGCATGTGCGTGGTTGTTAAGCATCAATTTTTTGCTAGAAATAACCAAATTTTCCCATTAACCTTTGATTTTGGTCTAACAAAGTTTGACCGTGATGGGAATTATTTTTCTAACTGTAACTGGAGACATTTGAACTAACAAAAGACTAGCATATAGTTCTATGAAAAATCACTATATATAATTTTCTCTATGAAGGCACCTACTCCAAAGATTGGGGAAGAGTGCTCCACACCAAAGGATTGTGCTTTTTATTTTTTAACACTTGCTATCAGCCCAGATTCCCAGGAAGTTCACACTTTTGTCTCCAATAAAATAATTCTCTTATGAGATAAAGAACTTAAAGCAAATATCCATCAATTGACAGGTCGCCTTCGTGGAAGGATAATTATACAATAGGAGGAAAACAACTGGACCAAATAGGGAGGAAAATATATTTACAATATTATGTGAAATTGAGGAAGAGTAAAAAAAATAACGATTACAATCCATAAATGTTTTACTGTTATCGGTCACTAAAGTCTAAAACCGTCAATTGCCGGGTGACCGTCTTCCTATTGTTAAAATCAAGTTAGAGTTCCCATCTGAGGGAGATGAGGCACATCCTTGTCTTATTCCTTTTTGGTAGTGTCTTTTAAGGACATTTTTCTCTTCCATTGATTAAAAGATGCAGGATAATATAGCCTTAAGCATGGCGTTAAGACCAAAATTATTTCATATATCCTACTCCTGCAATTCTGTTCGACCATTCTTAAAGCTTATTGTACGTACATTCAGAATGTTTCAAGGTGAATTCTAACATTCATACTGTTTATTTTCGGTCATTTAGTATGTGGGCATCTAAATGTTCTTTCCTCACCGTAATTGCAGAGGCCCTTGTGAAAGGCCTTACATTCTTATCATAATTGAGCCCATATGTGTAACTTTAATTCATCTATCTAAAATTCCTAATTTATCATGATTTCTTTCAACCCTGAGTAAATGTACCAGCCTATTTTTAGGCAATAAATTTTCATTTTCTGCTGCTTTGAAGACGGCAACTGCGATAAAACACTCGCGGTAGCTCTTGGAGTTTTTAAAAGGTCTCATTTACTCACGGCCCGCCATCACCGTCAACTTCTCTGAAATAAGCAATCGCTCGTATTTTTGCTGGACTCAAGGCGCAGAGGGTTTGACTCATCGCCGGATCGTAATGATGAATGGTGCTTGCGATGTGATAAGCATCTCTCCACCTCGTAAACAATGCATCCTGAATGATTCAACCTTCTATGGTGCTTGCGATGTGATAAGCATCTCTCCACCTCGTAAACAATGCATCCTGAATGATTCAACCTTCCAATGCTAATAACACTGAATAAACCCTGATGACAGAGTGAAGGAAATGATTATTTTTACGATACTTTGGTTCATGAAAAATCGCTCGAAAAAGTACGAGGGTAACAAGCGACTCTTTCATTTTTCTTGAAGAGGCTGGAATTTTGCTTCATTTCTTTTCGTCACACTCATATGTGCTGAATCTCCAACCCGAACTGAGGGATAAAAAGGATGTGACTAGACGGTCTAACGGGGTGATTTTTTTTATAACTTCAATTAGTCTGTATTTAGCTTTTGTATCTTAGGGTTCCAATGATATCCCCAGATAAAAACCCATCGTCTACTTGCACACACTATCCATGGAAACTATATTATTAGCCTAAGTAGCTATATGGTGAAAATAGATTTCCGTGCAGCAAAATATTTTTATATTCTGATAGTATTTTCTTGAATAAATGTCCACACAAGTCTTAAAGCTTATTTCACATAGAATTAAAATAATATATTTATTCTCTTCACTCTATTTTCGTTTTTCCGAAAACTCGTTTTTTATCACTGTGCCTTTTTAAAATTTATAATGGACTTAAATATGCATCAAGCTATGCATATTATGTACATTTTCTTTGCACTTTGTCTAAAAATAAAGGCTCGAATGATTCAATTTGATCAAAAAGACAGAAATTGGGATCAAGCTGGGTCAAAATGTAGATGGACCGCTATGCGTAAAAAGCAGGGAGAATTTTTGGATATTCTTAGCAGCGTTCGGAGATGAAAAACCATAATCAACGACCTCTTGTTCCTAACTCACTCCTCATTTAGAGACACCGTACAACTGCTCCGAAAGAGAAATGACTTTACTAACCCACGCGTTCCTTCGACTTTAATTAACCCCCTTTCTCAATCCGTCACCCCACGCTTTTCTCACCACCCCGGACCTTTCACTCCCCTCCTCACCTATAATGTAGCATTGTGGGCGACCGTTATAAATTTGGTCATTGGTGCTATTTATTGTAGGTGGGTGTTAGGGGAGAGATGGGGATATTTCAGAGAACGTAGAAAGGCTGGAGAGAAACCATGCGTCGGCATTTGGCTGTACATGTAACAATAGGCCCCAAGAAAGGGCACAAAAATAAAAACTGCTGAACCAACGTGATTCCTAGCTGGCCTAATTAAAATAATGAGAGGAAAACTGGCCAACTGTTGCTTAATGCCTTATCCAACGGAAAACGTGCTAAATTTGAGCGGCCCTTCACATGACATCGAAATTTTTTCGCGTACCGCTGAAAAATATGATACTCCCATAGTTCGGAACCGAGCACGCGGATTGGAACTTTCTTTCTGTCTTTAATGAATCTCTTCTCATCACATATCTTATCTCATCATATCGTATCATGCCTCCACAACCTCTGGAATTCTTAGGCCGGATATTTAAGGTACAGTAATTTGTATTGCCAGAAGATCCTACGGCGTAGCTAGCATAGCTCGTGGAGATAATATTTATTTGCAGTGGGACGACACATTTATTTACATATTTTAAATGGATTTCCACTTTGACCGCATCACCTATACAATTCTCTTGGTCCTGGCGTCACTGCTCTACAATCATACAAAAAGTTCTAGTGAAAATTTTATCGAATTTTTAAGCCAACAAAATGATTTTAGATATACCTGATTTCAAGAAAATTCTTTTTCTTTCGATTTCTAAAAAAATAACTTGCATATATGTCTTGGTCGTGAGATTTATTAACTTCAGTGGCGAAGATTCAATAGATCGACCGAGTAAGTAGCGAGTAAGTCCTAAGAAGAGTTGGAGGAAGGAGAAGTCCTCTGAATACCCTTACAAGAAGACGGGGCCCTTACAAGAAGATATAAGAAGATCTTAATCTGCCACATCATGAGGCATGATGGCCTGATGAAGACAATCGTTGAAAGACAAGTGGAAGAATGGCAATGTGAGACCTCGTATGAGATGTATGGAACACGTTTATGAGGAATATAAAAGAGAATAAATACGTAAATGCGAAGAGATTAGCCGATAGAAGAATTCAGTGGAGAGCTTCATCAAATCATTCCCAGGATTACTGACTAATGACGATGAAAGAAATTCTGAAATAATGAACGTTAATTCTGAATAATGACCATGAAATGAAAGTAATTGAAGATATTTTTCCAGCAGTGACAATTCTAACAAAATTGAAGTTGGTGTTCAAGATAGATTGGTGCGCAAATGGAAAAACCCACGTTCATGCGCATTTCAACGGAGTATCACGCCGGCGGAAATCATAGCGGCCCCTCTTTGGCCTTTGATGCCCGCCGCTCCACCTAACGCACAAATCCCCCCAGCAGCGTGCGGTTGGACCCCGGCCCCGCCCTTTCTCATATTGAACCCTCAAGTGACTCTTCCCCCTCGACAGCTATGGAGACGGACTCGGAAAAGACTAAAAATGCATGTGAACGTATGAAGGTGACCTAGGTGCCGCGCCGTCGCGTTGGTCAAAATAGCTTTCGATTCGATCTTCTGGCAAAGTCTACCAAGAATGTTTTCATCGGGTACTCTTTGCTTTGATGTATGTTGCTCGCGCAGTAACTCCTATGCGCAGTAGTTCCTCTCTTCAAATTGCCCCCTTAGAATGAAAGGATTTCAGCTGTAAGCATCTCGCAGTTGATGGATATAGCCTTTTGCAAGTTCGGAAATGAATGTCATTTGTATGACCCCGGCAAAGAAATGTATTGGCAATTTTGCTCGTATGCAAAGCACTGAAAAAACATCCAATGATCATTTGAAAAACAATTGCTGAGGGTATTAATCATCACTATTAAAAGTGAATTACTCAAATGAAAAGTCACTACTTTAATGGGTTTTTTCTTTATTTGTGCTTGTCTCTTCAAGGAAAACTATTTTGTGCAAGATTCCCTAGGTAGATTTTGTAATTCTTAAGGTTCCAGCAATGAATAACGTATCTACCTCTGCAAAGCTATTCATTTGAGTTAGTTAGCAATTATAAATATTAACATTCTCATTAATGTAAAGAATGGTTCGGTAAAAGATCGGTAAAGATAAATATCACTGACGTATTTTGGACTTAAGCTATTTTATATTAATTTCCAATCACAAAATTAAGATATATTGACGCTTATACCGTATCTCTGGAAATATTCCGTTTGGCCATTATTACCTCTACGACGTGTTGCCGAACAGTTTTTCCACAATTGTAGGATAACATGATACTCCATGGAAATATGAAAAGCGGTTCTTCCAATATTCCCACTGAATATCCTTTAATTACATATTATGAAACTGTCAGTGAAAATGTCTTCAAAATTTCTTGACTACACATTAAATATCATCCGGTCGTACTTGAAATTAATTTAAATTTTTTACTCCAGAAGCTCAGATTGCATGCGGTAAACGTTTCTGAATTTTGGGGTTGAAAACTAAGTAAAATTTATATTTCATCTTTCAAAATGTTTCATTCCTTTCTCTCCATCGTATAAGGCTTACAAAGATATTATAAAAAAAGTGGGTCTTAATTTATTTACCAACTGAAGCAGTAATTACCTCTCCGTATCACTTTCTCAATACTGCATAAGTCTAATTGACTGCATGGCAAAAATGGACTTGGAGCGATCAGAAAATTCTAGGAATTTTTGCATTCACAATGTACATCCACCCATTTATGCAAAACATTTATATGTTGACGTATCTGACCGTAGACTAGGTAAATACTTAAAAAAACATTTGCATCTGCGAGATAAGAGTGGTATTTACGAAAGCTTTTTGCACTAGATCCTTTGATTAATTTTCATTACTTCCTATCTCCTTGTTAGTATGTTTAACAAGAATCTATTCATTATGACGTGAAAACTCAAAACTCGAAGGAGTTACGGGAAAAGTTAAAGTTTCTAGACCCCATTCTTGTGAAGTAACCAAAAGAAGATTTCTAGTTAAGGCTAATGGTTGCCAAGCTTGTTTAGCCTAAAGTTATGTTGATACAGGAACTTTGGAGAACTCTCAATTTTAATTTACTCTGAGTTGTAAGTTACTTTAAAAACACACTTTGCTTAAGACAACCTGCTTTAATTTTCATGAATGATAGTGAATGGCCCATGATGTGACCCCAATGATATTTGTCATTAGTAGCTCTCGTTATTCATAAATTGTTGAGTTCAGTTTTAAAAATATTTCTCAATATTTTTTGTATCTAAACTAGGTGTTAATAATGAAGTAAGTTACAAATATCGACACTGTGCGAAGAAAAGTATCTTTTCCTGCAAATATCAGCATTATTTAATGAAACTCAATAAATACTAGACAGTAAAATAAATACACATTCATGAATTGTAAGTGTTTATAACAGTAACTGCACATTACTACTCGTATAAAGAAAAATATTTTTCTCGGTTCGTCATTCACGACGTGGTCCCTTGGTTATTTCCCAAGAGTTCTTTCGCATAGATAGGAAAAGCGGTTCATGTACTATTTTGGAACGGATGGATCACCTTGCGTCTTCATAGAGGGTTAGTGGTGTCGTTGACCGACATTCAAATACGTGTATCTCCGATGTCCTCCCGTAATCCACGCACTGCTCTGTTCTACCTGTACGGCATTTATTTTGCACTGAAAGTAATGGATCTTTCTACACTCGCTCGCTCTCGGCCCATACCTCAGCTATGCGGTCCATACCCTCTCCGCAACGCCCTCTTCCGCAATCTAGAATCTACAAATTTGACTTGCAACTGACATGAGTTCATCGATCTTCTAACAAAAAGATTATTCTTGGAGGTACCTATTCTCTGAAGTGATTAGAAACCTGAGTTTAAATTATTTGTTCAAAGATTTCGTTCAGCTAGTTAGTTGCTCGGGGAAATCGACCAACAGCTTAGGTAGTTAGTTTATTGAGAACATGTGCGTCATTTGGGGGAGCAGAAAGAATTCAGTTGATTGAGGAAGAGCAGAGAAAAACTCGGCTTTGACATTAGCCTGCCTTTAATGAAAATCACTCAGAGGTCCTAGGTTTGACGTCCCATCCGACGGACGGAGTGCTGCACTCAAAGCCTCAAAGTTCTTAGCAATCAAGTGGGTAACAATATGCCAATTAAAAATTTCCCACTTCCGGTATTCAAACTCGGGTCCTCGGGATGGGAAGCCAGAACTCTAGGCCACACACAGACCTGAACCACTTTCGTTCAGCTTTTGTATAATAAAAAAAGCTACTTTTACATATTTCTTGAATATTATTTTTATAACTCTAAACTCAAATACAGGGAGCCATTTCATCTGTCCGTAGTGCTAATGTAAATGCTTTTATGTGATAGCTACAATTGGAACCTAATACCACCGCCTTCGAAAGCGTCCTTTATTTTATTCAGTCACGTTACATGGTCCATGTTATTAAATTTCCAACTCATCAAAAATATTTTAATTAGATCAATTAAAACATTTTGAAATAATTTTTAAATAATTTAAATTCAATTAAGTTACATTTTAAAAATATTTAAATATAATAATTTTAATAAAATACTTGGATAATTAGATTAAAAGAACTTGTATTTTCTTTTTTGCACGATTTTACCGTGTAACTGATGAATCAATTTTTTTAGTGATATTTTAAAAAAATCAGTCATTCTGCGTAGGCACCTTTAAACTAGTGTTAGTGTTATACTCACAGCCACGCGCATTAGTATTTTCAAAGCTTGGCGCTCATAAAATATATCATTGAGGAAAAAAAAGCAGCTTTATATCATCGGTCTTGTACCCTAAAAATTGGAAATGTCCAATTCCAAGACCTTCCAGCATGAAATCTACGCATTTAGGAAATCCTTGTTTTCGTGAAAAGAAAATTCTTCACTCCAAATTAATAACACATATCTCACGATATAGAACCGTGAAGGATGCTTGATTTACCATCATCTGGACATTCCTCTCTTGTCTCCTTTCGTAAATCCGAAGTATCTTCTAGTATGTGTGACGTGAAAGTTAACATTAAAGGGAAGGCCGTGAATCAATTTGCAAAGCTCTTGACAAATTTGTGCTTCCCATTAATCATTCCGCTCTGTTATTTGGATAGGTCTCTCCGACAGCGCAAAGGAGTTACGTTACCAATAATTTCATTACAAGCACAGAGATTGGTATTAATGCATTTTCCAATATCCTCTTCAGAAGTGAGTACCGAATTCAGGCATTCCTGAGACCGTTGTACATGTAATTTGGTTCCTTGTTACTAGATGCGGCAAAAAACTGTATTATTTATATACTTTGCCTTAATTATTGTAATATTTTTATATTAATTTGCCTTAAGCATTTCGATTATTACATAATAGTGGCTGCATAGTTGAAATTCGATAATTTTAATGAGAAATTTGGTTCCATGATACTCATACCATTGACTCTTATTTGTTATTGACGATCATATAGGTACGTGCTAAGGAAGGCAAATATAAGTATTCCAATGCTTATTTTCTAGACCTTTAAACCGTTTCGCCGAAATAGACTATTTTTTTTATTGGTGCGAAGGTTTCCGCGGCGTCGTTCAGATGTTCTCTGCATATCCTTCGACCTGAGGACGCTAGCAGGACGGCTAGCGAAACTGTTGTCACCCCCAGTCAACATACGCGGACGCAGAACCCGATATGCAGAGAACATCTATTTTTTTAATTTTAACCTTCACATTTACTAAGAATAGTTGGACAGAAAACTCTATTGACGTGATTAGCACTACGTGATTCCTAAGTTATTTATGCGTTTTCTCCGTAAATTACTGGGCAGTGATTATGAAGAAAATGTCTAGCAAGTTTTTATGACCTAGATTATGTTTAAAAAAAAGGTAAAAGAAAGCCATAAATGGCAATTTATTTAAAATATATATTTATAAATAATATATTTCACATAAAGAGGATATTGTGAATAATTTTTTCCTACACGGTTTTGAAAATTCCCTCTACAGCTTATTTCTTATTCTACAGTTATTATAGAAGCTGGTAGAGTAATTGTTGATGTATGACCCTAGGTGAAACGTGAAAAGTAACATGAAGTTCTCTTTTTTATCACATTATGTCACAAGTTCTATTTTAGATCACATTATAGGAGACGGAAAAACGCACGAAAAGTAACTGATGAAAATTCTCAGAGACAAATATTCTTGCAAACTATTACGTCTAGTAAAACCCTTTTAAAGAGATAAAATTAAATAAAGCCGTTGAATATCATATTCATTCCCCAAAATATCACGTAAAAACATGCAAGTGAAGTTTTTAACTTATTTGCACTCACTTTTTACTGGTTAAAATACAAATAAAATACACTTACACTTAACATTTACAGGTACCCAGATAAGTCCATGCCCTGTCAGAAGGTGCTCATTTTTTAGTCCACTAGATTTTGCCAATAAAATATTTATGCAAAAATCAAAGCATAAAAGTTTAAAAACATATGATGATGAAGCTATAAGTTAAATTGTCTGGAAACAATGTTTAATTAAATATAAAAGAAAATAGATTTAAAAAATTTTATGTAATATAAATACATTGTTATACACAATCCCCAATAAAAACATAATTTTACCCAAAAACGATTTTATTACGTTTCTCACTCACTCACTCTGTGTATCAACCCGAGGGTTGGTTTTGATAGGTGAGATTAGAGCTCACCCCGTACTAATCCAATGGCGGGTGAAATTCACACATTCAGGGTAGGGGGGCCAGTTCCTATCCCTGGGCCACCTATGATTTCCTACGAAGTTCTAACACGCAGAAAATCGAATCGCGAGAATGAGGGTGTCCAGAAAGGCTCTTGCCCGGGATTTGAACCCGGGACCCTCTAGGCCGCCACCGCCCCCATTACTTTTCTATCGAATTGCATTACATTACACTTCTATCGAATCATAAATATCTCAGTGCTATTATTGCATTTTTTAACAAATTAACAATGTTTTAATAGTTTTAATTTTACCTTACCATATTGCCACAACTGCATTTAAGTTTTAAAAATAAAAAAAGCTGGGATTTAAATTATTTTTATTCAAGTGGTATTTTAACAGCAATTGCAATTTTGCTCCTTCCTTGGTTTTCCTCCTTTCCATTTAAACGGTGATGTAGTTTTTTTGTGCACAATGTAATCGAATGCCTGATAATATCTCGGATCGCATCAGTTCGCGCAGGAAAAGATAAACGTTGATTCGTGATGCTAGTAAAGCACAGACTTATCTGTAAACCGATGCCGATGGGAGTTACCTTTGGTTGCTTGGTTGGGGGGGGGTAAGGGATTATAACTCAGCGACGGCCGAGGAGATGGCGCGCGGTTGTTTGCGGTCTTGCGCTGAAGCTGTCGCGGATTGGTGGCGACGTAATTGGTGTCCACGTCACCGCACCCCTCCCCCCCCCTCCTCCCCCTACACAAGCACACACACGTAGAGGAACACACACGGAGCGCCTTGTCCAGCCTCGAATCAGATCAGAGAGGTGCGCGTCCGAGCACCAAGTCACGCATCCGTGAGCATGCATCGTATGACGCCGCTTGTTGCTAACGACGTCGCCGCTATCGATGTTACCGCCGGCGAGCCACGTTCTTCATTTGTTTTTTTTAACAGCCATTAATCTCCGTCGGACACTATTTATTTACACCTAGTCAGCCTTTCCAAGTTTTTATCTGCTACGTACATCACAGGCTCTGAAGCAGCTCACGACGCTCGGTGCCAAAAGGTGTCGATAATATTTTGATTTTTTGAAAATTATAAAACCCTTATGAACTCATTCCATTCATTTGCATCATAGCACTATAAAGGTCTAAATTAACATGCCCTTCTCATGGCATATGAATAATTATCATTTTCATTCTGATCGCTAATAAAGTGATATACTAGTCACCCTTTCCCATGAGACTTTCATCAATACTTGGAGACTCAATCTTACACTGAGTATTAGTCGTCGTACATTGAATAGCAGTTATTCTTCGTATCAAAAGAACACGCATTTCCGTGTCATCGGCAAACGCTGGCTCTGGCCTCAGAGTAGGTATTGCCCTGTATAGGATAAGTAATATTATTTTTCTCTCTGATCAAATTGGATCTTATTTAATTTGTGATATCTACATACGAAATGGGTTTTTCAAGTACTCAAATTAAATATCATCTATCCCAAAGCCTCCTTTAAACTTCATCATCATCATCATCGGTCAACAATCCTAGGATTGGTTTGACGCAGCTTTCCACTCGATTCCTCTATCGGCCAACCTTTTCATTGTGATGTAATTCTTCTCTTTTACATCCTTCACAACCTATTCCATGTATCTCATACGAGGCCTGCCTTTTCCAATCTTCCCATTCACTTTTCCCTCGACAATAGTCTTCATCAGGCCATCGTGTCTCAAGATATGGCCGATTAAGTTGTTTCTACTTCTTTTTAGAGTTGTCAGTGGGTTGTCTTTTCTCCTACTCTACTTCCTCGTCACTCGCACTTCCTCGTCATTTACTCTGTCGATCTATTTAATCTTCAGCATTCTTCTGTAGCACCCCATTTCGAATGCTTCTACCCTTTTCTTCTCCGCTGCTGTCTTCATCCATGATTCACTGCCGTAAAGAAACATGCTCCAGATCTATGTTCTTATGAACTGTTTCCTTACTTCTGTGCTTGTATTTCCTACTGCAAGTAGATTATTCATTTGATAGAATGCCCTCTTTTTCTTTTAAACTTAACTCCTAATATTGTCAGAGGATGTATGTTAAATCTTATATTTCCACCAATGGTTCTATTCCGGAGAAAAATGAGGTTGATAGCAACTTCAACTAATTAGATTTCATTGCTCCGTCTACCTTAACTGCATAAGAAGGCAAGCACAACACTCACGACCGAAGAAGGATTCAAACTCACGATCTCTGATTTTCCGGATAGGAGTGTTACTGACCTGGCTACCGACGCTGTCTTGTTATATTGTGACCGGTAATTATTAGTTCTGATGAGTAAAATGTGTCTTGATTGCTATGCTTCATTGCCGACCTCTAATTTCGGCCGTTTTAAATACTTATGAGAGTGAAAAGTTGCTACACTGCTAAAACCCCATTTCTCTCGGGCGGTATTGTGCAGAACTGGTTAAGGCATTCACTGTCCAAGAAATTTCTCTTACAACAAATAACATTCCTTGTGATATTTTTCATTACTTGTACACATTTTTCTCTCCTAACACGCCTTTAATAATGTACATAATCTCAAATTACATGTTCTTTTACCGCTGCAACCTAATTTTAAAAGACACTTTTCTGATGACTTATCAAATTAAAAGGTTAAATAATTCATTTCAAGTTCCTTCAGAGGCAGTGCAACTCCACTTCATTGCTATATTTTTAAATGCTTATTATAGCATTAGTCCTATAACTAGGTAACCCGTGTGAAAATTTCGCAGTTTCACGCTATCAGGGAATAAGTATGTTAAGGAAATGGTGTAATTGGGTTTTAAATAGAGAAGAAGGTGTATCATAAAGTACTTTCTTTATACCTGTTTTCTTGCAAAAATATACAAAACATATGAATACCATACAGGCAAGAGAGTTTGGTACCAGTAGGAACAATCATGTCGCCTGTTACTGAATAATGGCACGCAATTTACAAAACTTCTTTAAAGACAATATTATAAGTTACAATGTTGTCCTCTGCAACTTTTTGGTAATGAGTTTCTTTGATAGAAACATAAATATCACGGAAAATGCAAACTCTAGAAAATGCTACATACAACTGTCGATGCGAAACAACGGGTTCTGGCAAGTACCCTGAAGAGTCTGACCCTGTGCTTTATTAATTTTGATTGCAAACGCCACTTTGATTGGGAATTTCTTTTTCATTTTAATCCTTTTTTTGAAGTTTAGAATAAAAAAATGTGTGAAGTCGATATACCTCGAGCGAGTAATCGACATGGAAAAATCGAAACGTTTAAGTCAAATTAATGGGTAAATAGTGAAATTTGAGATTGAGATTGTATTTTTGGTCAAAATCCGGTGATTCAACGTTTAAAATGTTACCTCATTTATCACTGTTGGTGCAGTATTAACGTAGCATATACGGAATGACAGAAAAAGACCTTTCTGTAATAATATATATGATAAGCCTTCGTAGAATTTGTTTTTATATCTCCCATGAGGTGTAAATAATATATCAGCGGCACAATTATGTAAACTGCGATGGTAAAACCTGCATCATATAATTGACTAGAATTAAGATTAAGAATAAATCAATATGCCCGATGGAAAGTTTGTGGAGAAAAAATATCGAATAAAACACAGTGAAATGCAAAAAAATTATTAACTAACTCTGACGTTTGACGGCCAGAAAATAAGAGGATGGTATGTGTCGGTAGGGTAAAGTGATACTAAATGTCTCAAGTGATGAATAGAGAAGGATTTTACCGCAGAAAAATATTGAGGCTAGCAAAGAAAGGAACTGAATAAAAGAGTTATGAGGAACCAATCAATTGGATAGAATACTTGTAATTACGATGGGAAAGATGAGGATTGGTAAAAATTGAGTCACAATGACCTCCTTTTCGACCGAAACAGAAGTTTAGGTTTTTCTATCCACAAATTGTGTTGGTCTATTATTTCCTTACCTCGTAGATCTAATATTACCGGAGGCTTTAAAAAGTTAATGAAAAGGGGAACTTGAGTTTTTGGCCCGTATGCTTTCAAAGTCGGCGGGATGAGTAAGGGGAGATGGCATGGACTTTGAGAAGAAGCGAATATAGGAGCGGCTGAGTGCACTACAAACAAATGGGGTGAGGCGGAGAGTTTGGGGACGTTAAGTCGAGGAAATAAGAGCTCCGCGAGGTGAATGGAAGGGGGTAGGGATGATCTGGGCGTGGTCGTATCGAGTTTGAAGGTGGCGGCAATAAAAGAACCGGGCGTCTTGGAAGGAAAAATGTTTGCGGAGTTTGCGAGCGTCCTGGAGGAAGAGGATCAAGACGCGCACGAACAACTTAAATAGTCGCCTAGTGACGGAACGAGTATAAAGGCGTCTCAATAGGAGAACGATATGGTACCGACTTGCACCCTATATATTTATATGGGGCACGCAACTAACCACGTCTCCTGATCACATCGAAGAAGCCTCCGCCATCCTTCCTTTTGCGGGTTCCTGCTCGTGAACTTAATGTTGGGAGAGCAAAGAACACACTCCATGCTTTCAAGGAGAGGGTCATAAAAAGATTGGTCGCCCGTATGTAAGTCATGAGTTGAGTGAAGGCCTTGGCAGACGAGACGATCGCCGGGACAAACTTTCGGTTCCGGTGATCGGAGGAGTTGGATGGCCAAGGGTCTCTTTTGAAGATACGGGCTGAAAATGGGGTCAGCGGTGAGTAAATCTATCGCAATGCACCACCATGAGCGATGAAAGGCAGTGAGCATGCAGCAAGCGGATAGGCTGTGTGTCGCCGCTAAGTTCCCGATGGATAAAAATGCTGTTCATTCGGAAAAGAGAGACCAAAAAAATAGGTTCAAACACAAAATATCTTCGGTTTGTTCAGAAAGAATAAAAAGGATTTCTTCTCTATTCCATGCTTTATTCATTCATAATGCCCTTTCAAGTTTAAATGCTTTTTATCTAAGTTTTATGAAGGACAAAGCCTGTGCGACTGATTGTAAAGGAAGACGAACGAAGACGTGTTTGAATGAAGAAGTTTCCCGACGCCCTGGGCTCAAATCCCATCATTGGCAGAAATTATTTTTGGTTTAATATATTTGACTCTATCCGAATGTTACATGTAGAACACTCCCAGTGCAGGATTTCTTTCGTCCAATGGTACTACGTTAAAACGCAAACCACATGGCGCATTGCATTAAAATCAGGTTAATGCAGGTGCACGGGTTTCCTCCGCGCATCCTTCTTTACCTAAATATTCTCCTTAACGAATTGCGCACATACCCTTACTAGTGCAAATAATCTTTTGAATATCGGTTGCCCATGAATAGCACCAAGAACGATTGTACGTTTTGGTAGGCAGTGAGAAAAAATAGTTGGGTTACCTTGATGGCCTTGGCTTCCCATTCTGAGAGCCTTGGTTTGAACTCCGGACGTAGCCGATTTTTGAGAAAATATCTTTCTCTATCTGGATGTGGTTTGGAGATCACTACTAATTTAGTTCTTCATTTACTAGCCCAATGGGGAGTGAAACCGTGGTCTCCTAGTATCCATTCGTTTAAAATGTGACAGCCGAGTCCGAGTTTTTCTCCACTCAAACTTGACTCCTAAAAAACACCTATCACTTTCCAATAACTCACGAAGAGGGAATAAAATGAAGACGAAAGTACGATAGTATATATGGAAAAATAATGTGGGGAATTAAGTTCCTGATAGTAATGGAAGAGAAAAGTAACCCTCTTCAGCAAAAATCCATTGAAATCTGCCTATCCTATCGACATCTAAATAATTTCTGTGCCCAAAAAAGGAAGAAATAAAAATATATAATTCATTTCTACTATACTTGCAGTCTATGTGCGTGCAAATATCAACGTAGTTTGTTTTCTGCTTAAAAATTGCATCAGAATCGATAGCTAGATTCTATATTGCTTCATTCTAATAGATTATATTAAAATAATAGAATACTCGCCCCGATTCTTTAGAGAGTTTACAAGGAAATTTTACCGATATTTTAGTCCAATCGAAATGAATCATTGTTTTCGTTGTTATGAATCATGACTTGAATGAAAAGGTGACTTATGCCCTCGTTTCCAAAATGTTAGGATTGCCGCTATTATTTCACCACCTCCTCTACAATAGAGATGCGCATAATGCACGAGAGGGTTCACCTTATGCTATCGCTAACCACCAGCCCTGCCCATTTACGAGGGAAGTGCTTGTGTAGCTTGCACGTAATGGGAGGGAGTCTGCGTTGTTTGACTTAAATTTGACCTCTACTATCTCCTTCCTATACAACCTTGATGCTAAACTATCTACTTGGCCTCTTGCTATTTCCCTAGGTTGGAATAAATGGGTGGATCATTTTAATTAAAATACAATACCTACGTTTGTATTTAACTTTTAAATTTAACAAATTCTAACATAAGCAATCATTTATACTGCACACTAATGCATAATTCCGAGGTAATTCTCCATGCTTATATAAAAATACTAGTTAATCCTTTAATAAAATCTGCATTGTGTTTGGAGGAAGAAGATACATGGCTGAATTTAAGAGTTTCACATAGGTGAGCAGAGAGAAAAACAACCATTTATTGCTGAATATTGAATGCCGTGGAATAAGAGTGGAACTATTGAAGAAAAATTACCCACAAAAGGAGTGAACTCGTAAAATTTATCCATAAACGTAATACGGGCAGCGAACGTGTTCGTCAATCACTTTCTGTGGGACTCGGGCCTGACATAAATTTAGTAAATCGTCCTCACTGTTGCTCCCACAATGACTTTTACTTATAGCTTCATCCGCTCCATCAAGGTTATAACTCCTCAACGTTTTTAAACCCATCACCTCATACGTCTGTTTATTTTCTGTTCTCCTTGCTTTTTTGGCAAAGGGGTGTATTTTATTTATGAATCCAGGAACGTTCGGATCCATTCTGACCAAGCTCTAGTGGGAAAGATAGTGGTTTGCAATTGGACACGATAGGGAGGCATTTACTTAGTTATGATCTCTGGGGAGTATCGGTTTATTGGTGTCTAGTAGGAAAACGAAAACAAGGAAACTTCTGCTTTCCTTGTACGTTATTAAAACTTGAAATGAGTGTTGTTGACTGCTCCTTCACACAATATTGGATTCACTGAGAGGTTAACTATTGGAAAAATGTGGATCTTCATATTAATACAGTGCTAGATATACCAGGACGTTCTAAAAAGGTAACCTTTCATGTTAATTTAAGCAGAGGTTATCGAAAATGATTAAATTCCTGCTGACAATTTTTCATTCACGGGAGAATTCTCACCCGAACAGAATCGCTTGGCACATTTTCTGCAATAAAATGGCTCTGTAAAGGGAGAATGATGCTCTGCGCTGTAGTGAAAGGAAGGAATGTATGTTCCAATAAGGCTGAGTTGCTGAGAGTAAGTGCCCTAGTAATTTTCAATCTTTAATAATTTTGTATCGATCATTAGACTGATGGTAATCATTCAATTTAAATCGACTAACCACCATAATACTCTTCAAAATCGAAGAAGCTTTGCATTTGGTAGAAAAAAGAGCCTAAGGTCAATCTACTTTTGAGGTTATTTCCTGACTTTATAATTTTCGTTGATATTTACTACGTAACTCGGAACTAGTTTTGCTGCTAGGCCTTCATATGTAGCCATGCACCGATGGAGAAATATATTTATTCCGTAACTTTTTTATCAACATTTTTAAACACATATTTTTGTTACTTACAGTTCTAAAAGAAAGTATGAAAAAATGGGATAGATATGCTCATCTTAATTACCATTTTTTCTTAAAATTGTTTTTTCAGCTGCTATGAGAATGATTTTAATCTCCCATTGCTTTCAGTTACTACTCTTTACGAGCGGTTTTTATTGGTTTTTGGAATTACACTTTCACCTTCACGTTCCCGCCATTTAAATGGAATGTGTTGTCGTTTGGCCCAGACTCTTCCTTTCATTCCTTTGGGGTGGAATTTTCCCGAATGGTGGAAATAAAACTCACGGCTGTTCCACACCGACCGCAACACTTCAATTTCGCACGTATTTATTTCCAACAGACGTACGGACCGACGAAAGTTAATTCTATCGAGAGAATTCGTCACACAGAAAACAAATGGTTAATTAAATACCTCCGCGTTGAAATGCTCACTAGAATTGAGGTTATTCGAGAGAAATATGCTCACCCTTTGAAACATATATCAGAATCCTCAGCAATACGTCCCATGATTCAAGCAATTCAATTGGCTGGTATTGGCTACATTAACATTGAAATTAACATTGCAAATAGGGAATGATTGGGCTGTATTTACCGAGACAATAATTCATAATTGATTCTTTGACGCTTTCATTCGACGGAAGTCACTGATGAGAAGCCTAATTATTGCATGGTTGAGTATTTTAGACGCAATATCTAAGTTGTGTGTCCTGAATTGCTAACGACCTGTGGAATTATTTTGTATAGGTTAGACGGAAAAGCCGTCCTTTTGTCACATGAGGATTCTCAGGAATATCAGGTTCCCAGAAAATCACACGACTTGATTTAACAGCTGGCGTCGAAATGTCTCTCTCAATTACGAACACCCAACTTTCACCTGCTGCCTAACTACGCTCAACTCCTGGTACATCACACTTTGCACTATCTTATAAGAGTAAATTAGGTATATGAGCGATTCATGCATAAGATGTTGTGAAAGACACACTTTATTGACTATTTGTTGGAAAGAAGGTTCAAATACCGTATGCGTATCATTTGCATTGCCTTAATACCATTTACTATTGGCTCTCTCAAAAGACATTGCCTTTTCTCTCTTGTTTCAGCCCTTCGTTTCTGTTCACAGCCGTTAAATGCATAACTTTGCACAAGCTGCAGATCGTAATATTCACTAAACTCTGCAGTAAGGACAGTCTGCTTTTTCCTTTTATCCTTTTTCCCATCACTGTACCCGCCATTGTATTATTAATTAAATTTGTATTTCTTATTTAATGACCGAAACATTTCATTTTTGGATACTTGGAGGAGTGGTAGCCTTCATTTACTCTTTTTTGTTTATGTTTATTAGTGTTCCTCATATTCTACCGTTTGTTTGCAATCCTTATCCACAACCAAATTTTCACTTCAAGCATTATATTTTTTTTCTGTTAAAAAAGTCCATTCTACACAACCATTAGGTTCTACACGAAGATTTTTATAAATATTTTTTGTGCAAATTCAGTGATGATTACTATTGACAAGCAGATTATCCATTATCATCATCTATTAAGATTGATTTCACTCATTCCTCCTCTCGAGTCGCTATCGGCTAATCCATTTATTTAATTTTATACTTCTCATGCCTTACCGCTTTGCTTATTTTATCCCATGTGATTAGAGTACGAGGATTTTCTGTTTCATGTATTCACGTTTTCGTCAGGCTTCAATTTTCTCCTACTATTATAAGAATGTCTTCATTATTCCTTGCTGTTCATTTTATATACAACCACTTGGATCATTCTTCAATATTTTGACATTGAAAATGCTTCCATAGTTGTCTGTAGTTGTTACCGTTTATGTCTCCCTATCATAATAGAACATGCTCCATATATCAGTTACAATTATGTTTTTCCTTACATTCAAACTCGAAGTTTTAGTTATACATATATTCTTTCTTCAGTACAGTCCTTTGCGTGTGGGCTACATTGGTGACTTTTTACTTCTTGCTTTTTCCATCGCTAGTTATTTGACATCCCAGGGAGCAATATTCTCTTCACCTCATCAACCTTTTTTTTCTTGGGTTTAGCTATGGTCTTAGCCTCTTCTCCTCTATTTCATTGCGTAACGTATTTGTTTTATTGGTCGTAAAGTGATAACCGTTCAACGTCTTTTCAATATCAAAGGTAGTAGAAATAGATTCCAAGTTACTCTAACTACAAGGGGAAATCGAGATATTTAACTTAATCTATAACAAGTCATAGACCGTAGACAAACAAAACTTCAACGCCTAAGGCAATATTTTAATCCGCGACTGTCGGATTGCCAAGCAAGCGCTTTGCCAACTTTGCTACCCTGTTCGGTTGTATGTCAACCGGTATCTCACTTAAAGGCTTAACCAATACTAGTTATAAGGCTAACTGATGTATTGTATGGGCATTTTAAGTTTTTATCTTCAGACTTAGTTGTCAGATTTTAAGTAAGATGATGAAATGGGCTCCCAAATGACAAACGGAGTAAAACCTGTTGGCTGGTCTGGAGTACAGATTGCGATAATAGTCGATCAATGCTATATTTGGAGAAATTTTGGAGCAAATATGTTTTGGTTAGATTTAGTAGATATATAAAATCTTAGCATCTCTTTATCTTCCCAATTTATCTTTCTTGGTCGCGGTTGATAGTCCTGTAACCCTACCAGGCTGGGTAACGCAAAAAGGTAGTGGGCTCATATCTTACCACGGACTTGGATATTGAGTATATCCTAAGTTTTTACTTTGTCTAGACGTTTGACGCACCTTTGAAGGATATTTTATTGCTACTTCCATATTCCTTACCTACCCTCTTCAAGTTACGGAGATGAGAATCGCGATACAACTTTATAAAATCATATGGAGAGAAGATTCCTCAATGGATTCGGGGAGCCTATTTGCACTCTAGATCTTCAGTGTATCATGCAGTTTAACTCGAGGGTGAGAGACAGAAGATCAATATTCTCCAAGCATCCATCGATTGTATACGATAATTGTTCATATTCTTCGGTGATGACATTATCAGCGAGAAACTTTGAAGTTGAAACTCATAGTTGGAGATATTAGCGTTCACTTCATTCATTGAGGCGTTGGATGGAAAACTAGCAAAAGCTTGAATGCTTTTTATATTGATTACGATATTATTTCCTTTTTAGTGTTTTAGCAATTGTGTATTTTTGCTGCCTATTTCAAAAAAGTCCAAATCGGGGTTTCCATATCCAGCTGTATTCAAAACGAAGTATTTCTTTGGATTTTAAGGAATGAGATTCCGTTCTCACCTTAAGGGAGTGGAATCATACATATCTTTCGGAGCAGCATGCTCAAAAAAATGCTTTTAACACTTAATTACGATACTAATAACTGCTTTTTTTTGGGTTATGCGCGTTTTGAGTTAAGAAATAGCCGACGTTTCTTCTCCTTTACCGGAGACCTCCTCAGTGACCGGAGCGTTATGCATCAATGTATATGCTCATGGTGGGGATGTGGGGGAGGATAAGGAGGGGGGGAAGGGAGTTGTGGAGAATTCTGGAATGTTCCTTCTTTATTTTTAGCAATAACCGGAAGCCAGGAGCTACTGATCTCTTGCCCTTGGTCTCTGTTGAAATTCTAGGGGCGTTTCCTTATTTCCAGGGCTTCTTTAAAAGTCTTTATTTTGAACTGCCTGTCCTTGGCCAGGATTTTCGGCTTCTCGATTTCGATGTCGTGGCCTTGTGCTGCATGCTCGGTGACTGCTGACTTCTCTTGGTGCCCTAGGCGTACGGCGGCACTATGCTCTTTGACTCTCGTCTTAATCGTCCGCCCTGTTTCACCCACGTAGACCTTATCACATGTTTCGCATTTCAGCAAGTATACACCTTATGTTTCTAATTTTTCTTTTCCTTTCACATTCCTTATGAGGTCTCGTATTTGTTTCCTAGCTTTATAGATTGTCTTTATTGATGCATAACGTTCCGGTCACATATTAGCCCTGAGGAGGTGTCCGGCAAAGGAGAAGAATCGTCCGCTACTTTTTAACTCAAAACGCGGATAACCCCAAAAAACAGTTGTTAGTCATATTTATGGACCGCGAAAGTTTAAACAACTTGACTTACTTACGTGTTAAAATAAGTTACACCGTTACTACTTGAAAGCGTAACCTATACTTCAACTAATACAAAAAACATGTAGGTACATTTTTGTAACTGTTCACCATGAAATCATCTTAAATTTAATTTAGTGTAACTTATTTAAACACTTAAGTAGGTACGTTTGTAAAGCTATGTACTCGATTTCTGCCACTACCATTCTCGCCACAGATTTCTAATTGTTAGGATGTAATAATGAAAGGCAACCAACAACTGACATATTTGGCCCCTTTTAGTGCAACTGGACAGACGTAAGGATTTTGTGGGAGACAGAAATTCCGGGTCAGTATTTACTCTTCATAAAAGGAGCACACCGATTCAAGGTTTAGCGTCTCATCCGACGGACAGAATAATGAGCATTGAGAGCTCTTTGCAAAATGCTGATGTAGTTAATAATACTCTAATTAAGTATCTCTTTTGATCCTTGGACTCTAATTATTGGGAATTTATAGCTCTAACCAACACACCATCATATTTTCTTTAATCGTTTTGTTGAAAAAATTGAATTTTCGTCAAAGATTGGTTGTCTACGGCGTATATTATTGTGGGGGAAGATATTTTTGCTCATTTTTTTGCCTGCAGATTATTATGTAAAATATTTGTCAATATTTTGAGATAGAATATTATGGTGGTGAGATATAACCTGCACTTTTGGCACAATTATCTCATCCAGATGGCTTTGTAGTCAACCAGGATTCCTGGAATAGGGGGGGTTTTGTCGGAAGGATCAAAATGGAATCTAAATGGTAGTGGGGCAATATGTTGACCGTAAATCCGCTGCTCCCAGAAGAGTGAGCGAGAGGCAAACATTGACCTAACTCCGTTCAAACAAGAGAATTATGGATTTGAGAGTTTGCCGGATTCCGTTGGAGTGTAAGAATGGTGTGCTTATGGCTGTCATGGGGTGAGGCATTAGCTTGGATATGGGGCCTTCAAAGCCCCCAAGTGGACCTCAAGACACAAGAGTATTAGGGCAGGAGATAGGCCTGGGATTATACTGACGGACATCCACACTACCAACTGACCGAGTCCCTACACCACCAAGTACTTGCCTCCTTCATCAAGGGTCGGCTAAGATCCCAATCCCTGCTAAGTAGGCTCAACCGCAACTATCTCATCTCTATCTCCTTGAGTACATCTTCCAGACTGGGCTGAATAGAATCTTATGGCCATATACGAGAAAATGTCTTCTCATCGTTGTTTTAAGAAAGCTTTCCCAAATATGAGCTTGATTTAGCAAATAAATAAAACAAATGTAAACTGTTCACCAAGGATGGAAGCGTTCGACATGTGGTGCTTCAGAATATCGATGTAGATTATATGATTGACCGAGTAAGTAACGGGGGAGTCCTTAGAAGTCCTCTAGTATCATTCCTACTTTTCCAGATTATTGAACTAGGAGTACAAAAATTGAAGAAGTGAAATATTTCTCTATCCTGGGAAGACGAGTAGCCAACGATGAACGAAGCAGGAAAGAAATAGTAGAATATTCCAGGCAAAGATGGCATTCCATATAAAGAAGAACATGCATACATCGGAAAAGAAAAGGGTGGAAGCATTCGAAATGTGTTGCTACAGAAGAATGACAATGATTAAATGGATTGACCAAGTAAGTAGCGAGGAAGTCCAAAGGAGAGTGGAAGAAAAAAGAGGTCTTCTAAGAGTCCTAAGAAAAAGACGGGACAGCCATTCTTAAGACACGGTTTGACATTTTTAAGACATTCAGCCATTTTTTAAGACACAATGGGGATGACCCATCCCTTCCATTTCTATCCTTATACCTTTCCTCCCGGTCCCGGTCTGAAGCGCCTATTAGTGCGGAAACAGACTTGAAAACACCCATAAAAAAAACACAATGGCCTGATGAAGACAATCGTTTAGGGAAAAGTGAACGGGAATAATGGCAAAGAAGACCTCGTATGAGGTATATAGAACAACTAATTAAGGATTTAAAAGAGAAGAAAAGCTTAAGCATGAAGAGATTATCTGATGGGAGAATTGAGTGGAGAACTGTGTCAAACCAATCTGAGCATTGTTCACTGATGACGATGAAACAGTGCACTGACGAATTTAATTTTGGCTAGCACTGCCTCACAGTAAAGTGTGGCGTACTGTCGCACTGAGAGAAAGGAGATACGTCTCCAAATATACCTTACTATATGCACCAGGACTCTAAACAAAGGTATAATATATTTCTTTTTATTCGGAACGCTTCGACTAGGGCTACGTTTTATTAATTTTCTAATCTATTTAATACTCATTTAATTCCTTGTACTTACTAATAAAGTGTATTTTACAATTCTTTATGGGAATACAAATGCCAAAATTGATGAAGCATCTTTTGCCTTGCATAAAATTAATCTGTATCCGGACGTAGACGTATTAATCAAATTAAGGCGTAGAACAGTTCACCAAATATTTTGGTGAAGAGTTCACGAAATATATTGATGAACTCACTGTGTCATTAGTTACAGATAATATTCTATTAACTGATTCCTCTTCTAAATAAATAAATACTAGGATAAATAATAGCATTAATTATATTCCAGTTGAATTGGGCAATACGGTATGCATAAAGGTATTAAAAACTGAATTATAATGTAAAAAGTGAAATATCCTGATAAAATATTCATAAACGAAAGAGGAGTGCTCACCCTATGGTGAGCTCCTGAATGGCATTATTATAATAGAGATCTGAAAAGATTAATGTAGTTCAATTGCATTTAATTAATTCAATGGCTAGTCATTATTTATTAATTATTAAATCAATAAACAATATAATTTTTCTCCATATGAACACCGCAAATAACTTCTAATTGAATTACATTTATATTTCATCACACATTCATTTATATATGACTGCTAATGAGATAAATTGTTTTTCCCTCGGTAATTTTTTATGCATCACCATCGCCGCATATTTTTCGCTCCTTAGAGAAGCATCATTTTTAACCTACAAAAACGAGGTCTATTTAGTTTAATAAATGCAAGACAAAGAACATTCTGAAGTTTTAACAGTCTTTTAATAGGATAAATGTAATGAGGCTTGTGAGTTCTCGAAAACGTGCGTTGCATTTATTTGCAATATTAAATAATCTCTTGACTTATCGGAGGATTCTAAATTTTCAACGGTATTTTTCATTTTCTAAAATACGATTTGTAGCTTTTTACATTAATTATATGAAAATATATTATATTTCATTGAAAAACAAGACATGAAAATAAGGAGACCTTTTTATCGCTTCACAAATTGAGGGATAAAATAAGAGGAAAATATAATTTCAATGGCCGGAAAAATTCTTTCAAAAATATTTTAGTGACTCCGTGGTACCTTATAAATTCAATGCATGCTGATAAAAAAAAACATATTCTGTTCCAAATGGATCAAAATTTATGCTAGGTAAAGGTAGTTGTTGATAGTATCAACTTAACAACTTGCCTAATTCTAAATAAAAAAAGGTTTTATAGGGGGTGGATACCGCGGCTACAAATGTGTTTTTTAAACCTTCTTTTTCCTCGAAATACTTCTACAGGCATGAAAATAAAAAGTTCTGGTTCTTCACATATGACGTCAAAAAGATGTTACTGTGTTGCAAATTCTTCTGTCAATAATTTACGCATAACAAATTCGAAAGATTTATTAGGATATATAACCAAATATCGCCCATATTTGTAGGGTCTGCACCCTGAGAAGAACATGAAACCACATAATATTTATTTATACCTAGAATTATTTTTTTTATTAGGACTTTTTATTTATGTTAAAGAGATTAATTCCTTTATCCTCATATAGCGTATATACCGAGAATAAAAACTTATAGATGAGGTGTAAAATGTGTTATGCTTATTTTTAATCACCTTTAATGGACGGTCCTTTTATTCCTTCAAACCTCGTCACTACTGTAACACGTAACAGTTTATTTTTAGTTGAATGGCGAGAATTATAATTTGTGTCGTTATATCATCGGATATAGTGACAAAAATGCCGATGTCTGAAACACAATTTTTAGCCAAGGGATCCACTTAAGAGGGCAAGGAAAGGAATATAAATAGCATATATAAACGTGAGACTTAATGTAATTTCACTTCACTCAAATTTTTCGAACCCTTAAACTTTACTTTACAATCCAAGTAAAATCAGCTGCCACTGAGTCATTTAACATTATGTGTAGGCATTGCAGTTTCATTTTCATGAAGCTATTGATTTAATCCCCTCAACTTTTCAATGAATGGCGAATACATTTGCAATTAACTATGAGAAGGAGGGCAATAACATCAAAATGTTAACTGTAAAAATTGCAAACAAAATTCACAATCTTTTGCTAAAAAATAGAGGCATATATTGATTAACGGAAGGACGAAGGGTGTTTTAATTTCCTATGCCTATCCTGGGATCTAATGCAGGTGATTTTTGTAGAGGTGGATTTTTTAACTCAATATTCGAGAAAAAACTTAAAACATGATACATACATTAAATGAGACTATGTTTTTGATCCATTGGATAACCTAATAAATAATAGATAAGATAATAAAAATTATTACCCGTTCATACCGTTTAAATACTAAATCATTCATGCTTAATTCTTTACTACCTTCCAGAGAGATCTGTATGTGAAAGTTCTAAATTTGCATCAAATCCTTTTGTAACCGTTTTGGCGCATTTCATACACCTATGATTTTCGTACTATGTACTTTCGGGATAAATAACTTATTGGGGAGGTAGCATCTTTTTCTGTTGACACAAATTTCAGGTGATGGTCTAATTATATTTGGCTTCTAGTAGGGAAATCTGAACCGAGGAAACTCCTCCATATTCACTGAATGCAGAAGAAACTTTCTGGGAGCCGAATCCATTCAGAAAGGCGAGTGGGATTCTGAGGTGATATGGAATGGACAACTGTTTGCATTCGTGTTTCTTGATCTACGATGGCATTTCTACTCGAGAGTTCTCTCGTTCAAATCTAAAGCCTGATGAAAACAGTGGTGGCTGAGATCTAGTCAGTGCAGAGCCCGGAATGATTCGAGAGGCGTATTTCCGTTCCGTAAACAAATGAAGAGGGAAGGAGTGCGGTGACAGAGTGAAATGGATTAAGGGGGAAATGGTTTATTTTGGGCAAACAGCCACCGTTAAGCTTCCATATCTACTCAATGAGTGCCAAACAGGCCAATCTAACCTTATTATGAGTATGGCATCGCTGAGCCTCTACATAATTCAGATAATTGGTTATGAACTTGGTTTAAAAATACGATCCACATTCTAGCATAATTTTTGTGTTGCCTTATATACCCTATATACTCACTCCACGGCCACGGAGCGATAAAAATTTTAAAGACACCATTACGAACTATATTTATAGAGGACAAACAATGACGTTTCAACCATGCTGGTAGAAAGGAAAGTTATTTGTTTACATTGAGTGTAGGCAAAGCAGGCAGATGGGCTATAAAGTATATGCTGAAGGATGGTATGAATAATTAATACTAACAAGCGTTGGAAAATCAGTAAATTAAGGGACATTGTAAGCAACAAAGAGAAGTTAAAAACAAAACAAATGAATGAAATAACAAAATGGGAGGATATACAGTGAGGAACATAAAACAAAGCTTAAATTCCGATCTATCATGTAGTTAAGGCTCATTTTAAGTTTATTTTCAAGCTCATTCTCCCACTCTTTCCACCAATAATCTGTGTAAATGGCGCCATTATAGTAGAGAAATTACTTTTCGTGAAAAATAAATGAATGTGATCAAATATTTTATCAGTATTTCCTGATGAAGCATTGGAAAAAAAGAAAAAAATGAGCTGTTTTCCATGCTCAGGTAGACATTAGGAATTAATTCGTGGTATTCAAAGATTCATATTCAAATGAGGAGGAATTCGAGGAATGAAATTGAAGTTGAGCCATAATATTTGTTTTGTGTGACGTCAAGCCCCCGCCGATATTTGTCCGGCCCCATTAAACCTTAAAGGGTTCAAAGCTTTCCGATCCCTCCGTTGGAAGAATCTCTCGAGAAATTTGTCCGTCAAATAGATTCATCACCAAAAATATTCCCTACCCCCGAAGCCTTTCATCGCCTTGTATTTCTCTCTTCTTACTAAGCACTCGTCTTTTCCACTGGGAAAACCCCAGAGGTTTTCAGAATCGTAATCGATTTTCTTTTCATATCCCCAAGAAAATGAAAAAGCAGCAATCTTCAGAGATCAAAAAAGAAATATAATCAATGCGGACTAAAGCTAATGATTCGAACTTCATATTCCGTAAACTCACCGTCCTACGTGCATTCTAGGAAAAGCCTTTACATAAAATTCACGTAACTGATGCTATCAGCGTCACTTTGTGAAAATGAGATGCATGCATTATGATGAATGAAAAGGACCTTTTACTATTTTCAATCTATACATATTTTAAAAACACCAACCAATGTTTAAACAGCTGAGGGCCACCTTGATAATGGTATTAAGCTATTCAAACCATGGTCGGATTTTAAAAAATATTACGTGAAAGTAATTGGTCCTTTTCACCTATCATAATAAATCTATTTTTATAGTATTTAGTCTTTTTTCACAACCATTAAAAAATAAAATCTTGATGCATTTTGTGGACTAATATTCTGCCAAGACAGCAACTTTACATCAGATATTGAGGTACCCATTCATGTCGGACCAAGGCCAGACCTAGCAAATTTAAATAATTATTTTATATGAAAATGAAGTGCTTGCGTGCTACTTCAACTTTGGGAAGCATCATGTTTCATTGCTATTTTCAAGAAGTATGTGGGCACTTTCATGTGATCGTTTACTCGCTACATTTACATAAAAGCCTATCACCTTGCTATCTAATGATTTTGATATTAAAATATATTTATGATAGGTTCTGATGATATGGTTTTGATAATTCTAATAAGCATTGATACTTCAATCATTGTAAACTTATATTGAAAAAAAGATGCTGGGTCGTACTCACAAGTCGCATTCATAAGAAAACTCATAGTATATCAAATAGAGTACGATTCTAAAAACCTTTTATCTTGAGTTGATACGTTTATTTATTTTTAATAAATATTCTACAGCATAGATAAGTGGAAAACTATAACTCAAAGGCAGTTTTGCTATATTATTTTGCAAGGTAATTTCAGAAACTAATTTCTGTCGTGATTCTGTAGCACTTACTACCCTCTTAAAGTTTGCTTTGCTCGTCAAGGCATCACAAAAAAAGCTATTTTCGCCTAAAACAACGTGCAGTTTTGCCTTGAGTATCACCCTACGGCGCTGTAACACGAGTAGTGGATACATTAATAGAAACGCCTCATACATTTCCTCTTTTCCACGAAAACTGCAAGGAGAATACGAAAAACCACAACAGTTATGGCCTCAAATTCAATTACAGAAAAAAATGTGCTGAAATGCATTCTCACTTGTCAAAGCGAAAATTAGGGAAAATGAGAACAATGGTTTGTTTGGGCACTCTTGTAGCTCTGGAGCGAAGTAATTTTTTTAAAGCGGTCCGTAAATGCTGACTTACACTTCTTGATCCACCCGAGTGAACGCTTAAAAGCTGTTCTGTCAAAAGAGTTCGAAAGGATTTAGAGCATATTGTATCGTTGGAAAATGCTTTGTTTAAGCACTACTTTGTTTAAGTATAAAATTCATACTGTTCACGGTTTCAGGCATCACGTAGTGGAAGTGAGACATATTAGGTGAGTAAAAAAACTTTAGCACTTTTCCACAATATATTTAAAATTATAAAATTGCAGAACACGTGTTTCGGCTTACTAAGCCATCATCAGGTGTACACTCACTGAGGTGAGACATGTATTGTGCAATTTTATAATTTTAAATATTTTGTGGAAAAGTGCTAAAGTTTTTTGAATCACCTAATATAAAATTTATATTGAAAAGGTTTTACGGTGTAGCTGAAAGCCTTTCTCTAATTAATTCATCAAAATATATTTCATTGCCATATGTGCATTCATTTTTTCAATTCTTTTGCATGTGTGTATCGCAAAAATACTATATGCAGGAAATCATTTGTCAACATAATTTATGCATTTTGAAATTATAGTTTTGTCAAATAGCTTCACATTCTTCATTTTGAAAGCCTGGCTACTAAAACACTACCATTACTTCTCATATCACTCAAATCCTTTATGCATGTCCTCTAAGGGCAGATAGTGAAGAAAGGTGTTAATATAAAGCAGTGTTTACGCGTAGCCCTTTATGGCCAATTTATTTCATCAAATTAGGAAGGGAGCACAAGTACTCTTCTTAGAGATTTTATTCTAATCCAGAGTAATTCCTTTCATTCGTTAATGTTTTTGAGTCAAAATCTTCGTAGCAGTTACCATTTTCTGTTATTGAAGGAAATATTTACAAAGGAACTATTTCCCCTGCAATAGAAAAAATGAAAAACTACACGAAAAATAATTTTAGCAACGACACTGAGGGTATGAATTTCTTAGTAGCTGCTACATTTTTTTGTAAAAAACTGCTCTACTCTCCGCTTTTGCTACCTAGTTCTAAAATTAGTTTGCTGCAGATATAATTGCTGTTAAGACTATAACTTTTCTATAATCACTAACGCATGCATTTTAGTTTTTCTCATTATTAGCTATTTTTGTTTATATAGCGTAAACTATTTCTAAGAATAAGATATATTGGGGAGAAAATAATAAGAATTAATTATAAGTGATAAAAAGATTAATTAATCAAGAAATAATAAGGATTTAATAACGTAATATTAAGGATTAAAATATCATGTACTTATACTTTCTTAACAGCTTCTCACAAAGCTATTTTTAGCTTTTCATATCCTTTCTAAGAATTAAACTTTGGCTCGGAGACTATGTCTAAATATGTGAAGGGGTGCAGATAATATTACATTCATAAATATGGATTATTTACTATACTAGTCGTATATTAAATAATGCTCATGCAATAAATAGTGGTATAATAATACAACGGATGATGGTAATAATGGTATAATAAATAATGCTCGTGCTATTTTCGTGCAAGTAAACAAAGTAATCTTTTGACTTTTGAGAAAGAATATTTTATTTCTTCAGCACTTCCCACGTAAAATTGGAGTTTATGGAGCCAGAAGAGTGATAAAAGAGAGTAGAGAGTAGGAGGAAGATGAATGGAAGTAGGAGAAGAAAAAAGGTTTTTCATGCAACTTTTGTGACCAGGGACCAGGATACTATATCTGATAGCCGTAGTCATTCATGACCGGATAGCCAGAAAACATAGGGAATAAGAAATAACTATGAAAAGAACCTTTATTGATTAAAAAGGAAAATGTATGAAGGTTTCAGAGAGGAAATATTTTTAGTCATTCGTTGGCAAAGGGTGTAAAATGGAGCATAGTTTTGAACGTAACAATTTTTCATAGCTCTACGCAGTGGACGGGTTATTAAAAGCTATTCCTATAACTGTGTAAACAAGGGTTGTTGCTTTCCTTGTTCTTTGACTGCCCTTCTGTTCGTCCCCACTGGACGACTGGGAGGAGTGAAACAATTTTGAAGGTTCGGGGCAGAGATAGCTGTGCACAATGTAAACACGAGTGGGGAAATTCCATTACGGCTCCGGCGGCTTGGAAGAATCGCTGATCCGAGACTTGGGCTGGCCATTGACCGAGTTATACCCTTATTTTCCTACTTCCCCCGCCTTTTCAAGTGGGCATCTGAGCCAAAGATGCAGGGCAATCTCGGAGAACAGTAGTAATGGTAGTGGATGTCGACATAAAGAGGTCGTAAATTTCCTAGCTAGAGTGGCCGAAGGGCGAGTGAATAGTTGCCTCCTAGACTGTGCCATCCTCTCAGCTTATGCCACATTCACGAAACGAGAAGCATTGAGGCCTCATTCCCTTGCTTTGAACGGTGAAAATCACTTTCAATTTTTGATCCAAATGACGTTTATTTTGGGTATCGATATGAAAAATGTTACTTTAAATGAACATCCTTTTCATAAATGCTAATATGCTTATGTATTTTTTACTTTATAAATTACTTTATTTAATACTAGAATTTAATACTAGAAAAACACTCATATCGTCGCTTATTTTCTCTGTAGTATCAGACTACTGCTGTCTTGTTTGTAATGACCTCAACGAAGAAAATAATCGTAAACTGCACCGGCCCTTAAAATCTTGCCTTATGTTCATTTTTGACCATCGCAGGGACGTCCACATCACACCATATTATAAACAACTAAGATGGCTCTACGTCAAATCCCGTAGAGAGTCCCTTCTGGGATCATTTTTATTTGTTCTATTAAAAAACAAATCACCTAGGTATCTGAATGATTTGTTCCTCAGTTGTCCCTCTGTTTCTACAATGTCCACTAGGTCTGATCCTAAACTATTGTATTTTCCAGGGCATCGCACCACTATTTATAATAAATCATTTCTTGTAAAAGCTTGTCACACATGGAAGAAGATACCGACTGAAATTAAAAATTGCATGTCTGTTAAAAGCATTTAAAATGAAATGCTATGATTATTTACTTTCCCGAAAATAATATAAGTTACTCTTTTTTTCAATTTGTGTTCATGTTATAATGGTTCCTTATTTACTGTACCATTTTGTTATTTGTTACATTATGAATTCATGAGTTTTTTGTGCGGTATTAAATTCGGCTTGGTGTATAACTCCATTTGCCTTTTTTCTTACATTCATACATTTGTTATATTATCAATTGGGAAGACATATTGACATTTCATAAAAATGAAAAGTTTGTTATTTTGTAATTATCGATATGCCTGAAAACTGTATTATTATTATTTTTGTTATTATGGTTTTTTTCTGAACAATAAATATTTTTCTATCTCTCTATCTATCTGTCTATCTATTTTAGAATGACGGCTACCATTAAGCTACTTCTGATTACGGGTATTCCCCTATTTGTTATTTGGCTCTAGTTACAAAATAATGCAAAGAAGGAAACTTATGTAAGATGATGGTTAAAATATTGAAGATGCGAAAGATATGTTTGTCTATGCCTGGTGAGTTAGGACGAAATATTTTCTTAACGTTCAAAGCAGAGAATTTCATCGAGGTTGTGCAAGTTATTGAGTTTCACATCCTTTCATACTTTTAATTTCGATTAGATTTCAGTTTTAGGCAATAACGGAAAAGTAATGCGAATAAAGTATTAATGTTTCTCAACGGTGGCATTACAAATGCATTCTGTATTCAGTTTCAGTGGCGGCGGGGTAAACTCCTGACCACCAAATTTGTGGTCTTGGGTTCGAATCCTGTATCGTTGGCATTTTTGTCACCCAGGGTATGCATACGCTGTTTATGCTGGTGTGATAAAAATATATATTGGTGTGCTTAACGGCTACTTTTTTCAAGCATCAACGAGATCCTATTTAAGGCCATGTGAGCTAAAAATATTCAGCAATGCTAATATGTTATCTACTTTTTGTATTTTTTGCGTATTTCTGACTTCTATTTTTTATCGTTAATTGAATCGGGTTGAAAAACAAGGGTAAAACACCTCAAGGAAACATGGATAATAATCCCTCGTGCTATTGAAATGGGACATAATATATGAAATTGGAATATTTCTGATTCTCACTAATACGTATTACGATTAAGAAACTCCACCGAGGGAAGATGGGTATCGAATATTCGAAAATACGATCTATTTGTTTCATAAGCACAATCGATATCTCTCCTCATCTGCCATTTTCCTTTGTTGACTCCAAGTGATGAGCTTTAATGTGCGGTCGAAAATTAAATGGCATCATTCCACAGAAAAATATTAGTGATCAGATCAATCTTACTACAAATCGACGATCCTTAAAAGAGCAAAAATGAATAAGCACTTAAAAGAACGGAATTTGATGAAATCCGCCGGATTTATTATCCCATAAAATCTTCAATCGATCTTTCAATTTCATCACCTCCGTTTTCGTTCCGTAATTTGCTGAGGAGATTTAAAATCCATCAGTTCTCTTAGGCTCAAAATAAATGACCCAAGTGACCAATAAAATTCCTTTGAGATATGAAATAGCGCTTCCGTTCCTTCAAAACATTTCTCATCCGAAATGAAGTATTGTCCAAAGAAGGATTCTATCTTTAAACTTCTCTCCCTTCTTATTGTCTATTGCTTTCCATACTTAAATTTTCAGTGTATTTAATTTTGCCCATTAAACCAAATTTTCTCCTTAATCTAAACTTTTCTGATATAAATGTTTTAATCTTGGTTCAAAGTAAATCGTTTCCACTACGTATTTTTTACATTCATTTTCAGTCTTTCGTTAATTCACGTGATTTTTTAAATGTTTCTACTACATTTCTTTATCTCAAATGAGTCTTCTTCCTTCGATTCCTGTCATGTCTTCAACAAAATAACATTAAACCAGATCCTTTCTTCATTGGCAAACTACCATGATTGAAAACTATGTATGCACATTTTTACCACATATTTTTTTTATAAAAATTATCTTTTGCCTGTGCCAAAATAATTATTTTTCAATGCCCACCGTATTTAATTCTCATATCGGAAGCAGAATTTCTTGACATTCTATATATTTGCGCCATCTAAGTATCAAGCTATATTCCGTCCTTGATTAAACGCATTCATTAATGTATTTAGACAATATTTGCCTCTACCAGGAAGTCACTCTTCCCGGAGTTTCCTTTTGATTACATTTGAATTTCTACATTCATTGCCCACATTTGTTTCAGTTATTGCTTTAATTGAAGCACCGTAAGAGAAATTTTTGAACCTGGCACACACCATGACATATATACCTCCTTTGATATATTGTTAAGGGTGCTGAATTACGGTTCTTGATCTGGTAGAAATTCCAAATACAATTTCTAAATCTGATTCTCTATGAAGTAGAAGAGGACCAGTCTATAGATCAAGATTATACAGCAGTTTTTTTGTCATTTTTTAAAGTTATTTCATTTCTTACTGTGAATCATTCTTCTTGTTCTTTCAGGTAAGCCGTGATTAGTCTGATATCGAAGTTTAGTTCCCGGCAAGAATTCGTGCGAAGTTGGAATTGGCAAGGTCAAAATTAATTGCGGATGACCAATACGTAAGTTTATTATT
Organism: Platycnemis pennipes; assembly: GCA_933228895.1. NCBI lineage: Eukaryota > Metazoa > Arthropoda > Insecta > Odonata > Platycnemididae > Platycnemis > Platycnemis pennipes. Next base: position 38,090,642 of record OW121851.1, read on the forward strand.
ATGACAAATCAATGGAGAGAGAAAAAGTGTGAGGATTTAATTACATATTTGGTCCCATTTCATCACATCAAATTTATTTTCACACTTTGTTTTTTTGGGGGGGAGGGACGAAAGCAAAAAAATGATTTCGTTTCGTATCATCCTCTTTTATATTATTTTTTGTTTTAAAGAGTTACTTTATTCATATAAACTATTGTCCTTCAAAGTATGAAATATTGAATAACGTATAGGTTAAATCACCCAATTTCTTTATCTAATAAATTGACTGTTGGCATTTTATTGGCAGCTCGGAGCTTTATAAATGATTATGAAGTGCTATATTGATTGCTATGTGGACTACGATTGAAAAGCTTAATCGTGGGTTTTATGGAAACAATGGAATTTCCTGATATTTACACTCCCAAGTGAGGATCATATTTGTGTGATCGTTAAACTTTTACTCTCCAAAGATGAATTTAATATTATTAGTATTCTACCGGTGAAGGTAGGTTTAAATGGTCATTTAATTCTTCCCATTCTCTAAATTTCACACGATGTCCCTCTTCAGCCCCTCATACCTCCTGCCACCCATCATTCCATCCTAGCTACCCGATCTTCTCCTCCCTCTTCCTCGCTTACCCAACACTATTCTCTCAATCACCTCCTTCAAAAGACCATCCCCTTTTATTACCTTTTCCATCCACACCTTCTGCCTTCTCCTAATTTCATCTATCAAATTCCCTTCCTCTCCTATCAACTCTAGCACTTCATCGTTCGTCTTCCTTTCAACCCACTTCACTTTCTCCATCCTACTTCATACCCACTTCTCAACACTATTAGGTTTCTCCTGGCCTTTACTTTCCCGATTAATTCTTCCAACTGGTCATATACTTCGTCTACCTTTTTCTTATCTATGTCCCCGTGTAGGCATGTATACCTGTACTACGACTACATTTGCTGACTTTGCTTTGATTTCGATAGCTAGTATTCTATCGCTATCTCTGCTGGAAATAAAAGCGTGGAAGTAAGGAAGCAATTCATTAGAACATACATCTAGAGCAAGTTTCCTTATGGCAGTGATGGATGATGATAGAAGCAGAGAAGTCAAAATGGAAGTAATCAAAATGCAGGGCTACAGAGGAATGATGAAGAATAAATGAGTGAACAACGAGGAAATCTTAAGAAAATTGGGAGAAAACAGAAGTATTTTTATAACCCTAAGAAGAAGAGGGAAAAACTTAATCCGAGATATTTTGAAACATGATGGCTGGCGGAAGATGCTTCGAATGGTGATTGAACAGAAGAAATGACAAAGGAAGGCCTCATGTGAGATATATAGAACAAGTTCTGAAGGATGTAAAAGATAAGCATAGGAATACATAAGAAAGATGGGGTAGAGAATTGGAGAATCGACTGGAGAACTGCGTCTAATCTAAGGATTGCTGACTATTTATGATGATGATTGAAATAATGGGGTACCTAATCTGCCATATCTGAAACATAATGGCCAGATAAAGAGAGTCAAGGGAATAGTGAATAGAAATCATGGACAAGGAATACTTCACATGAGATACATGGAGGAAGAAGTGAAAGATGTAGAATATAAAAATTTCCTGAAGAGATTAGTTTACAATGATTGCAGAGGTGTGTCCATCGAATATTAGAATTACTGACTTACGATAATGAGAGAAACAACGAAGAAAATGCTGCATTTTAAATTTTAGGTGACAGATATTTAAATTTCACGTCATCCGCTTAATATCTACATCTACATCTGCACGATACCCTGCAAGCCACCGCGAGGGTGTGTGGCAGAGGGTGAAGATCACCAAGCATGCACTACTGACATGCAAACCAGCTACTATAGGGTCTCATGCAACTAGATTGTTAGTATCAGAATATGTGTCAGAAGCGGAAAATGAGAACGTGCATACCTAATATACATGTATATGTGCGCAGACCTCCTTGCAAGTGAGCGGTCCTGACGGTGACCGTGATTGCAAGAAGTGCGGTAACTATTTGGCTTACAGGAAGGAGAAGGTAGCGGATAGCCACAGGAGTGGAATGAGAGGAATGGCGGTGGAAAAGGATTGAGTCATAAGGGATGAAGGAAAGGGGCATGTCGTCCTCCCCTTTACGGCCGACGTCGAAAGATAAAAACGAACTCGGAGGAGATTGGGGACTTCAGTAGCTTTTTGGCTTGAGTTCTCCCTATGGTCGATGTGCAAATCCTTTTGATCCGAATACTTTAATCCGCAGGGGATGAAAGATGGGGGTATACCACTTTTTCTCCTTTATCCACGTCTTCTTTCCATTGTGGTTCACTCCGTCCCTTTTTTATCACTCATATGTCGTATTTCCTTGGATTGAACGGATGACGCTCAGTGAAGGCAGAGGATTTTCTCATTAAAGGATCCTCTTTAAGTAAATCCCGTGCACAAGTAAAGATTATGACACTTTGCTATCATAATATGAATAATAATAGGCACCTTCTTCGTTAGTAGTGAAAAACAATAACTCGAAGAAATACCTGGACGTCGTATTGTATCTCACCGAGTTTGTATGACATAGCAACAATAAAATTATCTTTGTTGGCTTTCCGTACCAAACACAACCTCGTTAATTATAATACTTTTTCCCTCTCGTAGGAGATACAGAAGGGAGAATCGGCCACATTTATGACTCACAGCTAAACTTTCAGTCTCAAAAATAGAAGCGTTGTAATGTGTGAAATTTCACCCTATGCATAAAGTGTATATTTCTTAGTGCATTGCATCCGTAGACCTATAACACAAGCAAAGTGATACAAAATAATTTATAAACAAATTGAGTTTTAATTTTTTACAGAAATCGGCATTTACTACGTGTAATTAGTATAATCTGGTAAAGTAGTATGGTATTGATGATGATCGATAAAATATATAATAAATATACAGTCATGCCCTCTTACGCTTCGAAGTTCGGTATCTCAGTAGTAAAAGCACGGTGTCTTCAATATATACTCCTAACATGAATCATATTTGAGTAATGAACGTATACTATATATAATTAGAGCATTCATGTTCCATGTCCAATTTGGTACGAGGTCATGAAAAGAAAATCACAATTAATGTTTTCTTGTTCTAAAATGCCAGGTATCAGTTCAAACCATTTTGTCAAATTCATACCTATGGTGTGATTTTGCAATCATATAATCTGATTTTATATCATTTGTATAGCATTATAATTGTCAGAATCTAAATTCATGTGAATCTTTTTAGGATATTGCCAACTTCATGACTTACATGACTTGATGGGTCACAACTTTGCATGAACAACCTTAGCATCACTAAATTTGCAAAAACCAAACTTTTTAAAGTCTTGTTCATTACCATTTTCACTGTCTCTGTACTATTATCATTTAAATTATGTAAGTAGTAGTAATAATCTCCTATAATTCAACGTGATGCGTCTTTGATTGGCTTACATTCGTAGTTTTCTTTTGCTAATATTAATGTTCAGGCTTCTAAGGCTGAGAAAGAATTCATTTCATGTTTCGTGATACTTGAAATAGGATATCGGAATGGTAAGCCATAGGAGATAATTCTAAAAGGAGGGAATGAGAAAAAAATGGAAAAAAAGATATCAAAAGGCATGTATCTATGGAAGGGTTCCTTGTGGAATAGACGACAAGGTAAGGCTGGTTGCGTGGGTGAGAGAAACGAAACTATCATGGAAGGGGAACGAGAGAAGGCCTCCGGTCACTTCTATTCCTTAGATTGAACACTGTTGAATGATTATTGAAAAGAGTGGGAGCTTGTTCTATTGCCACATATGGCTAAAATATCCCCAGGTACTTTTGAGAGTAGGTCAACTCTGCAGTTGGAATAAGTTTTGAATAAGCGTTAAGTTTTCCACTCAATCTTGATTATGGTACCTCAGTAACTAATGATGATTATACACTACCAGTATTTCAGTTCTCTATGAGTTTTAGGATTAAATCATCTTTTGTATGCTTAACAAAATATGCTGTCTGCATCCCTCGGCGGAGTAACGGGATACACGACCATATTCTTTATCCTAGAATGTATATGATCCACATTCCTTCTAGGTCTATAGATTGCATATTTTTCAGGGTAAAAATAAATAATTACGCAAATGTGTGTGCCTAGCTACAAAAAACAATAATGTCATGTTTGATTGTATTCAACTCTATTTCAAACAATGTTGAACTGTTTGGCAAATCACTATAGAGATAAGTCTTTGAATGAGGGAAACTAAAAAACACTGATCCTTTATATTACCAGCGTAGCTCTTAGGTTATCAACCTAATCAAGGATTAATTAGCTCCATCGTACATTATTCACTTCTGGGTGAAAAAATTATAATAAATTTTGGAAATTCTGTAATTTCTAATATATAATGCCGTAATAGTCAGCAACTATGGGCATATTTGTTTCCAATACTTTTCCTCAAAACGCCACGTTGAGATAATTTTCTTGCTATTGAATTTATGAAACTTGTGATTTTGTCAAAGTAAAATAATTGCTTTTCGATTTCTAGTTGTTATAAGATAACAATTTAAATGTAATTAAATTTTAATGTTATCAAACCAAAAATTATTTTAATGGCCCTTCAACTAATCATAGTTTTTTCGGAGAATGGCTGGGATAAGTCATCCTTTTTGGCAAGAAAAATTGAATCAAACTCCATGAAACCAGATGTCATTCCTTGAAATATTAACCGTATTTTAATATATTATAATATCATACAGTAAATCTGCAATAAAATTGCAGAGTTACTGTATTCAAAGGATTAATTAAGATTTACAAACTGGTATACAAACTGGATTTTATTGGTATCCAAAACCTACTGCTACTGTATAATAGCTGAAGTCTACATATGATGCACCCAGGGAACTGCTTCGAAAGCACAAATGGTCGCAATGACCCTAATTTTTACAAATGCAAATTATTCAAACAGAAAATGGAGCAAGGCTGCTCCTCTCCCCATGCCACTCCATTTTGATTCAATAAAGACGAGCTCTCTTTTCACAATTCCTCCCCTTCCCTCCTCAGTGGAGCAACTACCCCTGAATTTCAATCTCGGCTCTTTCCAAGTCGTAGGCGACAGGAGCTGCGGGGGTCGTTGCCTCCCCTGTTGTTTTAATTTAATTTTTCGAATTGAAAGGGGGCTTCTTTCACTTACACTTACACTCATTTCTTTTTTTCTCCCCCACGCGTTCTTATTTGTTTTTCTGGTGATATTGCTGCATGGCTTATTTTTCCCTTTCTTTCGTTATTTATTTCTTCCAAACATGTGTTGTTAGTTCACGTCGGATGTCTCCTTGTTCTGCTCATTTGGTTCACATATATCTTATACATTTCACAGCCTCATCTTCAAGGACGGGCATATTAGAAAGCAGGAAATACACGGGAGGGTCACTCTGCCACTAGCCTTATCACATCATCATTCAATGGGCTCTGGTCCAGCTCCTGTCCCTTTATAATGTTATCACCTGTAATGCATGAACTCTCACGCTTTATTTAGGGTTACATCTCTTCGTCCTCCATTCACTACGGTCTAGTTTCCATTTGATCTTTTGCCTCTTCATTACTTATTAGTTTAAGCCTTTTCTTGAATAACGTATATTGTCCACTCAGTTCTTTTCAGCAAGATTGAGTAAATTTTTCTCACTAAGGCATCCTCTATTCCTATGAAACGTTTAACATAAATATTAGTCCTCAATGTTCCCCAAACCATTAATTAACTGTGAATCATTATCACCTCAAACCTCCTCTAAATATTCAGCCTATAAAAGACTACATGAATAATGTCATTTCCATGTTTTATCTGATTTCTTTGTTTTATTTATCTGATTACAGTAACTTATTGCTTCTAAATACACCGACCTGGCTATTTATTTCGTTTAAAATAAAGCAGGTATATTTCTTTGAGGATCAAAATATTTCCTCCAATTAAAATCTAGTTTAATCAATGATTATATGAGGACTAAATAGTTGAGTTTTTAACTATCCCCATTTTCAACTATTTAGCTGAAACAAATATTTTAAATATTTCTCTGATTAAAAACCCCATATGGCTAAGATGCATATCCTTGCTTGAATCAATGCGCAAACATATTTCGGAAGCACTGGGTGATTTTTCTTTGAGTGGGTTCTGCGGGGATTTTCTGCCGACACTCAAAGATTGGCTTAAGTGGAATGAAGATGAAGTTTCTACCTCTCCTTGCATGTTTTGGTCTTGTATTTACATATTTATTCTCTCATTTTTTAATTATTAATTTAAATTACAATTTATGGTTTCTCATAAGTCTAACTGTTGCCAATCGTATTTCTATCCACAAGTATTTATTGTAACTATTCCTAATAAATTACGTATGGTGAATGTTAAATACAAGTCCTGAAATGAAATGTATCAACTAATTGCTGTAATGTCCTCACCTTTCAACTATGTCTTGATTCTTCAGAGCGATAGTTGTTACTTATATGTGGGTACTTGGAAAACCTTCCATGCTGTCAATGCCAGCGCCGGTGGTTTCAAGTTTATATTGCTCTTGAAGGTGCCTCCCGGCAATATAAACTTTGACCGGGAGGAAATTTGTAACGATGGGAACTAAAGGAAAAGGAAGTAGGGTGATAGGAAAATCTCAATCAACAAGCTACTCATGCACTTAACGCAAGAACCTGTACTTAGGGATACTCTATTTCGCATCCCATTCGACTTGGGGTTCTGAGATTGAAATGCTCTCCTCGCGGAATGCAACGACTTTAAATGAAATTCCCGCTGGGTTTCCAACCTGGCATATTGGTCAGTAAACCTGCTACTCACCTTGTACGAATAATTATTTTTTATTAGTTTCAGGGTGAATATACATTATGAAACGTTTTTGTCGAAATCGGTCGGGTTTAGTAATTCATTGAAGTGTGTGCAAAATACATCGTTTAATGTTTTCTTCCAAAATATCACTTTTTCACAATGCATCGTTTTACTAGATGCGAAAAAACTTTACCTCTATACACAACCTGCCATTGTAACAGACATCAATTTACAATTTCACAAAAAATATAAGTTTATGCTTACACCATCAATTTAGTAAGGAATAAGGATTGTTATTCTGTTGGTATATTTATTTACGAAGCCTAAGAGTAGAACCTTCTGTTATCCAAATGGCTAGAATTACCCATTATTTTATTTAAATGTATAAATGGTCCACTTGAGCATCATTTGCATATCCAACCAAGTGCATTGTTATTGGTCATGCATGCAATAAATATTGCGATATGAGCAATTTAGTAGCTTAGGCTCTGTAACTACTTTTTACCCTATAAACGTTTCCAAAACTGTTTGAGTTAAGCAACCTAAAAAAATAGGCAGGTATTATTGAGTTATAGAGTGTGACGTGAACAAAATAACGCGATGCTAAAATGTAATTATGATACAATACTCTTTTCAGTTATTTTAACATGAATTACAAAATACCAACATTATTTCAGCAAATACCGTCCGGTGTTATGTCAAATATTTAAATCCTTTCTAATATTGTTCTTTTAATTATTACAGGGCAAAGTTATAAAATATTCACCCATTGCCATTCAAACACTTTGCAAAAATTAGAAAGGTCTTGTGTTTTCTATGCGTTCTCTATGTCATTTCACTCAACTATAATTGACTTGCTTTGTTTACTGAGAGTGAATATTATTCACATTGTGAGATGTCTAAAAATTAAATTCCATTAAGTAAGTATCATTTGATTACATTATGTGATATAATACATTTTAATACGGTAAAAATGTTGTTCCATTTTACTCATACTAATATTTATTAATTTGCGGAATTTACTAATATTTTCTCTAATAATTTGATGATATGAATATGATTACTAAGAAAGTATAAGCAAGTAAATTTAAATAGTTAATTTTTTTATCCTGAAATATAGTATGTCTTTTGTCTTGCGCTTGTTCTCCCCCTGGATAAATACCACCTTGATCACGCAGCTGGACCTAATGGGAGTTCTAAATCATGAAATTCAGTGAAATCATGGGAAATATTTTCATTCAGGCAATAATTTCTCGTTTATACGGAAGAGTTGGAGTTTAAAAATTATTCGAACAGCTATTAAGTGCAGCCGCTTCATGTATTTTTAAAAAGAAATTTGGGTAATTTATATTAAAAAATATTCCTTAATCCAAGGATATGTACCGGAAGGGCAGGTTTACTAGGAGAAACATTCTATAACCATTGTCGATAATATATTAGATTATGCTCAGTGTACCTCTTTGCAGGTTTAATTTGTATTTGTCTTAATCGTATCTTCCTATCTTTGAGGCTTTCCTTGCTGTAATTTCAACGTTTCCACTTGGTTTTATCGAAAACTGAAATACCTTTGCATTACCGCAATAATTTTTGCCGACGACATTTTTTCAGAACAATTGCTGATACTATTTTCAATATCAGTAATATCGGCAAATAAAAGGGTCCCTATAGTTGAAATCAAAATACGATTAGAGATAGAAGAGTTTGATGTATAAATACTCGTAATTGATAAACTGAAACCAACGCATATATGAAGCTGATAAATTAGTCTTCACTTGCTTCATGTAAGTACATTTGCTTAGCCGGTATCCTTTATCTGGAAGTTGTATGCGACTTAAACGTTTCGCTCTTAAATGAAATGTTTTATCGTAATTTCAAAATTATTACAGCCGTGAGAAATGAGCTTGGAATGGTTGCTATCAAATCCAACGTGTGCATCTATATATAATGTAGTCTCATGTACAAAAGGAAGGGATGTGAGAACAGCACTCATACATTTAACTACTGGCCATAAATAATAAGTTATGCATGAGACTATCTGTGGGCAGGCACGTAGCCAGGGGGAGGGTGCTTCAGACCACCCCCCCACGAAATGCCCTCCCCTTCCACACACCTTTATGGTGGATTACTGGGTATTATGTAGATGAAATTTTTTCCCAATAATTTTGTTCTGATTTTAGCAGTGAACTTTACCAGTGAGAAGAGATAAGTATGATCACTGGAAAAGTAAATACCAAGCACTGAAAATTAAGGGAAGAGATGTGTTGAATGTCTGCGAATGGGCTAGGCTGATTTGTTTCAAGTTAGGCAAGACTTATCCCCCCCCCCCTCCCGAAGTAAATTTCTGGTTACGTGCCTGTCTGTGGGGATATCTGGAATACAAACCACATACATACGCGTTTATTGAAATTTAATAAAGGTTTCATTTGAAGTGAAATAAACTGTTCATGTTTGTTCACAGCATTTACTTTTGGCCACTTTATTTAGAATCCAGTTGTTTCTGTAGCCCTCGGAAGTGAAACTTCAAGTAACATTAATCTGCGCTATCATATTATATCGCATATTCAGGATTATTCTACAGAGATAGAGTCGCTTATACTAATTTCTGCTCATTAAAACAACATGTTATTTAATTCTCATTTCATAGGCGTTACATTTAAATGTAACTGATCAGAAGAATGTTGTATTTGATGTATTTGGTTGGTCTCCCACTTTCTTTTATTGTAATTCGCCAATGAATGCTCTCACGGTAAACAGATGATATGTTGAGCTATAAAGATAACAGCAATATTAGGTTCATAACGATCAATGTGTGAAAAAGCATCTTAAATCTCGGTAGTAATTGTTAAAAGCAAAATATTACTATCATTTCCATGCATATGTATTTTACTTCTGGGGTGAATATCCATGAGGAAAAAATTAGCATACTGAGATTCGTTGATGACATAGCACTCATAGCAAGGCAGAGAGGGATCTGAATAAGATGCTGATAACCATGGAAAGGACAATGGCCAGATATCAGCTGAATATCAATAAGAAGACAATAATACTGGTGTGCAGCAAGAGAGGAGAGGCCAAAACCAACATTATACTAGGAAAACAAAAGCTGGAAAAGGTGAAAGAGTTCTGTTACCTTGGAAGCCGAGTAACCAACGACGGACGAAGCAAGAAAGAAATAGTCAGCAGAATAGCCCAGGAAAATAGGGCATTCTACCAAAAAAAAGAATCTACTTACCGCGGGATATACAGGCTTAGAAGTAAGGAAACAATTCATCAGAACGTACATCTGCAGCCTGTTTCTCTATGGCAGCGAGGCATGGACAATGACAGTAGCGGAAAAGAAAAGGGTGGAAGCATTCGAAATGTGGTGCTGCGGAAGAATGATGAAGATTAAATGGATTGACCGAGTAAGGAACGAGGACTTTATAAGAAGAGTGGGAGAAAAGAGAAGTCTTCTGAATACCGTAAGAAGAAGACGGGACAACTTGATCAGCCACATCATGAGACATGATGGCCTAATGAAGACAATCGTCGAGGGACAAGTGGAAGGGAAGAATGGCAAATATATGGAACAAGTGATAAAGGATGTGAAAGAGAAGACTTACGTAAATATGAAGAGAGTAGCCGCTAGAAGAACTCAGTGGAGAGCTGCGTCAAACCAATCTGAGGATTGATAACTTATGATGATGCTGTGATCATCTATTTTACACATTACGAAATATCTTCAGAAAAATATTTTTATAATACTTATCTTTCTTCTTCCGCTTCCTTTAATATTTTGAAGAAATATTAGTTAAAAAATGTAAAATCCTTAGTTCAGTAAAATGAGTATCTCCGTGGTTAGCATGGGCACGAAATATTTGTCCATATTCTTCACTATCTTATAATATTGATCAAAATAGTGTGAAAGTGGAAATCCGGGGCAGAGATATATTTTGAAAGTTTGGAAAATAAATGATATAAAGAGCGGAAATTTGGCTTTCGGTTATCCGGTGAGGAATAATGGGTACTAAAAGTGCTCAGGCTAAAACTATGGTTTCAAGGAGACGGAAAGTTATGTGTGGAGAAGAAATGGGGTCTAATACTCCCCATTTTACTTTTTTCGTGCAATAACCTCCAGGAACAGAGTAAAGTTGGGTCGTATATTTCTCACTGACCTGAAGTCTTTTTTTTCAGCTATTCTTATATACTTCGCGGTATTTTGGCGGAAATAGTACCAGTAATGGTTTTCTGACTGACTTTAAATCAAGAAACATTATTTGTTAGCGTACGTATTTTGTCATGATTTTTGTCTACCTGCAATGAAATTGCGATAATTATCTGAATGGGATTTGTGGCTTCTTGATAACTGGCTTCCCATCTTTGGGGGGGGGGGGGGCTAATTCAAATTCCTGACGAGAACATATTTTACGTTGCTAGGCATCTCCCTGTAGGATATTTCAAGCCTGCCGCGTGAACGGCGTTGAAATTCACATTAATTGCCATGCGATTAAGGATCTTGAGTAGCATAGTGGTCTGCGGAGTGGCCTGGAAATCCAAAGATCTGTGATTCGATTCCCGGTCCAGGTGAATTTTTTCGCATGGCAATTAATTTGAATGCATCTCCCTATTTAAAGGCTGTGTAGAAAGGTATTTAAAATCAGTATTCCGTCCGTCGCACAGTGGGGCCAAATCGCATTTCGCCGGACAAAAGTCCAAAACTGCTTTTTATGAGATAACGTCTTGAAATTTGGCACATATACACACAAATGATTGCTGATTATGTAATGGTAAGTCATCTTTCATAGGTATTACCCGTTACTTAGATACAGAGGCTCAAACACGACCAAATTTCGAAAAAAGCGCCCGCTCTCATTTTTCTTCGAAAATCTTAAAAGTTGAGCAGATATAGGAGTAATTAAAGTATTTTTATGAAATAAAAAACATTACCATTTGTGAGCAGGGTACTTTGCCTATACTATGCATAAGTTTCAAACATTTTTGCCTATATTTGAGTGCTATTACGTCACAAAATAGTGGACCCTTTTTTTAGACAAAATTTTACATAAAGTAGACAATATAATCCTTATTCGGAAAATGGTCTCTGGGATACTTCATCAGAGTAAAAATTGAAGATATTTCTAGGTTATTCCGTAAAAATATTTGAAAAAAGTTTGCGACGCCGAGAATAACTCGATTTTTCGATCGCGCGTTGCGGCCCGGCTCTGCGCGGCGGGACCTGGAAATACCGAGACTCCCTTGGATTGTTCATGTTGTGTGGATAATAACTGCTCGAATATAACTTTTTCAGGCTTTGCATGCTGTCACTGATTTCTAAAGATTCTATACTGAAGATTTTTTGAGGATATTGGTTCTAGAGAACCAATTGCCCCATTCGAAAATCCGCGCCATGTATGAGTACTTTATGGACCGTGGTCGGCACATAGGGCAATGAAAAACATCCCGAAAACCAATTTTATAAATCGTCAATCTGCCTTTGCAAATAATTATTTTCTGTCTTGACCATTTCCTTCGTCTCTATGAGCCACTGAAGACGAATGGGCTGGCAAAATCTGATGGACGACGGCCACGGATTTGCCCAGATAATAGCAGCTAAAACAGGGAAAGTATTAATATTGCCCGTTTGTTCTATATGCGGATTGGCCAAAGATAAAATAGATACGCTGAATCTCTTACCTGAAGAATCATTTACCAAAGTAAGAGGCACTAGGGATATCATGAATAAAAATTCATTTAACGAATCTGCTCTTTCCCACAGCTGTTTATATTGGGCGTGGCCCGAACTTCCATCAAATCCGTACTTGCATATTAAAGTGCAATGAACTTCATCGCTGGAGGTTTGCGCTGTAGATACGCACTACAGTACCCGTGAGACCGTGTGATTGAATAAATATTGAAGATTCACTTCGCAATGTCTTCGGTTATACTTATTCCATTGGGGTAATCCGCATCGAGGACACAACTGGTGTCCGTGACTAAGAACGGAGCTTCTAAGTGTATTATACTGACTACAAGTCAGCCCCCTAGTGATCAGTAAGGACAAAACCTCCTCAGGTGACATCTCCGTCACCACATCAGGACTTTTCCTACATTTGAAAGCACTCTCCTTGCCCTACTAAGAGTGGTTGTGATTGAAAATGATTCCGAAAATTATTCAAATAACAAATTTACCTCAGTTACGAGTGAACTGAATGGAGTGCACTGAATAGCATATGGACACTACTAACTGATCCATTCTCTAGAACCAATATCCTCAAAAAATCTTCAGTATAGAATCTTTAGAAATCAGTGACAGCATGCAAAGCCTGAAAAAGTTATATTCGAGCAGTTATTATCCACACAACATGAACAATCCAACGGAGTCTCGGTATTTCCAGGTCCCGCCGCGCAGAGCCGGGCCGCAACGCGCGATCGAAAAATCGAGTTTATTCTCGGCGTCGCAAACTTTTTTCAAATATTTTTACGGAATAACCTAGAAATATCTTCAATTTTTACTCTGATGAAGTATCCCAGAGACCATTTTCCGAATAAGGATTATATTGTCTACTTTATGTAAAATTTTGTCTAAAAAAAGGGTCCACTATTTTGTGACGTAATAGCACTCAAATATAGGCAAAAATGTTTGAAACTTATGCATAGTATAGGCAAAGTACCCTGTTCACAATTGGTAATGTTTTTTATTTCATAAAAATACTTTAATTACTCCTATATCTGCTCAACTTTTAATATTTTCGAAGAAAAATGAGAGCGGGCACTTTTTTCGAAATTTGGTCGTGTTTGAGCCTCTGTATCTAAGTAACGGGTAATACCTATGAAAGATGACTTACCATTCCATAATCAGCAATCATTTGTGTGTATATGTGCCAAATTTCAAGACGTTATCTCATAAAAAGCAGTTTTGGACTTTTGTCCGGCAAAATGCGATTTGGCCCCACTGTGCGTCGGTTGGAATGTTAAACCGTAGATCCCTTGGCATTTTTCGTTTAAAGTAGGCTTGTGCCGTTACCGGGTTTTTTTCCCCCTTTCTACCCCCCTGAAAATGTATTCATCTGCCAAAAGAACGTTAATTTCTCAAGTGGGGAATTGGTCAATCTCAACTATCGGCCCCCTTCCCAGATTAACTTAGCCTTTTCATATAATCAAATAAATCATTAACCATGTCTCGTAGTGAGCCAACGGCAATAATAGCAGCAGAGAATTAAGTGATGGTAACATTCGAAAAGTGGTATTGCAAAAGAGTGATTGAGGTAAAATAGTTAAATCCAGCAGCAGACGAAGAATTCCTAAGAAAAATTGGGAAACATAAGTCTGCAAAAATTTTTAAGATGAAGACAAGACAAACTTTTTCGGCCATGTCATGATAAATTATGGTCTGATAGAGGCAATTGTCGGGGGAAAGTGAATAGGAAGAATGGCAAAGAAATACCTCATGTGAAATGTATGGATTAAAATGTATTGGGTGTAAAAGAGAATAATTATACGGGTATTAATAGATTAATTAATAGGAGAATAGAGCGGACAGATGCGTCAAACCATTCTTAGGACTTTTAACTGGCAATGACGATTTTTGTATGGGGAAATAAATTTCAATGCACACCATCAGTATTAGATATTGCTTTCCTACGAGAGACTCGCGAACTGCTTCTGGTGTTAATGGATTTCTGTGAGTCATGGAGTGAGTTCTCGCGTAATATTTTCAATCCTCATATGAATCCCAGTGCATCCAGTGTGATCATATCCAAGCGAATCCACTCAAATTCCCACTTTTCGGCCCCTCCTTACGCAATGCACGTTAAGCGGATACGTACCACCCCTCCGTCCTTGAGCCTCCTCTTTCACCAAGGGTGCAAAATGCATGGGAGTGGCGAAATGAAATCTCACTATAGGAGCAGTGAGGTGATGTGTATTGGAGGAGAGGATGAGAGAGGCGGAGATGCTTTGTGCGAAGAATAGGAGGGCGTGAGAGGTTGATGCGTGGATGAGGCGGTTGTCAAGGACTTCTCCAAGGTGTGGATGACGCGAGTTCAATCGCCCGAGAGACGTCAGACGCATCTCAAACTCCCGAGACGTATATGATATTGGATGGCGAATCTTAGGTCGAAGTGGTGGGGAGACACAAAGGAAGTCAGCTGAGGGATCGATGATGGTGGGAAGGCAATCGAGGAGGCGGAGGAGAACGCATTAAGGCCCCTCCGCCTATTGTGGAAGCCCTAGCCATTTGCGCACTCAGGTGAGCTAAGTCGCAGATCTGATCCGTCGTCTTGCTAAATGGGCACTCAGCGCGCAAGCACTCGCCTTCTGGCTTCGAGGAAGACGTGACGATTCCTCTACTTCACTTTCTCTAGGATAAATGAACGCACCTAGGGAAGGTAGGAGTTTTTAGGTGAGAAGACCAACAGCCAAAGGTCATTTGCACCAATTAGGATAGGTGGCTAATCAGGTAGAGGTATGATAATTTCAGTAAGTAAAGATTAATGTGTGATTTACTTCAAATACAAAAAACCATCGGAAGATGTACTTGAAATTAAAATCCTAATTACGTAGTTGCCCGATACAAAGTAAGAAAGAATTTTTAACCTCGGCTTTGTGTTGCAGAACATCCGCAATCCTGATGTATTGAAAACTGGTCGAAAATTTTTATACAATAATTACACCCTCCCTAGAATAATGCACCCCGTTTCCTAATTTTTGTGCTTCCTAAATTTATTTTCAGAGAACCCAACCAGTAAAGCACAAAACAGTCGTCACAAGGTATCAATACTGATATGCAGGATAAATAGCTACCGGTACGGATTTATTTGCTTAAAAATTTCTGAAAAGATTGGTGGATCAAAATTACTTGCGTTACTGAAAAATATGTGCAACAAATCTCAAGGGATTTGATAAGCGTTTAAAGGTAAAAAGTTACATTGGGACTACATTCTTATTTTATGGAGGTCAGACTCGATAGAACAAAAGTAGGTTTTAGGTTTCCAACTCAGAGGTTAATTCTTGCCAATGATTATCAGATTTATTTTACATTGATACTCAAAATACACAACAACGCTTGAACTTTTGGCTATTGGGGTAAAAGACGAACTCATTACAGGCCTGCCTATCTCAGCCGATTCAAGGGTAATGGTTGATAGTACATTTTCAGGCGAAGATATGTTTCTTCAAGCATCATATCCCTAAGGTTTCTTGGAGAAGTAATGATCCGATCAATGTAAATGCAGACGAATCGTTGCTGTTGAAATATAAAAAGAATTTGATGAGGATAATAACGAGAGATTCGTGTCCTCCCGGGGCTATCATCGGAGTTTGCCGGGTAATGTTTTTAAGAAAGATCCGCGTACATTAAGGCAGCGACAAATAACAATTCCCGATCGTGTCGCGCTGCTTCCACAATCCATTAGCAAAGGTTCCAGAGTCGTTCTGCACCGGAGGGATGGCTTTCGGGCGCTAATGAGAGGAAACTAAAAAAAATGAAAACGAAGTAAGCGCATTACAAACCGAAACATACTCAACCTAAATGCATTGAGGATGGCATTTTTTTCGTTAATTAAAGCATCCGAACGAGACAATGGAGGCTTTGGTGATCTATTTACGCTCGTATCTAAGTAAAGAGGAGTGCACGTATGCACACTATCCTTTCTAAGGGGAGAGACATTCGCTAAAGGGCTGGGTTACTCATTCCTGGAAATGCAAATTGCCAGGAACTGCATTGGACCCTTTCGCGCGCATTTGGATAATCGAGTTTCGTTCCATTTCGCATGAATCCAAGACATTTTCATCACGAGAGAGGGAGGAAAAGATCCCTTCCCAAGTCAATTGGACAAATAATCCCGCGTCAATGGAATTTTGAACGCTTTACGAAAACAGCTTTCGGGATAACAATTTGAGTGTTTTAGGTGCCCCAATGAATGTATTGTCAAGAGTTTTGGTATAAAGATCAAAATTAGAATGTACAAGTGTGAGATAATAAACGTTTGCCATCATTTAATTCTTTGAAGCTGAAAATAAATCAAAAAAATTTTCAAAAGTGGTTTTGTCTCTTTCGTACTTAAAGGAGACTTGTACCGAATAACAATAAGTAAGCCTTGTGTAACTAGAGGCTTATAAGGTAAACAAGAAAGTGATTGGAAACGAAAGAAGAAAGGAATCGAATTAGACATCTCTGTTTAATGAGTCACTTAAAATTCCATTCTTTTATCTTTCCATCCAATATAGGTACGGAATTCTGAACTTATAATGCTCTTCACACTACCTGCCAGTTAGGATAAGAATTAAATTATGATCGGGTATCGATTGTTCTATTTTTAAGCAACGCATCCGACAGTGTGATATGGTTGTTTTCACTCTGTGACAAAACAATGTACCCAATAGAATGACTTCTACAATTACGTGTGTTTTATGTGGGTAAAAAGTTAAATTATTATATAAAATTTTATGCTTCAGCGTCACTACCCGTAAATCTTGAAGTTGGCGCTTCGATATTTTTATCCATGAATTTTCCGTCCACAAGCTAAAATTGTATTTTTTCAAGATAAAACCTTAAGTTATGTGTTAAATGTTCTATTACGGATAAGAATACAATCTATCCTCTCAACGTCATCGATCATCTGATCCTAGTAGTATACGGAACTCTTGCACGTCCTCTCAGTGGCAGGTGATTGATTTTGCTATGCTGTGGAATACCGGAACCGGATGAACATTAAATAAGGGAAAAAATAGAGCTTGCTGTGAATATGACGTTTTTCTTCTTATTAAATGTTCATCCGGTACAACAGAATATCAAGTTAAATGTATAACGATTGACTTAGGGGATTTACGTATCGTCGAAAGTTTCCGCTGCATGGTCAAAAAGTAACTTGCGTATTTGGGTCGGTAGTACGCCCGAAAAACAAAATATTCCTTGCCGTCAGCGGTGGAAATCAACTCTCGACCTGAAACCTGTTCAGCAGCCTCCTCTCTCACTCCACCTCCCCAACTACCGCCCCCAAACGGGGCTATTCACAAAAATTAAACCCAAACTCACTCCGGCGTCCGAAATGACCAGCGGAGACTCCGCCGACCGTTAATTTCGTTACCGGCCCCAGTTTTGTGCCGTGTCGCTTGGCAGCTGGAACCGCTCGACGCTCTGCGGAAAGTGAATCAATTCTCCTCTCGTCGTCATTTCATTCTCTTTCCCACTGAGATAACAGAAACAATTTCCCATTATTCTACTCTCTCATTGCTTTTTTTGCGCTCTTTCATCCAGCGACGGTATCATATTCTTTTATCATTCATTAGCATTTACATAAATGTGTAGTTGTCAAAATAGAGCTTGTGCTATATGCTTGCCAGAATATTTCAGATAGTGGTCGCTGTCAGGTGAAAGATGAAAATTAATGCTGGATTCTTATATTAAATTAGAAGCTCAATTATTTGCCGGTAATGTCAAAATATTTGAGAAATTCCGCATGCAATGAGCGTATTATGTTCGATTTGATCAGGAAATTAAGACTGTACACCACTCTACGGATAAATTTTATGTCTTTCTTCTTGCAAGCGATAAGAAGTCATAGATGCAATAAGATTTTTGTATGCACCCTGATAGGCGCATAAGCAATACGTTTCTTTAGTTAATTTGTGTTGTTCAAGGAATATAAACTAGTGGCAAAAACGTTTAATGGATTTATCCGCCGGCTAACCTGAACTAAATTGATATTTACGCATAAAAAATAGATCATCCTCTTTTCATGGAACATAAGGGAATGAATATAAAGTTTGATTTGTATCTTTTTGCATTTGCTTTTATTTTACTTGTATTGTTTTTGCAATTGCTTTAGTTTTATTTTTATTTAATTTAAAAATGCGACACAAGTCGCATTGTAGTCGGGCATTTTGCGTGGCAATAGCATTTTTTTAGATAACTCGGCCAGGTAATTAAGCAATCTGTTTCTGTCACTTCCGTCCGACTTACCAATGTAGGCTACAGGAATGGGCACTCTACAGTATCAGCGTCGAAGTCCTTGTGTAATAAAGATGAATAAATAATATACAGAAATAAATATATATAATAATAAATAATAATATACTACCAACCAACTACCTTTAACATGCGAGTGAAAATGTACGTTCATAGAAAGTCATTACGGAACCCGCAGCTTCCCAAAGGCTGAAATGAGGGCAAGAGGAAGTTGGAAAATGACACTTCAAATAAAAATTGAAATATAATGCCTAAATTGTTGGCGCCCGATTGGATTAAGATAACTCATCTGTACTCAGGTTATCCACCATTACCTTAGTTATACACGAACTTGGGAATATTCTGAATGCGTAATGAAGTTTCGTTGATAAGATGAAAACGTCTGAATTTTTGTTGTTATTTTAATGAATTGTGAATGAGATTGATAAAGTCTTTTTGTGCAGCCATCTAGCATCATGCAATTGACTAAGATATTTGTGGAAAATGAAATTGAACCAGTTTGTGATTGCTATAGGAGATGGTCGTTTCGAGTGGTAGTCTTGAGTTTTTGGGTGCCCTATTAACTAAGGCCCTAGAACAAACGCATACTCCATTTCCTATGTAGAATTAAAATCTGTAAATTTAGGTTCTTCACCACGTTGCCGATCTATCAACTACTGTTGAAGAGTTTCGTTGTTTTTAGAATGTGACGCGTTAAAACTGCAAAATAATGTCAAAATTATGTTCAAATTAAAAATTTTATTTAAACCCAAAATAACAATGCATAAAATATGTAAAATCTGAATAACAATAACAATTAATAACAATCATGGGAAGCACTGTGTAGGAAATCAGTTGCTGGATATTTAGTGTTGTGCAAAATAAGGTAAAATTCTGGCTCTTGTATGCAAATTTAGGTCCTTTTCCAAATACCGTCTCGCCAATAACGATGCAAATGATTGGTGTTTATTATATCATGTAAGGTATGAATCGGGAAGCATTCATAACCCTGCTGCATGCGTATAATTGTGGGTAGTAATAATCGCAGCCACAAATAATAAAATAACAGAAAAATCCAATTTACTATAACTAAAAGCAATTAATTATCGCCGGGATGAATAAGATATAGTTTGGCTTTCATAGACCTAGGTGAGGCCTTGGAAGATAACTTTTGTTCTGGAGGATTGGAGCTAGCGGATCTTTATAATGTAAAAAACTATATTTATTTGAAGATTCAGGCGATATGGAGTGGTAGCGAAACATGATAACTTTAAAAGAAAACACGAGCCAAATTCACGAGACAAAACATGAGAAATCACCCATAAAGGCCGATCGCCTTGCTGAAGGCAAACAACTCCCCTATGGAGATTTCCCTTACCTTCCTGGGTTCCAAAAATGGTGATCCTAGGCACCTGTTTCGAGTCCTCATCACAGCGGGGCACTTGCATAATAGGTATGTGGGATGTGGTCATCCCCTTCTTCACACTACCTGCATCTAGGTGAATCTATGATTCCCAGGAGGTGCAGGTGCCTCATCACCTGGTAGTGCCCAGTGCGGACTCCCAATACCGTTCGTAGTTGACCCCTGTTTAGTGACAGGAGTCTTTTGGCAAGCCCAGACCTAGGTTCTCCTATGTGTAGTTGAGCTTGTCTAAGACTTGGTGTACTTCGCCAGATCTCAGAATGCCGGGCTAAGCTCCACATTCTAATTTCTGCCATTCCTATTGACTTAGCAGTAGGTATAATTGGCTCTCGTCCAATCGGATTTCGGCTGGAACCGGCCCTTGCCAGCTCATCAGCCATCTCATTTCCGGATATCCCTGCATTACCAGGCACCCAGAAATCTTCAAACTAGCCGCATCTGCCTATATCATTAAGTGCCTCACGACACTCCTGCAGCAGCTGTGATATGCACCTTTGCTTGACTATCCGTGCATATGTGTATCAGTCTGTTAAACATCCCGATCTACTTAATGGCATACGTGCAGGTCAGAAGGTCAGAATTGCATATACCTCTGCCTGAAACACCGTAGCACATTTTCCCAGAGGGTTTGAGAGCTTCCTTGGTGTGCTACAATTGTAGACCCCTGCTACCGCTCTTCCTTCTTTTCTGGAGCTATCCGTATAACATACCTCGGTATGGTATACGGATATATTCTATCCCCTTTCCTCTAGTCCACTTTTCCCTATCCGGTTCGAGGGTTTTGAAGTAAAGGGATGGTTGGTTGAACCTGGCTATCATTCCATCCCTGCCCATCTCGAGGATAGGACTCGACTTTATGAGCTCCATCCAAACTTCTCTGTTACCAAAGGAACTACCCATACATTTGAGACAGTGAGCCGCTCTCCTTGCCTGCATCTCTGCTTTCACGTCGAGTGGAGCAAGGTTCAGCGGAGTTTACAGCGCCAGAGTTGGGGTTGTTCTCATAGCCCCTGAAATGCCCATACAGGCTATTCTTTGAAGATGGTTCAGTTTATTACCAGCAGTTTTCAGCCGGACTCTCTTCCACCTAACTATTGAGCAGTACAAGAAACTAGGTTTAATGACTGCCCTATAAATCCATGTAATGGCTTTTGGTTGAAGTCCCCATGTTTTACCAAGGGTTCTCCAACACATCCGTAAGGAGGCACAGGCTTTCCTTGCCTTGGTCTCCAAATGCTCTCCCTAGTTAATGTTGGGGTCCAAATTAACCCCACGACACTTAACCGATGGTGAAGGACATAGAACACTTCCCTGCAAAGAGGACCCTCCATTTTCCTTCTACTGGTAAACAATACCCGCTTAGTTTTCCACGGATTAACAGTCGGGCCTGTTCCTGCACACCAACCCATTGCCTTATCCAGGGCTTTCGACATGAGTCCAGAGACAGTATCAAGGTACTTTCCAGTGATGAGTATAGCCACATCATCTGCGTACCCTTGAGTGTATGTGCCAGTCCTATTCAATTTTACAAGAAGACTGTGGAATACCATATTCCAGAGGAGTGAAGATAACACTCCTCCATGACGTCTGCCTCGAGTCAACCTTCATTGAACTGACTCTCAAGACTACCTTGACAGTTCTCTGCTCCAACATGTATGTAATTCAGCTCACAATGTGAGCATGGATGCCATGTCTTTTTGCTGCTATGCAGATTTGATCGAAGGACTTGTTATTAAATGCTCTCTGCACATCAATAAATGCCCCCAGCCCGTACATTCCGTGTTGTAGTACTCTGTCAATCCTGCTGACAATATTGTGGGGCTCTGTCTACACAGATTTTTCCTTCTGGTAGGCGTGTTGGTACAAGTGCTGGGATCGTCCCTTAATGGCCCATCCCTTATGTACCAGTCCTTTATCTTTCCTTGTGTCTTCAATAGAAAATACATAAGACTAATTCCTCGAGTCTACTCTTGCGTAGTCCGTCTTACCTGGTTTAGGTGTTAAAACCACCTTGGTGACCCTCCAGGCTTTTGGAAGATATCCATAAGCCAGGCAGGAGTGAAATGTTCTTACCATTGGAAGGAGAAGCAGATCCTGCCCTTCCTGAAGTAGTGCAGGAAATACCTCATCCTCTCCAGCAGCCTTAAAGGGGCTAAAACTCATGATTGCCCATTTTGTAACAGTGTACATCACGATGCTGGAGGAAAGTCTCCATTCCTCCCATGATGCATCTCCCTCAACTCCCTGGAGCCTGGAAAGTGGGTCTCCAGCATCAGCTTTAACGCTTCCTTGTCGGAAGACGTGAAATCTCCCGAGGAAAGCAGCAGAAATCCCTTTCCCGCTTCCCAGTCTTTCGATAAGAGGTTATTAAGTATTTCCATGTGTATAACAGCCTTTACGCTTGCACACAAGCCCCTCCATGAATCCCTCTTACAGCGCTTGATTGCTGCTTTATACTTCCGCTGGGCAACCTTGAAGTTTTCCCAATTCTAAGGCATTCTTGTACTCTTTGCTTCGTTAAAGAGTTTCATAGTCTCTATACGGAGACCGTTTAATTATACTCCTCACCAGGGTAATTTAGACCTTTCCTTCCTGGTCTTTAGGGGGCAGCTGTTTTCGTAGTATGTGATGATGCTTCTCTTTAGATAATCAGCAGCAGCATCTACCTCATCCATATTTCTAAACTTGCACTGAGGTGCCCCCTCTATGGCAGCTCCCAGCTTTTCTCGATGTAATCCCCAGTTGGTAGTCCTGGGGTTCCTATACGTTATTTTCCTGTGATTGGATTCTAAAAGAGTGAAGAGTATGTGTCTGTAGTCGGACAGCGTTGTCTCCCCTGACACTCTCCACTCCCATCAATCCTGTTCAGCAGAGAACTGCAGCACAGTGTGATATCTATCACCTCCTGCCTAGTGCTGTTTGATAGGTAGGCTGTGATCCTTTATTGAGTATATGTAACACCGTAGACATGAGATACTCCAACAGGGCCACTCCCCTTCCTTTGGTGCTTCCACTCCCCCCCTCAATGTGGTGTGAGTTTGCATAACAACCGATTAGAAGATACCACTTGTGGGTCCTACAGTGACTCACCAGCCTCTCCATTCCATTCGATGGTGCCGGAGCTGGTGAATCGTAAGGCAGGTATGAGGAGCAGATGACCAACCTCCTCCTGTTCGCAGAGCTATTTTGACCATACCTTCAGAGAGTATCCTTTGGAGGACCCCTGAGGCTGCCCTACCGTGTTGTAGGTTGGCCTGAAGCACGGTTATTACAGCCATGGTCGGCCCCGCCCACATCTTCTTCCTCCCGTGTCTCCTTCTCTTTAGGGGATATGAAGCCTACCCTTAGGCCCCCACCCACAGGGGCCCCCGAGTCAGACTCTACCCCTCTACCCCCTTGGGGAAGCCCAGGCCCGGTGCCTCCTTGGAGGCGGGCCCAGAGAGGTTGGAAAGGATGTCGTCCTCCTCTCCCCACGAAGGGTATGACGGGAAGTGTGGGTCTCCCAGAAGGAACCCCCATAGGCAAGGTTAAGGTAGTAGAGGGTGCGTGGGGTACCCCGATGCGGATCACCATTGGGGCTCTCCACCGATATCGCATCCCCCAAGGAAGAAGACGGACTACAAGAGTCCATGTGAAGAGTTCGCCTCTCAGCGCCTTCCATTGTTTTGTTTAAGGGTTCCAAGTTTGGTCCCACGAGTAGCTAGGGAAAAAAGGTGTCCGCCCATGCAGAGCCCCTCATGCATGGGTAAGGCTAAATAAAACCGGAGGTCACCCAGTATCCGAAGTCTCTCTGTTAGCGACTTCTAACCTTCCGCCCCGCATATGCGGGCACCCTTAGCACAGAGACGCACCGTGGTGATGGGAGCTGCTTATTGCCCACCAGTTCTAGATCCGTCATGTTCAGCGAAACCAGGGGCACCTCGAGGAAGATGTGGCTCTACACCGTGCATGACGGTCTTGGTGGTCCAAAGGCATGTTCTGCCCTCGTCCCACCCTAGAGTCACTGACTCCTTACCCCCGCCTTTCGGTATACCCTCTATACGGGCCCTTTTCCTTTGAGAAGCTGCGCGTTCCGTAACCACTTCGTACAAACGTGCGCTGTCACTTGGACATTGAAAGCGCTTGGTAGGAAAACCACAGAGACAAGAAGGTTGCTCGTAAGATTAATGAATAAAGGTATATGAATACGTATATATCTCATGAGTTTGAAGTTCATCCTGTTGATATACCTCTTCCTCTAGTTTGCATCAGCAAGTGAGACAGAACATACGTATTTGGTGCCCCTCAGGCATGTAGCCAGGGGGGGGGGGGGTGGTTCTGGAACTTCAGGACCTTCCCAACCCTCCCCCTCTCATAAATTTTCTCCTAGCGATTTTGTTGTTCTGATTTTAACTGGGCATGATAATCCGGATTACACTGCGTATAATTCAAGTACTAGGTGTCTTGAAACGTGATCACTAGTTTGATGGATGTGTGTGGATTGCTCTTTTCAATCTGATATGTAGGTGCGTATGCGTTGAACTTCTATTCTGAGACCGGTCGAATCAATTGCTTCATAACAAGGTAAGCAGTGAACTATATAAGTGAGAAAAGATAGGAATGGGCACCGTGAAAGTAAATACCAATCTCTGAAAATGCAGGGAAGTGATTTGTAACATGTCGGCACCGAACAGGCAAGGCTGATTTGAGGTTAGGCTATACTGGATACACTAGACTTAGCCCCCGAAGCAAATACCTGGCTACGTGCCTGGTGGAGCCATGATATACTTTACTTGATGATACTGTAATACTATAAAACCCGGATCGCGGTAAATTTAATTTTTGTGGATTTGGCTGTTGTTATCTTCCCGTGTTATCTTATTATACTCATTTATTGCATAATTACTCAGGTTTAGGCTCCACCTAGAAAATGATGCCGGTGCATGGGATACGAATGAATGTTTGACCAGAGAATTAGAAGGTGTTCAGCATAGAGCAGCTGGGCTGTGCTACACTGCACCCATCCGCGGAGATTGTAAAGACGTAGGTTTATTGAAAGGGTATACGATAGGTTTAGTTGTGTATCAAAATCAAGGTTCAGAATTATCCAGTCGTAGGTTGAAGTACATATTAAATCTCCTGCATAAATTTTCCACGCTTAGATTTACTAAAGATATTAGATGTATATTGTAGTATCTGTGTACTATGCTAGACCTCGCCGGGTAAATAAGGTTAGAGAGATGGATTTTCATAGCGATAGATTTAAAATGTTATTTTTAGATTGGTTCTAGAGTTATCATTAGAGAACATGACCATAATTACCATTACCATACTAAGCACCGTTAGAGATCATAACAGGCAGAAAAGAAAAGGGATAATTAGGTGAAATATTATTAGAGTAGCCTGTAATGGTATCTCTCAGTTTCATGTAAATGCTTGGTGGTCTTTACCCCCAGCCTACGCCGCGCCCTCGGGGTGGCTCGCATGGTATTACGTAGATGTAGATTTATTATTCAATCTTTTGTACAGTTATTTATACCAGATCAATTTGAGTAAATTTCCATCCAGAGTTGCCAACTCTAATAAAAATTAGGTGTATCTAATTAATTTCATTCGAAAATCTCTGATCGAGTAATTAAGGGATAAGAAAATAGAAGACAAGAAGACGAAGCTACTTAAAGTGAACTCATGATCTCTTCATTGAGACTTTTGTTTCTTTTTTAAGATACCGAAGTGAGTTTTTACCATGATTTTATTGTTTTCTCATCCTCTCATGCAATAAACGATCTAAAAACATGTTCGCGTCTTTGTTTCCGTCGCTTACTCACCCAGCCTGATTTCCTTTCCCTGATTTCAAATCCTCTCTCTCCATTTTTTTCTCCCAATTCAACTTCCTCAGTTGTTTCGTTCCGTCCTCCTTAAGAAAGGAATCGCACTCAATTATCTCGACTACGGAATGTGGAGACCTTTCTTCGTGACATTTGAATATCGTATCTCAGTTTCTTCATCGTTAACTGCGCGCGACACAAAGAAACACCGATGGGAAGAGAGACGTAGACGGAGGTGGAGAATGGCACAACGCTTAAAGCGTCTACGTAATTGGTTTCTCGTGTTCTCCCAATTCGGGAACGGTTCCTGGCTCTTTTATGATGCAAAGACGATTGTTGGCTTTTCGGGAGACATCTTTAAAGCGATCCAAAGTGTTGTTCTTGTACCACTATTTCGTTCTTGAGAAAGCATCCGTGATAAAAGGAGCGCGTAGAGGAGTTCCACGAATGTAGGCGCGATGTAACTTTTGATCAAAAATAGCGGAGCCCTTCCTTCTTCTGTGTTCAACTTCAATACATGGTAAAATTCATATTGTAGATCCTTTACAAAGGCTCCAGGATTTTTTCCCAGGAGCGGAATCACTTAGAGGATTCCGTATGCTTGGAGACTCTGAGGGGGAAGAATCATTTTGCATGTCGTTGTTACATGGATTATTCTCACCATTTTCCACTAATTTTCAGGCAGATCTTTTCTGTGAGAAATTCGCTTCATTGTTAAGGTTCAGCCACGGCAAGAGGTTGCGGATGTCATTTGTGAGAATTTTGCTTTTGCAGATAAAAATTCAGTGATTAAGTATTACTAATCATCAATTCTAAAATTGGTTTTTGCATCTTCTCACTCGATAACCAAAATTCTTTTGGATAACTTTTCTCTTACTTTCACATTATTCTATTTTACGCCCTTCACTATTTCCCGAATCTATGCGTGGTATTATTTTACCATTCTTCCGGTTCATTCTTCTTTTTTCTTCCACTCTTCTAATAGCTTTCATTTGACCTTTGTACCTCCATAATGCCTATATAATCCTTCTTTTTCCATTTTGATCATCAAAATGGATTAAATTTCCTTCCAAATATTTACTTAAGATATTACAGAGGCAAATTGATCTAGAGAATCTAATGAAATTCATAGGGTGGAAATGAAATTGTCAGTCGTAGGAGAGGCATCAGAGTTTCTGTATTTTCTCTTCTCAAATTCAGATCTGAGATGGTAATAGGTCAGACTCATCCCTAAAAGTCACGTACGTAGAAGTAAATCATGGAAGATTAGGATGTCGGAATGCTATTGCTGACGAGACTAGAATTTATATTTCCAACCAGAGTCTTTGGCTATTTGAGTCAACTATTTGATCAGTCATGACATCATATAACTTTTTTTTAATATTCTTTTCTAAATCAAAACTTTCAGCCTGAATGACATTTTGATTTTTTTCCTGTTCTGTATACATTGCTTCTATTTCTCTCTTTCTTATTTTTCTGTAATGGATTTCATAAGCAATGTCAACGAAGTTATGAAGATTGTTAATTATTCTAACACTTTCATGGTTTTTATCTCGTATCCATTGAGAGATGTATCTACAAAAAAATCTGGAATGAGGTAATTTATTTTAAACTTTACAAAATGATAAAATATAAAACTACCTTTGAATGCAACACATGTGAAAAATTCTATAAAATAGGCCAAGCTTAATTCACATCCAAACTTTTATTACTTATGAGTAATATGATATCGGGTATGTAACCCGTTTTATCCAATATTTGTCTCCTAAAAGCGTCTATTTTACTTATCATTATTGTTTTAACTACTTCGAGTTTTGCTAGCATGCTTTGACGAAGTATTAATTGGGCCAAGTTTACTCATTCGCAAAGCATCCGTTCTAATTAGATTACGAATCAACCTGGACATTATTTCAATGCTAGTAATTTTTGTGGAAAGTGAGTGTAAAATCAAATTTCCCTCCCTCCCTAAAACAGCTTTGAAGTCCGGTTCGCGTGACAAAGCGCGGTTTCCCGGGGCAGCCACACCCGTCCAAACCTTTTATTTAATGACCGTGATTCTCGTGTCCTGCCCTCGCCGCATAAAGGGAAAGGAAGCGACGGATCGTCAATCATCCAATCAGTTAGCATAACAGCCTTACGTACCATAAAAAAGAGAATTCTCTCGACAAACTAATGGGGATTAAATCATTCTTTTTTTCTCATCCTATTTTATCTCCTTTACATCTTTAACGATTCTATTCTTCATCCGAAAAGGCTTCCGCCTACTTTTCGTTCGCCCACCGCTTGATTTATTCCGATTTTTTATTCTCATAGGTTAGAAATCGCAGAAATGAAATTACGGCCCGAAGAGCTACTTCAACATCGGCAGTTAGCATTTCTAAAAGAGATTTATTTACCGTAGTTCAACAACGGTCAGTTCCCCTCACAAACATTTTCGTCATAGATTCTCAATTCCCTCCATACACATCCATCATTCAGTTTCTCGCATTACCCATCTCGTATGAGTTTATATGTATAGTTCTGGGGTCATTCTTATGGCGCCACGAGCATAATTTGTAATTACTCTACCTTAATGGTCATCTCACTCTGTTTATTATCAGAATCTTATACTTGGAAACGTAAAAATGAACCATTCAATAGACCCATTCTTCTTTTCAGTCCCATAACTGTTGTTATGCGGGAATGACGACCGAAATTCTCATTTACTTTCAAATTAAATTAGCACCATTTTTTCGTACGGGGGTGTTTGGGAATAAATTGGAATTTATGAAACGGAGGTATGGATGAGAGAAATAAGTAGTTTACTCCAAACTAAAGGAGCTAAGGGTCACTCTTGACTTAAAGCACATAATGATTCCACTAATGAACACCCCTTCTGACGGACGAAATCTGAATTCATCTCCACAAAGCACAGCAGCATTCACCTTAGAGTCAATTCTTCTCCAATGGCTTCACCACACCTCAATTTTCCTTCATCTCACGTCCTTCATAGTCACACAGCTCTGTCTTTGAGCTGTGGCATATTTTATAACGTTTCATTATCTTCTAACTGATTTTCATACATATTATTGTATTAATTTAATACATGTTAACGCTTGGAAAAAAATTATACTTCACCTGATGAAAAACCAGCTTCATGTAACAAAAGAACTGTTTCAATAAATTCCTGTTCCAAATAATAAAGAAGTTTTTACATAGCTCCGTTCGTACACACAGGTTCGGAATGTTTTCTCTGAAACTAATTTCACATTGTGACTATATTATATTATTTTTTCCATCATATATTGATAATTTTAATACTACTTCCATTTGCAGGAAAATGAGTTGGTACGTGACTCATAATAATACCCTTTTCACATACGATCTCCATTTTCTTTCTCAAAATATTTATTAATTTATTTATAAGGGAGCCACTCACTCTTTGATGAATGATTAATGGAATATGTTATAGTAGTAGTGTGAGTTCAAGCAGAAAGTAGTAGTAGAGGTTAATGAGAAAATATCTATCAATCAATCCTTGTACAATTTTACAACTCTTTGAATTAGATGAATCTATATGAAATATGAGAGCAAAATAAAGTTGCCTGAGTAAGATGGATGAATTATAGGCCCTTTTCGATCTAGAAAAAGGAAAGGATAAGATTCTTAATCAGGTACAAGAGTAAAAGTCGAGTTTAGATTCACCACCGGCTAAAGTTATATCCAAATTTCTAACCTAATGCCATTATCCAAGGACAAACATAACATTTATAACCTACGTTATGTAAATATAAATAAATGGGTGGGCAGTAACTTAAAATTCATGTAAAACAATGAAAGGGCTATTAAATATCTTTAACAATGAAGGGTAAGAAATAGTTTTCAATAAGAAAGCATCAAATAGGGCTGAAGGTGTCACTTTGTGGAATATGGTTACGGTATTCATGGTAACGAATACAATAAAACTTAGTCTATTCCACACTGTTTTAATAACCAACCTAGGTTTCGACAAATTTTTGTCATATTCAAGGTAATTTGTATCTGAGTACAGCCTTATATATCCACCAGGTTGTTTGGGGGGGGGGGGGAGGAAGAGGAAGCAGAAAGGAGGGGGATGAGTGAGGATTTGAGAAATGATGGTTAAGAAGGGAAAGGGGGAGAAGGTTAGGTGAATGAGAAGGGGGGAACAATTTGAGATTATGAATAGCCCGGATAAAGAACGATTATGTAATGACTATATGTTCCCTACCCACTCACTCCTCTTCCTAGCTGATTCATACCCATGCAACTCACTTTCAGCTAAGGTCACTTTATTCCCTCCATCCCCTTCTCCTCCCCCCCCCCTTCTCATTCACCTAACCTTCTCCCCCATTCCTTTCTTAACCGTCACTTTCCAAGTCCCCAATCATCCCTTTCTGCTTCCTTTTCCTCCTCCCCCCCCCCCTTAACGACCTGATGGATACATAAGGCTGTTACTCAGATACAAGTTACCTTGAGAATGACAAAAATTTGTCCTGGTGGTCCTGTCCTGTCCTGGTCCTGGACGACCTGGTGGATACATAAGGCTGTTACTCAGATACAAGTTACCTTGAGAATGACAAAAATTTGTCCTGGTGGTCCTGTCCTGTCCTGGTCCTGGACGACCTGGTGGATACATAAGGCTGTTACTCAGATACAAGTTACTCAGATACGAGTTACCTTGAGAATGACAAAAATTTGTCCTGGTGGTCCTGTCCTGTCCTGGTCCTGGACGACCTGGTGGATACATAAGGCTGTTACTCAGATACAAGTTACTCAGATACGAGTTACCTTGAGAATGACAAAAATTTGTCCTGGTGGTCCTGTCCTGTCCTGGTCCTGGACGACCTGGTGGATACATAAGGCTGTTACTCAGATACAAGTTACCTTGAGAATGACAAAATTTTGTCCTGATGGTCCTGTCCTGTCCTGGTCCTGGACGACCTGGTGGATACATAAGACTGTTACTCAGATACAAGTTACCTTGAGAATGACAAAAATTTGTCGAAACCTAGGTCGGTTATTAAAAAAAGCGTGGAATAGACTAAAAGTTTTATTTTATTCGTTACCATGAATACCAAAAAACATCAGCTCTAATTTATTTTCTTCCGTGTACTACATGTCCTAGATACTGCCAAGTCTAATTACCAATTTCATTGTAGTTTTATATTTAAAACATTATTTGATATTTTGATTCTTTATCACCTGGAAGGAAGCTTACTTACCTGAGGGTTTTCATTTGAAAATGTTCCGTTGATATCAGTTGATCTTTTTCATCCAATATCTTGAATTATCATCAATGAAAATTCCTTTTTTTTTGGAATTGGCCATTCTTCACGTCCGATTGTTAATTTTTCCTCGAATATCAATAAAGTACTATATATAATAATATATAATACGTAATATATGATATATATTATACCAAACGATAATAGTTTAAAGCTTGAGGTTTTACCGTTACGGAGGGTTGTTAGAAATCATACTGGAAACTTTTAAAGTAGCTAGGGCCGAATTCTTCACTTACCAGCACGTTTTATCATGGAGGCATATTGCCTTCCCCATTTAACTCGAAGTACAAATACCACGCTCCATCCTAAATGTGCCATCATCGCATAATGGTAGCCATGGATGTTTGAGCTCTATGAAAAAGCTCCCCTCCAAATCCGTAATATCTTCGATAATGTGAGGGGATGGATGTCATCGGAAAGATGGAAAGGATAGCGCACATGCATGAAAACTCAATATTGGTTTCGAAAAGCCATTTTTGTGGAACATCGGTAAGCAATACGATTCTGAAAACACCGTAAATAGCTGTCTGTAATTTGAGCGAAATGTGCTTGAAGTTGGCTAAAACTCCCGGAAATTCGGGGAAATAGGATATAGTTGATTGCATCATTGGCAATCTGAGGTCAGTTACGAGCAACTCGAGGCAGTTAAGGAGAATTGTACCAATTCAATTTAAGTGTATCGTTAGTCTATCTCCTGAGAGAATGTTGTCATGCACTCCTCTGGAGATGAAAACCATTTAGTCTGGCATGTAAACAAAGCGGCATCGCAATTCAAATTAGTAACCATAGGGAACATTCTCCACATTAACTGGAAATTAAAATGGCAGTTATGAAATAATTATTGATTTGGTTTTTACTCGGAAAATAGTGTTTTAAAGAAATATTTTTTAATAACATTAAGCTTTCATTAATTGCTTCAATTAAATGAGCTAGCGAGGTCTTTCTCAATTCCGGGTCGAGGGAGTTTTCTACAATTAAATAGTTGATTTACAGTAACTTTGTCTTAATTATTGTGCAAATGTTGAATATGACTTGAGTGGGCGTTATAGAAAAACTAAAGGTTGAAGTAATTTTTGTATACCAGGAACGGATCAGTTTCTATCCCTTGATTTTTAAAATATTTTGATTGATAATGAGAGGCTATTAGGTCTCCTTCAAAATCACTTAGACGAGACAAATAAGCTGGAATGAAAAGTTTATCAACTTTAACTCACAGGAAAATGTTTTGAACACTAAAAGCTTATATCTAATTCCTTCAGGTACATCAGACATATATATCAGGCCATTAAATCAAATCCCTAGCTCTTTCTGTCTTACTTGATTCATAATCCTTAATGTCAATGATTATTTTTTGCTAGTGAGTCAATAAGCTACCACTATTAGATAATAACAAATATTTTAAAATAAGTTCGCTATGTTCCCAGTATTGGCTATAAATTCTAAAACTCTCTTAGATAGAAAACTGAAAGACTAGCCTGGGTAATAATAGACCCATCAATTTGACCAGTACTCTTCAATAAATATGAGAATTTATCACTTTTTTCTGCATTTCGAATGTCAGATATTTAATGATCAGTAAATGCTGATGTTTATACTGATGAGGTGGCTCTACAAACCATTTCACCAAGCACCGTGGAATCAGTAGACATCGTGTTAAAATGTTGCCATGGTGTTCACATTATGAACGTTGCTATTAAAATTACTAAGCCTTCACTCCATAAAAGGTCAAGTAACTCTACACAAGAGAACGCAGGTCTCAAGGAAAAAATCAATATGAGATACACGTAAATATATAATGCAGCATGAGAAAATTTGAAAATTGAGAGTAAACCCTCAGCCATATTGATTTTTTCTCCAATAATCTGATTATTTTGACGCAAAATATGGAGCGTAATTCAATGAGTTAACACTTTTTTAGTCCAATCGTTCGTTTATATTATCTCAACAGAGTTGTCGATTTATATTTGTTTTTGTGTTCAACTCTCAGCTGCTAACACAAGCAAATTGATGTTAACAGGAAATAATAACTTTGTTTTCGCGAAAACAAATAACAAAGCACACATATTAGCTGAAATGGCCAAAATAGCTTTCCCTCCCATTCCTACCGTAGTTGATTGGCGTCAGCTACAAATGCTTTCAGCGAAATACTACGTTGGTAAGTTAGTATTCTCCAAAAAAAAACGTTTTATACACTTCAATTACTGAATTTACTCGATTGATTCATCATTAAGTAACTTAAATGTGATTACAGTCCGTTATATTTAGCTTAGAGTTTTCGTTATTAAAAGATGTTGTGTGGTAGTCATATTATCAATTTACGCTTTTGTACGGCGGTGTCCAACTGATTTAAATTCAAAGCATTAATACATTACCATGTGCCCAAAACCAGAAAAGCCTCAGATATGGACGTACTTATCTTTTGTCAATGGGTGCTCAAAGAATAAGATCAGCTTAGCAAGTACGACAAAAAAACCTTCAAATTTAAATAATTCTATTCATTGAGTTAGAGTGGAGGTTACCAAATTTGCAGAATTGATGGAAATTCATGAAATGGAATCCAATCCTAGATTCCAGCCTTGAGAGGGTATATACATTTATCATTTCTTTCTTAATTTGCACAAAATCCGCTCCATATACCCCATGGTGGGATGACTGCAATCTCCCAACACGTTCAATTTTTTGCTAACTTTTCTGCTTCTTCATTTGTTTGTAGAAAACATGTTCCATTGAGAAAACGAACTGATTCTGCGGTAACTTTGTGAAATTTTTCCATGGTGGAAATAACAATATATTACATGTTTCAATATTAGTTTATTTCCATTTGGATAGAAAATTTCTTCCTTTTGTTACTTCCATTAGCTATTTTTAAATATCTCTTTCTTGCAACCACAAGCACTTTCATCTGAGTTGTCTTGCTGTAGTCACACATTTTTTCATGCCTGTTTACTCGAGTTATACATATCTGATAAAAGGCATTTGATAGCTTGGGTTAAAAGCATCATTAATAGTAGGTTGGCAATTGGGCAAAAACAGGAATTTCTCAGGAAACGGAGAAAGGGTGGAAGGAAATAGTGGAGACAGACTTGCCATCTCCTAGCAAAATGTGCCACTGTCTAAGCGTCTCTTCCGAGGACCGAGAACAAAAATTGTATTTTTTCTACAATCAGTCCTGAACTAGGCTGGTCCAATAATATTCACCACTGCCAGAATTTTAACTCGGAGCCTGGGATGAAAATTCGGTATCCTTGCCACGCCAACAACACGCCTCCCTACTTTCATGATCCTGGGGTAGTATTTCTCGTTTATGATCCTTTCAGTCCTTCCGCATCACTCTCCAATATCGCGCATCTATGGATTTCACTTTAATCTGATGTTCTTATACGACATAGATGTATCAGTTTTGAAGAGGGCCAAAATTATTCCCTTATACTGAATGTCTCTATAGCTACAATATTCCATCTAAATATCCATTACGCTTCGTGCGCGATGTTTTCCAATGCTATTTACCAATGGGGGCGTTTACTCGGAACCGAAATCGCAATTTTGTACACGAAATCGTTAGATAGAAACAAAAACGAATTTTAGTGAAAAAATCAATCTTCTAACTACAACCATTCACTCATAAATCAAAAATTAAAATAAGCAAAAGGTGACGCCCACCGAAAATGCTGCTGTGATAACATTGACGTCATTTTCCTCCCGTCCTTGACTGCTTTCAGGGGAGGGGGAAGGGAGTGGAGGGGGGTTCTCGGAAGGTCTGCTCGCACAGATGCTGTCGAAATCGCTCCCATTGGCCGAGTCAGATGTGTCCCCCCCTTTGCGATAAGGTGAAGTAGCTTCGCGGGCTCAGCTGTGATTGGACGAAGTCGATATACGTCAGAGGCTGCACCACACCCACTTTTCCGAAAGGGTTAAAAACATCAGTTTTTCGCCGCTTATAACTCGGGAAATAATTGTCGGATCAGAAAACGGAAAAATACGGGTCCTTTTATTTTACAAACTCTATCAGATTCGGCAATAAAAAAATATGGTAAACGACCCCATTGGATTAGCTTGTGACGAATGATAGAAGATTAAGCTTGAAGCATTCCAATAAATACTATCAATCCCATAACATTTCGTTCCAAGTGATGAAGAAGGATATTAGTAGCTTCTTTTGTTTATACAAAAATATCATGGGCCAACAATCCTAGGATTGGTTTGATGAACCCCTCCACTCGATTCTTCTATCATCTAACCTCTTCATATTAACGTAGTTCCTCTCTTTCACGTCCTTTACGACCTGTTCTATACAACTCATACGAGGCCTGCCTTTTCCATTCTTCCCGCTCACCATTCCTTCGACCATTGTCTTCATCAGGCTACAGTGTCTCAAGATATGGCCAATTAGGTTATCCCGTCTTCTTTTTATAGTTTACGTCTAGTTTTTATAGTTACCAGCAGATCTCTCTTTCTCCCACTCTTTTTAGGACTTCTTCATTTGTCACTCGGTTGATCCATTTTATCTCCATCATTCTTCTGTAGCACCATATTTCGAATGCTTCCTCCCTTTTCTTCTCCGCTGCTGTCATCGTCCATGCCTCATTGCCGTAAAGAAACATGCTCCAGATATACGTTCTGATGAATTGCTTCCTTACTTCCAAGCTATACAAAAATGTATAAAAGTGAAAATTTTCAACAAAGATGGTGGAGGACCTCGGTAGTTTTTTCATTAGAATTTTCAGTAAGAGTAAAGGAAATTTAATTTACTGTGGCGTGGTCAGCAATGCCTTTGCCTGACAAACCAAAGGTTGTGGGTTTGAATCACGACCCAGGCTTTTTTACGGGAATATATCTAGAAGTAATGAAGATAATCACCCTCTGTTACTTTGTAAAAACATTTCTACACTCTGTAATGGCCTCTGATAGACTTTTTTTTACCTATCGTTGTATAAGGATTATAAATAGTTAGATGGTTATGCTATAGCTTAAGAGCCCATATTTTTCCTTTTCTCCCTTGGAGATGGTACTCCAGGAATTGCTCATCATTATGCTAACAAATTCATATAGTCGAGCACGTAATCTATTTTATTGATCCGTTCGAGTTGATTGTGAGGCAGCTATGGTGCCAGCTTGACAACTCTATTCGGGTGTGAATCCCAATTGCATAATGCCTTAAAGTTAGGGTTATAACTAAGATAGATTAGGTGGTGTCATAATTAACTGAATAGCTAGTCTTTCCATCATGCATCGTTTCTCTCTTGAGAGTGTTACGTAATTTTTTTAGCGATACATGCAATTAATTTAACCATATTTAGCTCATACTTTTAAATCTTTCTACAACTTAGGAACTTATTCACGTGGCAATTAATGTGAATTTCACCGCCTTTAACGCTGCAGGTTGGATATTTATTTGGAACTTATGTTTTGAGCTATCGTAGCAATGCTTATTCCTTGTACAACTTTGAGGACCCTGAGTGGAACTAAGGAGTAGTAAGCTCAATTTCATACCAACGATGATTTTTATCCAACTTTTTAATTACATTAGCAATCATATTTATTTATCCCTGTGGCACGTCCGATCAAAACGTGAAATTGACATAAAGATGGAATAAAGTGGAAACTCATTATAATATTCATAATTTATATGACACCTGACATAAACATGCCCTGTAGTTTTTTAACCAAGTTTTTATAAAGCAATTTTATAAAATGATGGATTTTCACCTATATCGTATAAGGAAAAATCCTTTTCAGATAAAGAGGAATCAGTTTATCCGCCTGGTGCCTCAACAAAATGTGTCTGATTTCCGGTGAATTATTCTAGTAGTGTATTTTTCTTTGAATTATGTAAAGTGAAACTAAATAACCTATAAATAGAACTTATGGGATTATTTGTAACAATAATTAATTAATAGTATTAATGAACCATTATATTCTAAATGATATAACTTCAATTAATAACCTCATTCAGGAGGCAATATTTGTTCATAATATGAAATAGGAAATGCTGTGACGATGAATTTTCTTTCGATAATAAATCGGAAACTTACCGAATTCCTTCAGCATTTAAACATGTTTTATAATACTTGGCTCTTATAATACCTGGCTAAACGAGTTTAATAATGCTAATAGCCCTTGAATCCAATTTCTCTGATATTTGTGTACAACGTTTTCATAGCTAACCGTGGCCTATGCAAGGAAAAAAACGTTATAGAACTGTAGTTTTTGTATAATTAAGTAGTGTACTGGATCTGCAACCTTGGAGGTAAAAAGGAAACCTGTTCGGCCATACCTTGGGATATGATGGCCTTATGGAAGTGGTCGTTGCGGGAAAAGCGAATGGGGAGTATGTTAAAGAGAGGTCTTGCATTAGATATGCATAGGGAGAAATTTGATAAGAATGAGAGAGAGGAGAATTGTATAGCAAATAGAAGTTAGCTGAGAGGTAAACCAAGTGGAAATAAAGATCAAATCAATCTTAGGCTTGATGACTTCAGATGAAGATTTTTATAGTAACCCGGAACCAGATTCTGGATATAAGACACTTTTAGCAGGTTGGATACATAGCTCTAATTGAATTAATCCTGAGCTAACTAAGCCCTGAATGTGACGGAAGGACCATAAGAACATTCTATTGGATGTTTTGCTCTTAGATAGCCCTTTGTTTAACCATATCTGGACGAAGACGGTACTGAAGAGACCACTTCATTACTGCCAGTATATTTAAAGGTACCTATCCCATAAGGTTTTTGTGTCGGTATATAATCTTCTGATGTATATTAAATTAAGGACGCTCGGAGTACGTGCTATAATTGAGAAAGGATTCCTGGGATTTCTGGGATCCATTAATTTGGGAGTTTATGCCTCCTCGTGAAATCAATCCAGGTTCTTCAAGGGGAATTTCTAGCAAGTTTTTCTTGAAAGGAGAATGAAAAAAATGTATTGGCAAATGGTAACTTTTAGAATATTAAATATTAAAGCATTCCTGTTCTGTTATTATTCGTAAGAATAGCGCGAAATTTTCCCGCTACCTTTTTTTCTTTAAATGCTCGACAAAAAAATTCATATAATAATTTCCAAGAATAATTTAATCGGTATCAATACCTGACACGACACTTTATAGTCCTGTCAGACGTAATACGCAATTCATAATTCTGGCAATCTTGGTTTTGACACAAGTTTAGCTGTATATGTTTATTTGCTTCGAAAAATTTACCTTTGGTGGAAATTATTTGTAAATAATTGAGCCTGAAAAACTTTAGAAAGTTAACAAATTTTCCTTTGTGACTTCTAAACGTTTTATATTTGAGGAATATTTTTAATTCAAGAATTGAACTTCTTTCTCCTAGAATTAAATTATTTATACGAATAGTTAAGCCTCTAGATTTAACAATAATAGATATTGAACCATAATCTCTCTTGCGTTATTTGAGGGCCAGAAAATATTTCTACACAAAGATGTAATAGGATAAAGTCCAATGTCAAGAACATAGTAATTAGAGGACACGGTATCCAGACTTTCGGATAGCTGCTTTTTTAGTGAATTGCTTCGAAGAATTGATTGACATGGCTTTATCAAACAAAACCTTACCAAATAATTTCTTTTTACGATGTGTAGCCAATATTTTGAGATAACTTTTGGAAATTTCCCTAAGCGATAGTAGGGAAATTTTCCTAATGATAATATATCGGGTCACAATTTTTCCCTTTTTGCCTGGGTCCATATCATTTAGTCTTCATCATCATTGGTCAACAATCCTAGGATTGGTTTTACGAAGCCCTCCACTCGATTCTTCTATCGCCCAACCTCTTCATCTTGACGTCATTCTTCTCTTTACATCCTTCACAATCTGTTCCATGTATCCCATACGAGGCCTGCCTCTTCCAATCCTCCCGTTCACTTTTCCCTCCACGATTGTCTTCATCAGGCCATCGTGTCTTAAGATATTGCCGATTGCGTTGCAATTGTCTTCTTCTTAGGGTATTCAGAAGACTTTTCTTTCTTCCCACTCTTCTTAGGACTTCCTCGTTACGCACTCGGTCGATCCATTTAATCTTCATCATTCTTCTGTAGCTCCACATTTCAAATGCTTCCACCTTTCAATTCCTTCTATTTAGTCTTAACACTATTTATGCTTGAGTGAGCGTCTCTGTTTGGAATTCATTAATCATTGTAGGCACCGTCATTTCTGAGAAAAATACTTTAAGGAAAAGGTTTTACGATGAGCCATAAGGTGAACAAAAACCAGTGTTATTCCTGCAGTGACTATACGCCATTATTCCTTGAGATCACCTCTCTCTAATGTCCTTCTCCTGGAAGGGAAAAGATGGAAATACCAGGAATAAAAGTGAAGTGGCTCTGCCATCCTAGATACCTATCCTCACTCTAGTCCCTTTTATTGGGAAACGCGTCTTGGTCTTATTTTGTCGATCGCACCCCGTAATGGAGAGCTTTTAACATGAGATGGCGAAGTTATACGTCAACCCGGATGTCTCGGACGCCGCTCCACCTATCACCCAGCTCCGAGTCAACATCAAAAGAATCTGGACCCGCATTTCCTCATCCGCCCTCGAAGAGGGCCCACCCACCCGCCTACGCACCTGAATATAAGTATTGATCTTTTAAATGCCTGATGAATAGTAATTTATCATTTAATGAAGATTCAATTGTTCATTCCAGTAGCATATTGGAGTGAACAGTTGCAGTAAGCAACGTTACTTGGATTTCATCACTAGTATGCATTGGTAACCTAACGATATGGGAACGTGCTTACAGCGTGAGCTTTGAAAAACTGTCACTCAATTCGTATAGAAACCAAGCGCTTTTAAAATGCCCATTATAGACGTCGTCTTATAATTTTTTTTGCATACTCATGCTATTCAAGTAAAACTTGTTTTCCTACCCGTACTATCTGATTTATCTCCCTATCTTTGCAGCTTTAATTATCCACCTGTCTCTTGACATATTCTTAACCTATTTCTATCTCTTTCAGATTTAAATTAACAAATTCCTGATCCGAAAGTAATAGTTTTTTCTTTTTTGTCTTCAAGCCATTTTCAAAATCACTTCCATTCATCGCGCATGTTTTTTCTTTTTCTATTTCTTTCTCCATCTACAACTTATAATTGCTTCTTTAAGTCCAAATCACTAACATTCCACCTTCCTTTAGCCACAGCGATGGAGTTTAGATTTCATGCGAGATGCCACTCCCACTAATTATTTATTAGGTCTGAATAATCTCTGCTCGAATTATTTCCTCAGTAGCGTCATTTTCTTCAAGTATACATTTTCCTCATTTACTAGCGACGTTCTCCTTCCGCATGTCTTACTTAGCATAGATTTAGCTTAAATAATTGCCTAAGTAATCGACGCGCTGTATAAGCTCGGTCACTACTTTCGTTTTGAAATTAGCCCTCCTTCTTGGATCACTCCAGTTTTTCATAGTAGTTTAGATATGGCTCTTTTGAAATGTGGTCTATATTTAAAATTCTAAGTTTTTGATGAAAATTCCCTTACTTTTTACTTCTTACGCGCAAGTTCTAAAATAAAGTTATCTCCAGTAAGGGAATACATGTAAAATCTTCTTTCTGTAATCACTGAGAGTGGAAGCATATCCTTTGCCAAGAGAAATAAATGTCTATGTGCGTTGCCTTTGGCGCTTGCTTTGCACGGTAAAGTTCTCTTACCGTGGCTCTTACTGAGGGCATATTATAATACTACTTAAATACATTACCTAAAACTTGAGTTGTGTAATCATGATTTTGTATTTTAAGGGAATGTCATAAAAAGAGACCTTTCTATGCCTCTACAACTTGAGCCTTTGAGTGTATAACGCATTCATTATCAATGACCTTGATTATCTCCCGATCCTGTCAATTGAAAATCGTTCCCGATGATACAGCTTCTTTGTGCCAAACTCTGAGCATAGGTAAAGCAAAGATATGGAAAGTATGCACGTAGGCCTAGTCAAAATGCTTACTTTTTCACGATTTTTATTACGCGTTTCTGTAATAACTACTGGTGTAAGATCATGTTTATTAGATTTCGGTATTATCATGGAAGCAACATTTCATTTTAACCAATACCCAAGGTTTCTTTCTTACTTTACGGCCCATCTCCAATCCGACCACTGTTAAATAAAACATGGCCCAACTACACAGTAATCAAATGAGACGCCGTTGTAAAAGTTGAAATATTGAGTGGATTGCTTTACACGGTGAAATTCTCGTTAATGAGCGCATATTATAATAATGCTTAAATGCATTACCTAACACTTGAGTGCTAACGAATCTAATGATGTGAATGAAAACGTAAGTCATTTGTTGCATATAGTCAAATTCTGAAGTAGTTGGAGAGGAAGTGGAGCTTTACATTGAACTATTAATATTAATTTTTTTGTACACAAATTTAGCGTCATTTTTAACTCATCAAGATACTTATTAGAAGTATATAAAGATTTTTTGGCAGTAGCATAACGGTCCCAACCGATTATTGATTTAAATATTATTCAGAAAATAAATGCTTCCATCCATACTAATCATCATCAAGGGTCAACAATCCTAGGATTGGTTTGACGCAGCCTTCCACTTGATTCTTCTATAGGCCAACCTCTTCATACCAACGTAGTTCCTCCCTTTCACGTCCTTTACGACCTGCTCCATGTAACTCATACGAGGCCTGCCTCATCCATTTTTCCCGTTCACTTTTCCCTCGACGATTGTCTTCATCAGGCCATTGTGTCTTAAGATATGGCCGATTAGGTTGTCCCGTCTTCTTTTTATAGTTTTCAGCCGACTTCTCTTTTCTCCCACTCTTCTTAGGACTTCTTCATTTGTCATTCGGTCGATCCATTGTATCTTCATCATTCTTCGATAGCACCATATTTCGAATGCTTCCACCCTTTTCTATACTAATAGGTACCCTTATTTCAA
Organism: Platycnemis pennipes; assembly: GCA_933228895.1. Lineage (NCBI taxonomy): Eukaryota > Metazoa > Arthropoda > Insecta > Odonata > Platycnemididae > Platycnemis > Platycnemis pennipes. The sequence continues at coordinate 38,132,795 of OW121851.1, forward strand.
TGCTAATACATGGTCTGTAGTATATCTAAACTAATGGCGGACCAGTTAGCCGTAGCTAACTGTTTCTGGAATGCTAGATGGCCTTGCTGCGTGGAGACTTTGGGATGGGGGGGCGATTCAATAATATGCGGGAGGATGCGGTAGTCGATATATCGGAATTATTTCGCTGCTGGCTGTAGGCCCAAACGCTTCACTTCGACGGATCTTTCCGCCCATCTGAGAACGTCTCCCTCAAAGGAGAACTCCATCTCCTCCCCCTCCTTCCTCTCCGCGTCTTGCCTACCGCCCGGAGCGGCCCTTCCACTCCCCAACCCCCCGCGTTCGTTCGCACCCATCTCCCTCAACTGCTCAGTCCGCTGCCGGCGGAAAGATTGATAAAAGCGATTGATCTTTCCCCGACTCCCACGCAGCGTGGAGTCGGTCGGCGCCTAAATCCATCCCCTAGCGAGCAGAGTCGTTTCTTTCCCTCTCTCCGCATCGCTAGCGTTATTGGAGAGTTGAAGGCTTCCAAACAGGAGTTGAAAAGGTCCTAAAAAGGTAAGGGAGAATGCATTTCCTTCTCCTCAGGTTCCTCTTCTTATGCCGGCTTGGAAGGGGCAGAACGTTATGCGATTTAAGTTATCACACCTTCTATCAACGATGCACTTATCTTCCTCTTGTTCGGCTGTCGTTTTTTGCATCCAAGATAGCGCATAGAGGGAAGCATTGACATGATACTAATAATAAAAAGATGGAAGTAACTAGAATTATGACCGATAATGATGATTAAAGGGACGCAACAATGCATTTGATTCCCCTTGGAGTTAAAGTTATTACTGAAACTGGTTCGAAGTTCATATGTTTAAGGTATATGAGTGGTGCTTGTATATGTTTCAACTCACTTTCTTCCGTTCCTTTGATGAAATTTAAAAATGCATTCCATAATCATCATTCTACTTCATATTTTACCACGAATGAATAAAATTTAATTCGTGCTAGTATCGCGATCAGGAAGCCTATTATGTTGAACCTACCAATATAGCTGCTGGCGTAAAAAATCAGCTTCGGTCTCCTCCAGTATATTTTATCCTTTATTGGTTATCTATTGGTCTCTATTGGTTTATTGCTTTATCCAAAAATTTGTGTGATGTACACAAATTTCTCGTGGTGGAAAGGGTTGATGTGGTGACTGGAATACTGGCTTCCCATCTCTGAGGTCTGGCTTTAAATCTGGGATGTAGATTTTCAGCATCACACCCGCTCATACTTTGTTACATTTTCTGAAATCGATTCATCTTAGAAACAATAAAAGAGTGACTTAGTGATTCCTTTATAGATTTGTTAAATCACATGGAAAACAGGACCTGAAAATGTATAGATTTAATAATTATTTAGTTGAAAACCAAAAAACTGTAATTTGGTCATTCCGAGGCCAGTACTCCATCCGTTGGATGGGACGTTATACCGCGGATCCCTTGGCACTTTTGTTAAGAATTGGCTAAAAGCAGCTTAAGTAATATATCTATACTTTCTCTTCTACATTTATTCTTACCTCTTCCAAAGTACTCTCCTATTCTTAACGGCATAAATGATCCTAGTGGTCGGTCACCTCCCCTAACAATTAACATCCTACGCTGGTCTGGAAGAAGCTTGATGTTTAGCTTTATTATGAGACCTACTTCCTTGCATATAAAGTAATTCTGTTTTCGATCATCTCCACTATTAATCTCAGAGCATAAATATTGCCTATATGTATGGCTTCACGCATTTTCAAGTTCACTCCCAGCAGTGGAAAACGTCTTTAATTATCTATTCCACGCCATCATGCCTGAAACGACTCTCTTTACATAAGATTATAAATTACCAACTGGTAAGTTAAATTCAATCATTCAATTTGTGATCACGTACTTATGTTTTATGTAATTTATAATATCCCATTAATTGACGTTATATGTCACCACACCGCATATGCTCATCCCAGAATAGCCAAATCAATGCAGCGTGTAAATATATTTGAATCTTATAGTTTTAATAATCAGTTAGCCCAACTTTGTCATGAACTCCAGGTATGAATAAATAAATTGGGTAGAAACATCATTCTTGCGGCGATGTTGAAGTTTGATTTTGAGATTTGGATTTCATGAGTTCATGGTGAGTGTTTCGAAATTTCAAAGCTAATATTTTGGTTCTCATCCAAGTTTTAGAGTGTTTAATCCCTGCTTCAGGCCAAAATCGTACAATTCAAATGATAAAATGGCATTTTCTCTCCTCGAGTTGAGAAGAGATGGATCAAAAGTTGATTATAATCTCGTAATTAATGCAAGGGCATTCATTTCACTTTGTGATTCCTTCCTAGCTCATCTTTAGAAATGGAGGACAAAATACCTTTGCCAGAGAGAAGAGCGGTGTTTCCCTCGAATCCATTTTTGGCATCGTCGATAACGAGGTACCGTTTTACAGCAGCCATTAAGGGACATTGTCTTCACCCTTATTCTCTTCGTCATCCAAACATTGATTTTCTTAGCCTTGGTGATTAAATTTCAAACGTTTTGATCATTTCGACGTCTTTCATTCAAGGTACCCTTCTAGCATCTACCGAAATAACCTTAGAGGATCTTTTATAGATTTATGGCTATTGATGGCTGGCAAAATGGCTTTAAATATATTATCCATTTTCAGTTATAAATTCCGCGACGCACTTGACCGAAATTGACGTACAATATTGATGCGACACGATTGAATTGACATGATTGACCAAATTAATAACCGTTTATATCAGGCCGAGGTCCGGTTGGTAAAACGTCAAAAACCCATAGATCCTAGTTGGTCATTAATGACGTATTTTGATCAGGTTAAGGTCTGGATTAAGTAAATACAATGAAACCCTTGCAGCTGGAGCATATGTAAAACCCAAATCTACAACTTTCTAGTTCGAAAATATCATACAAGTACATTCATAGCTTGAGAATCGCATTGGTCACACAATTTTACTGTTGATTCTAACCCAAATTGACCGGTTTGCTGTGATTTTAAAAACCGGAACTGTCTTTATCTGCGGTATAAATTTGTTATCCATACCATATGCTGATTAGCGGTAACAAGACATTGTTAAAAATTGACCTGAACGTGATGCGTATAGGAATGAAATTGTAGGTACTGTGGAATTAGCCATTGAATCCATTCAAGCATAATGTTAGTAGTCTTTGCGTAATTTTCAGAGAAAGGATACTTCATTAAAACAAAAACCATTTAGTTTCATGGCCTTTACAGACTTGCTATTTTCTGAGAATACTCAAATTTAACTGAAGCAGCATTTTTCCGTAGAGTAAGAGTAATCAAATTTTGCCCCAACGATAGAATTTAGGTCATTGAAAAGTACCTTTTCATCCAATGCATTAGCTGAGCTGACCTATTTCCTTCGGTAATTATGACCTATTTCCTAAGCCTGAGCAACAGGGGAAATCAGAGAAATCACGGGACACTGGAGTGTCTCTTAAGGCAGCATTCATTTCTCCTTTAGACCCGCAGCCCTCCCTCTCTTAAAGCAAATTATCACAGTATAGTTAGTGAACACTCTTCGAAGTGACAAGGAACAAAGAGTGTCATACAAAGTTAACATATATTTTATTTAGGTAATGTGTAGCTACTATAAATTTACTTAAGCAATTGCGCTTTTGAATAACCAAAATTAGACTCAGAACAGAAATGGATACCATCCTGGCCACCTTGTGTTCAACGGTTTGAAACGCATCTCTGGCATCGATGTCATGTCAACCCAAGAGGTGCCAAGTTCAGCGTTAAATGTTGAAATAAAATCTCACAATGTTAGGTCATTGTCGAGAACAATATTCACTGTTATCGTAAACTAAACATCTACATCTACAGAATATCCTGCAAGACACCATAAAGATGTGCGGCAGGGGGTGAATTCTCACCAAACATATCATGCATAAAAACTAACTACATATCATACATAAAAAAGGATTAGTAATTCTTGTCTAAACTTCAATTTTTTTTTTAAAAGACAAAAAGAGAAAAGCAAGCTTGCAAAAACATTCTGTTAGCTGGGTTAGCTTCCAGTCCTTATATCAAAATTCAGCTACCTATGCTAACCATTGATACACTCGTATTGTATATATTTACCGCTATTCATATCCCTGATTGTACTAGGGAAAAAGGACATTTGGAATCTGTCAGTTCGGCAATCAATTTCTCTAATTTTATTATTATGGCCCAGTCTACCAAAGTAAGTAGGGGTTTGCAAAATATTTTTAACGACGTCAGTGAAAATATTATCTTGGAATTTGTTTAAGAGATTGTCTAAATCTCAACCTGCAATCTGTCAAAGATTCCCATTTTAATTGTCAGTGAAAATATTAACTTGGAATTTGTTTAAGAGATTGTCTAAATCTCAACCTGCAATCTGTCAAAGATTCCCATTTTAATTCATTTAATAGACTGGTTTAACTGGCCGCGTTTTAATTCATTTAATAGACTAGCTAACGACGGCCGCGGTGCTCTATACGGTGCCGCATCCACTTGACAGTGGTTGGGTGGTCGTATCCTGTCTAGAGCGTAGATATGGTTTTGTCTTACGATAAGGCTTATGATCACATTACTTGCATGGTCTGATTTGACTTTTGTATCTCAATTGACGTGCCTTGAAACCTAACTCTACTGTGGTATTCTCAAATAAATTCTGTCGAGGTTTAAAAATACTTACTACGAAATGTGCGAATAAATCTACGTAAAATTTCCCATAATGAAACTGGGTATAAGCAGTATTAAATTACTCTTAATGCCTCGTAACAATATAGTTATTTAAATAATTTAACATTTACTTAAATTTTGGTTAAATTATTTTCATGCAAGCTGAAATATCCAAATATTTCACACTATATTTAACATGCCTTTGGACCTGGCCATGGAGCAGTTATAGAGGGGATTTAGGGAACCTGAAGGTTAGAACAAACTCTTGTAGAGGGGTCATTCACATATAATGAACTTAACGCTAAATAGGGAAGGCTAGTACCTACGTTAACTGTTCACTATCGAAATTGAGTAGTGAGCCAGACTTTCGTTAGGTTGGGCGAAAGATACGGTATAAATTCACTGGGTGTTAAAGTATTGTTACATAATAAGATATTTAAAAATAATATGTCGTATTGCCCTCCAGAGAGATATATTTCATTGGAAGCGTGATAAAATTTAGAGGGGAGGGTCTAATAGTATGCTACTCAACTTTTTAGAACGGGACGAAAAAAGTGATAAAATAACGCAAAGTGATAAATGAATGAATGTTAGGATACTAAAGCAGATTATAAAAGATGTTAAAATATTTTTCTTTTATAATTAAACGCAATATAATTTCATTTCTACCGATCTATGGCAAGGGTTATCAGATTATCATATCGGAAATGCAGTATGCACATGTATTATAGCTCTTGCTAAGTACCTACGAACTATACATCACAATTACCTAAACGTTCATGCTAATCTTGCGTAGATATTTAAAGAGATATGCAAATGACTCTAGTTTCTAACCGTCTCGGGGAATCAACGAACTTGGCTGAATGGAAAAGAAGTAGTGGATAAGATCAACCATCATGGGTTGCAAAGGCTTCTTAGAAGGGAGAAACCTCCTTGCCGTAAAACTTATTTCTGTATCACTCTGAATAGCTCCCCTGCTAAATTTTTCTTCTCACATCACCCTATTCACCTTCTCATGTTCTCTACATGTTTATTTTTTTCCAGTCCCTTTTTCACCTTTGCTTTTATTTGTGAAAAACGGATAAGGAGCCGAGCTTTTAGGACTCGGTGCTTATTAAAATGGCATGTTCGTGTAGCATACAACAAATAAACATTTATGCAGCGACCAGACACCATAGAGCGAGATTTTATTCTTCCCGTTTATACTTCTTTGACCCCGGCGCATCAGCTTACGTAATGACGTTTTTAATGGCACCATGAAAGGAACCTCAATTCGTTTTCCTTCCTTTCCCACGGGCGTACGTCTATTTGATTCTCCTCCGTCTCAGCATCCATCGAGAAACTTCTCACACAGAATAATGGTGTTTAACGACGCAGGAAACGCTTTAGATCATTTCCTCCGAGACCGCCGTCATTATAACCTTTTGGCATTTCCTTTAATGGATTTTTTAAGCGTTTTAAGGGTTTACCCGAGGTGCAGTAACTTCACGTGAATATCCACGCGGTTGTTTTCCTTGTTCATCTGTCTTTACAATTCTGAGTATTCCCATGAAATTATGATTGCTGTGTTTACTAAGCAGTATCCCAAAAGTGCAAGCAAGTGACATCTGTAATAAGAACGGAGTCGGTAATTGTTCGGAATCATCCATACATACAAACCATATCATTTCCCCTTGTTTAATATATTGTTCATGACGGTTTTTATCTTTACTCCTTGTTTATCTACAGAAATGATTCTATTGCACGAGGGCTTCATCCCGGTGTTTTATCATTCAATTCGTGTTAAATGGGGCAGGAATAGTAATATTTCGTCCCTAGTGCAACGATATGCACAAAATGCATGACCCAGTGCCCTTTGACCAAAATCTTCCTCCGTTTCGAATTGATATTTCTGGTCTGAGAACTCTTACAGCAACTGTTGTGCATAAATGTTTGGTGTTTATATTCCTTGAAAGGAGAGGAAGAAAGTCACCGAGGAAGCAAGTTATTTTGGGGGCTATTACAACCTTAAGCACCGAGTAATATTCGTCTTCACTGAAACTCTCTCGACGTGAATGAGACCCTATTCCAGACCCGAAACTCTCTTTCTTCTCAATTAATCAGGTTAACTGCCTATGTTTTGGAATGGTAGAGACCTGATTGTTTCCTATTAATGGTCTTTATTGACAAATTTCAAGACAATGGCTGAAGATGAAGAATTGTTTCTTTCGAACTTGAAGCTTCTTCACAAGAATGCAGTCGAAGAAATTCTAAAATTATCATAGCACAGAAATTACCAAGAGAAAATGTCTCTTTGGTCCTCAGAAAAACTAAAAGTGCGTTCCAAAAATTAACATTTTTCATCACTAAATTATGTAATACTTATTTATGGAGAAACTTCTCCATCAAAAATGATTTTGTCTACTTTCCTATTTACTATGGATATTAATGTAGCAATCATGCAAATTACACAAAGTTGTATAATTTGTATTATCATATAAAATTTGGCTAAGAATAGCTAGCAAGTCAATAGAGAAAAATACTAAGAATGTTACGTAACAATTTTACCTCCTCGTATGTAAATGTTTTGACTCATTGTAACGAAAACTTTTAACTAACAATTTACTGCAGGTATATATTTATTTTTCTTAGAAGTATCTTATGAATTCTATCCTTTAAAAATAATTAAAACCTGGTCATTTTAAGAAAATATTATCCTTTATAAATAGAATATTTTTAATATCAATGGCAAATGAATGGCAATTGAAAATGTATGTTTAACGAGGATCGTTCAATAATTCATTGTAAAATCTAATCAGTGGCGATTATATAATCGCAAAAGGTTTGCTTTTAGTAAGGATCATCTCTCATTAGACAGCTGTAAAATTTTCTGCTATATCTAGATGAAACACTTCTAAAAGATTTCATTCCGAACAATATCGAAGCCTAATCGAATGACGTTCATGAACATCTGTGAACAACAAAACAAAATAATGTGTTTGCAACTGTTTACTATTGGGGAAATAAGTTTAAATGTGGCCTCACATCCACAAATGTTGACCATCGTCCGGGACGTCCAGTGGAAGTGACTTCCTCCGAAACAATTGAAAAAATCCACAATATGGTTTTGAGTGATCGACGAATCAATGTGCGTGAAATAGTTGAGGCCACAGGCATATCACAAGGTAGTGTGTTTTCAATTTTGCACAAAAAATGGGGTATGAAAAAATCTCGGCAAGAAAAAATCTCGGCAAGAAAAAATCTCCGTGCCGCGTTTGCTCTCAATGGATAATAAACGCAATCATGTGATGAACTTGGAGGCTGGTTTGGCGCTTTCCATCTCATCCCTGACAATTTTCTGCTTCGATACATAACTGTGGACGAAACATGGATACATTACTACACACAAGACAAAGGAACATTGGAAACAGTGGGTTTGTAAAGGCTAGTCGACTCCGAAGAAGGCGAAGACGGAGAAATCGGCCGGTAAGGTGGGATGCACGTGGAATTATCGGCAAAGAATACTTGGAAAAAGGAAAAACAATAAATTAAGAGTATTTTGTGTTGTTATTGCACCGATTCAGTGAAGGAATGAAGAAAAAACGTCCTCATTTGGCGAAGAAAAAAATTATCTTCCATCAAGTTCATGCACGGGTGCACACCTGCGCAGTTTCTATGGCGAAAATCGTGGAATTAAAATTCAGTTTGATACGAAATCCACCGTATTTCCCAGATTTGGCCCCCAGTGACTTCTTTTTATTTGCAAACTTGAGAAAATGGCTAGGTGGAAAACGTGTCACGTCGATCGAGGAGGCCATCGCCCAAACAGATTCATATTTTAAGAACCTTCCGAAATTCTATTTTTGGACAGCTTAAAAAAGTTGGAGAAACGCTGGGAATAATGTATAGACATAAAAGGAGACGATGTTGAAAAATTAAAAAAATCTATCCCAAATACTTTGTTTTCCTACTTTTTACTAAGGACTTATTGAACGACCCTCTTACATTAAATATGATAAAATCCTTTGGCGACGATGGTCCTTGCACTAAATTAAGGAAAATTATTATAATTTTACTGTGGATAATCAAATTTAACATAATAACCGTATATTTTACTACAAAATTTAGATGATCGCCAAAATTGGAAAATCTGAATAATGCAGCTTCTCTAAGGATCTATTTTATTCTTTTCTTGGTGTACAGAATATAATATGTCCCATTGTATTAAGATAGATGTTAAAGCATGGTTGATGGTCTTGCTATAAAATTAAAAAACTTGTGTTTTCATTTTCTCCAAATACGATAAGTTACAATAATCCCTAATACTCCACATTGATCAGCATTCATTGATCCACATTGATCTCCTCCATACTATTAACCATATATTATACCATAATATCTCCTACATACTACGATATTAGTGACCATTATGAGATTAACATTCATATGATGGGATTTGTATGTTTATCTCTGTATTTAACCGTGAGTGTTTAATCGAGTCCATTGTAAACTATATAGTCACGTTATAAAGTGTAAGTCACGACAAAAATCACGGCAACTGATCAATGTGGAGTATTAGGGATTATTGTAACTTATCGTATTTGGAGAAAATGAAAACACCCCCTCTTCTCTGTCTACACCCCGCTAAGTCCCTCTCCATGTTGTACGTTTTGTTTATATGACTAATCTGTTACTTTCTATTGTAACCTTCCTATGTATTTGTTGTTTATTTTTATTTGTTTTATGTGTCCACCAATGTAATTAGCCTTGGTGCCGTTTTTGGGGACTTTTTCAAATAAATAAATAAATAAATACCAACGATAAATAAAGGATCTCATGGACCTGTTGTGGCAAGTGAAGTTGTTTTCTGGATATTGCGTGTCTATGTGCTATCGGCATTGTCATAAACGCTGATGGGAACTTGTATATAAGGTTCCCCCATACTTATTGTTGTCGATTTCCTCAGTATCCCGGAGTGTGAGTAGCCGTGATACTCGTCCCGTTGGCGTCTTCGAAGTCCCATATCGTGCTCACTCTAAATTTGACGTGCGCCCAGCCGTGATCGTCGAGGCATGAAACGAGATACGGTGAGGAGTCCAGAGAGAAAGTTAGTACTAGGGGACACATTTGCTTCGGATTTCACAATATTATCCAATATTTCATCGGAAAGGAGAAAGTATGCTTCAGGGCGACGACTCCGCACAATGTACGGGAGAAATAAGGATGGCCGTGTAATATTACATTTCCAATATCCACCCATTCATAAAATACGTTTCGAGGAAGGTATGGTATCCCTATAAGGCTATACAAACAGTGTGTATCAAGTAATAGAGGCTATACGTTCGTATTGGAAAGTTGTTTTGATACGTTCGTATGATTTCTTTTGACGTCAAACATTTCATATCATTTGTCCTCTTTGCCTGAATAATATGGGGAAGAGTGGAAGGAATATTTCTATAGTGGCCATTTCATTTATATGACTAACTAATGAGATATTATTGCTAAAAATTGTGAGTTCTGCAGGCATTCAGGACGTACAACTAAGGTTTGAAAACTGTAGATGAATAAAGTGCTACAATTATTATCTATTCTAACTTTCAGAGATTTAAGGGCTCCAAAAATACTGTAGTACTTAATTTCCATTCAGTTCCGCAACAGCTACGAGATTACAAGAAGAATTAAGAAAAATATAGGGATTGTACATTTGGCCTAAATGTGGTGGCATTAAATTCCGAACGTCTGGGTTAAAATCCAAGCAGTGGTCAGTATTTTTTAGAGGCATACAGGGAAACATTTCCCGTTCAAGCTTTATGGGGAAGGCACTTCAGTCTTAGGTATTTCGTCCTTCCACACAACATTTGAACGAGTACTCAGGTTACTGTGTGGATTAGAACGCTCTGGGCTCTAGTGGGTACTTTTATTTTTAAATGAAGACTTAGGTAACTAGAGCCCTCGTGTCTCCCATCCCGAGGGTTTTAGTTTGAATCTCTGCAATAGCAGATGTTTTTCATGGGTATATCTGTATCACTTAAGTGCTGCATGTAGAACTCTCCAAATTCAATACTTCATCAAACAACAAAGTTCATCAGACAAGTCGTTAAACCGAGGAACCTCTTAACGCCAAACAGCATAGGCTTTGCCCGCAGTAGTGCAATACACAAAAGCAGCCTAATAATAATGTTTACATCTACACGGTACCCTGCAAGCCACCGCGAGGGTGTGTGGCAGGGGGTGAAGATCGCCAAGCATGTACTACTAACATGCAAACTAGCAACTATATTGTCTCATGCAACTTGAGTATCTATAGTATTTGAGGGGCTAATACATGCATCATGCACTACAGACTACTCTAAAATATTTCCCCTACCTATCCCTTTGCTATGCTGCCTATTCTGTTCTCTTAAACTACGGGGGAAAAATGCCATTTTGAATCTATCGGTACGACAATCTATCTCTCTAATCTTATTTATCTAGTCGAATCTAGCATAATACGCTGGTTTTTTTTAATATGTGCCTAACATGTTCAGTAAAGCTATCCGTTTGAAATTGCTCTAATAGATTCAATCTGTACTTTAACCTACGCTCTGATAATGATTCCCACCCTAATTCTTTTATTAATTCTGAAACGCTACTCAACCTATCGTAACACCTTTTAACGAACCTAGCTGCTCTACGCTGCACACTGTCTAGTTCTCTGATCAACCCTAATTCATTAGGATCCCATACACTGGCTGCATACTCAAGGTGGGGCCTAAATAGTGAAAAATAGCATCGCTCTTTTGTCCTCTCATCACATTTTCCAAGTACTGATTTATGTTTATTACTCCATACACAAATTACATTTTAATAGCAAATGTAGAGTAATTTTAGGTGGCCTTGAAGGAGAACCTGTTTAAGGCTACCATCAAATAATAATACATAATGCTTTACTTAAAGATACATGTAGCTCGTGTAGTGATACCATGACAATCTCTTAATAATGTAAGTGCGTACCTTAAAAGCTACTTACTAACAGTTTATTTATAACTCATTTACATTAATTATTTACAACAATATTTGCAACAATATTTGCTATGCCTATGCTATCCTATTGCCTATGTCTTTATCTGGAATAACTACCACTAATATAAGAAAACATTGAGTAGCTCGCACAATCTTCAGGGTTTATCGACAAATTAATATCCCTACCATTCTATGTGCTTGATTTGCTCAATATCCTTGCGTAGTTTGTGATGCAATGGCGTAAACACTGGAAGCGGGTATGATTTCCCGTGCACCATCATAATTCTCAATAGCCTCGCCACCATCGTCTCCAACTCTTTTGATGTCTCACCCTCTTCGTGCGCTCTTCGCTTCTCCTTTGTTTCACCCATGGATCCTTCCGACCCAAACGATGGGAAACCCTTTTCCCTTCCCATGAGTGAGAATGCTCTCCCGCTGCGAGGAAATTTCTCCCGCGATTTAATGATCCCAGTCACGTGATTTACGAGGCGGAAAGGCGTTGCCTAATAACATCGCCAGCCAAATCTCTTTCTCTCTCTCTCTCACTTCCTTTTTCTCTTCCTCTCTCTTCTTCCCTCTGTCTTCTTCTCTCTCTCTCTCCCTCGAGTATTTTTCTTTCCCCCAAAAACTCCACTAAACTCCTACCTCCCCCCCCCCTCCCACGACGACGGGCCCGTCCAATCAAACACCCCCGCAACCGCCCACCTTCACCATATTTCGCCTCTCATGCACCCCCCGCCCTTTTCCTCTATCCCCCCCAGCCTTTCCCCCCCCCCCATTCCCCTGAAGACTCGAGTAAGAGTTCCCAACCGCTGGGAATGCTTTCCTCATTTTTTTTCTCCCGTTTACGAGAACCGCAAAGAAAATGGAATCCGGGTCTTTCATCAAGGGGCATGGGACACCTGTGGTGTTCTTTTATCAGTGGCGCGCAGTTACATAGGAAATCGTTATTACGTTGCTATTTTAAGCTCCTTAATTAAAAAAAAAAAACTAAATGGTTGCCATTTGATTGTGTGTCTTACTTCTACTAAAATAATGAAAGTTAATAGTCATCGCGGTGGTGGTCAATATCACTTGTGGCGCCGAGCGATTCTGCTAAAATGTTTACCAACGAGTCTTTTTATTCGCCTCTGGTTTCTGGCGTTTGTCTCGAATAACCAATCATCGTCATTCGCCCAAATCCTTCCTTTGTAATCTTTTCTTTCAATTTTGTCCTTCTCGTGTGACGTGTTTTGAAATTGTTTCCCTCAGGGAGGGCACAATTTCCTCAAATCTCCTTATTTTCTTGTCATTATAAAATCTGGTCTTTCCGCTTTCTCTTCGCAAGCCTTCCGATTTCGTCTGTCTCAAGTATCTAGTAAGTTTATCTTGATAAGAGCAAACCTGTTCCTTAGTTGCATTTCATTGAATTTGTTCTGCTCCTCAGAATTCACATTGGCGAGGAAATTTATCGCACCAATGCGTTTCAACAAGTCAGTACCTAGAAATTATTTCCATCAATTCGACTATTTCCATCAATCAAACCATCAGTTTGACGTGGTTTCCTAGCCAATTAAAATGTTTTAGCTCCAAATGAACCATACACTTCATTTTCGCCACTAATATTTAATGAAAACAGGTATGGTAATATGATTGTTAAGTTGTACTTTGGCATTTAATAGCACATTATCGGACTATTAATGTTGGCCTACATCTATTGCTTGTTGATGCTGAAACGAAAATCTAAGATTATTTATTAGCCATTGGGTAAATTTAACGGAGACTCAGGAGAAAAGAATTTGAAGATCGATTGGTAGGAATTTTTTTTTCAAAATGCTCTAGTAAAAAAGATATAACCATAGCATTTTTTTAAATCTTACCTTTATTGTACCAACTTTAGTATCACTATTTTATTCTATTTGACTTTCTCCATTGGAATTGTTGCGACCAAATCATATGAACAAAGCTATTTACTATACATATGTATAGATGTACACTGTTAAAATTACTCATTAGAAATCTGACGTTGGAATCAAATAAAACATAGGCTAACTGCAATATATTTGCTAATTTCATAATTTAACCCTTAAGAAATATCCAAAATTTAGTTTCCTAGTTATTCTACACAGTTTTTAAATGTAGACTATTTTTATCCAAGTCGTCTACCTATTATACATGGCAATTTTTGGGAGCGGGAGATGAAGAAGTAACCATTACTGCGGCCCTCACTCTCGGAAAAGAAGCAGGGGATAGGTGGTTATGGTCGTAAAAGTGCTTTTTCTCACAGATATATGGAATGTCAGCAGTGAACTTTGGAAAGGAAATGGAGGAAAGATCTTCGAATGAAAGAATAGAAAAGATCCTTCAGAGGCTGTCTCCAGAGACAGACGTCTTCCACTGCCCGAATCCCATTCATTTTTTCCTATCCCGTAAATTCCAACCCATGATAAACGTAGTCCCACCCCCCTCTCCAACACCATGCCATGTGCCCTTCCAGATAGGAAAAGGGGGTGACCTTCCAGTGCGTAGGTCGGAGGTTACTCCCCGGGGCTGAACGCGGGTCGATTTCTTTGCGAAGCAGTTGCGAACAGCACTCTAGATACGCATCATCTCTGCCGCGCTGCTGGGCAGCCAATCACGTTTCCTGACTCATTGGCATTAATAATTCACCTCCGTGTCCCATATGACACCATATTTACTATGCCGATCACTGGTTTTTAATTTGGGTAACGGATGACTAATCGTGAGATAATTCTTTCGCACTTTTCTTCAAATAGTTTGAGGGTCAGATGCCTAGAGAATTGGCTTCCCATTCTTACGGTTCGGGTAAAAATCCTCACAGTGCCAGTATTTGATCATGGGTTGGAAATGCTTCAAGTGTAGTGCTTCGTCCGTCAAATGGAACGTTAAACTTTTGGCCCCTTGGCACTTTTCGCTAAATTTTTAAAATGAAGAAACTTAGTTAGTTAGTGAATCTTGTTCACTGTACACTGTGAAACACTGTAATCCTGAGAATGTCCTGAGAAGGCCGAAACCGGTAGACTTGTTTAAATATATTGGAGGAAAAGAACTAAGTATTTTCATTTTTAAAATGAAAACTAACTTCCACAGTGTAAACTCGCCAACCATTTCTTTTACTGTTCCAATCGATTTAATTTTCTGGAAGAAATGTGGCTACTTAAAATAATTTTTCCCATGAAGTGATAAAATAACTCCGTTTTCCTGGTATCTTTGATTAGAATATGAATATGGTTTCGTATGCCAAGCCCTTTATATCATGTAGGATCTTGTTTTTTCCCCGGCGTATAATGCTGGTGAAGTCTTCACGGGTTCTCCACCGGGTCAGAGAAACGGCTAAGGCCGACGTTTCGACGGCTAACACTGCCATCGTCCTCAGGGCGTTGTCCAAGAAAAATGCCGGTATGTATACTCTTTGCCTTGGCTCAGGTGACTCCTGATTGGCTCTTTCCAATCCTCTCTCTTATATATTCTTATACATATTCTTACTCAATTTGTGGAAACTACACTCCAGAATTGAAAATCCTGGGGTCACGTGGAACAATGGTTTTTGAGGAATGGACATTTATCTTACTCAGAAGTATGACGTACGACGAAGTATAAAAAATTTTTATTTATTTTTAAGCTTTGAGCTCGTAAGTAAACAAATACGTATGTTGTAGTCAATACCTTTGCTGAGATTAAGGGCTACTATTGGAACGTATTCGACCGGCGCTTAATACATCTACATCTACATAATATCCTGCAAGCCACCACAAAGGTGTGTGGCAGAGGGTGATTTCTCACCAAATATGCACTACATAACACGCATAAAAAAGGAATAGTGTTAATATACTAGTTAGAACTTCACTATTTAAAAAAGATAGAAATTGCAAAGCAAGCGTGCAAAAACATTCTGTTAGTAGGGTTAGCTTTAAATACTCATACCAACATGCAGCTACCAATGCTATCCATTGCTACTCTCCAATTCGTCATATTTACCGTTATTCGTATCTCTAATTGTACGAAGGAAAAAGGACATTTTGAATCCATCAGTTCGGCAATCAATTTCTCTAATTTTATGATTATGGTCCAGTCTGCCATAGTAAGTTGGGGTTCTCAAAATATTTTTAACCTCATCTCTGAAAATATTGTCTTGGAATTTATTTAAGAGGCCAAGTCTAAATTTCAACCTGCGATCTGACAATGATTCCCAATTTAATCCATTTAATAGACTGGTTACGCTAATATAATTATCGTATCGTCCCTTTACAAATCTTGCCAATCTTCGCTGCACACGTTCAAGTTCATTATTTAGACCGATTTCGTAGGGTTCCCATACACTGGCAGCATATTCCAAATGAGGTCTAACAAGAGAAAAGTAGCTGATTTCTCGCACATGATGGTCACTTTTACCCAATAATAGAGGAACGTCCCACCGGCTAGGAAACACTGAGTCGTAGCAGGTGGCATAGTTTTACGGGGATGCTCTTTTCAGAGTACTTGCGTCTAGGGATATTTATGAAAATAGGCCTATTTTTAGAGACCTTGGGCGTGTAAGCGAAAGGTGGATTCATTTGAGTACGGAAATGGCTTAAAATTTTATCAGACACGCGAAGATGTTAATTGAAATGCAAGTGATGACTGGACGCAGGGAGATGTCATCCTCGTAGCAATCATTTTAATTTTTTTTTCATGATTATGATGCAAAACTTGAAGCTTATTTTTGCGTGCACCGTTAATTTTTTCTTCGGGTGGAGCCGTTGGTGCCAACTTCAACTCATCACTCCCCTTCTCCCCATTTTTCTCACCTGCTTCCACGTAAACACGCGATGATTCATCCCTCGCGTCAGTGGATATTAATCGCCGAGAGTTGAAACTGCGTAATTCATCTTCGTAACCGGTACATGGTGTCGGGCCATTTCAGAGTTAGATATTGCATAAACATGAGTGGGCGAGCGTAAATGCCCATATTTCGCCCACTTGAGTTCCGGAGGGGTATTCGTGAACGGTAAGTATCATCTCCTCATCCAGCAAAATTCTTGGAACTAATCGATTGTATACTCATTAAGTTTCCCAATATCAATATGAATAGCTTTTGTTGCCAGTCGACCTTCTTGCCGAGTGGTATAGCATTGCATAAATTGGGAAAGACAAAATGACATAAAACTAAATAAAAAAACTAGTACGAAAAAATAATTGATAGTTCCAACATAAAAGCCAAATGTATTCATAAGCATGATAGAAATATGTTACACACGTTTGTCGTAATAAGGAAAAAATACATTATATTCAGAATCGCTCGCCTTAGTCTTGTTTTTTAGCCTCATTTTTAAAGTTGTAGAATTAACTGAGAAAATATACAGTTAAAAAAATGCATCTATTTCCTAGTTTGGAATTGGAGGTGTCAGTGGTTTGATAGGGTGAACGATTTACAAAGGCCAATTTGGAAAGGTAGGTAATTTCGTATGGATAGGAATTGTATAGTTAACGGAAGAAGAGTCGGCGATCGCCTTTACTTAACGAACGATGCCAAGGGTTCTACGACCTAACAACCCATCCGACGGACGTAGAGCTCTGTACATGACATTTAATAATGGACTTGTATAACTATGTAAAAATCTCTGCCAAATCCTACATTCGGGGGAGGAAGTAGTATAGTCATCGTAATAACCGGATCTCCTCGAGGTTATTTTATATATAAAATCATTGCATTCCAAAGGGATATGGTTTTTTATTCTATCAGCAATGTCCTTTCAAACTACTTGTTTAATATGCACAACTGGTACGTTTCCTTTCGTGTAGCCTTGAAGGATTCCCATCATAATTTTATGTTTTTTTCCGTCTTGATCGCTTTTCTGTTTAATGACCCCTTACTAAGCTGGTGGATAATTGAGTATGGTATATAGATGTTATAATTGTTTAACCTCACCCACAACAGTTGGGTCTTTTAATAATGCCCCGTTCTCTAGCTAGCTAGCTTCTGTCTGACGAACTTCTTGTATGCGTGTTTTTTCGCTTTACTTGAGCTTTATTGAATTGAAAATAAATTTATTCAGATTTTAGGTCTATAGTACGGGAGCTAAAATTGGTATTGATATTATTTCAGTGGCTACAATCACATATGGCGCATTTGGAGAGTCCTGTACAATTCCATTGAGTACGTTCACCAGACCTAGGATGGTATATCGATTTCTAGATATAGACGTTAGCAGAAAATTAGCGTATTTACGTGTCCAAAAAGCTGTCGTGGATACTAGTGGCAACTTTTAAAGGTTTTATTAATCTTTCTTAGGGTAATACAGGTCTACTATATATTGAATAAACCATTATAGGTGCATAAAACAAACCTAATTGCTCTTCGATGCTCACAATTCAATTTGTAAATCGATCCTACCCCATTCAGAACTTTATTTACTAGCTATTCTAGGTGCCACCTAACCAGTATTATTTTATTTTTTTTTTCTCATAACATTTAGTCTAATATAACTTCATAATTATTTTAACCTAAGGAAAACGCAGAATCTCTATTTGGAGTGGGATTAAAACTAGACTTCAGATTGCTAGACTGTTGCTTCACCGGCCTTATTGCAGAAACCGGCTTGCTGTCAACTGCATCTTAGAATACTATGACAGTTATTTGAGTGCTCATCCATGCCGTACTTCTCTTCTCAGTTTAGTTTCAGTAGCATGACGATCTAATGTGATGGGATCGACACTTTTGCTTTACACAAAGACAAACTGCTTATAATCGAGACTTCATTTTGTTCGCAAATATGCAATTTATTTACCACTGTAATATTTTTAAGGTTGTCTCAAGAATGTCGCCCTATTTTTGAGCAGGTTAAATGTGACAAATTATAAATTTCAATTCATCATAGCATTTAAGAACCTCTATTCCTTTATATTTTACCCTCATAATTAAGGTAAAAAATGTTGATGTCAGTTACCATCCCTCTCGATGTACCTATTCTCGGATAATACTATTCTCTCCATATACAATAAATGATTTTATGAAGAGAATATGTTTTCCTCAGCCTTTTTATCTCAGATTTTGTGTAGCAACTTCTCTTTTGATGGTTCTTTTGGAGATTTTTTCTGGGTTTATTTATTTTCTCAATCTCAGTCATATATGAGCTACACGGTATCATTCACTCTTATAAGTCATTCTTCAAATGTATTCTGGTACATCCATTTTATTTCCACCACACATACGGGGCACTAAAAAATTAATTTCATTACGCCGAGTATTTTCTCACCAGTGTGATGAAGGGAAGACCGCTTCGGTCGTTATAGAGCTAGCGTGCTAGTTTTCTGAGCTCCGTACTCTTCCCATCTCTCTTCCCGAGTCAGTCCTGAAAGTTTTCTGCAACGTTCCACTTTCTTCGCCCTCTTTCATTATATAACTCTCAGTTTGTCACTAGTGCTCCTCAAAGAATGGCGTCTAGCCATGCGCTTTTTTCTTTGGCAAGCAGTTTAGAGTATGTCTACTCTTACTCTTCCAAGCACAATTTATATCATCATTCTTTCCTCGCCCATTCTTCAATTAAGACCTTCCCTCTGTTGATTTCCTCATTCTCTAAATGTCTTTAATCCACTTCTCTGCCGTTTTTTCATCCAAAATTCCCTTAAATTATAAAAATAAGCGAAAGATATAAACATGAAGAGCAATTATTAATATAATACCGTGAAAAATGCTACGGGAATTATATTTGATGAAGAGCCCTTTTTTACACGTTATATTTCAATACCTTTGTTTTCCTAAATTCATCTTGCACCATAAAACTACATTTACGCTTCCATGAAACAAATCTACAGCTACATAATACACAGCAATCCACCAAAAAGGCGTGTGGCAGGGTGAATTATCACTAAACATGCACTACATATGATGCATAAAAGAGGATTAGCAATAATATACTAATCTAAACTTCAATTTTTAAAAAAGACAAAGATAGCAAAGCAAGCATTCAAAAACAATCTGTTAGCTGGGTTAACTTCCAGTCCTTATACAAACATGCAGCTACCTATGCTAACCATTGATACACTCGTATTGGATATATTTACCGCTATTCATATCCCTAATTGTACGAGGGAAAAAGGACGTTTTGAATCTGTCAGTTCGGCAATTAATCTCTCTGATTTTATTGTTATGGCCCAGTCTACCAAAGTAAGTTGGGGTTCGCAAAATATTTTTAACGTCGTAAGTGAAAATATTATCCTGGAATTTATTTAAGAGGTTAATTCTAAATTTCAACCTGCGATCTGACAATGATTCCCATTTTAATTCATTTAATAAACTGGTTACGCTAATATGGTTATCGTACCACCCTTTACAAATCTTGCCGATCTTTGCTGCATACGTTCAAGCTCATTATTTTGGCCGATTTCATAGGGATCCCATATACTGTCAGCATACAACAGGTCTAACAAGGGAAAAGTAACTGCTTTCTCGCATATGATCGTCACATTAACCCAATTCTCTTTCGATGAATCTCAGGAGCCATTTATCCCAATTAATACAGCCTAATGTATTGCCATATTTATGCCTCATCAAAATTAACCTGGTATTGACGTCTACTCAGCCCTATACCAACGCATCGATGGGAGCATTGAATTTTCCCTGACGGCTTTGCGTTCTTCACTGATTATATTAACTTTTTTCCCCGTATCAGAGTATTGAAAAAATTGTAAAAACCGTGCTTCTGAAAAAATAGAGATATCATATTATTACCTATTCACGTTCATAAATAATCTGAGCTGTGGGAATATCGTGATATTTGAGGATCAGTAGGAATTAGATGAAGAGAGAAAAAATTGCTTGTATCCAAAAAGAATAGTTTTTCAATACGCTAGGAGCAGTTCAAATTCAAATCCTAATATTTCACATCACACACTTTATTCTATGACATCTCCCTGGTTCGCATTATGAGTCTAATAAATGTTTTAAATGATATAGCAACGGTAATTTGGCAATAGGGTGCATTCCTATATGAATGCCAATGGCAAATAATTTTCCACAAATTGCAGGAAAAACTACGTCACTTTAGTCGCAAACGAGTGTTTAAAAATTTAATAGAAATACAAAAATCAGTTGATGAGATTGTAATTTCAGTAGGTGATAATCGGCTCGAGGATATCATAAATACTCTACACGAAACCATTTTGCCTAAAATGCAGGCACGTACTTGCAAACCGTATCATTAGGGAACGTCGTTTCAATTTCCATTATTCCCGAAAGTGAAAGCGGTGACTTTCTTCTCTCTCCTCAGAATGTTTTACCCGTTTTTCCAAAGAGTCCACTGCCAGACGAGTCTAGGTTTTTTACGGGACTACGCATGGGTCATATCTGCTTTGGGAAAAACTCTTCCGTGAACGTGAAAGAGATTTCGGGAACTAAGAATTTTATTCCTTCCGTGTTATACCCACCGTAATCGTCCGCTATATATAAACACGCGCCCTTTTCTTCTTCTCCTCCTTAATCTCAACGTCACTTGGCCTTCCCTTCTTTACGCATCTGAGGCATCCTCGTCTCTTTCCCACGCTTACCATCGCAACCATCTCGGGAAATCCTCCATCTCCTCTGTTTATTGTGCTTTTCCTCAGTGGAGAGTCCTTTCCCTTTCGTTGCCGAGGAAATCTCCCGTCACTCCTCAGTCTCGTATTCTCTACCCGTGGGATGGAATTATTGCGTCACGTGCTCCTTTAGTTCCTAATGGTCGCGAGAATAATAATAATACACCTTCACGGTTGTGTGCTTAAAGGCGGATCACGGCCCCAAGGAGAAAGGAATTAAATTCGAAAGGATTTCCGCCTAGAGCTTCCTTGATTATATGAGCTGAGGTAGGCTTCCACTTGAGTTCATCGCCATCAGTATGAATTGCATTATAAAATTCTCATAGAATACGCTGCCACTATATGGTATCCTTACGAGATCGGACTAAATAACTAACTGCAGTGTACGTACTGTAAACACCGACAGGATTTGCAAAGTGACAGTAAGATAATCATGCAATAGTAACCAGTTTATTAGAAGAACTAAATTGGAAAACAAATATCAGAATGTGGGTTGAAATACAGAGTTATCTACTTTCTTACGTAATTTCAAAAACGATGACATAAAACACATTTTGCAAACTCCTACTTACTATGGTAGGCTGGATCATAATCATAAAGTTAAGGAAATTGATTGCCGAGCCAACAAAATAAAAATGCCTTTCTTTCTTCGTACTATTAGGGATCTGAATTCCTGTGCTCATACACAATAATATGTACACAAACGGGTAGCCTAGATAGTCAGATGTCAGTATTCAGACTTGAAGATGCTTGTTTTTCGGGATTCCCTCCGCGTTGGTCCATAGTTCTATGGACCAACGCGGAGGGAATCCCGAAAGACAAGCATCTTCAAGTAAGACAACCCGCGGAAGCCTACAAAAGGATGTCAGTATTCAGACTTTTAGCTAACCCAACTAGCAGCCCGGTTATGCATTGTTGTTTTGATCTTTAATTTTTGAATGTTAATAGTTCCTTTACAATGTAGCTGCTAATCCTCTTTATGCATGATAGTGCATTTATGGTGAAAATTCACCCCCTAACACATTCCTTTATGGTGGTTTGTATAGAGTATTATGTATATTCAGATGAAATAATGCCAATCATCAAATGATCGAGTCAATATAAAAACTAAAAGCTAAGTCAATGACAGTATGTGACTCCTAATCAGTCCCTTGAGTCTTTTCCTGTGCTGAAGAATTTTCAGCCTCAGTTTGGAACTGGAGTAAGAGACCAGTCAGATTTCAAAGAAATTAGACATAGTATTGGAGGTCACAAATGGTGTACGCAAACTCCCTGGCTCATAAGATTAATCAAGGCAGGATGGTGTGCTGCCAATAATGTCATAAGGCCCTCTTTATCATATTATTTAAGAAATATTATCTATCAAGGCAGATAAGCTTTCAATTATCCGAGTGCTGGATTCAGTGCATAAATCTCTAATGATTCTGTAATATGGTAGTAGTGATATTTTCTTGCTCATTAACTTTGACATGCATCCATTTATGACAGATGACACATTTTTATTTTAAAACATGAATTAAGAGGCCCTGGGATTTTTGTCAATCATCGTCCAGGGATAATTTTCTAAACAATAGTGAGTCAAAAAATAATGATATTTGTAAAACCAACAAATACGTCGCCTTTTCATCATGTCAAATACAATACATCATTGCTTGACAAAGGTATACCGCATATTAACATATCACAAGCACCGTACGTTAGGTGATCCAATTGGAACAGAATGGTATTATGTGTATAATTCCATATGGTTAAAGATTTCATAGTCTCAAATCATTGAAAATCCTGATAACAGTGTAGAAAATAAAAATTATGTGAAAGAAGTGGAAAATAAATTCTGCCATATACATATTTCCAACTAATTTTGGTCTTTGGTTTAAAATTTTAAAAAGTATCTCTTCTCCATATGCCACGGCAAATATCATTGTGCATTATTCTTTTACTCAGCTATGATTTATTCGATATTGATACAGTGTGTAGTTTTGTTACCTCAGCTAATCTTTTAGGCTTGAGATTCTCGCGGTGGAAGTCACTTAATTTTGCTCATCCAAACAACTTGAATGCGCAAGTTATAATTAGCAAAACCGCTTTCTCGTACCGCTTAAAACACTTGGTGTGAACTTGGGAGAGGGCGTGAACCCTTTCTTGCCCCGAGACGAAATTCCTTAAAATCCACCCTGGGGTTCCTTGAAATGGGGGTCTAAGGGGCGTCCAAGGGTATTCAGGCTGTCCTTATGTTCTCAGGAGAGAAGGGATTGGGGAGATGAATGGGAATTCGAAAACGTGGGTTTCAAGTTCGTCACGGTGGATGGCTCGAAACAGAGCTCGGAAACCGTGCGGACTTCTATGCGAATTCAATGGTGTCGCAATCCCTATGCGTAAGCCAAAGGATGAGAGAGAGAGGTCGTCCATGTGATACGTTATATTACAGTAGGTGGGGAGGAGTTAGGCGATTCGTAACAATGCCCCATCGACAAAGAGGAGGTCGAGAACTCCGTTATAGTGGGAGAAAAATATATCATAAATTCATTCTCGAGTCGAAAACGCAATTTCAATTAATAAAGATTACAAGTATATCGCACTGTATAAACTAGTTTTTTCTCGGAGACACTCAATATTAATACCCTAGGTGGGGTTCAAACCCGCGATATTTAGGTTTTTAAGCAGGTGTATTACAGACTTGGCTACCGCAGCAGCATAAAAAAATGGTGTACCCACATCCACATAATGCCCTGTAAGCCACCGCAATAGTGTGTGGCAAGGGGTGAACCATCACCACTCATCTCTCTAATTTCATTTTCGTGATCCAACATGTCATAGTCCGTTTATGTTTCCAATGTACCTATTTGTAACATCGTCAGATACCCGTCTGCCGCGAATTTCTAAGATCTTCTTTATTTTATCCTAAGATCTGATTATTATCACCTAATTCTTCTAATAATTTAATTGTTAATAAAGCATGGCTGTTTTATCATTCACAAGAAAAGATAAGATTCATTGGCAGTGTTAAGTAATTTAGGGGTGTTTTAGGGAACATTGTCGAGTATTTTACGTTGAAATAAGGTGAGAGAAGCAAGTGTAAAATCAGCGTTACAAAATTCAGGTATGAATGCTCCCAAAAGTGTCACACACTTCCGAGGAGGGAGGCCCAAGATCCTCCAAGTCACCCGAAAAGCCACAGAGGCGCCTGGCCGCCGTCTGGCTGTGGATAATCCCACTCCCCAAAAGGGAATTCTGTTCAAGCTCTGGTGTTTTGTGCGCGACACTGGCTAATGACCGAAAGTTTGGACATGGGCGCAGTAGTTTTAACCCTTCTAATTGCGCTCGGTCACAGATTCCAGAACCCTTCAGCATTGGCGTCGTAGAGCGCGAGGCGTGGGATCAACACGAGACCATTCAAACTCTAACGAATTGCTGAAGTTCCCCTCCAAGTGAGTCAAAGGAATTTTCTATTTCCTCCAGCTCCGATGCAATATCAGAGCTATGATGTTGATGGATTAGAATATTCCCGTCTAATATATCAACGAATTAGATGAATACACTTTCTAAAACAGTGAAAGCAGAATTATTGTGCAGTCAGTTGAGTAATAATTCTGTAGGGATGCTTATCTGAAACGATTGTAATTTATTAACCTTTTCTTATACTTAGGATCAATAGCAAGAAAATTTTCCATCGCCGTGACTAATTTCTGAAAGTATATTTCAAGGGCAGCACTTCTATTGCAAAGGAGAAAATTCCTATCATGCTCAGCACATAATTCGAAATCAAATCCTCAGGCCTAAAACTCAGCGCTGTAGTTTTTACCAAAGGTATATTTTTGTTTAATATAAAGTGCTTATGCATGATATGTAGTGCATGTTTGGTGAGAAATCACCCCCTGCCACACACCTTTGTGGTGGCTTGCAGTGTATTTTGTAGATGTAGATGAAAGTATTTTTAAATTGTCAAATAAGTTTTGAATCTTGATCACGATGTCCGAGAGCTAACATTCAATGGATCGATTTTGAGTATTACAATCAAACGCTGATAGTATAATCGCTTGGTGTTTAATCGTAAATACTGTTTGATGAAAGCAGTTCAGGTATATTTAATGATTACTTAGAACTTTGATATTTAGTTCCAATACGTCTATTGTATTTGTATTATTTCTGAAAGCGTTGATCGGCTCCCCATCTAACACATTTAAATTCAAAATTGAGTAAAGGCCGAACGATCAGTAATATGATATGACTATGCATGATTGTACTAGCTAATTGCATTCTTACTCCGCAAGTTTAGCCGATTATTTTCTCTCGTATAAGGCATTGATAATGCCTTCAGGTTCTCAAAAGCAGATACATGCACAAGAAATGGTAGAAAAACAGCATGTTCGACTCACCCATGAAGTTTGACCTGTTATTCTGTGTTAAATTTTACATAACTTTCGAAACTTCAGAGGCAAAAAAGAAAGACGAATGGGAGCATAAAAATAAATTTTGATAACCTTTCTGTTAATCGCACTAAATTAGTACTACAAATGACGCTGATGAACTAATTTATGTCCAGGTTAACTTTATCATTGGTCGTTTCAGAATATGGACATCGAAGTATCTGATTTTTAATTATATCCTTGATAATGAAATCGAAATTTGGCCAAGAAAGGAGAGATAAATAGGAAAGAGGCAATCACTGCTGTCTTTCATACTATTATCTCCTTGTAAGTGTTCTATAGAATAAATAACGAAACATTAAATGCCTGAAGCGGTTGCTACGCATGAGGTTCAAAATGCCAAAGTAGTCTTGGCGATTAGGTAGCACTCCCATCGGAATTTTAAATGACATCTCCATCCACGTTTTTAATAACAGCGGAATATGAATTCAAAAACAGTCCGCAGCACGTACGAGGCGTTTGCAGGCCGTAAAAAAAAGCGCGCTTAAGACCCACACCACGATTTAAATGTCCCATTCGCTCTTCCAAATCCACCCTCTCTCTAATTCTGCGCCCCTCCTGCACCCGCACGCAACAATGACGACGGAATATTAATAATAATGGTCTCTACCCTCACGCAGATTTACAAATCTCTGCGTGGGCGGCACCGAGGCAAAATCCCTCGCCTTTCTCCAATCCCTTCGGAATGCTCGCGTGAGCATCCAACTCCCTAGAGCTCTAGCTTTTTGCCATTATTTTGCGTTTCATTTCCGTTCACTGTTTCACAGCATCCTCGCACTTTTTTTTCTAACGAAGTCCCTTTCGTTTGGGAAAGGAATTGTTTTGAGCCATTTAGAACAAGTAAAAAAATATAATTTCCGAGTTCAGGATGAGGGTGTAAGATGCCGTAATAAACTCACGTAACGGAAAGGTTTAGTATGACAAGAATGAACTTTAAATGTAGCGTATTGCCAGGTCTTAAAAAATATCACTATTCAGGTAGACTACGCTCGTGTGGGGGAATAAAGTGCTACAGATACTAACACAACTGCATTCGTTGACACGAATGGGCTCTACTCGTTTCTAAATCTACATTGCAAGGAATACCCTGTAGTCTACTAAAAGAGTGTGTGGCATGGGGTAAATTGTCATCAGACATGCATTTGAAATCAGAGATTTAAATTTACACTTACTGTCCTGCAGGAATACAAAAATACAAGTATGTGACCTGCAAAAACTAAGAGGTATAACTAACTTGTTCCTGCCTGCCTGTAATAAACTGCTCCCGCTCCTCCTGGGTTCCTGAATTCCTGGACTGCTCCTGCCTGTAATAAACTGTCTTAGGTCATCTCTTACATTCCTTAAAAAACACGCATGTTCCCTAATCCCTTTGAAATTCTTGAAAATTCTCCCTTTATTCGCAAAAAAAATGTATGATTCTACTATAATACAGCAAAAAAGTGTGACTAAAATCTATAAACTAAGGCTTTGTATGCATTCGCTTACTAAATGTAAATGTTGACATAGGTATTCATTATAGAGTAACTATCGAAGATTTTAGGTTGAACAATGGTAGATGAGTTGAAGTTTGACTAAATTGATAAAGAACGAAGATAACTGTTGGATGAACATTTAGATTTTCAGTACATAACCCTCCGATTCGCAATTTAACCCTGGACATTTTCATAATGCCATTCAATATCTGCGAGAGTGATTTTAAGGGCGAATTGCCATGGAAGAATCAGCATGATATTTTCCATAAAAGGTAACCTGGATCGTAGCATACCGGCCTGGAAACCCAAAGGTCGCCAGTTTGAATTCCGCCTCAGGCACGAATACTGTGTTTGTTATTGGTTTAAAAATGTAGGTATATAACATATTTCAAATACCTTGAAGCTCCTAAGATTATTCTTCTTACATCTTCTATTATTATATCTCCACAGAAAAATAAGAAACCTAAAACGGAGCACTGACATATGGTGAACTTAACTGAGAAGTAGAAATGTGGGAACTTTCAGAAGAAGTGACGGAGTAATATTAGTTAGAAAAACCCAAACTCAGGGGTGAATGCTATCTTCATCTCAAAATGTCCTTGATTTCCAAGTGAGCTTTGCTTATATCTCTCCATCACCTGGTATATTATTCATTTTAATGGCATAGTAATCTGTTCGAAGTTTCTCCAGACATACCAGCAACAAAACTAGACCAGAATGCGCAAATGTTTCAGTTCCAAGTCATAAGCGCCAGATAGAAGCATATTTTCATCCAACTTCTTTCATTTGGATATCCAGGGTTGAGAGTTGGCAAACGGAAGGGAAAAAATAAAAAAAATGAATTTGGAATGTGATGGGAAGGAATTTGGAACGAGTACAAATGTATATTTGCGAGTAGGGTAAGGGATGAGAGCAAATTGTTTTAGAAGCGTTTTCCTATATCATGAAATGGAGGGAGTGAGTGAAAGAATAATGTTACGGAACTATCGGAAATAGAATACTGTGCATGAGGCGTAATAGACGCCGCTTAGTCCTAGAGGATAAGAATGAGAAATATGAATATAGGGACAGAAATATTTAAATAAAGCCAAAACAATAAGCCCGTGTGTCAGGTTTCTTGCTGCCCGCGTTATTAAGTTACTTTCGGCGCAAGGCTCAATTTCCTCATACGTGTGACAACTTCTCTTGTCCCGCGCGGCCTTTCGATATATCATGAATATGCGTGGGGGTGGACATTATTCTCCATATCGCACAAATAGGCGTCAACTCAGGAAACTCATGAGACATAGGGATGACGGATACAGCCTTAATTTGAAACACCGTCGGGGACATAGTGTCCTTTCCCATCATCATCAAAAGGTAATTTACGTGAAGGCTGTGGAAAACAGGTCATCTACCACTTAATATTTTATATATATTGATAGTATTTTTCTATCTATTTTTTCGCGTTTTTATTTTAATTAGATGCTAATTATCACCGTTTAACATCAAACACAATTTCTAGAAACTGATGGAAACTATCATCGTCATTCGGAATCCCTCAAACATTTAATTGCATTCCTTGCTAAGACTTTTAAGGATGGACGAATTTTCAACTGTTCATCCCTCATTTGGCTGATTAGTAAAAGTAGTATCTTAATTTCAGACTAGTAATAATGCCTTTTCAATCATTCTGAATGAATGGGAATGGTATTTGAATGCAAATGAATACTTGGAGGATGTTTTTCTCTTTAACGTTTCGTCTGGTGAACGTGCTAAGTGTACTGAATGTAAAGTACTTGGTCTAATCACGGAAAAACCTTTTAAATAATAATGCTTTCGCATTGTGTATATTGATTCTAATTATAACATAATATCAATGTGTTTTTTTTATTTAAACTATAATAGGTGTATCGGAAATATACAGGATGGTATCTGACCAAGAGAAAAAACTAATGTCGTGTGAGCAATTTTTTCTAAAAAAACACATTTATTTTTAATGATATTTTCACACCACCCCTGAACTGGGACCACATTCAATCATCTTATGAATTTAAAGCTTAATTTGTTTTCCTGTTTCAGTAATGGCGTATATAAGTCTCATTTTAATCAACTTCTTTTGTGTCGTTGCTGTAAAATTAACTAATATGCATGAGTCTCTAAACTTTGAGTTACTTATGTGCCCTGCGAAAAATAAGTATATTACAAGCAGCGAACCCCTCTTTGCAACTTTGACAGTGGAAAAGCTTTTCCATTTTTGAAAATACTTTCATCCTGGCTGTAATTTTCTTGGAAATCCTTTTATACGCCTCACAAACATTTGGAAGCGCGCCCAGGAGACAGAACCGTCTTTCATAGGGTCCAAATTAGGTTATTGCTTCTGTAAACTCAGAATTAAACCGCGTGGATTCCAGGAAGCTAAGGGAGATTCAACCATTGAGAATGGATATATTCCGTGATTTTTTGTCCAAATCTTCTCAAGTCTGCAATATTTAACTGACTTATGAAAAGAAAAATGTTTGTGCCTGACCTTAATGAATTTGTAATGATTCATTTATGTTCCCTTTTTGAAGTACTCATCCGTTAGTTATTACATGCATTGGAAAGGATTTTGTCCCGCTAGATTTTCCAAAAAGAAAGGAAAAATATGAACCCTTTTCCACAAACGTTCCACCTTGGAAATAATCATCCTTCATATTTTCTCTCAGGAATTATAATAATTTTTAATTCTTCTTCCACTAAAATATTGGTTTTTAAATATACATTTATTTTTCGTTATTACCAGTCATCAATCCTCAAATTGATTTATCACGTTTCCCCTAAATTTTCTCAAGATATGACCTCGTCATTTTTACAAGATCTATACTTTTTCATCTGCCTTACTTACACCACTTGTACTTCTATGTATTTTATGCGAGAGCATTGCCTTTTTTTAGCAAACGGAGGAATGAATGGTGGAGGGAAACCCTGCGTCGGAATTGCTCTTAACGGAAGGCATTCACTCATGTATTCATTTATTTTCCAAGTGTTCCATTTCACTTTTCTCTAATCGAATG
Source organism: Platycnemis pennipes (assembly GCA_933228895.1). NCBI lineage: Eukaryota > Metazoa > Arthropoda > Insecta > Odonata > Platycnemididae > Platycnemis > Platycnemis pennipes. Next base: position 38,162,951 of record OW121851.1, read on the forward strand.
TCTTCTACAGACCATATCTTACTCAAGGACACTTCAATGGTCAATTTGATTGCCCTGTCTACACTTCAAGATTTTCGAGCGTGAAAATTGTGTTATTAAATCGACCCATTCATTTGTCTTTGGTTGTTCTCACGACATTAGTGTCCTGTATTTCAAAAGAAGAACTCTCTAGGCTCAGTCCTTTAGTATGCTCTAGTTTCCAATGCTTCCATAGATCAAGAACTCTCTGGCTCAAAACCTTGCGCTTCATGTGCCCAGTTGTATATCAAAAGTGAATTAATATCTTCCGTTAGGTGAAGAGTAATGCCGATGTTGGATTTCCCTCCACCCTTCCTCCGTTTCGTGAACATTTTCTCACAACACCCGAATGAAGGGAGAAATAATCACTTTGTACTTATTCCACGAATTTATTTTAACCCAACCGGTTTCGACGTTAGCAAAAGTCATAATCGCGCCATCATAATCATAATCATCATAATCGCGTCATCATCATCATCAGGGGTATAATCTCACCACAAGCCACCAATCATTGTACCCCTGATGATGACGCTCTAACGTCGAAAGCGTAAAAATGAATTCGTGTAATAAGTACAAAGTTATTATTTCTCCCATCATGCCGTCATTCCACAAAGTAGAGCCCGCAACATTTGAACCCGGATGAAGATTGCTTTTATTGATTCGAAATCACATTTTTTGTTGGTCACATCCCCCAAATAACTACAGCTATTAGATGAAATAATGAGAGCACTTAATTTGGTTTAATTGAAAATGTCCGAATACTAGAAAATCCAAATGCCAAATTAATTATGGAAAACGATATCTCCGAAACCGGTTTTTCGATTGTCAAGGCTCTCCTGTTGATGATTGCCTTGACAATCGAAAAACCGGTTTCGGAGATATCGTTTTCCATAATTAATTTGGCACATGGATTTTCTAGTATTCGGAAATTTTCAACTACAGCTTCCATTCATCGTAAAAAAAGATTCTGAGCAGAAAAAGAGAATTTCCGAACACTACTCTTGTTTAGTTTCGTTTGTTTTGCCCTCCTCTCCGGCTCTGAAGGGGAACTCAGTCTTTTTTTTACACTCACCGATTCCGTATCCTTCCTCGCCCCCCTCAACTTAATCAAATCCGTGGCTTTTTCCCCGCGGGGATCGCATCGAATGATCGTTTCGTCACCCCGAGCAAACTCCGCATCAATATTTATCAGGCATCTTTCGCATGTATTCACAACACGTTCGACCGTTTCTGGCTCCGGATTGCTTGGACTGTTCCACGGTGAGAAACCTGCGCATCTCCTCCCCGGGGTTGGACGTCGAATGTAAGCCACGCGCGGTGTCACCTCCAAGACAATCCTCTCGTAGTCGGCACTGATTTTTCTTTCCGCCCCACGCTGAGAAACATTCAAGAGGAAATCGGGGGAGGATACCTTTTCTTTCCTTGCGCTTTTTTCCATGGAAATTTCTTATCGGAAACGCAGTGTTTTTCTACCCACTCAGCCCCTAAAGCTATGCGGATATCTCTGGCGTCAAATACATTGGTTCTGCAGGGGGTTGGTCTGCTACTTGTCAATCACTTCCTTCGCCCGTTCGCGTAGATCAACTGCGGCGATGCAGTCCGGTGCTTTTTCCTTCCTCACCTCATTCCTTCCTTTCGAGAGGTGTGGGTGTGTGATGGTGGGCTGTGATCCGGGAGGTGACTAACCTTGGCAGAATGCCTTGAGAGGAAAAGTAGGCCATGCCGAGGAGGATGGACTGGACGACGTCTCATTTCCGTTCGCGTCATGCTCTAAAGTCGAGGAAAGGAGTAGGTATGGTGGCCTACCAGTACCCCACCACAGGCCACCAATAGTGCCCTGAGGTAGGGTATTGGCTTCTCAGACGGATAGACTGAGTTTATACTCCGGTAGAGATTATTAGTAAGATGCCAGCCCCTAACTTGTTGGTATGAGGATATAAGTGTGAGTTCACAGCTCCGTCCGTCGAATGGGACGTAAGATATTGAATCCTTTGGTGTTTTTCATTATGATGTGGCTGAATCCGATGCCTCTCCACCATTCCTCCTCTCCTTAAGAAATAACTCTTTTCATATTCTTATAATCTCATCTACAACTACGCGATACCCTGAAAGCCACTTCTAGGGTGTGTGGCAGGGGTTGAAGATCACCAAGCATGCACTATTGACATGCAAACAAGCAACTATAGGGTGTCATGCAACTGTATTAATGGTATCTATAGTATTTAAAGGAGTAATACATGCATCATGCACTACAGATTACTCTAAAATATTTCCCCTACCTATCCCTTTTCTATGCCTTATTGTGTTCTCTTATAGTACGGGGGGAAAATGACGTTTTGAATCAATCAGTACGACTATCTATCTCTCTAATCTTATTTATCTGATCGAATCTAGCATAATACGCTGGTGTTTTTAATATATGCCTAACATATTCAGTGAAGCTATCCGATTGAAATTTCTCTAACAGATTTAATCTGTACTTCAACCGATGCTCTGATAATGATTCCCAATCTATTTCTTGCATTAATTCCGATACACTACTCAAACTATCGTAACACCTTTTAATGAACCTAGCTGCTCTACGCTACACACTGTCTAGTTCTCTGATCAAACCTAATTCTGTCGGATCCCGTACACTGGCTACATACTGAAGGTGGGGCCTAACTAGTGAAAAGTAACATCGCTCTTTTGTCTTCTCAATGCATTTCCCAAGTACCCTTTTTATAAATCCTAGCTTTCTCTTCGCTCGGCCGCATATTTCCCGGATGTGTCTTCCCCACGATAAATCTTGAGTGATTGCTGCACGCTTCGTGTTACTAATTTTACAGGATCGCTCTATCAAATTATTCCTCCTCCAAAAGTTAATAGCTACACACTTTTTAAAGTTTAGTTCTAACTGCATTTGTCGTGCCACTCTTGAATTGCATCTAAATCCTTACTAAGCGATTTCCTGTCTTCTTTTAATACACCCCTGTGCACTACGGCATCGTCTGCAAAAAGTCTAAGCTTACTGTTAACTACGGTACTCAAATCGTTTATATATATTTATGCTTGTATACCGAAATCTTCCAAATGATATTAGTTGTCAGTCACCTCTGCTGATAACAATAGCTTAAAATTTAGCTTATATTTAGCTTAAAATGGCTTAAATTTGCCCCGATAGTTTTGCCCTTACCCTAACTTTTTTCCAATGCCGTCCCCGGCGTAAGCAGTAAAGAAGATATTTATTAGTTTCCTGGCTACTTTTCATTTATGGGCAAAACCTGAGCGTGATTGGCGGTATTTCGGAAGATTTCCTGGGGTATTTGGATCCCTCATTGCCTCATTTATCATTGTGTGCGGCAGAGAGGTCCTGTGAAATATATTTCGATCGATCAGTGGTACAGATGGTAATCAATTTACAGGATCCCTGGGCTGACTCAGTCCTACTTCAACCACCATTGAATTTCATGATCTGGTCTCAATTGTTTGGTATATCTTGTATTGAATGATGAACGATGGCCTGATTCAGTCAGCTGAAACAAAAGAAGATAGTAATAAAAATAACCTGGCAATAAAACTGTTACAGCATGAATTGTAATTCCAAAGCTTTGCTATGAAAGCTGATGAAGCATGCGGTTGCATACAAATGGCTCTATCAGACGAATGAAGTTTTCCAAGCCTTATACGATGAGGAGTGTGGTAACTTAGCTGAACGGAAATAAGGTTTCGTGATGTGGCTAGAAACAAGGCCTCATATCCTTAGGATTTGGAAACTGTTGGTGGCAGATTTTCAGTGGTACACTGGTCCTTAGGTTTGGTATGGAGAGCATCTCAAGTTCAGCACTTTATCAGTTGAATGGGAGGTAAAACCGTGAACTGACGTATTAAAAATATACCAGCATTAAGCCATTACGTTAGAAAAAAAATAATTCTACCATTAATTTTTATTTTTCCCATTTGCAGGATTTATTCATCTATTCAGCAAGTTTAGTTCATTTTCGCGTACAAAATTAGGAATAAAAGTATTATAAATGAGGTTATTTCTGTTGCTGAAGATCAGGTCCATGTGGTCACGAGCATCGTTCCACCCCGGGTACCCGGATTTGAACCCCGGCATTGGCACATATCTTTAAGGGATATCCCGGTGGATACTTGTGTGCTACTTGGTGAGCACATCAGTGTTCAGTGTTCATCATCAACTTCAGTGCTCCATACTACGGATGGGACACTAAACTGTTGACTCCTGGATGCCAGTTGTCGGAAAAAAGTCTGTCAAAACAGACTTTTTTCCGACGCCAAGTCTCATGTCGCCCTTCATTCACGCCATTATTCGTACCTTTTTACGGATTCCCACTCATTCTTGGTGGTACAAATGACTTGACCTGCAGCTTGATTTCCTCAATGATGGTAAATGGACCACAACTGAGGGAAATTGGAATAAAAAGTTTGCATTACCTGTTTGAAAATAGCGTACAGTATATCATATTATATCTTTTAAAGTCTCCTTTAGTGTACATAACCTGCTTATAGCGTACAGTGTATCATGTTAGGTTTTTTAAAATCTCTTTTTTTTTTAATTGAGAGGATAATAATTACCATGGTTTAAAATATGAAAGTTACCATGACGTGTGGTGGCCACTAGTTGGCTTAATATATCTTATGCATTCTTTCGGTTCCTCTACCTTCTCATATTTTTGGCAGTATCAGCTTTTTCCCTCATTTATGCCTTATCATGCATTATTCCCCTCGCTCGTTTTGCACGTATCAGCGCAAAGAGCGTCGTGGTTTTTTTTGCGCGGAATCCGTGTCCCACTTTCCCCCGGAAACCAGTATTCCCCGTTCACCTCAACACGTTAATCTCGTTCCCGGGATCTCTTCCAAATTTTATTTTCCTTCACGAAGACCAAAAGATAGTGGATTACACGTCGGTTTACATGGATACCACGCATGCGTGCAGGCACATGCATACGTGCATGGCTATAGTTATTTTTTGCTGGCCCCTCGCCATTTTCCCTGCACCGCCCTTCTGCGCACTTTCAGCCTACCGATATATAAAGGAAGGGGGCTGGTTGATGTCCTCCTTTGACCTCGCTAGCGTATCCCCAAAACATCCACGACCCACTCTTGTGCGGAGTTTTATTACGAATGTTTGCACATCATCGAAGGGGCACTTCTTGCTGCCAACCGATACTCTTTCCATCGAGGAGGAAGCGGTGTTTCTTTTGAGACGAAACCAGAGGAAGGTGCCGGTCATGCATATCCAGAGTAACCTTAATGCCATATTTTTTACTACTTTATTCCCGGTTGACTCTCTCGACCTCCTCTTTTCAACCAAAAAAAACTTGGCCCACTCTGTAGAGGAATTTCCTCGTCAAAGGAAGATTCTGAAAATGTCCTTTTTTGCCTTGGGGTGTATGTGTGCTTTTTCCTCTATCATTTCTTTAGAAGCTGTGCCCAAACGTTCCATATTTCTGCTAAAACTAATGTGAATTTTCAACCATTATGCAAAATAATGGCACATGCGAAAATATTTTTGTCTTCCAAATTGTTATTACAGATATCCGCGGAGAAATTGAATGGAATGAATAAATTATCCTGAAATTCGGGAATTAATAAAAATACTCTTTTTTCACGTTACATATGTTATTTAGAATAAATCTCCTGTATATAAACTGATTTTTAGCTAATTTTATCCGTTTTTGTAAATACATCATGGTAAAAAATGTAATATAAATTTCCAAACTATATTTCTCTAGGACTAATCAATGTTGTATTTCTATAACATTCTATTTAAAGAATAATGATCCTCAAGTCAGGCCCAGATTTCTTAATTGTAAAGTTTCGTATTTATGATTCCTCAATGGCTTTATTAACTTTTTAAGTAATGTAGATAAAATTTTAAGAAAATATTGAGCTACTAGTCGAAGTGAGTAGCGTATAGAATGCATATTCATTCGCATTAATTACGCTAGTTACCAAATGGTGACGGTTGATGATGACGGTTATACAATAGTTCTCGTGAGACTCTTCCTTCAGCAATGCCTATTGATGGCAATACACAATTATTAGTGCCTCTAAATTGTCGTTTTTTGTTTAGAGAAGATATCAAATTATCCTTGCTCAAATTTGAATTTTTTTAATTTTTATCTAATTTTACCGAACTGTAGCATTAATTCGTCATTTTAAGGCAAGCTTTCCTTTCCTAATTTAGAAAAAAACATGCTTTTACTTCTTAATCACCACCTCCAACTTCTCACTATCGCCAGAAAAATAATGATTACTTTTATTTAACTTGGATTGAATTTTTACCAGTCTCTAAATAGCAGACCAAATACTTGATACCAGATACTTGATTTGATCGTTCTTCATATTTATCTGAAGTTATTTCCACATATTTTTGGAGTTTAAAGGCGTATTGTAGTTAAAATTACGGCGATAAAAGTAGATTTAACGCGTACTGCCATTTTTAATTTGAATAAAAACCTTTTTTTGGACGATATTCATTTTTGTAGATAATCACTGAGTCAAAGTCCTTCAGCTGTACTCTAGTGGAATATGGCCCTTGACAGCCTACGGTGACAGATATGCTTTTCCTCTCCAGTAACCATTTTTGGAACGGAGTATATGACCTCTTTCACCACTTATGGGGCGAGTCTTTTTCCCGTAGCTCGAAGAATTTTCCCCAATCCGAGGCATATTTTTTCACAGGTGGATAATTCCAGGAATTGCTCTGATATCCGTTTCTACTTATCATCTTATTCCGAGCATGCAACACCGTTGAAGTTATCCATTGTCGATGTTGCTCTGTTTAGTTTTTTGAAGGATCTTCTTTCTCTTTTGGTTTTATTTTCATAAACTTAGGAGAAAAGACTCATTTATTTTATTTCAATGCATTGAGTAGAATTAAAATAAAATATTCCTAATCTCAAAATGCGGAGCATAGCGGTTATAACTCATTCACCCTTTTTATCAACAATTGAGTTCCTCAAAGCTTTTAACAGTGAATGTTTCGCCCCACCGAACCTAAATCCCGTACAAGAGTTTGATTTCCCGTTCTTTTATTCTAAATAATATGTCAAAAATATGAAATAATGTATCAAACGTACGATATACTCTGAGCTTTATCAAATAATTTCTGTCTCAAAGACCGCTAATTATCGTTTGGATGAACATGCGAAAGGAGTTTCTTCGTTCTTTTGTTCTCTTTTGTGTGTAACCTGTAAGATTAAACACTTACTTATATTAATAAGTAGGTAGTATTAAATAGCTCTTGCGCCTTCAATGAAAAAATTAAAATAGGAGTCATTGTCACAAAATAAATAATGAAAGTAAACGGAAGGAAACTAATATTCTTTATTAAGGACCGGGAGAGCCTTGGAATCAGCAGATATGTGGACTTTGGGAAGAATGTTGAATTTGAGTTTCACATAGGGAAATATGAACCTGATGTTTTTCGGGAGCGAATAACAAGAGGAAACATAAAGATGAGATGAAGAATAAAAACACTTAATTCTTGGATCAGTTACTGGGACAGGACAGGATTCTTGGAATTAAATCAGAAGGAAGAGTGTTCATAAAAGGAAGTTGATGGCCAAGGAAGGATTGTCCACCAACATCCAGGAAAGGATGACCAGTACTTCATATTGCAAACTGAAGTTAATAGCTAGTAGCGGATGGCAAGAATTCCTAATTGCAGCAACAAAATTTTGCCCTTATAAAATAAATACACCTCTGATTACGAGATTGTAAATTTCATATATTATCGTACGTTATTTTAAGGGCCAAATGGTAGGATTAAAATATTCATCATCATTGGTCATCAACCCTCAGATTGGTTTGACGCGGCTCTCCACTGAGTTCTTAGAAGAACTCAGTGGAGAAGTGGAGTAGAAGAAGTATCGGCTAATCTCTTTATATTTACGTATTTCTTCTGTTTCACATCTTAAAATTATTATCTTCATTAAAATCTTATGAACAGATGTAATAACTGCACCTAAAGAACCTTATACAATTATCACATAAAGACAAATTTACCAATACCTTGGGCCGATTTTTTGTTTCATCATATTTTCAACAAAACCATAGGTTAACTTACACTTTACGATTTAAACCTTCTCATCGCAGCATGCAATGTAAGCTAAACTGTTATTCAAAGCGAATTGGTATTCAGAGATTTTGGTTCAGGTATATGAGAGAACTTAGACTTTTAGTATTTCTTAGTAATAAGTAATTTTTTCTGTAGATGATATTAACGATTTGTTTTGTCTTCTCCTTTTCAGGTATGAGGAATTTTTTGATTTGATCTATTTCTTCATGGAAGAAAATTAAGGGACAGTGAGTACAATTAATCTCTTAAAATCTAAATCGTTAGCATATGATCGCGTCTATCGTTTGACCTGCATACAATGAAGATAGATGAATTAAGATAGACACTGCATAACTGGGGAAACTTTTATACTGGCTAAAAATAGATTTTATCTTTCCAAACTTGTCACATGCCGCAATGCCTCCGGCACATTCCATTCACTACCATCGACAGCTATGGCGTTTTTGTTTCGGTATTTCTTGAAGCCATTTCATTTCGGATTCTAATAGATAATGCTTGTTTGCTTAAACTTAATCTGCAAGTGGTAGAAAAGAAGGTGAAAAAATTTTCAGAAACCAGAAATTCAAAAAATGGAACGCTGAAGTTCTTTATTTAGTCTTAACGTGAACCAGGTTGTTCAAACTACTTGTATTACCTTTGAAACTGTAAAGCCTATAAATATGCAGTGGCCTCCTTAATGCCTGCTAGCTAATAGGTCACAATAAAAGTACTTTAATGATTTTTTTTATATCCGCGTTCCGTTTCTATGGACAATAATGCGTCTAATTTTTTAAATGCATGTTTATATCTTAATAAGATATCATCTTATTTAGTAAAATCTGTACTAAATTTTAACCGATACCGTTCCTGTCCCTACTTTCTGCACTGATTTCTTTTTTACTCCATGCAAAAATGAAACATGTAACTTAAATAAAAGAATATAAGGCTATTCATTCCAAGGTTTGTGTTCATTTGAATAACAGGAAGCATTTGTCTAGTTTCAGTGAATTTAAATATACCTTTGTGGATCCAGGCATGGGATTTAAGTTAAAATATAAGACTAGGGTTTGTGATACGGAATTTTTAGTTATATATATGGAATATAGATATTCCATATAGTCGGAATATGAAGTGTTTTTCCAATGCAGTGAGATTTGAACAAATTTCAAATAAACTTCTCCATCAGACTAAATATTGAACAAATTATGGCCTATTTTAGTAAGTCATTTACCAAAACAGTTATTAGAACGGAATTTAAAATTGGTATGATAGTTATAAAATAACATTAGTTGCCCACTGCATTATCTCTCGATATTTTTTATTTCCTATGGATTTTTTACAGGTATATTTTGCCTGCAAGCTATAATGATAGCATAAATCCCTCACTTAGTACGGCGCTCAAAATTTTCTTTATTTTCATGTTCATTACTCTTGGAACATTCTAGTAAGAAAGTGATCCCAATATGATAAACGCATACTTCTTTTTATGAGTATTGCAATCATCTTCTTATTTTTCATTCGTATTATAAATATTTCAAGCTAACGGCTTCTTTGGTGTTACTCATAATTATATTAATATTTTCTTCAACGCCGCTGGGACAAGATAATGATGCCCAAGTTCTTTGCGCCGCTGGTAGATAACATTTCAAGATTTAGTCATGTTTTTTACTAATAGTTGCAGTTGATCCTCCATATTTTGACTTAATGACTTACCCCACCTATTATATTGCACAACACTGTGTCCATAGTTGTAAATATTGTATTGTATTGCATAGCTGCATCATTTTCTCTCTTTCGACATCGGTAAACAATCTTAGGATTCGTTTTCCGCAGCCCTCCACTCGATTCTTTTATCGGCCAACCTCTGACGTAATGTATATTGATGTAACTGCTCTCTTTTACATCCTTCACAACTTGCTCTATATATCTCATACGAGACCTGTCTTTTCCATTCTTCCCGTTCAATTTTCCCTCGACGATTGTCTTCATCAGGCAATCGTGTCTTAATATATGGCCGATTAGGTTGTCCCGTCTTCTTTTTATAGTTTTCAGCAGACTTCTTTTCTCTCCCACTCTTCTTAAGGCTTCTTCGTTTGTCACTCAATCGATCCATTTTATCTTCATCATTCTTCAGTAACACCACATTTCAAATGCTTCCAGCCTGGACTTTTCCGCTGCTGTTATTGTCCATGCTTCGCTGCAATATAGTAGAGTGCTCCAGATGTATGTTCTAATTCAATGATTCCTCACTTCCACGCTTGTATATGTCATCTTCCACGCTATGTCATCAGCGAATTGTAGCATGATGATTTTCTCCCCGTGGATATTCACTCCCGGAGACTTCTTGGATGGCTATCTCGATATAGGCATTGAATAATACGGGAGACAGTGCCCAGCCTTGTCTCACTCCATTCTTTATGCTTGCTTCTGTACTTCTGGGTCCTGATTTGATTATGGCCACCTGGTTTTTATACTAGCTGTGGATAACTCTTCGGTCATTGTATGATACTCCAATTCCTTGCAGAATCTTTAGCATCATATTCCAATCCACGTTGTCAAATACATTCTCCAAAACTACGAATGCAACAAACGTCATTAGATTCTTCTATATTCCCTTCTTTATAAGTAGCCTGAGGGCCAAAATCGCTTCTCTTGAGCCCATATTTCTTCTGAACCCGAATTGGTCCTCATCTAGGAACTCCTCCGCTTTTCGCTCTATTTATCTATAGATGATTCTCGTCAATATCTTCGAGGCATCTGTCGTCAGGCTTATGATCCTAAAATGTTCACAGTTCTCAGCCCTCTTCTTTTTGACAATAGGGATAATGATGTTTTTCTCAAAGTCCGTGGGTATCTCTCCTGAAGAGTACATGGTGCAGATGGTTTTGTACAACTGAGTAAATGTGTACTCTTCGGCATTTTTAATTAGTTCGGCAGGAATATCATTAATTCCCGAAGCCTTATTTATCCTCAGGTCCCTTATATCTGTGTCAAATTCTGATCTTAAGATTGGGGCTCTCAAATCATCCTTATTGACTTCATTTTCCTCTTTGATTATTTTCGCTCTAAGATAGCTTCCATTGTGCAACTCTTCCAAGTATTCCTTCCATCTCTTCACTTTATCCTCATATTCAATTAAGAGTTCTCCACTCTTATCCCCGATGCTTTTACATCTTGCAGCCCATTCCTTGAAGTGAATTCTCATCCTTTAGGCAACTTCCACATTTCCATTTGCGAGGTTGCTTTGCACATCTTTGCATGGATCCTTCATCCACATTTCCCTTGCTTTTCTCGCTTTACAGTTTATTTCATTCCTGATTCTTTTGTAGCGAAGTTGCCCTTCTTCAGTTTCCACATTTTTATATTTTCTTCTCTCTTAAATCAATTCTAAGATTTCTTCTGTAATCCATGGCTTCTTCTTGACAACTTTTCTTCTCCCCAGAGCTTCTTTTGCTGCTTCCTTTAGCCCGATTTTGATATTCTCCCATCTCTTTTCCACTGATTTCACAGTCAAATCCTCTTCTATTTTTTTCCACTGCCTTCTGAAAGGCCAACCGTTGTTGAGGTTCCTTTATTTTCTCTACTTACAATGCGTTCTTCATTAATTTCTTCAATTTCTTGAGTTTTAAATGGAATTTCATCATCACTAAGTTGTGGTAACTGTCGATATCTGCACCCGGGTAGCTTTTGCAGTTCTTCCCCTAGTTTCTGAACCTCTTTCTCTCTTTTTATCCTGTTATTCATCGATATATTCGGACACATCCCGGGGTTTCTGTGAATCAAGATATTTTAGCTAGGCTTTGCAGTACTTTTATTTTGGTATTCTTACAGTCCTACCAGTTGTAAGAAACAACATTCCACTCTGAAATTATCTAAAATATCCATGTCTTTTAGGTTCTCCAAACGTTTAGTAGGGCATTTCCTATGCGTTTATACCGTAAATTAAGTTTTCTTCCACTCATTCCCTGATGAAAATGAAGTGTATGGGAAGTGTGCACGAAGTGTTTATCACAGCATAGGACTTTAGCATGTACTTCGGGGTGTATGGGAAGTGCAAAAGTAAACGCCTGAGAGAACACGAAGTGTACGCGGGGGGGTGTACGCGAAATGTATGCCAAGTGTATGCGAAGGGGAGTGTATGCGGAGTGTATGCACGAGGAACGGGGTGTATGGGAAGGGGTGTATGGCGAGTTTTTGCTAGGGGAACGGGGTGTATGCGAAGGGATGTATTCCGAGTGTTTACTAGGGGAACGGGGTGTATGGGAAGGGGTGTATGGCGAGTGTCTTCTAGGGGACCGGGGTGTATGGGAAGGGGTGTATTCCGAGTGTTTGCTAGGTGAACGGGGTGTATGCGAAGGGATGTATTCCGAGTGTTTGCTAGGGGAACGGAGTGTATGTATTACAATATAGTTTTTTTCCAAAAAATATGCATTTCTGGTAATCTCTGCATTAGATGTATTTCTCATAATGCAAATAAACCATAAAAGTACAAAACATTTTCAGGAAAAAAAAAGATTCACTGTAGATAGCACTCTAGAGTGCTATCTACAGTTACATCTCCAGAAATGTTTCCTCTTGTGGGCTCATCAATCTGAAACAAAGGGAGATGCACATCAGTTAGGAAGAAGATCAAAGTTTAACTGGAACATCACCACTTACATCACAAAATTATTCACTTACATTGCATTACATGTTTTTTCTGTTGGGCTTTTGATCCGGCTACTTCTTCTATGTTGTGTACTCCACACTTCAAGAGCCAGGCTTCAGAAAAGAACACAGATTATTTTTCCATTAAAAACACAGCATTGAATTTTTTTACATTTATACCGGCTTTCTTCCCTTAAATAAGTACCAACGTTTTAGTGGTTAGAGGATTTACAGCAAAATTTTACCTGCAATGGAACCGATGAGAGCGTAGCTGGAGTGCTTCTTGCCATCGTCCCAATACTTGGCAGTTCCTTTCACTCGGTACCACTTCTTACGCTCGAAGTCATTAAGATGCTCCGGCTTGATGCGTCTTATGTCACGAACAGGGACGTTTTCCGTTTCGTTTGAACCTGCCCACTTAATTTTCGAAAACCATTTGTCGGTATGTACCACATCCTTGCTGGGCTCGTTTATTTGTGCAACGTTCTGGCTGGACATGTTCACTTTAAATTATTAACAATAATTCGCAGGGAGTTGAGGGCACGCGTATCCAAAAACTCATGTGCTTCGAACGCGAGCGTATAGATGAGTGCGGTGCGTCGGCCGTGCCATCTGATATCCAGGCGCAAATCGACAATTTCTGACTAGCAGCTTTGTAACATCTTACACAACAATGTAGTGGAGTCGATTGTTGGAAGGAACCAATACCTCGTACATACATACTGCATTGGTTGACCATGGAGGTAATGTAGCAAGGCAGTCAGGCGACAGAATAGGGGTTGTAGGACATTGTAGGGACATTGTTGTAGGGGTGAGATTAGAGGATGTACGAAAGTAACGAGCGAATGCTCCACCGCCACTACTAAATTTCATTCGGGAACGATACAATGTTACAGGACGGACAAGAATGAGGGAAGTGTCCACGAAGGATGCGAGACACCTTCCCGTACATTCCCTTGATCTGGACGAAGGGGGCAGGAAGTGTACGCGAAAGGAAGTGTCCACGAAGGATACGAGACACCTTCCCGTACATTCCCTGGATCTGGACGAAGGGGGCAGGAAGTGTACGCGAAGGGAAGTGTCCACGAAGGATACAAGACACCTTCTCGTACATTCCCTTGATCTGGACGAAGGGGGCAGGAAGTGTACGCGAAGGGAAGTGTCCACGAAGGATGCGAGACACCTTCCCGTACATTCCCTTGATCTGGACGAAGGGGGCAGGAAGTGTACGCGAAGGGAAGTGTCCACGAAGGATGCGAGACACCTTCCCGTACATTCCCTTGATCTGGACGAAGGGGGCAGGAAGTGTACGCGAAGGGAAGTGTCCACGAAGGATACAAGACACCTTCTCGTACATTCCCTTGATCTGGACGAAGGGGGCAGGAAGTGTACGCGAAGGGAAGTGTCCACGAAGGATGCGAGACACCTTCCAGTACATTCCCTTGATCTGTACGAAGGGGGCAGGAAGTGTACGCGAAGGGAAGTGTCCACGGAAGATACGAGACACCTTCCCGTACAATCCCTTGATCTGGACGGAGGGGGCAGGAAGTGTACGCGAAGGGAAGTGTCCACGAAGGATATGAGACACCTTCCCGTACATTCCCTTGTTCTAAACGAAGGGGGCAGGAAGTGTACGCGAAGGGAAATGTATTGGAAGCTGTGGAGTAACACTTCAATAGCACTTCCTCCTTCACAAGGAAGTGTTCATGAAGTGTATCCCGAGACGAAGTGTATTGGAAGGTGCACTACAACCTCCGCATACACTCCCAGGCGTACACTCCCTCGCAACGGGGTGTACGGCGGGAGGTTGTGCACTCCCCATGCACTCGCTGTACATTTCGCGTACACTCCCTTAACCAGAACTATACACTTCATTTTCATCAGGGTTCCTTATCGCCGCTCTCCGTAAATCAGACTGCCTTCAGTGGAATCTTTAAGCCTCAGAATATCATATCATCTTTATCTTCCATTTCCCTCTTTGTGTTCAAGTCTACATAAAAAGACCAAGTTGTGTTTTCCGTAGACTGCTACTTTTCTAACCCAGGATAGTAAACAGGAGCAGGTGATTTGCGATTTTTGTCACAATGTAGAGAACTGAGATTTTGTTGCAATTGTGATGGTATGACTAGAAATTACTTTCATCTTATTAATCCACACCCTCATCAACGTGTATCAAATTTTTATATGCTATAATGGGAAAATTTTCTGTGATGCTTGCGCTTTATCTAAAGTGCTAAAGTGCTAGACTGTGGCCTGAATTTGTATTATGTCTGAGCACACGTAAATTTAATGCTTATTTAGTAACTCCGTTGAAAGATTAACTGGCACCAATTTTCATGTTTAATGGTGGTATACCGTTAGATGGAATATTGAGTCACGATATGGTGTTTGAAATTTGGAATTTAGGAAATCTTGAGTCTCCTTGGTGCCTGTCGCTTAGAACAGGCTACTGCAGACGCCGAGTTTCTCTCTGCCTATCCTCCTTACCCTTTCATTTCAATTCCTTGTACCTTCCTTCTCTGCCTGAAGTGCCTACAAGGGTGGGTCGGACATCAAACCATAGAGGAGTTGAGATTCAAATTTTGAACTATAGTTACCTAAGAATTAGAATGATTCACCTAATCTCATTATCTGTATATGTATGAAAAGTAATGGATCGCTATAACCCTAGCCCTAAATTGATACTGTTGATTGTTCATCTCATTAAGTTTACTTTCAAAAGAGAACTCTTGGTATCGGTTCTTTGCGCACGATCATGATATATTTTGGCTAGCTTTGATAAGTTATGCTTATTTTGATAGATTTTACTGACCTCTTTACCCGAAGACAGGATTTTTGTTACTAGAGGATCATATCTTTTTAATGCAATACGACTATGAGAAAATTGTTCAAATGCATTCAGTCGCGTCATGCAATTGTTTTACGTGTAAATTAGCCATCATCTTAAAATTTTGCTCAGTGTCCTCAGTTAATTTAAATCATTTCTATGCTATGCACAAATGAAATGAAAAATTTTATAAATGTTATATAATAAAACAGTTGAAATAATAGGACATGAACTCAGTCACCGAAGGAAAATTCCGTCAAAGCAGTTGCTTAAGAAGCAATCTATCTCGTGCTCTGTAATAGTTCATTAATGCATTTTAGGCACGAGTGATACCATGCACTCACGCACTTTTTTATGCTGCAATCAATTTATTCGTTTATATTAGGGATGGGTCGGTTCCACTTTTTTTCGGTTCCGGTTCGGTTCTTAACTTCGGTTCTCGGTTCCGATTCTCGGTTCCGGTTCTTAATTTACCACTTACTTTGCATTGCTTAGTGGTAAGATAAGATAATCAATAATCATTTTCAGAGACATACTGCTTGAAAAAGAATACCTGCTTCATTATATTTTTGTATTACATATACTATATTATGATATAATTTACGAAAATGATATGAGGACTCGCACCTCCAAAGGAGGTTGACGTAACATATACCTATCAATCAGAATATCCTTATTACGGCGGTATTTCATCACTTACTAGAATTGGAGGTAATAAAATAAATCATATAGTCATTTTAACGTCTGAATTAGAATGATTCGCGGCAACTTTGAAGCATCTAAGTACACTATTTCACCAGGTTTTAATGTGAAGCCTCCACTTTCACAGTGTGAGCAGGTTTCAAACTGGTTTTCGCGCCAATTATTTCGGTACCGATTATTTTTGGCCTCGGTTCCGGTTCCGGTTCTAAGCTCAAGAACCGGTGGAACCGAGAACCGAAGAACCAAACCGACCCATCCCTAGCTTATATATCTTTTGGTTCTATTATTTTCTATCACTAACTATTTTTTCCAAGAAATTTTGTGTAGTTGAAGTGATGCTGTTAGTGATAACAAGTGATTTTGGTTTTTCATGCGGAATATAGCCAGTATACGAAAATAATGGTGAATGCAAAAATGAAGTGGTGACATTAACAATAGTATAGACTCTGGAAGCACTCCATCCTTTCAATCCTTGCCAGTTCCAAGAGCCTACCAATCACCCCGGGTAGTTTAAGGGAATATATACATGTCCAGTTTTCATAGCGTAAATGCCATTCTATTGCTTCTCTTTTCGAATACTCTGAGCATTTAACGACCTTGGACGAGAAACCGGGGGAATAAACGGCAGTAAAGGCAGGCGTACACCCGTTCCTTTCCCTTGGATTATGTGTAAGTTAGGTAGGACGCAAAATTTATACCTGAGAAAAGAGAACAGGATAATAAAAATGCCTATTCATAAGTAGTCTGAGAGGAGAAGTTTGTGTTTCTTTTCGTCCGTATTTCTTTGCATTAAATCACTTTGTTTTTCCCGCTATGTTCATTTTACTGTTGCATCCTCTCTTGAGAGCATTTCTCTACTCCAGTTTATTTTATCATGACTCGTATGAAGTGCAACTCATTGTGTTAAAATAGAGATGATTGTAACATTCAAGTGGTGATAGTAGGGTTATGTTCTGGGTACTCCAATAGGATGAATATCTTACTTAAAATAAACCCAAAAGAATAACGCAATATCCATGTTCTATACGGGTTTTGAGCATGCGACCTTTGTGTTGTGCTGACCATAAAGTTAAGAAGCTGGCTACCATGGGCTGCCAGGTTCAATTCAAGAGTTGTGATGTTAATATCCTCAGGTCAACATATTTTATCTGCATGAACAACAATGTTGTTCTCTTAAGGCCTGGTTACACGATACATTAACACGTACGGGTTCATGTACATTTGCGTGAATGGTTTCTGCTCAACTTGTGCGAATGCATGAACCGAATAGAACAGGTTCTATTTTCTGTTCTCGCATTCATTCATTTGTACATTTTGGTGTGGTTACACGGTGCATTTTCGCGTTCATTCTCGCGTTCATTCATTTACACATTAACTCGTACGGGTTAATGTATCGTGTAACCAGGCCTTTAGAGGTGTCAAGAATATTATGGATGCACGAACGCAGAGCAATTAATCAACGATGCATTGGACTAGATTGGCAGCAAAAATAAATATGTCATGTATATTTATAGAACTGCAAATTCTTGAAGGTGGTAGAGTGTCTTTATTTAGTTTTCGAAGGCAGATATTTTTGGGTTTTACTGTCTCCCAGCTCCTGGGATTTAGTATTTCCTTCCCGGAGTAAACGTGAAGTAAGCCACATTGGCTTCACTATCCGTGTGCTACGTTGTATTTACTGTGCCACTTAAAAGGAAATGGTAAAATACAATGAGAATAAAAAATTCTTAATATTTCATTTTTCGGAGAAATTTAATGCGCTGACAAAAACATCATTACAAAACGTGCAATAAAATGCATTATTAGATGAAAATGATCTTGTACATTCAAAGTTATTTTTTCCGAGATGTTATAATCGTATTTTTATCAACTTTTAAGTAATTGACGATTATATGCTCTTTAACCTGACTCATTTGGTTTTCATTAGCCGTATGGCGTGTGTTGATAAGTGGCGACCGTGGCGACAATTGAATTGCATTACCGAAATGACGGATTATAATGCAATTGTCGCTTAGTAAATTATGGTTAGTGAACTCCAAAGCTATAAACTATTCAAAACCTTCAATAGATAATGGGTATAAAATATATGTACCTATTATCTATACATATCTGGGTATATGATATATGCCTACCTATTAACATACATAGAGTGAATTCATACAGCCCTCTGCAGGCTGCAGTCCGTGTGCAATTGACACGTTGCATCTGTGATAGGCACGGCCCTCCTTGGAGTATTTGGTTCCAAGAGTTAGAATTATGGGAGGTTGCGGTACATACCTATAGGAGTACACCATAATTGCAATTACCATAGAACGTGCATATTTCATCATTAAACACCATAATATATATTTTGACCGCTATATACTTAGGCCTACCTGGAGGAATAAGAGAAAAATAATATTAGAAAAATAGAGAAAGTATAAACATAGAAATTAGGCAGTAAGTCGGTTGAATTTTGTGAGGAAAGTTCAGAACCCCATTCCCGCTACCGCAGTATTGTACTATCTTTTTGGAAACAACCCCTTCATAGGTATACAATCTAATATACAATCCGCTGAGTAAATGTTGTTTCAGAATGAAAGCGAGAAGCCGGAGGAGATTGTAAAAATTATTGCTCATATTCCGCAATCCTCTGGAAGAAACCGGGAGAGTTGGCAACCCTATTCTTCACCCCCCCCCCACCACCCATGCTCATCTCATTATTGTGCTCCTCACTTCTCGCCCTGATTAACTTCTCCAACTCATGTGGAGGAGGACCGTCTATAGACTGCAGCTCCGGGACCCACTTGTGGTCGTTAAAGTGGAAAAAAGACTCGTCGCGCGGGACCTCCCGGAATTTTCATCCCGCCAAGTCGGAATTTCGCCCTTTCCAAGCATCCTGCAGGAAGTGAGTCGGGAGGATGGGGGAATAAGGGGGATCTCATTTATTTTCCCTAGGTACATACATATCCATGTGCGCGTTTTGTACATATATTCGCAATCTCTCTCACTCTCCGAATGGATTATTACTCCAAAGTCTGCCTCCGTCCATTTAATGCTGGATGTCTCCAAGCCTAGAGACGGTAGAATCTTTATCTCGCTCCATTTAAGTACTTGATGACGCTTCCGTGAATCGCGGATCCGTTTATGGTGGAGGGTTACCCGCTGGATATACGTAAAGAGGGAGGGCTTTTCATATTTTTTTGAAATATGAGACTTGAATAAAGGAATTGGTACTATTCTCTGTGAACATGGATGATGATTGCGGCTTCTTTGAATAACAATATAGAGGACAGAGGAAAAAGGAAGTTCACGAGTATAGATTTAATGAAGATCTTGGAGTTATGAGTTGTTCAACCTGTTATCAGTATGCGCTGTGATTAAATAATCAATATTCAAAATATCAGTCATCTCGTCTACTCAGGTAAAAACTAAACGCCTGTCAGTCAATCTGCGGTATATCAAGTCAATATTATGTAAAAGTAGTAATGTATTTTGTTAAATAGCTTATAATACTCCCTTAGTCACCCTTTATCAGTTCGACACCTTAGGAAAATGAAAAAACAATCGTATGCCCTAGTATTCACTGTATGACTATGATACCATCACAAGAGTTTTCCGAGTTACAATGATTTCTATAAGTTAAATTTTAACATTGCTTAACTGGCAGCTAATAAAATGTAGCATCAAAAAGTATTTAAATAATATTTTTGATGAAATAATCATTTGGCTACCAAACAGCGGAGTTGAGCTACTCATGAGAGGGCAAATATTTATAAAAGTATACCTTCTGTGCCCATAGAGTTTCATGACATTATCTTTTTAGCAAAATTTATGTATTCAAAAGACAGTTGCAATTTGAATTAAATGTCTACTTTCCTTGCTTTTAGAATGAGTATATTTTTCATATTAAGGAAAAGGGCCGCTGAGTTTTCCTTTCTAGAGTGACTGGTGAACGGAAAACATCCCTCCATCTTTCTGCATGTCGACATATCCCCTTACAATGAAATATATGTAATACAGTAGTATTTTTTTCGGCCATTCAGAGCCTCACCCGTCAACAAAGTTACCCTTGCCCTCCATGGACCCTTTCAAGCGAGCCACTCTCTGATATCCCCTTTCTCCACGAATATCCTTTCTTTCGCGAGCGCGCTAGGAATTCTACGAATTTCATCGCTTGTCCACTAGCCATGTCGCCATACCGAGGGGGATGTGAATAAGAGATTCCATTCCTGGTGGAGCCGTGCTTTGAGTAAGTGTATACATATATGTGTATTCATATACGTGTTTGTATATACATTTAAAGCTGGACGGTCTCCTTGGTATGTGTCCAACTCTAATATAGCAACGGAACTGAAAACCCCGCAAAAAAAAGTTATCTCCAAACAAAAAACCTAGCTAATTACAGCAAGACTATAAAATACTCACCAATGAGCTTATCTTTTCTCTCAGATCCACTATCAAATATAAAAGCCCTAATAACTCGTTGCCAACATGCACTGCCAAAACAAAAACAATACTACACAGTTATTCCCCAATAAAATCAACCATCTGAAATGTATCTTCATTCCCTACAAGCAATTCAGCCTATTATTAGACTTGATCTTTAACAATATTTTAATTGTCATTTTCTTGAAAAACCAATTGGTGAAAAACGAGAAGGATAATAAATAAAAATCAACTTCCATTAGAATTGCTATAAATACATATCGAAATAAAAGTAATAACTTCCTAACTCCAATCACTCTTGTGGGAATTGATAAATCTTGAGCGTCGGTTGTCATCAAAGCACATTTATTTTCATTTATATCTTCATTCACGAAATTATTTGGCACTGTAATGATATATATTGAATTTGTCATGGATAAGATTTGCTTGTGGCAGAGCATATTTACGCTAGATTTATTTACTTAAAATAATTACGAATGGATGGCGTTATACAGAGTCAAATGGAATGCCTTCAGCTTATTATCTGAACAGGTCTCATTTTTTCCAACCTAAACATAGGCTTTTATTTTGGCCTGTATCAGAGTTAATGCTAATTACTATACGAAAACGTATGATAAATATTAAAAAATTATTAATGACAATTAGATTCTGACTTGTGGAGAATAATTTTTTTACTAAATTTTTCTCCATTGGAACGCGGAACGCTCTCTTAATACATAAGTTGCAGAGTGAAGTTCTATAAGAAGGACTCCCATTCATGTTACATTAATTAAAGAGTTCTCTTACATTATTTAATTCTAGTTGATTCGCGACTGGAGGTGAGCAAACCCTACTATTAGCAAAATATGCCAATCTTCGGCAGGTTTCAAGAATTACTAGTAATTCTAACTTCAAGTTTTGAAGGATATACCTGCGTGTTTTTTTCCGTACTAATTTAGTCACGAAATGTGTATACGTAAGGATATTAAGCGTAATAAGCATGGCTTCGTCATAGTGACAAAGGAAAAATCTTGAAGTTATAATTTTAGTTTGTAGGAATTCGCAAAGAAAAACGTGCGACCAGTAAGTTTCTAGATCTCACAAACATTATTGATTGAGAAGATACATTATTTTCAATAATGATATCATTTTTTTTACTCTGAAGAAGGAGGGAATCGCAATTAAAATAAGTGTATTAACATCCTGTTCCTGGAATCTTAGTTATTGATTAGATCTTTTATTTGACTTATTCACAATATTCTCTCATTCTAGATAAATAAGTGGATACATAAGTATGAGTTTACATGCTCCTCACAAATTTTAAAAGCCATATATCTATGTTGAACATGATGCTGTAGTCTTAGGCATGCGTAGAAGTCTCGCTAAAATTACTTGTCTTGGGAGATATTCACAGTTCCTCTTTACCTAATTGTTAACTTGACATTAGATAAAATAAAGATTAATGGTAAGAATCGGACGTAAAATACACGACAAAGTCCTTCGCCAACAGAATATTGAAATTGGTTTTTAATGAGCACGCAATCTTCCAGTTAGGTAAACTATTACTTCCTCTATTATGGTGGTCTACATTTCTTTTTATCGTTGTCCCTCATCAGGGCTCTTTTTAATCATTTTCCATATTACCTTCTTTAAATATGTGGTTTTCTAACGCGCCATTAACTACTCTTAGTTGTTTCTTGCAATTTCTCCAGTGAATGTTTTGAAACATTTCATACTTTTCTGTCAATAATGCTTATAGATTAAGTCTCCCTCCCCAGTTTTCTAATAACTCATATCTTAAGCTCCAATATCTAAATCACAAAAATTGAATACTTGGAAAATTTGTCTGGGCAGCCTTGTGAGTCTGAGAGTTGGGAAAAAATGAAAAATAAATGGTGAGGAAAAGCCTCGTAGGCATGAGATATAGAAGGGAAGGTAATGAAAAATGTAAAAGAGATAAATCACATAAAAATAAAAATGTTAGGCAATAGGAGATTATTATGGAGATGTGCATCATGATTTGTCATCCTATGATTGATGGTGAATTTGCATAATTGTAATGGATTATAGGTTCCCATTCGCTGAGCGAAATAATTTACTTGTATAACACAGAAAAAAAGGCATCCAAGTCTACATTAGTATGATAATCGCTGGGTTTCGTGCTGCTATTTCTAGGTTCTAAAAAAGAAGAGGAAGTTTTGAAACTTATAAATAACACGCAGCCATGCAAACGAAATATTTTTTACTGAAAAATGTGATGAAAACCTCTCCAATAAAAAAATGTTTAAGTTTCAGCTGACGCAAAGTAAAGAAGCAATGCAGTCTGCAATGCAGTCTTCGTGTGAAATGTGAGTTATAATAAGGAAAAAAGCAGTCGACTGCAATTCTTTGCATGATAGTTACATAAGAGAAGTGAAAAAAGCAGGTAGCTTGGTAGGGAAGGTGAACGAATTTGACGCCAATGCGGATACGCTAATCCAGTAGGGATATGTCTCAGCCATATCGAGGGTATGTGGCAGGGGATGTAACGACACCGAACATGAATGAATTGTTGTCGAGCTTTGCTCCTTGTTAGACTTTCCATGGCCTCCGTTTCGAGGAACAAGTCGCTGACCTTTCCCAAAGTGAAAGCTGAGTGCTGAAACAAAAATAGCACGGGTCTGTATAACCGTTCAGGTGGCTTCTGATTTATTCGTTAATGTCATTTTTCTCCGCACGCATTCAGTCTTCTCCTTTGGACGCCCCCGAACGAAAAATCCTCGGAGTGCGAGATGGCCCAGGGAAAGGAACTGGCCCTCCTACCTTGAATGTGTGAAATTCACACGCCTGTGGCTTAGTCCGGGGTTAACTCTACCTTCAACTATCAAAACCAACCTTCGGGTTGAATCACTGAGTGAGACTTTATTTATAATTTCCGTCGTTATATGTATATACCCTTACCACCGGAATTGTCGGTACCACGCATGATTGAACCAAATGACTTGGTTCAAAAAGATGTTGATTTATTTTCTGTAACTCTGATTTTCTAATTCTGTAACTGATATTGGTAACTCTTACTCATAAATAAAATCCCTTTGAAGTCCTGTAGCTATAAAATAGAGTGTGAGTATCATAGCCTGAGTAGCATAAGCCCGAGTTAAAATGCTAAGAAGAATTTTGATCTTGGCAAATGGCAAGTTCTGGAATGGGGTCGTTTACCATAATTTTTTAATTGCCAAATCTGATAGAATTTGTAAAATAAAAAGACCCCTATTTTTCTGTTTTTTGGTCCGTCAATTATTTATCGAGTTATAAGCGGCGAAAAACTGATGTTTTTAACCCTTTCGGAAAAGTGGGCGTGGTGCAACCTCTGACGTATAACGACTTCGTCCAATCACAACTGAGCCCGCGAAGCTACTTTGTATTATCGCAATGGGGGGGACACCGCTGACTCTGCCAATAGGACAGTTGCGACAGCATCTTTGCGAGCAGACCTTCCGAGAACCCCCCTCCACTCCCTTTGCTTCCACGGAAAGCAGTCAAGGACGGGGGGAAAGTGACGTCAATGTTACCACAGCAGCTTTTTCGGTGGGCGTCACCTTTTGCTTATTTTAATTTTGGATTTATGAGTGAATGGTTGTGATTATATGATTAATGTTTTCACTAAAATTCTTTTTTTGTTTTCATCTAACGATTTCGTGTACAAAACTGCGATTTCGGTTCCTAATAAACGCCCCCATTGTTGCCAAGGGAATGAACATAGAAACTTATTTAGCATTGCCTCTCCTTAAATAATAGTGAAACAGTGTATGGAAGGAGTTATGACTTAAGCTATTGTAATTGATTCTTACTTAACAATTTCTTGTTTTTTCTGTATTTTCACTTGCATATCTATTGATGACTAGTGTTCAGAAAATTACTTAGGTGTCAACTAAATTATACTAACGTTACAAATGACGTCAACTGCCGGTCCTTTACCTTTCATAAGTACTGCTATTAATTACGAGGTAAGATCCTAAGGTCGATCGTTATATGCTTTAGGGAATTTAATGGAGAAATGAGCGTGAGCATTAATAACTGTTTTCTAAAAGATGCAAGACTGTTGAATGAACTCCACCTACTAGACAAAAAAAATTATGGAAATTATCGCACCCAAATTAGAATTTAATCTCCCAGTGGATTTTCTGGACACTCAAGGGAGTCAAGGATGATGATGTTAAGCATCTGAAGGAACGACTCTTGAAAACAAAAACCGTATGGCATAACGAATGTTCAAGAAGGAAATTGCCGACTCTGGACCCGCGTCAACATAAAATCGCCAAGAACGAGGACCTCACTTAAATCTTATTCAATCCTTGGGTATTAATAAAATGGCTTCGCATTTAGATCGCTTGGCATCTCTTGAAATGACGCGGAAACGTCCGAAAGGAAATGGATTATTTTTCGAGAAAAAATTCTTGGACTGTGATTGAACTAGGGCAGTCGGTCGAGTTTTCGTTATTCGACGGCCAAGAGTCGTTTCCTCCCTCGGCGCGGACGCAAGAGATCTTTTCCTGGGAGGAAAGGGTATGGAATAGAGAATTTGCGGTCCCTAAGGGTCTCCACCACCAGCCTTTTGGGCCGCGCGGTGGGGTAAATCCGTACCCTTTTCCGGATGAAGGGGACTCGCTCAGTCTCTCTTCCGTCCTCCCCTTTCCGCGAACACAAATCATCGCCGTCCGTGGCTGACTTCCGCCCATTGGGCCTATCTCGATTGGTGGAGATGGTCAGCGGAAAAGGTCATTAGGATGACAATCACCTGAAAGTTTACCCTAGAATAGAGAGACGCAAAAGACCTGACGTGGGCGAGCGCATCATCATTCAGGCCATTTGGGTCCTCATCGTTTTGGTATTTTTTCAACCCTTCGTGATTTTAAATTTTCGGGGACCATTACGGTAAAGTAAGGTAAAGGCGCCAAATTTCGTCCCGGTGCCTAATTTTGTCCCCCTAAGGTTCTCTGTTCTGACGACAGGGGCACCATCGGTGATATTTGTCGTTAGTTGTGCTCATGGCCACCAGTTAGTACTGAAAGTTTCATGCGTCTAGTCGGCTGCGTTCCCCTTTGAGAAAACTTATTCTGATTTTTGGAAAGGTTAGTTGTCGAAATACTATTTGTAAGTGCTCTTTCCGAATAACTTTTAATGTGTTTATTTAGCTGCATTTTACATATTTGTTTAGGGTAAGCTACAAACTGAATGATCTCAGCGTTTTACCGTGTTTGGTTCACTTCACGTGGTGTAGGAAACCGCCATATTGGCAAGTGGAATGTTCCTATTTTCGTCCCTATAAATATTTTAACATGTCCTTATTATAATTACCTTGTTTTTAAACTGTTAATACCTTTTCTACAAGATGTATTGGTAGGGAACGAAAATAGGACCACTTTTTCAATTTTGGTAAAAGTACATTGTTTTTTTAACTTTTTTCTTTAAAGATAACAAATCGCTTCTGATATATTTTGAGCTAAATATCATGTGTAGGCTTAGTTGGTGGTGTTATGTAATTTTTTTGGGAATGATTGATTTAAAAATATTATATCCAGAGGCCAAAAACAGACTGGGGGACGAAATTTGGCGCCTTTACCTTATATCCAGTCGTGTCCGAACGTACTTAGGCGCCACCAATCTTGCTAGCAAACTAATCTTGTTTTTTGAACGAATCTAGCAAAATACGATAGAGCATTACAAAATAAAACAAGAAAAGTTAAATACATAGATTGATGAGTGGAATATTATAATAGTTCGTTTTCCCCGCAAAGATAAAGAATGTAAAACAGCATTGCAACCAGATAGGTAGCTGAATGAAATATATGTAAGGTTGCATCTTAAACATGTTCTAAATTGTATGATAACTGCCCAATGGCACGTATAAGGAAAGCTGAATTAGTAGTCATATTTGAATAAACGTGTAACAAATTCATTATTATTATATTGCTGCATGGGTACTGTAGTAGGTAATTTAGCTTTTAGTTGCACATACCTTGTAAGTACATATCTAACAGATTTCTTTAAATAGTAATATTTGCATCTTTTTTTATTTTTTTACACATTTTATTTACATCTTAATTTTATGTGCGTAGTGCTTGTATTGTAATTATCCACCCCCTATCACTCACCCTAGACGTAGCTTTCAGCGTAATCCGTGGATGTGCTGATGGGAATTGGATTTCTAAATGAATCCTTCGGAGGAGTTGACCATATTAAGGAGAGTTCCTTGCCCATCACCTCAGCCACATATTTTAGCCATCTAACGTTGTGTTATATTAAACTTATCTTTGTTGATCTGCAAATATTTAGGACTGTCTAGTCCTCTAACAATTAACAGATTACACAATCACTAACATCTATGCCCCGGGTAGGGTAAATCCCTCCGTTGTGTTCAGGGTAGGGAGTAAGGAGTTCATCATTTTTCAGTGTATTGTTGGAATTTAAGTACAAAACTTCCTCGTCCTCCTTATGCAAAAAATTATGCAAGTTAAAAAATAGTGTAAATGTCCTTTAATCTGGCTTTACTTGGTGGGAGTAGCTGACAACTTCGAAAATGAAAGCTATGGCAGTAGCCAAATTTGCCAACCGTTCGTTATGTAGATGGAGAGAAGATCGAATAATGAAGTTTTGAGCATGGTAAAAGAGTATTGTAAGTTGGTCATAGGGAATAGTAGGCAAAAAGAGGATAGATAAATATTTTATAGATACTATAATAGGGTATAGGATAGGTGTTTAAGGTAGGTGTAGAGAATAGACAGCAAGAATATGTACTGGACAGCACGAACATAGAAGGAGATTTAATTATTCAAAAAAAACATCGACAGTAAAAGATATATTATAAGGATTGATTTTTCAAAGTGCAGGAAAGATAGAAAGGAAAAAGTAGTTTTGAAAAATGCCTAGAAGAGAAGAGTGAAATGAAATGGGAACATCAATTGAAGGCCATAAAAGTCTTTGGCAAAGAAAATATATTGGATGAGTGGGAATGGAACGACTCCAAGAGTCTTAAATGTGATAGATAGATGGGTTAAGGAGTGTTTCTGAAGCTGGGGGAGAGAATGGGGCCAGAGTTAGTAATTGATGGGCAGGAAATCGTGTCCCAGGAAGTCCCAGGATAAGCGTCCGAACCGCAGTTAATTGGAAAAACATCAGGAAGCCAGCCATCACTACTAGCAGCTTTTTATGACAGATTGTGATGCGCACCCATATTTTTTTTTTAGGATAAACTCATATTTGGAAGCTTGATTTATCTATTTTTGCAGTATATACACCTACATTATACCCTGCAAGCTACCATAAAGGCTTGTCGCTGGGGGTGAATTCACACTAATGATGCACTACTTATCATGCTTAAAAATGGTTAGTGGCTATACTCCAGTTGAATCATAGTAATTGAAAAAATATTAAAGAGCAAAAATAGCATGCAAAAACATACTGTTAGTTGGTTACTCTAAAGTCCTTATTCCAAGAGGCAACTACCTATGCTTATCGATTGACTTGAATTTATACTAAGTCTACGTCATACTCTGCGTTATATGACGTAATAGTTATTTTTGGAGAGGTAACCGAAAATTGAGATCATTAACGCCATTTATAATAGGTGGGATTTGGGTAGAGGTTGGATTTTTTCACAAAGCGCAGGAAGGTTGGAAAGAATGCCTTGAGAGTTGGCAATAGTTGGCAAATGGTGCTATTTACATAAAGCGCCAAAGTTCACGGCTTAGCATCCAATCCGGCAGCCGTAGAACTAGACTCAAAATGCTCTTCACAAGACACTCAAGGAGGGACCAATAGACCAATAAAAAATCTTCCACTGCCGGAATTTGAGCCCCGGCCCTTGAAATGGAGAATCAATACTCTATTCACCACATTAAATCGATTTCCACAGTGCCCCAAACCTAATGGATGTTCATTATAAGGAGTATTCCATTGCAAAAATACTTAATTTCCTATGTGATTTCCTTTGCTTATAGAATTTAAATCCAACAGTAGTATCCGTTTGAAGTAGCAGGAATAAGTTTTGAGTTTGGTCTCAATGTATTCCTGGTTAACGTGTCTTAATGTATTCCTTCCCTTGCAGTAGCTTATAGTGTATGGTGTGGACGTAGACTGTACACTGCAAGCCCAATCTTATCCATGTCTCCTATACCTATGGTAGTCCATATTAAATCGTTGGCTAGGTTCATTCCATATTATACCGTTTTTGTGAAGTGTATGCAATTATACTCTTTTCAGAAACGATTTAAAATTAAGGCCCGTTGGTGAGACAAATAAAGATGTTGTCATGGTCGCTAATCATGCTAATCATGAGAGAAGAACGAATATTTGAATCGATCGCTAATACAGTTCAGGGAAATTTTCTGGGTGGCAAGAGTACCTACTGGCCTCCCATCCCGAGGCCTGGGTTCGATTCCCGGCAGTGGCGGATTTTTCTGTGGAAGACCGGTCCCCACTTGAGTGCTTATTGGAGGGCATTTCAGGTTCAGTACTCCGTCCGTCGGATGGGACGTTAAGCCGTGTTCCCCTTGGCGCCTTTCGTTAAGAGTAGGCTATTGCCGACGCCGGGTTTCTCTATCCCTTCCTCCTTTCCCTGAGAACTCCTAAAATTGCCCAATTAACCACCTATCCTAAATGGCGCAAATGACCTCAGCTGTCGGCCGCTTCCCCTGAATAGCATTTAGACATGTATAGCATGTAGCTGCGATTCCCCACGGACCCCGCTACTCACCAGCCTGTCTTACGGAAGGCGGACCTCTCACAGGGAGTACGAGATAACGTTATGCACCCCAGCGTAGCCCACACACGCCCCCGATCCACAATGGGGCAAACCCGGCCCCCACCACAGCCCCCTCCGGCTCCCCACCCGCACGAAGCATTCGATATTCAGATGCCCCGCCCCATCCTAAGCCCGGGGCATGCGCGCTTGGCGTTCCTCATTTTTCCTCCCCTACCCAGTCCCTTTCCCGCGAGGGAGGTCGTTGCCCTCCGCCAGGACCGCCAAATGCACCGAGAGGGGTGAGTCGGCAAAGGTGGGGTGGGATTGGGAGAGGAGGGCTAGGTCAGGAGAGAACGCCTTGCCCTCCCGGATGAGAGAGTTGAGGGTTGAGGTCGGGTGGCCGGGCACCCAGTCGAGCGGGAACGCCGGGATAGGTATACAAAGAAGGAGGAAGCCGTCTGATACCGTCTAATTTCACTCTCATGATCGCTCGCTCATATTTACGGGGTTTTCCTATCTCTGATCGTAAATCAGAAGCTTACTTTGTCTATTCAGTATTTCTTGTGAAAATACTTCATTTCTTAGGGGACATCAATTTGAATCTACATCTGTATAGCACCCTACAATCCACCATTTAGGTTTTTCTAACGCTAAGCATGCGTCTGAGACATTCAGCGTCTATTTACCATTTCTTATGGAAATACTTTCTTTGTTAGAAGACGTTTATATCTACAAAGCACCACAATTTACGTGTGGAAGGGAGTGTGGGGAAGGGAGTGGCATTTTTAGTCTAAAGTCCGGTTACGTATCTATATCTACTGACTACCCTCAAGCCACTACGAGGGGGTGTGGATGAATTGAGTTCTGACCAAGCATGCATGTTTATTTATATTACGTACCTGCGGAGAGATTTCTAAGTACATTATGTGGGACACACATTGCACAACGAAGATAATTGGAATCTTCTCCTAAGGCAATATATTTCTTTCAATTTTCAGCCTTCAGATTTACAATTTTCCGAGGGTTCAAGAAATATTTTAAGGTTAATGGCAACCAAAAAGACTTCCTATGTACTTACAAGCTTCAGAATACAACTACATAGTACACTTCAAGCTACTGCAAGGGTATATGGCAGGGTGTGAACCGTTATCTTCGTTCATCTTCCATGCTCAGGTGCATATTGATATTTGACCATTCAATTCAAATTAAGTTTGTGTCTGTAGCAGCAAACACTTTATCAACTTGTTATCGCATTAATTATAAAGCTCACTATTCCCAGTATTCTTCGAAGGATAAAATTGTGCGAACCTTAATACTAGGGTTCACGTGGAACCGATGAGCCGAATTGCTGCACTTGCCAAGGGTAAATGTTTCTCTTGCCTTACGATGACACGTTCATATTGTGATCATAGGGAGGTGGCTGACAGCTGAAACCATTTACAGTATTGAAGTTGGGTGGAAGAGCAGGTAGAGGTAGGAATAGATCAGTAATAGAGGAAGGGTGGGGACACCGGTACCGGCATGTTAGCTTGCTACGAACAAAAGGCGTCAAGAGGTCCATGATGTGACGTCCTAAGTGCAGACGAAGTGCTTAACTCAAATCTATCCACGCAGTACTCAATTAGGGCCCAGAATAAAAAGAAAAATCTCTGCCACCACCGGCATTCGAACACGGTCCTTTGGAATGAAAGGTCAATACTCCAGATATCAGACTAATTCAGTACCCCTGCCGTTCACAATTCCACCACTAATTAGGTTATTGAGTAACATACGTTGGAAGCCTTGTCTTTCCCCGGTACACTAAAGTTTGGCGTAATTACCATTTTTTTCTGGTAGATTCACCATAATTTTATTTACAATAGTTAGATTAGTTTTTAAACTATTTTTTCTCGTTATCATCAATAGTACTAGCCAGCTAATGATACCAAATGATCTCCCTTTTGCAAAGATATATGAATATACTAAAAAATCTACTAAATTTGAAAGTTTCTTAGGATTCTGCCCCTTCATTCATCTACATAATCCCCTGCACGCCACCATAAAGGTGTGTGGAAGGGGAAATTCATTGTGGTCACCAAGATCACCTGCTTAATATTACCAATTCTTTGCTGGCAGCTTACTTTATAATTTTATTGCCTGCAATAATTATTGTAGTTCCTGGACTAATTGTCCTTTGCCTTCGACGTCATCGCGAGCCTGATCAGTCATCATTTCAATAATAATCTGATATTCATTCCAAATGACCTCCTTTCTTTGAAGAATGCTGGTAATCGTCTGATACGTGAATCTCCTAAACTTGAGTATTTCTTAGGTTGCATTACCCCCTCACCATCATTATGGTCACCTGGCGCTCTTGCGTAATACCACCGATCCAGTTTCGCAGTTCGGTTCCGCGGTTAGAAACTTACCCTCGCTTCCGACTTCTTGAGCCAGGTGAAATGGATGGGAACCTCCATTCTTTCAACGCGTCGTTACCCTTCGTGTTCTGGCTTACTACTGGCGCCCCAATGGAAAGCCATCTCTTCGGCGAGCAGAGCGCTTCCCCGACCGAACACGTCGGAGTTTATAATGGGGAAAGGAGAGGGATTTCGAGGAGGAGATGGTGGGGAGGGGGCAGGCAAACCCTCCCCTCATTTCCCCCCCCCCCCCCCCTCCCAGCCACTGGGTCAAGGACGGATGAGGTGCATCCGGGAGGGGGAGGGAGTGAGTTTCGGGCGCGTCCGCGCCAGGGTGCAGCACCGTCGTACGCCGCAAGGGATGTGAACTTGCGCGTAGTGCCGGGGTGAGCCGGGCGCGCGCTTGTTGATCCGGGGTCGTTGCCCGGGGAACGAGCTAGGGTTCTCCTCTCGCAAGGGAGGGTACGAAAAGCGGGAGAGGCAGAAAGTGCGCCGTCTCAGGACAAAAAAAATAAAGAAATGACTCTGGGTCAACGAAAATGATTCCGCTCCTCGAATTGAGATCTTAGCATTATCTCAACCTAACGGTCGTGTTCTGCCTCCTTATGTTTAACGGGTCCCTCAGCCGAAATTAAAGCATTTTATGTGATAAACCTATTAAGTAACATTTATTATGTATAACTTGTGTATTAATATGCACATGTATCCACTGAGTACCCTGCAAGCCACATTCATTGTGTGTAGCAAGAAGTGCGAAAGTGTGACAATCTGTCATATTTATATACATTCAAATGTTTAGAATAAGTTAATCCTAAAAATTTGTCACAAAACGAGGTGCAATCAAGTTATATAACACCTCCGATTTTTTTTCTCTGTACTGGAAACACAGAAATTTGCGTATTGTTTTAAAATGCGCAAGCACTCGTTGAAAATGCGTGACAGATATGTCAGCCTTGTACGGCACACAGAACGCTAGTGGCAGAGTTAGGGCTGTTTTGGAGACCTAAAATGGCGACGTTTTCATTACAAGAGCAGCGTGTAATAATGATTCGTTTTCTCCATTTTGAAATTTAGCAAACCAAGAGATTTTTTCCAAAAATTCCCATTCCTGTCTGCCAAAAACTATCCACTCTCTATTCGTCGGCAATGGAGAACCTCTTGGTTAGGGATTTGGCCAAGTTAGTTTCTCTATACAGATTTTGTAGAAATAATGTATTCGTTCATTGTTCTGCATAGATGAAGTAATGAAAAAAGAAGCATTGCTATTCTATAACTATGTACTATTGTTTTAATTGTTTTATAATGAGACAATTATGAGGAGCCTAATATTGTGTCATACTAATGTGTCGTGCTAAAGCTACGTATTTCCTGAATCGCTAATAATTGTTCATTATGATTCCATAGTCACCTTTTCCTCATTCTATTCATTTCCTCAGTGGTCTTCACGTTATAAATTATTCAAAAGCAAAGAAGAGAGTTATTTACCACACCCAGACATAAATGGGAAATGGTGTCATTCGATTCGATAAGAAATTTCAGGGAGAGAACAGATTTTCTGGAGCTGAAATCGAACTGCGGATCTATGGGATATTCCCAAGAAACCTCTCAACTTTGGCTGTTTATTACTCTTTAATTCGTCTCTTATAGTGGAAAATCCAGTGTCTTCGCAGGGTACTGTATTTTTTAATTAGGATGTCAGTTTTTATTAGTCTATAATTGTTTATTTAATGCACTAAGAGCACAACCCCAAGCATCTGCTCAACATTTGTGCAGAGTCCCGTATAATTTTAGTTGAGGTTTGAGGGTAAATATACTCACTGCCTCATACTATTGTGTTGGCTCGCAGAGAATTATGTAGATGTGGATGTAGAAATTTGATCCATACGAATAATTGTAAAAAAAAATTTTCGTAGGTAGAGGAATGGTCTTCATATTGTTCCGCTTATAAATAAAAACTCAGCTCTTTCATTCTCTGTTGTAGGTTAATAGTCATGGATTTTAAGTTCAATGGTAATAAATATAGTTCATCTAATAATTGCTTAAATATGTTTCAATAAGTATTCATACACATACTTGCACAGTGGATGTGAAATGTTTGCTAACAATTTGAAAACATGTTTAGAGAGGTAGACAATCGTACTGATAGATTTAAAATGCCATTTTTCCCGTTATTTATTATGAGGGATTATAATAGATAAGGATAGGATAGTGGTCTGTAGGACATGAAGTATGTTTTAGCATACTTGGAAAATAGATAGAAGTAAAATCATTCATTAATATGCCTGACTAATAAATAATGAAAACATTACTGTATAGATGCTTATTAATTAGTCGCAAGTGTCTCGTAAATGCGTATCTAACTTTCTTTCCCATAAAGTAGCAACATTGTACCTCTTTTTTGTATCCAGTAGTGCATATGCGGTGATCTTTCTCTCCTGCTATGCACCCTTGCTTTGTCTCGTAGGGTATTACGTAGATGTAGAGGAAGTCATCCTTCAACGGTCGTACAGTAATATTTTACGCTTATCTATTATGATGTGGTCAAGTGTTTCTCGATGATTTCGTTGAAAATTGCTTTCTGAAGGGTATGAAGAGGTTAGGTCTAAAAATATACTCGAATAATTTCGTGTTGTGGCGCTGGGCGACTCGTGTATACAGCATGCTCCCTTCCCTCTCTGCATGGGCGTCGTGTGTCGTTCTGGAACTCCATGACACCCCTTTACCTCATCCATCATATCCTCACGTGTCCGAGGCAGATTGGGGAAAAAAATTAATAAAAATATTTTCTCTTCTTGCTTGTCTCACGGGTGCCACACTCATTTCCCGCGACCACTTTCACCCTTGGTGTCATGGTTGCGGACGCGGTCATCTCCAACACCCCCTAACTCTTCCGCCCACACACAGAACACAGCGTCCTCGCTCAACTCTCAAGAACATCGTATCTCACGCCCCTGTATTTTCATGCTCGGGACGTCCGACGAAATGGTTACATGCACGCGCTCTCGAGGATAGCCTTGGCGTTGTCAAAAGTCTATTCAGGTTTTTTTTTATTCCATCCCTGTGCGACATGGATGACGGAGCAGTGACAAGAACATGGGGGCTCGCTGAGTGAATGAAATCTCTTCAAACTCCGGGAATAAAATTCTCCGCACTCATCATCATTCTCAAATGAAGTAGTTTTGATTTGGATAGTGTGCAGTGCAGGCCTTCTACGTGTGCAACAAGATGTAATGCTAAATAGATTGAATATGAAATAAATATTTTCATTGATAGATAATTAATTCAAAATTTCTAACTATTACATTACTTTGCATGGACTATCTATTTTGTTTAAATTGAGAATAAAATATTATTACACTATACAATGGTCCACTATAAAGTAGTGGACCATTACATAACGTGATAATGTTTTATACTCAATTTCATCATGGAGAGGTTCCACATAATAAGACCTGAAGTCATACACCAATATATATTTTGTGTCATTTATAGCTAAAATT
This sequence comes from Platycnemis pennipes, assembly GCA_933228895.1. Taxonomy (NCBI): domain Eukaryota; kingdom Metazoa; phylum Arthropoda; class Insecta; order Odonata; family Platycnemididae; genus Platycnemis; species Platycnemis pennipes. The sequence goes on from OW121851.1 coordinate 38,198,238, forward strand.
TCACATGCCTCGTTACTGAGTGTCTCATATTTTCTTCGACGCGTTATCATTGTGCCTCTCTGTTACATGCATGTATATGGAGTAGTATTTTTTTGGATTCCTGCACGTCAGTACGCATAAACTATCCTCTCTGATTTATAATGCTTTCTTGGTAATGGCTCACCCTTGTAGAGCATTATGTAGACAAAGATGATAGGTTTATCATCGTGTCAATGTTGCTAGAAGAACTAGAATGTGAATCACGATGGATCCCTAGGTTGAGCAAAGGCTAAATCTACCCCAAAAATTTAAGACGAAAGTCTTTGCTGAAGATCTGAATTCTCCGTGTTGGCCAACAAATCCTTTTCCCCTAAGCAATTCTGAACACGTTTGCCGTGTATAACGACAAAATAAAATCTTAAAGCTCCTCAAATGGTATTTAAGTTTTGTAATGAACTTATCAGGGATTATTCGGCATGATTTCAGTTTGAGCCGGGATTTTTTCATATGAAGCTGCCACACTGCCTAGGTGAATCGATATTGATGGAGAAACATGCTATCATTGAAACCAATTGTCTAGTTGCGTATATATAGAGGGATTTTCTACTCGTTGATATTAATTTAGTTTAATCTTGGATGGATTCCTTCCCTTCAGTTGACCGAACCATCATATTCAATAAATCATATACAAATACTGGCTACAGTACCATAATAATTTCAACATCCGTCACTAACTTCATAAAGTCACTATATAAAATTCTCCTCAAAGTTCAACGGGGAGACAATTAACATACACTATGTAATTCCAGCAGAGTGACACGTATCATACCGGCTAAATACAAATGCACTATGCCAAATACACATAAGTTCATTTTACCACATTTTCAACTGTTATTTATGTACTTTTTTGTTCTTAATTGTAATCACATTAGCCTTCTCTCAGTAGGGTTTTTGCAAGTTTTTCACACCCCCCTTCATGTGTGGGTCTTTTCCTGCAGAGGGTTTTTTCCGTGATGGACATCAGCTTATATCTTCACCTTTTCACCCCACAACTGTACATATCTTTTACACATACCTTTAATATTATCATTTGCATCTTGTTGATTTTATATGCCGTCTTCCTTATCGAAACCTTATGTTCATATTTTTCATATTGTAAAACTATATTAATTTTTTTCATTGTCATATTATATTCATTATTTTTTCCTCATTGTAATTTTAATTATTTTTCTATTGTAGTTTTATATATTTTTGAATATTTAGAACAACGTTCATATTCATATATATGCTATATTTCATGTATTGACGAGGGGTTAGATGGAAGAGGGGACTTTTAGTCTCAATGTCGCCCCAATAAAGACGCTTATCTATCTATCTACCATCGTGTTAGTTTTCAGGGTCCTAAGAGAATGTTGCTGACCGATTAGGATTCACAGCCCCTTTTAAACGTCATCAGTAAAGTTTAACATAAGTAAAAGCCTCAATACAGGAATTTCCTTTCGATGTTATTGTAGGTAGATGAAGCTATTTGGAAAGACATAAATTAAATTCGTGTGTTGTAACGATTCATGAGTTAGAATTAGTGTCACACGTCTTCGATAATTCTTTTCCACTCACCAATGAGAAACTTTGCAACGTTTATGCTAGGTCTAGTATGATTTCACATAAGGTGTGATAAAATTTATCATTTTCCTTCTTTCGCCTTACGATAATTATTCCTAAATCCTCTGTGCTCTTATATGAAGCAAATGAGGCGCTCGGGGCTAGATAATGGTAAGCCACATTTAAGAAATTTTACAGGAGAGACATCTGAAGGTTCGAAATATTTCGTAAATTAGGTGTTGTGCCTTGGTGCAATACATAAAACAGGGTGTTTACTTTTATCTCTTGATTTCTTGAAATAATACTCCACCAGTGGTTTCCCATCCTCTAGCAGATAAGAAAGGCGTACAAATCTCAATATTTCTCAGTGTGTGGCTTGCCATTATCTAGCCCCGAGCGCCTCAAATAATTATGTTCTTCAATCTTTTCCCTCTCGTTCTACTTTCGAGTAAATGGAGAGGGAGTAACACGGAGTATTACGTGACATTCACACGCTCGGGCTTTCCTTACCGATCACTTTTACGTGAGCCAAGTTCTCACTTTTATTTTTGACAAGTTTCTGGATTGGGGAATATTTTATCGCCCCGCGACACTTCAAATTACCCTCACATCTGCATGGAAATGCATTTCGAAGCCGACAGTTTTGTGCCAAGAATATTCGTAACTTCCAAGGTAAAAGTAGGTTACTGGCGGAGGTTTACAGCCTGACCTCGGATGAAAAGCTTCAAGTACAAGGAAAATAATGGAGCATTGGAAGCATATCACTATTATCAATTAATTCATAATTATCAAATAAAGCCGTGAATACAGATTGGTGTAAATAGTTTCTGGTTGAGTGAAGTAACATAACATTGGTGACATATACCTTTTGAACGTTAGCTTCTGAGTGAAACCGTAGTACCCAAAATAATTATATCGTAAGGTAACATGACTAAACCTTCTATTACAAATTCAGCCATGAATTATTTGTAGCAATCTAGAGTTTTCACCTAGGCGTTTTCATATCTTACTCATGATGGAAATTTTTCGATAAGAGGTGAAATTGAAAACAGCCATTCGCATGTTTTATTTCCTTGACAAACTGCTTAACAATATTTGAGTTTGATATCAGGTGGAATATTTATGATTAAATCTTGGAATATACAATATTCTTCATAATTCAAATTAATAGTTAAAGTAGTGTTACCAAAGAGAATGTTAATCCTCATGAATTTTAGTTCTAGTCGTCATAATGAACTTTTATTCTTTTTAGTAGCTTTCAAATAAAATCTGAGGTCATAATATTTTTGAAACTTTTTAATTCTATTTCTCATCTCTCCACCAGCTTTTATAGGCTTGTAATTTCTTGGGTCTCGTGGTTTAAATGCATGTTCGGTGAGTGTTCACCCCCTGCCACACAATTATGTGGTGGCTTTCCGGATATTATGTTGCAGTAGCTGTGGATGAATTCTTCAGTCTACCTTGAACGGAGCATTTTCTCTGGGTACTGAAAAAGTAGTCTCACCACTAAAAATGTGGCTCGCAGTAATGTTTAAGAAAAAGGTATAATGTCTTTGATTAACTTTACCACAATGATATAAGTACATTTTTCCTCACGTAACCGTTTAATGTTTAACTGATACAATTTAAAAACAGCTATTTTGTAGCAAAATGTCAAGGAAGTAAGTGAACAAGCTAACAAAAACGTAAAATTTCCTTGAAAATGCTTGAAGAGGTTAGAAACAACTAGGAAAAGAGAAAGAACGATTATTTATTGGACCATATCATATACGGCCACTATGTATAATCCAGAGGCAATTGGATTGATTTTCGATCCGAATGGACACCAGTTCGAAGTCGGTACGTGATTCATTCTAGGCAAATTTTGAAGCTGGGTTTCGGTGCACTCTCACTCCGATCACGAGAAAATTCTTCTTTTAACTATCGTATGCCTACCTCGAAAAATTCTATCACTAATTTTGATTAGAAAAGCATCGATATCTCAGCCTTGACCTCATTAAATTGTAAGTATCTTAATGCGAGGTAATGGAATTTTACGGACTATGACGAAATAAGTGTTCTCCTATCCTCCGTTTGATGCAGATGATGATTGATTAGGTAATATTTCACCACAACTCTTAAGATTCGAATTTTATAAAGTCCCCAGCTCGATGACTTGAAGGAAATGAAAAGGGAGTATACTGCGGGAAAGAGAGAAATTAACCTTGATAACGAGGTTTTGATGATTTTACCATCGGTAATTAAAACTCAATCGACCCAAAGTGCCTGCAGTTCCTTAAAAAGTCTCCATCCATCCATTCTCGTGCAAAAGTTCATCTCGGGCCCCTGACAGAAATCCTCGTAGCGACCCAGCGACGGATAATTCGTCCACACGCAGGCGTGGGAATGAGTAATTACAAATCTTTGAATTGCAAATTCCTCCAGGCATAGGCATCAACCCCCAATTACACTCTTGACAGCAGAGGTCTAATGATACTCCCGTGGCTGTTCACCATTCCGAGGGATGAGTTAAATTCCCCTCTCCAATCAAGAAAGTTTTAAGCTTTAATTTATATTACTACCGCATTCGTATTCCGGTAGGTTTATTTCAGCCTGTGAGGATTTAACGGCCAAAGCCTTCAAGAGGAAAATAAAAGATAACTCTTAGAAAGTGACGCTGGTGATAAATATAAACCCATACCTCTTTTTGCTAAAAACGGCTCTTTGTATAATGAATCTTAAAAGTTTATATTTTTTCTGCGATTTATTTAATTAGTATATTTACTCTAATGTAGTTCAATATCACTCTACATTCCTGTGATGAAGTTTTGCATCCCCATGCTTAATTATAACTATATTGTTTCATTTCATTAAATGGTAAAGCATAAATCTCCATGAATGAACGAAGCAATTCAGCAAACATTTTCTCAAATAAATTGACTTAATAGGCTTCATGCGCTACAATTTTTTATTGCACTATTTTCCATCTGAAGATATTAGCAAACAATGCTACTTTTCTTCAAAAATTTAATGCTCTTTTGGATAAATGCTCTTAGCAGGAAGATTTATCCTTATGGATGTTTACTGTGCGAGAGATACCAGGATCAAATCCCTGACTAGCCCAATATTTGAACCCATGTCTTATTCTTAAATTGATTATAAAACGTAATTAGAGACATAAAGTAGTATGATTAGTACTTGCTTATAAATATATACAGATATATGTTTATAGATATACACAACTACTTATTTATTGACACTTATTTTGCTTGTGTACCATTTACTAAATCTATCGACTGGCAGTGAAGCAAAATCAGTACTCAAAGTTAAGAAAATTGGGTACTTGTGCGTATTTTGATAAGATGCAGGTCCTTAACACGAAGAAAAAAACTATCACTGCTACAAGAAAAGGGATCAAGTTCTTATCCTTTGTCATAATTGAATAGCAATTATCTGGTTGCGTATTAAATAGCATTCAGCAGACATTAAGAAAATCAATTTTCTCTTTCCTTCTTTGATGTAGTAGATGATTGATTAGGTAAGATTTGGAAACAACTCTAGGATACGAATTTTCTACAGTCACTAAATCGAGGCTTAAAGGGATAAAAAATGAAAATTAGGATTAAATGTGAAGATCTAAGTACTTTTTAATTACATTAAAATAAGTATGTATCGCTGGAAGTTTGAAAATGAATTTAGAAATCTTGAAAAAGTAGATTTAGAAAGTTCTTAATTGTACTGACCAATATCACTACGCATTTGCGACCGCAACGGGCATTGAAATGTAATGAATTCAAACAAATCACAAAATCATTATATCCCATCAATGATTAATCTTTATGGTGCAACTGCCTCTTCCGTGTATATTGAAGCAAAGTAAATTTGTTAAATAATAATCGCGGATCAAATTAAAATAAATGTTTTGTTTTTCCATGGTTGTCATGGGGGAAATAGTTTGTTGATAACGGGGATTCGGGGCATAACGATATTGAACACGAAAGAGAATGGTTGTATCATTGATTTGAATAAAAACTTAATCCAACAATTTGGTAGCAGAGCGTGGTTATAAGATACACGAGTGAAATTTCCAGGAGGTCAAGAAAAGTGACAAGGGAAAATGTCAGACTTTGGAGTTTCAAGAATCGAGCCTCTAACAAACAAGAATTATGGACTTTGGAGCATGAGATTGGTTGCAGTTCTTAAGGCGAAAGGATTGTATCAAGATATCATTTTCGGCGATGAACCAGAGAAGAATGGTGCTGATGCAGCGGCTGTGGCGAAGTGGGAAGCCTGGTCAAAGAAGAACGACGAGGTCAACATGCTGATCATTATGACACTTTCGGCGGAGCAGGCGTTAGCATGTCAAGGTATTTCCAATGCAAAAGAGTTGTGGCTTTTGTTAAAGAAACGTCATGACGGTGTTGAGAAACATAGAAAGACTCAGTTAATGATTGAATTGGCTAAATTAGAAAAATTAGAGAAAGAAAGCATTGACGGTTATTTAACTAGAGCTCAAACATTAGAGACTCAACTTAAGGAAATGGGTAATAATATTGAAGATTATGAATTAATTATGTACGTAATCGAGGGTCTACCAAAGAGTTTCAGTGAAGTTGCAACAGCGATTTCTTCCAATCCAACGGTGGATTTCGAATTCATGAGAGGAGCACTTTTGCGATATGAGGAGAAAAACAAGAAATCAACCAATGAAGGAGAGGTCAAGGCTTTTAAGGCGAAGGTGCAGACTAAGAAAAAATGTTTCTGTTGTGGCAAAATTGGACATTTTGCTCGTGATTGCTGGCACAAGGACAAGGAGAATTCAATTGAGACTAAAGAAAATTCAAAGGATTTTTACAAGAATAAGAGCAAATTCAAGGGAATTTTCAAAGGAGGCAAGAATCAACATGCATTTGAAGTGAGGGAGCATCACAAGATAAATGCAGAAAATGGAGTCACTTGGATGCTTGATTCGGCGTGCACATCTCACATGACTCATCAAGAGGAGTTATTGATTAATAAGAGGAAAGACAATGTGGAGATCGTGACGGCTGAAGCAGGCAGAAAGATTCACGCTGAATTTCGAGGAGAAATTGAGGGAACCAGCTATCTTGACGATGGTGAGGTAGCATTAACTATAAAAGACGTACTTTATGTTCCAGATTTAAACAGCAACTTGATGTCAGTTCCAAGTCTGGTCAAGATGGGCAAGAAAATAGTCATTGATGAAGATGGATTTGGAATTTATGACAAGAAAACAGGAGAATTAGTTGCACAGGGGATCTTTGAAGCAGATGCTTTTATGTTTCGAATGAGCACGGACAGCGATGAACGAGAGCTGAAGAAAGAAGTTTGCTTTAGCACAAGCGAAATAAATAGTAATTTATGGCACCAGAGGCTTGGTCACATTAACAATAATTATCTTTCTAGATTGGCGAAAGAGAATCTTGTCAGAGGACTCGAAAATGTGTCGATCAAGGACGACAACTGCGAGGATTGCATTCAAGGGAAACTGACGAGAGCACCATTCAAAGAAGTCGAAATCGAAGGTGCACAGCAGATCTTGGAAAGACTGCACGCGGATTTGTGTGGTCCAATGCAACAAGAATCAATTGGAGGGAGTAGGTACATGCTGACTATTGTGGACGAGTACAGCAGAAGATATTTCGTCGATTTTTTGAAGAGTAAAAGTGAAACTGCCGATAAACTGATCGAGTTTATTGAGAGAAAAGAGAACGAGACAGGACAAAAGGTCAAGAATTTTCGCTCAGACAATGGTACGGAATTTACCAACGACACATTGCAAGAATATTTCAAGAAGAAAGGCATCAAGCACGAGAGAACGACGATCTATTCTCCACAGAGCAACGGAATTGCTGAGAGAGCCAATCGAACGTTGGTGGAAATGGCTCGAACGTTACTCATTGCAGCTGGATTAACACTGATGTTTTGGGCAGAAGCCGTGTGGACTGCGAGCTACTTGCATGATCTTTCACCTACGAAGAAGAGGGATCAAGTTCCACTTGAGATTTGGAAAAACAAGAAACCATCGGTCAGACATCTCAGAGTTTTTGGCTGCAAGGTCTTCTACAGAAATGAAGATGTTCAAAAAAAGAAGCTTGACGTGAGATCAAAGGAAGCTGTGTTCGTGGGATACTCGAAGAACAGGAGAGCCTACCGAGTATTTGACTTGAGTGACAGGAAGATTCACGAGAGTCGAGATGTAAAGTTCATTGAAGAAAAAATGGGTTTTCAGAAGAAGGAAGAAGACGTTGGTTATGACGAGACTAACTACGTTTTTATCCCAATTGAGAGGCAAGAGAATCGAGACGAACGACACGAGGAAGAAAACAATTCAGGAATTATCCATGACGTTGTTGAAGATTTTCAAGGACAATTCGACAGTGATGATGATTCATCTCATCAAAATCCGTTGGTAATTGTTCAAGCTGGAGAGAGAAGAAGAGGGAGAAAAAAAGGTGACACGAACGATGTCCTGAAACAGAGACACCAAGAAGAATTAAAAGGAATAGAAGATGAATTAAGACAACAAGGAGTAAGAAGGTCAACGAGAGAGAAGAAGGAGCCCGATTGCATTGTCAATATGGTGCAAGAAATCAATCCAAGGAACTACAAAGAAGCAATCGAGTCCAGGGACAAGATCAAATGGATTGAAGCAATGAACAAGGAATTGAAAAATATGAAAAATTATCAGACTTGGGATATTGTTAACAAGCCAAAAGAGGTAAAATTAATTCAAAGCAAATGGGTTTTCAAGAAAAAGGGAACCAAAGATGCAGAAGTATACAAGGCAAGACTGGTAGCTGATGGTTCACGACAGCGAATGGGAGTGGATTACAAAAGCTCTTACAGTCCAGTGATGAAGCAAGAGTCATTGAAGACACTGTTGGCAATTGCAGCGAAGAAAAATTACAAAGTGGAGTTCATTGACGTCGAAGCAGCGTACTTGAACGCAGAATTGGACAGGCATGTGTACATGAATCCACCAAAAGGAGTAAACATTGAAGAAGGGAAGATATTTAGACTAAAGAAGAGTTTATATGGACTTCCAGAAGCAGGAAGATGTTGGTTTAAGAAATTATCTGGAATTTTGAAGGAATTGGGATTGAAACCATGTAAAGCAGATCCATGTGTATTTGTCGAAGAGTCAAAGAAGGGATTTTTGGCAATTGGATGCTACGTGGATGACTGTATAATTGTTGGTGACAGTCAAAAGAAGATTGATCAACTGGTGGAAAAACTGAAAAAGCAATTGAAGATTAAGGTGTCAAAGGAGGATGAAGTGAAGTTCCTAGGAATAAAAATCAAAGAAGAAAAAGAAGGATTTATCATGGAACAATCAAGCTACATCGAAGAAGTTATTGAGAGATTCGGAATGGAGAATTGCAATGGAGTGAAGACACCAGCAGCAAGTGGAGTCAAACTTGACGATTACGAAGATTCGGAGAAAGCAAACAAGGATTTGTACCAAGAAATACTTGGATGTATTGGATATTTGGTGAGAGGGACGAGGCCGGACTTGGCATACACCTACAGCAAACTATCGCAGTACTCAAAAGATCCAAGGATGATTCATTACGAGGCGTTGAAGAGAGTTTTGAGATATTTGAAGGGGACCAAAGGGTATCGTTTGAAGATTGGCAGAGAAGTTGGAAGACTGGAGATTAGTTCAGATGCCAGTTGGTGTACCACTTTGGATTCGAAATCATTTGGCGGATATTCAGTGAAGATTGGAGACGCATTGATCAGTTGGAGAAGCGGAAAGCAGAAGATGGTAGCTTTATCAACTATGGAATCGGAGTTGGTGGCATTATGTGATGGAGTTTGTGAGGGCATCTGGTTGACAGAGTTGTTAGAAGAGCTGGGACAATTTGAAGTTGTTGAACGACCAATAAAAGTTCGAACTGACAGTCAATCAGCATTGAATTGGAATAACAATGAGAAGATCAGCAAAGAAAACAAGCACATCAGAAGAATGTATCATTTTGTCAAGGATGAAATCAAAAATGGTGAGGTGGTTCTTCATCACGTGGGTTCAGCAGACTTGGAAACTGATGTTTTGACCAAGGACGTCAGCGAAGCATTAATGAAGAAGCACATTCCAAACTTGAGTTTAATTATTTAAAATTTGTCACGCGAAAGGAGGAATTTGAAGCAAAGTAAATTTGTTAAATAATAATCGCGGATCAAATTAAAATAAATGTTTTGTTTTTCCATGGTTGTCATGGGGGAAATAGTTTGTTGATAACGGGGATTCGGGGCATAACGATATTGAACACGAAAGAGAATGGTTGTATCATTGATTTGAATAAAAACTTAATCCAACATATATCCTACAAGTTTAACTTATAAAAGTGGACTTTAAGTATTAATGAACTTAATCAAAGTAATTAACATTATCAATGGAAATTTTTTTGTTGATCCTTTGAGAATGGAGTAATGAGGAGCGGATTTAAAGCTTTTGGTGGATAGAAATGATAGAAACTGAAAAAAGTTTTCTCATTAAATTTAAAAATTAAAATGACCCTTTCTTCGGTTTCCAAATCTGTCATTATGTCAGATGATTCCTCTTTTTTCCAAATCCTATGCAACAAATATCTTCCGTGCAGAGGAAAAAACGTATTATACTATTGGGGCTCCCTATTTTTTATTATCTTCGGAATGTGCATGGGCAGTGGGAGTCTATTGTTTAATAGCTGATGTTGAGAAATTTTCCATTATCTTTCATATCTAATATCTTTATATCGTTGACCAGAATGGTTAACGATATAAAGATATGGAGATCGGGTGGGTGTGGTGGCTATAGTACAGGCCTCCCATCCCCAGGGCCCGGGTTTGATTCCCGGGAGTGGCGAGTTTTTCAGTGGAAAACCGGTCCCCATATGAGTACCTAGTGGAGGGCATCTCAAGTTCAGTACTCCGTCCGTCGGATGGGACGTTAAGTCGTGGTCCCCTTGGTGCTTTTCGTTAGGAGTAGGCTAATGCCGACTCCGGGTTTCTCTCCACCCTTCCTCCGTTCCCTGAAAACTCCTACCATTGCCCAATAACCCACCTATCCTAAATGGCACAAAATGACCTCAGCTGTCGGTCGCCTCCCCTGAATAATCAAACATCAAATCATTCTGCTCATCATTACTTTATCGCTTTGACTTCAATTGGATATATAGAATCAATAATGTGAATAACATAATGGCATTGGTGACAAAAATAGTGTCTTAAGACTGTATTTATCGCTAAAAAAATAAAGTGGGTGCTGTCAATAATGATGACCTTTACGAATACTTTCAATTTTACTTCAATGCATTACCTTAGAGTTCAACAAATCAAATTAAGTTAATATAAATTTCAAACATTTTTGCAAGCAATTACCTATGTATGATTGTGAAATATTTACGTAGCTATATCGTTAATCGCAATTATAATATTCTCACAATGTAGGTAATTATTTTTAAATAGTGCTAATAATTTGTGAAAGAAACATAAAGCTTATAGCCTTTAGAATATCATAAAAGTGGGTAGTTATTACTCACTGGCATTTTCCCTTATGTCTCCAAGACAAAAATTTTAGTCAATGTCAGTTGCACTACTGTTGACATCTATTTAATCATACTGCTTGCAGTTTAATCATACTGCCGTATCCTTGAGCAACCTCGTCATGCAATGCCTATCTAATGCGCGGGTTGCTGAGTGTATTTTGAAAGGCGTATTTCGAGAGCATGGTGTGCATCATTTTTCTTCAATAAGGCCGTGTAAGGAATTCGATACAGCAAGATGGGCCACACATTTGGAAAATGTATTAATCCAATTAAATAAACATTTTAATTAGATGAATTAAAAATATTACATTTCAATAACTGCTATGCATAACTTAGTGAGTAATTTATTTCTCAGTAGGTATAAGTTGTTCAAAAGATATCGTACCAACAATGCAGCAATAAGCAAATATTAGTAATCATACCATCAGTTTATATTGTTCCATCATGTCACATAATTTTATTCAATGTGACATTTATAATTTACTGTTCTTTAATAGCTTGTCAATATCTTTGTCACATCTGATAGCCACCCTTAACTGACTCACCAATTGACATTATTCATCTGGCTTCGGTATCTGGTTTTTCATTTTGGAAATTTGTATACAGTAGTGGGTGCTACCTAAGAGAGATATAATTTTTTTGCTTAATGTGACATATTGGGATACTGTCAAACACCTTAATCACCTATGCAGTAATATCCTGACTGTATTTGTGGAGGTCATGCTTGCTGCATCAAAAAATACTTCAACAATATCTATACTTGCAGCAGTTGCTCAAATGAATATGGCCAGTTAGCCGTTACACTTATTTCAGTGGTTTTGTTCAAAGCCAGACTGAAGGCTGCACTTGATTTTAATCTCTCTTGAATGTTTTCTGAAAGATCAACTATTCTTCGTAAGACGATAAAGCGGGAAAGATACGTTTGCTCTACCAAATATTTCTTATCTGAGCATCTGTGAGTATTGTCACACAACTTCTTATGGAATCTGCATCTTTGAATGGTTTTCCATTCTCCGCCATTACATATTTTCAATATCAGCTTAATTACCAGTTCATAGTCTTTATTGTAACTAGTAAACACACCTTGTAGCTTTTCAATAGATTTTTAATAGATAGAAAGTGTTCAATTTTGTCAACTCTTACCTCACCAACAACTGCATCAGACTTGGAAGAGTGTTTTTTGTTGTAGTGACGCTTAATGCTGCATAATTTCATTCCCGCAATTTTATATTGACACACAAGGCAGACATCACCTCGGTTATGTTGAATGGCAAGATATTTTATGCACCATTCATTTTTTAAGGCTCTTCACCATCAATTTATTGGTTCTTAGCTGCTGACTTTGACGTCAATATGAAGCATTGAAGCCCGATGCTAGCCGGAGACTCAGAGGAGGATGTTACAAGAAGTAACATAGTAATAATATTTATTTCACCCTGCTGATTTTACATCATGACGTTTACTTGCTTACAGATATTTTGAGTTGTACTATTAAGGTAGAATATACGAACTGTTTTAGGGTAGCCGTCTATAAAGACTGAGCACAAAACCGTTTTTGACTTAATATAAAATTTGGACTTACTAGCATAATTACGCAATAAGGTGTGTCCTCTACCTCAGGAGAGCCCACCAATTAGAGCATAAATTTGCATCTGATGCAATATATCTACAATTCTGGGAGAAAAATATTAATTAATCCAGTACAAAAGAATTAGAAAACAAATACAAGGTATGGAATACTGTCAAAATGAAAACAAGCTCATTATAAAATAATATTCAGTAGCAAAGGTAATATTGTGTTGGAAAAATATTTGATTTGCTACCAGCAAGAAAGAAACATTGCTATAATTTTTAACAGCTATTTTATATTTTGCTGCGATAGAAGCCATTATTTAAGTTTCTTTATTGATTATGCTGATTAAAATCGGATCTTTTATTCTTTTGGTTTGAAAAGGAGATGTTAAAGTGCCAGATATTAATGTATTTTTAAATGCTTCCATTTTACACATAAAATGGATACATATATTCTTTGAACAAGTACAAATAATTATTGCAGCTATTTATACATCATGCTCATCCAACTCATATTACTTTCCTATATGGATGGGACAAGAATGTGACTTATATAGACTATTACGATCTATTGAAAATATTTTTGCACCTGAGTGATGACGTAATCTTTCCATTATTTGCCAGATGATGTCCTTCAAGGACCGTGGGCGTAATCGTACCCCTTCATTTTTTCCCCCCCATGAAGGTGTTGGCGGTCGATTGATATATGGATTGAAAACAAGAGATAAATGGGAGGACAGAAAAAGAGTGGGGAACGAGAGCTTGGTGGGTGTGAAAAATGTCCCCTTGGTCGAAAGAGCCTCTAGGATTGATGTTTTTCCTGTCCTGAACGGTTCAAACTCCCTACTCTCAAGGCACTGTGTTTTACAGCAAAGAATGAATTTCGTATCTTTTTTATCTGAAAGGCAGAAAACGGTGGAGTGAAAAACATTCTGTCAACTTAAATAGGCCAATCTGTTACGAAACCGAGTGGATTGTCTACTGCAAAATTGTATTTCGTTGTTTAGAGTGCTTCACTTCTATGTGCGAGATTTCAAAAAATATCGTTTCTATAGAATTTACTATCCGTCGCAACTGTGGTATAATCACTTTTTCACTGTGCGATGTTTAATAGTAGATTTTTTCGGTCAGAAAAAGGGCTCAAAATTAACGATTAAGAATCCAAAATGAAATGAAAACTGAAGAAATAAAAACATTTAAAAACATTTAATTGTTTTAAAAACATTTTGAAGCATGCAAGTAAAATTCTCTCAGCTACTTACTTACATTATACATATTTACTATACTTACGCACCTCAATAAAGGACCTCCTGTTGTGATACTGTTTCAAAAATAATTAATAATTTAACGGTAGAATAACCATAAGAAAAAGAAAGTAATGAGTTTTTTTAATTAAGAGACCCAGATTAAAATTAATTTCTATTATAGTTAATAATTTGTTCGTCACAAGTTTCAATGGGTGAAGCAATTTTGCTATACGAGTGGTATGCTGAAGAGGAAGGTAGAGCAGCATCGAAGTTTGAAAAAGGATAGCGCTGATAGAAGATGCAAATAATTGTAATCAGGAGCTAATTACAGGGTCATTGAGTTAAGTCGTACAGAAAATACTGGTGAAATGAGAAATATAGAGTGTGGCATTGATTGTTGCTGAAATATGGACCAATGAAATTAGATTTAGGGCTTTAGTGACATGGATATGAAGAAGGTTTAATGTATTAATCGAATGCAAAATAATAATTTCTATGCATTGTAGGGAAATGAAGGAGGAAAATAGAATAGGCTCAGGGTAAAATCTGACAAAGCACTGATCATTTGTAATCCAATACATGCGAGAATATGGGTTTGTTCAGCTTCCCCTATAATCATTGTTCCTATCAAGCATAAGCCAGTGGGCATAAATTACATAAATAAATTGTTGCAAAAACGATATCAACAATGCGTTAATTTAATTAAATCAGTATAACATTTTTCTTTTTTTCCTTTCATGTTTTTCCTTTAATCCAACTTCAGAATAAAATAATGTCATATCCACAGCTGAATCTTACTTTCCTTTTTCCCTGACTAAATTGAATTAAAATTTAATCCCACATTCGTGTTAACTTGATGAAATGCTCAAAATTATTACTTAAATATTGCTTTAAAATGAATTTAAGCATCGTTCGACAGAAATTTCATCCGAAAAAATTTTATCGTAATTTTTACAGACTACATACGTAGTTCACTGATATTTGCGTGGAGTTGGCTGTAGAACATCAAAGACCTCTCAGGGAAATCTGTGGTGCAGCGAATGTGGTTCTCTGGAACAAAAAGAAAGGCACCGGCACAAAGGCTGAAAGCGACGCACGCAGGAGATGATTATGGCAGAGGTTAATGTGGGGAAGACCGTGGTGGTTGATGCTATCGTTTCCATGGCAACCTCGAACGCCGACGTCAATCGCTTCACCTGAATGGAGGGTCATCGTCATGGGATCATCATCCTGGTTACTTCCACAGAATTTTCTCCCTTATTTCATTCGTTATATATATATCATCTGACTTCGCTCAGGTGACTCCTCTCTTCACTATCCATCCTACTCTTTTAACACATTCGCTCAATATACGTGGAAAATAGAATGAGATACTGACAAAGATAATATTTAAGTCGCGCATATATGTCTATATATACATTTCCATATCTATGTATATCTACTGATTACCTTATAAACCAACTTGATGTTGTGACAGGGCGTAAGTTTTCACCTAACATGGACTACGTACCTACACTACATTAATTTTTACTACCCACCTAATTAATATCATACGGAACTCTCACTACAAAATCACTTTTCATTAAAGATGCAAAGAAACATTTGGGAAGTATGACAAACGTGCTTTACTTATATTATTATTTCATTCGAACATGCTTAAATGCTAAAAAAAATCCACCATCAAAATGCTAGAAACATTTGGGAAGTATGACAAACGTGCTTTATTTATATTATTATTTCATTCGAACATGCTTAAATGCTAAAAAAAATCCACCATCTTAATTCTCTCTTAATAATCTCTATTTGTTTCCTTAATCCGTATCAATCTAATGTGTGTGTAAGTGAGTATTGTTCACACGCACACATCTTCGTGCATCACCACCATCAGCATCGGTCAATAATCCCAGGATTGATTTGACGCAGCCCTCGACTCGATTCTTCTATCGGCCAACCTTTTCATTGTGACGTAATTCTTCTCTTTTACATCCTTTACAACCTGATCTATATATCTCATACGATGCCTGCCTTTTCCAATCTTCCCGTTCTCTGTTTCCTCGACGATTGTCTTTATCAGACCATCGTGTCTCGACTTATGGCCAATTGAATTGTTCCGTTTTCTTATTAGAGTTTTCAGCAGACTTCTCTTTTCTCCCTCTCTTCTTAGGACATCTTCGTTTGTCACTCGGTTGATCCATTTAATCTTCATTATTCTTATGTATAAGCACCACATTTCGAATCCTTCGACCCTTGACTTCTCAGCTAGTGTGATCGTTCATGCCTCACTTCCATAGAGAAACATGCTCCAGATGTAAGTTCTGATGAATTGTTTCCTTATTTCTATGCTTGCATTCCCAGGTGTAAGTGGATTCTTCTTTTGGTAGAATGCCTGTCATCGTCCATGCCTCACTGATGAGTTAATTTATATATAATCAGGGAATGATGTCGGTCTTGGACCTTCCACTTAACTCGTACTCGAGTCTGGATGACTGTATTAGACGCTCTTCGCTCGTAAAAGCCGTATTTTCTCACGATAAGCTCCTCTCAACATCACTCCGTCAAAGTGGTTATCATCGACTTGATTGGCTGTAAAAGCAGAAGGAGAAACGAGTGTGTGCTGAGAGGATTACTGCGTCGCAATTATCTTTAGGGTCCTTAGATTGCCTTAGCGCACGGCAACCGCAACGGTTGGTAGGAAAATTTTGGTTGCCCACGTACGCGAAGATGATGAAAGGGAAATGAAGACAATTAATGCTCATCTTCACTTAACGATTTGCCGAATGAATTTTTTATGTGAGAATAATTTGTCATTTTTTTATTTCTGCCTTTCATTCATCACTAACCCATTTTATTATTAACTTTCTCTTCTAGCAAAAAACCAATTCTTCTTTAGAGAGGTAAAAACTTTATTTTTTTCATAATGTAAATATAGATAACAACTCAATTACACTCATAAAAAGCGTGTAAAAGCAGCACATTTGCGTGTATGTTGCGGGAGTTGAGGGGCTATGAATGAAGGAAAATTTTAAATGGAAGCATCTTGCATCACATTCTTATTCTTTGTTTAAGTATATGTGTCTATGATTCTAGATAATTTGATCACCGTTGGAGAATGCGATCCTGAAATTTTGGCAAAAATACTTCAGAAGAAGAGCATACGTGTTATCCCATCAGCATTGTAGCCGTAATAACTACCAATACCATTAGTTCAATTTTATTCTGATACCAACCCTGCTCCAACCCATTTAGGCAATGGGGTCGTTTACCATGTTTTTTTTATTGCCGAATCTGATAGAGTTTGTAAAATAAAAAGACTCGTATTTTTCCGTTTTTTCATCCGACAATTATTTCCCAAGTTATAAGCGGCTAAAAACTGATGTTTTTAACCCTTTCGGAAAAGTGGGCGTGGTGCAACCTCTGACGTATATTGACTTCGTCGAATCAGAACTGAGCCCGCGAAGGTACTTTACCTTATCGCAATGGGGGGGATACAGCTGACTTGGCCAATGGGAATGATTGCGACAGCATCTGTGCGAGCAGACCTTCCGAGAATCCCCCTCCACTCCCTTCCTCTCCCCTAAAAGCAGTCAAGGACGGGAGGAAAATGACGTCAATGTTATCACAGCTGCATTTTCGGTGAGCGTCACCTTTTGCTTATTTTAATTTTTGATTTATGAGTGAATGGTTGTAGTTAGAAGATTAATTTTTTCACTAAAATTCTTTTTTCGTTTCCATCTAACGATTTCGTGTACAAAATTGCGATTTCAGTTCCGAGTAAACGCCCCCATTACGTCCAAAGACTAACAAAGAACTGGCGTGGCCGCCGAAAGGTTGCAGGTTCATCTCATTTATATCCACTCAGTAATCCACAGCTGAAAGATGGAGTATCTGACGTACAATTTCAACAGCTAAGCAATCCTAATGTAAGTGACTCTGCTATGGACTCCAATGTTAATTCAACAGGGGAATGCAATGGCTTTACTTTCGATGCGGACTCCTAGCTCAAATTAACATAATGTGGAACAAACACTGCACAAACCTGTACACACACATGGCATTCATGAAATATACGTTCAGAGTTTCATGGAATATGCGAAAATTTCTAAAAATCTATGTATTATCTAATTTATCTTCCCGATGACTTCGATTTAATCTAATGTTTCCCCCTGTTGAACACGAAAAGAAGGGATTTTAAGCCTAATGTCTTGTTATCTGTCTCCGTCTCTCTCATTTCTATTTCATGATATAGCCTACCGTAATGCTCTGGAGTTTTTAACATATAATTAAAACCATCAGAAAAGGTATCCACCTTAAATTTCTGCAAGAAATTTAATCTATATCAAACCCTATGACTTCCGCCCGGATTCTTCAAAAATTTGGGCACTTTTTTCTAAGCCCATCATAGCGCCAATTTACACACCTAGCTTATGTCCTAACTGAATACCCTATTCAAATCCTGCCAATGAGCGTAAATTCTGTATTTCCCTTTTCGAACTAGACTAGGGTTAGCATTTTGCAATGAAAAGTTAGCCTTTAGAGCTCCTAAAAAATCAAGTTTTACTGCTACCTAAATTCCGCATTCCTAAAATTAGCTCTTTTATTTTATTACGGAAAATCCATATGCCTTTGAATCGACGTTAGGGTATCTTCTAATACCTACCTATGTCTTATGATGTGTATCTGAGCAATCTCTTTTGCTGCGATTGTCCATAAATTCCCTGATGCATATCGGAGCAGCATATCACCGCCGCAATGAACGAATTTGGCTTCTGTTCGTTCATTATATTTTTCGATTTCGCGAGAGGACAATGCTGAACCGTATAGGCACGGCCGCGCGAAATGTTTTTTTTCCTGGAGGCAGTGAGGGGGAAGAGTCACGCGAACTTTTTTAAACGCCCGTGGCTTCCGACTCAGAGCGGTGGCGTAAGTACTCTCGGTCTGCGGGAATCGGAACTAATGAAGTGGACCGCTCGGACGGGACCGCAGAATATTGTTCCGCCGATGAGGGGGCGGACTCTCCCGCGTGAGGAGATGGAGGTAGTGGTAATGACATGGAAACGGCGGTGGTTTCGGGAACCGGGCACCGCACCATGGTGTGGATATGAGCTCCGCCGCGCTCCAAGTATCTAATTGAGAATCGGACCGTAAAGTCGAACCAGGGCTTCGTGTGCGCGATTGTCGGACGGGGATTGCCCGAGCGAGGTATTGCCAATTTTTGGAGCGGGTCCGCGCGAAACACATTTCAGTGAGTTGGCTCGAATTTCATCCAGGCGATCGCATCATCATATGCAAGCGAGGGCCGAGCTCCCCCCATCGCGGGGACACGACCCCCTCCCAAAGTCTCTCCCGAGCGCATCGCAAAAGTCCTCCTCTACCAAGTTCGTTTCAAAACTGTCGGCTTTACAGCGAAGCGTGTTGTTACCGAGGTTGAAATCACGATGGTAGCTTCAAACACGCTAATAACTTCAATAGACCCCCTCAGATAGTAATGCTATCGATGCATAAAATGCACCGCCATCCTCAAATGCATGCCTGCATACATCCTCAATTCCATTTCCAACCAAATAAATAGGGGATATCATCTATGAAAAATATAAAAAAATCTAGCACTTTTCATTTGACTCATTATTTAATTTTGGAAGTGGGAATATTAAAATTAATAGTAATGCGGAGCATGCAAATTAACATAAAGAAACAGATTGGGATTTTTAATCACAGTTATAGCATTTGAATTTATTTTTGAGGTGACCGAATTCGATAGGTATTTTCACAACGCTTAACGTTAACAGTTTACTGATCTTAATCCAAAAGAAAATATTATGCATGCCCGTGACGGGATACGATCCCGCAACCCCTGGAAAGGAACCTTTCCACCAAGTGGAAGGTAATTATAGTTAAGAGTGGGTGATAATATAGAACCTGTATTCTAACCAAGCCATTGCAATAACTGATAGAAAATTTGAGGCCCTTGAAAGGAACCTGATTGAAGAAGGGCATTTAAGGCCTTTACTCTTTTTGGAACAAAAATTTCCAATGCTCTGGATACATCCCAAGATTCATCACCATAGAAGCAGCTCGAAAGTTTCGGCTTTTTCCAGTCTCGAGGCACAACCTCTTCGAGGTTCCGAGGTGAGCTTCAGGTTGGACGAAAATTTAGGTCAAAGCTTATATTTCACCCCAATTTGAAATCGACCAGCACGGAACTAAGTTCGATGCAAATATTTGTTTTACAAGATTGAATCTGATGTAACTAATACATAATGGGTTCGTGTGTGATTATTCACCGGGCGAGTGAATTCCGTGAAGTCGTAATTTGAGATACTGTGCCGGAACTCATTGCGGATATGTTTGCCTTACGCTGAGCTGCAGTTTGCTCAGTTTGGTTCCGAACTGGTAAGAATCAGGAGGAAAAAACTGGCATCAAAGTAAAGGTGCGTAATGCGAGACAGTTATGTTGACAACGGGTATTGGATGCTTCAAATTTCTTACTCTATTATCTAGACGGATGATCAACAAGCTCTGATAAGTAAGGAATTCATAGTTATTTCAATATGATACCTCTTTTTTGTTTCATTTTTCTTAAACTGACCCTTCCATTACACATTTCATATTTAGTGAGGGCAGTATTTTTCCCAATTTATTTTCTCTACTTTTGTAGTTAGTGAGAACTTCACGTTTCATATTTCCATCAAGGAAGGAAGGTGTAAGTGTAGCGCAAGTTGCATTTCAAGGATGGTGGCATGTGCATTAGGCAGACTTGTTAAAGAATTATCTGATTAAAAGATAATAAATAATCTTTCTCACAACGTTAAATGTTTAATTTCAGCTCAAATTAAATGCTGTAGTGGTAATGACACTGTTTGTAAGTTATGATAGCAATAAAATTAAGCTAGTATTACCAAGTTAAATTCGTGTTATATCCAATTTGTAATCTTACCCAAGCTTATAAAAATCTGCGTACTATTAAAGGTTGCCGTTACATTACCTAGTCTTCCAGCTCATAACTACTTTGCGTTGACACTCTTCCGCAACTTCCTTCAAGGTGTCTGTGTTTACTGAGAATACGAATTTCTCCTTAGTTCGTTTAGGCGCAAAATTATTTTTTGCAGTGTACATTCATCACATCTACGAAACTCTATTGTACATATTTGCATAAACTCACGAATGGTTTCAAGGAAAACGATCTTAAAAAACTGCTTTCCTGTGTAAAAATAGAAAAATATCTAAGACTAAGTATTTCGAAGATATTTGACGAGATAAGAAATAGGGATTCACGACTCCATAAAAATCATTTTGACTCATGAAGTCCACTGCAGTTTCAAAAAAGAAAAATATGTGTATAGATTCGTTTCCAAAGCGTTTTCTGAAATTATTTGTATTCGAAGAATTGCAAAAATGATTTCAATATTCTTTGAATAAACAGTCCTCAAAAGAAGTACGAACGACCTACATAAGATTGGTTCTCTCACATACTAAGCTCTGCCTTGAGGAAGAACGGCATCATCTCCTGTGGCTCAAAAATGATAAAATTCAGCAAACCGAAGAATATTAAAGACAGGGTACATGACTTAATGATAGTATCTGGTCACATTTTGTGGATACTGAGCATGCATCTGAGCATGTGACGAAACTTTTGGTGAGAGTAGTGTACCTACATAATAACAGTGAAAAGAGGTGGATGAATAAGTGAGGAAATGAGATGTAGTAATAATACTTATAATAATAAGAGTAACCAAAGTAAATACAATGTAATAAAAATTAAATTATCAGGCAGTGAAAGGGAGAAAGGAAAAATCCATTCTAGCCACAAAATATCGTGTGATCGAAAAAATTCTCAAATCAATAGGCTCATGAGGTACTTTGTGCTCTAGCATTGTTAATAGAAGTCCTTTTTTTCAATATAAGCCATGTAAAAATTAAAAAATAACTAATTTTTGAGAACGAAAGGTAAAACTATGATACTGGGGTGACAGGAAGAAGAAAACTATGCACTTCACAAACCGTATACTTTAGTACTAACATTTATTAATATATTACTTAATTACTTGATATTACTCTATTAAGAACGTGAAATGAATTGTACACCAATACTCCATTTTAATTAGCTAAAGTTAGCCGAGCAGTTTAAAGGATAATGAATCATAAAAAATGAATTTCCATGCAGCGTTATTCTGGTAGAGGAATATATTTATTCATAGAAGAATTTGCTTAAATAATTTGGCGAAAATTATTTTAACACATATTAAAAAATATATTCTGGACCGGACAATGCAATTTCTCCACTTGTTGCTACGACAAAAATCAATATGATCTACAATCCAATTATTTTAACTTATTAAACGTAAACGTATTTGCAACGCCTAAAATATTTGGAATACATCTGATACAATTTCAATGTGATATGAAAACATATCACAAATCTTATTCAGATGGGTGGATGCCAGATGAAACATGGCCATTCGCCGGCCCCAGGTGGCGACGGGGAAATCCCTTACCTGTCAATTCTAGGGTCGCGAGTTCGAATCCCGCCCGGGAAGGTTTTTCACTCCCCGAGGCATGGATGTATGTGCTTGTGTAATTGTTATTAGATGAGAAGACCACATGTGTTCTTTTCGGGTAAACGGGAAATAAATGAAAATAATATAAATAATTGGAATGGGGCAGTAAACGTGTTGTGTTCTATGAATAGGCAAACAATACCTCTATCAATTTTCCCTTTGACATAATCCTTCTCATATTCAAAACGACACAAATTATCTTTTTGCCTACAGATACGCAGTATTGCAATAGTTTTTTTGTGGTTTTTTGGCAAGTCTTCAAGCTTTTCGATGGCTCAAGGAACAATTACATATTATTATTTTTAACTATGGCGTTATAAAGTATATTTGTTCAAGTAGTATTGTTTGTTATCAACTCCACCTATGTTCTTATTTTTACTGAAGAAACCTCTTCAAAATTTTATGTGCGTAACCGTGGATAGGCATGAAATCTACACTGGCTCTATTGTAGGTTCAAAAAATTCGTACGAAAATCGATAGAAATTCCTCCAAGGCACTTCTTTTGTGCCATAAAAATGGCTGGTTAAAATTCTTCATCAGTCACGTGAGGAAATGCTAACTTTTAATTATTTTTATGGCCTCGGAGTTCCGCTGTCAAATTTTGGCACAATAAACTTCGCGTCAATCATCTTTTTCCGAATACATTCGAAGCCAGAAGCGCATTCATCACTCTTCCTTTCTTTACGAGGTCCCGACTTTTATAATCTTTTATTCTCATGTAAAACCTCCCAATTTGGCTCCCTCAATTCTGTTGAAAATGGACTTGAGGTGGGTGTTAAATGTTACGGTACATGATTCTCGTAATGGCTACGTGCAAACACATGTATAATTGAATTACGACAGGTGACGGCGACATAAAATTTCCATTTCCAGGAATCGAACTTTTATTCCTTTTACGAAGTAATTTTTTCCTTGGACCTCATTCACTTGGAGATCTTTTCCATCCCTTCGACGTATTGAATCAGTCAAAGGATTGTCAATGTCACCCAGAACTAGGGTGATCGAAAGTCAAATGAGAAAATTGATTAATCAGCTCCCTTCTGTCCTATATAATAGGGATTGATGAGTCGTGCGCGCTACATACGATCGATGGAATGTGCACCTAGATTCAATTACTCATTGAGTATTAAGAGACCTCAGTTTTGACACCAAGTGATTCGGCGCTTCACATGTTAGCTTTATTAAATTCAAATGGATAACCTTATCTAAGACAGCAAAGTAGATCGGACATTTACAAATTGATTTGCTACCGAAATATTCACTTTATATCACCAGCTAAACACGAGAGATATAAGAAAAAAATCTTTCTTTAGAAAGAAAGCTAAGAAAATTGTGGTTTCATGCTTTACTTTATGAAAATTCATGAACACTGAACGAGAAAAACTAGTATTTGCCACGCTTAATTTATGTAACTACGACCGTTTCGTCACTAAGGCAACATCGTACCAGCCGGTCTAGCCATAGCGACTGGATAGACCCTGAAGAAATAAAATACAAATAAATTTGCAATATTTTCTTTTTCAGTTAAGAGAGATGTTAGCAACTCTTCAGCGCAGAGTTTAAAAACGTACATTATTAGCAATAATCAGCCTAATTCTATCAATGCGTTGCTATAAAATTATTTAATACTAGCGGAAGCTACCCGTTGAAATTCAACGGGAGTGAAAAACATTGAACTTATTTTGTAAGAAAACCACTGTCTGAAGAAAACTGTAAGCCCGGTCATTTGAGGAGTTGGTGACCTATGTTGTAGATAGTGGTCCTTGTAGTAGATGCTGACCGTTTTCCAGGTGCTTGGAGAGATGAGTGACTGTTGGTCCTCTTTCATGCACGGAAAATCCAAAAATGGCCTGCTCAAACTCATCACCACGTAAGATAGATGGCCATCTCGTATTTTCGGTTCTCTTAGCCGTATCTTGAGTGAATTAACAGCTTGATCGCTACCCTTGTGTATATACATACATTAGCATTCAATTACTTAATTAAGATAGATTAAGATACGTTTCTCATTCCAATATTTTTTAAAGAGTTCCAGGTAATTTTTAAGAACTGTTGCCTCCTTACACTCCTATCGTGAAGAATAGCCTGTCGTTCATCTTTAGTTTGGGTTTGACGTTGAGCAGCATTTCTCTCCGCGTCGACTACAATTGTCGCCTGTCGCTCTTCATGATTTTCCAAATGCCGTTGGGAAGCGTGTCTTACAGCATCCCGCTCCCTTTGCGTGTGCCGCACATTAGGATTTTCAATATGGCATCCATGGCATCCATCTAAGGGCCCATTCAGGGGCTTTTGGGGACCCTGAGGGTATTTTAACATAGCCTATGTTCTGCCCAGACACATTTCCTATCTACATACTAAATTTCAGCTTAATCCGTTTAGTAGTGTTTGCGTGATTGAGCAACAGACAGACGACAGACAGACAGACACCATTACATTTTTACATATTAGTATGGATATTATTCAACTTAATAGTTATTAATCAAGAAACAGCAATGAAGCTTTGTAATTTAGAACTTTATTATTAGATTAATGTCGAGAAATACCGCCATATTTAGAACTAAAAGGATATTTAGGTGGCCTGAGTTATTTTTTTTCTTTCTTTAAACAATTTCCGTAAAAATGCTGGCTCATTTTTCAAAGTATACAGTCAACTAAAAGCCAATACTCTTTTTTTAACTTCCTTTGGTGAATAAATCGCATTCCATTGCAATTAAAAATACCTTATAAGTAGGATGTATGAGGCTGTAAATAATACGTACGTAAGTTTTATACTCCCCTATAAATCCTGTTTTTGTTTCCCGGACTTTGGGATGTGATTTTTTGACGCATGAATTTGTCTCGAATCAAAATTATAAGATGATTCATAAGGCCAAAAGTTTTTAACCGAGTCACGATTCTTGAAATCTTGCATTTCTGGTGTTTTACCAATGTCGGGAATAGAATAATAAATTGTATATTATATGCAATTATGACTGGAACTTTCCCCGATTCGCATGGTGCTACGCTATGATCATAAATTCTGGGTCGGAGGAAACGAGTTGGGCAAGAAAACCTATCTTTAAAGCGAATAAAACTTGGCGTCAGGAAAAAAGTAAGATTCGCGTGTGTTTACCGTGCTATCCATTCGTTACCGAGCAGCGTCTCCGGCGAACAACTGACGATCACGAGATCCGAGCGGTATGATGTCCCACGGACCGGCGCATTTGAGAATGACGCGAATCTTGGCTGGCGGAGTCGACAGAGATCGCACTCGGCACGAAACGAATGGATTTTTTTCCTTCCATGAACAACCGAGGCGATGGTAGCGAGTTAAATTATTATCTTCCGCCACGGAGGCGTTCAACTGTGCTCCGATAGTATGGCGCAGCAATGCAGGGCTCAGCATTTTAGGATTCTCCATGCCGAGTGCATTTTCAGGGCGTGCCCTCTACGTGATTGCAGACGTCGACGCGACAGCGGGACGGAATCCCTGCGATACGCAACGCACGACTTCACATACTTCTCCTCCATGGGAATAGATCGAGATGGGGATGAACCCAAGTGGATGAGTCATCGCTTTAGTTCATTGTTCCTTTACGTCCCTCCCACACACCTAAATGCTCATTGTAAACTTCTCCTCTTATATCTTCTTCTTGCTTTACAGTTGCTTACCTCGAGTGACTAATTAATCGCACATTTGTATAAAACATACGAGGAAAAAGAAGAAATGATGAGCATCTATGCATTCTAGAAGGTGTAAGTGATTCAGAATCAAGTCTGGTGTGGTAGTCAGATTACGTTCTCCCGTCCTGGGGGCCCGGGTTTAAATCCCGGTAAATTAGAGGTTTGTCATTGAACACCGGTACCCTCTTGGATACTGTGAGGAGAACACTTAAAATACAGTATTCCATTCGTCAGATGGGACGTTAAACCGTGGACCACTTGGCTCCTTTCGTCAACAGTAGGCTAATGTTAACACCAGGTTGCCCTCCACCCTTCCTTCGGTTTCCTAAATATTTCTAAATCTTAACAACTTTTCTTATCATCTGTCCAAAGTAATACAAATGATCTCAGCTGCCTGTCACACCCCCCGGATAACTACTCGCCGCCTAACCTTGAAAAAAGTTCATTTAAATTGCGTAAAGGATCACAACCCTATGTAAAAGGTAAAAAAGGTGTCTGTAAAAGGCAAATGAGACTAACGATATCTCTAGCTAGGGATATAGGTTGGAATTTTCAGCGCATGGAAGAAGGCATTAGGGAAACCCGGCGTCGGAATTTGCCTGCCCTTAACGAAAGGCGCCAAGGGGTCCACGGTTTTACGTACAATCCGACGGACTCATTATCTACTCGACTAGAAGTGTTCTACACTCATCCATTTTCTGATGAGGATTGGTATCCTACTGAAAAATCTGCACCACTTTGAGCAAGGGTCTTTCTACAATCACCTTATCCTCTATGTAATTTGAAGAATGATAGGACATAGGCAAGATTTGACAACCAGGTTTCCAAGCCAAGTATTGAACTCTCATTGAAAGATC
Source organism: Platycnemis pennipes (assembly GCA_933228895.1). Taxonomy (NCBI): domain Eukaryota; kingdom Metazoa; phylum Arthropoda; class Insecta; order Odonata; family Platycnemididae; genus Platycnemis; species Platycnemis pennipes. The sequence goes on from OW121851.1 coordinate 38,225,246, forward strand.
TCTGTGCGTAGCAGAAAAAGTCGTTTCGGGCGTGATGTGGTGGAATAACATAATTAAAGAAGATTGGCAATTTTCTTTAATAAAATAAAAATCTTTACGTAGCGTAACAAATGCTGTTGGTTTTTTACATGTCAGGGAAAACAACGATAAATATGGTCGTTTGCGCCCTCTTAGATATTTGGGTAGAGTCGAGAGGGCAGGATTTTAGAAATGGAAGAGATACTCTGCATTGATGGAAGCCGATTTCCCAACAAGATTTCCCTTGATTTAATTGACGGAGTAGTGGAGTTGAAATGCTTTCCTCATAGCAGTCAAGTAGGGCTTATACTTTTGGGTTAGGTTCGCCGATGAATAAGTTGATACGCCCTGGATTTTAACCCTAGCCCCATGAATGGAGGTATTAGAAACTTTAAGGCTCAGTCAAGCCACCACCTAGTCCCTAGTCCAATCACGTGCTAATCCCAGGCAAGCCTAATGCCGGAGCAAGACGGCATTGTTCAACGACGACGTATTGCCTTCTCGTCCTCGGTCTATGATACCGATAAGGCGCCGAATTTGTAGTAAATGTTAAATGCAAGTCTTATCTATCCTTAGGTGTTGTATCATTATAAATAATTTAAATTATTTATGCACTACAGAGATCACAGGAAAAGATCCGAATGACCTACACACACTGCTGTCCATTGACATGCCTATCTATGCACTATGCACGCTTTGATGCTGTATATATAGGTGAGTATATGTAATGTTGCTTAATGCCGGGTTCCCGTGAAGTAGACTAGTAGACTTTTGAGACGATCTAATTGCAATGCACCTTCATTCTGTGGCGGAGTACTTTTTTACGATCTCTTTAGTTGCATAATTTATTAAACACCTTAGGTAATAACGGTCATGACCAATTCGCTTACAAGATCAATTTTTTCAATGAGTTATGATTTTCTTTGGATATTTGCATAATATTATGAATTCTATCCCTCCTTTCCGCATTCAGAAATGACGTGTGATAATATTTCATAATTTGTCTGCGTCTTTCGTTTTCCTGTTCCCATCAGGATGAATTCGCTCCCACTATATCAACCTGTTTCAGCTCTTATGGTGGTCAATTTGACAACGAGCAGGTATGATAAACGACTATATTAGTAGCTAACTCCTGGAGGCTTGCTGCTTAATGTATTCAATGGTGAATGTTGTGGTGAAAGTTTATAATGCCGCCTCAAATTTCTGCCTATGCCACAAATTCTATTTATATGTAAATGGCAGCTTGTAGGAAAGATTCATCATCGTCAGGTTCGATTCAATCTTCATGAATCAGTGATATTTAACAAGATAATCTCTGGAGATAAAGTTATAATTTTTATGACTGGTAGAATTAAGATGGCAGCCGCTTCATTTTCTTCGCCTTTTATCTTCGACTTCAGTACACCCTGAAACGCATACCATACATTCCGGTCGTTTCCATTATATTCTTCATTCTAACTTTGCTTAAAGATTTCCAAAGTTTGTACTGTGCTGTCATAACCAATTTAGATTTATTCCGGTGGAATGCCTTCTTTCTCACAATTTCGGCTCAATCCTTCGTCCGCCTCACTCGATGCACTTGAGGAACTTTGTTGGCTTAACGCTCAGAATATGGAAAGGAGAGATGAGTGATTCAAGATGTCGTTCTCTTATTCTGCGTCCGACTCCTGGAAAAATTATGGCTGTATCCTATTATTTCTTTTTCTGCCGAAATTCGTAATTATCTGGTTGCTTCCTTGGAAGACTATCATATCTGCTACACGCAATATGTGATAGTAATTATTTTGGTGGAGATTTGGCTATGTAACAGTTATGAGATGTATGTTACCTTATGCACAAAAATGTGTTTCACGCATTACATCATAGCTGCCAGGCTAAAAACGTAATGTTCTTGTGGTTACGGCAGAGCTTTCAAAACTTAATCTTCTTGGTAGTCTAGTTCGCATTCGTGAAATTTGTCAATTTTGGTAAAATATATATGCATTGCTGCAAACAACGTTTATAAATGGATTAGTGTTCTTGTTGAATCTTACGAAAACTTTAAGTTTACCTATCATAGATATTTCTTTCAAACATTTCCCGTTGATCCTGAATGCAAAGATGCAGGATTAATAACAGTGTAATTTACACAAGCGATTCTACTCGAAGGGAAGCTACTTTTGGCTAAATAGTAGCTTCTTCCCTTGCTTTCAGCAAAATTTGCTGTGGCCTCTCTAGGTTTCCTAGTACATTTTCAAGGTCATCTTCTTCTCCTGAAACCTTCTACATCTAGATTTTCGCATCTGGAATCACAGCTGGTAATTAAAACGAATTGACGCTTCACGGATTTCAATTTTCTTATCATAAGAATCTCCTCTTATTGGTACACCAACTCGTTCAAACTTTAAATAACGTTTGCTCGGAGCGTCATCACATGCAATTCATAATATTTTTCTATCATTTTGAAATAATACCTTGATATTATCTTTCAAGCCTCCAGTTTAATTTCGTCGTAACCTCTAAGAGGAATTTTTTATTATCATTTTGAAGAAAAGATTAGTAGAAACGTTTTTTTGCCTCGTTTTAACTTTTTTCATGCAGTATTCCCTTCAATATTGATATCTTAAGACCGGAAAATTGAGTATATGGGGAATTTGTAAGGATATAGTTTACTTTTTGATGCTATTAAAAGTTGACTAAGGAAATTCGAATAAATGACTGAAGCACGTATTCGTATTGAAGTAGCAGTGTGTATCAGGCAGTAAAGCAAAATTGATGTGAAGCAAGCTGGGACGAATAGGGTAGGAGATTAAATAAAAAGAAAACTAAGGGAGGGGAGAAATCATGTTGGAAAAAGAATTTTCATTTCCTCCTGAAGTGCACAATGTGGATATAAGAGGCTAACATTTTCATGGCATTATATCATAAATGATTCATTTTCAATTTTTGTCCCCTTTCGTTTCCTCCACGTCTCGATAAGGACTTTTCCAATGTGCCATACTGCGCCGATAGCATTGGGTATTCTTCTCGATGTGGAGAGCTCTTTTGAATTCCTTCGAATATTCAGCACCCGTCCGCCACGGAGATTTGCTTACGTTACTCGATGCGGGAGAGGGGATTCATGAGATAGGAAATCATTGCGCGCGACTTTGATCCGCTTCGACCGAATGTAAACCGTTCATCTTTTGCGATGTGACGAATTCGGTTCTCTAAATCTGATATCGCGAGTCAAAGAATTCACACGCGATTCCTTCATATCCTTTCCCTAAATCACTGAAGGGCAAACGCGGAAGTCCCAGGGAGGGAAAATGAAGGAAAGAAATCTACTCGCGGCGTTTTTGTGCATTTGTTTACTTCCTGTGTCCGGGTTTCTATGGTGTGTGGGGGGTGGGGAAGCCTCGCGAGGTCTTCAACCTTCCTGATCTTCTTTCAGAGCCAACTCCTCTTCATTCCGTAAATATAACGGAGGGGGAATGAAAATAAACTCTAAAGGAAACCTTTGAATAGCAGTACATCGACGTGCCTGGACCAAATAATCGTAAAAGAATAAATGCTTGAGAAAAAAGCCTGCGAACTGGGTAGTGAGTGTCAGTTGGAGCTTCAGAGAGATATAGGATATAGATGGTTCATGGCTACTTTTGCGAAGTCATTCCTTTAGTAACTTGTCGAAAGGAGCTGTTGCCGAATGGCTTTGCTTGAGAATTTGATATGCTTGCGAAGTTAAAAAGGACAATCGTTCTAAAATACTGACGACTGACCAAGATGATGGCGCAATAGAGTTTGTTTGCTACATAATTCAAAGTCCTGGTCGTAAACTAATACCCTCCGAAGTTGTCACTACTGTTTTTTCACTCTCAATGATTCTGATAGCAGAAATCGTTTTCTATTTTTGCGTATATTTCATATGTATCGATGATTATCGATTCTGGTTTCTTTAACTCTAAGTTCCACAAAATTATTCAGTGATTTTTGCATCCTCTACGTCAGCTACCTTAATGTTATACAGTTAAAAATAACTGTGATCAGCCACGGGAATACTCCTTCTTCTATTTTATAATTTAATTTATTTGCTATTAGATGCCCATCTACCTCTCACAAGTGTTTCTTTTGCATGTCCAACACCAGCCAATTAACTAAAAGAGATACTATATGAAATATATATCAAAATATCTCGTATTATTGGCATTTTTATTTGATATTTCATTTTTAAGTTACATGAAAAATATGCCATAATGTTTTGTAAGCGTAAGTAAAGAAGTAGCAGGCAATATTTTAGTATATTTTACCAAAAAGGTTTGATGCTGAAGTGTATTCTCGTATAATTCCTGCTCTGAATCATCCTCGTTTCTGCTTCCTCTTTTACGTTCACTTTGATTTTTCTAGAGGAAAAAATTTGATTCCCGGATTGCAGTCAAATTGCAGGTAAATATGATGAACAGATAAAAGATTGCGTTTTCTTTTTACTAATAATGTGATACCTATTATATGCTGCAAGTCGTTTACGGAACTCAAATGACATGGTTTTGATCTCTAAATGGGATAGTTAACAGCAAAGAAAACTTGGTGTTTTAAAGGGGACTTTCGATTAAGTTAAAAATCAAAGAAGAAATGTCCTCGTTGTCGTAAGAAAATAGTATTCCTTAGTAATGTTACAGATATTCCTTCGAGTTGTCTTCATAATAATAATGAAATACATATTGATGAAGATTAATTGGGTTGTTTCATCCAAACCACAAAATTTCCTCTGCCTTCCCAACCTCTTTTTCTAAGTCAAACTGCAAAATGTTCCATCAGCTCCTCATAATCTCCCAGAGCTGAATAGCGTGTTCACTTGTGACTTATGAAAACAGTAAACTATTTGAACGACGCTCAGAGGGAATGATAATGTAGCCAAACGGCGTCCCTTCCATTAAAAATCGACGTTTTCCCACGAGTGAGAAAGAATATAGCCAGGGAGCGTGGCCCGTATTTTGTGTTATCTCGTAACTGCTGAGTATCCCACAGGCGGAGGAAGTAAATTTTTTAAGTATGTGAAGGGGGAATAAGAAGCAATGAATCTTCCAAGACAGAAGAGGAAACGGTGGAGAGAGCGTATCTGATAATACATTAACGTTGGGTGTTGTGGCTGAGACGGAGCGAATTGCGTAGCGAATACATCATCAACGTAGTGGATTCCAGGCGGAAGATGTAATCTGGAGGTCCAGTTGACGTGAATGATGGCTGAGGAAGAAAAACCTGAGGCACGTCGTCATAAACACCGCGGGAGATCCACGGAATCACTCCCCTCGCAGGGACCCTTTACGGCCGCCCTGCGTACATCACATTTCTGAGAGAAAAGGAAGAAAAAACTCCGCATGAAGTTCGTCATAAGAATAAGGTTTCTAGGTCACTGTATATTCCGGAAAGAGATGAACTTGAGTCGCAATATGAGAATCGCTCTTTTAATTCACAAATGTAAACTTGGTATAAAAATGCCGAAGCTCAACCATGATGCCGATCGTAAGCATACGCAATAATGCGTCGTTATCTAGTGACGAATTATTTGGCTCGTATAATATATATTCTTATGCTCAGTCTGCAGCCTACCTCCGCGTAGGTGAATCGGTTATATGATGAGACGCGGAAATATTTGGTTACTGTTTCCAACTGTTTACGCAAGCTGCCGGGTTAAAATCAATCGCCGAAGGCATTGATTCACCCCCAACAGCATCCTAAAATCCATTTCGACACCCATTTTCTCCCTAGTAATCGAAGAACCTTACAATATTATTTTTAGATGTGCAGTGGAAAGGAGATTCGTGATATCAATATGATTAAGGGTGTGGCATCGATACGATATCGAATTTTATCGCTGAATTCTGTAGTGTTTACCTGTCTTAAACCCTCACTGTCATTTCATCAACAGCATTTTGTTTCTTACTACGCTCGATTTGCTCTTCTGTGGCCACAAAATCTCCTCATAGCTGTTTTCTACTTTTAATCACCCGCTCAGTTTTTACTCCTTCAATTTATGTATTTCCTGTCCATGTTTCTCCTTTCTCATACTCTTAAGGAGGTGTATTTTACAAAAGAAGCAATGGGGATCATATCATTCAAGGCATATGCAATAATAATAGTGACATTTGATTGAATCAATCTACTCAAAAGACTTTCGATAGGTTATATTTGGTTAATTCCATTTAACCTTGATCACGAAATAGGCCTAAAGGATCTAATTGAAAACCATAGCCTGAAATAGCCGGTAGTATTATTAAAGCTAGCAAATGAATCGCCATATTTAATTGGTCGGATAGCAGAATGTAATGTTCAATATAGAATTTCTATTCGACTTTTAGATAGAAAAATGGCTTTAGAGAAATTGCCTCAAGCATGAAAGAAGTAATCAATATCAGTGAAGAGTTGGCAAAATCTGTTTGTCTAGTGGCGAACAGTCAGCTAGAAAGTCGGTTAAGAGTCTGCTGTGTATAATAAGCGTACACGCGGCAGGGTATGAGAGGTCCCCAATTCAGATTAATTATACAAAAAAGTAGGAGATGCGAATGTCTACAGTAGTTGAGGCCATAGTAAGCATAAAGGAGGCAGAGGATTAACTAAATCGAGTACAATATTGTAAGTAAATCCAGCACTATATAAAAATTTAACGTATTTTGCGGATAATTTTGCTAGGCATTCATTTCATGATTCATTCAAATTCATTTCAGAATGAGAGCATATGTGGAAGGATGGTGACGGCTAAGAAAAGTTTTACAAAGAGTAGGGAATTTTTAAGTCTTCCCAAGGCAAAGAAGTCTAGAAATTACTAGTTAAAACTAAGCAAAAATATCAAGCGTATGAAAATACGGTTTGGAAACTAAATATGGTCTATGTGATAAATAATGAGCGATAATTGAAGTTCATTAATATGTAGTTTTGGGGAAGAAAGATGAAATCTGAGAGAGCTTTCAGAGTTAGGCAAGCAAAGATGTCTTGACCAAATACAGTAGAAAAAGAAAATTGATAGATGAAATCAAAAAGAGACTGCAAAAGAAAATGGTGAAGATGTTGATAGGCACGAAACGTTGAGGATAGGAAGTGAAGGAAAATTACGGATATTTTGAAGAGAAGAAGGTATGGAGAAGATATCAAATAGTAAATGCGAGGTATTAATAGGGCGGTTTACAAACAAGCTCAAGTGCTCTTATAACGGGGCCCAGTCTATAATTACTTAATTGCTAGCGTCTATCACACGCCGATCTAATATCAGTCTGTTTTATTTTTTAAGTAGATCAGTTTTTCTGAATACGTTTTAAGATGCGTTAGTTATTTGAATGTGCGTAGTGCATGCTTTGTGACCTTTTGACTCACCCTTCAGGATAATGTGCACATGACGGTGTATCCATGGGTCTGATTCGAGTCTTTTGAGAAAGAAAAATCTTATAAATATGCGTTAAAATATTGGTCAACAATCCTGAAAGAATGTTTATTTGTGTACCAGAAGTTATGGATAAATCTAAGAGGTGAATTCGGCCGTGGTAGTAAGGTTGTAAACTCGCTGGCGCTGACCTAACAACCCAAATGTAGCGAGTTAAAATCTAACCTCAGAGACAAACACAGCATTCATTGCTGTGTTTGTCTCGCGAATAAGATTAGGAGTTAGTGAGTTGCTTGCAACCTAAGCAATTAGAACACACAAAAATTCATATTAAAACCTTAATCTGTAATACATTATGATAGAGCTACATAAACCGCGAAAAACAAATTCGTTAGTGTAAATCGTCTCTCTGACTATTATTTCAAACCCTAGAGTCGGATCCCCTCAAGAATAAAGCGAAACAAATTCTCGAAGAGGCATCCATTTAAAACCATCCGTGGACAAAAAAATGAAGCGTTTCGAACTATCCCAAAAAGCAGAGGACGCGAAGTATCTCATGCACATGAGTTTTTACGAGCAACTCCGCGGCCTGCTGCTCAAATAAACAACCGAGGGATTCGAGGAAAACCGGGCAGGCAAAAAAAAAAAAGAAGGCCGATTTTGAGTTCGGGTGAAGATATTTTTACCCACCCTCAGGGGAGGCGGGAGCTAACGTTGTTTTCCCCATTCCCGCCAAAAGCATTGCTCCTTCCTCTGCTGCTGGCGAGGAAAGGTGGGAACAGCTGGGAGCCCGGCTGCAAAATAAAGCTGAGCTTATTTGCAAGTCGTCGGAGCAAGGCAGTGTCTCCTCCGGCAGAATTACGTCAGATTCGCGGGATACAAGACCCTCTGTTACTCGGCTCGCGTGGGTAACATCAGGTCGGCAGTGGCATTAAGTCATACGTATTTTTACTCGGAGTCGAATTTCCCAGGTACCTTTGGTTTTTCATGCGATAGGATCAAATCAGTCGAAACGTGTTAACAATTGCGTTGCATTATTTCACCATGGTACAACTCCCGTGTGCATCAATGTATGATGTGAAATCTAGTAGATGTGAAATCTTAACCCGTAAATCTTCCGCAGATTTGAAATCTACGGAATAATTTAATTTGTGATTTATCTTGCTTCAAAACTAATCAGTATTTATCTGAAATATTTTTGAGCCCAAAAATATGCTTTCGCACTTTAAAATCTTCTCTTTTTCTCTACTTTATTTTGAGGTAATAGTCATCCATTAATTTGGTTAAAAGAAACTGTCACTATGTTAATTCTACTAAAAAGTATTTATTGTAGAAATTTTAAAGGAATCGAGTATCTTATTACACCTCAATGTAGTAATTACACAAAGTGATTCCCAAGACCGTTAATTTCACAAATAATGATTTGTAATTTTGATTGTTTAAATATATTTCTTGCAGAGCTACAGTGGTATATTGAAGAGCTATAGTGTTAATCGAGAATGCTAACCATAATGACTTCCTGAAATGTAGTATTAGTAGTAACCGACTTCTCAGTTTTGATAATATTACAGGAACTTGTACAAATAGCTTTAAATATGCGTTAATGCTATTCACAATGATAAAATCTCTCTGCAAGGACTATTATAAAACAAATATTAGACATTTTCTATCATTATATATTGTATATTACCCTATTAATTTTCATATTCAGCCCAAAACTACAATAGGGATCTCCAAATGTTAGTAAAAATAGTAGCTCAAAAATGCTGGCATCTGCGTAAAATGTATGACAACAGATTAAAGTCACAGCATGCTGCCCTAGATTTGTAATTTTCGAACAGTTGTCTCAATCGAAGACGATTACTTTCGGTTTCTTCCAACCATGGAGCATATAATGCAACTGTAGATTTTATCAAATCCGTAGTACAGGAAGTACAATTGTATGCAATGGATGATAAATTAATTTAACAATATGTTATTTTGTCCATTTTTAGGACGGCCTGTAGTTAACACTAGCCTTTACCATCCCCTATGAAAAAATATAAGTATCCAAGTCCCTTGTTCTATGAAAATTGCTCGTGTGATGAATAACTCCAAGGGAATATAAATGTTGAATAAGCCTTATATGGACGAAAGTAATGTCAAAATCTTCCATCTTCAGTTCAAAGACTTTAGAAATTTTCAATTTTTTGCAAAACCTAAAGCTTCAGGGAACTTGCATCCAGCAGAATACGAAGGCAGAATTTTTACCTCGTTCGGCCTAAAATTAGATAAAATTGTTTCTCTATCATGATCTGTTTCAAATAGCTCTAAGTTTCTGGAAGAAAGTAGGATAGTAAACTCAGTGGATGACAAGTGGACCACAAATGAGCTGTGAATGAATACTATGGCTGTGGCCATCAACAATTATTTTCCGAGGTGATACAATTTTTGACGTAGCTGTCAGTATATATATATATAATATACACATAGTAGTTTCACATGTGAGGAAATAGAAAGACATATGAAATAAATATTTTGTGTCTTTCATATCGTCATCTTATAGCCATTCTCATGAGGATAATTTATTTTACGACGCGCAGTACACTAATTATGAAAGGTATCTATTTATAAATCCTCCATTTTTTCGTTTCTAGTTTACTGCCGTGAGCTGATATGTTGTCTTGTCTTCATTTGCAGGAAATTTATCTTCAAGTCAAATTAGTGAAAGTGGTGAATGTTTGTCGGTCCTTCAGCATTAAAATTAGAACCAGTTTTCTGGGAAGTCATTTGGCCAAATTTCAAGGAGGAAACAACGGTAGTGCTATTTATCTAGGTGTATACTCAAGGAATTGACAGCTCCAAGAAATCCAAAAAAAAATCCAAAAATATCTTTTGACTTAAAAATAAAGGCTATAGGCTTGAATTCTGCTCTGAGAAAACCAGCGTGGATGAGATGGATATGAGGGAAGAGAAGTGGCATTTACACTATTAACACAAATAATTTTTTTATGATGTCAAGTTTTGTAGTGCTCTCAATACCAAGACAAATAACCCTTTGACTAAATTCAATGTGGCCACGAAACTAGTAAAAATTTAAAAAAAAATATAAAAACTATTTATAAAAGTAGATTATTATCGATTATTTACGAAAATCGGCTCGCGCCGATTTATGTTGCGCATCCTTGACGTTCACGACACTATTATTTGAAATCATTTGATTCTGCTTAAAAAAAGTCGGCACAGAATCGTATGCGTCATATTTTGCCTTTGCCGATCCTCAACTCATCACATAATCGCCGATTATACCAAGAATCGGGTTGCATTTCGTTCATCACTCGATTATTTCGCTCAGAAAAGAATCGGGTAATAATCGTATGATTTTCAAGAAACGTATGTATGTTCAACGATTCTCAAGAATCATACGATTATTCACCAAGGTGCGCATTTCGTTCATCACTCGATTATTTGGCTCAGAAAAGAATCGGATAATAATCGCATTATGTTCAAGAAACATATGTATGTTCAACGATTCTCAATAATCTTACGATTACTCACCGAGTTGCGCATTTCGTTCATCACTCGATTATTTCGCTCACAAAAGAATCGGATAATAACCTTATGATTTTTAAGAAACGTATGTATGTTCAACGGTTCTCAAGAATCTTTCGATTATTTCGCTCACAAAAGAATCGGATAATAATCGTATGATTTTCAAGAATCGTATGTTTGTTCGACGAATCTCAAGAACCATACGATTATTCACCGATTATTTCAACCCGATTTTTTTCCTGAATCGATTATGATCGATTACTGAAAAATTTTACCCAACACTAAATGGACATTTATGTGATGTGATAATTATAATTATTATCTTAATTCTGAGATTAGTGACATATTTATGCAATGCAAGAAATTAAAATTCAGTTAGTATTATGCTCACTGTAAATCATTGGCAGTATTTAAAGGAATTTAATGATGAATAATCGTTTAGTGGGGAAAGATGTATCAAAAACCTAGTTAACAATGAGTAAATATATATATTGTTCCATTCGGTTAGTTCGATTAAAATATTTTTTTCAAATATAGTTCAGACTATAGTCCAGGCCAGAGTCCTCTATATTGCCAATAATAAACTATATAGACTATATAGTTTATTATTGGATCTAAATCTAGAGGACTCTCAGCTTGGCAGCTCTCTTGCGTACAGATATTCTTATATCTGTACAAAATCACAAGATAGGATCTTCATGCATTCAATCACCATCTTCAATTGAAGGCCCATAAATTTTGTTTCTACTAAAACGAAGTCATCATTATTATCTGAATTCTGAGATGATGAGCATATTTATGCAATGCAAGAAATTAAAATTCAGTTAGTATTATTCTCACTGTAAATCCTTGGCAGTATCTAAAGGAATTTATTGATAAATAATTAAAATTAAAATATTTAAATATTTTTATTTATATTAAAATATAAAATATTTAGATTAAAATATACAGACTATATAGTCTATATAATTTATATAGACTATATAGTTCATTATTGGCTATCTAGAAGACTCTTGAGTCCAGGCATGGTGTTGAAGTTAAGGAATAAAAATCTGTATCCAAAACGAAGAATTTCAGTGCAATAAAATTACCTCTAAATATTATTTTATTTTTATTTAATCTCGTCATGATTCTCTGCGATAATAAAATAAAAATGCCTTTCTCATCCTTTTTTTGTCCTCTGGTGCACTGGTGAATTCCTTTAGATTCACATCACTGTGCATATATATCTGCCTTCTCTCAGGGGTAGCAGACAGTGAAGCGCGTAATTATATACCTATAGTCTTATCCAGTGATATTTCTGTAGTGGATTCATGGTGATGAAGTCGTTTTCGGGAAGGACAAGAATTGTCGATCCTCGCGAGCGTTGAAATGGCGATAGCTTTGGAAAAATCAAATCGCATTAGAATCCCATTCGAGATTTTTCGTCACCATGACACCTATCTCCGTCATTTTGGAAGATGAGACTGGTAAGGTTTTGACAAGAGAGACAGGGCATGTCCTGAATCTGTCTTTTTTTCTTTTTTTCTATTCACTAACTTCAGATTGACGTCACAAAAGCGGGGATGTCAAAATCTTGGAGTTGCCACACTTACTAATAACTAACTTGGGCATTCCAGCCTAAAAGAGCACTGAACCGTGAAAACAGCGTATTATTGTCATGTTTCGGATATTTTCCTTAATTAGTCCTCCGAAGCCTAAGAAGTTATTACTGAGAAGAATATGAAACTAAAACTTCTCTATTTTTGTGCCTATAATGATTTTTTTGGAAATAATTTCAATGTAAAATGTTTGAATTGGTTAGTTTCACCAGCTTATTAACGCTAATTAAAACATCGTTGATACATCAATCATGGCGTTAATCGGACAATTTTCGTTATTAATTGTTATTCTGTAGCCTCATTTTAAAACCAAATTCTGTATTATACTAGCTGAAGGTACCCGTTGAAATTCAATTGGAGGGAAAAATATTATAATTACAAATTGTATTGAGAAATTTGAACCTTTTTCATGAAGGGGTAAAAAAAAACTTGTCACTTGCTCCAAGTCACTAACGGAACCATAAATATAATTTAAGCCAATGTAAAAATCTAATTACTGCCTGGACTCATAACTGGGCCATTACAAAAATAATAATTTTATTTAGAAACTTTCAGGCCAGATGTCAGATTCTCAGCTTGTCAGATTACTCCAAAATCACTCTTCCCAAGATTCTAGAATACAATTATAATTTTGGTGGAGTAGACATGAAAATGGCAGGGGAAGTTAATCTGGGTATTCCAGGTTCAATATTATTACTGAGACGTAATTTCAAGACGTATAGATATACCACGCCAAAATGTTTCATAATGTTTTTTCAAAGGAATTCAGAATAAGTAAATCTCTTACTTCAAATCTATTATGGAGGAATCACATCCAAAATGCTTGTGTTGCTAGCGCTGAAAAGACTAGGATTTACCAAGCAAATTGTAAAGTATACAAGTGATAAGGGAAACAAAGCGATACTTCACTCTGCGCGTCCTCCCCCATCAAGTAGGTATTTGGGATCCAAGTAATAAAGACTTTGTTCGGGAGCCTAAAAGGGTACAAAGCAAACCAGTAGAGCGTTTTGTCACAAACTCTTATAAACGAACAGAAAGTTTCACTCGGCCATTGGGAGAGCTTTCGTATCCACAAGGTCAAAGATACTCGAAAAATTCAAAATGACTAGAATACGAATCTGACGCTGAAGATACGTCTACTAAATCCACACTTCATCTATAGAAGTGACAAAGTAATGGAGATCAACTGTTGGACCATGCTGTACAAGATTCATTTTCTCGACGCACAATGCATTACCAAGACACATAACTGCACTGCAAAAAATATTTATTATTCATTTAAGTCAATCTCAGCTGACCTCAACTTAACGGCTGACCTTATGCCCCCCTCACACGCTTTAACGGTGGCTCGCAATGGTAAACGTAGATGTAGGTGAATGATAATTGTATAAATGTAGATATAAATAAAGTGTTCGTGAACAGTGTATGAATTTGAATTTCTTTGGCAACGAATTTTAGGCAATATTTCATTCTCAATTGGTAGGGTAATTACGATTTTCTTTGAAAGTGGATTTAAGCAATACTGTATCCTCAATACGTAAAAATAATATCTCACTACATACTTTCTTCATGATATAGATTCCCGATAACTCCGTTTGAAATAATTGCTGTTGTAGCTTCATTTAGGAACTTTTTATAATAACTTGTTATAAGAACTTATTATATGTTTTTGCTTTAAGTCCTTTACCGCATAATGATGTAAAATTTTGAGAGAGGAAATTTAAAGAGAGAATTTTAAATTCCCTTCCCCGTTGCAACTCTGCTCCGTGGGCTTCATTGCGCGGAAGTCTTTGTTGCTGTAGGAAATTACTTTACTAAGCGAGCGTGGATGATCTTTTATCTCTCTACCTCACACGCCATTGTCACGCTGAAAATGAGGCATGGAATATTTGCTGCTCTTGTAATGGATGGCGTCTGACAGCTAAGGTCATCTCTCCATAGGCAAGAATGAGAAGAAGCAGTATCAGAAATTGGGAGGAAGAAAATTGGAGAGAAAAACATGGGGTCGGCATTTCCCAACTCTCAACGAAAGGAAACCAAGGACTGCATGGTTTAACGTCCCACCCGACGGACGGAGAACTGCGGGGATCGGGTTGCTGTGGTGCAAAGAGTACTGGCCTTCCATCCCGAAGGCCCTGGTTCAATTCCCAGCGGTGGTGAATTTTTCAGTGGCAAGCCGGTCCCTAGTTGAGTGTCTAGTGGAGGGAATTTCGTGTTCAGCACTCCGTCCGTCGGATTGGACGTTAAGACGTTAAGTCCTCATGGCGCCTGCCAATAATAGTAGGCTAAGGCCGACGCCGGGTTTCTCTCTACCCTTCTTCCATTATTTGAAATGTTCCTACCATTGCCCAATTTCCCACCTATCCTAGATGGCGTAAATGGCCTCAGCTGTCGGTCGCCTCCCCTGAATAACTAACGGAGAACTGTATTTGAAGTGCTCTTTACGCAGCATCGAAGTGGGGACTAGTTTTCAACGAAAATTCTTTGCTCTTTATACTCGATAAGTAGAGAATTTTGCAAAAAACAATCTGTAACCAAGCGACATGAAACCGAACTTGACTGGGAAGTCAGTAGTCCAGCCAAACACCGGCCCCACCCATTCTCCTTAGTTTTCTTATTCACTCACTCAGCCATTTTTTTCAATGGTCACAAATACCATATTTTAGTCTACTAGATTTTGCCAGTAAAATATTTATGCAAAAATCAATGCATAAAAATTTAAAAACATCATGATTAAGCTACAAGTTAAATTGTCGGGAAACAATATTTAATAAAATATAGAAGAAAATTGATTTAAAAACTTAAATGTTAGAAAAATACAAAGCACAATAAAAACCCATAATTTTACCCAAAAAGAATTTTATTACATTTCTCACTCACTCACTTCACTCACTCAGTGATTCAACCCTACGGTTGGTTTCGATAGGTGAGAGTAGATCTCACCCCGTACTAAGCCAATGGCGTGTGAAATTTACACAAAGGGAGGCCAGTTCCTTTCCCTGGGCCACCTGCGATTTCCTACGAAGTTTCCTTCAGAAAATCGAATCGCGGGGATTTTAGATGGGGTGCCCAGAAAGGATCCGGGATTTGAACCCAGGATCTTCCGGTCAGTAGCTCAGTGCTCTACCCACTAGGCCACCACGACTTCTAGTTTTTTACATTACATTCGTGATAAATAGGGAGTCGCATCTTCATACGTAGACATAAATTAATATATACTTGAATAGCTCCCAAAAGTAGGGACCGGAATTCCACAAAAAACCTACGGCTACCAAGAGTCAAAACATGGTCACTGGGATGAGAAGCTAGGCATTCTAACCATCGAATCAACCCGATGTATAGGAGCTTGGGAGTAACTTGAATGTTTTTTCCACCATTGCCAACATGCATGACTCGTCGTTCGTTGCACTTGATATTACATTGCGATGCGCTATTTCGAGTCACTCACACTTGGCTTTCTTCCCATCCCACTCCAATAGTCCACAGTTCCCGCTCGCGATCTCCATTGGACGCCTTCGCAAATTCCACATCCACCTCCCCCGCGCGATCGCGTCCTCTATGCGGGGAGTAAACGAGAGCCTTAATGAAGATATATGCGGGGGAACTGTCATCCCCTAATAAAAAGATCCCTTCCCATGAAATGCCCCTGGTGGAGTTTCTATTTTGCCCTACTTCCGCCGTTCATCGCCGTTCATTAAGCGACCTGGTGCGCAAATTAGGGTTTAAACCGTGTTTGGGAGGATAAGCGGCCTTCGGCAAGTAATTTATTTAGACGGAATTTTAATTTTATATTTTACATTTGTTCTCGTTTATCTCAATTCACGCAAATATGGTGACTGAATTCCCGTCACTAACCTCACTATTTTCTTACTTAATGTGGGTACGATTTATAATATTTGAACGCCCAATAAGATTTTCTGAACTAGGCTTCCCATAGAAGCTTATTGGTTCTTTGGCAATAATTTCTCACTGATTTAATTTCTTTCATGGTTAATTATTATTAACTAGCGTATCCCCGACAAGCATGGCGTAACTCAATTTAAATTGAATTGTAAGTCTTTAGTAATTCAATATATTGCTGTATTTTGCACCATGACGGGGTTCTTCACGTAGTTTCAATAATGTTTTGTCAAATTATCAGTTCGAATGCGATGAAATCCGTCATAATTCAAAACTTAGCTCATCAACACCTCGGAAAGCTACGCTTGACCAATTGAATACATAATAAACATATCAAAAATATATTAATATCAATCTTGGTAGAATTTGAAGCTATAAAGGTTAGCTTTAATGTCAAGCACATTACTTAAAGGTTTAAATCAACAGTACAAACAATAAATGCTGGTTTCGAAATCACGACCTTTTATTGTGAGGCCAATTTCGTACCGATCTTGCCCCCAGGTTGAATGAGGTAGTGTGATACGTTTGTCTGTCAAATTATTTCCCACATCGCCTTTCAATCACAAGTATTTATCGCGAAGCCATATTCATTCCCCTTTCCTTTAGTGATTAAACGCATTTAGATGCTAAATTAGCACTGAATATGACCGGTCGAATACGCCACCCTTCCTTGCAAACCGGCCCAAACACTCTTCTGCTGCTCCACAAATTACATGGGAGGAGAATTTCCCAGGCATAGCGGGAGGGAATTTCGGGGCTGGCGGAAAACTCATGCGTATGACAGACGCCCGAACGTTGCTTGAAACGAAAAGCGTGTTCCACATTGAAAATGCGTGGCATCGTAAAAATTTATGGTCCTACCCTTGGGTTCCCGAACGGGGAAACAGTGCAGAAATGGTGACTTTCCTGGGGATACCTTTTCCCAGAAGCTCTCGTTACTCTCAAAAAGCGGTGATGATGTTCCAATATCATTTTCGCTGCCAACCTCTGTCATGAGGGTCATGAGTAACGAGGAGGAAGTTTTCGCGGAAAACACTCCAGTCACTTAAGGATTTTTTTTTTAATTTTTCATAAATTTCTGACTGTCTCCTGCTGATAAAAATGAGGACTCAGATCGGTTACTACAAACCCGTTCATTTATGATCCATTAGGTCCTCATTATTTCATGAGTTTTTTGTCTCCCTGACCTTTCATCATTCCTCCGTATTTCCTTTCATCATTCCACCATACCTCCCTTTCCTCATAATTTTCCGTCCATTCAATTCATTTTCAGCGAAATTGATAATTTTGTCGGGAGGTCAACTTCAGTATTCTTATCGATTATTTGATTTCAAATAATTAACTAGCAATATTATATATATATCTAGTGAGATATTCGAACGAGTGCTTTAAGTTTTTATTTGTTATGTGAGCAACTTAGTAGAACATACCTGTACAAAAATATGTTATCAATAGTTAAGGTTTAATTGCTTCTATTAAACAAAATGATAGGGTTTAACATCCTGATTAATTTTCTTTTATCTTTTTTTTTATATTCAAGGGAATGAGATTAGCCTAATGAAAAGGGCATACAAGGCTTGCAGATATAGCTTTAAAATATACTTTGATGCACGCAACTTATATGGATTAAACTATTGAGGATGGACAAAAAATGTTCAATCAATTTAGGCATCCGTTCCCTCCTCCAACCGCTTCTTTTTCTCTTTTTAATTCCATTTTATCAATTCCAGGGACCCTGAGACCCTTTCCTCATAATTTTCCGTCCATTCAATTCATTTTCAGCGAAATTGATAATTTTTTTTTCGGAATTCGACATAATAGCAACCTACAAAAAACTCTACATAGAACTCGAGCGTGACTTATTAAGATGATGGATATTGCAGAGAGACTTATATCTAGGTCACATAATACTTCATTTTGATTGCTTGTTTTAATTGCATCTATTTCTGTTGAACGTGTCATTTAAAATCGCTAGCCATTCGCTTATCAACGTTTCCAGTGAAATTGGAGGAGCTTATGAATCCTTGCGAAAGAAGCCTACGTCTGTAACTCAAAACCCCTAATGTTTATTCTCTTAAACGGTTTGGGAATAACCATGAGAATGTAATTTCAAACCAAAATGTATGAAACGTTTCACACAAGCATACTGCGTGGTATCACGTTTCACAAAAATAATTTTTCTCCAGATATAAAGCTTCAAAAACTATTAATTTCAGTGCCATTTTAGAGCTTTACCCTTGAGTAAATTAATTAGACTTTAGCAATAGTCCATATTCTATTAACGATCGAATAAATCTCAATCCCCGGGCATTATTGGTAGGCTTAAGGTTGTTTGGTAGGCTCCAACTGCTATGAATATATCGAACCACCAAATTTAACCCAAGCCTAAGACAAGCGCAATAGAGATGATAAATCGAGCGCGAATTTCCTGTTGTTATCACGTGTCCATTCTTACCACTTTTCTATTTGGAGAGGAGAGGCCTGAAAATCACCGTAGTAACCTGAGTCCATTTAATGTATCGCAAATTGAGACGATTTCTGAAGGGGCGAGCTAAAATATAAGATCATCCCCCTTCGTTTTATCGAAGCAAATTAAAGTATTCAGCTATTTCTACGTAATACCCTCTGAACCAACGAGATAATGTATAGCAGGGGTTGGAGATCACCAAGCATGTGCAACTAACAAAAGTATTATGAGTATGCAGTAAACTACGAAATTGTGTCACGAGTTAAGAGATGGAGTGCTGATATAAAACCATAAGTCAAGTATCTTCTGAAACTCTTCTGTTAACATTCAGTTCTAAGAAATGCTATCGATCTCCTCTAAAGCATCCTTGACTCGATCTTATCCGTAACTACCTCATTGGATCGATTTACACTGGTTCCCGTGCAAGCTGTCCCAAAGGGCTTTTTTCCAGTACTAACTAATCTAAAGCAACACCAACTTAGCAATATTACAGCCTAAAATCTACAATTGATGAATGAAAAAAAAAAGACTTTCAGGTGGTTGAAATATCATTTTAGTTGAATATGAGTCAAAAGATTGCTGAAACCATATATAATCGTATTTTGTCAAACACCAGAGTTCTTATCCTAGTTCCAAACACCAAACATGGCAACCAAAACACACGTAATTAGTTTCTCTGCCTGTACTTATATTGCTAATTAGAGAGGACTGAGATATATCGTTAATATTTTCTTCATTATCCGTAGTTAATAGTTAGTTCCAGCTTTCAATATCATTCGGTTTAGTTTCAAATGAATCTAGTCTGTAATTTCAAATTTCGGTTTTAACTGGAGAGTCCTGCTTATCCTCAAAATTGCTTGTTTCAACCTACTTTTGTCAAAAGTATGAAGGTTTGGCCTTCAATTTGGGCTCTTTTCTGTTCATAGGCTGCTGACAAGCATTGAAAGAGGATGAAATGCAGTGGCTTTGTCTCGAATATCATTTAAATTTATGATTTCCTTGCTTCATGCCCAGTAAAAGGCCAATTTTTATCAAATTACCAACTAATGCAAACTATTCGTGGCATAGATAACAAAACAAAGGTTTTCCTTTCAGGGAGAATGGGTTTTTCAGAATCAATTTTCTCGCAAATACGTTTATGGATTCCTTCTAAAAGGTTCATTTTGAACTTCTTCGTATGCTATCATTTTCTTGTAATTTAAGTAACGTGACCGATTTAAATCAACGGAAACTAGAGTTCGCGTCTTTACTTCCTCTTTAGAGGTTATTTTGTGCTTGTGACTACTTCAGAGAAGAGATTCAAGGAGCTCTCCTATTACATATCGAAGGTACACTTTCCAGCGGCAGTGAAGATAATTTAATGAAGCGTAGAGTGAGCTCATGGACCCTTCCTGGTAGTGAGTGATAAAAATTAAGGGCCCAGATGAACGTTAAAAAAATAGAGGTAATTTTTCGAAATGTACGATAAAATTTTGTCATTCTTTCTGATCGAATGCTTTGCTATTTATTGAATCCATTTATAAGAAAGGAATTATAGCAGTGGTGAACAAAAAAGAAGCCATTTTTTCCGCAAGAAGAATGGTTCTCGAGGGGACGGCTGTCGACGCAGCGGGTCGTTTTGTCGGATGGAATGAATGGCCGGTACTCGAGCGTAGCGAGGGAAGGCAGCAGTTTCAAGGGGTATGCTCTTGGGATGGCTTCGAGCCCTCCCGCTTATGGTGTCACTGTCCGTCTGTGTTTCTTCTCTTTGTCTCTTGATGTGGAAAGACGCCCGGCTGCCTATTGAGAGCGTCTTGAGAGCTGCGAAGGAATTGACGGGAGGCGATGGAGAAAGGGTAATCCGATCTCGTGTGGGCAGAGTGCCAATGCTTTTGAATTATATTCTGAGTGAGTCAGGATGTTTTGAAGTAATGAAACACATTAAATGGCAGTATTGGAAGACAATTTTCATATCGTCAGAGTGCATCAATGCTATTGTTGGAAAACAGTTTAATGCTCGAGTTTTAGCCACGAAAAAACCTTAAATCGTTCAATATCTGCGTTGATTCCGTTGGCGCTTTGTGCCATATTACCCTCCATACATAATACCCTGCAAGCCACCGTAAAGGTGTGTGGCAGGAGGTGAATTTTCACCAAACATGCACTACATATCATTCATAAAAAAGGATTAGTATTTATATACTGTTCTAAACTTAGCAATTTAAAAAAAGATAAAAATTGCAAAGCAAATATGCAAAAACATGCTGTTAGTTGGGTTACCTCCAAGTCCTTATACATACATGCAATTACCTATGCTATCCATGTTGGTTGGTTGTTTTTTTTTGAGGCGCGTCAACATTGTTGTTATTAGCGCCTGAACACTGAGTAATTTTAGCAAACAATAAATAAAAGATTAAAATTATCGCTTTTCACTATCCATGTCATGTTTATCCATATTATGCATACCAATGTTATCTATTGCTACACTCGTACTGGATATATTTACCGTTATTCATATCCCTCATTGTACGAGGAAAAAAGAACATTTTGAATCTGTCAGTTCGGCAACCAATTTCTCTAATTTTGTGATCATGGTCCAGTCTACCATAGTAAGTTGGGGTTCGTAAAATATTTTTAACATCATCACTGAAAATATTGCCTTGGAATTTGTTTAAGAGATTAAGTCTACATTTCAACCTGCGATCTGACAATGATTTCCAATTTAATTCATTTAATAGACTGGTTACGCTAATAAGGTTATCGTACCGTCCCTTTACAAATCTTGCCGATCTTAGCTTCACACGTTCAAGTTCATTATTTAGACCGATTTCGTAGGGATTCCATGCACTGGCAGCATATTCCAAATGAGTTCTACCAAGGGAAAAGTAGCTGATTTCTCGTACATGATCGTCACACTTACCCAGTACTCTTTTGATGAATCCCAGTTTACGATTAGCTTGACCCATTATTTCACGTATGTGTTTACCCCAGGAAAGATCATGTGTTAGTCTTATTCCAAGATATTTAACGGATTCCTCGTTTGTTAATTTATTATTACTTATTTTGTAAGTGCTAGGAGGAGAGCTTATCTTTTTCCAAAAAATCATTACTAGGCATTTTTTAAAATTTAATATATTAGTCCATATATATGCCATATATTAGTCCATATTGCATAGCAAATTGTGTTATTTTCTTCTTGAGAACATGATTGCTACTAGTGCGAATAGTTCTGAATCCTTGTCCTATATCAGTTATTTCAAAAATAGATAATCTTCAAGTACTCAGCTGCTTTGCACCCTAATTAATGTTGTTTTATAAGGAGGGAAATATCAAAATAAAATAAAGTAAGCAAGGTACAATTAAGCAGAGGATGAAAACATGATAAATTGCTTTGTATGTGAAAATAGGTGGTAAATTGAGAGGAGAGGAAGGCATATGAGGAAGCTTTTAACGTGGTAGGAGAGGAAGGGAAGTTTCTTGAAAATTTTTAAGTAATCTATAAAGTTAAAAACATTTTACTGTACAAATCCTGTAAACTGAGTAAATGCTTTGGAAGAAAGTTTGGAAGATTCTGAATATTGAATTTACATAACTGTTTATTAGAGCAAGTAAGTTGCGAGCTGAGCATTTGTTCGTGCCTGCTGAAATGCACCGTTTGAATCGCAAAGAGTTAAAGTAATACCCTTAGACCTCAGAATAAATACACTGTATAATGGCATGAATAATAGCATTAAACCTTTGACTGTCTACAATTTCATAGCTCTATTTTATATCACTGCATCTTGATACGAGAAAATTTGTGTGTGAGAGAGAGAGCCATTATTCATTCAATCAAACTCTAAAAGTACTCAAAAAATCCTCAATTAGATACATTTCGATGCTATTGATTTTATTATATCAGTAGTAAATACGAAGTGTTAGAAATTTTATGTAACAAAAAGCATTTAAATACACCAAAAAATAGGAATTCGGATAAATTTCGAATATTCTGTTCATTTTTTTATCCCTTTTCCCACGGGGTACGTGATAATTACAACTCCAAGATCCTTTAACTCCTAGTCCGACCGATTGAAATACCCGGCCATTTCCCATACCCCCATCTATTTGCGCTATAATGAACAGTTTGGTTCACTCGAAGTATGATCGTGTTTCCGTGTTCTTCCGCAGTGCGTGTTCAGCTTTACCGCGCCGATCAATCGTAAGGGTCGCCCCCCCGCAAACTGTCTCCCTGGGGGTCCACCTCCAGAGAAGAAAAAGGGCTTGACATTGGCCGTCGTCCATAGTCTACGAGGCTCCCCTTCCACCAATCCACGCGATAATTACGAGGGCCGCCACTCTTGCTGGAAGTCCTCGAACCGTAAAAGTGGGAGTAGAGTGGGGAAAAGGACCGGCCCTTCACTCTTCCCGGGCCCTTACTATAGATCAGACCAAGTGGAGAGAAGCGCTGGAGCTGAAAACGATAGCCCACTTGGTCCACGAGTTCAGCATGAAGCATGTAAGGCTCCACGGTGGGGTATTTAGTTTCAGGCTCCTTCCTTTCTACTATTGTAGAAAAGAAGGAGCCCTTATTCTCTTTGTCAAGTAACGGCAATCAAATTTTACACGATTCATATTTGCAGAAGTTTTTGAGAGAAATATTACATCCGCCATGCCTGATTTCTATAATGTCAGATACTAATATCACTTGTCATAAAGAAATAACTTCTTTATTGGATCCTAAAAGAAGGAGTAGAAAATTGTGCTACTAGTATTTTGCGGCTAGTAGATCATGTTCATATAACAGCGGCAGCAAAAAAAGCATTTATTGTTTGAATACTCAAAATTAGATACCTCACTCTGATATTTATTTTTTTCAGCTCATTACCTTCATTCTGATTGGATATTTGAGCTACGAGTCACCAATTACATCTCTTTTTTGGAGAATTTGCAAACTATGATGTGATTGTTTCTGATTCCACATTGTTCACTTTATTTAGCAACCATCATACATTACTCGGATGATTTACATTAATTTTGGATCTTAAAGGAGTTTTGTTTGTTATTGCGGCTTTAACACTGGCCTCCCATCCTGAGGGTCAGAGATCGAGTATCTGTAGGGGCAGAGACTATTTTTACACCGGTTCACCGGTTCTCTTTTTGAACTGTATGGAGCTATTCAAGTACCTTCCCTCGTCCGTCCGTGCAAAAGAATTAATCATTTATGTAAGTTAAATAAGTTGATCATGCAAACATTTTTATGGTTACATGTCATACCTGAGAGGAATGTGAAGTTCCATTGTATATGACCATGGTATCCATTGCATATTGCGCATTTATCGTTGATATTAACATGCAAAACAAGCCTTACATCTCATTGGTCATCGCAAATAATAATGTCTTCGGTAACTTCAATCTATTCTGTGACTGTATCGTAATCTATGCAAAAATATAGCTCCCTAGTTATTTTTGTCATCTATCGCACCCATCTAACCCTAATCGCAGCCCATATTAATGTTTCAAACGTCATTAGATCTGTCTTGATGCAATGCCGGAGAGAATTCCTCAAATATCTGTAAGAGAGTCAATCTGCCCATTAACCTGCAATACGATAGCGATCCGTTAGCTATTTTTCCAGAAGTTTGGATGATTTTATAAATTTAATCACTTTTTTCCTATCTTTTCTCGGAAAAAATAGCGTTCCGAAGATTTATTTGAAGGTAAAGAACCTTAGTCTATAGGTGCAACAGGGTTTATGTCTCTTTGCCATGTTGTTGCGATCTTTCTTTGCGAATCGATTGGGCAGGCATTGTAGTAAGACGGCAAAAACGCTCGGGGAGAGAAGGAGCGAAATTGTAATAGCGAAAGTGATAGGGGTGTCACAATAACGGTATTGCATGGCTCGTGTTTTTTCTCCACTTCCACTCTTTCTCTGTTTTTCACTCTTCTGGTAATCTCTTCTCTCCCTCTCTCTCTCTCTCTTCTCTATCTTTCCGCCTTTTGGCGTTCTTTTCTTTCCGCCAGTTTCAATTTCTCGCCGCAGGGGAACGGTTAAGGCTGGTCTTGATGCAATTGCTCCACGGAATTCGTCCCCTTGATCGCCGTCCTCTGGTCATATCGCGCGCTGCTTCCTCCCCCTTCCCTCTCGATTCACTCAGCCACCGGGCGACCATTTTGACCGCACTTGTCGTCACGAAGAAATAGACCGGGTCCCAGCAGTACGTTCGGGACTAGGAGTTGTGGATTCCAGCTGACTAGATAACGGCCCAGGAACCAATGAGCGGAGGGGAAGACACAATTTCCTGTGTTCCCAACTTGGGGAAAGTGAAAGTTAAGAGATATCTCCTCGCTCTTGCCGATGAAGCAATAGTGCATTTCTGAATTCGTGTCGTTGGCAAATAAAATGGATTGAAGATAGCCAAAAGAGAGCACTGAAATACCACAGATGAATCCTTATTCAATGACCAAAGTTTCGCCGCAAGGGAGCATTATCAGGTGATGTTGCACTGATTTTGCCGCACTGCGTCGAAACCTAGGTCATTGAATAAAATTTCATGCATGCTATCGCAGTGCTCCTTTATTTCTATTTTCACGATGGATATTTTCCATCGAGTGACTCCTGAGACCGTTTCCTTTCAAGCGGATTGTGAGAGGCATTAGATGAGAAGTTCTAAGAAAGAATATATGGAGGAGAGACAAGTCTGATGAAAAATTTAAAAAGACGGGACAACCTTATTGGCCATTTCTTGGGGCATCGAATATGAAAGAATGAAGGCAGCCGCCACGGGAAAAAAGATGAAGGTTGATGGGAAAGGAAGGCCGAGTATAAGGCCTACATGTATTGAGCAAGTTACTAAGGACGTGAAAGAGGCGATTCATGCCAAATTTAAGGAAGTTAGCCAACAGAAGAAAGAGTGGAGAGGCGAGTCATGTAAGTACTTAGTTCATAATTGTTGACCGTATTACGTAATGTCACTATTTAATGTATGTGTATGCATATGTACAGGTTCTTCAGTAATTTTATTTCCCCTACCCCAAAGTCTATAGCGTAATGTGTTCCATTCTGTCGGTAATGCATTGAAATTTTCACTTAATTTCATATTTCGTTCTTTAGAGAATTAGTGATAACGAAGAACAAACAACCAAGTCGTAATCAACAGGTACTAATTGGAGCTTGATTTAAATGTTTCACAAAATCGTGTTTATTAACTCTAGGAAATAGAAAATTCCTCCCGGAAATAGTCACTGCTGCAAACAAGAAGATAAGGTGAACAAGAAGAAGATAAGGTGAACCTATACATACCGAGCGTAGGAAGAATTGATATTTGCAAGAAACCTTGGCGTCATGACCGCAGAAGATATATCGTGGTGGACATATGCGGGAAATAATTGATCTGGCATCCGATTAAGATTCGTGAAAAAGAATTCTTAGCATGCACTGATAAAGTAAGATAACGATCCTGCCTTTCCCTCTTTTAAATTTCGATGCCAATGTACGGGATCCGCACGGGACATACTAGACCATAGAGGTGTGCAGCGATTGGCGAAACTTGTTTAAGGTCGTTAGGATTATTATCCTTATGTTTTAAACCATGTGTAAGTACTCGCATAAAAATCATATTAGACCGTAGGCTATAGTGGTATATACAGCTAATGATTTTCTTTTTTATGTGAGATCGAGCCCAATTCGTTCTCCGATTTCATTAAAATTATAAAAAAATATTGAAAATCGCGATTAATTTGATCGCTAAAGTTTAGTTAGATACACCGCTGCGCGGATAGATTAACAATGTATTATTCCCCAAAAACTATAGTAATACTCTGATGGAAAGCTAATATAATCAGCTCGGTTGGAGTAATCAACAGAATTTTGAGTAGGTTTAAATGAAAACTTGGCCAGGAGAAATGAAATCTTGTTCCCTATTACTTGTTTTATTTTATAAGGAAACAGAGCGGGTGGCAATAATTAAAGTAAATAAACGTGGTATTTGTGCATGAAATGTCTTCATTTGAAGAGAATTTTAGGGCCGATTCAGTCTCTGCAGAGGTCTATGTAAGCATTTCTCTGGCGACAACTCAGTCGGGTGCTTTTTGCCACCCAAAATTATAGGACGTGCCATAGCAGGAGATACGGGTGAGCATTGTATTCACGAAATGGAATTAATTCCGAGGGTCCCTGGCATTTTGGGTCGTACTCGGCATAACTCGACCGTGGCAAGATGGTGCGTCAGGCTTCCATCTGTCTCTCAAGTCTTCACGCGCTGAGTTTTACTCCTTCCTTCCATTTACGTATGTGCGAAAAAACGGCGGTGGCAAAAAGGATAGCAGCTGTGTTAAAGTGCTGGAAGCCTGTAAAACTGTCAACGACACTCTTTCACTTTTTTTAATAACCTCATTTCTTCGCATGTTGGGAATTGCGTTTGTAAAGGTGGCTTAATTACTGACTTCCCCTCCTGTGGGCACGAGTTTGAATCCCGAAATTGGTGGATATTTCTCATGGTTATACCAGCCCATACTTGAATGACATGTGGAGAGCACTTTGGTTTCAGTACTCCGTCCTTTGAATGGGACGCTATGCTAAGGACCCCTCGGTGACCTTCTTTTGCAGAAAGGTCAATGTGGACACCAGATTTTTCATTATTATCCCTCCTTTCCCCAAAACAATTATGCTAAGGACTCCTCAGTGACCTTTTTGCAGAAAGGTCAACGTGGACACCTGGTTTTTCTTTATTCTTCCTCATTTCCGCAAAAATCCTATTTATAATATTGTACGCTACCCTCTACGAATAAGTAGGTATGCGACACATAACCCTTTGTTATATTTATCTTCCGCTGGAGACGAATACCTTATGAGCTTTGAAGTATTCACTGAGGAAATATGAAAAGGTTGGAAAATAATTTCAACGGTTAATAGCGTGAAAAACACCATAAGCAAAAAAAATAATTTAAAATCTTTGAAGATTTGCAAATGAATCAACAGACCTTAAACGATTGAGAGATGGGGTATCAGTCGAGGTTGTTTTTCAGGTTTCCCAAGCCAAATTTCCTTGTATAGCGATACCATGATACTCATTTCAGGTCCTGATACATAATATGGGCATATTCTGATTACTTTCACAGTAACAGATCCCAAAATATGAGGTTTCTGATGTTTTGCCATATCAGTGCCCACCTCTTGTTTCTAATCGATTAAATAGGAAAATATGTTGTTTAGTGACTTATCCGGACTCCGCTTTATGAGTCTTATTCTGAGAATGTTTTCTTTGAAATTCTGCGCTTCTTCAATCAATTAATTATTCCCAGTTGTGAATATTCAAAATAATTGTCACATCATCTCTTAATTTTTCAATTTCATTAATTACGTACCGGTATAATATATAACCTATTTTTCTTACTCCTCCAATATATGATTTTTCTGGTGAGCAGACAAGTCTAAATTCTTTTTTAAAAGAATGTATGACGAGGACCTCAAATAACTCTCCAAGTCAATGTATTGGTTTTATATCAGTTAGAATGCTCGGAAATTAACCGAAAAATTACATGCGTCGGCTCATCATCTTCAACACGCATGCCAATTACGTAAAGAGTAGAAAAGTGAAATCTTAATGAGAAGATGATTAAATAGATATGAAGCACACTTAAATGTATGTCATGTCACCGAGAAAAGGTGGAATCCAGTACTTTCATGCTAACGAAAATAGTAGCTTATTTCATCGGTGTAATGAAGACTTTTTTTTCCGATTTTCACTGAAATAATTAGGTATTGCAGAGTTCACTACCATTTTGATGGAATTAGTATCATTTTACTTATCGCTGTACATGTTACCTAATAGAATAAATTATATCCCGTATACCGATTGTATCCATTTAAATAAAGCATCGTAAAAGCTATCGTGTATATAATGTGGAGTCCAACTCTTGTATATTTTTCTCCCCTAGATGGGAGATCACTCCAGCTCTTTTATCTGTGTCTTCTTTCTCCTTGACGCTGAATGAATTTCAGCAAGTGGCCAGAGGCCGGGTGGCTTCATTTCATCCAAACTGAATAATGGCCCGTCAGTCTCCCCTCTCTCTTCTGCCCATAATATGTCTTCAGTCCTCTTTTCTTCACCCAGTCCTTACCATATTCCTCAGCTGTAAGAAAACTTAAGAGTTAGGAATGCCCTCATGACGTTACTACGGTTAGTAAACCAAAGTTTCTGAGCTATCGTGAGGAAGTTTTTTTACGGCAGAAATATTCTAAACAAGCTCAGAAAGTACTCTTTTTAACTATGTATTTCTCATTTTTCCCGTTCCAGAGGGTGCTAGAATTATGACCGCATAACCGATGTAATGTGCAGGTATGTAAATCTAGTACCCTCTTGAAATAGAAAACTTTGCTCCATGGTGGGGAGCGAAGTTGAGTACTTATAAACGTTTACTCGACATTTTATATTATTTCATAAATATTTTTATTATTTGGAATATGCTGCCAGTATTAGGGATCCGTACGAAATAGGCCTAAATAATGAACTTGAACGTGTGCAGCGAAGATCGGCAAGATTTGTAAAGGGACGGTACGATAGTAATATTAGCGTAAAAAGTAAATTAAATGAATTAAATTGGGAATCATTGTCAGGTTGCAGGTTGAAATTTAGACTTAATCTCTTAAATAAATTCCAAGACCATATTTTCAGTGACGATGTTAAAAATATCTTGCGACATCGAACTTACTGGACCATAATCACTAAATTAGAGAAATTGATTGCCGAACTGACAGATTCAAAATGTTCTTTTTTCCTCGTGCAATTAGGGATATGAATAACGATAAATATATCCAATACGAGTTTATCTAATTTTACTTATTTTATCCAAATAAGTAAAATTGGATAAAGCTATCCAATACGATTGGTAGCTGCATGTTGGTATGAGGACTTGAAAGTAATCCAACTAACAGCATGTTTTTGCATATTTGCTTTGCAATTTTTATCTTTTTTTAAAAAGTGAAGTTTAGAACAGTATATAAATATTAATCCTTTTTTATGCATGATATGGATGGCATGTTTGGTGATAATTCACCCCCTGCCACAAAGCTTTATGGTGGCTTGCAGGGTATTATGTAGATGTAAATGATAAATTATATAAGCACTGGTCTACCTCATTTGTGTTTTTAAGTATATTTCCGGTCTAATAGGCGCTTCAGATCGGGAGGAAAGGTACAAGGATGGGAATGGTAGGGAAAGGAGGAAGGATGGAGAGAAACCCATAGTCGGCCATAAACTGCTCTTAGCGAAAGGCGCCAAGGGGACCACAGCTTAACGTCCCATCCGACGGACGGAGTATTGTACTCGAATGTTCTCCACAGGACATTCAAGTAGGGACCGGATGAACGATAAAAAAATATCTTCAACTACCGGGAATCGAATCTGGGCCCTCCCGGTGAGAGCTCAGTAATCTAACCACTACACCAACCCAGGTTCCACCACGGTTTCCAACCACGATTCTTTGTTATTTATTAAGGCTTTAAAGTTTGGATATCCACCTCGTAACCTGGAAGATACCCAAAGTGCTTTCGGCAGAAAATGATACGGCAAAATGAGGAGCCTGTTGGTGTGGTGACTGAAGAACTGGCATCCTGCCCAGTGAGTCCGGGTATGAATATCAGCAGAAAGAGATGTTATAAGTGGGATACCGGGACGTGGAAGACATTTCAAGTTCAGTACTCCGTCCGACGGATGGGACGTCAAGCTGTCGACTCCCTGGCGCCATTAATTAAGAGTAGGCTGATGCCAACGCTTGGATTCCCTCCATCTTTCCTCTGTTCACGAAAAAAATCTATAGTTACCGCTCCATCCTGAAATGCGCATATGAACTCGGTCACTTCCTCGATACCAAAATATGAATGAACCGACCATGAATACGGCCATGGAAATAAAGGAGTGGTCATATTCATGGAAATTAAATGTTTTGATGTCTCTACATTTTTCTCTTGATTTCGAGTACTTTTTGGAGAAAAGTAACCCAAGTGCAGGGAATAAACAAACTGTAAACAAGGAGACACATAAAGTGATTACAGTTGCGTCCATATTCGGCATTATTAGCTCAAATACTCATGGGGAAGAAGTCATTTTCGAGGATATTTCGTCAAGCATTTGGCCACGTAGCGTAGTTTTCTGCCGTCATCTTCAGAGATAGAATCAACGAGTATTATCTTTTTCATTCCAATCTCAGATTCTAGCGTGTGAATGGCATCTGCTCTCCTTATGTTTGTATTTACATTGGTATAAGTATTCTCCCTGCAGACATGCTGAGTGATGGTCCATGACACCACTTAAGTAGAAAAATAATGAGGATGACGAAACACAGCCGTCAAATGTGCGTAATATAATCTTTCATTTTTGAAAGTAAGCTTTAAATGATTCAGCTGTCGTCACCTGGCAACTGGAAATCATTACTTCCGAGAAATGCCAATGGCTAATGGGGATTGCTAAAATCATTATGCTTGAATGTATTTATCTACACCCACACCTGCGAGACGCCACAAGGGTGGATGTATCCATTCTCACACCAGGCATTACCAGCCTAATAAACAATCCCATTGTTGCTAACCAAATTACCCGTATTACTATCAGCTGTATTAAATGGAATTCACGTTGAAAATTGTTTCCAACTGTTATGACTCTGTGCGACAGGTAACTCAACAAAAGTTGCACAATAAATCCCAGTTGCAATATTACAAGCAGATGAAATGTTAAACACTTATATGCTCAAGAAGGCATGAGAAAAGGCTAAATTTTACGTTACAAATCTTAATCATTTCCTAGGTTGCTGTTATCTTCTAATTGCATGAGACCCTATAGTTGCTTGTTTGCATGACGGTAGTGCATGCTTGGTGATATTCACCCCCTGCCACACACCCTCACGGTGGCTTGCAGGGTATCGTGCAGATGTAGATGTAGGTGATAAAAATTTAGTCTATTAATCTATTATTGTCTGTTACACTGAACGGAAAAAATGGCATTTTAGCCACTTTTTTAACTGCTCATCTCTCTGAGCTCATCTTTTATATTCGTGGTCTAATCCGCCAATAATACGATGGAGTTTTTGATATACTTATAACATCTTCATATAAACAAACCTTCTTTATTTTCTGAGTGAAATTCATTCTGTAATCCAGCCTACGATCTGGTTCTGATTCCAATCAACCTCATTTTATAATTTTTACCTTCTGCAACACTTATTGTAGCACCTTTTAAAAACTTATCTTCTTTCCGCTGTAAATCCTCCGACTCAAAATCCAAACCCACATCTTCCGGTTCCCATTCATTCGCTACATTTTCCAGGGGAACCCGAATTAGTGAAAATGAACAGCTCTCTTTCATCATCTCATCATACAGTATTACCCTGATATTCTCATAATAAATAATAATAATAATAATAATATTTATTTACTGTTCTTGGACTGGTCCATTAAGAACATAATTGAGTAATACAATACAATAAATAGTAGTTTTCCATTTCCATGACCGCATACTTTCTGGATTTGGTTTATTCAATATAGGTATTAGGTAATTTTAACACCTGATTATTTAACTGATTCGACGTGAGCTGCATTTTTTTCGTAGTCGCTGTAAATTTTGTGATGTAAGTTATTTGGGGCAATGTCATCAGCCAGGGTTCTCAATGTTCAACTAATTGGAATGAATGCGATATAATCTCAAATATATCCGCCTCGTATGCATTACTGACATCCGTTTGCTTGCCAAATTCTCACTAATCATTTGCTTGCATCTGATCATTACGCCCATCTAATGCCAACGTCAATAGAAACAATAATCTACACCGTAAGACTAGTCCTTGGGGAAGCAAGGCTCTAGGTTTCTGCCTAAAGCAATCACATGTTCAGCGAGTAAATACAAAATCATTTCCAAACAAATTTGCGTTGAAAATCAAATTCAAAATGCGCCCATTCGTCTTAAATTCTTGGAAGAGTAGAAACGTCTCGTATGTTTCACATAATGTAACAAACATGTAATATCAAATTATCCAAATATAAATATCTTTGAGGAATTATGGGTATAATGCCCATTCCTATAATTGGAATTATACCCACTACACCTTACGAAAGGCTACTGTTTAGCGCTGTTGTTTTGCTGTCTATTAAACTGTTCTGCCCTTTTCACGCTTTCCCTGTGGTTTCCTGGAGCCCGACCTCCAGTCCATCAATTTCTAACTCTCTTTCCGATTCTCTTCCCTAATATCACAGGCTCGGCACAAATGATTTCAGTCTTCTTAGTACATCACGATGCTTTTGGTGAACTCTTCTTTTACGAACATTATTCATTGAGATGAGGCAAAAAATAAACTTTTTCCTTTCCCTCCAATGATTACGTTTTTGGTCTTTGATCATGTGGTTTTCTGTCTCAACTATCAAAACGTGTTGGCCCGTTGTTGGCTGACCTTGTCCAAGCCTCCATCGCCAGCTTTCGGAAGTCGAACTTTTCGAAGCGATTATCGCTAGCAAGGCGGACGCCTTTTTTTTCCTAATGCGTGGACAGCCCCATCTTATCCTGCTTTCGTCACTTCCTCCTCTCCCCACTCCATTCTCACTCCCCCTTCCGTCCAAATCCCTCCGGAACACTTTCCCTCCCTACTCCAATTCCCTGGCGTTCCATCTCCTCTCCTCCACCCCTCATTGGTCCCCAAGCCCTCCTCTACCCCCTCCTACGCGGAGAAGGGGAACCTTTCTTAAAGTGGAACCAATCGTCTCCCCGCGAACCCATCTGCCCTGATAACGGCTCAAAGCAGTTACATGAGATAGCTTTTTTTGTAATTCTTACCTTCAAAAATTATTCTGCTGAAATTACTGTACAATGGTAAACATTTCACCTCATAGTTTTTTCGTAATTGTCACTTTCAAATATTATTCTACTGTAACTTCTCATGGCAGTAAAGATTTCACTTTATCCTAAAGATACGAAAATCTTCATGCCATAGTTTTTTATCACAACACCATACCTAAACTTGTCAGGAAGAATTTTGCCCCTCAGCACTTATGGCCTAGGAATTTTTGTATCTGTGAATTCCTCCCATCATATTCTTCCACACATTGCTGATAACTCAAGGGAAAAAATATTCAAATTTTATCTTGTTTTACCGTCGAATCAGGCGGAACACGCGTATGCTCTTAATATATTTTTGTTACTTCAAGTACGCGATAAATTTACTTTGCGCATTCGGTCTAACAGCACATGTACCTAAGACATCAATAAGGTTGTTCCCATAAGTTATATTTCTAAATCCATATAGGCTTTAAACATGACTAAAACATCCCATCAAGCATCACACGTAAAAACCATTAGCTGGGGCTATATGTAAAACATCTACTCATCAATTTACTTACTAATTTCCTAATTGCTCTTGCTTAGGATGAATCTCATTTACTTGAGACGAATTCTAAATGAGTGAGACGAGGGAAAATTGTATCCTATTTCCCTGACTTTCTCATCAAAATTCTCAATCTACTTTCCCAACCCTCGGACGAATTAAAACGGTAACGTAGTTAGAGTTGGCTCCAGCTCGTGATATTCCTAATCTGTTTCCACATCGATAAATCATTAAATTCTGCATTGACGTATTTTTGGCGAGAAGAATCAGACGTACGTAGACTCATTTCCTTAGAAATATCCCGAGTGTTTTTTTTAATAAACGATACTGTCCGCTGCGTCAACGCAAGGATGCCAACCATATTTTATCAAATGTTCAGCATCAATCTCCAGCATCGCGATGCTTCTGGAGAGAAATTTAGGCGCACGGAAAAATAAGCTGTCAAGGGAATGCGTTGGGCCCACAATTCACTGCGGGGAAGACGATTGGGGGTAACGTATCAGCATGGGGTTGGATACCCGCGGTGAAGTATTCTACGCCATGGGGAGGGAATGGTGGGCGGTATGAGGGTGGGAGAGAAAGAGGGGGAAGGGGATATGGTGTTCGGGAACGGGGCAGTCTATGGGAACGCAGCAGTTGCTTGCTTCCCAATTCGGGTGGGAAATCGACCACCCATTGTGGGTGCACATCAAGGATAATCCAATTCAGCGATGATACTCTCTTAATGACCTCTTCCCCCAAAGGAAAAACCAATAGATATATATACCTTCAATATCGCTGGGTGAAAGTCCATCGCAAAAAAAATATAGCACCGGGGAGCGATGAGAAATTTATCAGATTACTGACCCGATCGAGGTAATTCTCTGGCTTAAATGTTAGTTCACAACTTACGTGAATTAGTAAAGCGATCATATTGAAAGGTTTAGAGTCATTAAATAGTGTCCTATTCAGTATATTCATTAAAACGTTTTAAAGATGGTTCCTAGCATTCACGATTATTTTATGAAAAAGTGGCAATTTCAGAAAATTATTAGAATAGATAAATTGCTCAGTTTGATGGAACACTGAAACTAACCAGAACAATTTATTTCTGTAGATAATTTAGATCGAACAGCATGATAGCTAATTTACGGTGACAACGTCGTAAAACATTAAATAAGAGACGCAAACATAATGAAAACAATAATAGGGTGAATAAAATATCAGTTATAGTGTGGGAGGTGTGGAAGTGAGCATTAATTTTTGTCGGAGGGATAAAAATTTAAATAAAAAGAATATGGCACATAATTCCATACAAAGTAGTTTAAATTTTCTGAACAGCGATAGCTTAAGTTATTTTTGTAAGTATTAATGCAAGTTTTAAGAAATAATTGAGATATCAATTAAGTACATGCTTTTTCTCCAAACTAATTACTCTCCTATTTTGACGTTTAATGTCTGGGAAATTAACCAACTGATAATGGGTCTGGTTTTACTTCATTTATGGCAGAATGCGAGCTATTAATATTTTGTTTTATTTTTAACTGAAATTTTTGATGTTGATTAGTTATACGCACCCAGCGGATGCATAAGTAACACCTTTATCTTATGAAATAGAATATTTTCAACTATTTATATGGACACAATGAATTTTTAATAGAATTGCAAGTAATTAGTTGCATAAACGTGCATGTTCGTTGCCATGCCATGAAACCCCGAGGAGACTTGCAGGGTACTCTAGAGTAATAGTTGTGGTATGTAAATTGGAGGGGTGGGCGGAGACCTCCTGTAGTCCCCCTGGTACTAGACACTTTTGGGTCCATTGTGCCAACCCACACCTAACCTGCCCGCCACTTACATACCACGAATACCAAGACAAGAATATCACGGCAGGGGTATAGAGGAGGGTCACCCATCCAACTCACGTTAATAAATTTCGGCTGTCTTACGAGAAACGATTTTTCCACGTGGCTACGCCTTTGTCCAGATATAGATGTAGTACTCTTATGCACACCCTGTTAATACAGTCTTCCTCTTATTACCTGGCACTTAACTTCGTTTATCTGTATTCACAGTATCCCATATCAGCGTTAATTGAATTTCAAAACTCTGACGCAGCATTTTGTCTCTTATTGCAATTTTAATATATTTTCGCAATATTCAATTTTGTCGTCAGATATCACTCCACGGTAATCCAAATGGTATTATAGCGTTGGCAAATATCTACATCTTCATGATATCCTGCAAGCCACCGCGAGGGTGTGGCAGGGGGTGAAGATCACCAAGCATGCACTATAGACATGCAAACCTGCTACTATAGGGTCTCAGGCAACTAGATTGTTAGTATCAACATAGTAATAAGGGATCTGTTTTTAATACGTGCGTCATGCACTACAGAATACTCCCCTACCTATCTCTTTACTATGCTGCCTATTTCGTTCTCTTATAGTACGGAGAAAAATGCCATTTTGAATCTATCAGTACGACAATCTATCTCTCTAATCTTATTTATCTGGTCGAATCTAGCATTATACGTTGGTTTTTTTAAAATATGTGCCTAACATCTTCAGTAAAGCTATCCGATTGAAATTTCTTTAATAGATTCAACATGTACTTTAACCTACGCTCTGATAACGATTCCCACCCTAATTCTTTTATTAATTCTGAAACGCTACTCAACCTATCGTAACACCATTTAACGAACCTAGCTGCTCTACGCTGCACACTGTCTAGTTCTCTGATCAACCCTAATTCATTAGGATCCCATACACTCGCTGCATACTCAAGGTGGGGCCTAACTAGTGAAAAATAGCATCGCTCTTTTGTCTTCTCATCACATTTTCCAAATACTCTTTTTATAAATCCTAGCTTTCTCTTCGCTCGGACGCATATTGCCCGGAGAAATCTCTCCCCTTAGATACACACGCTCTTTCATTCACATGCATCAGTGCTCATTCACAGCTAATTGATCACCGATTTCGATGAAGATGAAACAAATAGCAGGAGCGCTGCATTACCATTCCAGGAGTCGTAGTTCAAATCCCGGCTGTAGCAGTTATTATTCATTGCTATACTGGTCTCCGATTAATGCTGTGCTCCGTCCTCTGATTTGACGCTAAATAGTTAATCCCTTGGCATCCTTCGTTAATAGTAGGAAAATACTATCGCCAGGGTTCCCTCCTCCATTCCTTACCTCCTTGAAAATATCTATCTTTAAAACATTCTCCAACCTACATCTACATCTACATAATACCCTGCAAGCCACCACAAGGGTGTGTGGCAGGGGGTGATTGCTCACCAAACATGCACTACATATCATGCATAAAAAGGGAATAGTATTAATATAGTAGTCAGAACTACACTATTTAAAAAAGATATAAATTGCAAAGAAAACATGTAAAAACATTCTTTAGGTTTAGCTTTAAGTACTCATACCAACATGCAGCTACCAATGCTATTCATTGCTACTCTCCGATAGGACATATTTACCGTTATTCGTATCTCAAATTGTGCGAGGGAAAAAGGACATTTTGAATCGGTCAGTTCGGCAATCAATTTCTCTAAGTTTATGATTATGGTCCAGTCTGCCATAGTAAGTTGGGGTTCGTAAAATATTTTTAACATCATCACTGAAAATATTGCCTTGGAATTTGTTTAAGAGATTAAGTCTAAATTTCAACCTGCGATCTGACAATGATTCCCATTTCAATTCATTTCATAGACTGGTTACGCTAATATAATTATCGTATCGTCCCTTTACAAATCTTGCCGATCTTTGCGGCCCTACCTTGAATGGTAAAAATCACCGCCACTGTCTGGACCATTCCCGAATAAAATCTAACTAAACATTCACAGTTTTCTCAAAAATGTTTGATGCGTGAGTTTCATTGCATATCCTTATCATTTTCTATTTAAAAACAGCAAAGATATATGCCATCATAAGGCTTCATTGAGTGATATACATGACGTTGCATCTTTCGCGCCATAATCTATCCGAGGTGAAATAAACTCTTGGGTTACTGCTGCCATAAATTACCTAACCAACTATAAATAACCTTACTTGGCTTCCACAATCCATGACCAGAGATTGTAAATCAAGTCAACTAGGATGCTAGTAAAGATACATGGGCGATGTACACCGTCGAGATCCCATATCACATACAGACTAGAAGGAGCTGAGGAAAAGATTACCTCAGTGTGCTGAAAGCAGAGAAATAGATGAGCCTCGATATTAAAATGGCAACCTAAATGTCTTCTATGCTAATACGGTCTTGAGGTTAGCAACTTATATTACGTATTTAATATACCTATGATATTGCTAGCATCACTCCTTCCGACCTTCTCACATTTTGAAGAGGCGCGTAAAATTTTGTTGCTTGGGTAAATTTCGAGTTTCCGCGCCCACGTCTCCCAATTGATAAACATTTCCTATGGTGAGTCAAGTACGTCTGTAAAGGTGCGTGTTTTATTCCATTCCGATAATCTTAAATTAGCGATCAGTTAGTGTCAGCCTTAAGTGTACTCCGATTCCAATCATTAAATATTTTAATTATTTTACCGTTATGCATATGGCAATCAATAAACAAATCGTAAATATCCCACGTGACCTGAGAAAATACAACTAGAAATCTATATCTATATCTACGACATACCCTGCAAGCCACCTCGAGGGTGTGTGGCAGGGGGTGCACACACACCAGGAACAATGACACAACAAACAAAAATGAACACTACAAAACAAACACTACACCTTTAAAAGTAATTGGGGAAAAAAAGAAGCAAAACTACCAAATCCCAATCATGCAGACACACCCATGAATACCATGCATGCAAAAAAAAAAAGCAATGAATGTGAGTCACACGTTGATTTGAACATGCAGGTAATTTAAAAAAAAATACTATGGACCCACTCTGAACATCACCTCTATTACCATCACCGATTCACGCGATGTTTAACGTTCTGATCTCGAATCGTACGCGGAAAAAATGACATTTTAAACCTGTCCGTCCTGCAATCTATCTCCTTAATTTTATTACAATTATCGAGCCTACCATAATAAGTCGGAGCCAGCAATATATGATTAACGTCATTAATGAAATGTCCCTCCTTAAATTTTCCTAGAAAATTAAGTCTATAATTCAGCCTGTGTTGTGACAGCGATTCCCATCCCAATTCGGCTAACATACCAGACACACTGCTTTCCCTATCGTAACACCCTTTTACATATCACGCCGCTCTTCTTTGTACTCGATCTAATTCGTAAATTAAGCCTGCTTCATAAGGGTCCCATATACTCGCAGCATATTCTAAGTGTGGTCTAACAATTGAGTATAAATAAGAGAGATGACTGATAAAAGGACTGAATCATTCCCATTAGAATATTAATTACAAAACTAGAGGACAGACACTCGGACATAAGTGCTTGTTCTTCATCACGATTTCTTTGTTTCTTACATTTCACTCTACTTTATCTTTAATATTGCTGGGTTCAATATCGCTAAATAATGCTATAGTTTAGGGAAAAGTACAAGATTTAAAATTTGTGAAAAGCCAGCCAACGTACCAAAAACAGGCGATGTTAGTATTCCTCAGTAATAAGCACAGGAATATTGAAGTTAGAAAAAAAGCAGAATTAAAAAAAACACTAATATTGGCATTTCCGCTCCTTTATTAGTTTTTCGTCGCTCATTCCCCAGCTTCAATCGAGAGGAGATGATGAGTTGATTTTTTTCCCTTCGGTTGGTCACCCTCGCTCTCGCCCACTCACTTTCTTCCATTAAGTGAGGCCCTCGACTCTCCTGCCCGCACTTCCGGTCCAGGAGAGAGAAAACAAACCCTGTGTCGTCGCCCGGGGCGACGGAAAAGGCGCCGTAGTGGACACACACTCTCCGGTGGTGAAGGGCAAAAGGAACGGGGGAAGTGACCTCCGGCTTGTGCGACAACCCCCTCCCGAGTTCTTCCCCTCCCCCAGGACATCTTTGAGAGGTCTTAAGGGAATGGGAAGAAATGGGAATCATTGTCAGATCGCAGGTTGAAATTTAGACTTAATCTCTTAAATAAATTCCAAGATAATATTTTCAGTGATGATGTTAAAAAAAAACCCAACTTACTATGGCAGACTGGACCATAATCATAAAGTTAGAGAAATTGATTGCCGAACTGACCGATTCAAAATGTCCTTTTTCCCTCGCACAATTTGAGATACGAATAACGGTAAATATGTCCTATCGGAGAGTAGCAATGAATAGCATTGGTAGCTGCATGTTGGTATGAGTACTTAAAGCTAAACCTAAAGAATGTTTTTACATGTTTTCTTTGCAATTTTTATCTTTTTTAAATAGTGTAGTTCTGACTACTATATTAATACTATTCCTTTTTTATGCATGATATGTAGTGCATGTTTGGTGAGCAATCACCCCCTGCCACACACCCTTGTGGTGGCTTGCAGGGTATTATGTAGATGTAGATGTAGAAGGGGATCACAGTGGCGTCGTGGTCAGAGTAATGCTTAGAAAATATAATGTCGGATGTGAAGAATTTAGTGTGTTTTTATCCAATCAATATATGGCTAGTTGCGAGTTCTTTCAAAGGGAGTGGATTTTTTACTCCAAGGCCCGGTTCCTCATCTATTGACTACCCTGCAAGGTTTCTCGAGGGGATGTGGTAAGGGGTGAGTTGCCACCAAACATTAACTGCGTACATGCACTACATACTTTCTACCTAAGGAGAGATTTTTATCAATCTCATGCAGGACACAAACTACAAATTCTAATTTTCATTCAAAATGCAAAGAAATAATTTAGTAGCACTACGAACATGCATTATATACATTAGTGTTTCATGCAGACATAATAAAATCCAAAAAATTCCACCATCCTAATTTCATCTCTCTTTGTTTATTAATCCACATTTGTTTGAGAAGCCTTGGAGTTGTTACGGTCACCAATTGTTTAAGAAAAGAATGGATATTTGAATGTCTGTGGTTCAGTGTATTTTTCTTATCTTATTCTTGATCTCTAGCAGTTACATAATATACCTTTAATGATGATTTGAAAACTATATTTAACAAAATGACCGTGGGTCTAACTTAACTCAGAACATCACCATCACGGGTTAATAATCCTATGATTAGATTGACGCAGTTATCTGTTCCGCGTGATATTGATTTCAATCTCTAATAGAGTAATATTGTGGCTGTTAATTACATGTGCATAATGAATTTCCAGTGTTAATTCATTCCCAGCCAAATACTCTCCGGATGGCATTCTGGATACCCATTAGATTTAGATGTGGACTAAATCCAAAACTGAGTGTAATTCCCCGAATTAGTTTCTAAGGATTAATGTATTGAATTCCCCATCCCTCTAGTAGTTTCCCTCTACATGATATTTGACTAAATTTTGTTGCCCAGTCTTGTGTATTGTAACGAGTGCGACCTTCGTTTGAGGTTCCGCAGTCGCATCAAGCAGACGTATAGTCGAGATCACTTGGAAGAGCCCCACAATTCATTTTGTCAGTTCTGTCATGTCGCGAGCTCAGTTTCCATTCCCTCTGTCTGTGCTTTCCATCTTCCTAGATGGGAAACCCAAATTTCGGCACGCCGACGCCGGTGAGGAGGGCACACGTCGTTTGTCAGCGTAATAGTAGAGGCACTGCGAGGAACATATGACCAGCCATTAGATTGCGTAAGACATGGACTAGGCGTATCGCTGTTTTAAATTTCTTTTTTCCATCTTCTAGCTCAGCATCAACTCCATACCATCTCGCTCTCGCGATTTTTGTCAAAAATAGAAAATAACAATTTTTGGAGAGATTCATCTCACTTTGGGTGACAATCCGTCTTTATTTGTATGAAATTTAAATGTTTGAACTGTGATAAAAACAAGAATATAGCAGTGTTACCAATTAATCCTCATTTTATTTATTTTTTAAATTATTCGCTGTAAATGCATCACTTTTATAATGTGCTCTGGCGATATATCCCAAATAGGTGAAAATAGAGAAATAGCAACGATTTAGTTGCATAATAATATTTTGGAAAGGTTCTGATAACAAAATCTAGACACGCCTATAAACACAGTAACAACAGCAATCGTTTTAATGAAGTTACTAAGAAACTATTGCATAGTTGGAACGTATCTATCGTACTTTTTACTGGTACCGCTATCAGATATTGTAGAGCATCTTAACATGTCACATATTATATTATTTTTACTCATTCAAGCATTCCAATAAACGGCTGTGCTATTTTTACGTTATATTTGCTTTGAAATGAGGGTTATTTCAATTGGAGCCCCACCTAGACTGGATAAAAAATTCAATTTCATTTTCCAAGTTGGGAAGTGCCGCTGAAATATCAGATTAGAGGTGGTTGCGAAAGGTCTTTCTTGGTATTTCTCCAATTAATAATTCTCTGCATGTCGTGGCAATAATAGAATCCGTCAAGTTCCCGTACTCTTGTATTCTACAGGGTTCAACGCGAAGCATATAACATTTTCAAAGATAACTGGAATTGCAAAATGCCAAGAATTAAAATCCCGCATAATTTGTAGAGTACATTTTTGTTATTAAGTTTTTTATTCCTATATAGGTCATCAATAAATGCGCAAAGTAATTTTTTGGGAGGATCTACGAAAGTCATCCTCTCTTATTCAGCAGTACGTTATGTAAAAGAGGGTACTCATTGTTCAAAACCGGAATTCAAGGATTGCAATATCTACGAGTATGAGTCCATATAAATGCAAAACTTAGTGCTCTTAATCGTATAGTTTCCCATTTATAATAAACTGGATGCATAAGTATAAGTTTGAGATTAAATTCTTAAGACGCAACAAATGTAACGAATCTGTTACCGAGTTAAAGCCGAAAAGAAGGCTACGTTATCGAATACGAATTTTTCTCTGTTCTCACTAAATTTTCCCTGTGAGAGGTGCCATACATGTTGCGTAACTCTAATGGGAGGGATTTGTGCTGTTACGATATGCGCTATCAACAGAGAGGGGGAAATAGTCCAGCCTCACCTTACGTTGGGAGAAAGATACATTTTAAATTCAATCATTGATCAAATTATAATGGTGGTTCAGATAGTACTTAGTAACAGCAATGACAAATGAATGAGATATTTATTAATTATGCCTTTTTTATCATTCGGAGAAAAAGAGAGTTCATTGGGAGTATTATTTTATTAGAAGGTAAATCTTAGAGAGTGCTGCGGAACATTATATGGGGGAGGAAATGGTGAGAAAAGTAGAAAATCAGCATTACGTAATATATGGATGTCCTCTGAATACCTGTAAGTAACGTAGACTAGAAGATGGAATTTGTGAGAAAAGGGAGAGGAAATACTGGGAATATTGGTGAAGGGAGCAGAAAGGAAGTAAAAATAAAAAATGAAAGGATTTAGTCGCGTAGGGATTTGAGATTAGTATACATTAAAAAAAAATAAAGTTTTTCCATTCACATTTATGGGATGGAATTCAAATAATAAAACCATCTGAATCAAAACCGGCTGTCTACAGTAGCTACTTTCCGCTCTGCTCGCCAGAAAATGCTTCAGGACGCTAACCGGATGTTCTCCGGCCGTGCCGCCGAACGCTGCGGCTATTTTCAGGCAGAGGTCCATCGTATGGCCTTAACAACTACTTAAAGTTTTAGCACTCCATTCAGGGTCTCCATGCGATGACCGGGAGACGCAATGTGCCGCTCAACTATGGAGCACCACTTCCTCTCTCCTCGGAGAGGTGAGAATGGGCAATGTAATGTCCCGAGAAAAGCACCACCTCGGATGAGGATTCCATAAGTTCTCTTTTGTCAGTCATGCGGGAGTAATTTGATTCAGCCCTCGCAATTCCTGTGCGTTTACATTTCAGCAATAATGGGAGCGTTTACTCGGAACCTAAATCGCAATTTTGTACACGAAATCGTTAGATGGAAACGAAAAAAGAATTTTAGTGAAAAAATTAATCTTCTTACCTCAACCGTTCACTCATAAATCAAAATTTAAAATAAGCAAAACGTGACGCCCACCGAAAACGCTACTGCGATAACATCGACGTCATTTTCCTCCCGTCCTTGACTGCTTTTAGGGGAGGGGAAGGGAGTGGCGGGGGATTCCCGGAAGGTCTGCTCGCACAGATGCTGTCGCAATCGCTCCCATTGGCCGAATCAGATGTGTCCCCCCCATTGCGATAAGGCAAAGTAGCTTCGCGGGCTCAGTTGTGATTGGACGGAGTCGATATACGTCAGAGGTTTCACCACGCCCACTTTTCCGAAAGGGTTAAAAACATCAGTTTTTCACCGCTTATAACTCGGGAAATAATTGACGAATCAAAAAACGGAAAAATACGGGTCTTTTAATTTTACAAACTCTATCAGATTCGGCAATTAAAAAATATGGTAAACGACCCCATTTTAATAAACACTGCTATCGACCATTTTTTGGTTGACTGCTGCGTGGTGAACTTTATTTCTCAACGTTTCGTTCCTCATGCTGGGAACGTCGTCAGGAGACTGACGGATTCGAGAGGCAGTCGAAATATCTAAATGTCCCTTAAAAGTTCATAGGGATGATG
This sequence comes from Platycnemis pennipes, assembly GCA_933228895.1. Taxonomy (NCBI): domain Eukaryota; kingdom Metazoa; phylum Arthropoda; class Insecta; order Odonata; family Platycnemididae; genus Platycnemis; species Platycnemis pennipes. The sequence goes on from OW121851.1 coordinate 38,269,965, forward strand.
GTTATCACTTAAGCAGTGTGTGGAAAAGATAAAATAGGGGTGTGATAACCAACCGCTAAGCCATTTTTCTTCCTTTTATTATTTGCTTTTTTTTAAAGATTTGGTTTTTATTTATTTTTAAAAAATCATGTCAACGATGGTCAGTCTTCCAACGGTCCGACTAGAATAAACATTAAACTTCTGCAGTCTCCTGACGACGTTCCCAGCATGAGTAACGAAACGTTGAGAAATAAAGTTCACCACGCAGCAGTCAACCCGACAATGGTCGATGGTAGTGCATCTAATAGCTGCGGAAATCTTGAAACAAAAATTTTTTAAACAGTTGCGCAGGAGGGGCTCTCACTCGCCTTCACCGTGGGTGCGTTTTCATCAGCGCGTTGAAAAATTTCTGCTGTTATCATAAAGTCAAACATGATTTTCACCAATTCACGAAAGACTAAACGGTAAAATAGTTAGTGGTACTGTATTGTGAGATGCAGATGGTGATAGGTGAAGGAGGGTGATATGCGGGTGACATCTGGCCAAGCCAGGAATATAAAGGAAAAGAATGGTATTTCAGACAGCTTGTTATGGGTGGCAGCTAAAAATAGCCGAGTTGGGATATTAAACAGGGGAAAAATATTTTTCGGAGAGGATGAAAGGAGATGGAATGGATGGAATTCTATAGCAAGGGCTAAGAAGTAGCGTCTGGGGCTACACGGAGACCTACCAGTGTTGATAGAATATCATAGTGGTTTCCCGGCAGTAGTAGTAGGCAAAATATTCATCCCCACGTATTTCGTGATTATGTCCTTGTGAGACACTGACTGTTGAAGAATATTTCTAAAGACGCAACCCAATATTTTATTGATAGTTTCCGGCACAAGGACATTTTCTCAGTGTTTATTGCGCACTAGATATCGTTAATTGTTTCCATTCCAATTTTATGGAACTGCTTCATCATAGGAATAGAACGTAACTTTGATTTTTTTTTACATTACATTGTTTTTAATGTAGAAATCTCTAAGCTAAATTTTATTTTTATCATAGCAGTGATGACTTTTTTGGAATGAAACCAAATGTGGATTATCTCTGGGGTAGGAGAGCGTATTTTTGCTGCTACTGTTAGGGAAAGGCAACCGAAAGCTAAGGTCATTTGCGCTATTCAGGATATGTTAGTAATTGGTTATTGGCAGGGGCTGTTTGAGGAAGGGAATGGAGATAAGGGGAGTGAAAGCCGGTTTTGTGGGCATTAGCCTACCATTTACGAAAGGCATGAAGGGATTCACGTTTTTTCACGTCATAGCCGACGGACAAAGTATTGTAATCTAAATTCCCTCCACATGGCCCATACTTTGGGAACGGTATGTCGATGAAACCTTTATTCCACAGCCGGGATTCGAACCCGGGTCCTCGGAGGTGAAGCCAGCAACATTAACGCGATCCCATCCCCGTGAATGCATTCATCCATTATAAAAAAAAAATCCTAGAGTGAAGCCTCGCTCTCCACAAAACTTGGCTCCCCATGGTCAGGATCCACTATAAGTGTTCAATTAGTTAACCCCTCTGTTGACTGGTTGCCTTCTTTTTCATAGATAGTCTCACAAATGATTTCTATGAGAAGTAATGGATCATAATTGGTTGTATACTTGGCATATATTTTGGGAAACGTTAACCGACAGAAATGCGAGTAGGAAACGTTTTATTTCAAAGAAAATGAACCACTGGGGCCGTACTAAGACGTCTGCATTCCTGTTAATATAAAAAAAGTAGTTTAATGGTAAAGATAAAAAGTGGATTTATATGGGAGCAGTAGATTTGGCAGTATGATATGGGACGTAGGTGTAAAAAATCTTCAACTATTAACATTTTAATGAAAGCTGTAATATGTGAGGAGGGAAATACAGTGAATCTAAATTACCTGTTGTAGTAATTACCATGGCAACATTAATTTTCATACCCGTGAGAGACTCAATTGGGACCATGTGGGAAACCAAACCAATCATTCTGCCTTGACATGCTAAAAAATCTCACCTCCTTTACTTTTATGGGGTTTAAATTGAACGTCTTTTATATTGGAAGTGAATACGGACACGCGGTGATCGAAGCCTTCTTTTAAACTTTCTGATCTGGAAAGTTCGGCCATTAATCACTCGTGAGAATTCCAGTTATTTGATTGCTTAGAAAGAATTAAGTTAAGATTTTTTGGATGGTAGTAGGCTTGTTTTCTTTTCCTCCGAGGATTTATAAGCGTATTAAAAGGCCCCATTATACATTAACGGCATAAATAACTCCCCAAAGTTTTACACGATGGAGGAGTGGTTGGAAGGCAAAATAATCCAAGGATAAGTAATCACAATCTCCTTTTAACCTGGGAAAAATTGTGAACAAGATTTTGTTTGCCATTTTCTCTGTTTTTGTATTTTTTTGTGTAGGTTTTCTCTCAAGAGTGCGAAGAAAGCCTGTGTAATGTATTTTAAATGGATTGGAGAAATAAATGTTGTTCGTGCATTTTTAAAAAACCTCTTACATTCTGCGACGATAAAATATATATTGCATATTTCTTCACCTCCGCCTTTGTAATCAATCGATAATATGATCACACGTTGAGAGGTGAAAGTCTGTGTGTGAATCCACGTTCCGATATGTGATTTGAAGGGAAAAGTAATTTCCTCTCTCCCTCTTCGTTTCTTTTGAATAAAACCAATTCCCAACCACCAACTTAGACCATCAATCTCAGAAGTATTCTATAACTCTCAACTAAATTCTGCTCTCTCATCTTCTTGTTTCTTCAGGATTCTTTAACATTATTTAAGAATCGTATGTACTTGTCAAAGTCACTAGTTTGCGTAATGAAAACAAACCTTCATGTGATATTGCAGTAAGTTTACCCTCCTCAGCATATTATATTGTAAGTTTACCCTCTAAAAATGTCTCCGGCTAGCTCTCCTTTCCAAACGCTTTTGCTTGGTGATTATGAGCCCTCGATTTATTATTTTTCTGTAGCTTGAAATTGTTTTACAAACATATATCTTATTCTACGTCCATTTAATCGCTATTCTATTTCGCATCATTTTGTTTATATTTCTCTTTTGCAACTATTCCTCTACTACGCCATTCTCACGGTCTCATAACCTTAAGGAGGTAAACTCGTAAGTCCTATTTAAGAAGCTTGGGAACACAAGGGTAAAAATAAGCGTCGGTTGAATTTGAGAGAATTTGCAAAAACTTTGGTGGAATGAGAGGACACTTTTTTGAATAAATTAAATAATGAAAATAAAGTAACTGCGTGCCATTCCACGCCAACATTGGTACCTTAGGGATCATTTATTAGTACGAAGGAATATAAATAGTACGTGGTCTATTTATATTCATCATGCGAAATGTTAGCAGTATGAAAGTGCCCATAAGTTAGGAAGAATCGACGGATACATGCATCACCATCATCAGCATTTCAATCCTAGGACTGGTTTACTGCAGCCCTCCATTCTGCCCTATTCAGTGTTGATTCCCTCACGCCCTGGTATGTTTCCTCTAGGGTCAGGAATCAATGCGCATCAGATGCTGTAGCAATTAACTAGCTTGAGCTCTTTTTCTTTAATTTCCGTGGTGTAATGTAAGGGAGTAGATTACAGGTAAACATTTGAGCTGCTGAACATACGACTACTGTTGGATGTAGGGAATAATTGGATCTATTGGTGTTTGTACAAGTTTCCAGGAGTTAAATGTTTCTTCACTACATAAAAGAAATATAAGTAAAAATTTGCAATAAATATTGCAAATTTTTAGCAATTGTGCAATTGAGCAAATTGTGAAATAAATATAAGTAAAAGGTACAGTAAAAAGTTAGAACATTGTGGAAATTTTAGGAACATGATTTTAATGAGACTATTTTTTGGATTACACTTGCCATCACAATCCTTATGAGAATGTAGAATGGCTTATTACTGGTATTCTGCATTGAGGATAACATTTCATCCCTATGCAAGGCCCAATAAAAATGAAGCTAACATATTACATCTCGCAGAATTGTTTTCCAATCTTTTAGATGTCATACGCGTGATGTTTCAGAAGGAATGTCTTCAAGTGACATTCCTTCGGAAACCTTAAATGTTAAAGCCGGAGGGGGAGGCGATAGTTTTATGTAGATTTACCAATTATTTTCATAAAATGTGACATCGATGAGCGTAGAAATGTGTTTTAAAGCTGTTAGAGAAGTTTTGAAATATTTGGTAGCCCGGTTTTTCCACAATTTTTAAAGGTATATGACCAACGCTTCATTGCACTGTAGCATCTTCAGGTGAAATACTTAGGGAATAAGATGTTCAGACTTGCGTTTTAAAAGTGAATTTTTAAAGACGAATCAATTCTGCAAATGTACTGCGGATGCCGTTAATTTTGATTTTATATAGCTACCTAAAAACTAGAAAAATGAACTTGAAATTCGAAAATTGTCACTCAGTTTCTCCATACAGAAACCAAGCCAAATATTTCAACTGAGAATCGGAAGTGTCCTTAAATGAAAATGGATGAAAGGGAGCAGGCAATAAATCATGAATGAGATAATCTCTAAGTATTCACCTCGGCTCCTGGAATCGATAAATAAACGTAATGACGATATTATTACTCGCATTAGCCCCGGGGAGAGAGGGTTGAAGGAAAAGTCGTGTGGAGTTAACCTGATCCCCGGTGAGGAAACTTTATTCGGAGCAATCATGCGTCAGGTTGGAAGAGAGACATATAAAAGAGATCAATAAGAAAGGCTTTTCGAAATGTCTTGAGGATTGATATTCCGTGTTTTTTTTCCACGAGAAAATTTTGCGGAAAGATAAAGCAAAAAATTGGATGGATACGCTCATGCGTCCAATCTCATTTTCGCGAAATGTCGAGGCTCACAAATAACTTTCTCTGGGAACAACTTTCTCCCTTTTCTCATCCGTCACCAGCACTCGCTCTTTCCCCCTTTTCACATCACCTCAATTTTAGTCTATTCATTTTCAAATTTTCCCGCCACCCGGAACCTGACAGGCTTTTTTTAATTGTTTTTATTCCCTTTTCGCATATCTTTCAGCCCATCAGGAATGTCCTCTATTTTTCAGGCGACTCGAACCGGGAAGCCTCCACTATTATTCCCCTCTGTCTGTGAGCTCCAACTTTCGGGAATCATGTGGAGTTTTTTCTGTACCCACTCTTATTTTCTGGATCGCTCTCTTTTGTCTACACCAACTTGTCATCCTTTGAGCCACCGCAAAGGTATCTGGTAGGGAATGGTTGTTCACCATCTGTGAAAAACTCCACTCCGTACTCATCCACTATCCGGTGAGATACCGGATCATTCGGAATCATTCGTATTTGACTCTCCTCATTCATTTCATGGGCATCTTAACTTTTCGCGGAGTGGAAACAAAGGAAAGAGCAGAGGGGATGATACGGAAGAGGAAGAGAGAAGGATTTGAGTCGCGAGATTACGTGACCCGCAGCGCGAGGAGTGACAAATCCACATGGAAGGGAAGATTGATTGCTTTTTTTCCCTTTGCTTGCTTCTTGTTCTGACGCACGGATTTTTTTTCTACTCTGCGTTATTCTTCATCAAAATTTCTCTTTTTTCACGGTGACAATATCTTTTGAGTTAGGTTTTCGAGTCCAGAGTGTAGCGGGTATTTTGTACCGATCCACCACTCGCAGAGATATTACCTTTTCAAGGAGCCGAAAGCTATTGCTCGGGTACTTTTATACAAATGAGGCTCCCGGGAAAATTGACTTTATTTTAATACTTTAGGATCTCAAAGGTTAATTTTTGCCACAGAAAATTGCACACTGATACTACTGTAGACATGAAAATTAGGTAGGACTCTTGAACACAATCAGAATATCTGTTTGATTATGGAGAGTGAAGAAAATATTAGGCAGGGTAATTGAAATAAAATGTAAATGAGTGTATGAATCAAAATCATTTTAAGGATACTCTAAATGTGGGTTTAAAGAAGGAGAGTAGAAATATTATGTTAAACGGGCAACGAATAGAATTAAAATTCTTATTTTTAAGACCAACACATGCTTAGGCTGTATCCTAAAGTCTAATTTGATCTTAGTCTGAGAGAAAAACATCATCCATATCCCAGGGAGGATTCAAACCCACAACCTTTGGGTTACAAGACTTAGACGTTACGGACATATTGCGATCGGTATAATAATGATAGAGAAAGAAAATCGAACGACAGGATAAGAAGAAAAAGGTGCAGGACAAGAAATATCCTATTTCCCAAGAAATAGGATATTTCTTGGGAAATACTTAAGAAGTAAACACTTTTGAAATTTGGTCTTTGCGGAGGGAGGATGAACAGATGTTGAACACTTATGAGGTATGAGGGAAAAATAAAGAGGTTAAGCGGAATTTGAGAGTAAAACGTGAGAAATTATTACTATATGCGGGTGGAGAGGGGCGACACTAAAATCCGCAGCATTAGAGATGTCAATGGGCTGAATATCAAGCACAAGAAGACAAAGTAATGAAATACTTGGAGAGTAATGAAATAATAAATTCAGTGGGGAATATGCATGAAATTTATTTATCGAAGATTAATGATGAACTTGATGCGAAATTTTCTCACAAATTTAAATACATAAGCCAAAATTTCCTATGCCAACCACAACGATTATTAAATGATATTAAAATGTTCCCGAAACTTGACGAAAGTCACGTGACCTGAAACGCCTTCTGGCGTCACTGCACGGTATAGGTTCCATATTGCTACGGATACAGAAACTTATTTTTCAAAGAAAACGAAGCGAATATATTGTTTTGAGGTTTTTGCCGTTGCTCGAACGAAACGATGACTAAAAAAATACATTCCGACAATTCACTTAAGTTCACTCCCTTATGGTGGCGTTCTTCTTAAAAAAAAGCCAGCGTTTGCTTAGACGTAGCAGAAATTCTTGGCACTATAAAGGCATTATAAAATTTATGGACGATATCCTCGTTGCCATCCATACTATGTAAATAAAAAATCGAAATACACTCGTGTATTAAATTAAACAAATGAGATAAATACATAAGTTTTCACATACATAAGTATTCATTTAACAACTTACCTCCACGTATGAACAGATAAACAACGCTCATAGTGATACCATGCCGTGACGTCTTGTTTTTAAGCTTCTGAAAAGGTACACTTTTCAAAGAGTAATATCTTTGTAACACAACTTGATTCTTCAGTAACATTTTCGCCAAGCACATTTTAGCTAATGAACTTCACATTTAAATAGTCATAAAAATAGTGCATGTTCCCCATTGGCGGTCATAGCGTAGTAGCTGATTATTGTAGGGTAGCTAATGGAGCAATTCACATAAGATAGCGGAAGTTACTCCCATAATGTCATGTAAGATATCGAGAGTGTCTTACATGAAAATGACTTCGGCAGCAGGGATGCTGGGTGAATATTAGCGCTCTCCAAGAAATTCATTTTTTGGAAACGGGGGATTGAGGAGGGGGTGAGTCTCTTAGAGGATGAGAGGAAGTTAGTGGGTTTTGAAAAGTAGCCGTGAAGGAGAATGATGATGGTGAGCTGGATAGTAAGGAAGACGCGTGAGAAAGTGTTTAAGATGGCCGAAAAGGAAAGGTAGTTAGTCAGAGAAAATTGAAGAGGACAAATATGTAGGTATAAAACATTTTGAGAGGCAATGGAGATTCGAAAAAATGGAGCATGTTGGCGAAGCACGGAAGAGAGGAATAGATGGTCTGAAAGCAAGTAGAATATATAAAGATTTAAAGCGGGATTCAGCTTATAAAACAAGTACAATATATGACGTAAGGTAAAATGCTAATTTTATGGATGGGAAGTAATAAACAGGGACTATCCACAAGTCAGGAAAAAAGAAAAAAAACATGGAAATTATAGGATTAAGGCTTTATGGAATGTAGGCCAAGAAATATCATCCATACAATTATTAAAGAGCCGGTAAAAACTTCAAAGGACCAAAAAAATAAGATGTATGCAATATCTATGCACTAAAAGTTTTGATGTAATTAATAGCAAAGATATGGAAGCTAATAAGGAAGAGAGTTGTACGTTGGAAACTACTCAGAAGAAGACATAATAAAATCTTTTTAGGCTACCCTAATGTCATTATATTTTCCCAGTACAAGGGGCCTTACAGCAAAATGGATTTTCTTGTACTGCCTATTTTGTAAATAATGCATTTCATTTAAAAAATTTACTTTTATAAAATATTTTGTGGCACTATTTCATTTTTGACAAAAGTGCTGTGTATAAAGGATTACAACTCGGTATTTACCATGCTCAAAAACATGCGTATGATTTTTAAATCTATACCTCAGCTTGTAACTTCAAAATACCATTGTTCAACATTATAAAAGAGATTTGCAGACGGAGGAGTATCGCGCTCCATTCTATTTGCAGCATTTTCCTTTACTACGGACATTTTGCATCAAAATACTATTTTCTTGCCATTTTTCTTGTGGTAGGACCCTGGATAATATTGTCCTTGAATAATACTTATAATCCATGCTTTCCTTTTCATTATGAACTGTGTACAGGTATGAATACGTGCTACGAAAGTAAAAACTGGCTTTTTTGGCATGGACCTCTGGAAAGTCCCAGTTTCCAAAAAAAATATTTTGAAGTTTAATTTAGAATAGTCAGAAAAGAAGAAATTATTTTCAAAATGCACTTTAACATGCATGTAAATACCAGCTATACTCTTTATCTTTTCCAATGAACCCTTTTTTGCTGTACACAGTGAAAGAAGTCTTCTGGTGCATGTAGGAAAAGTTTTTTTTTAATGATGTTTTGTCATAATTCACAGGAAACATAATTACCTTATTTCTTCTTTGTCCCTTTCCTGTGAAACATGCTACGGGTTTCAATTTACCGAGTTGAGCACCCCCACAGTAAATTTCGATTATATCAAATATGGTGGATCAACGGCCATTCGTTGCTTTAAAATGGAATGAAACTCGATTTTGCTCATGGCAAGTGAATTAAATTTTTCATTTTTAGGAATTAATTCTAGATAGTAATGACTCCAAATATATCTGCCTTATTTTAAAATGTTTGCAGTTATAGTTTTTTTCCTCTTAATTCTTTTCGTAGGACTAACGTGGTTGAGAAATTTTGACAGGAGACGATAATCAATATTAAAATTAGATTGGTTCAACATTTCGGTAAGATACAATTAAATGCATGACGATGCAGCAGCCAGGCGAATACGCTTCCTCAGTGAAAGTTTTCCTTTCAACACTACTCTCAGAATTTCACTTTGTTAAGCAATCATTTGAAATGACATCTTCAAAGTATATATATTTCCCTATGTCTTTTGCCGTATTCGGTTGCAAGAGTAAAATAATTACAGAAAATCCTTTTTAAAAAAGTGATACGAGGGCAGTTAAGAATCATTTTCATCAAACTCCCGCGGGTGCATTACATTAATTGAAGAACTTACAATGGAGTGGATAAAAAAAATTTATTCTCTCAGGACTCGTGATTTCAATAGCTTTTTAAAAATCTCCAAGGTACATCTAGGCTTTCCCATTACTTCCACTTTATAGAGACATTTAATTTATACTAATTACCCTCCCTTTTAAAGTTACTCTCCGGAAGCAACCGCGTAAGAAGGAGTTTACTTTTTTTATGAAAAGGGGGACCGAGTAATTTTGTTGATGGACGAAGATGAGCAAATCCTTTTCTCTTACTTTTGAATACTGGCGGTTTAAAATGCTCTCGATTCCAACATTCATTGATGTGGATGTACGCTCTGTGAATTTGGAGACGAATTCTGCCATCACTATTTCTAAAATGATTTCATTTATTCTTCCTCGTGGCAGAAGAAATGCTTCCCATGCGGGGCGTAGTAAGAGAGCGTAGGAAAATAAACCCAGAGAGCACGTGGATGATAGGTTATCTGTTTGAATTGCTGAAACTTGAAGGCCACGATAAAATAAGCATAACCTAGTTATTTATGTAAAGCTACTTTTCAAGGAGGTTGAGTTGGTATTGCGACTAGAGTTCTAGCCTCCCACCCGGCTTCTAATCCCGGTGGTGGTAGAGGCTAATGCCAATACCGGATTTCTCTGAATCCTTCCTCCGCTCCCTGAAAAATTCTTTCCTCTACCCAATTACCCTCTTCTCCTAAACGGCAGAAATAGCCTCAGCTGTTGCTTGCCTTCCCCGAATAATTAACTGAGGATTCTTCGGTGAAATTCACATTTGTAAGGAAGCAAAATCGGGTGAAATTGGTCCGCAGTGCAAAAAAAGAGCGTAATGAAATGGAATGAAAATGCTCTGAGGTTAAATCTTTGAGTATTCCGGTATTATTGAGAAATGCAACTTTAAGGCATTTTAAATAAGTGTAGTTATAAGTTAAGTTGTAACTTTGAGTGAACTTAAAATTACCACCTACCACGCGCCCGTGCGAAGGCTTTAAATGTATTATATAGATGTAAATGTGCATGTAGACTTTTTATAATATAAAGTCCTATTTAACCGTTAAAGCGTTTCCACTTTGCACTCTGTTGGGTAGGCACACAGCTTCCTAAAACAAATAGTTTGCTCCCGTGTTTTAATATATTTGTTGACGGTGGTTTTGGAATGTTCCTGATATTTATGATGATATACCTGGAACAATACAGATACTGCATCCGCTCTTATCGGGCGTTTAAACTTGCACATGGATTTCATCCCCTTGAATTCCAAAGATAGGAAGGCTAAAAATAGATGTCGCCGGGTTTCCAGACATTGACAGAGAGAAGTAATTTCGATGTGACATGACACTTCGTCGCGATCAACCAACCCTTTTGCGGCCATTGACTCGGCCTTGTCTATCGAATCCGACACACATCGAGACAAGGGGAAGGCACATGATACACGACTGCGTTCACGGTCAGCGTTTCTTTCGTGCACGGAAGATCACGTGGCGACATTCCATCTGGAATGTGGAATATCTCTCGGATGATCGTACCAGTTTATATTCCTCTGTCCTACTTTAAATTCCAGTCTTGAAAGAGATCAGATTTGGATGGGGAGGATGATGAGCAGAAAATAAAGGAGGAATCCGAACGGAGTCGCTCGTCCTATTTCCTTGACGAAAAAAAAAGAAAAGGAACTCGCGCCTGCCACGAATGCATCTCGGGATTGATTTTATGTATCCCTGTTCGAAATGCTTGTCACTTCCCGCGCGCGCAAGACGATTCATCTGTCTTGGAAGACGCGGTAAGAAAAAAATTATCGTGTTGCTGTTCATCCAGTTTTTGCTTAATGGACAGATTAACATCCATGTGAAGGCTTTTGAAGTGATGTGAAGATCATTCCAGTGCTTTAGACTTCCTTCAGCGATGATTCAAATTTGTGTCATCTTCCTCTACATCCACACAATACCCAGCAAATCTCCTAGAGGGTATGGAGCAGGGAGTGAAGAAGAACTATTTAAAACTTACTTCAAGTACTGCATAATAGATTCTATTTTTAATATGAAATTCTATAAGTAATGGGTAGAAATAAATTATTTTCCCATGCATAACAGCTTTAAATTATTTCAAGCTAAATGTGATTCATTAAGAATAGTGAGATGATAATTTCCCTCTGTTGCATCACCCACGTCACTAGGAATGAATTCAGTAAGCCAATTCAATTAGTATATTACACTGCACTTAAGTTAAAACAACCTTCTTTTCAGGACTCTAAGGAATATAATCCACAAAAGCTCAAATAATTCCAGAAAACATACTTTTCGAGCAAAATCGTTTTTATACATTTTACTTTCATATCGGTATAACTTATTCCACTCTACATGTATTTTTTGTCTAATTTCTATGGAAGAAATCTCTAGTGGCAGCTTGGATCATAAACGAACTGAAACTGTCGATGCACCATACACAGCGAAACTACTAATACTACTGCATTGACGGTATTTCACAGCTGAAATTTTGGGATTTTTACTTGGATCATAAAGATAAAATATGAGACTGGGAAATGGAATGATAGAGAGTTTTTATTTAATACACACAGCCTTAATGATTACCAAGTTACCGCTCGTTTATAAAAGTTTCCGATTCGATAATGAAATGCAAGGAATAAACTTATTCGTTTGATCACGTACTATCTTTTTGGAAGCGAAGTGAACGTAACTCGAGAGACAGCGAGGGTGGACATTATATTTCCACGGAGAAACAGACACCGCTAAAGAGGCTTTCTTGAGAGAACTGACATTCCTTTGGGAAAAGAGTCATCTTAGGGAAAACAGATTAATTTACTGTACGCCTAAGAGAGAAAGAGAGACGTGATAAGAATACTGGGAGTTTTACAAAAAGAAAATGGGCAATTATGGAGAGTCTCTGAGAGTAAAGAAGGCTGTCTAAAACTTATGAAGAAGAATACGTTGCGTAGGCTGGGGACACTGTCTCCCAAAGGAGGTACACCCACTTTCTTCTCTGCCTCCATTGAAAATTTCTGCATTAATTAATTACAAATTCCCTTAACCTCCGAGGAAATAAGCCGACGAGAATTAATGAATGCACGTCTTTACATCTTATTCTTATTCTTCAACCTAATAACTAGTCTTGTTCATAATAATGATTGGCTCAATGTTGAAGAGTAACGATGGTCATATTGGAGGAAGAGGTCTTGGATTTCTCTTCGGGTCTAAGTGTAGTTTAATACCAACATTTTGAAGGCTAAAACTGCCATCATTTTCAGGATGAAATTCACCATTCACCCTGATGACGATTCCAAACTTAGCCTTCAAAACGTCAGCGTAATCTACACTGGGACCCGGTGGAAAACCCGAGACTCTTCATCCAGGCAATACGCCGGGAGGACTTGAGATCCTTTATGTAATATCGCATGATTTGACTGAAAACCTCAACTAATAATGCTGCTCAGAGCGTGGAATAAGTAATATTCACCTGATTTCCGGTGAGCTCATAAGTAAAGGCACAGCGAAAGTAAAATCAAGATAAAGAATTAATGAGATTTAAGTGCTCGAATTTTTGCGGAGAACAATCAAATAAAATATTTGTTAAATAAGAAAGTCAATTATAGTGTTTAAACTCTATAACCCTAAAGAACCTAAATTTCTATTTTCTTTATAAAATTACAATCTTAAGTACAGATTTAATTCAGATTCAACATAAAATTCTCCTCAAATTGTACACGTCGTAGCGGTTTATAAATTTATTTATTTTTTCCAATAGTGACGAGAAATAAATTGTTTACGCTATTTCAGCTCGGGAAGCAGAGGGTTTTTCGGCATGAAATATTCTTTGTTTTCACGAGAAAGCTCAATGGTTGCTTTCTCTTTCGCCCATTACCCATGTTGATTCGCATGAGTAGCAACTATAAACGGATTTTCAAAAGGATTACGAGTGTTGCTAAGAAGATTACAAATTCTTCCCCTGTACGGTTGGATTGGGGTAAAATTACCACAGTCGAAAGCAGAAATCCTCCTGTTTGCCTCTTAGCCATGGAGAAAGTTAAGTTTTAAAGACTACGCAAGTGAATTCATATATGCCGATATTAAAAATGAAATATAAAGGTTTTATCTTTCCCGAAAATTGTGAATAAAGCAAAATAAAGACTAGATGTAGATTTTCAAGCCAATGCCAAACGCATTATAAATCATGTTAATGCATTTAAAACATCAAAACACTGCAATGTCATTAGATAATTTATTGTTTGCATATAACTTCGGTACTTAAAAGGCATATTTCGAGAATACATTAAATTTTTCCATAGAAGCCTAACGCATTTAATTAACGCATTAAAATACTTCTCAGTACCCTACAAGTAGATTTCGTATTTTTTGCCATCCCCACGTAGAAATTCTACGGGCACCTTCATATAGAGAACGTAAATTAGTAATGAGCTTTATTACTAAGTAATTAATTAATTTAATTATTAATTGATAAAAATGCACCGATCTTTATACGTTTCAGCGAAAATTTAAATTAAATTGTAAGGTGTAGTTTGGCTAAAAGAGATTCTGCAATTACCTGTGAAATTTGAAAGAAATTTAAGTGTGAAGAAAAATGTATTTAACCGGAGCCCCTGCCTGATCCTCACAATATTATTGCTCTCTAGTATTTAGTAATCGGGAGGAAGGAGCTGGCTGGATACTGTAAGAGGGGAGTGTACCGTAAAATATACATAAAGGCCTGATTACACGATGAATAACCCGTATAATTTCATGCATTACTTAATGCCTCTTTTCATGTCCGGATTAATGCACATTCGTAAGTTCAGGTTCCATGAATGAGAGATTAACTGGTGAACGATTTCGCAAGAGTTTTCATAGATTTTTCCGGAATGCATCGTGTGATTTCTTAGATTTTTGCCTTACGAAGTGCAACATTTAAATCTTTAAAAAGTCATTAATTACTAGGAAGCAGACAACACTCATCTCAGTTGCACTTCCAGTTTCCTAAGGTATTTTACCATAGGGAAATCTTGCAGCAGATAACGGAAACGACGTATGAAGTTGTTTGAAGACTTGGTTTGGTTAATTAATATTTATTTTATCCTCTGCACCTCCTGAACTATCTCTATGGAATTAATTTAGAACTCTAGGTAATAACACAGATCCATAATCCAGCTAGCAAATGTTCATGTTTAGAGTTAGTTATTTGAAAGAAATTTAAGAGTGAAAAAAAGGAAGTAAGGTGTACTATAGCTAAATGAGTATGCAACCCCCAAATTGAGCGTTTAGTCGAATTTTATTTATTTATAATGATTTGACCTAATTCATTCAAATAAACGTATCGTACACATAAAAGCGTATCATAAATTGAGTATGCAACCCACAAATTGAGCGTTTAGTTGAATTTTATTTATTTATAATGATGTGACCTAATTTATTTAAATAAACACATCGCACATATAAAAGCGTATCAGGCTGAACTTTGTGGAAATACTTGACGTCCATTTCAAAGAGAAAACACTTGTAATTTGACACACTAAATATATTTCAACTACTCACCCGACCATGGTTTCAGCACGTTAGTGCCATTTTCAAGGTCCTTGACAATGGTACTCCTTTTCCCGGAATGCATCATGCGATTTCTTCCATTTTTGCCTTACGAAGTTCAACATTTAAATCTCTTTGAATGCTATATGTTATTTGAAATATCACATAAACACATCGTGTAACCTATACTATAATTAAAATCACTTATCCACAAATTAAAATAATTTAAGTGGTTCATTGCGTTTTTTAATTATTTTTATTGTCATTAACAGGTAACAAAATGTCCAAAATAGTAATACAAATGAATAAACTTGATATTTTCCCAAATTTCTTTTTCTCCACTATCCAGGTTTCCTCTGTTAAGTCATCATCAGGTGTATGTACACTCAGTATAACAGTTGAAACCGAGAACAGAGAAACGGAGAAAAATTAATTTGTGGAAAAATCATGTTTATTCATTTATATTACAATGAATCGTTTCCACCATGCCACGGCCGATAACATCAACTACCTCCAAAATAATATTCTGTATTTCTCCACTAATTCCTCAGTTTGTATTAATTTAAACGAGACTAAGTAATGTAATAAATGTAAAAGATTAATAACGGGAGGGTAGGTTCCAACGATGGCGAGAGGTAAATAAACGTTCCAGGGGGGTTGTTGTGTAGAGGTGCAGAGGTCACACAGTTAATCAAAGTCTACGTGAAGTAGAGGTCAAAAAAAGTAAATAGCAGAGGCGCAGAGATGAAAGTTAGCAAAATGGAATCCAAAAGGTGAAGAGCTAGAAACGTCTTTTACCACCAGGTGTCCCTGAAACACGACCGCAACTAGTAAGAATGTATGAACCAAATTACAGTGGGTACAGAACCAAATTACATTCTCTGGGCATTCATTCATGCATTCGTATATTTTGTGTGGTTACGCCATTCCGTATTCATTTACTCTTTCTTGCATTCACACGTTAACTTGTACGGCATAATGCACCCCGTAACCAAGTCTTAATAAGTCTTAATTTCGATGGTTGGTGGTTGAAAAGAAAACCACTATGTTTTTAGAGGCTAATGGAGGAAAAACATCCCTTTAGAGAATAAGGGTGAACATAAATTATGCCTAGAAGACTACTGGAAATCTTAAATAATAATAAATCATTAAACCTTAATTGAATTAACTTGAATTTTTTTAAATATTAAGTGGTACCAAGTTAAAATTTAGTACCCGTGAGCAATCACATTGCTTTCCGTTCCCGTTTATTTTCGTTCCCTAGGTTTATAACCGAAGAAGGAAAAATAAAAATGAAGAAACTTCTCAAGAAAATTAATACATTAAGCATTGATAGGATAAAAGTGAATTCATTGCGCGCTCACTCTTGTTCGTTGTAAATAATTTCTGAGTCACCAAAAAATGCCATCAAATACTAAAGAATAATTTTTCACAGTTAGTAGTCATAAATGCTGTTAGACGTGCAAAATTACATTTTAATACATATTTTAAAAATACTTTGTGCAAAGTGAATAAAACTAAAACCATTAGGATCTCTGAGCCGTACCTAACAACAATGTCATTTTCATTGACTTTCAGTTGAGCAAAAACCAAACTTTATTCATTGTGTCGTTGAATCACCATTGGATCTTTCAATTTATCGCCATATTAGGTATTTAAATATTTTATTTCAAGTTAAGTGTTCATAAAATGTGAAAGATCAATCGTTACTTTATTATTTTTTTTGTTTATTTACAACATCGTCTATATTTCACCCATAAATCCTCCTCGAGGGAATGTGGCTGGGGTAGCTCGGCCATATGCAAATAAGCCAACAATGGCATTGTTGTTATAATCATTCTATATGCTCCAAAAGCGAATTCATTCAAACTCATTTATTACGAGTAATATGATGAGTAAAAAAACAAATTTCTTTGCGCCAGTATTTGCATTGATGAAAATGGCAACTGTGAAATCAGTTAAAATAAAAATACAGTCGGTAGTCTGTTTTTATGTTCAACATTTTGATATGATCATTTAAGAGTTTTAATGTGCCTCTTAAATGAAAATAGTGAGGTTAATGTTCTATGCTTTTGGGGAGTTAATTGGCAGTTTACGTTATCGGCATCATTTTTATTTGTGTATATTTATATATATGCATAATATATATGTACATTTATATATATACGAGTATGCTGGAAAATATAGGCTTGAAATATTTTTAGAAAACGTTGGAAGAGTGGCGATAAATTCAGCTTCGGCATTGACCTGCACTAATTGAAGGCGCCAAAGGGTATGCTGCCTCACCTCCCACAAAATGGAAGGAATACTGACATTCAAGTTCTTTCCGCATATAGATGGAACTGGAATTCCAAAAATATCTCAACTACAGAGGGAATTTAAATCAGGAGCGTCGGGCCAGGATGCAATTATTCTGTCCAACACGGCATGTTTCCCAATATAATCGCTAGGGTTCGATACTTTTCTATATTCTCTTCATTCCAGTAAATCGTAGATGGATAACAATAAAAGAAAATGCAGTTTTAGTGGCTATTTGATGCTGAGTGACTCTTTCGAGCGCAGCTGCGAAGGAAGTGGGGGGCAGGGGGGGCATTCGGCCCACCCCCCAGAATTTGCCCCGGGCCCTTGAGAAATGCGTCTTCATTGGTAAAAATTAAATTTCACTTGTTTCCAGCTAGTCTTTTCCCTTCTGACGCATATTCTACCACCTTTGTATGTACTTTTAGCGGAATTCTAGTCTCTATCCCCTCCTATCCGCAAAAAAATGCGGGCCCTTTTCATAGGAGCCCTTTTCTTAAGAGCCTTTTCAAGGTTGGCCCCTCCCAGCGAAAATAGTTCCGACGCCCCTGTTTGAGCGTATATCGAGTTTATGCGTGAGGCCAAATAATGGCTTTTGGATTAAGTTTCTTCTTCTCCCAAAAATATTTCCTTGCCGAAAAAACCTACCATTCTTTATTCCTCTTTTGGTCCGTTCCCGGATTCCTAAGTTGATGTTCCCATTTCTTCAATAGCCTGAAATATATGCTAATTTGAATTGCTTTAATGGTGAAGTTTCGAAACTTTTCCAGCGCGAAAAATCTATCGACCAGCGATGTATCCAACTTTCACCTTCATAGAGACCACCCTTTTTGTTAACCATAAAGTTGGGTGGAGTTTAAATAGATCTAAATTCCCATCAATCCTTTTCATTCTTCGTTATAAAACTTTACGGAATTGAAAACGCTCAACAGATTCAAGTCAATGAATTCTGCCCGTTTGGATGTGGTATTGAGTCCCTGAAAACAACTTTTGATCCCGAATGTCTTTTAATAGGAAAATCAAAAGTCCAATGTGAGTTAATTTCTCGACGCTTAGGTCCCTACATCGAGGGCCAATTATTCTCTCTTACCCAATTCAGTATTCTATTACTGTGATACTTTGACTATCTATCTTACTATATTCTATTAATCTTGTTATTTTGCTATTAGCTCACAGTTTAAAACTTGGATCAAGCCCAGATCCTTATTTTGGAAATTTACCTGTGTGATAAAACTCTCCTCAGTGAATATCAAGTGGCAAGATTGTTTGGTCCGGCGTGCGCACTATTGGTGACTGAATTAATGAAAAGGGTGTTGGTGAGTTTATCAGGCGGTGTTTACTAAACTTTCTTTGCTTTGCTCATTACAATTTCAACCCTTGTGTGGGTAAGTAAAATTACAGTAACTCCCGATTTTCCTTGCTAATGATTGGTAAAAGGTGCACGGATAATCGGAAAACGCGGAAAATCCGTTGTTTGGTTCTTTCCGGATTCATTTCTCTACGATGCGCCGCGAAAATAAACTTCCTAAGAAACAATCCTCAGTAACCAAACACATAATGATCCTCGCTGTACATAATATCATTCTATGACCAAAAAGAATCCTGTACAGCTGTCCAGGCCACAATTAAGTGTTCGCAAGCCTCGGGTGGCGGTACGAAACCTGGCGTATGACATCGGACCAGTCGGCAGGGCCCTTGTGAAAGTCACGATTGGAGGAAAATGACAAAGGTTTAATTGTCTTTAAGACCACTGCCGATACACTAGATGGATTGGCAATGCACGAATAATCGGGAGTTTGCTGTATCATGTCGAGGCATCTCCCCAGACAAGTGTTTCCTTTCTTTTCATTTTCATGATCATCAGTATATAAATCCTAAGATTAATAAGCGCAGTTCTCCACAATTCCCTATGAACATGTTTCCAGCTCTTTTACTTTCCCGTATTACTTCTAACTAACATCCCTCTTGATCATTCTCAGGTATTTCAACGATCCCTTCTTGCACTTCCTCGTGAGGATTTTTCTTCGATATTCCCCTCCAGTATGTAAAAAGTTGCTGAAGGTGAAGTCGTAACCAATCGATTGTGTTATTGTTCGTATGCTGATGGTTGGTTGGTTGGTTGTTCAGGGGAGGCGACCGACAGCTGAGGTCATTTGCGTCATTTTTAGGATAGTTGGGAAGTTGGGTACTGATAGGAACATTGGTAATGGTGAAATGAAAGAAGGGTGGAGAGAAGCCCGGTGTCGGCATTAGCTTACTCTTTTCGACAGGCGCCAAGGGGACCACGGCTTAACGTCCCATCCGACGGATGAAGTACTGAACCTGAAATGCTCTCCACTAGGCACTCAAGTAAGGATCGGTTTGCCAATGAGAAATCCACCACTGCCGGGAATCGAACCCGGGCTCTCGGGATGGGAAGATAGTACTCTAGCCTCCACACCAACCCGATCCCTATTAATGCTGATCCATGGAAAACTTTCTTCTACAGCTCTTCCGTATACTTCCTCATTTTTTACCATTTTTGGTCATCTTTTGATCTTCCCTTTTCATTGATGCATGTTTAACTTGGAGAAATTTGATAAAAGCTATCGAAATAGTGTATTGTAGGAGGACTTTAATAATGGCAAGCAATACCGCACAGAATGTAATAAAAATAATAGATACCGCACACAGTTCTTGGTCTCTATATTACCGGTTTACCGCTTATCTAAATGAATAAAAATAAGAAACAAAGCTCCTGCATACACAGAACAGCTTCCAATTTCTAACTACCGTCATAGAGTGTAGACAAAATTAGTATTATTGTAAATGTTTTTTAACAATTATCGTAAAAATAGTTGAGGTTATATTCAAAATATTTCATTAAATGTATCAAGAAATACGTATTCCTTGTACCTTTGAAGTATCGCGCATAAATACAAAAAAGACTGAAACCCATCCTATCTTCCTGCTAACTTTGTTTTAATGCCCGGGGAAATGCCCGCCCAGTCCCGGAAGGAAAGAGAAAAGATAATTGTTTGCTCTACGAGTCCCACATGCAGGCATGTTAAAAAAAGAGCCTGAGGACTCACTGACTTTCCCAATTAACCATTTCCCTGGTAACTTCGATCACCAGTGCTGTTAACCCTTCTCGGCACTCTTGACCGCTCACTCATCCACAATTCTATTCCTCAACAGGCTACTCGGCTGCCTCCCTACTGGCCATCGCATTCGCTATCCCATTCGGCCTCCGGGTCCTCATCCACCGGGAGTCCGGCGGGTGGACTTACCTGCCGCAGGCCTTCTACCACGCCCACCTCGAGCTCTTTCTTGGAAACGCCTGTCTCGGTGAGTAGGCACTCCAGTGTCATCATCCTCATTCTATTTCTTCACACAGGGCCGCTGCGTGCAGGTTGTGCCAGCACAAGGGTGCCTCATCAAGAGGGTACTATCTCGCCACGCGAAAGAAACTAAATTATCTTCTCACTTTAATTTAAAGTAGTTGAAATGGATAAAATTCATTCATAAATGCCTAAGTGACGTCATAAATATTTATCTGATAATTCTGTCACACAAAGAGTAGGCTGGGTTTGCCTTGGTGTCAAACTAGTGGTCCTAATAGTTTCAAAGGTAGCATTAGATTTAGGACAGACAGTATAACATAGATTGTCTACAATCTATGTTATACTGTCTGACAAGATATCTTATAGTAATGAGGATCAATGTACCCCTGTATACAGCTTGGGATAATGCAAAATAGTACGTACATATTTAAATATTTGGCAATGTTCCATAAGGTGGCCTCCAAGGCAGATTTTCTCGCTTTCTTTTTGATTAAGTTTAACACGCTTCGTGACTTACAATTAGTATGACACTAATAACCGATCAGGTAAAAATAATTTTCTTCCTTGCGTCAAGTTTGATATAATTTAATTTAACTGAGATTGTAAGGGTTTGGTTAAGTTATTTTTGTTCTAGAAATTATATATCGTGTTACAATATGCACAGTATTTCATAGATTTTTTTCAATTCCATTTCTTTCATTTCGTTCTTCTTATCAATGACTGAAAAACGAAGTAAAGGATAAGGGAGTGGTAAAACAGCTATTCGATGAAAGACCGTTGTTCAACCGCCATACATTTCTCCAAAAAATTTAGCAAATTGTTGAAAATTGTGTTATTTATTTTTAATTATATTTTTGCGTCTTGTATTAGATGAAACGTTCTGGCAAATAATTTAATTTAATTTAGTTGGCAACATAAGATTAGGAGCGCATAAAGTTAATTTGCGCAAAGGCGCCAGTTCAAAGTTTGAGGCTTTACTTTGTGGAACCACTCGATTGGAAATGAAAACTCACTTTGTACGTTCCACACAAAGATTTTATTGGTTTCGACCATGGTTTCGACAAAATATGTCAATTTGTCAACCTTGTTAATGACATATTTTGTCGAAACCAATAAAATCTTTGTGTGGAACGTACAAAGTGAGTTTTCATTTCCAAAGGCGCCAGTTCTACACGCGACGGCTTTGCCTGTGCATTCATATGTGCATAGCCCTCATAAGAATTGGTTTGTAGTTAGTCCATCACGCAACTCCCTTCCCTAAACTATTGTCATTTAACCTTTCGCAAATATTTCCGATCTCCTATGTGCACGCTCTAACACTTTCATCCTACGGATTCCATATACCAGCGGCATATTCTAAGGGAGGTCTGACAAGATACGAGAAGCATCTTTCTCGTACTTTCACATCACATTTACAAAGTAACTTTTTTTCCGTATCCTAACGACGCGGTTTGCTATAATTTGCTGACGAGCACCCAAATTATCTATTTCTTCTAAATCTATTTCTTCTAAATCCTTAGCTATTGAATGCCCGTAGAGGGTAAAATGTACATTTAAAATATTATGTACGTTACCGAATTATGCACGAGAAATAACTGCTTTTTTCCTCTTCCTCCTCGCCCTCTCCTTCGTTCATTATCGCCTCTCCATTCGATGTCTCCGCATTCGACCCGAGAGGCGTCGGAGTAATGATGCTGCTGGCCCTGACTGTCGAGCGCTACGCGTCCGTCTGTCGGCCGGGCCGGAGGTCACCTCCGCCCCCACTAGCGGCCCCCCCGCACCGAGCGCGGGCCGCTGCCTTCCTCATCCCCGTCATCACGTTCGTGCTCTACCTCCCGAACGTGTTCCGCGCGCAGCTGACGCCGTGCCTCACGGACAGGGGGGCGCTGATCTACCAGAAGAGGGACAACACGCGGTTCCTGCACTCTCTCTTCTACTCCGTCTACAAGTGCGCCCTCGAGGTCATGTTCAAGGTGAGTTTTTTAAGTGTTGGAAACAATGAGGTTGGAATGTACAGGAGGAGGCATTGCCATGCGGGTAGGAATGAAGCCCGATTAGGGGTGCTGGGGAAAGATTAGGCCCCACCTACTCTGTAAAAAAACATTGTGTTTTATGCGGCCACTTAAATGGGGATTGCATGTGTATTTAAACATAAACAACTGTGATATTGTCCCAAATTCCATCGCGGTGACATCAGTTAACCTTCCTTAGATTATTTAAGGGGGTTAATTATGCATTTTGAGAGATAATTTTAATCCTAAAACTGGTTCGAACATACCCTATTTAAACTACATTTTTGGTGACTGTTGGCGTTTTTGCGTACCCAGTTTCCTGTTTTTTGATGAAATTCAAAATATATCTCTTTATTCATATTACTCCTCTAAGTTTTACCTCGTGAAGAGTATCGCGAGTAGCAAGTCCGAATGTCCGTATCTACCAAGATGACCACTGGCTTCTCAAATCAGCTGCGAAGCCCCCTCCAGTTGGGTTATGTTTGAAGACGTGGGGACTATCTCGAATAAACAGCCAAGGAGTCACGTGGTATGAACACTAATGGTTCGAAAATTTTGTGCATTAAAACCGTTGATCGCGACCTCATTCATTGTTTACATTTGTGTCTTATCTCATCTGGGGGCTCTATAGTCGAGACGGATGAGGAAAATTAAAGTGAAAATAATTAATGATATTGTACCGAGAGATTCAGGCACATCAAATTTTTCAAACCATTCGTTTTTGTGCCACTTGACTCCTTGGTTACCTATTGGAGATAATCCCGACGGTTTCAAACACAACCCCACAGAGGGCTAACCATTCTAACGTCCTGTGTTGGAAATGGTCGTCATGTCTTGGGAGACTCTTACCTACCCCCTGAAGGAGGTTAGAAAGTACTAGACGCGGCATACGCATGCTAGCCTACACGTGACAATGAAGTCGGAATGGAGGTGCTTGATGAGGATTAGGCGCCGCCTGCTAGGCAGAAAATATTGCGTTTTATACGACCTCTTATGGAGACGGGACGTGTATAAAAGCAAATAACGATTGAGTCGTGCCCAAATTTTATCGCAGCCGCGACTGTTAATCTTTCTAAGTTAATAAACGAGAAGTTTCATGAAAATTCTAAAAAGAATACGGGAGAACCTGATTGGAAATATCTTGAGACGCGATGTTCTGATGAAAACAGCCGTTGAGGGAAAAGTAAACAGGAAGGATGGGAGAGGAAAGAGGAGAGAGTATTAATTATACCGAACAAATAGTGCAGGTTGTAAAAGAAAAGACTTACGTAATTATGACAGGTCAGCTGATAGCAGAATGAGTGGAGAGCTGCGTCAAGCTAATCTCAGGGCTGGTGGTTATGATTATGATCTACGTGATAATTTTCTTTTTAAGATCTTTCGCCATTATCCTTTCAACTTTATCTCTTTAAACGGGGGTGATATTTTCTCTCTTAAGATATTTTTGAGTATTTTTAGTTAGAAGTTTTTCCTAAAGATTAGCTCATGTAAATGAAAATTCAGAATGCCGTCGTGAAACAATACTCAATTACAGAGCTAGATAAGCATTCTGTCGATGTCTAAAGACCTACCTATATGCAAAGCTGCTGCTTCAATTGCTGCCATCAGTGTTACAGGAAGTGAGTACCTACCGAACTTAAGTGTTCTTACTGATCACTGAGACTTTAAAATTAGTACTAAGAATACCTACTTAATTAACGATGTCGATCAAGCATGGCTAATACTAATTTTGAGTTCCTCAATTCCTTTCTTAAATTGGACATTTAACTTATCCTAATAACCTAACGTGAATGTCATTCCACCACACCGCAAAAAGGAAATGTATAGATTAATTGATAGAAATGCGATGCGGTGCATAAGAAATGCGATCATTTCAAGGTAAGGGTTGGGCTTGTCCCTCAAAATTATTGCTGTACGACGCTATTAAAGCAATGCGATGATATCAGTGATCATAAAATAAGTTGATTTCCGAATTAGTAAAAGAGAGAAACCAATTAATTACGAAAATACACTGTTTTTCTTTCGGTTTATGTTGTGCCTGACTGACGTCGGTTTTGAAATGTTCTAGAGTGTTAACAAAAACATTTAGGACTTCCAATCTTACTAACTCTATGCAAGAATAGGTGTTCAATCATAAGATACCCTTTAGATATATGTTCATTATCTGATCTAGGTGGCCCTGAATTTTCTCGGTCTTGCAATGTGGCTAAGTGCATTCGTGTTGTTCTTTTAGCATTCATGAATTGCTGACCATACATTTGTTTTAACACTGGTAGTGCCTCTCGTTGATTCAGGCCATGCGCTCCCTCCCCAAGGGCTCCGTATTTTTGAGGACCTCTCGTCACAGAAAGAGTAAATATTTGAATAACATTTATTCTTCCTGTACCTTCACTGTCATAAATAAGTGATAAAATAATATTTTATTATAAGAATTTATTTTATAAATCAGGTCTCAAATTGCTACAATTTTCGCACCCGCAAACCATGGTTACCTACTCTAACAATATTTCACCTACCTATCCTTTTGCTAAGCTGCCTATTGTGTTCTCTTATGGTACCTACGCGGGAAAAATTACATTTGAAATCTATCGGTTCGACAATATATCTCTCTAATCTCGTTAATCTGATCAAACCTAGCATAATACGCACGGGTTCTTAATAATCTAACTTCATCTGTAAACAAATCAGCTTCGAATTCTCTTAAAAGGTTTAACCTAAATTTTAATTTGCGTTCTGATAGTAATTCTCATTCTAGTTCTTCTATTAAACTCGTAGTGTTAATGCAATTATCATAACCTTGCCTCAGCACATATTATCGAAAACAATTCTTAAAAATAATAATCAGCATATTTTATCATCTAGGTTTTGTTGTTTTTGTTGTTGTTTGATTTCTCTTTGTTGTTAACTTTCTCTTCATTGTGACTGTTATTAGTGCACTCTAATTTGGCAACATTGCTGTATGTGTACCATTTCCTTTAAAATAAAATTAAATTAAATTAAAATAAATAAAATAACGATCTTTCAAAAATCTGGCCAATATCCTTATCTGGTCATCGATCTAATAATTAGCTGTAATTCAATAATTCAAGAATTCGGTTCCTTAAAAATGTACTGCCTGTAATTATGTTACCCCGCACTGCAGTATTCCCTTGGACCTAATTTTGGCCTTACTATTATGAATAAGTTCCCCACCCGTGTCCTGGACAATTCCAGAAGCGCTTGAAGATTGCCACGAGTGATTATAAATTTGTGCCTGCCCACCAATGCAGATGATGAGTACATGTTTGCCAACCCTCTCTACAGGTGGCGCCCACGCTACTCCTCGCCGGTCTCAACTTCCGCATCATGGTCGTGTACCGTCGCTCGTGCGAGAGACGGCGACAGATGACGCTCAAGCCCTCTGGCGAAGACTCGCGAAAGTTCGCAGAGGAGCGCCGCCTAGTCCTCCTCCTGGGCTCCACGTCCATCCTCTTCTTCGTCTGCGTCTCGCCCATGGCCTTCCTCAACGTCACTCTCTCCGAGGTCAACCTCAACAACTACTCCTACCAGGTGTTCCGGGCCATCGCCAACGTCCTCGAGGTGGCCAACTACTCCATTACGTTCTACATCTACTGTCTCTTCTCCGAGGACTTCCGCAACACGCTGATTCGGACCTTCCGCTCCTCTTCGTGCTGCAACTCGAGGGACTCGGGTCACAACGGAGGCTCCAAAACCGCCCTCCCGCCCGCGAGGTCCTCGAGGCCTTCGAGAGGGGCCTGCGGGGGGCGGGGCAGCACGGTCCTCACGGCTCCATGCTGCCAGGCGGTCACCCAGGGGCCCTCCAACACGACCACGACCACGACGACTCCGGCGACCACCGCGGGAGGCGCTGCGAACGTGGCGGGAGCGGCCGAAGCCGTGACCACGTGTCAGTCCACGTGTTCGCAGCAACAGGCTGGGGGAGGTGTGGGGGTGCCACCGGCGGACGAGGGAGGGGGAGAGGGATGGAGGGGGTCCCTAGGAGTGGCGCTTAGGAAGGTAGGCACGGCGTGGAGGGGCTGCGGTTGCCGTGGGGATGGAGCTTGCGTGGAAAAGGAGGCTAGTCCCGGAGGAAGCTCTGCAGACCGAGTGATAGTGTGAACTCTTTCGCGGGGCTTCGTTTTGAGCCCTCAGTCAACCATCTTTGACCACATCTAGTTATTTGAAACCATGGCGTCCAATGGTACGCTCGCGTTTCACATCCCACGAATGATTTAGATCGACAGATCGAATGATGCCGGTCGGTCATTCCGGAGAGTTAAGAACTTTTTCCTCACAGATACGCCGAGCAATGTATTTCTCGCTTCACTTCTAATGAAAAGTGTAATAATTTAAGTAGCGTGAACCTATTTCCTATAACTTTATTCTGAGGATTCCTCTTAAGTGATCCGATGTATTTCTAATTACATATTTCATCCATGCCCATTTACCAAAAGTTTATCTCTCAATTTTTTTCCTTCACTAGAATCATAGTAGTAAGTGAGTGGAAAAATGTAAAATGAAATCTCACACCTGTAATACATCTTACTTCCATGAGTATTCGATAACAGTGAATACACATGAACAGCTGTGACCACTCACAAGTTGATGGTTTTTTCTATTCTCCTCTGAATGAATAGCCACTTGAACCTGATAGGGAAAGATTGCAAAGTTCAGTGTAATGATGAAAGTCTTCATAATTCCACTCTTGAACTTGATCTCTTGGACAAAAATCAATATCTCACATATTGGTGGACAAAGAGGGCATAATTAGGAGTTGATCCATACAGAATATCTAAAGGGGACAATGGTCTGTAGTGCCCATCATTAGTTTCCTAAAATATGTTTCCATCTCTGCCTTCCATTCTCATTTATCAAGTACTTAAACTTGAACTTCTCTTTTCAGAAGGAATTTGGTATTTACAGGAAAAGTCTTTTTCATGTGTTACCTGAGTTTCTATCCACAATTTTGGAGTGCCTGCATCAAAATCTTTTACTTGTTTTTAAAGAAAGGCATAAATATTTGTTGCGTACATACAGTGGTGAGTTTTCATTGCACAGGATGAGGGATATCCCTTAGTTGCTTCTTCAATCGCATAATAAAATAAGAACATGCTTAAAAAATACTAAGAAGTACACCTGATAAAAGTGACTGTCAAATATTGCCCCAAATTTTTTGTTACAGCATCCCTGAAGTTTATTTGATCAATATGAAAGTCTGGCCAGTTTCCTTCGTTCAAATTGCTTCCACTCTACATCCTTTAGATTGCATATCTCCGTGTAAAGCAAATTTGATTGTTACCTTGGTCTACGCTGTGTCTGGGTTGATAAGCTAAATCCTCATATTCAGTTTACTTCCTCTCATGAAATTACTGAATTTATGTCCAAATTGATAGATTTGTTTTGCCTGAACTTATCCAATCCAATTAAACAACTACAACAAACTGCCTGTGATGACTTGTCATTATCATTAGTACTCTGTCAATAAAATTAGATTCTTGGACATTTTTTTCAGATATCCTTTGTCTAATAACACTTCAGACATCAATTTCTTGTGCTCCCTTTGAGTTACTCCAGGTAACCTCCATTCATCACCCACCATGACTTTTTTTTCAATTGTCTTTCCCTTCAGTCACCTTATATTCTTAATGCTGTTATAACTCACAACTCAAAAGCCTTTCAATATTCTTTGTCCTCCATTCTCAAAGACTAAGTGTAGCTACCCTATTAATGCCACACATCATATTGATACTATTGCCATAGGTTTGTACTTACTTAGCCAATGCTATTCTCTGTTTGTTCCTGCAACTAAACTCAGTTTTATTGAAGGCTCCACCTAGATATGTAAATATCTCCATCAACTATAATCAATTTTTACCTTCTTATATCTTTTCACGTTTACATTATAATTACTTCGGCTTCCCTTAAATTAAATTCCAAATCATACTTCTGTCATTGAGCATAGTCATCTGTGAAATTAATTCATTTTATGAACTTGCCATCTGCTTTTAAATCAAATTGAATATGTTGAATATATATAGTCCTATATTTGATCAGCAAATATAGGACTATGAAGATCTCTCTTCGTACAGTTACAGATACAGTTAATTAACTGAATGAGAGATGCAAATATCATTTCCCTGAAAATTAAAAATTCTCCACACATGAGACTCAAACCTGCAAACTCAAGTTTGACAGATAAGAGCCCACTGCCAATGAGGCTGGTGGAGTAATTTTTTTTCCTACTTCAAGCTCATGTCAAGCTTCTCTCACTGTATTCTTTGTGTAAAGTTTTGCATAATGCTTACAGTATAAAATAATGGGCAGACCTGCTACCAAATCTCTTTCATATTCATTTAACTCATCACACCCTTCACCACCTGCTCTTTCATAAAAATGACATTAAATCTTCCTCTTCAATTTCATCATGATATATTATTTTTATGAAATAAATAGGTCTTTATTAAGTAGTATAACATTAGCACTATAGAACACTTCTCGGAAATCCTTTCACATGGTTCGATGCCTTGCCACAATAACCCACCTAGGTCTCTGAGCATTTATGGCAACAAAAATCATTAGTGCAATACTTTTACCAGCACTCTTGAAGTATTCATAATTTTTCATGCAATAGTATGTACTCATGATGCCATTCTTCAAAAAGAAAACCTTTTTTTCTCATTGTCAATGCTCTCAAAAATGGTAAGATATTTCCTGGGAATTCTTAGAGGAACAGTTTTATTTCCCTTAGTTTCATGAAGTTCATATCCATCAATAAATATTCAAAGGCTGTATTACTATAGCCATAACATAATTGTGCATAGTATAGCTAAGGAACCTATATGAAATATATAACTGGGAAAGTTGCAATTATTAGTACTTGAGAAAGTTCTCTTCTAGTACCACTGAATTTATGAAATAGATAGATTAGATGTTAATTGAGAAATAAAATTTGTTATCAGTTCATAGACAAGAATCTATAAAAGTTGAAAACAAAAATTCCTATGCATTAATATATCAGAAAAAAATACATTCCAATGTGTTCATTAAACAATAGGGTTTTCTTCTCTCTAAGAAAGCGGAGGAATTTGTAAATCATGAGTGATGCATACATTGTTTTCAAATAATCAGTACAATAACTGTTATGACCTGTAAATGCTTGTCACTTCAAGCACTTAAAATAATGGGAAATAATGAGCCTCATTTGAATATGCTACAAAATCACATTATACCCAGTTGATCTTAACTGACCTTTTCAATCAGACTTGAATTTACTTGTATCGAACTCAGAACAGCTGGTTTGTAGTCACTACTACTAGTCCTACTCACAATAAGGCTCAGCGCAAGACTTGAATGGTAGAAAAATAAGATAGGCATCTTGATATTCCCAAGGGTAACATGTTCAATTTCCAATCTCAATATTATTAATCTTTCTCTGTGGCTTGAAATTTCTGAAATTTTCTGATGAAGAAGTGCTCCATATGCTTATTGGCCTTGCCTACTGGCTCCATATGCCAGTTAGCTTCACTTCACTCTCAACAGAAAAAAAATAAATACAGAAATAGCACAATCTGAAACAATTGTTTTAAATTCTCTTCAAAGTCAGGATTAGGATATAACCAGCTGGTTTATGCCCACAAATGATAAAAGGAAAAGAACTCCAC
This sequence comes from Platycnemis pennipes, assembly GCA_933228895.1. Classification (NCBI taxonomy): domain Eukaryota; kingdom Metazoa; phylum Arthropoda; class Insecta; order Odonata; family Platycnemididae; genus Platycnemis; species Platycnemis pennipes. The sequence goes on from OW121851.1 coordinate 38,300,215, forward strand.
CCCCATGCTGATGCTTGAATTTCAATTGTGGCCAGACCCAGAACTCAGAGCTCACCAGAAAGCAGAGCACTTAGCATTCAGGTGAGCTCCTCATTCACTGAACACCCTTTTCATTAGGCATTCTAGTTTAAGAATGTGGCTAGTCACAAACACTAAGAAAATATTGTCTCTGACTGTTGGTTGAAGGTCTCATCTAAAAAGTCCTACACAAAAGATACCTATATCACTAATTTTATACTGCTTCCACTATGCCATTAGTATCATTGAGAGAGAGTTTATCAAGAACTCGGGAGAACCAATAATTGTGAGCTAATGGTTTACAGTTTCCAGAAGACAATACTCTGGTCAAAATTATTATTCGATCAAACTTTGAAGCATTTTCATACATGAAACTGGACTACCCAAAGAAGGGTCCATCATTTTTTCCAAAACTGTGTTCTAAATTCGATTACCAGTCTAACTTCCTCTTGGGCTAAATCTAGCAATCACATCCATCAGAGTACTTGAGTTAGTAGAATCTGAATGCTTTTATATAAATGATAAGCATGTGCTAAGTTAAAATTGTGAAGGCTTACCTCCGAAAAAAACATGATTTGCCTCTTACCTCCTTGAAAGAAATGCGTAAAAAAGAAACCAATATTATTTGCTCACCTAAAGTTAGCTAGATGTATGAGATTAAATGGTATATTCTAAATGGCATCCATATGAACTTCCATTTTTTAGTTTTTTGTTTACATGTGTTCATAATTCTCAAGTTTACATATGGAAAGTAATTTTCGTGGGCAATTGCTCATAGAGGTGTTGCAAAAAAATTGGATGATGATGCCAACAAACTTATGAGGCAAGCCCCAAGCACAAAATGTTTCAGTCTACGTATGACTTTGAGACTCATATACAAATATTTTCCAGCATACAGTAATAGGTTATCAGTCAGAAAGCTTGTATGTAGTCAAAGCCATTAGTACCTATATTTTCCCCATACGTGTTCATTGTCATTGAGAAGATGCTCATAAATTTTCTTGCATTAAGAATTAAAAGTTCGGTTCTGTTCATTACTTCTGGATGAAACTTGTCATACTTTGTATCACCTTTTTTATCTTAGTTTAATAACTGAATTACATATTTTTAATATTTTAAACTTCACTATACAATAATTGAATACTATTTCCTGTTTTGTGAAATAAATAAAATATATAATAGGAAGTGCGTAGGTACCTATCCTCCCATTTATTGTTCTTCAATCTAATTGGATGTAGTTTAACTCAATATTTCAAGAATCCTTCTCTGCTAATTTATCTCTGAATAGAGTATCCAGAATGGTGTTGTGGAACATAAAAACAGAAATCACAGCATGTATTAGTTTTCAGTGAATATGTGCTGGGTTCATTGGCTTTTACTGGGTTAACTGCATTTCTGATTATGCACAAATATTTGATATTAAGTACATAATATTTTTTCTTAGAAGCTCTGTTTGAAAAGGGCTCACAACACAAAAAGATGATCTGTAAAATCATTCCTGCTGAACATAGAGTAGCCCATCCCCATTTCCCCATAAGTGTTCATTGTTGTTAATAAGATGCTCATAGTCAGCCATAAATTTTCTTTCAAAATCTAAACCTTTCTTGTTACCAAGAACCGCAGGTGCTGAATGACAATAGTTAAACTTCTTCAGCATGTATCTGACAAACTATATGTCTGATGAGGCATAGGTAACTGAATTTTTGCATTGGAATACCAAGTTTTGTGTGATTGAATGATGAAAGTCGGAAGTGAGAGTGGAAGTGAACGATGGTTTTGGCACCACTGCAGTCCAAACTTGGACAAATAAGGCAGTTCATTAAAGTGTTCATTGATAGTTTTTAGGAAATAGAGCTCTTGTCCCACCTAGATATTCAGTGGCAAATATTTTTTGCCATTAAGAACATGTACATATGAAAATATAAATATATATACTTGGGATATTTTTAACAATATACATTGAAAGTTGCATATTCCTGTCATAAAAAGAATTCATTCTAGTTTCATTGACCTTCTTGAGTACTACTCCCCTGAAGGGACTGTGCTAACTAAGACACGCACATATACACATGAAAAGAAATAAGATGTAAATAATGCCACAGATATGAAATGGCTGTGGGAAAACCAGTGACGTCCATGTATGTATGTACTTAAGGTTGTGTTGATTATTCAGTTCATTTTTATTGCCTACACTGGAAGAATTTGTTCTATATTTTGTAAATATGATGTGGTTTAAGGTAATAATGTCTTATCTCTGGAATACGGAATGTGACTAATGTGAATTCTACATTGTGAGCAAGTGAATCCTGATGGGTAGTTTGGTGTGCAATGTCTCTAAGAAAAATACCTTTTGTGCTCAAATGTGCTTTTCTCTCAATCACCCAAATGAAGTGTTTCTCTAAATTTACCTTCCCTCCATCTCAAAATGTTTAGATGAGAATATTATCTGAGATGTTTGTTGCATAGTGTATGCCTTTAAATGTAAGTAAATTTTTAATATGCTTCCGCCTTGTGAACATGTTAATCAAGGTTTCCATTGCATCTTCCCAATAATCTCTGTTCTGAAGGTATGAATACCTACTTATGTATGCATCCATATTGAACATTGGTCGAAACTAGTGAAATCCACATGCCATTTACTATACACCTCAAAAAATTTCATTTCATGATATATCAATCTATCATTAATGGTTCCTTTATTAGAGTAAATTAAGGTGTTGCATTGAACCAAATCAAACTGGCAATTTTGGCATACCAAACTAAGAGTTGCATGGTTCTCACTGCAAAAAATTAATGTTTGAGATCCTCAACATTTCTCATGCAGAGTCAATGTCCTCCTAAACATTATATATCTTGTTACATGCTTTCCTTGTTATCAGAATTCACAGGATACGATCCAGAAATTTCATTTTAAATTACTGACTAAGCAGATTTTATCTAAACTATCGGAGTGCATTAAATTCATAAGTAATTCTGAGAAGCAGGACCTAGGTCTCATGTGTTAACTCATAACATTTCTGCCCAAAATAAGATTCACATTGCTTCACTATAGTTGGAGAATGTTGCATATTATCAATGTGTGCATAGCAGACGAGTGACGCCCAATTTTTTACCGCTAGATCAAGAAGACCTACCCAGTAAAATTTCAAATTTATTGCCTGATTAATACAGGGAAATGTTTATTCCCTCATCACCATGGCCATAAAGGTCAAACTCTAAAATTTTCAAATAAAATATTCCTATTAAAGTCATCAATTTTGCTACTAATTACTGAAAATTTTTTGAAAGAGGAAAATAAAACTGTGTTTTCTCTTCTACTATCATATATTTGGCCATATTTAACAGCATTCGATTAATATATGGGTAAATATAAGCTATTTCTCATTAGATAACTGCAATTAGGATTGACAAACATTTCATTCATTCTAAAATTTACATTTTTTCTATTCTAATATTAAGTATTTCATTATTACTCAGACCATACAAGAGAGGGAGTTACTTTCCATCTGTTAGGTGGCTCTTGTAATTTATCTCCTCTGATAAATTGGACATTAACCCTTTTACTGCAGAGGGTCAAATTTTTGGCCGAGTTTCTCTACTTGGCTAAAAAATCCCTTAGGGAAGGAGTTCGGTTATGTTTCTCAAGGTCTTCGTTATCTGTGTTGTCTAGGCTTCTGAATCACATAAATGTTAGTGCTGAGTCATGTGTTGGCATGTATTGTTTTTGCTTTGTGTCAGCACATCCTCAGACCTCTTTCACTCACCCCTCTCAGACCCTTATCCTCTTTTGCCATGTCTAAAAATGGTGCCGCATTTTAAGAAAAATCACCAAAATTTCAGACAGCAGTAAAAGGGTTAAGACCAAAATGATCCTTTCTATCAGCAGAGGCTACCTCTTGGTCTTTGAATATCAACCTGAAGTGAATCATTTCGTGACGGTAAATTTCTCGAGTACCCAAGATTTTATTTATCTTACTTAATAAGGAATGATTTTCATAGCTTGGAGCAGGCTTTTGCTCATTCATGGCTAATATTGGCTCCTTGAGTAGTGGAACTGTAATTGAAGTGACAAACAAAATTTTAAATTGCATAGTTACTACTGATAGGCTTTGGCATAAATGTTTGGGTACTTAGCTGCATTTTATAAGTTTCCTAATAACATGAACTTCAAGATAGGCCAAAACCCCACAGGCTCATATTTTTTAAGACACTCCTTGACTAGGCAGTTATGCAGCACCCTCAATAAAAAATTGTTTTCAAGAAATGTCAATGCATATAAATAACCTAATTTGGTTTCAAAAAATTGGTTAATACATATATTGTACATTAGTTGCTGCTGTTTCGTAACGAAGGAACTTTTACTTTGACTTTTAGTTTATTTTGCCTGGGTGGAATAGGACGATTTCGTCCTCTCTACCCCCCACCCAGGGACAAAGAGATGTTTTGATGCAAGGGTAGATAACATGAGTCCTAGCTGTATGAGATTCAGGAATATCCAACCCTATGAAGAACCTCCTGAAAGTAGGCCATGGCTTGTAGGAACATAATGGGGATGATATATGGTCAAAGAAAGGTTTCACGCTTGTATTCAAAGTCCATGGTTACTCTCAGTTATATTAGCAACAATATGGTCGTAATAAAGGTTATTACCATTGCAAAAATGTTCATCACCTTCATGCCAGATCCAATTTAAGAAAAAATAACATAAAAGGCAAAAAGCAGTTTAATCAACTATGCAATCTCTGTTAACCTACTGTAGCTTCTGCTGAAAATTTAGTAATGAACGGAAAATAAAAATTACTCTTAGGATTCCTTTGCAAATTAAATATAACTGGAGTTTCAAACAACTGAATTACATGAGTTTCCAGAACTGTGAAGGCAGCACTGCTTTGACATATGCCATTAAAGTCATCGAATAATGTTTTATGTGGTGATATCACCACAGAATTTCTTCATTCCTAAAAGTGATATCACTTTTACAAATGAGGAAAGAATGAGATGCTGCAGGCATTTTACTGTCACTATAAATCATCATCATCCATGAACAGAATTATTCTCAACTCAGCATATTCATTCTACTGTCATATTTTGCTGCTCAAAGTGCAAACCATGCACATGTGAGCACAAATCAGCATCTCATAGGCCCAGATATTATACATTTATAAAATAGGTGTAACCAGACAGCACATAGTTCAATGCGGAATTTCTTCCCCAGTGTAATTTTTATTGTTTTCACTATAGCTACTTCAAATATGTGAATGAATGGCATATAATTTTGTGAACTGTAATTCTGTTGGTACCTATATCCTAAAATAGTTCATGAATGTAAGAAAACTATGAAAGAAACCTACAAAATCTTAAGCTTGTAAATACCCTAAAATTTAAATGTTTGCAGTCTACTTAACCAAGTTTAGCCAACCATTTACATCTGACCTGCAGTGTCTGTGTTATAATCATAAGTTGAAAGATCTAGAATTGACTTACGCCGAGTATATTAAAGCCTTTATTCTCATTGGGTATAATGCTATTGATTATAATACGCATTGTGTCCAATAAATATTTGAAAGCCCAGGTTGGATCAGTAAGGCGAATTTACCAGCATGACAAACTGTCTGTGTAGCAAGGTTTTTGGGTTGACCTCTGCGTCGATTCATCTTCATGACTGTCTGTCATCATGAAGATGAATCGACGCAGAGGTCAACCCGAAAACCTTGCTACGCATGCTGCACCACTCCACGGAAGCCTCCATCAACATGACAAATTGTCCTCATTGTTTACTGCCCCACCCTTGAGAATGACTCGGAAGTTATTCCATCATTAAAAGTATTATGAGCCAATAGGTAAACTTAGCACGCCCATATTTGCTTCTATAGAATTGAAAATTTTGGCATCTTAGCATTTGGCAAATCTCTTTATTTCTTAGAAAATATTTTTGGCTTGGTTTCTGCTTTTGAATGATGTGAGATTGAATTCTGTGCTCTTAAAAGATCAATAGGCTTTTGTATGGACCAAATGGTAGGCAAATTTGAACAAAGATTGTATTTTTTTAAATTGTTACTTGCATTAATTGATGCAAAAAAATGAGATATGTATTATATTATTTATCATATTAGATAAAATTATATTGTGCAGCATATTTGTATATATATGTTATTCATCAAATTTGAGGCTGAATTTTGACTGAAAGAGTGGCTAAAGCTGGCCATTTAAATGCATTTATTAATTTGTATGTAATATTTTTATGATTATAACAAAAATGTAATCTTCTTTTAACTTTGGAAATATCAACTGGTTTATCAGGAAATTCATGTAATTCTTCATTTTCCTCACATTCAATTCCTGTTTCCCTTCTATTGCATCAACTAAGTTTTTGTTGGTATTGGTATTACAATTTATTAGTATGTAATTGGACATATACCTTATTTTTAAAATACCCTGATGACAAGTACTTTCATGGCTAATGGATGTATGGAAAAAGTATGGAAGATTTTGCAAAGGTAAGCTTAAAATGTCTTTCAGGAAAGTAATTGGAAATATGAATCCTCTTTATTTGAGAGGAAAGCTTGTAAGTTGATGCTTATTTTATTATGCCATTATTGATACACCACATCTGCAAGGTTACACATTCTACTATGACAGAACAGAGAAATGTCTCACTGTCTCAGAGGACCTCTCACTCTTATGATGTCAACACTTCCTAATGCCTGCTGTTGCAGCCCTTTGTGAATACCACAGGAGGAAGGCCATGACATGTCTATCTACGGACAAAGTCCTCCAGGCTGTACCTATGTAGCTGTATATTGCACCACAAACCATTCATGCACCACGCAATTCATGGACCCAATAAGATTTTTTATCTCATTTCTTTAGGTTCTCATTCCTCCATTAAATGACTTTTAGGTGAGAAACAAGTTTGGAGAGGAAAGATAACATCATTCAGTGAATTTACCAGCAAGTAAAGACCTCTAGAGGTCTTTACTTGCTGGTTCTGGTTGAGAGAGCTCTCTTCTCAAGCCATATCTTATGGTCACAGAGTCAATGTATATAAAATATATCTTTCACCTTCCATCCCACAGCTCCCCTTGCAAAAATAAAGTGTAAGTGGATGATAAGAAAATGACACACTGGTCAGACAGATGGTGGTGGATGGCTCACAGGCAAGTAGCAGTAGTGGGATGGTAACTTAGAACATACAAGGGTAAGGGACTGGAAGAGCAGCTATGAGGAAACCTCTTAAAATGGCCCATTCACATCTCTACAGGCTGTACAGCATTATAATGCTGTGCAGCCCATAGAGATGTGGAATACCTACTGCTATAGTACTGGAAGGTACCACTTGCCCATGAAGCCCAGGGGAACTGCAGGGTGGCAGTATGCCTTGCAATCTGTTTTTCTCTATTTCTAATTCTTCTATTTGATATTCAACATATAGTTATATAACATTCTCAGTTAGGTGAGGAATAAAACTGAGACAATATCACTGAATGGTATATAAGATAGTAAATATCTGCACAGAAACACTTCAGACCTGGTGCATGCGAACTGAAATGTTGGTGAAACTGTTGTCACCCCAGAGTGGACACACGTGGAAGAAATCCCCAAATGAATGGATCCTCAAACCAGACACTCCGCAGAAGCCTCAATAAGGAATGTCCTAAATAATTTATTTTCTTGGTGCTTTGAAAAATTCCCCATTCTTTACACATAATAGTTAAATCCTTGACTTTTATTTTTTTAAATATATATTTTCCTAGTCTCATATGACACCCTTTACTACAATCAAAATAAAAGAATTTTATCGCAGAAGAAAGAGTCAAATATGTTACTGATTTATAATGATCACTTCATTTTTTTGTTAGCCATTTCAATTACTTAAGCATTTTAAGCTTAATAATTATTAAGCTTAAATAATTAAGCAATTGGTAATTACCAAATGTAAGTAATGTAAATGTAATTGTAATTGAAATGGCTGTCCCAAGAAAATTCATTGTTTACATGGTTTGTACCATTGATAATGTTTTTGAAGATAAGTTAACTCCCATGATATCTCAGTTGATCAAGTCAACTGCAAAATATGACTCATGGGTCTATAAACTGAAAACTGCAGAAACTCACTAGTGAAGGACTTCTGTCCAAGTTCAGCATTTCAACATTTTAAATTTATCATTATCAACCAAATTATAACAGATCTTCGTTAGTGAAATATATGGCGAATATGTACATTCCCACACTTTTTTAAATACTCACTGAAGTAAAATTTCAATGATAACAACAAATTCACAAAATTAGTTTTTGGTAAACTAGTGGCTTATTAGACTAATCAAGTTAAATTTAAGATTAATTTAAGAATTGACATTCTCTTTAAATGAATAATAATATATTCCTACTGAGGGAATATATTATTATTCATTTAAATAATAATATATTCCACCCGTAGGCATTAACTTAATGTTTATTGCTTTACTTCATTTGATAAAAATGTTCATCGTTGGGCACTTTAAAAATTCCCGCTTCTCACTCATAATCGATCAGAGGAAATATCGATAGTATCGAGTAACCCTTTCGATTTAAAAAACATCACGTGGACCACGCCAAGCGTCAGGGGCGTCAGGGCGTCATGTGTTTGTTTACAGTATGTCATAAGGGTGATAAGTGAAAAAGTATTGGTCCATGGCGCCCGATATTTATTTAAATGGCGGTAATTGAAGGTTCTGGAAATGTCTCTTTCAAATCATATGTTATTTATGATTTGGAAACTACTACCTTGCCAACCTTCGGCGTGGCAAAAATCACTGAACTCTCAGCCATTGGGGTGATGAGAGATCATATTTATAATCTTCCGGAGGGTGAAGATCAGCCAAGAGTTGTAAACAAATTGACGATATGCATAAACCCCCTAAAAATGGTGTCTTTGGAGGCTGAGAGACTTACAGGTAACGTCAGTCAATTACTTTGAAAACCCTATTTATATGTACCAAAAAGATCAAAGAAATATATATCACTAAGTATTTTTGGTTGTTGGCGAGAGCCATTGAATATTGGGGAAGTTAAACGTGTTGCGTGTTGCCATTATTTACTGTTGAACATTGACACTTTGGCATGAACTCTTAATGAATCATCAAAATTATTAAAAATGTGCGTGGTGTATGTATCATATGTTTATGTAAATGTTGGTGATCATAGTTATATCTGCAATCACTGGGTAGGGATACAACGAGCACTGTGGCTGGAATACTTTTCCATGTCTCATTTACTTCTAGGTTTGTCGAATGATTTGCTGGAAACATCGAGCCCCTTCAATGAGTGTGTTTTTGGGATGTTCGAAGATTTCATTAACCGGCTTCCGAAACCTGTTTGTTTGATCGCCCACAATGGGAAACGCTTTGACTTCCCCATTTTGCAGTCAGAGATTCAGCGTATTGGGAAGGCAAGTAATTGGATCAGTTTATAATTGTCAGGGAGGGCACTTTTTCTTGAAAATAAGTAGCGTAAGATAGTCGTAGTGGCACATCAATGTTGAACTCTCACTCTCAAATGAATTATCAGTGCAGTGCAGTTATTCCCGGTGGAAACAGCTGTAGATTAGCGTAAATCATGATGATGAGAGGGAATGATATCCAAATACTGCTGCTGATGTTAGTGTGACATTATATCTCAGTACAAAGAAAGGTAGCTTACCTCGGTTTGTTGAATGTTGGGCTAATAACTGGAGGAAAAAGGTTCAAACAGAAGAGAGGCCTCAATTTATGCCCATCTAAACCTGTGCTGAGTGAAGTCCCTGATCATTTGAGGGACCGCGATAAAGAGTTGCTCATGAAAAGGTCATCAACCTCTATGTGTGGATTCCCCATGCTCTTCAGTTTTGAATAGTTGAACTCTACTAAAAAAATTACTCTAATCTTATATTTTAACTCCCTCTGAAATTTTTTGGTCTTTCTGTCACCCGGAAGAACTCATATAGCAGGAACAACGTGGGAAATCGGATGCAGTCTTTTTGACTGTGTATGTTTTATTGATTGTAACACTGCTGGCTGGATTCTTTAACAAACACAATTTTATAAAAACAATCTAAACTTATTGCTTGTATTCTAATATAATGAAGCACCCCTTTCTACTTGTATATTTAGTGTTTTTAAACATGTTTTTAATATAATGTGAATGAAAACTCTTTGAGCTACTGCTATCACAATTTTAATGGTGGTTTTGCATTAATGCATTGTTATTCAGCACTTAGAAATCAAAAATCTAATGCAGATTGCAAATAATTGTACAACACTAACAATACTAGTAGTTGTCCATCTGCCTAAAATTATAGAAGCTTTCAAACTTTGAAATTTTTACCGTAAACAATTAAATTTACTCATTAGACTCAATAGTATAAATGCAGATACACAGAATATTATATTATGCAAAAAAATCTATTTAAAATAACCAACAAACTAATGAAAAATAATTTACAGGTTAGAGTTGTTTGTCAAAAATTAGAAACCCAATGTTATTTTGTAAAAATAGATGTGACATATTATTGCATGTAAGTACATGTTATATGTGTAAAATGAGCAACAGCAAGTCTTTGGTCTAATAGACTGATAAGTGAGCAGTTAACTAACTTTCATCTCCTTCACTCATGTCCTCTTTGGCCAAGCCTACGCACCTGTCACAAGTGAAGGTTGTGTGCCTTCTACCAATGAAAGCATGGCACTGAGTTCAGAATGTTTTGGTTTTTCGGTTTTTCTTCCTATCACAGAAGGCACACCTTCCTGGAACTTCCTGATTCATTCTTCGGTGGTTTTCATCGTCGGGTTTTCATAGTAGTCTTTCATTCTGAATCGGATGTCTCGTCGAAGGCTGCGAATTGTTAGGTGTACTTCCAGGTAGTCTTTACCTAGCTCAGACGATATTTGTTTCAAAAACTCTCTGCGATCAGTGTCTACCTTAGTAGACAAAATGACGTAAGCATTTATTCGTGCAGTGTTCGACAGGACGTAGAAAATTGTCATACTCCATTGGTTGCTCACTCTTGAGACTGAGTAGTTTCCCTTCATTTCATCGATAACATATACTCCCTTTGGTCAAGTTGTAGAACGTCAAAATGTCTGGTTTGTATGCCTCTCCTGAAATGACATGAATACTTCCTGTCTCATGCATGGTTGACAGCAGCTCAACTTTGTTCTTCTAAGGTATATATGAAACAAGAACTGTGTCATCATGGTATGCAAAGATACTACTAGCAGGAGGTCTAACTTTGGCATTAATAAACAAAGGTATTTCCTTCTTCTTTTTGCATTGTGTACACTCTAAGAGTTAATTAGGTTGTGATTTTTTTAGAAGTGATTCTGCAAGAGGCATAGACGTATAACCAGTTATCAGTTGTAATGTTACGTCCAGTGTTTAAAATGGGTTGAATCAATCTTTCAACTACACTTTTAGCACTGTTGTCAACTTCAAACGGGCCATTTGGTTGCTTGCCAGTGTAGACTTCCATGTTAAAAGTATAAAATGTGTGAGCATCTGCAGGCATGAACAGTTTCAACCCGTATTTGGCCAGCTTGTTTGGAATATATTGCCGGAACTGGGATCTACCCCAGAAAGCTTCCAATAAATTCATCGATTGTCATGTATTCACTAGGTGAGTAATTTTCCTTAGACCTACCCACAAAATATTCAAAAACTTCCCTTACTGCTGCCAACTTGTCTACATTTTTTCTTATTTGACGGTCTGTGATGTCATAGAAGCATAGTGCTCAAATTAATTACTGGAATCGTGCTAATGACGTAGTCATTCTAAACCTTTCTACTCCTGTTCCATCAATGGTTCACAGGTCTTTCACATTTGTGTGATTACATTTAAGGATCCCAGCGAAATACAGAAGACCAAGAACAGCTCTGACTTCTATCAAATTGATATCTGTAGCATCTCTTTCCCTAGAAAAGTTCTTTCTATTTCCTCCGATCCAAATATTTGTGCAATTTATGACCTTTTGTAATGATTCATCGGAAAAAAATAATTTCCATGATTCTTGGGGATGTTTACATGCCAAGCTTGGTGTTTAGGTCGTGACAGATGAGTCACAACATTTCTCCTTCCCCTTTGACCTCTGACAGCACCTCTCTTCGGAAGTAAGCTCCACTTGCTCACACCATCCCTTCCAGTGTAGAATAGATTTTCTCCACTCCGGCTTTCACCTTCTCCTTCCTCCTCTTTTTCTTCTGACTGAATTGGAATTATGATCACTCTGTTCCAAAACATTTTCGTCATTGTCGTGTTCTGAGTCTACATCGTCATCAATAATACTGTCGTTATGAAAAATTCGTCTCCTTACCAAGTCTCTCGAACCTTGTAATTGTTTATTGATCTGCACTTCTTTTTCTACGTTATCCAGCATATTTAAAATTCTTTCCTCCTCTCTATATTTCATTGTCATGTTAAATTTGAGATGCAAATTAAATAATAAAATAGCACAAAGACTCGCATAGGGTCGAAAGCACCACACCCAACAGTAATGCAGCCACTCGCACAGGGCCTAAAGAACCGCACACAAACAATAAGCCCCGCCGGATGTCATTGGGCAACTCAACTACTTTGGCATGACGTGGAGGCGGTAGGGGGGTTCTGAGAAACAAAATCATGGCTGGACTTGACGTTTAGACTCACGTCAGCAGAATTGCAACAAAGTATATTTAACTGTGATCTCTTTCCCACCATGCAAGTTCTCCCAGGTTAATGCTCATTTGCTCTCAAGGTATATTTAATATTGTTGATGATCAAATCATACATCGCACTGTACATTCATAAGAAATACTCCGTTTACAGAAACTTGAAGACCATCTGTGGTGTGCTGATTCGCTCCCAGCATTTCAGTATTTGTATTTAGATCAACCCAGAGAATCATTTATAGGTAAGTCAATGCAATTTTTCTAACATTGCATTCATAATAATATAGATACAATTACAATACATACATTACAATAGATACAATACCTTTTTGGGTCATGTATGGAAAAAACGCTTAACAATAATGATATTTCTTTTTTTGGGGTAATATTGGGAATAAATAGACCCTTCTTACCCTATTAATGTTCTTAGATCAACGAAACGGTCTTTTATGCACTAATGCCCTTGCTGACTTCATTATTGTAATCCAGGCTCACTTTTAATGTGTGCTTCTTTTTTTAAGACTCATGATATTCTTTTTCCTCAGAATCTCACCAAATTTCCTCTCCATGAATTATGTAATACAGGCAGCACCAAGGCCACAGCCAGATAATTTTTTTTGGGGGGAGGAGAGGGGTTCAATTATGATTGTAGCCCCAAAAGTATATCTGGCTACGGTCTTAGGTTACTGGTTTGAAGCATGGATGAGGCCCCAAAAAAAACTTTTGGGAGTATGTTCAATGATTCGGAGCTTGAGACGATCCCCACTGATTTTTTGGTCAAAATATGAAATATACCTACCTATATTTTTTGTATAAAAATTCTTTTATTTATTAGAAATGGGATATTTATAATCTATTTTTATGGTCACTATTTTATTAAATTTTAGGTTTTGTTAAATGTAGTGCTGTAATTTACATATACATATATAAAATATAAAAGGATTATTTTAATATTGATTCAACACTCTCATTTTTTTGCATGTACTATTACATAAATGTACATATTTGTGTATGGCGTGACCACCCTCTAATTCCTGTAATTTTTCACCGGCTGAACTTTTCCGAAGACAAGAAAAAAGGGGAAGAGAAGGGGGGAAGGAGGATAGGAATATGTTGGAATCGGGACTGTTGTAGGGTTCCCACATGACTCAGCCAAAAGATGCCAGCAAAAAGAAAGACATAAATCTGAGAGAATTTGATTTCTCACAACAGGTTATTGTTCACATATGAGTATGGGATGAATGTTGTAGTACTTATAACATCACTCCTTTTCCTCCACTGCACGTAGGCAAGTACAACACTAAAAAACATTTAGAAGTCCACTTTCTGCAGCCTTGACTGGAGATAGAGAGCAAAAGAGACCCTCCTCTCTAAAAATACTTTCTTTTATAAAAAAATAAGGATCTAACACTTTCCCAGCGAATAATATGAGTAAACTTTCCTCGGGCTCTACACCGGTTAAAACTATTCATAATTGCCGACGTTTCGAGAGACAACTCGTCAAATCTTTGGTGTAATTCACGTTAATATGGTCATCAGATCCACAACATTTTCACAAAGATGCCAAATTTCCATGTGGGATCCACATTGGTCTCGTGTGGATTTCGCATCATACCTGCGTGGATTCCACCAAAATCCTTTAACCTACAAATTTTTCCTGGGGATCCACTTAAACTCCATATGGGACCCACAATTATTCCCACTCTCATGAATTGCCTTTAGAGGTCAATATGATCCTTTTTGTATATTGGTAACCCCTTACGGGTATTGTATGGATATTACTTGCTACTAGGGTTCCAATATCTCCCACCACTTCAGTATCTTCAAAAATACTTCCGATCTATCTTCCTGTAAATGGAATATAAGATTCCTAAAATTGACCAGTGGATATCCCTACCCCCATCCCATCAGATACAACTTGTTCGCGTTCAGACAATAGTAGGGAAAATTTGTTTTAGCATTTTGAATGCCAGCAATTACTACTCTAAAAACTTTGTGTAGTGTCAAATACGACAATCAATTATGTGATTTATCCATAAATTTAAAATAATACATGTACATACCTCTGATGGTTCCAATTGTCTGGCACATGCGACATCAAGTTCCTGAAGTTTTCTTGGTGGTTTGTTTAGTTCATCCAGTGCAATCTGTTAGCCTACGCTTCATTGAGGCCGCAGTACACTCCCTTCAAACAGCAGCACACTAATATTGCAGTAGCTTAGCACATTGCTACACGAATTGTGTACCTACTTGTCTATGACAGTGATTGAATCTGTACACTTGAGGCGCTAGAACATTGCACATATGCAGACCTTGGATCTTTCGGGAGTGGTAGTGTGAAGTATAAGAGCGCCTTATATATTAGTTGTCTGCTGTAGCTCTCGGACAGGTACACTTTGTACCTCTTGTTTGAGCAGGACTGAAAAACGTGCTTACTTTGTAAGGATGATGGATGAAAAAGAGAGTCCATCTGACAATGAGTGGTAAGGGGCCATCAGAATCAGAAGGGGCCTTGGAATCAATTGCAATTGGTGCTTTTCAGTCATCAGTCACTGCTTTTCTCTTCTCTTGGTGGTGATTACCATAGTCTTTTCAGTTGTGAATACAGTTAGGCCTCCTGGGGTTGTAGCTCTTTTTTAGAGTTATGGCCAAGTCTGCGGGAGCATGCTATGTGGTGATCTTTGTGTGCCTCACCTCCGATCAGAAATGGAGAAGATGACTGCTTTCTTTGGAGGCTGAACTCTTGGGAGCCACCTAAACCCAGGGGTTGCCACAACAGACACTAGTTGCCCTTGCCGACTATGAGGCAAGGACTGAAGGGAAATGATAGGCTCTCTTGCAGGTCCAGGCATTAAGTCTTCTGCACTGCCTAGTCAAATCTTAGTAGACTAAGGAGGTGGTAAGAGTGGATGGTTACTCATCAAATTTTTGCATTATCTTTGGCCTGTTATTCTTCATGATTATTTAATTCTTCTTTTGATACATGACTTAGTACTTAGTTTTTGGCTAATCCACAGAGATTGTTCTGAAAGAAGCCTTGAGTCATTCTTAATCACATTTTTGACATGAAAAAATCTGATTTTCCCTCTAAAATGTCTCATAATGTCCTCCAGAACATTATTCTTAAATGTAATTCATAATATTAAATGAAGAGAAGACATCTTTTTACTCCATGTAATATGTATTCATAATTTCATCTTTGTCACCTTGGAATTAATGAGGATTTTTGTCTCTTACTGTTGCATATCCTAATGCATTTCAACTCTTTCTACTTTTCAGAATCCCAGTCGGTATCTCATGATGGTGGGAAAACTGTTCGCTTGGAATGCATGCTCCAACAATGCAGTGAAATGGATTCAGTACTGAGTGAAGCATTGGACTCAGCGGAGCAGGCCCTCAAGGATCAGAAGTTGACTGGGAGCTCAGGAAAGATGGGCATGCAGATGGAGTCCCTCAGTTCCCCAGACAAAGGATTCGCAGGACCAGAGTTCTATGCAGCCATGTCGAGCAGTCCACCTAGAATGTCAACCATGCAAAGTGTGAATGAGACAACACCCAAAAGGCCTGTTACTGGCAGTTTTGTACCAAAGGTTGCCAAGGCGTCTTCTGTTGCCAGTCAGAGATATCCTTTCACCCCTGAACCTAAGAAGAATGGTGCTGAAAGTTCAAGTCCCCGGAGGAAGGTACCGGTTAGATCATTGATTAAAGAATTCAATGACTCCCTCGTTGACCGTCCAAACAATTTCACTTTGGCCAAAATTTATTCTCACGTGTGCCGTCGGCCGCCTTTGAATGCGCACTCAGCTGAATCAGACTCTCTCATGCTTCTACAAAGCATTGTAGCATGCAGGAATGGGTTTCTTCAGTGGGTGGATAAAAATGCTGTACCATTCAACAGCATTATGCCTTATAGATACTGAATCTTGGTCGCTTTCGTTATGTGCACAATTTACATGCACATTTTAACCCAGATTTATCTCTTTTGATTAGCTACTTAGATTTCCTCCATACTTCACATTACCTACTGAGTCTTTATTTCAAGTCCAAATGAAATTTAATTATTTTTGTTGCTACTTGTGCATGCTAAGGTGTCTTTTCAATGGAAAGTCAAGCCTTAATGGAGCTTGATAATGAATTTCATGTCAACCATATTTCCATCACTATTGCAAGAATTTCCATAAATCTCCTCCATATTAAGCATTGGAGTATTTCTAGTACTTTAATAGTATTTCATATTTTTTAGTGGCTGAAGGATGAAATTGTGATGAATCTTGAAGTTTTTTGCCCTATTGTTGTTGCATTTTACATGCTGTAGTTTTACATAAAATGCAGCTCAAAATTTTGCTGCGTAGCCTGTACTATAAAATTCAGATACTTTGAAATGATAAAGTATACATACTTTTTAATGAGGTTTCTTTTTGTTACAATTTATACAAATTCATGGTTCACACGAGAAAAACTAAGTCCAGAACCTACTTCTGAAAAAATCATCATCCCTGTACGTGATGAAACACTGCAGTGGTTTAACAATTTTTTCTACTTGTTTTAATTATTAATTTAATTAAGAGTAACATTCACTCAAGATATAAATACAATGATGTAACCATAAAAGTATTTGCTATCAGTTCCATGGTTATTACAAGGTACATAAATAGTTCTTGAAAGAAATAAATCTGGGTTAATGATGAGAGTGTGTATAAGGTTTTTATGAATATTAGGAGGTATGAAGTTTTTTATCATAAATTTTAAATTTGCGTGAATGTGTCCTTGTTATGCAGAATAGCTCTAAATTTTAATGTGCTTGAAAGGAATGGAAGAAAAAAAGGTTAGCAGTCTTGAGAAAACTTCATTGTTCAGCTGACTGCTGGTGCTAATGCATTTGCTGTGTAACTAATTGGTGCAAAAAACAAATTTATATTTTATATTCCATTTTAATTCATTTTTACAAACTTTTTATAGCCAGTCTTTGAGATTATCAATTCCCATAATTGTTTCAATCAAGGCAATGGCATGGAACAGTAAGTAAATTGCATTGTTGGAGTGAATGTTTAAATCTAGTTAGTCATGAAATGAGAGCTTTTTCATGATTTAGAGAAAGGTGTGAATGTTGATCAGTTTTTACAGCACTCAGTCAAAATGCTGTGTAGAACTTGTTTTTTGTTGAAATAATATTGCAAAACTTGTGTTTGTCATGATGTATTTTCTCCACTTAAACCTGTAACTTTCAGACCAACACTCCACTCTTTGTTCAGAATATTTTATTTGAAATATTTTTTATTTGACAAATGCTTATAGTTGACACTCCCAACACTCTTCTTCGACCCCTCCTCTCACACTCTTGACACCTCTAGACCATATGCTTCCCTTCCCCCCCCCCCCCCCCCTACATCCCTCGAAGACTCACCCATAAGCAAAGGACGCCACATCCCTGACCCTCCCATTCCACTCGGCACCCGAAGCAGTTCCAAACAACCACCTACCAGAAGGGTTACCCAGAAGAAGAGGAAGGAACGTCACAGACGTTCCATAATGCCATTCCCCCACCCTCTCCCTACTCCCCCCCCCCCCCCCTTCAAGCTCAGCAAGACAGAAAAGAAACAATATTACCTCCCAAGATACGGAAGATGTCATAAATAAGAAACTGTGAATGATTCCTGAAAATGTGCTTAGTTCCATGCTTTTTTTAAACTTTTATTTGGCGATAGAGGGCAACTAAAGCACTGGCACTATTGGGCCAGCTGTCATCATAATAGCATAGATGTAGAAACAAATGTCTATTTTTTGCATCCATACTAGTTGCCTGTCTCTACTGACTGCGGATTCCAAAAATCCAATTCTTATTACCAAGTGTTCAATTTTTGTTTTATATATGTTTTCGATATGCGGACAAAATTTTGCTAACACTATGATCGCTGACTTTAAACCATTTACATAGAAAATACAAGTAGATATTTATTTTACGATCATTTACGACATGCGATACAGTGTATGACACAAAGGAATCTTTTAAGAATGCTTTCACGAACAACGACAAAAAAAGTCAAACAATGTTGCCGAAGACAACAAAAGTTAGAGAACAAAATTAAATGCTTTTCACAATTTTTTTTAATGTTCGAAATTATGAAGTGCCAATTTTCCGGTCCCGCTGACATCGTATTATTGAGAGTCTACTGTATATAGAAATGGCTTCAAGGGTATTTACCATGCTTTCTCATGTACCATGTGCACCTTTTCCCCTTTCATCAGAATTAAAAAGTTGGGTGTGCATCATACACAAGGATGCACGGCTTACACTGGGATTTTTATTTCTTTGTAGCCAAGGATGCAATACGGTCAAAAACCTTCCTTTATACATGTAGCAAGTTCGTGTCTGTTCAAAATAATTCTGAAACTGTCACTGATTACGCAAGGAAATACAAAACGTCAGTATAAAGTGATCACTAACCGAGAATAGGAGCAAAGTATATTATATTGAAACAAAAAAGGTTTGAGTTAGTTACAGCAGAGATTATGTTGACCAACAGCAAATTCATTGTTTCTTTATTAAACATTGCATAGAGTAAACAGTGGTAAAATATAATGTTCATTTACCATTTACAAAAAACTACAGATCATATGAGTTGTGAAAAAGATTGGAAATTATACAGCAGGGAAAAATATGACGTGCCAGAGACTTGCATACGAGACGGGAGGAAGAAAAAAGATAAACTTCTCTGGGAATGGGAATCGGTAACGAGAATCGATAAATTTTGGTATCGACTCATCTCTACAAAAAACTAAAGATCATACAAGTTGCGGAAGAGATTGGCAATTGTGCAGCGGGAAGTAAATATGATGTGACAGAGTCTTGTATACGAGATGGGAGGAAGAAAAAAGATAAACTTCTTTCAAGTAGCAGGGAGAAAAGAGCATTCAGAGGCAAATATCGTACCAGAGAGAAACAACTCACAGTATGTATTCGAGACAGACACCAACTTGGGTTTGCTTTGTCGACGGAAATGTGCCAGAAGAAATCTTTAAAGATAGCAAGATTGTGAGGACTGTAGCAATGACAGAAATTGAAAGTATCAAGTCATTCTTATTTTCTCTATAGTTTTTGCCTTTTTTTACTTTGCATTGATTCTAAGTCGACGTTAATATCATCATTTGCAGGTTCCTTTTCAATACTATCGTGAATGTAGTTTTCCTGTTAACAGGTGATCATGACAGTGAACATCAGTGGTGAACCTCCATCCTACTGATTTACGAAGTGAGAGGCCGGTCCCTAGGAGTCCGGTCCCTGTTTTACGAAGTTTTTGAAATGAATAACGAAGTTTTTGGAATCTTTTAATTTTAATCTATTTTAAGGTTTTACGTAAAGATACAGTAGAATACTGTTCCATTGTATTCCATATATGCCGTTATTTTCCTGTTAAGAATACATCTTCCGATTCGTTCCAAATTATTTTTTCCCAAAAGCATGTGCCCAAAAACCAGGGGGCATGTGGTACACGAGAATGTATGGTATTTCACTTCAACTGAGAAATTGCTGCATTTTCTTTGTAGGTTACTTGGATTAAGTTAGAAAATGGTGATATGTATTACAAATGATTTAAATAATAATTTGTGCTGTTTGCAGAAAGTCTTTGCCATGCCATTGCATGATGGTTAGGTATTTATAATGTACTCCTTAATGGGACTTACTAGCTATGGATTAATGTAAGCTTTGCATATATTAATTGATAGCTGAGCTTGATAGATTACAAAGCTCAAATTTTTGGGTCCCTTCAACTTCGTAAAATAAAGGCTCTATTGTAGTTGTTCTCCTTTTGGTGTTTTGGTTATTCATCAGCGATGGGTCAGGTTCAATTCCCGCTAGTGGTGGATTTTTCAGTGGAAAACTGGTCCCCTCTTGCGTACTTAGTGGAGGGCATTTCAAGTTCAGTACTCCATCCGTCGGATGGGACGTTAAGCCATGGTCCCCTTGTCTCCTTTCGTTAGGTCTAGTTTCGTTAGAGTAGGCTAATGCCGATGCTGGGTTTCTCTCCACCTTTCCTCCATTACCTGAAAACTCCTACCATTACCCAATTACACACCTATCCTAAATGGCACAAATAACCTCAGCTTGTCGGTCTGAATAACCCTGAATAACCAACCAACTTATTCATTAAATTTGAAAATGTTTTACAATATTTACAATAGATCATAATAACTCCTTCGTAAAAGCCATTGAAAAAAGTCAACGGTGTGTAAAAAATTTTAAATATTTTTTCCTTGGATCAAATTAGCCTCATAGTTCTTTGTAACTGTATTTGAACTGTGTGCCGGGTGCATTTATATATTTTTCACAAGTTTACTTATTCCACAACATTGGATTCAAATGTTAATTGTCATTAGAATAATGGGACATTGTGAAATGGAGAAATTATTTTTGTCATTGAAATGTTTTTGCCATAAATTCTCGTAAATTCATGGCAAAAACATTTATGATATAGTGGGTCTCAGTGTTTTTTTGAATCCATTTCATGTATGAGAGAAAGTTCAGTCTAATAATAATCGAGAGTTGCATTTTCTGGCTCAGATGTAATACATTTCCTGTGTGTTGGCTGTTCCATGCCTACAATGCTAATGTTCCTTCTGTCAACATAGGTACATTGAGTTTTAAGGCTGTGTTGTATTTTTAAAAATCGATTGTGATCAGACCAAATAAAAATGTAGGGAATCATTTGCTAGGAATTGAAACCTAGTTGGTCCAGATGATTGGAATGAGGGACTCATGCCCATCTTGTATGCAGTTACCTCTCAAAGATATTATTTATAATGCACAAAACAAAAATATTTTCAGGTCAGATTGGATTGTTTTCCATAAATACCTTTGGAATTTCATGTTTCTAAATTGTGCAGTTATCTAATATTTTTCCTGCATAATCTGCTGAAGTAGTTAAATACTGATGCTGATCTTCAGAGTTTATCAAAATTGTAAACTTCACTGTTAATTTTTTTTTAGGTGAAAAGAAGTTGTGCATGTATTTTAAAGGTGAACTGAAATGTATAGTTAGATATGCTTACAGTATATCTGAATCACAGTTCTAATTGTTCCAGAATATTTACCCTGGGAATTTCTACCTTAATTACATAGTGTAATTGCGTAGGAAGAATATTTTTCTGTGGAGATATGTATGGTGTTAATGTTTTAATAAAAAAATGTATGATACTGCTGAGTATGTTATCACTATTGTGGGATTATGCCCTTCATCAAATAAAAAGTGGATGACTTTGCACGCAATGCTATTTCAGCCCCTGACTAGATATAGCACTATCATCAACACTAAATGCTGGTATGGTCAAATGACCATACCAGCATTCTAGTTTTCATGTTTTTTTAGTTGGTATTTAGTTTTCATGTTCTAGTTTTTCATGTTTTTCATTCATTCAAGTTTTCATTCTAGTTTTCATGTTTTCGACCCCCCATGCTGCTTTTATTATAAAAGTATATCTCTCCATGACTTTTTTGAACTTAAGGTGGGAATGACATTGGTGCAAAGTTACTTATTCTTATTAAGTGCATGCTATTGCTATATCTTGTCCTGTGTAGATCACTTAGTAAAGTTTTAAAAATCACTTTCTCCCAGAATGCCCCTGCGGTCATTTTGACCACAGCTGCAGTATTCGAAGAATCTCTTCTTTGTTCTCATTTTTCTCAGTAATGCACATGCTCTACTTTGTCAAAGGTAAATGTGATTCAATATGTGTGTTGAATTAGATCACTACACCATTGAGGTGAGATGGATGGATGGATTTTTTTCCAGATAAGACAGTGTTCAGCTTAACCCAAGGTCTGACAATTCAAAAAAGATATTCTTATTAAGTGCATGCTATTGCTATATCTTGTCCTGTGTAGATCACTTAGTAAAGTTTTAAAAATCACTTTCTCCCAGAATGCCCCTGCGGTCATTTTGACCACAGCTGCAGTATTCGAAGAAACTCTTCTTTGTTCTCATTTTTCTCAGTAATGCACATGCTCTACTTTGTCAAAGGTAAATGTGATTCAATATGTGTGTTGAATTAGATCACTACACCATTGAGGTGAGATGGATGGATGGATTTTTTTCCAGATAAGACAGTGTTCAGCTTAACCCAAGGTCTGACAATTCAAAAAAGACCTTGAAAGTCATATCACGTCCATTACATGCGTCACCTAAAAGGTTGGTTTGACTCAAATTCTACATGTAAACAAAATTATCATGAAATAATGAAAGAACAGTATCATATTGTGGTTAAAGTTGTTTATTTGAAGTTATTAACAAAAAGAAATCTATAAAATACACATATATTCATTCATTTTTGTCTGTTTTTCCTGTATAATACAATTCTCTTGACGATAGCCCCATTTAAGATATTAAATAAATCAGTGTTACCAGTTAGTGAGACTACATTCTGCTAATTTTTTAAATGAAACTAACATTTCTCTATAGGACTTTTTGTTTTCTTTACATATTACCATTATATTTACTTCTTCATCGGATTCACAGACTTTGTCTTCTCTTATACTGTCTGTCAGGGAGCCATCTTCATCACCTGTGAGAAGATCATTGTCGAAGTCCACAAATCTCTCAGCGTCCATGTCATTGCCAAATACCTGCTGTAATGGGCTTAGATATCCCATTGGCTCTGAAATAGCAAAGGTCATGTAAACCTAAAAGGTTGGTTTGACTCAAATTCTACATGTAGACAAAATTATCATGAAATAATGAAAGAACAGTATCATATTGTGGAGTAAGTGCGTAAATATGTATTTACATTGCTGATATGATTGGATAGAGTTTGTTTTCCTTAACATCCTCGGAGACCAGTACTAGCAGAAATCCAGCTATAGCAAAACATTGTTTGACAGTTGATATTTTAATATCTATTACTGCCAAATTAATCCAATTAATGGCATCCAGCACTGTTATTTTTTTTAGCAGGAGTGTTATTGAGCATTTGATACAATGTACGTGAAACAGAACTCACAGTGGGACATTAGGCACTGGGAGAGGGTTAACGCTAGATTTAGGGAGACATAGAAGTGTTTTGGTCAAGGTCGATGCCACATTGTCCTGAGTCCCTCCTGTGTATGCAATTTCCATTCTTGAACAATTTAATTGGTTTTCTCATGTTGTTTAAATTTGATTTATCCTAAGCTATTTTCATCATGTTTTTGTTTCTTTTTTTTTTCTCATGGTGTAACGGTGGTATGGTCATAATGAGGGAGTATGACCATGTGAGTGTGACGGAATACATGCATTTAAGTTGAATCTTAGTTGATTTATTTCCTATCCATGATTGCATTAACTATAACAGGTTGTGGGCCCAGGGATGCCAGAATGTCAGAACGGAATGTAGATCGAGATACTTGCTGAAAAGTGAAGTTAGAGGGAATTGAGTGAATTATACGATTGAGTAACTGGGATTGTAGCCCTAGTTATCATGGCGGACAGTGCCGAGGATCATGGTGGTGTTCATATCCTGAAATTGTCAAATGGTAATTATTTCACTTGGAAGCTGTGAGTGAAAGCTCACTTAATCGATAAGAATTGTTGGGTTGCTGTCGAAACACGATATGATGAGTATAGTTGAACATTGATCAATTAAGACTGAACCGTAAAGCTCTCTCAGTGATACAAAACTGTGGGCGACTATTTTTCGTTAGACTTAGAAGACTGTACCCAAGCGAAAATGGCATGGGCCATTTTAGAAGAAATGCATGTTACGTCAACGAAGTTCCATGCCTTGCACGCCCTGAAAGAGATGTTAGAAGACCGACCCTATATTAGTAAGACCGAAGATATCAGCACACAGGAGTACGCAGCATCCGTTCAAAGACTGAATAAGAAAGTGCAGAGAGGAAAGTGTGGGATAGAGTTTGATGGCGAGATCATGGCCAATTTTTTAATGGCAGGGCTTCCGTTAGATGAGTAAGATGTGTTTAATCAAAATGTTCTCCAAGAACCTCAGCTGATGGTGCGGAAAGTTAAGGGGCATTTGCTGGATGAGGAAAGGAGGCATCTATAGCTGACCGGAGAGGGAAATGGTCAGACTGCACTCCTTACCAAGCAGAACAAGAAGAGTCAGTCTAAGGTGCTGAAGGTGAATCGTCAACCTGCTGAATTGGAGAAGAGAGAAAGAGTGTTGCATAAAATGTAAGAAATGTGGTTATATTAGTAAAGTGTGGCCTGAGGTGCAGTTCTATGCCTGTCAGGAATGGGGACATAGGGCTGCTGATTGCACAAGTAAGAATACAAGTAAAATTAAAGATGATCTTGTGAATGAGAAGTCAGATAAAAGGACCATTAGTTGTGTAAGTTTATATGCCTTGTAAAGGGTCCTCATATGTGGTTGTTGGACTTAGCTGCGACAAAGCACATGGTGTAACGGTGGTATGGTCATAATGAGGGAGTATGACCATGTGAGTGTGACGGAATACATGCATTTAAGTTGAATCTTAGTTGATTTATTTCCTATCCATGATTGCATTAACTATAACAGGTTGTGGGCCCAGGGATGTCAGAATGTCAGAACGGAATGTAGATCGAGATACTTGCTGAACTGGATAGTGGATAGTGGAAATGTTACTCTTGGGAAAGGTTGTATCAAGGTTTGTGGACAGGGTACTGTTATTATGTCTGAACGATGTGGTGGTAATGATCTAGAAATGAAAAATGTGTTGTTTGTGCCTGAGTTAAATTTCAAGTTGATTTCGGTTTGCAAACTAAACAGGCACAAAGTAAGTGTATTGTTTAATAAGGAATGTGCTACTAGTCTATATAATGGGTATTTACTGTTATTGAAATGAAGGTTTATATACTCTGGAGAGAGAAGTTGTAATTTTTACTGTTTCTCAATCATGTGTGGTACAATGTGATGATTTTAAGGTTGAGAATGACATGAGAAGCAGTGGCATTGGGAGCAGTTACAATGGAAGTGTGGTATCAAAGACTTGGACACCTGCACACGGATGCCATAAAGAGAATTCCAGTGTTTGAAATATTCAAGGTACTTACCTAAAGGGACTGTGATGTATGCATAGAAGGTAACTTGGCAAACACCGCCTTCTCAGCGAAAAGTGACAGGGTGGCTAGCGGCAGTCGCTAGCCAGCTAAGCGCTAGTCAGCGACGCTCAACGGTCTGACGTCATGATTTCCAAAGGCGTGTTCTCATTGGCTGATTTCTGCTGCTAGCACTCTGCCGAGCTAAGCCCCACTTAACCGCAGCCGTCAGTTTGCCGCGAACCTGTCACTGGAGAAGAAGTGAGTACGTGTTGTTTGATCGTAATCTTTACGTTTCAATTCACAACTCCTTAATTTCAATCACCTTTTGTTCCATGCTATTCCTTAATAATGGGCATGGTCTTGAAATATAATAATATTCATAATGGGGTAAAATGTGTACCTATATAAAGTCTATTAATGTACGTGTAGTATTGCTTTTAAGAAATTGATAGGTATACCGGTTGTAAAATAAGTGTGTTGAATAGATTGTCCCTCATTGCGCCCTTTGCGTAATATGGACTCCAAATCATTTACTAACGTGGTTTTGCTTTGTAACGGTAAGTAATTATTATTTTCCCTGTGTCACTTGCGATGTGAGGGTGATTTAAGCTAATGTTCAGGAATCATTAAAAAAGACTTATCAGGTGATTAAATAACCCAATGACGTCTACCACGAAGGTTATTTATTACGTGAAGTGTTATGCCGAGTTGAGAGCTCCGTCAAACCATCCTTAAGATTGATGCTAGTGTCGATAATTGTAAGTTACGGTATTTCATCTAGCCATGAAGCTTCAGTTAAATAGTAAATTCTCCTAATCACAATGCATAGTCAGTGGTTATCTGGCAAAGTTTCCTCGTAATTCAGTAATCTTAGTAGGTAGCCGAAGGGGAATTACATTTCTTACCCTGGTCACCAAGTAATATATACCATATCACTGACTTTCATTCTATGATCTCATATTTCAAGTAGGTACCACTAATGTTATTCGAAAAGCTGTTACTTCTGAGTAACCGAAAAACGGCAATGATATTGCTGGGTGAGACAACAGGGTAATTTTGATCCCTTGGTGCTTCTCTGTCGCTTCTTAATTCACGGACCCATTCGACGAGAGTATTCCTTGGTAGATGGCATCATTCTGGTGATTCTGGTTACCCATGGAAAGCTCTCGGATATGCCAGGTCATCGTTGAGTTTGACGTCGAGAGTGTCCTCATATTTTTACTTGCTCCGACAAAATATTACCCAATTGAAAATTGAGACCGATCAGTGTATTCGATGCCATAAAAGTGATTCATATTAATCATCTTTGTGAGATCGTGTATTCCCCTACAATTACACATCGACTTAATTGTGCATAATTTATTTTATTCCAGTGGATAATATCAGTGGTCATGCGCAGTGGAGTGATTAATATGGAGTGTAATGCTGAAATCCTTTCTATCGGTATTCTGAGAGAGCTCCCGGAGCAAATAGGGTAAGTTGAAAAAGTTCTCTCTTTATCAGCAATGTTGATGCAACATCTATTGTTTCAAGTGAAATCTCCAACAAGTGATGAAGGTTGATTAATGACACTGAGTGTAGGGGTCAATATTTTTATTCGAATCGTGTTATTGCGTCATAATCCGTGTCGTCTTAGGTAACAATCGAGGGTAAAGGATTTCCAAGCGTATACTCTAGAGTAGGACTTATTTTTGTAGTTCTTCGTCGTTTTCGTTATGTTGTTATCCAACTTGAACCTTAGATGAAGTTGGAATACGGGACTCGACGAGAGATGGGTAAATTACCGTAATTTTCAATTGAGGTAAATTACCGTTGTAAATTGCGGTATTTTCGTAAATTAGTTTATTACGGTAATTTTCAGGGGTGTTGGTAATTTACGAAAAATACCACGTTAATTTACCAAGTTGCCCATCTCTAGACTCGACGTAGGTACTGAACTAGGCGAGACTCCAATTTTCGACCGTTGGATTGACTGGTCGGAACGTTGCCTATCTGAAAACTGCGGTGGTCTCATACAGAAGAAGTGAAATTTTATTCCCCTGACTGTTATCCCTTTTGAGCTTATTTCTAGAC
Source organism: Platycnemis pennipes (assembly GCA_933228895.1). NCBI lineage: Eukaryota > Metazoa > Arthropoda > Insecta > Odonata > Platycnemididae > Platycnemis > Platycnemis pennipes. The sequence goes on from OW121851.1 coordinate 38,327,973, forward strand.
CCGCATGGTCACCGGCGCATTTACAGTCCGTTTATATGATGCATTTACCGATACCTACATTGCTTGATTGAGATTTATCCTATCCGACAATTTTCAGCACCAGAATTCTAAATATTGAATAATTTCCCTTTTTCCGGAGCACACTTAGTTATGTTTCATTAAAATCATGGCTTTCCTTTATCACCACATGTTTCTCTGCCTGAGATCTGATGGTCCTTTGATATATGTATAAAAAGTGCGGAACAAATGTGCACACTGATACTTCAACACGAGCCCGAATGGATTGGTATGAAGAGACCTCGGCTTTGCGTTTTGTTCTCGTTATCCCCATTCATTAGGAACAAAACATTGTGTATTCTATTGCCTTGTAGGGAGACTGCATGTGTGTGCAAAAACTTGGATATTAATGTAATGGTACCCAAATGTCATTGCTGTGACAATATTTAAAATTCCAAAGGCTAATTATTGCTGATTGAGAAGGTGCAACCGATTTAAATTTTCACAGACTTTATTTGTAAGGCGTCATTCTCAAGTGCAAAAGTTTTTACCCCCACCCCTCTTCCCCCAGCCTGGTTGGCCTTCCCTGTAGTGTATTCCCAAACAGCAAAGTCACACAACATACTCCACCCCTTCCGCCTTCTCCAATTCATCCTCTGCCCAAGCAAAAAACATTGGTACTTGAGAATGACACCTTACGGTCGAATCGCGTTGTACCAGCAAAATAAACTGATGATTAACATTGATTGCATCTTCTCATTCAGCATGAATTTTCACAAAATTAAAGCCGAATTTATCCATTTCACTATTTATTGCATTTTATTCCCCTGCAAATTCAACCAATCCATTAGTAGTAATTCGACTTTAATGTATTAAACTGTACTCATTGGGGGATTATTTACCTGTTACCCTAGTAGCACGAAATGGATTATATCTAGATTTAATACGTGTCACGCAATACACTGTATACGTATTATATCTGTATAAAATTCATGCAAATGTCCTCTACCATGCAGATAATATCTGGATATTATATGTATTATATCTGTTGGCATTATATGGAATTTATATAGATTAAATATGTATATCATGTAAGGTTTGATTATGGGGATATTGTTATTATTCATTTCCATGCAACTTTTCAATTTCAATGCCTTTACACTATGATTACAATAGCCATATTGTTTTCAGTTATTCCTTATGAATGAACAACACATATTTACCAACAGCGTGAACGAAATGTTAACATAGCTTCCATTTGCTGAAATATTAACTACTTATGTCCAAAAGAAACTAATGTTTTTTTTATCTGCCATGCTTAGACAACTCTTAATAACATAATATACCTACTCTTGGCCCAACCACTCCAACACCGAGTTTCTTTGCACTGCGGGAGATCCTTCTACTCGTCATTAACAATTTACAACTCTGACAATTTGAGGCCATCCTTAACTATAACTTTGAATGAGAGTCAATGACATCCAAATGCCAGAAATTCACCCGATACAAATAAGATCACTTGAGAATACAACCTTAACAGTGTTTACCACGATCGACATTCCTTAACCCTTATGGAAATTTTAGATCTGGAAAATCCAGATCAGGAAATGAGTTGATCTAAATCCTTATCTGGAAATTCCAGATCAGATCTGATCTAGCAATCCTGATCAGGATTTAAATCTATTTGGTCAATAAATACTTCAAAAACATACTGATGGTGAAATTAATACTATCTCTTTGATGTTAAAAATAACATTTTATTGGCCACTAAAATACTTAAAAAAAGAGCAATTATGAAAATATAATAGACATCAATTTACACTCGCATATTCCATTGAAAGCCCTTTTCTTGCCCACATATGGAACCGCTGCTCCATTTTATATTTTCCAAGTCTTTCAAAGGAACGCCTTTCCAGTAATAATGCCCAAGAACATCTGTAGAAATAGAAAAAGTATCTGATTACCATAACATAGAAAGCACTTCGGTAAAACCTATTAATACTTTTTATCTTGGGGTATAAGCATTTATAGACTATTTCAATGCTTTTGCCTGGGTTATATTACTTAATAGTAATGTGTATTACTTAGATACAAGTTATAAAGTCTACAAACATTGCATTTCATAAGTAATCTCGAGACTTTTCTCAGTATTGCCAGAATTATGAATCATAAAATTAGGCCAAGAAGGCCAAAACTACCAAGATTTCAGGAATAACTACTTACCGACAATGATATCCAAGATTTACAATCAGTAATTATTTCTTCTTCACTCCATCCAAGAAAGTGATATGTACAGGTTCATCCCTAAATATCCTCTTTAGTATGATTACAATACTTTATTTTGGTAGTGTCACTCGCTTTACTGCACAATGTTGTTTTCTTTCGCGCTGCTGCAAAGCATAAAAGTTACGTTAATAAGTAGATCAAAATACCAATCATGTAAAGAATAAATGTTGCAAACTTAAGCAGTTTCTGAGTAATTACAGAATAACTCTGGAATCAAACCGAATGAAAGCGTTGCTTGCCTCCAAAGGCTCTATAGCAATTAACCCGATTGGAAACCCAAAACCTCTTTAATTCTATGCACCGGGAAACAGCAAATTTTTCTTCCAAATGACTAGCTTATACATATTCACGATTATAAAGTAACGCAATATCATGCACTGTTTTACAAGTACGGCCACTAAATGCAGTACATCGCGAATGCTTGAAATACATTTTCGGTGTGAAAGGAGTTGTCGTCAACGTTATTCAGCAAGTACATTAATTAATAAGAGAATGAATGTAACTTACCTTACTAATTGATGCTCCGAGAATAGCGGTGTAATTATTGCTGATTGAAGATTTAACCGACGCCTTCCATCGGAGTAAAATACTAATATAATTAATAATACAATTATACGATGGTCACACGCCATTCAATGAGAAACATGCGTCAATTGATGTTCCGTTGTTTCCCAGGATTCAACTTTGGGCGCGGTCCGAAATTCACTGCGTACTGTCGTCAATCAGAACAAATACAAGCGTTTGTACAAGAAATAGTACAAAAAATGTACCGTGTATAACGGCCTTGAGTCATCCACATTTAAACTATTAATAATAATATCCATTTGTTACACTTTCGCCCAAAACAGCCGGGATCCTTCTGGCACAGTTCCCGGCGAGAAACTTCCTTCACTGTGTATGCATTATTCATCATAATATTCATTCCTTATGAAGACATTGCAGAAATACATGTTTTTTGTAGACTGTGCTGAAATATTTCTTCATAGTCCACAAGCAGGTCAAAAGTGACTTGACAACATTATACTCAGGTATTATTGTCATGTGACCAAAATATCCATGTGACCAAAAAAGTTTTAATTATCTATATCTACGACTATTTAACTACATATCTATATTCTCAAATATTAATTCAAAGAGTTATCTTTACCCCTAAGCACACTATTGGAGATCTTACCGATCCTCATATCAGACCTGAAGTGGTTCAGATCAGACCTGATCTGAAATTTCCACAAGGTTGGGCACATTTTTCATAAATTCGTGGCCATCATGATGCCAGTATATATAATCTTGAGTAAAACTTTGAAAAAAATATTTTTTTTCTCAAATTGTAACAATCCGTAAAAAGTAGGGAGATTTTGAAATATATGATAAATATATATATAAAACAGATGTGAATATCTGTATATGATATATATCAGAATCTCAAAAATATACTTATAATATCCTTTTGGTGTGATAAGGGATCATTAAATGCATATTAAATATGTATAAAATACAGATTTGTGAATCTGTATACAGATATATTTCGAAATCCTAAAAATATACAGATATAATCTTTTTTGTGCTACTAGGGTAAGGACCTTTTTACCCATTTTTGGCGAATTTTTAAAATTCAATCGATCATTCACGTTACTCCTAACATAAGTTTTTTTGCTTGAAAAGCATAATTTACTGGTAAAATTGCGAGTTGTGACCCTGTATGTCCGTGCCTACCATGATAGTCATCTTTGGCTCCCGACTCAGCTGCAAAAGAGACTAGTGCATTCTAACCTCCTCCTAGACAGAGGTTGATTGACTGATGGATTTATTAGAAGCGCCTGACCTCGTGTTTGGAAAGCAGTCATTTGTGGGTACGTGTTTGAGTGAGGACGTCTCGATTTCATGCGTTCTCTTCCTTGTTTTGTGCAAAATCAGGTTTTTTTTATTTCCTCTTTCTTTCCACATTTCCATTTCTAATCCTGAACCTTTTATTAGTCCATTAACCCTGTTATTCTCTGGTGGTGACACTAATCACTTAATGGATCAAATACAGTGGGAGAGTTACGATCAAGAACCCAAATAACACCTCGCTTTTATCTCTTCCCTCCGATTTAGACTGCTAGCTGAATCTCCTTCCCACTTCAACACACCCCCAATCCATTACATTACATTACATCCAATACATTACAAACATTGCTTACATTTGCGACCACAGGTTAAATAAACCGTCATTTTGTAAGAAATTATAGATTTTAATAGTGTCTGTATGCTACATAGATACACTGGTAGAGTCAATATTTGATCGAGCACCAAAAAGCAGGACTTCCCTCCGCCCTCTACTGCTAAAGCCACCTGGATGGTTCATCATCCTCAGAGTTCATTCATACAAAGAAATAAAGACCTCTCAGATCTTGTTTGTATCACTTACTTCCTCATAAGAAACAGCAGATTATAATCCACCTTTATATTTCTGAAGATAAATACGGATGCTCAATACATTGATACCGGGATTCATGCGGTGGTTCGTTAAGCACTACTACGATTGAAGACTGTGGCATTCACCATGAGGGGTTGCTTCCGAAGAGCAGTTGACGCCTCCCTTAAGGCATCGATGAGTCAAACTTGGTATTATGAAGTACGCAGCCTAGCAAATGGGCTCCCCAGAGGAATCATTCCTATGGTGCAACTCCATTCTGCAGGCCAATGTGACGGATGTCGGGTTAAGCTCCAGCAGAAGTATGAAGGCTAATTTATTTCTGCGAGTAATTGTGCCTTTCGGTGTGATTGATGAGAAGAGAACCTGGCCTCAGGCTGAGGACGTATCTATTCATGAGTTTCTGAACATTCTTAGGGAGTGTTTATTTGGCCGGGAATTGCTTCATTTTCCTTTCCTATTCCGTACTTCTGTTTCTAAGCACTTACTTATTCCTTCTCTCTCCCCTTCCATCAATGTCTGTGGGGTAATATGACGCTCGAAGACTCGATTATACTGAGTGAGTTAAGGAGTAAGAAACCGATTAGTTCCTCACATTGTCGTCACTTTACTTTCAAATGCAGGAAGCACTTTCTTCCCAGTTAATCTAAGTAACTCCTACACTTCCTTCTAGTGCATGTTTCTTTTACCTGCCCTAGTGCCAGACAATTATCTTCCCCTGAGGCCCAACCTCGACCCGCCCTCCGAGTGTTCGACGGGTTACATCACAACATATTCTAGATTGTAGGTACTCTCAATTTAAACACTCCAGGGAATATAATAACAATAATAATAATAATATTTATGAAACGGACAAATTTCCTTTTACAAAACATTATGGCCAGATAGTTACATTGGTGAATAAAAATAAAAATTTAGACATTTTGACGAACAAAATTTTTGAATACATTTTGTGATAAGTGAAAAATATCTGTTAATTTACAAAGGCTGTTATAGTATCTCATTATTCGAAAAATTGGTAGATAATACATATAATTTGTACATACATAAGGAATGTGAAATAAGTAATGAGGTCTTGAGTGAACAGTTGGAACCCTTAAATTAATTAAAGATAAAAGATAAGAGCACTTAATAAGATTATTTAATAATGAGTGTAAGAAGATTATTCCCATTTGTTTTCTACGTGCAGAGAGAGTCTGGGTATTGAGTAAATTCAATATCTTTTCATATTCTCCACTTTCCCTTTCAATTCCAGCCTTAGAGGCCACAAATCTAAGAAATTTATTTTGAACCCTCTATAGGTCTAAGTCATATTTATGATAAAAAGGAAACCAAACTATAGAACAATATTCAAGAATAGGTCTGACTAGGGTGACATATAGAAGTCTATAACAAGACATATTATTAAAGTCTCTAGAATATGTATCATCTTATTGTTACTTTTGCATCGACTTTACCAAGAACCTTAATTATGGATCAATATAATTGGTAGTTATCTAGACCTAGTATTTCATGGTTATGTTTTCCCCACGACATGTCCTTTGTGAAATTGACCTTATTGTTCCCATTTATGACGTTTTTATTTCTTTCATGCGGTAAATAAATCAGGTAGAAAAAAGTTCATTACCGCAATGCTACATTATCAAAGCCCCTATCAAGCCCCTAAGTAGGTAATGCACAAATTAATTTCTTCTAGTTTCATTTCAAGCACCTGCTCATTATCTTGAATTTCCATTCACGTCACTTTGTCTTCTGCACAGAGGAAATGGGAATAGGGTTAGCGTGGTAGCTTTAATACTGGCCTCCCATCCTGAGGAGCCAAGTTCAAATCCTGGCCTTGTGGAGAGCACATCCAAACCAGTACTCCGGTTTGGCCGTGACATTAAGTGATTCATTATTTATAACCATATACTTTTTCCACAGTAGGTTAATTACTCTTAAGAATAATCATAAGATCATAATACATTAAGTGTGGTCCCTTAAGTCCCTTTAGTAAAGATTACCTAGGATAATGCTAATCCAGGTTTCCTCTCTGCAGCAAAAGGTCTTAGTTGATGGTTTCCTTCCACAAAAAACTACTATGCTAAAGAAAACTTATACATATATCCTGAGGTACCTAATTCATTAAGATGTGCATATATATTGTGCATATCTAACCCTCCTATCACATTTATATAATAGGCAAAGGAGGCTCAACTGTTAGAAAAGGGGCATTCTATGCATATCCTAATAATTTGAACAAAATATTGTGCAATGTTTCCAGCCATAAGCAGTGGAGGGATATTTTTGAATGAACCTAATAGACAAGTTACATTAATTAGGTATAACTGTGTTTATTTCATTTCATTCAGTACTTACTTCATTAGTATGCATGTATATCTCTGCTGAGATAGGTTGAATGTCTGGATTAATTTGGACATTCCCCACTAGTGTACATTTATGCCTACTTTGCACCCTGACATTTTGCCACCTTGAGGGTGTTTGGCTAGGGTCAGTCATCCAGAAACATGCAACACATAGATGGTCCAATAGATAAAATATTACACTTGATGGCTCAGGCATAAATTGGTGGAAGCCATTCATTTACACTACCAAATATTTTTGATTTTCACAGTTGGTTAATTTCTCTTAAGAATAACTTAAATATGTAATCATACCTAATTTCACAAAATAACTCAGAACGGCAAATGAATATTAACTCAGCACAAAAATGTCATTTGTTAAAGGATAAAGTATGAAATATTCGGACTGTGTTTCTGATGTACCAAGAACATTCAACAAAACAAGAACTGGTTTGCCAACAAATGTTAAACATTTGCTGGCCCAGGTGGCGGCATGTCCTGACTTGCTAATCCTAGGGTTGTGGGTGGGTTTTTCTCCACCCAGGGTATGATTGTTTGTCAACTCTGTTGGTTCAGCCCTAGGGAAACCTGTTGACAGGCCAATGCCTATTGGGATCCCAGGGATATATGGACAAACAGAATAGTCCAGATGCAAAAGAAAGAAATGGTGTTCATGATAAAGAATTTGCAATAATTCTTGGTTGGTGTAATCATCACTGTTGAGTTTAGCACAGTTATGGTCCTAAAGGCATATTTATATGCGAGAATATGATTTTATTTTACTGAAGTGCTCATGAATTTGGTCATGTCACTGTAAAATTTGGTTCTATATAAGAAGAGAGCATGATATCTTTATCTTCACTCAAGTTCAATTGAATCTCTGTCACGCAATTATTTCCATATCAAGAATATTTGCAAAATAAAAAAGTCATATATTTGGCCTAATTGTTCAAGCAGATTTGGATTGTATTACATAAGTCAAACCAATTTATTTTAATACTACCATTTTCACGTGCTTTCATGGCAAACTTAGACTACATTATAGCTTTTTTAGCTGAAGCATTCTTTTCCTCTTTACAATAGAGAGGTTACAAATTTTGCAAAGGGGGTGAAAGGAGTGAACATTAATGCAAAGATTCATTCAATGATTTTCTAATAAATTTCTCTCTTTTGCTTCATTTCAGATTGAAGAAAGGTGATGGAACAACTTGGCATATTGGTCCTCAATAGTAAGGACTTAAAACTGCACCCAGGGATGGGCTATCAATAAGTGGATACCACAATAATGAGGACCAAAACTAAAACTCGGAGGTGTTACTGGGCCAAAGAAATGAAAACAAATGGAAAAGGTGCCAATGAAGAGGAACTACAGGTTAAAAATAAAAACAACATAATGAGGTGACCACTGCAAATAATAATTTTTATTACAGGTATCATAGAATTTTGTATAAGTAGGTGATTTTTTTATTTCTAAATCTGTGTGTGCTTTGGTGTTCGTTTAGCAATGAGTTAGGTAGGATTTATTGATGTGGTATATATCAAACACTAGGTAGGATAGCACATGATCATGATGCTATTTGCGGTGTGTAATCATATGAAAATTGCGCATTAATATGTGCCTCAACTTGTGCAACATAGCACAGTTAGAGGCATTAGGTGGAAAAGAGTTGATTAACTCTTTGGTGTTGCAATGAAGGGAGCTCCCTTAGGTAGGGAATGACATTTATCAGGTGTATTCACGAACAAATGCTGTGCACAGTGCATAAACCATGACACAAAAAGGTATCATACAATATTAGAAAAAACTTAAATGTTTTGGGTAGAAACCTAGGTAGGAGTGTATATACATATGTAATATTAACTTACTATGTAATGTATATTAAGTTACTATGTAATGTATTTTGTTACATTTCTATTGGCTAATGTTTAATAATATTCTCATGCATTTATTTACGGAGTGCCCTTCTTACGATGCTCCAATTGAGCATATGTGATGTCCATTGTCCTAATCCGCTCTCTACTCAGGTGAGAAGAAGGAAATCTTCAGCCGAAGAATTTAGCAAGTAGTAGTAGACTTGGTTATGTAGTAGTTAGATAGTAGTTGAATTAGTTAGTAGATAAGTAGCACTAACATTCAATTGAACTGTAGACTTGCATGCTTGAAACTTCCTTGCCATTTACAGGAATGGTTTCATGCCACGAGGTGGGAATATCACATTTTCCTTCTTGTGTCATGCTTCCTTCCTTGTTACTTTACATACCATACGTATCCACACATTATGGGGGAGTGTGATATTTTTGTACTAATCCGCTCTCTCCAAAGGAGTACCTGAAAAAGCCCGGCTGACGTTTACCAGTGCAACATCTCGATGCTGATTATTGCAGTGGAATTAATTCCTACTACGTGAGTCATGCTGATGCACACACATTCAAATCTATCCATTTTTACCTTAAGATAAATAAAATTAAATGTACATTTTATATTTAAATATTAAAAGAATGCTTTCAGGGTCTATTTACTTACTGAATATTCAATTTTAACAGATATTAAAAAAATTTAATAAATGTGACTGGTGTCTATAATGTCCACTGGAATGAATAATTTCCAGTTTTCTGCCATAATATATTTAATTATATACATTCAGCCTTTTGTCTTAATCATATGATCACTAATTGCATGTTTTTGATAATTATGTTTTCATAAAGTTATTACATATGTGCATACTATGCAGCATTCTCCACAAAGCAGAATCATCACTTGGCTTTCTGAAATTGACATCAATCCATTTTTCATGTGCTAGAGGGCCTGGCTAAAACTTTTCCAGCACTTGAGTGGCTCAATCACCACTATAACATGCACTCTGAACATGTTAATATTGTAGTCTCTGTACCAAATTATCAGCAGTCATTGCCACATTTTTATTTGCGTACCATTCTACCCATGACAGTGACCGCGGTTTGTCTCTACAAAAAAAAAGAGATGAAATAGCAGAAAGAGGAGTGAAGAAAACAAATGAAGAAAAGAAGAGAGAAGAAAAGAAGAGAGAAGAACAGAAGAGAGAAGAACAGAAGAGAGAAGAACAGAAGAGAGAAGAACAGAAGAGAGAAGATGCAGAGCCTGCCCCATTGTTTTCTCCAGTAACTTCTCATGAGGATCTGTGACATGAATTTCCACACACTTCATGCCTACAGTCAATGGTAAGTTATTCATTTAAACTGTCACATTTACTTTCATTGATTAAATTTCATGCCTACCTTAACATAAATTGAATTCTATCATTGTTGAGTCCACAGTTATTCGGATGAAAATACCCTGAGGATCTAGAATCACCATGCTGCTCGACCTCAAAATTATATCAACACAATGTCAGCACCCTAGAATTTGATACAATTTAATTTTTTAATTTATAAGGAGGAATAAATATTTAGTCCATGCCTTCAAACATGCCTTTTAATGAGGCCTATGGATTAAACTTAATATTTATTGGAATTTTCAATGACATTGTAACCAATGTGATATAGAAACCTCATGCCAGGAATTGATCGCTAGCATTTTACAAAGTGGATTAGCATTCTGGTCCAAGTCAGTCAGCAATAAACAACGGTGGTTAGAAGGCACAAATGAAGTCGTACATATGCTAGCATATAGGTAATAAGAAAGCCTGGGGGCTACTCAAGAAGAATAATGTTTTGCCTCCTAGGTAGAAAATGTTGCATATCATTGACTCTGGACATAGGAATCATAACAGCATTTCCATACCCAAAATTATTTGCTTTAGCATTAGGTAATTTGCATAAGGATATTTTTTGATTGTTATTATCATTGCACTTGCTAATAGCAGCTAGTACTAAACCTATTATAAACAACAGGATATAAGTTGCATGCAGCTGAAAGTTTCATTTATTATATGACAAATTTATCATTACATGCTTTTATTCATATTACTACTCTAAGCTTTGCCACATGCAAAATTAATATGACATTTTAGTAGCTTGAGCAGTAAGCTACATATTACATATGTCTATGCCAAAATATGTGCCCTGCCCCTCTAAATGAATCATCTGTGATGCCGCCTTCATAATTTTCAGCCTCCTCTTAAGGAGGCTCCACTATGACTCCACTCGCGGAATAACAAACGTATGGAATAGAAAAACTTAACTATTTTTATGTGATTACAAATTTTATAGAAATCCTAAATCCATAATATATATGAATTGCATTGTTAAACATGATTGTAACTCTCGGTTTGTATGTTATGAAAAGCTAAGGAGATATATTTCTGTTGACTGTTTTCAAATCAGTGAAAGAAGTGATGAATCTTGATGTGGATGAAGAAAATTGATAAAAATGATGAATTATACAAAGTAACTAAGTAATACCATATGTATCTTGTATTCGAGCAATCAATAATCTGGGCAATGCTAACAATGACTGCCAACAAGTATTGGGCCAACCATTATGATGTCGAAACATCATCCTTTCATTGCATTAATAATTTTGTTTCAAATTGATACTCGTAAATTTAATAAATGCATCAATTAATGAATGAATATTTCATCATGTATGTTATATGTTGAATATAATATTTTTCATCATAAAACATGAAAATATGTCACCTATTGCACATATTATTTTATAAAAATAGAAAAAAATTTTGGTTCTTTCATTATCATATCAGAAAATATATTGCAGTAAAACACGAATTTATACTTTTTTAGGGACCACTAGAAACATTGTTAATTGCAGGGAAATGCACATGGTGAAAAAAAGAGAATTTTCAGTTTTACATGCATACTTATACAATATAGACTAACAATAAAAATAAGACACACTGATAAATGGAATTGTAGCACATATTTCAAAAAAAATATTCCTGATAATTTTTGTATGATATGCTTCTACCAAAGTTTCAACCAATGGTTAGTGTCAATAAATAATTCCCAATGTTACACTTTGTGTAATGGCTTTTCTCTTATGACAAAGATATTTACTGTGGGACCTATTTGATGATATAGAACTTAAAAACCACCTTTTGATTTGGTAATGCCTTTTACCATGAAGTCTTCCCATTTTCTTTTTTTGACAAATGTTTGTATTTTCCAGTTTCAGTATTATTTCATTACTATACAACAAATTCTATCATGTACTGTATTTTTAAAATGTTTAGACATTTATTGTTGTTTTGTAAAGTTTTCTATTTAATTGAGCTACCTTTCAACTGATTACATGTAAGATTTAAAATTAGGATTTCATTCCTTCCAGAGAGATAGATAGTGCACCTAATGAATGTTGGCTGTATGCTATGTTCCAGGGCAACCATATCTCTGGAATGGAAGTCATCCATCTACCAGACCTACATTTCCTCTCTTTTACTGTGCTGTATTGTGCTCCATTAAAGGTAAAATATTACTTCGTCCAAATTGTGATCGGATTCAAAATACAATGACCACCAAAGAAAGATTGAAATAATCTCTGCTAATTTCTTCTAAGAGTGATATTCATTGTGTAAAATGTCATATCACTGAATTTATCAAAACTAAAATCGGCCATAGGAATCTGACGATGCTGGATTGAAAGGACTGAGTTGCTCATTTGTAATTTTTGGTTTATATGTACATTAGAACGAACTCTTTAGGTTATGAATGAGTAAACCCCTAAGGTGAATGTGGAAACAATAAGATTTCAAAAATAATTTCAGCAATCTGGTTTCGTTTCTTTCATGTGCTGTCAGCAGTAATTATCAATTACTTTAATATTTGTTTCAAGACTTCAGCTTGCATCAACTATCTCTAAATTAAAGGCTTAAAGAGCACTTTTTATGTAAAAGGATTAAGTTGATCTTTCCTAATTTTTGGTACATACATGCCTAAGATGGATGTGAAAACATTGTGATGCCAAAAATTATTTCAGCATTAATGTTTACTTTTAAAATGAAATGGATTTGGTTTAAATCATGTGCTGTTAGTGGTAATTATCAATTACATAAATATTTATTTTAAGATTTCAGCTTGCATCAACTTTCCCTAAATGAAAAGTTTAAAAAGATCACTTTCTCTGAAATGGTCATCCAAAATTGTACTTAATTGAAATAATAACCAAGGATAATTAATTCAGGCTTGTACCCCTAACCCCCTTCACCCTTCGGGTACCTTACCTTCGCTTTCTGTCTTCCGGCTAGCTCGTTAGATTCCTCCCACACACACCCTTATACAGTTAAATATTTCACACATATCAATACCCTTAATTTGCTATTGGATCAAGGAAATTAGACAAGGAAAACATTTATATTTTCATGCACAATATCTCTATATTCAGTTTGTTTTAACTTTAATTGGGCCCAATTTACAATTTCATATCTATTTTTAATCTAATTAGTAATCTTAATGCAATAAGTAACTTTGTAGTGGGCTGTTTCTTTTCAAATAATTATTCCAATGTTCATAGATTTTCCACTTATCGTGGCCAATGGTTCCCGTGATCCGCTGGACCGCCTTCCCATAGGATTTCCCACGATGACCCCTCGTCCTTGCTCTCTCCTCGACTCTCTCTTTTCTCGGGCGTCCGCTGGAATTATCTGTCTCTCCCGCTGATATCTGCCTTTTCACGGGCCCCGGGACTGCTCCGCTGACGCGTACATCTTATCTTTTAATCTCTCTGGATCCTTGTTTTTTTTACGTTCTCCTCTCGTCTTTCTCACTATGACCTCTTTTTTTTTCCTCTCCGCGTAACTACAGACGCTGTTTTTTCTAATTGTTGCCCCCTCCTTACTTTCGCTTTGTAACCCATTATTACGCCGGGCATAATGCCAAACTCCCCGTGTTTGACTAATAACTCATTGCTATTTACGCCGCGGGTGCCGCCAACCCGTGGCGTTTAAACCGTCGGTTTACAGGCTACTGGCTAGTTTTCAATATTCTTTTAGAGACATTTCTTATTGAGATTCTACTGTATTTATTTTGTGGCTTAAGCTTGCATCAACTTTCCCTTAATTATGAGCTTAAAGGGCACTTTGTCCGAAGTGGTCATTCCAAATTTATACTAAATTGAAATAATAACCAGGGATATTCAATTCAGGCTACTTAATGTGATTTCAATATTCTTTTAGGATGAAAAACATGGTGACCAAGAATTCATAATAAGCAGATTCATCTGGTTGAAGATTGAAGAAGAATTAGGATTAAAATGTGTTTTATGCATACAAATGTTGTAACATGTGTACAATGCAATGATGTGCTGATTACTGTGGCATTTGTGTCATTAGTCATATGTATGTGATATTTAGCCAGTAGCAAGATAGGTAGGAATATTATTATTAAAGGGTCTTGAGCTAGGGGGCAGGTAGTGAGGTATTTTTGTCATTGATTATAGGAAGTAGGAGTGAATCATTCAGGTTAGATAAGGGTGAGGTGGTCATTATCAATACAAGTGGCAGGTTTAGTGAGAAAAAATTTGCATAGGACACTGCATACCTTGATTACACTGTGGGTGTGTGGATGAATGTGTGACAGAGTACTTGTATGAATGTGTTGGTATGTTGCTTGCTTAATTTGATATTAGTTGCAATGAAGTAGATTTTTTTGTAGTTGGTATTTGTGTGTAGTGATCTGTAGATGGTTGAGTAACTCTTTGGGGGTAGACTAATTCGGTGTAGACTAATGTGTGAATGGTATGATGAATGTCTGAATGATGTGATGAATGTGTGAAAGTTCGAGTGGTTTTGAATGAGATTTACATACACACTATACAGATTAACACGTACACCAATCAGCAATTCGGGGACTTCTTGGGGAAAAATTATGAAAGGTAATATCAGATGTTTTTTAGTAAAAAGCGTGATATTTAGAATGTATTAGAGGTGGCTCATGTGCAGTAGGACAATGGGACCAAGGTTGTGGTAACCAATCCCTTCGGCGGTCCCTCCTAATGCACGCTGCCTCCTGGTGGAAGATCTCTTGTTAGAATTATTAAATATGTGCTTGATTACCCAATGTAATGGATGTTTGATATTTAAGGCGGCCTGTGGAGGTTTTTACGGGTTTCCCTTCACTTCGGGCAAATGCCAGGCCAAAGCCACTCCCGTACAAAAAAGCTGAAGGAATAAATGCTTTTGAACTGAATGTTATATGTTTCATGTACCTAATAGGGCAAAACCTCTACCAAGCCAACCTCTCTAAAATGAACAAAATCTGAAAAGGGCCAATTTTTTCTCTCCTTACACTAACATGCACATAGCGTAAAAATAAAACAATTTGAGTTCAAGATTAGGGCCAAGGCAAACTCAGAAAATGCTCCTTTAAATCTAGAATTTAAAAAAGTTTTCAGGGCTATAAATTTTTAGTATTTTTTATCAACTAAAATTTGTCAACAGTAAATTAATTTTTGTTATATGTTACCTCATTTAAAATAACAAAACGCATTTGTAGTGGCAGTTTATAGATTTTGAGCACAGTATAGTGATCTGCAAAGTGTTATAACATGGTAGTGGAGACAACTTGATGTATGGGTGCTTGCAAAGCATATCTTTACAGTGTTAAAATGAAGGTCCCTTCAAATTTGTTATAAAATTTTTTATATAATAATACTTATTGCAGTTGTCCCAGCTACAAGTAAAATTGTAATTTATAACATTTTATCAAGTTCCTCAGTAAAAGTAGCAGCTACTCCATTAGTCACTATATTAATAAATTTTGCACCTACACAACTTTTATTCATAAAATATAGGTGCTAATTACTTCATATTTGCACTCTCAAAATAGTACTTTATGCTGCATCTCAAGGGCGTAGAAATTATTTCCCTTTGCTTGGGATGTTTGGGGGCGGAAAGGGGATGGGGAAGAGGAAGAGATTCGTGAGGATGTGGTGAAAATTTATAGAGCATCCGAACTAGTGTTGCATACAAGTATTATCTCACCAAGGTATGGCCTGTTAGCGAGGGTCTCCTGATAAGAAGATATCTACGGTATGTGAGTGCCTCCCTTTCAGTGCGAGGTGCGTTGGTGCTTGACCTAGAGAACAGAGAAATCCATCAACAGAACCTTCTCCATTGGTAGAGGGCACACATAGCAAAGGTAAGGCCTAGGTAATAACAGAAACTTGCATAATAATTTATTCAGTAATACTGGCCCCTTCCATGCTTGGTAACATATCGCTGGTCACAATCCTCATGCGCAATGTGGATCAAATGTGTTGTACAAATCTGAATCTTAATAATACCTTAGTAGATCTTACTAACTTAACATATATAAACAATATACCAGACTATGATTCAAATCCAGGCGTACATGCGGAGTCAAGGACTTTTTTAAACTCCAAGTTTAAAAAAGTCCTCAGAAGTAACAATGTCTTGTTCGAATGATATGCAAATCCACTACTTACTATAACTTTGAAAAAAAGAAAGACCATCAAACTTAGAAAATCTTATTGCAAGTAATTTAAATTTCGAGCTTATAGGTTGGATCATTCCGCTGAGTAAGAGAGATTTTAATGTATCCTTTCTGCTGGGTTAAAACACGGCACTGACTTTTCTCATGCCCGACGTTAATCGCTAAAGCCGAATGTGGAAGGTTATTTTTATATTGGAAGGTTATACGTTTGTATCGCAAAAGTTTTTGCATTTTAACATATATTTCCATCTTGAGGCATTGCACAGAAAACGACGCTTGTGTGAAGCAGTAGTCATACATATTTAGGGAGGTGATCATACTCTAAAGTAATTTCCTCAATGTGCAACTTGGCGTCAGCATAAGCCTGCTCTTATAGAAAGGTGCCAATTAGTCTATGGTGTGTCGTCTCATCTGACGGACGGAGTGCTGAGCTCCAAGTGCCCTCAAAAAAATTATATTAAAAAATAGCCTGTATTGGCGGGATTCAAATCCAGGCCATCTGTATTGGAGCGCATTATTTTAGCCACCACAGAAACTCAATCCCCAAATGTCTTAGTTTTTCCCTCTTTCATTTGTTAATAGTGTAACTCTAACCATATCTTCAATGCCTTCCTGTCAAATTAGTGATCATTGCTAAATCAAGAAACAATACATTAAGTATAAAGAGGGCATCAAAATGAACCATCAAATCCCGAGCTTATAGATCATTCTGCTGAGTAAGAGAGATTTTAATGCATTATCTCAGCTGGGTTAAAACACTGCACCTACCTTTCTCATGCTTGACATTCATCGCTAATGCCGAGATTGGAAGGTTAGGACAATGCAAGATGCCACTATGCCTTCAGCCACTCGCAGAGAACTACCATGATGCAGATGTTAAGTCATGAGCACGGTATGCATACCAACCTGCGAGCTATCGGGAGAGTAGTGTGTGTGGCAGTGTACCATGCCGTGTTCATGATGTGATTTCTCCACAATTCACCTAAGTCATCACTCAAAACACCCATCTCAAATGTGAAAAATGCTAAATAATACATTCATAGACAATATCTCCGATCAGTGTGAGTAGAATTCTAATGAACCAGTGTGAAATAAATGCTAACATATGTACCATGAAAGGAAAGAATTACTTTAAATAATCTTTACACTCATTCCGGGCATTATATTTGTAAGCATATAGGATACTTTAGTGTTACTATTTACATTGCTAGTTAAGGTCTGTGGTCCCAGTTTAAGTCCCTTGAATGTCATGCACAAATGTATAATTTCTTCAATTTTTATATTTATAAAGTATATTTTTATATCACTAAAATTTCTTCATTTTAATATATCATTCCACCTTAAGGCATCACACAGAAGTCAACGTCAACAAGAAATCAAGAAGTCAATTAAGTAGTTGTTATATTTATTTAAAGAAAGTGATCTAACGCTAAAGTAATTTGCTCTATGTGCAAGCCGCCATTAGCCTGCTCTTAAATAAAGACCCCAATGGTGTGTTGACTTATATGGCGGACGGAGAACTGAACTCAACAAAGAAATATATATTATGAAAACACTAAAATGGACCGGATTCAAATCATTAGCCATTGGTATTAGAGCCCAGTATTTCAGCCATCACTCGAACTCAATTACCAAGAATATTTGCCTTTCCCCGTTACATGTTTATAAGGCAATGTGACCATAACATAAACGCTTTCCTGTCAAATAAGGATAATCACGGAATCAAAAAGCAATACAAATTTCTCAGTGACTGATGGATGACCATTGAAACATATCCGATATTTTATGCATTTTATTTCCTTACCACTACATCTAGTCCATAATAATCCAAAATTCCAAAAAAAATAAACAAATTATAACTCAAACAGAAAACAATATGTTAAAAAAATATATAAAATTTAATAAGTATGTCTAACAGAAATAATTAATTCCAAAGTAAATAAATATGCATCAATGAAACTGAAAAACAAAATTCAAAAGAAAAACTATCAATAAATAAATCAACCTACATTACGATGTTATTTTGCAGTTTCATATACAAATTAATATCTTTATAATTTCGTTTCAGGTTTGTTGACTTGTTATATTTTGCAGTTTCATTCGTTTATTTAAATTTATTTTTTTTTTAATCCATTCGAAAGGTTCGAAAAACTTATTTATAATATTTTTTGTTCCTTTTTTTAGGTTGATTTACTTATTTGTATTTTTTTTAAAATGGCACTGTTTCCCAGTTTGATTTATTTATTTATATTAATTTTTTAAATTAAAGTTTCAGTTTAACTTCCTTATTTTGTTTATTTTTTTGAGATTTTTTATTTTTTCAGTTTGATTTAATTTTAAAATGAGTTTTATATCTATATTGTATTTTGTTTTTTTAAATATCATATTTTTGAAGTTAGATTTATTTATTTATATTATTTATTTATACCTTTTTTTAGTTTGATTTACTTATTCATGTTTCTTTGAAATGACACTGTTTCTCAGTTTGATTTATTTATTTATATTAATTTTTTAAATTGTAGTTTCAGTTTAATTTCCTTATATGTTTTGTTAGTAAATTTTTATTTTTTAAATCTTATTTTAATTTTTAATATGAGTTTTGTATTTTTATTGTATTTTTTTAATATCATTATTTTTCAGTTTTATTTACTTATTTATAGACTTATTTTTTGAACTTCAATATTTTACAGTTTGAATGAATAATTTATATTTATTTGTTTGTATTTACTTGTATTTAGTTATTATGTATTTATATTTACTTGTTTTTTCTTATTTATTCTTAGTTTTTTTGGAATTTCTAAGCTTTCCAATGTTTTTCACTTATTTCTCTTGGAATTCCTATGAATTTCAGCTATAATTACTGTATAATTCCAAGTAAAACAAAATATAATGCACTTCTCTTTCAATTTGTTATTAATTTTTTATTTTAGTGATAGTGTACATTTTTTCAGTTTCCTCAATTATTTATTTTCGGAATTTCATATTTTAATTTGTTAATTAATTAACTTAATTACAAAAATTTTTATTTGCTTTTCTATTTCATTTATGCTTATTTTCTCATTTGTTATTTTGGAGTTTCATTTGCTAATTTATACATATTTATTTTTAATTCTCTTCTTATCGGTAATGTTACATTTTTTATATATTTTTTGGATTATCATTGTTGCTTATTTTGATAAACTTGATATTTTTTAAAAAGTTTATTGTTTTTAGTTTGATTTTTTAGTATATTAATGGTTTTCCGTTTGCTTTGCTTTTTTATTCATTTTCTTAGAAATTTAATCGTTCATCAGTTTTATATTTTAATATGTATTTATTTTTTGTGGATTTCCATTTCTTTCAGTGAGATTACCTGAGTGAAAAAATTTTCTTAGGCCCTTTGTATTTTCGGTTTTTTTGTTTGTGTAAATTTTCTATGATATTTCCTTGTTTTTCATTGCGTAATACTGTCTTAAATTTCCTTTTTTGCTGAATTCCATCTTTTTAAAATTTGATTCTCTTTTTTATTCATTTTTTATTTATTTTTCATTTTTTCTGTAATTTAATATCATCAAAGTTAAAATCTTTCTGTTTTTACTTGATACAGTAATAAATATCTTCTCTGAATATCGGTTTTTAGTTAAATTGACTTAATTGACAATTTTTATTCATTTCATATTAATTATGATTCATATCTTTTCTTGAATTTCCATGATATTGAAATTATTTTCTTTTTCATATTTTGGTTTGGGCATTTCTTTATTATTCTGATCAATTTACTTACTTTTTTTGTATAATATATATACAAAAAAAGTAAGTAAAGTATACAGGTTTTCAGTTTAATTTACATATTATCTGTTCCGTTTTCATTTACGCTTTTGTATTGATAGCTTTTTAAAATATACCTTTCAAATATCTACTTTTTTAATTTGTTATTTTTTAAAAGCCATGTATTTATTTTTTAAAAGCCATGTATTTATTTTTAGAATTTCCCCTTTTTTCAGTTCTATTTTTATTTTATTATTTATTTAATAGGAAATAATTTCATTTTTCAATTTCCCTAATTATAAACATTTTGTTTAAATTTATGACCTTTAGGTTATTTTCTTATTATTACTTGTTGTTTTCGTGAATTAATTATTTTTCATATTTATTTACTTAATAATACTTTTTTGGAATAACATAGTTTTTCAGTTATATTTTCTTATTTAATTTTCAGTTGTTGAAATTTGGAGATATAATTTTGGTTTAATTATTTATATTTTTTTTTGAATTCGATATCTGTTGGATTAAGTTTTATTCAAATCAATGATACAACCATTCTCTTTCGTGTTCAATATCGTTATGCCCCGAATCCTCGTTATCAACAAACTATTTCCCCCATGACAACCATGGAAAAACAAAACATTTATTTTAATTTGATCCGCGATTATTATTTAACAAATTTACTTTGCTTCAAATTCCTCCTTTCGCGTGACAAATTTTAAATAATTAAACTCAAGTTTGGAATGTGCTTCTTCATTAATGCTTCGCTGACGTCCTTGGTCAAAACATCAGTTTCCAAGTCTGCTGAACCCACGTGATGAAGAACCACCTCACCATTTTTGATTTCATCCTTGACAAAATGATACATTCTTCTGATGTGCTTGTTTTCTTTGTTGATCTTCTCATTGTTATTCCAATTCAATGCTGATTGACTGTCAGTTCGAACTTTTATTGGTCGTTCAACAACTTCAAATTGTCCCAGCTCTTCTAACAACTCTGTCAACCAGATGCCCTCACAAACTCCATCACATAATGCCACCAACTCCGATTCCATAGTTGATAAAGCTACCATCTTCTGCTTTCCGCTTCTCCAACTGATCAATGCGTCTCCAATCTTCACTGAATATCCGCCAAATGATTTCGAATCCAAAGTGGTACACCAACTGGCATCTGAACTAATCTCCAGTCTTCCAACTTCTCTGCCAATCTTCAAACGATACCCTTTGGTCCCCTTCAAATATCTCAAAACTCTCTTCAACGCCTCGTAATGAATCATCCTTGGATCTTTTGAGTACTGCGATAGTTTGCTGTAGGTGTATGCCAAGTCCGGCCTCGTCCCTCTCACCAAATATCCAATACATCCAAGTATTTCTTGGTACAAATCCTTGTTTGCTTTCTCCGAACCTTCGTAATCGTCAAGTTTGACTCCACTTGCTGCTGGTGTCTTCACTCCATTGCAATTCTCCATTCCGAATCTCTCAATAACTTCTTCGATGTAGCTTGATTGTTCCATGATAAATCCTTCTTTTTCTTCTTTGATTTTTATTCCTAGGAACTTCACTTCATCCTCCTTTGACACCTTAATCTTCAATTGCTTTTTCAGTTTTTCCACCAGTTGATCAATCTTCTTTTGACTGTCACCAACAATTATACAGTCATCCACGTAGCATCCAATTGCCAAAAATCCCTTCTTTGACTCTTCGACAAATACACATGGATCTGCTTTACATGGTTTCAATCCCAATTCCTTCAAAATTCCAGATAATTTCTTAAACCAACATCTTCCTGCTTCTGGAAGTCCATATAAACTCTTCTTTAGTCTAAATATCTTCCCTTCTTCAATGTTTACTCCTTTTGGTGGATTCATGTACACATGCCTGTCCAATTCTGCGTTCAAGTACGCTGCTTCGACGTCAATGAACTCCACTTTGTAATTTTTCTTCGCTGCAATTGCCAACAGTGTCTTCAATGACTCTTGCTTCATCACTGGACTGTAAGAGCTTTTGTAATCCACTCCCATTCGCTGTCGTGAACCATCAGCTACCAGTCTTGCCTTGTATACTTCTGCATCTTCGGTTCCCTTTTTCTTGAAAACCCATTTGCTTTGAATTAATTTTACCTCTTTTGGCTTGTTAACAATTTCCCAAGTCTGATAATTTTTCATATTTTTCAATTCCTTGTTCATTGCTTCAATCCATTTGATCTTGTCCTTGGACTCGATTGCTTCTTTGTAGTTCCTTGGATTGATTTCTTGCACCATATTGACAATGCAATCGGGCTCCTTCTTCTCTCTCGTTGACCTTCTTACTCCTTGTTGTCTTAATTCATCTTCTATTCCTTTTAATTCTTCTTGGTGTCTCTGTTTCAGGACATCGTTCGTGTCACCTTTTTTTCTCCCTCTCCTTCTCTCTCCAGCTTGAACAATTACCAACGGATTTTTATGAGATGAATCATCATCACTGTCGAATTGTCCTTGAAAATCTTCAACAACGTCATGGATAATTCCTGAATTGTTTTCTTCCTCGTGTCGTTCGTCTCGATTCTCTTGCCTCTCAATTGGGATAAAAACGTAGTTAGTCTCGTCATAACCAACGTCTTCTTCCTTCTTCTGAAAACCCATTTTTTCTTCAATGAACTTTACGTCTCGACTCTCGTGAATCTTCCTGTCACTCAAGTCAAATACTCGGTAGGCTCTCCTGTTCTTCGAGTATCCCACGAACACAGCTTCCTTTGATCTCACGTCAAGCTTCTTTTTTTGAACATCTTCATTTCTGTAGAAGACCTTGCAGCCAAAAACTCTGAGATGTCTGACCGATGGTTTCTTGTTTTTCCAAATCTCAAGTGGAACTTGATCCCTCTTCTTCGTAGGTGAAAGATCATGCAAGTAGCTCGCAGTCCACACGGCTTCTGCCCAAAACATCAGTGTTAATCCAGCTGCAATGAGTAACGTTCGAGCCATTTCCACCAACGTTCGATTGGCTCTCTCAGCAATTCCGTTGCTCTGTGGAGAATAGATCGTCGTTCTCTCGTGCTTGATGCCTTTCTTCTTGAAATATTCTTGCAATGTGTCGTTGGTAAATTCCGTACTATTGTCTGAGCGAAAATTCTTGACCTTTTGTCCTGTCTCGTTCTCTTTTCTCTCAATAAACTCGATCAGTTTATCGGCAGTTTCACTTTTACTCTTCAAAAAATCGACGAAATATCTTCTGCTGTACTCGTCCACAATAGTCAGCATGTACCTACTCCCTCCAATTGATTCTTGTTGCATTGGACCACACAAATCCGCGTGCAGTCTTTCCAAGATCTGCTGTGCACCTTCGATTTCGACTTCTTTGAATGGTGCTCTCGTCAGTTTCCCTTGAATGCAATCCTCGCAGTTGTCGTCCTTGATCGACACATTTTCGAGTCCTCTGACAAGATTCTCTTTCGCCAATCTAGAAAGATAATTATTGTTAATGTGACCAAGCCTCTGGTGCCATAAATTACTATTTATTTCGCTTGTGCTAAAGCAAACTTCTTTCTTCAGCTCTCGTTCATCGCTGTCCGTGCTCATTCGAAACATAAAAGCATCTGCTTCAAAGATCCCCTGTGCAACTAATTCTCCTGTTTTCTTGTCATAAATTCCAAATCCATCTTCATCAATAACTATTTTCTTGCCCATCTTGACCAGACTTGGAACTGACATCAAGTTGCTGTTTAAATCTGGAACATAAAGTACGTCTTTTATAGTTAATGCTACCTCACCATCGTCAAGATAGCTGGTTCCTTCAATTTCTCCTCGAAATTCAGCGTGAATCTTTCTGCCTGCTTCAGCCGTCACGATCTCCACATTGTCTTTCCTCTTATTAATCAATAACTCCTCTTGATGAGTCATGTGAGATGTGCACGCCGAATCAAGCATCCAAGTGACTCCATTTTCTGCATTTATCTTGTGATGCTCCCTCACTTCAAATGCATGTTGATTCTTGCCTCCTTTGAAAATTCCCTTGAATTTGCTCTTATTCTTGTAAAAATCCTTTGAATTTTCTTTAGTCTCAATTGAATTCTCCTTGTCCTTGTGCCAGCAATCACGAGCAAAATGTCCAATTTTGCCACAACAGAAACATTTTTTCTTAGTCTGCACCTTCGCCTTAAAAGCCTTGACCTCTCCTTCATTGGTTGATTTCTTGTTTTTCTCCTCATATCGCAAAAGTGCTCCTCTCATGAATTCGAAATCCACCGTTGGATTGGAAGAAATCGCTGTTGCAACTTCACTGAAACTCTTTGGTAGACCCTCGATTACGTACATAATTAATTCATAATCTTCAATATTATTACCCATTTCCTTAAGTTGAGTCTCTAATGTTTGAGCTCTAGTTAAATAACCGTCAATGCTTTCTTTCTCTAATTTTTCTAATTTAGCCAATTCAATCATTAACTGAGTCTTTCTATGTTTCTCAACACCGTCATGACGTTTCTTTAACAAAAGCCACAATTCTTTTGCATTGGAAATACCTTGACATGCTAACGCCTGCTCCGCCGAAAGTGTCATAATGATCAGCATGTTGACCTCGTCGTTCTTCTTTGACCAGGCTTCCCACTTCGCCACAGCCGCTGCATCAGCACCATTCTTCTCTGGTTCATCACCGAAAATGATATCTTGATACAATCCTTTCGCCTTAAGAACTGCAACCAATCTCATGCTCCAAAGTCCATAATTCTTGTTTGTTAGAGGCTCGATTCTTGAAACTCCAAAGTCTGACATTTTCCCTTGTCACTTTTCTTGACCTCCTGGAAATTTCACTCGTGTATCTTATAACCACGCTCTGCTACCAAATTGTTGGATTAAGTTTTTATTCAAATCAATGATACAACCATTCTCTTTCGTGTTCAATATCGTTATGCCCCGAATCCTCGTTATCAACAAACTATTTTTCCCCATGACAACCATGGAAAAACAAAACATTAATTTTAATTTGATCCGCGATTATTATTTAACAAATTTACTTTGCTTCAGTTTTAAGTAGATTTAAATGTTATTTTTTTTCTATTTACTAATTTTTAATAATTTTTGTTGTAACTTCAGTTTTGCAGATGAGGGTTTATTAGTTTGTGAATTTTTAGTTAAATTTTTAGTTTTTCAGTCATTTATATTAAAAAGCATATAAAAATATATCAAGCAAAATTTAAGCATAAATTAAGCAAATAGAACTGAAAATTAAGGCAATATAGAAATGGAAATATTTATTCAGAGAGAAAAACAATTGAATTCAAAAGAAAATAATTATAAAGAATAAATCAATCATAAGTCATAAACGTTTAAAGGAAAATAAACATGCATAGATAAATTAATGTGAAAATCTATAGTATTTAAAAAAAGTTAACTATAAAATGTTTAACAAACTGAAAACAATCAAATCAAAAGAAAACAATTCTGAAGTATTTCATCTTAATGAAAAAAATTAATTTCGAACGAAAGTAAATATAAATAAGTAAATCAAACTGTGAAATAATAATTTTCCCAAAATTAAAGTTGTTGAAATACAAAAATATGATATTATAAAAAAATTATAATTATGAAAAGGAAACAAAAAAGCTAAATTAAAAACAGAGAATTGCAAAAGATTAAATACAAATAAGTAAATCAATTAAAAAAAAAAGAAATTCCAAAAATAACTAATAAAATAATTTATTAAAACTAAAAAAGAATAAAATTCGAAAGACAAAAAGAAAAATAAGTAAATCGAACGGTTAAACAAATAATACTATTAATTATTGAAACTGAATTAGAAATAAACTGATACGATGAAATTTTAAAATAAAAAGCATAAAGAATTTCATTAAAGTGAAACACAAGTACACATACTAAAAATTACAAAATAATCTCAATACCAATAAAAAACTATGTTAATGAAAAACAATAAATATCAAATATTATATTAACTACAAAACATTGAATATCCAAATAAAATTGAAGCATAAAGGAGTATATCAAAAATAAAACTAAATTTATTCCAAAAAATTTTAAAAAGGAAATCAAACAAAGAAAAAAATTGAAATTCCAATTGTAAAAATTTATTATAAAAAATTTTTTACCTGAGAAGCAATTAATACTGAAAAAAATTAATGTAAAAAGAGAAATCAAAATGAAAAACAAACAAACTAAAAAATTGAATATTAAAAAAATTTGAAATTCAAGCCAATATAAAATCTGAAAATCATAGAAATTCCAATAAAAATTAAATAAAAATAATAAATTCAAATAGGGAAACATTGAAATTCAGAAGAAAAAAATAAAAAGAATAAATCAATTAATACACAAAATTTTTTTAAGACTTAATATCAATATATGAACTTGAATGAAAATCTAAAATATTAAAAACTAAATTTATTATTTAGTTTTTAATATTTTAGTATTGTCTAACTCAAAAACCATAAAATTCCAGAAAAATATACACAATTATTAAATAACCCAAAAGAGATATTAAAAAATGAGAAATCAATCATCATCAAAATCAAATCAAAATCATAAATCAATCATTTTTATATATGAAAAATAAATATATGAGTAAATTAGAATAAAATATAATATGTATTCAAAATGTAATTCATCGTAATATGTATAAAGGCCGTTGTACACGATACAATTTCTTGTACAAGAACTTGTACAATGCGCAAATTGTATCGTGTACGAGGGGTTCGTACAATTTCTTGTACAAGAAATTAGATCATGCTCTATATTATTGGATGAAACCGTCCAAGATCCACTCCGTAGCTTCTGCGCATGACATGTGACGGTAGTGATGCGTTTGTTTAGTATTCGTAAGGTTGGTATTCTGTTTGCGATCAATTTTATTCCTATAAGCGTGGCAAAACGTCCTTTTTTGTTGTACATATCGTGATATTGTTTGTTGATTCCATATTATGTTATTCTTTGTTGCTTCCATATTGCGATATTCGTTGGTCGCGTTGGAAATGTTCTATTTCTCAAAAGATGAGTTGGACACACTGGAAAACATTTAACCTCAATGAATGATGACGTTATTGAACCAAAAATAAATATATGCAACGAGCGAAAACATGCTGTTTGGACGATAAATGATGGGTTTCATGAGCCAACGAAAGAGTGCAAGTAACCAATCGTAAAATTTCATTTTATTAATGCTAGGATTAATGGTAGCAAATCATTGTAACACATGGCAATATTTTCAAAATACTATCGTCATCGGATATCGCGATTCAGCTGTTCGACAGAAAACGATATCTGCGCATGTTATTGGCGCACAAATTGCATGAAAATCTTTGATCGTGTACGACCGTGAACCAACTTCTTGTACAATATCTTGGTCCAATCTCGCGGTTCAATTTATTGTACAAGTTCTTGTACAAGAAATTGTACCGTGTACAACGGCCTTAACAAACTGCCAACAATTAAAGCCAATAGAAAATTCTGAAATACTGAAAGCAAAATGAAAAACCATAAAATTCTCTAAAAACGTAAAACACAATTTAAGAACACAAAAAAGCATATAAAAATATAGCAAGCAAAAATTAAAGCATAAATTAAGCAAATGGAACTGTTGAAATACAAAAATATGATATTATAAAAAATTATAATTATGAAAAGGAAACAAAAAAGCTAATTTAAAACAGATAATTGCAAAAGATTAAATACAAATAAGTTAATGAATCTAAAAAAAAAAAAGCAATTCCAAAAATAACTAATACAATAATTTATTAAAACTGAAAAAGATTAAATTCGAAATAAAAAAAGAAAAATAAGTAAATCAAGAGGTGAATCAAATAATACTATTAATTTATGAAACTGAATTAGAAATAAACTGATACGAGAGATTTCAAAATAAAAAAGCTTAAACAATTTCATTAAGTGAAACACAAGTACACATGCGTTAAAATTACAAAAAAATCTCAATACCAATGAAAAACCTTGATAATGAAAAACAATAAATATTAAATATTATATTAACTACAAAACATTGAATATCCAAATAAAATTGAAGCATAAAGGAGTATATCAAAAATAAAACCAAATTTATTCCAAAAAATATAGGAAATCAAAGAAAAATAATGAAATTCCAATTATAAAAATTTATTATAAAAAATTACCAACCTGAGAAACAATTAATAGTGAAAAAATTAGTGTAAAAAGAGAAATCAAAATGAAAAACAAACAGACAAGAAATTTTAATATTAAAAAAATTTGAAACCGAAAAAAGTTGAAATTCAAGCCAATAAATATATATATAGGAAAATCTAGCTGAAAATCATAGAAATTGCAATAAAAATTAATAAAAAATAATAAATTAAAACAAGGAAACATTGAAATTCAGAATAAAAAAATAAAAAGAATAAATCAATTAATGCACAAAGTTTTCTTAAAACTTAATATAAATATATAAACTTAAATGAAAATCTAAAATATTAAAAACTAAATTTATTAATATATGAAAAGATACACAATTATTAAATAACCCAAAAGAGATATTAAAAAATGAGAAAAAACTAGCAAAAAACAGAACTTTTAAAAAGAATTATAGAAATAATTAATTAAATAATAATGAAATTCCAAAGGAAGAAATCATTAATCAATCATTTATATATGTGAAAAATAAATATATGAGTAAATTAGTATAAAATAAAATATGTATTCAAAATGTAATTCATTATAATATGTAAAACAAACTGCAAGCAATGAAAGCCAATACAATATTCTGAAATACTGAAAGCAAAATGACAAACTATAAAATTCTCTAAAATCGTAAAACACAATTTAAGAACACAAAAAAGCATATAAAAATATATCAAGAAAATTTAAGCATAAATTAAGCAAATAGAACTGAAAATTAAGGCAATATAGAAATGGAAATATTTATTCAGAGAGAAAATACAATTGAATTCAAAAGAAAATAATTATAAAGAATAAATCAATCATAAGCAATAAACGTTTAAAGGAAAATAAACATGCATAGATAAATTAATGTGAAAATCTATAGTATTTAAAAAAAGTTAACTATAAAATGTTTAACAAACTGAAAACAATCAAATCAAAAGAAAACAATTCTGAAGTATTTCATCTTAATGAAAAAAATTAATTTCGAACGAAAGAAAATATAAATAAGTAAATCAAACTGTGAAATAATAATTTTCCCAAAATTAAAGTTGTTGAAATACAAAAATATGATATTATAAAAAAATTATAATTATGAAAAGGAAACAAAAAAGCTAAATTAAAAACAGAGAATTGCAAAAGATTAAATACAAACAAGTAAATCAATTAAAAAAAAAGAAATTCCAAAAATAACTAATAAAATAATTTATTAAAACTAAAAAAGAATAAAATTCGAAAGACAAAAAGAAAAATAAGTAAATCGAACGGTTAAACAAATAATACTATTAATTTATGAAACTGAATTAGAAATAAACTGATACGATGAAATTTTAAAATAAAAACCATAAAGAATTTCATTAAAGTGAAACACAAGTACACATACTTAAAATTACAAAATAATCTCAATACCAATGAAAAACCATGTTAATGAAAAACAATAAATATCAAATATTATATTAACTACAAAACATTGAATATCCAAATAAAATTGAAGCATAAAGGAGTATATCAAAAATAAAACTAAATTTATTCCAAAAAATTTTAAAAAGGAAATCAAACAAAGAAAAAAATTGAAATTCCAATTGTAAAAATTTATTATAAAAATTTTTTTACCTGAGAAGCAATTAATACTGAAAAAAATTAATGTAAAAAGAGAAATCAAAATGAAAAACAAACAAACTAAAAAATTGAATATTAAAAAAATTTGAAATTCAAGCCAATATAAAATCTGAAAATCATAGAAATTCCAATAAAAATTAAATAAAAATAATAAATTCAAATAGGGAAACATTGAAATTCAGAAGAAAAAAATAAAAAGAATAAATCAATTAATACACAAAGTTTTTTTAAGACTTAATATAAATATATAAACTTGAATGATAATCTAAAATATTAAAAACTAAATTTATTATTTAGTTTTTAATATTTTAGTATTGTCTAACTCAAAAACCATAAAATTCCAGAAAAATATATACAATTATTAAATAACACAAAAGAGATATTAAAAAATGAGAAATCAATCATCATCAAAATCAAATCAAATCATAAATCAATCATTTATATATATGAAAAATAAATATATGAGTAAATTAGAATAAAATATAATATGTATTCAAAATGTAATTCATCGTAATATGTATAACAAACTGCAAACAATTAAAGCCAATAGAAAATTCTGAAATACTGAAAGCAAAATGAAAAACAATAAAATTCTCTTAAGACTAAATTAAGACTTAATATAAATATATAAACTTGAATGAAAATCTGAAATATTAAAAACTAAATTTAATATTTCAGCTTAAACTTTAATATTTCAACTTAAATAAAACTTTAATATCAGAAAAAGGTACTGAAAACAATGAAATACAAAAAAATACCGAAATATTTAAATCAAAATGAAAATCGTTTATTTTCGAACGAGAGAAATATAAATAAATAAGTCATACTAAAAAACTGAAAATGAACAAAGAATTAAAAATATTTATTTTTTTAAACACCAAAAAATGATATTAAAAGTAATGAAATAGAAAAACAAACTGAAAATAATATGAATAAAAAAATAAATATACAGTTAGATCAAACTTAACACCGTTAAAAAAAACAGAAATAAAAAAATAAAAGATCAAACTAATAAATAATGAAATTATAAAGAAAATGAATATAATAAGTAGTTTAAACTAAAAAGACATTGAAATTACTAAGAAAAATAATAAACTATAATTTTTTCTCTAAAAAATATTAAAAGTCCTGTAAAAATTATATTGAAAAATTTTAATTATGAAAATCAAACTAAAAACCTAAATTAAAAATAGAGGAATTATAAATATAGATTCCAAAAAAATAATATAAATAAGTATTTTTACTGTTTATGAAGCTAACTGAAATGCTGAAATTTAAAAAAGTATAAATAAATTCATCAAATTGAAACAATTATAATCACAAAAACAAATTACATAAAAAATTAATACCACTGAAAAACTATTAAACTGCAAGACAATAAATATAAAATAGTGTATGTACTACAAAACAGAAATTCCAAATAAAATTGAAAATAAAAAAGTATATGCATACATATACAAAATGAAAACCAATAATATTTCAAAAATAATATTAAAAAGTAAATGAAAATAAAGAAAAATTAAATTCCAAATATAATATTAATTTAAAAAAATTATCAAACTGAAAAAAATGAATGCTAAGGAAAATAAATATAACAAAATTATAAACAATGCTAATGCAAAAAAAATAATATTTTTAAAAATTTCAAGCTGAAAAACATTGCAACTTTAAGCCAATTAATATAACTAAGAAAATCAAGTTGAAAATCACAGCAATTCCAATCAAAAAATGAAATTATGAAATCAGAAAACGACGACCCATCAGATGGCAATCTAAAACATTAAAAGAGAATAAAACATTATTTCTTCCACTAAGGATGCCCCAATTCATGCTCCCTTTTGGGTTAGCCAGCTAAATTTTAGGCACCCAAATCCATGCTCCCTAATGCCTAAGTAGTTGAGACACAGCTTATTTTATTTTTGAGCTTGTTTTTTACAGTAGGGAGTGCTATGCTCTACAATAAATGCAACTCAAACTTCTCTCAAGTTTGGGATTTGTAGCCATGCATTTGCATATACACTCCATTTACTCCTTTACAAGGATACAATTGAACTACTATATATTAAAATTTTTTCATAAAATTTGGGGAGGGGGTGTCATGACCCCCCCCCCCCCCCCCCAAATCCACCACTTGACTCATCTGTCATATTCCAAACTTCATCATTTGTTGAAGGTGTCATTTAAAACAATAAATGTTGCATCAAGATTTCTGATAAAAAGAGAACAATGAATACTACCTTACCTTATTTCCTCCGTGAGCTCTCAACTTTATATACATAGTTTTAGTCTATTAAGAATATTAGCCCATATCAAGACAATAGTAGCAAGCCCAATATTAAGTAGGTGCATGAACCAAAATGTAAGTGAAATTAAGGAGGTGTGAATTGAAATGTAAAGCTTTCGATCAAACAAAATATACTCACCTCTTCTCCAGTGAAATGTTCATGCCAGACTGACGGCCGGTTTAGCAGTTAAGTTTGTTCACGTTAAGGGGATGCCGGGAGAATCATGTGATGCCAACAGCTAGAAGACATCACGAGAATAAAATATAGGAATATTTTTAATAAACAAGAACAATTATAACTCTCTTGAAATTCATAGCGTATATTTTTATAATGCTTTTTTAATTAAAATATACCATACACTAAGGAAATTTTTATACTAAAACCTAAGAATATATCATCTATGAACTTCAGCTAGCAACATTATCCTCCAATCTGATTGAAGCTGGAACTTGCAGGTATGGCGTGTGAAGTTACACTGGCAATGAACAGTTACTATTCTGTTTTTTGCGAGATTGACCTTTCAAGGCGACCTTTTAAATACACTTCGAACTTCAAGTTGAGTGAACTTAAGTAGCTTACGAGTGAACTTTAACTATGCCATATAATTGTCTAAGCTTAAAAATGTGAGAGGCATAACATCTTAATTCCCAACTTCTAAATCTGATGTGAATATATTTCTGCGACTCTATTAGTACTCCGAAATGAAAACTAGTCGGAAGGACGTATAAGCAAGACAATATGTTTACCTGAATCATGGATCTTCTTACGTTGCCTATTGATTGTTCTCTCGACCAGTCAGCTTTCCCAACATCATCTTCTTCTTTCATAGAAGCTCTCAGGGTCATAGCATGAACTGGACTGTATTTCAGCTCTATTTCCACTTAACAACCATTGTGCACTTGGCAATGTGTTTAACCATAAGCTCCCAGAAGTATACCATATCAACCAATTTATCTTAACTTGGTTGACAGATAGAAAACATTCATTTTCACAGGGATGAATGAAGTATCACAACTTGGGTATCAAACTGCTTGAAGTTCTAATCCAAATTTGGAACACAATTTGCAACATTCACTCACTTTAAAAATACTTCAGTATCTAAGATGTCCGAATAATTATACATCGTGGAAGGCATACGTGGAATTGAATGTTGATTCATTCGGTGGGATATTCATTTTTTTCAAGTAGTATTCACATATTTCCAGGATTGACCATGTCAGGAGTACCACCTAACCTCTACCGAAAGCAATAATACTAGAGTCTTGGGGGGTCTGTGTTCACTACGCCCACACTCATGAAATGCTTTCTGTCCCTACAAAGCCGAGCGATGTGTTCCCTGCTCCCGTTCTCAGCCTTCTCAGGGTCAGTGTGTGTTTGTGTCCTCCAGGGCAATGTATTGCTTTCTTTCGGATCCTTTTATGATTTATTTTAAACAAGTTTTTGATTCCCTCTGCCTTCTATTCCACAGATATCTAACATACTCTTCGTCCATGTATTGAAAGGAGTTCGAAGCAGCTCGGGAAAATGTGAAAATATATATGATATCGACACTTAAGTAAATTGGATTTTTATGGACAAAAGGTCCTAGGTACTACACCTAAATAATACCCTGCAAGCCACCATAAGTGTGTGTGGCAGGGGGTAATTTGTCACCAAACATTCAGATATGTTAACAAGTCCTGTTGTCATACAGTGAGTACGTTCAGACTGCATGGCTCATTTTGATTTTCTAGATTGCCAAAGTATTACTCCTTGATTTCATACTTCTTTGATACTTCTAGATAAAATACTGGGCTCTAGATGGCCCAGATGGCCTGGTTTCGAATCCTGTGAATAGGAGCTTTTTGTAATATATTTTGTTGAGGGCACTTCGATTTCAGTACTCCGTCCGTCAGATGAGATGACATTCCATGGACCCATTGGCACCTTCTTTAAGAGCATGTATCTTTTTCTCTGGAAAGGTTTAAATGAGGAAACAAATGGAAATTCACATATTGCTCAGTAGGAATCTATGAAGAATCTTATGTCTTATGCACAACATAAGTTATAATGAAGCAACATACTCAAGGAGTAAATGCATTCAATTGGAATTCAATTCAAACTCTTGGAAAACTACTCAACTGCTACTTTTCCAATTCACTCAATGAACTGCCATATCAAGTATGTATTGCTGAAACGGCTGAAAAAGTCACTTGAGCATTAATAGCATCTGTGACGCTTGAATTTTTTTCCACACCAATTACCTGCTTACCCATCTTTCCTCAAGATATTTAATGACCTTTGTTTTTCATGTCCATCAGTAATCAGGCTTCATACAATTATTGTTATGCATATCCACATATTTACTTTTTATGCAATTTAGATACTGTCCCCACACATTGAATTGATTCTTGGTAATAATTAGTAACTCAGCTGACACTTAATAAATAAATACTGGAAATACTATACTGTAGGTTTTCAGAAATGCTATGGGATAAGAACCTGGGATGGGCTAAGAGTAATATACAATATAATACAGCTCTTTTCTTATATTTTCAAGTTAACCTCTGGGCAAAGAAAAACTAAATCATTTAGCATGCAATTTACTCTGTAAAACTTGCATTAAATTTTGTTTATTCAATCTCAAAAGTATGCATCCCATCTTAAAGCGGCTGGCTTAAGATGTAGCAGTGGTGTCGCAAGTGGGGGGCAGAAGGGGTTGAGGGCCATGCCCCCCGGCCCTGACAAATGAGTGGTCTTCGTTAATAAAAACAAAATTTCACCTGTTTCCAGCTTGCTTTTTCCCTTCTGACACATCTTCTTAAAACTTCATATTTTTTTAGCAAAATTCTGGTCTCTACACCCTCCTATATGCAAAAAAATATAGACCCTCCTCCCCTCAGTGAAAATAATTATGACTCCCTGAGATGCAGCATAAAGTACTATTTAGAGAAGACAGCTCCATTTTGTGAGTAGAAGTAGAGTAGCTGCAATATTTATTAAATTATGTAGTAGATAATAGAGGTGCTGCTACTTTTTGAGGGGAACTAGCTAAAATGCTGTAAATTAAAATTTTTTTGTGGCTGGGACAACTGCAATAGGTATTATTATTACAGTAAAACATTCAGTTCAAAAGCATTTATTTCAGCTTTTTTGTACGGGAGTGGCTTCGGCCTGGCATTTGCCCGAAGTGAAGGGAAACCCGTAAAAACCTCCACAGGCCGCCTTAAATATCAAAGATTGCATTGGGTAGTTAAACATTACATTGAGTAATCAAGCACATTTAAAACTGCAAAAAAGATATCTTCCACCAGGAGGCAGCATGCATTAGGAGGGGCCGCCGAAGGGATTGGTTACCACAACCTTGGTCCCATAGTCCTACTGCACATGAGCTACCTCTAATGCTTTCTACCAAGATTTTTCCCTGAGAAGTCCCTGATTTGCCGATTGGTGTCTGTGTAAATCTGCATTGTGTGCATGTAAATCTCATTCAATACCACTCAGCAACTTTCACACATTCATCATCATTCACACATTCATCATATCATTCACACATTAGTCTACACCGAATTAGTCTACCCCCAAAGAGTTACTCAACCATCTACAGATCACTAACCACAAATACCAACTACAAAAAAATCTACTTGATTGAAACTACTATTAAACTAAGCAAGCAACATACCAGCACATTCATACAAGGACTCTGTCACACATTCATTCACACACCCACAGTGTAATCAAGGTATGCAGTGTGCTACGCAAATTCTTTCCCACTAAATCTGCCACTGGTATTGATGACTACCTCACTCTTATATAACCTGAACAATTCACTCCTAAAGACTATAATCAATGACGAAAAACCTCACTACCTGCCCCCTACCTCAAGTCCCTTTTTAATAATTGCCCTACCTATCTTGCTACAGGCTAACAATCACATACATATCTCATGACAAAAATGACACAGTAATGAGCATATCACTGCTATTGTACACATATTAAAATTTGTATACATAAAACACACAATAATTATAAATCTTCTTCATTCTTCTCCTCCTTATGCTCCTCATTATGAATTCAGGTTCACCACATTTTCCATCCTAAAAGAATATTGAAATCACATTAAGTAGCCTGAATTGAATAACCCTAGTTATTATTTCAATTAAGTATAATTTTGGAATGACCATTTCAGAAAAAGTGCTCTTTAAGGTTTTAATTTAGAGATTGTTGATGCTAGCTGAAGTCTTAAAACAAGTACATATTTATGTAATTGACAATCACTGCTGACAGCACATGACAGAAAAGAAACCAGTTTGTTGAAATGATTTTTGACATCATGTTTCCACATTCACCTTAGGGTTTTACATATCCATAACCTAAAGAGTTATGGTATAATGAATATAGGTAACAAAAATAGGAAATATCAATTAAATCCTTTCAACCCAGCATATTCAGATTCCTATGCCAGATTTTAGTTTTGCTAAATTTAGTGATATGACATTTACCCAAGTATTATCACTCTTCATGCTATGGCATAGAAGAAATTAGCTAAGAGTGTTTAAATTTTTTCTTTGGTGGACATTGTGTTTAAAATCTGCACACAAATTTAATGAAGTAATATTTTACCTTTATTGGAGAAAAAACCTGCACAGTAAAAGAGAGGTATGGTAGATCCAAGTTTGAGCCTCTTCTATTCCAGACATATGGTTCACTGGAACTGCTCTGATGGTGTAGCAGCATGGTGTACTTGGACACAGCCTACAGCCAACAGTCATGAACTGCACCAACTCTCTGGAAAGAATGAAATCCAAATATATATGACTTAAATGTAATCCGTCGAAAGGTAGCTCATTTTAATAAAAAATTACGAAACAAAAAATGTCTAAGCATATTAAAATAGAGTACAGAAAAGAATTTGTAGTATAGTGATGAAATAATACTGAAACAGGAAAATACAAACATTTGTCAAAAGAAAAGAAAATGTCAAGATATCATGGTATGAAGTAATATCAATTTAAAAAGTTGTTTTTATGTTCCATGTCATCTAGTGCTTCAGTCTTTGTCATCAGAGAAAAGGCATTGTACATTGCATAAGTTTGGGAATTATTAATTTGAAAATATCCAAAGGTTAGTTGAAACATTGGTAGAAATATATAGTACAAAAATTTATCAGGAAAACTATATATTTAATCCAATATTAATAATATTGCTGCAATTCAGTTTATCAGTGTTTCTTATTTTATCCTTTCGTATATATTTTATAAGCATGCACGTAAAACTAAAAATTCTCCTTTCCTCACTATGTGCATTTTCCTGCAATTACCACTTTTTTCTGGTGGTCCCTACTAAAGGGTAAATAAGGGTATTTACACTTTTATAGGGACTAACATATATAGATAATGCTTTTTTACACCTTTAAGGGACAAATTTCTACTATAAAATACAAATAATACTATAAAAAAACATCCTTGTGCAAAGGTCAGAAACTACATAACAGTATAAAGTACTGTTACATATATAGTTTCGGAAATAAAATATAGTTTCTGAAACAATAATGAAAGAATCGAAAAACTTTTGTTTTTATAAAATAAAAAATGAAGTAGGTAATTTAGTTTCATGTTTTATGATAAAATATCTTATATACAATGTATTATTTCAAACATAAATTTTGAAATAATCATTCATGAATTGATGCAGAATCAATTTGAAACAAAAAAATATTATCAATGATCAAATCAACCTTTTGACATCATAATGATTTACCCAATATTTTCCCCTTCAGTTTCATCATTGCCTTAGTTATTGATGGTCTGAATATAAGATGAGCACTACATATGGTACTTAGTACTGATTGTTCATTTACATCAATTTGCTTCATTTACATCAAGATTCATCATTTCTTCCACTCATTAGAAAACTAAAATATAATTTGAACTCCTTACCTTTTTATATATTATTTTATATCTTATATATTATGCAAGTAGGATTTTTATAAAATGTGTAATTACGTATAAATATTTTATTTTTTCTATTCTAAATGTTCACAATGCCAATAGCCGAATCAGAGCGGAACCCTCCTTAAGGGTAGGCTGAAAGGTAATGAAGGCAGCATCACAGATGATTCGTTTGGAGAGGGTCGTGGCATATACATATTTTGGCATTGACATATGTAATAGCTTACAGCTCGGACAAGTAAAAGGTCAATATAATTTTGCATATGATAAAGCTTAGAGTTGTATTATGAATAATAGAATGTAATGATAAAGATGTCATATAAGTAATGTGAAACTTTCAGTTACATGCCACTTAAATCCTGTCGTTTATAATAGGTTCAATATTACATGCTATTAGGTATGTGCATTGATAAAAAACATCCTAATGCAAATTATCTTATGCTAATACAAATAATTTTCGGTATGGAAATGTCATTATGATTCCTTTATCTAGAGTCAATGAAATGCAAAATACTCAAGGATGCAAAACATAATTCTTCTCAAGTACCCCCCAGGCTTTCTTATCACCGATATGCTAGCATATGTACGACTTCATTTGTGCCTTCTTGGTTTCTTGCGGACTTAGTGGTCCAGAATACTAATCCCATTTTTTCAAATGCTCGGGGTCAATTCCTAGCAGTAATTGTTAGCTTGGTTTCAATGTGATTTAGAATTCCGATATAAAATATAATCTATAGGCCTTGTTAAAAGGCATGTTTGCCTTCATATTGTATGAAAATTTTAAAAACAACTGATGCTAGGACTAATGATTTTCACAAAAATGTTAGGACTAATGATTTTCACAAAAATGTTAGGACTATAGATTTATCCCTCCGATTGAATTAAAAAAAATAAATACATCAAATTCTAGCATGCTGACTATGCAATACAATTATTAAGTCGAGCAACATGGCTAGTCTAGATCCTCAGGGTATTTTCACATGAATAACTGTTGACTCCATAATGATGGAATTCAATATATGTCAAGGTAGGTATGAAATTATTACCTATGAGAAATAATATAGGATATTTTATCAATAATAGTAAATTTTGATAGTTTAAATGAATAACTTACTGTTGACTGTGGGCATGAAGTGTGTGGAATTTCATGTCACGCATCCTCATGAGAAGTTGCTGGAGAAAACAATGGGGCATGCTCTGCATCTTCTCTCTTCTGTTCTTCTCTCTTCTGTTCTTCTCTCTTCTGTTCTTCTGCTCTTCTCTCTTCTGCTCTTCTCTTCTTCACTCATCTTTTCTTCACTCCCCTTTTCTGCTACTTCATCTCATTTTTGAAGAGACGAACCGCGGTCACTGTTATGGGTAGAATGGTACGCAAAGAAAAATGTGGGAATATCTGATGATTAATTGGTACAGAGACTACAATATTAACAACTATGAATAATTATTAATAATTAACAATTATTAATATTAATACAATATTAAATATACAATTATTTTTATATATCAGAGAGAAGTAGTGATATATTTGTGAAAACGCCACTTGCAATCAAGTGCTGCAAATTTTTTGGCCAGTCCCTCTGGCTCATAAAAAATGGATTGATGTCACTATGAGAAAGCCAAGTGATGTTCATACTTTCTGGAGAATGCTGCATAGTATGGAATACTATGCAGCATTATAACACCTTTATAACACCTTTACTATGCAGCATTATAAAACCTTTATTAAAACAATCATCAAAAACATGCAATTAATGATCATATGTTTAAGACAAAAGGCAGAATGTATATGATTAAAAATTTAATGGCAGAAAACTGGAAATTATTCATTTCATTCGCTACATTATAGACACCAGTTTAATTTATAAATTATTTTTATCTCAGTTAAAAATGAAGATTCAGTAAATAGACCCTGAACTCATTCTTTTACTATTTAAATGTAAAATATACATGTAATTTTAATTGTCTTAAAGTAAAAATTGATTGATAGGAAAAAGTACAATGTCCAATGTGCATCAGCACAACTTACATAGAAGGAATTAATTCCACTGCAACAATCAGCTACGAGAAGGCTGTTACACTGGTATACATCAGCCTGGCTTTTTCTGGTACTCCTTTGGAGAGAGCGGATTAGTACAAAAAAATCACACTCCCCCAAAATGTGTGGATAAGCATGCTATGTAAAGTAACAAGGAAGGAAACATGACACAAGAAGGGAAATGTATTATTCCCACCTCATGACATGAAACCATTCCTATAAAGGGCAAGGAAGTTGCAAACATGCAAATCTACAGTTCATTTGAATGTTAGTGCTACATATCTACTAACTAATTCAACTACTATCTAACTACTATATATC
This sequence comes from Platycnemis pennipes, assembly GCA_933228895.1. NCBI lineage: Eukaryota > Metazoa > Arthropoda > Insecta > Odonata > Platycnemididae > Platycnemis > Platycnemis pennipes. The sequence goes on from OW121851.1 coordinate 38,368,437, forward strand.
CAAAACTACTACTACTAGCTAAATTCTTCGGCTGAAGATTTCATTCTTCTCACCTGTGTAGAGAGCGGATTAGTACAATGGACATCACATATGCTCAATTGGAGCATCGTAAGAAGGGCACTCCGTAAATAAATGCATGAGAATATTATTAAACATCAGCCTATACAAATGTAACAAAATACATTACATGGTCAATCACTTTAATTAATATTATGTATGTACACTCCTACCTAGTTTTCTACCCGAAACAATTAAGTATTTTTCATACTCTATGATACCTTTTTGTGTAGCTGTGCACAGCATTTGTTTGTGTATACACCTGATAAATGTCATTCCTACCTAAGGGAGCTCCCTTCATTACAACACCAAAGAGTTAATCAACTCTTTTCCACATAATGCCTCTAACTGTGCTATGTTGCACAAGTTGAGGCACAAGACCAAAAATATAAATGCGCAATTTTCATATGATTACACACCTCAAATAGCATCATGATCATGTGCTATCCTACCTAGTGTTTGGTATATACCTCATCTATACATCCTACCTAACTCATTGCTAAAGGAACACCAAATATTGCAGCACACATAGATATAGAAATAAAAAATCACCTAGGTACTTATACGAAATTTGATGATACCTGTAATAAAAATTATTATGTTAAGCAGTCACCTTATTTACCATATTATTTGTTTTTATTTTTAACCTGTAGCTCCTCTTCATTGGCACCTTTTCCATTTGGTTTTATTTCTTTGTCCCAGTAACATCTCTGAGTTATAATTTTAGTCCTCATTATTGTGGTATCCACTTATTGATAGTCCATCCCTGGGTGCAGTTGTTAAGTCCTTACTATTGAGGACCAAAATGAACGATATGTCAATTTCTTCCATCACCATTCTTCAATCTGCAATGAAGCAAAATAGAGAAAGTCATTAGATAAACCATTGAATTAAATAAGTTTTGCATTAATGTTTATCACTCTATTCACCCCCTTGGCAAAATTTGGTCTATTTCGGAGAGGAAAAGATAGCTTCAGCTAAGAAAGCTATAATGTATTCTAGCTTTGCCATGACAGTAATAAAATAATATACCTTCACTTTTGTAATAAAATACAAATCTGCTGTAAGAATTAGGCCAAATTATGACTTTTCTTTCTTTTGCAAATAATTACTCATTTTTTAATTCAAATTCTTCTAGCATGGAAATAATTATGTGTGTGGCAGATTCAATTTAACTTGTGTGAAGATAAATATCATTCTCTCTTCTTAAATAGAATCAAATTTGACAATGACACGACCAAATTCATAAAACTCAATTTGGTAAAGTTAATGGGAAAGTAATAATAATTTGGATGACTTCTGAATAAAAACTTCATTGGATGCTACATATTTCTGGAGTGTTTTAGTTGAGAGTACGTCTAGAATATGTTGTGATATGGCCCATCAAACGCTTTATGAGGTTGGGTCATGGGGGAAGACGACTGCCTGGCACCAGGGCAGGAGAAAGAAAACATGTACTAGAAGGAAGTGTAAGAGTTACTAAGATTAAGTGGGATGCTTCCTGCATTTGAAATCAGAGTGACAAATTGACGACGATGTAAGGAATTAATTGGTTTCTTACTCCTTACATCGCTCAGTGTAATCAAGCCTTTAAGCGGCAAATGACACCACAGACTATCATGAAAAGGGATCGAGAAGGAATAAGTAAGTGATTAGAAACTGAAATATGGAATAGAAAAGGAAAATAAAGAAATTCGCGTCTTAGTACATACTCTCTAAGGATGTTCAGAAAACTCATGAACAGGTACGAACTCAGTCAAAGGCCAGGTCCTCTTCTCATCTGTAGTTTCAATCGTGCATCCTCACTTTAAATCAGGAGGGAATGTGATTGGATCGGAATGGAAGGGAAAGGTGGAGAGATACCCGGCGTCAGATTAAATCTACTCATGGCAAAAGTGAAGGGGACCAAGACTAAACGTCACATAGGGTGGACAACTTAATTCTAATGCTTTTCACAAGATACTTAAGTAATGGACAATTTACCATTAAAAATATCTGCTACTGTCAGGATTCGAAACCGATCCCTTTGAAGGGGGATGCAGAGTGGAACATGAATATGCCTAACTGCAGGTTCCGTCGTTGTGCAAAACCACAACATTTAAACCACATACGTGTCACTTCATTTTGGTTTCCCATGGACTGTACTCGAAACTTAAGCACACCGAATGGCACAATTACTTATTGCAATAAATCGGCCTCTGTACTTCAGCCAGAGCTTTACCCAGGATACATCCATTAGAATGGACTGAAGAATGTTGTTGTACCATAGGAATGATTCCTATGGGGAACCCATTCCCTCGGCTGCGCACATCATAACACTAAGCTTGGTTCATCGATGCCTTAAGGGTGGAGTCAACTGCTCTTCGGAAGAACTCCGTCATGCTAAATAGCACAGCCTTCAATCGTAGTCATGCTTAATAACCCCCAGATGACTCCCGTTATCAATCTATTGAGCATCCATATTTTTCTTCAGAAATATAAGACTGGAATCTAACCTGTTGTTTCATAGAAGGAAGTACATGATATGAACGAAATCAGAAAGGTTTTTATCGCATTGTATGAACGATCTCTGAGGAGGATGATGAACCATCCAGGTGGTATTAGCCATAGAGGGTGGACGGAAGTCCTGCTTTTCGATATTCATTGACTCTACAGGGCATCTATAGCGCATACAGACACCTCTAAAATCTCTATTTTCTTACAAAATTGACGGTTCATTTAACATGTGGTCACTGATTCCATTTCTCTCAGAATCGCAGGAAAAGGTGAGCAATGTTAGGAATTGGGATTAAGTTGAAGTGGAAAAGAGATTCAGCTAGAACTCAAAATCAGAGGTAAGAGATAATGCAAGGAATTAAACCGGTTCTTGACCGTAACTCTCCCACAATAATTGATACCTTAAGCCGCTAGTGCCACCACTGAGAATTACGGCATTGAGGGGAAAGTAAAGTCTGAGAAAAGAAATGGAAGGGTGGAAATAGAAAGGAAATAAGAAACCTGATTTTGTGAAAGCAAGGAAGAGAACATATGTAACCGAAATGTCACCACACAATGAAATGTACCCACGAATGACTGCTTCCCAAGCACAAGGCCAGGCAGGCTGCCAGAGATATAATATACTCACAATTTTATTTGCGCCGGCAAAATATTACCAAAATAAAAATTGAGACCGATCAGTATATTCGCAGTGTTATACTGCTGATGATGAATGCAGGGAATGAATACACAATTAGGGAATCGAATCTATTAAATCCGTCAGTCTAACGTCCTATGTCGAGCACAATTAGGAGGTTAGAATGCACTAGACTCGCTATCGTGGCTGAGGTGGGAGTCAAAGATGAGCATCATGGTGGGCATGGACACACAGGGTTACTACTCGCGATGCTAACTGATAATTATGCTTTTCAACAGTAAAACTTTAAATTTGTAGTAATGTGAATGATCGATTGAATTTTAAAAATACGTTTCACATGGGTGAAAAGGTCCTAGACACATGCCTAAACAAATGCCTAATGTGTACTTTTAATACATTAAATTTTAAGTAGTTCTAAGAGACTGGATGAATCCGAAGGGGAATAAAATGCAATAAGTTGTAGAATTGTGGATAGATTCTGCTTGGTGAAAATTCACGCTGAATAAGAAGATGCGACCTATATAGTTTCACTGACTTTATTTTCCTGGTACAAAACGTTTCGACACTAAGGCATCATTCTTAAGTACAAAAGTTTTTTTGCAGGATATTCATATATTAATATCCTAATACACACACACTTTGGTCGAGGATAAAGGGAGAGGGTGGGGGAAGGGAGGGGGGAAGTGTTAGGGGGTTGTGTGACTTTGTTGTTTGGGAATGGATTGCAGGGAAGACCAAGAGGGTGGGGGTGGAGTGGGGGGTCACTGCGAAAAACTTTTGTACTCGAGAATGACGCCTTAGCATCGAAACGTGTTATACCAGCAAAATAAAGTCTGAAAATTTACATCGGTTGCACCTTCTCATTCATCAATAAATAGTCTTCAGAATTTTAAATACTGAACAGCAATGCCATTTCGGTACCATTTCATTGAGATCACACACTTGTAATCCCCCTATAAGGCAAATGAGAACACAATGTTTTGTTCCTAATGAATGGTGATAGTGAGAACAAAGCGGGATGCCGAGTCGCTTCATACCAATCCATTCGGGTTCGTGCCGAAGTATCGACATGCGCGTTTGTTACACAGTTTTTAGATCAATTGATTAAAACATTCGTGGTCCATGTCTTCTGAGAGGCCTCTTCAGGGGGTACCCTAATGAGCCCTCCAGCAGCGGAGGGGAAACGAAGGAACAACCACGTAATCGCGGAGAAACAAAAAAACCACACAACTTAACTTTTAGATATCAAACTAGGACATCAGATCTCAGACGGAGAAACATGCGGTGATTAAGGGAAGCCTAGATTTTAATTAAACTCAACTAAGTGTGCTCCGGAAAAGGACATTATTCAATATTTAGAATTCAAGCACTGAAAATTGTCAGATAGGTAGGTTAAATCTAAATAATGCAAATCTTATCGGTAAAAGAAACATTAACGGACTGCAAATGCGCCGGTGACCATGCGGATCTTGAAATAAGCTCAAAAGGAAATACAGCCAGGGGAATAAAATGTCAATTCGTGTGTATGAGACCACCGCAGTTTTCAGATGGGCAACGTTCCAACCTGTCAATCCAAAGGTCGAAAATTAGAGTCTCGCCTAGTTTAGTACCTACGTCGAGTCGCGTATTCCAACTCCACCTAAGGATAGAAGTTGGATCACACTATAACATAACTAAAGATATCGAAGCAATACAAAAATAAATCCTACTCTACCGCAATTTATTACGGTAATTTACCTCAATTGAAAATTACGGTAATTTACCCATCTCTCGTCGAGTCCCGTATTCCAACTTCATCTAAGGTTCAAGTTGGATAACAACATAACGAAAACGACGAAGAACTACAAAAATAAGTCCTACTCTACAGTATACTTACGCTTGGAAATACTTGACCCTCGATTGTTAACTAAGACTAATCGGATTATGACGCAATAACACGATTCGAAAAATAACATTGACCCCTAGACTCAGTGTCATAAATCAACCTTCATCACCTGTTGGAGGTTTCACTTGAAACAATAGATGTTGCATCAACACTGCTGATAAAGAGAGAACTTATTCATCTTACCTTATTTCCTCCGGGAGCTCTCTCCGAATACCCGTCGAGAGGATTTCGAAATTACACTTCATATTAATCAATCCACTGCGCATGACCACTGATATCAGCCACTGGAATAAAATAAATTATGCACAATTAAGTCGATGTGTAATTGTAGGAGAATACACGATCTCACAAAGATGATTAATATGAATCACTTTTATGGCATCGAATACTCTGATTGGTCTCAATTTTTAATTGGCTAATATTTTGCCGGCGCAAGTAAAATTGTGAGGATACTCTCGACGTCAAACTTAACGACGAACTAGCATATCCGAGAGCTTTCCATGGGTAACCAGAATAACCATCTGCTAAAGAATGCTCAAGTTGAATGGGTCCGCGAAAAGAAGCGACAAAGAAGCACCAAGGAATCAAAATAACCCTGTTGTATCACGCAGCAATATCGTAGCTGTTTTTATTTTTTTTTGGTTACTCAGAAGTAACTGCTTTTGGAATAACATTCGTGGTACCCGAATTATGAAATCATAGAATTAAAGTCAGTGATGAATAAACAACATTCCTTGGTGACCAGGGTACAAAATCTAATTCCTCTTCGGCTACTAAGATAGCTGAATTACGAGGAAACTTTTGAAAGATAACCACCGACTATGAATTGTAATAGGAGCAGAATTTAAGATTTAACTGAAGCTTCTTGGCTAGATGAAATACTGTAACTTACAATTATCGACGCTGGTATCAATCTTGAGGTCATTTGACGGAGCTTTCTACTCAGCATAATACTTCGCGTAATAAATAGGAAACCTTAGTGGTAGACAATTTAACCACCTTGTTTAAACATTCTTTTTAATGATTCCTGAATATTAGCTTAATTTACCCTCACATCGCAAGTGAAAATAATGATTACTGTTGCATAGAAAAACCACGCTCCCTTGTAGCTATTACTTAGTTAAATTAGTACCTAAATGATTTGAAGTTTATAATGCTTAGATGGGGAAATGAGCGAATCTCTTTTCAACACACTTATTTTACAACCGGTACATCAATTTCTTAAAAGCAATACTATACGTACATATATACTTCACATAGGTACCTACACATTTAACCCCATCATGAATATTATTCTATTTCAAGACAACAGTAACATCCCATTATAAAGGAATAGCATGAAACAAAAAGTGAGTGAAATTAAGGAGTTGTGAATTGTAACTTAAAGCTTTCGATCAAACAAAATGTACTCACCTCTTCTCCATTGACTGGCTCGCGGCAGAATGACGGCAGCGGTTAAGTGGGGCTTAGCTCGGCGGCAGAGCGCCAGCCACAGAAATCAGCCAATGAGAACGCGCCTTTGGAAATCATGACGTCAGACCGTTGAGCGTCGCTGACTAGCGCTTAGCCGTCTAGCGGCTGCCGTTAGCCGGCTAGTCACCCTGTCACTTCTCGCTGAGAAGGTGGTGTTTGCCATATTACTTACCTTATATACAACATCAAAGTCATCAGTCCCTTAAGGTACCTTGAATGTTTAAAACCCTGGAATTCTCTTTATGGCATCCGTGTGCATCCATGTCCATGATACCTCATTTCCATACTATAATAACTGTTCCCAATGCCACTGCTTCTATGTCATTCTTAACCTTAAAACCATCGGATTGTATCACACATGATTGAGAAACAGTAGAAATTACAACTTCTCCCTTCAGAGTATATAAACCTTCATTTCAATAACAGTAAATACCCATTATATAGACCAGGAGCACATTCCTTGTCAAACAGTACACTTACTTTGTGCCCGTTTAGTTTGGAGACCGAAATCAACTTGAAATTTAACTCGGGCACAAACATCAAATTTTTCATTTTTTAGATCATTACTTTCACATCGTTCAGACATAATAACAGTACCCTGCTCACAAACCTTGATACAACCTTTCCCAAGAGTAACATTTCCACCACTAGGAGTGAATGATGAAAACAATTCCCTCCTAGAGGTAATGTGCTCAGTCGCAGCTGAGCCCAACAACCACATATGAGGACCCACTAGGGCAGACAAGGCATATAAGCTTATACAACTAATGGTCCTTTTATCTGACTTCTCATTCACAATATCATCTTTAATTTTACTTGTATACTTACTTGTGCAATCAGCAGCCCATTGTCCCCATTCCTGACATGCATAGCAGGACACACTTGACTAATATGAGCAGAGTTCTTGCATTTAAAGCAACACCTGGTATTCCCCCCTCTCTCCTCCCTTTCAGCAGGTTGACGCTTCACCTTCCGCACCTTAGACTGACTCTTCTTGTTCCACTTGGTAAGGAGTGCAGTCTGACCATTTCCCTCTCCGGTCAGCTGTAGACACCTCCTTTCCTTGTCCAGCAAACATCCCTTAACTTTCCGTGTCGTCAGCTCGGGTTCTTGGAGAACGTTTTGAATAAACACGTCGTACAGTAGCAAATTGGCCATGACCTCGTTATTAAACTCTATCCCGCCTCTCTGTGCTTTCTTATTCAGTCTTTGAATGGATGCTGCGTTAGGATGGTCCATATCCGCAATGTGGGTAAACATGAGCGTCAAAAGTTTCGTTTTTACATACAGATCTCAAATCCGACACCGGAAGTCCGTGCGACGATTTTTATTGGTCACGCAGGGCACGGGAAGTTTTGAAATACTGAATTTGCCCAAAATGGCACCTTTTTGCACTTAAGAGCTATGTTATTGACCGTAAAAAAAAATATATTGAACGAGCTCTTATTTTTAAGTGTTAATCGCTTGTAATCTGAGTGTTTAGGAATGAAAGGCACAAATTTACGGAAAATTCATTATTCTTGTTTTACTGCTTGCTTGCATTAGCAACTATAACATACAAACCCTGTTTTTCCTCTTCATCCTATGATAGTACATACATTATTAAAATGTTAGATTAAAGCGACGCCTCTTTCGGCAGCATCATTTATGGATGGCATTTTATTTACATAGAGCTTGAGTTTCAAACAAATTGGGATTTCTCTGCCAGTCTTTAGTTTCTAGTTCGAGAAATTGGGGCTGCACCCTGAGTTTCGAGAAAAAATGCAGTGAACCATGATTGGCAAAATCAGACAGCTGAAAACCCTGAATAGAGTTGTCCAATTTGTTGACATGAGCTTTGTACACATTCGAAAGAGAGAGAACTGAGAGTACACTTGATCTAAAATTTTAACAATTAATTAAACAAGTTATAGGCAGAGTTGTACAAACAAACAACCAATGGAAAATGAATTGACATAGCGTGATATTGCTGCTAGGTGGGGTCAAAATGATAACCAGTTCAAAATGATTAATGATTAATATTATCAATATATTTGAAAAATTACAGTATAACCCTGATATAGCGTCAGCCTTGGTAGTTGCCCTGGACCAACGTTATAAGTGGGATACTTTACATGCGGGTATGAACAGAAGCGGAGCACTTTTGGGTTACATGGGCCAAAATATTCAAGTACTTTAAGAACATAATCTCATGACTAGAGATAAACGTTTCATCAGATGATAGAAGAATAAGTTTTTAAGTAGTCAGGTTGCAAGTGGAAAAATCTTTATTTTTACATATCCACCATATTTGCTATCAACCTTCAAACTCTATTTTGCACTTTGCATCAACATTGAGGGGATGAAATACTATTTACCATTTTACACTTCCACTAGCAAACTGCATTTTTTGTTTGTGCAGACAAGCATGAAAGGATAAATCCAAAGAAACTTTCACTGAAAGTGTTAACCCTTTTGCACCACTGCGCTTCTCATGAAAATTTTGTTTACAGAGCTCCTTCGGAGTGTGTGCAGCCCTATACGGGGACCTTACGAAGGGAAAACCCTTCTGGAGAGGTGACGCCACCCTTCCATCCTCACTCTCAGGAACTCTTGTCCCTTTCCTGGGCAAAGGATCTCAACCTTTCGAGTGATAAACTGATCTTTTCATGGCATGTTAGTGGTAGTCAAAGTTGTCATTTTTAAACAATCATTTGTTGCAAACTTGAAGGCATTTTGAATAAGAAAATCTCCAGCTACCATGCAGTACATACCAGATACTCAGCTCGAAAGGGTTAGTTCTTATCTATCCAGTATCCTCAAACTGGTTATCCCTCACCTAGCAGGTACCCTCATTTTAACAAAAAAAACTCTTAGTATGGTAGAAACAACTACAAATCTGCCAAAAATCTTTGATATTTTTGCTGAAAACGTCATAAACGAACCTTGAAATTATGGAGAACAGACCATATAAGTGGAAAAACTTTATAAGCGGGGATGTTATACACGGTATTTTTAACAAAGAAAAGATTGAGAGTCGTTAAAACTTTCGTGGTCCATATTATGACTTGTTATATGTTTTTTGGGTTGTCCGCGTCTTGTTAACACGTGGGTACGGATGGCTAGAATTCTCGTCATTTAAAGCCCATCCGTTGCGGACGGATGACGAGAATTCTCGCCATTTAGACACATCATGGTAAAGTTTTAAATTGTGTTATTTACGAGCATCGTGAATATTTCTCATTAGATTTCTGTTATTTATTAAGAATAATCGCAACATATTGTTCGATAACCCGTAGTCATTTCGTTAATTTCAGACATTTAACTCTATTTAAATCTCAGTCCTCTGTGTTCTGTGATGGCGCGTAACTTCAATTCCAGCAACTTGAAACTTATTCGTCTTCCCTCTTCTTTTCGGAGGGCATATTTCTTTCACAGCTTCCCTGGTCACCCCAACTCCTTGCCTAATTGTTTACGGAATATTTCTCCACATGGCCCTAGCATAGCCAGCGGCGAAGAACCATATCTCTGTTGCCTTGAGGACCATATCTGTATTGCCTCGCCTTCAAGTTCCTCTCACAGCAGATGAACTGCGCTCTCAGCTCTGCTCCATCAACGTAAACATTCATCATGAAAATAATGAGGGGGCAAACAATGAATCGTTCATTGTTCTTTTACGGCTGTGGTTAGTTCCTTCTCTCGAAGTGTCTTGAGCAGTTCGTTTTCTTGAGTCCAAGTGAATTATGATTTTTGTTTCGGGTTTGTCTTGCGAGAGGTTTTTCTCAACCTGTATTTATTGAAATATTCAGTGCAATGGCATCGCATAGGAAAGACAGTGCTTTGCGCGAGGAAGTAATTTTGTTAGATCTGTGCGCCGATGATTTATCAGATGTGCCATTACAGTGTGAAGAAGATAGTGACGAGAGTGGAAGAGATTCCGATATTGTAGTGAAGGTCAGAAATAGAAAATCCACTCCTCTCTTGATAAGTGAAAGTGACTCGGATAGGAGCGCAAATGAAGACAATACTTCACCAGGAATCTCCACTACATGGGAAAAAAAGATTCTGAGAGGAATTTAGAGCAATTTTTGGGCCAGCCTGGAGTAAAATGTGTACCAGAAAATCTACCAGTATCCTTGATGTAGTCTCATTGTTTATTGCCGATGACTTTTTCGGAATGATGTGCATTCAATCAAATCTGTATTATCGTCAAAACCAACATAGATACAAAAATTCACCAAAATCAGGAAAGTGATGTGACATAACCATTACTGAAATGAAAAAAATTCTTTGCTATTTTGATTCTCATGGGGCAGGTGAGGAAAGATTTACTGAAGGAGTATTGGAGCACTGATCCTTTTATAGCAACGAACATATTTAGAGAATTGCTGACGAGAAACAGATTTGGCACTTTAGTAATAATGAGAAAATTTTAGACGCGACAGACAGACCATACAAAATAAGACCGGTCTTGGAATACTTAATTGAAAATTTTCAAAATATATACAAACCAAAGCAGGAGCTTTCTCTTGATGATGCAATGATTCCATGGAGAGGAAGATTAAAAATTAAGACCTATAATCCAGCCAACATCATAAAGTATGGCTTGCTAGTTCGTATGGTTTGTGAAAGTGATTCTGGCTAATCAGTAATTTAGAAATATATTTGGCCGAGGGGAAAAAATTAGAACCAACCATCCTTTCTCTTTTGAAGCCTCATCTCAATCTTTGGCATCACGTTTATCAAGACAATTATTACAACAGCGTAAAGATAGCAAAACTGCTCTTTGATAATAAAATTAGAGTTTCTGGAACCATCAGACCAAACAGAGGGCTCCCTGACACATTGAAGAGTGAGGCGAAAACATTGAAAAAAGGACAATGCACGTTTTCTCGTAAAGGTGGTGTTACTTGTGCTGTGGAAAGACAAAAGAGAGGTGAGGATGATTAGCACTATTCACAGCGCAAAGCTGGGTAATACAAAGCTGAATGATAGGATCACAGGACTTCTGATCAAAAAACCTTACTGTATTTTGAAATACAATGAGTGTATGAAAGACGTAGACAGGGCGGATATGTATTATACAATCATGAGAAAAACAATGAAATGGTCGAAGAAAGTAGTCCTGTGGCTAATAAACTGTGCCCTTTTTAACGCTTTTAGAGTTTATAAAACACTAAATGAATCAAATAGCATTCGATTCAAAGGCTTTCTGCTCCACACAGTCAAAGATTGGGCAGCGAGTAGAGAGGAGCCAGATGAGCCATTCTCGGACGAGGACAGAGATAAGCCGACGGAGCGTGCTCCTTCGAGGGATAACCCACATCGTCTTTCGAGAGACCTTCGTAAACATCATCTCATCCCTATTGTGGGAAAGGGGAAGAAGAAATACCACACCCGAAGATGCAAAGTGTGTGCTTACAGAAAAATTAGGAAGGAGACGAGGTATGTCTGCTCAACTTGCGGTGTTCCTCTACACAAGGGAAAATGTTTTATGGAGTATCACACAGAGAGGAAATACTGAGACTTTCTGTGAGTATTATTTTCCAAATTCCTTTAAAAATTATTCATTTTTAAATAAGTTACAGCATTTTTACTGATGCAATGCAATTCCAAACAGTGAGGTTTAAAAATCCGCCGGAACGGAGGGTTAAAAGGCGGTTAAATACCCCGGTACGCAACGTGTTAACTGGTTTGAGGGTGGCCGACGTTTCCTCTCCTTTGCCGGAGACTCTCCTTTGCCGGAGAGTCTCCGGCAAAGGAGAGGAAACGTCGGCCACCCTCAAACCAGTTAACAAGATGCGGACAACCCAAAAAACATATAACAAGTCAAAAGATTGAGAGTTTTCAGAAAGATCAATCAGAGGGAACTTGAGGCCCCGACACCGCTATATAAGGCGGCCACCTTTCGAGTCACGTCATTCAGCCCTGATGATGGAGTATGACTCGTACCCCGAAACGTCGGCAGCCATGGAGGAGATTACCCGGTGGAGCACCCGAGCAGCCTTCACTACCAGCATACGCCGGGAAAGCATCAGATCCTTTTTCTGGAATACTGTCGTCGGCGAAGGTCAAGATGGAAGAATAATTGGAAGTTATACTATTGGGAAACCAGAATTAAATAAGAGAAAGACCTCTAGAATTATGCATACAGCTAAATTTGGTGGTTGCCAACACATCATTAAAAAACAATGCCAAAAAAGATACAAATGGAAAATTCCAGGAGATAGAAGAAGATTTCAAACAGATTAAATCTTAGTGAGGCAAAGATTTAGAAACCAGGCGAAGGACTGCAAGAGCTAACCTAGGGTAGATATCAGCAGCGATCACAATTAAGTGATGATGAAATGCCATCTCAAGTTCAAGAAACTGACGAAAACGATGATGAACTAGACAAGTAGAAAAACTGAAGGAGTCTCAATATCAGCTGGCATTTCAAAAAGCAGTGGAAAACAAAATAGGAGAAGGCCTGACTGAAAAATCAGTGGGAGAGGGTTTAAGTGACTGCAAGAAGCCACAAAAGAAGTTCTTGGAAGAAGAAAAGTTGCCAATCTTAAGAAGAAGCCATGGATCATGGAAGAAGTCTAGGGCATGATTGAAGAAGGAAGAAAGTACAAGAATGCAAAAACTGAGTCATGGTACCAATTCTTTGCTGCAAAAGAATAAGAAATGAAATAATTTGTAATTGACGAATCTACAGAAATGTGGATGAAGGATGTATGCAAAGATGTTCAAAACAAATTAGTCCCTTGGAAAATTGGAAGCTGCCTATAAGCTGGCAAGGAACCAATCACTTCAAGGAACATCAAGGCAAGATGCAATGCCTTAAGGGACAAGAATGGAGAATGTTTGATTGAAAATGAGGACAAAATGAAGAGATGGAAAATTGGATGGAATGGAAGAGTAATACAATGGAAACAATCTCACCACAAACATAATCGAAGAGGAAAGTGAAGTCAAAAAGGATGATACTGGAGACTCAATTTTAAGATCAGAATTTGACGCAGCAGTAAGTGACTTACATATGAATAAGGCTTCTAGAATTGACAATATTTCTGCAGAGCTAATTAAAAATGTGGGAGAGAAGACACTGACACATCTTCACAAAACGATCTGTGACATGAGCTCAACAGGAGAGATACCCACAGATTTTGAGAAGATCATCATCACTGTTATTCCCAAAGAGAAGAGAGTGGAGAACTATGAAAATTTTTACACCATAAGCCAAATACACATTCCTCGAAAACAATGACAAGGATCATCCACAGAATAATGGAACAAAAAGTGGAAGAGTTTCCAGAATGAAAAAAAATATGGACTCAGGACAGCTCTAATATTTTATATCGACTGAGACAATTTTCTAAAACATTAGACACAACCACATGTGAACTTCCTTACCACACTCGAAATCACAGTGAGTATTCAAAATCCACGCTTGACTGCAGCAGTCTCAAGAATTTGTGGGTGTGAAACAACATAACATGTATACACAGGTGAATGCTGGTTCTCAAATCACAACTTCTTGTTTCACAATGCAAAAAAACAATTTTTGTGAATTACTAGTAACTGCAAGTAATACATACTTCGTTTGAATGTGAGGCACTTGACATCCACCATCTCCCTCCCCAAAGCCATCCATCACACCTCAATGGTGTAGTGATCTAATTCAACACGCATATTGAATCACTTTACCTATTCCAAAGTAGAGCATGTGCATTACTGAAAAAAATGAGAACAAAGAAGATTTTCTTCAAATATTGCAGCTGCGGTCAAAATGACCGCAGGGGCATCCTAGGAGAAAGTGATTTTTAAAACTTTACTAAGTGATCTACACAGGACAAGATATAGCAATAGCATTAACTTAATAAGAATAAGTAACTTTGCACCAATGTCATTCCCACCTAAAGTTCAAAAAAGTCATGGAGAGATAAACTTTTATAATAAAAGCAGCATGGGGGGTCGAAAACATGAAATGTCAAGTTAAAATGACCATACCGGCATTCTAGTGTTGATGATAGTGCTATATCTAGTCAGGGGCAGAAATAGCATTGCGTGCAAGTCATCCACTTTTTATTTGATGAAGGGCATAATCCCACAATAGTTATAACATACCCAGTACTATCATACATTTTTTTTATTAAAACAGTAACACCATACATATCTCCACAGAAAAATATTCTTCCTATGCAATTATACTATGTAATTAAGGCAGAAATTCCCAGGGTAAATATTCTGGAACAATTAGGCTCTCTGTATTCAGATATACTGTAAGCATATCTAACTATACATTTCAGTTCACCTTTAAAATACATGCACAACTTCAATTTACCCAAAAAAAATTTACTGTGAAGTTTACAATTTTGATAAACTCTGATGATCAGGATCAGTAGTTTAACTTCTTCAGCAGATTATACAATAAAAATATTAGATAACTGCAAAATTTAGAAACATGAACTTCCAAAGGTATATACGGAAATGAATCCAATCTGACCTGAAAATCTTTTTGTTTTGTATATTATGAATTATATCTTTGAGAGGTTACTGCATACAAGATGGGCATGAGTCCCTCATTCCAATCATCTGGACCCACTAGGCTTTCATCCCCAGCAAATGGATTCCCTACAGTTTGCTTTTGGTCTGATCACACATCGATTTTAAAAAATACAACACACAGCCTAAAAACTCAATGTACCTATGTTTACTGAAGGAACATTTGTATTGTAGGCATGGAACAGCCAACACACAGGAAATGTATTACATCTGAGCCAAAAAAGCAACTCTCAATTATCAGTACACTCCTGAACTTTCCCTCAAACATGAAATGGCTTCAAAAAAAAACATTGAGACCCATTATGTCATAAATGTTTTTTCCATGAATTTATGAGAATTTATGGCAAAAACATTTTAATGACAAATATAAATTCTTGATTTCACAATGTCCCAATATTCTAACAACACATAACATTTGATCCCAATGGTGTGGAATTAGTAAACTCGTGAAAAATATATAAATGCATCCTACACACAGTTCAAATACTGTTACAAAGAACTTTGAGGTTAATTTGATCCAAGGAAAAAATAGTTAAAACGTTTTTATGCATAGGTAACTTTTTTCAATGACTTCTTCCTTTCACAAAGGAGTTATTATGCTCTATTTTAAATATTGTAAAACACTCAATTTTGATGAATAACCAAAACACCAAAAGGACTTCTAATTTCAAAGTTACATGCCACAAAATAGTGCACAATATGGATTACAACTACCAAAGTAAACGCGAAGATCAGAAGATTCAGAAGGATTAATTCAAGAGTGTTATACCAAAACTGGATTTACTGTAAACATTCAGCGCTGATAATCGGACATTGATAAATGATGTTAATGATAAAACAAACAATAGCTATCAATTAACATATGCAATGTATACATTAATCCATAGCTAGTAAGTCACACTAAGGAGTAAATTATAAATACCTAACCATCATGGAATTGCATGGCAAAGGCTTTCAGTAAATATCACAAATTATTGTTTAAATCATTTGTAACATCACCATTTCCTAACTTGGTCAGAGTAGCCTACAAAGAAAATGCAGCAATTTCTCAATTGAAGTACAATACCATGTATTCTCATGTGGGTAACACATGCCCCCATGTAAGATTCACACTCAGGTTTTTGGGCACAGACTTTTGGGAAAAAAATAATTTGGAAAAAATCGGAAGATGTATTCTTAACAGGAAAATTACGGCATATGTAGAATACAATGGAACAGTATTCTACTATATTTTTATGTAATACCTCAATAAAAATAGATCAGAATTAAAACATAATGATTTACCACTGATTTTCACTGTCATGATCACCTGTTAAATCACAGGATGACAGATCACAGGAAAACTACATTCATGATCGTATTGAAAAGGAACCTGCAAAGGTTGTAAAACACATTACTTGTAATAACGTCGACTTTGAATCAACGCAAAGTGAAAAAGGCAAAGAATGTGTATAGAGAAAATGAGAAAGCAATGTATGTCATTGCTACAGTCCTCACAGTCTTGCAATCTGTAAAGGTTTCATCTGGCACATTTCCGTCGACAATGCAAACTCAAGTTGGTGTCTGTCTCGAATACATTCTGAAAGTTGTTTCTCTCTGTCAGAATATTTTGCAGATTTGCATCTGAATGCTCTTTTCTTGCTGTTACTTGAAAGAAGTTTATCTTTTTTCTTCCTCCCATCTCGTATGCAAGACTCTGGCACACCATATTTACTTCCCACTGCACAGTTGCCAATCATTTCCGCAACTCGTATGATCTTTAGTTTTTTGTAGAGATGAGTCGATACCTAAATTTATCGATTCTCGATACCAATTCAGATTCCTGAAAAACCGATTCTCAATTCTCAATACCGATACCATCGACCTACACATATATACCTATTTTTACCTAGTTTTCCTATACATTATTATAAAAATGTTTCATTAAATCTGAAAATACAATTTTACAAAACAAAAAGTCAAAATTCCTTGGATATACTTTGGGAAAAAACTAATGTTATTGCACTATGATGGCATTATTAAAATAAAAACTGTTTGATAACACAAGAGTTTTATATTTATTTGCATAGTCATGTTCAATAACAAAACATGTTTAGTATCAGATAAAAAATGTCATAACAGATTCAAAATAATAAGACTCATGTTATAAGTTTAATTTTAATATGATTAATAATTAGTTATAAGAGTAATAAAAACACTAACATAAATTATAATCCAAACTTTAAAAATGAAGAAATAAGGATAAAGATCATGACACGAACCCTTGAGCCTACTTTAGGCTTTTGTTCTAAAAAGCAACATTTTTCGCCTCTGTGGATCAAGGGGATTTTGTTTCTGGTCACAAATGTTTCCAGCTGTGCTATATATGTTTCTCTTTTTTGATGAGAAACTCTCATTTTTCGTAAAGGTATTGACTAGAGATGGACTGATCCAGGTTTTTTTTGGATCTGGATATGGATCCTTGCCTTGGTTTCGGATCCTTAGTTTATGATAAGGGATTCTGAATTTCATTTCTTTTCTAATCCTACATTTTTAATCTATACAGAAAAACTGCAACAATTGTATTTCCAAAAAACAAGTAAATTTACAGTAGAAAAAATACACTTCCTATCATCTGTGTGAATAATATTTTCCTGGATCAAGTTTTATAACTATATGTTATTACTTCTAATATAAAGTTCATTTTCCTTATCACATACTCATCAAACAACACATTTTTAAAACCTGTACAACTATTCTTTAGAGTATAGTTAAGAGAAACCTTTATTCATTTCAAGTTCATTTTCATTAATACTTGAATTATTTTCCAAAATATAATATCCTAGTGATGCCATATTGTATCACCCTCTATCCAGGAGGTATAAAGGTAATGATAGAAAAAAGACTTCTGAGCGTACCACATGCCAAGAATAATATATTATAGAATATTAAATAATAAACAAAATCAAAAACCTAAAATTAATTCGGTGCACAATGGGTAATGGGTTATCTTTTGTTACTGTTATAAATCAAATCCTTGATATTCTCCAAATTCTTCCTTAGAAACAAAAACTTTTTTTTGTGGTCAGGAGATTCTATTTATGGAATATCTGGGGATTCCATTTTTAAGACGAAAAATTATAATAAAATATTTCAAGCTGTTAAACTAGTAATTTTGCAATGTCTTATTAATAATAACCTTTAATTTGTGAGTTTTAGACTCATAGGGAGAGGTTGTGTAACTCGAATCATGAAATGGAGATGAGCCATTTTTTCACACTACTAGAAGCAAAATAAAGAAATATGTGCCTTGACCTTTTTCTCCACTATTCACAGGAAAAAAGGTAGAATGACATGCATTCTCTGAACTTGGGTAAGCCAACAATAGCAGAGTGAGGTAGTTTACTGCAGATAATGAAGTTCGATTCTTATCACCGTTTAAAATGTTTCTTTCAGCCATTGAATCAAAAATTTTATCATCCTTAATTTCCAACCCTTGTATGAGAATACTGAATTTTTTGTACTTTTATCGCGTAAACTACATTTACAGATTCATCACTCAAAAATACATTGTAAAGTTAAAGTTTCCACAATTTTCATTCTGTAATAAAATATTTTTCCAATCACTTTCACTCATGCCAAATTTTTTATTTTAGTTTAATTTATTGACTTGGCATTATTTTTGACGTGAAATTTTAGACAATCTACTTTTTTTAACTGCCTGCTTACCTTACCCTAGGAATACAACATGGACAGTATACTAGACAGTGTTTAGGATCAAATGTGCAACCGGCATCAAACTTTTAACACACTTTAGCTCTCATTTTTAACTACTATCATCAGCTATCATCAGTTCATGCGAGTCTGGCGAATTAAGGTGACCCACATGACATGCCCACAAGTTACAAATCCTCTCTTTGTCAGTATCTACTGTACCTACATTCCATTTGCAAGGTGCATCCATCACTTAACCGCAAAATTTTAAAACCTCCGATCCAGATTTCCATTTATACTATCTTCACATCTGATTTCAGTGACGAATCAAATGAAAGATCCGTGGGTCTCTGGATTAGACCCAACCATCCCTAATTTTTTAATGATAGATTCGTAAATCTAATTAAAACAATAAAAGTATAAAAAAATGAGTATTTAGATGAAAGGGTTTTTAATTGCTCGATAAAATTTTTGATGCAATGACTGAAAAAAATATTAAACTGAGATAGGGATCGAACTTCCTTTAGTACACTAGCTCTCGATGTCCACCTGATCCCATCGAATGTAGGCTACCCGTGAGGCATTATTCTACGTATTTTTTTCTTGCGATACCGGGGTAATTGGGAAAAAAGTCATATTTCTGTACTTGCTTCTAGTTACACGGAAAAATTTTCTGATTTAGTGATCTGAATTACACAAACTATCATAGCCAATATCTACCCCACCTGCATGGGGCACTTCGATCGCTGAGCCGCAAAAATCTAAAATATACTATTTGGATCAGATATTACTGTGTATTTGGATGCGGATCCGAGTAAAATGAAAGATACTCCGATCTTTGGACCCGACAGATCCATTCCGACCATCCCTAGTTTCGACGGTATCGGTATCGACGATCGATTCTTGACACCAATACCAATCCATAAGAATCCGCGGTATCGTGAATAGGTATCAAGAATCAACACATCCCTAGTTTTTTGCGACCAGTGAATGAACGTAATAATTTAACCACTGTTTGTGTATTAAACATCAATTTTATGAATTTTCTGTTAGTCAATGATTTAAAGGCCATAGATTAAAGTAACTGCCTCTTGCACTGTGTACATGGGATTAACTGAGGCGAAGCGGAATACACGTCTGGTAATTTCATCAGGCCAAGCAACGGAAAGACAGCAAAATAATCTCTGCTGGAATTAATAGCTAAAACTTTTTTGTTTCAATGTAATCCACTTTGTTCCTATTCTTGGTTAGAGCTCACTTTGTACTGACGTTTTGTATTTCCTTGCATAATCATTGACAGTTTCGTAATTCTTTTGAACAGACACCAACTTGCTACATGTATAAGGGAAGGTTTTTGGCCGTATTGCATTTTGGCTACAAGGAAATAAAAATCCCAGTGTAAGCCGTGCATCCTTATGTATGACACGCACAAAACTTTTTAATGCTGATGAAAGGGTAAAAAGGGGAATGTGGTACATGAGAATGCATTATAAATAAATTCCCTTGAAGCCATTTCTATATACAGTAGACTCTTGATAATACGAAGTCAGCGGGACCGGAAAATCGGCACTTCGTAATTCCGAAATTTGTGATTTCGAACATTTAAAAAAAATCGTGAAAAGAATTTAATTTCTTTCTCTAACTTTTGCTGTCTTTGGCAACATTGTTTGACTTTTTTCGCCGTTGTTCGTGAAAGCATTCTCAAAAGATTCCTTTGTGTAATACAATGTATGGCATGTCTTAAATGATCGTAAAATCAATATCTACTTGAATTTTTTATGTAAATGAGTTGGCGATCGTAGTGTTGGCGAAATTTCGTCTTAATATTGAAAACGTATATAAAACAAAAGTTGAACATTTTGTAATAAGAATTTGATTTTTGGAATCTGCAGTCAGTAGAGACGGGCAACTAGTATGGATGCAAAAAATAGACATTTGCTTCTAACATCTATGCTTTTATGATGGCAGCTGGCCCAATTGTGCTTTAGTTGCCCTCTATCGCCTAATAATAGCTTAAAAAAACGATGGAACTAAGCCCATTCTCAGGAAAAAATTATTCACAGGTAATTATTTATGGCATCTTCCTTATCGACAGCTGTTTAAATGATCTTGGAGGTAATATTGTTTCTTTTCTACTACTAAGACCTTGATGATTACAGATTCATCACTCAAAAATACATTGAAAAGTTAAAGTATTGTACCCTTCCCAGCAATGGGGCATGATTTGCCATTTTTTCCCAGATCATTTCCTCAAAGATTATACGAGGTCCGGTTGTGGAGACGGTAGATCCTAGTTGCAGGCATATTGCTATCTGTCTTACTGAGCTTGAAGTGGGGGGAGCAGGGAGTGGGTGGGGGAATGGCATCATGGAACATCTGTGACGTTCCTTCCTCTTCTTCTGGGCAATCCTGGGGGTCACATGTAGGTGGTTGTTTGGAACTGCTTTGGTTGGTTGGTTGGTTATTTAGGGGAGGCGACCGACAGCTGAGGTCATTTGCGCCATATAGGATAGGTGGATAATTGGATAATGGTAGGAGTTTTCAGGGAACAGAGGAAGGGTGGAGAGAAACCCGGCGTCGGCATTAGCCTACTCTTAACGAAAGGCGCCAAGGGGGCCACGGCTTAACGTCCCATCCGACGGACGGAGTACTGAACTTGAAATGCCCTCCACTAGGCACTCAAGTGGGGACCGGTTTTCCACTGAAAAATCCGCCACTGCCGGGAATCGAACCCGGGCCCTCGGGATGGGAGACCAGTACTCTAGCCACCACACCAACCCGATCCCCGGAACTGCTTTGGGTGCTGAGTGGAAAGGGGAGAGGGTCAGGGATGCGGCAACCTTTGCTTATAGGTGGGTCTTCGAGGAATGCGGGTGGGAGGAGGGGGAGGGAAGTGGATGGTCTAGAGGTGTCATAGTACGAGAGGAGGGGTCGAAGACCCACCCGTAAACAAAGGATGCCGCATCCCTGACCTTCCCCATTTCACTCAGCACCCGAGGCGCAGGGGCGTCGGAACTATTTCCGCTGGGAGGGGCCAACCTTGAAAATGGCCCGGCTCTTAAGAAAAGGGCCCAGCTCCTATGAAAAGGGCCCGCAATTTTTTTCGGATAGGAGGGGGTAGAGATTGGAATTCTGCTAAAAGTGCATATTAAGGTGGTAGAATATGCATCAGAAGGGAGAAGGCAAGCTGGAAACAAGTGAAATTTAATTTTTATTAATGAAGACTCATTTCTCAAGGGCCCGGGGCAAATTCTGGGGGGGAGGGGGGCCGAACACCATTAACCCTGCCCCCCACTTCCGACGCCGCAGCCGAAGCGGTTCCAATTAGCCACCTGCACATCCTCCCCAGGGTTGCCCAGAAGAAGAGGAAGGAACATCAGAGACGTTCCATGATGCCATCCATCCCCCCTTCCCACTTTTCCCCTCCCCCTTCAAGCTTGGCAACACAGATAAAGATACGGCGGCAACTGGGACCTTCCCTCTCCACAACCGGACCCGCTCCTTTACACGCACCGTACACCCAAACTCCCCAGCCGTCATAATCCTTGCCCCCAGCAACACAACCCACCCAAATGTACTAATGGCATCACCCAACCTCACTCACCCTGTCCATACTACAAGATTTGGGTGGGGACGGCCTGTTCATGGAGAGCTGAGCTAGGAGCTCGCCTTAAAGGATGAGGTAGGGTTCACGGAGAATTTGAACTGCCATAATTCCAGGCACTCGGCAGTGAGCAAGGTATGTGCTGTCACATGTGAGATTTAATCAAAAGAGAACAGTGTACATTATGGAAATGCTGGTAACATTTAAAACAAAAAATAACCACTCTATAGGATAAATAGAGGTATTAGCTACGATTTCCACATAACTCAAGGTATAAATGATATGCAGAGATACATGCGGAAAATGATGGGGAGAGACTGGCATATGTGGGAGATGAATGCACTACTATTCACAAATTTCCCTTTTGATGACCACAGTCAGCAACACTGATTTGTTAGACATCTACACCGGCAAAAATAGTTGTGCTGTGGCAGTTTTTCGAAGAGGTTTGTAAAAACAAATTCCATTTGTTCCTGGGGACCAGGCCTGAAGTTCATAATTTCAAAAAATTTGTGGATTCGAAACTTCATATTTTTTAACATTGCCATGTATCTACTATAGGCTTTTCATCAGGACCGGCAATTTTGCTTCGTATAATTGAAACTTCGTATTATCAAGAGTTCACTTATTTTAATAACAATTAATATGAGCAATATCTGGGCATGCCCCTTTCACAATTCATAAAGGGTTTAACACTTAAGGTAGGACAACTTACATGGACAGAACAAATCATATATTATCTATACAATATCTCTTTCTCCACACTGGACAAGAATCTCACATTCTGATACAACTCACAATTCAATGATAAATAAAAACTGAAGTCGTGAGCTACATAGCATGAGCTGCCTCGGCTGCTTCGCATGATAAAAAGTACACATTTTTTTACCATTCACTGCAATGTATTAAGTTTCAAACGATAGCACCACTTAACACAATTGCAGCACCCAGCCAATAATATTTACATCACACATTTGGCACCAGCATACAGCTTTGCCTCGAGTCATTCGTGGGAGAGGAGGGGCACTCAACACTGTCAGCACATTTACCTGGCACCTCCGACTCCCCACCCTCCATCACAGGACTGCTACACTCACCCGCCTTCTTCTTGAGGTCCAACACCTCGCCCACAGGCACTTCCTTCCCAGCTGCCTTCTCCACATCTCCCAGTTTCTTCACAACCGCCTCCTCCTCAACATCCTCCTTCATCATCTCACCCAGCTTCATTACCGCTGCACTTATCTCTTCCCACTGACTGCTCTGGTCCTCGCCATCAATGGGCCTCAAGTCTCGCACCTGTTGCTTTAGCATTTCAAAATCCTGAGGAGAAATGGAAAAAGGTCGGTAAATTAATTCAACCAATTCCAATTACAGCACTTCAACTTACAATTCAGCATTTGGCAACAGCATCAATGAAAGTATCTAAACTACGGTCCTGTTGCGCAACTGTGGCCAATAGGAGCTCACCTCGCGGTCACATGCTGTTTGTGTTTACATACCGCGATAATTTCATTGTTACCATTTCAGCTACGTCCTAAACCTTAAAAATATTCAAAACACAATTTACACAGCATTTAACTCTCTTGCATCATCTATTTTATTGTGAAGGATATATTATAATAGCATACATTTTATCGAGGCGATATTAAATGTACTTAATTCATTTGTATCTTGTATTTGAGGCATAAATCCTGCATTTGAGGCAGCATAGGAACAAAATGTAAACAGAAACAGCACGTGACCGTGAGGCGAGATCCTATTGGCTGCAATTGCACAACCGGCCGATTATATAAGCAGTCACTGTGATTGGAACTGTTTACACCAACCGTAACCAGCAACGGCAACCATAACCGGCAACCGTAAAAAGCAACCGCTAGTGTGATATGGCCTTTAGGCAGGTTTCACTGTATACTAATTTTTAATATCTTGAGATAATAAATGGCTGTTGTACTGTTGTATAATACTAATATATAATTTGTAAAAACTCAAATAACATTATACAGTACTAATAAACCTACCATTGTACCACTGCATAATACACTACTTAATTATGCACACCTAATAACTTTAAAAATCTTTAGAACGTACTTTACGCAAGAAATAAAACAACTTTGCTCCAAACACAGCTCACCTGCTCCTCCCCATCATCGTCCACATCATCCGCATCACTCATTGCAGAGCTCGATGGAGTGGCCGAGAGCCCTCCCACACTTCGCAACTCGCACTGCTCCAGGTCAAACTCAATTACAGTGTCCATGGCCACACTTGACGTCCCCTCCCCAATGCCCCCCTTGGTCATCGCCTTCATGCTCTCGGCACTGAAACCCCCCCCACCATGTATTTCCATCCCGCACGGCACTTCCAGCTCTGCCCCCACCCCAGGCTCCCTCTTCCCTGATGGAGAGCACTGCCTCCTGCGGTGGATCTCCTCTGAAATGCACTCAAGTGAGTGTAGAGAGAAGGCGTAAGCACGCTTGGCCGACGACACTGCACTCTGCAGGCTCTCCACCCTTATTTTCTGCTCCATCAGCATCTGTTGGCACGCCTCTTTTTCCTCAAAGTATGGCCGGGATTTGATTATGCTTCTCCTGAGCCTCTGCTCCAGCTGCTGAACCTGCAAGGATCATGAAGGTGAATATGGGGAAGCTTTGAGCACAACTTTCCATTAACAAAATCAATCATTACCAAATCAGGAGTATTTTTTCCATGTTCAAATATGTAGAATGGAATGACGACTAATGGAGAGCACCAGGCTTACCAAATTATTTAAGAACTTAGTAAGAGATACAGAAATATTAAATAAACTATTCAGCAACCTGAGCATGAACAATGAAGCTTTATGTGTAATAAATTCAGTAGTTTCCAGCGATATTGAGTGGTATTTGAGCATATTGAAATGAACACACAAATTTGCAATTTACCACAGATTAAAAACAAACTTTAATTCGACCCAGGTTTCGTTGACACTGCAACATCATCAGGTGAAAAATAACACCAAGGGTGCACTTATATATGCACAAAATACAGGGATGGAAGGAGTGGGAAAGGGCTGGAGGGAGAAGGGGGGGAGGGGCAGAGAAGTGGGAGGCCCATAGGCTGGCAGAGGAAAGACGTGTGAATGGAAGGGCGAGAGTGTAGGAGTAGGGAGTTAAGAGGGGGCAGGGGGGTCATGAAAACATCAACTGTAGGAAAACCCAGAATTTTTAAAAGTCCCGTGGTGGAATGGGTTTTCTCACTTAGGATCCTGGGAAGAATTGTCACAGCTGCAAATAAGGTGCCATATGATGCAGGCAGCTTGTCTCACTGAGGAAACAAAGGGTGAAGGCCCCGGGGAGGGATGGGGGGGCCACGTCACTAACAATGGTCATTACTGCTGCCGCCAATGGTTCTTGGGGGTTTGGGGATGGTATCCCCAAACCCTTGGCCCCCCATCCCAGCCACTCTCCACCATCTATGAAGACTTAAGGACCGGTGCCCACACATTCCCGTGTGGGTTGATTCCAGAGTGCTACGCTAAGCATTCTATTCTTTCTGTTATTCTTTTCAGGCTCGTTTCCCTCTGTTTTGTATATGCACTCCCTCTTCTTCCATCACAGCACTGCTCATGGTTTCATTCTCAGTCAGGAAATTTTATAAATTATTTTTTTCATTCTACAGCAACCTTGTTGCCATCCTGTGAAGGAGCTGAAGTCCTGTTTAATCTTTGATCATGTCGATCATTGTATTTAATCGTTTCTTAAAGAATATTGTCAAGTGAAAGTATTTTATTAATTGTTGTTTAGCTCTCTTTTGCCCATATTCTTTCATTTTTTAGGTACTCTGCACAGAGGATCTTGTCTTACTACAGATGCCAACCAAGTTCTTGGGTCTTGCTCTTTTCTCAGCTAAAGCTCTTTGGCCTCTTTTCTCTAGTTGACCGCTTCTATTTACTCATCATTAAATAATCACTTACATATTCCTTCTCCTTGCCATTAGTTTCAGCACCTTATCTGCCATTCTCTAAACTCTAATCCTACGCTTTGGGCATAATTTATAAATTTCATCTCCCTCTTCTTCTGCCCCTTCCAAGGTAGCAAACTTGTTTGGTTCCTATCCCTTCACAGATAGTTCTCAATATGAGATTGTGATATTATCCATTTTCTGCGCCTCTTTGAGACATAATGTTGATTCTAGCAGCTGCTCTATTTGGTTCTGAATATTGTTAAAAGGAGACTTCCAGGTTATGGCATGAATGTTTTCAAAAGGAAAGTAGGTGTTCATGTTTCTCAGATTTTTTTATGCTATCACACAGACTAATCTCAATCTTTTATTGTTGATTCATTGATGTAATTTGTGAGTGCCAAGATGAAGTATCACAAAAAGCCTCACCCCCACATCATAGAGAAGCACTTCTACATCAAAAGATAACTAGTAAATCTTCATTACTGTTTTATTTCGATTGTCTTTTCATTATTAACTAGAGTCTTCCTTAAATCTCTTTCTCTCTCAGCCATGACCACTGTGTCAAAATCTAGATGGAAGCTAAGGCTCTTTGAATAAGCTGGAATGCTGCTTTTAGCATGTAATTCCAATATCCATCAAGTAGATTTTCCTGCAATTCTGTTTAAGAAAACAAGGTAAAGTAAATCCTCCACCTGTGGTTAATTTGTCCTAAAAATTTCTGCAAAAGTCAAAATACAACTTACCTATCGATTTTTGATCTATTAGCAGTGCCGCTTTTACTGCGACTGGAGGCAATTAGCGACGATTACAGAAAATGCCATCTTTTGAGGGGCTGTTAAGTTAACATTATGTGACAATTCCGAGAGTAAAACAAATCCAATCTTTATATCACTGGATATTTAAATCTAAAATGAGTACATATAATTACACAAAACATGAATAAATTGAAAATTTGTTAAAATTATCATACTCATGTGAATGCCTGTTCATAGTTGGAAAAAGTTCATAATAAATACATATTATGTTGAAACGTCTTTGTTTATGCAGATTGAGCTGCGGACAACTGCATGCCATTTGCTTCAATTTTACGTATGCACTTGTCCTTGTTTGCATAATAGCCCTTTTTTCTCATCGTAAATAATTTTGTAACAAGACAGAATGCCATTTACTGCCTTGTAAACATTTCTGAAATTTGTACAGGGTTAGCATCCTGCTCCTCAAAACCTGCCAATTTTTTCTCAATCAGATGAAAACATTCCACAATCTTTTTCAACTCAAATGTTTTCAGTGACTACACTTCCAATTTTTCTACAGAAATTTCACCCTTCTGTCTTTAATTCTTCATTTCCCGCAAATCCTCACTGCACAATTCTTTTATGTCATATTGCAACAGTTCTTCAAAATCATCTTCAACGTTTAATTCTATCATCCTTTCCATGTCCACAAGTTCATCCATTACATTTCCCTCTTCAAATCCCTTGAAGTCGTAAATAAATTTGGGGGTGGGCTTCTCCCAAACATTGAGGATGATGTTATTTCATGCCAGGCAGCATCAATGTTCTTTAAAAGCTTCATACACATTATATTCTTTCCAGAAATGCTTCAATGATACTCCCTTGCCTTCTGTAGCCTTCGCCGCTTGCCTGAAGGTAAATAGTATTTTTTAAATGTCTGTATGAGCCCTTGATCCATTGGCTGCAAGAGAGAAGTCATGTTTGGTGGCAAGTAGAGTATTTTGACATGAAAAATAGCCAATACTCCTAATAAAATCCATCATCGACGAGCTCACTTCGTTAAACACTTTCATTGTAACTGAAACTTAACATACTTTGTAGTTTTCCACACTTTTTTATTTAACCTCTACCGGTTTCAACATCTCAGCGTCATTTTCAAAAGTACAGTAAATTTGAGCTTACAGTCAATGACTATGGACAATGACCGATTATGGTATCGAAACACGCCAGGAGAGGGAGAAGGTGAGGTCAATGCAGGGTGATTACGTATTTGGCACAGCTGGACCAAGGTTAAGGTTTTGAGGAAGCATTTGGGGTGGGAGAAGGAACTGGCACAGAGAGTAGTGATGAGTGGTTTGAAGAGACCACCTCATTTCACAATTTTCTTCCGCACAATTTATGATAAGTCACAATTCCAAAGTTCTCGATAAAATCTAATTTTTTACCTTTGTCACAATGATGTAAAATTACAGGTTTAAAATCGGATACATGACCGTCATCCACAATATGTTTAGCAAATACTGAGTCTTTGTGCATCGTTGAATTCTTATGCTCTGCCATTCTTATGCTAAATTTCCAACCGGTTTGGCCAATGTATAATGAATCACAATCATCTGTAGAACACTTTAACAAATACACACCACTTCTATGCATTTCTTAAAAACAATCTTTAGAATTATAATGATGAAGGCCGGAACTAAATAAACATTTATAAGAATGAATTTTTAAAATTTTGTAACCAACAGTATTTGTAACAATATGTAATAAGGAAGTCCGTGAATATTTCATTGCATGTAACAAGAATCAACGGAAGAAACTTTGAAATGGACTATTGGGGAGGATATGCAACCACACACAACACCCGAGTGTTGCACACGGGTGGTGACGGATGACGATCGTCGTACAAAATAAAAATTAATTTTTCACGCATAATTTTTATTTTATGGTATTTTAGTTGATTGGCTTACTGTTCTTAGTGGTAATACATTAAGAAACTTTAAAATAAAATTTTTCAGTCACCAGCAAAACCATAAAAATGTAGTGCCGTGTTGAAATGTGTTAAGTTAGAGGATAGCTCTCAGGATCTACTAAAATTGTGGACATCTACATTCTGTATAAGTGGATCCATTAATTCTTAGTGGATACCCACAATACTTGGTGGACATTCACTATATTTTATGTGGATATCTATAATATTCAGAGGATATCTACTAATATTTTAGTGGGTTTTTACCCATGGGAATGACAATAATAATAATGTTTATTTGCCATCATGGATCAGATACAGCAAAAATCAACTATAACAAAAATTGTTTCCAAAACTCAACTGTAAACTGACGAATAATCATTATATTTAACGTGTACTTATTCAATGTAATTTAACATACACATTTAACGTAATGCATTACATGCCCCTGGCGAATAAGCAAACACTAACGTCCCACTCCCCCTTATTCTCCATCCCACTAAACTAACTGTTCCACAAGTGAGAATAAATGTTCCTGCATTCCTAAATGTTCCTGTTCACTTATTGAGAATAAATGGTTTAAGCTGGTAGGTTCTCTATGGCAGTAAGATAAAGATATAAAGACTACGAAAAAATCACCAACAGTAACAATAAACCTTATTAGTGGACCATTACAAGGTGTATTTTTATTCTCAACTTCATTGAATATGTAGTTTGAAATTAGGAGATCATTTTATCATTTAACATTAAAAACAGTTCAAAATGTTTAAAATAAGTCTTGTTACTGCGAAGGTCTAAAAATAATGTAATAGTTAAAAATAACTAATATTATCAAGGAGAATTCTCATCTATATCATCAGACATGATTAAGGTGTCTGATGAAGTAGCATGAGCTCTCCTCCTACAGTAAAGTACTTATCAGTTGGCAATCATGCACATCATTATCGTGGGAATTATGAAAACTACGCTAATGATCAGGTAAATTTAAGGGATATACCTACTGAGATAATGCAATAAGAAACATAAGAACATACATTAAATAATTGCAGGCTTCAGCAAATTAAGTGAGTGGGCAAGAACTTAACATATGTACCTTCTCAAAATGAGAGTAAGAATCAAATGTTTGCACTTCAAATCATAAGCAGAACAACCAACCCAAACCTCACTTTTCTTCTAAAATTCCTCTTTTTATTCTCCCAAATATACAATGCAAGTGTGTAACTAAATGTCCTTTCCCAATTTCAGTTCCTCCTTGCATAAACAGCATATAAATTGTAATACAGCGAGGGATGTATAATGTGGTGTAGAATGAAATGAAATGCAATCACATAAATAGATCACAATATTAAATGAACCTTAAAGCATACCTTCCTCTCAGCAGAATGGAAAAGGGTGGCCCTCTGCTGATGTTCCCGACCACTTTCGGCCTTTTGAGCTTCTGCTTCCATAACCTATGCAAATTACGAAATAATGAAGGCCTCTTTAAATTACATAAAAAATACTTCTGTATACTGCAAGTATAAAACTGTAATCATATGAAATGAATTATCACAAAAATAAAAACGAAATTCAGGATTAGGATGCCAAAAAGAATACTAAGGAGCCATCATCAACATGAACAGATTGAAAGAACAGTATTACTTAGTCGCTGCAAGTAAAGATACCATCTCATCAATAATGACAATAATAATGACAACATTCCTAAAAATGGGTATTTGATATTAAACAATCAGAATAGTAATGCCTATGCCTATGCACACCTATGCCAGTGAAAGTGTATCACTTAACTGACAACATCATGGAAGTACCTAATCATTCATGCCAACACCATATTCACCCATTTCCAAAGCATTAGCAAACGCATTATGAGATTGTCACACGCCAACCATGGATCAAATTGCGTCGTGCTTCATGATGTAAATTTAAAGGGTGAGTTACTGGCATATAGTACAACCAGAGGGGCAAAACATACTATACCTTAAGCGTAGCATGATTGAGAACTTCCTGCCAAGCGTTGTCAAACTGCCACTCATGTTGTTTACTCAAGAACCGCTGCTCGGCTAAAGCAACAGTTTCCTTGGCCGCTTGATGAACTTCTGTCAAATGACGGGAACAATATTACAACCAAATTTGGCACTTGATCAATCTTTTACTACATTGTAATTGGGGCCATTTATGACATTTACTAACCATTTGCCCTCTGAAACTGCACGGCTGCTTTTTGACATTCAAGTTGGGCTTGCTTGGCAACTTCCAATGCTTCATAGTAAGGACGCGCCTTTTCAATACAGCTACCGAGTTTCTTGGCAGACAACTTAAGCCGATGAGTAGAATTATTCAGAAGTAAACGGAAATTAGTGTTGGCTTCCTAAGAATAAAAAACATTCAATTAGCCCGATCGTAAATACATTCCGAATGACTTCTAGTAGAGGATGTCTCAGGGTCATTACATCTAATTCCGTTTCCAGTCTATTTATTTCGTCCGTGGCATTGTTCAGCTTCTCTAGCTCGATCTGAAACACAGAAGTACTTCCGTTAGCAAAGGGGGACACAAAAATAGCAGTGGAAAGCCTAGTAAAATAAACGTCCCTATGTTAAATTTAAGAAAGTACCTGGATCCGGGGATCCAAATCGTCATTTTCCTCTTGATCCGACTCCATTACATACCATATGCACTCTCATGACCCTCACAACCACCCCATGATCTACAATTATTCATCATCACAACTCAGCTGTTCAACAACTTTTTAATCCGACTTAATTGATTTAGCACACGAACGATTAGAATTGATCGATTTTCTTTCGATAGTTTCGATTATTCGTTTCAACTCGATTTCATAGCCCTCTGAATTTATTTGAGCTTCATTTAAAATAAAGTAAATGTATTTCACATTAATTAAGGTCATATTCAAAATCAAAATCCTCTCTCAAGCATTTATACCCTTATGCGTCCACCGCGTCCACATATCTATGCACTAGATACCTCATGACGGTTGATTTTAGTATTGAATCGCTATTCGATAGATTTAGCGGTTTTCAAAATGCCAAAAATATGATTACAACAATACATATATCTAAAAAGATATGCCCAAGAATATATAAACATGTTTATGGATTCATGTATGTAATATGAGAGATATCTTCAAAGGTCTCAAGTTAAGCAGACAACTGCGGTAAATTACTAAGTGACCTCGCTGCTATCCTTCTAAAAAGCTAAGAGGAAGAGGTCAGAAGGCAACCTCCTTGGTTGGAACGACCTCGCAATGGCATGAATCGTGACTAGTGACGCCAACCCACTTGATTATATAATGCAAATTATAGTTCATTGATATATCTTTGATACTGAACAACTCTGGCACCAACAGACTTTATCTTCAATTATTATTGGTATTCTAAAATCCATGGGAATGATCTTTCAGGTTATTTCTACTCTCCCGACTTCTCATATTTCTTTTCTCTTTATCTTTTTCACTTCGTGAAGTTCAGTTTATTGCAGTATTGCAGCCTGGGAAAAATAAAGAGTATGCTGATGGTAAGGAAATGACACAATTTGGGCGGTTGGTATGGTACTTGGGTAGGTACCTATTAATGGTATTGGTACCATGTCTTACATGTGAGCAGCGGTACTGGGATGGTAATTTAGAATGACTGAAGGTAGCGCGGGCTGATAGAGCAGTTGTAGGGAAATCCTGAACTTCTCTCTAACTCTACTCCTCCCTTAGGAGGAACCCTATATTTGCAATCGCCTTGGGCCTTACTATATTGCCACCAATTTTGCCAAATTGTGAGTCCTGCAGCACACTTGGCAAGGTTGGCACACTCCATGCAGGTCAAGTGCAACTTGTGCTGACTGTGACAATAATGGCAAACTTGTAGCAGGCTTGAATCTAAATTGCTAATCTTGGCAAGTCATATGCTAATCTCAAGCAAACTTTCTGCAACCTTGCATGCTATGTGGGTAGCGTGGTGTAGCACTCATGCTCCTGTAGCATAGGGGAATATTTGGACAGCGGCATTCCTTGCAATCTGTTTCTCCTCTAGTATAATTACTTAAGATATTCAGCATATTGTTGTAACATTCTCAGTTGTCAGGAATTAAATGGAGACAATGTTAATAAAACTTTTTTTTTAATTTTCATTTAAGTACAATTTTGAATTCACGTGGAAGAAGCTCAAGCTTCTTCCACTTCAGAAGTTCAAGATGGATTCTCATCTGTAGGGTAAGGAAGAAAACATGTTTCTGGTGAAAAAATGTGGATGATTACATATAGTTACCTGCCACTGACAAAAATTCTGGCACAGCTTTCGCAGAGAAAATACATTGATGCCTTCTCATTTCATGCAGGAATTCATCATTGGATAGCAAGAAGTTTTAAAAAGTGTACAAATATAACTCCTTACATAAAAAACTTCAGAATCACCACCACAGAGGGTGTGCCACGACAGGGGAAAGAGGATGGAAGCCAGGACAGTCGGACACGATTCATCGCGGCAACTCAAGGTGCCAAGTACACCAAATACAGTGAGCCGACAGGGAAACCCAAGACTTCTGGAGACGCTCTGGAACACAGGTCTGATTCTTCCTCTTTTGTACATTGTGTACTTACTACTACCACGAATAAACATACTGCACTCATTTAACCCAAAGCACGAGTTTGAATTTCCCTAAACATGCATGGGCCAGTTGGCATGTGCAGACTGCAGAGCCATTAGTTCTTTAAATTAGTTTAATTTAAGTTAGAAGAGGCTTTATTCTCTAATAAAGTCGACTTGTATGTATGTTTTCATCAAGGAGATCTCCTTGATGAAAACATACACACATATAAGATCTGGTACATATATTATGTATAATTACATAGGAATGCCAGGAGAGTAATGGAAAATGTATTTTATTTCAACTAAAATACACATTAATCTAGATATATTTTACATTTGAAATTACTCATATTTACATCAACTTTCAGGCATTATCATTCACTGTAACAATGAGTTGGAACTAGATGAATTGCATACAATTTCTACATCTTACAGTAAAGCTGAATAAAAACACTAATAATGCAAAATTCTGTTTCTGAGAGTTGTAAGTTAAACTAGATGAAGGGATATTAATAATACGGAAACTCCTTAAACAAAGAAAATCCCAGGCACAGGTAGTGTCTATAAATTATCCTTTCAAATATATTTTTTTACAATAATAACAATAGAATTTCAATTCACAATAGGCAATGTTAAATAACCCCTCAAGTTTTTTCTCAGGCATGCAATGTGTTTGACATATAAAAGGCACATAACTATGTTTTTACATAGCCAAGGATCATTTTTGTAATAGTCATCTAAAATAAAATCAGAAATTCATTAAAATTTGATTCAAAGTCTTGAATGCATACATTATTTGATATGCCATCATAAAATAAATAAATAAATGTATAAAAGGCAAAAACTTGCGAAAAATTGACATTATTGCAAGTATATTTATGTATTTTTTACAAAATCTATCAAAATTATTCAACAGTGTTGACACAAATTTCCTAATATGAGGATTTGTAAAAGTTTATTTTAGGGTAAAAAAATGAATTTCATAGAGAAATCATGACAATCCAAGCTTATTTGTTGCCTAGCATTTTATTTTAAAATGAAATGAGACCCCTGAAGCTACTCACAATTTGTGACCACTGATTTATACCTATTTAGGATGGTGTATAGTTTCTTATGGTAGATTATAATGCACCCTTGAAAACTACTCCAGATTCCATTTTAATGTGAGAGAGGGAAAAAATATTTGAAATATTGAAAATTCTACATAGGTGATAAGTGATATATCGCACAATTTGCTACTCAAAGCTGAAGCTGGATGAAATTGATTTGGTAAAGAAAATTCAGGTTAATTGCAGCCAATGGTGATGGACTTCTTTCCTTTGTGAGATTATTATATGTTATTGATGAGTATATATAATGAGTATTACTTTATAAAAATATTCTCTTGCATCTAATTAATGACTGCAAAATTTAATGGATTTGCATAACAAAAGGTACTTGAAATCTCTGGCAATTTTTGTATTTCTCTCCTAGAAAACCAGAAAAATACAATGCTTAGGGAAAATGGTAGCGTCATATGGTAATTTGTGTGTCATTGGCTAGTATTGTACACCATAACATTTTACCGCATTCTGATGTAGGCATTTTATTTGTGATAAGTCATGAATATAATATTCTTATGCGCTATTATATCTTACGTACATATATCTAAACGTGAGATAAATACCACGCAGGTATGAAATTTTCATTTATTAGTAAAAGAAATGAAGATTAAATTCAAGGTAAAAGTGTAATGGGTTATTTGCCAGACTTTATTAGCTTTTTGGACATAAATTTATCTAATTTCTATCCCACAAGTTTGGACCTCAAAAATGAGTGTGAGTGATCACTTATGGATTTGCACATCCACAACCTAGAAAATGTAAGACATACACTGTTACTATCAACCATGGATTGAAGTTGGTGGCTATAATATGAGTATTAATTCAAGAAACTTCACCAATATCAGTAACCTCACGTGAAAATATAGGTAGCTCCCTAGGATTTGTAGTTTCCCTCATGAGAGAAAATATCACATGATCTGAAATAAGTAGACCAAATTATGTATTTTCCATTATTATTTTAAACATGATTATAAAACAGCATTAAATGTACCTATATTAACATCACAGGACATTGGCAGTAGTTTAAGATATTAGTTTTACAACAATAAACTTTGTAAGGCACTGTTATAGTGTAGCTGGTAATGTCAGCTCAGTCAAAAAAGCATGGATTTCCTTGCTAAATTTTGAAACATATGGCTTCATTAAGTTCAAGTCATGTAAATGCATACTTTAGTGGCTAAAAACGTGAAAAAATTGTTTTAAATGGATTTCTCCTCTTAAGGCAGGGCATCATATTTACATTAACATATTCTCAAAGTTGCTAACCTACAAGTATTACCCTCACTGTCATGAGCTAGGAAATATTAAAGAGGGGAACTGACATAGGTGCTACATACACCTAGGACACTAAATCTATTATAACATAAAAAAAAACGAAAATTACTTTACACATAAATAAATAGAAAACAATAACAAATTATATGATTGTGAAATTGTGTACCCTATTTCTGCAAGTTAGAGAGGATGTTAAAAATGACTGCACCTAGCTATTTACAGCAGAAATTCGTTGGAATAGTATGGAGAAAAGTGACCCAGTCAGTAAAAAGTTCCATACAAATATGTGATATGACATTTTCCACAACCACACAAAAATTGGCACACATGCAAAATAGTTGAGAACTAAAATTAAATTCATAAGAAAACTCAAAATATGTTATTTATGCATGACAAAATGTTAATTATTTAAAATTGACAAATACAGGGAATCCAGTTCTTTTTGTGGGATAAAAATAGCCACATGCAACTTGTGTGTCTCATGATAGATAAATACTCTTGATTTTGACCCAAGAAATGATAATGAACTCCTGGGAATGCAGACATTTTCTAACCTACAGGGGAAACCCAAGGAGGAACACATCCCCACTTGCTTTACGACAGAATCAAGATGCTGGATGCTCTCCAGTTTTCCACTGTGAGAGGAGGAGGTTGATTCTATAGGTTATCATCTACTCAGAAATCTCTCCTTTTAGCCCTGCTTTGCATTATTGACTGCTCCTATCACATTCAAACCAGTATCTTTCAATATTTTATAATGAGCAGCAACCATTTGTGCTCTAGAAACTCTTCATTGATATTCTATAAATCTATTTCAGAAAACTGGTATGAGGAAATTTTCACTGGTTCTGTAAAATTAAAACCTGAAAATAATGGCTGTATATTTTGCACTGGATTTTAGGGAAGGTTCAATGCATCTATAACTTCATTCATTAGATGCATTCTCAGATAAAACCCTGAGAATTCTTACTTGATTTTTGAAAAGGCCCAATCATTTCTCACTTATGAACAACAGTAATTTTGATAAGGACCAAACACTTAGCATGGATAGAAGCTCATATAATATTGAAATTGAAAGAACTGAGAACATCAGATTTTGGGATGTCACCTTAAACTTTGTGTATTTTTCCTCCTCACACTGAGATAAAAAATTAATAACGCTCATTATTTGTCAAATAAACTTGCCACAAAAGGGTGAAAAAAAATAATAAATTAATGGTGAATCACTAGGCTTCAATGATGAAAGTAAAGTTGTCTTTATGGCTACTCATACGAATGATAGAGGGATTCCATATCATATTAAAACTATTATAATCTGCAGCCAAATATTGCCCCCACCCACTTAAAATTATGTAGTAAGCCCTTTTACAGCTGACAGAAAATGGAATAAGTAGGTATATTTTAGCATGTTGGATATTTTATCAGTAGTCAGTGTCAAAAAGGACTTGTAACCAGGATTTCAAAGTTAATTGTTTGCACACTGCTCCCCATTCAATTCATTCCACAAGAGAATAGCTTGGATTAGAGCAATATATGCAGAATTTAAAAACTACAAATTTAATTCTGATAAATTGTGCATGATTCATATTTATTTTGAAGCCAACTAAATTAAGGGTTACTTAATCATAGGAAGTTGAGAAATAAGATCAGAGCATAAGAATCTTTTTCAAAGGAAATAAATCACTTTCTTTCCATTTTTTGTGATTGCTTATGTTAATATTAATTAAATTTACATGAAATGCCTTGATTCCACAGATAGAGGTAATGGCTAATGGCATAAGGGTGATAAACATGAAAACGATGTATTGTGACAATTCCCTTGTCACTAATTATTATGACTACAAAATAGAACAACTTTCAGTAATCCCAATAGTTCCAATGTTCACAAATAGGTTTGCATTAAGAAAACATGTTGGATTCTCAACATAAGCCAACTCCTTAAGTCAATTTCAATTCAGCTAATTAATAAATTAGACATCTTATGAGGATCATATATGTCTATTGGTGTGTATTTCTGCACCAAATACCTTCTTCAGGCAGAAAACTAGGGTGAAATTTTTTTACAATTTTATCTATTAACTAGCAGCTCTTTATAGGTGGGAAGGAAAATAATTACCTCCTACCGGGTTCATGAGGGGGGGAATGAAGTGACTGGAAAAATGCCCAACAAATCTAAATTATTCATATTGTTGATGAATGCTTCCCCCTTTTAATTTTGTACAAGCAATTGTAATAGAAACATTCCATTTTTCCTTTCCACAAAATTAAATCAGGCTGAAGCATATAAAAGTATTTTAAATTAAACCATTTCCATGCATACAGAGAACTGGTAGTATTCCATGCTTGCATTATAATGAATCATACTTGTCCTTGGTTTTTACAATCATTCATCAATTTGCTGAGAACATCACATTTTTAGTATCAATAATGTTTCAAATAGATGAACTACTCAGGAACGATGATATCAAGGTATTGGCATAAAACTCAACAGATCTCCAAACTAAGGCTTCTTTCAAATGGCTTCTCTGTAGAAACAATATATGTTAGTTGTTCTTTAGAGAGCTGCATCTATAGAGAGCTTCATTGAATACAAAGCCAGATTTATCACCCAGTCCAGAGGCTTACAGTCCATTGTTTCATGACCTTGCTTTGCAGTTCACACAACAGCCTGAAATGGGATATTTTCTTTTCTGGACAGCTTCACTTGACAACCAGCAATATTCCTTGTCCGAATCACATCATTCATGCCATTCTTTCAGAGCAACTCAATTGAATGGACCACTCAAGATTTGAACTGCCAGCCAAGCAAGAGAACAGTCAACAAAGAGTACATATTTACAGTCATCCAGAATCATTCCTCACCACAAGGAACAATTTTGTGCTGAGATTTCCACAGTTCCTAAGCTGCCTGTTTGTGTTTAAAGGCACTATGACTTTCACACTCTTCTAAAACAAATATTCCTTATGTTCACTCACTTAAATAAGGTTTATAAAACCTCTTTAATTGTATCAAAGTGGTACACCACAATGAGAGCATGGCTGGTCAAGTGAAATGAATACACTTCTCAAAGAGCTTCATCTCCTGGCTGGAAATGGCCATTGCGATTAAGTGGCTCCTTCTCTGGAGCATCTGAAGGCCGATTTCTCTTGAAGAATCCACACTGAAAAAATAGTGATTGGTTAAAGCAAAAGGTTTCAAATTGAGTTTTTGTAGCACTTAAGTAAGATTCTAAATGCTATTTTAAATTCACACATAATTAAAACTATTTTTTAAAGACTTCTTAGGACTACATGTTTGACTTAATGGAAGCAAGAATGTTTGAATTATAAGTTCAGGTTCAAAAGCTTAAAACATATTTCTTTGTACACAATCACATTATTTTATGGTGCAATAGGTATCTTTAAATGTAGTAAACCTTTTTATATTTAATTATTTTGCTTTGCAAGCTGCCAATGTTTACATCCATTTGCCAGAGGCAAAAAAGGTTTATCAGATTCAGTAAAAGTGCATCAGGTGCATTTTTGAGATGTTTTGTGAGTGTCAAAGTTACCGGTATTACAGAGTGAAGCAAACTAATCAGTCATTTGATATGTAGTGTCAACTATGAAGTAGCAAGCAAATCATCACTGTCCACTATAATCATCAATATTATAATTCCTTTCACCTTACACAGGCGTGAAACACCCCTTTCCATTCAGATTTTTTCACCCTCTATACCAGCAGTCCATTCGGAATTTAATTTCAAATGCCCCTGGATTTCACGTGTCGTGTGTCGAGTGACACTCGACATGCGAGTTGGTAGTGAGCAGTGCTGTGTCGAGTGTCACTCAACGCCCGAGTGGAAAAGGTTAAGGATGGCCTTAATATTTAACAATTACTGGGTTTGATAGCATAGTAGATGCACTTTATTTTCCAAAATTATGGTTAAAAAAACACCCACAGGTGTTGTGTGTGATCCTTCCGCTTCAGAAATTTGTCTTATAGAAATTAGGATTAGAATGTCTTATTTGCTATCAAATGCTGCAATAAAAAATAATTTCTTGGTGAAAAGGATAGTTGAAAAACCACTTTTTCCACAAAATACATATTCATTGACTTTAGTTGCATAATATTTGATTCCATGAATAGGTATAGAAGAGCCATTCAGAGATTTACTTCAGCCAAACACCTGAAGTCAAAATAAATATCATATTGAATAGGATTCCTACTCTTCCCATTTATTATGAAATTTCCCAGGTAAATGGTTTAACCCTTTTGCTGCGGCTCACTCTCCGGAAACCTACTTGTCACATGCGGCGGAAAAGAGAAAGCGCAACAGTGAGAACGAAAAGGTACGTTCACAGCAGCCTACCGTGCGATCGTACTAGGTACGTTCACAGCAGCAAAAGGGTTAAAACTGTTTAACCGCCCCTCTTTTTCAACTATCCTTAAGGAAAAAATGGATTTTTTTAATCATTATTTCTGTAACAATCTAGTTAACAAAAATCTCACTAATATATAAAAATGAAGTGGTGCCTGTCTGTCGGTTCTAGTTCGTTACGCATCTCCTCAAAAACTACAGAACTGATTGAGCTGAAATTTTGTAGGATTCTAGCATGTACACTAGAAGGTGCTATAGGCTATATAAAAATACGCTAATGAACCGGGTTCGATTCCTGGTGCCAATTTTGTATTTACATTGGTTTAAATTGACTTTTTCAATTTATGGTAGCGCAAGAGTTTTTTCTTTCACTCAGTAAAATAACTAAATATTAATCGATTTTTTTTAATTCTTCCGGTATTTAATGGGAAAATGTTTAAACTCTCTTATTCTTCTGCCAGATTTACACTTTGTTCTCGAGGTTTCTGGGCTAAGTGTAATTTACGTTGAAATTTACTGGTTTTTTTTCGGTTCTTTTCTGAGCATTGCTAAGGCCTTTGCCATTGTCGTCTCCAAAATGAAAACATCGTAGTTGCTTAAACAGTTCATCATAGAGGGATGCCGTAAATGACATTGAGCATTTCGCAAAGATATAGGAAGGTACTGAAGGCATTGTAGGCTATTCGTGAAGCAAGGTCAGCCATATTTTGCGCACAAAGATACGTGCTGACTGCTAGCACTTCTCATGGATTTAGTAGTTTTGTATTTGGTTAAAATTAGGTGTATTTAAATGAATATTCAGCAGTGTTCAAATTATGAATGATTTTTTTTCTTTACGGGTTTGTGCATTTGAACCAACCTGAGATATGAAGAGAAGAGATGGAACGCTTTTAAAATCGTCATCGATTGAAATGACTTGAGATTGTGATATGTAGTTTAACAAAAACCAGGGAGTAAAATTCAAACCCAATGGAACATAATGTCTTGATACTTATCTGTGGGATGTTTATTGATGGCATAGCAATGATGCTAAAGTTTTTGTCAAAAAGAGATGCTGTAAACTGCATTGCTCTTATCGTAAAGATATTTAAAGGAATCTACTAAATAACAGGTATCACAGCAAATTCTTGAATCTAGATTGGCCATTTCATTCGGCAAAATCAGACGGGCTAACTTTTCACGCTACTCCCAGATTAAATAGGTTTGCATTCAATAAAACTAAAAGTATTAAAATGACAGTTTCTGTTGGGCTCAAAAGTAGAATATTATATAGATTAATATTGAATTCCGAAGTAGACCACTTTCAAAATTGTTGTATTTTGAGACAAAAGAATGTAACTAGAAACTTAAATGAAGTCTAGCCAAAAATAATAGCAGCAAGATGAAAATATTGTAGTACATATAGTTATGTGTCAAATATACAGTAGAAGGTGTAAATATACGTAACTGAGCAACAATTAACTGATTTAAGTAGGCTATATCTGTACTGGGCTATAAGAATAGAATTTACTTTAATTGGAAAAAAATGCATTAATAAGTACGTATCCGTAGGAATTTCATTGATGACACTGCCAGGAAGTTGGAGAATTAAGGCAAACATAACATACATAAAAGGCCAGAGTAAAAATTTTTTGCCGATGCATCGAGGAGGGTCCTACCCAAGGTCCTACCATTCCCAAAAACCTAAATCTAGGTTCAATGCCAACAATAGGCACACATTCATATGCACCCCCCTTCTCACCTCCTGTGTTTCTTCTAGCCTGAAATTTCTAAACAATATTCTTATTTTTGTAAAGACCCAGGTATGACGTCCAGGCAGTAATTATATTTTTAAATTGGTATAAATTATATGTTATTGGTAAAAATTTATGGTTCCCATACTAATATGGAGCCATAGCTATCTCCATAATAAGTTTCACTCCTTATTTCTTCCCTTCCATGTATATTTCGCCCCTTCATGAAATATGTTAAAATTTCTAAAAAAAATCTGTATTTAATATATTTCTCCCTCCCGTTGAATTTCAATGGGCACCTTCTGCTAGTAATTCATAAAATGACTAATTTAAATGGCTGTTTTTTTTCCAAATTAAAATACAAATTAAAGTGTTTCATGTTATGATACATAATCTTATGCATTGGTATATAATGGTATTATTTTTCAAATTACCCATTTATTTAAATAAAAATTTTAGAATATCCCAGGTTTAAGGAAAAGATTATGGGAAACTTAATATAGGAGCAAAATATGTTACACATTCCAGCCATTTAAGAGTTACCAGATTAGGAATGCTCACTAGAACAACTGGCACAAATGCCTAATTTAAGAGTCAACTCCATTCCTCTAATGCCACAAACCATGGCATATTTACTTCCTGAGAAGTATATACACTATCTGAGAAACTCTTACCTTCCATAGCAGAAATATGAGAAGCAGAAGGATGATTGTTCCTGCACAGGCTGAAAGTACTACAACCCACCATGGTACGATGGCATCTCCCCTCTCTCCATCTGTATGTGTCAACTTAGTGACAACCTCATGGGTGCGAACATTCGCATATTCTGTAGACCCAATATGAGGAAGGCGAGTTATTTCTGATGCAAGTATGGAAGACACCAATACATCTTGAGCACCTAACTAATAGTACAAAAAAAGAGAGAATAATTATTTCTTTAGAATGCATAATTTCTGTAAGAATACTATTTCACTTTGATTTATACCAATAAATAATTCAATGATGAATTCATCATAAAACTAGGAAAAATTACATCCCATAATAGACATACTATTTCTATACTTCAATGATGATTTTTAATCCATTCAGTTATTCAGTTCAATTCTTTTTGGTTACCTAGAATAGGTAGCCAAAAAGAGAGTAAAAAGTCTCAATGATATTCCTCTGGGCAAATATTAGAAAGATTTTTTTCATATTTTGGTTTTTAGCATCAGATAAGGGATATACCAAATATTAACCATCACCCTTTGAGCACAATCATTTCCAAAACACATTTCAAACATCAAATGGATAAAAAACTTACCTTCTTTAGGGTCCTAACATCCACACGAGACCTCAAAACAATCAAAGCCTCATCATCTTTAGCCAATGGACCAACAGTGCAGTGGTATTGAGTGCAGTTGGTCGGACCACAACGCAAGGCTTTGGTCAGGTCATCCACATCTGAATTGGCGAGAGGAGATGCCGTTCCCTGAGGCAAGGACTGCTCTGGAGCAGGCTCGGCAGACTGCGACCTACGCCTCCTCCCTCCTCGCCCTCCTCCCCCAACTCTCTCTTCGCCCGAAGATGATGACCACGAAGACCACGACGAACTTGAGGAAGTCTTGCCACCGGTGGATGAACTCCGTGTCTCGGACCAAGAGCTCTTCTTCGAGTGCATTCCTCCACGGCCCCCATTCTCAGAAGAGGATTCCTCCCATGAAGTGACCTCTTGAGATGATGTCTTCTGACGCTTCACATCACCTCCAACCTCTTCCTTTGATACCACACTGGTAGTTGTTTCTCCAGCCGAAAACCTTTGGGATTCCAGGTATGATTTCTTCTTCCGGTCAAGCTACAAAAAGTATTATGTGTACATTGAAAACAATTAGATCAAAGACATAGCAAAGTAGCATTACCTTACTTACCAGCCTACAAGATAGACTTTTTGTACTAAAAAATGCATTCTGAAATTGGATTACATCTTATGGGCAAAGAATAAAGCTACATATGCATGCATTCAATTTTTCATTACCTTTCAAGAAGGTACTTTATTCTTTAACTATCAACTGCATTGCAGCAGTGTGTTTAAGTTGCACCCTCAGACATTTATTTGTTTCTAGGAGTGTATTACAAATAACTTTAGTTTAATAGCTATTTCAACAAA
The DNA here is from genome assembly GCA_933228895.1 of Platycnemis pennipes. Lineage (NCBI taxonomy): Eukaryota > Metazoa > Arthropoda > Insecta > Odonata > Platycnemididae > Platycnemis > Platycnemis pennipes. Next base: position 38,412,667 of record OW121851.1, read on the forward strand.
TAGCAACCTTTTTTTGTCTCGACACATTGTTAACATATTAGATGTTGCTACTATTTTTTTCTCTTAAAAACTAAACTCAAAAATACAAGTTACTTCTATTGGACAGTAAATAATGATTATGATGGCTGACAAAGAAAATAAGAGTTTTGAACACCAGCAACTATGAGGCTCCATCCTAGATGAATGTGTGGCTGGTGTGAAGTCCGGCAGTGGAGGAAAATTTGAATTTAATTATTGATTTTACTTGAAAAATGATATCATGGAATGTTTGTCACACACTTAAGAAGTCACACAGGTGAGAAAACATAAATGAAAATTGCAGTAGTTGGGGAGGGAAGGTAAAGGCAAATTGAGGTAAGGGTGTATGTGATGGGTGTAAGAAATGACTGCGGTGAGAAATTAGTCGAGTTCTAAAGGAGAAAAGATGGATTGATCACAAACACCATCACAAGCCTCGGTACACTTGAAAATAATGGAGGACAAAGGGAGATACCAACTAGATTACACCATGGTTACTGATCACAAACACTGGCAAAGTCTTCCTAAAACCAGCATGAATTATTAATATGAAAAAAAAGATGGGAGCAAATGTTGCTGTTATTTGGGGAGGTGCCTGATATTTGAGACTATTTGTGCCAGCAAGAATAGGTGCATAACAGTGGGTAAAGGTAGGAGTTTTTCAAGGAAAGGAGGACAGATGGAGAGAAATCTGGCATCAGCAATAGCCTGCTCTTAACTAAAGGTGCCAAGGGGTCCATGACTTAATGTCCCATCCAACAGACTGAGTACTGAATTCGAAGTGCTCTCCTAGTGCACTCAAGTAAGGACCAGTATGCCAATGAAAAATGCATCAGTGCTGGGATTCAATCCCAGGATCTCGGAATGGGAAGCCAGTACTCCAGCCACCACAATCAACCCAATCCCTAATTTTCAGCAAATCAGCCTGAAGAAACTATATAGTTTCCCAGTTGCAGATCCAGACTCCCAGCATAACTTGGTAGTGGTGAAATGTGAGGTGAGATTGAAAAGGTTGAAAATTGCAATGGGGAGGAGAATAAAGAAGTGGGACTTAGGAGCACTGGTTGGAAATGAAGTGGAGGGAATATCAGGAGTTGGTGGACATATGCATTAAGGCAGAGAAAGAAATAGGAACAGGAGGTATAAGTGTCATCGTAGTATGGGAATTATGGATAATATTTGATAAGGTACCAAGGGACAGATAATACTTTACACAGTGACAAAAAATATAGCTCAAATTTCAAATTTAACAGTGATGAAAAGACAGGATAACTCACAATAACTTTCAGCTCATTCACATGTGGGCCAGGCTCACATTTTATGGGGCCACTTGTCTCGGGCTGCTCAAGAAGATACAATAAAGGCTCCCCTGGAAAACACAAGACACCAAGCACATTCAACAATGTTTAGAATATATAGCTAAATTGGAAAGAGAAGGTAACATTAATCTGCAATTTTCTAGCAGTTTAAAGTCATTCTTTTTAACTACACAGAAATCTAAAAGTTTCTTTTGTTTGTCATGGATGGAAATTCCTGACTGACTGTAAATAACCAAAAAGTTTTTGAGTTCCAAGTATGGAAATATTATGGACTCTAAATATATTCTATAATTAAATCAGCAGTTAGGATAGTGAAAATCATATTTACTATGCCATTGATAAAATTTACAGTGAAAGAAAAATGCCCAACATTATTTAGGTAATATTTTTTGCTTCATGAACAATGGTGGTGTTGTAATTGTGATTGTAATGCAAGGGAAACCTTATAAATACACCCTAATTTTTACCTCCCAAAATGTATGTGGGCCAGAGGATGTAAGCAGTTGCTTCCAAGATGTCTGAAGGACCTTTATTTCTTATTGAGTAGATATGAACAAGTGGTGGTCCAATGTCTGACTCATGGGTGATATTCTTGTGTTCTCCATAATGGGATGTATTGTAATGAAGATCAGGTGGATTTGAAGACCTGAAATATGAATGACAACATTAGCTGATTTTTCTTCAGATCCATGGGTGCAGATAAGAGTGAATTCAATTCATGAAGAGAGAAATTATCTAATGGTATTGGTCACTCATGTACCCTTGTATGATCAAGTCAGTTTCCACCCAAATAGGAATCGTGATTTGCTTGGCATTGTTACTAAGAGTGGATTCCTCCTCTGGGTTTGTGGTGTTCACGGCCATTTTGAACTCATATCGCGGCTTCATTCCTTCTCTGTAGAATGGCTGGAGAAGAACTTTGAAATGAACCTAATAATGAGAAGAACAAAATACAATGTAATATATTAAAAGAATATAATGCTAAATTATATGCAAAGTAGTATATTGGATGGGAATGTGAGCAACATGGTATTGTGTAATGCAGGCAAAAAAGGAATTTTACCAAAAGAAGATTCTGCATACAGCTGCCAATATAAGTGTGGAAAGTAAGAAAACAATTTATTAGAACATACATTTGGAGCACATACATTGGTAGAATAAGATTACATTATCGTTGATATCTGCTGACAAGCGAAGCCAGGTGCTGGCGACCAGGAGAGAAGCGATTTTTTATTGCTGTCTCATATATTTTGAAAAAAAAATTAAAAATGAATAAAAGCAATTGAGAGAAAGATTCCATTTCCTGGAGATATCAGTAGCTTCGAATCTCTGACCAAAGCCACGCTCATTCAACATGCTAAACCCTACTTTAAAACAACAAAAAAATTAACCAAATTACAGAGGAGTTGCGCCTGATGTGGAATTAGTATGGTTACCCATCGCGCATTGAGAATAGAATCGAATTGAACAATCGAACTAATATGGGCACATGTTAAGAATAAAGTGACAAAAGTCAACAGAGCAAATGCCCAAGAGAAGGGAAAAGCGAACCCATGCTAAGAGATCTCTGCGACGATGCTTTAATTTAAGTGTCAAAGTATTTATGGAAGGAGTGTATCAAACACGTAGAGGAGCGTGAGGAATATCTCGTCATTGATTTAAACAGCTCTTCTGATAGTGAAAAAGTCGAGGAGGATGACACTTTGTGTGCCATATTCCATCAAATGACGATTTTTAATTGCTGTCTCATGTATTTTGAAAAAAAAAATTAAAAATGAATAAAAGCAAACGTTTTTGAAGCTGCTGTTGGAGGTCCAAGGCCCTCATGAGGAAACCTAATGTGAAATGTGAAAGACGCACAATTGTATCTGTTCGCATAAAACAAGCGAAGCCAGGTGCTGGCGGCCAGGAGAGGATGTATGCGGCAACACTGCACGGCTTAAACAATGCCGGTCCCTTGCCGAGGGAGCTCGTTTCGCCATTATAAATGCCAATCGATATAAATTAAACAAATGTGTTGAAATATTAGACAATTATGTATTGAATATGTTCAGGACATGCGAATTATAACGCCACCAAGAACGAAATTCTACGACACCCCAGTTTTGAATTGCTAACTTTTTATAAAATTGATAACAACTCTTTTTATTTTTAAGTTATACACTGGAAACCTACAGAATGCATAGAAAACATGTATATCTAAAATTATTTAAAGTTTGGTTAAAATTGAACGACTTGGCATTGATTTATGGGTCATCAAAGTTGGTGCTTTGCTCGAACACCGTCAAAAACAGGCACTTTTTACGTCACAACCGTTGTAAAAAATATTAAAATACGTTTTAAAAATTTAAATTTTCCACTCAATGACGCAGAATGAAGTAAGAAAAGCTACGGTGTGATTAGTTTTTCTGTAACCCTAGCTGTTAATTTGTTATTTGTATTCAAACTTGAGTGCACATAATTTCTGCGCCGATAGTAGAACCTGAGGCAGGCAATTTAACTACAAATCAGTAACAGAATTTGAAGGTAGTATTGGAAAACTGGCGCTTGGAAGAGAAAATGACTGAGAACAATCAATATAGTCTGGCTTAGTGTATTGACAGTAAATTTAGCATGCAAGGAAAGGGAGTTACTGTTACCAGTTTCCTTCCAGGGAGAGGGTTGCCAATATCACAGCGAAGAGTGTTATTGTTGCTTCTAGATGGAGCTGAGCACTGCACAGGTATCTCCCTTTCTGAATCATCAATCCTTTCAATGTTAACATAGTTTATGCCTTCGGGAACCTTCATGTTGAATGTTGACTCAAAAGCATCCTCGCCTTCATTGTGGACTAGAACGTCAAACTCCAAGCGTTGACCAGATCCAAGCAGATAGCGTGAAACACTCCTGCAATTGAAACATTATTAAATATTGATACAAAACATGTAACAAATTTTCATGAAGTAATTTTTATCACAACAATGTGTTGACTAATTTTACATTTCTATTCACAGCCTTTATCATGTGCATTAGGTTTCCATAGAGAGCTCTTCCCTAGGGGAGAGAGTTTATGTAGGCAAGAGTACTTCTCATGGGCTCAAGTTAGTGGTAGAGATTTTTCATCATTGAAATATTTGAGTGCTATACAGTAGGTCCTTCAAGTTCAGTACTACCACCGGGACACGGATGGGACATTAAACTGTTGACCCTCTAGTGCCTTTTGTGAAAAGTAAGCCAGTGCTGACATTGGGTTTCTCTTCACACTTACTCCAATCCCTACTAAATTCAAACCTCTAAACAGATTATCCACCTTAGCTCCAGGATACCTATATCAAATAAGTACTACATATTACAACTATTATCATTTGTGGATTTAGAGAAGGCTTTTGACAACATGGATTGGAATTTAATGCTTGGAATTCTGAAAGGAATCGGAGTGTCCTACAATGACTGAAGAATTATCTACAGTTTGTATAAAAACCAAGCAGCTGTGATTAAATCTGGACCCAGCTGTGAATAGGCAAGAATAAGGAAAGGAGTGAAACAAGGCTGTGCACGGTCTCCTGTAATTTTTAATGCTTACATCGAGAGAGCCATCAATGAAATCAAAGAGAAGTCTTCTGGAGAGAATATCCACAGAGAAAAAATTAGCATGCTGTGATTTGCTGATGACATAGCACTCATAGCAATGACAGATCTGAATAAGATTCTAATAACCATGGAAAGGACAATAACCAGACATCAACCTGAAGATCAATAAGAAGAAAACTAAGATATTGGTGTGTAGCAAGGGAGAAGAGGCCAAAACCAATGTTAAACTAGGAAAACAAAAACTGAAAGAGGTGAAAGAGTTCTGTTACCTGGGAAGACGAGTAACCAACGATGGATGAAGCAAGAAAGAAATAGTCAGTAGAATAGCCTAGACAAAGAGGGCATTCTATCAAAAGAAGAATATACTTACAGCTGGAACGCTTAGAAGTAAGGAAGCAATTCATCAGAAAGTACATCTGGAGCATGTTTCTTTACGGCAGTGAAGCATGGGTGATGACAGCAGGAGGGAAGAAAAGGGTAGAAGCATTCAAAATGTGGTGCTAGAGAAGAATGATGAGGATAAAATGGATCGGCTGAGTAACAAATGAAGAAGTCTTAAGAAGAGTGGGAGGAAAGATAAGTCTGCTGACAACTCTAAAAAGCAGAAGGGATAACTTAATCGCCCATATCTTAAGACACGATGACCTGATGAAGACAATCATTGAGGGAAAAGTAAACGGAGAGAATTGGAAAGACAGGACTCATATGATACATATGGAGCAGGTTATGAAGGATGTAAAAGAGGGGAATAACATTAATATGAACAGGTTGGCCGATAGAAGAGAGTGTGAGAGTGGAGAGCTGCATCAAACCAATCTTAGGATTGTTCACCAATGATGATGATGACAATTACTAATCAGTGATAAACCATTAATTATTTGCTTTAAGAAGGTATTTCTCCTTTAATTCTTTAGCAAGTAAATTCAAGGATTGCAACCAGCAAAAAAAATTTACAGAGTTTTCAGCAAATATGAATGAATAGCAGAAATTCCACAGAGAAAAAATCAGAAGTGGTCAAGCCCTGGTCAAGGTGAATAAACTTTTCTCAATAGAAATTCTGCATATCAGAGGGAATATATTAATATACTTGTGCTCAATATTGACAGAGTTAGTGTGATGGCTAGAGTACTGGATTCCCACCCTAAAGGGTTTGAAACCCTTCAGTGGCAGAAGTTTATCGACGTCATATTGGCTCCAACTTGAGGGTACTTTAAGTCCAGTACATTGTCTGTTGAATGGTTGGTAAACCATGGACCCCTTGGTGTCATTCATTAACAGTAGGCTAATACTGGCTCCAAGAGAGAGTGTGGAATTACTTGGAGTTGGACTTGGAGTTACTCTCCAAGGTGGAGAGTAACTCCACCTTTTCTCTGTTCCCTGAAAAAGTTCTATCTTTACCGATTACTGATCCATTCTATCACACACCTTTATGGTGGCTTGTAGGGTACCTATTATGTATAGCTTGTTTGAAAGCTGGTGGCCCCTAAATGAGCAGAACAGCAATGAGAGGAGCAGAGGGTACTTATTGGGGAGGAAAATGGGAGCGGAAGACAAACCTCTTCCTTTGGTCGGTTCGCTGGCGACAGAGGGAAAGGGGGACACCTGAAACCTATGAGTGAGCCATTTGTGAAAATATACTCTGCAAGGCCAAAAATGAATTTCTGCACATGGACCATCAGCTTTCAAACAAGCTGTAGATGTAGATGTAAATGGAACGATTATAAAAAATATTATCAGCAGCACATAACTCAATGCGAAAGACTATTTTACCTATGTTCTCTTGCTGTAATTGAAGTGATATATTTGTCCTTTATGAAGGGCTATTTGCATGGAATTTGAAAAGAAGGGATTCTTACGGAGTTGTGATCATCCTGAGATCAGGAATACAGATGTTATCCTTTCCACAGTTCTTCTGGATACTAATCGAGTCCTTCTTTGTTGGAGGCGCATTCTCATCCAGAATTCCTGGTAAATACCTTCTCCTTCTGCTGAGAGGGGCTGAGACGTCCTTCCTCATGCTGTACTTCAATTCAGCCTCAATAGGTGTCAGCTTGTCTCTGATATTAGGCTGTGAATAATAAGTAAAAATTATCAGTGTTTCCATCTATTGAGTATGACTCAATAAAATGCAATAAATATATACTCATACCTTTTAAGACTACATTACTAACAGTGTACTCATAGTATTTAAGACAATATTATTCTGCATAAAGTTGGAGGCTGAAGAGCACATGCTTACCAGATGTTCTTACCGAGCATACAAGATAACCCTGGAATTTTATGGTTAAGACATATGTCTTAACCATAAGGCTAAATCATATGGCTAAAGACACTACATACTATCTCCCTCTATGGCTATGGTTTTATCTACAACCATTCATAGGAGTTTTGTTTCATTCCCAACATTAGTTGACAATCAATCATTTCAATATCATCAACAAATCATAAGCAGAGAGATTAACACTGCAAACATAAAAATATAATATGCATCGAGTACAGGGTGTGACAGAGGGACCTCCCTGATTTGAGAAAGTTGTCCCAAGGGGCAGCGTGGGGGTATTGGGCATGCTGTGAACTTCTAATGGCATGAGCAGAGCTGTCTTTCTGCGCATGCACCACTACAGTACCCCCACCTGGCCTCTGGCAATGATTTTCTCAAATCGGGGAGGCCATTCTGCCACACCCTGTACTTAAAGAACACAAAACATTTTTTTCAAAAACACTATTTATGTCAATTTAAGAGACCTACATTGGCCCATGTTACTTTTCACTCAAGAACCAAAAGTTGATACATTGGCCCAGGCACATAGGGGGTTAAGATTATAAATCACCACCTAAAATTCATAATTCTTCTACCCGGGCTTGCATTCATGAACCAATTCATAGTCCTCATAGGTATAGGTACTCAGCTAGCACACTCATGCTGGTTTATGTGAACAACACGACAGCAACGCTTGTCCATCATCGTCAGGGATAATGTGATTCAGTTGGATTTATTTCAAAGTTTAACCCATTCAAGTTCCCGAGAGCTTGACTCAGTTATACACATATAAGTAATTATAAAATCTATATTGGTAAAAAATTATTTTTTTCAATCACCTTGATGTAAACATTCATATTCTTGCACACTAAGGCTCCTTTATCAAGCCTTATGGTCTGATTAATCACATTTCGCCCTTCTTCACTGATGAAGAACATTCTGGGTTCTCGTGTCTTCTTTGCATCCAAGATGTACTGCATATCAAACTCTGAAAAGCAAATGAATCATCAGACTTTTTTACTGCTTCAGAGGTTTTTAATGCTACATGTTGGAATTACAATTATCTTATTGAGTTTTGAAATGGACATAATGGAACAGAAATCTTTCAAAAAGCAACAATATGAAACATAAGTCACATTTGCCCAAGTAATACCCAAGCTTGAAAATTTCACACATAGCATCGATTTAGTTAATGAAAAAAACTGGGTTTTATACTTTTATCTATCAAATAAACAGAAATTAAGGTAATAGTTACATAAAAGGCAATTCATACGGAACTAAAAATTACTAGTCCGATTTTCAATATTTTTCTTAAATATTAAAACATATATAGTATTATCTCAATTCATTTTCATTTACCTAGCCTTCTGTCAACACCAACTCCACTATATTCCATGCAAACATTTAAAGATGTGCAAGCAACTGGTGTATTGTCTCGTAGTCGGCAATCCTTCTCATCAAGGGCAATTTGTTTTGACTCAGAGCTAAAGTTGAGTGCAATATCCATTGTAACCACTGGCCGTGATCTGCAGAATATTAAAAATGGTTAATCATCTGAATAGTAATGAACATACAACAGTACATTGTCAATAAATTTACAAAGATTTTTTCTCTAATGAGTGCCATCATTTGTTTCAAGACATGGGTTTGTTTTGGTAAAGTATATTACTCTATAAGATCACAATTTCATTGCTGGCCTCACCAATTATATTAGCACAACAAGTACAATAGGAATAGAAATACCATAACACTTAAGATTAATTTGGGATACCATAAAAGCACAAGGAACATACTGAAGTTGCTGGTGACTTTGTCCTTTTTATGAGCACAAGGAAGGAAAAGAGAACATCACCATTAGTTAGTTCCAGGAGCACCAACAGTGCCACATAAGTACAACACATTGACTTTCTTAATAATGCACTGTAGGTATATCCTCTTTCATGCACTAAATTAAGAAGAAACATCTATGAGATCTGAGGTTAATTAATTGATAGCAAGTAATATCCTCACCTAAAGTATATTGCTGTGTCTGACTCATAGGCACCAACCACAAGATCGGGATATTCATTGTCATCCAAGTCCATTCCACCAGAAACGGAGAATCCAAAAGTAGTGAGAAGGCTGCTCACTGCTTCTGCAAAGATTATCTTGAAAAAAAAATTTGCATGCCATCAGATAGGTACCTAAACAGTGGATTATTTTGATAAAGGGCATATTCAAGGAGTTAAATATAGGTAGGTAGGTACTGTATCAACAAAAATCCTAAATTTTACAGCATAGTGAGATAAGGGAAAAATTTCACTGTGCTGAGTTATAAATTGGTCACAGAGATACAGGAGGTCCTCACTTTACGTCCTTTCTCTGATACATCATGTGAAATATGATACCAGTGCGCTGTCATCTTGATCAGCTTTTCTGACACATTAAAGCTTTACAAATACAACATTTAATTAAGAAAGTACAAAATAAATTAAAACGTTTTGAATGCATTTCTAATACATAACTGTATTAATGGGTTCACAGTGAAATTAAGTTTTTCATGTGCAAATGCACTAACAGAGGACACCTGTATTGTGTACTTAGAAACTGCATACATAAAGGATGTATGGACAATAATGGTTCACTGTCTATCATTCTGATTTACCCCATGTTTTTGTGGAACAAAATATGATATAAAGGCAGGGACTCCCTGTGGATGAAATAGATAAGTTTGCAGGACCATTTTCTTAATGCCCGTCCATTCACACTGGTCTCTAAAATGGAAACCCATATTAAATACAAGCAATTGGGATAAGAGAAACCACTACTTCCCAGTAGCAGTTTTAAATGGCTACCTCTAAACTGAATTAGCAGTTGGAGATAGCAGTCATTTCAACAAATACCAATCATAATGGAGTCATGGAAAAACTATTAATTTTAAGTGCTGATCTGGACTAGGCCTAGTTAGCTGATAATGTAAAACCACAATGCTACTAAGTCAAACTCCAAGAGATGCCACAGGAATTTAAAATTGCAATTTGTTTTTGTTCAGTCAGTTTTACATGATATACTTTATCACTTACAAATCAAATATCAAGATATCAAATGATAAAAAAACTTGATTGCACATGGATAAATTTTGTGTGAGATATTTGATGAATTTGGCACACACTCTCAAAATGGTTGTCCATCCCTGGAATAGACCTGAATGGAATGGAGCCCAACCCTTTAAAAGTAAAGGGGTTGAGATCGACTCACTGCTGCCACCAGCAGGCGGGAACAATCCTGACACATGACTCTGTGTTGTAGTTAGCAGTGAATATGTACCAATGCTGATGCATTAGTGACCTTGAGGCAATATACCACAAGGTTACATATCTTACAAATTCAACATTGCTACAATGTTGCATGTTGCGAACGCAAGGTTGCCACAAATTACAGCAAGGTTAATCTGCTATATGGGCTGTGGAAATGGTAGAGGGTCACTACAGTTTTATGCCAATATCAACAGCTACTGATCAGTTCACTAATATTCAAAAGTAATGGGAAAATATGCAATTCTATGCCTAAAAAAATAACTCTATTTGAGAAAATAATGCTTAAAATTCAGAATTTAGACACCTAGGCATTATAAAATTATGTAATTGTCAGTGAGTATGAGATTTAGAATAAATTCTCTATTTAGAATTGATGTGTATCACTGTGTGATTCACATTATTTCCAAAATCTTTTGTGGTAGCATGTAGGATTTTATTGAATATAGAGAGACATAGCTATACATGAAATAGATGAAGATATCAGCAAGGTTTCAGAAGTATTCCATGTCATTGCATTAAATATTTCAGTAGGTTCCAAGCAACATTCAAAATTTAAGGTTTGTTAAGGGAAGGAGTTTCTTACCTGAGAGGGTTTCTCTCTGATTCCTGATTTTGAGCCATGGTAAATATACACAGCCCCTCTTTCAGTTGGCCCATCATATGGTGCACCCACGGCAACATCTATGGATTTCAAGAATTATAAATTTTAAAAACACGAGTAGTATGAAATAACTCTTGGAATTATAGTATTCATGAAATGTAGCAGTCTTGGAGGTCTGCTAAGGGAGTTGAGATGCACTAATAGGGGTAATACTGCCAAAAATGTTGCCTATTGGTATTGCTTATAAAAGCTATACTTTTGGGGTCCAATCTCTCTAACCATACAGTGGTCATATTCTAAACTTGGCAGGAGAACATAAATTAAAATAGTTTCAAATATCCATATTTTCAGCTGTTCTGAGATGACTCTTCACTCATTTTTAAGGCAAGAATGTCTCAAATCTCAAATTATAGGCAACTTGTACACTCAAAGATGTCTTTTTGATCGGTAGAAAGCCAATTGTTGTCTCTGGTGACCACTCCTGATTGTGGTAATTTCACATTAAATTTACCCATGAACTGGTAACCTCCATTCTTACCATTATAGCCCTGAGAGCACAAAGTTTGTAGTATACCTAACGTAAACCCAATTTTAACGTCCACATCTGATATATACCAGATGCAGACCAGATGTAGATGTTAAAATAGGGTTTACTTTAGGTACACTGCAAACTTTGTGCTATCAGGGAGCTGAATTTTACTTTGAAATTCAAAAAAAGTTCATCACAAATTTTAATGCTAAAAGAGGAAAAAATAAAGATTTACATATAAATAAATCCATACTCAGGTTTCAAATACATGACATTATTTTTGGTCAAATGCAATGCACATTATCAACAATCAAAATTCTTTTAAACATTTTCCAACATTTTTGAGAGACAAAGGTCATAAAAAAAACTGCATGGAGATGCAGTTCAGCAGTTTAAAAAATAGCATTAAAAAAATAACAAAATTAAGAAAAAGGACAATTTTTTCAAGTAAAAAAGCTTAAGGCATTTAATTGGAAGTCCAGGTATTGCTTTCTCAAATACTGACCTTGGAGAAAGTGAAAATATGAATGGTGACTACTAATATTAATGTCTGGCAACTGGATAAAAATATGAAAAAACAGAGCATAAAAAAACACAAATAGCAACATTCTGGTTTTTAACCAGTCTTTAGGCCATTAATGGGGATGAGAATCTCAACATTTTAAACAATTTGACTGAATGACTCACCTTCATATTTGTCCCTGTTGATATCACCCAGACCAGAAACAGCAAGACCAAAGCGAGACTTTGAATTCTTACCATCACGGACATCAAAGTGGAAGAATTTTTTCTGGAATCAAATACACCAAAGTCAGTACAGCAGCAATAAGGATAATTAAACAGTAATTATGGAATAAGGAGGGTGACATACTTAAAAGATATTAAGAGCACTGTTATGAAGATCACAAATGATATTTGAAGAGCACAAATGATATATGAAGAGCACAAAAGAGTATAAATGATGGAAAATTGACCAATTTTCTGTACATGTTCCCTTATGTATAAATACTGCAAAGATGGGTATGACACAGAATTCCAATATGGATAAAACATGCATATCTATTAAAATAGATAGTGATAAAAAGGATATAAAATAATTGGATTCCTGCTTGATCCTTACCTTAGATTCTGTTCCATTTTGATAATTTTGATAATAGACATAAATGCGACCAGTCTCATATCGTCCTTCATTGTCATCCCAGTCGGAATGTAAGGGAGATCCCACGATAATGTCATCCAACTTATCTCCATCCATATCTGCCACGCACACAGAGTAGCCAAAGTAAGCTCCCAGTTGAGTACCCGTAATGTTTTGTAAATTTGTCAAATTCCAAGTGAAAACCATCAACTGCAATGTTTCCAAGGATACAAAAAGAAAAATATTTAACCTAGAATTAATTTTTAAATTCATATGCTGATTGTAAAAAATAATATATACTGTAATTACTTATCACTTATTGAAATTAAATTTCGATTTAGTTTTTTTTAATTGGTTTTAAATGAAAAGTTATATATTTATGCAATTAAACTGAAGTATTGGTATACAAATGATTCATCACCCAATAATGAAAATATTCACATTAAAGGGTCGTGGGAATCTTTCATGATAGAAATCATTTAGTTGATAATAGCGACGATTTTTTGCAATGAAATATTGTGACAATCCTCTTTCTAAGTCATGGAATAATGTTTATTGCATATTATTCCTCATCTATAAATACACCCACCTTTCCTAGGAGACTGGCTCCACGGGGCATTCCTACCACCACCCCACCTTCTCCGCTTCCTGTAAAGTCACCCACGGCAACGGAATATCCGAGGTAACTGTCATCATCAGATGCTGGTCCTTCTCTTGTGGCCATTACTTCTGGTCGACTTGTCAAGTTCTGAGAGTAGACTTGACCTACACATTAACCATATTGGCAAAAAATGTTTGCATTAGTGGTTAGCCTGGTGGTGACAAGTGCCCTACATAATTCAACTTGAAATAATTTAATGTGAATAGTCAACATTGCTTTGAAAAAGCAAAAAATTAATTATTTTAACTTTGTTTAAAGATTTCTACATCAAAATGAACTTTTGAATATTAATGAAAATTCAAAAAAAATTAAATGTGACAGAGACTGCTCAAAAATAGCCCAAAACTGAGGACTTTAAAAATTAAAACTTTTAAGTTGTGTTTAACATGTTAATTTATATGGTTAATTTTTTGGATTAACAAAACGAATTAGGCATAACAAATTAATCAAACTAATCAATTTTGAGCATTAATTGAGTTAAAAGTGTAAGTTGATTTTACGATGATTAATAGTTGTAATGAATGTGAAAATAATCAAGCAATGAGTTCAAAACCTTAATTTCTTTGAATTACTTCCATGCCTGTAGCTGTGATAAATCAAGAATAGAATAATTATACTTATTTATCACCTTTTCAAATGTGAATAAAAGAACAAGTTGTATCATAAAGAATTATGGCTAGAAAGAAATCACTGCATATAATCCATATTCCCACAAGAAAACAAAGATTTAATAATGTGGATTTTTAATGAAAAGATGATAACTAGCATTGCATTTGTCTGTTCACCAAGTGTGACTCATGGACAGTCATGCATTGCTGATGTGTGTCTGTCATCATGACAGTATGGAATGATTTTCTACTCACAGATAACAGGCATATTAGGAGAAAATGCACTCAACAAAAAGTTAGTCACAAAGGAGCCATTTATTTGGATTAAGCTATCTGTCATGCAATGTTTAAAGACACTCATAACAATGCAACATAACAAGCAGTAAATACTACATAGACATTCACTAACTACGCCAACGCCAAATGAAAGATGAAGATTTGGTTGGTACCTGACCACCTTCCATATTCTACTTAGGGCATTCCATGCTAATACCTATCACACTTGCTTTGTATGGTAAATGCTCCTTTTCAGAGAAGAATACATTTTATTCCACAACCCAAGGATATATGTATGTATATAAAAAAGTAAGTGTGAAGGTGATACAAAGCATGAAATGCACCCAATCTTCTACCAAGGCCAGAAAACACCAATGTAAAATAAATAAAGTATAAATAACTAACAACAAGATATCTACTGAATAAATGAATAGTTACTGGATTACACATATATCCTTGAATGTATGCTGGTTTGGGTACACATAATGATATCTCATGTGGTCCATTTCTGAGCATTATAATGGGCGATTATTTTTCTGGAGTTTTTCACTTTCATCCAAGGAGAAATAAGCAAACACTGAAGTGCTAATACATTACATATAATTCCACACTTTAATGGAATGATAAGCAAATTGAATAGCAATGACGATGATTACATCATCATAACTCTATGTTCACAATATTAATCATAGCTTGATGAGCACAAGAGTGTTATATCTTTGTTGAAATAATTATTCATTGAAGTATTTTTTTATTTACAGTATAGTCAAAGCATCATAAGGACATCATTTGCATAGTCCCAAAATACACATTTAGGCATGTCAACAGTTTCTCTTTATGGATCAATTTTACATCATTCAAATTTTTGATGCTAGCCACACTTCACTTCATACATACTTCTGAGCATTCTGTATAACCAGTAAAAAATGTAATAAATTCAACATGTACATCAGCATTTAGATGAAAAAGCGATAGAAAATAACTGCTGCTCAGAAAAATCAAAATAACTACAGTATTTTAAGGGTTAGAGAATAGTTATAAGAAGCATGAAAGCTTAAAGAATTTTACGAATTACCAATTTCAGAATCGCTTTTATCAGTAATTTTGATGCTGCGTTGAAATTAATAAAAAAAATATTATAAAATACTCTTGATAATGGACACATAAAGATGTATTACCAACATTGTCAAAACTTGATTACATAATGCATATGGTCTCTAATAAATTGATTAGAAGACATTTTTCCTTTTTTTCCTAGTAATACAGTAAGAATGGCACTGCCAGCAAAAATTGATCACATAAAAATATGGGCAGCAATAATTAATTTTCAAAGCATTATGAACATATTCAAGAGATCTGAAAATGTGTATTTCCACAGATATCTCAATATAAAGTTCTTGGCATGAAAGCATGACTTTCCCTCTGTATTCGAGAGATGAGAAAGTGAATATTTCACACATAATGCTCTCTTAAACACTGAAATTAATTAAATATGCCCTGCCATATGGCTGTCAAATAATATTAAACTTGGTGGCAATACTTAGAAAGCATTTAATCTCAACTATTCATTTATTGATGAGTTCTACAATTAGTACACATTATTTTATCAGGGTACTACAAAGCATGAAATTAATTCTTCATGAACAAGTCATGAAGGATAGTCACCATTTACCAACCTCCACATATTCTAAAGATCCGAAATTAGAGGGGAGAGACTGTTGAATCTATGTTTTCAAAATGTAACATAAAGAAAAATTTAACATGAGCACCAAGATTCATACATATTTTTACAGTGGGTGTATCCATGGCTTGCTCAGATATAGGATAACAGAGAAACATATCCCATAAACAGCTGAAAGCAGCTACTTTAGAAGCAATAACTGAGTTTTTAAGCCTCTTGATAAGGCAGAGGCCACATCAGTTTTAATTCATTTAAATCTCAACACACTCAAAATCATTTCATGAATACATAATTACATCACATAATTGCCAGAGTAAGGAATATACTCAAGGTTTCATGGATATGGTTAAGATTGTTTCCCACTGAGATAGCCAAGTTTGCTCTGCTCAAGTTACTGAGTGATTGCTGAGATTCTCCACTCTAATTTCTCCTCTTCAGGAGTTATAAATTACTAAGTAGTAGTACAGTACTGCTATTCATGGAAAGCCAATACCACTTTTTTCCAAATTGGATGTTGTAATATCACCATAGTTGGAAGTTCAAAGCCCTTATGATAATAATTGTGCACTTGAAACATTAAGTGAATGAGTAATATATGAGTAAAATCTGCTATGCTCTATTAAATTTCCTGAAACAGATAACTGAGAACAATATGGACATTAGTATGTTAGCCTTGAACCTCCATTAGCAAAATTCCTTATCCTCATTATGTTAGGATATTTCTGAAGGAATGCAGGAATATCCATCTGACAGTCACTTCATAAAATGGCCCACCAGACATTTCTTATAGGTCTTGAAAAAGATTTAAATTTATCAATCAGGAAATAACTTTCCAGCCTGGTGAATTTTCCCAAATATGTTACCGTGATCTAGAACAGATGGTGTTCGAACGAACAAGAAAGATGAAATCATCAGAGAATTTTGTTTTTGAGTTTTTCATGCAGGAAAACCTATGAGAAATTTCTGGTGGAGGAAATTGTCCTATCTCTTTGTTTCTGATTGCCACTAAGTATATGATATCATCGAGTCTGACTTTTAATTTACTTTTGTTTTTACACTCCATATGAGAAGAGCAACAAAGTAGGGAGGAAATGGTTATTGCCCTAGATGGCACATGTATAATGTACAATTATTGACATGTCAACAGTCATCCTATCATAGATTACCATTTTAATTGTTTGTCCCGTATATTTGGAAGAAACCTATTTCAATCCACGCATGAATATTTCTTATTTTCTGGTGGAAGAGACATTCTCGCACATGTGTGTTGAATACTTTTCAACATTACTTCACTGCTTCAATAATTCGTCTCTCCCACTAATTCCTATTTCTAAAAAAAAAGACTTTAGGCATGAGGTATTACCTTAACTTACGGGCTTAAGGCCCGGGCGCCCCATGCGGCTGCCCGGGGCGCCACGAAGAAAGGGGCGCCGTGGGAAAACTTTTTTTTATTCGAGGATTGAAAACTTACTTCATCTCCAACTAGATAATTTACTATTTTTTTACAACTTAATTTTTACCACTACATTTAACTGGTGAATATGTGTTGCAACAGGATTTGACAAATGTCAAATTATGTCAAAAGGAAGGTCGCCGGAATACTCTCTCGCCCGGGCAAACATTTTGTTTTAAGCCGGCCCTGAGTACTGCCATAATGTAAACTTAGCTCCACTTTCTACGATGTCCTCTGAACCACTACCATCAACAATCCTATTTCCACATTAGTCGTACGGGCACGTTACGAGGCCGTAGGCCGCTATAAGAGGCATTAATTTACCATTGACGCGGTATTACGGTGGGGTGAAAAGATCGGGAACTTAAACAGAAGAAGTCTAAACAGAAGGAAATCCTCTCCACGACAACACTCAAATTTTACAACTTTTATATTCATATAACGAGCACAATAAATGTTCACACTTATTAAAAAAAATGAAAAATATATTGATCAAAAGAATTAAGAAATGGTACCATAATTAATAAGAAAAATGAAACGCAGCTAATGCAAAAAAACAGCTAAGCAAAAGCCTGGCAACAATCCATTAAAATGGGCTTACCACAAAATAAGTTTGAGTTCCTCTAATAAGTCCGTCGCTACAAATGCAGCGACCTAGTCTACAAAAAAGACGTATAAGCGGATAATGATGAGTTGTTGATATCGAGTAACATAAAATAATATCGCATAACATAGCAAAAGAACTGCTTCTCATTTCTACCTACCCTTCATTCATGCCGCGCAAGAAACATTCGCCAAAGCAGAGCTTGCGCGTAAAATAAGCAGACTAATAATACCATGTGCCACCTCGTGAAATAACCATCCAGGATAATTTATTCACTGAATGAATAAGAAATTTAAAATGATCTTTTAGCAAAATTAAACCTAAGATAAAATTGGATATTTAAAAAAATTCACGAAGGAATGAAGCAAAAATGTAAAAAAGTGTAAAATAATAGAAAAAATATTTCCTTCTGGGGTAATGTTTACCTGATCCATACACTGAATAATCGTCAGCAACCTCTGGAGGAAGTGTTGTATTTAATGAGTAAAGTTGGCCTGAAAGCAACAATTTAAAAGGTAACATTTCAATAGGTAAGTTTGTAGAAGAAAATTCCTGTTGGAGGAATTACCTGTAAGAAAATGGAGTGGTTTTTAAACTTAATCAACTTATAACTATTATTAGACAACTACCATATCGATACCTATTATTTAAGAATAACGCATACACTCTTCGAAGTTAAAAAAGGACGCTTGGTATCCTAGCAGCAGGAGCAAGAGTTGATTAATCACCTCATGTTTATGTAATAAATTAGAAAATAAATCATCTTGCCGTTACTGCTATTCTATATCAGGTTTATCCAAAGGGTATGGTTTATGCGTTTTATAGTTTGTGGGCCATTATAAATCATGGGAAACAATGACTTCTCGAAGGACTACGCGCAAGCATCTTGTTGAAGAATTGATTTTTGCAGGAGTTAAATTCCCACTCACTCAGCCCCATTCGATTCCAAGCTCCGTACGAATTATATTAAAGTACCTATCGCGTAATGAACTATAACCACGTGAACTATGACTATAAATGGATATTGATGAGTCGTCGATATCGAGCGTAGTATAACATAGTACAATAGCTGTTTCTTATTTCTACCTGCCTTTTATTCATGCTTTACGTTCATAGTTCTTTTAATGAAATAAAAGAGTTGCACGCGATTACAAATTGTCATAAAAAATGTAAAAGAAATGATGCCCTTATAGTAGAGAATCTTAAAAGCTCATTAATCTCTAAACTCTCGAGCGATTCTGCCGAATCTCATGGTCTTCTACCCCTATACCGCCTGTTTGTCACTGTGAAAATAATATGTACTTTTACACTCCTGGTGATATGGCTGATCTTTTTACATAATGCTCTTCAATGTTTTCCATCCACATATAACCAACTGGTAGTGGTAGTATCATATTTAAAGGTGCTCAACCTGCTATCATTATACCGCACCGTTTAACCTAAATTAATCCCATCACGAGCGCCACATCCGATTTCCACCGTAGAATTCAAACCTGCGACCTTTGGATTTTCAGGTCGGAACCTTACCGATCTGGCTACCGCGCCTGATACCCTTATTATTCCATAAGTAACGATCTTTTTATTATCATCAGCTTCGCTCTTCCTTGAGCGTCCTACTGAAAGCCATTCATTCTATTAGACAAAACGTTAACTTTACTCAGTTGCTGAAATTTCTCCGAAGCATCAACCTGTTCGCTCCCTGTGCTGTCCTTTTCATGACATGTCCCCGCTACATTTATGCAGAACTCATATCTACAGAGGCTTCTTTAATTACTACTTTTATTTAAAGTTTTAAGCTGTTCTGCATTTTTTAATCGAAAGCCTCCCGGGATTAATAGGCAAACAAATCTACAGTTATATGCTCACAAAAAGCATGATGATCTACGATATTGCACCAATGCATTGGCGATAATATTTCGTTTCCTTTAATAGCATGGTAAACGTACCATGTTACTCAATCTCAAATATAAAATGCCAGTTGTTTCCTTTTACAACTTGTAAGTAATCCCGTGAACACGTGATTTTTCGGTTGACTCTGCGTATTCCATTGAAATTGCAACGGCCCGGAAACCCTTCTTCTACAAAAACTGAAGAGCGTAACAAGGAAAAAAAATACTGTTCATCATAGGCACATCATTTATAAAAAGCAATAATATTGCAAAGGTGATGCAATACCATCACTTTAAACTGGTGCAGCAACCATCGATAAACGAATCTGCACTTTTCCCTGGAATTGAAACGTACTTAAAGTTAAATGACAGCAATTTTCTAAATTATTATCAGTATATTTTAAGCGTATTACAAACATATCTGTCTCTTTATGAGCATTATTCCTACTAGCTATTGACACGTGCGCACAAAACTATACATGGAAATGTTAGGTCAACAGTTCAGCACAATATTATGTTAGTAGTTTGAATACGCAGTAATCAATACACAATGCACACAAGGACAATTGCAACATGAATGCATTATCTTCAATTACACGAAAATACAAGATAATTGCCATGCATACATCCAGCATTACGTTGTCAAAAAGACCCGTCAAGGGCACCTCTAACAGATTCAGGAAGTTAAAAACTGATGGAACACTCATTAGCATACTACGGCGAGGGAGGATGAAAAACATTCTTCTGTCCCTCTTCAAAAATGCAATTATTACACACAGTTTTGAAATTTGTAACATTAATAACACAGAACATATCTAGAGTGAAACACAACAGTGGAAAGCAAATAAAGAAACGTCAAGAAGTAGCAATTAAACCACAGTGTAATTTTCACCAAAAAAATTCACAGGTGTGTATGAAAATGTATATTGGGAAAGGCACATACATATCATGTAACCTTTGCTAACAGCTCATAGAAGAGGACACCGAACAGTGATATGAAGGGAGTACACTACCAATTCCAAAAGCAAAGTCATAAAGAAGAATGTGTAGACGGGGTGGATGAATGAGAAAAAAATGACTGAGCAAGGGCGACGAGGACTTACGTACTCAGCTTAACGCTTTCCATACCTTGCCAATACCAACTTCCCACCGCTCCAATAAATAGCCGATTTCCGTCCTGCAAAGAAGAAAATGAGTACGGTTACAAGAGCAACAGTTTTGCGTGATTTGAATTATATAAAGTAACTATGTGGGAGGTTATTCGACGAACATCGGGATGAAAGAGGAGGTAGATAAATTGGGAGTTCAGTAATTTAAATAATGTGTGCAACCGTGTTTTCGGAAAAGATGGAAGGAAAATGTAGCAGGAGAATTAGGTTTTCATTCATTATAAATATATAGTTTAATTAGACGGGCACATTTCCGATCAGACTAGCGGCCGGTAGTAAAAAGGTGCAATACGTAATGTCGCTTCTAATTGCACTACTTTAGTAATTATCAGTCAAGATATGGTCCTCAAAACTTCTAGATCTCGAAAAACATTATGATCGCTTCATTATAAACATTTTGTATATGGGTAATCATGAAAATAAAGCGATGTGTGGAATTGGATGACTTCATCATCATCATCATCAAGGGTCAACAATCCTAGGATTGGTTTGACGCAGCCCTCCACTCGATTCTTCTATCGGCCAACCTCTTCATACCAATGTAGTTCCTCTCTTTCACGTCCTTTACGACCTGCTCCATGTAACTCATACGAGGCCTGCCTCTTCCATTTTTCCCGTTCACTTTTCCCTCGACGATTGTCTTCATCAGGCCATCGTGTCTTAAGATGTGGCCGATTAGGTTGTCCTTTTTATAGTTTTCAGTAGACTTCTCTTTTCTCCCTCTCTTCTTAGGACTTCTTCATTTGTCACTCGGTCGATCCATTTTATCTTCATCATTCTTCGATAGCACCATATTTCGAATGCTTCCACCCTTTTCTTCTCCGCTGCTGTCATCGTCCATGCCTCACTGCCGTAAAGGAACATGCTCCAGATATACGTTTTGATGAATTGCTTCCTTACTTCCAAGCTTGTATTTCCAGCTGTTAGTAGATTCTTCTTTTGATAGAATGCCCTCTTTGCCTGGGCTATTCTACTCAGTATTTCTTTCTTGCTTCGTCCATCGTTGGTTACTCTGCTTCCCAGGTAACAGAACTCTTTCACCTCTTCCAGTTTCTGTTTGCCTAGTTTAACGTTGGTTTTGGCCTCTTCTCTTTTGCTGCACACCAATATCTTAGTTTTCTTCTTATTAATCTTCAGCTGATGTCTGGTCATTGCCCTTTCCATGGTTGTTAGCATCTTATTGGATGACTTATCACTTTCAATTTCATCAAAATCTCTTAAGTCTCCACGATAAAATATCATCATATTCCTCGAAGTTTTCAAGAAAAGAAAATTTACTAATTACTAATAGATTAGAGAATGTTAACATTAATGATCTATTGCGTACTGAGCAATATTTAGTGATAATAAATTCAGGTGTCTTGTTGTCAAGAACGCACGTCAA